>CM076239.1:56456114-61383333 GCA_038380155.1 Pseudococcus jackbeardsleyi | reverse complement strand
GGCGCGGCGCCGACCATACATCGACCTTCCGACTCAACTTTTGTTCTAATGCTCCGATTTGGATCGTGAAAAAACCATTCGATTCGTCTCGACGAGAGGATTCCAAAAATGTATTAGTTTTTGAAATTTGAGTGATTTTCGACCGAGTTACGGGCATTTCTCTGCGGCGCGGCGGGCGGCGCCGACCATACATCGACCTTCCGACTCAACTTTTGTTCTAATGCTCCGATTTGGATCGTGAAAAAACCATTCGATTCGTCTCGACGAGAGGATTCCAAAAATGTATTAGTTTTTGAAATTTGAGCTATTTTCGACCGAGTTACGGGCATTTCTCTTAGGCGCCGACCATACATCAACCTTCCGCACCGAAAAAAATCAACTTTCGATCTAATGCTCCAATTTGGATCGTGAAAAAACCATTCGATTCGTCTCGACGAGAGGATTCCAAAAATGTATTAGTTTTTGAAATTTGAGCGATTTTCGACCGAGTTACGGGCATTTTTCTGCGGCGCCGGCCATACATCAACCTTCCGCGCCGGAAAAAAATCAACTTTCGATCTAATGCTCCAAATTTAATCGTAAAAAAACCATTCGATTCGTCTAGACGAGAGGATTCTGAAAATATATGCGTTTTTGCGTTTTGAGTGATTTTTCTCCTAGTTACGGGCATGTTTCTCCGCGCTGACCATCCATCCTGAAACTGTTTTGTACTCGAATCCAGACATTGATCATCCCACAGAATAAAAAATATCGAAAAATCATTTATTAACTTGAAAAAAATTACAAAGTTTAATGATGGAAAATATTTGTAATACCTACACCTAGGTAGCAAGTATAAATATTCTCATACCTTTATTTTTATCACGACCCAAAGTTGAAAATTTCAGATTTTAAACAGCCTTTTAAAAATGTAGAACTCCAGCTACAAAAAAGGGTACTTAGTTATGTTGGTATTTATGAGATTTCGGGGTTAGGGTCATAATACATACTTATTTATAGAAAATAGGCAAGTAGTTAAACTGATAATAGGCACATCGAAACCTCCTACACATACAAAACCTACACGTAGATAATAAATAATTTATGTACATCCGATAAAATTTATGAGAAAACAGGTAGGTGGGTATTACCTAGAAGCTCTGATCTACTTCGGGTGATCTCCTTCGTTTAAAAATAGGTAAGTATAAAATACCTATACGAGTACTACAAGTAGGGAGTAAAATATACAACGAATAGGTATATCGCCACGTCTGCCTGCGCCAATCTACACGAACCTACCAATAATTCGGTGGGAATAGGGGTAGTTAGTTATTAAATTGAATGTCGCCACCATCTCGTATGAGAAAATATAACTGTTAAACAACTTATCAATAATAAACTTAAAGAAAATGAAAGAACATTAGAATTGTTGTAAAAACCTCCGTATACTTGTAAATTCGCAGTCTCAATGCTGTACTTGCAATAATCGCCGTCTAAATTGAAAAAAATAAAAACGAAAGCTTGGTCATAAAAATTGAAAAAGAATATGTATCATTAAAAATAGTGTAGGTACTTAGGCATGCGAAAAATTTGAAAAACAAGAAAACATTTTTTCTTAAGAAAACAAAAATTGCCTATACATATAATTTTTAAGAGATCCTAAAAATTTGGCTCAAATTATCTTTTGGAGTAAAATTATCCAATATCCATACATTGAAAAAAATTGCTGGAAAATAAAGAAAAATTCGCTAAAGTCATAAAAATGTCTGAAATTGCTGGAAAAAATGGTGAAATTCCTTTAGAAATAAAAAAAATCTAATTTTCCTTTGCTTTAATTATTTATGACTTTCCCAGTGACTTAATTTCACTGATTCGAAATGAGAGAGCAGGTAAGGTACAAAAATCATATTTTTTTCATTTTCCCATATTTTTTGAGCATAGTTCGATTTTGATACTGAGAAGGGGGGAGAGAGGAGTAAGAATCAAATTTTTACAAGGACTTTTCAAGGTCTTGGCGTAAATTTTACGCACCTCTCTCCTATCCAATTTTCAAAAAAAAAAAAAAAATTCGAAACGATTACCTACTCAGTGACAGGTTCAAATCCACTTACCATAAACCCAACCGACGAATTCTCCAGTACGTAGATTTTCATTCCTCAACCATTCTTCGAGTGGTTTAAAATACTCTCGAACTGCAGTAGCATCAAGTCTATTTTCACCTGTCGCTAATCTCAAAGTTTCTTGCCATGGTAATGACGATCCAGTCTCCATAAGGCGTCTGTAAATTTAATAATTTTTTTGTCGTATGTAAATTCATTTTTTAATAATTATGAGTAGGTCTACTCAATGTGTTGGACAATTTTTTTTAATTTTTACATAACGTACCCATTCTATTTATATCAAGAATAAAATTAAGAAAAAATAATGAAAAAATATTGATAATTTAGAAAAAAAAAGACAGTGATTTTTAAATTTCTGGTCGAGGTATTCTTTGAAAAAACCATTAAAAAAATCATTTTTGTACGTATTTCTTGGATTTTTTGAAAACTTTTATTTGTTTGAATATTTTGGCAGTTTTTGAGAATTTTAATGGGCATTCGTGATCAAAAAATTTATTGAATTTGAAAATCAAAAAATCTCAATCTTCCAGAATTTTAAATTTTCCATTATATTATCATTTGGAAGTCAAAATTTCAATTTTTCCGACTCTTTTTCATCTCTTTCCAGTAGGTCTTCAGATGAATAGACAGTCACTTACCGTAAAATAGAACCAGCCTCTTTGCTCCTGTAAATGTCACATTTATGCAAAGGTTTGCGAGAGTCATTTTCAACATATTGACCCGCAGCTTTACATAATGCTCTGAATATTTGGAATTCCAAAATCGTTCCAAAGTAATATCTGCAAAAAACAGACGATTGCAACATGAAATAAAACAGATACGTATGATAGGTTAAGTAGGATATTAACTGAACAATTTGCATGCTGAGAGACGTTAATAAAATTGCAGCACACAAAATTGAAGGCGGTATCATGCCACTGACATTTTTGTATATATTTTTTTATATGAAGTATGTAAAAATAGAAACTCTATTTGAATTAATATTAAGCTAGATTGAGATAAGTATCAGATACTTACCCAATATACGGAATATTTGCTGGCACATGGTATTTCGAACCTGGATCAAAATCAATCTCAGATCTCAGAACTGGAGGCTTAACACCACTCAATCGTTCTCTGCAAAAAAAAAAAAACAATACCCATTAATAAACATGCGATTTGAATAGGTAATTTGCATTGGTGCAATATTTATATTTACATAGGATAAAAACAGGTAGCCAGTGTCATACCTTAAATCCCACCAATGACAATTGTAACGCTCTTTACGCGTATATCCGCCGAATATGTCCCATCTCCACATATCCAAAGCTAAACTAAACGGTAAGAATGTCAATTTATCCATGGCCAAATGGAACAAAAAGTTTATATTATGAGGAACATCGTCGACCGAGGTTAAAACTAAGCCTAAAGTTTGCATGTGTTTCGGATTCGATACAGATAACGATATCGCTTCGCTGATTGCTTCGTGAAAACCTGAAAAAAAAAGTAAACAGTAAGCGAATTAGCACAATGATTACTGATTAGGTCATTGATATAGGTAATTCGGTGTTTTGAAATTTTAAAACTGAAGTCACTAAAAAAAAGGGGTGAATTTTCAAAATTTGAAGGCCTCGAGCCATCCTCTCTTCAGTTCTGTTCCTCGTGCCCTAAATGTACCTATTCAGCCAAAAATATTTCCAAATTTTGATTCTGAAATCAGCAAAAAATTGGTAAATCAACAAATTTTCAAAACCTGGATTTAGAGAGCTGACTTTTTTTTTTGGAATTTCATTATTAAAAGAAAATAAATCACTGAGGGAAGGGGGAGGCAAGGTCTCCAAAATTTGGAAAAATAACTGTTAAAAAAAATCGAGTGACGAGGTGATGTCCAATAATTTGAAAAAAAAATCGGCTCATTATGACCTCAGATTTGAAGGAGAATTCTTGAAAAAATGGAAACAATTTTCACAATTTTTTCTCAAAACGGACGACTTAAAAATATGAACAGTAGATTCATTGGCGATGTATTTCTCATCTTGGAAATTGGGCATTATTCCCACGTTTTTAGGGAAAAAATGGACATCTTATTCAAGGTTTTTGAGAAAAAGGATAATGTTGTCCATTTTTTTCCTGAAAAATGGCCAGTAAGTGATAGATTGAGAAATTCCTCCAATAAGTAGCCAATTACTCTCTAAATCCAAATCAATCAAATTTGGTGAAATTCTCAAATCAAATCAAATCCTTCATATTTCTGAAAAAATTTCGGATTTTTTTGCTGAATTTTCAAGTCAAAAATTAGGTACCTATTGATTTTTTTTTTTTTTTATATTTCTAATTAAAAATTCTGACGAATTAAGAATTTTCCAAGAAATCTAAAATGTTTTGCTAAAAGAATAGAGAAAAAAAATTAGGTATCCATTTTTATTGAAATTCATTTCACCAATTCAAAAAGGCAGAATTCCATCAATTTTGAAAATTTTTAACGTGGAGAATCAAAAATTAATTGTAAGTACATTATGAAAAGTGAAAATTTCGCAGATTGATGATTTGGACACCGATTTCTGAGTACTTGTAGCGTTTCTCAATCACATAATCCGAAAACCACCAGTAAAAAATTATCTTAGGTTACTTACCAGGATTAGCACCGTCTCTGTAAACTTTTGGCAATTTTCTATAGTGCAGGAAGTACTGAATATGAGCCATTTCATGATGAACCGTAACAAAATCTTTCATCGATATATGGGTGCACATTTTTATTCTACGACATAAACAAATGCAATGAAATTGTAAGTAGATATCGAGTTAAAAAGTAAACAAAAGCTGTCCGTTGAAATTGAAATATTGGTTCAATTTATTTTACGAAAACCTCACCTGTAATCGATTCCGTTACAGAAATCCCAAGCAGATGGTTGACAAATGACTGGTCTACCGGGCACTTCTTCGAAAACAGATTTTGTCCAGAATTCCGGTGGCATCGCACTCAGATTCATAGATACGAAAAATTCTTCAGCTACTCGGTACATCGCTTCCGGCGTGTATCCCTATTATCAAAAATTGTCGAATGATTTCACCTAAGTCTTTAGATTACCTAGTCAAATTATTGGTCATCTATGTCCACAAAAGCGCAGCTGAGGTTTTCCAGAAAAAAAACAGTGCTATTTCCAAAAACTAAAGAAAAAACACCCACCAGATCTTTTAGGATGAAAAAAAGTCGAAAACCTGTAAAATTTTGAAATAATTTTCCAAATAGGTATACGTTGTATGTGTTTTTTTGAGGGGCGGGGAGGGGAGGAATCAGCTATTATACCCTCGGTTGATGCTATTGACCAATGATGACCACTACTGATACGCAAATACGATGAAATCATCGAACAATTACCTGCTTCAACATTTCCGGCGTCACATCTAAGAAATTTTTACCAGGATAAGGAATAGTCACATCGAGAATATTTTCCCAAGATTGTCCCCACATGTTACCTGAAAATTAAAAAAAATCATCGCGTTTAAGGCCGCGTTCGCCAGCGAGCTCGTATTTCTATTATCGTAGCTTTGTGAGAAATTTCGGTCGTTGGTTCGTATTATCAACTTTGAAAGTTAAACGAGCACGCGAAATTGGTCGGACGCTAAATGCGTAACGGGTCAACGATCGCCAAGCAAAACAGTAAAACAGGTGCACCATTTTCAAACTTAATCATTTTAGAAAGTTTTAGTCAGAAAAATCAAAAATATTTTTCAGTTTTTACTGAAATCAAGTACCGAATTCAAAATATTGGGCCTTAATATTTTTTCAGACCTTCTAGAAAAAATTTTAATCAAATGTTTTCAAAAAAATTCATGGCAGAAGCCAATTATTTATTTTGATTTAGGTAAGTACATACAATTTGAATAAAATTCAAATTGTTTATTCAGTGACTTAAAAGCACTTGACCTAATTTTTTTTAGTCATTAAAATGAAAAATCTTCTTGGAAATTTTTTATAGCAGTGTTGCCAACTGAAATTTTATGTAAATTGCATAAATGCAGCCAGCAGAATTGAAATGAAAATAATTTTTAAAAATTTTCCAAGTGCCTAAATATTTTAAATGAACCAAAAAATTGGATTTGAATTTGAGGTGTTTCGGTTACAACGATTTTAATTTGATTTCCAAAATTTTCAAATTCGTGATCTAGAAACTTTTCAAATTGATTTATAAAAGTCTAAAAGTAGCCAGCAAATTTGAAGTAAAAGGTTCCAGGAAGCCTATTCAAAAACTCGAATCATATTATCTCCTTGAAAACGGACCAAGAATTTCAGCAGTTGATATCCAAAAGTTTTAAATCTCGTTTTTTTTTTCAAATGACCTCCCTGATGAAATTTTCCAACAAGTCCAATTTTTAAAAATTGTTCAAGTTTTGAACATTGTCTGGATTTTGAAATATTGTTTAATTTTTCATTCGTTGGGTTAGAAAATTGAAATTTTTCAAGGAAAACTCTTCTCAAAGTAAATAATCTCACTAATTTTCGTCAAAATTTCCAAAGGCTCCAGAACATTATTGAAACTCCTTGCAACCAATTTTTCCAAGTCGAAAGTGAGATGTATATAAATTTTTACTTGTTTACCTTGATAAGCTCAAAATTTTCAAATTTTTTTGTCGGGTCAAGAGCTACTTAATCTTGAAATTTTTAAAAAATCCCCAAAATTTGAAAAATAAATTTTAGACATTTTGAGTTCTTTTCGAATTTGCCTATTTTAAAGATAGGTACGTTTTTAATTACCTACCTAAAATATGAGCTGGCAATGGAGCCTCTCGACTGATTTTTTCCGGTCCATACAAATCACGTAATTTTCTCCTTACGTAGGCGTGCAGCTGTTCATATAAGGGCTTAATTTGATCCCACACTCTTTCCATTTCATTCCTAAAATCGTACATTTCGAAGGGGAACATCCAATATTCTGCGGTATCTGTGAAATCTACGTTCACAAAAATAATAGAAAAACATTTTTAAAAATTTCCACATTTAAAAAAAAAATGAAAAAGTAGTGTTTGGTATGAAAATGTAACCAAACAAATGTCAATTTATGGAGGTAACAATTCTGAATATATTATTCCATCACTTACTATTCAACTGAGCCGCGTAATTACTCAAATCAACAAGCTGGACATAAAGTTCACGAATCTTTTGGCCAGTTTTTCTATGCCATTCAATCCAAACATGTTGAAGTTCATCCCAATCTCTGCTTCTGGCCATGATCACATTTAATTCTGGAAAAATCATAAGTGCTCTATTATGTACCCTGGCTAATGGCTAATTGAAAATTCAAAGTTATTTGCAACTGCTTATAGTCTATGGGTCCTAGGTCGACACGCGGGAAAATCATTCTTCCTCGATTGGTAAAAAAAAAAAAAAATACATAGCACGTACGTACACAGCACAGCGTAGTACAAGTAACCTCATCTTGGCCGAGGAAGGAAACCTCGTACGGGTAATTACATGGTCAATAATGCGACAAACGCTCGGTAATAAGTAGCAGTAAAAATTACGAGTATTAGCCAATAACTAACCTTCCAGCCGCAAACCACATTTTAGCGGATCTTCTTGGTCACATACTGTGGCTGTATTATAAATGGCCAACATATCGTTTATCAGACGATTATACTGAAAAAAAAAAAAAAAAACACAATACAATAACACAAAAATTAATTCTTGGGTGGGTACGATTGGGTGATTTATTTGATAAGTAAGTCTTCGTGCTCGAGACGCTTATTGCTTGCTCAATAATGACCTGCAAAAAATTTTCAATGAAAAAACTTGAATTTTTTCAGAAAAATTTAGAGTTAACTTCAAATTACAATTTTTTTCTGCCCTTTGATAAGAAATTTTTTCAAAGAACTACACAACAAAAATTAGGAGTTTGAATAAGAAAATGCAGATTCAGCAGAATCAGAGGTGTCGGGTGCTTTTTTTTTGGGAGGGTACAAAATGAGTACCTACCAAGACTTCGAATATCAGAAGGTGTCATCCTCAAAAACTTCAAAAATAAGATTGCTCAGTTGTTAATAATATTTTTTGGTGCCCACAAAATTCCATCTCAAACAATATTTTTGTTTCTTTCCTCGATTTTCATTTGAAATTTATTCAAAAAATCAACAAAGACTGGTTTGAAGGCCAGATCTTGTCCAAAAATAGTTCAAAAATGCCTCTGTAGAAAATCCTCAATTTTTTTCATTACTTATTTCGTTAAAAATAGTAGGTATTTGGAATTTGAAAAAATTACTTTGAAGGTTGTACATGTCTCTCAAATACCTAAAAATGGATTCAATTCCTCAAAAATGTTGAAATAATTTAATCTTCATATTTGATTGCGAATTGAGTCTGAGATTTCGTGAAAATCTGAAAAAATTTGTTGGAAAGTCGTATCATATTCCCAGTGCAACAAAAAAATAACTGACCACTTTTTGAAGTACCATACTCAAAGGCATTTCATGTCCTTAAATCAACTTTTACGAATTTATGAAAAAATTCCCCTGCAAAAAATTAGGAATTTTACTCAAAAATATTTACAAAAGAGCAACCTAATTTTTCGAAGGCATTTTTCTCGGAAATTGATACCTATTACCTACAGTTGAATCTCCCCTCCCCCTCTTTAAAACTGCGTTACGAATTTTAAATATTTTCTAAAAAGAATTATCGACTTTTTTTTTTGAATTTTGAGGTAACTTGCAATCCCTTCCTGACTAAAAAATTTGAAAAAAAATTCTAAAAAAGTTCTCACCTTCAATTCAATTTTTCTGCATTTTTTTGCTTTTAGAGATATCGTGATTTCAATTTTTTTTTTTATTAATATCTCCCCCTCCCCCAGAATAAAAATTTCAAAAAAAATTGACGAGAAGACTCGTGTTTCCTTACTTGTTATCAGTGGAATAAATTTTTTCTTTAATACACGTCAAAACGAAATTTTCCTCCCCAATTTTTTTTCGCTTTTGTGATACCTAAAGAGAGTACGGTGAAAAGGGGGAGAAATTTCCAGACAAAATTTTTTCCTATAAATACATACACAATTCTGTTAAATTAAAATTCAAAAAATCGGAAAACAGAAACATTTCACCATTCTCACCCTCAATTACTTTTTGAAACCGAACACAAATTACTTTGGGAAAAAATTGAGGTACCTTTACCTAAGTTAAAGTACCTGCATAAAAACAGCTGAAACGTAGGGTACCAATGACATGTAAGTATACCTCCACTCCAACCAGAATTTTCCATCCGGCTTTTCATTTTATTGAAATATTTTCCGAGAATTTGTGTAATTAAATTGAGCTCGCGTACGATGACTCACTCCGAGTGAATCGTCGGTGGTCGGTTACGTAAATGAAAATCGCATTGTTGAAAATAAAAATAACAACAAAACCGGTTCTATCGCAGGGTTCGTATGTGGTATAGGTATTTAATACAATTTTCGTGTGAAAAAGAGTAGAAAGAAATAAGAATACCTACTCGCTATTAGTTACTACAGTTGACATTCAAATGAACGTAAACTCGTTTCGTTATTTCACGAAAATTAATACCCTACGTATACCTATTAGCTATACGAATAAATTTCAGGATCGAGTAATTGACTCGAAGCGATTCAACAACGTCACGAAACAACTGCTTATTCGTCAGTTTTAATTTTTCGCCGGAAACATGAGTCACAGCGGATGTATCCCTGAACCCACGCAGGATTTTTTTTCACCCAAAAATGAATTTGTGATAAAGAGATCTAGGTATTTTAGAATGGAATTTTAAAAATATGTTGATAGTATGCTGATTCAGAGGATAGGGGTACATTTCAGGTGAAGATCTTTACCGAAAAAAATATTTTTTAATGACATCTGCATTCTCGAGACTTTCATTTCAGAACTTAGGGTTTAGGTGGTTAAGGGTAGAGAGTAAAAAAACCGAATATTTAGTTCAATAAAAACTTACTCTGTTCAATTGATCAGGAGGCAACACGGATGGTCCTACCACTGCCAAATACCTCATCTGACGCAGCAGTTCTAGGTCTCTGATATCCCATTTGTCTATTTTGCCAACTATATTGTGAACTCTTCTTTGGAATTCCGAGTATGCCAATTGTTGCTCGAGCTGAAAATTATAATATCATTTGAATTCGTTCGGGATTTGCTAATAAAGGCAATTGGGTTTTTGGGTTTGAAAATATCCATACATATGCTACGAGTAATTATGTAGATTAGACAACGAGATCGAAGATATCCTCTTGGATTTCGATGGAAATTAATGAAAAAGTTGATTCATAGTACCTACATAAGTGGAGGTACCTCCTGAAAAAATTTTTGAAGTTACCCAGATCTAAATACAATGGAGCAGACAAAACTTTCTTGGTCGCTTAATAATTACTGATGAAAATTTTCAAAAAAACTGCGATTTGGTTGCTAACCTGCTGTCAACGAATTAGTTTTCCAAAACATGGACGACATTAAAACTTGACGATTTTTTTCGAGGCCGATAAAAAAAATCGAACAATTTGAACAATTTAAAAAATTTCACACAGGTTGAACAATTGGAACAATTTTACGAAATTTGAAAAATTTCACAGAAGTAGAACAATTCCACAAAAATTGAACAATTTCATGAAAATTGAATAACACTAACAATTTCACAAAAATTGAACAATTTCACAAAAATTGGACAATTTCACAAAAATTGAACAATTTTACAAAAATTGAACAATTTCACAAAAATTGAACAATTTGAACTATTTTACAAAGATTGAATAATACAAACAATTTTGCAAAGATTGAACAATTTGAACAACTTCACAATAATTGAAAGATTTGAACCATTTTTCAAAGATTGAACCATTTGAACAATTTTACAAAAGTTGAATCATTAGAATTATTTTAGCCAATAACTGAACAATTCCATTACAATTAAACAATGTCGGAAAAATAGAAAAAATTTGCAACCTAATTGAACAATTTTACAAAAATTGATCAATTTGAATAATCTCACAAAAATTAATTAATTTGAACAATTTTACAAAAATTGAACAAACTGAATAATTTCACAAAATTTTGGCAATAAAGCCGTTAAAATTTTCCAAAAATTTGAATAATTTTCCAAAAATTTGAATAATTTTCCAAAAATTTTGATAAATTTTTTCCAAAAACAGAATCTAAAAAATTTCACCTCCAGAAAAACAAAAAAATTAAATTTATTAAATTTTGAAAAAAAAAAGTTTCATTTGTCGTAAAATTATTAATTCTGAGAATATTAACTAGCCAAGATTTGAAAAATGGTCTAATTTCCAGAAAACAATCAAGTTTTTGCTCAACTTCTAGAAAAAAATTATTCGAGATTTGAAAATCATCCAGTCATTGTAAAACTGATTTAATCTTGAGGAAATTTTAATTTTTAGAAAATTGTCCATTTCTGAAAAATTACCCATTTTGAAAATTTTTATCAAATTTCGGGTTGTTTGAGTAAACAATTCAAATTTGGTTAAAAAAATCATCAATCTACAACTTTTTAATCTCCTCGTACAGGGCAAAAATTTCGCGACAGGTAAATATGATTCAGGAAGGTGTAGAAACTCATTTTTTCAAGGAGTGACTAAATTTCCCAGCAGGTGACACTATGAAAATGTGATAAAACCCCACTCTGATGCCGACAAAAATGCCAAAAATTAAAAAACCGAGGAAAATCCCTTCGACGACAATGGCCCTATAGTCGTCAGGATTTGCCAACGGTACCGTACCTTCCATATATCATAGCAGAAGTTCGTTTGTTTTTCTTTCTTTCTCACTTTCTTAATTTTTTTCTCCGTTTCGTTTCTTTTAAATCGACTGATATTACAAAATACATGTAATAACATAACATAATACAACATAACACTGAAGGTTAAATTCGTGAGAATAAAACGAGAGTCCAAAGAATGGTGGTCATACATGTAAAGTATTTCGTCGCGGCGGCGGCCTAGGCCGCATCGACTGTACGCTTATTACCATACGCCAGACGCGTCCCGCGTACGTCCATTCAGATCCTAATACATAAGTTATTTAGGTTCGGGTACACTCCACCGTCCACTCCGCGCAAGTACGAATACGTAAACTTATTAAGTTCATTTATACGTGTATATTATACGTACATTACTGTACGTGTATTTGAATGAGATTCCCATTGTTGAAATATTCCACATGCGTAAACGTACAAACATGAAGGTACCTCTATCCTCTACTTTTGCCTAGGCACCTATTCGTTCAAATATCAGACGCTCGACTCGTCGGTCATCGCGTCGCGTCATTGCGAGTTATGCAAACGAAAAAAATAATTATTTCATTTCACGAGTCGTCAATGATTAAAACTTTTGTCTTTGGAATGCCACCCACGCCTCTGATAAGTGAAAATTACGTATTGAATGAATTCAGGCTGATCTACGATCTATAGATCTACTAAAAGATCCAGAGACTTTGTCAATAAGCAAATTGAACAACTGTGCCATTTTTTCCCCCAAGGACAGGGTGTTTTTTTCCTATCGTAATTTTCAGTATTCTCCACACCATTCTACTTTATTTTAATCGTAAATTCAACTTCCTTGTCCTTGTACTTAACACCATTTCCAAAATTTATATGAAAATCTCCTAATAACATGTTTTCAGACATAAACAGATTCTAGAAAAATAAGCTCAATTTTGATACAATTTCAAGGGTTCAAAATTAACAAAAATTAGTTTAAAAATTGAAAAATCGTTTGAAAAAATTGAAATTCCTACCACGTTCCAACAATTTGTACTTTTTTTTAGGAAATAGAAAATATTTTAACTATCAATTCAGTTTCAAAAATTTCGAAAAATTTTAAGGCATTAAAAAAATCACTGAAAAACGAATCATCACATTTTGCAGTCATAGAATAACTTCCTCAAAACTGACAATTTTTCAACACAAGATTGCAAAATGAAATAGAACTTCGGCAGAATATTCAATAGAGCATTTTTCAATGGGATTTCAATTTTTTCTGGAGGAGGGGGGTGGGGTGGTATCAATAATCTATTTTTTATAAAGAGAAGAAAGTCAGTTGATAAAGTATAATTTCAAAAATCAGAAGAACAAGTTTAGTGAATATTTCAAAACTTTGTTAGAGACAAGAGGAGAAATCAAAAATTTATTTTTCACTAACAAAAAAAAATAACATCACGATATGACACGCCAGTAAAAAGTGAGACAAAAACAGGTCCTTTAGGACTTGCAGGACTGCTGGATACCTTGTTTGAAAACTTTATAAGTTCATATCAGTAAGTATGCAAATCATTAGAACCCAACTGAATGATTTTCTATAACTCGAACATCTTTCAACAATTTCACGGATAAAAAAAAATTTGAAGGTTATCTAAATCAAAAACCAAGTGCACAAAAATTTCAAAAAATTTTAAAACTGGCAATTTTTTGAATTTGCAAAGCTTTCTACAAATCAGAAATTTCTCCAAACTTTCACAATTTTTAAAAATTTAGAAATTTTACAAAACTTGATCAATTCTATAGCAACTGAATATTTTCCCTAATTTAAATTTTCCCAAAACTTTAAAGATTTTCTTGGAGATTTAATGACTTTCAAAATTTTCATTACGTATTTTTTTAAAAAGTTGAAGTTTTTAAAACTTCGAAAATTTGTTTCAAAAATTAGATTATTTTTCCAACTTGAAGAATGAAAATAATCCGGTAATTGGGGATTTTTCAAAAATTGAAGTAGCCACAATTTTTGTGTAATTTTGAAAAAATATTCAAGAAAATACCTTCACAATTTCCGAGAGATTAAACTTTTTAAAAACATTGATTTCTCCAGAATTTATTTTGAAAAATTTGGTCGCTTTATTAAGACATTAGGTACGTAGATAATTTTAAGAAATTTTCCAATTTTTGAACTGTTTTTAAAAAATTAGGTATGGTAGTCAATCTTCAAAACTCTATTTAAAACTCGGGATTTTTTTTCTTCAAACTGAGTCTTGGATAGAAGTTTGGAAACGTATCGTCTATTTCAACACCAGAAGTCGTAATATTAGATGCAATCTAGGTAGGAATAATCCTCACCACTTCAGTCTAACATCAAAAATTTGTAAAATTTTTAAAACTTGTTCTAATCAAAAATTAGGTATCCAGATGATTTATTTTAGAAATAAGTCGATTTTGAATTATTTTTAACAAATTGGCCAATCTTCAAAACCTTTTTGAAACTTGAACAATTTTTAAAACTTAGTCAATTTTTTTATGAAATCAAATAATTTTTTTCAACTTGGAGACGATTTTTTAAAAAACATGACAAGATTTGTAAAATTTTCTAAAAGTTGAAATTTTTTGAAAAATTGTACAATTTTCAAAGTTTGAAGATTTTTTACAATTATTTTGAAAAATTAGACCATTTTTCCAAATTTGGTAGGTATGTTTTTCAACGAAGCAATCAGAATTTCGACAGTATTGACCAAAGTGCAGAAGGAATTTCCAAAATCCCTGCTTATATTTTAAGAAATTGAAAAAAAAAAATCAAATTAAAAACAATTTTTTTTAAATAAAGCAATCAAATTTCTTAAAAAATAGAAAGTTTTTTTTTTAAAAAAGTCGACTTTCAAAAATTGACCCAAGTTGAGCAAACTTTTCTTTCTGAAGTCTCACTATCTATTGAATGAAAGATAAAATCGTTTTATTTTGTTTACTTTTTTTTTTTTGGAAAACCCAGAATACTATTTTTGAAACCTGTTACCTTTTATCTTTTAATATCGAAGCCATCAGTTGTGGTTTTTAAATTTTTTTTATTATTCATTTCCAGAATGAACAGCTTTGCCCACAAGACCAGATTAGCCAGTCTATAAATCTACATAAGTAATTGTAAAAATGAAATCGAATCAAAGAATCTCAATTCAACAGTACACGAATTCTTTTACCTACCAACTTGCCACGAAAATTAGGTAATTATACCCATCTCTCATCCGCGGCACCATCAAACAAAAATGCGGTTAAATTTGAAGTTCGTGCCAATGTCATAGTTGTTATACATAAACTTAGTAAGCAGTACGCAAAACATGTATCACTAGACATAGCCAGCTCGATAATTTCCCAAAATATCAGAAAGTCAAATTAATGATTAAATTCGGAATCCGGAAACAAGAACTGCAATAATTTTTCAATTTAGATGTCTCAACTTGAAAATTTTAGTAGGTAGCAAAAATCAAACTTTTACGACGCATTTAGCAGCTACCTACCATTGCCACCAAATACCAAACACCTATTCACCCAAATATCCAGCCACTTAGTACTTATGCATTAACTTATTTTATCAACCGAATGTTATTTCTCTCCCACTCTTTAACCACCAAGAAAACATACCATCTCGACGATCGTCGCAATTTTATGCAATTTTACGTACAAAGTAGTTGGCATGTCTTTCGTTTTCGCATCGTTTCTTATAATCCTCGTGGCACTGACACATACGGCGAATAATTGTATCATTATCATCATAATTCTCGATTTATACTCTCTGTACGTAACTATACATAGGTATCCTACAATATAGGCTGCCTATACCGTAATCAGTGCGTTTGTGTTGGTGCCTTGCATACACGCAAACTTACAGGTAGGTTTTTTTTACGCGCACATACGCTTTACTCGTTCACTCATCAGTTTGTTAGGTGGGTACCGGCACCGACGGTTTTTTTTTCTCATGGAGTTGTGATGTACTCGAAGGACACCGATAAATACCGAATCACGTAACACGTCGTATTCTTTTATGAGAATTTATTATTCTTTTTTTTTATATACGTATGTAGATGTACGTACAAGTATATTAACCGATTGGCAAACGAGCCATCGAAAAACGACGACAACAACGACGTCGGTATTACACATTTGCGATGAAAAAATACCTTAAAAAATTTCGTCTGATTGACGGTGCGGCAAGAGAGGTCGCGACGCGTCATCCGAATGAGGAAAAAAAATCAAATCCAAGAAACAGGCGATACGGTGAATTTTCAAAGTCAATTGTTCGACATTCGACGAATTGACAACCTTGTTAAGTTCCAAATTAATTACCCAGGCTGGTACGAAAATGCGGATTTGAATTCAATAGGTGATTTTGATGGTATTTTCCACGCTGATTGGTGAAAAAAATAGAGAAAGAATTCCAAGTGTTTGGAGGTTTTTTTGGCACTTTTTGGTAACTTTTGACGTTAGAAATCGATTTTTTCAATTAAAAAAAGAGAGGAGCTGTGAAGAAAATTAATAAAAAATGACTTACGGAACGTGAATTTTCTTTTTGTGAAGTTATAGTCTGAGCTTTTGCGATACTTCAGTCAAAAATTCAAAGTTCAGCTGTCATATTTTTTTGAAAATGTCCCGGAAACTAAGTTTTCTAGGTATCATAAAAAAAAAGTTGGACTTTATTGATAGGAAATTTCACGCAAATTTTTCAACAAAAATTGCAAATTTAAAGAAATCCTGTCCTAATAGACAAAAATTTGAATTCAACACTAAAAAGTTGAGAGCTGCATTCACAAATGGAAAGTGTTGAAAATGAAGTTCATTTTCATTACAAAAAATCGATTTTCAGGAAAAATCAAACTTTCAAAAGAAAATAATAAAGAGAAAATGAACTGAAGAGTGTGAAATTTCCAATATTTTTTTTTTTTCAAGTGGTTTAGTTTTTGAGATATGTATTTTCTCTCACTGATAAAAGCTGAATTGCAAAAATATCACGAAAAATAAACTTTCTGGGAGAAATGAATTAAATTTTACAAAAAGAAAATTCTCTGCTCAAAAATTTACGATGCATGCATTTTTTTTCTAAGAACCTTTTCTTTGCCCAGAAAATCCACTTCAAATTTCAAAATTTATCAACAATATTTAAATTAGGTAAGTATGAAAAATTCTGCGATGGAGAACTGAAATCATATTCGAACTAGGCTTTAAAAAATAGACTGAGTTGCCTATTGGTTATTTCTTTTGATTAACCCTTCCTCCCCCCCCCCTTGAAAAAGAAGAAAGTTTAGATTTGTAAACTCACGAACTCATCATTTTTGAAGAGGGTTTCAATGTTAATTTTCAATGATCCCTCCTCCCACTCTCTTCCCTTAGCTGTTCATAATTTCAAGATTTTTTAAAAAGTATGAGGGTATGAGAGCATTTGTTCTAATCCATGATTTTTCACATTTTCACCACTCCAAAATTTTACTTTTCATTAGTCTATGAATGATTTTCTTTCATTTTTATCTGATTTCATTAAAAATTCCACCAATTCAAAGTTGAATTTATTAAAAAAGAACTTTCATAACCGATCCACGTCAATAAACCCAAAATTTGGAACATTGAAGGAGTATTTCATCCACATCTTAAGGCCAAATTTTGAGCTTCCTAAGTGAATTTTACAAATTTATGAAAAGAGCTGAAATGATCTGTTGACATTTCAATTTTTCTTAAAAATAGTAAATTGTCGTGTGAAAAAGTTGAATTTTTTTAATACCAAAATTAGATTCCTGAATTGATTAAAACCATTTCCGAGTCGATCTAGTGCCAGCGGCAAAATTTGATTTTTCTCCAGTAGGTGCACTGGAATTGCTCCAGAAAGCTCTGAAATCAACTCAATAAACAAAAAATTTGATGGTATGTGAAGTTGGTGACTACTTATTCTCTTATTGAGCCAAATTTTCCTTCATTACCCCTTCCCTCCATTTTTTATTTCGCGGCAAAAAAAATATAATAATGACTAAGTATGTACCTAGTTAGAATGCAAGATTATTGAACTAAGCATAGCTAGGTACCTACCTAATATATCGTTACAAATATCATAATTTCGATAATAACAAATTGTTATTGATAATTCATCAATATACGAAATATGTAAATTTTCAAAACAATCATTACTCTGACAGAATAGACAGTTCTATATCTATCCAGCAACGTCAATTTTGCGTTTCAATAAATTTTGGAATATTCCTTACAATTGATAAATTGATTGAAATTGATGAATGGTATCTAATATCAATTCGAGAGCATCACTGCACGAAATGTGATTATTCATTTCGACGAATTGCTCGAGTTTATAATTTATTAAAAATACCAAACCCCACTCGGACAGACAAGGAGCAAACAAAATGACACGAATGGTCATAAGTAAACAAGTGGACGAATATTTATGCATATAGAAATCAAACGCGTAAATAAATCATTTGTAAAAATTGTTTCCAACTGAGAATTCGTTGAAATCGAGTATATTCCAATGCAGACTTTAAAGTACAGATAGGTACCTCAACCAGTCCCTAACTACGCATAACTACTATGTACCTACAATTAATATACAAGCAACTAAGTACACAGTATGTGTAAGTATTTTTTATGTACCTACATTATTCAGCTAGGTATATTTCACGCAAAAGCATGACTACTGGAGACGCGACAACTAATTTATTATATGGTCAGTTAGGCACCAGGTAGATATTTGGACAAAGATAAGCATCCATCAACCAAGTACTTCTACTTTCAGGATACGTGTAATTGTAATTCACCTATCCACCATTTTGATTTTTTGTAAATAAATTATCAGCATGAGAAGGGTAAATTATAAAAATCAAGCACGACTGGTCTGAATGTTGAAAATTATTAGCAGCTTGGCTGAAAATTATATGTAGGTATTTCGTGATAAGTACATAGTTATTATGCATAAAATTATCCCGAGTCATGAAAAATTACAGTCAGAAAACCAAATTTGGCTGAAATCAGATTTCGTAGAATGAAATGGAAATAAAAAGTAAACCTGTTCGTAAAAGTTTAATTAGGTATCTAATTTGAAATCAAAACGGAGATAGAATTTCAAAAAAGACTCTTAATTAGCTGTATAAGAAATTGAAGGTTTTCAAAGTTTTGAAAAATGACTTATGAAAATTTTTAAGAATAGGTACTTCTGTTTTTTTTTTCTACCTACAGAAAAGCTTGGAAAAACCTCGAATACATAAGCGTGATTCGTTTTCCAAATCTTTATGAGTGGGACAATTTCTGATACAAGAACACAAAAAATAATGAAGAAACAAAAATAAAGGTCATTAATAAAGGACTATTTTTAATTTTTAATTTCAGTATTTTGAAAGAGTATACGAATAAAGAATTCTGGTCATACTTTCTACTTAAAAAAAAAAAAAAAACTATTTTTCAATTGCTATCTCCCTTCCAATTCTGAATTTACAGAGGATTTTTTTGCCAAGTTTTTGATACAAAAAGTAAAATCAATTCCAAATTTAGAATATTTTGATGAAAAAATACCCTAAAAATGATAATTCTTTTGACTAATGACAAAGGATCAAACAAATTTTCAAAAACAAACAGCTAAAGTTTTCCTCCAGTTTTTCATCTTGATATTTCAGAAAGTAGAGAACAGAGAAGATCCTGAGATCAAATGTAAAAAAAAAAAATGACTCCAATGAAAATGGATAGGTATGTAAGCTTCAGTTTCAGTTAATATTGTTTTCGATTTCATACAAGCAGTGCTTAAAATTTTCGGGGATTGTCCTCCATCAATTTTTGGAAATTCAAGCGTATTGATTAACTTATTGGGATAATCAAAGTTGATTTCGAGATGTGCACTTTTCTGAAAAGCACCTACTTTTAATAAGAAATGTAAAAATTTATGAAAAGTTTTGAAAAATTGTAGAATCCTGTGGGATATAGGTTTGAAGTTAATGTTCCCTAAAATGAGAAAAGTGATGATACAATTTTTTTTCACTACAAATACCTACCTATTTAAACATCTGAAAAAGCGGGAAAAAACCACAAATAATAGGTTAATTCTGATACATTTCAGTCACTGAATTTTTTAATTTTTTTTTCTTAGTTTTGAAGGTAACCTTATTTTTTACTGACCAATTTTTCATTTCAACTTTTCGTGAACAGAAACTTGAGCACTTTTTATTCCATCATTTTTCAAAGAACTTATCGAAGCAGAAAATGATCCAAATCTTCATTTTGCAATAATCAATTCATAAACGTTTCCTTTCCCACTCATAAGGCAACGAATTGGATAATAGCCTGGATGTAATTCCTCAGATTCATATTTTCAGTGATTTTTTTCAGCAATACAGGAATACTGCATCCCTCCTTTTTTTTTTGAAAAACTGCTTCAAAAATAATGAAAGATGAAAGCTTTGGCTAAAACAAAAAGGCTCACAATTCAGCCCTCTCCACTGGGCGCACCCAAGGGGTGGGCTCAGGGGTCTTGAGCCCCACTTAAACTCGGAAAAAAATTTTTGCAAAAATATTTAAAAGGTGGATTTTTTTTTTGTTTTTCAAACAGTATTTTTCCAAAATTTTCGCCCTCGCTTCGCTTGGGCAGTATTTTAGTCTTTTTATATTCAAAATTGATAATTTTTGACCAATTTTCGAGTCGAAAATCACCAATTCCTCAATAAATTACCAGTTTGTCAAAAAAAATTAATGATTTTTGACTTAAAGATCAGTGAAAAATGATTAATTTGAAATGTGACCCTCTCCCTGATTTTTCTCAAATCCTCAGCCTCTCCCTTAATTAATTTCTGAGTGCGACTATGGCTTATTTTTCCCCCTTTCAAAAAACCAACTACAAAAAAGTCCCCAATAGGTAACTAAGCATCTTCCAAATTCCATTCACCAACCAAACGCTCATTTTTCACGTGGACGCGAACATCGTAAACAACAACCGATAAAATTTCCACAAGGTGTAAGCAAAAAAAAAACAAACAAAAATAAAAACTCCGAAATCGTCCTTCGTTTCGTTGCGGCATTTGTTAATTTACTTACTTACTTATTAAACAAACAAATAGCTACCTCCATAAATACACACATTTATCAACACAGACCAAATATACGTAAATGTACAGTATTCTACATTACCATCTAACGCAGTGTTTGATTATTAGCTCATCGCGCGTATACAGCATCGCAATTTGTGCGTATGAATAATGTTGTCGTCTTGGCTGTTGTTGTCGTCTTCGTCGTTCGACGTTATTATAAATATCCATCTTATTGGAACTGGTTGAGAAATCTATGTAGGTATGGAGAGGAATAAGGAATGGGATTAGACCTAATAGTAGGTTTGTGTGCCATTAATCACAAGATTTGTGAGAGGGAGAGGGAGGGAATTCTCATCGATGGAACCGAAATTTGGCTCATACTGAAAGAGTAAAAATAATCATCTACACCTCAAAATAAATTTTGAGCTGTCCAGATTGATTTTTCAATTTTTGGTGAATTTTTCAAAATTGCTAAAATGGCATATCGATGTGTTTATTTCTCATAAAAAATGGCAAAAAATGAAATTAAAATCTGAAAATTAGTGTAGATACTAGAATCGACCTCCAGAATCGTTTGAAATCATTTTTAGGCCAATTTAAAGCCTTCAGAAAAAGTTTACTTTTCTCCAGTGCAATGGAATTGTCCCAGAAAGAGCTAAAATTAAGTTGAGTTTTCCTAAAATACTTTTTATAAGTTGAATCTCTTTTCAAAAATATTTTTTTAAATCTGAAATTTTAAATTTTAGCATCTTCATCTGACACCCCAAAATCGACCCCTTAAATCGAAGGCAATTGAAAGTTACGTTTTCAAACAGAACTAAATTCAAAATCTAGAATGAGAAAAGGGATCCAGGTGTCCTCAAAAAATGTTATATCCGGATTTTCTCATACATAGATTTTGGGTTTAGACCTTTTTGGAAACTTAACTTTCAATTATTTTTGATCTGGAACTTCCAGCAAAAATTGCCCCCCCCCCCAAATAGCTGGAATTGCTCAGGCAAATCCTGCGATCACCTCGAGGAGCTGAAAATTTGATTCTGAAATGCCAATGGCATTTTCTCTCATTGAGCCAAATTTTGACTCCTTTGAAAACGACCCATTGCAAAAGCACCTTTGTTCGTCGAATCAAGGAAGAATTCGAGAATTCTATAAAATTAACGTAAAAAATTCCCCTTCATCTCGCCATCTCTTCACCCAGGCATACACACCACTTAGACATACAGGCGTCTACGCACTCGCGAACCAAGGCAGGGCAACTGCCAAACCGCAAACAGTATCGAAATAATGTAAAATCTATGGCCATACGGAAACAGTCGCCTGCAGGCTAAAAACCTGTTCATTTACAACTCGCGTCGTAATTTAATTATTTGGATACACACTCGAACTATTCGCTGATGAGACAGCGGTTTTATTCCATTCATGCCCATCCCATCTTCGATTTGGCCAGAACCCGAATAAGTAAATGGATAATCCCTTTACCGGTGAATTACCTAGGCGATGATTTTATACGTTCACGTACGTGACGTGTTACCCAGATTTTTCTCGATTACGTGTCAGTTTCGAATTAATCTCACCTCGACATTGAACTAGCTATCGAGCTGTTAAAAACATTAAACAACTAAATGTCTTACACGTTTATATTACTAATCTACGGAGTAATAATAGTTTAAAATCAAACGAAAAAAAAGGTGTGAAAAAATCGACACACGCGTATATTTACGTATTCGATTTTTTTTTTCTTACTTATTCATTGTTACGGAGGATTGGTTCGATAAACGTGAGGGGAGGATGAGGTAAATTTAGTCAGTAAACTTGATTTAGTATGAGTTTTCGAAATACGTTCGCTTAAATATACCTGTACCATAACTAAATCTAATTCCAGATAGGTTTATCTTTGATTCGTTCAGAGCAATGTCAAGGTCAGTTTTCCAACCAAAACCATTAGGTATTTTTCTCCCTCGAGCGTCCAGCCCAAATCATCCGTATCAGTGCAAAAGATCGCTACGATGATACGCGTAAAATCGGCGAGATGTTCGTTTATTTTTAATCGCAACTCTTCTCGCTTATTTTATTCTCGTTTCAATGTTTGTAAATAATTTACTGTAGCCGCGAGCGACCAAAATTTAAATTACTTATATGTATACCTAGGTATGTAGGAATACGTAGTATCGTCAGTTGGGATCGTCGCAATCTGGCAAATTTAACTATTTTATGAGATTAGTTTCGAAAAATTATAATGAGAATGAAGCATAAAAAATTGGAAAATTTTCAAGATAGGAAAAAATCATTTTCAGCTTGGCTCAAAAGTCATTGCAATTTTTTTCATTAAAATTTATTTCATGATTTTCATGATTGATGGACATCAAGAACTGATTTTATTAACTGAGAAATGTTAGACAATTATTGAAAAAATTCCAAAATTGCTCAGGTCACAGAAAATTGAACAAAATATTGTATCGACATTTATTTTTTTCAATGTGCCACCGTTTACAGCAATCAAAATTTTAAACATCTTTAACATTTTATTTGTGTATAAACTGCTCACGTCTGCGATTTTATTCAGTTTTTACGGGAATATGTTTCAGAATATGGAGAGGGAAGGAGAAAAAATGAATCCAAAAATAGAGGTATCGACTTAATATTTTTAGAAATTGTCCAAGCACCTTTGTGATTCTATCCAGTTTTTTATTCAGTTTCAACATGAATATGTTTTAGGATGCCGAAGGAGGGGTGGTGGGGGGGGGGATCAGATTAATTCAAAAAATAAAATATCACGAAAAATTTGAACAGCAAAAATTGGTAATTTTTCGGAATTGTGAAATCGACAGTTTCATAAAATTTGGAGTCTGACGAAATATTGAAAATTTTTTAAATGATGATAAAATATAAGAAAGTTTTAAAACATTAACAGGTTTTATAATAATTTTTGAATTGAAGCTTTAAATCAAATCTACGATTAAATTTTTGTAACATTGAGAGTCCAAAAAAATATCTCCCCAGTCCAAAATTTCAGGAAACTACCAAATTAATGCTAGTCTATTAAATTTTGGAATTTTTAAAAAAATTCAATATTATCCCTTTGAAAATTTGATCTAATAAAGGAAGAAAGTTGTAATTTTAAATTCGGTACTGAGAAAATTATTGATGCAATTTCGATTTCTCAGATTCATAAGATTGGAAACATTTAAAAGTCAATTCAGACTTTTCAGAGAATTCTTCAGTTGTTCTAAAAATTTTTGTGGAAGGAAAGAAAGTTTTGATAAATTTATCCAAAATGAATCGGCGGTACCTACCTACCTACTTGGAACTTTTGTACAAATTTGAGCTCAAGCTCATTAAGACTCTTTTCAGAGACCCTCTTCAAATCCACTTTAATCTATTCCAGAGATCGAAATTGGGAACCTTGACATATGAAATTTCAGCTATCTATTGGATTGCATCAATTTTTCATAATTTTGATTTTTTAAGAATTCATTAGAATTCGAAGAAAATTCGGAGGTTTTACAACATTCAATTTCTGAATTTTGGTTACTTTTTTATAACCATAGGCGCAACCAGGGGGGAGGGCTCATGGGGCTCGAGCCTTCCTGGGCTCGGAAAAAATATTTTTTCATTGTAAAAATATAAAAAATTTCATTTTCATTTGTACTGTATCGAAAGTACGTCTTTTCATTGCTAATTTGCGGATCGGAAGTTTGTCTTTTCATTGTTGAGCTGTCAACACCGTTTTTAGTGTTTTTCATGCTTACTTTTCTGTCCTAGGACGCGGAAGTAAACTTTCGCGACCAGGTACACGAACCACACGAACGCATACGTATTACGTAAAAGTACAAATGATGATTTTGATGGTGCACAAATGAAAAATATCTTGCCATACGAGCATCGGCCGTGAGCATTTTCATGACTCGCGTATTTGCTCACTCGCCTTCGGCTCGTTTCGCAAAGTTACGCTCGTCATGAAAAGGCTCACTTCCGCTGCTTGTATTGTAATATACTATTTTTTTGCTTTTCAAACAGTATTTTTTTCCAAAAAATTTTCGCCCTCATTTTAGTCATTTCAATAAAAAATTTCATAATTTTTGACCAATTTTTCATCCAAAAATCACCAATTCCTCAATAAATTCCCAATTTGTCGGAAAAAATTCATGATTTTTGACTGAAAGATCGATAAAAAACGACTAATTTGAAATTTGACGCCATCCCCCCCCCATTTTTCTCAAATTCTCAACCCCTCCCTTAATTGATTTCTGGGTGCGCTTATGTTCATAACATTTTTTTTTTATAACCTCATTAAGCTTTAAAAAAAACTATCCCCCCTCCCCTCCTAAGAGAAAAATAATGGACAATTCTCTGCAATGCTCAAGCAAAAGAAAATACAGAATACCTTCTAGCAAATTTTATAAAAATTCACAACATTTTCATTACCTTTATTACATTTCTTTGACTTGAATTAGGATTAATTTCATGACGTGACAATAAATTGTTAGATCCATCATTCCAATTAGGAATCAAAAATATATAGATTTATTTAGGAAAGATTGACGCAATTAGAGACGTTTGCAAATTTGAGAAAAAAATCCACAATTGCATTTTCATCCTTCAAGAGAGGGGATAACCCTCTCACCACCATTCGGCGGATTTATGCTTACAAAAGTCTCCCCCAATTTCTCACCCTTTCTGTAATTTTTGATAAAATTTTCCAAAAAATTTCTTTACAGGGCTGCCAATCACATTTTAATTTTCTCATACAATTTTCATAAAAATTTCAATGGTTACTGCAGCTAAAAAATATTTCCGAAAATTCATTAATATTCGTATTTCGACGACTAGAAAAATTTTTTCTCTACATTTCAAACCATTGAATAAATAATTTGAATTTAATAAAAATTGAATTCATCTTTGATAAACCAGGACGATAAATCAATTTTCACCGATTTCTACCTACAGCTAGAAAAAATTAGATCAGAACGCAATTAAAAGAAGAATTACATGGGAATTTTTTTTGAAAAATTTCACTTAAAATTATTCTAGGCTACCACAAAAATTGGTTCAATTTCAATAAATTATTTGAATAGGTGATCTGAACTTGGTAAAATTCAATAAATCATCAAATTCGGAAATCATAACTTTTCTCCCCCATCCCCCCCGTAAAAGGCAAAAAGGGTTTCCAATTTCAAGGTCACCGGTCAAAACTAGCAAAAATATGTTTTTTCGAGGACTCCTAATTCCGTCCTCCTTTGAGAGAGGGCACTGGGACTTTTTTTGGTGAGTTTTTTCACTCAAACAGAATCATTTCATCAATTTTCGTCAAAATCTGAGATATCTGATCTACTTAAGATAGGTACTTATAAGATAAATAGGTTCTAATATTTATCCACAATACATTTTACATATCGACTTACCGCTCTAATTTGAGACACATCATTGACATTGGTTTCAAAATCCCACTGAGCTCTGACGTTAATATTACACTGCTGCGATGCACTGCCGTCAATCTGGGCCAAAATCTTGAATATCTCATCTTCCCTCAACGCGTACTGCGGATCATTTTCAAAATACTGGCGCGGAGGATCACCCCTCACACCTCCCCGGTTATCCACATCGTACCGATTACGATCTCCAATCCGATCCGATCCAAAATTATTACGATCTCCAATTCGATCAGATCCGTAATTAGTAGGTCTATATCTACTTCCAGGCAGACCTCCGATATTATTAATATCGCTTCTTTCATCGCCTCCGTACGGTCTGGATCTATAATTCGGATCCGACGGTCTGGACGACGTATCGTAATACCTCGGATCCGGCGTACTGACCGTCAAATCCTTATTCAACGAAGACGTTAAAGGATTGGCCGACGAACTGTATCGACCATCCTGGCTATACTTTCTCAAAACATCTTGAACATGTTGATTTTGCGAGCCAGATCTGAAATAAGTATTCGGATCGATGTATCCTTGATCACGATCATCATTGGGGACATATCCTCGATCACCGCTTATCACTTGGCATGAGCTTAAAACTAGTAAAATATTTAAAGCACCCAACATTTTCCGAACATTTGAGTATTCAATTACAAAAAAAATCCGATCAGGCTGGACACGCGACGAAATCGTCGTCGAAACAACGCTCAGTGTGCAAAAAAATTCCAAGTTCGCTCGATTGGAAATTCGAATTGAAAAAAAAAAGCTTATCAAAGGGAATTAGAACTGGTCGAAAAAAGTAGGTGAAAGATACGCGAACGGCTACGCAGGTGTACTACGATCGCGTGAAAACTTTTACTTTCAATGAGTCGAGTGCAAGTGAATTGTACGCGAGTTACCAATTGATAGTGGATATTTGGTACGGTTCTCGTCGTCGTCGTCGCCCCGCCACCTACGCTTTAGGTAATGAGAGTGAACTTGTGTATTTTGGAGACCTGAATGAGCGATAAGAATATAAGTAGCGTCCCGTCGCGTCCCTGCGGCCGCAAACCAGGTGTTTATTTCCCGTTGCGCGCGCAAACCTCAAAAACAATTCGTACGTTTGGAGCAAAGCGTGTACAAATACGCAAGGTTAAGCATCGTGCACCGTGCAACCATTTAGCAATCTGGCCAGCTCCCTCTGCCAGCCCCAGTCTCCCAATGGCCGGCAAACAAATCCCATCGGTTACGCTATTCCCTCGATTCGATTTTATTTCCTGTTCGATATCATTTCGAAGTCGTAATGATCATCATGATCATCTCGTTATATGAAAAATCATTGCAGAAGGTGGCTTTGGACATGCTGCCAAGCCATTTCCCAGTTTCCCTGCCTAATCATTCATAAAACTAGGTAAATAAGTACTAACTGGTAAATAATCATAACCTGGGAGTTGCGTGTTTATTTCAATAATAGTCGCATGGGTGACTATTAATTCAAGCTTTACCCTACTTTCGTGCATTAAAATTGAAAAATATATTTGGCTTGAAATTAAGCCGAGTTGTTTTTGTTTTAATCGTCCTTATTGAAATATTTCAACCTTGATTTCATTTTAATGTGTTTCTGTCGTTGAGTCATTTCGTAGTACGTAGTCCAGGTACGAATTTTATTTTCGTATTTGCTGACACCTCATATTGAAATGGCTAATTTAGCTTCCTACCTATGCCTACTGGTTTCGGTTGTTCAGCAATTTTACATGATTCATCTAAAGACGATAAAAAATTGTAATGAGTAAACGTAAGTAGCGAGCATCATTGGACGTGGGCGTTATTTTTTAATCCACGTTTCTTACCAACATGAATTTTAAAGGACGTGAGACCCAAGTTTGAAAATTATTCACATAATTTTTTTCCATTTCAAGAAATTAGAAAAAAGTTTGATGAATTTTATTAAAATTCTATATTAAATATAAAATATTGAAAAAATTTATTTTTAAAATTCTCTATACCTATTTTAACAAAATTTTGAAAAGGTACAGAATTTCCAAATAATCACTATCAGCTTTTTAAAAATATTTTCTGATGTTTGTCAGAATATCGAAAAGTTACAAAAATGTCCTGCTTTTGCAGAGTAAATTCAAACACCAGTAAAATCGATTTTAAAAAATTATATCTATACAATAAATCTATCAAGTAAATATTTTCATGACCAATCTTTCTTTTGATTTTTAATATTTTTTTGACTAAACTAGAAATTGGGTTGTGGTACCTATTTCAAAATACCTAACTTGAAATTTGAGCACGGCTACCCATAAAATATCAAATTCAAGCCCATTTCACCGAATTTTTGTTTTTTCATATTTCAAATTACGTGCATATTTTTTCGTGATTTTCTCACAAATCGAGATTTAAATAGCATTTTTTAAAATAAATTTGGGATTAGAGAGAATTAAAATTGGAGGGGAGGTGCCCAAGCCTCCAAATTTTGAAAACTAGCTGTTTGCGGACACCATGTCCAAATATCAAGTATTTCTGGGACACTATGTCCGAATCGATTTTTTTTACACGTATCATGACAAAGTTAGGATTTTTGCGACATTTTGTCAGACTGAATTTTTTTTTAGGAAACAATGTTCAAAATGAAGATTTTTTTGGATTTTCTTGGGATATTATGTTCTAATTAGTAATTACAATTTTTTTCTGGAATAAGTACCACATACAACAGATTGATTAGCTTTTTTTGGTAAGTGCCTAAAACATGTTCAAATTGAGTCTTCCTGGGACATTATGTCCTAATTGTTTTTTTTTGGGGGGGGGGGGGAGTGAGATGTTATTATGTTCCAACTGCAGATATTTTTAAGACCCTCATTCAGGACACGTGTCCTAATTAAATGTACGAGTATTTCTGGGAAAACATGTCCAAATCGAATTTTCTTATGCTTATTTCATGACCAAATTAGACTTTTTTGTAACATCATGTCAATTGACTTTTTTTTTTCAAGATGCAATTCCCATGTTAAAGACATTTTTGATTATTTTTTTTTTTGGGGGGGGGGGAATTTTTTCTGGAATAAGTATAACGTTCAATGTGGCTTTTTTATAGGACACAATGTCCCAATTTCTGTTTTTCCGAGACAATCAAATCCAAATCAGTTTTTTTCTTTTTATAAACCTGCTCCGAATTGAGTTTTTACTTTTTTTTGGAGGGGGAGGGGAATTATGTATCAACAAAGAATGTTCTTTGGAAATTATGTCCGAACTGGTTTCATTAGGGACCCCATCTTCGAATTGAAGGGTGTTTCCAGAACACTACGTCTAAATTGGTCCCAATTGAATGGATTTCTGGGACATCATGTCCGAATGAATTTTTTTTCCAATACGCCATGCCAAATTAGGATTTTTTGTAACATTTTGTCTTTTTTGGGGGACACAATGCCAAATTGAAGACATTTCTGGATATTTTGGGACATAATGTCCCAATAATTATGTGAATTGATTTTTTTTGAGAGGGAAGGACATAATGTCCCTATTTCAGTTTTTTCTAGCACAATTATGACCAAATTAGGTTTTTTTTTTTGATAAATTATGCCCATATTAGTTTTTCTGGAACATGATGTCCATTTTTTTTGAGAGGGACAAACTGTCCAAATTGAAGATATTTCTGGATTTTTTGAAACACAATGTCCCAGTTTCTGTTTTTCCAGCACAATCATGTCCAAATTGACTTTTTTTTATAAACTGTGTCCGAATTGAGTTTTTCTGGGACATTGTGTGCAAATTGGTTTCTTTTGGGACACCATGTCCTAATTGCAGATATTTTTGGATTTCCACGCCCAAAGGTGATTTTCTTGCTAATCTACGAATTAAAGAAATAATCTGCACATAATTCATTGAAAATTTGCCCACCACGTTTAACCACAAATTTTTGTATTTACATTATCAAATTTTGTCCCAGTATCAAGTGTGGATAAAAAACCATGTTTTCAGACCTTCCAAGGTTCTTTCCGAAAATCTAAAGGGCTCATACGTATGGTGAAGGGGTTGAGAAGGGGTAAAATTGAAATCGTTACAAAACTGTCGAGTGAGATATCAAAACAATTAAAAATTTTTGGTGCATCTGGGACATAATTCTTAAATTGGTATTCAAACATGGATATGTTTCAATGCTGAATGTCAGTTCATAAAAATTAAAATTAAAACGTTGTTGAATTCATCAATATACATAATTATAAAATGTCTCTAACGACGTCTCTAACGACGTCTCAACGTCTAACTACACATTTTATATCTTATTGAGGAAGAAAAGGACTACTCTTCCTCCCCTTCTCTCCTTGTCCACTTCCTCAGACCAATCTACGATAAACGTTTCACCTACTTATTTATTGTTTTTCGATCAAACGAGAAGGTTCGCGTAATTTCAGTCAAATCAGACTTGATAAAAAGGTAGATAATAACATTAATTCGTCTTACGATGGTTAGCGGTATCTGCTTTATTATAACGTCATGCATAATTACGTGACATTTTTATTAATCACTTCGTACCTCCACTCGGTTAGCAAACACACACAATGCTCTTATGTTAGGTCCAGGCATGAACATTGTACAGTATAGGTACCTACAATACATAAGATACTATGGTATTTACGTACTCAAGTAACAAACCGCCATCGCCGCACAGCTTCTGCACCAATTTCACGCATATTTGCTTGCTTAATGTCGTCGCGGTGGCGGTTTGTACTTAAACATGCTCACAAATACGTACCTGATTGAAGAATGACCATCGTCCTTTACAAACGACTCGAGTCTCAGGTACCTAAATCCTATAAACCTACTTATCGTTACGATCTTCTGGCATTTTTAAAGGTCACCAAGGTTCTACGTGCTATTTGGTGATAAAAACCCGTATAAGTGGGTATGATGAGGGCGAAGTTGTTGCTGCGACTAGCAGAGATTACTTCCGAAATTCGTTCCACTGCTGAGTAGTTAATTTCTTGGCGACAAAAAATAGAATTCTTGAAGTTTGAAGATTAAAAATCTACCCATTCAGATACTTAATTAGAAAAATTACTTACTTCTCTATTAATTTGTATGCTTAGTTGGATATTTAAGTAGAATAATTTAAAAATAAAACCCCTGAATTTAAACCTAAATTTAGCGAATTTTTCTGCTTTGAGGGAGACATCTTCCAAAATAATTTTGTTTGATTTTTACCTCAGCTCATGATCAGACAAAATCTGAGGATCTCAGAATGGGTTTGCGTTAAAAAATTCAACAACCCTCACAAAAAACAATTTTAAATTTAAATACAATTCCACTTTTTGCCTTCCCATCTCCACCAAGGAGTTACAGATTGTGAATGAGAATTTTTTTTTGAAATTTATCAAATTTCATTTCCTTTCCCAAACACTTCAAAATTGATTCAATTTTTTTTTTGTTGATTTAGAACAATTTTTCATGAAATTTTCCATAAAAAAAGTCATGACAGTGCTGCCAACTGTGGTTTTTATAATTTTTGGTCAACAGCATTGCTATAAAAATCTGTAAAAAAAATTATGTTTTGTACAGAAATTTTTTTTAAAATACAAACTAGCTCAAATATTAACGAAATTTTTGGTGAATTTTCAAAAATTACGTAAAGCTCAAATCGCGTGACTTTTTTAGGCTCTCCTTCTATCTCCTTTCCATTTGACCTCATCGATCCTGGAAAATTTTATTTGAGAGGAATAGATTGAATTTTTAGAATCCGGTGTTATTAAATCACTGCAATGTGATAGGTAGGGGGAGGTGAGCAAAAGGTATGTTCACAGTGATTCGTAAACTTATTTCCGCAGTGATAATTTTATCAAACAAAATCCATTCGCATTTTTTTCACCATATTGTGGCTATAGATTCGAAACGTTGTTTTTTATTTTATGTACATTTTGGTGTGCACCAGTTGGTTGGAGTTATACCTATATTCCTATTTTGTTATCGTGTTGTTGTGAAGTTCACTCCACCAATTCACCATTACTTATCTATATAAGTAATTGTAAGTTTGTATTTGACAACTTTCACTTTTTTTCGAACGGTAAATAATTGTAAAAATACAAACTTGAATGAATGTTTTTACCCTTTTTTTTTAATCCAATCAAAATACGAAATATTTTACAATAGAATTTTCAAAATTTTAATTACTTTTATCGTGATTTTCTAGGGATGATATTGCTACTCTGAAAAATGTGGAGGTATTATTCGTCTAATTTGGTCAAAGGATACCAAAAAATTTTCAATTATAAAAAATTTGACATTTTTCGACGTACCATTGTCAGTAGCTTGCGAGAGGACAAATTACGTAACCGATCCAGGTATTCAATTCGTCTCTATCGCTCATGTTGTTCAACATGTTCAACAATTTACCTATGTCATTAAGTATTTGTGTAAAACGGTTGACATGTAAAATAGGTTAACAAATGAATGAAATGGAAATGGACGTAACATTGCGATTCAAGTTCAACACACCGCCGCTACTTAGGTATAGAACATCGCATTCACATTAAATGGTAAGGTAAACTGTGAGGTTTTAACGAGTATCTAGGATAGGTTTATTGTATAAAATAGGCATTATATTGATCGATATAAAAATTGCGGTTTTCCTGTTCTATGGATTTTTTATACGTAGGTGCTTCGAAGGTCAGTTGTCGGAAAAATAATTTTCTTCGCGTTATTAAAATTTTCTTATGATAATTTCCATACCGAATAACGTTTTTTTTTCTCGATGGATACGAACAGTGGAATAAATTCTGCAGAGTGCTGACTGTCTGTCTGAGGTGAAGTAGGTATGTAGTAGAGAAAATGAAAATTTCAAGCTAGAAACTCAAAGTCTTCCAATTTTTAGAATGGGGGAGGGAGGAAGGTGATCACGGCTCTCATGAGATAGGAAAATTCTAGTATCTGAAATATGAGTGAAAAAAATTGAATAACTTTCAATTTTCAAAGTCATAATACAGCAAAACGTTGCAATTATAAAATGAATTAAAATCTGCCAATTTTTCAAAAAATATTGCCAAAAATTCAAATAATCGACATGCTTTTAAGAAATCCAAAAAAATTATACAATTTTTTTGAGATTAAGTATCTTGATAAGTACAATCCTGATCAGAAAACATAATATTTTTATGAAATTTCTATTAATCAGTATTTCATATCGTTCTTCAATTTTTCTCCAATTTCCTGTACCTACCTACCTAGAGCTATACCTATTACATAAAAACTGAAGGTGAATAAATTATCCTCTCTTTTTTTTTCACAAAAATTGAACTTTCTAGTCCAGATAGTCCCTGAATAAACATGAAAAAAATATCCGAATCGTTTTTGGAATTCAAGATTTTTTGTTCGTTGAATTTATGAGATATTTGAAAATTTTGGCACGCATACCTACATCGTCATTGGAAAATATCAACTGAATCTAACTTGTTTTAAAATGTTCTGATTTTCGAAAATAGTAACTTTTTCGCCAAAGTACAACTAAAAAAGCAATTTTTCAATTTTGCTCATTCATCCCATCATTCATTTGAAAATTTGGATTTCTTGTTTTTTCAGAAGGTGTATTTAAAATTTTTTGCGGGAAAATTTTAAGCAAAAAGTGACGAATTTTGAAAAATTTTGCATCAGTTGTTCAATTAGGTCACCAATAATGGTAATCCGCGAATATAGGTGCTGAAGTTCATATTGGCCGTTTTTATAAGCTTTTCTTCAGAGCTGAAAAAAAGTTAAAATTTTCCTTCCAATCGATTTGGCAGGTCTAAAATAGGGTCTATATCAAATTTCAGCTTTTTTCGTTGATCAGATCAAATCAAAAATTCGCTAAAATTCGAGAAATGCACTTCAGCACTTGAAATTTTAAAAATGAAACTTTTTTATGATGTAGGTACTTTCAATTTATCACAATTTTGACTCAAAATTTTACTTTGGGTAGGGATACCTGGCTTGTAACTCCAAAAAAAGTGGTAAAAAATCACGTTTTTTTTGGTTTTGAATTTTTTTGACCATGTAGCACCCCGTTTTGGGGTTCAAAAAAAAATATTATGTGATATATGACCACTTGACCGAACTAATAAAAAAATTCCAGCCATGTACTCTTCTCAAAATTTTTTTGAAATTTTTTTTGAAAATTTGAATGTGAAAAAAATTGAGAAAATGTGAACCGAAAATTTTCAAAAAATTCTCATTTGTACTACCCAGCAAGATGTATAATCTGTGAAAATTTCAAAAAATTTTACCCATCCCTTCCAGAGATATCGCGTGTTGAAATTTCGACATTAAAAGTGCGATAATTCCGAAAGGGGCGGGGGTAGAGAGTCAAAAATTTTTTTGGAATGTTTTTAGACCATAAGTAACCTTTTGAGACCATTTTGACCAATTTTGGGTCAAGGGCAGTTTTTGACCCTTATTAGGAAAGGCTCTTACTTAATTTCTTTTCAAATTCACCGTTGAATTTTCTGTAAAAGTTTATGATATCATGAAAATGACATTTTTTCTTTTATGGCCTTTTTTGAGGAACGGATGAGGGAAAGAATATAAGATCAAACAATGTTTATTCGAAAGAGCAAAGTTTTTAATTTTTCTTTTTCAAAAAGTACTGATTTTTTCAAATAATCATGTAGGTACCTAACTCTTGAGTACCTAATATTCCAAGGAAACATATTTTCTAGGTTGTTTTGTCTCTCAAAAGAAACTTATAAAAAAATTTTACTCCCTTGAAAAATTAGATCTACTCATTAAATCTAAGAAAACATCAAATTATGTACCTAGGTAGGTCAATATTCTATTCGACAACCACGAAGATAGAAGACAAAAATTATCTAAAAGAGTCTCCCATTGAAATAGATTGCATCACGTTTTCACTTTCCCTCAAAATCCAAGATTCTCTAATTTATAAATCAATGAAAATTATAGAAAATTAGTCAGAAGTGAGAAAATTTCATTGAAAACAAAGGATGAAAAAAATGCTGGTAAATCAGGGAAAATTTACTGAAAAGTCGATAAAACATTTTTTTTAATTTTTTTTTATACTGAGCGTGTATAATTTCCAAGAATTTTACGCCCGATAAAACATTTGAAATTTTCGGAAAATAACAGCGAAATTCTTTGAAAAATCAATGAAAATCCGATGAAAATTAAATAATTTTTCTGTTTTTACCTGTGTCTCAATTTTGATTTTTTTTCAGTGACTTTTCACTGATTCAAAATGGAAAATGTATATCTTGTGAATTCGAGGGGTGGGAATGGGGGAGAAGTTAATATGTGAAATTTTGAAGACCAATTTTTGGACTTACCTCATTTTTAGAATCTATTTAGTAGGTACCTAGAACTTCACATTTTGGATATTGCAAGTTCATTTTGGATGAATTGAAGATCACTGACTATGAATTCGATCTCCACTTTAGGAATTTGTGCTTCCTTTTTACCATAATGGTGCAATTTTGAGAAACCCAAAGGGTTGGTTTTCAAAAATGGCGATTTTTTTGAAAATGAGGGACTTTGAATGTCCATTACATAAAAAGGTAGGTACCTAATTAATCCTCATCTCAGCACCAGCCCGCGGTTCATCCATTGATATGTATACACCTACACATTCGCTTAAACTCACCTGCTGATCATTAGTAACTATACTCGTACAATTTGACAGTGTTTTACATTCAAGGTCTGTATTGCAAAAATTACTAAAAAAATAAAAAAAATCCACCTAGTGTTAATTCGACGATTCCCACAACTTTCGTAACCGAGATTCGAACCTTTCGACGAATTTTTCTAATTTTCTCATACTTTCTACAAGGACGTCGCGTCGTTTGTGAAGTCTAAAGTAGATCTGGATAGGTGTAGGTCTAGGTGCGAAGAAGAATCCGCCACATAATAATTCAGATTTCGGGTAAAAGATACATCGATCGAGGCGGCTGGATGCTACAAAGTATACAAAGACATTCGTACTTTTTCTCGAATATACGCCTAGGTATGATGTTACAAATACACAATGGTAAGTACACCAACATACGCAGACCTAGACATACAAATAAACATATCCATCGGGACTATCCGCCGTAAAACGCGAATTAACCGCATCACGTACGCTTCATCAATTGTCCTATATAGGCTACGGCTACAGCTGAAGGTATCGTAGGTAGGTATAGGTTTTGTAGTGTTAATGTAGGTAGGTTTGAATATGCGTTGATTTAATTGCGGTCACCAGGTGCGTTTCCCCTTGTTATACATAATTTACATACGCATAACAACGTCTCGGGATGTCTCAATTAATTATTTCATTTTACGTGTGGGTAAGTATAAGTAGGTATGATACTTATTACTCACCAAGACTTATGTATTATAATCATTTTACACAGGTTTGCGAATGCAAACGCAACAATGAAGAATGAACGTGTAATTGTTTATATTTATCGTCTGAACCATGCATATTGCATGGAGAGTCTGAAAACTGCAAAGAAGTTATCTGGAAGAAGAGGTGGAAGAGGCCAAAAGTTACAGATAATGTCTCTGTATCCCAAACAATTATTTTTCGAAGATTATTTGGCCACTGGTGAATTCAGGCGGTGTTCACAACTAGCACAGGGATACTTGTCCAATTTCTAAATGGGGAAAAAAGGGACCTGTGTTCAGCTTGAGAGATTCCTGAGAATACAGGCACAGATCAAAAGAAGAAAAGTTCTTCCCCAACAGTCAAAAATTGCTGTTGAAATTCTCAGCAAATAAATGCAATTTTACTCTAGTAAAATATGGGAGGGCTATTCCATATTAAAACGGATCAAAAATGAAATCGAGTTTTCTTATTTCGTTCAATTATTTTTTGAAACGAGTTTCCCTTGATGATCTATTCACAAATCCACGATTATTTCTCTTTCAACTCTCAAGGTGGGTGGGTGGGTGGAAGGGGGGAAGCCTCATAATTTTTATACGATTGTGATTTTTTGCCAAATTATCTCACTTTGAGGTCTCGTATCTCAAGATAGGTCCTATGTACTTGAAGGAGAACTGTTTGAGGGTACCGAAGGAGAATCGATAGGAGATACAAAAAAAAGACAATCACAATTTGAAAAACTCAAAGTTGAACTTCGGTCATGAAAGTTCAATTTTCATGATGATCGCATGAAAATCTATAAAAATTACCTACAGTAAATAACCCTTTCTACTTTCTTTTTTCAACCAATAAATTTCTAAGGTGGAGTATTCAGACTCCGGTGAGGGGAGAGTACAGGGGTACACAATTTCGACCAAAATTCAAAGAAATGAAAAGAATAATGTAACGCGTCGATTTTTGGCTGATTGGACGACTCTGATTTCGAATATGTATCTATTCGATTTTTTCATCCAACCCCTACACCCCCTCCCACATTAGTCCTCATTTTTCCTCACGTGAGCCTGTTTTACGGATCTCCGTAGGTTGGTGAGCGATTTTTTTTCCAAGTCCACATTTCGTCGTTTTTTTCAACTTTCAAAATTTTTTCTTGACGAGGTCGTAATTTTCCCCAATTTTTTTTCAAAATCAAAATTTTTTCTCAACTTCAAAGTTTTTCTTGACGAGGTCTAAATTTCGTGAAAAAAATTAGACCTTGTTAAAAAAATTTTGAAGTTGAAAAAAATTCCGACCTCAAGAAAAATTTTGAAGTTAAAAAAATTTCGATCTCGTCAAGAAAAACTTCAAAGTTGAGAAAAAATTTTGATGTTGAAAAAAAATTGAGAAAAATAAGGAGCTCGTCAAGAAAAAATTTTGAAAGTTAAAAAAAAAATTGGGAAAAATTACGACCATGCCAAGAAAAATTTTGAAGTTGAAAAAAACTTTGAGAAAAATTACGACCTGGTCAAGAAAAAATTTCGAAGTTGAAAAAATTTTTAAAAACGACGAAATGTGGACTTGGAAAAAAATCGTTCACCAACCTACGGAGATCCGTAAAACAGGCTCACGTTTAGCACTCTAATAGGATCAAAATTCAAAAAAAAATTACGTGCAACCTGTTGTTTCTTAGGTTATTGAAGAAACTGAATTCGAATATTTGCTTATTTTTTGGATTCAACCCACCAGTGTCCTTCCAGCTCCCTCCCCCAATTTTTTTTGGGAAATTGATGTGAAGAAATCGAATTGGCGTGTGGCATATCGATTCTAATTAATTCGAGGGCGTAGAATCCGAATATCAGTTTACTTTTCCATTCCATCTCCTTCCCCGCGATCTAACCGAATGGAACGTACGACTTTTTGGAGATCGATTATAGTTAATTATAATACCTAGAAGTAGAAAATTCGAACAATTTTTCTTCATTTCAGCACCGGTGTTGTCAATAAAAATTTTGAATAATCCATAAAACAGATAAAATCATCATGATTAAAATTTCTCAATTCTTTTTACAAAAAAATGACGTCATTCATATCTTTACCTATCTGCCACTTACCTACCTAATTCTGAAAACATAAAAATTGAATTATTTTTAAGTAAATCGAATTGCATCACGCAACCCTTTTTATACTTTTTTTCGCAGGACTTGATAACTTTACAAGTTTTTTCGAGTAAGAAAATAGGGAAGAATTTTGAGAATTATTTGTATCTACTTGATTAAGAAGGAACATGATTAAAATTATGGAAATTTTGAAATATTTTTCCGTGTTTTTTTGAACCGAAATTGAACAATAATTTGGAAAAATGCCTCACAATGCAAAAGTTCTGAAGAAAATTTATAAAAAATACGAACTTTGACCAAAAAATGTACCTTTTTCTCGTTGATTTTTGATAATTTATTTTTCGAAATCGGTCAAGAATACTCCAGGATGTAAAATCTTTCAAAATTAAGAAAAATACTTTCAAGTTGAAGAATTTCAAAGTTTGTAAAAAATGGTAGGTAGGTAAGAAATTTATTAAATTTTTTTTCATATTTCGAGGACTTTTAAGGAAATTTTAAAAACATAAAAAATAAAAAAATACACATTTTCGAGGTCAAAACTCGTATTATTTTTTTATCTCTTCGAAAAAATTTTTTCTACATTTTTTGACTCATTTCAACCCTTTCTTGACAAAATAAAAAAAAATTTGCGAAAATCTATGAAATCGTACTAACTTTACTATTTCTCTAATTTCAATTTTTGAAAAATTTATTCTTTATAGGAAAGAGGGAAAAACCTTGAAAAAAATGTCAATTTGAAAAAAAAAGAATGAGGGCCGTCGTATGTCTGAAAACATACACACTAGATCAAAACGTCTAGATTCCCAGTGCTCTTGAGACCTTCTAATTACTAAATTTATAAAATGGACACCTTACTCGAGTACGACTACACCATCTTGCATACGTAATGCATACTTTTCATACGACATCAACAGATAGAATTTCTATTTCGTTAATAAGTGCAGATATCTTTAGACGGTAGAAGCACGACTCAAACGCGACGAGTCACGAACTGCTGTAATTAACTACTGTTCAAAAATTTCAAACAAATATTAAAACCGATTATATTTATTCAAATGCTGCTTAAATACTCGCAAGTAAATTAGTATTCATGAAGTGAATGAATCTCTATGTAGGTATTTCATTAAGCAAGTGACTAAATAAACTTACCTATCGTCTGTGAGTACTTAATAGGCCTCTATTCCGTACCTTTTTATTGCATTGTGTCTCCAATTCTCCGCATCCATTTAGTACGAATGATGACTAAAATCGAAATGAATAAAATTAAATGAGGAAAATGAAATATATTGATTTTTCTTAAAAATTGGATGAAAAAAATTTGTAATCAAACTCAATTTTTTTTTAATAGAAAATCGTGATATTTTTGCCTATTTTTCGATACTTTGAAAAAAGTAACTGGAAAAATTCACGACTCAAGTCTGATGAAATTTGAAAATTTTTTTGCATCACATAGACCCACTCTGGAGCAGTGGTCAAAATTATTTCTACTTCAAAAATTATAATATAAAATTACGTTCATCAAATTTCTTATCTGAGTTTTTCTCTATTGTTTTTTTTTTTTTTTGCAAAACCACTCGACCTTGAATTAAAAAATACTCTTTCGATTTTCTCCCAGAATAACAATTTCTTTTAAATTGAAAATTTATTAAAAAACTTTTGGATGAATACCTCATACTACGAGTTGAAAAATTCTTCAATTTTGGTCTTACCTCCGCATTCCATCAAGGTCAACTTTTGAGTTACCCCCCCTCCCTCCAAATGAATTCCATACTTTGTAAAACTCTCTCAGTGCCATTTAAAAATTTTTCACTCTTTGTTTTCCATCTTTAACGCGTACTTCGAGTTCTGCTTGTAATTTACCTACAGAGAATACACGCGTATGTATATCCATATGAAGAAGTTGTCAATTAACGATCGAACCTAAATTGTACAGGGTATACTTATTACAATTACTACACAGACAGATACACCTACTCGTATCATACCAACCATTATAATTATATCGAATCATCTAATCTAAATTTAATTCTCAATATTGCAACAAAGCCGACACGTCTTTCGTACTTCATACGTACCCATTTCATTTGAAAAAAAAAACATCACACGCACTGTACAAATTTCAACAGCGCAATCTGATAGGAAGACTCTTGAAAGAATAAAAAAAAAGCTTGTTAATCGATAAAACGATTACACTTTGTTTTTCAACTTGGACTGAATGGCTCGCCTGTTCTAGTAGATTCTTATTTGAATTTCGAAGGTAACGAATTGTTGTATTAGAAGGATCAAAATATCTAGGTATTTAGGTATAGGTTATGAGTAAATAAAATGTACCTAGAATAAGTACATACGTCGTATGGACACCTGTCTTGTATGTACTTAGGAGGAAAAATTATTTGTAGGCGAGAATTTAATTCTATTGCGATTCGAATTTGTAGATAAATATAACGAGTATATCTTCGACCTTATTTATTGTTTTATTGAGAAATATTCATTTAATAAAAAGAGGAAATCTTCAAAACCAGAACTAATCAGCTCGTCGAATATATTTTTTGAATTTGAAAAAAAAAAAATACCTACACGTTGCAGATTTAGATATCCATTAAAATCTACTTGGATCAGATAAAAATGATGATAACGAGATAAATTTCAAGTACCTACCCAATTAAGCAAGTACCTAAAGTTAAAGATGCACCTCCTACTCTTCTGGGTACTTTTGGGCAAACGATCAAACTTGAGAATGAAACGTTTTGTCGTGAATTATCAAATATGACCAATCTGAACCAAATTATAACATAATTAGGAACTCGAATATTTATGGATAGATATTGCTGGAAAATAGAAATCGATTTTTTTTTTTCGAAAACTCGAAATTTTTCCATTCTTGTATTGAACCCTCCGAACAGAACCGATAACCGCGGTTGACGTTTTATTTCAAAACAATCGTTACAAAGTGAAAACAAAGCTATTACGCGGACGCGCCCAGTTTCATTTTTTTGGCGAATCAAGATGCTATTATTGCGATTTCAATGGTGATTTTTAAATATATGCAAGAACATGCGCCACATGTCCTTGTACTTTTCATGAGTCGTAAAATTAATGGAATACATGTAGGTCTAGGTACTACATAGATATACTTACGCCACTTGCACAGTTTTCCTGTATATGAATATAAGCTCACAGATATACCTCTGTACACCTATATACGTTTACAATTTCCTACACTTTGGGACAAGTTGTTTTTCTTCATTATTATTATTTTATGGGTACGAAATTGTCATCCATACAGGAAGTAAGCTACGTATTTGGTACTTATTTTCGAATTCCAAAGCCTTACGAAATCTAATTCATCTACCCAGCTTCCTGAGTATTTGTTTATTTGAAATTTCGTGCCCAACATATAAAGTAAGTTACGATTGAAATGAGAATATTCAAGGAGCAAAGTTCAAGGTATTCGTATATTGATCAAGTTTTTCTGAAGGGGGTTCAGAAAAAATAGATACCTATAAAAATGGTTTAGAAGAAAAACAAATTGTTTTGCGAAGTTTTGAAATATTTAGAAATATTTTTCATCGTCTATTTTACAATCTGAGGAATTAAAGAGTGAACATCATTTTGAAAAAAAATCAGTAGAGTAGATAAACATGGAATTGGTGATCAAAAAAAAAATGAACTCTCACATTCTAGTGGTAAATCAATTTTGAAAGAACAATATTAAACTCAGTATACCTTTTCAAAAAAAAAATATATAGAAACTTAGCTCGGAGTAACAGTGTTGAAAATTTTACAACTTGATTTTCTCGAAATTTTTTTCTCCTGGAACTTCAAAATGACATATTTTGGTCAACTTTCAGTCATTTTTCGAGTTTTTTTTTTGTTGAAAGTTTAATTCTCTACTTGGACGAGCTGAAAAAATAAATCAAATTCGATTTCTCCTCCTAATCGTTCCTTTTTACAGAGCTCATCATATTCAAGGTACCCAGATAAAAAAAATTCTTGAATTTTGACAGAAATTGGCAAAGGGCAAATACTTTATTCTGAGAAAAAAAAACCTTACAGAAAATTTGAAACTCTTAACCGCAAAAAGATACAAAGGAACTTTAAAGATTTTTTAGTTAAAAGTTGCAGGTTGCAGGATGCGGGTTTGAATTTCAAGTTTTACCACCCACTGGAATTCGGAATTCTCAAAAAAAGTTTCAGTTTCAATTTCTATTCCATTAAAATTTTCTGCAAAAAAATCAACAAAGATTCTGCAATCACTTCGGAATAGGCAACTTACAAAACACGAGTGAATTTCAAAATCTATGCAGATTCTCTACAGAATTCTGGTAGAATCGTAACGGGTTTAATTTTGGCAGAATTTTTACAAAATCGTGAGTTTTTTTTTGCAGGAATTCTACAAAAATTTCGCATTGGACTACTCAAGTGATCCAAAAAAAGAAAAAGAAACTAAAAAATGTCAAAAAACTTGCAATAATTAGTCAACGATTTGTCACTGTTCTCAAAACATTGCATTTATTCCTCGCAATTTTGAGATAATTTTCCTTGGTGTTTATTCGAACGTATCAATTAATTTGTCAATTCAAATGCACTTGAAAAAAAGGTGCAAGTATCCGAATCCCATATGTAAAAAAGTTTTACCCCCTCCTCTCAATAAGTGTAACCAAATATCCGATTTTTGGACCAACTTTAGCAGGGGTTCTTGAAGAATGGAAATAATTTCTGATCAATCATATTAATGAATCATTTATGTAGGTAAATATTGTATACCTAAATGTTTTTTTTTTCTATAAAAATGGTGCTAAGCAATATCTAGATCGAAAATTTCGAAATATCAGTCAGCTTCTCAATTCAAAGCATATTCAATTTAATTCGTTTTTCCTCAAAAATTGGACAATTCAAGGAGGCAGGACAGGGTTTTTGAAGGTTGAACATCCTAAACATTAAAATAAATTCATAAAATTGCATTAAAAAATTTATATTTCGAAGTGGGTATAACCCAAAAAATTCAAGAGAGCAAATAACATATCAAGTTTGGGAACCCTTGAATGGTAGGTAATTCCAATTTTTTTCAACTTCCGAGATAGTTACACTTTTTGGAAAGGTCATGATCTTGGGTGAAAATTCGGGAAAATGATGAAAATATCAAGAAGTTCTTAATTAATAAGAATAAATATGTTTTTAAATATTTCTCTCGTGAATTGAATTTTTATCAAAATTCCGAGCCTTTTGATATATATTTTTTTTTCGTGAGGTAGATATTTTTGTAATATTTTTGGACTTTGTATTTGTATGATAAACTTGAAATCAACTTGGGAAAATTTCCGGCAAGTAAAAAAACAAAGACTTTTTTCTTAAAACAATAAGGATTATAATTAGGTAAAAATAAACAAATTTTAAAAGATAAGAAAAAATTATTGACTTGCTTGTGTTCTTTTTTTTACCTTTTTTTTGACAACTTTCATCACAACTGAATTTTCTTTTCAAGTATTTTTAGAGAAACTTACATCCTCTTCCTCCTCCTCCTCCCACCACCGAAAAAAGGAGGAGCCATTCGTTTTTTTATCATTAACCATAAAAGAATATGAAATTTCGCAATTTTTTATGAAAAATTATTTCATCTCCATTCAAACATTCAATCAAGTAATTTTCTTCCTTGCGGGAATAAAACAAAAATATTCATACTAAATTTTCATACCTACTTTTTTGCCCTCTCTTTTCAAATTCAGCATGTTTTACTTATTTTCAAATTTTAAGACTCCTTTTCTCTCAATATTCTCTTCAAGTACTGTAAGATTTGAACAATTTTGGCCCCAAAATAAAAATAAAATCAAATATATTTATTCAAGCATATGAATAGTTTGGTATCGGCACAAAAGATCAAAATCTTCTTTTCAAGCTCGAAGCGATGAAATAATAAAACTACAACATAATTTGAAAATAGCAAACTGGTCAAGAAACTCCCGACGAAAATCGGTCTTGTTAAATATTCGAACTTGAACCTGTATTAGAAATTTCAAAGTCGTGAGGAGGCTTACTTTGATCATATCTAAAGATATAGGTATTGCAAAAAAAAAAAAAACTTGACCTAAGTATTCAATTTCGAGAAGTTCAAAGTCCGATGATTCTACTATACAGAGTACCTCCATATTTTCATGTTCATAAATTCGTTTCAAATTAAAATTTTAGCTTTCAACACGAATGTAGGTACTGACAGGGATGAAATAGCAAATATTTTCATTGATGCCAATTCAACATGCTTTCTTTTGAAAAAAAATTTACCTGTCTTGAATAATTATGTGTCACAAGAAATAATCAAACAAGTACCATTTTGAATATTTTTCGTGTTAATATTTCGTTGAAAGAAGGAGGAATGAGGATAAATGCTTTAATATGCAAGTTAATCCAATTCAATCACTTGGATGCATCGAATAAGAAAAATAAATTCATTTAACGAGTGGGCGTCACCAACTAAGTACGTTTCTTATCAGGCTTAGCAGATATAATTTTAATAATCTTCTCTTAGATGGTACCGCTGTTAATGTGTTCCATTATTAAGTATTATATGCTATTCATTTCACGAACGTAATTCGATTTCATCATTAAAATATTGCGGCTGCGAATATGCGAAAACATTGATTCATCTTTAAGTGTAGACTAAATTTTCCAACCAAGAGTATACGTATCCATAAGTAAGTGTTATAACCTTCAATATGTCCGTCAAAAGGTGTAAATTCTATTCTTGCGTCGATTTCTGGACGAAATAGAAAAATCGTGAACAAGAGCGAACGCGGATGCGATATTATACGTATCTGCGTTATAACGCGCGTATTCCTAATTATAAATTAGGTACGCGTTTTAAATAAAAATCGTCTTTGTCTATTAATTATACGCGGGTACGAGCCGAACAACCACACGAAACGAATATCTAAGTATTTTCCTTCAGAAAATCATTCGATAAAATCGCGCTGACATTTCAACGTGTGATTATCTATTGTAAGAGAGTGAGTAATAAATACATAGGTAGTTCACCCTGCCCGCCGCGCAATCTCACAATGTTCTCATACAAATCAGGAAGAATTATCTGTTTACCTATTGCGCTTTTTTTTTTTTCATTCATTCGTAAATAATCATCGAGTAATGCTGTTTATTATACTTTGATTGAACTCATCCGGAGGTGATCTAATATTCCGTTAAAATGAAAGAAAAAAACCTATTGACTTTTATCCAGTATACCTACTTGATAAGTAATTCTTCTCTTGGATGCAAGGGGTGGAAATTGCATTCAATAAATTGTCCATCGTTTGTGAACCATGTTGGGTGCACTTGAACGATCTTAGACCAGAGTACCCCCTTTTTTTTAAAGGGCAAAATATTTTCAGTTTTCTGAACACCTTTTTGTTTTATGTGATTGTAGGAATGATGTTGATTTTATGATCTAAAACCTTTGATGATTTTTCCAAAAAATTGAAAAATGTTTCCAAATCTAGAGGATTTTAGATCTACAAAAAATTGAACAATGGTCGAAAAAATGAGGAATTTTTTAAAAACTTTATAGAATTTCTAAAACGTTGATCAAATTCCACAAACTTTGATGATTTCTTAAAATGAAAACTAGGCGATTTTCAAGATATGGTAAATTATTAAAAAATAAAAAATTTTGAAAAATGGTAAACAATTATTCGAAAATATGAACCATTTTCCGAAAATTTTGGTAATTGTTGAATAATTTTTTAAAAAAGAGTAAGGGTACCGGCGGTCAAGATAGGGGAATCTGTCCCAGAACTGAAATTTGAAACTAACCCAAGGAATTTGGTTCTCAGGGTCTGATAACCACCTGGTAAAATTTTTGGCCCCCTACCCCTCCCCCAGCCCGAGTTATGGGGCAAAACGTTACTTTTTTCAGCCTTTCCATTAAAAATTTTTATCTCCGAGTGTTTTCAACCAAATTTTTTCAAATTTACGTGAGTTATACACTATACTGAGAGGCATAAGTGAGTGGTTTGAAAAAAATTTTTTGATGATTTTTTCTTGCCCAAAATCGCATTTTAAAACTTGAAATCGAGTTTTCTACTTGATGTTGCAGAGGTGCAATTTTGAAAAAAAAAAATACATTTCATGTATCTAGTCCCTATCTACAACGTAATATTTTTTAGAATTTTTTAGGTGGTTGGAAGACCTTGAAAAATGCGAAAAACCACCTTTTCGGAACGTTTTTCACACATGAAAATGGTCATTTTTGGCCGAAAAATTTTTCTGGTAATAATATTCCAAAATACATATTTATACACCACTTTTCAGATTTTCGCTTCATTGCACCTTTTTTTCGTGATTTTTGTAATTTCAAGTCCAAAGAAGTACAGCACAATGCTCAAAATATGATTACCTCATTTTTTTTGCCTAAGAAATCGTCATAAGAAAAAAATTACAACATATGTATTCGTGTTCAGCAGCTCAAACTGCTTCAATAAACCTCGTTTTCACAATCAAAGGACTCAAATTTTGAAAATTAAGTTTTGAATGAACGAGTTTTTTCCCCGAAGATTTTGGTGATTGTTGAATAATTTTTTAAAAAAGAGTAATTATTTTCCTAATCTTGACCAATCTTTCCAATAATTAAGATATTTTCAAAATTTAGACTGTTGTTTCGAAAATCGATGCCTTGTTTAAAAAACAATCATACCTAGTCCAAAAGTAGAATTTTATGGGAAAATAGAAGAATATACGCGAGACATTTCTACGGCTGAAAATTAGATTCGACGGAGTTTAGTTATCCTCAAAAAATGTAGTCTGAGGACCTACAGAGTAGGTTTGATTGTTAAATATCTCTTCCAGTTCTCATGAAATGAAAGAATTCCCCAGAAAGGTCTGGGAAGTTTTCGAAAATTATGAAAAATCGTCTGATATATGAAAATTAAAATTTTCAAGGTCGTTGATTTCGAATTTAAGGCCAATTTAGGGACTTTACTATCCATTCCCATGGTTAAAAAAATTTCACCTGATTTTTTTTAGAAATCGCATTTGCCCCTTTAGATATCAAGATAGGCAACATATTCATCTCAAGTTTTTCTCCACCATGTTGAGTGGATTGTGGGTATTTTTTGAACAAAAAGCTCGTAAAACTTCGATTTAAAATCACAAAAAAATCGTATTTTTTTTTTTAAATCCAAAGTAAACATCATTATTGTTTTTCTCGTAAAATTTTTCCATATTTTAGACTATGATTATTTTTAAACGGAGGTTTAATTGGAAATACTTCTGAAGCTTGGTTAATTTTCTAGAAAACTGTTTTTTTTTTTCAAAACTGAAGTGATTTTTCAAAAACCAGAAACTTGAAGTTTTTTAAATCCAATATTTCCCCAAGATGGATTTTTTTTTAAAAAACACGATTTTCAATACTTATAATAGTTTTTCTAAATATTATCAATTTTTAAAAAGTCGATAAATTTTTGTAAACCCAGTATAATTTTTGAAAATGGACCGTGTTGTAAAATTACAACTGAAAGGGGAAATTAAAGAGACAAAAACAAAAAACATAAACAAATGAAATGAATTTTTTGAATAAACTCCTTAAGATGAATATTGCATATTTTTTTCAAAAGCAATCTTTTACAAATCACAAACAAAATTTTAAATGGAATAATCGAATGAAAAATCATCAAGAAATTCGAAAATTTAATTTGAAACCATAGTAAGTTAGGGTTGGTACCAAAATTCGTGATATCACTATTTCATTATACCTCTGCACTAATGAGAATTTATGTGCAACAGAAAAATTACACCTCCACTTCTCGCCCCTCTCAATCATTTTGTAATCAAATCCAAGGATAGTCTATCCATATAATAGATGATCTTACCTCAGAGATTACCAAAATAAAAATCTGCTGCATTTAAAAAATAACCCGACGAAAGTAAAATTTTTCCTTTTATACGTAAAGATATAAATAGGCGATGTCCCAACGTCGCACAGGTTGCATAATTCAACACCACACGGCAAAATGAATTGTTGTTCAATATTTTTCATGTTTTCGATTTTCGTGTAAGGTAATTAAATTTCGGAGTCAAAGTCCATGTTTTTGCAAACAAAATAAGTTCGGTTTTAGTATACGTACCTAGGTACTTGGATGTCCAAAAATATGTTTGAGCAAAGTAAGGGCCAAAATTTGAAAAAAATTGATGTTTTGAGGCCAAATTTCTACCCTTGTTTTTTGAATTATATTCTCGATTCCTACCATTTTTGTCTAGACGCACTTCCTCTCTACTTTTTCTTTTTAATTTTTTTCAAAAACATCAAAATTTTGTGGATTTGATAATTTTTTGTTTTGGAATTTATAAGATAATCCACCGTAATTTTTACTTTTTGATTACATATTGGTAGCTCCAACCTTGCATATGTATATAAACATTTTTTCGCGAGAAAGGCACAAAAATGTGATTTTTTTTTACAGAATTTTGGGAAGAATGAACTGTAACTTTTTTTCTGAAAAAGATGAAAATTCATCCTTCTATTTTATCGGGGGACTGGGAGACGATTACGAATAGCTTTTTCAAAAATTGTTCACTTTTTTTTTTGATAAGCGGTGGTTGGTGGTTATTCAGGAATTCGTTTTTTTTAGGAGTCAAAAAAATAACTCGAAAAAACCCGAAATTTTGTTTTATCATTTTTATAAGACTGGTTAGAAAAATTTCGTTTTTTAAAAAATATCGGACAGCAAATTTCCCCATGAAGAAGTGAAATTTACGTCATTTTAACCCAATTTGAGGTCACAAAAAGTAAAATTCAACTTTGAGAACCTCATCCGTAGAGAAAAATAAACCACTCCAAGTAGAAAAAGGAGAAAAACTCTTGAAATTTAATTTAAGACACCAAGTCTTGACACTCAATCCACATATTATCTACTCTCCTGCCCAACCATTTAAAAAACACATCCATTCCATTTCAATTTCAAATCACACACTATCAACAAACGTATTTATCTGAACTTACAAAAAAAAAAACTTTATTCGTTTCTAATTATCACAAAAAAAATTACAGCTAATTCTATCGCACGAATTTCGCCGACTGAAAAAAAATATTCTTTAACCAGAATACTAATTTATTTGGTACCTAACAACTATTATAAATAGTGATACTAATTAAAAAAATAATAAAAAGAAGGAAAAGGGGGGAGGGGAAACGAAACGAACGAGAAAAAACATACATAAATCAATAAACAAATATTATGATAATGACTACTGGAAAAAAAAAATTTAAAAAACATTACAATAAGAGAAACAATCTGTGTAAAATTCAGCTCGATCGATATCTTCTTTACTCATGAGTTATCACAATAGTAAAGCATCTTTGTGTATACTTTATAAACAGGAAGCGTGAAGCGAAAGTAACCTGAAACAAATCAAATTCGAAAATATTAATAACCTTCGAACTATTTCGAAAGAGATACACGTCGGTATTAAAAAATCGATCATTTTTATTCATACTTACAACTATAATCGTCGGGAAAATTCACACTTTAGTCGTTCCAGAATCGTAAAAATTATTATTCGCATCTCTGGAATTGAAATACGTAGTAAGTAAATAAACCACAGCTTCGTAGGTGGCCATCATGATGGCCGTATTCGGAATTTGTCTGATTAATTGTATCGACAATCCTTTGTACAGTCCACGGTGTCCTTCTTCTTGATACACCAATGCTAAAGTTTGCCAAAAGCTACGATATTTTACACCTTCTTCTCGGAGTCGGGTTCGGGCCACCTCTGAAAATGAAAAATAAAAAAATGAAAAAAATAAATTGGATGATTACACATCAAACAATTGAAGCAAATTTTATGAAGCGATTTAGATAACTTTATTAGGGTAGGTTGTTTTGAGATTTTTCACCTTGATTGTCAATATTTTTACAACTAAGCTATAATAAAACAGTATTTTATCCTCAATTTTTCATAATTTTACAAATGAGATAAAAGTAGTCGAAAATCTAGCAGAGGATTTTGAGTACAGTGGCTTAAAGTTTTATACGCCAACAAAGAAAATTTAAAAAAATTGAAGCAAAAAATTAAACAAAAATTTTTCATTATTTTCCAAGATTTAAAACCCAGTGAACACGGACAAAAAATTATGAAAAATTTTTTCGTTCTCTTCGGGCAATTTTTTCAGAAAATCGTAATTGGGGATTAAAAAAATTGGCATTCTTGACAGTTGATATTACAAATCATATTCAAAAGCTGTAGAAAAGCCCTCTCCCCTCTTGGTGAATTTACGTTTGAGATGAATAACTCTAACCCAGAACTTCCATTTCCTTCTCTTTCAAAAATGTATAAAATTCGTTATTTTAAATAAAATCCTTCGATAATTATTAGTGAAGTAAGAAGGATTAAATCAGAGATCACTTGGCATATTATTTTTCAAAAAAATCTTGAAAATTGTGATTTACTCCGTAATATTTTCCAATAAAAACAGGAAAATTTTAATTAAAAAAAAAAAAAAAAAACACAAAATTATCCCTCTAAATTGAATAAATGTAGGCAGGGGAAACAGCTACAAATTGTTTCACAATAGCAAATAAAATTTATAATTGCATTTTCAGTCGAAAAATTGAATTTGAATCAAAAACTTTAGTAAGTGTAATAATTTTTTTGGAAATTTTTTGGGTTCATTCTGAGAAATAGCAAAAATTGTATTTATGTACTTTATCATTATTATTTTTTAAAAATAAAATATTTTATTTTGATGGAAATTTTTAATTTTTATCTTTCCAATAATCCAACTTAATTCATTCAGGTTTTCAACAGGGTGTCCAAAAAAGCAATATTCGTATCATTTTCGTTTTTTTTTTCGTAATAGCAAAATGATGGAAAAGTTTGTACAACAAAATTACAAAAAACATCTACTCACTACCTAAAAGGTAATCTGTCAATTTTTAAAAAATAGAGCCGAATATGTCACTCAGGCATACTCTTATTTCTTTTATTTTCTCTCATAGGTACCAGAATTTTTCCCAGTTTCCAAACTTCTCAAACTTAATCAAGTGGTCCTTATAAGCTTTTTTGAGTTCAGCTTGAAAAATGTAGAAGAAAAACCTGTCGTTGAAAAAATTTTTAAAAGAAATTTCTCAAACCCAAAATAAACGAGAACGAAAAAATTTACACAAAACAAATTTTAAAACTTAAAATTTCACTAATTTGTTCCTAATTTTAGTTGGTCAGAAAAATTGAAATTTTCAAACCTCCCTTGCCCTACTAATTGCTTAGAAAACGAAAATCATACTAATTTTTTTCCTTCTATATTTCACGTGATTTTTAGCATCGTAAAGGTGTCGGAGCGTAAAAAGAACTTTTTTTTTCAATTTTGTTTTTTAGTCACCAAAATGTATGAAAAATCTCTTTCAGGATGAGTATTTCAGAAGTGAAGCTCATAGTTCATCAAATCGATTTCAGAAAATTACATGCGAAGCTAACTTTTTTTGAAAGAATAAAAGATTAAATTTTTACACAAAAAAAGATTCCATCCCAACATTTTTTGAAAAAATTCATATGAATATTTCAATTAATTTATTAAACTTGAACGAATCGAGGCCGAAAATTTTCACCACAAAAAATATAATTCAAGAAATAGAACGACTGATTTTATTATACTCATTTTTCAAGAAGTTCTGATCTAATAATTTCAATTTTTGTACCATTTTGATTTTTTTTCGCAATTTTCGAGATGGTTTTCAAAATTTCGTGGTTTTTTTGTACCAGTAAACACCGGAGAAAACCTCACTGAGACCAAAACCCAGGTAAAATCCTTGACCAGCACAAATACCCACCATGTGGATACGCCAAACATGACGCAATCGTCTTCGAAACAGCACCAGCCACCATAAATTCGATGAAATCGCGCGACGAGCGTTCGTTAACGTCCGCATCCAATGCTGAAAGTCTTTGCATCCTTTTCGTCATTAATTCGGCTTTGATCGCTTCGTAAATAACGAAATGTATCACAGTTTCCGAGATACCGAAATACGACGCCGTAATACCTTTATAAAATCCTCTTATTCCCTGTGGAAAAAAAAAACAGAATAAAATTAATACCAAAATTCGAATAAAAATGGATGAAAAAAAATAAAGTATGTACTTGATAATTAGAAATAATAAAAAAAATTCAACTATAAATTTACAGTACCGTACCTAGCTCTAATCATAAAATATTATTATTTTTTCAAAACTAGATTTTTTGAAATTTTGGGAGGGAAAGGTGATCTCTGACTTCTTGCTACAAATTCAACAAACATTTTAAAACCAATTTCTCTTCTCAAAACATTATGCATTTTAATACGATAAAATTTGTATTTTGAACCCTGCTCAGACACTGAAATTCGAAAACATCCAAAAAAATAAAGTTTTAGGAAAAAAAAATCAAGCATAAGATGAAAAAATCATAACAAATCGATAATTTCACCATCCCCTTCCTTTACCACGACGCCAAAAACAGCCATAAAATTTCCTTTCCTTGAACACGCGCCATTTACATGGAAAATTTCCTCCATCTAAATTAAGCCCAGCCTTATCAACCCTTTCACCATATCCGAAAAGTGGAGTGGGCGGATAGAAGGAAAGCAAATACGTCAGGAGAATTTTACAGCATGACGAAATTTTCTGTTTTCTTACGCGTCGTCTGAAACAAAGCCGATGGCAAAATTCGCGACACACTGTCTCAGACAAAATTTACGCATTTCTTCCAGAGTGTTTTCGTCTTCGATGCATTTTTCGAGATATTTTTAGATGATATTTAGACAATTTTTTTCTGTTGCTCGAATTCGACGAAAAAAACTCACCAGTAATACTGGCGCTGGCTATACGAGTAGCTTCAATGTTTCTTTCGTATGAATCGATGCGTGAAAAAAATGTCACGAGCAAACTTTACCCCTTCACTACTTCTCTTCATAGGTCAATACTTTCAAACGCCTTTGGAAAATTCTCCCAAATAACACGCACAGTCCTAGTCGTATTTTTTTTCAAACATCTTCGCACAAAATATACCATAATTTTATCGATCTCGAGTTGTTTTTATTCCATTAATGCTTCTATATATAAGTTCGCTAGTTTGAAAATCCAAGATTTTGAAAAATAATCCCCGTAAATTGAAAAATTTCAACTATGTATTCGTATGATTTACATAGCTATTACGTATTTCGTACCGAACCTAATCCTAAAGTGCAATAAGCTATTCGAAGAACAAGAGGAGAATAGAAAAGGAGAGGGGAGCATCCTGCAAAACACATTCCCACCGTAATTAAACGATCCAAGCATATCAACTGCATAGTCTAGGTCATCGCATGACTGTTTGCGAATTCGATTACGTCTCCCCCTCCCCCTTCTACCATACTGGCCAACCGAACACTCACATTACATGACATGGGGATTTTATTTAATTCATTTTTGGCTCGATTCCGACTGAAAAATAGCCAAATCTGGGAGCATTTTCCCAATTAAAGATCATTTTATACCGAGACGATTTCAATTCAAACTTCAATTTAATTAGAAACAGGAAGGAAAATAGGTAAAATTTCTCAACCGTTTATCAAATTCGAACGAAGCACTTTGGGTAACATGTGCAAAGATAAAAATCACGGTTCGTTTCAAGGTTGATAATTTTTTATTAAGCTCGTTTAAAAATGCAACGAAAAAAAAAAAGTAAACACCATCGTTCGTTGGTAAGTTAATAAAAAAAATACACACAATTCGGCTAAAACAAGTAAACACTCATACGAGATCTTTTTATGGCAAAATCTCGTAAATATGTACGATAGATATGGTACTTTTTACGCTTCGTACAGCACAGACATTAAAATTGAAAATATTCGTACACATTGTGAATTGATAATTTACTCGGTTCTTCGATGTTACAATGTGTAAGTTAATTTTAGACTTCAGATAAGCGAATTTGACGGACAAAGAGTGGGATGAAAGAGAGAGGAAAATTCAACGTTGGAATAAAAAAAACAAGAGTAGAGAAAAATACTCGAGTCGAGAGAGTTGATAGAAATGTGCTGTAAAATGATAAAATGATAATTTTCGATGGTTGAAATTTAGCTGATAAAATGAAAATTTCGCAATGGGAAGATGGAAGGGAGAGAGATGAGAGGAGAGGGGAAAATTACCTATTTCAAAATGAGAAAACATAATCGAACGATTTCAGCAGTTGAATTTTTCTACAAACGTAACCAAATCTTGAACGAGAATTTTCAGAGAAAAATACTGGACAGCTTTGATGATATTTGAAGGTATTTTTCAATGAATTTCATTGTTAGGAAAAGTTGCCCATTGGGTGTTGTCCCTTCTCCCCTCTCTCCCCCTTCAGATATTTTTCTTTCTTGAATTACCAATCAACTTCTATAGACACCTCGCATCGAAATTGAAAAAGAAATGCATTTTTGTGATATATTTTTGCCACCCCAGTATAATATTTCGATCCCTTTTCATTTCTTTTTTTTTTTCAATCAGAAAAAAATTTGTAAATTTTATTTTAAAAATAATAATTACAAATGGAAACGTTTCAATCAAATATTTCAGCGAATTCTTCCAGTTAAAATTCACTCCCTCCTCCCTCTATCGAATCGGAATCGATACAATTTGGAGACGAAAATCTTGATGTTTGTGGGTGAAGCAGCGTACCTTACTTTCTCATACAGGATTTTCCAGCATTCAGTTGAGGAAATTCACCATATCTACTCATAAATTGGAAAAATTTACTATTTGTACACAAATTTTTCCATATTGGAAAAATTTTCATCAAAAAATTCAATCATTATTTAACATGAATAAATAAAGAGGCATGTACTGTAAATTTTAAAATTTAAAAAATTTCTAATCAAGTAAGATCTTTCGTTTAATATCAAAATTTAAGGCAGCATAAATTGTATTCAAAGTAAAAAATTTGAAAATTTCAGAATTTTTAGTTTTTCCAAATTGAATGTTATTCGAAACTTTCAATATTGACATAGGACAGAAATTATAATAGTTGAATATTTTCTGTTTTCGACCAGTCTTCATTTTCTAAAATCAGGCTTTTTACAATTTTTCATTTCGTTTCATTTTTGAAGACCCTTCGATTTTAAAATCAGGAAAAAGTCAAATTTCAAAGCACTGAGTAGGAATCATTAATTTCACTGATTTTTTTTTAACAATTTTGTCTCAATATTTCATAATTTAACTTTACAAAAGATAAAAAAATTGAAATGAATTGAACTATTGTTTTATAGACGTCATTTCAAATATCTTTTTCATCTTTCTTCCAACTTTTAACTCAGCAAAAAACCACCTAAATATCAGAATTTAGATCTGAAAAATTGGAAAATTTCAAAAGCTTGATAAATTAGGTTTTTGAAATGTAAACTCCGAACGATTTTCAATTCATAAATTCTTGGTCTCCAATTTTCATTTTTTTTTTTTTCATTTCCTAACCGCTTTGAAAAATTAGAAAAAGAAACGGATACTTGATTTTTTACCAAAACCTCATGGAAAAGAACCTTATTTTATATTTACGAAGCATAGATAAGTCTTCCACAAAAACCCATCCATTATCAGCTTAAACAAAACACAGGCAGGGACGAGGTCAAAACACTACAGTATCCTGATTGAAATTTATTGCCCGGCATAAGGCGTTCGAAATTGATGAGTATTTGGCAACGAAAGGTTAATTTTAAAAGCTTCGAGTCTTATAATGTTAATCTATTTGCAAACATCTCTTTCTAATTTTCACGTTAGATAATCCCCGGTAAAAGAGAGAAAAGGATAATCGATGAATTATTGAGAAATGTTTTTTCTGTGCCGAAATTTCCTTCTTACGTCAATTGGCTTCGCTCTGTTTACAGATAATTAAAAATTCTACCGAAAGGATAGAACGAGAAACGCATTAGAGGTAGATAGAAGATAATCAACGGCGTATGTGTTTTTCAATTTGAAAAAAAAAAAAAAAAAAATTATAAATGTAAATATACAAGAGATAATTACGATTAGTACGCGAGTAAATAAACACATCGGCGAGTAAATAAATACATAGGTACTCAAAACTCAAAATACGGATTTATTATTAATTCGTTTATTCAAAATCGTGCTCGTTTTATTTTTGACGATAAGCTTTTTTTATTTTCGAATTAAATCAGAGGATGAAAAAACGATTTTTAAATAAAATTTATCAACTGAAATTTGACAAATTTTCCCATTTACAGTTCGTATGGTTTTAAACTTATTATATGGTATTTCACCTTCATACACTTTAAAGCTCATTAACCTCAAACTCTCAAATTTCCACCACGTTTTCTACACCACCGAAACAATAACCGATAATTATTGAATACGAGAAAGCTCGTTTGCCCCGCTGCGAACAAAATCCAACTTCTTGGCAAGTTACTACTCATGCTGAATAATTTCATTTCATATTAAGCGAAATACCGAAAGAAAATCGAGAAAAATTCTCTTCGTTGGCCTCCAAATAAACCAGTTTTCTGTCGTCAGTTATATGACAATTTTCTGCGCGAGCATATCAAAATTAAATTATTGCATTACTACGTTGCAGTTTATCTCCCTTCTCTGCCCCCTTTTTTTTAGTACTATCCATAATGAACGAGTATTTGCATTCGGTGGTTCGAAAAATACGTAAGAATACCAATTATTTGTTGATGATTTCAGTATCAGTGCAGAGAAATACCCATTATGGATGCGTTCATCTGATTTTTTTATACAAGAAAATTGTTTCAAGAAAAAGCATAACCGATTTGAAAATATTTCAGAATGAAGAATGGAAAAGTTTTCGCTTTCCTTCCTCAAAAAGTATCTACAGAGCTCAAAATTACAGAAGAATTAAAAATGGGGAAAATTTTCCAATTTTATTTCATTTTTCTGTATTTTTGAGGTGCTTGCAAAATTTTTGAATCAAAATAGGTAGGATTTCAACAGAATTTTCACAAAATTTCCAAGAAAATATTTTTACCTCACGCCTCCCCCCCCCACTCCGATTCAATTTTTGAAGAATTGAAATAAAATAAATAATGAATTTTGATTTTTGAAAACCTCTTCAATTTTACTTTTTTTCAAAATCATCAATTCTATAATAAATGAAAAAAAATAAAACAGGTATCATGGTGAAAATTTCATTTAAAAAAGTGACTTTTTGAAGTGAAAAAGTGACCAAAAAAGGACCACTTTTTTTAAATTTTCGATGTTTAGTGAATCAAAAAAATTCCCCTCTTTCAATCAAGTTATTTAGGGTCCACGTATTCCATTTTTACCAATTTTTTTTTGCGTTTTCGACCAAAAAATGTGACCATTTGGTTTGAAATCTTGCAGAATTCATTTTGGTTGCCAGATTGATCTAATTTTTAAATATTAAATCCCTATCTAACCCAGGTTGAATAGGGGAAATTTTCAATCAGAAAGCCAAATTTCAAGCTAACCGAGTCGAAATTGATTCAATTTTCAACTTATATTAAATACAAATCATACTTCATTTTTAACAAAAACTTGATTTTTAGGAATTTTTCTTTTCTTTTCTTTTCTTTTCTTTTTTTTTTTTTTTGATACCTACTAATTTAATAAATACATTTTTCCAGAAAAAATTTCAATTTTGGTATTTTTTTTTTTTTTAATAAAAAAAATATTCATACTCGAAAAAAAAATCAACAAAATGACCAAAAGTGACTTTCGACGAAGAAGGGTCTAAGATGCCTGAGAATCATAAAAATGAAAGAATTCAAAGCTAAACTTTTCTACACATATTTTTTTCCACTAGAAAAAATCATTTTTAATGAAAGATGCACAATTTTGTTCATTTTCAACGCTATTTTTCAACTACAACATTTTTCTCATCACTTTTTCTAATTGCAAGATTCGTCAGACTTCCTCCTTTTTTTTACTGCTTGGACTTCCGAAAAGAATGAGAGGAAGAATATTGGGAATGGTAATCAAAGTTTGGAATTCTGGAATATAGAAATGGAAAAATTAAGAAAATGAGGACAAAACACAAGAAATATGTCCAAAAGTTCTTTTTTATGTTCAAAATTGTCTCCCTTCGCTTCTTCATGTATTCATTCAACAGATAAATACCGAGAGTACGAGAGAAATCACTTTTATACTCTTTGCTGTAAATATTTAAATTTCATCCACTCAATTTTTCCCTTCTGAATCATTCGAATGCAGACTTAACGATAAACTCGCAAAACGATGGAAGCAGGGTCTGTTTTCACACTTTTTTACAATCTTAAATAAACTTTTCAAGCCACCAACACTGGAAATTGAGAACAGCTTACCTTCCAATACCCCTCCCTTCCCCTCTCCCTCCCTAAAAATCAAAAAACCCACTAAATTAAGCGATAAAATCATACTCTAAACAATACTTGTAAACTTACCGACTAAATTGCGAATAAATTACTCACTTAAAAAAACTACGAGTACATCTAGAGGTACGCAGTGTTAATAGAGAACGAGCGAGTAGACTATAGAGCGAATAGCAGCGGACGGGCGCGGCGACAAGCGGTTTTTTGGGTGGTAATGTCTTATACGTGAGCGAGAATAGTGTCGAAAGATCGAATAGAGAAAGAGAGGTGATCATATTGACGATGTGTAGAGGTTACTGTCACCAAAACATATTATACGAGACAGTATGGTCGTCGTCCAATTTGTATTCAAAAATTAGTACCTATTCATAGCTACCTACGAGCCCATGGACGAATTACCCAGCATACGAGAGATGAATCCGAACGTAATTTCCAGCAAAAAAGCGGAGAACAATTTCAGTTCCAATTTTATTTTGAGAAAGCCCCTCTCATTTTTTAGGATTAAAAAAAAAAAATCAAAATGGAGAACAATTTTATCATTTCAGGCATCGGACAGAAATTTCGAAAAAAAAAAAATAGTAACTTTAGTAAGTAACTTTTCTTCTGAAAAAAGCCAGGTTTTTTTTTAGAAAAAGTAACCAATTTTTTGCGAAAAAGTAGATAATTTTTCAATTTTTCGCCTTTAAAAAATTATTAATACCCCTCTCCTCCCCATTTTTTTTCAAACTTGTATTTTTCTCTGTAATTTCACTACCGAAGAGAGGGGAAAAAATAACGATCCGGGAAAAGAGAAAATCGTGTTCAAAAAAAAATAGGAGACGTTCCGCAGCCCAAATTTATGAGGTTATAAATTCGTTCACTATCAATTACTTTCACGAATTTTTGTCCTGTTTCTTATATTCCTGAATCTTCCTGCTCATAACATGACTTTATTTTTCATTACAAAATTTGTGACTTGAATTGAAATATTTATTTTAATTCAAAAATCTGAAATTTCGAACAGAAATAAAATATCACAAAATAATTACACTTTGACTTTAATTAATAATATTCTAGTTTGTTTTTTTTATGAAGATTAGGTTTAAAAATCGTAAATTTCGTGATTTTCAGTGATTTTTTTTTTAAAATTAAGTTCAAAGTCAAATTTTCGAGATTTTTAATATTTATTTTAATTCAAAAATCTTAAATTGCGAACAGAAATGAAATATCACAAATACTGGACTTTGACTTTATTTTAATACAATGAAACACAAAAAATCGAAAAATCACGAAAATTCAACTTTGAACTTAATTTTAAAACGAGAAAAAAATTACCGAAAATCACAAAAGTTACGATTTTTATGCTTACTTAATCTTGATAAAAAAAAAAAAAATCAAACTAAGGAAATTATTAATTAAAGTCAAAGTGTAACTATTTTGTGATATTTTATTTCTGTTCGAAATTTCAGATTTTTTGAATTAAAATAAATATTTCAATTCAAGTCACGAATTTTATAATGAAAAATAAATTTATTGAAGAGAAAAATCACTTCACTCGACAATTTTTTTTATTACGAACGTTGTCAAGTGAATTATTCTCTTCAATAAATATCATGAAACCTTCACGATTCGTACATTTTACCATGAAAAATAAAGTCATGTTATGAGCAGGAAGATTCAGAAAAATAAGAATAAGAGGACAAAAATTCGTGAAAGTAATTAATATTATCCAAATATCGAAAATAATTCCATTTTTTTTTGCGAGTTGAGCGATAAAAGTAACTTCGGAGCTGAAAAAGTAACTAAAGTAACTTTTTAGACAAAAAAGTAACCAAAAGTAACCGAGCTTGAAAAAAGTAACCAAGTTACATTAAAGGTAACTGCCGTCCGATGCCTGTCATTTCAATTTTTTTCCTGTGACAATCTCTAATTTTTTGGGATTTTCAAAAAAAAAAAAATACCAAAAATTGTCGAGGGTTCGAGAAATTTCAGAATTGAAAAAGGAAACAGCACCTTTGGACAAAATTTACGTTCGAATTCATTCATAATTCGTCTGGGCATTGAAAAATCTCTCATCTAAATGGCAAATTACAAGCTAAAACGGATAAAATTAAAGAATACATACCGCTTGGTTATATATTCTTTTAACACATTGGTAAGTAGTTAATTTATGGCCATTTTTAGCATTGTCCAACTGTAACCTGGTCTTCACGAACCATATCGGATTAGTCAAGGAACTCGCCGAGAAGCCTGAAAAAAATCCAGAGCAAAACAAACCAAATTCGATATAGAATTAGTTGGCTCCATGATTTCTAGAAATACTCGCAATAATACGTAAAATAATATGCTATTATGTACTTATTATTCGTCGAAATAATACGACGATTCAGCATAGTCCTACTTTTGCGATTTTTTTTGCCCCTCGCCACACCCTCATCCTGATCTACGCCTTATTTACCATTTTACTATAAATTTACACGACGTATGGTACGATACGACTGCAGAAAACACAAACAAACAACATAGTAAACAGTACGAATCGCCTATCGTGGCATCAGGAAAAAAATTTAATCGTCTAATCAACTCGCTTGGCGTACCAACCAACGCAATAAAAACCGGCGAGTTCTCTGCGAGTTATTTTCTAATCAACAACAATAAATATCTATTGTCGCGAATAATTAGAGTAAAAAAGAATAAATCGATGGACCGGAGGGGTCCAGCAGTGGGGAAATAATCGCCAAATTAGACTCGTCTCTTCTATTTATAGAAGTCCGACGTACATTTGTGTACGATGTACGTCTACTCGTTCGTACTATTTCACCGAGTTCGTAAATAATTCGACCTTGAAGGTAAATCAAATGATTAATGCGAACTTTAGACAATTCGCCTCCTCTTTCTACTTGCGGACATGCTATTGCATATTTCACTCGGATTTTGCACTCGAGAATCGAACTATGTATGCCCATTTAGGAAGTAATTCGATGATCTTTGAAAGAGTTCATCGTGATGTGATTTTCGCAGCAGAACGTTCGTAAGTCGATTTCAAAATTTACGTTTTTCAAGTTTTCGTCCAGCTGTATTTTGCCTCGGCGGTAACGACAACCAACTCGTACGATTTGTAGACAACATATTCGCATTTCGTATTACAGAATTTACACAGACAGATGGAAAAGGAGGGGCTTGGCTGCGGTTATCGGCGGGACGCGGGTAAAAATTACATCGTAAATACGAAACGTTGCCAAATAAACGGAAAAATAAAAAATAAATACGAGTAGGTATATAGACTCTCGTATCTTAAACGCTGGTGTAATTTAGTATGTCATCGTCACATCGTCACCGACACCGGCCACGATATCAGACGATCCGATCTGGATTAATTGAATCGAATCATTAATCCATCCGGCCTCTGAAAATCACACGAACCTACGTAATATGTACAGGGTGATATGCCAAATGTCTGCCAATTTTCATCCGAGATATTAGCTCAATGCTAGGAAAATTTTAAAAATCGAGAATGGTTCTAGCCAAATATTGATTTCTGTTGTGAAAATTGAAACTGTTTTGGAAAATGACAATTTTTCATTTTTACTCGGCGATAAATGAAAATTATAAAATTCTAGCGGAGAATGATTGAAAATATGTGACTTTGGTCGAAGAAAGCATGTCGAAGGACAATTTTTTGCAGAAAATTTAGAGCTCTTTTTAATTCCCATTAAAAAAAGTGAAAAAAATTTAGATAGCATCCTTTCTTTACCTAAGGTTACATTATGGTGAAAATTCAAAACTTCACAAAAATTCAAAACTTTGAAAACTCAAATGAAAATATTTTTAAAACTACTTAAAAATAAGAAATTGCCAAGTTTTATGAAGTAAGTTGACGAAATAAAATTATAAATATTTTCTAATTTGTCAAATCCGCAAAAAATTAAGAGAAATAAATTCAAAACCAGTTTGAAATGATATCCATTTAAATTAATAAAGGAACAAAAAAAATCCTAGATAGAAATATAACAAAAACTTTTCAAAATATTAAAAATTGTTGAAAATTTGGATTCCGATGTACGGAACAAAAACAGAATTCCTCATTTCCGCCTCCTTCCACTTTTCCTCCCCCTTCTCCACAACCACTGAAACTGGAAATTACTTTCATTTTTGCTTTTGAAAAATGTAATTTTTTCATTGCCAAAAAAACGATCAAAAAAGTGAGAAAAAATACTGAAAGGGTTTTGGAAATTCCTTTTGTTTTTGGAGATATTTTGACCTCAAAATCCAAAATTCGTTTTTTCAGAAAGAAAAAGGAATACGATTTTATTCGAAATGGTTGAAAATTCTCAAATTCGTCATCAACGCCCCCCCCCCCTTGGAAAACCAAATTTTGTGTTCTGTAGTAAACAATCTCCGAAAACAGATTTAGGAATTTCAAAAATCCTCTTAATATTTTTTCAAATTCAACGTATTTTTTCATTTTTTTTTTGTAATTTTTTATTTTTTTCAATATGTCTCAAAATTTAATTTTGATGGCTTCTCTACAGATGATTTCGATCTCGAAATTGAAACATACAATTTTTAAATCAACTTTAAAGAATCGAATGATGTCAAACAAAAAACTCGGTTTCTATTTAGAATGACTTCGAAATTGCAATGCCATTGCAATAATTTACCACTTTTTTTTCCAGCAGTAACTTGGAATTTCATTCGGCTCATCTTCCCTTCGATTTAGAAAAATACATAAAAATACAATTTTAAATTCAAAAAACTCCAAAGATCCAAATACTGTAAACCAAAAGCTTCATAATTTTACTGATTTGCCTATGGCGGGACTCCGAAGTTGCGATAACACTGAAAAAAGGGTCCAATTTAGTATTCATAAAAAATAATTAATCAGAAATTTTCCTACTCATAATTCAACGAATTATTCATGGTTTCCTCCATTTTTCAACGCTTTTCTCGAACTTTTTTCAGTTTTCCAACAGCTTCTCGTAAAAATGTACCAAGAATACTGACGGAGAGACGAAAATTTACTTCTATTTTATTCAGAATTAGGCTCACAGAAAATGAGGAGGATGATTTTTTTGACTTCAAAATCAAAATATTGAAATTATTTATAGTGACGAAGAATCAGGGGATAGGAAATTTTTCGAGAATCAAATATTGGTTTTTTTTCACTTTTCCGAAGCCTTCAAATTTATCGATCAGCTAGGATTCATTTTTCTTTCAAACTTCAGTCCTACAAAATGAGATTTCCTTCTTACCGGTGCCCCTACCTTGTAATTTTCAAAAATACAATCATCAATTTTTCCATATCATTGAGAAAAATGCAGAGGATTTCAAGTGAAATTTTTAAAAAATTTTAGGATGTTGCAGAATTATGAGACAATGGTAATAATTACATCAACAGCGTGGATTGCTTGTTCATTTTTTTTTTTTTTTAGAGAATCACTGACCCTATCCAGCTGTTTTCTAAAAAAATTAGGCTTATTGCCTCCATTTATTATGCTTTCAGACATCAAATTTTGTCTAACTAAAAAATACTTATTTTTAGATTTTTCAAATTATTTTCAGGAAATTTTCAATAATTTTAGACAATTTTTATCTTATTATAAGAGTAGAAACTGAACCCAAATTCTACAAAATTTTCAAAAAAACATAAGTATTCAACTTGAAAACGTATTTTTGCTCTAAAAAATTCGAAACAAAAAATATTGTCAACATGTACACGTCGAATTGCAAACATGACTAGTTATTATTCACGTTTAAATTGTTACACAGATGTCAGTATTTGCATTTTATTATTTTTTTTTTATAGATCAAAGATTGACGATGACTATGAACGATGAGCGAAAAAATGTCGATCAACCCAGAGAAAATTTCCTCCCACGAGCATACGATATTTTAACGAATCATCTTTTATTCTGTTATGAATGAAAATGGGTTTCCCTATTACGTCGGTACCTTTTTATGTAAATATTCAACTGTCGAATGAAGAAGACAGCCAAGGCGCCGAGCAGCAATTTTCTTCTGGCAATAAGAATGATTGAGAGGTGTTTAAATATAAATTTTTCGGTTGTTTTTTCTCGGAATATTGATCGAAGAGTCGAGAAAAAAAAAACAGCTACAATGCTGAAAAGAAAATGGTACAAATTTCTTAGTATCATCGTCTCGATTTTATGGAAAAGGAAGAATTATTCGTAAAAATGCAACGTAATCAATACATAAATTACGTTTACGTGATCCAATTACAAGGATGTCGTTTGAATTCATTTTTACATTTTGGGTTTGGATCGAATTGAATGAGATAATCAATTGAAACCCTTTCAAATACGAGTTTAAACAAACTGAAATTCAAAGAAAAAAAAAAAGGACTCCAAAAAACTTGGCAGTTATAACAAAAACGAATTTCGAATTTTTGAAAATCGAGTCTCTCATTCGAGACATTGGAAATTCTTGCTCAATTTTTCGTCATTCCGGAGCTCCAATTTCAGTTCTCATACCACAATTCTAAACGGTGAAATTTTTTCCCCCAAAATCCTCCAAATCTAACCTTACGTGTCAGTGACACTTTTAACATGGGTAAACAATTAACGAGTTGTCTCGATAAAAGAATTTATTTTCGTTCGACTATTTTCCACTTTAATTATCTAATACTCGATGGGGGCCCGAAACAGGAGTCGTACGATAAGATAACCGCTCTTAAACCATAGGTAGGTATCCGATTACCTACTACACTCTTCAAATTTACCTACGTTAGAGAGTATTTTCCCAATTTTGACATAATTATCAAATTTTTTTTCGTATTATCGTCGTACGACGGCGGTAACAGATTAATGGGAGATTAAGCTATCAATTTTTTTTACATCGTCGACATCGACAAAATTAAAATTAATTAAATACTGTAGACGAGAAGTACCCATATCAGAGACTCTCGAGATAACCGCTACACACGTCACCTTTTCCCCAAATTTTACACGAGTTTATCTTCAAAGCCTCGGTGCTCAAAATTTCACAAGCAAACAATACATTCGGGAAAACAGAAAAATACATTCGACGAATGGGTAAAACTGAAAAACAACGAGGACGATGCTGCATTCGCTCGATTCCCTTTCACCCTTCTTTCTTGCATTTGTGGGCTCGAATTTTAGTCATCATACGTTCGATAATCCAATGAAATTGGCAATTTTCCAACGAAGGGCTGGTCAGCGGTGTGCTTAATATGCAGTACATTAACACGACATATCTGCCCCTCTCTTTCCCCTATTTTTATCTACCGCCGTCACCGTCGTCGATGAAATTATAAGAGGAGTGGGATATTCTTGGAATGCTTGTGGTTTTTTTCCACTATTGAAATTCTTATCAAAAGAGCAAAAAAAAATCAGAATGACGAAGTTTCAAAGTTTAGATATTCTGACATTTCAATCAGAAATTTTGGATTTTTCAAGCCTCAAGTCAACCCTACCCTTGCTGCCCCTCCCTCCATTTTGACCGAAAATTGTGGACGCACAAAAATAACGCAGATCAACATAAAAAAATGATGACCGAAATTTAACGAGTGATTTTTAGAGTATTTTTCGCGCTGATCAGGAGAAAACAGAACATTCCAGCAAGTCAAAAATTTCTACAATTTGAATGTTTAACATTTTTTGATAATTTTGACACTTCCGAGCAAAGGAACGGTTTTACCATAAAAATTGACCATTTTTTCCTGCACAGTCAAATTATTTTTTTTCGAGGAGGCTCAGCTTCAAAAATCAAGATGTTTCTTTTATTGAAAATACTTCGAAAACTAAACTTGAAATAGAAAAACAAACAGAACTCTACTGTAAGCCATTTTTTAACAAATGTGGCATTGGAAACGTCAAGTGGGGGGGGGGGGTTGGAACAAAAAATAAAAATTTCACAAAAATTGTAAAGTCTAAAAAATGGGCAAAAAAATTGTTAGGTAGATACCTATTTTACAAACTAATTTTGTATTTTCATTGAGAATTTATGTAGGAGATGAATTTTTCTCTAAAGGGGAACAGAAGTGAAAATTTTTTAAACTTCCAAAATTCAAGGTGCAATAAAACAAAGTAGGTGCTTATTGAATTTTCATGAGTAATCCATCATAAAAAATCGCCACCGCCATTTTAAAAATATTACAGGACAAAACGCAGCGAGGCCAATGATTTAAAAAAAAATTATTTTCAAGCACTGAAAATTAGTTTTGAGAATAAAAAAATATAATAAAATTTATTGAAATAATTTTGTGAGAAAGTCCGACAAAAAACTTGTACGGTTCGATCAAGTATTTCAAAATTGTGAGAGAAGCAACATAAGGCTGAGTGCAGTGAGGCCAAAGTTGATCAATTTTTTCATACTTTGGAAGAGAAACTGTAAAATGTTCTCAATTTGAAAAAATATGAACACAAAAATTATAAATTTTCCCCTAAAAATGAACATTATTTAATATTTTCATTTAAAAAACCTTGATCTTTGAAATATAATTTCAGAATGTTTTTATTTTCCTTGGTTTTGAGGTAAGTGAACATGAAATCTTATTCATTTTTTTTTTGTTTTTTGGTAAGATCCTCTCTTTTCCAGGATTTCAAATAAGTATAGAAAATTATTTTAAAAAGTAAAACTTTACCAAAAAAAATAATAATAAAATTAATGGGAAAATCTCGACGTGATGGATACGAACTGAAATCTTATTCAAACTCAACATTAAAAAATACGACAAAATCACGTATCAGTGTTGATGTTGATCACCACGAAAAAAAAATTGAAAAAAACAGACCTGATGTGTAATCGTATTTTTCAAAAAAAAAAAAAACAACAATCTGGCAAAAATTCGCCCTATTTATCTTCCAATTGAAAAAAAACTCGACAAAATCATCAACAATCAACAGCCAACCCCCCTTTCGTTCGAAAAACTGAAATTTTGGCGCCACATTTCGCAACATCTGTAATTATAATTACTCATACCACGCGATACCGGCATCGTGATTATTACGATTGACGTAAATCTACAGCACATGTTCATGCGAGATGGAAGAATCGCAGGGAAGGGGGGATACTTTCTCCTCTACACCGTCGGTAAATTTCCTTTCAACCATCTTCCCCTTTCACCTCTGCCAATCCCTAAATGCCCATCACTGACATCATTAAATCTCGCAAATAACTACGATACTAGATACGTAATTTGTCGAAACCTACGTATCAGATCACCTGAGATCGATTCTCCAATTACGCAGCAAGGTATTCATAAATCCTGCGTCGTAAATAAACGACGATAAAAAAAAAGTATCCCTGTGGAAACCCGAAGTTATTTTATTAACGACCAGGCACGACGCAAAAGCTCCAATAATACGATTAAAAACACACCTTTGCGTACGATAAATCTGTCCGAAGGTATGGAGACAGTCTCTGAGCAGGAATAAGTTCAGTGGTACGACCGACGATGTCTTCGATACGCTTAAAAATAAAATCAATCACGTGACTTGTGAACTCGTAGGTACATTATCCACTTCAGCACACACACACGTAATACACTATTTTCAAATGCTACATACTTGTAACTACGAGAGTATTTAAAATTATCTCAATCGTGCACGCGATAACGACCAACAGTACCATTAAGTACGCCAATAGTGCACAGCAAACTTTTTTTAGGATTCGTATAATAAGAGGATTTTTTTCACGTTCATCGTCTGTCGTCACCGCATCAGAAAAAATCTCACTTCGGGGCGCGCACACAATCGAACGAGATAAGCTCAGGTGTAAATTTGAAGCGAACCGAGCGAGATAAGAGACCGGAGCATTCGCGTTGTAAATATGTAAAATTCGATTAAAAATAACTATTTTATACGTCAATCGGTTGGTCGGTCGATTAACCAAACGATAACGCAGCAAATTAATAAACGTTATTATTATAGGTACATTACATATTTTTCTTAAGGTCAAATCTCGTATCATCAATACAATGCATACCGAGCACCACATGACACAGCAACGTGCACGATTATGACTCGTGGAACTTTAATGAAATTAAAGTTTTACCGTTTGCGTTACATCCCTCGTTGATTTTATTTTTTCGAAGCAAAATAAGGGTCAGCAGTTACGTAACTGTACTTTTTTTCAATTTTTTTTTAGCTTTCAAAATTTTTTTTTATAATATCAATTTTTTCATCTCCACCAATAAACGTTTTTCTCCACTAGACTTTCTTCTTCATAATTTTTTGTAAGCTACAAGATTTTTTTTCAATTTCTTCGATTTTCATTTTTGCTAAATCATTTTATGAATATGTATTTAAATTATCAACTGAAAAATCTCATATCTTGGTATTAAAATTTTAAAAAACTTGACAATTCTGCCGATTTTTTTTTTCACATTAAATTTCTTGAAATGTTTTTCAACTCGATATTTTCATTTTTATAATTCTAAAAATTTCAGAGCTGGAAAATAATTTTAGAAAAACATTTGAGCTGAGCTAAAAAATGAAATTTTGAGAAAAAAATTCAAAAGTCGTAATAATTGAACTTTGAGAAAAAATGCCAGAGTTGGAAATTTTTCATACTTATCTGAAAAAAATTGAAGGAAAAAAGAAAAAATTTCAGAGTTGATAAAAATTTATTCCAAATAAAAAAATTTTAGAGTTGAAAAATATTTTGAGGAAAAATGTTTAGAGTTTAAAAATATCTGAAGAAAAAAAATTAAAATTTGAACTACTTTGAGAATCAAAAAAAAAAAAAAAAAATTGGGTGGAAAATTATTGATTTCAGTTTCAAATTTTCAAATATCCAGACAGGTTGCAAAGTTGCGATTCGAGCGAACGATTTACATTTTGTTGTTCATTTCGTGTGAATAGACAGACCCTTAATTTCAATGATGAATATTTCCAGTTATAAGAATTTAGGATTGAGTTGAAAACTTGACAACAATGATAATGATTTTTTAATAAGAAAACCAGTTTCAGTAGGAAATTATCTCAGATTTTCTAAACCTCTGACACGAAAAGACACTGGATTCTTTTCTTTCAATTTTTGAATTTTAAATTTCAATCTTTTTTTTAATTTTGTGTTACGTTACTTCATCAATTTCTGAGTTGAATTTTGGAAATGTATCTTGATCAATTTTAAAATTTTTAAATAGGTCCTTAAAAAATTTGAGTAAAAATTTTAGGAATTACAGAAATTTTCTGAATATTCCCTAAAAATGACCAATTTTAATTTCAAAATTCAAATGAAAAGTTGAAAATTTTCAAATCAAAAGGGAGGTGTTTTGTTGAGATATTTCAACTCAAACCACCCCACTCCCTCCCCCCAATAAAAATGAACAAAACTTATCAAATAATATCCTTTAAAAAAAAAAAATACTATAAAATATCTGTGAAAAACTATTTCCTCGGACTTTTCCAGATTTTCTAGTCCAATTTTTAAATATTTTGAAATCTTTTTTGATTTTTACCTTGAAATACTCCCGCAGAAACGAGAATATTAATAGCTGATTACATCAAAATTATACCACCAATGAAATGGGTCGAAAATAACTTTTTTTCTTCTTCTTTCAAAACATTTAATCTTTGCGAGGAAAGAATACAGGTGAAGAGGAGGAGTAGATCATGCAAAAGATTTAGGAATTGCATTTTCCAAATTCATACTTCACAACCAAAAAAAATTCCTGAATGCTGAAAAAAGTATATTTTTTGAATGTTTCGGTTTTTGAAAAGAATATATGAAATCTCTGCTCTATCATTTCGAATCAGTCAAAATTCACTGGAAAAAATCAGAATTTCAGCACACAGAAAAAATTAGCAAACTTTATTGATTTTTAGAGAATTTTCGCCGGCTTTTCAAAGAATTTCACTAATGTCGCTGTTTATTTCCAGTGAAATTTTTTCACTGATTCATGGACCAAGATTTGAAATTTTTATTTTCCAGAGGCAAAATAATTCAAAATTGGGAGACTTTTATACAGAAACCAATAAGGTGTTAAAAACTGGTTCTCAATATGACACTGATTTTGGCATTTTCAGAGAATCGAGGAAGATTCTCAACTCAAAAACCTATTTCTGATACCTAAGAGTTGTTTCTATATCCACACTTTCAGTTTTCAAAAATCAAAATTCCCAATTTTTTCGTGTTATTTTTTTCGACTTTTTCCACGGTATTTACCTCTCAATTTACACCCCTCCCCCCCCCCCCAGGATCAAATTCAATTCACAAAAATTGAAAAATTTTAAAATCGGAAGGATCGAGGGCAAATTTTTTTAGAAAAAAAGTTCAAAAAGATGAAATCTTGGAAAAATTTTTTCACCGTATAAAAAGAAGAAAACTTGGGGAATTTGAAAAAAATTGCAACTCTTAATGAATTCAGGGTCGATTTCGCGATTTTTTGGTGACTTCAGCGACCAAAATCTAAAATTAGAGACTTTTTCGTGACCTGCCAACACCCAGTAGATATGGCAAAAAGCACCTAATAAAAGTTGCAGGACTTTTAGGAAATTACATTCAGAGAAAAAAATGAGATAATTATCTAAGGATGAAAAAACGACTTTAAATTCGTACTCAACAAGTCATAAATTATTCCTAATAAGTACACATTTTCGAAAATTACCATTTGCCAACTCCTCGCATGCATTTTTAACCTCTCATTTTTCGAAATTGAGCCTTTTCTGTGGAAAAAATTGAGCTAATTTATCAAATCGATAAAATTGTTTCTTTTTCTGCCTTCAATTAGAATTTTTTTCTTTCGCATTTCAATCAATCGATGAGAAATACTATTAAAAAATAAACTTTCACTTTAAAACATCCATTTGTCAACAGCAGTGAATCATACTCGGTCAATTGGAGAAATTTCTGTAAAATTGGTACTTCTGAAATTGAAATGTTTCAGATTTTATTCTATTTGTGAAATTTACCAGTATTTGGCATTGTTGAAGCACTACAGACATGAAAAATTGGAAATTTCGATTCCGATATATTATTTTCAATGCAAAAATAAATTCCTTCTAAATTATTTGACTCGAACTGCAAAATTTTCTAGATTACCCATAATCTAATTTTTGTGTCATTTTTAGAGAAAGAAACATTCTCCATGCCCTTTTCTCAAATTAGACCTAGCCCTGATCATGCCTCCAACTCCAACTTCTCCAACGATATTTTGAGACCAAAAAAACACACGTGAATACAAAAATCGTCGCAGAAATATGAAATTTCGCCATCATCTAAAGTAAACATTCGTGTAACACTGATATCAAAACATGTAGCACAATAATTAATACACCTTCGCAATCGACCCAAAATGAAATTTCTTGTCACCTGTAGCAGCTCACGTAGACATGGACTATGTACCCTGAGGAGAGATCTTCTAACCTTCCTAAAAAATAACTTCTTGGATGGTTATTTACATCACGTTCGCGATGATCACGATTACCGAAACATTTTTAAAACATGGTGTGTCTGTGCGCCATAAAGACTCAGAAGTTCGAAAGCAGGAAAGCATACAACCGTGGCATGGTGTATCGCGTACGCGAGCAATAACACGAACGCAAATACATACGTAGACGTACTACCGTAAATTAAAACGTAGGTAGAGGTATTCGAATCCGATTGGACAACCTTTAGAATACGATTATGTATGCAAATTGTAACCGCGATTGATACAAAAAAATAAGGTTATTTTATTTCGACGCATCACTGGCAAAAAAAAAATAATTGAATTAGGTATAAAATACGTCAGTGAAACAATATCGTAATATTTCTTTACCCATTATATTTCTATACTGCATACGTTTCATTTTGTAGTATTTTCCCACCAGTGAAATCCAACCTCAAATCAAGCGTAATAATCAAAATAGAGGAAAAGGCAAATGAAACCGCATATTTTCAACATTTTTCTCAGAAACAAAATGTACTGTTCGTTGACACTTTTCAGATAACGTTCGCACGTAAAATTCTCATCATATAGATACGCGATAGAAAATAAAGAACCTTTCAAACTTTCGCGTTGACATTTCAAGAACTTTCGTCGTGTAATCGACTCGAGTCATATAGCAAAGTGGAATAAAAATTTGAAAAAGTTTCCCAGTACTTATCAAAATAGTTTTCTTATTCGGTTCAAGTATTTTAGTCCAAGTACTGCGTACTCATTCTGTCGATAACGTGAAGATTTGACATAGATTCGAAGGCTGAGGAGAAGGAGGGGGCCATTCATTAAAAGAAATGAGATTGATAATCCACTAATTAATATTCTATCTGGTTCCATTCAATAAATTTCAAATGCTTCAAAAAGAACAGAAGAGGAAGAGGGGGCCAGTCTGTCCGTATTTTGTAAATTTGATAATAGTATGAATTTTTGAGACTTCATGGTCATTGGACATGTGGACAAGAAAAAATCAATAAATGCAGCCCAAGAAAATTGCATCGACTATTCAGATCGACGAAATGGGACTTCAATTTTGAAATGATTTTTTTTTATCGCGATTTGATATCACATCATATCGTCATAAAATAATTCGAGCAATAAAGCTGAAATGTTTCAGTTAATGACCATTAACCACATCGATAGATATAAAGTTCGTTTTCATTTTCATTTTTAATTGAACAAAATGTACAATATTTATTAAGGGAACTCTACATTTCCCAACTCTCATATATTTGCAATAGGATGAATCGAAGAAATCCTGGATTTAGACGAAAATTTCCAAGGTGATTTTTCTCTTTAACCTCATTTCTCCTTTACTCTTCATCTTATCTTTCCATGTAGAAAAAAATGAAAAGGAGAAAAAGTAATTGATAAAGGTAGAAAAATGATATTTAATGTAGATAAAGGAGGAGAAAATTACTAAAAAAAATCACCTTTCTTCACCTTTCCTCTTAATAATTTCGATTTGAGCTCCCTCCCTCCAATTGGTAGAACATAAAAATATTTAAAAACGAAAAAAATTGATGAAACAACTAATTTGAGATGGTCACCAATTCAGCGTTCATTTCGGGTGGAAAAGCTTCACTTTCCAGGTATAGCTGATTTCCATTTCGAGAATGCTCAAAAAATGGTGCAGGTTCATTTTACCAACTCATATTTCAAGAAAATTGAGTGAATCAAATAGCAATGGCAACATGGACATAGGCGCATCCAAGGGAAGGGGGCTCAGGAGGCCCGAGCCTCCCCCTTAAGCCCGGAAAAAATAATTTTTTGCTTCAAAAATGAGAAAAAAGACAATTTTTTGCTCTTCAAAGTATATTTTTTCAACAAATTTTCACCCTCGCTTCGCTCGGGCAGTATTTTAGTACTTTTACTTCAAAACTTGACAATTTTTGATTGATTTTTCAGTCAAAAATCACCAAATTCTCAATAAATTCTCTGTTTGTCAGAAAAAATTGATGATTTTTGATTCAAATATCAGTGAAAAATTACTCAATTTGAAATTTGACCCCCCTCGGTCCCTCCCCATTTTTTCTCAAATTCTCAGCCTCTCCCTTAATTAATTTCTGGATGCGCCTATGAACAATTGAACATGGACATAAAACTATAATTTTTTTCAAAAAAATTTCGTTGAAAACTATTGTAGATGATCAAAAAAACTTTTTTAATACGAATTTGAATTACTTGAAAGAGTAATTTGAAATTGGTAGGTAAGAATTGAAAAATCGTTATTTTCTCTCTGTAAATTTTCAATTCCCTTGAATGTTGCAGGCAAAACAATTATACCAAATTTTATTCGAAATAAACAAATCGTGAAAGTATAGAAACTTCAACCGCACAATTTTAGCAGGGGAAGAGTGACCAAGATTCCCAGCAGGTAACACTGCTCAAAAAGGCAAAAAACTGTTGTTTTTTTTTGAAAATGACTTTACTTTAAGGTCCCTTAGCACAGTTCCTTCACAAAAATACGTTTTTCTTGAAAAAAAAAAACATTTTTCAAAACTGTTCTTATCAGCCATAGATTACGTCCATAAATACCTATTCGAAGCGATTTTTTTAACCTTCAAATATTGCAAAATGAACTTTTTGATGGTTAGAAACTTGAAATTTTCAATCATTCCCAGTTTTTCCAGTCCAAGTGAACTACTAATTCAACAATGTTCGTCAAAATCTAGAGTATAATTTTTTTTTTTTTTCAATCCACGATACTTCATCAATTTTAAAAAAAATTTGTTTTCTAAAATCACACAAACTTGAACCCATCTGATAATACTAAATTCCTGAAAATAGCCACTTACTGATCGGAATTTTCCACAATAATGTAATTTTAAACGCATCTTTTAGAATGAAAAAAACAACGACAATAACAGTTTCTCGAATTATAAAATTTCCGAGATAAGAGGCTGCATGCTTTTACCGCTTGACCTGTATTTAATTCGTATAATTTGAGAATCTAACGTCAATGACTTTCATTCCACCGCGCTTATCAGTTCAAAACCTCGAAAATACTTTATACGAAGCTGCTCATATTCAATTCGAATCGATTTTTGAAGATAAAAATTATGCGATAGGGATGAAAGAACTTGCGTGCAAAACAGCATTAAGTAAGCCTGATAAGAACGTCAATAAGGCTGAAAAAATTCTTAAATGATGAATCGTGAATATCACGAGATCACTTGGATACAAAATAATTTCATTTTCTACGTCTTAGAAAGACGAGAGCGGAATGGGGAAGAGGAAACGGGGGTACGTTTCAAAAACAACTCGCGGCGAACTTTTTTCCCAACTGACTCATGTTTTTTTCAGCAATTCACAACCACATCATTTCACTCTCATTCTCCGAGTTTCTTGGCAATATGGTCTCTTTGCACCAAAATCTAGACCCATTCGACGAATCGAAACTGCTCGCAATGATTTGAACCCATGCCACAGACACTCCAACACGTAAAATTAATAACGTACTATTCGAAAAAGTAAACATAAACACACATCGAATAGAATGGTATCAACACGTGGGCACACCACCACTCCACATCACCTTTCCTTACGTCTCTCGGAGCCGGTATTCGTAATCAACGTATCTCATTAACGATTTCCTGCGGCGGTGTTCGCACATCGTCGTCGTTTACAAGCTTCAGCGAGCTTCCATAAACAAGGTGCACCGCTGCACGCAGCACGCATTTCTGTAGACCTCGGTGTCATACCCAAATGCTCGGTTGGTAAATGCATCATCACTCGAGCCTACGTGACTGGCGACTCGTAGCACACCGAAAATATCCAAACTTGAAACCAGTTCAACGAAACCGAATCCTTTCCTCCATAAGACAGCGACTCCCACAAAAAAGCTCTGTCCTCAAACAGGTTTACACATCGGAGAATATCTCATACGGTCTTAATGCATCTGCTGTATCTGAATAATGCGAAACTCTCAACAATACAGTTAACCTTGCCACTCTCGATATAAACAGATCGCGAGAGAAGTGGTTTGTTTACGAAAATAAATAGGTACCGAAATATCGTACGCGAGTGTTTTCTGACCAATTGTAAGTAACCTTCTGTGATAAGCGATATGTACTCGTAGCACGTACACAGCCGAAATATCGTTATCATGACTTACCAGCAAACGAGGCCGAAATAATATGAACCGCAGCCGTATCTGGAGTTAGAATCGAGTTGAAAAATTTTTTTGATTGAGAATAAGCGCAAAAGTATATAGCTCTTGAGGGTGCTACGCCGACAATATTAGGACCCAAACCTTTAAACAACGATCTAGGACCTTCGTGTTCAATTATATTCCTGTAACGTAAACAATACTCCTCGTTAGTCCGGGAAAATGCAAAATACAACGTTTTAGATAAATTGAACACTTCGATATCGAGCTAACAAGTGTTTGAAATCTAAGAACGGATTTGAAACCGGTTGGAAAATTTCGTAAGCGATCACGAATTTCGAAACAAGCACCCTTTCGATAAGCTAACTTAATCTAAGCCAACGCTTGATCGAAACTTCTACTCGAATTTTCCACTCCTAGCTATCGGCTGCTACGTGCACTAAATTAAACTACTTGCTACGTTATTTAACTTGAATCGATTCGAAGTTTCGAATACTTACTTAATACATTGTATCAGTCCCATTGACTGATTAGGGTGATAGGAAGGCGGCGATGAATAATGTGAAAATGTTAAAACATGGTTGGAAAGACGATGATTAAGCGTACTTATATGTCTCCTCTGCTCTGAGCTGATAGTTTTACAAGTAACGTGACTAGTATTGCGATCATTGGAGGCTATTTTGGGCACTTGGACGTTTTCGTAGAGAAAAGTATTCGTCGAAGATTGCAAACGTGTTTTGACTACTTCTAGAGGGCATGTAACCACTGCACCAATTGTACCGGCTACGCTGTAACATAAATTCGGATTCGAATGATGAAATCTGCGATAAATTTGACAAATTGATCGGCGAATGCTTACCCGCCAGCTACCAAATGGATGAGCGTGTCTCGAGAATGATTATTAGTTGTCATATTGGCTGGATTTATATCATCGCGTGAACAAGATAGAAGACTCGAAACACCGATTTATCAACGAAAATGTCACAGGATTGTGTAATCACACGATTATCATATAGTTTAGAGATCACTGCGGCGAATTATTCGGGTTGGAGAGAAAGATCACTACAAAGACAGCATGTTTTTCACCGCAATTCGATTAGTAAATCGCACGAAGACTTATTCGAATAGCAAAACACCATAATATGAGACAAGAGTGAACTGCTGAACAATTTTTTAAAGCACGAACTTCCACCTCTTTCGTATTACGCAATTCGATAAAACTTTAAGTGGGAGAATCGATAAAGGGGTAAGTGCGGAAGAGAAGGTGGAACGATAACAAACGGCTGTCTAGATTGTTTTCTGCAACAAGGTGTGGTGTTTTTTTTCGCTCAACTTCAATTTTTTCCAAATTTTTTCTCAAAACCTCAAAAACAAATTTTTCTTTGAGTTCAGCATTAGAATTTTTCACACATTTTTTCAAAGTCCAATCATTTTTCACACATGTAATTTTTTCCAAGTTCAAATTAATTTTCAAATTTTAAACACCTAATTATTTAGCATTCTAACATTTCTAACTTCAATTTTTTTCTCAAATTTCAAGAACAAATTTTAAAATTTTCTTTAAGTTCAGCATTTGATTTTTCACACAATTTTTTCAAAGTCCAATATTTTTCCATCGTCTTTCTCCAACTCCTAGTTTTCCAAAATTTTCTCAAGTTTCAAGATCAAATTTTTTCTCAAGTTCTACATTCGAATTTTCACACAATTTTTCAACATCCAACAACAAAATTTTTAATTTTCTTTCAAACGGGAAATTTTTAGTATTTGCAAGTTGAAAATGACTGTTTTTATTTTTCACTTTATTTATCGAGTTCAAATTTCAAAAAATTCTCTGCTTTAAAATTCAAAAAAAAAATTGCTTGCGTGCACTGAAAAGAAAATTATGCTTAGACATTTTCTAACCCTATCCAAAATTTTTCCATTTTTTTCCTGATCTTTACCAAGACTTGTTTTTTTTTCGAAAATTTATTCGTCGACTCTCAAATTAAAAAGAAAATTGAGTTGAAAAAATGTTTAGATTAAAATTGGGAGTGGATAAAAAGTTTTTGTTAAAAAAAATTGAAGCTGGAAACAATTTTAGAAAAAATTGGAGCATTGGAGCTGATAAAAATTTTTAGAGAAAAATTTGATGAAGTTGAAAGAAATTGAAAAAAGCAAAAAGTGTGTTGAACTTGAAATTGAAAAATCGTTCGAAAAAATGAAAATTGAGTTAAAAAAAAATGAACATATCGTAAGAAATATTTGGAGTTGAAAATTTTTAAAAAAAATTTGATCAAGTATTTGAGTCAAAACAAATTTTAGAAAAAAATTTTAGTCGGAATATTTTGGGAAAAAAATTTAGTCTGGAATAATTATTTTAGAAAAAAATTGGGAGTTGAAACAAATTTTTATAAAAAATTGAGATTTGGGAGTTGGAAAAAACGTTGAAAAAAGTTTATACTGATTAAAAGTTGAAAACGACGATTCAAAAAAAATTCTAAAAATTGAGATGTGTGCATAAATCGTCCTTCCTGAGAGCAAAAAAAACACCACTCCCAACTCCCAAATCACAAATTTTTTGTAAAATTTATTTCCACTCCCAAATAAGTATTCCAGACTAAATTTTTTCCCCAAAATATTCCGACTAAAATTTTTTTCTAAAATTGTTTCCAGCTTCAATTTTTTTCGACAAAATCTTTTTATCCACTCTCCCAATTTTAATCTACATTTTTTTTCAACTCAATTTTCTTTTTAATTTGAGAGTCGACGAATAAATATTCGAAAAAAACCTGAGTCTTGGTTTCTTGGTAAAGATCAGAAAAAAATTGAGTCGGAATCAGTTTTCGTAAAAAAAATTGAGTCGAAATAAATTTTAGAAAGAAAATTGGAGAGTTGGAAAAATTTTATTAAAACAGTTGGGAATTGGAAAAATGTTGAGAAAATTTCATACTAGTTGAAAATTAACGAAAATATTGCGAGTACATACTTGGAAAGAATTTCTATCTGAGTTGAGACATGAGAGGAGAGCTAAAAAAAAAACACCGCACCCTGTTGCAGAAAACAATCTAGACAATCAGTAAACACGAGAGATGCGCAAATACGTTCATTTTTTTAGCTTTTCTCACTCTGCGTGTGTGTGCGTGTGTTTGTTTTGATTTTCTTATGTGTCTTATCAAAAATATCAAAATTCACCTTTGATTGTAGAATAATTATTACTAATTTGAAATAAATATTTCATTAATTGGATATTAATTCGAAGAAGAGAAGAAGATACCATGGGAGTCATCGGTAAATTCAAGAAAGATCAAGAAAACTTGCAGAAAACAATGTTCCTGAAAAGTAAGTTTACTGGAAATTTTATTACGTTTGTGAAGCTTTTCGTGCAATACTAAATTTATGAAATTTTTTCAGAATATAATAATCTGCCACCTCCTTTCAACTCTAAAGTTTTTGCTGGGAATTTATCTCGGTTCTGCTCCGATCGACAGAATGTAATCGTTACCCATGGAATGAGATATGATTTCCAGAAATATTTCGCTCAAATGTAAGAGTAGCAATGATGATCACATTTGAATTCAAGATATTCGAATGAATTAGAATTTTAAATGAGCTAATAATCTTTTTGAACGATATTCGCAGACGTGACAAGATTCAAAATCCTGAAGTATTAAAGCTTATACCCGTCGAAGACAGTGAACGTTGCGAGTTTGATGTGAAGGATAATCTGTGTAAGTACCACAGAAATCTAATCTATCTCAATCAGTATTGATGACACTAAACTATAATTTGATGTTGGCAGTGGATATCGGGGAAGAGGAACAAAAAGCATTTTCAAAATACGTCAAACGCCAAATAGAAACAATATTTCTTCACGTGAGGAACGTCGAGTTGATGCGTTATACTTATTATATGGCCATGACGCTGAAAATTCCGCCGAGATTGGGTCGAAGGTGGCTTCCTTGAGAGCATCATTGTTTTGTGGATTACCAATTTTCAAAGCTGCGGCTATTTGGAAAATTTTCCGGACAAGGTATGGTAATGACGATGAGTGTTTTTAAATTGATAAAACCGTATCGAAGCATTTGCTATTTGGTATTGATAATACATTCCATTTCAATTTCAGCTGCGAAAAATTCTGAAAATGCCCAGTTCTCAAATGTTACCAACTTCAAAGCAGTGATATTTGAAACTCAATCAAAAATTTACCAATTTTGAAAACTGAAGCGAGGAGAAAATTTTTCCAATGCAGTGTTCTTCGTATTTATTCTATTCTATCTCTAGGTATAACATTTAAAATGAATTTTGAATAAGTTATTCGATTATTCAAAAAAATTATTATTCTTATGCAGAAGTATCAGCTGTCTGTCGAATCCTAAAGTTTTTCTTTTTCCAGGTTTTATTTCTCGTATCTACGTGATTTTCTGTTAAATTCTTCGAATCTATTAATCACAGAAGAAAAAAATGTATTTTTGAAGAGTTAACTATTCTTGCATTATCCTTTGTGGTCCAAAGTGTAAGTTGGTTTTTTGTTATTTTTCAATCTTGTTATTGATCCAAGTAGATACCTGGTTCAATTTTTATTTAAGCTATTATTTTTCGTACGTACACTATTTCAGTGCGTTCGTGTCCTTTGTTATATTAGTCATTCTAAAATCTCCAGTTCTTTTTATTGTCATTTTCATTGAAATGTTTGACATTTTCTTTCAGGTATTGTACTTCGAATCCAAGCTAGTTCAAAGTACGAATTTGAAAAATATTGTACTGTCGTCTTTCGTTAAAAAAAAAAAAAATTAAAACTGACTTACTTACGAAGTGAACGAACGATTCTGTCGATATCCGTGTTCTAGACAACGCCATTCTCGAAACCGCGACCTATATTTTACATCGCGAAGAGCTCTCGTCCAATGAAGTTCTCACTTTGAAACAATGTAAACATCGTTGAAGCTGCAACGTAATCAGTAAATTGATAAGTCACTCAGATTCGGTTGTTTTTATGAAGCTTTCGTCCAATAAATGCAAATAATTTTATCTACCGAACTGTTATTTGATTTCACTATCAAGCTGGTTATTAGTTGGAACCATTTTTATCGAAACATGGTAACAATTTCGCTGTAATATCGATCTTTTCAACGGTACAACTGTTTCTGGAATTACTTTATTTGAACTGGTAAGTGAAGTGTTTTATTTCCGACGGTAGGTGTTTCAACACTTTGTGATTCCGTTTTTTGTGTTGTTTCAGATCAGCCATGGCGTTCACGAGGTATCAAGTGCTTCTCATCGTTGTTATGGTCGCTACTGGATCCATAAACACTCTGTCAACGAAGTATGCTAATTATTGGTTATTTAGTCATCTGCTTTTGAATTATAACCGATCAATATTCGAATTGTTTTGTAAACAGATGGGCAGATCGTCTCTCAGCTTTCGGTTCCGATGGAAAATTACGTAAATTCGATCATCCATTTGTTCAGTCGTGTTTTATGTTCCTGGGCGAAATCCTATGCTTATTAGCGTTTAAAATAATGTTTCGTTACTATACCGCACGACAGGTATATGAAAAATGGTATTTTCTTCTCATAAAAACCATAATTTAAATATGTCTTGTACTAAATTTTTATTATGTAAAATCAGGTCATCGTTGAAGATGTAGATTTAATCAGAGGCAGTCAGAACTTCAGTCCGTTTTTATTCTTTCCTCCGGCCATGTTCGATATGGTAGCTACATCGATAATGTACGTTGGATTAAATCTGACGTATTCTTCAAGTTTTCAAATGTTGAGAGGTATAAATCAATGTGTTTTTTTGAAAATTCTCCGAACGTTTTTCTATTTCTCATTTTTTTTTCCAGGTTCGGTCATCGTATTCGTAGCTCTACTCTCATCCAGTTTCGTAGGACGTGAAACGAAAGCCCATCAGTGGTACGGAATATTTATTATTATCGCAGGTCTAGCTACCGTTGGTTTAGCCGATGTATCGGGCCCCAAAGACAACCGAGACAGTAACAGTTTAATCACCGGTACTTTATTTCACCCTTATTTTCTTTATTCTCTGCGAACCCGCATCATTACCATTTTCTTTTTCGTAGGCGATTTGTTGGTTATCATGGCTCAAATAATAACTGCTTGTCAAATGGTTTACGAAGAGAAATATGTTGTTGACAAAGACATTCCACCGTTACAAGCGGTCGGCTGGGAAGGTAATTTGTTATCGGACAGATAACATATCTCTGTTCTAAGAAATTTATGACGTATCGACGTTGTAATTATGTTGAATTTGCTCAATTTGCCTTTTTTTTTTATATAGGTACTTTTGGATTCGTGGTAATGAGTTTATTGCTCATACCATTTTATTTCATCAAAGTTGGCAGTCCTTTTGCTGAAAATGCTCATGGAGTGTTGGAAGATTTTCCCGATGCGATGGCCCAAATTTATAATAACGGATGGCTTTTGGTTTCTTGTATTGGTAAGATGAGGTTCAAGTTATCTCGTGAATTTACAAACAGCATAAAATTAAGATGGATCATGAAGCAACCATCGTGGATTTTTGACGAAATTTGATGAAGTAGTTCGAGAGAAAAACTTCCTCCCCTCATCCAAAAAATAGCTCTCTAGTTCAAGGAGAAAGGGCTGGATGACCTCCAAATGGGATAATTTTGGAAAAAAAATATGGGTTTTGGCCATTTTTCAAGTAATGTTACCTGCTGAAACTTTGGCAACTCTCGATGTAGGAGTTTCTACAAATTGTTAAACCATTGATCTCGAAATTGGACATGAACATCATCTTTTTTAAATCGAACCACAAAATTTTCTGCCGTCTAGAATTTTTATAAAATATCAGTTGGCAGTTTTGCTGCGGAAAATTTCCCCAAAAAATTAATTAAAATTAATTTTCATGGTCAAGATAAAATTTGCTTGCTTTTCAGACTCTGAACGCACCGTCTCGAACAAAATAATTGAAAATTATCAAAAATTATTATATTTATATACAGGTGATCGAAATTTTTGTTGTTCGATTTCAAGGTGTTTGTGTGAGGGAGTTGAATTTGAGGGAAATCAAGAATCTTGAAATTCGTTTGCTTCAGCTTTTCGTCTCCTTTAAAAAGATAAAAAATTTTATCTAATTTCGAAGATGATTCAGGTTTAAAAATTTAATTTCTTCTTTATAAGGTGATCGAGATTTTCAGCTAGTGACGCTACCCAAAAGTGGCTAAAAATATTGTTTTTTTTTTTTTTTTTTTTGAAAATGGCCTTATTTTGAGGTTTTTGCCTCTGTCTTTTTTCTGTTGGAATGCTCAGTTTTTTTTGGCGGAGGGGATGATTTCCGATTCAAAATCAACACCCAATTTTTTCAAAATTCAAGAAAAAAATTTTTCGATCCACTCTAATGAGCATATTTTTCTTCGATTTTTATATTACAATTTGGTAATTATTATTTTCTCAGGCACCATGATCAGTATAGCCTTCTTTAACTTCGCCGGAATCAGCATGACCAAGGAAGTCTCAGCAACATCGAGAATGATCATCGATACAGTTCGTACGTTTTTCATCTGGATCGCCAGCTTAATGTTTGGATGGGAAACGTTCCACGGTTTAGAAGTAAGTACAAAGCTAGTCACAATAAAATTTTTTTGCAACATCGTGACGTATTGCCATATGGAAAAATACTCGTTCTAATTACTGACTTGAAACATACCATATTCAGTAAACGTTTGTCATCGTATTATTGCATATATTTACTATCTATGATCGATTCGAGTTCATAACGAACATTTTTCATGTTTGCAGCTTCTAGGATTCTTTCTTTTATTAGTGGGAATGTGCTTCTACTACAAAATAATCCCGTTTTCTGCGTACATTCATGCTCTACTTGGACGACGTGATATCGTTAGCGAAGAACCAATTATCAACCAAAGAGCTGACGAACCGTAAGGAAAAAAAAAACGATTGCATTTAATCAATTTTTATTTTATCATTTTAACGTACCTACGTATTGTGTCATAGATTTATTTTCAAATTTATTATGATGTAAGTGTATCGATTAGACTAATGAAATTATAATTCGCGACGAGTCGAGAGTAAGATTTATGTGACAGTATCATTTGGTATTTTAGAATAATTATTTTAATCGTAACGTTATTCGAGGTATTACATTTTACTCTTCGGTTTGATGGAAACCTACGGTGTTATTAAATTATAAGTTTTATATGTACTGATTAGTGAGATGTATTTTTTCCTCTTTCCGTTAATTCGTATCTTTTTAATCAGACAAAAATCTTATAACAGCGTTTAATTATGTAATTCTTTTATTATTATATTTATTATTTTTGAAAACAAGGTGTTGATTTGTTTTGCGTTGGTTTGGTTCGGTTCAGTAGTATTCAATGAATTACCTATCTACTTATTATTTTTTTTTAATTCCAAAATATTTTGAATAAGATACAAAATTACAATTACCAAAGCTATACCTAATTTAATTTTAGAAGTGGACAATGGTCAAACTGTTGAGGTGAATTTAAATCAAATTTATAATTTTACATAATATAAAATCACAATAATTACGCGACCATCCAAAAATTGAAAAAAAAAATCCATATGAACTTGCATGAATCATGATAATCTCAAAAGATCGAACAAAAATTAATTAATCAATAAATTCTAGGTTGTAATGTCATTATACTGTTAAAAGTTGAAAGAATATGGTTGAATAGAAGATTCTCGTAACGAGGAATAATAACCTTGCAACCATCAAAAGGTTGAAAAGGGTCCAATCGATGACTCATGAGCTACCTATACTATTCTCAAAATTGTCGAAAGACTGAATGAAAGTAAAATTGAACCAATTTCATGTTAATCTTTCAAAAAAGTTTTTCATCTAAGTAATCAGATCTCACAAAATGTGCCCATTTTTTTTTTTTTTTTTCGTCAAATTACATCAAACTACATGCATCAATTCATCATGAGCGATTCGGCCATTCGTTTGACCAGTATTTGCAATTTTATATCGAGTTTTCCGACTTTTCCGGGCAAATATCTCGAAAACGTGACTTCGAAACCAAAAACAGACATCGGATTCGTGTTCAGCGACTCAAAATCTAATTATAAAGTGAATCCAAGCGCGTTGAAATAATGAAAATTTTCATGGTTGAGTTTTCGATGTTTTCGCTCGGAAAAGTCGGAAAATTCTCTAGAGACAGTGACACGGAAAATTTTCCGGCTCCAAATACTCTTGGATTCACTTCATAGGTAGATTTTTGGCCGCTGAACACGAATCTGGGGACGGATTTTCGATTCGGCCATTCGTTCGACCAATATTTGCAATTTTATATCGAGTTTTTCCGACTTTTCCGGGCGATTATCTCAGAAACGCGACTTCCAAACTGAAATCCGAGGCCGGATTCGTGTTCAGCGACCAAAAATCTGCCTATAAAGTGAATCCAAGCGTATTTGGAGCCGGAAAATTTTTCGTTTCACTGTCTCCAGAAAATTTTCCGACTTTTCCGGGCGTTTATCTCGGAAATGCTACTTCCAAACTGAAATCCGAGGCCGGATTCGTGTTCAGCGACCAAAAATCGGCCTATAAAGTGAATCCAAGAGCATTGAATGAATAAAAATTTTCAGGGTTGAGTTTTCGATGTTTTCGTTAGGAAAAGTCGGAAAATTCTCTGGAGACCGTGGCACGGAAAATTTTCCAGCTCCAAATACGCTTGTCACTTCATAGGTAGATTTTTGACCGCTGAACACGAATCTGGGGTCGGATTTTCGATTCAGCCATTTGTTTGACCAATATTTGCAATTTAATATCGAGTTTTTCCGACTTTTCCGGGCGATTATCTCAGAAACGCGACTTCCAAACCGAAATCCGAGGCCAGATTCGTCTTCAGCGATCAAAAATCTGCCTATAAAGTGAATCCAAGCGTATTTGGAGCCGGAAAAATTTTTGTGTCACTGTCTCCAGAAAATTTGTATTCTCCAGATGCGCCTGGATTTGGTCTATAGATAGATTTTGGGGCGCTGAATACGGATCTGGCGTCGAAATTTTGATTCAACCATTCGTTTGACCAATATTTCAAATTTGATATCATGATTTTCCGACTTTTCCGGGCGAATATCTCATAAATTCGACTTCGAAACCGAAATCTGAGTCCGGATTCGTGTTCAGCGACTAAAAATCTACCTACAAACTCAATCCAAGCGCCTTTGGTGAATAAAAATTTTCCGTTTCACTGTCCTATCAAAATTTTCCGACTTTTCCGGACAAATATCTCGAAAACGCAACTTCGAAACCAAAAACAGACTTCGGATTCGTGTTCAGCGACCCAAAATCTAACTATGAACCAAATCCAAGCGCATTTGATGAATAAAAATTTTTAAGGTTGCGTTTTTGATATTTTCGCCCGGAAAATTCGGAAAAATTTGAGGAGACAGTGACAAGGAAAATTTTTTCATGTCCAATAACGCTTAAAATTAGTATTTTTGTGAAATTTTTTTTCCGTGAAAGGTACCTGTACCTAAGTTACATATCATAAATAAGTATTTAATGTATCTAAATTGATTCAAATATCTGCAGGACAATCTTTTTCACTGACGCGTTAATAAAATTGCATAATCTGTTTGCCTAACATAAATTTTCGTCATTATTGATCATTATCTAAATTCGACGGCAACTCGATAACTTTAAATACAACCCATTTAATAAAGGTAACGAAACTACTTGATCTCTTGACTCCTCTGCTCTGATGAAAATAAAAAAAAATTGAATGGTTTTCAAGTTGTAATATCGTGAAAAAATTGTAGTATGCTTGCTCAATAACGTGAAAATAGCATCCAGCTTCAACAATATAGGGGAATGTAAAATTTTATTTATTGATCAACAGTTGATGTAGAACATGAACAATAAATTCTAAAAAAATAAATACAAGGTGTACTTTCATTTGAATCAAATAAAATCAAGATGGATCCCGAAAGTAGAAAAAAATCACGCCTCAAAATCATAGTAAATCGCTAATTTGGCGATCATTTGCACAATTATCCAGAATAGCAGCAGCACAGCTACGTAACGAGTAAAACAATCCAATATGTATAACCTGAAAAATTGGAAAATGACCCAAGTTCAGTTTCAAATTACATAGGAATGAAGTTTCAAAAATTTAGTGATTTTACAAAAATAAAATTTCTCTGTAACTTGAAAATATTTCCAGTTAGATGCTTTTTCAAAACCGGACAAAATTTTGAAAAAATTCTATAGACGATTTCATAAAAATTGAACAATTTTCCCACACTCTAATAATTTCTTCCTTTGTATACGAATATCTTGAAGGAAGTTTTTTCACAATCAAGGCGTAAATATTGGCAACTTATCTAACACTACTGATGGATTACAAATCACGCATGTTCACAGAGGAGAAATCTGTTAATACTGGTGAGGTAGGCACTTCAAATAATTGATAAATAGGTACTCACATTCTCATTTTCTTCTTGCACTGAGGTATGGAAGCTGGATCCTCTTTGAGAATATAATGTCTGGCTACTTTGATAGCATTATCCATGTACGCTGTTCTGTCCTGGAAATCTTTCATAGTCACTGGAAATTTTTCTTGGTCGGTTGAATTCATCGAATGTTGTAGATTCACTATATTATCAGTGTCGAAATTCCAATCTCTGGTGGTAAAATACTGGAGTACTTTTTGACCTTGAGAAATCTTTTTCTGTACATTAACCAAACTGTGAAATTAAAAAGTAAAATGATAAGAGTCGATTTATGGTACGAAAAAAATGGAAGACGATTCTTTTCATTTTATCGCAATGTTCGAGGCTAAATTCGTTATTATTTGATTTATTTTTAGGATTCAAAGTTCTTGCTCATTTATTTCTCAAACCAATCTATAATATCATAGGTATTTTTGTATCTCAGATATTTCTATACCAATTTTCTAGTCGGTTAGAATTTCAAATATGGATATTTTTTACGTACCTACCAATACGAAACAAATTAAGAGAATATAGAAAGCATAATTACAAACGTGGTTGGCCAATTAGCGTCATGATGAAATCAATAAAGTAGGCTGGAATCCATTGGAATATGAACGAAATTATAATGTGAATGATTTCGTTTGAGGTGATGCCTCCAGTCGGATACCACAGAACTTTTTCGAACGGGTATTTCTCGATTGCCTCTTTACCCATATCGACTACATCTTTCCAGTATAGAGGCTTCATTTCAGATGACGATGCGTTAAAGACTGGTAAACTGCTCTGTCTGTAGATAATTGCATTATTTAAATAGGTAATTTTTTTACTAGAAATATTATTATTGTAAATATCTGAATTACTTTTTCACTAACAAAAGGGAGGTATTCCAAATCGAAGTGAAATTTCAAGTTGAAACAAAAATAAATCGAAAATAACCATTAAAAATCCCCACATTCGAAATTTCAGATGCTGAAGTTCATTTCTCGAATTTTGGCGAATTATTTCCAATTAAAAATTATACATTAGGTAATCACCATACAAAACATAAAAATTGATCTATTCAACAAAAAAAAAAAAACTGAAATTGTAGCTATACCCTGTTTTTGAACTCCCAAATCGATAGAAAGTGGTTTCAAGACGTTTAGGATCCTTCAGAAAATTTCGAAATTTTCCAGCACTGCAGAAATGTCCATAAAAATGGTCTGCTGGAAAATATAGATTTAATCGATTTAAGAAGTCGAAAATAAGGTAAATATTAAGTTTTGAATTTTTAAAATTCTTTTCGTTGAACAAATAAAATATTTATATTTTACGGGGCAATTAGGTACCCAAGATTTTAAAAAAATGACAAAAGTCAAGAAAAGAACTTCAGCACCTAAAATTTTGGATAGGTACCTCTACCTATCCATGACGTTCAATTAGATATGATGTACTTATTTTCGAATTATTTTCGTTTCGGTTCAAAAAATTTTGAGCTGGGATGCATTCCCTAGAAAATTTCACCAGACAATTTTATACTCTTCCCCCAAAATTTTTTTCTCAAATAAGTACTCGATTTTTAAAAAATATTTTTTAGGTTGAAAATCGTATTAAAAATTACGTATACATAAACATCTTGTTTTCATTAATTTTTCGTCAAAATTACCTAAAAATCGCGGATTTTTTTCGATTTTTACTATTTTTACCACTTTTACTACGAGTAGAAAGCCTAGACACCTTGTCATCATTTTAAAGACTTACTTTGGTTCGGTGGCTATTCTCCATCCGACTGCTATCAAACTATTGGCTACAATGTCGACAGCAACCACGTCCGCTTTGATGTCACCATCACACAGCATTGATCGCATCACACCTTTACCTCCTGCTATTAGTAAGCCCACTGGGCCATTGAGGCTGTCCACCCATCCTGGCAGCGGTTCTCGTATACTAGGAATAACTGCGAATTTTAAAGAGTGATTTATTAAAATTTATTTAAACCATTGAAGAAAGCTTTGCTTTGCGGAAGATGAAAAGTAGGAGTCCGGAAAAGGAATCGGGACAAAAAAGAAACAGATGTACCTATACAAACAGTGACATGATTGCAAATTTGGGCACACATTTAAAGAAAGAGCTTTGAAAATGGCAAAAATTGATTTTTCTGAGTTGGATGAATCGAAATGATTGTTTTTAAATTTTTTTCAGTCTCCACAAAAAATGTGGAAATTAATCACGCCAATTAGGTTTGAAAATGAAACGAGTTCTTTTTGAGAATCCTTTTCTCACACCTTCAAAAATGGTTTTAACGGTTGGGAGGGAGGTGGAAGGTGAATCAAATTTAAAATATGTATTTTTAAGTGAGAGACATTAAATTGGGCGTTTTTTGATTCAAGGATTCATTTTTGAGGTTATTTGAATCCCTGACTCAAAATTATTACTACCGAAGCCTCCTAAAATGGAGGAAAAAGCATGAGCAATCAAATTCTTCTGCCACGATCCGACTGAAGTGTTAACATTTACGTGTTTTGATCTTTCGAGTTCGATTTCTTTATCATTTTATTTTAAAAAAACACGAATTTTTCTAACTATCGAAATCCATGTTCATCAACTTCCTCGTCTTTCTTGTATTATTTCAGGTCACTCGAAACTGGAAAAAAATTTGGGGTAGGTAAAGGAGTGGAAATTTTCTTATGTAGGTAAGTAACCGAACGTGTTATGGAACCAATTTTTTATCTCATTCATTTCATTGAAAAAGAGAGACCCAGTCTTCGAAAGGGGGAGGGGGGGCTTGACTCCTAAAATGTGATACATGGGTATGATTTAAATTTCGTTGCTGAAGTTGAAATTTTTTACTATCCAGTTTTCGGATTTCAAGCCTTGACCTAGAAAATGAAATTCTTCAATCTGATCAATTTTTTTTAATCAAAATGCAGATTTTTGCTCGTTTTATTCTCGTTTTTTTTTTTTTTTTTTTCATTATTATTATTTCTTCAATTGGTTTCTCACCATCATTTTATTTTTGAGAGAATGGCCCAGGAAAAAAAATTTGTGGAAGAAAAAGGGTTGAAAAGTGGGTTTGAAACCAACTTGATATGAAAGTAATTTTCTGAGTAGATTCCCTTCCTCTAGCCTCTGTGAGTCCAGTTTGAGCTCTGAGCCAAATTGATCAAAAAAAAAAATCGATTCAGAAATTTCGAATGTTTCTAAGAACTCAATTTTCAATTTTTTCCTCCGAAAGTAGCTGTTTGAAATAATTTAATTTTCAAACTTGATTCGAGACATGGTTTAGCAAACTTTCCCAAAGGGACGAGAAAAAATCCAAAAATAGTAATTTCGATTTTTAAAAAGAGAAAATTCAAAATAGACGAGCATTTTATGAGCAGTGGTCTTGAAATTCAAATGCACAGCAAAAAGGAAAATATACAGTTGGCGAATGGAAAATTGAACATCACATATTTACCTATCGAAGGTCGTACAATTGCTATGGGCAACTTGGGAAAAAAATCTGAAACAACTTTTTCAGCGAGTCGTTTGGTGTACGTGTACGTGTTGGGATGAGGCTTAATTAGACTGTAAAAATACGAAGACAAGTCGGATAAGTACAAAAAAAAACATCAAATTTGAATCCAACCACCTAAACCTAGGCGTGCATAATTCCATTAAACTTGTCAGTGATTCATTACCTCGGCGTAATTACAGTTGCCAATTCAGGATTCACCCACGTGGCTAAGCTCATTATATCGTAAGGATCTTCCATCGGTGGGAAAACAGCCTCGTGTGTTTTATCTTTATCACAATAACAATAAGTCGTGGAAGTATGTAAAAAAGCCTGAAAAAACGAAGCAAAATGTTGGTTAAATTAACCAGAAATTTTCATTTCTGTGCTCCTGCTCTAAATTATCCATTTCTGCTCTTACTTTTAGATTTTTCATTTCTGTACATAGCCTCAATAGCCTAAGAGTCCCAGTGCAATTCGTATTAACAGCACTTTTCAAATCAGCATCCATATTTAAGGCGGCTGCAATATGGAATACGATGGTAACATCGTCGATCAATTTCTGTCTGTCTTGTTCAGATATATCCAAATTTTCGGCGCTGATGTCACCAGCGATGACGGATACTTTCTCGAATATTTTCGGATTTTCATTTCTAAAGTTATTAAATATCTGGAAAAATTAATTCACTTTCAAATTACCCTCGATATGGTTGAAAATCCTCGACCTTGAACTTGCAAACATGATTCATAACGAACGGAAGCCAAAAGTAAATTTTTTTCGAACACGTGAGGAAAAATTCTTTCTATCATGCTAATAAAATAGAAAAATTATCGTACGCGTGAAGAAGAGGAAAAAACCGTGGTCAAGAGTAGTCATTTTATTTGTACATGTAATTTCCGTAAATCGGCGAGGCTTTGTGCCTAAGCAGGCGAATAATTATCAGCTTGTTTTAGTTAGACCGCGACAAGTTATAAAATCTGGGTGGTTATTAAATCCGTAACAATACTTTTAATTAACTTTGTTTCCACTGTTTATTTCCTCAATTTTTTTTATCTCTCGCCAGAATATCACTTCTTTTCACACGGGATCTGATGAGTTTTTTCACGAAAGTGTGGAATATTTTATGACCTTGAAAGGTGTACTTACTGGAAATTTGAATATTTCTTCGGCTCTAGAGTTGATGTTTTGATCTCGTTTTGATCTGATTAGAATGTAAATGGTGTCTATGGAAGGACAGCTGTGTAATAATTTCCATAGCAGTACTTTGCCGATGAAACCGCTTACACCAGTAATTAAAATTTTCTGTCCGGTGTAAAATTTGCTTATTTCGCTTTCTGTAGACATTTTATTGAGCGGTACGGTATGAAATTCTGAAATTATTAAACACGATTAAGTACTTAGTGGGAAAATATTTGTACGACGTTTTTGGACAAATTCTAAGGTTGAGAACTACCTACGTGACTCTGAAAATCTATATTAATGTACTGAAAAACGGAAATGTAGTCAATTTTTTTTCAAATTTCACTTCAAACGTTCGCAAAATTTTTAAATAATTTTTCCAGAATGTCTAATCATTTGGGAACAATCGACAGCTCCTTCTCTTCTTGAAATTATTACACGATTTTTTGGAATATATGACGAAACATTTTGAAATCAGTGAAAATTGTTTTTAATAATTTTTGAAAATAATCGAAATTTTTCGTGAGGGTGTTTACGGTAACTGGGGAGGGGTATAACAAGCTGTCCACATATCTACATAAACATTTTCTGAACAAAATTTACAACTCTTTCACTCATATTCAAACACATGAATTTTCAAAATTAATTCCCTCTCATTTTTTCAGTTTATCCATCCAGCCTTCAATTTTTTTTTTATTTCTACGTATAAAAACAATGTTTTTCAGACTTTCAGAATTTCCTGAATTTTCTCCTGAAATTTTCAATTATTTTATCTGAAAGAGAAACGATCTTCAATTGGGATGAGTTACAAAGAGACCCCCCCCCCTCCCATTAAGATGGTGAAATCGGCCTTAGATCCAAATTTGATCAAAAGTAGTTTTAAATGTCACTTGGGACCTAAAAACATTTCACCCAAATTTTTGACCCGCTACCCCCACCCCCTCCAGAGTTATTCTACTTTAAATATCGAAAATACAATTTGAGATATCTTTTGAAGGGATGAGAGAATTTTTTTTAAATTTTGACAGAATATAGGTATTATATGGATATAAGTCGTATGATCATTTTTTGATTTTTTTTTTCCATATTTACCATATTTTTGAGGAATTCAAAATTTCAAAAAAAATTCAAAAAAAATTTTGGGGGTGCTCTCGCTGATTTTTTTTCATAACTTCGTTACACCCTTAGGTACAATATTTAAAAAAATTCAAAGTCCTTTTCGGGTCGGCAACACGCTGAAAATAATTGAACTTTCCAACCAAACTAAAATTTCCAAATAATTCAGAGGCATGTTGCCCCTTGCCCTTTTTTGATCCAGCGCTGGGTTGTAACTTGTAACTCGTCATAATTTTTTTCAATAGTCACTTATCCAATTCAAGATTTGTCAGTATAACAAGTTCTCAGTTTATCTGAGCTCACTCTCTCCCACTTGAAATTCATAATTTTCTTTTCTTAACGATTATCACAAAAATTTTTTATGGAGGAGAAAAATCTCGAGTACCTACAGTTGACGAAAATTTTAGATCTTGTTTACTTTGAGAAATTGCATCAACTTCAATAATTAATAAAGGGAAATATATAATCTTACGACAAAAAAGGAGGTTTGAACGACAGGCAAGCATAACGACAGAAAGAGGAGGTATGAACGACAATTTAATTCGTTCAACGACAGTAATTTCAAACGACAAAATGCGTTGTCATCACGACTAGATTTGTTGATAATTCACGACAATTTCCTCCCCGTCAGAAATGAGTGTTTGAACGACAAATGAAGATTTTGAACGACAATACAGGTAAAGTTCATTTTGCTCAATTTTGCCAACTTTGAATTCAAAATTTTCCAACTCTATAACTGAAATTCATTTGAAATTACCTTATTCTATGAAATATGGAAACCTTATGTGCTTTTTTCGCACTTTTGCCTTGTGATATTGCTCAATGCTCATAAGCGAGAGCGAAACTTTGAAAAAGTTGGAAATTTACTTAATGCCCAAAAAAAACATTTAATAAAAATTGTCTTAGTGCTTTGAACATCCTTCTCTGATGTGATGGGGAGATGCAAATGATACTTTGCACCCCAGTCAGAATTTTTTTGGGGGTGCAATGCATCGCTTGTACCCTACTTTCCGATGCCACTACTAATGACCCGTTTAATCGATTAAAGCTCAATTTTTCAAAATTCGTCACTTAGTACTTCTAATTTGAATTCATATTTTTTGCGAAAAATTCTGTGGAAAAGAAATAGGTACCTCAGTAAATTTCAACTCGAATTTACAAATCACGAAAAATTATACTCCAATCAATCTAACAGGTAAGTATAGGCGCACCCTTGAAATTAATTTAGAGAGGGGCTGAGAATTTGAGAAAAAAATGTGGGAGGGGTTAAATTTCAAATTATTGGTCATTTTTCTGCAACAATGTTTCATAATTTTTTCATTTTGAAACGTGCATTAGATTGTAAAAAAAAATTGTCGTTCAAAAATACTGCTTTGTCGTGAGTGCTGCTCAAGTTGTTGTCGTTTGAGGGCATTATACTGCCGTGCGATTTTTTTATTTGTCGTTAATCGTGTTTTTCTTATGTACAACATATTTTTCAGTCGTTCAAAGAATTTTTCTGTCGTGTATTTTTCATGGCCGTTGGGTTTCAATTTTCTGTCGTTCAAACCTCCTATTTTTGTCGTGGATTCCCCTTTTTTTGTCGTAACGATAAATCATACCCATTAATAAATTGAATGAGAAATAGGTACAAAACCGGTGGAACGCATTTGAGCCAAGATTTTTTTACCTACTTATACGTTTTAAGGTTAAAGAGGAAGTTTTTTGATAGAATTCATTCGAAAAATATTTAAGTAGGTAAGTATGGTAAAATTTCGAGGTTTCAAAAATTTTTATTGATTTTTCCACATTGGTAAAATCTAAACGTGTCGAGGTTTGATTTCGGTTCACCATAACACTCATCAAATCATTTTTTTTTCACATTGCTTGAAAGATCTTGAAAAATCATGAATGTGGTATTTCGCCAAACTATCGCAGCCAATTGAAAAAAAAACTTTTCACGTAGAAAAATTGAAATGAAAAATAAATAAATTTGGTACGTACTTATATTTTGGTTAAATAACTACCATAAATCTGAAAATCAACACAGGGCTATTTTTTGGTTCAACAACAAGACATCAAAGGAAAAAAATACCAACTATTTCATTTGGGGATTGAATCGTAAGCACATATCGTCTTGAAAAGATGGTAAATTACACAGCCCGAAAAATTTACCAAGATAAAAATACAGCGATGAAGACCGAAAATTCGACCGCAGCGAAACACATTTCACCAAAACTTAATCCTACCAGACAGGAGGAAACTGGAGGAAGTACACGAGCAAAGCACGCGATTAAAAATACAAGTCGAGAAGAAAATCCAAACCGGAGACAGTGATATAAAAATACAAATCGTCTGGTTTTTGTAAACAAGTACTTACGTTAGCATAGAGAAGGCCACGAAAATCAAAACGAGAGTCTCAGCACCAGTAAAAGTGGCTTTCCAGAAATTAACGTATTCGATGTACAAAGACAGCGTTAACGATGAAACTTTGAAAAGAATAATGTTTAAAGTTACATACCCGACTACCCACACCATACCTAGCTTCCTGCCTCATCTACCTGCGATGTTCCGAAAGCGAAAGGTACGAATTTTTTAAATATTTCAAGGGTATCTTGAACTTGAAAAGAAAGTTAAAGGCTAATTATCCATTTTAAACGAAATACCTGACCGAAATTTTTTGTCACTACATACCTATTACCTACCTATACTTATTGTAAACCTAGACATTTTTGCTCATTTGGTACTTTTTCAAAACATTACTGTATGGAATTTGAGAAAAATATAACCTAAATAATTCATTAAAAATTGACAGAATTCAAAAAAATGAGAAAAAAAAATAGGTACCCAAATGAGTACATAGGTGGACTCGGATTGAGAAATTATCACCGCTTGACCCATTTTCCCCCAAGTTCTCCGCAGCTATTCCATTGTGTTAGCTTACGTGCGCAGTCCACGTCACAGCAGCAAATAATACATCCGTCGAGTAAATATCGTAATATTTATCCAAACATCGTGACACTTTTCGAATATCGCGAGTGATGTAATGTCCAATTGTCCACAAAACAAGAAATGTACGTAGCTTGGAATATGTATTTAACGTCTCCTACGATGACGACGGGTTCGACTCTAATGAGGTTCGCAGCCTTATCTACTGTTACTTTCTTTTTAAAGGAGTGGCCGCAGGCTAATCGTAGCCCTGGTACATACATGTAAAGTTACAGGTATCTTTTGCAATGAGTCTTGTAAATGGATATTGTATGGTGTGGTTTCTTCCTGGAAATTGGCTTCCTTAAAGTTGAAAGGAGTAAAATATTTCCTTACAAAAAAACAATTTAACGGAATGATTTCATAAAAATTGACCATTTTTTCCAAAATTAGGAGAATTTCTCATGATTTGGATTTTTCCCAAAAATTGAAAATTTTACCCATAAAATTATGACAAATTTTTAAAAACTGGATTACTTACTTACGTAAGTGTTTTTTAAAGTTCTAATTTATAAAAATCATTAAATATTTTTAAAAAATTCGAAAATTGTTTAAAATATGGTCGATTTTTTAAAAAATTACATGAATTTCTAAACTTGGACAATTTTCCAAGAACTGGAGTAATTTTCAAAAATTGAATGATTTTTCAGAATATTCAGTCACCCAAAACTTATGAACGAACTTGGCCCATTTTTTTGAAGCATGAATATTTTTAAAAAATCGATCAATGTTTCAAAAGTTTTATGATTATAGGTACCTACTTGAAAACTTCACAATGGTGAAAAAATTCCCCTTGTTTCAGTCGGAAAATTTCTCAAAAATGGGCATTTTTCCACAAATAGGACATTTTTTCAAAGTAGGAAAAAGTTTCTTTCTTAACCTGGGACAATTTTTTAAAAATTTAAGAATTTCTCAAAAATGAACAATTTTCTAATGATTTTTATATCCGATCTATTTACAAAAGGTCGCTTTTGAATTTCTAAAAATTATAATAGGAAGTCTTTGTAGATATTCAACGTCGCTTATTAAAAAAAAAAAAATAGGTACCGACGAGAGTCAGATGGGCAAGGCCATTTCGCAAAATAATCGTTACAAAAATAGGTAAATTTAAAAACGTGTTCGATTTTTTTTTGATTCGTTTCATTTTTGACGTGATTATTTAATTTAATGTATTTTTTGATGAAAGCGCTGCAAAAAAAAAGTAATTCGTGCTTCGAACAAAAACTCAATATTTAATTGTTCTTTTGAGTGATGCCGACTATCTATTTGTGCTTGTAAATTTAGAAAACACGAGTATACGTCGCACTCGATAAATTTTTGTTGCCACTTGTTGCATACCTGGTTTCCCCTGTCTATAGAAGGATAAATTATTACTCAAACCAAAAAACTCTGATTCAATTCAAAATTTGGTTATCAGCTTTGAGTTTGAGTTAATCTATTGGTGAAAATTTATCGATTCAAAATTTTCATATAAAAAAATTGGTTGTATTTTGGGTTTTTTCAAGTGGAAAAATTAAAAATGTTGGCATTTTTGTCAGTGATCAAAAAGTTTTTGTGATATTTACACGACTTTTTCAAGAATTTCATCGTTCATTTCATGGAAAATTGATAGGCTGGTCTACGAAAAAAGAGAAAAATGTCGAGACAAAAAGAAGATATGACAGTTCAACAAGTGAAAAAGTAAAAATAAGGTTCAAGTCCATGGCAAAGAAATTTATGAACGTCATATTTATTTTGAATTCTATTAAAAATCCAAAACTTAATTTAGAGATGATTAATTGGTAATTTCTCCTTAATAGTTTCCCAAGTTTTGAATTTTTGTGAAAATTTTAAAAAACTTAATTAAGTATATCTTGGAATTTGTCAAACTTACCGGAAAGCTTTTTACTTCGTTCAAATTTGATGCATTTCTCTCAATTGAATCAGCTGAAAAATCACGACACTGGTTATAATTCTAAAGATACTTGGGTACTTTACATCACGTAAATTTTATCTCATCAGTCGTCGACTAAAATGAAACAAAATGAATTAAAATATTCAAAAATTTTATACCTTTGCGAATTCAATATTTGATTCCATACACGCCGCATATGCGTAATAAAAAGTACTTGTAATTGTATTTTCAAAAGAACAAATCTCCTTGACTGCTGTTTCTACGTTTGAAAAAAAAACTGGTTGCATTAGTTGGCCGAAACATATGTACGAAGTACGAACTGGTTATCAAAAAGAAACATTTTTTTCACGTTTTGATTGCAGCCGAATACGTGAAAACTGGAATCGAAAAACTTAAATCGATAATTAAACGTCTATTAATAATAATTTTTCACGAGGAAAAAACGTAAAAGCGACGTTTATCGGTTAAATGTTGTATTAATGGCATGGTGCGAGTGATTTATCTAATGTGGGTTCGAGTATAGTACCTATTTAAAGTTCCAGTTTTTACGATTTCCGATTACGAATTTAGTACGAAAAGTTAACGCCAATTTTTTTTAAGAAAGGAACTCTTTCATCCGGAAGTTCTACTATTAGATAAAATTGCTTGCCAATTAAATCATTTTTTCCATGATTTTCAAAACTTGCACAATTTTTCATATCGTTGCCTAATAAGTACTAAAACTTGACAATTTTCTGAAAATTCAACTTTGCAACATTTTTCAAAACATAAGCAGTGGGTATTTTCTGAATTTGAAAATTTTTCAAAACCTGGTGAATCTCCGAGAAATTGGAAAATTTCCTTAGCATGAAAATTTTCTAAAAACCGTGCAGTTTTTAAAAATATTTATGAGCAATTTAAAAAAAAAAAAAAAACTTGACATCAATCATTTTCAAAATCCACAGCAATTTTCCAAAAATTGGACAGAAGTTTGAAGAATTAAAAAAAATGAACGATATCTTTTAAAACATGAATCAATTATTTAACCAAAATTAGAGTTTTCTAGTTGTGGACTGTTTTTCGAAAAATTAAAAAAATTTCCAATAAGTAGGTGCAAATTGAACGATTTGAAGAAATTCTAAAATTAAAAAAACGTGAACTTTTGACAAGCATCTGTTTTTTTTTAAAAAACGACAAAAGGTTCCTTTATTGAACGAAAATTTTCCAAAACTTTGAGAATTTTCCTTCACCAGAATTTACAAATCTCGTGATATTTTTCCGCAACTTTCAAAAGGAAACAATTTTCCAAATATTGAATAATTTCCCTAAAACGTAGATGATTTTTCGAAAACTTGTCCTTCCAAACGTCGACAATTTTCTAAGAACTGAAAAAAAAAACTCAAGCTGAATATTTAAAAAAAATTAAATTCAACCTTCCACAAATGCGGTTTTGTTATTGTTGGTATATGGTACCTACTCAAAATAAAAACGTCTGATGGCTAACGTTTTTCGCACACTATTAAAATATTTTCTCGCAAAATTACACTTATTCTTTCATTTGAAAAACACCTCGTTTTTTGAAATTGGTTTACTTACGTCATTTCTTTATTTATCATTTATAGTCCAACTGAACCGGTTATTTGATTCGAAAGCTTTTGGTGATTTACTCCGTACGTTACATCAACATAATAAAATTTAAAAAATGATAGCATTGTTTTCAAAATGACAAAAAAATCAAGCTAATCTGGTTTTCGGCAAAATGGACGGACTATTTGACGTCAGTGAATTTAGCAAAAAATGAACCATAGAGTGATTTTTTAAATTTAAAGTAGGTACATAGATTATACATGTTCATAATATTCAATTTATTTGAAAAATTGGCATTATTCGGTGATTTTGATGAACTTCAGAGTAATTCGCCATCATTAAGGTTGGGGACGTATAGTCCTTGCCACTATTTTTTATAGGAAGGAAAATCATTTCGATGAGTTGTCCATTATCTCGTATTTTTTTTATCGTGCATTAAAAAATTATCGTACTCGAAAAATAATGACGTAGCATTCAACATCCGTCATTATCTATTTCATTTGGTAGGTACTTTGAAAGATTCACATTCTGATTTAAAACTAATTCAGAGATCGTTATACAAGCAGAGGTTATTTGTATTGTAAGTACGTGTACATTGAAGAAATAATCATGACCAATACAGACAAATGAAAGTATCTTTTCTTATATTTTTCTCTCGTTGAAATATTCTCATCGAGTAAATTTCCTGAACGTATGAATGGTAACAGAATAAATGACCTTGAATTTGAATGAATTGTCGAGTTCGAAGCTCGGAAGTCGTCATACAAATGATCATGAAAATCGTCTTAAATTTTCCTACATGCGATTTGGTATGCAATTCATTCGACATCACAAATCAATATTTTTGGATCGAATTGAATTTTGTTTGATTGGAGGGGTAAGTAATTAATTACTGTGTTGTATGATATTTTAAAAAAAATTATTTTCCACGAATTTTTAGCTTTTAAGAAATTCTTGTTCAAAAATACGTACTTTGTTCTTCAAGCAGAAAAACTTTGAAAAAATAAATTCTTTTCCTGATTGAAGAAATATGTTGAATGTGTTTTTAAAAAATTCAGACCCCAAATCATCTTTTTGCTCCATATGAGTCAAAGTTGGGCTGTTTTCGAATATGTCATTGTTTGCAGCAAAAATTTTCGTTAAAATGTCAAAATTTCATTTTTTTTTCAACTGATTATTTTTATTAAAATGCCACAAAGGAATTTAATTTTTTTTTAATTCTAAAAATTTCTAGAAAAAATAGAAGAATAAGAACACAACTTCACTTGAAGGAAATTTTCCAATTTTCCAGAAATTTGGCAAAAAATCAGAGAAGATGGGCTGTCCATTAAATTTTCCAAGTTTTTGAAGGTCTAACAAGAAGTTCTCGGGTCCATTCTGAAAAATTCATTTACTGGCAAAAAATTTGTGTACAAAATTTGATCATCAATTTTACAAAATGACCCCAGCTCTATGTTAAAATTTCTCCTGTGATTCGAACGTGCTCTCGAGATCTTCAAAATCATGAAAGAGATCTAATTCTTACAAGCTTTTTAATTCACTTTTTCCAAAAATTATACAATTTTCCATCGTTTTAAAATTAAAACTGAAAAAATTTTGGCAGAAAGACGTTTACACCAAATTGCCTACCTTTTCATTCCATTGTGAAGAATTCAAATAATTTTTCTGTTCAATCAACCTAAATTTGACATTTCCAAAAAATTTCGAGTTATTTTTACAAAATACCTATACTTACGTGAATAATTCGTCGTCGAATTTAAAATTTACATTGGTATAGCTCGTATATATACACTACACTTATGATAAATACCTAGGTACTTAGATTTAAAGTAATTTATGGACAATTATTTGGTACGGCTACAATTCCATATAATTTACTATTTCCGACTTGCAACGTGATTGAATCTGCTCTGGAAGTATATCGATCATAATACCCCACTTTGCCTCTGAAAGTGAACGAAACAAAAAATCCATAAAAATATTTGAAAACGAATCATTTCATCTGAAATCTGAAAAAAACTCTTACGTGGCCCAATCAGTCCAATAATACTTATCGTTCGCTACCGCTAAACCAAAAGGTGACGAGACATTGGAAGTAATTAACCGTTGTGTTCTCGAATCAATTCCAGCACAAGATATTCGTTTAGTGCCAGCGTCAGCCCAGCAAATTTCGTCGGTAGACCAATCAATAGATATGGAATTTGGAACTTGGACATCTGTCCCAGAAAAAAATACCGATCTGGAACTTCCATCCAAGTTACTCCATTCGATTTTCGGTTGAGCTCTATTCCAGTCAGTCCAAAACAATTTTCTGATTCACAAAATAAATTTGAACAGGTGAGTAATCAAAAACTAAAAATTCTCTCAATTTTCATCTTGAAGTGAGAAAGAAAGGTAGGTATCTACCGTTTATAAGGATGAACTGCAATTCCTCTGGGATTTGTGAGATTTGTCGAAACGATTGTTTTACGATTGGTACCATCCAAATTGATTGATTGAATTGATTTTTTCTTAGCGTCAGTCCAGTATAATGTGCGACTTACCCAATCAACAGTCAGACCTTCTGGATTTTCAATATCTATCCCGGAAATTTATGAGATTGAGAAAATCAATTATTTTATATGCCAGAATCACCTAATAATTATGTATTACGTACCTTTATCTACTAAACTGGCGATATTTTTGCCCTTGTAATTGGAGGATTTTATTTTACGACCATTATAATCACTCCAATATACTTTTCCATCCAAGCAATCGATTGCTAAACCTGTAAAAAAATCTCCATAGAAAATTTTCTCATATTAATTTCAGTTTATGAGATGCTAACCAATTGCTATTTGATCTGCTTGAAGCTGAATTGAATATCCTTGCCTGGAACTGTCGCCTTGAAGAGGTAAACGGAATGTACCCAAACCATAGTTCACCAGAATAAATCCTCCTTCAATTTTTTCTATTTCTGGAACATTTAATAATTATCTGATTTTAATATGATCCAGAGATCTTAAATCATCTTTAAATCGAAATATTTTACTCTAAAAGAAAGCTGATGTTTGAAAATTATTTCAAAGAAGTTCAAATTTCCAGAATAATTTTTTGGCAGCACATTTTTTAAATAAAAAGTTCGGGACATGGTGTCCTTATTTTTTTAAGACATTATGTTCTATTGAATTTTTTTAGGACAACTGTTTATTTTATTCAAAACTTAATTTTCTAATTTTCGAAATGAATTTTTTGGGACAATATGTTAAAATTGAAGAGTTTTGGACACTGTGTTTAGCTGGAAGGGAGAGGATTAGGACACTTAGTTCAATTTTTTAAAAAGGACTTTGGATATGTCTAACTTGAAAGAGCCTTTCCTAATAAAGGTCGAAAATGGCCCTTGACCTAGAATTGGGTCAAAATTGACCCAAAACGTTACTTATCGTCTAGAAACATTCTAATTGACCCCCTATCCTCACCTCTTTCGGAATTATCGCGCCTTTAACGTCGAAATTTTAACACACGATATCCCTGGGAGGGGAGGGTAAAAAAAATTGAAATTGTCACAGATTATTGGGTTTTGAAAATTTCGGTTCATATTTTCCGATTTTTTTATACATTATTCAAGTTTTTAAAAATTAATTTTTTTGGAGGGGGAATCATGGCTGGAAATTTTTTATTAGTTCTTCAAGTGGTCATGCATCACATTTTTTGGCGGCTTTGAAATTGGGCGAAACATAGTCAAAAAAAAAACGTGATTTTTTACTACTTTTTCGTAGTTACAAGCAAGATATCCAAATTCAAATTCAAATTTTGAGTTAAAATAGTCATATTGAAAGTACAAACATAAAAAAAATCCATTTTCAAAATTTCAAGTGCTAAAGTAAGTACATTTCTCAAATTTTAAAATTTCAAAAATTCACCAGAATTTGAGAAATACACTTCAGCACTTGAAATTTTGGAAATGGAATTTTTTATGATGTACTTTCAAATTATGACTACCTACTTATTTTGTCTCAAAATTTTACTTCGAGTTTGGATACCTTGCTAGTTACTACAAAAAGATACCTAGTAAAAAATCGCGTTTTTTTTTTGGTTTCGATTTTTTTTGACCATGTTGCACCAATTTACCAATTTTAGAGCCCCCCTCCCAAAACAAAAATGGTGATACATGACCACTTGGCAGAACTAATAAAAAAAATTCCAGTCATGTCATCCCTCAAAATTAATTTTTTTTTTGAAAATTTCCATTGAAAAAGAAATTAGAAAAATGTTTACCAAAATTTTTCGAAAAATTCTCATTCATACTACCCAACAAGATTTATAATCTGTGAAAATTTCAAAAAATTTTACCCACCCCTTCCAGAGATATCGTGTCATAGTGTGTTGAAATTTCGACATTAAAAACGCGATAATTCCGAACGGGGAGGGGTAGAGGGTCAAATTTTTTTGAATGTTTCTAGACCACAAGTGACATTTTGGGTCAATTTTGACCAATTCTGAGTTGAGGGCCATTTTCGACCCTTTTCAGGAATTTGTTGGCAAACCACATCCAAATTTTCAAAAATACTTTAAACAAGTCTAAATTGAGGTTTTTGGGCCATTTTGTTCATTTTCAATTTTTGAGATATCGTATTCAAATTGGCAAAGTGAATTTTTTGGAATACAGGTTTTTGAGGCTCCATGTTTACATTTTGTTTCAATTTTCAATTTTTTTTCTTGATAGAAAATTTTCTCAAAAATATTTCTATTGCAATATGAGAACTCATATTTACCTGTGCAGTACGATCCATTCCCAACAAATCCAGGATTGCATTCGCAATTATACGATCCATATTGTCTTACTAAACATCTAGCATTAATATCACACAATTGAGGTTGATTGGCGCAATTTATGATTCTCTGACAATACGTTCCATTACCAGTATACCCCTAAGCACAAAATTAATTCATAAAATCTCAATCCATAAATTGCTGTATCACATTGATCTCGCCTAAAATCTCACTTGTTTGCACTGACACTGGAACGTATCATGAGTGACATTATACAAACAACTGGAATACGGTGGACAATAATTAGTGACATTGCAAGATAACGGCGCCTGTGCACAGTTATACACTCCATCGCCTCTGAAACCAGGAACACATTCGCATCGACTGCTTCTGCTGCTCTCGTCAATTACACATCGAGCATATGGATGGCATCGAGGGCAGCTTAAGGTAGGAAGGCAGGTGGAATTTTGTAATTTCGTGTATCCGGATTTGCATTTACACTCATACGTGACTGAAACTTCATTATAAGCACATTCTTCGTTTTCGTTGCAGTCTCCATCTGAATTGCACATCCCTAAAAATGAAATAGACATTTCAGCATGAGATAATCTGCGGATGGAAATTGATTTTTGGTAGGATTAGTAGGCATACCAGAATGTATACAGTGGGTTCCATCCCCTTGATAATGAGTATGGCAAACACATTGAGCTTTACCATTTACTTCCACGCAGGAGGCGTGCTCATCGCAGAAATTATTTCTCAAGCATGAAGCCTCTGTAAGAATCAAAACAAATGATTTTTTCGAGTTTTTTTTTTCAGTTTCTTATGTAGCTAATTTGAAATATTTACCGCATTCTAAACCATTTCCTTCAAAACCAGCGTTGCATATGCATTGGTACTTGCGACCAGTGGTATTGTAAACGCATTGAGCTTGAGGGTGACACAGATTGCTGATCGTGTTGCATGATACTACACAAAAATCAAGCAATAAAAAACGTTTTAGGATTCGAGTTTATTTGAATCCATCATAAAATATGATAGGTTAGATAGGTACCTATTGATTATTTTTATATCTTTAAAAAATATAATTTAGTCATCATTTACTTGCGCTTTCGGTAGGAATGAGTTGGTTCTCGATGCAGAAATTTTCATAGGGGATGAAATTGGTTGGACAGAGACATTCGCCCGAAGAGCAGATTTTTGCTACAACATGACGACCTCCTAATTGAAAACAGCTGTATCCATCTCCGTAGTATCCACGAATGCAGTGGCATACATATTTAGCAGAGGTCTCGTTGTAAACACATTCGCCGTTTGGAGAGCAATTTCTCAAGTCGTAGCATGATGCTGCGAAATATTTTCAAATAAATGTTAATGATACTTCTGGTTTCAAAAATTATTCTCTTCTTTCTGTCAACTTTGACCACAGAAAACAGACAGTTCCTAAATTATTTTGACGCAAATGGAATTTCCACGATCGAAATTTCAACTTTTCCCTAACATGAATTTTTTATTGACACCATTTTCTCGACAAATTTCCTACTTTGGAACTTTTTCTTTGGTTTTCAATTTTAAACTTATTTTTACTAGGTACTTTACAAATTTTTTCCTATTATGTATTCAGTTGGCATTTTAAAAAACAAGAAATTACCTTTTTTTTTTTCAAAAAAAAAACATTCAGAGTTGCAAACAATTTTTAAAAAATTTTCAATTAAAAATATTTCAGAGTTGAGAAAGGTGTGGGAGGCTGGGGAAATGCAGCCCTGCCCATTATGAGACGGGGAGTTGAATTTAATGTAAATCGTTTTTGCTTTGTTTGGACTACTCCATTGTGCACGCTTTTTTCCGTTTGTACTCGCCCTTCAAGTTGAATCCTTATTTTAAAATTTGCAACTTCACGTTTTTCATAATTTCTTCAAGCTCAAAAAAATGAGTTGGTGTTTAGAAAATTTTTTAAGATGTACTTAATAAAAATTTTGAAAAACTACAAAAAATAGAAAAAATGGGTTTGTGGCGATTTTGATAAAATTTAATGATTCGAAATAATTTTATTGATGAAACAATGTAAAAATTGAATATGTTCTGAAAAAAATTCAGAATTAAATTTAAGATAATTTTGGAAATATTTTTAAAAACGGGTTAGAGGGGGCGAGTGCGAAAAAAAATACGTGTGCAATGGAACTCAATTACACAAACGAAGCATGAACGATTAACACTCGTTCCAATGCCTTATCTCAATGGGGGGGGGGGGGCTGCATGTCTCCAGCTTCACCCATGATTTTTAGGGGAAAAAATGTAAAATTTCCCAACTTGAGTACTTGATATATATTTTTAAAAATTTTATCTGACTCTAAAATTTTTTTTTCAAATTATTTCAACTTTGAATTTTTGAAGATTTTTTGCCAATTCTACAGGTAATTCAAATAAATTTTTGAAAATTTGAAAAAAAATTGATTTTTTTAAAAAAATCTGAAGCTTAGGTAATGGAAAAATTTTAAAGTTGGAACAATTCCAAAAAAAAAAAAACTAAAAACATTTTGATTTGAAAAATTACCGATTTGGAATTTAGAATTGGCTACATTGAGATAAATTTAAATTTAAAAAAAATTACCGACAAAAATATAAAAATTGGACAAGTATTTTTGAAATGAAAAAACAAGTGATTAAATCGTACCATCTTTGCGTTGGCAAATCCCTCGTCTATCATGAGCGTATCCCTCTAGGCATATGCAATTGTAGCCACCCGGTTCATTTACACAAATCGCATTTGGCCCACAGATACTTCCAGAATTATACCCACATTCGTTAAGATCTACACAAACGAATCCAGTTCGTTGATCATTCGAATATTGCTTTTGGAATCCCGGAAGGCAATCGCAAGTTCTTGGATTGTTTTTATCACTACATATGCTGTTGGGTGGGTAACATAGGGCTGGATTTTGCACACATGGTGATTCAGTTGTTAACACTAGAAGGAGGATTGAAAAGAATTTAAATATGAATTTGGACTTGGATTGTCGGAAATCTCATTTGCGTCAAAATAATTTAGGAGCTAGAAGATGAAAACAGGTAATAAATTCGTACCATCTTTGCGTTGGCAAGTCCCTTGTCTATCATGAGAATATCCTTCTAAGCATATGCAATTATAGCCACCCGGTTCATTAACACAAATCGAATTTGGCCCACAGATACTTCCAGAATCATACCCACATTCGTTAACATCTGAACAAACGAATCCACTTTGTTGGTCGTTCAAATATTGCTTTTGGAATCCCGGAAGACAATCGCAAGTTCTTGGATCGTTTTTATCTCGACAAATGCTGTGAGGTGGATTACACAGGCTAGGATTTTGCACACATGGTGATTCAGTGGTTAAGGCTGGAAAGCAATAGATATTGATAAAAAAATAAAATTTCAAGACTTGGGCAATTTTTCTCAGATAAATTATGAATTACGGGAGCAAAAGTATCCATTTCCGGTGTATCCAGCTTTACATGCGCATTGATATGAACCTATTTCATTAATACAAATAGCATTCGGATCGCAGTTAGCTTTGCCTTCAGAGCATTCGTTTACGTCCAAGCAACCGAATTCGTTTGTTCTGGAACTTGAATAAGTTGTATGAAACCTGGAATTAAAAAAATAATTTTGATAGATTCGATTTGATTTTTTTCTATTTTTTTTAAAAAAAATATCAGGTACCCTGGATTGCAAATGCATCTAAAAGAGTCATTTTCAACTACACAGGAACTATTCGCGACGCATTTCACTCGACCTTCAATGCAAGGATCCTCAGTTTCTGCGAATGAAAATTTAATCAGTTTTTTGGTCGATCGAAAAAATCATCCAAAATCAACTCCAAATCACCTGTCAACAAAGACACCTTGTTTGTGGCGGCGAATCGTAGAATATTTTCACGACTTTCGTAACTTATAAAATTTCTGGCCGTTTTCACTCGATAGTACGTGTACTGAGCTGGTTGACTGGGATCATTTGATGAAATATTGTTTGAATTTAAGATACAAGATTCGTTGAAATAGATTGTCTGGTCAAGAGATACTTCGTATTGTTCTTCTGTTCCGGTCGATATTATATTTTTGGTGTAACTTAATGTCGATGAAGAGCGAAACAGTCCTAAGCATTAAAAAAAGATCTGATTTAGATTTTGATAGTAGATACAAATGTTTGGAAAAATCTGTCTTCACCTTTGGATATGAAATTGAATTGCTGTTGGTAATCGTTGACTGAAAGTCGATTGTCTCGCTTGTCTTGGGGTACGGTTCCTTTGATGTTGGCTTCTATTCTAAGCTGATCAGTTACGTCTAGACCTAAATATTTCTGAGTCACTGATATCCGATCGTTGGTTTCTTTGTAGAATATTTCAGCCGATTGGTTCAATACGCCGCCTTGAAATTGAAAATTCAAAAAAAGGGGGTAATTGTGACTCTTTTCCTTTCTTTTTCACGTCAAGTAACTAATTTAGTATTGGAAATTTGTCAATTATTTTTAAGAAAATGGGCAACTATAATCGTCCCATTCTACAAGTACAGGAATAAGTAGGTACCTATCTAATATGTAGCATTTTTAAATGGAAAATTGATAAAGTTTTGAAAAATTGATCAGTCAGACAAGATAAAAAATTATCCACGTTTCTCAAAAATTGTTTAATTTTGTAGAAAACTGATTAATTTTTGAAAAAATGACTGTTTTGGAAAAATCATTCGAGTTTGTGAATTTTTTCAATAAAAAAATGGACCAAGTTTTAGAAAATTGTCAATTTTTGAAAAAAATTTAGAGTAACAAAATAAGATAATTGGACTCCCGAAAGGTATTTTGTCGAACCTTACCCCAAACAGTTTGTCAAAAATTATGAAAATTTTTTTGGATTCATAAAGCACGTATTTTCAGAAAGGGAGGGGGGGTGAAAATCTGTTTTTTTGATTCTAGAAGATTAGAGGAATACCAATTTTTTATCAAACAAAAATCTACCTCTCAGTCCCAAACTGGAGGGGGATTTTTCCCTGCTGAAATCCAATTCTGTCAGGTAGAGGGGGAATAATTGATACTTATACTTAGTCATTTTGAGATGGAATTTTTGGTCTTATTGTATCAATTCATTGAACTCAGGTGAAACGGAGGCCAACACTTGATAATTTTATGGTTTTTAGAATCAAAATCCTTAATTTCTTTTTTGATATTTTTTTGAATTAATAATTCTACGATTTCAAAATGAAAATTTTCGTTCTTTTATGAGCTGAAATGAATCACTTTTTTTTCATTGAGATCTTCACAACCATTTCTCAGTTGAAATTCCAAAAAAAAATTCAACGCTTTTGATGAAAAGATACCAGTACAAAGGCAGGCTTTATTGAAGATAAAAATTTTACCGGTGATTTGGAATCCATTCAAACCATTTCCAATAGGTTTAGCAAAAAGCCAATTCAGCATGGTAGTAATCGGGTACAAAAATTGCAATTGGGTTCCGATTGTTGATGGTATTTTGGAAATTGCTGTATAAGCGCGGCCATCTTGAATTACTATATAAGCTTGGATTTCAACTTGGTTTAATTTTATACCATTCACGTCTATATTTACTTTTCCATTTGCTCTTAAGGGTACTCCTGCAAATCAGTGACATGATTTCATCATGAAATCATCCCAAATGAAATCTTTTTGTTTGAGGCAAAATTCTCACATCGGTGAAACAAAAATACTCACCATCTTTGAGACAATTGAACCCATTACCATAGAATCCTGGTCTGCAATTACAGCAGAATCCCTTGGCAGTATCTACACAGGTAGCTTGACTGTGACATCGGCTATATCCAATTGCACAAGTGGTAATTTGATCACCATAGTTGACTAAAAATACGTATAATTTTAACAAAGAAATTAAAATTCTTCACGAAGTCCGATAAGCGATGAAAGAAATGAATCATATATCGCTCATTAATTACCATAATCGGATAAAATTTGCGAACTAACTGGAGCTTCAATATTAGACTCGTTATTATAAGGACCAATCCTAAATACCCATAAACCAGCTTCATTCGTATTAGTCAGTCTATAAAATACCGTTTAATTAGCTTTGAAATCCTTATCTCGAACTGATTTTAAAGGTTTTCCCCAAATACCTCATCAAATTACGTATTTGATCAGTTCCCGATCCTGGCAAAGTATGCACACGACCATTGAGTGCCACCAGGCCAGCCTGAGCCTTTGCATCTGGTAATCCGGTGCCCAATTGTCCATCACCTTGTATCCATTGTATTCCATCATCGGCGTATAAAAACTCAACGTAAGATTCCTCTTTATTCGATGCAATCGCAATTTGATACGTGTTGACCTTTTTCAAAACACGAAGAGATTAAAAGGCGGCGTCGACTCGTTTAAATATAAATCATTAACAAGCCGCGGTACGTTCAATGGCGCTTATCAGGCGAGAAATAGCGATAACTAAGTAATGGATTCGCGTGCGTGGTACCGTGAACAACGAATCAAGACATTTTTTTCGACCATTATAACCATCTCCGCAGCGAATACATCGAAACGAATAGGTAAATAACAGATGCATCATATTACCGCGAATTAGATAAAAAATAGCTACATTTCCTGGTTCCACGATGACCTTACCTTATCGTATTTTTGATTGTAATATCCAACTTTGTACCAAGTGACTATGAATAAAGAAGTGGCTTGAAATCGTGCCCCGGAATTCGGCAAGAATTGGCGAATATCTTGGCTGGCGCGGTTCAATAAAGCGATGTCGTCCGTTTCGCGATAATAAATCGAACCGGCGGTTCGAATGTCGTTGTTGGCGTATAAAGCTGCGATTACCGGGTAATCTAGAGGAAATTGCATGTTTACGAATGTCGGTATTGCAGTTATGAACGAGACTAGTCCATTGGCATTAATCTGAAGTTGAAAAAAAATATGTAAATTTTAGTGGCTGGAAAAATATAAATTTTTACCTAAATCGAGTTTTGAGGGGAAAGAGGTTCAATGTTCAAAAAATTACGAAATTGATGTGGATATGGGTTAAGAATGATCATTTTGCAATTTTTTTTTCGGAAAAAGGGGCATACCTAAGGGTAACAGGAAAAATGTGGATGCCTCCATTTCAAAAAAAAAAAAAATGAAAAAGTGTTTTTTTATCCAGATTACCCCTGTCACCATTTTGTTTCCATTTTTTCTTTATTTTTGAGAATAGCGTAGGACGTCGGGTAATTCAGGGAAAAATTGAAGAAGAATTTTTTGGATTTTTTTGAAACGACGTATAATGGATGTTCCGGGCTGCTAGACTCCGGATTCTGAACCCAGGGTGAGAAAATACACATTTCAACCCAAAACCATTATCAGTGGCAATTTTCCACAATTATTCAATATTTGAAAAAAGATCCAAACGAAAAACGTGATGAAAATTCAGCGTCGATGATTTTTATGGACCGGAATGAAAAAAATAGTTCTCAAGGCTTCTGACATTTTAATGGTAGAGAAATTCTCAACAACGTAAAATAATTTTTTCATTTTTTTTTTTTCAATTTGCTCAATTTTCATTTCTAAATTTTCTCAATTTTATCTCAATTTTTTTTTCTTTATTTTAAAAAAATGTTTTTAAATTTATTGAACACAATCAGAATTTAAGGATCGTTGAGAAGGAGAAACTTTGAACTGCCAAAGAGTGAAATTTTCACCCATCCGTTTTCAGGTCAAAGTTGAACTTTTAAGCTATTCTTCGTTTTTCACCTCTTGAAAAAAATTGGGCAGAACGGACATCCTCAACATAGAATTTTGAGCGTAAATGTTTCGATTTTTGAAATGATTTAATTTTGAATCCAAAATTCCAATAAAATGATTAAAAATACGTAAAAATTTAGAATTTCAAACTCTTTCTTAAAGTTCAGTTTTTGAATCGAATAATTAAATCGTCTCAAAAATCAACTATTGCGCTTGAAAACTGATGCCATTATTTCACCATCTTGAAAAATTTTCAATTTTGCACTTTTTTTTAAAGCCCATTTTGGGCTCAAAGGCCTGACTATAGTAAAAATATATGTATATTAAAATAAATGTTCATTCAATTTTTGACTTGCTAGAAATTAGCATGGCCTACAAATATCGCACTCACTGAATTTTGAGAAATTTTTGAATGCCAATATCTATTCTTTGTGTAATATCAGCCCCCTTCCCCACCACTGACTGACTCAAACAAAAATTCAAAGTAAATGCTAAATTGGGGCAAATCTTGACTTTTTATTTCTTCAAGAATGGTCCAACCTTTCAATGAAGTTTTTCTATTTCAAAAGATTACTGTAAATATTCAATCTTCCTAAAATTCTCAAAAATTAAAATTTTTCACTAGTCGTAATTCTCCTCCACGATCTCCTTTTCTAGGGAAAAAATTCAAAAGTCAACTCTACAACTTTTGTCTAAAAATTTATTTCATGAGCACGTAATTAAAAAAGTTGAAGAAAAATTTAGACCTCCTATAAATAAGAAAATTTATTTCAGATTTTAAGGAAGTTCGAATTTCTATGCCCAAAATTTACCTAAATATCGTGGATTTTTTCAATACCCCCCCCCCCCATTAATACCTATCAATATTTAATATTGATAGGTATTGGTAATGTACTGAAAGATCGAGAAAACAAAATATAAACGTCTCGGAAATTTCAATTTTGGGATCCAATGGCAATTTTTTGAATGATCCAAGAATGAAGCTCGCATTAATAATGAAATAGGGGAGGGGGCTCAATGGTTCGAGTAATGAGAAAAATAGGTACATATATTCCAGTCTAAAAAAAATTTTGTCAATTTTTTGGAGTTTATTTTGCCTAGTCATCAATAATTTGATCATCTCTAAAGACAAAGAAAGTGTTTTGAAAATTTATGAGTCAACTTTTCCTTCTTTTGAAAAAACCTCCTTCGAACTTTCGACGACAAAGGCCAATCTAATATTTATAGACTTAATTTAATTACCTAATTAAGATAATACCTAGTTTACTTTGTAACACTGCAATTTTCTCAATTCATGTACCGAATTTTCGTGTGCATCGCAATACAACCAGATAATTCTCTAAATTATTCTTTATTTTTCTCAGAATTGAACATAAGTTGACTGATAAGAAAATGCGTCGAGTATAAATTCGTAGAAACGGCAATGAACTAATTGAACTAATCTATGCTCCTTCGATGTAAGTACAAAGCTTGCTAATTAATCATAATGCATTTTAAAACCCAAAAAAAATGAAAATACTTACATACAATGACGAGTATTCTTCGCTGTAAAATTTCACCGGAACTCTGAGCTGAATTTCCGGCGAATACGATTCAAGATTGACTTTTGGCAACTGGGAATCACCAAATTGTACTCCATAAGGGTAAAATCGTTGCACATGAATCGTTTGAATATCCTGGACCACGATTGCGGCCAAAATAACCCACGCGAACGTCCTAACGGGGGTCATTTTGAGTAATTCACCCAACTGACATGTAAAAATTCTGGGTGTAAAACTGGACTACAAAAACCAAACGGAACAGCAGAACTGTTCCCCAGCTCTCACGAGTAATAATACCAACGCGATTACTTGATTTTTACAAAATGAATCGATACGTCGATAACATCCACCAAAGGTAATTGAACGACGAAAATTATCTATTGTGCGTGTAAAGGTCATCCGGATATTTATTTTTAAGAAGAATGTTCCCTGAATGTGTAATGGCGAATCCACGTTGTAGGCTTTATCATCGTAATTTTATCAAATGATGTAGTTTGTTTCGTTTTCCCTTTCTTTGAAAAAATTCGAATCGATTTTCGAACACGGGATTACAACGGGTGTATCGAGTTGATCATTATTAATAAATCGAACGTAAGACTGGGTAATGGGTTAAGGTTAATATACGATATGGATTTTTTACTTCGTGTAAAATTGTTTTTTTTTTCAACTTTAATGAGAATAAAGAAATGTGTAAATGATGACATTGCATATTTGTCCAGACCAGTATGTCATGTATTGTGAAACGTTTGCGAAGTTTGTTTTAATAAAGGTAGGTACCTATTGATTTTAAAGAAGTTTCAGTTTTTTAAATAGAAATGAAAGTTGTGGAAAATTTTAATTGAATAATTTTTCTGATGATGACTACATGGTAATTTGACGTTGCTTTTCACGTTGATTTGAGATTGAGAACCCCTGAAAAAAAAGGAGAATGGAGATCTATGCACAGTAAAAATTAACCTCTCATTAGAAAATTGGATAATTTTTTGAGTTCACTTTTAAAGTAGGTTCATTCAAGATTGAAAATACAGGGTATTAGGGGCCAATAATGATGATTTTTACAATAAGTTATAATTTTCCAGGTTTCGTACTGAGAAAAATTAAAAATGGTCATTGTGGGAAGATGGCAATGAAATGAATGGATATTAGATCCGGTCTTGATTTGCGAGAAAGTTTTTATGCAAATTGATCCAAAAAAGCCTCAAAGCCTTAATAGGCAAGAGTAGACCAAGACGTTTCCTGATTTTTGTAATTTTAAAAAATATGCAGTTATTTTTGAGAGAGGTGGTCGAAAAATACAAAAAATTGTCATCTTTATCAAAAACGGCAATTTTACAAAATACATAAAGATTTTCATCAGTTATGGCAATTTTCATCAAAAATAGTAATTTTCAAAAAATGTTTCGTTATTTTCATCAAAAATGGAAAAATTTATCAAAAATGGCGATATTTATCAAAAATGGTGATTTTCATTAAAAAAAAATTATCAAAACATTTTTTTTCTGAAAATCAAAATGTTTATACCTACCTAAAAAATATTAATTGAACGCTCCAAAAAAATCAGAAAAATTGTTATTTTCTGAAGAAGAGGGGAAGGGAATTCAAACACGGACCTAAAAATTTTCAATTTTCAACATATCTTTTTGAGTTCATTTCACAATTTTTACCTTTGATCCAGCCACCTCATTAAAATATGACTAATAATGTTTTCCGAGTAGGTACTACCTATTATATGGAATTGTTTCAACTTCAAATCAATATTTTTCTAAAAAATAATATGTTTATAATGACAAAAAAGTGTTTAATTTTCATACGGTACAAAATGTAATACTGTTTCCTACAATAATGTTGAAGAATTTGTTTCACAGGAAACTTCTACGTAATTCGTACATGATTTTATTTTCGAAAAACAAATGTATTGTATAGAGGTACATATTTAAATCGGACAGGTGACCTCTCGTGCGTGTAGTTAGGTGGATCGAAAGAAAAAACTCTTTGTCTTGAATTTTGACGAAAATTGGCGAGGTCAGCAGATACCTAATTTATTTAAAGAAGAGGATTTTTAAAACAAATCCAAGTTTTCCTCACTAAAAAAAGGAATAACTATGAAGAGAATCGGATTTCTAAAGATACAACCGAATTAGAAATTTTCTCGTATTTTCTTTCAGCAAAAGTGCTCTTTTCAAAAAAAAGATGCTTTGTCATCACTTTCTGCTCTCTACGAGGAAATTGAAATTAATTTTTACAAACCCGTGAAACTTCTGTTCACTTTTTTTTAAAAATGAGTAATTTTTTGGATTACCCACAGTTTCTATGAAATTTTTCAAAAAAATTCATAGTACCTACATAGGTGGTAATTTTAAGGTTTTCAATTGACAGCATAGCTACAATTTCAAAAATTATTTCAAATTCATTTCAACAAAAAATTTGTCGGCTTGTTTTCAGAATTTCCCCAAATTGAAGAAATTAAAATATATTTGGCAGCACTGCCACGAATTTCTTGAAAAATATCAAAAATTATTCCACATTATCAGAAAAATTCCCCTAAAAACCCAGGGTACTTTTTTTTTTGATCCACCTTAATTCCACGTATCTGACACATTTTTTCAAAAAATCGAAAATTCAACTTCCAACTCGAACACATTAAAATGTACAATTCCAACTCGATCTCTCGTATTATTCTCTTTCATTGAAACGTAAACTTTCAAGAAGTAAAAGAACCTCAGTCGAGAGAAAAATGTGTCGTTCATTGATAATCCTAAGAGAAAATTACATCTTTCATATTACGTTAGGTCGTATAACCTTAGGATATTATAAAAAAGTAATCATAAAACTAACGAACATTTTAATTATTCATAAGTACTTTTCAAATGTAAAAACACTCCGTTGGTACTTGATAAAAACGTTGATGGGGAAGAAAGCTGGGAGTTTTCGAGTGCTTCGCGAATGACAAAAATACAGCGATTTACTCCTCGTAAGTATTTAATATCTGTTGCTGGTGACCAGATTTTTTTCTCTCTCTAGCGTCCTGGCATCGTGATGGCTTAGTTACCTACATATTTCAGATAAATTAGAAAAATAAATTCTGAAAGGAAGGAAAATTTTTAATTCTATAATTGATTTTTTAAATTTTATTTCGAAAAATGAATTTTCTCAAGTTTTTTCACAAGTCAGAGAAAACTAATTTTTTTAAAATCGTCAATATTTTTCAAAATTCCAAATCGAAAAAATATCGATTCGTCAGAATTTCTCAAAGTTGATATTTTTTCAGCATTTTCCTTTGAAAGAAAAATAGTTTCGAAAATAGTTACTTTTGTAATTCAATTTATTATTTCAATTTTCACACTGAAAAAATTTAAAGTTAATGAATCAATATGTTAGGTACACCGAAAAGTAATATCTTGGATTTTGACGAAAATAAGTGTAAGTAGTAATTAAACGGTTTACTTCAATGGGAAGACGTCACAAAAAATGTTGAGCTCTCCTAGCTCAGTAGAAGACTTAGATAAGGAAACCTTAAGACAAGATCATTTTTGAAAAAAAAATGTGTTTTTTTGCCACATTGCTCTTTTCTGGAAACCTCGAGTACCCAATTTTGAACACCAATTTCTATCCTTTCAAAAAGACTTGATAGTTGCAGATCTCAAATTTGAAGGGTTTTTGATAATCAGGAAATTAAAACCACTCAATCAAAAACCGCGAAATTGTTTCAAAAATTATTTCAAACAATTTCACTTCAGTGTTGCCAACAGAATTTCGATTAACGAAATGGTTATAAAATTTTATTTGGTAGCATTGCTACGATTTTTTTTTTCAAAAATTGATTAATTTTCAATTTAATTACCTACCATAGGTACCTACTTTTTTGAATTAAAAAAAAATTGGCGAGGTAATTAAAAGACAGGTGACAGAACTTACAATTATTATTTTTTTCAATTTCATTAAAAATTATTTAAAATGTCAAAAAAATATTTTGGTTTGATTTTGAGGTGTTTTAGGAAATGAATTAAATTTTATAAGTACCTAAGTCTTGAAATTTTCAAATTCGTAACCTATCTACAACTTTTCAATAACTCTGAAGAAGACAAAAAGTTGCAGTAAGTATCCAATTTGAAGTTCATTGAAGTTCAATGGTGTAAAAACTCCAATCTCCTTTTTTTTTTTTTTTTTTTTTTTTGGAACGAGTTAGGTTCTTACAAATGAAATACTACAAAAATGGCAAAATTTTCACCTTTAAAAAAACTTATTCCTGGATGCCTCAACTTCAATCTGTTTTTGGCCAGGAGAACTCGATTTTTTTGAAATTCTTCGCTCCAAGTAAATTACCAAATACACAAATTTTTTTCAAAATCCCTGGAAGTTTTTTATCAACCCCAATTTTCCAGTTCATTCATTTATCACCCAATTTATCGCATAAAATAGCCAAAGGACCGATAGTACCAGGTATAAATCTACCAGCCGGAAACGAAGACTTGACAATAGCCGGAACTGAAGTAGTCGCCCTCGAACGTTCTGGCGGCTCGGGCTCGTACGTAATTGGTTCCTCGAGCGAATGAGAAGACCCTCCAAAATCGACAGTCTGAGCACTATCTTGGAGCTGCTTTTGCATAATAGCCAAGCTGACCTGATTCGAAGAGAAGAAATCCTTCATAGAGATCAATCCATCATCCGACAGCTTTCTATCCACCGCCAAACTGGAGGCAGTTCTATCGTCAATGGGTAAATCGCCTTCATTAACCCTTTCCGGAGTCGTAACTCCCAGAGCTTTCCGTTTCAGTGTCCTCCTAATAATGGCTATGCTCGATCTACGACGCTGATTGCGACGTTCTCTTTGCATCTTGAGGGAATATTTGCGAAGCACTCGGTCCGGCTGGCGATTGGTTGTTTCACGATGGAAAAATTCTATTAGAGCGTTGAGTCGGTAAATTAACCAATTCAGCATTTGCTTGAGGACAATCGAGATTACGTTAAATAACGAGTATAAAAAACAGCATCCTAAGGCTAATACAGCCACGTTCACGAATACGTATAACGTGCCGTGTGTATATTCTGATTTCTGAGCAGCGACGAAGTCTCCGAAACCAATGGTGGCAAATGAGACGAAACAGAAGTATGCTGATTCTACGTATGTCCACCCTTCTATCACCGAGTATATGGGAACAGCTATGCAGATCATGATTGTCGAGCAAATGAGTAAGCAGGCCAACACTGAGTACACGCTTGGTTTCCAATTTTCCGGTAAATCTTCCGAGTCTCCTTGGTCGTCGTCTGATCGAGTTATGATTTTTCTGACGTATAATTCGCGAAGGAAATATGCCAGGAATGTGATGGCTCGTTCGAGGAATAAATTGAAGAATAGGATTCCGCTGGCGCATCCTACCAAACCGTAAAATACGACGAATATTTTACCAGCGTTGGTGTTTGGCGTGTATGTTCCATAACCTAACAATTGAAATTCATTTTTTAGATGGTCTCTTTGAAATTATTTGTAGATCGGACAAATCGTATCTCTTTCATTTACCAATCAGTGAAAATTATTGAAAAACATTCGAAAATAGTCAGACTTGCAGCACAGTAATTCGATGAAAAATATCACTTGAGCAGACAAAGAAAAAATTGCTGGAAAATCTACGAAAATTCACTGAAAAGTAGGTAAAATATCAGAAATATGATTTCTTTAAAAATCGGTGAAATCCTTTGAAAAATCAACGAAACTTTTTTTAAAATTCTGTTACGTACCAATCATTTAAATTTCTCCTGCCAATTAGTGAGTTTTTTTTTAAAAAAGGTGAAATTTTTCGAAAAAATCAATGAGTTTTTTAAAAATTAGTGAAATTTATCTGAAAAATCAGTGAATTTTTCAGAAATTACTGAAATTTTTCTGAAAGAATCAGTGAAATTTTTCTGAAAAAAAATCTGTGAAATTTTTCTGAAGAAATCAGTGTTGTTTTTGAAGATTTGGTGAAATTTTTCGAAAAAATCAATGAGTTTTTTCAAAATTAGTGAAATTTATCTGAAAAATCAATGAATTTTTGAACAACTAGTGAAATTTTTCTGAAAAAATCAGTGACAGGTATTTCGAAAATATCTGTGAAAGTTTTCTGAAAGAAATCAGTGAAAGTCTTCTAAAAAAATTAGTGACTTTTGGAAAAATTGGAAATTTTCTCCGAACAATCTGCGATAATCCACTGGAAACTGAAAAATTTTGCCTATTTCCTCTGTGTTGCAATTCGGAATTTTTTTCGGCGACTTTTCACTGATTCAAAATGAGAATGGTCAAAATATCATACTCACCAATTGTGCTGACAATGGTAACGACGAAATACAAACTTCCTAAGAAATTCCACCTTTCATATTTACCAGGAACTCCTAAAGACGAGGTAACATTACCATAGGCGTACAATAACGAGTTCAATTCATCAATCTGCGCACTCCCGTTGGTCAACTTTTCTCCAAAGTCTTCGTACATTTTCCAATAATTGCGCAGAATTCGTTTCTCAAACGGGTACTCGAATTTACGAAAAATAAACGCTCCGAAAACCACATACAACGCGAGTATACAACCTAACACCACAATACGACTATTTTCCTCGTTCAAAGGCATATTTCATGATTACTCCTTTGAATTTTCCGATTTCTGTATTCGTCAAACTATCGCGAACCAGTCGTAGGGAAACATCGCGTCGACGGCGAGTCGTTTTCCGACTCAAATGCGTTCTGAATGTTGAAAATGTCGCGATATGGCGACTTTTTCAGAATATAGATGTCTCTCGTATGTACTTCATTCATTCGAGGTTTTAATGAAAAAAACACTTCATAAAGGAGTTTCTCCTTTTCTCGCAGGTTTTTTTTAATGAAAGGCCAACATCGCGGCGGCCTTCGTCCGCGAGGAATTTTATTCAAAACGTCGTCGTCTCTGTGTGACGTCATGGTTCTTTTCTCTCCCGATGAAAAATTTAAATGAGTTTTGTGCAAAATACAGATGAAAAAGTTGTATCGTATTAACCTTAACCCGTTCCGAGTTTCATGCCGATTAGAAGCACGCAAATGGTGAAAATAATACATGAGTAGATCGACGTTTTTTTCCTATCAGGAGTTCACGTATATCAACTGCTTACCAATTTTAATTAATCATGACTGACATTGTGATTAGGTAGTTCTAATCATCAATTACCTACAAGTATTGACTTTTATTTTCATTTGTTTTTCAGTCAGGAGATATGGTTTCTATCAGGGCAAATTGAAAAAATACCTACGAATTTCGACAAAAATTGGCGAGATAGGTAATAGGTAGTTGGCCTTGACTGGGAGACATTTAAAAAATTTTTTAAGCCCTTCAGCCCAAAGAAAGCTGAAATCAAGAAATCTCAATGTAGGATCATTTTTTAAAAAGAATGTGTTTTTTTTTTTGCCATTTTTAGATAATATGATTAGCTTGGACCTCGACGACGCGACGACAAGGAAGCTGAAATTTTTCATATCACGATTTCAAAAATTTTATAATTCTTACATATTTAAATTACCTATTCACACCAACAATTCATAATCGAGCTCAGCTTTTTTAATAACTAGATTGATTCTTGATAACTCAAATCCTTTTTATTCTGAAAAAAAACGAAAAGAAAATCATCATTTTTTGGTATGATAGACCCGTCGTTTCCTGTCGTTTCTTACAAAAACGACAGTTTGAAAATTTTCCAACGCTGTGAAATTACAGTTACGACTCAAAGAGTTTCAGATCTAAGGATAAGAGCTTACTTCCCGAATCGAAAAAAGGGCTCAGTTCTCACATTTTTTTGATGAGAAAAAAAAATGAATCACATCATTGTGTGCTTGATCATTTTGTTATAAACAGATCTAAGGTCCTAAGACATCTGAAATAGTTGATAAAATAGTGGAACTAAAATACCAGGCCCATTTTCTCGGAGGGGGGGGGGGAAGTGGCAATTGCCTAATTTGCTTACTATCAAATCCATCACTCGATAAATGTTTTTTGAAAAAAATCATAGCAGTGCTTTTTGAATTTTAATTTATACCCACAATTTCCACAAATGGATTCGTATAGTGCACGCTAAGAAAATTCAGTTTATTAAAAAAAATAAATTTAAATCAATTTTTTAGATTTTTTTGCTGCAGTACTGTCAATTAAAATTTTTCAAAAAATCCTATAGGTAAGCACTTAAGCAGGAATGAATATGATGGTGAACATTTTTTGTTCAATTTCATCAAAATTTTTTTTGGATAACAGAATGAAATTTTTTGGTTGATCCAAAGTAGTAGATATCCAATTTTTAGGTCAACAAATTCATAGAACTTGAATTATATATTTTTTTGGGGGGAGGGGGGTGCTCTTGCTTACCAAAAATTTTTAAAACATTTTTTATGTATAATGAGTTTACTTTAAGGTCTTCTAGCTCTGATTTTTTTTTGCGCTAAAACGTGAGTGCACCCGGGTGTTATTATTAAGGGAGGGGCTGAAAATTCGAAAAAATGGGTGAAGGGGGCAAGTCAAATTTCAGTTCTAGAAAAATACGTGGAACAAATTTTTAATCGTGTGAATAAGTATGTAGTAGGAGCCCAAATATGAAACGAATTCAAGTGTGATTTTTACCTGCTTTCAAAATTGAGAGGGTTTCGTGCCAAAAAATATCAATTTTTTCAAATTTTTCGCAAGACAAGTATAACTAATATCTCGTCACACTTACGAAATTATAGCGATTCTGTTGCAATAAAAAACTGAAAATCTTCTTCCGAGTGACGTCACAATTCCGGCGCGGTAAAGAGGGACGTGACCCTCCGTTTTTCGCGTAAAACGGGTTTCTGTGTAACCTCTTGTAGTTTATAGATGTTGGCGTTTCTTAACGTATTAGCCTTTGCAATGTTCAATTTAGCCGAGGTATACCGGATGCTTGATTAATTCTGTCTCCCCTCGATACTTTTTGGTGTTAAGAATCTTAAGTTGGTAATACTTCGTTCAATCGTAAATAAATACAAAGCATTGCCAACCATCGATTTTTAACCCAAAAAGTAGCGAGGGGGAGCCAGAATTAATCAAGCACCCATTTGTAATAGGTAAATAGATTAGCATTGGGTACTGGAATGTAATACCTTTTGAAGATGAATCAATGCTACATTGCCAAACATGCATACATATTTGATATGATACATATTTTTTCGCTAAAAATGAACTTCAGACTGCATTAATCAATAATCTTTTGAAATATTGATTTTTATAAGTATCTACTTAATTGATTTTTTATTCGACTTATCATGATATTCGTTTGAAAAATTAGTTCAACTGGGGAAAATATTTTTTTATTCGTAATGGATGGAGGAACGTGATATTATAGGTATCAATGAAATTAATTTGTTTAATCGAATTTTACCTCGATGGATATTCCATTCATCGATTTAGATCACCCGACAAAATTATTTTTTCACATCTTTTGAATGTTTAAAAATTAAAAATTTGATTCACCCTGTGATTCAGAGAATTTTCAACTTTTTAGAAATGAAAAAATAATTGCAATATAATAGGTATCAATGAAATTAATTTGTTTAATCGAATTTTACCTCGGTGGATATTCCATTCATCAATCAAAATTATTTTTTCACATCTTTTGAATGTTTAAAAATAAAAAATTTGATTCACCCTGTGATTCAGAAAATTTTCAACTTTTTAGAAATGAAAAAATAATTGCAACGAATAAAAATTGTTCAAATTATTGAAAAATTGTTCGAATTGTTGAAAATTTGTTCAAGTTTTTTTTAAAAAATCATTAAGTATTTGTAAAAAAAATTTCAAAAATAATCAGCTATCGGAAACGGATTTGCACTCCTAACCTCAGGGGTGCGAGTCCATGCGCCACACAACGCGGCTACGTTGTTGTTGTTGCCGAGTGTTGTAAAATTTCACATCTTAGCGCCTAATTGGCCGAAATTTTTGAAACTTCGACGCGACACATTTTGAGCAATATCTCAAAAACAAAGCGGTTTCAGCAAAAATCAAAGAGAACCGAAATTAGAAAGATAGGTGTTATGTAATTCAATGAATTATGTTTCATATTTTTCTTACCATCCATTATTAGGTATTTTATTGGGTCGAGAATTTAATTTGGATTACCACGTAAAATTTATGTATTTTCATTTCTTCAATGTTGAAGAGTACAGCAACGACGAACCATAGTGTTGTGCTAGATGAAAAGAGATATAAATTCGCTTAAAAGGTGCTCTAAATGTTATAACATTCGAATCAGAGGAAACAAGGAGTTGGAGTAACACTCGGGTTTAATGTGATACAAAATTTAAATTTCGCAGTCTCTTGGGTTCCTGCAAAATTCATTTCATGTATCAAAAATTTGAAGATTTAAAAATTTTTGAGAGTTCTTTTTATCAATTTTTTAAAAAACATGTTGGCCAAGATTACTCAGCATCTCGAGTTCTGTAGAAGTAGATGGGTTTGAAATTTTAATTACCTAAACGGTTTCATCACCTTAGTAATATAATGTCCCTGAAACTTTTTCAACAAAAAAAAAAAAAACCTTCATACAAGTTGACCATGGTTATGGCTATCGGTGTCGAGTCGACACTGATGGCCGTCGCTGCTGTTACCGGCATTGTTATGGTTATTTTGTAACAATTCCACCACTATATTCGAAAGAAAGGACGAATTTGTGCAGCAGCTTATCGGTCTCCAAATCAAAGATGAAGATTTGTGGCGGACACATTTGCCTCACCGTGTTCTCGGCGTCCACGATGCCCGAATCCAGCACCCAAAGCCAATTACTTCGAGATTCGTCAATAAATTTTCAAAAAGTGGACTATAATTAATGGGCAAAATTCATATTTACAAGGGTGACAATATTTACAGGCAAGGTGAATGGATAAGTTGGAGAACCGGATTATCACGTGATAGGTCAGAAAGCAGGAGATGAGAATCGAGAATGAGGTGAACAAAAAGAACGGTATGTTGGTGTACATTTAGGTGTAGGTTTGTACATTACATAGGCAAAATACAAGCATAAGCATAATATGTGCGAACAAGAACCTCGATTATTCGATACAATTGGGGTGGGAAAATGCCGAAAAATCCAAAAAGTCGGATAGTCAAAACGTTTTTTTTTTTTTAAAAAAAAAAAACTTGAAAAATTCAGGAAAATTGAAAAAAAATACATCAGTAACAAAACTTGAAAGGTTATTATTGAAGAAGAAAATCCTTAAAAGACTTTTGTTTTGGTGTGCTGATTCTTTTTAAAGCCGCAAAGTATGTTTTTCTGAGATACTATGATGGTTTCACATTTTTTCAGGCATTAGCCATTCAGCCATCCAAAGTATTACGTTTTTCATCATGATGCTTTTCAAACAATTCGTAATTTTTTGATCGCATAATCGAGATTCAACTGTGTACATGTAACATAGCAATTACAACTAGGTACGCACACGATTACAGCAATGTTAAAAAAAATGAAAACTAAGTTTCAAGTTCGAACTCTGAAGATTCTGAATGTTCTGCTCCTGTAGTTTTATATACTACCGTTTGGAACTCCACACCTGTTTTATGCCCATTCAAAAAAGCCGCGATAGCCTCATTCCAACTGTCCTGGGGGAAAAGTTTGATTTTATCAATTTTAGGACCTTTCATAAATATTTCATGAATCTTTGCGTTTCTATCGTATTTTAATGCTACAAGCGCCTCACAAACTGTTTCTATTCGCTTAGTTTCCGAAAGGCTCTTCAAGTTTTGGTACTCCTCTATATTATTTATTTCTGTATATAATTGTTTCAATAGTGGTTCTTCCTCGTGCAGATCGGTAATTGCACGTTTACAGATTGTTAACAGGCGTTCTCGTGCTTTCTGGTTCTTATTGTTAATTTTGTTCATCCTTTTGTCTTCTTCAGTAGTGAAAGTGATCTTAAATTGGTATAAATCTACGAATCGATCGAATTCATTGGTTAATTGAACCGGCAAGCTTTGTTTTAACAGTTTTAAATGCATTGATCTGATCTTCTTCTCCTGTGATGTGATCTTGTTCTCCCGTGATCTGATCTTGTTCTCCCGTGATCTGATCTTGTTCTCCTGTGATCTGATCTTGTTCTCCTGTGATCTGATCTTGTTCGCCATTGATTGCTGTGAATAAATAATTGAAATGCAGATTAGATTTGAAAAATTATTTATCAATAAGTTGTAACCTTCAGTCTTCATTCTTAGGTCTAATGAGATAAATATGTATCTGAAACGATATGGATTGAACAAATCGGTAAGATTTTGTTTTTTTTGTACAGTTTTCCAAACACGATTGCATTGCGTAGTTCACAGTGAGATTTAAAAAATAAGGCGAGGAAAAACACAGTGGTTACGGTTTAAGAAATCCGCTATTGCATTCATAAGGTTTTTTTAAATGTTGAAATTTTTCTTTCTGACGCGATTTCTCTCGCAAAACTGAACAGATGGAGCTGAAATTTTCACAGTAGGTGTACATCATGTAGGAGAAGAGCTGATTGAATTTTGAAGTCGATCCGTGCTTTGAAAGTTGAGCTTTTCGTGCTCAAAGTTTATTCAATTTTTTGAAAATCTCTCACAAACAGTGCATTGTAGAGAAAAACGGAGGCCAAAAGGATGGTCAGGAATTTCAAACTCTACAACTTTGGTTCTCATGAATTTTTCTTGAAAGCTCGCTGTTTTCGAGAAAATTGAGTTCAAAGTTCGAAGGCCTGTAATTATTGGTCAATTCTTGTTATTATGCGTTTCCCTAATCATACTGATTTTTCAAAAATATCTCACAAACGGTGCATTGTAGAGAAAAACAGAGGCCAAAAGGATAGTCAGGAATTTCACGCTCTACAACTGTGGTTCTCATGAACTTTTCTTAAAAGCTCGCCGCTCACGAGAAAAATGCGATCAACGTTTGAAGGCTTGTGATTGGTCCATTTTGGTTTCGATTGAATGAATCAGTCGTTTGTGAACGATTTGTCTGGATGAGTCAATTGGTCGAGTATGATGCGATCGAACGAATCAGTCGTTCGTGAACAATTTGTTCAAATGAATCAGTCATCATTTATGAACGATTCGATTGAATGAATCAGTCGTTCGTGAACGATTTGTTTGAACGAATCAGTCGATCGCGAACGATTATGCGAAATTTCTATTGCAATTCTACACATAGTAAGCTGAATTTTTGAGCTTTAAAGCTCCTTTTGGGACATATGTTTCTGACGCGCGTCTAAGTCGTGACCGTCACAAAACCTGGCAGCCAATCAGAATACACCTGGGAATGGTGCGAACGATTGAATCTTTCCTTTTTGATTCGCGTGACAATTATTTTTCTCATCTTGATTTTTCTCCAAGCATAATATTTTATTTTTCAATTTTTCAAAAAAATTTCAACTCTAGTGTACTATTTTCTTAAGATACTTTTCAACTCGAAATTTTTTTCATTTTTTTCTCGAAATATTTTACAAGTCTTATTCTTTCTCAATTTCATTAAAAGTTTTCTCCAAATTAAAAAAATCTTCGAATCATCTTTGTATTGTTGAGTTTTTTTCTCATGGTATTTTTTATCAAGATTTTTCTCAACACAACTCCTAAATTTTTTTTGCAAAATTGCTTTTCAATTATTTTTACAATAATGGTAAAATTGGGTTCAACGTATTTTTCTTATTAGTTCTTTTCCCGTCCAAACTTTTTCAAAATTTATTCATAACAAAATTTTTCAAATTGAAAAGCTATTTTGTATTTTCAATTTTACAATAGCATAACATTTTTTTTCAACGTTAGAAAATAATAAAAAAATTTTGCAGAAAAAATTGTCAAAAAACCTGATGGTTGAAGAACGATTCGAAAAAAATTTAAAATATATAATATGTATCATAGAAAGAAATACCAAGGTTGAGAAAATTTTAGACCCCCCAAAAAATGAAGAATTTTCAATTTTTTGTAGTTGGTTGAGAAAAAGTTTCAAATGTTGTTGAGAAAGTGTAATAGTTGTAAAATATTTTGAGAAAAAATTTTCAAAGTAGAAGAGTATATTGAGAAAAAAGTAGTTGAAATTTTTCAAGAAATTAAATGTACTTGGAGAAAAAATAAATGAAAATTAGAAAAATTGTCACGTGAGTCAAACAGGAAAGATTCAATCGTTCGCACCATTCCCTGGTGCGTTCCCATTGGCTGCCAGGTTTTGTGACGGTCACGACCTAGACGTATGTTTCTTTCTGAGGTGATCTCTGACATTGAAGTTGACCAACAGCCTTGAAGTTTTTATGGGGATTCGAGTATGTATTATAGGAGCGAAGTTGATTAAATTTTGAATTTGATTCATGCATTGAAAATTGAGCTTTTCCAATTCAAAGTTTATTTCAATTTTTTGAAAATATGCAATATGCATGTCACAAGAACAGGGGCGTAGCGAAGAATTTTTTCTGGGGGCGGGGGGGTGATGATCACGATTTTGCCAACTTTGAATCTGAAATTTTCCAATTTTTAAACTGAAATTTGCCACCTTTATAGCTGAAGTTTTGAAAAAATTGGAAATTTAATATCCAAAAAATCAATTCTTTTTATTGTTTTAGTTCTTTGAAAATCCTTCTCTGCATGATGTGATTTGAGGGGGGGGGGGGGGGGGTGCAAATGATACTTTGCACCCTTGTCAGAATTTTTTTTGGAGAAGCAATGCGCTACTTGTATCCCACTTTCCGACGCCGCGCGCCACTACTCATGACCCGTTGAATCGATCAAAGTTCAATTTTTCAAAATTCGTCACCCGGTACTTAATCAAGAGAGAGGTTGAGAATTCGAGAAAAAAAAAGTGGGAGGGGTTAAACTTTAAATTGGTCATTTTTAACTATAATATTCTCGTCAAAAACCATTGATTTTTGTCTGCCAAATTGGGAATTTGATTGAAATTTTGACTGAAAGATTAGTGAAAACCCATTAGTTTTTTAAATTGAAATGAAGCGAAACGAGGGTGAAATTTTTTTGAGAAAATGCTGTTTGAAGAACAAAGAGAATGCACTTTTTTCGCATTTTGGCAAGAATAAGATCTTCCTAAACTCAAAGAGGCAGCTCAAGCCTTATGAGTCTCCCTGAGGTGATTTCCTGCTAAAAGGTCACTAAGACAGTAAATAGAGGATACATATTTAGGTGCTAAAATAATTTTTTTCAGCGATTATTACTGGTTTTCTGTCTTCAACTCAGTTTGGGTTTCTTATTAGTTATTTTTGATCATTTTTGCCGACTTTTCTTTCACTTTTTGTCAAATTTTCCAACTTTTCGTCATTTAAATAAAAAAAAGTTGGCAAATTCATCTTAAGTAAGATGAATTTGCCAATTTTTTTTCATTTGAGACGAATTCGCCAACTTTTTCTACTAGCGCTGCGTGTGGGGGGGTGACTCACCCCCCAAACCCCCCCCCCCCGTTCGCTACGCCACTGCACAAGAACGATGTATAGTAATGAATAACAATGACCAAATGTTGAAAAATGAATTCAAAGTGCACAGAATTGCATCAAAAACTAATCAACTTTTCACCTCTTTGAAGCTCATTTTAGAGCTTTTATTTTTGATGCAATGACTGATGTTAAAGTTGACAGATGACTTCAAGTTTCATAATAATATGAAAAAAGTTTGTCCCTCATTCCTCCGAACATCATGACAGTACCATACCTCACTGGTCAATACAGGGTCTATAAATGGACCGGGCACCCTCAGCACGAAAATCCCTGCCCGACAAAATAATATTCTAGATTTTTTTGTTTTTTGGCGTAAATAATTCCTCGAAAAATCATAATTTTGACGAACTTAATTTTTAATAACAAATTTATGATCTATTTCTGAATAATGGTTGTAGGCTATGGGGTGGGGGGGGGGGGACACCACAGTTACATAGGAAGAAAGAGAGAAACGTGTTCGATCGCGATCTTTTCTCTTCTCAGTGAAGAAAGACACTGGGTAAAAGGCGGCTGCGTAATAGAGTAAAACACTAGTGCAAGCATTAGTTAATTACAGCGAAATGTACATAGAAAATATTTACAAACGATCCGCGAACTTATCAGACGGATGAAAATCGCGAAGGCGTGATGTACTGGATGCTGGGAACAGACCAGAGCACAGTACATGCATGAGGCATCTTGTAGGTGTGATATGTATATGGCGCGGCGGACTTACATCAACTGTGTAGTGTACAGCAAGACGGACATACAAAGACTGTAGTGCTTCAGTCGAACGTTCACGAGAGACTGGTGTGAACGACGAGGTGGATGTACCATGACTGAACTCATGGCCAAACTGGGTACATTTGGCGGAGTTAGAATTGGCGCGAACTGGTTCCCCGCGACCCTCGATGCTTGGCGGAGCGCGTCGACAGCCGCGAGCAACCGAGAGGGCACTGCAAGGACAGGCGTCCTTGTTAAAAACCGCCGTACTTACGTACCGGAGACAAAGCCACAAGCCAGCGCTTGAATAAGTGGTCGGCAGCGTAGAGAATTGCCCCTGGTATGTGGCTCATGCCGGCGCATATGTAAATACAAACACATACGCTTAACGATAAGGCTGAGCCAGAAAGGGTAATAAGATCGCCGCTGTCGACTGCAAACAGAAGGGCGAAGATCGAGGCGATGAATGTGTTATACACATACGTGTATAACGCATACATGCCGAGTCGCCACAATGGTAAATAAACAAGAAATTTTATTCAAAGGAGTAGATAATTTTACGCTCCAGATATTCTGATGTTAAAAAAAGACTGGTTTAATGTTATCGGGTGGGCATGTAAATTGTAAACTCAGTTGAACACATGTCACACTTTTGCATGCACGTTTGGTAAGATGACTCATCCTTTACTTCAAACTTGTCACCTTATCAAATCGTCGTGGGTCATTTTATCAGTTTTTAGCTTTTGTTACATGATATTTCAGTGATGTGATGATGTAATAAAACAGGGAAAAAGGGAAGGGAATCAATGGAAATTTTTATGCTCAGGGTGCCCGGTCTATTTATAGACCCTGCATATGTGAGGGTAGCACATAGAGGGGATTACTATCTAGTGTACCTACATTCAAAGACAAACTTCATACATATTATATTTTTGTTCACGTTCAAGTTTGTCCGAATCACTAAGTGAACGACTTTAGAATTTGTATTTCGTTCATTACCATATTGGGAGCAACCAAAAAAGTGACAAAAATGCTCTTCCCATTCCTCCAGCCATCATTAAGACAAATTTTGTTTCTGATTAGTCGATAAAATAAAGACTATAGATAGGCTTTGTTATGAAAATAAGGGATTTCGGAAAACGTAAGCTACGTATTTGCTTTAAAAAAAGCGATTTAAAAAAAAGTGATAAAATAGTAAAACATCATTCTTACCAGCTCACTTTCCATCAAACTGATATATTCACCCCACCTTCTGTTATAGTGTTTCACTTTATTCTCTGGTTTCATGGTTTCAGCTTCATCCATCAGGGTAAGCATAAAATTCAACGGCTACAACGAATTGCAATAAGTTTAATTCGAAAATAAAAGGGTGCTGAAATTATATATTACCTGCAATGTAAACCCCAAAATATACTTGAAGTGTGTTGATGATTTTTTAAAATATAGATTTCTAAAAAGTGTATTTCAAGGGCTATCCAGTGGTATAATTAGGTATACATTTTTTTTCTTCAAGGCTTTTGAAAGTTGAAATTTCGATTCAAAAAATTTTTACTTCGGATTTTCAAGCAAAACAATGCTTGAATACTAGGGTGTTTCATTTTTATATGGGAAAAAATTTTTAAAAATATTTTTGATGTGCCATCCCCTGAAAATGTTTATTAAACCTAGAAAATATGAAATACAAAAAATCAGCCCAAAAAATAATATTACGTGGTGGCGCAAAAGAGATGAAAATTAGTCATATAACGTAATGTAAAAAACATAAGGCAACCGAATTTTCCACCTGTAGTCGGTTATGAGGTTTGAATGAACTTATGAATCAAAACATATCAGATTATGCCCTTTTACCAACCATGTAATGCCAGAATGCAAATTTTGACTCTTGGACCCAGAATGCAAATTTCAACCCTTCATCGTAATTTTTGGTCCCTTGTGCCCCCATGTCCTTAGGGGTATCTAGAGGGACACAAAATCAAAAATTCGGCAAAAATAAGGCCAAATTTGAAATCAGCAAACTTTAAATCCCACCCCCCCCCACCCCTGAAAAACACAAAAAGTTGAATATCTCGAAAATGTTGAACCGATTTTGAATCTGTTTGAAAATCTCAAAACTTCCGTGTCAGAAATATAAAATTGCTAGAAATAACGTTTTAAAAATATTTTTAGGTTTCCCTCACTGCATATATTGTCAATACTCTCCTTTACCCCAGAACACCATTTTTGAGACATGTGCAGAGTTATATGGGGCTACTGTACATTGTATTGTCGTAAATGTAAAACGGGTCCACAATAAACTAATCAGACATTCAATGACGAATTTAATTTGAATCACTAAGCTGTAATTGTAGGTAATCTATAATGTTTAAGAAGTACTTACAGGAATTCTTGTTTTGGTTGTCCGTGCGGATGTGGAGTTGGAATTTTCGCTAATACTCGTCGTGTTGCCGTTTTCCTATGCCAAAAAGTCGAACCAGGATAAGAAATAGTATATTATGCAACAAGGGAGATAAAGTGATTTCGACGAATTTTGAGGCTTATTGTCTGAGCGAAGCGAGGGAAATAATTCAAAATCGCCAACAATGCATTTATCTCCCGAGTTGCATATGATATTTTTCATTATAGAGGAAGTAAAATACGAGTTTAAGCACTCGAATGATTCGCGAGAAGGAAGAAATGTAGACTTATCTAGAGAGGCATAAAGTCAAAAAATAAGGCTAAATTTTAAATTAGTAACCTAAATTCCATAAGAGTTACGCCATTTTTGAAGTTATTACTCAAAACTGAAATTTTGGCCTTTCTGGGCCTGTTCCACAGGCATTTTTAGGTTCCCAGGGGCATCTAGAGGATTCAAATCGAAAAACGAAAACCATATTCTGAATCAGCGACCCAAATACCGAGAAGGGCAAGTCGTTTTTTATAACTGTGATTTTCCTCTCGATAATAACAAAACTCAATTATTTTTATTACTTTTTTTTTTGGCAAAAATTTCAATACTGAGAGAAGAAATAGGAAAAATTTGATTTTGTGCTGGGAGAGTTCAAAGAATAAGGTAGTCAGAAAATAGTGTTTGACCTCTGGACTTCAAAAAAACGTGGGAGTAAAGATTTATTCCCCTGGCTCATGCAACTCCCTTCAATCTTCTTTCACAAATACTCGAACTTTCTCTGTGTGGTCATTTAAAATTTTTCTTGGTCGCTCAAACGCTCATTTCTGTCTGAGGAAGTTATCCTATTTCACAAATAAAAATAGTCGTGGAGGTAACCCACTCTGTCGTTCGAAATTTACAGGTTTTAACAGACTCATTTGTCGTTACCCGATTGGCAAAAAGTCATGAAATTGTGACTGACATTTCAATTGTCACGTTCCATATAGAATTTGTTCCGTTTTGGCAGTATCGTGTCTGCAGTTAAATTTTGAACAACCAATTAGAAAGTCGAGTCACATCACAAAATTGTATTTGTGACTGCCTAGCGTGACTGGGTCACTAAATGAATGGTTTTTTTGTTTGTAGAAATGTTAAACTAAGGGCCCCACAAAGCTATTTTTTGAATAAATAATTACCTGAATTAATGATATGACCATAGAGTAAGAGACATTCAATGAAGAATTTAATTTGAATCACTAAGTTGTAATTGTAGGTAATCTATAATGTTTAAGAAATACTTACAGGAATTCTTGTTTTGGTTGTCCATGCGGATGTGGACTTGGAATTTTCGCTAATACTCGTCGTGTTGCCGTTTTCCTATGCCAAAAGGTCAACCAGGATAAGAAATAGTATATTATGCAACAAGGGAGAAAAGTGATTTCGACGAATTTTGAGGCTTATTGTCTGAGCGAAGCAAGGGAAATAATTCAAAATCGCCAACAATGCATTTATCTCCCGAGTTGCATATGATATTTTTCATTATAGAGGAAGTAAAATACGAGTTTAAGCACTCGAATGATTCGCGAGAAGGAAGAAATGTAGACTTATCTAGAGAGGCATAAAGTCAAAAAATAAGGCTAAAGGGTCTGGCCGAATAAGGGGTGAATTTGGCCCCAGGCTGGATTTTCGTTTTAATCCCCCCAAAAGGTACCCCTTGATGTAAAAAAAATCTGGAAAAATTTTTGACCCCCCACCCCCCTCCATTTCGGAGTTATGGCCATTTTATTACCCGATTTTCAAGAATTTTTAATTCCAACGGAAGTGAACGAAATTTTCTGTTCTTTGGCATAAAGTTACATCTCGTAGAGATGTATTTATGGAAATTTTTTCAAAAATTTTCATGCACATCTTCATGGTTTTTCGGCCATTTGAAGTTTTCAATCGCAAAAAACACCATGTAATCGAAGAGGTACCACTCTGGAAAAATTACTAAAAAACGTGTTTTTTAACGTAGATTCACGTCACGTATTCAGTTTTGGCGATATCGATGCAGCAAGGGCCGAAAATCGCGAAAAACTGTACAAAAATGTTGGGTTTTTAAGCATTTTTTTCAAATTTTGAGCATTTTGTGTGGAGAGAATTGACTAAACGAAAAAACTAACGCCGAATTCGTGTTCAGCGGGTCAAAATACCCCCATAAACACCCTTTTCGCGATCGTTTCATTTGAAGTCTCGAAATTGTTTTTCTCCACCGATTATTCATGACGAAATAATCTGAAAAAGTGAATTTCGAGACCTTGAGCAAAATAATCGCGTGAAGGGTGTTAATCGGGGTATTTTGACCTGCTGAACACGAATATGGGATTAGTTTTTACATCCGGTCATTTCTTTCTTGAGAATCCGCCATTTTCAAGTTTTAATCAAGTCTTTGAGCAAAAACCTGAAAATGGCGGATTCTCAGGAAAGAAATGATCCAATGGAAAAACCAATCTCATATTCGTGTTCAGCAGGTCAAAATACCCCGATTAACACCCTTTTCGCGATTATTTTGCTCAAGGTCTCGAAATTCACTTTTTCAGATTATTTCGTCATGAAAAATCGGTGGAGAAAAACAATTTCGAGACTTCAAATGAAACGATCGCGAAAAGGGTGTTTATGGGGGTATTTTGACCCGCTGAACACGAATTCGGCGTTAGTTTTTTCGTTTAGTCAATTCTCTCCACACAAAATGCTCAAAATTTGAAAAGATGCTTAAAAACCCAACATTTTTGTACAGTTTTTCGCGATTTTCGGCCCTTGCTGCATCGATATCGCCAAAACTGAATACGTGACGTGAATCTACGTTAAAAAACACGTTTTTTAGTAATTTTTCCAGAGTGGTACCTCTTCGATTACATGGTGTTTTTTGCGATTGAAAACTTCAAATGGCCGAAAAACCATGAAGATGTGCATGAAAATTTTTGAAAAAATTTCCATAAATACATCTCTACGAGATGTAACTTTATGCCAAAGAACAGAAAATTTCGTTCACTTCCGTTGGAATTAAAAATTCTTGAAAATCGGGTAATAAAATGGCCATAACTCCGAAATGGAGGGGGGTGGGGGGTCAAAAATTTTTCCAGATTTTTTTTACATCAAGGGGTACCTTTTGGGGGGATTAAAACGAAAATCCAGCCTGGGGCCAAATTCACCCCTTATTCGGCCAGACCCTTTTAAATTAGTAACCTAAATTCCATAAGAGTTACGCCATTTTTGAAGTTATTACTCAAAACTGAAATTTTGGCCTTTCTGGGCCTGTTCCACAGGCATTTTTAGGTTCCTGGGGGCATCTAGAGGATTCAAATCGAAAAATGAAAACCATATTCTGAATCAGCGACCCAAATACCGAGAAGGGCAAGTCGTTTTTCATAACTGTGATTTTCCTCTCGATAATAACAAAACTCAATTATTTTTATTACTTTTTTTTTGGCAAAAATTTCAATACTGAGAGAAGAAATAGGAAAAATTTGATTTTGTGCTGGGAGAGTTCAAAGAATAAGGTAGTCAGAAAATAGTGTTTGACCTCTGGACTTCAAAAAAACGTAGTGAGTAAAGATTTATTCCCCTGGCTCATGCAACTCCCTTCAATCTTCTTTCACAAAAACTCGAACTTTCTCTGTGTGGTCATTTAAAATTTTTCTTGGTCGCTCAAACGCTCATTTCTGTCTTAGACGATGAGATAATATCCATGATAGCCAATAATTTTTCAAGTTTGTAATGCTCAATATTGTTCGATTAATCAATTTCAAATTAAAGTTATTTGCAGTTTTTTTTAGCGGACTTCCCCCCCTAGCGGGAATCCGCTATTGCAATCATACTGGTTTGTTTGTTTTTTTATTTGTTTGTTTGTTGAAGCCTTTTCTTTCTGACGCGATTTCTCTCGCTAAACTAAACAGATCGGGCTGAAATTTTTACAGTAGGTGTAGACCGTACAGAAGTCCAGGTGATTAATTTTTGGTGCAATTCTGTGCTTGGAAAGCTGAGCTTTTCAACTTTAAAGCTCATTTTTGGTACTTTCTTTCTGACACGATAACTCACGTTAGAGTTGACCAATCGACTTGAAATTTTTATGGTGATTAGAATATATATAGGAGAATAGGTGATTGAATTTTGAAGTCGATCCGAGCTTTGAAAGCTGAGCTTTTCAACTTTAAAGTTTATTCAATTTTTCAAAAATATCTCACAAACGGTGCATCGTACAGAAAAACTAAGATCATTTTGATGGTCAGGAATTTCAAGCTCTACAACTTTGGTTCTCATGAATTTTTCTTGAAAGCTCACCGTTTACGAGAAAATTGGGCTTAAAGTTTGAAGGCTTGTGATTGGTTGATTTCTATTACTTTTTGTTTTCTTTATCCGACTATTTCATACAGTGTTGCCAATAATAAATTCGTTTTTAAATAATTCGATTGAATGAATCAGTCGTTTGTTAACTATTCACTCGAATGAATCAGTCGTTCGCGAATGATTCGTTAAATTGAAGCAGTCGTTCGCGAATCAACTGTTCGATTGAATGTTGAATCAGTCATTCGCGAACGATTGAATCAGTTGTTCGCGAAAGATTGGTTTGATTGAATTGGTCGTTCGCGAACGATTTGTTTGATTGAATTAGTCGTTCGCGAATGATTCGTTCAATTGAATCGGTCGTTCGCGAACAATTTGTTTGATTGAATCGGTTTTTCGTGAACGATTCGTTTGAATGAAGCAGTCGTTCGCGAACAATTTGTTCAATTGGATCAATCGTTCGCGAATGATTCGTTCAATTGAATCGGTCATTCGCGAACAATTTGCTTGATTGAATCGGTTGTTCGTGAACGATTCGTTTGATTGAATTGGTCGTTTGCGAACGATTTGTTTGATTGAATTAGTCGTTCGAGAATGATGCGTTTAAATGAACGAATGATTGAATCAGTTGTTCGCAAACGATTTCGTTTGCGAATGATTCGATTCATAGATTAAAAGTTGAGCTTTTCATAAGTTTAAAGTTTATTTCTGTTCTTGAAAATATGTATTTCACCAGAGCGATGCTTTGTAGGGTAAAACAGACACCAAAAGAATAGTTGGGATGGATGCCAAAAGAAAAGAATTGGTCTGAAAAGCTCACAGTGTTTGAGAAAAATTAATTGAAAGTTTAAATTCGTGCAATTAGTCACCAGTTTGTATATAATAGGAAGTCCGCTCTTTTGACACAGTGTGTCTAGTTTTACATTTATGCATTAATATTTTTGTTTTGTTTCAACAAAACTAACAAAAGTGAACCATAGAGGTTTGACATTCAATTATTTCCGATAAAAATTGGCGAATTATTATAGTTTTAATATTTTTTAGCTAATATAAACCACATGGTTGTTTACTGAAATAATGAGGTCGCAGATTTATTCTAAAATCTACAACCATTTGTATTTGCATTTGCGCCTGACCACTACAATGGTAAAATCTGTTAAAAATTGCAAGAACGTATCAAACATTTACATTGTCACGTGCCATAAGCAATTAGTTCTGGTTTTTCAGTCACGTGTCAGACACGTGACTGAAAAAAAATTTCAATTTGTCAAGCTGGTAATACAACCTATTCTATCTCAACGCATGGCTGTCATTCAAAGCACCTTTTCTGTCCAATATGATGGAAAGTACTAAATTCTACGAGGTGTGATCAGAAAAGAGTGAGACAACTGCTACAACTTGGCGCCTAATCAACTTAGCGACTTCGAGGAGGTCTCATTTTGTAGCTACAACCCTCTATTATCCATAGAGACCTTCCCCGCCTTCTTTTGTGCATTGGTTCTCAAACTGTAGGCAGAAACGTGAGGGCACCTCATACCAATCTTCGATGCTCAATAAATTACATTTAAAGACCAAAAAAAATTATTTTAACAAAAATACAACTTCAATCAATACTTTTAGGTCGTTTATACTTTCTGCAATAATCACCTTCAAAATAATCACCGTTTTTCTCTATAGATTTCTTTCAACGCTGTACCCATACCCACTTTGAAAAGCACTCTTTAAACTGGGACTGCGGAATTGAACACAATTCACAATTTGTGTTTTCTTGGATTTCCTGGATCGTTTGAAATCTCGAAATTTATTGAGAAAAACGATGAATATTACATACTTACATCAGGCATTCTGGGAGTGAGGGTAGCTTTCCTGATGGTGGGCGGAGGGATTGTCTTCCACGGCCAGGTGTATAGCTGTTTGTTAAAAACAATCGAGTCAGGGTATTGTAATCGTCTTTGGTGCCCAAAATCAATTTCTTCTAACAGATACTACAATTTAATAAAAAAATAAGTCAATGCATTAGGTATACTTCTGAATAAGAAAAATGTATCGCACCAAAATAGAGCATTATAAAAAAGAAGCATGGTGTAACTTCAACTTCACACAATCTCAGATATTACTATTTCATGGGTGATCGCGGAGAAGCGAGAAAACACCGATGGTATACCAGGTAAACGTAAAATAAATTGTTTTTGTAAGTGAAAAATCATTTTCCGGTCAATTTTGTAGGTGGTCGGAATTGGGAACACTTTTTTTCAGAGTCTAGTTTTGACTTGTTTCAGAAAAAAAATAACTGAAAATATTTTTAAAAAATTTGAGGCCCTATCCTCTTGGGTACATAAAGTAGACACTTCAGGGTATCTTTCAAGCCCATTCCGGAACTTTTTGACCCAAGTGGTTCGAAATGGGAGGAGTTTTTAAAAAGATGGTCGGTAATAGGGCACCTTACCCTTATGGTATGCCATTTTTCAAGTTACTACTGGATATTGAAATTTTGGCTTTTCTGTGGCCCTTCCCCTCAGGCATTCTATGTTCCTAGGGACATCTAGAGGATTCAAATCAGAAAAACAAAGACCAAATTTGGAATCAGGGACCCAAAAAACATCAGTTTATGCCCTTTTACAACCTTTTCAATGCCAGAATTTGAATTTCGACTCTTGGAACTTCATTGTAGTTGATGGTCCCTTGTGCCCCATATCCTTTGGGATATCTAAAGGGGTACAAAATCAAAAAAATAAGGCTAAATTTGAAATAAGTAAACTTAATTTCATTTATGCCATTTTTCAAGTTATTACAGGATATTGAAATTTTGGCTTTTCTGCACCCCTTCCCCTCAGGCATTCTGTTCCTAGGGACACCTAGGGGATTCAAATCAAAAAACAAAGACCAAATTCGACAGCGACCCAAAAAACATCAAACTACGCCTTTTTACAAACTTTTTAATGCCAGAATGCGAATTTCGAGTATTAGACCCTCCTTTGTGTCCTTTGAGGACCATTTTTGAACGAAGGAGAGGTCTCCCAAGAAAAGCCAGTATAGAGAGTTGTAGAAAATTAAATTTTCTTTCGTTAGTGTGTCATTAGATTTTTTTGAGAAGGCCTAGTTTTCAAATTATTTGCGTTTCAAGTTTGAATAAGAAATTGAAAATAACTGTTCACATAACGCCTACTTTTAACATTGCATTAGCAGTCCATATTATAGTACGTCCTTGTTCGGAGATCAAGTTCAAAGATTCAAGTATTTTCCTCTTGTGACGTCACAACCTTCACAGTAGCACACACTCTCACTGATCCAGACTACCTGATCGATAGTATGTATATTCCTTGTAAATATTCCATTTAAGCTATGGGGGAGATGAAATATTTGTTTTAGATTTTAGCTTTTTTTGAGTAGTTCAGGGTAAAGATACATCTCTGTACTACATATTGAGCACCTTATGACGTTGACACCATTTTGAGGAATTTTTGAAGAAGTTATGAACAATTTTTTTCGGGATAATTGTAATTAGCGTAATTAGGCAACCTGTTGCCTATGTAAGACAATCGTAGTATCTCAGGAAAAAATTCATAAATTCATCAAAAATGCATCTGAAATCTTTGTAATATGTAGTAGAAAGATGCAGCTACATTCCAAACAAAACAAAATATGCTTAAGTTTCAAACAAGCCGAGAAATATCAATTTTCGCTTAGGGTGGCGTTCACTGGGTCCTGTATTTTATCTGGGATTGTGCAAAGTTGAGGTTACACCATGCTTCTTTTTTATAATGCTCTGTTTCGGTGCGACATTTTTCTTATTCAGAAGTATACCTATTGCATTGACTTATTTTTTATTGAATTGTTAGACTCTTCTATGGAATATCGAATATGGTAAACAGATGCGCGAGCAACAACAGCAGCTTGTCTACAATCAGAACACCCGGAAAGACTAGGAAAACCACCACCGGCAGGACGATCCCTCCACCCCCGTCAGCAAAGCATCTACGTCGTCACACCTCACTCCTAGAATGCCTGATGTAAGTATTTATATGTACATAGACCATAGAGATTACATATTTCAGCTTAGTGATTCAAATAAGTTCTTTGAAAGTCTACTTAAAGTAAAAGGGCTTCAAAAATATAAAAGAAACTAGTTTTCAACATTTTTTTTTTTTTGTTGAAATAACCGATTTTTAAGAAAAAAAATAGTTTGGGCGAGCGATATGGATCCCTTAAATTTAAGTACCAGTACCTATTAAAAAAATTTCAAAAAATCGTGTAAGGATTAGAATTTAGAACTCTCCATGATATAATTGCACAGAATGTTGGGTTACCTCCACGACTATTTTTATTCATGAAATAGGACAACTCCCTCACACAGAAATGAGTGTTTGAGCGACCAAGAAAGATTTTAAATGACGACACAGAGAAGGTTCGAGTTTTTGAGAAAGAAGATTGATGAGAGTTGCATGAGCCAGGGGAGTAAATCTTTACTTACTACGTTTTTTGGAAGTCCAGAGGTCAAACACTAATTTCTGACTACCTTATTCTTTGAACTCTTCCATGGCGTGAAATTTGGTATGATGAACAAGGACGCCATAAGGAATTTTTTGAGCCCGGGAGGCCATCGCCAGACCCCATAGGAGGGAGGAGGTTCAAAGGACGGTTCAGCCCCCCATTTTACGAAATTGGGTCATCGGTCCTGTTTTGGTGTCATTTCCATATAATTGAATCCCGCTGAGTTCAAAAATGACATCAGTTTCAAAATTCGAGGCAGAGAAGTCTCTCAAATTTGAGATTTCTCAACCCATGTTTTCAATTTTTGCCAAAAACGGCCTAAAATCTACTTTTTTTCAACTTTGCACAACCTGTCGACCTCCCAATCAAATTTTTATCAAGATTTTCGAACTCTATGGGTAGATTACCACGTATAATCGCCTTTTACAACTTCCCATACCCCAACTCTAAGTGAGTGGGAGGGCCTAAAGTTGCTAAAATTGAGCCAATTTTTCACATTTTTGGGTAAAAATCACGATTATTTAATTATATACTTGCGCGAGAATATTTATCGGTCGAGGTTATTTATGCGATGTCTTGAGTAGTATAAAATATGTTCACCATTCAACTAATTTTTCAATTTCATGTTTTTAAAAATTCTTCCCCATTATTGACTGAGAAGAAATGTGTTAAAAACATGAAATTGAAACTTACAGTGTTTATCGGTTATATGAACGTCGGTTATAAGAACATATTGCTTATAAAAACCAATTTTGAAAGTCCCCACAAAACTCCCATAAGACATAATGTTAATTGTAATCGCTTTTAAGAACATTGGTTATTAGAACATATCGCTTTTAAGAACCAGATTTTAGGTCCCTGCAGTGTGAAATATCGTATGTAAAAACATCAAGGCATTAAAAACCTTTTTTTTTTTTGTGAAACCTGAAGTAACTCTGGTGAACAAAGACTTCAATCTTACCAATGTGTGGACAAAAACATGTGGAAAAGTACAGTAGAGTAGAATGGGACCAATTCGTCACGGATATTAGTGTTTTTAATTTGGTCCCTAGTTGTAAATCTTGGGTTTTTAAATGTTGATTTGATGGGTGGCGAGCACTGTACTCAATTTTTCTTGAAAAAGGATCTGACTACTACCTCTTCGCCACTGAGCATGCGGCAAAAATCTTATATACTTATGATTCAAAATCGTCAAATTTGTCAAAAAATATACTTTACTTTACTTTACTTTACTTTGAATAATTGCCTTATGTCTAAATGTGTTTTAAAGCGTACAATGGCTCTTCTTCAATCAATAACACTTAATTTAAATTTTATATGTCAATTTCCTCCCCCTCCCCCCACCAAATATCACTCTAATAACGAAAAAAAGGCATTTCTGGTTATAAGAACATATCGGTTATAGTGACGAAATCTCCAGTTCCCTTCAAGGTTCTTATAACCGATAAACACTGTATTTTGAAAAGAAAAAATTTTTAAATTAGAGAAATTTTGAAATTCAAACAATTTTATAGTTGGAAAACATTTTACAGAATCTTTTAAAAAAACTTTCCAACTCGAAAATTACTAAATTTCAAATATTTTTTTCAACATCATGTTTTTTAAAATTTCTTTCTCACGCAATGAGTAATTGAAAGAAATATTAAAAGTGATAAAAATACAAGAGACGTGATTTAAAAATGTTCAGTTTCTTTCAAGTTTCAGGCTTCTTCAATTTTTCCTTCTCAAAATCGCCACTGTAATACGAGTACTAGGAAATTTTCGGAATTGTTAAAACATTGTGTTACTTACATGCATGTATCGATCATCAGTCTCGTTGTTAGGCGGAAGTGCCTCTAAATGGTATCTATATTCTCGTTTTCTTCTGGACATAATGTCCATTCCGGCATTTGGAAATTGCGTATAACAAACATCGCGATATGGTACACATTCCGAGGTTACCGGCGCGGCTAAAGGAAGCCCGCTGGAACCCATTAAAAACCAAGTGAGTGGTTTCGTCCAGATCATTTTTTTATAACATATATTTTACGAAAGTGCTTTACCAATACGCGGCGGTTGAATACTGAATGTGTTCGAAGTAGAATTGATTTGATCGTCTTAATGAAGGAAACTTTTCAAAGCCCACAATTTTTTATCATGTTATACGCAAATTTTTCAGAATCCTTAACAACCATAAAAATATTATACTAGAGATAATTACTCAAGATAAAACAAAATTGCGTTTAATTTCTACTCATTTTTCAATGTACAGCGATTTAATCACAAACACATATCTACGTTTTTATCATAACGACTCATTTATTTTTATATTAATTAATTTGCTAGTATTTTTCCACTTCAACGTATTTTATAAAGTTTGATCAATCGATCGATTGTTCAAAGAACTAGGTACTTGAATCAAGTTCGCTAAATTCTAATCCAGCGACTTCGATTCAGCCATGAATTAGAATTACTCAAGTATTAGTATGTTACCAGTAGAGTGGGTCGTCTTCGACTTTCTTTTTTAAAAAAGTTGAAAGTGGCTATTGAAAGAAAGTTGTGAATGGATGCTAAAAAGCTGTGCTCATTTCACAGATAGGGTTAAAAAAAATTTAAATTAACATAACAGTCCAAAAAAATCTCCAATTTTTTGGGGAGATACAATGTTGATTAGTCTTGTTGTACTCATTTAATGAGAGAAAAAATATTTCAGCAGAGTTTTCATCATTTTTGAAAGTTTAAAAAAAAACGATCATTTGAATTACATTCAAAAATAATGTAAAACCACTAAAATATAGCCAAATGAATTTTTTTCACTTATGCGTATAGTGAATTAGTGTAGGTACCTACTGAAGAAGGAGACGTAGTCACATAGTTATAATCATGTACTTTGTCGACATCATGATTGATAGATAAACGAAATAAAGTGTTATCAATGCGAGGGCGATGGCAATTGTAAAGGCTAGCTACATTTTGGATTCCGTAGTTAATCGACTTGTGAGCTTAGAAAACTCAATCAGCAGATTACATCTGTGGTTTGGGTATTCAAGGATTGTGATCTCGATTTTGTTATCAGTAAAAAATTTAGCATGCAGTGAAGTGAAGCAAGTATAGCATTATTAGAATATTAATTTCAAAATATTTCACAAGCCAATGCTGATACTGATATCAATGATGTGGATCGTAAAGTTTTCTACTGATCACAAGCAAGATAGTCTATGATCCAAACACATAAAAGTGTTCACTTACTAAAATTTTTTGCCAACCAAAAAATTTATATGAGAAAATGTAAATAGGACCTGCGACATCCCAAAAAACCTGATTTCGACGTTTCAGACTTGCACAATGGGAGGCTGGAGCCTCAAATGGGTGTTTTTGGGAAAGGGGTCGCAACCAAAAAAATCAAAAAGGGTCACGTAGAGGACCTTCAACAGATACCAAATATGTAATTTTTTTCACTGAGACTTTGTACAAACGGATTCTATTGCAATTTGAATCCAGTTTTTTTTTTTTGCATTTTTGACCAATTTTAACAGTTATATGCCCCTACACGAGCAAGTACGACCAGCAACCAAAAGATTCTTACTAATTACATTAGCTAAGGTCATTTTGAACCGAAATTCGAAAAAACGGTTGAAAAATACCTGCACAAGGATGAGTTATCGCGCCAAGTAGGTTTGTGAGTTACCCCCACTCCAAAATCTAATTTTGCGGCTTTTCATCAAAAATACCCGTGCGACCTATCAAAAAAGGTTAAAATTTCGCGTAGAACCCGAAAATTACATTCATTTTTCATTTCAACCCCTCGGGAGGGAGTAGGGGGTGGTTCTCCATCCCAAATCTGAATTTTGTTATTTTCTCACAAAAATACCTGTATGATGTATCAAAATCGAATAAAATTTCGCGTAGAACCTGAAAATCGTGTCCATTTTTCATTTCAACCCCTCGGGAGGGGGAAGGGGGTGGTTCTCCATCTCAAATTCGAATTTTGTGATTTTCTCATAAAAATACCTGTACGATCTATCTAAACTGAATAAAATTTCGCGTAGAACCTGAAAATCGTGTCCATTTTTCATTTCAACCTCTCTGGAGGGGGAAGGGGGTGGTTCTCCATCTCAAATTCGAATTTTGTGATTTTCTCATAAAAATACCTGTACGATCTATCTAAACTGAATAAAATTTCGCGTAGAATTCAAAAATCAGATCAATTTTTCATTTCAACCCCTCGGGAGGGAGAAGGGGGTGGTTCTCCATCTTAAATTCGAATTTTGTGATTTTCTCATAAAAATACCTGTACGATCTATCTAAATTGAATAAAATTTTGCGTAGAATTCAAAAATCACATCAATTTTTCATTTCAACGCCTCGAGGGGGTGGTTCTAAAATCTCAAATCCGAATTTTGTGATTTTTTGAGAAAAAAAATTAAGTATGCGCAATCTCTTGAATTTGAGTAAAATTTCGTGTAGAATCCGAAAATCACATCCATTTTTCATTTCATCCCCTCGGGAGGGAGAGGGGGTGGTTCTCTGTCCCAAATCTAAATTTTGTAATTTTTTCATAAAGATACCTGTATGATCTATCAAAATTGAATAAAATTTCGCGTAGAATTCGAAAATGACATCAATTTTGTATTTAAACTCCTCGAGTGGGTGGTTCTAATATCTCAAATTCAAATTTTGTGATTTTTTGAAAAGAAGAGCATATGTGTTCTATTGAAATTGATTAAAATTTCGCGTAGAATTCGAAAATCGTGTTCAGTTTACATTAAAACTCCTTGGGATGGTCTCCTCCCCAATTTTGAAAAAAATCGCAATTCAAATTTGAAAATAATCGCATAGCTATAGTCGTAGAGGTATTTTAGTCCGAAAATCAGAAAATTTACTTTTTTTGGGGGGGGGCATCTCCAGAGGGGTTGAAATGAAAAAGTGATGTGATTTTCGAATTCTACGCGAAATTTTAATCAAATTCAAGAGATCGCGCATACTTACATTTTTATCTCAAAAAATCACAAAATTCGGATTTGAGATTTTAGAACCACCCCCCTGGAGGGGTTGAAATGAAAAATTGATATAATTTTCGAATTCTACGTGGAAATTTTATTCAATTTTGATACATTATACAGGTACTTTTGTGAGAAAATAACAAAATTCAGATTTGGGATGGAGAACCACCTCCCTTCCCCCTCCCGAGGAGTTGAAATGAAAAATGGATGTGATTTTCGGATTCCACGCGAAATTTTATTCAATGGAGATTGATCGTACAGGTATTTTAGTTTGAAAATCAAAAAATTTACTTTTTTGGGGGGCCATCTCCAGAGGGGTTGAAATGAAAAAGTGATTTGATTTTCGAATTCTACGCAAAATTTTAATCAAATTCAAGAGATCGCGCATACTTACATTTTTTTCCTCAAAAAATCACAAAATTCGGATTTGAGATTTTAGAACCACCCCCTCGAGGCGTTGAAATGAAAAATTGATGTGATTTTTGAATTCTACGCAAAATTTTATTCAATTTAGATAGATCGTACAGGTATTTTTATGAGAAAATCACAAAATTCGAATTTAAGATGGAGAACCACCCCCTTCTCCCTCCCGAGGGGTTGAAATGAAAAATTGATCTGATTTTTGAAGTCTACGCGAAATTTTATTCAGTTTAGATAGATCGTACAGGTATTTTTATGAGAAAATCACAAAATTCGAATTTGAGATGGAGAACCACCCCCTTCCCCCTCCCGAGGGGTTGAAATGAAAAATGGACACGATTTTCAGGTTCTACGCGAAATTTTATTCGATTTTGATACATCATACAGGTATTTTTGTGAGAAAATAACAAAATTCAGATTTGGGATGGAGAACCACCCCCTACTCCCTCCCGAGGGGTTGAAATGAAAAATGAATGAAATTTTCGGGTTCTACGCGAAATTTTAACCTTTTTTGATAGGTCGCACGGGTATTTTTGATGAAAAGCCGCAAAATTAGATTTTGGTGTGGGGGTAACTCACAAACCTACTTGGCGCGATAACTCATCCTTGTGCAGGTATTTTTCAATCGTTTTTTCGAATTTCGGTTCAAAATGACCTTAGCTAATGTAATTAGTAAGAATCTTTTGGTTTCTGGTCGTACTTGCTCGTGTAGGGGCATATAACTGTTAAAATTGGTCAAAAATGCAAAAAAAAAAAAACTGGATTCAAATTGCAATAGAATCCGTTTGTACAAAGTCTCAGTGAAAAAAATTACATATTTGGTATCTGTTGAAGGTCCTCTACGTGACCCCTTTTGATTTTTTTGGTTGCGACCCCTTTCCCAAAAACACCCATTTGAGGCTCCAGTCCCCCATTGTGCAAGTCTGAAACGTCGAAATCAGGTTTTTTGGGATGTCGCAGGTCCTATTTACATTTTCCCATATAAATTTTTTGGTTGGCAAAAAATTTTAGTAAGTGAACACTTTTATGTGTTTGGATCATAGACTAATAGAAAAAGGAACAAACTAATAAATAAATTTTCGGCTGTAAATTTGAAAATTTTATCTAAATCAAAAAGTAAAAACAACCGCTTATACAAAAATTCAGGACTTGGGAAGTAAAGTCAGTAGTTACAAGAATAAAATTTCTGAAGAAACAAAAAAGAAACTCTTCAATTACCTATTTTTAATTTCATAAATAAATAATCTGTGTTCACTGTTCAGCTTGAAAATACAAAACAAAATAATGAATGAAAAACGAAAAAATTGCACTTTGAAAACTGAAAAGAAAAGAAAATAATAAAATTCAATTTTTACAGGAAATTTTGAATTTTTTATGCTTTAAAATTTTTAAAAATTGAATTTTGGAACTGGTATTTGGAACTGGAACTGGAATTGAAAACTGGAACTAAACCAGGGATGTCTAGCCAATGCGATTGGCTAGAGCTAACGGCTAAAAGCTAGAAAAAAAATTGATTGGCTAGAACTAATGGCTAATAGCTAGTGCGAGTTGATCGGCTAGCTATTGGCTAGCTAATGGCTAATTTTTTTAAAAATCATGTGGCACCTCTAAATACTCGTTATTGTTTTCTCTAAGCAAAAATACAAAGGAAAATCAGTTATTTCATCTTTTGAAGAAGAAAAGTGGAAAAACTTCTTAAAAAATGAAATTAAAAAATAAAAGAAGCTAAATCATAATTTCATTTATAAAAATATCCAATTAAATTTAGAATTTTCCTATACAGATTAACATAAATCAAGAAAAAAAGTAAGCCAATAGCCATTTAGATTTTATTGGCTAGAGCTAATGGCTAATGGCTAGCAGAGTTGATTGGCTAGCTAAAAGCTAAAGCTAAAAAGTGTGAAAATCCTATGGCTATCGGCTAATGGCTATTAGCTATTGGCTAGCTAGACAGCCCTGAACTAAACAATTTTGAGAACAAACTGGAACCAGAACTGAAACTGGAACTACTATCATTTCAGTTTTCCATCACTGTAAAAAGAACTATGGGCTTCCTAGTACCTCTAACCACCGCTGATGGTTGTAAAGCGTTACTGTAGCATGGTAAAACTCGTCATCGTCCAACAACTGCTTATAGAAGCTAGTTGTTGTCGTCTACGTTTTTATCATTTTTTTTATCATCAAAGTCAAACTATTTTTATTTTTCAAAATAATACTCGAAGACGATTATTCATCACGTAGCTAGTTAATGGTAAATATTTATCTATTTCGTGTTATTTTGTGTTCCATAGCTTCAACTTAGAATGTTGCTCGTAAATGAAAAATAGGGCAAATTGTTGAATTAAGAATTGATGCATTAAATCGATTCGCTGTACCCTAGAATGCCTAACAGATTAGACCAGATTTATCGAAGTTTGGTGTTTTCCAAATATTTTACGAAAGGTTGGGGGAAACCGGAGAACTTGAAAAGGTACGCATTTTATATTTCCCTACCTTTGTAAATGAGTAAGTAGGTACCATACGTTTTCTAATATGATATGTATTTTGTTATTAGGATATGCGAGTTTCGTAAAATCGTTTCTGACCGTGAAGCATGTTTCAAGTTGGTCTCGCCCGATTACCCCGTCTACATAGAACGAGTAAGTGATACCTACTCAGTTTTCACTGCCCTATGTTGACAGAACGAGAAACGATTCAACGTTATTAGTTTAATATAGATAGATAGGTAGAAGTATCAGTTAATTATATTTTCAGCTTTGTCCCCTCCTCCTCTTCCCCCTAATTCGTAATCGACTTTCGGGCTTGGGGTCAAATAACCCCATGAAATAGATCAAGAAGCTTCGAAAACCCACTCATACCAACTTATTCATATGTATTTAAAAAAATATTTCCCATATTACGATTTGGGTAACCCATTAACTAGTAGCAATTTCTCACATTATCATTATTTTTCAGGAAGAAGACGGTGGACATTATAACGTGATAGACGGATATTTTTACACACCATTTGCTCATTATTTGCCTGAAGTTGTTCCGGAAGAATGTCGAAAAGCGTATTTTCAAATGATAATGCCGAAGAAATGGCAATCGGAAAACTATAAACCAATTATTCTTCAGATCGCGGGTACTGGCGATCAGGTTCGTTGAAAATTACTCGACTGTCTTTTCGCTTTGTTTGTCTCTCAGCACCTAGGTCCTCGCCAGTAGCGTGCAGAAAATTTGGAAATATTCACGTAGAATGATTTCAAAAAAGTAAGGGTAAAATACGTTACACAGATATGCACCCTTTCTCCCTTCCTTTTTACCAGATTTTTCCCTAAGCCCCCAGGCAAATGCTATATTCATTGCAGGCAATCCAGCTTTTTTCGAATTTGGCTACAAAAAAAATGTAAAAAATATTTTGTACCTACAAATTTGAAAAATGTATCCATTATTCTAACGAAATCTCTTGAGCTCAAACGAAAGAAGAAAAATTGAAAACCTTAAATTTCGTAAATTTTTCCAGGCTGTCAAGAGGAAACGAAAACCTCCCTCCCAATCTCTGTTTAATGTAGTTTTTCGACCCCTTACATTTATTCTCATTGACGTTAATAAGGTTGCCTAACCAGTTTGCCGCAAATAAATTTTCTTCCTCATTCATCCTAACACTTCCACAACCAATCTGCACGCTACTGGTATTTTAATAGATGATGATAAATGAAACTAATTTTGCAAATTTTTAATTCATTTTGAATTGTGTTGTGTGTTAGCATTACTGGAGACGAAGAAATCTTATTGCAAAACCTTTGATCAATGAGGCTGGCATCGGTTCGATAATTCTGGAAAATCCTTTTTATGGCAGAAGAAAACCCAAAGAACAAATGTTAGTACCTATATTAATATTGCAAAGCGGTCGATATTTTTCGATCATCGCATGTTGATGCACCCTGTACCATTTTTCGTAATTTAACTTATTGTTTCATTTTATTTAATTTGCAGAAGAACGATTCTTCAAAACGTATGCGACATATTTGTAATGGGAGGATGTCTGATTTTCGAATCAATGGTGCTATTTCATCTTTGTGAAAGATTGGGCTATGGTCCTTTAGGTGTCACCGGATTGTCAATGGGTGGACACGTAAGTCAATATGATGGTGAAGGGGGGAAGAGTTGTTCTAGCCCAATTTCTCAGTTTCAGAATAATCTTCTATGTGCCTATTTTTTATCTTTTTTTTTTTTTTTTTTTTTTTACAGATGGCTTCTCTGATAGCTGCATGTTGGCCGAAACCTTTAGTAGTTGTACCTTGTTTATCCGGCACTACATCGTCGCACGTGTTTACGCAAGTAAGTGTCCCTAGCTTGGCTCATTGATTATAGAAATACTACGTCGAGTATTTCTATAATCAATGGCTTGGCTCACTGTGTTGCAAATAATTACTGATGTTTGCATTGGCGGACGCAGACGACTTGAAGAGCTGTGCCAATTTTTTTCTAGGGCAGGGTTTTTGATGTTTTCTTCAGTATCTTTCGCTGAAGGTATTTTCCAATACTTGTGGCAATTGTCCAAAAACTAGAGAAATTCTTGAAATTTTAAAAATTGATCAATATACCGAAAATCGGGCGATTTTCTAAAAATAGGACGATTGTACAGAACTGGGATGAATTTTTCCATAAACCCAGACAAGTTGAAACATTTTTCAAATATTGGATGATTTTCCAAAAATTAGTACATACTTTTTCAACGCTTGAAACGTTTTTATTCGAAGATTTTTCTGAAAACTCAACTTTTTTAAAACAAACAAACAGTGCCAAACAACTGACAAAATTTCCAAAAATGAAAAATTTTCCAAACTTGAAGAATTTTTCTAAAATTGAAGCATTTTTCCAAAATTGAAGCACTTTTCTAAAATTGAAGCATTTTTCCAAAATTGAAGCATTTTTTCAAAATTTAATCATTTTTTCAAAATTGAAGCATTTTTCCAGAATTGAAGCATTTTTCGAAGATTGAAGCACTTTTCTAAAATTGAAGCCTTTTTCCAAAATTGAAGCATTTTTCCAAAATTGAAGAATTTTTCCAAAATTGAAGAATTTTTCCAAAATTGAAGAATTTTTCCAAAATTGAAGAATTTTTCCAAAATTGAAGAATTTTTCCAAAATTGAAGAATTTTTCCAAAATTGAAGAATTTTTCCAAAATTGAAGAATTTTTCCAAAATTGAAGAATTTTTCCAAAATTGAAGAATTTTTCCAAAATTGAAGAATTTTTCCAAAATTGAAGAATTTTTCCAAAATTGAAGAATTTTTCCAAAATTGAAGAATTTTTCCAAAATTGAAGCATTTTTTTCAAAATTTGCATTCTGTGAAAATATCGCTATTCTGTTTTTTCCTCATTTTACAGGGAGTCATAAGCCGAGCATTGAACTGGGATATGTTGGAAGAACAATTTCATGCCAATTTGAGTTACAAGAATGACATCGCCGAAATGATTAAAATTAATGATAAGGTAAATGTTGTTTTTTGATCACCAAATCTATTGCAGCCGCAGAAAAGGAATATTAAGGGATAGGAGAATTTTTCAAAAAGTCTTGAAAAAATCTATACCAGTTGACAAAATTGTGTAAAATTATACTTATTTACAGGAAGTTTTTTCAAGAAGAAATTTCAATTTTTAAAATTCGGCAAATCAGCTTTTTTTTGGTAACACTTCAATGTGAATTAAAATCTAATAATTTTTCTATTTCAGAAAGCTTTTAAAGCTGGCCAAGAATTCGCCGCCCGGGCTTCCAGTTATTCCGATCGAGTTTCTGCAGCAGCCTCACTCGACGACATTCAAATCGACAATTCGGAAAATCGAAAGAAAACCCGATCAAGAAAATCCCACAATCGAGAAATGTTGCTTTCAAAAAATCCTTGCTCCGAGCAAATTGAAGAGACTGATCACTACGTCGACGATATATCGAAATCAAGCTTGTCTTCCAGTTCGTGTTCAAAGTTGCAAAATTTTGATGAAACTCTGGCCGCTTTTCGCCCCACTGACAACGCTCAATTATTCGACGATGCGAATCTGCAAAACCGGACGCATACCAATGCCAAATCCAGTACAACCATCAATCACGTGTGTAACACGACAACCAATGCTGACGTCAGCATTTATGATCGCTGCACACTGGATAATCGGCAAGATCTCACTGGCGGATATTCGCATTATTTATGGAATCATCTGGCCAGATTTGTGCCGTACTCGACAACGTCCAAGTCGACGACAACGGCCACTTGTGATCCAGATAACATGATGATGAGCCCGCAACAAGCGCTTAGTTTTATGAATGGTATTATGGATGAGGTGACGCACTTGAAAAATTACCCCGTGCCAGTGGACACTTCGTTGGTGATTGCTGTCTGCGCTGAAGACGATGCTTATGTGCCTCTTGAGGGCATGACTAAATTAGATGAAGTATGGCCTGGGGCACAAGTTCGATATGTGAAAGGAGGACACGTTCGAGCCTATGTTCAATATCAGAAAAATTTTCGGTAAGGGTCGCATTAATGGCATCAACGGTGTACAATTTTGAGAAAGTCCCCTTCAAGATGCCAAAAATTGAAATACCTATTGTTTAAAAAAATTAATCGTTATTGCATTGGCTCAATTTGTCATTTCCTAAAATCTGTAATTATCAGCAAAAATTAAGCTCATTTTTTGGGAGCATCAAAAGTCTATATTTAGGCTTTTCTGCTTTAGCCTGATCTAGAATCGTTTATTTATTCTAGAAAAAATTTCTGGATCAGTTCTCATCCGGAACACCCAGTGCCATAAAAAAAATGAAATAATGAGTTCCTACTGTTTGGCAATAACTGATTCAAATGCATACAGAGACATTGAAGTTTTACATGTTTGTTTTCTAATTTCAGATCGGCGATTGTAGATGCCTTTTCCAAATACCGTTCTACATATTCATCAACATTTTAACTGAGTTATGTCCCATCGCTATGAGCAGCGCCCATTATTGCCAAATTCAAAGTTGAATTCTGCCTGATGGAGGTCTAGATTATCCGTAGGAAAGTTTTATAATAACAAATGGACCTCACCGGGTAGAAACGTGCCACGATGCATCATTTTTATATCAGGTATGAGCCTACACACCGATTTTTGAAAGAAGAAAAATATGTTATTTACTCTAATAAAATTGTTTGTTGTTTCACCTGTGTTTCAAATCAATCAAATGAGTAATCAGAATGACAGATATGTAGGTAGGTAATAGACCATGTTACTGCTGGCTTGTATGCAGCACCAAACTGAAAAAAAACTGGGACCAATGGCCATTCACAGTCCACACAGTAATTGGACCAACCTTTTCATTTTTCACCTTTTTTTTTCATTTTTTTAGCTCAAAATTTACACTTTTTTGACTTTATTTAGATATTGGACAAAATAATAGATAGGAAATAAAATTCAACTGCTTGCGATGGGCAGGGCCATTCCTGGCCAGAAGGACTATCGACAAAAAAAAGAATAAAAATTTTAACCTCCTCTAGAAACTACAAAAAATTATGTTTTATGTTTCATTAAAAAAAAAAAAAAAAAAAGGTACTTTCAAAGTTCCAAACTTTCAGAGCTGTGAACAGGGTTGGTCAGTCAGCCGTAAGCTTAAGCCGTAAGCTGAAAAAAAGCTTTATTTCTGTTGCTCTATTAAGCCAGCCGAAAGCTTAAGCTTTATTATTTGTTAAGCTAAAGTCAGCTAAACACTATATTCTTTTCGGCTTTTAAGCGGCTTCAAGCTTCAAATTTTATTTTGGTTCATCATTGCAAAAAATTCAAATTCATGAGATGAAAGATGAAAAATACTTTTGTTAGTAAATTATTATTTTAAATTTTGAAGATTTGAATAAAAATGACTGAAATTTTTCAACATAAATTTTAAAAAATTGACATTTTTCAACACTTTTATTAAAATTTTGGAGAACAGTTGAAAATTAAAGCTGAAAGCCGAAAGTCAAAAGCCTTAAGCCGTAAGCCTTAAGCTTTAAAAAGCGTAACGCCATAAGCCAATCATTTTGAGAAAAGCCTTAAGCTATAAGCTAAAGCTTTATAATTTTTTTTTCAAGCGTAAGTCAGTCAGCCTTTTTTTTTTTCGTTTGGCTTACCAACCCTGGCTGTGAAAGTTGAAGGCACTAGCGCTGTCATGATTATGGCGATTGCTTCGCGAACTAAATAAATATTCTGGGTCTGCAATTCGAGTGGGCTGCCTATTTTACTGCAGTGTATAACTAATCTTTGGTCAATAGTTGATTTCAGTTTTCAGTCGTGGCGAGTAGAGTGCTGTTCAAAATATGTAGTACTGACTAGTCACTTGCATATGGTGCAGTAATTTTTGCTTCCTTAATTTTCTTTAATGTTAGCGGTTACCCTTTGAGGTTTCACTGTGCCATTATCCTACTAGTGATATCCATACATTTTCCTAAATATCAGTATGGATTCTAATGAATCAGTCATGAATAAAATGCAGCACAAATATTGGGTTACAAAACAAGCAGTTTTTCGTAAATTGGGAAGAAAGGAAGATGAATTTATCGTTGCTTCGGATTCAGAATTGGATGCCAAATTAGAGCTGTTCAATTCCATCCAAAAAACCACAGGATGCTTATTAAAAGTAATAAGTCGTTATCAGACCAATTTAAGCAGTAAGTTTTATTTTTTTTTCATATTGTAAGTAGGTATGTATGTGTGCACAACACAGCAGTCTTGTTTTTTAAAACGTATTTCCATATTTTCAATATCTCTTTTTTTGTAGCATTGGCAGTAGAAGAAAATGAAATGGGAAGTTTCATGAAGGAATATGGAAAAATTGACAGTACTCGGGCTGGTAAGATGATGGTTGCTGTAGGCACATCATTATCATACACAGGACAACAACGATTTATTTTGCAAACTCCGCTAGATCGTCTGTATCAAGTGAGTGATGTATAAGGTTCAATTTTAAATACAGATGCTCTAGGAGCTTGAGTCTCCCCCTTAAGCGTGCTAAAGAAATCTGCCACCAGAAAAATGTCAAAAAAAATTGCATGCTTTGCTTTTCAAACATCTTTTTTAAAAATAAAATCGTCCTCGATTCACTTAAGCTCTATACCTACTTCAATTAATCTCATATTTCCTAAATAAATCTTGTCAGGTGAAAATTTGACATTTCAAATCAGTGAAGCAAGTATCACTGAGAATCAGGGCTTTTTACTGATTTTTCTGTCAGAAATCCCTGATTTCTCAGTCAATCTACAATTTGTCAGAAAAAAATTAGTAATTTTGACTTGATTTTTGACATTTACCCAACTCATTCAGAAAAAAAGAATTTGTATTAGGTACCTATCTACGTACCTACCTATTATTTATTGTTACAAAAATCGTACAGCTCTTCAATTTTTTTCTGTTCTAATAATTTACATTGTATATACCTATATCATCATCTACTAAAAATGAAAAATACCCTTGATACCTATGCCACTGAAATAATAAATTGTCCAATTTTTCTTTGAATTTCGATAACCTCTTCCCCATTTTTTCTCGAATTCTTGACACTTTCATTACCTACATAATTTCTAGTTACGCTCATGGCACTTTTTATTCTATTTGAATGCGAGTTTTTTCTCTTCCTTCATATCATTGCCTTTCATTTCAGAAACTAGAAACCTTTCATAGGAGAGCTATAGCTGATACACTTCAAACTGTCCAGAAAATGGAGAAAACCAGAACTGAATATCGAGCTGTCCTGAATTGGATGAAAGATATATCACAAGAATTAGACCCTGATACCTATAAACAAATGGAGCGATTCAAAAAAGTAATTTTTCTCTTTGTGCATTTTTTTCATTTTTTTTTTTTTAAGTTATTAGATACTTATTTTAGACTGATTTCAGGTTCAGGAGCATGTTAAAATATGTAAGGCTCGATTTGACCGATTAAAAGCTGTATGTGTTACAAAAATAGATGTTCTAGCTGCATCCAGAAGTAATATGTTTTCCAATCTTCTATTATTATATGAGAGATCATTCCGTGAATTCACAGAAAAGTGTGCGAATACTTTCACAGTGATTTCCAACAGTTTTAAAGGTACTTTTGCTTGCAACAATTCAGTATGATTTCTAGTCACATATCTCACCATAAAATCTCATTACTTTGCATTTTTATCCATAAAGAAATGTGACTAGGTGTAGGTACCTATTGAATTATTTCGATTTTTTTTTTTTGTTTTTTAGGCTATCAGCATTACGATTTTTGTGTTGTCAGAGAGTTATCTGATTTAAAACCAGATTCTTCTATCATTGCCCATCAAGATCATGAGAAAAACGAGGAAACGTTAGTACCCATCGAATAATTTTTCGAAACATTGAATGTAGGTAGATCTTTTGGTAAAACAAATTATGTAATTTTTCCATTTTTAGGCTATTGGAATTGGAAGAATCCGTAGCCAGTGAAAATAATCCATCATCACCACTACCACAGGATATTGATGTTGATAATTTGCTATCAGTAGAAAGTCAGAATTCGGATGAATTGCTGTCTGGTATATTTTCCCAGTCTTCACTGCTGTCGCCGTCATCTGCACAGAGCTCGTCCAATACAATTTCGAATAATTTTTTCCTACCTTCCCAATTGTTGTCCCTTCAAACCAAAGCTGCATCTGCACCTCAAAATGTTGAAAGTAAGTGTTTAAATTTTCATGATTTCATTTCCATTCATCAACAAAAAATTCTATAATTTGTAATTAATCTAATGATTATTTACCTCTTTTTTCAGATAAGGTTGATTCATTACCAAAGAAGTTGACTGATTCTAGTCCTGCGAGTAAACAGGTGAGATAATAGCTTTGTTCGTTTTGCTACACTTTCTACACGGTGTAAAAAGTGTGCACTTTTTCTGTTCGTTTTTTTTTGAGCCTACACTAGCTGCACCGATTCTGTTCGTTTTTTTCAGTGCATGCACCGTGTACGTTTGGTGTACACTTTTCCACACTTTTTAAAAGGAGGTGTGAAAAGTGCAGTGCAGGTTCGGTTAGTTTTTCTCCTACCCTAAACCGAGTTGCCCAAGACCTACACCACTTGCACCGTGCATTTTTTGAATTAACCCAGTGTAAAAAGTGTGAGGAAAACGAACAAAGCTACACTTTTATAGGTACCCACCATATTCGTGGTTGGCAAAGCTTCTATGCAACCTGCTTCTACCTCAGCATTTCAAATTCTCATTTTGTTATCCAATTGCTTTCAGGTGAAACCTAATTCGTGGTATGATGTGTTTGCTGAATTAGATCCATTATCAAATCCTGATGCTGTTAGTAAATCTTCTGCTGATCAGCATAGGAACTGCTAATACCATTTATTTGAAATTTAGATTTTTATGTACTCGCATGTATCACTTTTGAGTTTAAGTGCCCAGTTGTATTTTAAACAGTATTCTGTTTTATTAAGTACATAATAATAATATTATGAAAAAACAAAAGTGCATGGTCGAATAATGAAAGAAAAAAAAATCAGGAGTGAATTACTGATTAAGTGCTGAAAAAATTTTCATCGTCAAAATTTTTTCACTTAAAATTTTTTTTGTTCGGTGTAATGACAAAAGATACGTATTTCTCCGCCTTTTACATCACCATAAAAATTAAATGGTGAAAAAATCGCCATAAATTGATCATGTAAGGTGAACATGATGTTTTATACTCCGAGATGTGTAAATGTAAAACTCGATGTACTCAAATATAATTATTCAATTTTTGTTACTTTTTTAATGCCTAAGATCGCCTAAAAGTTGTACTTATTTTTATGTAGAATCGTATACGTTGATGAAATCGAGTGAATCTAAAAATAATTTCCAATATTGGAACAGTTTTTTAAAAAAATTCCAAGACGCCTATGAAATTTATTTGCTATGCATACCTGTGTGTCCAATGTATCAATAAGCAGTTGCTAAATTTTCTATAATTATGTATCATGTATGCTAATGTGTCCCTCGAATTTCAGGTTATACCTAATGTTACAGTTTTGTAAATACAATCTTTCAAGATTGACGTTCATTGCTTTTGTTGTTTTTTCAGGTTCAATGTGTAAATTATTTTTTATTCTTTAGATCGATAGGTAAGAGGCTAAGAGCCTAAGAGCACAATTTTACGAATTTTGTAACTTTGACTTCAAACCCATTTTTTGACAGAAAATTTTCATAGGAAAAATTTAAAAATTCGCTCATGGAATTTTATGCATTGAGATAAAAAGCTAAAATTGGTACCTAGATCTCATAAATTTTCATTCTTGGTCACTAAAATTGAGTTACATACTGAAGTGAATGTGAACCATTTTCGTGAACTTTTCTCAAGTGCTGGAAAATTTCAAAATTTTCTGGTGGCTCCGAAACTTCTCGAAACTATTTCCAATCGATTCGAGAGGTCGACATTGGAGCATATCATCACTTTCAGCTTTTTTCCCCTTGCTGATCAAATTAGATTTTCATATATTTCAAGGCGATAAGGTAATTTTTAAATATCAAAAATTCGAGAAGTGAACTTTATTGGCAATAATTGAAATTTTGGACATGGGATTTTTTTAATGGTGTACTTTCGATTAATTTTTATTTCAGCTCAACATTCTAGTTCAGGTTAGGGTACCTCCCATGTAAGTGGTTTTTTTAGAGGGGGTGGGGAAATTGATTAATTTTTGGGCACTATTTTAGAAAATTCTATTCAGATCTTGAAAAAAATCCCAATTTTAAACCAACTTCAGAAATTTTTTCAATTTTTCAAAAAATTGTCTCATGTAGCTTTTCCAGCTTTAAAAATTGCTTACGCTTTGAGTCCAAATTTCCAATATGGAAATAATACCAAAAATTGAAAAAAGTTCAAGTTCAAAAAATTATGCTCGAGTACCCTACCTACCTATTCAGTTTTTAGAAAATTATGTGCAGATATTAAAATAAAATAGGTAAGTGGGAGAGGACAAAAATTATGATGAAAAGAAACACCCTATCCCAAAAAAAAGTTGCTACACTTTTTCCTGTAGTTAAATTAGGTACCTACAATCATTCATAAGTGATCAAGGATCAACTTTCAATTTTTAGAAATGAAACTGACCAACTAATTTTGGTAACTCTGCCTTTGATTAGATATCTGCTCGATATTTTTACATTTTGGCAAAATTGAATTTGCGAAAGACCCTTTTTTTGTACCTACTTTGGCTACTTTTTGAAATTACCAAGTGTATAAAATCGGTGATACGATACCCATAGATTCATATAATTTATGATCACTATTATGTAATTTAATTTCAATTGCACAAAATTTTTCTTCACAAGTTCTCATTTTCAAATACCAATTCCAGCCCGTGGCGTTTCTTTCCTACACAATTTTGAAAATTTTTCAACATCCAAAACCTCCAAAAATTCGAAAAATCCTCTGGACACAGGTCGAACTCCATGGCAAAGCCATAAAACCAGCCATCAGCGCTGCAGCTGGCCGTTTATGTAACCGTTATTGATATAGCTGTTTTTTTTCTGTACAAGTCGGCGTACTTGTTACGACTCTATATTCCTTTAGTTGGTACTCTTAGTCCCGCGCAAGTTGTGTGCTTGTCGCATTCACTTGTACGCGTTAGCGTCGTGTTGCATTTAAATTTTCGCGTTTTTTTCTGTTTTGTTTTGTTCTGTTCTGTTTTGTTTTGTTTTTTTCGTTTCACTTCCTCGTTCTTCGTTGGTGTTTTTTTCTTCCTGTTTTTAATAGTGTTAATTTCTCACCAATATTTTTTTAATCCAATAAATTTTTCTCTCCGCTACCAACTTGAATTTTTTTATTCAAATTTTTCTTCTTCCAAAATTTAAACGCATAAATAATCGAAATCCGAAAGTGAGATTTAGTAATTATCATCACTGAATTCCATTCTTAGTCAACCTACGTAGAAATACGTTAGGCTCGAAAAATGAAAGTGATTTTTGGACAAAGGTCGTTGCCCTATTTTTATTAGATAGCTACAAGACGAGTGCGGATTCGCGAGCGAAAAAAAATGAGCGATAAAAGCGACAAATGCGGAATTTGGAACGCGGTCGAAATTCCGAATGCATTCGATTACGTACATGTGTAGTTATTAAGTATTGGTTAGCGACGCGTCTACGTAACTTTCGTATGTAGCTTTAGCTTTGTAGCTATGTAGATGTAGACGTAGATGTACCTAGTACCTACATACATAGCGGAGAACTAGTCGTCGATCAATAACCTCGGTGCAAGTACAGTGATCTGTAATTTTGTATCTGTATCAACTCAACTTGCTACGGTGTGCGCGTTTGTGAATTTCGGTGTTGTTTACGTTTAGTGATCGCGCCGTGTCTAGTGCGTTTTGTCGCGTACGAACCTTCGAATAGTTTGAATGTCCGCATAGTCGTACGCGTAGTGCGTGAAGCCTTCCACCTACTGCCTGTCGCCAACTGCCTATCGCGTACTTGCATAATACGTCAATTTACGTACACATACGGTATACATTTCGAGCTCCATTCAAGGCTTTTGAAATTTGAATTTCGCGGCTTCGTCGAAAAAGCTTCGCGTTGCGTTCGCAGCCGATCGTAATGGCATTATCAGTGGCTGTGTTCGTGATCAAAAGAATATAGGTAGCATGTTCGTCGAAATTCGCTCCATCTTCTACGATTCGACGTTTGTTTTTAGATATCAGGTAAGGAATGTGTGGCGCCGGATGACTGCCATTTGTCGTATATGTATCCCAGTTTCATCAGAAAATTGATTTTTGGTCTTTTTTCGATCACCAGAGGATTTTGGTTTGGGTTTGGGGTCAAAATAACTTCGAAAATTGATTCAGAAGGTTAAAAAACATATATTTTGATACCCTACTCGATAATTTTGAAAGATTTTAATATTAGCCCCCTTCCTTACCCACCTTGCACCCCTTTTTTGTGTTTTTTTTTTTGTGGGAATGAATTTGAGAAGAAACTTGGATTTCAATACTACATTCGAAAGTGTTGAAATTTTTTTCAATACAGACTCCCCCCCTACTACCTCTGCGGATTCTGTTTCAGAATGATCACAAAATTTAATTCAGAAAATTTGAATACCCATGAATTCCTAATTTCCCAAGTTTTTCTCCAAAGGAACTGACTCGAATTATTTTGATGCTATTCACTCTATTTTTCTTGGCGGCTCTTTGCATTTTCCTTTGGCTCTTATCCTTCCTTTTTCGAGAATGAAAAATTTTATGAATATTTAGTTTTCCCGGCACGAAAAACAATAATAAATCGAATTCTGGAAACTTGAAGGCTTCGTCTTTATTTTTTGTACGTTGTTGATTTTCCTTCCAATTCACCATGGCACTAAAAAAAATGGGATGCCTTCTTCCGGCAATGAAAATACTTTTTTGGGACATTGTGTCCAACTTGTGAATTCAACATCAATATTTAAGATTTTTAGGGCACCAATTCCAATTATATCTCAATGATTTTTTTTTTTTGGGGGGGGGGAGAACTCCATGGTTTACAATTTGATAAAATTAAAATTTTATGTTGAAAATTCATTTGGAAGATAAGATTACAAAAAAAAGTACAACTCGGACATGATGTCCCAAGTTTCTTCAATTTGGACATGGAGTCCCAAACACCTAGAATTTCGTTCAATATCACAATTTCCTTCTCCGTTGATCACATTAGAGTCCCAAAAGTCTCAGCTAATTAAATTTGCATCAAAAAATTCTCGATTTGAACACTACCTGAACTTGTTCTGTGGCCATAGTGCCCTAAAATAACGCAATTGAAAAAAGTCTTTAAAAAGCAAACAGTGCTCAGCAAGAGTTCAAATTCAAAATTTGACAAGATTTGCTCTCTTCCCTCCCGCCCCTTCCCGAAAAATAGCTCGGGCACGAACATAGTTATTATTGTTTTAGAATTAACAATTCTGAGGAAGCATCTCAATTCTCAAAAACCTTCAATTCGGCCAGTGTGCTGAAAAAAATCGTCTGAGTGTCCAAAACTTCAAATTCGAACTCAATATCTCAAAAAATTTCAAAAAGATATATCACCGTTCTAACAATTCTCAATTTGGACATAATGTCCCAAAAACTCTCAATTTTGTCGGCGCAGCGTCACAAAAACTTCCGATTTGACCGCAGCGTTTCCATAGAAAACTCAATCACAACACAATTTCCGAGTTGTTCATTTGACAAAATCTGTAAATCTTCAAATTTGTATATGATTTCTCAAAAATCTCAAAGGGGACATAATAATGTCCCAAAAATGTAATCAAAATCTCTCAATTTTAGTCATAGTTTCTTAAAATCTCACTTATTTGGTCATCAAATCCAAAATAATTCAATTGGGACATTATGTCCGAATTCTTTTTTGAGACATACGTTGGAATAATTTGTTCGAACACAGCTTCCCAAAAATCCTCAAAATGCGAAAATGCGATCTAACGAAAAACCAAAACTTCACAACTTGAGTATGTATAGAGTATCCAGTCCCAAAAGAACTTGATTGAGATATAATTTGACTTGGTGTCGCAAAAATTTTAAAGGACATTTAATGCTCGAGCAATTCTCAAATTGGACACAATATCCCAAAAATTTTCGATTTTTTCAAAGTGTCACAAAAAATCTTCAATTTGACTATGATTTTCCAAGAAAAAAACCTAATTGAGACACGTTTATTCAACAGCATCTGAAGAACTTCAAATTTAGATATGGTGTCCCAAAAATCAAAATTAGGACATAATGTCTCACAAATATTACCAAAACTTTTCAGTTTTGTCAAATTGCCTCAAAAGCTCATAATTTATTCAAAGAGACCAGAAAAATTCAGTTAGGACATTATGTCTGAATTTTTTATTCAAACGTACGTTTTGAATAATTTATTCGGACACAGTGTCCCAAAAACCCTCAAATGCTAACATGATGTAGGTAGGTACTCAAAACTTCTCAACATGGCCGAAGTACTCTCACAAAAAATCTATTAGGATATAATTTAATCAGACTCGTTGTCTCAAAAATATTAAATTTGGACATAATGATCTAAAAATCTCAATTGGACTTTAGTACCCAAAAAATGATTGTTATAGGTGGGTAATTTCTCAACCCTTTTTTTAGTCACATTATTCCAAAAACTTTTAAGACGACAGATTTTTGATATTTTCATTTGATGAGGATAAGATATTTTTCATTGGAATTGCAACAAGTTTATTTCTGAAATTTCTATAACTTTTTTATATTTTGCTGTTACCAATTTCAATTCACTTACTTACTAAAATTGTTTAAAAATGTTGAAACCCCAAAAATCTATACTTATTAAAAAATATGATTTTGAAAAGTGCAACAAAAAATCGTTGCAGAATTTCGTCAAACTATTTTTCTAAGTTTTTAAAAATCCAACAGAGTCATAATTTAATTTCTCCCAAACTTTTCATGTTTTTTGTCAAGTCGTACAAAACCTTATTATATGGGTGGGGGATAAAATTTGTCCTTCATTTGATCGTCAATTTCATAGGGTGACCAAAAAAATTATTTTGATAGGCCTCAAAAATTTTTATCATACGAACAATATCTCAATAAGTCGCTGAAATTGCCCCCCTCCCTCCAATGCTACCCAGCCTTCGCTTTTTTGGAAGAAAAAAATATAACAATATTCGAAAATTGATCAAATCTTTCGATTGTTTGCCCAGATACACGAAGATGCATAATTGAAGCTGTACCAACTACGTACCCCAGTACGATCAAAAATGCCGACGAATTCGTCGAATCAAGCTCTTTATCCCACATGAAACCAAGCGAACCGATGGCGTGATGGTAATTCGGCAGTATTGTCGAAAATCTCGAGCGTTGTCGTATACCTAATCACCTACCCAGCTAAGACTGCCTTCAACTGCGGTCGCGGCATGCCTAATCGAAGAGGAACCCAGATCAGCGTAGCGGCCATTCTCCGGTCGACAATTTTGATCGCGGCGGTGCTCGCAGCCTTTCTAACCGACGGTTCGGAATGCAAAAATTTGAATAGCGTTGACCGTTGCGTAGGAGAAGAATTGAAATCCTGTCTCTGCGACGATGTCGCTCGAATCACCGAAGTTTATTGCCGGAGTATTGGATTAACCGCTGTGCCCAGTGTCCTGCCGTCTTCTCTTATTAAATTGTAAGTCTAATTTCTCATTAAATTTGTAGTTTTTAATTCTAGAAATAAGTTTTAGGTGGTCCGGATCCAAGCCCATGGTATGAAAGATTTTTTGAAGGGTATTCAACGTTTAAATCTAAAAATTAGGAAAAAGTCATTTTTTTTTTCTAAATCGGTTCATGTAAAAACAAATTCTGAAATTTTCATTACTGATTATTACCCGTTTTTTTTCTCAACGTATTCAAATTCCAGCTTCCCAGCTTATTATTCTTTTTGGACTTCAAAGGGCGGAATCTTTTGATATTTTTGAGACGCTATTTAACCTAAAGGCTGAACAAAATCACACAAAACTGAAATTTCATATGTACCTAAAAAAAGTTATTAAACTTTTTGAGATCCTCTAAGTATTTTTAACTCTGCAGCTTCCCAACTCATTTTGACTTTTTTTTAGACCACAAAACATGAATTTTTCACCATTTTCCATTTTTTTTTTCAATCTTGTAAGCACCTAAATTAAGCTAAAAAAATCGAAATATTTGTACATATTGAAGATTAATACCATTCATGAGCTTTTTTGAAGGTAGAACCCCTTTTTTTTTCAAAGCATAAAAACAAAATTTTACAGGCATCGCCATAATATATACAGAATTGTAATGTCCCAAGACCATTGCACGTCTACATCTCGTAAGTCACTCTTTTACGTAGCTCAGTAGAAATATCACCTATCAGTGTACAGACGTTACGCTGCATCTTGCTGTCTTACGTTGGACGACAGCCAGATCTTCTTCCGGTAGGTTTTTCTGTCATCTGTTTTATTCTACGTGAAGTCTATTCCACTGAAGGCAGTTCTGAGAAAATATCAAAAAAGAAAATATTATTATTCATTCCGCGTTAATTCAAAAAAATCAGAGAAGTTGGCAGCCCACAACACCCTTCATGGAATTTGTCCTTTACCCTCCTTCTTCGTCTCTCCAAAACAAATTGAAACAATCTAAAAATTTGGAGTGAATACCTTTTACTCCTAACGAAGGAATTTCGCCCTGAAAATAATCAATTTACTTTCAATTTGAAATTTTATTCACGAAACATAAAAATATATTTCAGTATTAGAAAATTTCAAAATTGATATAAAATTCACAATTTCCCAAAAAAGGGCAAAAATTTGGTTCCCGAGGCGGGAGGGAGAAAATGGAGAGTTGAAGGGCTCGCATATTTTATTTTCCACAAAAAATCTAAATTGAAAAAAATCGAAATGACTGGAAACAGTTCTTTTGATTTCGGTGGTTGCATCAACTTTTCAAGAATAGGTGCACACAAACCCTGGCACAACTCTTGGTGATAATCTAATGAGACATCATCCAACCAAAAATATTTTTCCCATTTTTTTTTTTCACTATTTCTATGTAAAAGCCTCTGAAAAATCGACTGGAGATGGTTCAGGTCTCAAAAGTTGAATGTGATCAAAATAAAATTTTTATTTATTTCACCACCAGCATAATTTTATGTAAAAAATTACTCAGAAATCTGGCCTTGAAATCAAGAATCCAGAAGAGGTTCGATTCCTCTCAGAAACTTTCAACTGTGTACACAAAAAGTACTACGCGATCAAAAATTCGTTTTTTTTTAAATTAATTTTTTTAGCCATTTTTATGCAAAAAAAATTCTTTGAAAAAAAGGCCTCAAAAAGAGATTTTAAGCGAAAATTTACTCAAAGCTTTGAATACTTCTATTTCTCAAATTACTCTTGGTCCCATGGTTCCTTTTATTGGACGCTGTCACGGTCACAACACTTGAAAAAAGTGAAGTGAATACATTTTTTAGCAACGATTGATTCAATGCAAGTGCACAGAATATATTGTAGACATTCACAGACCTATTCATACCAATACCCAGTATTCCACACCTCAATATCATACCAACTGTCGATAGGTATCTACTGCCTAGCTGGTGATTTTGATTTGATCGAGTTTTGTGGTTGCTTTTACTCGCTAAGTATAAGTATTGCTAGGTTATTCTTAATCAACACCGCGTGCGTCGACCAACAAACTGCTGGAAGTTTTTTTTTAATTCCAATATAATTTAGGTAGGTCAAGGTTGCCGAGATTGTATTAACGTGGCGCGGTGCGGGGTCGATAGCAGTTTCGCTGATTCTCTGATGTCAGTAATGGTAGGTAAACGAAAACCTACCATTATATGGTACCGTCGCCCAGCCCGACCCTCCCCACGCTGCGCCGGCGCCCCAGTTCCAAAGCGTAATATAACGACCACTTATAGACCTACATAGTTACATATATGTATTTTTCTATATGATTTCGTTCATTCGGCGTCGTTGTCAGCACTGCTCTCCAAATTCAAGTACATTTTTTTCTCAGTTTTGTTTAGTTTTTTGATGGCCTCTGGTCACTGCAAGCGGAAAATAACCGCTGGAATCGCCGTTGCAAAAATTTCTCAGCTTTAGTGACCAATTGACCATTGAAAAGTTTCTACTTTCCATCTATGTTCTATTTATCTGTCGATTTGCCTGATTACGTAATCAGAAACATGTGATGTTTTTCTTAGCATTATTTTCTTCAATGATTGCGAATTTAGAATCCTAAATTTTGATCTGGTGAAAAAAAAATTTTCCATGTGCCTGCTTACTGGAATTTAACAGCAAAAAAAGTACTTACTTCACTATCTTTTTTCAAGACGAGATAGCAGGGTGTTCTCGTCCTATCATAAATTTTGATCGGACTATCGTTTTCTTATTTTACGTATGGGTAGGTAATTTTATGAAGAATAATCCCCAATTTTTCATTTCAAAATTTGGATGGTATTTAAATTTTTTCTGTTGGATAAAAATTAGATAACTTAAAATTGGAAAATTTTTCGAAACAGACAATTTTTAAAGTAATTATTCGGACAACTTTCTAAAACTTATCAATTTTCCAAGAATTTTGACGAAGTGGTAGTTGTTTTTAAAAAATGAGTAATTTTCGCGATTAGAGTACCTAATTATTCAAAAACTTGAAATGATTTTTTCTTTTTTCACCTATTGGAAAATTCTTCAAACTTTGATCAATTTTCTGAAAAAATTAACGACCTTTAAAACTAAAATAATTTTTCAAAACCAGGACGATTTTTTCAAAAAATTAGAAAATATCGCAGAAATAGGACGATTTTTATGGACCCTAAAAATTATTCAAACATGAACGATTTTCAAACCTTGTCCAAAACTTGGTAGATTCACTAGAAAATTGTATAAAACTTTTTTATAGAAATGTTTTTCAAAAAAGAAACAGTGTTTAATTAAGTACCTATTTACTTGAATAATTGTTATTTTGAAAATATGAAAATTCTCCAGAAGTCGTTGAATTTATCTGAAAAAAAAGTTACTAAAACTTGGATAATTTTTACCAAAAATTATTAATTTTTTAAACTTGCGACAATTTTTCAGAAAATTGAACGATTTTTTTTGGTTTTGGGAATTGAGGTAAATTCGAAAACTTTGAACGATTTTTTAACCTTAAGAAAATAAACGAAACGTAGTCTCTATTTTTAAAAATGGATGATTTTCAAAACTAGAACAGTTAATCAAATACGTGGGAGATTATTATTGTAAAAATTAGGAAATTTTCTGATAATTGGCCAATGGCCAATTAACAAAAAACTATTTCAATCATAAAATTTCAAAAGTCTTGACCAATTTTACAAAATTTGAGAATTTTAAAAAATCTAGACAGTTGTCCAAAACATTAAAATATTTTAAATTTTTGAAAAAAAAAACAATTTTCTCTGAACTTTTAAGCCCAATAAAATTTTGAGGTATCGATTGTTGTCAGGATTTTTCCTAATTTTTGAAAGGGTTAGGTTAGGTAAAGTTATAGAAGATATTTTGTACCTTTTTTTTGCTTACGATTTCCTTTTTGTCCTACTAGCGTTGTAATTTCACCATTTTTCATATTCCTATTTTATAATGACACTGCCTTATGTCCTGAAATTTTTGAAACTAATCGTTTCAAAGAATGAATAAATTTTTGCATTGAAAAACAAATTATGAATTTGCATAACTTGAATAAAGAATCTTTAGAAATTATTCTGTTTATGGGATGGAAAATGGACACATCAAAATTTTCCAATTTAGTGGTTAACTTCGTTGACTTTTTCGAACGCCTGAATTGATTGAAATGAATATAACTGAACTGAAGGAACTAAAATGTATAAAAGATATCTCGATATTTCGATATATCGAAATCAATATCTTGATAATATCGATCAGGAGTGGGGACCATAACCGGGACCGGGACTTGAAACTCAAAAAAGCTTCAATTTTTCATTTTGGGGTACACTATGCAAGCCCAGGAAACATTGATTTTGATCCAGTAATTTCAGATATTTTCACCACTTTCTGTAGAAGTGTTTTTACCTAGGTACTCTTTTGCTACTATAATTTACATTAGAACATTAGAAGTAGAAATGAGATTTTAAAAAATTGAAAGTTACTCGAGATAAGAATAAGACCAACAAAATTGGCTCAAATTTGAAATCTATAAGTATTTTTCGAGATCTCGAGATAGTCTGTAAAATCAAGTATTTTACAAAAAACGAATTGATTTGAAAACTATCTATTGAAATTTTTAGTAAAAAGTCCCAAGTTTTTTATATTTAATTTTTTTGTAAAATATACCTACTTGAAATTTTACAGACTGCCTCGATTTTTGTAGTCAAAAACATCTCGGGGAAATTTGGGTATATTGTAATTCTGCAGATCAATAATTGATAATTTTTCACCCCACATGCCTCTAAAAGCCCTGAAAAGCTCCGAACAGTAAGCCCTGAAACCCAAATCAAAAATTCTCAATTATGCATTCCAAGCCCAAAACTCGAAACTCGAATTTTGAAACTGATTGGTTCCTGAACGAACAGTACAAATTGGCGTTAAATTCCATCAACTCTGCCTTTCCCTGTAATTTGGGTCAGAATTTCAAAATTTCAAAAAACTAAACATGGTAGGTATGTGTTATATCATAATATGATACTTATTCAAAGATTCTGAACACGAATTTGACCTTAGTTTTTCAAATGGACCCCATGTACGGCTCCTAGCACCTTCCCAATAAGTCACACTGAAAAAACTAAATTTTTTGAAGGGGTAGAGGTTCCTGGGAATCATGTAATGATTCCCTTGAATTCTATTTTTTTCCGGAGTTACTTCGATTTCATGTAAGGGTTCATGTATTTCAAAGGAATCAGTACATGATTTTTCGGGTAAATAGCAGTAAATGTTCAGTCATGTAATCTCTGTTGCGTTCAAGGTACTCATTGATGGAAAAAACTGTACTCAATACCACTGTCCTAGATGTATTCACTACCCTACTTCAACGGATAGAGCATAGATTTTTTTCATGCAGTTAGTGCTGTATTTCAAGGGAATGAGTACATGATTTCGAAGGAAAAATTTCTTTCTGGTAGTGAGTACTGTATTGGGAGGGAATGAGTACATGATTTCGAAGCGAATATTTCTCTCATGTAGTGAGTACTATATTGGGAGGGAATGAGTACATGATTTTAGAGGAAATATTTTTTTCATGCAATGAGTACTGTATTGGGAGGGAATGAGTACATGATTTTAAAGGAAATATTTTTTTCATGTAGCTAGTGCTTTTTTTTCGAGGGAATAAGTACATGAATTCATAGGGAAATAATGTTCATGTGATGTTCATGTACTCCTTACTGGGTTTAAGGTACTCATTCACAGAAAAGATGTATACGTGTATAAGGTCAAGTAGGGTAATTGTGAATGCGGGGTAATTAAGCAATTTTTAAAATTCAAGAAAAAATTGAAGGAAGAGAAAAAGTTCTTGTCTGATGCATTAATATTCAGTTCTACATACATTCAAAAGAAATCATCTAATTGAAAGGGATAATTTTTTCAGAAGTTTGAAAGATGAAAGTATTTTAATTTCTTTTTTGAAATTAAATGTATGGGGTGCCCTACTATCAACCCCTCTGAGATACGTTTCATGCATTCAATTTAAAAAAAAAAAATTAAAATATGTACTTCTACCTCACTTTTGAAACAATTATTCCTTATAATTAATTGATTTTTTTCTTATTATCTCCGTGAGTTTTGGCTTTACAGTTATGGTTTTGGTCTCATTCGTTTTTTTTTCTGTGAAACATACATTAGAAAAAAAATTTCCTGGCTATCATTTGGTCAATTTTCTTAGTTTTCATAGGGGGTCAATATTAGGCACCATTTTTTTACTTTTTAAATTTGGCATTTTTTGGAAAAAATTCATCAAACATGAAAAATAAAAAATTGGGGACTGGGGCTGTGGGATATTAAAGTTGACTCAGTCATTACCCGACATTTTAAGCCATAGTGGGCATTTCCAGCTCAATTACAGGTCAAGTAATTCAAAAAACAAAGGTGGGGGTCGATATTAGGCGACCTTACCCAAATCGATTAGATGAAAACAACCCGCCATAGTACTCCTCATATATCCATTGATACTTACATGGAAAAATTTTCAATCAGTCAGCTTTTATAGTTACAGAGTAAAACAAAGAAGAGTGTCACAAAATAGATTCAATCTTTAGAAAAATTCACATTTATTCCTCCCCCCCCCCGACCTTACTGTTTGTCAATTATATCTTGAGACTTCGTTCAAATTTTTATTGATAGGTACCTATATTATATTATTCCTAATAATTCAAAAGTTTTGAATTTCCATGAAAATATAATTTTAAAAAAAATTGAAGAAAATTTTGTACCCTAAAAATTTTGGCATTAAAGACCTCAATGTTCAATATTTTAAATTTATCATAAACTTTTTCAAAATTATTTCAACTTTTTTTTGTAATATTATGGTAAAACAATTCATTTGAATTCTGAAAATGATTGATGAAAAGAAATTTTTTAAATTTTCTGAGATACAAAAATATTATAATTATTCAACATTAATATTACAATTATTGTCACATAATTGATAAATTGTTCAACTTGTGTTTGGAGAAAAATAATTCAACAGAAATGTGTTAAGAGTTAGGTAGTTAGGTAGTTAGGTTTTTAGGTCTGTAGGGTCTTAGGTTCGATCCCCAGTGCAGGCAAGAAAAATTTAGTTCTTAGAAAATAATGAAAGTAGGATCAATGGAAAGAGAAAAAATCCTAGATCAAAATACTCTAAATATTTTTTTTTCCAAAGCAATATTCGATTTTTAATGATCAAATTAATAATATTAAATTATTTTAGCGTTTGGATAACAATAATGAATATCCCAACTGCACCTGTAATGTTTCCTTTATTATGGTGGAGCCTCTCCCAGAAATCATGTACTGACTACATTCCATTACAAGTGTACACCAACCATAGCTGTAATGTGTACAGTGAATCCATAACACATTTCGCAGAAATCATGTAATGAGTACATTGAATATGGAATGGTTACATACTTTTTCTCTGATGTTACCATCTTCACGTAGTTCATTGCGTGGTAACCATGTAATCAATACATGGACTCATGCAATCAATACATGGACTCATGTAATCAATACATGAAATCATGTATTGATTGCATGGAGTCAATGGACAGGCACCAGAAATGAATGTACTGTATACAGTAATTTCAGGGATTCACTACCCTTTTCACTAATTTACTAGATTCCGGGTAGTGAGTCCCTTCTTTTTAAGGCTATCTCTCCCCGGAAATTTTTTCAGTGCAAAATCCAAAAAAATACTCCCAACGGTGCATTTTATGAAATAAGCAGTATCTTTTCAATCATGCTGACCACTTTTATGACATTTATTCTCCGATTGAACCCCATCCAAGCTGGACAAGCATCTCCTCCCCAGAGAATCCAAATTCCATTTGATAACCTAAATTTTCCCATTTTTCCACATCCCTTCGTCAAACTAAATTCTCACATTCTTAGCCCAAATTTCAAACGGAGATTTCTAGGAAATGAATTCCATCAAGATAAAAATATTCGCCAAAATTCGTGCAAATTGCTCGAGGCACGAGCACGAAATGAAACCGCGAGCATCTGGCTATCGCTGCACATAGGAAAAAGTATTTCTATAGGTTTCACTTTCGGGTACCAACTATATCCAGATCTACGTAGACGTAAGCGTAGACGTACGGACTGCGCGTAAAATAGGTCGTTGAACGATACGTAAGGCGCAGGCGTGGTGTAGTTTGGCGTCGCGTCGCATCCAACAGTTTCATTCTAAGTATTAACAATATTTTCGCGAATTTCGCCATGATATTGTATCACAGCTTAGGCTCCGGGCTACGAGGAAGTAGCTGTGAGATGAAAATTCGAGATACTTTGGGGGTACCTAGGCTACCTACTTCCTATACTTATCCGAACCAGCGGTCATATCATATTATCATAACATTTTCGAGGTCCCGCATTATGTTTGCTCGTATTTGCATAAGAACGTATATGTAACGAGTAAAGTCCACCGTTTAGCATCACGTTTCGTCGCGCCGGCTTGTGGTTCGGAGCGGGCCAGGGCGAGGGCGACGTAGCGCGGTGAACGGGCGAGACGACAAAAACTTTTTCTTTTTAGGCCAGTAGGTTGATGATTATGAGTAAACGTGAAGTATCAAAGAGTTAACCTTAACACAATAACCTTATCATTGGTAAGAATAAGTAGGTACGTTACGTACGTGCGGCAGCGGCGGTTGGCGAGCGATGGTCGTCGCGTCGCGGGTCGCACCATTTTCGCCGCTCGTCGCCTCGCGCATGAAATACCAAGTACACACATTACACATTCGCACATTTACAGCGTTTCATTTTCATTAGTCATAGGTATACCGAGCGAGATGGCGTGATTGGTGTGCCTAGTACCGTATCGTACTTCCCATTCGTGGCTCGATCGGGTTATTCCGAACGATTTGGCTGGTCGCGCCGCTGCCTCGAGTTGAGCTTTAATTCATCTATTGTTCTGGTCTGGTATTTCCGCCACAGCTGCGGCGTCGCATCAGTATGCGAAAGACTGGTCGCTCAGGTCCTACATAAATCTATCACCTTCGTACCATGAATGGTCTAATACCTTTGGGAGAGATTGAAAGATGATGGATTGGGACTGGCGCGTTTTTAAATTCCTAGAATTTTTCGACAAGTAGGAAGCAGTCAAGGATGAGCCATATTTTCAGGAAGTTAAATTTATTTCTAGTTTTGAAAAAATTTCAAGTTTTTTGCCCCCTTTTCCGGAGTTTTACATAAAAAGAACTGCACTCTCTCATTTATAAATAAGTAGAATTTATCGAATATCACTGAAAAACAATCAGAATTGCAGCACAGGAGAAAATCACTGAGAAATCAATGAAAATTCGCTGAAAAATCAGCAAAATTTTTGAATTTAGCTAAAAAATCAGTGAAAATCTTTGAAAAATCAGTGAATTTTGCTGATTTTACCTCTGCTGCAATTTCGACTGTTCATCAGTGACTTTTCACTGATTCAGAATGAGAGCGCATACAACTCTCAGAGATTCATTCTCCATTTCAGAGGCTCTTCTGGTCTTAGTTTTAGAATAGAGGTCCAAAATAACCTCATAAATGGATTTTTAAGCTGAAAAAACATGAAAATTTTTCAAAAAATTCTTGTTTGGGTTCTGGTTGCGTAATATTGTAATTTTTTGGTGCGATTCAATTTCAAAGATATAGAGGATGCGTTGGAAAAAATTTCCACCATCAATCCACTTGAATTGGATCTGAAGATGCTCAAAATGTGCTAAATGAGCATAAAGATTTGAAATCAGAAAAATGTTGATTTCTGACAAATTTTGGGTCTTAGAACAAGAATAATTGCATTAATTACTCGTACTTACTAGGAATTTGAATTTTCTCACTCAAAAAAGACCCGATTTAAACTTGAAAATGACGAATTTTCAGGGAAGAAATGGACAAATGAAAAAATCAATCCCTAATTCGTGTTCAGCAGATCAAAATACCCCGACAAACACTCTTTTCGTGATCATTTTACTCTAGGTCTCAGAATTCACTTTATCCAGTTCTTTCGCCGTGAAAAATCACTAAAAAAAAGCGAATTTTGAAAATTCAAGAAAAAGTATTGCAAGAAGGATATTTATTGGGGCATTTTGGTCTGCTGAACACGAATATTGGTTTTTTCATTCGATCATTTATTTCTGTATAAGACGCTCAAATCTTGAAAAATCTCCTAAAAATTACAACAATTGAAAAAAGACCATTTCAGTCGAAGATTTTTAATCTTCGTCCCATAAGCTGACTTTGATTCGTCTTGGAGAAGGTTTCTTTTTGTTTGAATTTTGAAGGGTGAAAAAATGTTGAAGAGATTTTTAAAAAATTCGATGTGAAATTCTAGATGATTGAATATAAAAAATTGATTTTCCTACCGTTGAGGAGGGGAGAACTCTTGGTCTGGCCAAATTGAATCTTTAGTCCAAATAGTCAAGAGTTGAATCTGGAATTTTTGAAAATGGAGCCCTGTTGTAGAGAAAATTTTCGTTTTGATTTGAGAAAAAAAATTAGAAAAATCGTATGTACATATTTTTGAATCGAAAACCACTTCAAGCAGAAATTTTCAATTTTTCCCCTCCTATGGGCTCAATACGATTCCAGTAATGGAACGAAGAAAAATTGAAGAGATCATGGTTTTGATTTGTTTTGATGAAATATTTGGAGCCAGATTGAGCAAGAGAAGAGCAAAAGGGGTACCTTTCCTACTACCTATCAATGCTAAAATTGAATTCTTGGGAAAAAAAAACTAGATGAAAGTCTGAACTTTTCTGAAAGTTATGACCTTATTTTTGAAAAATTTTTGTTCAAGTTGAAGAAAAATTGAGAAAAGCCACACCTACTTGAGTCAAAACATTCAATCTCGTTTGGAAATATTCAATTTTTGCCCTCGGCGCATCTTCAATAAGACTGTTTCAGTTTATCCATGAGAGAGTATTAAGTATGCTTTTAAAATACGAAATCTAAATTTTTGAAAAATTGAATATAGAATTTTGATGAAAATTATAGTTGACGATAAAAACTGAGGTTTTAAAAATTTTGCTCATTTTTTTTTCAAGAATTTTGGTGAAACTTCAAAACCAGATTAAACGATGAGGGGCGGGGGAAATTTGGCTTCCTTACTTGATGACAAAATTGGATTTTCGAGCAAGTTACAGGGGATTTTTGAGCAAGTTATGGGCGTTTTTCTATGCGATTCTCTGTCCCATGTAAAAGATCCATCAACCCTCTGCAGCAAAAATCCATTTTTGACCCAAATGGACTAAATTGAATAGTAAAAACGTCAGTTAACCATTCAATTCGTCTCGTCGAGACAATTCCAAAAATGTATTAGTTTTTGAATTCAGATTCATTTAAAGTTGAAAAATTAGGTTAATTTGAAATTTTTTAAAAATGATTGATTTTAATTTTCATAATGAGGTAAAAATTAGTAGGAAAAATTAATGTGAAAAAATTGCATTGTTTCCGAAAATTTTGGATTTTTTGGTCTTAGAAATATTATCTTTGCATCGATGAAAGGGATCAAATGAAAAATTGAGATACAAGGTATTTTATAAAATCGAATGGCAGTGGATAATTTTCTCGTTCTTAGAAATTTATTTTGGTGTAAATGAATGATTCTATTTTTAAAATAACTGTTTTCCCTATGTTTACACATTAATTTTCCCACGTGTGGCATTCGCAATACATGCTATACAGGAAACGCTGGGCGGAAAATTTTTCACCTCGATTCCTTCTCATTAACTTTTATGGGACAGGGTCTGGGTTTCAGGTTGAGATAATACCAGAATTGGACTTGTGGATTTGAAATTTCATCTGTTCAGAATATATTCTCAAAATACCTAATATAAAAAAATAAATAATATAATATTTTATAAATTCATATGAATAATAAAATTTTGAGGAGAAACGAAAAAAATGCAAAGTATATCTAAAAATTTCATGGCCAAAATTTCAGGAGCAAAATTTTATTTTTCGAATTACCACAAATTTTTCAGAATACAAAACTACACTTAGATACATTGGAAAATTTTATCTGATCAATTGAAAAAAAAAATGGTACTTAGACGAGGTACTATATTTTTGATCTCTGGAACTAATTGAAAGTATTTTGAGACAATTCATAACCTTTAGAAAATTTTTGAATTTTCCAGCATGAAAAAAAATATAAAAAATAAACTTAGGAACTTTGGCACCCGTAAAAATGTGGATTACCTACCCATACTAATCTTCATTTTTTACAAATAGGTAGGTATATTTTTTTTAACAAGATGGAAAGTCGAAATATTGAGTTAAAATTTACTGTTGATCTTGCAAAACAACCGAAATAATTGCTAGACCATTCCGGAGTCTTCTATATTATCATCTTCAAATTTTTAAAAAAATTCGATATACCTCCCTCATAAGTAATCTTTAAATTAAAATCAAACCCTCGGGAGGAGATAGATGAGATCATCTCACAAGAGGATTGAACCTTCCTGAAAACTTGACCGAAGGTTTAAGCCTCAGGTGGTGGTATTTTTCAGATGTCTAGGAGGTCACTCATTACAAAGAAATTTAAGTTGGCTAAAAATATCTTTTCTAATTTGCTTACAACCTTTATACCATTTACCATTTCTATAATCGAGCTGACTTATTCTTGATTTTGAAAGAAATTCTCACGTCGCGTCCGTTGTCGTTGTCATATCGTGGCTTCTGTGATGTATCTACGTGTTTATATTGAACAGCTTTATAGCGAGCTGTCGTAGCTGTCTACCTACTGTATAATCGTGTGAACCAGAATCGACGTGATGTCGACAAATATCTACGCTTTACCGAGTGACGAGCACCTAACCTTTATCACAAGCGTATACGAATTACGCTTCACCCTTTTCGAATACAATTATAACAGCCATATCCGCTAGTTTATGAAGCTCACTCGTGTACAAGGAATACTAACGCCTGCTAATACGTAAATTGCCTGCTACTTAATAGCTCCAGCTATGCGTAGCAAGTACAATAGACCGGGAGACCCTTCAAAATACGCATATTTCACCATTCTGTATAGTTTAAAGGTACCTGTTTATGACGAAAAATTTAGGGGAAAATATCTTACGGTGTGTATTTTTGATCGTAGAATCCGAATTTGGAAATATTTTTTCTCTGAGAGAGGAGAATTGTGCATGAGGAGCAAAAATATCAAATTTGTGAAGAATTAAATTTTTTACTGGACGATAGGACAGTTTTTTCAAATTTTTATTGTCAATTGTAGGAAAATACTTTTGGAGTTATTGAACAGTAATTTCAAGTCAAATTTTGTTTCCATTCATTTTCCACTTTAAAAAAGATGAAATGAAAAACAACGTGAAGAGAGGAGGGTAGATTTGGCCAAAAATATGTACGATGTATTTGAATATAAGGTAAATAATTTTTCAAGGTCAGAAATTAAAAATTTGATAATTTGTTTGAAGTCGATGAACCCCAATTTGACGATATTTCTAAACCTAGATACTCCATTTATGAAACCAAAGGTGTATCCTGGGCTCAGGGGACTTGAACCACCCCTTCTTCATTAAGCTCAGGGAATTTTTTTTTTTTTGCAAAAATATTGGTGTTTTAGTCGTTTTATTTCAAGATTAGATCATTTTTAGTTAATTTTTCTGTCAAAAATCACCGATTCCTCAAAAAATTCCCAATTAGTCAGAAAAAATTGATGATTTTTGACTGAAAGGCCAGTGAAAAATGACTAATTTGAAATTCGACCCCTCCCCCTATTTTTCTCAAATTCTCAGCCCCTTAATTTCTGGGTGCGCCTATGCCTGAGGGCAAAGGGTCCTGAGAAAATACAAAAATAGTACCTAGAGATAATGTTGAATACTTATGTAGATGTAGTTTTTCCTTGATCAATGGTTTCAATTTAAAAATGAGTTTCATTTTTCTTTTTGCAGGGATTTAACTAGCAATAATATTACCAAGCTCTACCAAGATTCGTTCGCAAATCTCATCAATCTGGAGGAATTGTAAGTACGACAACTGCGTACCTAATACTTTTAATTACCTTCTTACCATACCTATTTATGCAGTACAACAAAAATGACTCTCAAACCGACTGTGGTTTTTTTTTCAGAATATTGAATGACAATATGTTGACCGATATGCATGTAGATACCTTCGTCAATAATGGAAAACTGAAACGACTGTAAGTAAAATAGATATTTTTTGCTTTGATACACTTATTTCATTCAGTTTCGTATTATGCGTATTGAATGTTTTTGTATTTTGAAATAAGAGCTGAATTAAATGACTAATTAACGCCATCAAAAACATATTGCTTTCAAAAAAAATTTCTTCAACAGGTATTGAAATTTTGGGTCGGAACAAAAAATGCGTCGAAAGTTCATCATAAAAGAACCATTCGTTCAAAACTTCAAACTCCAAAGTTCATTCCTTGATTTTAGGTATTCTTAAAAAAAAAAATTCAACCCTATTCTACGACCTTCAAAAATATAAAAATCTTATCTGGTCGAAGAAAAAAGCTGAAATTTGATACCTGCCACTTGTATATCATTTTTTTTAAAAGACGTTCTGGATTCCCCAGAAAATTAAAAATTTTCCATAATGAAGAAGAAAAACATGAAAAAGTTCCATATGAAAATTAGAACCAAAAAATATGAATAATTACTCATTTTAATAATGACCTATTGAAATAAATTTACCCATTATTTATGTATTTCAGATCATTGCAAAATTGTGGAATCAAAGATGTGAAATCAATACCTTTCAATGGTTTGGCCCAGTTAACTATATTGTAAGTAGACATTTAAATTCCATGGTACCCTCCCCTTTCCCCCTTCGTACCTTTTTTCTTCCTTCCATCTTTGCAGATCTGCAACATTCGTTGATCTCCTGATTCTGTTTTCAGAAAACTGGATCAAAACAAAATCGAAACAATTTCCGAGTCGGATTTCGAACAAGCACCTCAAATTCGTAATTTACGTCTAGATGGCAATCACTTCACCACTATTCCAACAAACGCGCTGAAGGCATTAAGTTCACTCGAAGTCTTGTATGTATTTTTAAAGATTTTCTAAAATGTAGGTGAGCAAATAATTTAGTTCATGGGTGAGTAATGATCGTCGTATGTTTTTTTATTGTTCGCCCTGTAGAAGTATGGGTTCCAATCAGCTATCATCCATACCTACGAATTCGTTCCCGAAAATGTCGAATTTATTTGTTTTGTAAGTAGACTCATTACTTATCTATTCAGAAACTATTTTAGATGCAAGCAATGACACAGAAATTCGCGAATATGCGCTTAATAAAAATTCATAGTACGTATATATTTTACTCTTTTTTTTTTCTACAGATTATTGAAGAGAAATCATATAAATATAATCGACGAAGATGCGTTTTTAAATTTGACATCTTTGAAAGTATTGTAAGTATACCTGTATTCAATTTCAAGATTATAATATAAATATTGAGATTGAATTGTGTTTTTTTGCACCTACCACCTCCGCTAATAATCAAGGATTGTTTATTAATAATTTCAGGGAATTGGATGGAAACTTGTTGCAAGAAATACCAATAGCGGTGACTAAATTGGCGTCTTTACAGGAACTGTGAGTATATGACTGAATGAGATATTTATTTACTTACCTAGATATGCATGTAGCTATGGATTTATGTAGGTGTATCTCACATTTAAAAGTTACTGCGTGGTTAATTGGAATAAGGTGTTCCATTGTAGCATTATTTTTTCTCTCATCAAGCAATTTCAACCAGAAAAAAGGAGAGCGGGTGAGGGAAGAGGGAGGAGTGAGGATTAATGAGCTTGAACGTCTGGATGTGAGATCGTGAAATAGCTACAATAATTTATTGTTACCAACATCGTAGCAATAATTTACCTTACTTATTATGTACCTATACTTTACTACAGAATAATATTTTTGTGTAAAATTATATCTACATTGGTACTAATCATCTTATTTTGATGTTTTCAGATCGGTTTCCGGAAATAAAATAAGATACATTCCGGAAGGAATTTTGCAAAAATCACAAAAATTAACACTACTTGAATTGAAAGGCAACCCGTTGCAAGATGTCGATCCATTCGCATTTTCAAACTTACCCAGATTGAGGAAATTGTAAGCATTTTTTGGCACCTCGTGAATTAATTTTTACGTAATGCATAGATACAGGTATCGTGAAAATAAATAAATTGAAACCCATTGTCACAAAAAAGGCATATTTTTCGGTATGTTTTCATAAATTTGTCGGGAAATATCAAAGCAATGCTGTTTTTGATGTGTGGGTGATGGGAGAGGACAGAAGTAAAGCTCAAAATTTCACCAATGATTCCAAAAAAATCTAAAAAAAATTCACAGCGACCGACTAAACATTCAAGATGGCAGTTTTTTTTACAAAATCTTCAAAAAATGCTCAATCGTCAAAAATATCCCCTTTTTAAAAAATTAGATCGTGAACAACTATCAAAATTTCTGAACTATTGTGAAAAGACGTTTGAAAACTTGCTAAATTGAGACTTAATTTTGATAATCATGCTGGAATTTCAAAAAAATTAAGAGAATTGACCTCGAGACTAAAGAGGGCGAAAAATTCGAGGTAAAAAAATGACAAGATTTTTATTATTTTTTTTGTTGCCCATTCTTTTTCCTTCAATTTTCATGATATCAAGATTTCGACTTTCGACTTTAAAGGCACAAAATCGGTCTAGATCTATTTCGAAAAAATTAAAATTTCACGACCCCTAATTCAAAAGATACCTACTTGATTATAAATATTTTGATGAGAAAAATGAATTAGTCTCGGGCTTGTTTTCCTTTTTTTTTTTTTCATTTTTTCAGGCACCAACTCAAAATTTTCAAAGAAAAAAAAAACAATTTTGGTCGCTTCTTCTATCAAAAAAACAAAATTAAAAAATAGAAAAATAACAATTTCGTAATTTTATTATTTATGAATGAGAAAATAAAAAAATCTCAAATTCAATACTTACCTATTTATTTGAAATGCATTTTCTACAACCCATTTCTTCATTCAGTAAATCTTTTTCAAAATTTTATACTTTTTCACAGTGTAAAATATAACATTTTAAAATTGAAACAGATTTATTTCAAAGTAATTGTGGTATGTTGCAGAATTCTATCCGAAGCGAGAGAATTAAAGGAGTTTCCCAGTTTGAATGGAACTTCGGCGTTGGAAATTTTGAGATTGGATAGAGCTAGCATATTCACGGTGCCGTCCAATCTTTGCAAAACCTGTCCAAAATTGAAGAGCTTGTGAGTTGTTTAATTTGTACCTGCCTATTCGTTTACATTTGGTACTCTCCTTCGTTTCTTATGCACATTATACTTACCCTCACCTGTTTTTTTTTTGTTTGTTTTCATTCAGAGATTTGAAGTTCAATAAATTGGGTCGAATACCAACGATTTCAGAATGCAAAGATCTCATATTGTTGTGAGTATTTAATTTAAAAATCAAATTAAAAAAATTCAAATAAGTTTTTTTAAGATTAAGAAAAAAATTTCTCAATTCGTCGTTTATTTTATTTCAGGGACATGGGAAACAATTACATAGGTTCTTTGGACGGAAAATTATTCAGTGGTTTGTCCAACATGCACGATTTAATGCTTCCAAATAATGTCATCACCAACATTCCTCATGACGCTTTCGAAGGACTGACGCACCTACAAGTTTTGTAAGTGTGTGATTTATTATTGTAAGCTTGTGTGATCACAGATTGTAAATATATTTTCGTCAAATTTATTTATTTCAGAGATTTGGAAGAAAATCGTATCGAATATATTCATCCGGATGCGTTTGTTCCTACTCAAAGTTTACAAGATTTGTAAGTTGAAATACCTATATTTTTTTCTTGAATGCACAATAAATACCTACACGTAATTAGCTACCTCCATAACTTCAGCCATCAAAATATTCCCACTGAGATTTTTTCATTTCAGAAATTTAGGTAAAAACATGTTTTCGGAACTGCCAGTAAACGGTCTTCGAGGATTGTTGCATTTGAAAACGTTCAATAATGTCAATTTGAAAGAATTTCCGGCGCCTGAGAATTTTCCTGTAATTCAAACCCTGATTTTATCATACGCCTACCATTGCTGCGCATTTTTATCGGTGCCAGTCAGCGACGCACCGCGATCACCATCGCCTCAGGAATCCGTGATATATCCAAAACCCAACGAAATCGATCCGAGTTTATGGAATTCCAATACTACGGATTTTTGGCCGCAATTCCGTAAGTATCCACTTACCTATTCGTCTGAATTTCAGAAGATTTTTTTGTGTGCTGATCTGATCGTTTTTTCGTAGAAAATATTTCCGACAAATTTGGCACCCAAGTGAATGATATACTGGATTCGTTTGGAACCGATTTCGCATACCCAGTCAATTTGGCATCGTACGTCGACGAATATGAGCACGAAGAACAGCAAGATATCAATAAATTTCCGATATCGATGGCGACTGCTGGTCGAATTCGGTGTCTCCCTACTCCCGGTAAGAGCGAGCTGTCTGATAAATTAAATTACAAACAAGTGTTTTATATTTAGACTTGAAAAAGGAACCTTCACAATCCATCATTGTCGATCAAGCCGGAATTTGGCTTGCTAAAAGATTTCATTTTTTGAGCTTGAAAAATAATTCCTCGATTTTTAGCCAATTTTTGTATATGGCTGAAATAGCTCTTGATACATTCATTTTTTTAAAATAAAAATGGTAAATCATAAAGTTGAAATCCTAATATTACTTTACCTATGTTTCAAAATCAAACTCTCGAGTCGATTGTGACAATTTTTCAACCCATCTGGAACCTCCATCATGAGTATTTTTCTTTATTGTTTTGTTGTCTCCATTGACAGCTAAACATGTGCCTTAATTTTTTCTCTCTTTTATTATGTATTGTGAGAAATTACATCTACATATTGGAATTTTCGTAGGTCCATTTCTTCCCTGTCAAGATTTATTCGATTGGTGGACACTGAGATGCGGCGTTTGGGTTGTATTTCTATTAGCCATGCTGGGAAATGGCACCGTCGTATTTGTTTTAATATTTTCACGGAGCAAATTTGACGTTCCTAGATTTTTAGTTTGTAACTTGGCCGCTGCCGATTTTTTCATGGGCGTTTATCTTGGTAAGTGTACAATAACTTTAAAATATCTATGCTAAAAAATTTTCCGGATTTAAATTCTGTACCCTCCTTGGCATTTTAAAGAGAAAGTGTTTGTGTTCAAAGTAGAAAAATTAATTCGAGGAGTCAAAAAACTTGGACATGTATTAATCCAATTCTTCATATTCCAAGGGCTGGCCTTTGAGTTGAGGTCGAAAGAATCTCAATAATGAATTCACAAGCTTCGAAAACCTTTTAAAGTTCAATATAATTTTTTCCAATAATTATGCGAGCTTCTCTTCTCATGTTCTTTTTTGTTGCTGTCTGAAATTTGCTCTGGCTCAACCTTCTTCCTCCACCAAGATGAAAAATTTTGAAAAATATCAAATTTTGCGTTTTCCCTTGGGAATTGCCTACTTGATATGCCTTCTTTCTTTTGTACTTTATGATGGCCAGCTCAAAGTCATCTTTGGTGACTCCTGGCGCAGAATCCTCCATCAAATCACCCTACTCCAGCATTGCATAATCTTCACTTCTCTCTTCTCTTAGCCTTCCCATTGGTAATCTTAAGGTCCTCCATAGTGACTCCTGGCGCAGAACTCCTCGTTACTTTTCTTGGTTGGTAAATTCTATTCGAACCCTGTAAATACTCATGTTTTTCACCATGTTGTCCCACGAGTATGCCTTTTGTTGAATTTTTCAAAAACTACCCTCCTGGCGCAGAATCTCATATTGATATTTCTGTGTTTTCACGGACTTCTCAATGACTGTTCAAGCTTCCCTAAAGTGACTCCTGGCGCGAAATCCCCTTCAAAATCTTCTGACACACGAATAAATCTTGTTCAAGAAGTTTAGCATCCGATTTTTTTTCTCAGATGCCAAGAATTCTCCAAGCTACATTTTGTACTTCTCTTGGTCTTTCCTATGGTGAGTTTGAATTCCTTAAAACTGACTCCTGGCGCAGAATCCTCCACCAATTCTCCCTACTCTAGCATTGTCCAGTCTTCATTTCTCTCTTTTCTTAACCTTCCCAATGGTAATCTAGAGGCCCTCTATAGTGACTCCTGGCGCAGAACTCCTCGTTACTTTTCTTGGTTGGTAAATTGTGTTCAAACCTTGTAAAATCGCATGTTTTCACCTATATTTTGTCCCACAAGTATGCATGCCTTTGGTACAATTTTCCAAAAACCACCCTCCTGGCGCAGAATCCCTCATTCGTATTTCTGTTTTTCCATAGACTTCTCGATGACTGTTGAAGCTGCCTTAAAATGGCTCCTGGCGCACAATCCCCTTTCAAAATATCTAGACACATAAATAAATTTTGTTCAACAAGTTTGGTATCCGATTTTCATTTTTCATATACCAAGGTTATTCTCCTAGCTATTTTTCACAGTTCTCTTGATCTTTTCTATATTGAGTATGAATTCTTCCTTATTGACTCCTGGCGCAGAATCCCTCGTTAATATTTTTAGTTACTTGATATTGTGTGCAAACCACATTGACCCAATTTTGTTCTGTTTTTTACCTAGACATTGCTCCGCAATTCCGCAATCTTTCCTTCCCTTGAATTTTCTAAAAACGACATCAAGCTCCTTAGTGATGACTCCTGGCGCAGAATCACCTTTGGATTTTTTCAAACTATGAATTCTGTCAAAATCTCAACACTTGAATTTTGTTTTTCTTGCCTAGACATTTTCTATCTTGAATGTTTTTCTGCGCTCATGGACTTCACAATTCCTGTTCAAGCTTTCCCCATCCTCACAGTGACTCCTGGCGCAGAATCCCCAGCAAGTTATCTTGAATTTTAATTTTTTTCAAGAACTTCGATTACCGAATTTTGTTTTCCATATCCCAAATTTTGTCTAGTTTTCATTTCTTCTCTTTCTGGAGTTTCCTTATGGTAAGCTCCTGGCGCAAAACCCCTCGGTCATTTTGAAGACTTATGAATTTCATTCAAGAACTTGAGCTGAGTTTTGCTTTCATATCCGAGGCATCGTCTATTTTTCATTTCTTCAGTCTTTTGAACTTTTCAATAGCGAGTGCATGCTCCTCCTTAGTGGCTCCTGGCGCAGAATCCTCCGTTATTTATCATGAATAGTGAATGTTGTCAAGAACTTGAATGACCGAATTTTCAAGTTCCTCATTCAGGCCTCATCTAATGTAATGCATTCTATTAGTTGGACTCCCAAATGGCCTTCTCCATTTCCTTTTGAGCTGATTCCTGGCGCAGAAACTCCTTGCTTTTATTATAGAATAGTGGTTTGTCCGGGCTAAGAAGGGGCCGGGGTCCATATCTATAAATATTCAACCTCACCAAGTACGGCACGAAAACACATATTTTTGATCTTTAAAATCCATTTTGAGGTGATATTTTACTCCAAACTTGAACCTTACCGCTCTGAAATGAAAAAACCCAAAAATTTCCCCGACATAGATACATCCGAAAGAACCATGTTGATAACTCTCGATTATCTGATTCTCTGTCAAACAGGTTTCCTAGCCGTAGTGGACGCCGGCACATTGGGCGAATTCCGCATGTACGCCATTCGATGGCAACGCAGCGGTTGGTGCCAGCTCTGCGGCATTTTCGCCGTCTTCAGCTCCGAGCTTTCAGTCTACACTTTGGCGGTAATCACGCTGGAGAGAAACTACGCCATCACTCACGCAATGCATCTGAACAAACGATTATCGCTGAAACACGCCAGCTACATAATGCTGATCGGCTGGAGTTTCGCGGTCTCGACATCTCTATTGCCACTACTTGGCGTCAGCGATTACCGTAAATACGCCACCTGTCTGCCTTTCGAGACGACCACTGGTCCGTGGAGCGTCGCCTACGTAGTATTTTTAAATCTAGCCAATGGCGTCGCCTTTCTCATACTGATGGGCTGTTATTTAAAAATGTACTGCGCGATACGTGGCTCACAGGCTTGGAACTCGAACGATTCACGTATTGCAAAACGAATGGCATTACTGGTATTTACCGATTTCCTGTGCTGGTCGCCGATCGCGTTTTTCTCACTGACTGCCATCGCTGGCTACCAGTTCGTCACTCTAGAACAGGCCAAAGTATTCACCGTGTTCGTATTGCCACTCAACTCATGCTGTAATCCTTTCCTCTACGCAATACTCACCAAACAGTTCAAAAAAGACTGCGTTCTCATCTGCAAGGCAATCGAAGAGTCTCGAGTGACCCGAGGCATCGGCCGATGCCGGCACAGCTCCAATTTCAGCAATCGCCAAACACCTGCCAACACCAATAGCCTCGTCGATCGGTCATCTCGCGACAACTACGTGCACGCGCAGCCCTGCACCTGCAACACCAAGCTCCTGCAGCATCCTCAGCACCAACAACAGCACTACCATCAGCAACACGACGGGCTTCGTTCGCCTCAACAGCATCATCGCCACCCTCACCAGCCTCTGTCGCCATCACCCCCACCACCTTTCTTGACCGACTGGAAACAATGGATTGGGCACAAATTACGATCATATGTGCTCTGCGATCGAGACGAATCGCGTCGTGTCCGCCGAATGATGCGCAGCGACCAATACGCCTATCAGATCGCTGAAATACAGCAAAAGCAGCACAAACGTGCCTCTTCCATGTCGTCCAGTGAAAACTACAGCTCCTCCAGGTCTGATTCATGGAGACAAACACACCACCATCATCATTGCGGCATCCCAATGCGGCTGCTTGATCCGAAACGTCGAGCTTTATCCTGGGTCGTGACCCGGAAGACCTCACAAGACTCGAATTTATCCAGCTCTCGTAACGACAGCTCCGGCTCCGGCAACACCGCCAGTACCAGTTTGTCGAGGATATCGCGATCCAGTGGCGGCGATTATAAACATCTTCAGCTACAGCAGGCAGCAGCGACACCTCAACAGCAGCAGCAACAACAGCAAAAACCGAAGCTGACAAGACAGTCGGCTGTCGTCGACGAAGGCACAGATTTATCCTTGGTATCGCCTGCCAAACTCACTGTACGTTTTCTCGCGACCATTCCATCGGCCACCGAAAATAGCCTGCTACAAGACGAGTTGGACGTTGACGATGACGACGAAGACGTCGGTGCCACCGTCTACGCAATATTGCATCCGTCTCCCGAACGAACTCCGGACCACAGTCCTAGATCGTTGTCGCCATCGTCTCAAATTAGATCTTTTTCGCCTATTATGGCTGCCAAAGAGAAAAGTAAAAGTAAGTAGGGAATTATGATGATTTGGCTGAATAATAAACAAGTACGAGTCATACGTCTCAAGGGGTCCAATCACGAGTACAAAAAAAAATGTCTGCCGTGTTCATGTAGACGCGAGTAGGTAATTGCGTTCTGATGTTCCACCTTTCAAGAACTGATTAAGGTGCTTGAAAATTGTAGAAATTAAAACTGAAAATGCCGATAAGTTCCGTATTCGCGTTACCTACAGAATATTTATGATTTCACCAGGTTTATCTCTGTCTTCCTCGCATACCGTGATACGACGATAAGTATCAAAAGGTAACGATTTTAGTCAAGTTAATATCTTATAGTACCCTACGAGTATTTTTTGACTATAATTTTTAATAATTTTTTTTACGAATTTGATTTTCTATGTATTATATGTATTTGTTACTAAGTAAGTAAATAAGTCAATAGGTAGGTAAAAACAGAGTGTCTAACCAAAGAAAATTTACAAATTGATTTTGAGCCGAAGTGTCCAGAAAATGATGAAATTTCGGTTTTTTGACGACTCCTTCTGGCACAGAATCCCTCCAGTAATTTATTAGACCTAACTTTGTCATCAACAAGAAGAATAATAACATTTGGCCATATTCTAAAATTTTATCTTATTTGATAAAACTGAAGAAAAATTTCGAAATGTCAGAGAATGTCGAAATTTTGATTATTGGCGACTCCTCCTGGCCCAAAAATTCCCTAGTAATTTATGACTCCTGGCGCAGAAAATCCATTGGAAATTTACGACTCCTCCTGGCGCAGAATCCTCCTAGTGATTAATTATACCGTTATCTTCAACAAGAAGAAAAATCATTCTAAAATGATATCTTATCTGATAAAATTGAAGAAAAATTTCGAAATGTTGGAAAATTATGAAATTTTGGTTGTTGACGACTCCTCCTGGCGCAGAATTCCCCTAGTGATTTATTATACCGTCGTCATCATCAACAAGAAGAAAAATACATTTAACATTCTAAAATTTAATCTTATCCGATAAAATTGAAGAAAAATTTCAAAATATCAGAAAATGATGAAATTTTGATTGTTGGCGACTCCTCCTGGCCCAAAAATCTCCTAGTAATTTATGACTCCTGGCGCAGAATCCCCCTAGTGATTAATTATACCGTTATCTTCAACAAGAAGAAAAATCGTTCTAAAATGTTATTTTATTTGATAAAATTGAAGAAAAATTTCGAAATGTCAGAAAATTATGAAATTTTGGTTGTTGACGACTGCTCCTGGCGCAGAATCCCCCTGGTGATTTTTTATACCGTCGTCATCTTCAAAGAGAAGAAAAAAACATTCTAAAATTTAATCTTATCTGATAAAATTGAAGAAAAATGTCAAAATGTTGAAAAATGATGAAAATTTGGTTGTTTACGATTCCTCCTGGCGCAGAATCCCTCTAGTAATTTATTAACCTTTCTCTTCAACAAGAAGAGTAATATTTAGCCACACTTTTCAATTTTATCTAGGTATCCGGTAAAATTGAAAAAAATTCGAAATGTCAGAAAACCATGAAATTTTGGTTATCCGGTAAAATTGAAAAAAATTCGAAATGTCAGAAAACCATGAAATTTTGGTTTTTGACAACTCCTCCTGGCGCAGAATCCCCATAGTAATTTATAATACCTACTCATGTCTTCAACAAGAAAAAAAACATTTAGCCACATTTTAATATTTCACCTAATCCGATAAAATTGAAGAAAAATTTTAAAATGCCAGAAATGATTGGGTAAATTTTCATCCTCAAAAACATGAATTCATTTTGAATATACAAAAAAAATCACTGTTTTTTAAACAAAATTTTACTTTTTGTCGTGCTTTTTCACAATTTTTTTTTTCCATCTCATTCAAGTTCCCCAATATGACCAAAAAATCAGTGTTACCTACCTGCAAAAAAATTGAATTTTTTTCATAGAATGGAAAAATTAAATAACGAATAAGTCTCTATCCTTTGGCACCTAAATTAAAAAGATCATCAGTTTTTTTTCAACTTTTTACCGTTAAAATTTTTATTTTTTCAAGGACTTTTTGACTAATAAATAAAAATAATAATACCCAAACTTTTTTCGATAAGTATTTTATTTCAAGTATTAATTGAACAAAAAATTTTGATCATTCTCCATTCAAATTTTTTGAAAAGTCAAAATTTGTTCAATCTAAAAACCTTTGCTTGAAAAACAAAAACATTGAGGTTTTGAAAATATTTTACGAATCATATTCATTTTCAATCTTCAGTAAACAGAAAAAATGGGGGAAAATTACGAATTTTTGATCAAAAAAATATGACCTTTGTACAGCTCCAGGGATCCAAAATTATTGAAAAAATGATTTTTACGATCTGTTAAGACATTTTGAAGTACCTAGGTGCCTAAGTATGAATAGATAATATTTATTTTTCAACTTCTCGGCGTTTTGATTGTTTTTATTAATTTTTATATTTCAGTCTATCTTTCGTACGTACCGAGGTGCTTGCCTACCTATTTCACTTATTTACCTCATTTTATTGCCTACCTATATTATTTCTTATTAAGTATTAATTACGTACGTAAACGTATATTACTTGTTATTATTTTTTTAATTTTTATACGACTTGAATACCTTCCTAAATATAAGTATCATCTAAACGCACGTAGGTACTGGTACTTGTATATCTACCTGCTTTAAAAGTTGAAACTAGTCGACTTTGTACGGTCATCTGTACAATTCTAGGTAATTTACATTCAGGTATGCACGGTCTACCTTTTTACTTTCTACCTTGATCAACGCAGGTATAGGTAGAATGTATTATACTTGTTTGTATATTTACTTACGAGTGATTATGCATTTGTGAGAAAACAAAATAGGTAAACATACTCGTTAATGGCTTACCTATTACGAGCTGTGACAAAAATTTACTTTGAAGAACAATAACTGAATAAAATTATGTATCACGTTTACAAATGTTTAGTTAACGTTTAGATTACACGAGTAACGACGAATTTTTCAAGACTTTTTGAACGGCCTAAGAAATTTATTTCGAGACAGCTGTGGCGTTTAATTTCTGGCGAGATTATTTTTCAAAGTGTACCTATTTTTTATTTATTCATTTTTTTTTGACGAGGTAAGAAAATCATGCGAGTGTAATTTTTTGTAAATGTCAATTTTTTGGTCGATTTCTTCGTAAAAAGGCAGAGTTACTGAGGGAGGGGTGAGAAGGTACTTCCTCTTTGTGCTAATCGTCAAAAATAATGACTAAGTATAATGTAGAAATGGCACCTGCCATTAATATCTTATACTCAATTACCAGCTACCTATCTGTCTACTTAATGCTATTGCTGTTCAATTGCCTTGCGAAGGCCGATAGGTTGTTTGGCTCGATACTCCATCGTTCATAATTATTGATATTACAACTGCATTTATTTTTTCCTTTATCTAACTACCTTTTTTTTTCAAAAAAAATTTACATATACCTACTTACGTATTCGGCTACCTATTTTTATTTGATTCATTTGTACCTATTCGTAATTCATTCGCTAGATTATTTTTTTCGATTGTTATGATAGTTAAGATAATCGTGAAGGACATTTTATATGTCTATCCAATTAATTGTTATGGTACCTATTGGCTGCTGATGAAAATATTGGTACATGCATGTTTGCTGAATTCCAAGAATGAAAATTTGGACTATTTTTGAACTGAAAATTTCAAATGTTATCATGATTGATTGTCCTTCCTCCACCCAAGGAAAGAATTTTTTTAAATGGGTGCTTCATATCGACAAACTTCATATAAGGTGCTGCAATTTTGGGGTTTCGCAAAAAAAAAGAGTTTATAAAGTTTTTAAAATACCCAATTTTAATTTTTTGAGCCCGGGTGAAGTAAAGGTGATGGGTTTGCTCAAAAATATAACCAAAAACTGAAATTTTGTGATTATTTCTGACAATTTAACTTCAGAAAGAATGATTTGTAAACTCGATTTTTTTTCTGATCGATTCTTTGAAAAATGTCCAAAAAATTTTCTTTCTCCATTTTTTTTTTTCAATATTTTGATTAGGGGCACCTCAAAAGACACTTCCAAAAATAAGTATATTTAGTTGGTTGGATTTTATGAAGAGGTCTTTTTTGATAATAGAAAATGCATTTTTTTTTTTTTTAGAAAAGTTCGTAATTTGAAAGTACATAGGTACAATAATTTGGCTCAGACGAATCGGAGGCAAAAATTTGAAAAATTTAGTGCCACAAACGAAGAAACACTGCAATTAATCCCCTTGAAAGTAAACAGAATCAAAAAATTCTAATTTCATGTCAAAACGATACTTCACCAAAATTAACTTTTTGTGAAAAATTAAGAAATGTGTTTTTAAAAAAACTGCATTTGAATAGAAGAATAATTGAGTGATCTGTTGTTAAACTCTTCCTGGCGCAGAACCCCCTAGTGATTCTTTGCAGGTATCTATGTTTTTCACAAGAAAAAAATTATTCATCTACATTTTGAAATTATTTAATCCAAAAACGTTGACGAAAAAATTCTGAAAAACAGATCAGAAAAATTCAGATTTTTTTTCTGAATTCTAGAAAATACTCATTCTTTATTATTGTTTGATGAGAAATTTTTTCAAAAAATATTATCTAAGATCTTTTGGCGTCCATTGATAAAAGAATGTAATTTAAAAAAAAAAAAACTAGTCCAGAAGTAATTTTTTAGGGATTGAGGGAGGTTGCTATTCTGCCGAGGTAATTCATATGAGGATGAAGTAGGGTACCCCGCCATTTACAAGATTTAAGCATCTTTTATTCACTAGTCCGGAACGAAAATTCCCCTCCTATTCTCCTACACCATTTTTCCAAGTCGAATAAATGATAAAATTTCGGCGACCTAGACGAAAAAGCCTAAACAAATTATCGAGTAAAATGCAACTAAACTTCACTTCTGTACAGATAAAAATACTTCTACCTATATAAACTATACTCAAATATTCAAATTGATAAAATAAATTGGAAAATTTATCCGCCGTGAACTCGTTTTTATTACTTGATTTTTTATTTATTTTTTGCGTGTTTGTTTTCTATTTATTCATTTTTCTTTTTCAATTTTTTTTTATAAGATGTTTATTTTTAATTTTGTATCGATGGCTGTGTTCGTACAACATAAGCATTTTTTACGTGAATGTTTGTTTTATAATTTAAAGCGTGTGGTTATTTAGATAATAAGGATGTATTTCTATTTTCCGACGATTACCTGTATAATGTTTTTAACTGTAAGATCTGCGAATGTTTGTACGTAATTTTCGCAGGCGAGACAATATACTTATTACATAAATACCTACTTGTAAAAGCGCATTTATACTTATACTTAATTTTTAGTTTTGCTACGCGTACCTATTTCAAAATGAAAATTTTCGATGAATTGTGTCTATAGGAGGAATGTTGAATGTTGAAAGATACGTCGTATGTTGTTTTCCATTTTCGGCCTAATTTTATCTTTACCTAATATTATATTAATACTTGTTAAATACTTGACTCATGTTTCAAATTCGTTTCGTGCCAGGTCCGATCAGAAGGTTTTTCGATGATTGACTGATTAAGTGATTACCTAAGAAAACGGTTCAAAAAATTGATAAAATTTTAGGATTCACCGTCCGATACTGCCCTTCCATACTGTTTTCTCCCCTAATTCTTCCTGAATTATAATCGGTTGTAATGAAATTTTTGTTTACCTAAGACCTACTCATAGAACCGTTTGTCAATTTACCTTTTTAGTTAGTTGAATTATTATGGATCTAGGTACATTTTCGTCTTTTGAATTTTTGATACGTAATTTGTGAAAATATTTGATAAGTTACACCCACGGACGACTTTGTGGATGTGGAATCGATGTACGTAATTGCTTGAATGTCGAATAAAAGACGTGCCTAGGTCATATTATTCCTTCTTTTTACCTATTATCCTTACTTAATATTATTTAGGTATGTACCATGTACTATACTATAGTTGGCTATACTTAAGATGTTTAAAATTATTCGGGTATCGATCTACGTTCATTAAATTCATTTTTTACGTACGTAGTTGCCTTACCCAATTGTTGACGAGTAGTTTGTTTGAAAATAAATTTCAAAAATATTTATTAATCGAGTATATTTTTTTATTTTTGTTACTACTGTCTTCGAATATAGCTTTGGTACGTCAATAATTTCTCAGTACGTACAAAGGGGAAAATCTATGCCGCTGATTCAGATCGTAGCCTAGGTACCCGATTCTACAGCAGAGTGGATCGGAAAAAAATATATAATTCTGGACTTGAGCAAAAATTATTGAGTCACCATACTACGAGAAGAAGGCTTTGCAGAAAAATTTAAACCCCTTTCAGCTCAAAGAGGCACAATGAAATAGGAGAATGCAAAATTTTAGGAATCTAAAAAACCAATTTTTTTGCCGCTGGTGAGTACCTAGTGCTGTTATGCTGAAAACTTCAGCCAACTCTCCTGAAAGTGTACAATTTGAGATCATTACAACTCCGTGAACCATTAACCTCGAGATTGGATATCACTTTTCTCTCTCAAAAAGAGAGTTGAAAAGTTGCAGATTACGAATTTGACAATTTTTTTTTTGATTTTTCTAAATTTACCAAAAGATCCCGCGAAGAGGAACGTTTTCAGTAAAATTTTTTCCATGTCGAAATTTTTTAGATCCCCTGAATTTTTTGCTCAAAAGTCTATAATTTTTTTTCAACCATTCCTTCAAAAATTTTTTTAACCTTAAACTTTCTCAAAACTGTTTCATTTTTACTTTTTTTTTTTTTCAAAATTATTTTTGTTTCAATTTTGGAATTGTTTTTCAAAACGTGAAAATTTTTTTCTTCAAATATTTTTCGATTCCAACACCAAAAATAGTTTCAACGTTCTGGAATATGTATTTTCAATTTTATTCTTTTTAAATTTTTTTCTGCAATAAATATTTTTATTCGGTTTTATGGGTACCTTTTCGACATATTTTGGTAAGGTGCAGTGGGGTAATTGCAAAACTGGGGTAGTTGCAAAATCAGCTGCTGGAGGCCAAGAAAAATAATATTTGACCACGCGGTCTTTTTGTACATCAAGGTACCTCTATTTCTTATATTTTCACCCAACAGGAACGAAATTGGTGAGCGCATGTGTTCTCTGGAAGTGGTTTTATCAAAACGTGCCAAAATAGCTCCAAAGTAAAATTGTAGGCATTTTTTTCAATGTGGTCCAAAATGAATTAAAAAATAGTTTTCCGAATCGATTTCTGCGTGTTAATTATTAGAAGGCATGTAAGTTTGAGGTAGGACCATTGATTTTTCAAAAATTTTATCTCATAAGCCTTAAATATGCGATTTCGCAATTGCCCCAAAAAACATGTAGTCGGGGCAATTGCAAAATCGAATTTTTTTATGATTTTGCATTCACCCCAATTTTTTTTTCAATTTTTAGAAATAAAATATGGTCCGAAATTACAAAAGAAAAAAAATATTGGGCCACCAAAGAAATTTATTATAGGTATTAAAGACGTTAAGAGATTTGTATTAGAATTCTCCAACTCGGACAAAACTTGATCAAAAAACGGATATGAACATGTAAACAGATAGTAAATTTTATGTAGATTTCGATTTTTCAATCAGAACTGAAAAAAAATGAACTCCCTCCGAGATAACGTACGATTTTGCATTTACCCCAGGCGGGGTAAACTCAAAACTTGAAATTTCAAAATTTTAAAATTTCATTATCTCACAAAGGTGTGAATGAAACGATACAAAATTTTTTCCACCAAGAGAGAACCCCTTGAAGTTCATGTGACAGAAATTTGGGATTGTTTGGTGCCATAGGGTCGTCACAGTGAACTGACAAAGTGGCACTAATCAAAAAGTGGTTTGCAATTACCCCACTGCACCTTACTTTTAAATTTCAAATACTTAGCTGCTTTTACATTCCATGGAAAGACTTACTTTTATAGTTGTTGAAGAAATTTTTATCAAAAAATTGAGAGTTCTATTCGAAAAAAAGCAACGAAAGTAGCAAAACTGGAGAAAAAAATTAAAGAATAATTTTAAAATGGAAAACAACTTTGAGAAACAATTCAGAAAAATTATCCTACACATAAAATAATCTAAGGAAATTTTTGATTGAAAAAATTAGAGGTTAAAAGTAATTTATAAAAAACTGGAGTCGAAATTTGAAAAAAAAATTGGAAAAAATTATCAGCTAAAAATTTTAACTTGAGATTTTTTGAGAAAATTTGGGACATTATCAAGGGAATTGGGTGAATTTTTTGTATCTGTTTTCAATAGTTATGCATTCATTTGGAATAGAAATCTCAAAAATGAAACTGATATCAACACTTCTCCACATAAAGAGCTCGAAGTAAATTTAGTGTCAGTTTCATAAAACTCGACCCAACTAAAAATACACACAAAAAATGTCATATCTCCATGAAAATTATTTCCACTCGAAATCGCCATTCGAAAAAGAAACTCTCCATAAAAATCAAGTATTATAATAATAACGAATAACTTTCAAATAATTGTGATTCCGAGTTATTGCATAGAACAATTTACTCGACAGTCTTGATAATGGACAAGTTTAATATTTATTTATAATCGATTCGGAATTGGAAGATTCCCTCATAAATACAAGTATTTCACCCAAATCTCATCACTGGGAAATTAAATCAAAAACCCCTTCCTCATAAAAACATCATAAAACACCATGTAAAAATTTTCTCTTTTTGCCACTACTCACACAAACTTGGATGAATTCGCCACAAGATAGCGTCACTTGTTCATCAACTCGAAATTTTCTTCAATTCTTTCTCGTTAAATATTAATCCTCTTCCTTCTTATTTTCGAAATTGATTGGAAATTCTATTTGACCAACTCTTTTGTACGAGCATCAATTCCTAATTAAAAATCTCCAAAAAAATTACAGCGGAAGTCAAATTCTAGATGTTTTAGCATAAACCGAATGGGCCTTGTCACACTGAACGAATGTCAATGAAATCAAATAAAGTTGGTGGGATAAAGCGTCCAATTTTACAAACCAATTTGGGCAGAAATCATTGGACTGCCTCTAGCAGAATCAATCAAAATAAGCAAATATTGGAAAATGGAATAAATGAAAAATCTCCACGTTGTTAAAAATCATGCAGCAATTGATCTTCGCTTCTATGTGACTAAATCTTTCTTCATTTTTGTTGTTTTCAAAATTAGAACATTTTAACCACCAAAATCAAAATCTCCGAGAGAGTAAAAGGAATCCTTACAACTCCATGTAGCGAAACTTTTGAATTAAACCCCTCTTTTTCTCCTCAACCCACGTAAAAAACTTGGCTTCTTGTCAATTTCCGCCCATTAAAAATACGACACGACTTAATTCGAAATTTCCCAGCATTATGCGAAATTAGCGGCCCTGCCACGTACACTCGTCTCCATCGAGGCCGAAATTTACACAAAAACAGAAAAACTTTAACTTTGCGACGCCGACGATGATTTTTAACTGCTTTTGACGTTCAGTTCGGTACCGAGGCCGTAATAAAACAGCCGTTAAAAAAATTTCGTCGTAAATTCGGGCGATTAAATTCGTCTTCGCGTGGTTTATCCAAAACTAAGTCGTAGAATTTTTGAATAAAGACTTCCAGTTAATCGACACTTGTTGTCTCGACGAAGAAGTTTTTGAAAATAGCACAGGCAAGAGGCAAACAGGAAACTTTTTCAAGGTTTCTGGGGTCAGTCGTAACTTAAAATTAAATTAAAAAATATACACGTCATCGATGCCACGAAACTGGCCAGAGAGTGAAAAAAAAATATGAAATTAAACGTGGCCAGTATCGAGAATACGAAAAGGTTTTTTTTTCAGCAATGTTTTATCGTGTGTAAATGACAGCTTTTATCAAGGTACTGTACACAGCATCCCTGCTTTTTCTATTTTTGTCAACGTTATGTAACGGGGAAAAAGTTATAGAATTATGACGAGGAATACTCGTACTCGTCACCGAGCTACGATTAATATAGGTTTTAAAAACGTCCGAATAAGATTACACTTTTCAGCTAAAAAAACTGAGAGCTTTATGGTTTATACCACTTGAAAAAATACTCGTTCGTTTCATTCAACAAATCGTCGTCATTTATAAAAGTTCTTCTGTTCAAAAAGGTTTTTTTTTTTTGAAAAAAATCTATCCGCAAGTAACAATGAATAGAATGTAAAAATTTGAAAAAACTTGAGTACTCAAATTGAATACATTTTAGGATGGATCGAAACGAAACATGTCCTAGATTTTGCATGGCCAGAAAATTCACTTGGGATGCCAAAATTCCTAAAAAAAAATCAAGACCGGAAACAACAACGAAAAGAATTTAATTTTCCTCATTTTTGGATTTTCAAACTCCTCCTGGCGCAGAACCTCCCCTTTCTCAATCTGAAAACCAACGACTTGTTCGACCACTGGACTGAGAAAAGTTAAAGAAATGTAAATTTGGACGATTGAAATTTCAAAATCGCATCAGAATATTGATATTTATTTTACTCAACGTTTTTCAAACTCCTCCTGGCGCAGAACCCGCTGTCATAAAAAATCATTGATTTTCCAACATTGAAGTAAAAAAATGCAAAAAATACAAATTTGGCCATTTATAATTCAAAATCGCATCAGAATGATTTGAATATAATTTACGTTACATTTTTCAAACTCCTCCTGGCGCAGAACCCGCTGTCATGAAAAATCGTGGATTTTCAAATATTGAAGTAAAAAACTGCAAAAAATACAAATTTGGCCATTTGTAATTCAAAATCGCATTAGAATGATTTGAATACAATTTACGTTACATTTTTTCGAACTCCTCCTGGCGCAGAACCCGCTGTCGTGTAAACTTGGAAATTTCAAGCACTGGGCTTTAAAAAAACGCAAGAAATGCAAATTTGGCCAATTGAAATTCGAAATCGCATCATAACAATTGAATTATAATTTATTTTACATTTTTCGAACTCCTCCTGGCGCAGAATCCGCTGTGGTGGAACATCATGAATATTTGAGCACTATACTGAAAAAAAAATACATGAAATGAAAATTTGGCCAATTAAAATTTTTAATACAGAATATCATCAGAAAAATCGTTCTTTTATTATTTCACATATTTTTTTGAACTCCTCCTGGCGCAGAGTCTTCTGTAATGAAGAACGGTGAACATTTCGATTATTGGGCCAAAAAATAAGTATGAGAAAATGCAGCTTCTGTCAATTTAAATTCAAAATAGCATCAGGATAATTAAAATTTACATTATTTTCCAGTCAAAAGGAAGATGGAGCTGGGGAATATCAAGAAAAATTATTTTCCAAAAAACACGTCAGTTTTCGCCAAATTTGGGTACTGTTACTTGCTGAAAACTCCGATCACCTCCTAAAATGCAAAAATGTATAATTTGAGTATATCGACTTTTCCCTGAACCATTGATCTCGAAATTCGATTTAATTTTTTGCCCCGCGGTAAGTTTTATAATGCTTAGATTTTTATCAAATTGAAATTACAATTTCAGAAACCATAAAGTTGAATCAATTTTTTGGCTAGAATAAATATTTCATATAAAAATTTTCTAAAGAATTTCGTGGAACTGCTGCCAATTACATTTTTAATTCGCGTATTTTTCATGAAATTAAAAATGTTCATTTAGTGACTTAAGAAATAGGCTGATTCGTTGGTTTCGAAAGTGAATTCAAATCGATTTATTCAAAAATTTATTGCAGCAGTGCTGTTGATTGAAATTTTATTTCGAAGAAGACATAACAAAAACTCGACAGATAATTCAGCCTCATTCATATTTTTTCTGTCATCTAATTTCCAAACAATTCGATTAAATTTCAAATAATTTGAAACATTTTTAGGCGAGATTGATTGGGGCACAATATGGAATAATTTTGTAGCGTTAATACATTTACAAGAGATTGAAATTTGAAAACTCTTCTTTCAAAATTTTTTTACAAATAACATACTTGCTTTAAATAAAAATATGGCTTTGTAAAGACGTTTAAGGTACACAACAAACCCACCAGGTGATTTTCCGCACATTGTATTTCTCTTTCCAGCATATCTCATTCATTCAAACCCCAACAAACTTGTCCCAGTTTGATCTGTCGTTTCAATTTTTACTCCTTCATATCTATCGAAACAACTTGAAAAACTACATTTCGGTTTCTGCCTCCTCCTGTTTTTCTTTTTTCACAAAGGACCATGTGAGATATAATCAATCGATTCTTTTATACGCACACACTCTCATTTGATACCATTCAACACTTCTCATTCCGATTCAAAAATCCACAGGGATACAAATCTGTCAACAACCGAACGAGGAAAAAAAAATTCACCATACAAAAGTTTTTTACCAATCGACAGAAGCCAGACTTGAGTAAAAAAAAAAACCGCCTAGAAGTAAAAAGAAATAAAACGTCTTTCGAGTCGCATGGGAAACTTACTAAGTGAAAGACGCTGTAATCACAAATGGAAGTTTTAATGGACAAAGAACGTTTTAAATTTTAGTGCCGAGTTACCACAGATAAGACAACGAAGACATGGACCTTTTTACAAAGATTTACTCGTCGTCGTCGTAATCTGTACTTCCTTAATACATGTTTTAATCTATTAAAAACCATCAGTCGAAAGTTTGCCAAGGTAATGAGCGAAGAATTTTGAATATTGTTGTAATGAGATGTTTGACTTTTCGCTGTATTTCTTCCACCCCCTTATTTTAGAACGATTTGGATTTCGTTTTCTGATCTAACCAACTATATTGCTGATAAAATATGGTCAAAATTTAGCATTCTTTCGGAAATCCAGTTGTTGGGATGCATTTGATTAGGTACCCTTTTTATCAATTTTTAAAAACCTTTAATAAATTTTCATAGAAGATCAAATTTTACGTCATTTTTTAAAAATTTTAACAATCAACTTACTCTAGAGAAGGGAGAGTGATGAATATTCTGAATAACAAATTAGGTACTGAATGGCGTTCTCAAAAATTGAAACAAAAACTGTTTCAGTTGAAAAAATATTGAAAAATTGGGAAAATATTGTTTTTCTAAAAATTATTTCAGCATACCATTGGCATCCATTTTCCATCATGAAGTTATTTTTTCAGGGATCCTTAAAAACTATGTATTAAATTGTTCATAAATTCTAAAAAATCTGAAGAGAAATCAAAAAATTTTATTTTGAAATGAAATTTTTTATGTAAACTGATCTCATTAGGAATATTCCAATCCATTAAAATCATCGTTAGAAAATTTTCGTAATCTATCCCACCTTTTTTCAAAAATTGGAAAAGGCAGAAAAAATCTCCTCCGATGATTTTAATAGCTTGAAATATTTCTACTAACATCAGTTTAGGAATTTTTTAAAAAATGAATATTTTCGATTTTTCCCTGAATATTGGAAAATAATGTGAATTCTTTCGATGAACTTCTGAAAAATAAAATCAACTTTGAAAAAGTGGTATTTTTGATAATAGGTACCCATATATACATCCAAAATTCCAAACCAAACTCATTTTTGAAAGAAAATTCTAAGAACTCCACTCCAATTTTCAAAATATCCGACGTAGATTTTCAAACTCATTGTGAAAGAGTGGGAGGGAGGTTAAATTTTCATCAAGTCGTTTTGCCCATATCAAATATCGTGTTGATAAAATTGCCTACTCGGTTTGCCGTAAATCCAATGGTTCGGAATGGCCCCTGTTGAATAAAGTGTTAATAAGGTTGCCTACTCAGTTTTCCGTAAATCTAGCAGTTTGAAATGACCTGTTGCAAAACAAAATTTTTCGATTTTCGAATAAATACTTTCATTTTTTTTTAAAAAAATTATTTTCATAAACAAAAGAAAGAGAACAAAATTTTTAAAAATTTAATTTTCAAAATAATATCGATAGTAATATTACATATCTCTTTTATTGCTTTTTACGTTTTTTTATTCTTAATTCACTACTGACTTCTAAAAAATTGTCCAATTTGAAGAAAAAAAAAAACTATCAAAAAACACATGTCTATTTTGAAATATCAAATATCGTGTTAATAAAATTGCCTACTCGGTTTGCCGTAAATCCAGTGGTTCGGAATGTTCCCTGTTGAATAAAGTGTTAATGAGGTTGCCTACTCAGTTTGCCGTAAATCGAGCAGTTTGAAATGACCTGTTGCAAAACAAAAATTTTCGATTTTCGAATAAATACCTTCATTTTCTTTTTAAAAATTTATTCTCATAAACAAAAGAAAGAGAACAAAATTTTTAAAAACTTTCAAAAAAAAATATCGATAATAATAATATCTCTTTTATTGTTTTTTTTACGTTTTTTCTTTCTAAATTCACTACTTAGGTACTTCTAAAAAAATTTCCAATTTGAAAAAAAAACTATCAAAAAACACATATCTGTTTTTTGTTTGTAAATTAAAAAAATCAATTTTCTCTATTCTTGAGATTTTTGAAAGTTGATAACAATTTTAATAAAAAATAAAAAATAATTTCGTAGAAAACCAGAAAAAATTATCCTTTTGAAAATTTTAAAAAACTTGACTGACTCGAATTTTTTTTAACGAAAAAAAAACCTGATCTTTCGTTTTATTGAAAGAAAAGTTATTTTATTCTGCGACTTTTGATTATCCTTTTTTTTTTCCATTTTTGAGATACTCAGTATTTTTTTTTTCATCATTTTCATTTTTCCATTTTCAGCATTAGGAACAGGTCGTATTGAATGTGGTGTTAATAAAATTGCCTACTCACTTCGCCCTAAATATTGCAATTTCGAATACCTCATAAAAAAACGCATTAATAATTTCAACTGCCAGGAAATAAGAAAACTAGTGGCTCTAAATCATTTATTCCTTTTAGGTCAAGAAACCAACACCCGAACTCAATCTCATATCCACGAAGTCATCTCAAAACATCAATAATTCGCAATTAAAAGATTGACTCATTCCAGCAGTAAAAAACTTCTTAAAAGTCGATGACCCAGTTTCCAAACCATCTACGTATTCCAAACTGAGACAAAAAAGCGCCGAAATCGTCGACGCAGTAAAACTTATAATTTGATTTCTCTCCAATTCCATAATTATTATGGGACAATAGAGGAAAAAACAATCGAATAAAAATATTTACATCGAATCGACTATAAATAAACGCGACCAGGAAGTCGTCAATAGTATCGCTAGCTTCGAGTATGTACAGTACATCGACGAGGAACTCTGGATAATTTACCAAATTCGAGCATCTTTCTTTTACTCGTACAAGTTCGAAACATGGACGAAAAATACGCTCGACTATACGGCCAAACAAAAAGATTTAACGCCACCGTTTCGATAATAAATTGGCTGCGAAGAATTTACTTTGGAAAACTTTTTTATATCTCGCCTCGCGCTTATACACGAAAGACTACGACGAGAAGAAAAAAGAATATAAAACTCGATGCGCCACCGTATCGTAGCCCGGACGAGGGGCAAAGAAACGAAAAATAGGGAAAAAATCGCAGTCGTGTGCCCAAGACGAGCGCGATAATTTCGTTCCTTCGGCACAGTACACAATCTAATACCATTCTTGACGTGACTTTCATTAAAATTGTGAAGAATTTCGCTGTCTATCGAGCATCGCGTGCTGGTGCCATGGTCTAAACGAGCGAATAAGTTACACTGCCGAAAGAGTAGGCGAGACCGAATGAAAAGGTGGAAGTTTAAAATTTAACAGTTTGGGAAAAAATAAAATTTTCAAATTGAAGGCCTAGTCGGCCATCAACAGCGTAGCCAAACTTTTCGCGGTATTGAAGACGTGAAATGTTCAAGTCGATTTATGACGTGGGAAGAAAGGCTAAAAAGAGTACGAAACTATCGATAACTAAATTCTGTACTTTTGGTCAAGCAACCCACGCGAATCAGCATCGATTATCATCCTTCCACTTGCGGCAAGATAAGAATATATCAGAGAAAGCGAACAGAGAAAATTACGATAAATTTTGTTAAAGAAGTTGGTAATTGAGAAATTTTTAAGGAATTTGAAAACGTAACGATGGGCAGCTTTGGTGGGTCGGTTTTTAATGAAATTTTTGACGGATTTTTTCAACGAGACCGTCAAGTCATGGTCAAGTTGGTAATTCTCATTATAAATCGATAAAAATATCTGAATTGTAGGAAATCAATGAAATTAAATATTTTTCAGAGAATTTTTACTGTTTTGAAAATTCGTTGATTTTTCAAGCAAAAAGGTATGGCAACGATCTGATAAAGGGTGAATTTGGCTCTGGGTTTTTTTATGGCTCTCAAATACCTCCGGTGGTGCATATTTACTGGGAAAATTTTTTCAGAAAAATTTGGACTCCTACCTCACTTCTTCACAGAGTATTAAGGACCATTTTATTGTACTTTTTTTCAAGAATTTTCAATTTCAACGGAAGTAAAAAAAATTTCTGTTTTATGGCACAAATTTACATTTTGTAAAAGAGTACTTATGATAATTTTTTCAATAATTTTAGTGCACTCCTTCACTCTTTTTTCAGTGTATTGAAGTTTTTAATCGTAAAGAATACATGCAAAGAAAGAGCATCCACCCTGAAAAAATTGCAAAAAAATGTATTTTTTATGCTAAATTTTGCTGTTTATTCAATTTTGCTGGCTTCTTTGAATTGAGAGCCAAAAATCGTAAAAAACTTACCTATAGAAATGTAACCTTAGCAGATTTTTCAAATTTTTAGCGTTTTATGCAAAAAGAGGGAGACTAAAGGAAAAATAAATTCCACATAATGTGTTCAGCATGCCAAAATACCCCGATTAACACTTTTTTCGCCATAGTTTTGCTCAAGGTTTCAGAATTCACCTTTTTCACTAATTTTTTTTTTCATTAGGTACGAAAAAAGTTAATTTCGAGATTTCTGAATTACTATTCTCAGATACTCGTACTTCAAGTATGTATTGTGCAACATTTTTTTTACAAAATTATAATTTCTTGCCTTCACTTTTAAAAATCTGGTACAATTTTTTCAACGTATGCTGTTGTGATTTGAATAAATAAATTTTTCAATTTGGGACAAAAAATATATTCCTACTTGGACGCAACGATTTTCAATTTTTTTTTCGAATTATGAAAAAAATTTTCATCCTCGCTTTGCTCCAGCAATATTTTAATGATTTTATTTTAAAATTTGATAATTTTTGGGTAATTTTTCAGTCAAAAATCAATGCCTAAAACAGTATTAAAATCATTTCAAAAAGACAAGGTAAAAATTTAGAATTTTTGGTCAATGTTTAAACCAGTAGCAAAAGCTCAAAATTGAAATCGTCCAACTTTTTCAAAAATTTTTTTTTAGACTTTTTGTTTTTTTGTGTGTGGATGGTTAGTCATATTAGGACTGATGAATAGTAAAAAATGCATTTTTTTTCTGGGTTTAGGTACTGACATAATTTTTGTAAATATATGAAAGTAGGCACGTTGACAAAAGGGCTGTTTTCGGAGATGCTTATGTATTTTGAAAATAAAGGAATTATGAAAATTTATTTCAATGATTCAGATTGAAAGGAAGGACCAATTTTTCATCACGTTTTTTAAAAATTCGATTGAAAAATCAAGTGTCAAAAAACAGATTGTTTTTCAAAATTCAAGCAGAAATTTCCTTGAATTTTTCATTTGATTTTTTCTTTTTTTTTTAAAAAAAACTTCAATTTTTTTCAACGACGAGAATAAAAATCCGTCTCACGAAATCGATCTAATTAAGTATATTTTGTCAATTATTTGTTTTGAAAATGTTTCTGAAATCAGCATTTTTGGGGAAATATAAAAATCGCATGAGAAGAATTTATCATACTGCTTTATGGCGAAAATACGACTTCGGTATCCACAAAAAAAAAACCACAAAACTTGAAATAGGTAATTAAAATTTAAAAACAACTTGTGAATTTTCACTGCAGGAGAATTTGAATCAATATGGATTTAAATTTTTAGAATTTTTTTTGCACCTTTTTGAGGTCATTCACAACTACTTTTGGCAAAATCCCTTCGAAATTAAAAAAAAAAAATGAAAATCGCTAAACCACAATAAGGATTTATCTACCTACTTGATTTTAAAAAATTAAAAATTTTTCTTTTCCTTAATTTTTTGCCTCATTTTCAAATTTCAGATGAATTAAAATGTGATTACGACTACAGACTGTAAATTTCCCCCTTCGTATTTTTAACTGACCAACTTTACAATACTTGGCTCCATTCTTATTAAAATAGAAAGTTAAAAATTATACATTTGCTTGCCATATTTTGGAGACGATTTCAATAGTTGGGAAACAATCGTTCAAAAGTAAAAATATACGTAGATTATTCAATAAAATGCAATTTGAAGTTGAATGATACGTAAATGTTTTTTCATAAAGTCACAATGGTTCAACATGAGCCATATTAACTCTCTCAACTCATCTTCCTCACCCCATCAAACGAGAGGAAAAAATCCAAACACCACACAGTTTAACACCACCATCGTCAGCCTGCACCGAGGTAGATAATATCACAGTTGGTCTCTCACACTTCTGTTTGAAAACATTTTCAAAAAGGTCGTTCTCGTCGTATTAAATCTCGTTCCGCATGCACATTCGTTCAAGTTTTCGTCTCCGCATTGCCCAAAAGCTCCAGCCAACTTGGAACGTAACGGCGTAGCGAAAAATACAGAGAAACATACACGTGCACAGCAGCGTGTTAGAATCGCGGACTCGAAACATACAAATTATTCCAATCACGATTTCCCAGTGTGTAGTTTTCTCTAAATTGTTGCGGTTAAAGTATGCGTGCCGGTGGTACAGCGGAAAATACGCTCCGAGGCAAGACAACCAACGGTATGGGAAAACATTTCTTTCCCTTGACAACCGAACAACCGACTCGACGTTTGACACGTATGAAAAAATAGTGGACTGGAGAAGATCGTGAACATATGAGAGATGTAAATTGACGCTTGGTTGAATGTCTGCTAAATTGAGAGCTGTTTTTTGATATATGAAGGGTGAAAGACACCGAGATCAGAGGGTTTGTTGGAAGGGATATTACAATCGTGACCAGAAACTGGCCTCATTTCTAATGATAAGGAAAACGAGAGAAAATATTTGGAGTAGATTTATACTGAAAAAAAAATGAAGAAAGAAACTGATAAATTATTCGATTTTTTACTTATTACTTTCAAGCTTGAATTTAGTTATCTGAAACTTTTTTCAAATTTCCAAATTTTCACAATTTTTAAATAATGATTAAAATTTTTGCTTTCTTTAAAAAATTGATTCAAATTTTTTACTGGGTCAAATTTTCACTTGTACTTTCCTCCAAAAATTTTTCTCAAATCGACGATCACTCTCTTTTCATCTTGAAGTGAATTGAGAAAAAAAAATTGAAGCTCAGTTTTAGAAGAAATATGTTCAAATAATATTAGAAAATGTACTTGAGAACCTTATCAAGGAACTTTGAAAAAATTTCAAAAAAACTGTTCTTGAGACTAATACGTATTAAACGTTCATGAAATTTTGGAATCGAAAAATCTTATGTACATAATTCAACTCGGAAATTTTTTTTGAGAATATTAAATATAAGCTCGAGTGAGTAATTTCACATTTCGGCGTCAGGTTCTAGCTACAAAATGATATCACAGATCGCGTTACTTGTTCAATCTGCAGTTCGAAAATTTTCTATTTGTTTTCAATGAAATTCCGATTATAATTTTTTTAGGTGCGGATGGTTGATGGATGGTCTACTCGCGAAGAAAAATGCCTGTAACTCGGTCAAAAATCACTCAAAACGCAAAAACCCACACATTTTCGGAATCCTCTCGTCATGAACTATCGAATGGTTTTTTTATCATTCAATTTTGAGTATTTGGGTGCGAGATAGATTTTTGTTGCGCGGATTGTTGATGAAGGAAAATGCCTGTAACTCGGCCAAAAGATGCAGAAAATGCAAAAACCAACACATTTTTGGAATCCTCTCGTCATGAACTTTCGAATGGTTTTTTTACCGTTCGATTTCAAGCATTTGGGTGAAATTGACTTTTTCTGAGTGCGAATGGTTGATGGATGGTCGGCGCCGCAGAAAAATGCCTGGAACTCGGTTGAAAATCACTCAAAACGCAAAATCCCATACATTTTCGGAATCCTCTCGTCGAGACGAATCGAATGGTTTTTATGCAATAGTAATACAGTGAAAAAGACAGATGAAAAATTTCTGATCAACAAGCTTGGGAAATTTTTCAGCCAAACAGAAATAAAATTATGAGAAAAATATTCCACTTGAAAAAAATTGGATAAATTAATTAAATCCGTCAAAAATTTAATATGACCTATGAACAACTTGAATAAATTTTTCCAAGGTTTCTACGTTAACTACACCTCCAAATTTCAATCGAGAAAAAAAGCTCCAATAATTTATCCCCTACATGATCCCAAACCCACGCTACGTTGAAACCCACGCAACACCGGGGAAAAACATTAAATTCGAATCGCAACGGTATCTTTCCGGGCATCGCATCGTTTCTTTACCTCTTTAATTCGCGTTTTCCAACCGCCTCATATTCAACTACACGACACCGGTAATTATTTATACATTCATCGCGCATCTTAATGAACTTTTTTTCCACCTTCCCCAACAATCTCTTGGTTTTTTGCGATACGAAAAACGCAGCAACGTACAGAGCCCCGGGACTCTTTATCAAACAAGACGACATGGTAAAATATACGCAACCGGATACCCGAAGACGTGATTTAAAACCAAATTTTACTTTATTCCCCTCTATTCGCCGGATACATTATTCTTTTATCAAGCAGCAACATTCGTGGCAAATGGGCGACGCCGGTGGCTCGGCGTTAATTACATCGCATTCCTCCCCCTCTCCTCGATTCCTCATCCAATTGGAAAATTCTTTCGGTTGTTTTTCCCGGAAGGGAAACAGAATAGGGAACTCGACACGTGTAAAGAAAAACTTCTCGCGAGTAAAACAAGAGAAATCACTCGGTCAGCCGCAAGTAGGTACCCTGCCTTCGGTAATTAATTTTTCCACGAGTTCGATGATGGAAAAGGCAAAACCGAAGCTCGCCCTAAGCCTACAGACACGTATTTCATCTTTCAACAAACAGGCATAATATGCTGCCATGTTGCTGATAACTTTTTTCGCATTCCATCGTCATCGAAAAAGTTTAATTATGATTGAACGTCGTGTTTTTCAACTTCCACCCTCGTCGTCCAACCTCCTACCGACAACAAATTACTTTCATGTTTCAGAACAAGGTTTCGTACTACGTTCAATTATACGATTCAGCGATTAAACGCGAACGCAGATGTACCCAGGGCTTGGCACTTGGGAAGATGGCAACGACTCGACGCTGAAATTGATTTTGTAACCATTGTAAAATGTACTTATACATACAAAATAAACTCGTTATTAGGAAAAAATTACGTCTCCTTGCGTCGTCCCCGAAGCAGGCGACGAATTCGAGTTATTTTCTCTTCACGTTCGATACATTCTTATTTCAGTTTATTTTCTATTTTCGACTGCTTGTTTTTCCAACTTAATGATGCGTTCAATTCGCTAAAGCGTGTCGAGCTTTACGCGACGCGACTTTGGCCAAATTTTATCATCAACTTATTACATTACACGTCGTTGCGAATGTATGGAATGGTATTCGTGCAAATGTATCGAAATGTAAACGTCTCCATTGGAAAAGACAACACGACGTAATTTCGTTACCATATGAACAAGACGACAGCGTCATTTTCAACATGAGTAAGTCGAGATTGAGAATGTAAAAGAAAAAAGGGTGATTGGGGACAAAACTGACGAATAAATCACTGACGCAGTTATACTTACTGGTTCTTGTAATATTGCAGAATGATTATTGATTAATGACAGTTTCAAATTATGCCAAAATCATTGGCATTTGGCCAAGAATTTGAATTAAATAATATTCAAAAATCGTTTAAGTATTGAAAATTACAAATAAAAAAATGTTTGAGCAGAACGAACGATGTTAATTAAATTGCCGAAGTATATGTCGTATGGTTCGCCATAAATCCAGCAGTTTGAAATTGGAGTGATTATTTTGGACCTATTTTTTTAAATTTGAAGTACAGGTAGCGAGGAAGTTGTGTCAGGACCAAAAATTACAAACGAGGTAAAAGTAAAATTTCAAATCTCTTGACTTCACATTCATCCCATCTCACAGAGTCCAAAAATCTGGCTACATTGAAAAATTTTTGAAAATTTTGAGAAATTGAATTTTTAAAAAATAAATTTTGTTAACATGAATACCTTTACCCACCCGAAAATATTATTGGCACCCATTTTTTCATTTTCGTCTAATTTTCCTTTCGTTTGTAAAAATTTGTAATTTTTCCCATGTTCTTTCAATACTTATTCAATATATTTTTGGTATTGTCTCGTCGAGACAAATCGAATGATATACTTACGATTGAATTTTCACCATTTGTGTTGAAAATTACATTTTTTGAAAACATCCGGCCAGTTTAGTGTCTCATTTTCAAAATAAAAACCGATTGTAACTCGGTCGAAAATCGATAATAAATCGAAAGTGAATACATTTTTGGAATCGTCTCATCGATACTAAATGGTTTTTTTATGATTCAATTTAGACCATTTGGGTCAAAAATGTTTTTTTCTGGGGACGATTGATGTATCTCTTATATGGGACTGAAAATTGCATAAAAAACGCTGGTAACTTGGTCAAAAATCGATCAAAATCCAAAAACCAAGTATTCAGCAAAAAACTGAAAGACATTTAGAGAAAAATGTGAAAAATGTTAAAATGGCTATTTCACTTGAAAAATCATAAAACAGAAATATTTTTCAAGGGCTCCAGAAAAATGGTTTTAAAAAAAAATGAAGAATTATGCTGGTGGTATTTTTGAGAAAATTAATCCAAAATGATATCTTTTTTTTTTTAAATTCTGAAAAAACTTTTTCCGAATTTTTAAAAAAATGTTAAACGAGGAAAGAGGTGGGTTAGTTTAAAGTCAAACAATGCAATTTTCACTTTTTTTTTTAGGTTTATACACAATTTTCTAACTACTTCCGTTTCAACTTTCGATGAAAAAAAAACACAAATTTTTGATCCCGCCGAATTCAGTTAATTCTTAGCTAGCTAAAAATGGTGTTAGTAAAATTGCCTACTCAGTTCGCCGTGAATCCAACAGTTTGGAGTGGCCTGTGTTGAATATATCGTGTTAATGAAATTGCCTACTCAGTTTGCAGCAAATCTAACTGTTTCGATAGGTACTGAATTTTTTAGTCTCGTGCGGGTTTGTTTTTGAAATATTTGAAAACAGCTCCGTTTTTTTCGTTTTCGTTTTCAAAAACAAAGAAAATATTTCATTTAGTTTTTTTGTTTCTTTCTGAATACTTACTTTTTTTTTTTGAAAATGACAAATCACCTCTGGAAAGTAGAGAGAACGGACAACATTTGAGAGAATTCATATTAAAAAATCATCTTCACATTTTTTTTTTTTGATCAGGAGAAATTAATTCACCATTCTCAATGAAAATGGTTTAATTTGGAAAGAAAACACACCTAACAGAAAAAAAACATTGTTAAAAGTATCAAAAATTCAAACGTGATAGAAACTACAATTCAGGATCAAAATCCCGAAAAAAAAGTCGATAAAATCATTACTTGAAGTTTGAATGGAATTTTGGATCCTTTGACATTGAATTACTAAAACAACACATTTCGATATCAATATGGATCAAATTGAAGAAAAAATTTGAAATTTGCATCCTGAAAAACCGACGGCACCACAATCGTGTCAAAATTTTCCCTTCGGGGGCTTTTTTCATATTCAAGGGTCATTTTAAGCAAAAAATTTGAATTGTGCTTTTTGAAAATAGGTATCTGTATTTTGATACCTCGGTAATCTATTGAGTTTTTCACAATTTTGGAATTCATTACCTATTCAAGAAGTCATTTTGGTATGAAGAATAAATTTAAAGGAAGTAATTTGATGAAGACGATTGCTCTAAACTTGTGTTTCGATTGGTTAATAAATAACCAACCTAATTGACTCGAGAGTCAAGACATTACACCAAATAAAACGTCAAGAAGTCCTGACCCCATAAAAGAGAGCTGGATACTTCTGAGAAGGAAAGTCAGGTTCAACATTTCCACCCGTCAAAGATATTTTTGACTGAATGAATTCCTGTTTTTTTTTTTCTAAATGTGACCCTGCCGAAAAGAACAGCCCTAGGATAAAGGAATTTTTAAAAAATGTGATGTTTTTGATCCCCTTTTTTAATACTATTAAAGGCGTGGACAGAAAATTGAAAAAAAAATTTTACATCCGGGTCCTTTTTTTCATTTTTATAACCTTTGCTCTTAATCTTTCATAGAACTTTTAAATTTTGTATAATAACACCTTACAGTTATTTTTCTGGCATTTTTCACTGAATCAATTCTTATTTTTTCTATACCTTGATAATAGTAAGTAAAATTGTTTTCCTACTGATTTTAGATTGTAGAATTTGAATTTTTCACTCAATTTTACCCAACTTAAAGTATAGTTCCATATCAGTTCTCTCTAAATTTTTTTGAAAAGTTTTTCAGAGCGCTTCCCTCTGAGTAATTTTTTTTGGACCCGAAAGCACTTCTATAAAAATCTCAGAGCTAGAGCACTTTTTAAAAATTTTGGAGCTGAAGTGGGAGGTGTTTCAGGCTCCCTTCTGGATCGCTGGGACAGCCAGATATTCGGAGTGAAGCTAGAAGGAGGAGATTCAAAATTTTTTTAAAGAAATATTTCGATAGTTGGAGGAAAATTTTCAAACAATATACAAAACTGCAGTAGACAGGAATTTCGTACCTACTCATTCGGTTGTTGAATTTCTAGCCACTGTTTTTATAAAATATCAATAAACAATACATCGCATTATCTGAAATCTCTCAGTTCAAATAGAATTACTCGGTATTTGTTAATCCAATAATATCGTTTAGATATAAATCATAGATTGGAATTCACTGCAAACCAAGTACCTTTAAACTATCCCCACGTAATCTATAAAGATGCTACCCAAGCATCAAGTACCCGGCTGCATTTGCATATCGTAATATCGGAAGAATCGAATTAAAACATCATCTAAACTTTCACTTTCTGCAAACGCCTTCACCCAGCTCGGGCTCTCACAGCAAATGGAATAATTACCACCGTCGAGTGTGTTTTAATTTATCCCGAAACTCTACGCGTATATAAATACGCTACGTACACCGACGAGAGTTTATAACTTTAAAAGCTTATTCGCCGTATAGATGGAAGAAGCACATCTCAACGCCGCCGCCTCTCTCGATTTCTTGTTTTCGACAAAACAATGAATAAATATACACACTGCTTCGCTTCGTTCGAGTATAAAGCAATATCCGTTCTCGAAATGGCGAATTAAAATACGCGTGTATAGAGCGAAAACGACCCCAGCGACGAACCAAGGCACCTTCTAATAAAATGCTAATACAGATTTTCGTGCCGCAGAACTCACCTATAATACACATAGTGAATAATCGTGCAGCGACGAAGACGACGATGCGAACTCGATACACCTTGGCTTTCTCACTTGCACCATGCTTACCAGAGTAGCTCGCTTTTCACGCTACCATTTTGTCGTTTCGATATAGTTCGAAGGGACCAAATAAGAGGAGCATTTCGCCAGTGTCACATCCGTTCGCTGATATAATAATTAGATAATTCCGTATTCCGTCTACCTTCTCGTATAATTTTATAACGCGGGTACTCATTTCGACAATTGGAGATGACGGTCGCAAATATACGACACGATATCGCGGTTCGGTCTCGAATACCAAACAAATGTGCAAATTTCGCTATTTCTAAGGGTTATTTACAAGCTAGATTTTTATGCGGTGGATATTTTTTTGTTTTTTTTTCCTGTGTAAATTCTTCTTCAAAAAGGGTGAAGTACATTGGTATAGGGTGTCTCGAAGTTGATGATTTATGTCTCCTCTTCCAGCTAGTGAGGAGGTGATAGGGTAGATGAAAAAATATAAAATTACTTATTCTTTCACGAATCGCGATATTGTGGAAAATTACCGAATCAGAAATGAAAAAAAAACAATGAAATCGATTATGGTCTTCTAAACGTCTAAAAACTTCAAAAATTGCTAAAAATTCAAAATTTTCGAAAATTTCAACAAAATAAAAATTTTTTGATTTAAATAAAATATACAGCTTATTCAATGAATATCTAAACAGAAAAGTACAATTCTAAAAAAAATTACCTTTTTACAATTTTCCTTTGTAGATAAACATAAATATGAAAAATAATACCAAAGAAAAATTTAAAAACTGCGAAACATTTTTTTTTTTTGAAGTGCTTTTTGGTAATAATACATAATTATTAAGTAGGGTCTAGTTGCTCTACAATTATTTTTATTCAATTTTAAATTACGAAGGTATTAAAACATTTTTTTGATATGATCAAAAATATCAACTTTTGTTCATTTTTGAAGAATTAAAAAAAAAAACATTTTCGACCCAAATGGTCAAAATTCAATCGTAAAAAAACCATTCGATTCTTCTCGACTTGATCAAAAATCAATTGTGATATGGTTGAATTCGTCTCGTCGAGACGAATTCAATGGTGTCCTCATGTTTTGCGATGAGGACTTTTTTGGGCGAATCTCTGGCTTCCGGAACCTTTAAGTTGAAAAAAGGACTTTTTCCGTCGAATCGAGCGTGAAACTAAGATTGAGAGGAAAACTCCCAGGCTCTCAGTTGTCGTCTCTCATTTCTATAGAAAAATGACCCAGAACGAAAACTGGAGATTTTCCCTTTTAGATCTGGAAATCATTTTTGCCGTTTTTTTTTTTTTTTTTTTTTTTTTTAAGAAACAGTAGGAAACAACTTTGAAGGTTTGAAGTTTTCGTTTTCTCATCATTTTTCAAGAAACAACAGGAAACGTCACTCTTGAAGACTGAATCCCAAAATTTTGATTTTCATCTGATTTTCACTCAAATTCCGGTCATTTTTCTGTGCGATGCAAAAAAAAACAATCGATTCTCCAAAGGAATAACCCATTTTCGCTCTAAATAATTAAAATTCCTTTATTAAAAAAAACCATTCGATTCGTCTCGCGAGAAGAAGATTCCAAAAATGTATTCGGTTTTAAATTTTGATCAATTTTCCACCAAGCACCCAACGTTTCTTTTTTCGATTTTCTGCCCTATGAAAAAGATTCATCAACCCTCCTCAGCAAAAATCCCAATAGTCAAAATTGAATCGTAAAAAACCATTCGATTTGTCTCAATGAGACGATTTCAATAATGTATTAGTTTTTGAATTTTGATTGATTTTCGCCCAAGTTACAGCTTTTTTTTCCTCTGCACAAATGTTGTCTGAATTCTGTAAAAATGCTGCCCGAATTTTTTCAAAATTCCGCGTGTACCTATTCGGCAAAAAATCTATCCGAATTCTGCAAACAGGCCGGCTGCAAGAAAACTGCATGAGTTGTGCAAAAAATCCGAAAAAATGTTGCATGAATTCTATAAAAATTTTGCGTAGATTCTGCAGAAATTTTGCCTGAAATCTGCGAAAATTCAGCAAAAAGTGTTACGTGAATTTTATGGTTTCTACAAAAATTTAGCATCAATTCATCAAAACTACTGCAAAATTTGCTGCACGAGTCCTGCTCAAGTTCTGCGAAAATTCGGTAAAAAAAATGCTGTTTAAATTCTGCAAAAATGCTGCATAAATCCTATAAAAATTCTGCATGGATTTAACAAAAAATCAGCCTGGATCCTGCGAAATTTCCACAAAAAAAGCTGCATGAATTTTGCAGAAATTCTCCATAAATTTGCTGTGAAAATTCTACAAAACTTCTTGAATTCCACATAAATTATGCATTATGTAGGTACGAATCGAATGATATTTATAAAATTTAATTTTCGCCATTTCCTCCAAAAATTAGTTTTTGTTCGGAGAGTTAATAGATTTTTCACATGAGACTGGAAAACGGCAGACAAAAACACCTTTTGAGCTGACCGTTGAAATACTTTTTTTAGCCTTTCCTGCCGGCCAAGATTTCTTTCGAGATTCTTCAAGAAAATTAGTAAGGCAAAATTAATAAAAAATATATTACATCGATCTTCTTATGAAAACTCAAGAAATTTTAAACGACACTATTTATAATCGCCTTTTCATTTGAAGAACAAATTCATTTACAATGTAACTGACGTCGAAGGAAATTCAATTTAAAAAGATTTTTAATAATTAAATACTTCTTATTTAATTTTCAACGTAAAAAGGGAAAGTAAAATATTATTTTGATGGTCGAGGCTCCTGTCACAAACACCAACGTTAGGTACCAGACTCATTTCAACATTTGGCATAGGAACATCAAAATATGTATTTACCTCGGTGGTATCAATATTCATGAGAACGAGGAAATTTCTTTACTTCACCCCCCGCCGAAGTATTATTTCGGCTATAAGGGTTAAACACATTCTGTTTTTGTTTTGACAACATGGAAATTGAATTAGTTACGTTAGAGGACATTAAATCATATATATAGGTAACTTACATAGTAATATCGAATTTCTCGACGATGGTTCTATATTTACATGTTGGATACAGCAATATAGGTACCTCATTCTCATGTCCTGGTCGTCGCGGTTGTACACAAATTCCTATACTGTCAAGTTTACAAGGTGCCAATATATTACCCAAATCTAATCTACGTGTTTATAGCGGACAAAGACAGAATGGGAGAGGATACCACTTTCTTCTGCCCTTTGCCTTCATAAATAACATTGGCCTCGAGTACCTACGTATTGTGTATCTTCACATGGAATACACGGAAGAAAACCCTTATTCAAAAATTATCTTCAAAATGACAGATTTCGACCAACTTCACGAAGTCATATTTTACCACGTTTTGGTTTTACCTGCTCCAGATAAATTTTCAATAAGGGGAGCCAAGAAATAGTGATGAATGATAAATTAGAAGCTTTGACAGTACCCAATTATTGATATTTCAGCCTAATTGTAAAACTTTTGGAAAATTCCAACGTGGAAAATTTCGCGACACACAATAAGGGTATCTACCTAATTCATACCCTTGGATGATTCCATGAAAAATACCAGGCAACAGGTAAAATTTGTAGGAAGAAAAAAATTGTATTTTCTCCAAAAAAAAAAAAAAATGAATCTCAGTTTTAAAAAGGACCAACATTGGGGAAATCCTAAACGTATCCCATTCCCAAATTTTATTCCTTCGCGGAAATATTCGCCTAAACGACTTGTTGATAAAATTCCGCCATGTATTTGCTTACTTTTGCATGGTATTTCGAGTATTACGCGGAATTACATAAAATTTTCGCTATGTACGTAATAACTTTCCATAAAGTTTTGACACGTTTCAGCGGCGTAAAAACCTAAAAAGCGTATGGTCAATGTATAAAAACTTGGCAATTTGAAAGTTTCGCCGCGCGAGAAGTATAAAAATTGCAAAAGAATTAGTCGAGATGGTTGATTCGCGTCGAATGTTTTTACAGTGTGATCAAAAAATCTCGCACAATATAATTTAATAATTTACCGGCGAACAGATCAAGATGACGAAATGATTTCATACGTTCAAGTTTCGAATTACTGTGAATGGCGTTTTCATCGCTAAATGACATTTTTTAGTGCCCTGTACAGAATGTTTAAACAATCGAAACACAAAAAAAATATATACCTAAATTATTTTTCTCAATTCTAACTATGATTTTTTTCGATTTTTTCTTCAATTTAATTTTTTCATTAGAATATTGAAAAAAATCGCGTAAAAATTTAGAAAAAAACGAGGACTTTAATCTAATTTTGCAATTCTTCAAACCAATTTTTCATATTTTTTAAAAATGTTTTACAGATCTTAAATTACTTTAAATTTGGAAAATTCCAGGTTTGCAAAAATTTTGAAAAAAGTTTTGAAAAACATCTCATTTTAGAACATCTTTAAACGATTTTTTTTCAATAATAGGAAAAATCAGCAAAAAAAATACATTGTTATAGTCAAAATTGGGTGTAAAATGATGAAAAAAAAAAACATTTCCTCATGTTTTATGCTCTGAAAATTCCTATCTGATGTTAAATCGGTCCTAAGAGATATGGAGAGAACCAGTCTACCTCCTCATGGTATCTTCTGAATAACACTACAGGCTGAAAGAGAGTTGAAATCAATTCGTATGAACCCCTGAAAAAAAGGAGGAATAAATTTAGACAAACCACTGAGGAAAATGGAGAGTCAATTCGTACATTTCAAAAAAAAAAAAAAAAATGGAAATCAACTCGCACTGTTTCCCAAATCTGAAAATCAAATCACCAGCTCCTTTTTTAGAATGATTACTTAGATGCAAATTCGTCTCAAAATTCATTCCATCCTCAAAAGCTTGGAAAATCTTGGAATACGGTTTGGGATGAAAGTCCATCTCAATCACCACTCCAGCCTTAAAAGCTCGTTAAAATCGTGGCATGATTTTTAAAAATGAAAATCCATCCCAATTTTTACCCATCCACAAAAGGCTAATAAAATTATGTAATAATTTTTCGGATGATTAGATAAAAATTCAACTCAAAATTTATTCTAGGCTCAAAAGCTTCGAAATTTCGTTCATCCCAAAATTCATCTCACCCTCAAAACCTTGGAAAAATCGCAAGATGATTTGTTTCAGAATGTTGTTAGATCAGCCATGGTTCGAAACCATTTTTCAACTTTTTATCAAATTTCAGTTCAATCAAGGCAAAAAATTCAACCGAGAACAATTTTGGCCCTTTCTTTATTTCAACTGCCTCAATTTAAAAAAAAATTAAATTGAAAAATTCACTAAATTTTCAACATTTACCAATTGTTTTGAAAATTTTGTCATTTTTTCAAGAATTTATGTGGTAAACAATTTGAGATTTGAGATTTTAAAAGTCCTGGCTCCAATCCACTTAAGCAATAAATTCAATTTTAAAATTTTTCAGTTTTCAAAAAAAAAAATTAGGTATGTAGGTACTTAAAAGTACATGGGTCTAATCATCAACATGAAAGTGCAATTAAGGAAGCATTTGAGTTAAGTACAAAGTAAATAACAGTAGCACGATAAATAATTAAAAAAAAATAGAATTATTTTCTATAATAATTTGAAACACTCTTCTCCCCCGACAATTTCTAGAGGAAAAAATTATTCCATGATTTTTTGGTTATCTTGTCTCCAGACTCTAAAAAATGACTCACCTCCACAAAATCCCAATCAGAAGAAACCCCAAAACTTTCTACATTTCATCTCCACCTTCGATAAAACTCAAAAAAACCACCCAATTAGACTTTCCGAACACACTATACCACTCGATTTCACACCGCTCCAGCCATTCAAACTTTTCGTTAATTTTACCGCCCTCTAAATCATATTTCGTTCTTCTATTCTATCCTCAATAGGTGCAGTAAAAGCTTCTACATTATATTTCAATTACTCTTCGAATTATCCAACCTGTCTCGTCGTTCTTTCGCCTCGAGGAAAAAAATTCAGCGGGTATAAAATCGGACGCCGGCCGCACACGCACGTGTCCTATCACCGTATCAATGCGGTTTTCACCTCATCTCGATGCGGCAACATTACAATGGAATTTCCAGCCGGCCGAGCTGCCAAACTTATACATATTTTAGGCGAACTTTCTGGGTCAGCTTTTTCAGCCGGTATCGAAGGATTAATTATTTATCGGGCTGTCCAACCAGCAGAGTAAAAAACTCGAGTATTTTTTTTACCTCAACTCTAAGAAAACTTCCAGAACGAGATTATACCGGTAGGTTGCATAATTAAAGCATGCCAGGTACCGAATTCGGATCGTTGTCCGCTCAGACGACGCTGTAAATTTAATAAGACATTTAGATTTGTAGAAAATAACGAAATTCTCGACAGAATAGGTCTCGGAAATATTCACCAAACATAAAAATGTGATGGTATTACGCAATTAAAATTGAAACCCCTGCAAAGCGACGAATTTAGAATTGAATCTTAGAAATCGTACATGGATTAAAGATGTTACAAAATATCGTATCTCGTATTCGAGTTTAATTTGTAAAAAGCTACATGTACGAAGTCATTGCACACGAGAGCTCGTTCACACAGCAGACCTTTTTTCCCATCTTTATCGTTCCTTGCCGCCGGATGTTGTCTTAAATTTAAAGCTTCCATTACGGTCGATTATTTGCGTAATAGAATGCTCGAGCACGTGCTTCTCACATTTTAAATGAAAATATCGGTGAGAGTAATTTTCAACCATTAATGGAAATCGGCGCTATTTCCAGCGCAAAATTCTCTAGCGACCTTGTAAAACCATTTTCATATTGAATTTATTTCTCTACCTCCCATTCCGTTCTCTTTGCCCACCCGACGCAGCCAACATAGCACCTCTAAATAAATCTATCTTATTAACGTGGGGAATTTTCGCCGCTGAGAATATCCGTGCCATTGTAGGCGACTCAAATTCACAAGTGGACGCGCGTCAGCTGCTCGCCCTCACTCGTCGCCCGGATAAGTGGTAGCCCATTTTTTTTCCACTATATTGATGTCTACGCCATTACGTAGACGTCAAAGTGTCTCTCTCGCTCGCTGCCCCGTTATGGGCGCTTTCTCCGTCTTATATTTTGCTTTTTGCTCGCGATAAAAACCCGGAGAGGTCTCTCAGTCTAAGCCGGTGCGTTGCGAGCTTGAAAATTCTTTGATAAATGCCGAAGCCGAATACTCGCTGGCGAGGCAGATGGAGTAACTTAAGCGATATTAAAGTCACCACCGTGTACCTTGGAAAAATGCTGCTGGGCTGAGACGTCCCTTCGTTTTTCGGTGAATGCGTCAGAAGGATACCGGGTGCTCGTAAAGTACTAAACGAGTTTTAAATTCTGAGATGAAATTAGTGAAGGAGAGGAGGTGGGGAAAGAGGTAATTTACCTTCAATGAGATTTTTCATCATTTAGAGGGGAAAATTCACCATTTCTCGTGAATTGAGAAAAATTTACCATTTTTATTGGAAATTAAACAATCGTATTTTTTTTTGGTGAAAAAACGAAAAACGATGATAATTTTTTTTATGCAGGCACTTTTATTGTATCACGTTGAGAAAATTCACCATTTTTGGACTATTTTTTCTCCATTGAGGAAATTAGGTAAATAATTTACCTAATTTCCTCAATGGGGAAAAAATTAAAAATTATTTTTAATTTTTAATTTCTTATATTTTTTTGAACTGAAAAAATTGTACATTTGTGCTTTTATGTCTCCCCCTCCCCTTAAGATGAAATAGAATTAAAATGATGATTTCCTAGAGGAAAATTGATAATTTTTATCCTCATTTTTTCAAATAGAAAAAATTGGCCAGGTCTGTATTTTTATGTTTAAAAACTTGAAAAAACAGTCGAATTATTCAAGATTTTTTTCTCTGCTAACAAATTTTGATCAATTATTTTTTTCACCCTACTAAAATTAGTATGTGACAATTTTGTGATAAATCAAGTCAGAAATTTTTCAATTCAAATGAACGATTTTGCTCTCTTTTTGTTTGCTTTCCTACAATTTACCTAAAAATGGCGTCAGATTTGGGCAAACCTAACCCAAGCTGAACTCATCTCAATGTTTTTTGTTATTTTTTTTCGAAATATTTCGACAAAATAAATCTTCTTCTTTCTTGATCTTTGATGTTTGAAAATCTTCATTTTTTAAAATTTCATGTCTCATCATGTTTGACTTTACCATTAGGTATTTCTTCTTTAAAAGTAGGCCAAGGAGTTGAAAATCGATATAATTATCAGCACCATATCAAAATAAAATATTGAACGATACATCGATGTTTTTGAAAGGCAGGTATTAAAAAAAATTTGGAGGGCAGAAAACACAAAAATTGAAATTTGAAAACCTAGTCCAATTTTTCAAACTTTTGATCGCTTTTTCAATTAAAATTTACGTTGAATTTTGAGAAATAAGAATCGTATTAATTTTTTTCATTTATGTGACTATGCCGGAAAGAAGGGACCTAGTGTGGAAAAAATCGATGTCTCATTTTTCAGGTTTTTGGTCCAAATGACATCAAATCCAGACCAGACACATAAAAATGAAGACATCGATTTTTTTTTTTACATAAGGTCCCTTCTTTGTAGGCAGGGTCACACATTTCTTTAAAATTATCTTTCAGTTTTTAATTTTTTAAATTCAATGCAGAGATCTAATCATTATTTTTTTTATTTTTTTTTGGTATTACATACTCACATATAAACTTTCGACTTTCAAAATTCATTGTAATTCAATTTAAATTTAAAAATCCTATTCTCCTCTTTACATTTTCAAGAGAATAGTTTTTAAGCTTTCAAATTAAATTCATCTTATAATTTCGAAATTCTCAAATTAAAAATTAAAAAAGAAATAAAGTACCTAAGTAGGGTCTTTCTTGGAGAAACGTAGGGGAAATGAAGCGAACATTTTCTAGTCTTCAAAATTTACGTTTACTGCTGTTTCTAAAAAAATGATGAAAAACGAAAATTCTGAAGTTCATCAAAGCAGTCGTTTCCTGTCGTTTCTTGAGGAAACGAAAAAAAGAAGGGATTTCAGAAACCAAAAGATGAAAATTTCCCTCCCACTGGGCAATTCAAAATCGTTAAAATTGACCAAAATATCGAAAGTGAATATATAAAAATGTTTTTTCCTCAAAAAACTACGCGAAACGACAATTTTAGAATACTAAAATCTTTGTTTTTCATTGATTTGAAGAATCATTAAAAAAAATTTCAAGCAATTAAGTAGAGAAGTGTACAAACCTTTTTTAAAGGAAAGTGGTGGCTTTTCGTCGTTTTTGTTAAACTTTGAAGTTTCGAGGTTAAATTAGGATTCAAAATATTCAATTAAAAAATAAAAAATCAAGTGATTCTTCGCCAGTTGAAAAAATTCAACTCCAAGAAAAACCAACAAGACGAACATTTTCCCATTTTTCTCCTGTTTCATTTCCAAAACTATCAAATAAATCATATTACTTTTTCAACGAAAGGTTTGCAATTCCGAAATCAAAATGAATATGGCAAATACTGCAATTGCTTCAACTCCAAATTGATAAAAGGAAAAATCACTGTGCCCCTTACATCGCAAGGACTATGCAACACAATCAACATTTCAGCCTGATACGTTTCTAAGGCTACTTCTAAAATAAATAAAATAAAAATGAATGTGTGGTTCGTACTGTGGATTTTTTTATTTTATTTTACCAGGAACACAATTAAGATGTAATTAATTCAATTATTCGTATACAAATATTTTTGGAACAATAAAGTAACATGATTTAAAAAATAATAATAAAAAAAAAACAATGTACAAATTTCACAAAAAGTGAAACATTTTTATATAGGTAAGTGTGATGAAAAAAACTTCTCAACTACGCGAACGTGGCCGGAAAATTAAAGCACGAGTGTATGAGATATCCAACTTTCGTTCATAAAGCTCAAAAAAGTTCACAAAATTTTAGTAATCTTACTTAAAAAATATTTTTCTTCAATTCTGCATCAAAATTTGTCGATAATTCGAACCTTTTTTCGACACAACAAACAATTTCCTATAAATTCACATTCAAGTTGTCTGACCAAGCAGGACTTTTTCATCAAAATCAAACTTTTTGGTTTGAAAGCTCTCATAATTTGAAGACTGATGATCAATACCTCATACACTTGTTTTGAAAAATTTAAAAAAATATACCTCATTCCACAGACTTCTTCAGAGAGCTCTCAACTTAATTTTGAAAAAAAAAAAGAGATATTTCTCCGACCGACAGAAAATCACCGAAAAGTAAATAAATAAATGCACCCACCAGCTAGGAACTTGGCCGATGAAAAATCTGGCACAATTTTCAATTAAACACGACGATCTAAAAACACGATTAACTTAATGCTATCAGTGGCTCAGGAACTTCTTTTACAGATGAATATAACTTAGATTTGGAATTATTCTCTTTATCTTTACTCTGCTTCTGATGAGCGTTCAACTTCCTTTTAAATTTAGATAATTTATTCGACTCTTTGGCAGTTAATGGATCGTCAATCGAATCCAGCATTTCTAATTGTTCGATGATATTTTTGGGACCTTTGACAACCGGCTGTTTGGTTTCTTCAGCTGTGGCGTTTTTATTCACGTAGACGACATAATATTCGGAAAATGATTTACTCGGAGCAGTAATATCGGCAAAATCTCTAAAATGAGCGAAGAAATCGCCTCCATTGCGAAAAGCTGGCGGAGGATTTTTTCTCCTGTGATGCAACGGACTGCTACCGATGTAAGCGTAAGGTTCGCTGTCTGATGCGAAATCACCGTCGTCTCTTTCTTCGGCATAGTAAGTGCCTCCTTTTACAACACCGAAATTACCCGATCCTAAGATATTGTCGTTTGTTCCGGTAAATGGCAGGTCGCGATAAGAGGCTGCTTTAAATGAAGGTTTGAACGAATGATCGGGGTAGAGTAAAGGTCGACTGTGGCCCAGTGGCGAATTGTTTGTGAATAAAGGGGCGAATGATTGGAAGAAACTTTGACTATCCGGCGAATTATCAGGTCGTGTGGTTTGACTAGGGAGTGCTGCTGGTCTTCTAGTTCGTCTCTGTGAATGTAAATTAAACAAATATTTATTCATTTGGGTAATTGAAATTATTGTGTGGGTGGTTGTAGATAGAAGGCTTCTTACAATTGGTCGACTACTGGTGAAAGATGATGGTGGATCTCTAGGCGGTGGATCTAAAATTACGTCGTCGGAATCTATGTTTAAATTGTCATCTGTAACAAAGGAAAATTTTCGGTTTTAGATGGTAAATGAAAGGTTCAGTAGGTTTGTTTTGGTGTTTTGATTTTCTGATAATTCAGATTTTCTAAATTATTTACCAATTTCAACGTTAGCAAAATTTCACCGAATTAGGTACGAATCCTTAATTAGAGATACAATTTGTATTATTTCTATATGTTCGTAAGATCTTAACAATGTCTCCAAAGAAAACATCAAAAATTGAATTTTCCAAATGAATTTTTTTTTTGCATCCGCAAAATTTTCATTTTCTTCAGATGAAGCCACGTTGCCAATTAGAATTTCGAAAAGTCTTAAAAACAACCAAAAATTTTTCGATGAAAATTCATTGGAAATTCCTAAACTTTTTTTCTTTTTTGCAAATAACGCCACGCATAACATTACCTGTACCCTAATTCTGAGAAAATTGAAAATAATACGTAAAAATTGAATAATTTTGATTTCAAATTACATTTTTTTTTTTAGGGATCTTTACAAAGTTTTCATAAAGAAGCAGGCAAATGGTTTGAAATTCTGAAATATTCAAGAGAATTTTTCCGTTTTTAGGCAAAAATTGGACAAACATTTTTAAAAAATGAAGGCTTCCACCTTAAAAAATGTAGTATTTGTTCAATTTTCACAATTTTTTCAAAATTCCTCCAGTTTTTTTAAACAAATTTTAGGCCATTCTACTTAAAGTTAGAAACGCTGATGACAAAAGATGAACAATTTTAAAAGTTGAGATCAACATTCTGACCTCAAAAATGATGATTATAGCAAATCAAATTCGAAAAAAATTGAAACGGATACGTATTCGAAGCCCCAAATTCAATTCAGGAGGGTTTCGACCCCAAACTCATACCAGAGTCTACAGAGGTGAGAGAAAAGCAGCCAAAATGAAAAAAGTTATGTTAAACTTAAACATGGTACCAAAATCAATGGTTTTTAACCTGCCAAGTCCATTTCCAAGGCCATTTCTCCAAAAAAAAAAAAAAACATCTACACAAATGGGTAAAAAATGAAAGAGTTTCAAAATCAAAGGGGCAAAGGGGCCACAAAAGGGTTGGTTTATGGAAATTAAATTGAAAAATTTTTCGAGGTGGGCATTCAAATTTAAATAGTTTTGCCCCCAGGAATTTATTTCCAAGGGGGTTCGACCCTTTTCAACACTTCCAAATCATCAAATCATTTTTTTTTTTAAATTGTATCCTTATTCAGAGAGTAAGTCGTATTTTTTTTTTCATTTTCCAGCAAAGTTATTATATATTTTTTGCATACACAGGGTGAAGCAAAAAAATTTGGATTTTCTAAAATAATCGATGAAGTGGTCCTGAATTCCTCAAGCTGAGAACGTTAATCAGTTCCCCTCCCCTCAAAAAATTTTCCATTCATTAATATTGACCTCAAAATTGTGTACCACTTTCTACCCTCTACCAGAAAATTAAAAATTGTACTTAGGTACCCAGATCATGAATTTAAGGAATTTTTGTCTCCTACTGAAGTAACTATTTCAAAATCAAACAATAAAATTTTTCTAGCCATCTAAAATAAGTTTTGATTTAATTTTTTTTTTTAAATTTCATTACAGTGCTTCCAATTACCTGCATTCTGATTCATGTGATTTTCATGAAATTCAAGTTGTTCATTCAATAATTTGAAACTTGAGCCAAACTTTTTTAGTCATTAAAATATATTTGAATCAATTTTTGAGAATTTTTCGTTCATGGCAGAGTTACCAACTGTTTTTTTTTGAAAAATTTTAAATCAATATACATTTTGTCAGTTTCATGGTGAAAATTTTTGGTGAAATTTTTATTGCATTGCCGAAAAAATTTAATTAATTAATTTTTGATACTTTTTGTAGCAGTGCTGCGATTTGAAATTTTCTAAAAATTGCACGATTTAAATGTGATTTTCAGCACTGCGATGAACATTTTTTGTAAAGGTGACCTTTTTTGGATGCTCTCAGCTCCATCCCTTTTAAACTGAGAAGGTCTCAAAAATATTTTTAAAAAACTTCTATCCAAAGTAAACCACTTTATCAATTTTCGTCAGATTCCACAGCATGTTTTTTTTTGTAGTTGAATTCTGAAATCTCCCCCCCCCCCGAATTAATAGGTCTAATTACGGAGGTTTATTAAGATTAGAGAAAAAGAAAATATTGGTGAAATTTTCAAAACCACATGGTTTTAATATTTTTCGCAATCAAGTTTTTTTTTTTCACTTGAAATGAACATGCTTAGGTGCTTAATTTTGGAGGATTTATATCCATTCGAAAATTCCTCCAATTCACTATGTATCTACAATTTTTCAACCCTCTGGTAGAGGTTAAAAATTGGTGTTCAAATTCAAGGTCAATGGCTCAAAGAGGCATATTTAAATTGAAACTTTTATATGAGAAAGGGAGTCAGTTCAAAAATGACCCTACTTCGTAGCTCTCTGGCTCTGTTACTTGTTGTGCTCAGAATTCTTCTCTCTTCCTTCACACGTTTCAAATTACCTTATAAATTTTACTTCACAATTCTAAATTTTTTTCGATCCCCCTCAAGGAACATCCAATATTTTTCGTCGCCTTCCAGCCATTTTTAATGAACACACACGAAAATTCGAACTCAAATAATGACACCTTTAATATCTTAAATTTCTCAACAAACCAAATCTAATATCGAAACAAGGCCCACGTTCAATAACTTCGATCAGTTTTTTATTTTTTTTTTTTTTTAGGAAACCCAATAAAAAAAAAGACCGTTTCTAAGATACGTCTGGCGTTCGTCATGGTTTGTCAACTTTGCGCGATATTTTACGTATTAACATTTTACCTTGGGCCGGTTTGTTATGGCGTAGTTCCTGCACTACTTCTTATAAAATACCGCTAGATAGCCCGCAACATATGGAATAAACATTCGGAAACGTAATGTTATTCAACTAAAGGAAAGAGTTGCTGAAAATTGCACTGACGGCCGTTAACTCGAACTCTACTCGAAGCGTCATTACGTATTAATACTGCAAATACTTATCAGGTATACTTCAAATGATACGAAACTGCACCGAGACTGTTGCAATATCCGTTCTGTACGGATGGAAAGGAAACCATAAGGTGATATATTTTTACTTTTTTTTTTTTTTTAAACACCGGTACCTATATGACATTGAATTACATACCTTTGTTCATTTTCAATCGCATCATTGATTATAAGAAAAAACTAGATACAGGTGGGTCACCTCACTTCGGACAAATATTTCCGCTGATCTTACGAAACATTCGTGTGCGCCGCCTTTCAACGAAAATTTTTCTTTGTTGGTATTTTAAGGCCAAATCATTGAAAGGTTGGTACATCAATACACAATGGATCATGTTTTTTGTCTAGAATATCGCGCTGTACCTAAACCAGCTAGTTTTTTTTTATCATTGAATATTTTTTAGTCGAATTATACGAAACATTGCTATTGATGCTTGTGAAACGGATCGATTATTGAAGTACAACCGACTCTAATCAGCACACTAAGTAGGCTAATTTTACCCCATCCACAGTCTCAAGTAGAATTATAGGTTAGTAAATGTTCGATGATAATTGACCAGTCGAAAAAATCCAAATAAATACGAAGAAAAGTTCAACAGATGGATTTAACATCACTAACCAATCAAATCAGGCGAGTCAACCTCGCTACATCTGCTTTTCCTAGAACTTCAGCACAGATTAGAGATCTTCGAGAAAAAATACGAAATCGGTATCAATTTTCCAAACGACACGCCACTTTTCGACGGTTCATTAACCTTTTTGATTTTGCCAAAAAAACATCCAGCTAGACCTCGTCTGCTTGATATAATTGCGAAATTTTCTGAATCAATTCCACTCGATTGGTTCTTGTATGAAGCAGGTATGCAGTCTCAGGTCGATGGTACGTATTTTATTTATGTAATGAATTAATGATCGTTGACAATGTACACAACAAGTATGTAGATCGTTTGAACTAAATTTAAACTATTTACCGTTCATTGAATCGGACAATTCGTCAAGGTTGTTGGCGACCTGAATATCGTGGAGGTTGCTGGCTGAATTTTGATATGCTTTAACGAACATAATAAATCGCCGCGAAGATTACAATAAAAATGCTCGACGTTTTGGGAGCAAGATTGTTTGCCAGAAATGATAAATTGATAAAGAAATGGTCAAGTGGTGAGATGCTGGTATCGTATTTCGAGTTTGGAATTCAGATTAGGCCAAAATATTGAAAGTCATGATATCGTTTGGTTAGGTGTAGTGTTTTTTTTTTAAATCGAAATTTAATTTTTCCAATTTCTAATCTTTTAAGAAATTCCAGAAACGTTCTCAGTATTTTTTTAATTTTCCAACAAAAAGGTTTCTTCAAATTCAATTTTTTTCAATATTTATTCAATTTTCGAATTTTTTCAATTTTTTTTGAGCTCAATTCTTGTAATTTTCTTCACTTCTTCAATCTCCAACATAAGTGCATCAGAGGGGTTCAGGGGGCTCGAACTTCCTTTACGCTCGGAGAAGAAATATTTTATTATGAAATGGCAAAAGGTACATACATTTTTCTTCTTACGCATGATTTTTCAAAAAAAATTGTACTCTCTTCGCTCAAGAAGTATCTATTTAATCATTCTATTTCTTTAACAAACATAGATACAACTATTTAAATCGAATAAATCTGATGAAATTCTGCCTTTGAGGATCACTAAAAGATTTTCATTTAAAATGGATGGTTTTTCATAGATTTCTTTGTCAAAAATTACTAATTTCTCAATCAATTTCCAATTTTTCAAGAAAACTGGATACTAATTTTGAGTGGGAGATCATTGAAAAATTACTAATTTTCAGTTAAATTCAATTCACTGATTCAAACAGGTAAATTTCATTGATTCAGACTCAAATAGAGTATTTTATTAAATATTTGTTTCGAAAAACTCCCTAATTTTAATTTTTTTCACTCAAATCTGTTAATGTGTTATCAACCCACAGAAAATATTTGGACTACACCAGCGCCAGTGAGCAGTCAATTCGATTTTTCATTGCAATTTGACCCCTCCTTCGCCAATTTTACAGATAAATCGGCATGTCAACTTGAAGCACAGAAGAGGAGATTGAAGAAAGTTTTAAAACAGTTTGGCTCTAAAAACCTCAGTTATATGCTGGTAGATTTTTTTTTCAGTAAATTGTTTCAAATTTTGAAACATTCTGAATTTTTTTTTTGATTAAACAATGAAAACCAATCCAAAATTCATACTTCGGTTTCGAAAAATTGTAAAAAAATATATCAGAGAAAAAAACTGAAAGCATCGTTAAAATTGAAGCAATTTAGGATTTTGGACTTCAAAAAAAATATCGAAAAGATTTGAAACTAGGAAATTTTTGAACAAATGTTGATGCCTCAAAAAAATTTTGTAGGATGAAAATAATCGTGAGAAAAATTTGAACATGAAGAATTTTTTCATTGAATTGAACCAGAATAAACTTTCCGGTAAAAAAATTAAAAATGCAAAGCAAACACATAAACAATTGAATAGACATCATTCAAAATTTTTTCTTCCCTAAAATCCCAGATGCAAAAAAAAACATAGATCACTTAAATCTATTTCTTGTCAGGATTAGTTTTAGTAGGTACCAAATCTACGAATTATTCTGATTAAAAAAAAATATGGGTATCTTGATCCACCTCATTTTAATTTTAATTTTTGAGCTGGTGCATAGTTCTGACAAAACTTTCCACTGTAAAAACGAAACCTCAGTACATCTTGTCATTTTCAAAATAACATATTTCCTCATTACCTTAACTCAATTTTAAGAATTAATTAAAATAATTCTCTTAAATAAAAAAATATATTTAGCAACTCGTCGAATTAAGACAAAAAAATGAGTACACTCGCTCATCTTACCCCCTTGATTTTTCAATTTTCTCACGAGCTGAACCGAAACACAAGAAACAGGTTAAGTTGCGTAGAAATTAACAGTTTTGTTGATTACTTTTTTTTTTTGATAAGTAGAATTGTGCTTAGCGATGGCGTGAGATCTGCGCAGATAGTGACATCGGTCATGAATAATGTATGATTAAAATTCGTTTAATTGTTGAATAACTCGTACTATACATTACGGCGGAATTTGAAACATTCACAATTGTGAATTACTATACGAATACGTGTATCATCTGTTATTTTGTATATGGATGGGTTCTTTTGAATGTAATAATTCTCCAAGTGCAAGAATCCATTAATACGAACAGCGATATGAAAGTTGATTAGTAATTTTCTTCAATATTTCCATTGAGCTATATTTGACTTCCGCATTGTGTTTTCTAATCATAAATTTTGCATACAGATGTACTCATTGCTTCATAGATGATTCATCAAAGGAAATTATGCGACGAGTAGAATTAATCGCCGACGTGAGTTTCATATTCAGATGGCCAATGAAAAATAGGGTCTCGTTTTGATGGATAGACTACTTATCTAATGGTCATGTATACGATCATCATCGTTGCTCATATAAAGTCAGCGAAGTCTTCAATGGTGCAAAATCATGTTGGAAAAATTTCAAATATGTAGCATTGACAATATCGTATAAGAAGAATAGACCCAGACTGGCAGATTTTTACCTTTTAAGTTTTATTGTAGGTATGTGCAGCGCACCTTGCGCAGTTCGATTTCAGGAGGTGCTTTTGAACTGGTTTGTTTTGCATGATTTATTCGTGTATGATTTTTTCTTATCGCTGTTTCAGAGACCTTACTTGAGTATTAAATCCGGCCTGATGTCTTCATTGCTGATATAATGCAACCGAAATTAGTGACGAAGAGTTTAAAATCAAATAGGTGACCGTAACTATCTGCAATCATCAATGCTGATTATGTTGATTTTTCAAGGACTCTTTTCGCAAGTGTTGGTAAGATGTGTCTTTTATTTTCTTCTTGAATTGAGAAGGTATTCTTCCTTTTTTTTTCTTTTACATGTAAATTATTCCATTTTTTTTATTAAGTAATCATCTTTTTTATTGATCAAGAGAATTGAGGAGAACTCTTTCTAGTCCTATGATCAAACTAATGGAAAAATTGTACACTGAGTTGAAAAAATCTAAAAATTGTAATTTTCTGATTTTCAAAATATTTAAATTCAAATCATGATTTGAATTAAATTTTTTGTGAGCATTTCTTTTTAAAAATATTCATATGCAAGCAAGGTCAAAACTCCAGAGCATGAAATATTTACATCTGGGCAAAAATTATGATAAAATGAGCCAAGAAACATTTTTCAAAGCATATTCTTTGCTTTGACCTTATACTTACATAGAAATTGAAGAAAAAAACAACTCAAACAGTGCATCCTGAGAGAGTAAACTTGATAAAAAAAAACTGAATTATTGACGTTATCCAAGGAGATAAATTAAAAAAAAAAAAAAATAGACTACCTATGCATAAAAAATGAAAATCCAAACATAACCTCACTTTCCCAAGTTTTTCAAAAATTGAATCAGAGAATACCACGCCTCATCACCTCAGATAATTCTTTTTTTTTTTCAAAATTATATTTCTAACATTTTTTAGTCAACTGACTCAATAGAAAATTTCGCGTTGAGCTTTCATTTTTTCTTGTGGGATTCAATTACATAGGTACCTATGCAGGTAAATGAAAATGGAAAAAATATTTTTTTGTAGATGGGAGGGGAGTGCAAAATTTTCAATCATTCTTAAACTACTGAAGATGAAATTTGAACACGAAAAATCATCGATGGGGGAGTGGCTGAGGGGTCTCGAATTGAGTAAAATAGCTGAAATGTACTATTCAAAGTCTTCCAGAATTTTCCCTGAAATGATTCCTCAGATCCAACAATTTGATATCATTGAAGCTTAAAAATTCAGCCATGTTTTTAGATTTTTCAAATTGATTTGGAATATTTTTCTGAAAAAAAGTTTTTGTTTGTTTTTAGGATATTATGGGATGTTAAATATGTACCATAAGAAGAACGATGACCTATGTAAAGGGATAAAATTTTGGGTATATATTTCGACATAGATATTCAAACCTGAGGGTTAATTTTTGAAAGGTAAAAATTTTGTGTTGATACTTTTTTCATGAAACGTAACTTTTTTAGGTCAAATTTTACTCACCATCGACACAATGCAATTTCGTTTGACTTGAAAAAACTTTTAAAAAATTAAGTGATCGCTAAAATAATGACAATTTTTTGGACTTCACAAAAAAAAAATGACATTTTCAGAAATTATAAATATTTTTTCATGTCTCTTTTTGGCAATTTTAATAATTGAAAAAAAAATCATAAATAATCACCTAGGTTTCTTATACTCATTTTACACTTTTTCAACATTTTTCCAATTTTTTTTATTTTTTCAAAACATACCCACTCTAATAATTAGAGTGGGTATGTTTTAGAAATTCTAAATTCAAGCAATAGAAATTATAGGTACCAAATTCATGACTTTATTGAAAATTGAATTTGGCAACACTGGAGAAAGTGGCCCAAAATTGTTGCACAAAAAATACTATATTGAAAATGAAGGAAAAAAATTATTAAAAACAAATAATTAGAGTCTAATTATTTGTTTTTAATAATTTTTTTCCTTCATTTTCAATATAGTATTTTTTGTGCAACAATTTTGGGCCACTTTCTCCAGTGTTGCCAAATTCAATTTTCAATAAAGTCATGAATTTGGTACCTATAATTTCTATTGCTTGAATTTAGAATTTCTATTGTAAAGATGTTGAAAATGATTTATGCCCAATATTGGCAACACTATCTTTCAATTTTTCGATTATTATTGGAAACATTGTTTTTCAAAATTTTGATACTTCGGTAAAAATTCCCAAAATATATTTCATCCAAAAAAATTATAGTGTGTTTTGAAAAGTGAAAAAAAATTAAAAATTAGAAAAAACAAACACGTCAGAAAAATTTTTTAAAAAAGAAAAAATCAAATGCATTGATTTTTTTCAAAATAATAGGTAAAACTTTGTATTTTTACATGAAAATTGTAAGGTTTTTATCCACAAGGGAAAATGTTGATTTTTCAATAAAAAAAATCAACTGATTCGGGAAAAATTCAAAAGAAATCACTGTGTTATAAAAAAAAAGTATATCCCACCAAACATCATGCAAGGTCTTAGATGAAGGCTGGACAAGCAAAGAAAAAGAAAGCAGCTTGTTTTCCATCCAGAAAAGAAAATGGCATTTTCAGTTGGGAAAGTTTGAAAAGTGATAAGTCTTTTTTTAGAATAAAAATTTCCGATTTTTTGAAACTTTCTTGTCTTTTGCCTCAAGAATGGCTATTTTTCGACGGTTTGACATAGAATGACTTCATCAAATTAAAATCGTGACAAATATTAAATTTTTTTATCACATTCATTCAATCAAGTCAAAATCCACCCATGCACCTGCACATTCACATTCACATTCAAAATATAATTACCATATGAAGTACCAGCAATCCATCATTACTTTCACGTTTTCATTGCTCACTTTAAAATGACGATATGGTAAAACCTTAGGCAGGTCTTCTAATCAACTTCCGATGTTTACCTACGCCCCGAGTATCCTGGTATCCCGTATTATTTGTACGTGCAAACATGGTATATGGATTACCGAATACCCAACCGCAAAAAAAAAGCTTTCATTTATAATCATAAAATTTAAACGATGCTCTCTATAGACAATTAATACGTGTAAAATAATTTCATAGAAAGTAACCAACCGTATCATAAACAAGGTACCTATTTGACTAATCAGCCACATGCACGCCCTTTTTTCTTTTCTTTTCCCTCCTCACATGAAGCATTATTTTTGATAATTCGTAGGTAAGTACTTTAATGACCTAATAGCAGAATATGTTACCAATGACCTTGGCAATCGTGACTTATCGGCTTCATATTAACTGATTACTTTCACTTCTTGTAACGTTACCTTTCTCTGAGACTGGTATTCTTTTTTTCGATACATATATTGCCGCCGATGACCATTTATGTTGTGCAATTTTATTCTTCCTTAATCCAGTTAGAGACTCTATGAATCCAGTTCCTCTTTCTCCCTATTATATTAATCTCGATGCAGAATTGAATTGTCTTATGTTCTCTAAGGTTTCTAAGATGCCAACGATTAAAATTTTTTTCGAATCCCCCCTCTCCCTTCATATAAGGAAGCTGTCACTGATTACAAATTATAGCCAGGAATTGTAAAGTAATCGTTATTGTAGGCGTGTCGTCGACTGAGGAATGTATTCGAACGTGATCATTGACCATGTTTTTTTTTTTAAATCAAAAAGAGGGATCAATTTGCAGAAATTTTATTTCCTTTCCCAATAAACTTGAATTTTTTTCCTTTTGCACAGAATTATATCTTCATGAAGATATTCGAACGTGCAGGTGTATTGATAATAGGAAATAAATAATTATGAGATTTGCGAAGTGTATCAGTCCGGCGGAAAACAGCATTTATCGTGTGAACGTCAAAGAAGCTGAATAAACGGCAATCGCAGACAATCATCTTCTTGCGTGCTGCGTTCAGACTTCAGAACAAATGTTCGGGCTTTGTGGCTATGTACGCGGTGTCGAGAGCCAACTACCCACAATGCTAGGTACTGTATATGCGTAGTGCACTCAACTAATGCTTACGTAATTTATTATGTGCCTATATGCCGTGGCACAACAATACACATACACACGTGAAATGCGATACCATCGATATGGAAGAATAGTTGGTTATATTACATAAATAGGCACGCTTATAGGTTTGGTTTAGATTTCGGTAGGTACATCCATGAGACTTGGAAAACCTATGCTGCAAATTCATTTTCGAAAGAGTCGATTTTGTGTCATAGGCGTCATTGAACCTTGTGAGTAGGAGGTGCCAAAATTTCAGAGGAGGGGAGGGAAGAGGGTTGAATGATCATTTACTCCAAAATTTGAAAAAAATGGAGCTCTAATTTTTTTTTCAAAAAATTTAATTATTTTATGAAAAGAATAAAGCTTTTTGAGCCCGAGTGTGGAGAGGGAAAAATTTTCAAAAAATTTTGAAAGTTGGAATTTCAGTCGACAGGAGAAAATTGAAACCTCTCGGTCTTTTTCCTTTAAATATTTTCGAATTTCAAAAAAAAAAAAAAAAAGGATTCAACATTTAGGAACAAAATTTATGACTCAAATCAGTATTCAACTTTTATTTAGTGTAATCAGGCAGTACAAAATTTTGAAAGTAATGAGCGTTTTTAAATGTATGATGATTCAAACTAAAAACGTAAAAAAAAAAAGCTAAAAGCCACCTACTGAAATTATGAAACTTTCGGCTAGCTTTTTGCATAAAGTTCGTAAAACTTTTCATCTTTCAGATTTTTTCAAGAATTGTTAAATTTTCAGCTTTTAGCTTTTGATTTTGGGCCAACTTGACATCCCTGAAAAAATTGATCCAAATGAATAAATGGATTGAACTTGAGCAGAATAAATTTTTCTGATTTGGTAGATCTGTTTTTCCATTATTTCCGTTTTTTTTTTCCTGCAAAGTAATCTGTTTTTTATACGCTGATTTCAGCAAAAAACCATCAGCCTCAGTTAAAGTTCAAAAGTGAAATCTTTGACAGAATCAGAGTTTCAAACGACTTTAAAACCTGTGCTAATTTTTTTCAAGGCCAGGACGTTTCATCCCTTTATTATTTTCCATTTTCACTGTTTTTCGTGAAAACGATCTTCCATTAATTCAACGATTTTACAAAAATTGGAAAATTTTTCACAATTTTGTTGAGTTTATAAGAAAATTAACAATATTCCAACTCGATTGATTTTCCAAAAACTGATGAAACTATTCAAAACGTGCTAACTCTGTAAAAAATATAATGAAATTCGGTCACATTTCGAAAAAAAATTTGCAGTTTTTTAAAACGTGATAAAGACTCGGATGATTTTTTTTTTTGGAAAATGAAAAAATTTTCAGAACTTTATACTCTGACCTTTCAAAAAAATAATAATAATTCTCAAAATTCAAATAATTTCCTTCAAAACCTGGACAATTTTCCATAAATTGCTCAATTTCTCGGTTGATTTTCCATAAATGAATCAACTTTACAAAAAATTTCTCAATTAAAAAATTGGTTTGGCGTTGGATTTTGCTCCAAAAACAGTACAATCATAAGAATTTTTATGATTTTTACTCTATTTGGCGAATTAAAAAACAAATTACCCAGGAAAAAATTATTTGAAACATACAAAATTACCAGGAAACCGTCCACAAAATCAATGAAAATTTTAATCCTTTTCGAACTTAGAACTGTAAATTTTTTTCTCAATTCATTAATTTTCTTTCCCCTAGCCCCTCTCCCCCCGAAAAAAATGAAAAAAATTTGTGTGCGAATCGGATAAAATAAACAATATACCTCTCATTCCCACTTCTTTCATCATCATGATCAGAGCATCCTGTTTGACACTCCTCAAAACCAGCTCCATGTAAAGTAAATTTCGAAAAAATACACATTTTCAAAAGAAAAAATGTAGAATTGAAAAAAGAGAAATTGAAATAATTATGAAATTAATTTGAGGTGCAATTTTTTTAAATCGCATTTCTAAAATAAAATTGTAAATTCGAAGTCCGAAAAGAGCGATGAAGAAAATTTTTGAAGAATAATGTCATTAGAAGCTATATTTCTCATTGAAGAAAGGCTGAAATTTGAAAGTATTTTTTTTTGAAATCTAAAATACCTAATTCATTTTTATTAGCTCGTTGTTTCTAAAAAAAATCTAAAGTTGGGTTGAAAAAAAAGACTAGCGAGGCAATAAATTTTCACCGAAATTCGTATTTCTTTTAATACTTTTGGACTCATACCTTTACTCAAAATATTAATTTCTGTTTTTTGCGGGGGGAGGGGGGGATTTAGACATTTTACACCAAGCTGACAACTTGATAGATGTCACACAAATCATCGCCCACTCTCAAGGTAATGTACAAAAAATCCCCGTAAAAATTTCACAAATCTCAAATTAATTCGGTAATTAAACGAGACATCGCAACCGGTTGACGAAACCTACCTCAATACGAAACCTTCCCACTGCTATTCATTTTCACCTACAAATTAATTAAATTAAAAAATTTAATCTATTCCAACAAAAATGTAAATAAACAGCCTTTAGATTATTCTGACGAGCAATATGGGCAATTGGGCAGCTAGCTACTCGATAACATTTAATTTCCCGTTTGACCTTCCCCCATTGGACCAGCCGTACCGCCAGCTGTGTACACTTATGTGAAAAAATATAACAATGGAGTAATTAATTTCTTAACCAATGTTAATTAAATACCAAAATGAATCGCTTTTCTGTCATAAAATGAACTTGAACTATTTTCTTAAAGAAACTTTCAAAAAACACCGATTGGCTCGAAAAAAAAACCACAATACGAAGGCGTGAGGTAAAAAATGCAATAAATTTCCTCGTCGGATAAACCTTTGGGTTGATTTTTATAGTCATATTCCAAGTCAGAAAGATGATGTTAGCACGATTAAGAAAAACTGCGGTTTATGATTAATAAAAAAAAAATTACATAACTGATGATCGACGATCATGGGTACTTGTTTTTTCATCTCGATTACGCTATTGTTTAAAGTCACTTGGAAAACGAAACTTGTTAAATGGAGAATCATCGTTTAAAGTAGGGCGTCTACAGTCGGTTAATTGTTAACAGGTCAGTATGATGAATTCATTTGTCGCTTTTGATATAATCAAAGAAGGTAATTATGTGTTGTTTAAAACACTCTCGTACGCGTAACGAGTAACCACACCGTCATTTCGTATTCGTACGCACCTACAACGATAAATAATGAATAAGTAAGTACACGCAGGTGTTTTATGTATTTAGCATTACCCGCGATGAAATTTATCTAAGAGTCGAAGCCGCACACGATTACATAAGGAACTGCGGCACTTTCGATCCGTTGCGAATTAAAAACATGGCTAGCAAATTAAGATGATTTTTTGTACTGGATGGCGGAAATAACCATTTATACGATCGGTACAAAGTGATCGTGATTTTGAAAATTGTAGGTACCGAAGAGGTAGAGCTATTGATCTGAATTTATTTTAATTAGAATAACTACCACGTATTCGACACGGTGAAAAGTAGCATCGCTCGTGATTAACATTTTTAATAATATTCCCAGTTGAGTGCGGAAGTTCACGAGCCAACGTTTAGGAAATAAAACTCGTCTGCATCTATGCGAACGTATCAGGGCCAGTTAGCCACTGAGGTGTGTATATTTTGGCGATGATTATTCCACGATTGTGTATCATTGTAAATTCTTTTGAGAAACACATCGCTTCTTTTGTTACTTAATTGTTCGTGATTTTTTTATAAGATACGATGCAGCATTTGGAGTGTCTTCCTGGGCGAGGAATTCAGAATGGTGTGAAAAGGGTGGATGGATTTTGAAGACGAGTACACGAATATCCGTGACTGGTTTAAAGATTATTGACCATTGATATGAATCATGGTCGAAAAACAGAGGTGTGACGAAGGGGTGTGTTCTGGGGGGGAGGGGTGTAGCTCGAATTTTCCCAACTAATTTCCCGAAAAATTCCCAACTATTTTACCAATTTTCCTAAAAAACCCAACTGATTTTCAAAAAGTTTTACAACCTCTTTTAAAAAATCCAAACTTGAATTAAATGAAAAAAATTATCCTTTTCATTTTTTTATTAGGGCACTTCGCGAAATCTTGAATGGAATTTTCAACAAATTTTTAATTTTTTTTGGAAGATGAGACGAAATTAATTAAGAGAGGGGCTGAGAATTCGATAAAAAAATGAAGGGAGGGTCAAATATCAAGTCAGTCATTTTTTCAAAAATAATTTTTCACCGAGCGAAGTTGGGGCGAAATTTTTTGAAAAATACACTTCGAAGAACCAAAAAAAATGCACCTTTTCTACTATTTTCGTAATAAAAAGTTCTTCTTTCCGAGCTTAAAGAGAGGGCATGAGCCCCCTGGGTACGCCTATAAGAAGAGAATCTCATTAAAAGACGCTATTTTTTGGAAGTCAAAAAGCAGAGTAAAAAAAGCATGAATTTTAATTTACTGGGAAAAATTTTCTTCGTTCTACTTTTTGACTTCAAAAAAGCAACATTCCTTAATGAGCTCCTCGCCTTCCAAAAAAATCGAAAATTTCTTGAAAATTTCAATCAAGATTGTCGCGAAGTACTTTGATAAATGAGAAGGATAATTTTTTTCAGTCGAAAATATTCAATTGTTTTGGGCCAGGACAAGGCTCTGGCTAGGAGAAAAGAATATTCATATCCATCATTTCTAAAATAGATTGTAAATTTACTGAGCCCGAACGAAATGAAGGCGAAAATTTTTTATTCTCAACTTTTTCCATTTTTTCCAATTATGTATCCCAAATTCAAACTTGGGAACAGTTAGGACTAGTTGGGAAAAAGTTGGGAATCTCAGCATTAACCAATTTTTCCCAACTTTTTCCAATTTTCCCAACTTTTTGCAACTTTGGTATCGTGTGGGGAGGAGGGGTGTCACACCCCCACATCCTTCCGGTCATCACGCTTCTGTCGATAGAATTGTGTTTGAGGTCAATTTCTCTTGAGTATTGATTCTCGAAGATGAATTTTTGATGTAGTTTGAAAAAAAAAAGATTCAAGTGACCGTAAAACTTTACAATGTTTTTTTTTTATTGCTTAAAGTCCAAGAAAAATGTCCCACGTATAAAATCTGCGAAGGTCACTATATGGCTTTCATCAGTGTTAGGAAATTGGGTTCTTTTTAGAGGGAATGGGTTTTCAGAGGATAGTATAAAAAATTTCCCAAAGCAAGGAGGATGAACCTCAAATCAAAAATCAATTTTTTATCCCCAAGGGTGGTTTTAGCATCCAGGCTCACAAATTCTCTCTCAAATTGAATCAGTGAAAATTCACTGATGAAATAGTCAGAATGAAGACATTATGGAATTCATCATTATTACCACTTGCTTATCCCCCTCCCTAATGCAGTTTATGGCAGTGATAAAGGTTCTCCATTTGAAAAACATTTATTTGGAAAAATAAATACGTAATAATAATTCTTGATCTATAATTATTTTTTCGTAACGTTTTTCAAACTTCTACGAGTCCTCCCTCCTTTCCCCTCTAACCCACGTTTAAACAAAAAATAAGCAAGATTTTATTTGAAATTGAAAGATTTCTGAAAAAAAAAAACTTTTTACATTGACCAATAAATGTACGTATTAAACTTGTCCCAGCCCCAGATACTTAATTATATTAAGTTGAAGGAAGCAAAAAAAAAATGATTTGAAAATTGAGAAGGTGGGGGTGAATTTTTCACACACCGTAATATTTTGACATTTTCGTTGTTCAAACCAAACGGTTCATCCTCCCCCCCCCCTGAAAAATCCGTATAAATCACGTGTTCAGGGACTCTGATGATGATTTAAGTGATTGAAATTTCGTATATTTTTGTTGAATTTTCCATCGCCATTTTCCAATTTGAATAGGAGGTGAGGTTTTTAAAAAGTGATAAAAAATGTCTCTCTTCCTTTCTATTTTCGTTCAACATTATAATCAAGGATAATTCAAAGGGTCTCTTGGATCATCCTTTCAAATTTTTTTGGTTTTTGCATTAATTTTTAAAAAATTTTCTTTGTTTTTTTTTTTGTGAAATGCACGACTTTCTTTGAAATTCTTCGATAAAAGAAAAAAATACACAGTGAAGAATTTTTCATGGCATTTTTGTTCAAATTTCATGATTTATAGCAGAAAGAGTCATGCAACAGTTTCCAACTGATTTAAATATCAAAAATTTTATAATCTTTCAATTTTTTGAAAAATCAGATAGGTGCCTGCTCTATGTGTATGACTGAGACATTTTAAAATTTTAAATTCAATTCCTAATTCCAGATTTTTCAAAAAAAAAAAAAAAGCGTTTAAAAACCTCAATTTTTTCTGCTAGGTAATAATCAAGTAGAAAAATAGGTAAGCATGGTAAGAAATAGGTGCATGACGACAATTTTTTAAAACCCAACTTTAAAAAATTACTTTCGCTGATTCATCATAAATTCAGAAAACATTTTATATCATGAAACACACCAGAAACATTTGAATTTTCAACCTGAAAAACACCTTATCCGCTTAAATTCAAGAAATCCATTCAGAACTATGTACTAACCTTCAACCAATGAGCTGGGAGCACAGAAAATCCAATTTTCCAAACATAATACACCGATGCAAATTTGAATAACCGAAACACGAAAACACCTCTCAAGTATCATATTTCAGCACAATAAAAATTAACGAAATAAAATCTGAAAAAATTTCATCTACAAAAGCGATACACATTCACACAATTAACCGCACCACATCGCTGAATTAATCATAAACAGCACGCTGTCAGAATAGTACTGTTGGTAGCCGCAAGCCGGTTCAGGTATATTGTGGCATGGTACGATCGAGATTTTACACCTCCACGTGTAATCGAACTGTACAGGTACCTGAACCTGCAGAGTGCAGAAAAAAAACTGCTTTTACTTTAATTAATATTAGGCTGAAATGAACGACCGATCGTTGTACATGTAATTGTTTGTAAAATTTAATAATCTGCAATGTTGATTGTGTGGTTACAAATGACACAATTTCAATTTCTCAGACAGTTGCACATTGCAAAAAATATTTGCTCGGTGGGATTCGATTAAGCGGTTATCATATTTTTCGCCTTGGCTGGATAATTGATGTGGAACCAAATCTCGATAGGTATTTATGGTTGACTAAAATTTTCTAATGAGTTTTATGTTCACGTAGTCGTAGGTGAGCAGAGTTCAAATGATTAGTTTTTCTGAGGACGATTCCAGCGTAATTGAAATTCAATTTGAAATACTCTTGCAAAAATTGTGAAATTTCCAACTCTGAAGTTGAGTAATACATCCTGCATTAAGCATCAAAGTTTTTAAAAATTTATTTAAAAAAATTCAAATGAGGAAAAATCTATTAATAATCTCAAAAATTTCAAAATTCATTCATATGTATAAATGTTTTAATGAAAATAAGTACTTAAGTACTTTTGTAAATTAGAAAGTAAAACTTTTTTCAAATAAAAAATTGTTCATGGCTGGGCCAAAAATTGATCAAAATTCAAAAAAAGGGTCATCGTGGGATTCTCAATGTTTTTTTTTTACAGTATTTTATTACTTTTCTTCTTTCCAACTTCATCGTTGGAGCATTATAAAAATGAAAATGTTTTGAAATACCTACTTATTCATTTTTTCACAAAAATTATGCTTTTTGGTCCAGAACTTTCACTCAAAAACTATGAAAAAATTGTATAATCTCAGCAAGAAAATGGTTATATCATGTTCACAATCTATTGCCATTTCAACATTTTCGTTATATAGTATTTTAAAAATTTTAGATTCACCCTTTCATGTATAATATGGAAGAAATCTTTGTACAAAAATTGGGTAAGTAATATGATAGAGTCATATTTTCTTAAAATTACTTCATAATGGTTGTAGAGTAGCCCGCCAGGGCAGAAAATAGCACCAACTAATGGTACAGGCAAATCTGCGACATTCTAGCAATATCAGCAAAATAACGTGTGGTTAATTAGTGCTCACAAGACAGGTATGTCATATTGTGCTGTTAGAGAACAGTACCTACACTGTGTTTTTCTTTTTAAAAATTTTGAAAATAGTCGCCTTTGGTAAGAATGGACAAACGACGGCAAAAATGGGCCGGTGTTGTGTTTCGACGAGAAGAAAATTGTCTAATTAGAGTCGAGAACGGTTTTTCTTACGATGTTGTAACAAGGTCTACTAAAAAGATACTAACCTAGACTTATGAGGAGAGTAGTAGAAAAAAAATGAACATGAATTCGCTTGAATATACAGACATTCGTTTCTTTTTTTTTAGTGGCTGTTTTTTTACAAAGCCAAAATCATTTCAGGCTTACATCTTAAAATTCGAAAACAAATGTATTAATAAAAAGTATCAAGATTAAAATTTTCATCAATCATCATCCAATCCATGATGAATTTCAGGACAGAAATATCTAATGAAATTTGTAAACCACCATCAGATTCAAATTCAGCAATTTAGATTACCTCTCTACCTGTACACTTGATATTTCAGCTTCCATTATGTAAGCTCAAAATCTCAAAAATATAATTTCATTTTTACTTGAGAAAAAAATATCAATTTGCTACTTGTCAAAAAAAAAAAGAAAGTGAAATGATTTTCAAAGAAAAAACCAAAACCAAACACATCAACATAAAAATCAGCATATCAAAATTCTCAAATAATGATAATCAAGATTTTAACACAAAAAATTTTTTTTTTCGAAAATGGTTCTATTTTGGTGCTCAAAAAATTTTCTGAAAGAATTTCGGCTGAAACTACATTAGATATCAAAAAAATAAAATCCAATTGAACATTATTTAAAAATTTTCACAGAATTTATTATTAATTTGAAATTGAAAATCCTAAATTTCAGCATCAGCCAGCAGCTATCCAGTTGGGCATTTGAAATCTTTTCTTTTCAGTCGACGAGTCCATACGAATGTCACATTCATTTTTCAAACTCTCTTAAAACTTCTGTGCTCAATGCTGCCAGCTCAAAATCGAATGAAACCGATTAATTCCAATACCAAATCTAAGTATCAATTAAAACCAGATCGTAAAATAATAAAAATCAACCGAAAAACTATTAAATAGCATTTCAACATTGACAATCACTTTTACACATAAAACGCGAACGGAATAATTCAATGGACCAGTTTGAATAATTTCACTCTAAATAAACAACTAGGTATTTCTAAAAAAAAATCAACTTTACATCCTACCAGGTGGACGATTTTCAGTTAATTTCTAATTCCGATACATAAACGGTTACGACAACGACCAATGACTCTAGAAGGAAAAGAGAAACGGCTCGTAGAGTAATTAAATGACATCGCGAATACGTTCGGTAACTATCAACGGTAAATTTTCAATACCCGCTGACCAAGGTGGAAGAGTTGGAATAAAATTCATCAAGAGTAAGTTATATTTGCGGTACTATGATGTTTCCATGTTTATACCATCAAAGGCAATTTCATACGAGCCTTTTTAGGAGATCTCATCATGTATAATGCATATTCTCCAAATCTTAACTGTACTGGAAGTGGTCGAGGCTGGAACTGATTCTATGGAGATAATAACTTGCACAACTTATGGCTATAATGGTCAAGTATCCATCATTTTATCAAAGGAATATGAGTTGGCGTAGCAGGAACGAGAAAAATTGAAACAAAAAGTTGAATGCGTGGTTTTCGATGCAAGCAAATGCAGCTTATCTATTTTTTACTTACTTCAAAAAAACGATCAAAGTTTTCGTCAATTTTTTTTCCTGGCACATGATATTTGAAAAAAGGACTGAAACCTCTGAAAAAAAAAAATTCAACAAAATATTTTTCCTTTCAACCCTACCAAGCCAGTTCAGAGGGAAAAGGGGCTCCTCTCGACTTCAAGTTTTTTTGGGAGGGAGGGAGAGAGGGAGGGCACTCAAATAGAAAATTTTACTCACGAAGTTTAATTCCTGATTTTTGGAGAGGCTTTGTAAATAATAGTGCTGCCCAGTCATAAGGTTTAAAAAAAAAATTCAAGCATTTTTCTTTTTGTGGAAAATCATACCTTTCTTTCTATTTTTATGGGATTGAAAATGCATAAAATAATTCAGTCAAAAATTTCTAAGAAAAGAACGATAAGGTGTACGTTAAGTATTGATCGTAGTATCACTTTTAAAAAAAAAGTACTTGGCCCCGAATGAACGTGATGAGAATTTGAAATCAGTGACATGACCTTATAACCACCAATAATAGAATGTAAAGTTTCAAAATTTGAAAAAATATCGACTTCATCACGAGCGTCTATCAAATGCATCATCTGTGCAGAATGTATTGCATAAGTCCAATAATTGCAGGAATATTTCAATCCAAGCGAATTTATATTTCACAATTCCAGGAGCTAGCAAGAGTCGAACCCAACCACATTTATTAAGTTTTTTTTTTTTGAATTTCAGATTTTCATAACTTGATCATTTTTTAAAATTTTCGTTTCCTTTAAAGATTTTCCAAAACCTAATTTTTTCCCATCCTAAAACTTTCGTTATAAGTAGGTACATATCTTTTTCATAAATTTTTCCAATTTGGCGATCATTCCAATTAAATAAAACATGAACTTCTTTGAAGTTTCTTCAAATTTGAATTAAATTAATCAAAAAATTTGAACTTGAAAAAATTTCATCTCAAATTTTTTTTTGAAAAATTTCAAATTTGGTAAAACGTTGAAAAAGTTATGAAAATCTGAACTGCGAAACAAACTTGACGGTGCATGTTCAATGTTCAATTTTAGCTGCAAGAGGGTAATAATTTCAGACTCGAGTGATGACGAATGAAAATATTCCTGCAACAGTCACATTTATGCAATACATTTTACATACCGACATGGAAAAAAAATTAAATTAAACTATACAATAGGGTGGAGTGAAAAAAAAAACATATCTTGGATTTCGACCAAATTTGGTAGGGTGGTTTACTTTGAGTGGGAGACTTCCCAAAAAAAATTTGAGCCCCCAAGGGGCAAGTGGAGGGGAGCCAGGGAGGCTCAAAGTGCACCTCCTTTTGAAAAAAACGCTGTTTTTTGTGTTTTTCTAGTAAAAAAAAATTGCGTGAGAGGCTGTCGTAGCACTTAAAAGTTGCGATTTGAGTTTCTACGTCTCCCTGAACCATCACCATCCTTCTCCGATCAAAACTCAGAGCGCTACCAGGGGGTTGAAAAGTTGCGGATTGCAATATTCCAATAATACGAAATTTTCACAAAGCTGGAATAATTTTTTTTTCACCGGGAAATTGAACGAAAAATTTTTTTAAACCACTGAAAGTAAATATTGAAGAAGAAAATTGAAAATTTTATACACCAGTGCAGCCAAAAGCGAATCGTAAAATTCCAAAATACGGAATTTATATCGACTTAAAAATGATTATTTTTTCGCCGAAAAATATTATGTATTTTTTTTTTTCAATCACCAGTAGTAAGTATAAGTATTTTGGAAATTTTTTGAAAAATTTTGTATATCAGTGCAGCCACTTACAAATTGTGACGTTCAACACTGCGGAATTTTACTAGATAAAAAATTTAATCCTCGACACAATTTGTAAGTGGCTGCACTGACATACAAAATTTTTTTAAAAATTCCCAAAATACTTATACTACTGGTGATTGAAAAAAAAATGCATAATATTTTTCGGCGAAAAATAATCAATTTAAAGTTGATATAAATTCCGTATTTTGGAATTTTACGATGCGCTGTTGGCTGCACTGGTGTATAAAATTTTCAAATTTTTCCTTCAATATTTACTTTCAGTGGTTTAAAAAAATTTTTCGTCCAATTTCCCGAAGAAAAAAAAATTATTCCAGCTTTGTGAAAATTTCGTATTATTGGAATATTGCAATCCGCAACTTTTCAACCCCCTGGTAGCGCTCTGAGTTTTGATCGGAGAAGGATGGTGATGGTTCAGGGAGACGTAGAAACTCAAATCGCAACTTTTAAGTGCTACGACAGCCTCTCACGCAATTTTTTTTTACTAGAAAAACACAAAAAACAGCGTTTTTTTCAAAAGGAGGTGCACTTTGAGCCTCCCTGGCTCCCCTCCACTTGCCCCTTGGGGGCTCAAATTTTTTTTGGGAAGTCTCCCACTCAAAGTAAACCACCCTACCAAATTTGGTCGAAATCCAAGATATGTTTTTTTTTCACTCCACCCTACTATACAATTGAATAGAATCATTATCAACATTTTTTTTTACCTTTGATATTTCTAACATTTCACAATTTTTCTTGGAAATTCAAAGCTCTGTTATTCAATTTTTACCATAATTCGAATAGACCCCTATTCAAAAAAGTGGAATTTTGAATGTTGAAAAGTAATAATTTTAAAAAGTTGTAATTTTGGAAAGTTAAGAAAAATTTGAGAAAATGTTTGAAATAGATTAATATTTTACAATCGTGAAAAAATCACCAAAATTTTCAAAACTCAAACATTTTAAGAAAACGGAAAATCCCAAAAACGATCGAAATCTTTCATAGAGCTGCAAGCAATTCAACAAGCGAAGTTTAGAAAAAAATAATCAAAACATTTATTTGAAAAAATCCAATCACGATGATTTTGATGATTCAAAAATACATAAAAATTCCATTATGTGAGCACCATCTCAATTAAAATATAAAATATGGTATGCTTTAATATCGATGCATGTTATCAATTTTAAATGACTTCATCATCAAGTCGATCAACGAGAAAATAAATTTTGCGCCGTAAAAATTAACAATCGAAATTGACGAGGGTAGCAGGACATACTTTGACATCAAATTGAGACAGACTTTCGTCGTAGTTGCGTAGAAAACAAAGACCCTACCAATTTTTTCTTCTAATAATAATGAACTTTGATATTTAACAAAGCAAATTCACTTATTCGATGCTGTGAAAAGTTAATTTGAAGGAAAATGTTCCTCGATTAAGGAAAAGTAGGATAGAGGAATTTTCAGAATCCAGGAAGTGTTGAAATGGAAAAAAAAATCAATATTCACACTATACAAAGCTCCGCTTAAATAAGATTTTGGCGAATTAATTATTTATAATGAATAACAGCAACGTTGTGCACCACTTTCATGCCACTCTGTATTTGATCCGGATCTATTTCAGAAATTAGGAAATAATGAAAACAAGGTACAAACGAAAAAGTCGAGAAAAAAATTAACTTTGTGAACTTCCTTTCCCTCGCCATTCCTGCCAAATTTTTCGCTCATCTCTAGAAAATACTTTCACAACTCATTACATCACTGAATCACTCCATAGAAAAACTCGATTCAATTCAGCCTGCATCATTTAAAAAACTTTTCTTATACCAGGAAACCCAAGTCAAGTATCCAGTGTCGGTACTGATCCAATACGATATTACATTTCTTCACCACCATTATTTCGCTGTTCTTGAAACAAGGCGCTGATAACTAATGAAAAATCATTATCCGACTCTCGGTACGTTCGTTTTATCAACATTCGGCCCAGAAACAACCGAGGAAACGAAGCACCGGAATAATTTTTCGCGTTTCGATTTTCACGCTCGAAAGAGAAAAAAAAATGTTGAAAATGTTATCATTTTTTTCCATTTGCACCCCCGTTACAAAGAACAGGATGGAATAGCTTCGAAAGATATTGCAAATTGCCATCGTTGAAAAGAAATTCTTATCAGCCAATGACTGGCATCTATTTACTCCGTACTGACCAGTACGTACACTTTTTTCATTCATATTGCTCGACCGGAAATAACGTTGTTCGGCCGAGTGGAAAAATTTATGCATCGAGTTGGGTACTCTCTTTTAATATTTCGACGTCAGCGGAGAAATAAAAAAATCGAGATGCAGTTGTAAATTGGATTTTGATAATAATTGAAATTAGGTACTGTGAAAATATGTCAGGTTGGGAAAAATTGATTGGAATACAATTCAAACAGGGGATACTAAAATTGGTTACCTGAAAGTTCGCTGAAAAATTAACATTTTCATAAGTTTTGATGAAAAATATACCAAACCTCTTTTATTTGAAAAAAAAAACTCATTTTTTGTTTATTTTGTGAAATTGGCTAAAGACTTCGCCCTCTCCTATCCCAATTCCACAAAGAATACGATTCTAGTTTCTGTACTTTTTTGAACCATGGACCTCAAAAGTATTGAAATGAAAGGGTGTTTTCCATTATTTGAAAAATGTAGGTACTTTTTAAATTTCTACCGAATTCGATTTGCTGCCTCAAACTACTTCGAAATCGGTTTTAAAAAAATTCATTAACCGAGGAATTATCTTTGAAAAATTAAAAAATCATTCAATGGCGGTGCTACCAAATGCAATTTTTAATGTTTTAAATTTTCATAAAATTTCAAATACCAGCTCTATTTTTTGAGGGGAGCAATATCGAAGTTTTTAGCAAATGGCATTACTGAAAAACAGGTAAGTAACCTTTCAGTTTTTTAGGAGATCATTCCCCTCCCTCCTTTGAAGTCCCTCAGTTCATCTCATTATGGATTGAGAAGCTCAAAATTTTTGGGGGTTTCCGAATCAAAATAAACCGCCTAGTCAATTTTCGTTAAAAATCCAGAAAGAGTTTTTTTTTCTGTTCAATGATTTATACCGCTCCATCTTTTTCTCCAAGATCTAAATTCAAATGTAAGGAAAAAGATTCAATCAAAACCGAAACGTATTCAATTTATACAAAATTTTTCCGATATTATTTTTCAAGCAAAAAAAATTCTTTGAAAAAACATAATTTGAACATAAGCTTAAAAATTTTTGAGGTACCTAATTGATCGTCTTCAGAAGACGTTGGGGAAAAATATTTGCCCATTTTGGGCACCACAACAAAATTTTTGGTATATTTGAAGATTATCGAATTTTGATAGCCAGTTAATCTACGAAAAATATCAGCCAAAATAAATTTAGTAAAATTTATGCATCCATATTTCAATAAAATTGAGCCCAAGTACGAATGGACTTTTCTACACTTTTTTTTGTACATAATTGATGCCCCTCGTCATTCAGTTCAATTAGGAATCCCTATGCATTGCCTCTACTCCTCTTTTTTTCGCAAAAAAAAACCATCGACACCACACTCCACAGGTGCACACTCCGTATAAAGATCAATCACCTCGCTTAAGTGCTTGGAAAATCTGATGAAAATATCATCACCTTCTCCCCATCCGAAATTTCAAAGCCTCTACACAAACAAATGACAAAAGATTTAGAGATCTTCAAAAAAGAATTTTCTCTCCGACGACGTAATAAATTACGTGGCACTTTAGTTAATTTATTATCATTTAAAAAAACCCGAGCTTCTTTACAGCGACGAGTCGCTAGCTAGCGCGTCAAAAATAATCGAATATATTATGTAAATTATAATTTTTTATTTTCGCAACTTTTTCTCGCAATAACCGACGAGACGACCCTGTCGACAGATTATTAGCGAAGAAGAAGAGAAAAAAACGTGTACACGCGGTCGAAAGGATTTAAAATACATTTTTCAGACGTGACTTCCACAAATACAAACCTTTGCCTTCGAAGATAACTCGTAATAAATGAGCGAAACTGTCAACACATCTTGCCTTCCAACTCCTCAGGCACATTTTTAGCTACCATGCTTTCTTTTTCGGTCTAAAAAAAATGAAAAACAATTTCCAACATGCGATGAAATATTTTCAAATAAAAAATCGAGTCTAGTTTGCACTACATTCGTTATTAATTGTTCGAAATACTATCACGAAATTCGTTATCTTCCTTTTTTTCAATTTTTTTTTGGCAATATTGAATGGTTAAGACATCGAAAGTGCTCGATAAATTCGAGTAGGTATTTCTATCTTTAAATTTATTACGAGAGAATCGGTATTACATAAATCGATACCTATAACAACATAGAGACCCGTATCATCGTGAGATTAAATATACAAAGGGTAATACGAAAAAAAGCCTTCCGATTTAGCGGTTATCGCGTTCTCAAATCCGGCGATTTAGTATTTTCGCACGATGCAACTGGTACAGAAAACTAGACGGGAGCTTTTACGCATCTGTGCAAATCCAATTTTATACCGGTGTTCGGATAATTTATCATTAGAGGGTATCTGCTTCTATATACACCTTCCTACAATAATAGTACGCGTAGTAATTCGATAGGTGTTATAGTATTATTACGAGGAAAAAAAAATAAACTGGAGGTTGAAACGAGGATATTATATCTCAACATTTGGCAATGGAAATCGATTTCGGAAAAAATAGCCTACAAATATTCGGTATTTCGGTTACAACTGTAAAAGTTCTTGAAGATTGAAATGTAGTTTTGCAAAATTTAACAATTCAAAATCAAAATGGCACCAGATAAATTGCGAGTTTTCATCAATTCTACTTTTTCAAACTGCTCCTGGCGCAGAACTCCCTTCAAGTTTTAATTCAGTTTTCAGGTAGATCAAAAAATCAAGGTTATGATGGAAAAGGAAATTCAATCAGAGTAAAATTTATTTAAATTGGCGAGTACTAAAATTTTCATCATTTATTGAAATTTGATTTTACAAAATTCAACTATTCAAAATCAAAATGGCATCATGAGAATTGAGATTTCGTCAATTCCAATTTTTCAAACTCCTCCTGGCGCAGAACTCCTTCAAACTTTAATTCAGTTTTCGGGTAGATCAAAAAATCAAGGATATGGTGGAAAAGGAAATTCATACAGTAAAATTTATTCAAATTGGCAAGTACTGAAATTTTTATCATTTATTGAAATTTTGTTTTACAAAATTCAACTACCTATTCAAAATCAAAATGGCATCATGAGAATTGATATTTTTTTCAATTAGAAAATTTGCAAACGCCTCCTGGCGCAGAACCCCCTTCATCCAAAATACCCGGAATGCCGTGATCAATGTACCAAAAATCAACATGACACCAGAAGAATTGAAATCTTTGTAATATTAATTTTTTCAATCTCCTCTTGGCGCAGAACCCCTTCAAACTTTAATTCAGTTTTCGGACAGATCAAAAAATTAAGGACATGGTGGAAAAGGAAATTCATACAGTAAAATTTATTCAAATTGACGAGTACTGAAATTTTTATCATTTATTGAAATTTAGTTTTACAAAATTCAACTATTCAAAATCAAAATAACACCATGAGAACCGAGATTTTTTCAATCCCAATTTTTCAAACTCCTCATGGCGCAGAACTCCCTTCATCCAAAAACCCCTAAATACCGTTATTAATGTACCAAAAATCAATATGACATCACAGGAATTAAAATTTTTATAATCTTTATTTTTCGAACTCCTCCTGGCGCAGAACTCACACCTCTCGCAGAATAACCAACTGCAATAACAATTTTTGTAAACCTCAAAGGAAATTCACAATTTCGAAAAAGAAATGAATAATTCTAATTTTTCATTTCGAAACATCAAGGAATAACACACGAGATTTCAGTTGGAGAAAAACACTCCCTGGACACCCTGTAGATTTGTTCTACGGCCAACCTTCAAATTACACACGTAGGTACCTACTTATTCCGGCTTGTCAAATCCTTCCTCTGTATTCTCCTTAATCTTATTTGGTATACATATTTTCTACTCCATATGGCTAGTAACTATTACAAACCATACAAAATCTACAGAAATTTTACTCTTATAATATGTATGTACAGTACATTTGTTTAGGACAGGTACCCGGCCACCTTCCCAATCCAACCTAAATTTAATTAAACTTGGCTATAACGAATTCATAGCAGCACGAGTGTTTAGCTAATTAGCTAACTCATATACCTCTATAATGAAATAACTGGCTTGCGGCGACGATTAAAATACGTCCACCAAATGCTGAAAACTTGGGTTACGAAATTGGAAGTATTTTGTACGTATTTAAAGTCGCGTATGTTAACAAATAAAGACTCGTTCCGTGTATAGATGTCTGAGGAAAAATTCTTGTTAGTGATGAGGATTACTTGAGAAAATTTTTCAAAAAAATGTAAGTGTGGAAAATTATAATTTCTAGATTTTTATTTCCATTCCAAGTTGAGAAAATTTGGAAACATTGAAATTGGTGATTTCATCACAGCGGGTTCTGCGCCAGGAGGAGTTTGAAAAATAGAAATTGAATTGAATTTCAATTTTTCTGATTTTATTTTGAATTTAAATTGGTCAGATTTGCATTTCTTCAACTTTTTCAATCGAGTGATCAAAAATATTCTAGTTTTTTGAGTATATCAGAGGAGAGTTCTGCGCCAGGAGGAGTCCAAAAAATGTAAAATAATTAGAAAAATTACAATTTTTGGATGCTATTTTGGATTCAATTTAACCAAATTCGCATCGATTGTATTTTTTTTTAGTCCAATATTCAATAATTCGTGTTTTCATCACAACGGGGTTTGCGCCAGGAGGAGTTTGAAAAATGTAAAGTGAATTGAATTTCAATTTTTCTGATGTGATTTTGAATTTAAATTGGTCAGATTTGCATTCCTTCAATTTTTCCAATTGAGTGGTCAAAAGAGTTCGAGATTTTTGAGCATATTAGGGAAAAGTTCTGCGCCAGGAGGAGCTTGAAAAAAATAAATTGAATTGAATTTCAATTTTTCTGATTTTATTTCGAATTTAAATTGGTCAGATTTGCATTCCTTCAATTTTTTTCAATCAAGTGATCAAAAATATTCTAGGTTTTTGAGTATATCAGGGGAGATCTCTGCGCCAGGAGGAGTCCAAAAAATGTAAAATAATTGAAAAAATTACAATTTTTGGATGCTATTTTGGATTTAATTCAGCCAAATTTACATCTATTGTAATTTTTTAGTCCAACATTCAATAATTCGTGTTTTCATCACAGCGGGTTTTGCGCCAGGAGGAGATTGAAAAATGTAAAGTGAATTGAATTTCAATCTTTCTGATTTATTTTGAATTTAAATTGGTCAGATTTGTATTTCTTCAATTTTTTTCAATTGAGTGGTCAAAAGAGTTCGAGGGTTTTGAGCATATTAGAGGTGAGTTCTGCGCCAGGAAGAGTTTGAAAATCCAAAAATGAAGAGAGTTGAAATTGTTTCACGGATGTTTGTATTAGAAGGTGAAAAACTTTGGATTAATTGACAGTTTTTTATCCCATAACCAGAACAGATAAACTTACTTATGTTTTGAAGCACCAAAAGGGTTAATTTTGAATTCAAATTAGCAAAATTTGATAATTGAAGTAAATTTGAAATTTTTTCTTCACATTTCTAGCCTTGTGCTAGCATCTTTACAATAAAAATCATTAAATCATTTAATTACTTTTTATGTTCTCACCAAGTCATATAATCAAACGTGTGTGCTCTGACTCAAAAAACGTAAATATAATTTATTTGATAACGGGTGTGTCACCAATTTTCAAGGATTACAAAAGAGAAAAAACATGAAAGCACATGAAAATAACAAAGGTAGGTACATTTGTGGGTATTTAGTAATTGTACTTATTCAGATACTACAAGCTATAACAACAACTTTTCAATTTTCAAATTCAATCAATTGTTCAGTATCTGTGCAGCATCTGCAATGAGAGTGTAACCATATCCCTTCATCCATCGATGAAATTATTATACCCAGAATCATTTACTTCTAAGGTTGAAATTGAATAATTATAATTATACATAGATAAATGTATGTACATTAATAGGTCCTTAGGTATGCACTTAAATGTATGTATACGTACATCTACAAAGATACGCAGGTTATCGTTTGCTTAAAATATAAAAAATAAGTATAAAAATGACTTAAGTTGCAAGTTAAGAGATCAATATTGTCTGCCAGCTAAGCATCGTTTCGGCACCGTAGAACTATCCGTACTTCCTTCTTCACCACGGCCTCCACATAAAATTACTATTCTGATCATCTACCGAACGATCTTCGTACCTGTAGGAAAATTTGAAAAGAGACGTGCATTGAGGTTGGTTTTGCTGATACGGCAGTTGTCTCAAAGCATCATTCGGCGTTGTCGATGGTTTGGCTCCGTCTGCAGAAGTACCCCTACTCCTACAAAGCGATCTATCAAATCCGGCCGATTCCAAAATGGTGGGATACGTTTGAAAATTTGTTTCTAGTGATCGTGGTTTGGTAAGGCATTGTTTCAAATGTTCAACGAGCCTGCTGCTAACTGCTGAGTTCAAGCCAGGTAATGAGCACAGGAATCTACACGCTTCGCTGGCGCATTCGCTGAATCCAGCCTAGAAAAAAAAATGTAAAAAACAAAATTAGATATTGATCTCAGATTATGCCGTTTGTAAATCTATTGACAGTTTAGAATTCCGGAAGACAAATCAAAGGGATAGGAGAATGTAATTCTGATTTTTGCTGATTATATTTCTTGATTTCCACCAAATATGTTTCTACGATGCCTGAGAAAAAACTGATACTTACATGAAATCTATGAGCTTCTTGAATCGGGTCTTTCATTCTAGAAATACGTTTGATGTATCTTACTGTCATTTCCAGAACGTCAGCTTTTTCGAGTTTATTTATGTTTTCTCCTTCCGTCTATACATTTAAGAATAAATCAAGAGAAAAATAATTTTATAATATTGTGACGTACAAAGTGAATTGCAATGGTTTAATCACCTGACCATGCTACATATTTATCTACACAAAGTCCAAGGGTTGGCATTACTGCTTACCTCTAAGCTTCCAAAAAGCAACTTTAGTTCGTCCACGCATCGATTCATTCTTGCTCTTCTTTTTCGTTCCAATAAAGGTTTTGTGAACTGCGCAAATCAATTCAAACAAAATTATTGATTAATTGGATTGAAATCAATTAAGTAGAACAGAAAATTCAAGTATAGGTGCTACCTACTGTTGCAATTCTTACTGCTAATTTTTTTCAATTATACGAACATATTCAGACATGGGTTAAGTATCTTTAGCTAAAAGTATCATAGACAGATGAATGGGCGGAAGGACAAAGAATTAGGTATCTTGTAAATTATATTATGTAAACACACGAATAGAGGAGTAGAGATATGTAAAGTATTATTTTGGGACTAAAAATGTCTATTAATTGAAATTTAACGAATTTACAATCGAACGTGTTTTTTCCATGTACACATTTTCAAACTCCTCTTGGCGCAAAACCCCCTCTGTTCAAAAGAGCATGTAAATTTCGATCAACGACCAAAAAACATCAAAGAGTCAAAATTTGTCCCACTTTGAACGAAAATATTACTGTTGGAATTTAAATTGTAATCATTTTAAATTTTTCACCTCCTCCTGGCGCAGAACCCCCTCTGTTCAACAGAGCATATAAATTTCGATTAACGACCAAACAAGCATCAAAGAGTCCAAATTTGTCACACTTTGAACGGAAATAGTACGGTTGGAATTTAAATTGTAATCATTAAAAAAATTTCACCTCCTCCTGGCGCAGAACCCCCCCCCCCCCCGTTCAACAGAGCATGTGAATTTCGATCAACGGCCAAAAAACAGCCAAGAGTCCAAATTTTTCTCACTTTGAAGGAAAATAGTACTGTTAGAATTTAAATTGAGATCATTTTCAACTTTTTTACCTCCTCCTGGCGCAGAACCTCCTCCATTCAAAAGAGCATGTGAATTTCGATCAACGACCAAAAAAGCATCAAAGAGTCCAAATTTGTCACATTTTGAACGGAAATAGTACTATTGTAATTTAAATTGTAATCATTGAAAAATTTCACCTCCTCCTGGCGCAGAACCCCCTCCGTTCAACAGAGCATGTGAATTTCGATCAACGACCAAAAAACATCAAAGTCCAAATTTTTCTCACTTTGAAGGAAAATAGTACTGTTGGAATTTAAATTGAGATCATTTTCAATTTTTTTACCTCCTCCTGGCGCAGAACCCCCTCCATACAACAGAGCATGTGAATTTCAATCAACGATAAAAAAAACATCAAAGAGTCCAAATTTGTCACACTTTGAACGAAAATAGTACTGTTGGAATTAAAATTGTGATCATTAAAAATTTTTCACCTCCTCCTGGCGCAGAACCCCCTGTGTTCAACAGAGCATGTAAATTTCGATCAACGACCAAAAAAACATCAAAGTGTCCAAATTTTTCTCACTTTGAACGAAAATAAAACTGTTAGAATTTAAATTGTGATTATTTTCATTTTGTTACCTCTTCCTGGCGCAGAACCCTCTTCATTTAGTAAAATGTGAGTGTTTAGAATGATGAACTGACCGATGAAAATTGAAGCAAGTATTATAATTTAAAATCCCAATGGCACCAGGAGAATTTTAATCTTTGTTTTTCTCAAACCTATTTCACTGTCCTCCAATTTCGAATTATGAATACGTATTCATGGATTTAGTGATCCTTTGATTGCCTCCTGACGCAAAACCCTCCTCACTCAAAAAACATGAATATTTTAATCAACGAAGTAGAAACGAAAATGAAAATTTAATTCTGACGAAATGGCACCAAGAAAGTCATAATTTCAATCCTATTCATTTTTTATTTTTTCCCCTATTGACTTCTTTTGGCACAGAATTATTCCAACAAAATATTAATATATTGGTCAGTGAACAAAATTATCAATGAATCAGAATTTTTTTATGTAGGTAATTTTCAGTGGACACAGCGATCATAGTATTTTAATATTTGTCATTCGGATTTTTGTTGCCTGGATCTATCCACATTTTTAATACGAAAAATCAAACTTTCTTACCGTTTACCCCTTTCTTTTTTCACCTTTTCAATATCTTTGAGATATATGCTGTCCCGGCAGACTTGAAAAAATTCGGCTGAATCTTTTCTTCATTCAAGCAAACATTAAACGGGTCCCTTTCATAGGGTACAAACAAAAATATCTCTCGTTAGTTCCCTCATACCAGAAAAGAAAGCGCCACTATTCGTATTTCACTGCCAGCAGTGAAACTCATTATCGTTCATTACTCTACCTGGGACACTCACTTCTCATTCTACTTTTTTATTTCAAATTCGCGAGGAGTCACTGTATAAAGGTGAGAATTGCAGAACAGAAAAAAAAAACAAGAAAATTCTTCGATTTTCAGCAGGTTTTCGCAAATTTTTAAAGAATTTCAGTAATTTTCTGAAGCAAATTTCAGATATTCTACTTACTTTTGAGTGAATTTTCACTGATTTCTCAGCAATTTTTTCACTGTGTGGAAAAAAAGATGGTCCGCAATTTTCTTACGATTAATAACAATTAATACCTAACATTGGAGTTATATCACCTTGGTGCATTTTTGAAATTTTTATGATTTTAAATAGGTAACTTCCTATTTTTTAAAAATAATTCAAAAATAAATAACGAAATCGTTGATAATTTTTTTTTTTCGAAAAATGCGAATTGACTAGATGTATAAACCAATCGAGTGTTTTTCCATTTTTCCAACAAACACATTTGAGAAATTGAAGTGGAAACCGGATTACCATTGCATTTAATTCTCCTGGTAGCGTCAGAATAGGCAACTCAATCACCATTCGTGTCAGTAAGTCGCAAGACCTGATTCAAAGTTGAAATTCAAGCCAGGTGATGAGTGTTTGGGTTAAATAACCTAATTGGTAGCTACCCATGCAATTGTGATAGTGTTTACTTAGTTGGTGTGTTATTTTCCGGGTCATATAATCATTTGGGCTCATTATTTCTGAAAGATAATTTTTTTCATTGTTGTTATTTTTTTGTCGGTATTTTCTCCCTTCCTTGAATGCTATTAATTCTGTTATAATGCCACTTTTCTACTCTATGAATCTGAATCAGTTATATCTGGCGAAATTCTGCCTCTTTAAATCGGTGAAATAGACCTGTACTGACAATCGGCGATTTTCACTGATTTTTATAGGTAGTCAGAAAACACGTATCTTTCAGAGATTTTGCCATTTTTGACAAAAAATTTCAGAAATTCTCTGAAAGATTATAGTAAGTAACTGACTTCATTAGAAAAATTTTTCGTTGATTTGATTTTTAGAAAATAATGAAAAAGGAGAAAAGCTGAAAATTGAGAATTTTCTCATAGTGCAACTTTTTCTTCATTTTTCAACCCACAAATACAGAAATTTTTCAATTTTTAGACGAAAGTAATCACTTTTGAAAACTTTCTGCCTCAACTCGCATCATAAAATCAAATTCTCTCATCAAAAATTAGCAATTCACATAATTCTACTGTGGTTTCAATTCTTCAAGAGGTATTCTCCATTTTCGATCGTAGGAAAAACATACTTCTTTGTACCTAGTGAAAGGAAAAATTGTTGGAAAAATTCGATTCACCGGTCGAATCATTTGAAAGGATCAAAAAAGATAAAACTTGTTGATTAATTCCAAAAATGATACATCTTAAATTCGAGATGAAAAATTTAAAAAAAAAGTAAGTATAAAAATGTGGATTTTGTGGCGAATTTTTTCAGATATTTGAAAATCAAAAAAGCAGCACCTAACTATTTCATTCTTGATCATTTCCGCAAAAATAAATTCAGAATTAAGTATATTTTGTTAAATTATTTGCTTATAGAAATTTCTCAATCGTGACTGTACATTGACTGAATTAGAAGTCGAATTTAAAAAAAAAAAAATGGCAGGTTTTGCCCCGGAAAAATAAACGAGGTCAATTTGTGAACGTCGTTGATTCGAATGAACTTCAAAATCGGTCATGAACTCAACTTTTAAAAAGCGAATTTCTGATGAACTGAACGAAGTTGAAATTTTCACTTACTACAAATACAACTGAACTGATCTGAACCAAATTCATTTTTTTGATGAATTTCCTCACGTATGGATGTATGAAGGCCCTGGATTTAGTGAATAAGTAAAATATTTAGGTCGTACCTATTGGCGCATGTGTTCAAACAGACATGAATAGGTACCTACTCTCCAAAGAATAGATCCTCGATGTTTCAATTTCGCTTCGCGATTGCGATTTAGAACTGCAAAATAGTTGCATTGTGCATCTACCTATTTACGATGTGCAATATATACGTACATGACATAATATGTACGATGTGCTTACCTTTTTATATCGTGCGGTGCGTGAAATAGTCGATAACCGATGATCGTTGTTGAGATAAATGTTGCGATTGCTGGAATGATAACGTAGCATCACGAACGCGAAATAAATTTGCATTTACTTGGTAAACGATCGAGTATTTTTACTATAAATAAGAATGTATTGAATAATTGCGTCGCGTTGGGTTACGTTACGTTACATTTCGTTACGTCCTATCGAACTGCCAAAGATACCATACAATTTAAAATACCTATACTTGCGAATACCGAAACTGACGTGATAAGTTTGACTATTCGTTGTCGTTTAGCGTTTACTAGTATTACTATTAGTTCACCGGTAGGTTTTCCAACCAGCTTCGGTGTTCCGGTTCAGGTGGGTGACCGCCTTTAGGCGTACCGCCACCGTGTACGTGAAGCGGGAGCATACACAAGGTAGAAGGCAGTAGGTAAAAAATCCCTTCTTCGAAACTTCGCGTGGCCAAGCCGTGCCCCTTTCATAATGCGGAACGTTTCGAGGCTGGAGATGCGCGTTCCTCCTCGCGATCGAAGACGCCCGCCGACACGAGATATTCGCGTGTCTGGTTTCCCGGCACCACTGCGCCGATGCCATCGCAGCTTTAGGATTTTCCCAGTTCGACAGGGTGCGGTGCATACTCCGTCCCTTAACCCAAATTGGTGAAAAGAACGGGATCAATGCGTTGAGCCGCGCGTTTATTTAAAGATTCAAAGGTAAAGGTATCGACAAAAGAGGTATCCGCGAGGCAAATTTTTGACGAAAATGAAAATATATCGAAAGTAAATAATAAAGAACCCCATACGCTTATAAAATTTCAAGAGTTTAAGTTCATTTCTCAAATTTTGGAAAATTTTTGAAAAATCTAAAACAACTCCATGGCGCCCTGCGAAACATGAAAATTTGAATCAATCAACGAAAGAAATTGAAATTTTGCTACGTACCCCACCTCCTACCTCTCGAATTCATTGAAAATAGTTCCGAGAAATTTTGGAGCCTCCTGCAGAAAATTTTGGAAGTTTTCAGTATTGAAGAGTTCATAAAAATGGCCTAAATGAACTGTAGCATAAAAATGGCCTAAATGAACTTTAGCTTCTGAAAACGTCGATTACCCATTCTGGCGACTCCTTCGGTAGAATAAAACAACATTTCTCAAAGTTGATTTTTGATAATTCTTCAAATTTTTCTCAATGAAAAATCATTTCTTTTACCTGAAACTGAAAAATTTACTGGAAAAATTTCTGGAGAGTCCATGAGCTTGAAACCACTTTCAACCGAATTGAGATTTTGAAAATAATGTACGACCGAAATTTCGCCCCCCTCCCCAATCCTGATACCTACATAAGATAAGTATATTTCGAATATTTAACTGATAGATAATTTTTGCTATAGAAAAGTAAATATTTGACCTGGCAGTACAAAATGTTTGGAAAATTGTGTTTTAATCGAACATTTGGATCTACAACACAGACACTTGATCAGCTTTTCCAGATGCCGAATTTCATACAAGAATAATTTTCATGGCATTTCTTTCAGCTCTGCAAAATTCTAAAAAATTTTAGTGGGTAAAAAGTCTTCAAATTACTTCGAACCAATTTGAAAGGTCCAAAGTAGAGTGTCATATCTCATCTCCTCTAAATATTAGCTCTTCTCATCATTTGGGTATTTTTTTCTGACTTGTCAGACGTCATTGCTGATTTAGGAAAAAGAAAATAAATACCCAAGCCGATTCTGGCACTTTTGATCTTTACTTGAAAATAATTTTGTAGAAAATTTTCATTTATCTTTTTTTTTTTGTCCATACAATTTCGTGGACATTCTTTTGAATAAAATATCTGAGGCAAATCTTGAGATGAATCAGACAGATATTTGACCCTTTCAGCCAAAGAACAAGATTCAATTTTTTTGCCTGATTTATCTCAAGAATTTTTTTTCGGGGAATAATCAAAAATCAATTATTATGGAGCCCATTTGAACCGAAAAAATTTTTTTCCAAACTCATAGCAAAGTCTTTTTTTTTTAAAACAAAAAAAAGAACGAAATTTCTATTTTTTAGCTTTTCATGTGCACCGAACGTATCGTGCGACCCAGTAAAAATCTAAAGACACGTTGAAAATTTAATTTTCTACAATTTTTTTGCCAATTTTTTTTATAAAACTTTCTCCTTTTATATCCGTAACCCCTCAAAGATGAAAACTTGCAAATTAATTAACCACCATTTTGATGAAAAATACAGTTTTGAGAATTTCTATGTTTTCAAAAAATGGGTCAAAAGGAAGGAAAATTTTGACTCATTTTTTAAAAATTGATTAGGTAAGTAGTCTGATCCATATAACAGTTATTTAGCGATTGAAAACAATTTACAATGCAAAAAAATCTTAAATTTTCAAAACTGATTTTTTTATTTTAAAAAAAAAACAAATAAATTAACTTGCTGGTTTTGATTTTATAATTGAACAAAAATGCCGTTTGAAAATTTAAGAGGTTACAAATTGAAAAAAAAATCATTGAACCAAAGGTGTGGAAATTAAATTTCCAGAAAGCCATTGAAGTGTCATTAAATCTTTTTTGTGTTGTTCAAAGCAGCTAAAATGATCTGAAAATGAAAGATTCGGCCTTATTGAGAAATACAGTCAATCTTTATCAGAAAACTGTCCAGTCAGCCTTATGCCGAGGAGGAGAAGGACGAAAATTTTTTCTGCGATCGAGTTTTTTATGGGACTTGTGAGGATTCGCTAAGGCTAAAAAATTCTGTCTGTTTGCTGCGAGGGCTCTTATAATTTTTTTTTTTTTTTTGAGTTCAGCCGCACGTCGCGTCGTATCGCAAGGATCCGGAGAAGAGCTGGAGGAAACATGAGCCCCTCCAGACAATTTTTTTGGAGCCAAAGACACATTTGAAAAAATCTCAGAGTCGAAAAAATGCACTTTTTAAATAATTAAGTGAAATAGCCGTCTTAGACTGACGACTGGCCTTTGACAACAAATATACATATATCATCATCATCATCATCACCACCACCATCACCATCAAACGTTTTGCAGCCAGAGACGGAGAGACTTCAGTCAAAAATATCAAAGTTAGAGCCGGAACCGGAAAGAAAAGGGTGCTCTTCGGATGCCTGAAATTTCCAGAAATCCGTATTGAAGCCGGAGGGGAGAGGGCCTCTTTTGGACGATTTTTTTGGAGCTGGAGCAATTTGTTAAAACATTTTAGAACTAGAGCTACAGCTGAAGTCGGAGGGAGGCAGAGACCAGACCACTTCCCTCCGGATCGTTGTTGTTGTCGGATCGTTCGAAAAAACCTTTTTTCCCCTTAAATTTTCCCCTTGGTCTCGATTTTCTTTGGATCAGAAATCAAGTTATGTTGATGAAAATAGAATCAATAAGATTTTGATATTGAAAGAGGAGTAGATAGATACTCAGATGATGTCGATATTTGCAATTTTTTTTTTTTTGAATTATTGTTAGTTGCAGTATTTGCAAAACTCTATACTTGCAAAATTTTCATTTTTTTTTTTTTTTTTTTTTGAAAAACCACTTGTTGCTTCAGTTAATCATACAAAAGGAGGTACATCGACTTTTCGAGGAAATGAATAAAAAAAAAGTGCGAGTGAAAACAATGAAAAGCCGTTGCTTAGGGTTGGCCCAGGGGAGAGTGAAGAATTAGCGCCCAAGCCTATTCAACATGGAAGAATCGAAATTGTTTGAAAATGGTAATGGTAGTGGTGGTAGTAGTAAAAACGGTAGCGTGCTATAAGTGTGACTAGCGTCGCATCGAGAGTGCCGATCACGAACGCGGAATAAGAGAAGCGCGCGCGGGCGCGGGGCTCGTCAAACGACAGGTGTGTCAGTGTGTAAGAGTACGAGTATGCGTGTACATGGAGTGCGATAAAAGGCAACCAGATTGGCGTAGCGCGGAGCTTTACACAGCGCAGCGTGAGAACCACCGAATCCTTCGAATTCCCACACATTATACTGTACCTAGTGAAAAAAGGCCACCTGTGCCCCGTCATTATTGTAACGCCGTTTCAAGTTTGTGTACCGTGTGTGCCGCTTCCCCTCTCCTTCATGGCTAGCAGCTACGTACTACGTAGTGCGTATACCATTTTAAATCGAGAAATTATGTCTGAAAAGATCATTTTGTGAACCTGTACCTCTTCACCCGGGTAGTTTTGATGGTGAGGAGAGGAGGGAATATGGCGTAAAAACACCCGAGTAAAAATTTTCAAGAATCAAACCGCAAAATATAATTATGCAATATAGTCGTGTTCTGAAAAATAAGATTTATTCAGCACATCATAAAACTACCTCGCTTAAGTATCGTTTGATAATATAAAAAAAAAGTTTTGAAATTTTTTTTAGCAATGATCTCCTAAAATTGTTTTCTCTGGCAAGGAAATAGGTAGCCTTCTATTTCTAATCTTTTCTTCCCTAGAAAAATCACGAGCCCCTCGATTTACCTAACAAACGGTGAAATATTCCCAGAAAAAAATTCAAAATATAAATTTCTCCATCCCCCAAGAATTTTTCAGAGTGAAATTCATCGCCATAAAAATTTCAATCACTCTGCCCCTCAATAAATTTCTAGCCTCATTAAGATTTAAGAATGCAAAAGAAACAAGAAATTGCAAAAATTGAGCTCGGAAGTGGAATAGGAGCATGGCAGAATTTAAACATCCAAAATTCAACCCGTTAGGTGGAGGAGGTGGGGATGTCACTAAAAATATAAAATTGTAAACAATTTTTAGAAATTAGAGAATACAGTGGCAACCTGGAATTGAAAAAACGTAGCCCGGAAGAGGCACAGCAGAAATTCAAAATCAAAAATTCAGCCTAACGAAAGACTTATGAGACCTAATAAAAATTTAGTCAGAAAAAAAATAACCGAACAAACTGAGAGGGCACCGAAAAAACTTAAAATTATCAAAATTCATTCGCAAGAATACAGGCTAAATTCAAATTTAGGAAAATCCTGGCTTGGTGGAAGAACCATTAGAAATTGGAAGTTATAAAAATTCAACCTGAAGGGGAAGGAGAGGGAAAATTACAGAGAAATTTCGAAATAGCAGAAATTCAGCTTGGATGTGAGGGAGATAACAGAAATTTTAAATAATCACAGGTTTAACCTGAATAGGCGAGGGAGGGAAAATCACAGAAAAATTTCCAAATTCCAAAAATTCAGCTTGGATGTGAGGGCTGTAACAAAAATTTTAAATAGCCAAAAATTTAACCTGAGGGAGGTAAAATTTTACGAAAAGGGAAAGGATAAAATAGAAACTTGAAATTCACATCAAAATTCAGCTCGGAAAACACACAACACTTTTTTTTCAAAAATTCCGCCAAGAAAGTGATGTAAGAGTATCAAAATTCAGACAGAAGAGAAGACAGACGAAGTAGAAACTTAAAGAAGCACAAAAAAAACTTGAAATGATTAAAATTCGTACCCTGCAGGAATGTAGGTAAAATTCAAAATTTCAAAAATTTTGCCCGAACAGGGAAAGTGATGGTAAAAATTTTAAATCATCAAAACTTGACCTGAAAAATAGGGGTAAGGTACAAAAAAAATTCAAAATTACAAAAATTCAGTCTAAAAAGTGATATTGAAGAATTTGTCGAAATTCAACTTGAAGATAAATTCAGGAGAAATCTGAAATTACCGAAATTCAGCCTTCAGTGGAGACACAGAAAATATTCGAAATTACCAAAATTCAGCCTGGGAAGAGAAGGAACAACAACAATTTTAAATTATCGAATTTTTACCTGCAAGAAAGGTACTGGAAAAAATTTGAAATTACTTAAATTCAGTTTAAAAAGAGATGCAGGAGAAATTTGAGATTAAAAAATTCAGCTCCAAGAGAAATCCAAAACTCATCTCGAAAAAGGTATAGGTACTTGGTAAAACTTTAACATCACAAAAATACAAATAACTAGGTACTTTCCAAAATGACCCAAGTCAAAGTAGTCAAAAAATTTTTCAGGAAACGAAAAATATGTTTTAACTGTACGCCTTTGAGGTATTTTTCTGCTACCAAACTAAATGCATTGTAGAGTGGTATACTAAAAAATGTGATGAAAATCTCGATCACCAAAAAAGTGATATTCATGAGCTACCTTCAAAACCGACAAAGTAATTTTTTCTCAAAAATTGACTAAGGCCACTTTCAAAAGAAGCTCTTCAGTCTTCATTAACAAAAATTCAAATGAATGGATGAGCAAGGAAATTTAAAATTGAAAAATTCAAATCAGAGAGGGGGACTCCGCATAAATTTATTATGTACTCGTGGAATTTATACTCGTTCAATGATAATGCAGACTACCTATTTTTGGGAATTCAGTCTTTCAGAGGAATGCAGAAAAAAAAAACAAAGTTCAAACCAAATTTCGACTTTTCACGAGATCCCATGGCACTTCCATCCCAAACAGAATCCATTCCGCTACACCCAGTACCCAAAGAACGGATAAATTGGCCATCATTCGACAAGGCGTCGGGTCGATCGTCGGCCAACGGAAGGCTCGCGTCGCGTCACGCCAAGCCATCGCCATCAGCAGCGGTAGCGTGGCCGACGCGCCGTCGCCGAACGATACTCGTCTTTTGGGAAGATTCGAGACGTGTAATTCTCACGCTTCTAAAGAAGCCAATCGAATGGCGATGGCGTTAAGAAGACGAAGACTAAATAGTAAATAAACGACCAAGACCAAGAAGCGAAGAAAGAAAACTTGCCTCGGCGAACGCGCACGCCATCGCCACGTCATTCAATCTTTTCACCGAGAGTACTTACAAATATAAGTATACAACGCGTAACACCTTCCTATCTCTTCCATTCCGTCCCATCGCGGCACTGAACTGATTATACCGATCAGGAAAGACGAAGAGCGGAACAGCGCCGTACCAGCGTACCATTCTCTCATACGGCACGCCTAATACGCGACTCTTTTCATGAGCCGTACCGTATCGTACCTTTACCTATTAACTATTAGTCACCTATACCTAATAAGTGTAGATATATCTACAGCGAGCTGCAATGTAGAACTGCTACCGCCGCTTCGCGTTCTCACTGCGCGTCTCATCTCACAGCCTCTTTCATCTGGGCAGTGAGAAAATGGAATATATTTATTAATTCGTCATGGTAACGTCTCCGTTTCATTCATTCCATTTTATCTGTCAATGCAGAAGCAATCAGTTGCACTCGATTACGACGCCGCGCCGAATTAATGCTGGGTAAAAAAAAATATAATACGCGGGTAATATAAGTTGATAATGACCTCGCTGCGGTGTTTTCCGCTGTTTAAATAGACTTGTCGTGTCTTATGGTCATTCGTCCAGCGTGTACCCTAAATTACGTTCGACCATTTTGTTCAGAAAAAAATACGAACGTTGGTAAAAGGAGATGAGCTGCGTCGCGTCGTACGTTTCACGCTGCATCGAAACGGAGAGAAAAAAGGTCAAAAAACCACGTCGTACAATACCGGCGATTTTTTTTTTCGACGTCAACGCTTCGTAGGATACAGGTGTACCCGTAGGTGGAGTAGTTCCTCTGGTTAGCGAGATAAAAAGCAAAGAGTATTGTTCTTTTGGAACATGGGTAATGAACTTGAAGGAAATTTTAGAGGAGAGGATACCAAAAAAATTTTGTTTGTTAGAAGTGAGGAGGAAAAATTTAAAAATACGCCAACAATGGACACATTGAGGTGAAAATAGCCTATTTTTGACAACCCCCGCCCCCTCTTCCTATTATTGGAAACGGTTTTGAGACGTCTAGTAACTTTTGAAATTTCCCTTGGGGAGAGACAAATCAACTTTCCAGTTTCCATATTGAAAGGTTTCCTTTTCCTTTTCATTATATTAAGTGTAGGTATTTATTTGATCCTTTTGAACCATACATTTCATTCATAACGCAAGTCGAGAAAAAAAATGTTTTGCTCTGTGTTTCAGTTCTAATGCTTAAATTCTGTTTTAGGCATCAAAATCATAGGCGCACCCGGAAATTAATTAAGGGAGGGGCTAAGAATGTGAGAAAAATCAGGGGAGGGGGTCAAATTTTTAATTATTCATTTTTCACTGATTTTTCAGTCAAAAATCATCAATTTTTTTGACAGACTGAGAATTTATTAAGGAATCGGTGATTTTTGACTCGAAAATTGGTCAAAAATTATCAATTCTGATTATAAAAACACTAAAATACCGCCCGAGCGAATCGAGGGCGAAAATTTTTTGAAAAAATATTGTTTGAAAAACCAAAAAAAAAATGCAATTTTTTAATATTTTTGCAATAAAATAATATTTTTTTCGAGCATAAGGAGGGGCCATGAGCCCATATGGAAAATTTTACTGCGGATCGAATTGAGCAAACCGCAAACCTCTATTTCTTTTACAAAAAAAAAGTTACAGATCAACCTTTTCTAATTCTAAATTGTATGAAAAAATCTCAATTTTTGGCTTTGTTCACCAAAAAATGATATTTTAGACCAAACTGAAGGCCTAAGGCAAAAATGGCCGTGGTAAAAATTGTAGAGCATGAATTTTTCTTTCTGATAGAAGTGGTTTGATTTTTCTGGAAGACGTAGAAAGTTTTCAAAATATTTTCGAGTACAGTTGATTGTTAGTGGGGATGATAAAAGAAGAAGAAAATGATTTTTTTTCTCTCAATTTCCTCCTTCAATTAACAATTTTACTCAAAAAATCTCAAAAACTCACGTCTTCCAGAAAAATCTAATAACTTCCATCAAGTACTCGTAGGTTCTCCAGTCCGTGTTTATTGTTCTAAAAAAAAAATCTTAATTTTCGGCCCCCACCCTCGAAAGCAAACTTTAATCAAAAAATCCTGAACCAAGCACAAAAATCGTGTCATTCGAAGAAAAAAAAATAAAAATTTATCAAAAATTGGTTAGAAAATGTATGACAGCTATATTTCTTGAAATAATAAGATTGGAGTTATAGTTGCCTTTTTTTTTTTTTTTGGTTTTGAAATGAATATTTGGTGTGCTCGTTTATTCAACTTCTAGTAATGAAGTAATACCTACAAGCCTTTTTTTTTTCGAAATCATTGATTCATTTACCTATTGATTAAACTATAAGTACATACAACAAAAACTTCCTATGAAAAAATGCTCTTCAGGTGGCGTCTGCTCATAGCGGATGAAATCAAGTGGTGGTCGAAATAAGGAACCCAAAATTTGAGAATCAATTTTTGAATTCCCTCAGAAAAAAATTGCAAAAAATACAAAAAATTGTCGTACCGGCTCAAAATTTTAGGAGATGGTAGAGGAAGGATGAAGGTATGTTTTCAGCTATTTGTGACGATTTTACCTCAAAATTCCTTTTATTGGTGAAATATTGAAAAAAAGTAGTCGAAATATGGCACTTTTACCCTTAAGTATTATTTTCTTCATCAGACATTGCGGCGTTTTGGAAGTGGTTTTAGTGTAAGTAGTGCTTCTGTTTTATATAAAAACTGAATAAGAAAGCATGTCGTATGATAATTAAAATTTTTGTATATCAGATTTAGGTATATTTTATATACATACCTATTTTGTAAAATTATAATAATCTATAATGTCAGAACCATACTGAAATGGTTCACCAAATGCAAAAAGGAAAAATATTAATTGGGCAAAGAGGAGCATCACCAACATTTCCATACCACCAAATGGAAATTCAAACTGCTCAAAGAGAAGTGAGTATATCTACAAGCAATGAATTCCTAATAAATATCAAAATTGGTATGAAATTCATAATTTTCTACAAATCTGCAATTTTTGGTTCATTTCAGAAAGAATAATCAACTCATCATCATCTGAAAATGGATCTGTAAATTCGATCTTGATAAACTAGAAAAGAAAAAAAAAAATCACGTCATTTTATTTCGGTCGATTCTAGGTACCTAAGTAAGAATGTTGGGTGATCATTCACAGTAATAGATACAAAAATTATTGAATATATATCCGGCGTCTGAAAGTAATCTTGATGACTTCAGCATCGCCAATTACCAGATAATCGCAATGGAAAACTCATTAGAAACTGGACAGCAAAGAAACTATTTCAAGTGGAAACTCAGGCAAAAAATGAGAGAATGGATCCAAAAAATAAATAAAAAATTTAAAAGGACCACCGGGGGGTCCGATAACATCAGAAGCCATTACAAAGTAACGATTTCTACTCAAGATTAAAATAAAAACCTCAAAATTAATCAATTTTTGTCAGGATTTTGAATGAAGTATCTACACATTTTTGATTTATAAGGTTGTTGAATGTTTCAACAGAAAAGAATAAAAAAAGAATCTGAAAAATTCTTGCATGATGGAATTTTTTTGTTTCTTTTTTCCCAAGAAATATTACAAAAATCACTAATTACACATACTTACAGCTTCAAACAACATTTAAGAAGCTTAAAAATATCGACCTCTGTTTGATACCTACACTTTAGGTACATACGTATTTGAAATTTTCAATACCTGTAAAATTGTTAAAAATAAGTATGCTAGAATTTTTTCCTGAATCGCGTCAGAGAACACGAGTACTGCCTCGCGCACCACCAAAATACAACATACCAAATAAGTGGGTACCAAAGAGCCAAACTACCTTCCAAATCCAGACGTTTTCAGCAATAAAAGAGTAAAAGTGTGAAGATGATAAATACACGTACTTATATTACCTACACATATATTACCTCAAGAGTGACCATGCAGAACCAAAACCACAGTCATCGATAATAACAAGGTTAATAAAATTCGAATCACCTACCACCGCATCCCTCACCCCCTTCCTCAATTACTACCGCAACTATAATCTATATTTTTCTTCGATGAAATTCTAAAACCACATACATACACAATTCACATTGAAGTCAATATAGGTACTAAATTTCTTACTCAATGAGCATTAAGTATTTCCTATTAAGTAGGTGCCTAACTGCCTACCTACCTTTATTAAGTGGGATGAAAAAATTGATGATAGGTTGGAAAAATTTTCATAATACTTTTGAAATACTGTTTGAAGTTTAATGAGTGATTTTTATAGTATTTTTTGCGCTGATCACGAAATGAATACTTGGTGAAAAAATTCCATCACCGAAGAGTTTTCCACAATTTTAATTTCTTGTTTTGCATTTTTTCGCATTTTTAAATAAATTTCACACTTGAAGTTGATTTTTTGGGCAATGAAAGCCTTCCAGAGAAAAATCGTCCTATCGATAGCGTCATATTAGTTTTTCCTTGAGAGGCTTAGTTTTAAAGATTTTGATTCCAAGTTCAAAATTCAAGTGTTTTTAAATAATTAAAAATATCTTAAAAATTTAGCCCCTCTAAGAAAAGTCTAATGGAACTTTACAGATATAGGCAATTTTACACTCCACAATTTATATTCAGGTCATTTTTTCTGTAGGAGGCTTCCTTTGCCAAAAAAATCGATTTTTTGTAATGAGCCAGATTTTCAATATTTCCCATTTAAAGCAATGGGAATATCAAAGGCTGGACACTTTTTTTCTGCATAATAAAATTGATTTTAATCGGTGATTTTGACGTACTTTTTAGTGCTGAGTCCGAATATTATGTCAATTTTACTTCTCCAAGTCAGGATTTTTTTGAATAATTTGAATTTATAATTGAAAATTTTGTTTTAAATTTTCTTATGTAACTTTTGACCTTTAAAATTCGATTTTCTAGACAAAGGAAGCCTCCTAGAGAAAAAATGCTTTATAGAGCACCAAATTTCCTATCTGTAAAGTCCCATAAGTTTTTTCGTAGAGGGCTTAGTTTTTGAAGTAGTTTCAATTTTTTGAAAGAGTTGAACTTTAAAACAAAATATTTTGAAAACTAACCCCCTCCTCTCCCCTCCCCTCCCCTCCCCTCCCAAAAAACTAACAGGAAATTCGATGCTCTACAATTCATGTTCTATTCATTTTTCTCTCTACGAGGCTTCTTTTGTTCAGAAAATCGATTCTAAAAATGACAAAAGTTATCAAAAAATACAGAAAAATGCAAAACAAGAAATCGAAATTGTGAAACATCTTTGGGAGATGGGTTTTTTCCATAATTTTCCTCGTTATCAGCATGAAAAATGCTATAAAAACCACCAATCAAACTTCAAACAGCATTTCCTCTGTCGACCTGCGTAATTTTTCAATAACTACTGAAATAGATCAATAAAAATTCACATATTGATTAAATCAGTAATTGAAAAAAAATCACTCATTCAAAATTGAAAATTCACCAATTTAAGATTTTTGCAGAGACTCGATTTTGATCATTTCATCATCAAATTTTCACTGATGCAATTTCACAAAGTATAGGTAATCGCCCGATAGTAGATCTAGGTACCTATCAAAACTGCACCCAACTGCCAAGACGTCGAAATGGAATGATAAAGATAAATTAGACCTGGGATCGAGACGATGCCAACGACAAATCCGACGATACGTCTAATATCTAAATATTAAGTAGGTAAATAAATAAAGACAAAAAAAAAATACGGGGCCAGGGGGATCCGTGTCGTGTACAGTAAACACTGGGACACTACACCCGTAGCTATATCTGGGAAGGGAGTGTGGCGGCGTACACTGTTCAGTCACGCACTTATCAACACGTGGGTCGTTATCGTTAGCAGTATTCCACGTTTAAAAGGAACCCGCGCAAACAATGAGCAAGGTGCGGAGCGGTATCGCTATTTCAGCAACAGGGCAGGCAACGCGTTACGACCAACAACAACAACAGCAACAACAACGACAGGCATTCCGACGCTGTGTGGGAACCAAGAGTGCCGGTACTTTCCCACGGATGGGCTTCGCTAGCGGGAGCGGTCTGGCTACCGGCCTGCCATGTGCCACGGTTGGTACGGCCCACGACCACGAGTCACCTGAAACCAGTTCGTCGCGCGTCTACCGTCTCCGATCTCGCTCTTTCGCTATTTCGCTCAGAGACGCGGAGAGTCGATCGATGTCGATGATCATTTTCACCTTAACGAGTACCTACCAAGTACCAAGAGTTGTTTCGCATTTCGGCGTGTAAGCTTTCGCGAATGTGCTGCCGAGGTATTTCGTCGAATTGTGGCCCGTATATTGCTCTTGCTCCTGATCTTATTCGAGTGTGTTGAACTTTTGATCGTTGATTGTTAGTAAATCTGCGCGATTTTTGTTTTACGAAGTTGTATCGAATCTGTGATTGACTTTTGTGCAACGTCGAATCTTAAAAAGAGAAATAATCATTCAAATTTTGGAATTTTTACGTTCCCCGAGGGCTGATTTTACGAGAAAATTTTCCATTTTGCATCATGTTATCGGCGGCTGCGGTCAATTCTGCCAATCATCATCGTCAACTCGTCATGCGACCGGATGGCCGTTGTTACGTTTATCCCAATCCATCCGCCGGTGGTATGGCCAATGCCTCAAATTCGGAATACGACGAGCAGCCAGTTTCCAGAACTTATCAATATAGAAAGGTTGGTTTCGTTTCGTTAAATAGTGAAGGCGATTGTGATTACCTATCTTACGACTGCCACAAGTGAAAAATCTCTTAAAATGGTTCCAGTAGCAACAACTGAATCAGATTATGGGCTTTGAAAGTGAATCGGTTCATATTGTAGAAATTGAGAGATTTTGGCCTTCTTGAGCTTTTCATGCGTTAAAATTGGTTTAATTTGAGTAAAGAAAATTCAGTGATTAGAATTTTGATGGTACTGAGTCATTGGAATCAAGAAATTTGGAGTTTTTCATTTTTTTTTTGATCTTTTAAAGTTGATACCGAATTGTGCTTCAATTTATCAAATGAAATATAATCCAATCTAATCGAGTGAAGATCTGAAAATATTTTATAAAATGTATGAAAAATCATCATATTTTGCTTTTCAACTTTGATGTTTTGAAAAATTTCCGTTTTGCTTGACTCAGTCAATTTGAAAGTTGGTTTGGTTGAGAAAGTTTTCTATTTTGGAAAATTCTTTCAAAAAATGAGGTTATTATTGATTTTTATGGCAAAAAACTCGTTGAAAAAGAAATAGGATACCCAAAAATTCAAAATTTTATGAGTTGATCTACAAATTTTCATTTCGGATGAAAACAACTTCGAAAATGGATTCAAAATATCCAAAAACATATTTATTTTGATACCCAACATAACAATTTTGGAAATTTTTGGATTTTTTCACCCATTCCCTCCCTCCGGAATTTTCTCGAGCGACGGTCAAAACACTTCAGAGATTAATCCAGCATGATTGAAAACTTTCATGTTTCCCAATATTTGGAGGTTCCATTGTGTGCTCAAAAAAAATTGAAAAACATTTCTCCGAACGGTTCTTTAAAATGGAAGTGAAGTTGGGTTTCCAAAAAGTCACAATTTCAGCAGCATGATGAATGATGCGTAGAGAAAGCGAGACTTATCTTTAAGCAAATTTATGAGGAAGAATTTTCATGAAATTTTTTTTAAAAAATTGTATGAAATTTAAAAATTTGACCATAAAGTGGGTGAATTGAAAAAAACTAGGAAAATGGGGAGTGAGATCGTTCAAAAATCATGTCAGATTCCTTCAAATTACTTACCTCGTTTTGTGATAAAAATTCCTCAAAATTATTACCATCGATTTGCCTGAGCCCTCTACATTCTAATATTTACTTGAAAAACATAATTTTGATTATTTGAAATTTTCGTTTCCTCACTCAGCTCTGAAAGTATAGTCTCAGAATGCATAATTTTTTTGCTAACATTTAAAATTTTGTTTTTCGAAATCCCTCTTTTGTTTTACGGAAGGGGGAGGGGGCATTTATTTAAATTTGAACCAGCAGCTTAGTGATTTAGTAAATGAAATTTAAATTTAACAAATGTTTTCCATTATTTCAATTTTGAACCCCCCCCCCCCATCCCACCCAGAAAATGAGCCAAATTTCCATAAAAATCTTTCAAAGTGCATTTTTCGATAATTTATGATTATCAATTCCACATCTATTGTGTTTTATATTTTTCGACTTTTTGAAAATGGACGCTGACAATTTTCATTCTTCAGTAATTTTGAGCTAAAAAGTTCAGCCTTTCATAAAAATTATTTTAAAAAATTTTTATGGCAGTTTTTCCAACTCCATTACAATTTACGAAATTTTTTTATAGTTTCAGTTTGCATCATAACGATTTAGGGCAAAATAATTTTTGGGCTTAATTTGGAGACGCTTGAAAGAGAAATTTGAACTTGGTAAAAATCACAAATTCCTCAAATCCTAGAAAACAAAAAGAAATGCCCTAAGGTCAGTGTTGCAGAGAGTTTCAGAAGCTGAAATATCTAATTCTTTTTTCGAAATTGGAATTAGACCAAAATTTTCTTGAAAGAAGGGACACCAGGTACCCAAAATTGGCAAAAATTTCGTTCTTTCCAGAGCTCAACTTTTTTCTCCAAAAGAAACCTGCCTTACCAATTTTCGCCAAAATCCGAATCATATTTTTTTCGATATCTATATACCAAGTATACGTACTGTATTCGTAACTTTCATCTAATATTCAAGTAATTTTCTATGATTACAGGTTATGAAACCAATGCTAGAACGCAAAAGACGAGCTCGAATCAATCGCTGTTTAGACGAGCTAAAGGAAATCATGCTAACAGCTCTCCAATCCGAAGGCGAAAACGTCAGCAAATTAGAAAAAGCCGATATCCTCGAACTAACCGTACGTCATTTACACAAGCTCAAACGTCAACGAGCTTTAGGCCTGGCCCCAGAAGCCGCCTACGCTGACAGATTCCTCGCCGGTTTTACTCACTGCGCCGCCGAAGTATCGCAATATTTAGCCTCAGCTGTTCAAAAAACCCCTCAACCGTCGCAAACCGAGACTTCGGCCACTGCCCCAGCGACCGTCGATTCTTCACCCAAACCATCGACAGCCGAATCAGCCATCGATCACTCGTCCGGTGTTAAATTACTGCAGCATTTAGGCTCCTGCATACAACGAATCGAGCATGCAAATTATCGTCGCGAAGATGCTTTCAACCCATACACGACACCTCCACCTTCGCCTTCACCTTCGCCAAATGTACCATCCGCATCGGCGACATCTCTGATTAAATTGGAAAATAATTCCATTTTTGCTGCTTCCCTTGGGCCTGTGTGGAGGCCCTGGTGATTCCAAGATGAGCTATTCGTTTTTTTTTAATTTTTTATTTTTCATTCGATTTGATTTTAATTTAAAGATGTTATTAATAGTTGTACGATGTACGTGCGATTTTATTTTTTTCGTCAATGTTCTATTGTTTTTCCTAATGATCTTCTTAACAATTTTGTTATTGTTGTGTGTTTTCCTTTTTTATTGTTTGACTAATTATAAGTGCCTAAGTACGAGTTTGTAATTGCATTTTTGAAAGAGATCTTACGTATCTACGATGCGACGTATGAGATTGAATAATGAGTACCCAAAATTTGGTATCTATATCTATAAGCATTTTAGGTATCCGTAATCATATTTACTTTTACAAAAACCTGTATCGTAAGATAGAAGATATGCAGGTAAATGTACTTAATTAATAAATAAGATAATGATACACAACAAAGTAGATTACAAAACATATGCATGAGTACGTTGTCCGTAGCTGTTTTTAGAACCTACTTGCATAATTTTGCAGATATTTTACATACGCGATCGTAGATACATTTATTCTGTGATATTTATATAATTTTAGTGCTGATTTTCGATTCTAATTTTGTATAATTTTTTTGTACATATTTTTTGATACACATTAAATCGTATAATACGTTTCAAAAATATTTTATTTTTTATTCATAGAATTTATGTATTTCTGCCTATAATTTGATACTTTTGATAGATTTTTTCGATCTCGCTGGGAGTCTGACTGAATCGACCTCTCGAAAAAAATTCATAAGATGTAATTTCACCGGGAAAATGGCAAATGATTCTCACTTCCTCAGTTTAAAATACCTATAGGTACTTTTTCAATCTTTTTTTTTTTTTTTTTCAGAAGCAAAGATTAGTTCAAAATTAATGAATTTTCCAAAATTGAAATTGTTTTCTAGAAATTCCATGATTTCATAAAAATTACATAGTTTTCCAAAATCTAAATAATTGTCTACAAAAAAATCCTAAGATTTTCAGAAACGTAAGTATTAATTTCTCATTCAATCAGGACCACCCTATTGCTAAGGAAAATAAATTTCCTAATCTGATGAATAGAACACAATGCGGGGATCATCTTGAAATAAATCAAAACAGCACTGAACCTAGATGAACTTTTTTCATAAGAGGATATTTTTCCGGAATTGATCACAAAATTTGATACTTTTTAAGAACTTTTCTATTTCAAATAATAAAATTATCTCAGTTTTTTTGGGGGGAATTTGAAGTAGGTACGTGATTTTTTTTTAACTTCGACCTTTCCTATCTGTTTCAATATTTCAATTTTATCAAAAATTGAGTTATGAGGTAAATTATTTTCTAGATAATGAAATTGCGAATAATTAGTTTTTATATCGTAACTTCGGAATTATAAAATGAAATGAGTAATTTTTTAAATCTACTCATTATCCACATTTTCAATTAACAATCTCTACTCAGAACCATTTTAACCGAATAGGTTGAGGTAGAAATTTCACAAAAAACTGTCCAAAATTATGAGCTTTGCAGTTGCTCGAAAACAACATACAAAATAATAAAGGTTTTAAATCATAGGAAAACTAGAGTGGGAAGTCCGTTAAAAAACGAGGAAAACAAATTCAATTCTCTATTTTTTCATTTTTGTAGGTAGGTATATACATATTTTCGAACAACGTTTTCTTTCCCAAAAAATCAGTTAGTTTTTATCAAAAAAGTCGAATTTCAGGATTCAAATAAATCACTTACATAAGTAGGTATGTAGGCAAGGCACATACTTTAAAGAATGTGAGGTCGTTGAGTCTTGAATTCGAAAAAAATTAATAGGTAGGTATAAGCTGCGAAAAAAAATAATGAATTGCTTTTCACAACTTCCATATTCTAACGTGTGGCCTAGTTTTTGTTTCAAACAAAATGGCGAATTCGCATCAACCAACAATCATAGATATATACGTAAATAGGTAGAAAAGTAAATTTTAAAAAGTCATTTTACAAAATGTGAATAGGTATTTCAAATTCAGTATTTTCGTGTTTGACAGCACCGCATTGCACTGCAACGATACTCCAACAGTAGGTAGGTATTCTTCTACGTATAATTAGTCGCGGTAAGATGAAAAGAACTTCATTTATGACGAAACGCGACGCTCATTTCAAATATCTGTACTTACCTACCAAGCTTTCTTATTCGTAGAATTCGTTTAGTTGGCTTCATATGTACCGATTGCTTTTTTAAATGCCTAATTTTTGATTTCGATCTCGATTTCTTAGTGATATCCAGTATCCTTATCAACTTCTGGTAGCGATTGCATTGCCTATTTATTCAAAATTTTGACGAAAATGAAGAAGTTAGTTTACAATGAGTGTAAAAACTTTCTGAAAAAAAAAGAACAAAAAGAACTTGAGGCCCATGGACCTCAAGAGAACAGAGCTAGAAAGCTTCAAATCAAAGAAATTTCGAATAAACGTTGTATTTGACACTTACGAGTAGTGTTTTTAATTTGAAATCTCGTCACCCCCTCCTACCCCCCCCCCCCGAAACATGAATTTTTGATCTCGAAATTGAATAACCACTTTTTATTTTCAACAGAGAAAGTTGAAAAGTCACAGATCACAAATTTTTGAGTTTCCAGTTTTTTATCTACCACCTTAAATCTGAAAATTGAGTCAAATTTTTCTATTCGCCTAGAATAATTTTATTTTTTATGACAATTTTTTTAAAAAAATAGTACGATTACCAACTGTATTTTTTTCTTCGTCATACCTAAAAATTGAACCATTTTTTTGTAATTTTAATGATTTCTCATTATTTTCTCATTTTTTTGGTGGATAACAAGCAGTAACGAATTTCCCATGTGCCCAAGGTTCGAGAAAAAGGGACGCAAAATTCAACAAAAATCATCTGCTTATGTTTCTTGTTTATCAATCCATGAATTTTATTTTTGGTAAATGTAGTGAGAAGTTACCCCTTCTTTATTTCCTTCTTCCTCCTCGAATCTCCCTTTCTACAATTCAGCGTTGGAAATTTGAAAAAAATTGTATTAGAAAATATTTTGAAATTTGGAAAATTCAGGCAATATTTTTTAACTGTTAATTTTTGGTAAAAAACAAATTTGCTGCCCTGAAATTGAATTAATGAAAATACTTGCCTATCTTACGCGTACGGCCATAAAAATTGTATAATTTTGGTTTCTGAAGCTCATTTAAAAAAATATACCAACAAAAATTCTGACAGGTGGATGGACAAGGGAAGGGGATTAAGATGTCTAGGTATATTAAAAGAGCTCAAAAAATTGAGCCTGTGGCTTAAAATTATGAAATTCGATAAAAAACTGAAATTTTATAAATGAATCAAAATGCAATTGGCAGCATTTCCATGAAAAATTTTCTCAAAAATTATTCCCAAAGACGAAAGAAATTTTGGTTTAATTCTGAGCAGCAGTCACTGGAAGAAAAAAATCAAAAGCAAAATAGAAAACAAAAAACAAAAAACGAAACCAAAACGTATGAAAAACCAAGACCAATAGGTATACCTTTAATTAAATCGAAATTCGTTTTGGATTTAGATTTGACTCTCCTATATTTTTTTTACTTCTAAGGTATTACACAATTACTCGTATATAACGTTTGTTCAAAAGGCAACCATGATTCGATGACAAAGTTCACGGTGAAGGGGCTTAGGGTGAGGAAGCAAAACTTGAAACATAGCGTTTGAAAAACCTAAACTGAAACCAAAATTAGTTCCAAAACGTTTGAAAAATCAGAAAATTACCTAGGAACGTAGCAAACAGGGGAAATCACCCCCTCTCCCTTCCTAGGATGAAATTCTAATAGAAGAAGTTGGCAAATTCACCTCAAAACGCGAAAAATTGACAGATTTGACTCAAAAAAGAACTTTTTTTTTGAGTTTGAAAGTTAAAAAAAACGTAACCGTCACCACCCTCCCCACCGAAAAATGCTTCTACCTTTTTAGAAATCAAACCAATAATAAATTGTTTTGCATCTAATGACTGATTTTGAGATACCCAAGTATTCAGGTAAGTAAGAGATTTATATTTTGTAAAAAATTAGAAATTCGTCAAATTCGCGATCAGCATCTGTATCTTTTCAACTCCCCTCTTCAGATAGCAAAAAATGCATATAATTTCAAAATTTATTAATAGTCCAGAGAAGTTTAAAAACTCAAATCACACCTCTTAATCGGTGAGGGAGTGGAGAAAGAATGAGTGAGTTTCCAGCAGGTGACACTATCCCAAAATATAAATCTTTAAGCTTTTTTTTTCGAAAATAGGACCTTTTTTGGACTCTTCAACTACATTTCTCTTTCAGTCTAATAGTCTCAAAAATTCTTCAAAGTCTCCAATTCAAAGTGAACCAAATTCATAAATTTCTGTCCAAATCCAGAGCTCAATTTTTCCCCCCATAAGCCCCATATTTACCCACATTCAGCACCTAATTTGTTCCAATTCTTCAAGTACCTTCCTAGAAAGATATACTTGGGTAATTTTTTCAAACGACCGCCACACCGCAGTGGATGCTGGACGCGGGACATTCGTAGTTGATAGACCAGTTTAATGACGGTTAACGGTAGGAATAGGAGCGGTACTATCGATGTTTTGACAAGGTACATGTATCCGTAACACGTTCGATGAGTCATAGCCCAGCAAAGAAAGGCTGATTTCATCTTTTCTTCTCCGCATCGTATTCGTTCCTTCGAAAAACATTATTTTTTCAAACCCCAGCACCCAAACGAAAGACCAAAGAGACAAATCGCGACCATTTCATCGCCAGCCAGCATTGGCAGTCAGAACTGAAAAACAAGAGCTTCTCGTAAGACGACGACTACCACAGCGACAATATCTAATAATCATCGCAATAATAATACTTAATAACGATAATAACGACGACGGCGACGGAGCCGGGGAGAGGAGCCGGTGATGAAGACGGAGACGGTGATTGTAAGAGCGCGCGCCTTCGCGTGCCTGTCGTATAGCCGAGCCTGAGGCCGTGGGAATCCGTCTTGATACCGCTTCTCACCAACGTGGTTCGCGCATGCTCACCATTACCAGTTTTACAACCGCTGCCACTGCCCTTCTTGCTACTTCTTTTCAAATCTTTATTCTGTGCGAGTATTCTCTATTCATTAAGCATCAAATTGGTTTTCGGTTTTCGTTCCTTTCAACTACCGCAGCCCGACTGCTCACAATAGACCCAAACGCGCTATAAAGATTTCTCCCTTTCATTTTCTACTTTTTCTTTCTTTTCTACCCCTTAAATCGCGGCCAAAATCGTGCCCTGGCGAATAGACCAGCCGCTGTAGACGAAATTATACCATTTTAGGAATCATTTCTACTCGACTGTGCCCCGCGACGTTGGTATCAAGTGTATCTGGACGACGTGCCTGGTAATAGTGCTCATGCTCGCGACGTTGGTAATTAGGTACAGAGGTACCGGACAAGGCGACAATTCGTACTCGTAGCAAAACTACTCGACGGGTGTCAACTGACGAGTATAGCAGGAGTGCAGGAGTATGTGATGGTGGCTGGCGCGAAGTGTTCACTGCCAAGAATTTGTATCTGACTCGGTTCTTAACCTGTGTTTCCAAGTAGGTAGCTTTTTATTGCCTATAAAGGTAAGAGTAAGTCTACGGTGAAATGATAATCAAACGTACAAACATAATTTATCTTTCAGATTAGGTATAAACGATAAAAGGTTGGAGGGGGATTAAACGAGTTACATAAACTTGATGAAAATAGAAGTTGAACTATTTCGACAAAGGTATCGATTTGAAGATGGAACTTTCAAGTTCACTGTATTCGATTCACTGGAGATTTTTGAGTGGGATTCGCTTTTTTGTTAAATTTTTTGTTCCTTCCTTTTTCTAGGAGGTTGAAAGAAATCAAATTTCGAATGAAGTAGGTACCTACTACCAAGGTATCTTTGTAGACATGAAAAAAAAAAGGAAGAATTCATAAGAGTAAGTACTTCAAATCGATATTTTCGGGAAAAAAATTATAATTGAACTCTAGAAGGTACTCGAAGTCTCTGAATCCAATTCTGAGATTATTTTCAAATCGAAAAAAACGATTTTTTCAATAGTCAATCAATCGACAAAAATGATGAAATTTATTGAAATGAAATTTTTTTAAATACATAATATTTATATCAAATTGAGTTTTTTTTTAAAATTCAAGAAAACAATCAGTGGCGGATCTAAGGATTAGAGCCCATATCCCAAATCGAAAAAGAATCCATCACAACTTGAAAAAAGAGCTCAGTTTTCACATTTTTTAATGAGAAAAAAATGAATCACATCATTGTGTGGTTGATCATTTTGTTATAAACAGGTGTAAGGTACTAAAATATCTAAAATAGTTGATAAAATATGAAGTAGAACCAAAATGCTAAAAATTTATACGGCCCGAGGGCTCATTCATCCATTTCTCTGGGCCCCAAGAGGCAATTGCCTCTTTTTCTTGCCACTGGCATTCAAATCTTTTTTATTTTGGATAAACGCAAAAAAATCATCATTTTTTTGGTATGATAGACCCGTCGTTTCCTGTCGTTTCTTAGAAAAACAACAGTTTTAAAACTTTCCAACACACTAAAATTACATCCACGACTCAAATCTTTTTAATTCTGGGAAAACGACTAAAAATGATCTTTTCTAGGTATGATAGACCCGTCGTTTCCTGTCGTTTCTTAGAAAAACGACAGTTTGAAAATTTTCCAACACTCTGAAATTACACCTACGACTCGAACAGTTTCGGATTCAAGGTTCAGGACCCACTTCCCAAATCAAAAAAAAAAAGGGCACAGCTCTTACATTTTTTTATGAGTAAAAAAAAATGAATCACATCATTGTGTGGTTAAACAGGTGTAATGTACAAAGATATCTGAAATAGTTGATAAAATAGTGGAACTAAAAGACTAAAAATTAATACGGCCCAAGGGCCCATTCAATCATTTTTTTCCCGGCAACCCAAGAGGCAATTGCCTCTTTTTCTTTCTATTAAATCCGCCACTGAAAACAATAAAGTTCATTCATTCATATCTTGAACCAACTAAAAACAATTGGGCAATCGATTTTTCTGATTATTTTGAAAAAATGAAATCGCATTTTTCGATTACTCATAATTTTTATAAGTACTTTCCTAATCGTCCAAAACTAGGTACCAGATACGAATCTGCAGTCTGGAAATTATTATTTTTATAAATATTATATCTTTGGGAAAAATCATAACTTAATCAATTCCCTCAGGATCTTCGAAATAGAAAATTATGCAAATTTTTTTTCATGATCGTATGATTTCTTCAACGTTCTGACCGAGGTGAAGCGAAGTAGAAGCCCAATATATGTGGCAAAAGGCAATTTTTTTTTCACGATCAAGATTTTTCCAAATTTTAAATAATCCATTTTTTCCACAAAATATCGAAGTACGGTACAAAAAAAACTTGAGAACATGAAAATAATCGATTTTATGATTATATTCTTGCCGATTAATCTCATTTTTCGAATATTCGTTCAACACAAATTATTTTGACCCTAAGCCCAGACTAAGGCCCACCAAAGGGAAAGAGAGGAGAGGGGATCAAATAGAGAAAAAAGTTCCGTTTGATACCTCACAAGTCATATTTACCTACTTTTAAAACGTTAGATTATCAAACTAAAATTCAATAAATCGATTATTTTTTTTTTAAAAATATGACACCTTCCGAATTATAAAAATGATACTTGAAAATTTTTTGAGACGTTACATTTTCAATTGAAAAGCACAATTTCAAACAATTTTTAGGAAATCTCTTCAGGAATTAAGCTTGAAAAATATTTTTGAAAGATACAAGAGAAGACTGGAATGCTCAACAGTAAAAATAATAGGTAGGTTGTGTAAGTGTATTTCAACTCTGAGCTTCAGGTTGGCTGAAATACTGCAAATAATGATTTCGAATTCTTTGTCGAAATTGGACTTTGATAACTCGAAAACGAAGTTTCTTCGAAAAAAAAAAGGGTTCAATCGATTTTCCCAAATACAGTTCCTCAAAAGACCGAAAACGATATTCCCAAATCCGAATGTGTTTTAGGAATTAAAATTTCTGAAAATAACACAAAACTGAAAACTAATAAATTTTTTACTTCAGACTATTTGATAGTTGATACTGTTTGAAATTCTTCAATTTTTGGGACAAATTTCCCTAATTTCAAGTTGGAGCCAAAATAATCATAGAAATATACGTACGTAGTAAAAAACTTTAAATATCTGCTTCCATAAAATTTGAAAAAAATTCAATTTTCCCTCTTATTTCAGTTTTTGTGGTTGGAAATTCAATTAAAATTCTTGCCTCCTCCTGCTGGGAGAAGGGGGGACAGGAAAATTTTGAAAAATCTTTTTCGAGTGAAAAAAACGTTGAGAAATGAAACGTCACAGCCCAAAAATTTGAGAATATATTTCATTCGATTTTCATGGTAATTTCATTCGACTATCGGGAAACTTTTTCATTTGGAAAAATTAATTCAGAAAAATAGATTCGAGAATACATTTCAGTGAGTTATTCTACCAAGATGAAGATTAAATAGGGCGGAAAATTGCACTCTGAAATTTTCTACGATTTCCTCCCTTGATATTTTTCCCGGCATTCTTTCGTGCATAAAATTGATTTATATTTTCAAAAAAATCAAGATTAGGTTTTTAAATTAAAAAAAAAAACTTTAAAAATGACTTTTCAGATAAAGAACGCTCGTCGTCTTGAAAATAAATGAAAAAAATTGAACAGAACCAAATTTTATGTATTTTGTTAGGTATCGTATCAAAAAAACTTTTAACGAGCCCTACTTCCAAACTCATTCACAGTGTAAAACTTCAATGAATTTCAAAACATTTCCTAGATATCGAAAGTAGTTAACTGACCTACCTCGATCAATTCAGCCAAAATTTTTACTTTAGACCCTCCGAGTCTTCACCAACCTTCATCAGTCTCCCTCAAAAATTATCCTCGTTAAGTATCTACTTATTATATCGAGAGAGCGCTCCTCCTATCACGAAGCTCGTCCACCAATGATGAACTAGTTTTTTATTAAACGATATTTCATTCGATACGCTGCACCGTGGCGGATTCGTAGAAAAGAGTAATTTAAAATGGCGCTTTCGCGCTACTTTCAGTCAACTTTCGACCGTATGCATTGTCGCGATGCAACATAATTCGACGCACAGGTCAAATTAATCTTCTCTTTGAATTTCCCAATCAATCTTGATGAGTACCTCGACAGAAAATTATTCGGTAGGTATCTTTGTTAGGTTCGTGCTGGAGGCTCTCGATCTGGTTAAATCGAGGAGAGGGGAAACTAAATGGTAAAAAATATTTTTCGTGCACAATTTTTCCAATTTTTTTCGGCCCCATAAATTTTAATCTTTTTCAAAAATGAAAAGAACCGGTTTACGAGCGGAAGTGATTGTAATTTTGGATTATCTACTCTCATCGGTGTACACAATTTTCAGCCGGACAGGTAAACTTTCGCACCTTTTGAAAACATTTTAACAAACTAGAAGAAAAATAATTTACGTTTTTTTATTATTTTTTTTCTTAGGTGATAATCTGTGTCTGTTCTATATAACTATACAATAAGACATAAATATATATCCGAGTATTTTCTATTATACTTTTGATACCCAAGTACATTTACAGGTACCTAATTACCTCCTATAGATTTCTAGGTGGTCCGATAGGTGAAGCTGAAGTATACAGCTAATTTTTTAATTTAGGTTATTAATCTTTATAGATAGGCGGGTATCTGGTGCTTTGAGATGCGCGTTTAAATTATTACCTTTACGTATAGGATTAGGTTGGTGGTCTTATGTCTTCCGCGCGTAACGTGAAATACAGTGGTTTGCGTGTAGCGCAAGTACCCAAGATAAATACAAAATTACTATATCTCACACACACAAACATATATACATAGACGCGCTTCGTCTATACCTTTTTACATATGAGAAATATGTACTTATTGTAATACGATTATACATAAGTACCTACTTACTGAAATCGTCAATTCTTTTATGAAAAATTTTGAATTATGTTTTGAAGTAATTTTCAAACATTAGAAATTTCATGACACCCCCGGCCCCCCACTAAATTTTTTCAAAGTATATGAAAATTTCATAAAATTTGAAGAATTCGTAGTGAATAGAAAAAAATTATCAATAATATCTTCAAGAATTTCTTTCAACTCACGTAGATGAGTAAGTATTACAAAGTTGGAAAATTTTTGAGAAAAAGTTGTTTCATTCAATAAATAAAATTGTCTTAAGTAGGTACATCGATTCTGATTAGATTTTTGTTTACCTATACAAAAAATATTAGGTAGATAATTTCTACAAAAAAAATATTATTTTTAGGTATTCGAAAAATTTATAGTCTTACTTGAAAAATTTGAAAAAATATATCAAAAAATAGCTTTAAAAAATCCTTTTTCACATGGGTATGTCGTTGGAAATCTGGCTGGAAAGACAGTCGGAAAGTTATTCATAAAGATAGTCTAAAATCAGAAAGTTGGTTGGAAAGTAGATCTAAAAGTTGGTGAGAAAGATAGTTGGAAAGTTGGTCGGAAAGTGTCACCAGACAGCTGTACTGGACAGCTGTCCCGGACAACGGTTCCGGACAACTAAAAGGACAACTGGACCCGACAACCGGACTAACTAGACCGATAGACAGGAAAGATAGTAGGTACCTACTTAATGCAATAATAATACAGTACAAAAGACAAAAGGATAGTCGCAAAAGATAGAAAAATTGAAGAAGAAAATAGGCAAAATTTTATTTCAGGAGAATACATAACGATATGATGTTAGTTTATGTTCTGCCATTGTTTAAGGGTTTCAGATTAGGAAAAAATTGGAATCATTTGCTTGTTTCATTGACTACAAAAAAGAATTGAATAATGTTGAATATGAGAAGTCGATCAACATCCTAAACAATATTGACATGTCCATGTTCTAAGATTTTTGCTTTAAAGTAAAAAATACTTCAATTTTTTATAAATAGGTTGGCACCGTTTCAATTTTTAGAATTTTACACCACATCGAGTCCATTTCTCACGCTCCGACCATGTGAAAGAGGGAGTAAAAATGTGATTATTCATGTATGTTTATCTGAGTACGAAGATGATATAATAATTGATGGGCCGGACTGGGAATTACTCCGCTCATACCAGTTTAATGTTTGAAAAAAAAATTAGAAATTGCTGAGTTGTGATTTTTGTCGATTGTATTTTTTTAAAAAAGGAAAAACGCTTCCTTGCGAAAAATTTTCTATTTATTGTAGCAGATTGCAAACCTTATCCAACAAACTGCATATAAATATTTTATTGATGGGCTAAACACTGATCATACATAAATGCAATTAATTTTACACATTTCAAATGGAAAACAGCAATCTCAACATTTCAAACTATTGTCGAATCCAATCGCCTTACTCAAAAAACTATAAATATTCCGATCAATAGATCAAGAAATTATAATTAACGTAAATCAGCCAATTTTAAGTCGAATTAGCACCGAGAGATCTGTAGTTTTCGTAATTATCATTTTTTAAATCTCCTCCTGGCGCAGAATCCCCCTACTCAAAAAACTATGAATACGTTGATCAATGGCTTAAGAAATCATTGAAAATGTAAATTCTGTCAATTTAAAGTCGAATTGGCACCAAGAGATCTGCAGTTTTCATAATTATCAATTTTTCAGCCTCCTCCTGGCGCAGAATCTCCTTACTAAAAAAATATGAATACTTCAATCAGTGGATCAAGAAATTATTGAAAATTTCAATTCAGCCAATTTGAATTCGAATTAGCACCGTAAGATCTGCAGTTTTCATAATTATCAATTTTTCAACCTCCTTCTGGCGCAGAATCCCCTTACCATAAAAACTATGAATATTTTGATCAGTGGACCAAGAAATCGTAAGAAAAGGAAATTCAGCCAATTTGATGTCAAATTAGCTCTAGGAGAACTTTGGTTTTTATAATTATCTGTGGTTCAACCTCCTCCTGGCGCAGAATCCCCCTACTCAAAAAACAATGAATATTTTGATCAACGGCTCAAGAAATCATTGAAAATGTAAATTCAGTCAATTTAAAGTCGAATTGGCACCAAGAGGTCGGCAGTTTTCATAGTTATCAATTTTTCAGCCTCCTCCTGGCGCAGAATCCCCTTACTAAAAAAACTATAAATATTATGTTAAGTGGACCAAGAAATCATAACAAAAGGAAATTCAGCCAATTTGATGTCAAATCAGCTCTAGGAGAACTTTGGTTTTTATAATTGTTTGCGTTTAAATTTCCTCCTGGCGCAGAATCCCCCTACTAAAAAACTATGAATATTTCGATCAGTGTATCAAGAAATCATTAAAAATTTCAATTCAGCCAATTTAAAGTCGAAATAGTAACAAAAGATCTGAAGTTTTCATAACTATCAATTTTTCAATCTCCTCCTGGCGCAGAATCCCCTTACTATAAAAACTATGAATATTGTGATCAGTGAATCGAGAAATTGTAAAAATAAAAAATAGGAAGTTCAGCCAATTTGATATCAAATTAGCACTAGGAGAACTTTGGTTTTTATAATTATCTGTGTTTTAACCCCCTCCTGGCGCAGAATCCCTCCACTCAAAAAATATGAACATTTTGATCAATGGCTCAAGAAATTATAAAAACTGTAAATTCGACCAATTTAAAGTCGAATTGGTACCAAGCCATCTGCAGTTTTCATTATTATCAATTTTTAACCTCTTCCTGGCGCAGAATCCCCTCACTTGAATGCTAAGAATATTTTGATCAGTGAATTGAGAAATTATAAAAAAAGGAAAAATTAGCCAATTATTTATCTTGGTGAATCAAAATTTTTCATTCAAACTGTACACAAGGAATTTTAAATGAAACATTTGATTTAGGTGATTTCATCAAATTCGTTACTATTGGTACTTCCATTGTCTTTTTTTCACTTTTGTTTTGAAAATTTTAACATGAAAAATGTGACCCGAGCATTTTCGATGAATTTGAAAAACACGATTTTTTTAGAAACTTCGACAATAATAGTTCAGTAATTCCGGAAGGAATGAATGTTGGGGGGGTGTCAAACATTTTTTTAACGAATGTATTTAGACCATAAGTAAATTTTGGGTAAATTCTGACTGATTTTGAGTCGAGACCCATTTTTGACCCTTATTAGGAAGGATTTTTTGTGCAAAATTTGATTTTTTGATATGATTTTTACCAAATTTGGAGTATTTTTTTAGGTTAATTTTACATTGATCAAGTAGCGATGATCTAGGGTTCAGAAAATCCGTTTCATAAGCAAATTAGCGTTACAACGAGATTTTACTGCATTCCGCTCTGCAAGAAATTGTAGGAACACTTCATATTGCATGATGGGAAGGTACACAAGCGATGGCCAGCAAAATGAACAGAACGTAATAAGTAGCTAAACAACTAGCCACAGACATCGGGTACCCAGGTTTAGATAGGTAGTCACGGTCAGGCACTAGGTAGGAGAAGGTACCAGTTAGCGATTCCAGTAACGAGGCGCGTAAAAAATCGAGTTACCTACAGTACCTGCCAAAAAAAAAAAATACGTAAGAAAAAAATACCGCATTATGGTGCGGTTGTTCTCGGGTCGCTGCGTTCGGCCGCCGCACCGCATCGTGCGCTACACCGTCGATAATTGATAATTACCAGGCAGCTATCAGCTATTGGTCAGCGAATGGTCGCAATTGACGTACTCTCATTGCATCGCGTTCCTCGGTTCGCCTTGCGAACAGCAAATAATTTTTCTTCGGTACGTCGCGTCGCTTCGCTGTCTGCCTGTCTGCTACTATTGGTATTCGTTCATGTACATCTACGTACACAATGGTGCTATAAGTACTGGCTGCCATTGTGCTGGAAAATGAGACCGACGTTGATAAGACAAGACCATTGACCATATCCGGAGTCGGTTATGTGGAGCTATGGAGTACTCTACATCCGAGAATTTGCCACCAATTTTAATTTCCTCACACTATTTGAAAAAGCCTTCAATAAAAATAGTCCACTTTCGCACACTTTACTATCCATTGTTTCGAAATTGAAAAAAGGTCATTTGCATATTCTTTTATAAAATTGTTATACCGAGGGTACCAAAACGATGGAATGTAGAATGGTTTTTTTTTCGAGACATATGGCACGTGCGGATTAATACAAACGATTTCTTCAAGGGATTGTAGTGAAAGGATCCTCTCTCTTTTTTTTTACAGGCATTATCTTTATTTTAGGGTTTTTAAAAATGGAAGACGAGTAAGTAAAGAAAAATAAAAGAATTATTTCTTAGTTTTTTTTTTTTTTTTTCATTTCCGATTCCTTCGAGTGAAGATTTTAGCGAAATAATTTCTTTCAGCTTCGTTCGACTTTGAATAAGTATTCGTTCGATTGAAACTTCAAGAGGTGCACCTACTACATATGTAGGTACCATGTATAGATCTCCTAGCAAAAATGAAAATTTGTTTTCTCCCTTAAATATACCTAAATCGAGTGAGCATTTTTTCAATCCGAATTGTGATTTTTCAAACATACTTAATTTCCTTCTTTACTGTTTTTATACTAATTTTTTGTAAAAAAAAAAAAAAAAAAAAAAAAAAAAGAGGGGAAAGAATACCTTTGGCTGTAAGACTTTCTATTCGCAATGATTTTTTTTCGAATATATTGCTAGAATAATACAAGAAATTTGAGAGGAAAATATTTTTCATTCAACTTGGCATTCAGAGTTGTCAGTTTGAGCGATTTACTTGTCATCTTTTCAATGTTTCATCAAACATGTATCTCTAAAAAAAAAAAACCATTGCTATGAATACTCAGAAATTTCGATTTTTTTCTGAAATCAAATGAAATGTTAATATGTCAGCCATCATCCAAATTTTTTACAGTTTTTTTTTTCAATTTTAACAAATTACTTCCTTCCCTCGAAATATCTATCAATTTTTTATCAGCATGCCAATGTATTTTAAAACCATTGAAAATTATAATTTTCTCCATTTTTTAAAAAAATTTCGAGACTACTGCCATTTAGACACATCATTGTTGAAAATAAAACTAAAAAGAGATTTAAATCAGGAAATTCTGCTGAGAACCCTTGGTGTTTTTTTTTTTTTTAAATGGGAAATAAAGGATTTCTTGGCGCTTGGATATCCTAAAATTTCAATATTTGTCCTCAGAATTTTATGGCTGTGCTCTCGATTCCACTATTCGGAAATTTTTCAATTCAAATGATTTTTCATCATCTCACATCTACTTTTTGTGGTTTTTTTTTTCTCAAATTCATTACAAAATTCCAATCATCTTTTTTGGCTCTACAACTGAATTTTGTAAGAAGAAAATTACTTTGCTGAAAAAAAGTTAAAATCCACCAATTTCCCAACGTATCTTCTCTTCTTCTCAATAATAATTGAAAAAATACTTCAAAATTTTTTTTATTCTATGAAGAGAAAAGTTGATCAGTAAAACTTTGGTTTCATTTTCAAAATTTGACGAGAATTCGTTTCAAGATATAAAATGAAAAAAATCTCAAAATTCGGATTTTGGATTTTTGATTCAAATTCACCCTCTCAACAGATTTTATATTTCAGATTTAAAAATATTTTTTGTAACGGACTTCGAATTTCGGTTTTAAAATCTTATGTTTTCAAACCCCTTCACTTATTTCAGAATCCAAAAATTATTGCGTTACGTGATCTCATGATCATGGCTCACTTCAGATTCAAGCATCACAGCAATTCAGTCGTGTCTTATGGTTCTAAATCCGGAATTTGGATTTCAAATCCTATTGCCCGAATGATTTTGGATTTTGAATTTGAAATCCATTTTCACAGAGAATTTCGAATTTCAGAATTGAATACTTTTGCTCCAAATCTGGTCCAGCCCAGCAAATAAATCATGCTTGATTTTTCACATCTAATCAAAAAAAGATCAAAAATAGGTATGTTAATCGAAAATGCCAACTCTAGGAGGCAAAAATTCGAGTTCTTGCTTTCTCTCGACAACTCTTGACATAGAAATCTGCCTAAGACAAGGTGGATTTTTATGCACTTTCTGAAGAAATTTGAAATCACCAGGCTTCAAAATGGCTCGTAATGATGAAAATTGAGTTCCGGGGTCGATGTTTGGATAGGCATCTAATTTTTATCAAAAGATAAGACTTTTTTTTCTTCAAAAATATCCGGATAATGAAATCGAGAGCGCCGTCATAAAATTCTGAAGACAAATCTTGAAATTTCTAAAAACTCCACAAATTTCAAAAAACTTCCAAAATCAGCTAAAAATCAATATCAACTTGATAAAGGAAATTTTAGGTCATATTCTCTCAAAAAATCAAACTCTCGACCCAATCGAAGACATCTAGCCTCGAATGACTCTCTTGTCAGATGCTTATTACTTTTGGTATTTGGTGCACATTCATTATGGTACATTACGTGCATACAACCATTACAATGGTAAGTATTTGTACGTCGACATAGCATACGTATGTGATACGGTACACGACATAACACGCTACGATAAGGCGGCGAATAGGCGCGATATTATAGCGGACCGGAATGGCGACGGCGTGAAGCCGGTTTTCGGCGATATGCGATTGTAAGCGTGCACGGTACGCGTCCGTGTACGCGACTACGCGTACCTATATACAATACAAACACATCGGTACGGCGACCCAAGGCGGAGAACAAGAAGAAAGAAATACCCGAAAGAAAATAATCATTTAAATAGGGAACAACGTTCGCGTTCGGACAAGTGTCGGCTTCTTAATGTCGCACGGCGCAGCGTGGGAAAGCACGGCAGGTGTTCGCTATTAGTGGCTACTGTATTACCTAGCTTTAATCTCCAATCTTGATGGCTCGTAAATCGTCTTCTCAGATTTACGGTCACTAGCCTAAACCGTGGCGAGGCGCGGAATGGCGCGCGTGATTCCATATTTATTTTACACATTGCGCTAAGTGTATGCAACGTAATTACAGACCCACCTAAAATACCCACGAATGTGTTTAATTACATGTGCAAGTACCTATGTTTGCCAGATTAGGGCGAGAGTCATGAAAAATTTAAAACCTTTAATTTTGCAAATGGCTCGCAATACCAACTTTCAGCTCCCTTCGACTTTTTAAAGTGGAGCTATGAGTTTGCCAAGATTGAAATAATTCGATATTTCGTGCTAAGCTGATCAGTGTTCTTTCATTATTTTAAAAGATTTATAATTTCACAAGTTGATTTTATAAATCTGAGTCTGTCATATTTGACAAAATTCTCATCTTATTTTAATTCAGAAATCTATCATTGATTTCTGACTCAGGAGTTGAGACAAATAAGACAATTGAATAGAAAATCAGTGATTTTTGGCTGGAAAATCAATATTTTTTCTGGAGAGATCAGTGACTTGACTGGGAAAATCAGTGCTTTTGACTGGAAAATCGGTGATTTTTGACTGAAAGATTAGTGATTTTTGACTAGAAAATCCGTGATTTGACTAGAAAATCAGAGTTTTTTGAATGGAAAATCAGTCTGGAAAATCAATATTTTTTTCTGGGGAGATCAGTAACTTGACTGGGAAAATCAGTGCTTTTGACTGAAAAATCGGTGATTTTTGACTGGAACCCCATTGATCTTTTTGACTGGAAAATCAGTGACTGTTGACTGGAAAATCAGGGATTTCTGACTGGAAAAATGGTGATTCTTGACTGGAAAACCAGAAATTTTTGAATGAAAAATCAGTGGTTTTTGACTGGAAAATCGGTGACTTAACTGCAAAACAAGACTAGAAAAGTAGTGATTTTCAACTAGAAAATCAGTGATTCTTGACTAGAAAATCAGAGATTTTTGACTGGAAAAACAGTAATTTTGACTCGAAAATCAATGACTTATGACCGGAAAATCAGCGAAAAATCACTGATTATTTGTCAAATTTATTTCACCAATTCAAAATAAACAGAATTATATCTGATTTGACATGAAGTCTACTCTGAGGAAAATCTTAGTTGATAATTGACTACCTATTAATGCTGTACTTTTTCATTTCTGAATTGGTGAAAATTATCCGAAGTATCCGGAAAATAGTCAAAGTTGTAGAACAGTAATGAATCAGTAAGAAAATTTCACTGAAAAAACAGTGAAAAAATTGCTAGAAAATCAGTGAAATATTAGTTATACCTCTGAAACTTGTTGAAAAATCTATAAAAATCCAGTGAAAGTCAAATAATTTTGCTGATTTTTTCCTGTGCTGCAATTCAGACTTTTTTTCAGTGAATTTTCACTGATTCAAAATGAAAGAGTAGAGTAGAAAAAATTCCTACCGTAAACAGACATTATATTATTTTTTATTGAGTTTCGATTCGAGAAAAAGAGCTTAGAATCGAAAAATGTTTCAATATCATTTACAAGTACGACAAAAAAAACTTCTATTCGAGAGAAAAATGAAAATATTTTAAGACAGATTCTCTAAAATTGAAAATATTGTCAATTTCAATTTGAATATTAATTTTCGAGCAATTCATCCGATTTTTCAAGATTCGATGAAATTTTGGATTTTGGAGCCCTATTTCACTCTTTACGAACCCCAAGTTATCAAAAACAAAAAAAAATGCACAAGTTGAAAATCAAAGTGCTACTGTTAAATATTAAATTGATAGCAACGCGACATAGACGTCAAGTAAGTATGTGCCTTCGATATTTCGTCTTATGCAAACCTCATTTTCTAACAAGCCGAATGATTCACATAAGCAAAGTTCTACACGGCGGTGTTACGTTCACGTTTGTGTCCTGCCTAACCCATACACTTCGATGAAGAACGAGATGGGGTGTTTTAATTCCACATAAGCTTGGATGAGACTTCCATTCTAAATTATTCTGTTGTTCGGAGAACAGTTCGGATGATTGTAACAATGCTATCAACAAATCAATATTTTTAAAAAAATTTTCCAATTTTGAATTTTTTTTAGCTTATTAATAATTCTTGCTTTTAATTGATTTAGATGCCAAAGAAACTAAATAAAATATACATATTTTTCAATGTTTTCATTTTGGGTAAATTTTAGAACTGAATCTAGTTTCTTTTGATCTTTCCAAGTTGGGAAAAACTTCAAAACTGGATCAAGTTTTTGAAAACATTCAAACATGAAAAGTGTTTATGAAAATTTAAACTTAGAAAAAAGTTCCCTTTTTACAAAAAACATACAAAAACGATAATTCCAAAAAGGTCACAAAATTAGGAGATGGGGTGAAAAAATGCCATCGATGGTTTTAATCAGTAAAATCAAGTTTACCCAGGTATATGACGAAGTTTTCAGGAAATTTTACTGAAAATAATTACTGTCCATTTTTTGAGCTGAATTGAAAAAACAAAAAAAAACATGAGAAATAGATATCCGTCCAGGTATCCGTTCATTTTCCCAAATCAAACTTTCTCCTCCGATCAAAAAAAGCCCTGTGAGACAAAAATCACCGCCCATGAAATTTTGGGATTGAACCAACTACGTATGCTATAACAAATTTTTCCAATTTTTCCTTCATTTTTCATATTTTCTTAAAACATGAACAAATTTTTAGGTCGAGTTATATGGGAAAATTTGAAGTCAGGTTTTGAGTAGGCACACTTTTCAAACCACCTACTTCTCTTTCAACTTTTGAAAAAAAAATCTAAAGATCACTTTCATTCTTCTCCCAAGCATACAAAAACAGAAGGAGGGTGGAATAAGCAAAAATTTTATTCTACCAGGAAGAACAAGAAATGTAACGTTGAAAAACCAACGTTTTCGACTTCGAAAAAAATGGAAAAATGACTCAATATTTGATTTTTAATTGTAAACAGAAGATCAATGTCAGAAATTTTAAGGGGTGCATAATCAATATCTTTAAATTTAAACCAAAAATGTGTTCATTCAATGGGGAAGAAAAGACTCCCAAATCAACAGTAGTCGATTTACTCCGCAAAAAGTAGAAAAAATTACTCAACATGTAATTTTCGATTGTAAATAGAAAATTAATACCGGAAATTTGAATATACCATAAATTTTGTTTATTATGATTCGAATTCAGTTGTGAAAGAAAACTGTCTGCTGGAGCCCACCTAAGCAAAAAAAATCCAAGACTGATATTGTACTGAGGATGAAAAAAAGAAAAGCAGAAAAAACTGATGAAATCTACGCTCATCAAGAAAATAATGTTTTTTCAATCGAGCCACCAAAGACGTAATCATGGAACACTTAAATAAAAATGCAACACCATTTCGAATTTCAAACACCAAGGCGTTCAGACGACTCCTAAACCCAATATAAGGGATTAGGTTGTAAACCTATTAATAGCTAAAACACACCTCAGCTTATCAACGAGCATGCGGAAAGTATCCAGATTACGTTTAAAAAAAAAAAAAGGTACCTATGTAATTGCGATAAAAGCACTCCCATTGATAAGGATAGGTCGCGGTATACGGGTTACTAAGAAAAGGGTCCGTGATTCGTGTGGCGAAGGCGATGGTATGCAAAAGCAAACGCGTACACTCTGCGTAGTACATACAAAACAAGAAGCAAAGATCGTGGGAATATCGAGCAGGTGTGTCTTGGTTGTTACTACGCGCCAAGTAGCAGTCGCGTTCTGTTCGTTTCATAGTTACATATTAAATAATGAAATAATCTTGGTTGACAAGAACCAATAATTATATACAGGTTGGTCGATTAGAATTTTTCGTTTCTTCGAAATCATTTTAATCAAGTTCGAAAGATCAAATTATTAAAATATCGGTGATCAGAAAGTTAAGCAATTAATTAATTCATTCGATTTTTTTTCTCTGGTTCTTAGCCAAGTATTACGTTTTTGATTTTTTGGTGATTTCGAATTCATTCGATTAATTTTCTAATGCAATATTATCAATTTTTTGATCACATAGGGTCTGAAATGGGAAGCTAAAAATATTCCAGAGGTTCCGGCATAGACGCACCCAGAAATTAATTAAGGGAGGGGCTGAGAATTTGAGAAAAAATGGGGAGGGGTCAAATTTCAAATTGAGTCATTTTTCACTGATATTTCAATCAAAAATCATCGATTTTTTCTGACAAACAGAGAATTTATTGAGAATTTGGTGATTTTTGACTGAAAAATCAATCAGAAATTGTCACGTTTTGGAATAAAAGTACTAAAATACTGCCCGAGCGAAGCGAGAGCGAAATTTATTTTGAAAAAATATACTTTGAAGAGCAAAAAATTGACTTTTTTCTCATTTTTGAAGCAAAAAATTATTTTTTCCGGGCTTAAGGGGGGCTTGAGGCCCCTGAGCCCCCTTGGGTGCGCCTATGGGTTCCGGAGCCTCGAGCCAAGAGCCATAATATTCAAGTCAGGGCTTCAGAGTCTGAAATCTAAAGCTGCGTCATTCATTTCGAGGTTTCGAAATCTGGAGGAGGGAGGATAGAATTCGATGCTTCGATGTAAAATCACTATTTCTCTTTTTTTTGAGAGAGAGAGAAGAACTACATCAAAGTTTTTTTCTCTTTCTCCCTCCCTCTCATCCATAAATTATCATAAAACATGCTTGTATTATTTTAGTCGAATGTTGATGGTAAATGTTGGAAAAGATACAACGAGAAGTGTTAATCTAGGTATCGTGTTCTATCTTTCACCTTAAGTATTTAATAAGTAGGTCTACGTACAATTCTACGAATCGTGCCCAGAACTTGAGTAAATGCGCTGCGTATAAATTGCATACGTGGAAACCGGGTACCGTCAAGTATTTCTGTCGGCTGTCGCGATGGAAAAAATGTCACTTGTTGCATTGAACTTGTCTGCGTTACACGTGCCGTTGCCGCCAGTTCTTTCGAATCATAAAAATAAAGAAATTTATTTTCTTGACAATCGACACAGACGCACGCGTATATACAGTGCAGTACTTCCAACCAGTACCAACACACGTTTGAGTACCGAGGCACATAATATGCACATACCACAGATAAGTATTTTCCACCGTTAAAATCCATTTTCGGGGACATTTCGACCTTTACTTTGAGGCTAAGATCTGTGGTGTCGTCGCTGGGACGAAGGAAAGAAAAAATAACCAACTTTCTCTTCAACTGAAAAGCCTTATAATATCCTGGTTTCAGGTAAGGCGACGAAATGAACTCAAGATTGGATTCTAGAGATTGAGAAACATGTATTTTGATATCTCGCTCACAAGTTTTTCAATTTCAGCTCCATAACCTTTACCTCGATCTGTGAAGCCTTTGGAGATTTTTTTTGGAAAAAATGGTCCAAGAAACGAACTCAGGAAATCAAAATCCGTGGATTTAGATGCCTCGCTCACTATCATGAAAAATTCTAAATTTTCCAACTGATTCTTCCGTTCTATTGACCTAAGGTCGATAATTCACTTTATTGAGACTATTTTTGTTTCGCGAAAATGAACTCGCATGAGGTCAAAAAAATACAGATTTTGATACCACATTCGATATACTGCAACTTTTTCACCCCCTTCCCCTATTCCTCCCAGTATCCGGAAAAAATTCGAAAAGTAGTTCATTCGATTCAAAACAAAAAACAAAAAACAAAGGAATAAAATTCTGAATGCTAATTTTCATCAATTCTATTGTAATATTTTTGTCACCGATTTTTTAAATGAAACTTTGAAATTATAAATTTTATGAAAAGAAATGATCAAAAGAATAAAGAGAGAAACTAATTTCATTAGATTTGTGTTCAGCAAGTCAGATTGAAATCGTCCAAAGCCCAATTCATGAAACGTGCATTTTTTTCCAGCCTAGCATACATTAAAGGGGAAATTTTTCAGCTCAGTGCATGAATCGACGATGAACCACAGATTTGATGCATTAAGTACAACTTAAAAGGTAGAGTGTAATTCATGTCCATTTTATGAAATGGGCTATTGAACTATATTTGCTTATGTAGCTCCGTAAGTTTGCAATACAAATTATAAATTAAATGGAAAATGGAAATGGAATTCAACGAATGGCATTCAAATTGAGATATCAGAATAAATGATAAACTTAAACATAGAATATTAACTATCGCTACAGCCACACATCGACGTAACTCCCTAGTATTAAGCTGTTATTTTGAAATTTTGTCAAAAAATTATGACGAAAATTTAACAAAAAATTTTGGCAAATATTTGACAAAAAGTTTTGGTGAAAATTTGATAAAAAATTTTGGTGAAAACTTGACGAAAAACTTCAGTAAAAATTCTGGTGATAAGAGGGCAAATTGTAATGAAAATTTGATTTCAAATTTTGTTAATTATTTCACAAAAATTACAGTGAAATATTTCACCAGAAATTATGATGAAAATATTTGCCAAAAAATTTAGATGAAAATATTTACCAAAAAATTTAGATGAAAACTTCACTAAAAATCTTGACAAAAATTCTGGTGATGAGGGGGAAAATTTTAATGAAATTTTGTTGAATATTTGACAAAAAGGTTTTGGTGAAAATTTGACAAAAATGTTTGATGAAAACTCGACCAAAATTACAAAATTGATTTTCAGTAATATTACAAGATATTATTCTGATTTGAACGAAAGTAAAATAGAAAAAACGCGTTCCAAAACCCTCCAGATTCCAGAACAAAATTTTTTGCAGCTCAAGTAAATTCAGAAAATTCAGAAAATTTATTTCAGAAAACATGCATATTTTTGACGAAACTTTGAAAAATTTTTTTAAAACGTGATTTACTAATCAGTAAAAATGTATATTTTAAAATAAAATGCTAGTTTCGTTAAGAATTATGAAAAATTGAAAATTTGATATTTACCAGTGTACCAAATTGACTTCTTCCAAACTTCGAATTTTCGTCGATAATTCCATCGTTCATCTTGATCAATTTCAGTGCTTCAAGCAATGTTGCTGAATCAACGTGATTTAAGTAGCTAAAATTTTTTGGCCCTTTCATGAAATGAACAGAAATCACACTCTACAATGTTGAACATTTCTCCATTTCATAAATTAAGTCGTTACATATCGATCAGGTGATACATTTATACGATTTGAGCAACCATTTTACACAAAATCTCAAAATTTATTTTTTTCAATCCAGAAAAAAATAGATCATTTTATAATTTTTAAAAATTTAAAATCGAGAGTCAAGAAACCTTCAATCAAAAAATCAATCAATCATTATTATACGATTTCAGACGAAATGGGGAAAGGGGGAGAAAGATGGTGTATTTCTCAAAAATGATTCTACGTTGGGGTCTCCACGAATAGCTTAGGTTCTGGACATTTCGAGAGAAATTTTTTCAACCAGAGTTTCAGCTAAAACTATAACACATCATCAAAAATTGACGAAATCTGGCAATTAATTTATTTTTTGATCCTAATTAATTCTCATACATTTCCCTTTACCTTACCTATAGGTCTGTAGTACATTACATTGAAAATTTATAAATTATTCTAAGACAAATCGAAAAAATAGAGCTGCTGCTAGAAACTGATTAACCAAACCAGGACGTTTTTCTGCTTAATTAAGTTCGCGTCGCGTCCTCTTTTCGTCAACATTATTTATCGATATGGATATACGTTCTTCGAAAACGTCGAAAGCAACATTGTAGGTATAATGTATTTTACAAGAAGCGCGTGTCGAAATTGATTTTTTTTTCGTCGTCTATAATTAGGCGCTTAATTAGTTACAATAAGCTTTGGGCAATACATGCGAATGCCAGCGCGACGCGAAGTCATGTCGGTATCATTTCAAAAATTCAAACATACCGTTTAACGTCGACGTTACCAGCCTGTTTTTCGTTCAAATTTACGACCTATACCTAATCGTAAAGGAAGAAAAAAAATTGAAAATTAATAAAAATCAACTTATAAACAGCTTGCGCGTTAATTTAATTTATAAATATATACATTGTAGCGTAGATTTGCCACGCGGCAGACAAGTGGCGAAAAAAAAAATTTTCAATACAAGGTTACGGCAGCGTGGTGCTGTCGTAAAGTAGATTATGCGTGTAGGTAGGTATACGTATTATGTAGACCTATATTCGGTGCAGATTACGTAATAATTCTTAACACGCGACTTCGCGTAAATAATTTATAGATGATTTCGAAAAAATAAATTGTACAAAAATTTCCACTGAGGTATGCACATAAGCTACAGAATTTACTGGTACTAGGCTGTCTCCAAAAAATTTCAATATGAAAATTTTCGAACACATTCTCTTACAAATCATTTAATTACACTATAAAATCCTCATAATACAGAAAAATAGTCTAATTGGTGGTCGTTGACCTGTGCCAAGCTAACGAAGAATGATTAAATGGGATTTAATTTAGGTTTACAGGTGAAAATCGAATTTTTCCAACGCAATTAAAAATTATTAATGTAGAAGGATTGTTATAAATGACACTGAGAAGGTAATGGTAGCTCCCCGCCCGCCCCCATTCCTCTCTCAGTGCAAAGAAGTACGTAAAGTGAAAAATTGAAAACCAATTTTCGAAAGTTTTTGTTGATTTGATAATTTGTTGAGTATAGCAAATACTCCCCCCTCCCCATCAATATTCTTCATCACGGATTTATCATGACAAACTTTCCTCACTCCTTCAATTCAAAAAATTGCAATTTTGCAAAATGCAGACTTTTCTCGTTGTTTTGAAATATTGACGTAATTTGACAATTTCAATTCACATTTATGGAGCTGAAATGAGCGAATGTTTTCCCAAAATAACCTTCAAAACGTTTACGGGGAACATAAAAATTATTTGCAAAACAATTTGGATATTCCATTCAAATGGTAAAAAAATGAAAAAAATACAATTAACACTCATTTTTCCTCACTATTTACCAATCATTCGAAAATTTTCTTTTTTTTCGACTTCTGCACTTGTCAAAAAAAAAGAATTTTGAAAATTTCAGATTTTTAAATATTTAAAAACAATTGTTGCATAATATGACAGAGTTTTGTATAAAGGTTAAAATTCATGGAATGCCGAAGATATCACTAAATCAAAAATTTGAATGAGAAAAAATGTTGAAAAAAATTAAGTAATCGTGAAATTTGTAACACAGCATCTCCCCTCCCATCCTTCTTAATGTTTCGAGAGCAACGTTAGCGTTGTTCCTCAATGACATAAATATAGGCAACCATTCGTACAGGTCAGAGTTGCTTAATAGTAAGAAACGATTCATCTTCAAACAACTGAAAAACGTTGGTTTGCAGGAATTTTGGATCACTCGGTACATTGCAGCTCTTCAAAAACAAAAATAATGAAATTTTCGCAACGACGCGACGACTTGGAGAACAAGAAAAATTCAAACATCTAGCTGGAGTAAATATGAACCTTGCAGAGAAATAAAGGATAATTAGGGACAAAAAATTGAAGTAAAAGAAAAAAAAACTTCGAACCTACGGGTAAGCTTCAAAAAATCTCAATCCTGAGAAAAATTCAAAACTAATAATCAAAGTGGCTACCTAAATTTATCAAATTTTTGGCGAATTTTCATAAATCTGTGCGCCAATATATCTCGTGATATGGTCTCAAAAAGATGATCTAAAAATTAGAATTTTTTGGTCTTTACTTACCCTTTCCCCCTCCTTTCTCTTTTTAACCTCTTCCAAAAAAGTTCAAAATTTCAAAGTTTCAAATTGTGTTTTTTTGTGATGATTAATGCAAAAAATTTGGAAAACCTGCAGAAAAGGAAATGGGTTCGAGATTGCCCTACAACTACATACGCATCAAGGTCAAAATCAACCCCCGAAAATCGATCAAAGCTTTAAAGAACGTCAAAAACAACGTTTTTGGCTAAATATTTACAAAAATAATGGAAATTCTTTCAAAAAATCAGAGAAATCTTGATTTTTTTCATTCTTTTTTTATAATGATAATTGGACTAATCATCGTCAAAATAAGGAAAAAATTGATTGATTCGAAAAAAAAAAAAAATGAAATTTACAAAACTTTGAAACTATATTGTATATATTGTAGGAAAAGGAGATTGAACATAGACCAAAAAATTCAGATTTTTACCACGTCTTTTTCTGATCATTTCACAACAATTAAGAAAAAATGATGTACGAGGTAGATACTTGCGATTTTAATGAAAGATTCATCGAAATTTTTTCACAGGGATAAAGATTGTTGATAGGAGGTTTTTTTTCGAGATATCATGTTCTACATTGGAGTCTAAGCAATCATTATTAGATACCTATTCAAAATTTAATGTAGTTTCTGAAAGAGGTAAAAACTCAAATCGAAATTATTTATTGGGTTAGGTAATCAAGGATCTCAGCCCCAGCAAAAGGCATCACTCTAAAACCACAAAAAATTGTGTTTTTTTTTTCAAAAATTATCTCATTTCAAAACCTTCAGCTTGTTCCCCTTTCAGCATGAGGAGCTCAAAAGTTTTCTGGGAAGGCTTCACTCTCAAAGTAAACCTTCTATATTCACGATAAACAACAATTTTATCATGGACAGGGAATTTCCTAACAATCCTATAATTAGATGGGCTTCTCAAATTAGATTAAAAAAGAGTAAGTATATATTCATTCTCTTAAAGACATTTTTAAGTGCTCACCTGATATGATGGCATAGTGCCTCTCCTGGTAAGAATATTCGGTCAGAATTGGCCCAAAATATTACCTTCAGTAGGTACATAACTTCCAAAAAGAGGTGCTTGGGAAATTTGAGACGGTTCTCATCGTTGAATCAGGGAAATCACTGCACACATGAACCACCTCACCCAATTTTGTCCAAATCTTATGAGATATTCATTTTGTTTTTCACTCACAAACTCGATAAAGTGAGGTTCCAGCTAATGATGAATAAATATACAACGACTAAAGCAAAAATTCAGGTGATATCGGATAGCTTTGCTACACCCATATTGCCTACTTCACTTGAATGGTATTTGACATATAGGTATGTGACAACCTATGTGTGAACTACGAAGGACTGCAATAAAACTGACCATCGGGTCGCATCGAGTGGCAAATTTACGTTTCTTAAAAGCGGGTAAGTTGATAACATAAACAGGCTTTGATGGGACATTTATAAGATGTTTTTCAAGATGAAAGGTGACAATGGGTAACGAGCAGTCGAGCATCTGGGCAGATGTTAACGATAAAAATATTTCATTTACCTACACAATTACGATAGCCAATGCGGCACGGCGCAGCGTTCTAACCAAAAGACTAAAACCTCTAAAACGAGCGCATATCTATAGAATTGCCTTAGCTATTCGTAAAGGCAAACACAATCAATTTAACACCTTAAGAAGCGAAGATGAATACGATACGATGAACCAGAGGTACGCAGGAGGACGCTACAACGCCTTGTAAAAATTACTCTACACTCTGCAGTGGCCACTAAATTAGGCAATAATAATGCCTTTATGCGGAGACCGAATGCTATCGTTGGAGAAAAAGTAAAAGAGCCAACGATTTACCTAAAAAGCGCTGATGAATGAAGCCTTTTTAAAAGAGGATACGAAATAAAGCGCGAGCCAACAACCCGATATCGATACGCCAATATTTCCAGGCGTCAAACAGCGCGAGTCCATTTAATCGTGTTTTTAAAGATATTTGTTGGTCGCGCATTTATTCAATTCAATTCACTCGTTCATTCATTTTCATTATGCTGAGAAATTTACTCACTTGCCTACTTGCGTGTGTGGTGTAGATTTCGAATGAAGTATAAGAATACAATTTTTCATCATCTGCCCGAATCGCAGAAAAATACTTTCGCCGCTCGTATTATAAGGACCTACTACCTAGATTCTTCTATAGGTTCAGTTATCTATGGATGACTGGACGTGAAGTTATGGACTCGCGAATAATCAGCCTTCATCTAATTCTATTCCAAGAAATCACCCATTGATACATTCAAATTATTCCGGCGTTGCCAAGTTTTCCATCAATTTTTGAGAAAAATTGGTCATATTCTAAGTCACCAGCATTATTTTGAAAAAAAGTACCCAAAATTACAACATTTTCATCGTTTTTTGTTTTGCACTTTTGCAAATTTAAAAAAATTAAAGTTGAAAATATTTTTTGGGAATATTATTTATGAATTTTTCAATTTCATTTTCCTTCTAAAAATAAATTACGTTTCAACATTTTTTTTCAAACTTGAATTTATTAAAATGAAAAATGCACATATGATTCGAACGGTTTTTCATGGTTGGGTTAAAAATACCTTCATTTTGATACCAGTCAAAAAACTGTAATGCTTTGATATCTCTCGGAATCATTTCCGGCCTATCTCGTGGATAAGATTCATAAAAATTTCATTCTAGATGAATAATTTCAGATATGTACCAATTTTTTAATTTTTTTTTTAGGTACTGAATTATTGGAATAAGTATAATATCTCTGGGGGATTTCGTGCATGTGAAAGTCTGAAGATACGACTTACTACACATGTTTTCAAAATTTTATTATCATTTTTGTCACATGCTTACAAGTCTGTTTTTTTTTTCATTCATTCAACAGGTGTCAACGAAATTCGAAAACACCTCTGAGTAAATTTTGAAATTTTATAATCTTGTTTTTAAAAAATGAGGATATGATTGAAATAGAGGAGTAAATTTGAACTGTGATTTTTTAAAAAAATTGGTTCGATTTTGTTTTTTTTTACACTTCTGTATTCGTTTTTAAAATTAAAACTCGTAAAAACGATTAATTTTATTTCACATGGGCAAGGTTTTGTTTGTCAACTCGATTGACGCTGATGATCAGAAATTGGGGCATGATGTCATAAAAAAACTAACTTCAACATGGTACCCATTCCACAAGAATTTGAAATTCCTCCCCCCCCCCCAAAAAAAAAAAATCAACATCAGTATTCCAAGACCACCTTCAATTGGGCAATGTGCTCCAAAAAAAGTCATTTGAACATGATGTCCCAGAAAATCCTAATTCGAGCATGGTATTTATTGGGGAAAAAACAATTGGACATAATGTCCCAGAAAAACGTGCATTGAGGACATGGTGTCCTAAGAAGACCAATGGGAACGTAGGACCCCACAAACACTTGTAATTTGGATAAACGTGCATTGAGGACATGGTGTCCTATGAAGACCAATGGGAACGTAGGACCCCACAAACACTTGTAATTTGGATACAGTACCATAAAAAGGCTAGTTTTCAAAATTTGAAGACTCGAGCACTTCCACCCCTCCCCCCTATTTCTTCAACGCTCTAATTTTTTCCAGTTCAGAATAGTTGGACGATTTTACAAAATTCATCTTCAAGTATGATTTGACCAAATGGGACCTCGCTGGAAAGAAGAGTCCCAGAGTAAAAAAATCAAAATTTTTTGGATGCACCAAAAAAGCCCATTTTTACACTAGAGTCTTTCTTTCTGGCAGTCATATTTTGAAAAAGTAAAATTGTCTTTTAAAAAATAGGTAAATAATTTTTTAAGGAAGGACGGGAGAGATTTTCCAAAAATCAAGCAGTTTCTCAAAACTTGGACATCAAAATCAAGATAATTTTTTTAATACTGAAAGATTTTCTGAAAATCTCAGAATTTTTCAAAAATTTGGTTTTAATCATTTTCCAAAAACTGAATTGTTTTCTAGAGATCGAACGATTTTCAAAACTGGAGACGTTTTAACAAATTACACAAATTTTTTGAAAGTGGCTTGATTCCTCCTCCCCCCCCCCAACAAAAATTGAAACTTGGCTCATCTTCTAGAAACTGGAATACTTAATGACATCGAGATATTTCAAAAAAAAAATCAAAAATTGACCAGTGAATGAATTGGATGAAAAATTTTCATCTTCAACTATTTTTTTTTTAATTGAAGAAACCTTTTTATCAAGTTGCTCTTGACCAATTAGAAAGTATAAAATATGGAAAATTGACAACAAAAGAATTATATTTCAATAAATTGCAACTACCTGACTACCTTTCTATCCAAGGATTGAAATACCGACAAATATATGTGAAGTTGTAATTTTTCACAAATCGTCTCTTGCAGATGAAAAAAGGTCGAATTCGCATTCCAATCCTCCAAGACGTATGGCAAGAACGTGTATAACGTGCCCGTAACCCGTACCGGAGCACGATGTCTGCGACTCACGTCAGTGCCTGTGACTGAAGTGTGGATGTAAAATAAGTGGGTACGGTCTTAGAATGAACCTTCTCGTTATCATGCAGGTTTCGGATTTCACTTTATTTCCCACGATTTTAGGATCATAACACACGTGTGCGATGCAGCTTGCCGTTGCCAGCTTGATGCGTGAAGCCGATGTCGCCGCCAAAACCGCTTCTCGCTGTTGTACGGTACTAAGGATTATTTACTCGTATTCGTTCAGGTAAAGTTGATTATATTGTTGGTATAGTTCAAGCATTTAGTAGGTAACAGGTACATTTATCTAGTACCTATCTCGTATGATAATACATAAATCATTGATATAGAGTAAGGGTACTTTCGATTGTGATTTGTCATAAATCGTATGAGCGAGAGATGAATCGAAAAAAAATCGAAACTTTTTTGGCCAATACCTAATTCAAAAAAGTAGTCAAATCAATTTTTTTTTTTTTTTGATTGCGTGAAAGCCTTTAATTTTCCATAAATAGCCAAAAATACAATGTTCCCACCTAATCAAAAAATTTGACGATATTTTTGACATTCCAAAAAAAAAAAAAAAGGATTCTTATTGTGATTTTCACTATGATTACTCGATGATAAAAATTTATCCTTCTTAGGGGCTGGAGCCTCAAATTTCAAGAGGAAAAAGGAAGTAAAAATCAGAAAAAAATTGGAAATTTCAATTTTTTGAGTGATGTATTTATCGAAATCTACGTTTTTGAAGGCTTGAAATACAAATCTGACAATTTTTTCTCTTAAAAATGAAAATTTTGGATAGAAGATGAGTATACAAGGATGGGGGAGAAGACTTGAAAATTTTCGAACTTTGCAATTTTTCTAGTGAATAGGTATCGATATTTAGGTTTTTGAAGACGCAGAATATTTTGGCAATATTTTTCTTGAAGGAATAAATAACTGAGATGGGAAGACGAGGGATGGAAAATTTGAATATTTCGTGTTTTCCAGTCAAATTTGTCGAAGTTTTCTCTTGGGGGGGGGGGGGAGGAGACGAAGTAAGACCCAAAATGAATTATAAATTTTGAAATTTTCTTGAGTGATACTTGCATAAAAATATTCTTTCTGATATAGATTGAATACCCAAAAGCATATGCTTACTGTAAAATCATTTTTTGAATTCAGAAAAAAAAGCTCAAATTCTTCGAATAGGTACATTGAATTTCTGGTAATTTATAAAAAAAAAAAAAAAAAAAACTGGAAACTATTTAGTGATCCGAAGGTATTTATTCATTTATTTAACTGATTTTTTTCATCTATCTTCCCAGATAGAAATTTTTCCTGGCCAAATTATCATTTTTATGAAACGAAATTTCAAACAGAAAGTACACCGGAGTGCAGAAGTTACAAGAATTCCACTGCCTGCTGCTCAAATTAATCTCCTCAATAACAACTACAATAATCAGTAAGAAAAATGAAAAAAAAAATCAGGACCAAATGTAGATGTCGAAAACCACTACAAATAAATCCAGAATTTACAAAATAAGATTGCATCAATACATATTGATTTTGAAGTCGTTTTGAAGTCCCAAAATTGAAGATGGAGCTTTCAAATTCGAGATATTAGATTCCAAGGAGGGTTTCCCGAGTCTGATTAGTAATTTAAAAAAATTATTCCGTTCCCAGGGAAGTTGAGCCACATTAAATCACAAAATTAACCCTTCTCCCTCCAAAAATTGACAGTTTTTAAAAAATATCCCAAATGGATAGATTGGGGGGGGGGAATTTGAAAATTTGACTCTTGGAAGAATTTCAAAGACTCTGAATCCGATTCTAAGGTACTTTCGACCCCAAACCCAATCCTTCTCCCACAAGTTTGGAAGGAGGAGATCGGGTAGAAAAAAATTTCGACAATTATGCAACATACCCATGTACTCAGTACCTAACCTACATGTAGTAAACCTTTAGTACTAGGCGAGGTAGGTGGTAGGTCAGGTATATGCGTTACCTTGAAACGTTGAACGCCAGTCACAAACGTAACCGCGAACAGAGATTGATGAATGTTATTGCATACATGCGGCGGCGGCCGGGCACGGGCACGAGCGCGTGTACTCGTGCTACGTTTAATCCGAGTTTAAATTCAAAACGTTGAATGCGAATTTCAAAATTCAACCATACACGTGTGTATGCATGTATTCGCGTAAAATGTAAATATCGCTGAAGGAGAACCAGAAATTTAGCGGGTGTACTGGGTACCTCTTCGTCTACCTCGAGTTCACTTGGGTGTGAGTTAATAGCAGTAATAAGACAGAATTTGGTCGAAGGGGGAGAAATCGAGGAGAAAAAATTGTCTTGGCAATATTGAGCGAGATACCAGAATTCATGTTTGTTTTTCACCCACCGAGGTCATTTCATCTCCCCTCCTCCTCCTCCTCCTCCAACCACCACCAAAAAAACCACAAAAGCCAGTAGGGAAGGTGATGGGAACAGGAAAAATTGAAAAAAATTTAATTGTCAAGTGGGGTATCGATATATATGTTTTTAGACCCCTAGAATCCATTCCAGAGGTCATTTTGCTCGCTGACTCAAACCACAGGAGGGGAGAAGGGAAAAATCCAGAATCTAGATGGGAGATATTCTGCCTCCGAGAGCCCTATTTCAGGTCTACAGTTAAATTACCCATAAAAAAAGAAAATTATGACTTTTTTCACATTTACACTTCCCTCTCACCCTTGAGTTTCGGTTCGAGTTTGCGGCTAAAATGACCCCAGAAATGGATTCAGAGGTTTCAAAACAGGTGCCCAGTAAAATTTTACAATAAGTAATAAAGTATTGTTCGTGATCAATTAATCCAGTAGCCTATTTTACTCGTTAATTGAAATGTTTAGATACTTGCGCGGTGACCGACGACGGCGCCTGGCGCAAACGCAACGGGGCGTTTAACGCGCGCAAATTGACTCATAGCACGGTGGCGTGGCGCGTGCTCAACGGTAGTACGCGTGCAACGTTGAATTAAAACTGTATATTGCACAATTGTACATAGGTACGATAAAATATAGGATACGTGCCTCACCTCGTCTCGGTTTCTGTCCACGAGTGCGAGTACTAGTAGGTCAGGTATGGTGCGGTGTTAATTTGGCCAAAGATATGGGAAACAGCACAGCAATAGCAAATAAACGGCTCGTGCTCGCTCGTAAGTACCTCATTCGCGCAAGTAGTTGGTTAATACTGATTACCAGCCATGGCTAGGTACAGGATAGGTCATTTAAAGTGGTGCCGGAGCTTTAAAGTCATATCGAAGGTGTCGAAAAAGAGAGGGAATTTTTGTGTTTTCGACATTTTAATCCTGAAAGTTTCTCGAATCGGAAAAAAATCAATTTTTTGTTCTTAGTGCAGAAGTGAAATTAAATTAAGAAAGAAAAGTTAAAAAAATCAACAATTTTTTAAAATTCCTATTGAAAGGCATTCAAAGATTCTTAATCCTATTTTAAGATTTTTTGCCCTTAAATCCAAAAATCGACTGTTAAGGGGTGTCAGGTGAGACCAAAACTCATAAAATTTTCAATTTTTCAATTTCGAAATCCATATTTTTTAACTTCCTGAATAGATTTTTGAAGTCAGTTTTGCTCTTATCACAGTGGTCCACTCTCCACAGCACTGGTAATTTGGGAAAATTCGCCGAATAGGTAGTTTCTAATTTTCAACTCTTTTGCTCGTTCTAGAGAGTGTAAAGATGTTCCGTCAAAAAACATGGGACTCGATCAGTGGCGTCGGAAAGTGGGATACAATGGGTACATTGTACCCCCCCCCCCCAATCGTATAAGATAAACTTTTCAAAGAATTAAAGTGTGGGGAAAAAATGATTTTTTGATGAATAAAAACTCAATTTTTTCAAAGCTTTGCTCTCGCTTCGCTCGGGCATGTATAAAATTACGATTATATGAATTATTTGAGGTGACAGAGCCCAAAAATGCTTCTTTTTGCCCCCTTCCATGGAGATCCTTCCGATATTTAAAGTCTTGGTACTCATTTTGTACCCTCTCAAAAATTCGATGAAATTGAAAATTTTCCACTTTGCTACGATTGCCTTTTCAAAAATCCTATTCTGAATCTAGAGTTGAAATGACCCAAAAAAATGGATTCGGGCTGTTTAAAAAGCATCAATTTGAATAATTCAATTAATAAAATTGAAAAATTTTCAATTTTGGTACCACTTTCTACATTCTATAAGGGGTTACTTTTGGAAATAAGGTTAAAATAACCCCAAAAATGGAATCAACAGTTTTAAAAACTCATTTACAGCAGTTTTCAGAATTTTTTTCAATTAATTTTTTTTCAAGCTGATTTCTTCTGTTTTTTCTGGAACTGTTTCTAATTTTGCTCACCACTCTGAAAATGGGGAAATTTTGAGAAAAACATTTTTCTACGAAAAAAACTTTCAGGAATGGAATGTCGTAACTCAGAACATTTCATCTAATCGGGGCAGTTTTTGAGAATAAGGTCAATCAAAAATTCAAAATAGCCTCAAAAATGGAATTACAAGTTTTGAAAACTTATTTTTATATCGATTTTCAAAATTCTCCAATTATGTATTTTTTTTTAAAAAAAAATTCTTCTGTTTTTCTGGGACGGTTCATATTCTAATTTTGCTCACCTCCCTGAAAATAGGAAAATTCTGAGAAAAATATTTTCCTACATAAATAAACTTCCAGAAATCGATAATTGCAATTCTAAAAATTCCATCTCTTTTTATAGGTATGTTCTCGGAGAGACTATAAAGCTTCGTTTAACAAAATGATTTGCTATTTTTCCTCAAGCAGATTAAAATCTAGCAAAAGTTTTTCTTCATCTGAAATCATTTTGGATCAAATTATTCAAAAAATTTTCATAGCAGTGATGCCAACTGCATTTTGATTTACGAAATTTTCATCGAATTCGCGTTTTTCATCCAGTAAGTAAGTACTTGATTTGTAAAGAAGGCCAAGAAATTGGTCATGCCAATAAATTACAATTTGTTGGAAAAATTTTGGCAGTATGGAACCAACAAAAATATGGTGTTTGAGCAAACGTTTGAACTTTATAAAAATAAAAAATTTGGTCAAATCTATAATCCAGACACTTCAACTTCGTGGATGGTAAATAAGGCATGATGAAAATATTCACAAATGGAAAAAACATTTTATATTTCTTCAAAATTACTCTACTTTGAGGCTCTCTAGCTCCGTAACTCTTTAAATTAAAGGATTCAATTTTTTTTTGAACAGTCTCACATTCGGAATAAACAACTTCACCAATTTTCGTCAAAATTCAAGTTGGATTTTTCTGTATTTAATCCATCCTAATTTTAATGTAGGTGTGCCATTACGATAACCATCAAGTACAATTATAACATACGTAAAGGTAGATAGGTATGCAATATGCATCGTACCTATTACCGCAATAATTACGTAGTTCGGAGGCAAGGCAAGCGACGCGGCGGAAATCAGAGCAGCGCGCCGCCGCGCCGCTGTTTAAACGAGCGCGCGTGTCGTATACCGTCAGGTCGCGTCGACGTCGATTCTTCGAAAATTACAACTTTGATGAGTCCACGTGCAGGCACGTGTATTATAAAGTTGTACGTCTACGTAGGTAAAACGCTACGCTACGTAACTTATCGAGTACCTAAGTATTAAGTACCTAGAATACTACCTAACACCTACCTATATGGAACTAGTTCTGTACATAAATTATGTATACTTAATGCTGATGCATAAATAAAAAAAAACTGATAAAAAGTCAACGTTGGTTGTCGGTAATTGCACATTTGCACAGCACATAGCACCTAGGTACATGTATAATTGTACGTGTATATTTCAATTGCAGATATATTAAGTATACACACAATATATTAATACAGTTGTATATTTGGAACATCTAAGTACTCGATACTGTAGTTAAGTACATGCTACGAGTACGGAGTATGAAGTACTTATGGTGTATGTGTCAGTGTGTCTTGATACACAGCGCCAGCGTCACCGTCGAATCGCGCAACAGGCAACAGGTCGTTGGCGAGATATGCGAATTTCGCTTGGATTTAAGCCTGTACGTTGACCAGTTAGAAATATTGGACGAAAATTTGCCAGGTTGTTCATTTTGAGTGGGCGATGCCTCAAAAATAAATTCGACCCCTCTATAGCCTAAAAAAAGTAAAAAGATAATTTTCCAAAAAAAAAATCAAAGTTTTTAAATCACAACATGTTGAAAACTTTCTGAAAAATTCTGAATTGCGATTTGTGTTTTCACATTATTTGAACCAAAGTTTGATCCATTTGATACCTATTTCGTAGCTTTCCACAAAAAAAAAATTGAAAATAGCAGATCGATGTTTTCCTGATATTTTGAATACCAGTTTTTGAGGTTTTCTCAAAGGAAAGAAATGATGCAATAATGTCTCAAAAGCTCAACTTTTACGTTCCATCTTCTTTTGCACTTATCGATTTAAAAAAAAATTATTTCTTTTTTTTATAAAATGTATTTTCAATAGTAAATTTTTCAATGATCTTTAAAAATTTCTCAATTTGAAAAAAAAATAGTGAAAAGGCTCCTTATTTGGTGATGAATTCGGCTTTTGATCTGAACTGGTCAAAAACAGTCAAAAAAGCTCTTAAATTCAACTTTTGATATAAAAACGATCTCCTATAGGTACTTTGATTTCACCCCCCCCCCCCCCCCCCTTCCATCACCAAGATATTTCCCCACCACGATTCATCGAAAATTTCATACCTAAAAAATTATCTTCATTATGTAACAGCATACAATAATATTTTGTTGAGAAAAATGAGAACACATTTTCTTTTTCTTTTTTTCGAGTCAATATTTGGGCAAAGGGGAATGGCATGGTTGAGTTTTCGATATAAATGTATCTTTCAGTAAATTTATAGGTATAGTTTTTCAAAACTCTGAAAATGGGTGGATCAAATAAAAATGTTTTAAAAAATGTACTTACCTACCTATTACCAATGGTATTTAGAACCATCATAGATATTTTTCGACACACTATGAAAAAACTTCATTGATCTCGATGCAAAAAAAAAAAAAAAACGTTGAATTGGCTACCCATATAATTTCAGTCAATTTTCGACTCAAAGTTTTTCGATTTGACCCCCAAAAAATTTTATGATGTCATGTCATCCCACGAAATATAAAACCACCCTTATTGTGATTTACGTGAAGTGGGGGAGCGAGAATTTTTATCCGCGTACCAAATTTTTTATTCAATTTTGTGAGCAGTCAAAAAATATTTTGAAAGAGGATTCAAAGTACAAAATTGAGCTCAGTTATTAAAAGCTTAATTTTCAACGAAAAAAAAATTAAGAAGCAATGCTACAGATTTGGAGCAACGGTTCAATAAGCTTCAGTCCCGTTTTCTCTCAGAGGGCTGCATTTTTTTAACAATTTCCCTCCCCAAATGTTATGAAAAGTATTTGAAATCATGAAAATTTTCAATTTTTAGAAATTATTGTTCGAACTAAGGCAAAACGGAAAATAAAATCAAGTAAAAATTTCACCAAATGAAAGGAAAAAACATTGAAGAATTATTGAAAATTCCCGTCAAAATTCGGTAAACAGATCAAGAAAAGAATTGAAATGACTGCAGAAAAATTTTCAAGTTGGTTTCAGGTTTCGATATTAAAATTTGTAGGTAAATAAAACACACGAGTGAGTCAAAGCCTGGATATGGAAATCGCCTTTAAAGGCTAAAAATAGATTTTTTGACACTGATCTTAGACCTTTCAGAAAGGGAAGACCAAGGGAGAACTTCTAATCAAAAACCAATTTTTTTCGTCTAAGGGTAGTTTCCTTATGTCAGCTTTCGTATAAAAATCTTTCAAATTGCAAAAAGTCAGAATAAAATTTTCATTTTTTTTTTTGAAAAGTAGAAAAAAAATCAAAATTTAAATCATGAACCAATTTTCAAACTGTATCAATAACGTTTAAAATTCTGAAAGGAAACCAATTTTCAGTTAATTTAGTTGAATGAAATCAAATTCTGCCAAAATTCTACAAATTGAAGAAAGATTCAATTATTCATAAAAAAAAAGGTGTTGAAACTCTTTTCGAGAAATCAATAAAATAATTTCGAACTCTCTCATCTCAAAAGATTTTGATTTTGAGTTTGAAATGGTCTAATGTAAAGAACACTATTTACACCTGTTTGGGAAAATTTTGCAAAAATCACTAAAATCAGGTATGGGTGGGGGGGGGGCAGACACAAAACGTTTTTCAGAAGGCTTGTATTTATCAGCCTTTTCTGTCCCAAGTTTGTTTCTGTTTTGAAAAAAAATCTATTAGGATTCAGTTTTTGCTCTAGAATCGCAGAATCTTAAAGGGATGGGCAGTACTCCAAAATTCCATCCAAATTCAAAAAAGTTGAAAATATTAGCGACTTATCGTTTCTTTATGATTTTTGAAGGGCTCGGTTCCAATATAAAATTGATTTTTGAATTCCACGTTTCTGATTCAATTTGCAAAGGCCCAAATTTTTCCCCAAAAAATGAGGAAAAAAATCGTTCGGAGTTCGAAAATTAATTGATCCTCTACCACCCCCTCACATAGTGTCTCGTTCCATCAAATACTAATTCTTTGGGCCGCTTTTTCTAAAAGGTCAAGAATCAGGGTCAACTCGAAAACCAATTTTTACCTTAAAGGGTGGTTTCAATATCCAGTCTCATTTATGTTTTTTGGAATGTTGGCTTTCCTCTTTTTATTTGAAACCTTTACCGAAAAAGTGATCCCTTTTCAACTTGAGACTAAAAACCCTCAAAAAAAGGAATAATAAAAAATTATAGTTTTTGAAAAAAAAAAAGTCCAATTTCAAATTCAACTTCCATTGATCACATGGTCACATTTATAAATAACCTTGGCACTTTTGGCTTATTTTCGATCAAAGCCCGATTTCATCATCTTAAAAGATGCAGGCCTCTTTCTCAAACCAACGGTGACCGAAAGAAACCCATCTTCCTTCTCTACTTCTTCCTTATAGACAAATTTTCGATAAAAGGCCAAGCCTAGGACCGGTTGAAACATGCATATACGCGTATTGGCGATGATTTATCGACATTTGAGTGCTGGGGAGGTGTGGTGGCAGTACGATTAGACTACTTAGGTATACGTATTTCTTGAAATATTTGAAAGGCAGGTGGCAGGTGGTATCTGGTGCAGATTCTCTTGCTTACGCATACTCATAGGCGATGCGGTAGTATTCCGATGGGCTGGCCGAGGCATGGTGTACATTTACCGCGCTGGACCCCTTTTCGTCTCTGCCCCAGCCTTAAAGATCCGACTACGTATATCGCATCATCGGACTCTGTTAATAATCTCAATTCGAGCTACCAATACTAAACCAAAGCAAACCAAACCAAAGTACTATAAGTACGAGGTGCGAACCATCTGCCATCTGCCGTTTTCTTCTTCTCTCTTCTGGCCTGTGCGATTTGTGTGGGAAACAAGCATCGAACTCGGTTCCCACGATTCACCCACTAAACATTATCAAATGTTGGCGCGTTATTAGAACACGCGTTGGGCACACACCTGCCACTAGACACCGAAACGATGCTGCAAGGAGGTGCGGGCGCAAACCAACTTTTTAGGGTTGTAACCCCTCGTCATTTTAACCATCGCAGCATTGAGTCGCCGCTGTACGTCTTTCTGCCTCTGCGTGTGCGTATATAAACCTATAAAAGCCGACTGCTGGCTTACTTTTTATCACAGTTCGCTACTCTACTTCATTGCTCGCTGTTGAGAAGTGCTCCTCCGCAAAATCAAATCTACTTTATCGAATCGTACTTGTAATTTCGTATTTTCAACTCGATTTATTTTTACGTAGAATTTTATCAATTTCTCGAAGACTTTTAGTGTTTTTTCGATCGACTTTTTAAACCAGTTTTACACATTTTTTGTTGTTTGGTTCGTGATTTCGTCGGAAATCTCGTCTACTGCTTACGTCTCCGTATTATCGATCTTGCTGCTGATTGCTGTTTTTTGGAATCGTCAATTTTCGAATTTGACCAGAATTTCGTCATGTCTGCTGTTCAAGCCTCAATCATGTTGGAAGATCGTAGTAAATTCGTCGACGTCGTTTCCAAGAACAAACGATTTTTAGCCAGGAAAATTCATAAATTGAAAAAGGTAAATATCGTCAATAATGGGTTTTCTTTTTTGTGGCTAGTTCGAGCTTAATTTTGTCAATTTTTGTCAATTTTTATCCAATTTTTGAAAAAATTTCGTTTATTTTTGGTTTTTTCTCTGTGGTTTAGGATGTGGGTATTTTCCGATTTGAAATTTTCTCCAATGTTTCGAAAATCTGAATTAAGCCCTTTTCGTAATTCAATGTTTTTTCATAAGCATTTCGGTTTTTTTTTCTGGAAGTGAATAATTTTCAAAATCTGGTTTTAATTTGAAATATTTATCAATTTTGTAAGTTTACTCCTTTAAAATGGAGAAATCATCTATTTTGATTACCCTTTGAACACTTCGAGATCCAATTTCACGTCTGAAATCAAAAACATGAATAAGAGTGGTCAAAGAAAAAAGAATTTCCAAATTTGAAAAATTTCTAGTTTTGGTTCCATTCCACCTGTAGAGGGTCGATTTTTGAGTTTGGGGCGAAAATTATTCCAAAAATGGATTCAAAAGTTTCAAAAAATCCCTTGCAACTATTCTTGAAAAATTCTTCGAATAATTTTTTTGTTTTCCTTTGTGTTTTTACACTTTTGTGGTTTGCAATTTAGTTGTTTTCATCTCCCTGAAAGGCAAAAAATTGACAAAATCTGTTTGAAAATTTCATCCTTATTTGTAATTATTGTTGCCTCTCTTGCGATTGATTATCTAACGTTATTGTTTCAATTTGATTATTTACAGATATTGAAAATGAGTTCGAGATTCTTTTACAAACACGAAACCGTCGCCTCCGATATCTCTTTGGAAGAATGGCAAAACCACCAAAATTCCATCGAAGAGCAAATGCAAAATTACGAAAACGAGCTCCTCGAAAAGAAACTGTCGGCTAAACAACACACCAAGGACACCTCCGATTCATTCGAACACGATCAAAACATCGCCAATGAAAACTGGGAAAATTGGGACAGTTGTTACTTATGCGCCCAAACGCAATATTCAATGCAACCGTCGATGCCCTCACCGCAGCCATCTCCGGCATCCGTCTGCTACGTATATATGCCCGGCCAAATCGACCCTGTTCCGGTGAGACTTCGCAATGCTAGAATCCCAGGAGGCGTTATGTGGATTGTTTATCGACCAGATCTCGACATATGCCACAGAGATAATCTTTACCAGATCACTTCAAATCAAATTGCTCAAGCTCAGCGTCCTATTCTTGTATGATTTTGAATTGAAATTTTTCCATTTTTACCTACATTGGGCTTTCATTTTTTATTTAAGTATGTCGTACGTTATTTTACGAAATGTGTGATATTGATATTTTTTATTCTCGAATTCGTTCAGCCAATTTTATTCGTACGTACTTATTTTGTAGATTATTTGAAACTTTGGGTAGTTCGTATTTTTTACATTTTTTTGTCTAGATTGTTAAAGATTTCTCGATTTCATCGTGAACATAATTTCTTCTCTTTTTTTTCTTTTAATTGTATAAAATTTTGTCTTCTTGCTTAATTTTGTTTTCATTAAGAACGTAGTCGAAAAAATTGGCTATTTTTTTCAATTCGTCTTAGATTTTATGTTATTTTCGTACGAATTTTTCTCATTTTAATGATCTCTTGTTATTGGTGATTTAGCTGTTAAGTTTAGATTTACGATTTTTATTCTTATTTTTCGTATCATCGTCAAGTTCTTATCGTTTAGATACTTTTGTCAATTACTTTCGAAATGATCGTCATATTTATGTGATAGTTGCTTACTTTTTTACGTACATAGCTATTCATTGCGAATAGTGAAATTGTCGAATAAAAGTTTACATTTCTTATCCACCTGTTTGTTTATTGATGGTTCCGGTATTTGCCACCTATATCCTGCAATGGATAGGTCTGGGTGTTTGGTAAATTGGTTCTTTGATTATGTGTCTATTATTGACTGAAGAATAGAAGTCATTTTACAATGATGCTTTAAATAAGGTAAGAAATGATGAGGGTAAAGCATATTTCCTGGATACACCTAAAGGTAGGTACAGGAAACACATTAGTAAGTATTGAAATTACTGCGATTAAAGTGAAGATTTTAAAAATATGATTCATTTTTGGGGTAAAACCATTCATCGAAAGACCATTTCTCTTCAAGATACCTTTAGAGATTTTTTACGTATAATTTATAATTTGAATTGAAGAAAAAAAATCTGGTTGTGAAAAAGTAAATTTGAATAGTTAATCAAAGCTTGAAAATAAATCTTGATATACGTATTTTCGATTGGAAATTTTTACGTATCTTGGGACTTATTTGCTGGGAAAATGTTTCTGTATTATTTTTTTCTTAAAAAATTTTCAAAACTAGGTCAGTTTTATGTGCAAGCAATAATAAGTACATACAAGAACAACAATCAGTAGAGATGGATTGTTTTGAAAAATTTTTGGTTAAAAAATCAAACGAGAGAAAATGACGAAGTCGTTTTTAGACTGTGAAAAAATTGATGGAAATTACATACACTTTACACCTCTCTTCCATAACTTCATCTCTCTATTCGATTGTTTCAGAAATCTCACTATTACGTACAAAAAATTTCAATTAATTGAGAGAAAAAATTGAATTTTCATTTTTTTTTTCAAAAATGGCAGCTATCGTGATTTTTTCATCAAAATTACCAAGATACCTTCACCTTTTTTTCAGAAATGTTTAAAAAAAAATACTTTTCTTTTTTTTCAATTTCTTGTCAAAAATTCCAAAAAAAAATTGTCGAAAAAAACTCTCGATGGATCACTTTAATAAATTGATGTTGACCTTTTTTTTAGACGTGGAAAAAGGTCTAGGGACCTATCCATATTGAGACCATTTTTAGAAATTTTTCTTCAAATATTTGTCAAATCAAAATAACTTGATGAAAAAAAAAGCAATATCAAGTTGATATTATGACAAATCTCATTTTCTCATGTCATTACTCAATACGATGCGAAATAAATGATTTTTTCGAAATATTTGATTACTCGACATTTAAAAATAATTGATTTCAGAACTTGAAATTTAGAACTTTTTTTAAATTCTCCATACATACGTATCGCTGAAAATTTCATATTTTTGCATCTGAGGCCATTTCAACAATGACACGTATTGCTTGAAACGTACGAAACGTGAAATGAATTCATTTCCGGTTTTATTTTTCAATACGAAAATTATAATTATTCGACCGAATTCCATTAGTCAAAACTGTCAACCTACGATTTCCAAACACAAAAAAATCCCACAGAGGGTGCGAACATATTTCGGATATCCGGATGCACATTGCACCAGTCAAGTTTAAACGATAATCAACAAATGTGTGCCAAATAACCATTATGATTTACGAATTGCAGACTTACTGCGAGTCAGACAAAGATAAAAAAGAAAGGAAAAAACACTGGCCCGGGTTCTTGGAATTACTTTTTTGTAAAGAATGTAGATAAGGGTATTTAAAGAAGCACCAGGGCGATTGTTTTTACAAAACTTGGTTTTAAGATTCGCTAATGATTGTATGTGTTTCATATTCCCATCAAAACTCACGTGCCTATCTATTGGTTCTCACACACAAATCAAAGGTTGCACTTGGAAGATAAATGAAACCGTTCTGAGAAATGAAACAATGGTGCGTTGGACATTGAAAGATGGCGCGGCTAAGCGCCAGCACCGTTAACGTTATTCTATCTAAATAGAAACAATTAACGTGCGCGGAGTGGTATCATTTCTCTCGATTTTTAAATACCTACGTACAGATGAAACCAGAAATTATATTTTTTGGTGATTCGTGAACGAAAATTGTAATCGAATTTTTATATCAATTTTGCAATTTTTTGTGCTCAAGGTACACACATATAATGCGCCTTTTTAACCCCAAGTGGGTGCAAAAAATTCGTTTCGGGGCTCATTTCAAGAAATACTTCTATATGAAAGATGAAAAAATCGAGGGAAAAAATCGAGAAGTTGGATTTTTACGCACCCTTAGTTTTTTGGATAAAAATTACGACAGTTGAATACACTTGATAAAAAATTAAGTAAAAAAAAACAATTTCATCGACATTTTTTTAGTTATCCACAAAAAAAACATTTTTTATATTGATGAAATTTGCTACCCTCCGACGGATGGATCTTTTGAAATTTTGGATCAATGGGCCAGAATATGAACAAGAAACACCAAAAATAACAATCCTGAATTTTCATTGGCTCCACAAAAAAAATTCTAAATTTTCATCTGGCCAAATTCTTATATGACTGAACCGAGTCTCGATTTAGCCAAAATTATTAAACAGCATATTTTGGAAAAAATCCATTCATTTATTTCGTATTTTTATCCTGGGAAATATTTTAGAGCAATGAAAACTTTTCTTCAACTGTTTTTCCAAGTGGATTTTCCATCATTCAAATTTCTCCTATTCCTTCCTGATGCAAGGAAAAATTCAGGTACCTGATTCAAAGTCCTCCAGTATTGTCTCGTAATCTCTCCAGGGCGAATTTTAGTGAATTACAAGGGTTTTGATACCTGATGATTTATCAAAAGTGACAAAAATTGTCAAATATGAAAATTGCTCTGACATTTTGAAAATGTAGCTTCAAAAAAATATTCTTCGATGTGAGATTCCATTAAATTTGAATTAATTAAAATTATTTAGCAATGTAAAATAAATTCAAAATTTGAAAGATTTCACTTGATAGAAAAATATCCAAAATTTTTTAGAGTAATAGGCACCTAGGTAGATAGGTTCTCCCAAATTTTTTTAAAAAAACTCTGTCAATTCGCCTCACTTCCTCCAACTTTCCCCTCTTCTCAACATTTTTTCAACTGATTTTCGAAAAAATTGTTCTACGAATTAAAATTTTCACCTGAGCTATTAGGTGTTTATTGGAATTCTACCCCTCCTCCCCATCCTTTCACTTTACAGATTTTTTTTCAATTCGTTCGATACAAATCTCAATTATACTCACAAAAAATCCTCAGATTCACCTAATTAATCGCCACTTTCCCAACTTTCGCAGCCATCCTGGCTATTTGACCATACCGTTTACATACCTTATGGCATCTAGACGCCCAGACCAAAGCAATGGATGAGGTTACTGTACGTGTACAAAGTTTATTTATGTACATTGTACTATACATTAAAGGAACAAGGACGAACTTGTTGAACTGCGAAGGGTAGATACGAAAAACAAAACGGAGGCGCGAGGTGCGAGACGTAAAACGTCATCTGGCAACCGTATGCGTATGCCGAGGAAGTGGCGGCCTTCCAGACGACCTTTCGCACTCGCTGTTTTTCCCACGACCACGGCCACGACTCGGGCCGTTGAGTCGACGGCGGTGCGGTGCGGCACGGGCGCATCAATTTAGGGCTACATGCAACATGCACCGGTGCAAACCAAGAAAGGCAAGCGCGGTAGCGGTACGACGCATAAATGCCTATTACGAATACCAGTATTGATGGTCTGGTAATTAGTATTTTTACTATTTAAAAACTAATTGCATATTGTTGCATAGCGATGTCACGTCCATGCAGCAAATTCTATCGCTGATCGAATATTACATAAAGGCCTGTGCGGATGTACCTCCACCCACCTTAATGTATAGGTACTTTGTTGCGTTCATTTTTCGCTTTTCACTTTTCAACACGTATCTTTTGCCTACCTGCTAAATTGGTTGGCGCCATGTAAAATTACCCGACTGAGCTGCAAAACTGCGGGAATGCGGATGGTAATCGATGCCGAAACCTTTCGCAACATTGCCTCATCATTCAACGACAGTCAAGTGTCTTTTTGCTGGTACCAAGGAGGCTGATGAAATGACGAATGTTCTTGTACACGTGTAAGGTGTGTGTGATGTGTATTACACATGGGTTCGGTTAATTGGCTCCAAAAAAAGTGACCCAAGTGACATGAAACTCGAATATTTGCATGTGTTTTTCAGAGCAGGGCGTTAGAAAAATTTTCTGAAAATTGGATGATTTTTTAAAAATTGTGTAATTTTTTAAGAATTGAAAAATTCCCCAAAAGATTGGATACTTTTCGAAAAATTGTACGATTTTCCGAAACCTGGAACGATTTTTTTTTTTCATTATCTTGATGATTTTTCTAAAAATTAAAAAAAGTTCCAAAACCTGAAAAATCTTTGAATATAGAATTCCACGAAACTAAAATAATTTCCTGAAATTTTAATCGTAGGATCACAAAAATAAATATTCTTGAAAAATTGGACACGGGTGTTTTAAAAAAATTGTGAATTTTCTGTTATTCGAGCAATAATTTTTTCAAAATTGGAAGATCAAAAATCAGACGATATTTTCCAAAACTATAATAGGGGAATTTTCACAACTTCGACAATTGCCAAAAAAATGAAAATTTTTCCAAATCTCCAAGTTGATGCAGATAGGTATTAAATACTTAAAAAATTTCCAAAATTTGAACGTTTTGATTTTTTTTTGTCACAAACTTAAACGAATTTTCAAATATACTGAGTACTGAAGAATTCAGAACTAGGGCTAAATTTCCAAATCTAGGTCAATTTTTTCCAACATTTGATCAATATTCAGAAAACTTGGGGAAAAAACTAAAATTTTTCTTGAAAGAATAGGAAATACCTCAAAATTTGATTTTTTATTACTTGAGCCGAAACGATTTTGAAGAATTTTCCAGCATTAGAACAAGTTCTCAATTTTTTCAATTCTCTGAATATTGGATAATTTTAAAAAAATTTAGACAATTTTCTAAGTATTGACAATTTTTCTAAAATTGTTGCATTTTCCTACAGGTCAACAATTTTCCAAAAGAAAAAAAAATGAACAATTCTCCACTAAATTGACTCATTTTTTCAAGAACTAGGGGGGAAAATTCTAGTCTAGGACACCTGTCCGAAACATGGACTGCATTTTTAAAACATCCTAAACGATATTTTTCAATGGATACTTGGAACAATTTTTCTCCAAAACTTGGACCACATTTCCAAAAATTCGTTCAAAAACTGAAATGAGATGAATACACCAATGAATAATTCTACAAAAAATTCAACTTTAAAAAAGTTCAAAATTTACAGAATTAGAATTCCGTTTTCTGTCACTTTTTTTTGAAAACATTAATAGATACTTACATAATTTTTTACTAGAAAATTCAAGTCACCAGTGGATCTAAAAAACAAATCCTTATGCCATTTTCCGAATTTTTCTTTCCATTTTCATATCCTTTTTTACTTCAATTCCTTTTCCTTCGTTATTCTTTGATTAGGTACATTTTTTTTCTTTGGTTTTTGTAGCAATTTGAAAAAAATTGATTTTGGTGACTTGGAGAAAATAGTATCTAAAATTGACAAATTAGACACCTCAAGTATTTAATTTTAATATTTCCTCTACTCCTCTTCAGTGCAGAATTTCGGTTATTTTTTTTTCGAAAAGAGCATTGCCTTAGGTCAAAAATAAGAAATGAATATCAATTTTCCACATTTTATTTTGATGACATTTCTGCTGCAGAGTTGTATGGATTCAACGTAGCAGTCTCTAATCTAAAAATTTACTTAGACCTTTCATCGATTAAATATGGCCCAGCTCATCAATTTGCATAATCCGACGTCTGAAGGCGTTGAAGTTTACAGATAGGTAAGTCAGTCTTGGATAAGGTGAAAATTTTCCTAAAGCTACGAATCTCTCAAAATTGCTACTAATTTATTTCGCAAATCAAAAATAAGGTAAGAACTAAATCTCAGCTCATCAGATCAAATTTTCATATTTTGCATATTTCCAGGGTCATTGAATACCTAATTTCATCGTGAATTTTTAATTCGCCTCTGTTCTCCAAACGAACTCTACACACCCGAGATACACGTACGAAGTACCCAGAATAAAAGGTTTTATTTATTATTCATTTTTCTCGGGTATTATTATTAGGTACTTTTTTCCAAATAGATACCTATGTATAGTATCGGTACAAGACTTCACCACCACAAGCAAGGAAAGGCCAAGGGAGGATAACGCGCGGATAATAAAAGATTATAAGAGAAAAAAAGAAGAAAAGAAAGATCACGTGCAAGGAGTGATGCTAGACTAGGTATACGGTTATTTTTAAAAACGAAAACGGAATAGAGAAGTCTTCCTTTTTATTCATGGTTCGACGTGTTTTGTACGAGTATTTTATATAATATAATTTGGATCGGGGATTGGAAATGAGGGGTTTCTCGTTCTCCATTCTCATACATAGGTAATACCTAGGCTACGCGGGCACACCACTACTGAGACAGACACACTTATACAATACAGCATTCAGCATACACAGCAACATAAGAGAAGAGTGAATCACGTTCACGTCTTGCACGGGGACCACCATTTGTTACTAACAACAACCCGCTCCTGATGAACGCGGACGAAACGAGAGACGAAGTAAAGCAGAACCGTGGGAAAGCAGAAGGCCGCCCGTCGTAAGATCGCCTTAAGCGTCCCCTGGCCCCGGAACCAAAACAGCTACTAGGTTAAGACATTGCGTCCAATCATCTAGTGGTTTGAAAACTGGCGGCTTTTATGTATCTTTATAGGTCTGTAATGTTGGTATTTATTTTCAAATATCGTAGTCCGAGGCTGGACGATTCTTCATGATGATGATGATACTCAGAGGTGTGGAAAAATGAGGTACGGGGAGGGGGTGGATTGCACCCAAAAAATTCTGCCAGGAGTTTAAACAGTCATTGGAACCCCGTCCCTTCCAAATTACATCGAATAGAAAATTTCAAAGCATTAAAACATGAAAAAATTGTGTTTTTTGGAAATAGGTATGAGAAAAATCGAAGTTACGTGAATTATTTCAATCGACAATGTAAATGGAAGCTCATGTATTTGGCTCCTTCCTCGAAAATCCTTCTGATGTTCCAAGTCTTCGTTCTCATTTTTAACTCCTCTACCCTAAAAAAAAGCCTTTGACGTAATAGATGATCCTTATTGTACATACTTACATGACTCTTTCCTCTTGAAGTTGATTCCTAAGGAAAAATTGACAGTTTTGAGAAGATCTGGGCTTATAAATTACAGTTCTGGGTATTATCTAGATCATATTTCAATTTTTGATCTTGATCTGATAAAAGATCGTATTTTTTCAAGATTTTCGTAATATTCTTTGGAAATTCGTGTAAATTTTCTGACGTGTCAGTCAACAATATACCTAAATCAGATATTAGGTGTCGACCAAGTTTTGAGGCTAAAAATTTTGATATTTCCAAGAGGAAAAATTCATTTTTTTCACAGTGTAATCCCCCCACCTCCCTCCAAAAAAAAACACGTTTCTCAACAAATGGCGAATACAAAAATTAGTTAGAACAATTCGACCAAAGCGGAGCGAGGGAACATTTTTTGAAAAATTTTCAATGAAAAGGAGTTCAAAAAGTTCGAATAATTTATTCTTCTAGATTATTACAAAATTCCAGCAAAAATTTAAAAATTTCCCACTTTCCTTGATTTTTCCAGATGATAGAAATTCTCTGACTTATTTTCCCGGTCCTTCAGTCGCATGAGGAAGTAGTTTTCCTGGAGGAGGAGGGGGAGGGATCTTCTCATGATTCTGTAACATTTGTCACAGAAATTAATTACCTCTGAAGATAAATGAATCTGAAATAAGTTTTTGATTTCATAAAATCAGTAGTGTGCAGTGACGTACCAAAGTTCAAAAAACTAGGAGGCAAAATTTCAAAATTTCCTGTTTATTTTTTGAAAAAATATTGAAAATTAATTTACTTTGGCACGATACGGAATGTTTTTTGGGGGAGGGGGTGGATGGCAAAAATTTTCTGGCCTAGCCGAATGTTTTGCTTCCTCCTCCTTCATTCTTCATCATGGTTGAAACCCCCAATTGGAGAACTGCAGAAAAATTATGATTAATTTTTTATTGAAAATTTTTCCGATTTCTATGTGAATTTGAGAGAAATGAACTTGACTTGAGCAAAGCAAGAGCGAACATTTTAGAAAACCTCGAATTTAAGGTGTAGGTAATAAAACATACTTCATATTATTATTTAATAAACTTGAATAAAAAATAACCCAATTTTATTTCAAGTTCATTGAGCCAGAAATATGTACAATGAGACCGAGAGTATTAGTGAGACTAAATCTCCTAAAAAATTGATTTTTAAATATTGAAAATATGTTTTAAGGTGAAAAAATATATCAAAATGGGTTGAACGATTTTGGAGGAAAAAAATGAAAAAACACTTTTGTAGGATTTAGATGAAGTACGATAAGACCGAGCCCACCCAGGTTAAAGTTCATGAAAAATTTATATTTGGAAGGTAATTTCAGAATTGGATTGTGATTTCTGAAAAACAGTCTTTTCCCCCAAACTTTTCTCATTTCTAGGTCAAATTCGCCAATTTTTTTCTTTTTAGGCGAATTTGTCAGCTTTTTCCACCATCATTATGTCCGAGAAAGTGTCCCCCATCCACCCTCCCCCTCTTTTTTTCACGATACTCTTGGAACTAGGTCTAGAAAAGATGACGACTTCGGATCCGAAAATTTTTTGTATTTTTCCGACTCATTAATTTGAAAAACAGCGTTTAGTATAATTTGATAATAACGAAGCATTGAACGTTGAATTCTGGTCTAATTATTTTAGAATTTTAGATTTTTTTTTACAGTACAGAAATAATCTGTACGATCTGATCTTTGAATTTTTTATGATCATAGATCGAACTATTATCTTTTGAAATGATCTTGATCTGACCTTGCTGCTTAAATCTGATATATGAGTTTATCTGAAAAAAACCACTCTTTGAAAATTGTCCACATCTCTCGTACGATCTGCTCAGATTTGAATACGATTAGTTCTCCTCAAATACATTTCGATCACCCAAGCTCATCAGATCTCATCAAATCTAACGATTTTTCCTCGGGATTGACCTGCTCATTTCTGAAATGATCTAAGTATATTTTCTCAGATTGATTCAATTCTCAGACCAGATCATTTTCCCTCTTTATACTACTTAATATTACATTGCATGTACGTCAATATAAATAGATACCTGCCACTTCTCAGGCACAACAGAGAATACGTGAACCATTTTCTACGTACTGCTCGTGCGTCATGTAAATTTTTTTACATACGATTTTCATTAAAATACGTACGTAGAGGTACGTACGAAGGTGTGATCGAGTTAAATATTCGTTGAATTCTATCTTAAGACAAAAAGGAAGTAGAAACCGAACAATCGCGCGTCAACGAATCCGGAATAATACGCTACCTAATGATTTTTTCAAAATTCTTAATAATCTATGACGCCGATGGCTGCGCGTCAGATATGAAACCGGCTCGACGATCGCGCCAGGCCAATATTTGGAAACCCTGGCCGTTGACTGGCACTAGCTCTGACACCGGCACGGCACGGCAGCGGCAGTATGCTCCTTACTCCGACGGTACGCCGCGCTGCTGCGAAGATCGTGGGAATGTTGCAGGCTGTACGCGGTGAAAACATCTTTTTATTCCGCACGTGCTTTATCTCTTTTATGCTTTTTATGCGGTATGCGCCTTCTCCGCCACGTCCCGCCCTGCTGCCATCACGTCTTGCTTCGCTTCTTGTAGATACTCGACGTAGCTGTGGCCGCAGCGTAATATATACACGAAGCTCGTAACTTGGTTGGTATGTAATGTACTTATTCGTATCTTTGAAAGGTATCGGCGTCGGGATGCTTAACTCGGTGGCAGTCAGCGGTGCATGGATCATTGATCAGGCCATGGAGTAGAGGGGAATGGCTGATTAGGATGTTTTGATGCGAAGAAATCTTGCAGTAATTGAGATGACGTTTTTTATCAGCGATCTTTAACTGGTAATCAGCAAAATTTCGCCGGGTAATTGGTCAAAAATCAGCGATTCGTTGAAAACGTATTTTCTCAAGTTCCCAGCTCAATTGAATTTCAATGTTGAACTAATTTTGAAAAAAACAAACTTTCTTATGCCATTTTTGAGTAGTGCCACCAGAAATCTTGGTCAATTTATAACAAGGAGCTATTCGAGTGTCTACTTACAGCTCTATGAACCTCAACTATACCAAAAATAGATGCCACTTTTCGGCCTTCACAGGAGAACTGAAATGTTCCAAATTTCGAATCTGATTTTTTTTTTTTTATTTTCATCTAATAATTCGAATCGCTCACACAGCACTTAATCGAGCCAGATAAGATTTTTGGTCATATCTCCATTTTTGATTCACAAAATTTCCATAAAATTCAATGGCTTGAAAACTTGACCATTTTTGAGAGGAATGGAGGACTGGAGGAGGAGGAGAATTGAGATAATTTTAGATTAATTTTCTGAAAATGGAGGTGTTTCAAATTTTGAACATTCGAGAACCATATGCCAACCATTACTTTCCGAAATTTCAAGTCCATGAAAAACATCCAAGAGGCCAAAAAATTTTCAAACTGATTTCATAAGTGACTGGCCTCGTAGGAATGCGTTATTTATGCTCAACTTCAAAATTGAAGGGCTTATTCAAGATGATAATTTTTGAAAAATTATTAGCTCTTTCAATTTTGAGTGAAAGCAAAAAGTATATAAAATTATATTTTTTGTTGAATAATTTTTCATATTTTTTTTAGGTACTGTACCTAAAATTATCTTTAAAAATATGGAACCTGGACAAAAAAAGTTCCCTGGTCGTTATCAGTTATCCATAAAAGAAATTCATCGGTTTTGGGGAAATTTCAACACATCATCTCACTGATTAAGTGAGTATTACTGAATTTTACCGAATGAGACAGCATGCACCTACTACTTACAAAAACTAGTATGTGGCACAGAGGAGTGTTCAACTCTTCTGGTCAATTTTTCGTACCCTCCGAACATGAAATGCCAAACAAAAATGAACAATGAAAACAAACACGTTCCAAGGTACTTATCTTTTAAAAAAATATTACACAATTTTTCCCTAATTTACTCTCTCATTTATAAATCAGTGAAAATAATCAAAAATCACTGAGAAACAGTCAGAATTGCAGCACAGTAATAATTTTTTTACTGAATAGAAAATGGTGAAAATTGACTGAAAAAAATTGGTGAAAATAGACTGAAAACAAATAAGAGAAAATTAATTGAAAACAAATCAGTGAAAATCACTGAAAACAAATCAGTGAAAATTTCTGAAAACAAATCAGTGAAAAATCACTGAAAACAAATCAGTGAAATTTTCTAAAAACAAATCAGTGAAAATTTCTTAAAACAAATCAGTGAAAATTCATTGAGAACAAAACAGTGAAAATTCACTGAAAACAAATTAGTGAAAATTGACTGAAAAAATTGGTGAAAATTCACTGAAAACAAATTAGTGAAAATAGACTGAAAACAAATCAGTGAAATTTTCTAAAAACAAATCAGTGAAAATTTCTTAAAACAAATCAGTGAAAATTCATTGAGAACAAAACAGTGAAAATTCACTGAAAACAAATTAGTGAAAATAGACTGAAAATAAATCAGTGTAAATCAGTGAAGACAAATCAGTGAAAATTTCTGAAAACAAATCAGTGAAAATTCACTGAAAAAATTGGTTAAAATTCACTGAAAACAAATCAGTGAAAATTCACTAAAAACAAATCGAAATCGGTGAAAATTTACTGAAAACAAAGCAGTGGAAATTCACGAAAAAGTCGGTGTAATTTATGAATTTATAGCTAAAAATCAGTGAAAACATTGAAAAATCATTGAATTTTGCTAATTTTCCAAAGATTTCCACTGTTTTTTTTTCAAAGTAATAAATTTTATTGTTTTCAATGAAAATTTTTTCACTGATTCTTTTTCTAAATTCATGAACTCTGCTGTCTATTTAGTGAATTTTCACTGATTTGTTTTCAGTGAAAGTTTTTTTTACTAAATTTCTACTGTGCTGCAATTCTGTTTCTCAGTGATTTGCGATTATTTTCACTGATATATGATTGAGAGAGTAGAAATGAGGGTTTCGAAACGTCTTGGAACCTATCTAAGATTTGTTTTTCAATTTAATGAAGCTGAGATACCGAAATATAGGTACATTTTTCGACCTTTCAATAAAATTTTTGGATATCTTTGAGTTCGAGTGTTCGACTTTGGTTTCAAAACTGAACCTTCAATAAAGCAGAATGTCCTGAATGTCATCAAATTTGAAAATTTTCAATTTTATCGAGTGAGGTGTCAAAATAAATGTTTCTTGATGCCACCGAATAGTTTTCCATTGTAAACCTTCACTCTCTCTCACTTCGGCCATTAAACTTATCTTTGTAGTTGAAAAAAAAAAGTGAAAAATCATCCAATGTTGTTCCCAATTCCTCGCCTTGTCTTCTTCACCGCTTACCAAGAGTTAAAGTACCTACTACCTAATTGCATAAAGAAATGGTACGAGATACTTACAATGCATATGCACCGTAATTGTATACTTATGTATCTCTCTACCTGGACCTCCTCGTAGGTATAATGTGTTGGTATGCGCGCACCCGTCCGACACGAACGCGGAACGCGATCGGATAAATCGGTTCTCGGTTCCCAGTTTCCCACGCATCTACGATACGCGAACGCGAGGTGAATAATAGGCGTTCGCGTTCGAGACACAAGGCATAAGTCTCCCTTACACCGTCTCCCGTCCATCGTACCAATGTACCATCACCATGTGCATTTCTCAAGTAGGTAGGTCTAGGTATGCGATGCGATTCATGCCCGCGCGCGTTTTGTTGATAAATGTTAAATGCTCGCGTTAGTCTTGGCCGTTGGACCACGGACGGGTGGAGGTAGATCGACGACGCGACGTGTTGTTGTTGGTTTTCTGTAATTCACCACCTGCCTTATTTTCCCACGTTTTTCGCTTTCGGTATCGGTATCGCGGTATCGGTACCTCTACCGAATGCCTCGCCTACATATGTACAGCTAGTCAGCTACCCATCAAAATTAGTAGAATGAAGTAATTTTCCAATGTTGGAGCATTCAGTGACCAGAATTGATGGTATTGAGTTATTTTTGTTAAGGAATCGGGGTTTCATTATTTTTTACCTTTTTTTTTCGAAGGTGATGCTAAATTATGGTTTAATGTGATTCAATTTGATCGTTTCGAAGCAGGTGCGGATCCAGTGAGGAAAGAGAGGGTTGAAAATGTGCTAAAAAAGGGTCGAAAAGGCATAATTCTCCAAGAAATTTGTTCCATCCGAGTTGATCAATATTAAAGTCCTTGTTTATGCAAAATATCTTCATATTTTGGGAAATTCTCTTAAAAATTATGTCATAGGTAGGTATTTGTTTTTTTTAATCATCAAATTGGAGTTTGTCCCCAAAAGAAGGTACTTTCTATTTTGAGATGAAAACAACTTCGAAAATGAATTCAGCATTTGCATAAAATTGGAGAGGATCTTCAACATCTGAGGTGAAAACAATTTTAGAAATCAATTCAAAACATTAAAAAATTCATTTTTATGAGAGCCTGAATCCAGGAATCACTTTTGGGGTAAAAAATTAGTTTTCAAGTTGAAAACTCCTCCCCCCCATGTTACTGCTTCTGAGAGACCCAAAATCAGGGTGAAATCAGAAACCAATTTCCCCACCATAAGGGTGATTTCTCAATTCGGGGCCACATATTTTAATACCCAACAAAATATTTTTCAAAATTTTGGTAATTTCTTCCGTAAAAAGAGAGAGAATGATTTTAAAAATGATTTCTCGCATCAAAAAGTCCTCATTTACGTATTTTGTTTTGATGTAATCGGTGATCTCCTGTCTTAAAAAAAATTTTTACCCCATTGTCGTACAATGGTAGGGGGAAGGGGATCTTCTGGTATCACACTCGAGACTCGAGTAGGTATATTAAACTCGTTTTTTTTTTCAACATTTTGCAAACCAATTAAAAAAAGTGATAACAAACGAGCAGATACATACATAAGAGCCGAATTTTTAGTTCGACTTTGTACATATCAAATTGAATCGAAAATGAAGTCACAAGTGACTCTTCTGATCTCATTTATTTTTTACTAGTTCTCCATAACCGCCATTCTCATCTTTAAAGGGACTTGAAAATTGGTCTGGTAATTTTTATGCAACTGCAATTTTTTTACCAAACCAACTTCAATTTTGAAGAGTCACAGGTTTTGCTTCCAGTAACATTAAAAATCACATAAAAACATCAAAAAACACCAAAATTAACATCAAAACAATCAAAAGTTGAACCAAAAACATCAAAAATCGCATTTAATTGGGTTTTCACAGTTATGGAAAAGCATTGAAAGGAGATTCAAAATCTGCGTTTGATCCAATTTTGAGAACATAGGTGAAGATAGGAGGGGGAGGGTGTCGATCCAAATGTAAAATTGCCTCCCCCTGCCCTCAAAAAATCTGTATATTTGTTCCACTCAAAAAAAATCGCAAAGATTAAATTTTCAAGAGACAAACTATCAATATGTGACAAATTTCTTTTTTTTCAAGTTGCTAAAAAATTTCAAAAATCACGAAATTCAATGACACAATAATAGGGGAAGAAAAATTTTTGAAAGGTTAAAAACCAATATTTTAGTTTTGTGTTCATTGTTTTACCTGGGGCTCAAGCCCCCTCCCCCTTCCTCCCAAGAAAGTTACAGTCCATCTCCGGCTAAATTTGAGAAGCTCAAAACTGACTCGATTTACTCTTCTTTCAACCAAAAAATTTTCAAAACGAAATCTCGATGCGCGTGGGGAAGGGAGAGGGAGAGGGGGTACAAAAGTCCTAAAATTTCACTACAATTCAAAACAATATCAAGTGAAGCAATATTTCAATTTCCACTTTCTTGAAGGTGCTCAGCTCAAATGGGCATTAATTTTTTTCATCTAATCCCTCTGACATCCCCTCCCCCACACTACACTCTTCGTAAAGATGAAGAAAAATTTGAAAAAGAAAATGAAAATTGACATGTGAAAAGTTTTTGTTCCAGATTTGTGAAAGCACGAAAATCGAAAACCTATTTATTTATTTTTGATAAGGTCTTTCAGTGCCTCCCCCTCCAATCACTAAAAATTTTAGAATAAATATAAAAAATAAAATTAGCGAGAGACACATTAATTCTCACTAATTCAAATCGCTCCCTGCTCTAATATCGATTTGATTTGAAAATTTGATCGAATACTTTCCTGATTTAAATTTCCCAGATTATTTATTTAGGAGGAGGGAAATAATGAGTACTTTAATCGAATTGTTAAGAAGGTCAAATCCATTGCTAGTGACAAAATTCACTCAGTGAGCCTCAATTAACTCAATATGAAAAATTTTTGGCTCTCGAGCTCACTCGATATGGACTTTGGTCATATCAACATCAAAAAATTGATAGAAAACTTCATTTTGGAGCCTCAAAATGAGCGACGAAGAGTTTGAAAGCTGGACCTGAAAAAATCAGTGTCCAATCAATAGCCACCAATTATTTCAAAAATTCGCCTAAAAATTATACATTTTACTCGATCCAGTGCACCTAAATATAGAATTTTTTCCTGTTTCGCCAAATTTATACCTAAACACGTTTTTTCTCTCATTTTTTTTGCCATTTAATTCTCGAGTGTTTCCCTGTCTCCAAGTTACTTAGATAATACAGCGCATAAGTATGTACATTTTAATGTTTACCACTCGGTAGTTACTTAGGCGGGGTACGAGCAGAATTTACGTTGCTCGATGAAGAGAACGCGTTTCGCGTTCTTTTCTTCTCTCGCTCCTTGCCATTCCATCGTCGAGTTTCTCTCTTCGCCTCTCGATGTCGATAACAAGAAGCGTGCAGAGAACGCGTCCTAAAGGTTTAATTATTCTGTTGGGTATAAACGCGTTTCCATTATTGATTGTCATCATTAACAATAACAGGTTTTTATTAGCATGCTCGAGAGAGGTGGAGAGGTTATTCGAATAAGTTAATGCTCTGTTTACGTATGCGTTTGTGATTAGACGCGTTCGTCGTCCGCTCCTTTCTCGCCTCTCTCTCTCTGGTCCCCGGTGAATGTGGCGAGACGGTATGAAGATGAAGATACACCACAGATACGTGTTTTTGTCTCTATGACGAGCTGAATTCGGGGAAGTGACAACTCGATAATGAAGTAAATGGAAAAGTACTCGATCTCTGAGATTCCACTGTTGTTTGATACTTGACATTTCAAAAAAAAAAAAAGCTTTAATACAAGGAGAACAGCGGTAGGTGTATTTTGCCATTTTTCAAGTATGTAGCCTAAAACCTAAAAAATTTTGACGTAGGCTAATCTATTTTCCCTGAGGTTGCGTCGAGACAAATTCCATTTACGATTACTTCGAGTTTTGCAACTCGTCAGACGTGGAAAAAAAAAAAGAAAAGTTGCGATTTTCCATTTTCCAAGATGACGTACCACAACATTATGTAAAACTGTCGTAACGAAGGCGCGAGGCAAGGTGGGACAAGGCGACTTGACGTCAACGAAACGACGATATATCTACGCGGTATAACGTGAATTGATTTCGTGCAATCGTACGACTTTATGACGCTGCGGATTACGTCTACGTTTACGTGGTACATTGAACGTAGCACGTTGGTTGAGGTAGACTGATGCGGATTCAGGATGTAGGTATAGATACATATTTTCAATTTTTTCGATCGATTGGAGTACAGTTTTTCGAAATCTGTGAGGAGTAGGTACTGGTGAGGGGGTATTCCAGCTGCCAATAGAATTTCGGGTCGAAAAAAATGTAGGTATTGAAAATTCATCATAAAAAAAGTTCCAACATTTCAGAAGTCGAAGTTCATTTTTCGGATTCTGACAAATTTTTCGAACTTCAAAATTATCCCATTGCCCTGCAAAAATTAAAATTTGATTTAATTAACAAAAAAACCCTGAAATTTGGGATACATCCTATTTTTGACCTTCCAAATCGATTGGAAGTGGTTTCGAGACGTTTCGAAATCTCTACAAAATTTTAAAATTTTTTTAGTAGGTACTACAAAAAATCTTGTCTTGTGAATTTTAGCAGATAAATATTAAAATTTAATCGATTGAAGCAAAATTTTTCAAATTTATACTTTTCTCCAGCAAAAATATTTGGAAAAATTATTTGAAAAACGTCTAAATTAAGGTAAGATGCTAAAAATTGATAGATTCCTTGTTATTAAGCTCTCAAATCGATTGAAATTGGTTCCGAGACGTATTGGAGACTCCAGAAAATTTTGGGAATTCCCAGTACCTAAAAAAATATATTTCAAGTCTTTTTCTTAAATAGAAGGACATTTACCCACCCCCACCCCCTCCCGTTCAATCAGATAGAGATTTTCAATTTCAAATAATTAAAACATGAAATATTTTTTTGGCGGGGATAAAAATCCCACTTTTTTCGAGGCTTCCAAAAAAGAAGCTTCCAAAACCGATATCTATATGCAAATCATCAAAAAACTTCATTACACTACTGTAACTTATAAATATTTATGGAAATTGTTCAAAATTTTTAATTTTTGTGGAAAAAGAGCAAGAGCTGGATTGAAAATTCCTCAAAAAATTATTCAAGTTCTGACCTCCCTTTCCCTTCATGAAACATTCCTGGTTTCATCACAAAGGTGGTTCGGATTCAGACCATGTTTTTTTTTTCAAATTTCGGAGAATTTCTAAATTTTCTGGAATCATAAAGTATTTTGAAACTATTTTCAATCGATATCGATCATCGGAAATTTCGTCAACACTGAATTTGACTCCATTATCCCGATAAAATCAAACATTGATTATTCCATTCTCAAATTCTTTGCTTTCAGGGCTCGGGGCCATTCAGTACTTTCATCTTCCTCTGTTCTCAAAACTCTTTCTCCACCCGAAAAAAAAAGTAGACCGTGGCTATAAATTTGTATACCACTTGACACTTAAATATAGATGCCACCTCGACCATTCTTTGGTCGTAAAATGTAACGTAAGCAGTTTTACCGACGACGACAATGATAATGATATAATTAGGTATCATCGTCGTTTAATCGAGTTTCACAGTACTGACCGCTGGTCGCGCGTTGCCCGCTCGTCTGCTCCCTCGGTTACTCGACAATCGCTATTTGGTATTCGGTATTTGGCATACGCATTACACACGTAAATACGTAATACATAAATATTATTATGTTGACTGTTAGCGATGAGGAATGGCGCGATAGCGCGAGGCCAGCGGCGGGGTGAAGGGAAAACAAGCGAACGAGCTAGTTTAATATGCACTAACGTAACAGTGTAAGAAATAAGAGATAATAAATACATACACCGCCGTCTAAGTGTGGAAATTTATGTATTGTTGGCAATCCTTTGGAGTTTCTAATTTCCAAAAATATTTTTGTTTTTTGGTTCTGAAAAACAATCCGGAAAAAAAAGTTTATCGAAGGGAAATACAAAAAAAATGTTTAAAAAATATGCAAAATATTTTCACTCTTCATAGATCTACAGTTTTTGATCACGTACATATGTTTTCGATCTCGATCTGTCATTTTTACTCTAGAACCATCCCTTTTCAAATCTGGATTTTTAAAATTGATTGATTTTCGATTTCAGTAATTTTTAAAGGGGTAATCTTAGCGAACCTTCAAGAAGATATACAATAAAATATCGCATTTTTTCAGTACAAAAGAAATAACTAAATAGGATGAAATATTGAGAAAAAACTGTACTTGGTTCTATGAAAAAAAAATCATTTCTCAAGCCAGCAATGAATAAATAAATGCTTCAAAACGTGACAAAATCGTAATTTTTCATGAATAGGTATTTCAAAAAATCTCAGCTCGAGTTATGGTGGACCAAAATTAAAACTTTTTAGCTGTTTTTGCTCTTTGAAGCCAAGAAAATGGAAATTACATGGGGGAAAAGACTAGAAAATTATAAGGAATGAATTTTCATTTCTGACGATTTCTTCATTCGCGAGGCCGAGTCAAGCTTGAAAATAATGAATTCTCAAGGAAGAAATTTACAAAATTATTTTTACACTAAAATTATTTAATATTCTTGCTGTTTTCTGAGTTTCTTGCTACAAAAGTAAAATTCACACTATTATCTGATTTTTCATAGTTTTTTTTTGTCCTTGGGCATTTAATTTGGACATCGTGTCCCAAAAAAACTCCCATTCAAACGTAGTGTTCCATAAAAACTTCCCATTTGAACGTAGTATCTTTCCAAAAAAAGTTTGACCTTTTACTGCATAGGTGGTCATATATGACCACAGTTATGCCCCACTTTCAAAAATTGTCAAAAAATTCAAAAATCTACAAAACTTTACTTTACACGTTTCATGAACGTCCCAATACACCATGTTTCATAATTTATTTTCATATTTTCGTTTTTATAATCCCCCCTCCCCCCCAAAAAAATTAATTTGAAATTTTCTGAAAATTTTGAAGAAAATTCATGCACTTAAGGGTGGGTAGAGTTCGAAAAAAAACCATAATTATTGGGGCATAGTTTCCTGCTGTTTTCTTCCTACAAAGTAAAATTCACACTATCATCTGATTTTTCATAGTTTTTTTTTTGCCTTGAGCATCTAATTTGGACATCATGTCCCAAAAAACTCTCATTCAAACAGTGTTCCAAAAATTTTTCATTTAAATGTAGTATAAATCTTTATGAAAAAAAAAAAAAAAAAAAAAAGGTAATTAAGGTGGAGTGCGAAAAAAAAACAATAGGACATGGTGTCCTGCTGTTTTCTTTCTACAAAGTAAAATTTACACAATTACGTATTTTTTCGCATTTTTGTTTTTTTCAGTGGACATCTTACTTAGACGTTCTATCCCAAAACTATTCATTTAGCAATTTGGACATTATAAAATGTCCCAAAAAAACAGATATTCAGACAGTGTTCTAAAAACCTCCCATTTAAACGTTGTATTTTTTTTTTCAACTCAATTATTAGGATAGAGTGCAAAAAAACCACAAGCGGGACATAGTGTCCTAAATAAAATAAAAATACAATTTGAACGTGATTTTCCAGAACACCTCAATAATACATTACAAAACTCAACATTTTTTACTGAAAAAGAATAATTCTGAGATCGATTCTTCTCGAAATATTCGGATCAAATCAAATTCGAAATTCATCGAAAATTGATTGTAGGGCTAGCGACAATATTTTTATCTCTACACCTTCATTTCGCCTCAAATATCTTTATATCTTTTACCTCACATATTAATCAAAAAATCACCCCTTCTCGCCCTCTTTTCGCAATAATTTTCTTCAATTCAAACATAGATCAAACACAATTTTCAGGGGAAAATGGCCAAACCAAAAAATAATCTTCACGTTCGAATTCACCTGGTCAAAGTACCACTTAAATCACTATTAAATCGATCATCTTTCAAAGTCTCAAAATTCATTTTTTCACAGCCAATTTCTCAAATTTTAACCATTTTTTCAGAAAAAATGCACCGAAAGGAAAAACACCCAATGATTCGTGCTCAATTAATCAAAATATCTCCATAGACACTATTTTCGTGGCCATTACACTTGATACCTAAAAAATCTTCGTTGGATCACTGATTTTTCGTGATTGATTGCAAAAAATCAATCCTAAAAAATACTTTTTGAGGCTTTGAGTAAGAAGACCCCAGAAGAAGTGTTTATAGGGATATTTTGACTTCCTGGGTGGAAAATCAGCATGAAATTTCCCTTTAATCATTTTTTCTCACATAAAATATTCAAAATTTGAGATATCCCAAATAAAATGACGAATTTTGAGACTTTGAAGGAGACAATCACTTAGATGAGACATAAAAGGGTAATATGGCCAGCTAAGTACGAATCTTCAACTCGTTTTTCAATTTTCTCCTCTCTTCTCTGAAAATTTACCCTATCAAAATTCAAATCTGCACTCATGGACCAAAAATCACCTCCACATTCGTATTCTCTACCTCAAAAACCAATCTTCAGCTACTATGTCCAACTTTATCTCCGTATCTAACACCATTTTCAAAGTAGTCGCGATCAGTCGGTTACATGTTGTCCTTACGTATATGATACTATGCGCGGAGGCTCGCAGCGGCAGCGGCAGCGGAACGAAGACGACGCGAACGCCAAGTAATGGGTAATGGGTCGCAGGGTCGGCGGTGCCGAGGTGGCACGTGGTGCATGAAGCGCGTGTCGCCAGCTGCTGCCGGGTTCTGTGGGAACGCCGGACTCTGTTAGGTTCCCACGATCCGATACTCTATCACTCACACTATCGCAAATCGTTCGTACACAAACGTACACCTGAGCCGGTTGCCTGGTTCCCCTTCGCGCTGGCGCTCCGCATACTGGCTCTAGTATATAAACCCCCACTAACCATCGGAATCTTACTCATTCCGATACTACATTCGTACAGAGCGTTTGTGCTTTCGCTGTAGCTCTTCGACTTGTACTTTATTTACTTCGTTTTTCATTACGTGTTTATTTTCTCGTTACGTTTTCGTTTTTCGAATTTTTTCATTCATTGTCGGAATTTTCAATTTCCAATTGTACTATCGCAATTTATAAACTTGATCGAGTATTTTATTACTTTGTGGTATCATTTGTGCCGATTCTTATCTATTTTTTGCGCGATACTTACGTCGTGAGTGTCTTCGATCAACAATATCAACTCTAAGTGATTTACCTGATTTTTTGCTGTCAATTTACAATCATCATGTCTGCTGTCGATGTTGAACAATTGCAACCCATCTCCAGAACTTATCAATATAGAAAGGTTGGTATTGTTTTTGTGTTTTCAAAAATTTACCTGTGATTGCTTTTCGACCAATTTTCTGAGTTTTGCTTTGATTTTCACGTTTATTTTTTGGTAATTTTTTTGGTGCTTGGTTATTTTTGATTTTTTGGTAAAATTTCACAAAGGCCTTTTTCTAAAAATGGATAAAATTGGCCTTTGATTCGAAATGGGGCAAAAGTGAATTATTCAGGATCCAATGGAATTTTTTTTTGAAAAATTTAGCTCATATTTTCTCAATTTTTTTGTATGTTGAAAATTGAGAAAAAATTTTGGGGTGAGATGACTAAATTTTTTTTGCCCATTTTCAGTGAAAGTGTCGAATTTTGAGAGCCATCAGAAAGAGCATCGAAAAAAAATTAAAATTTCCTAATTTTGACCAAATTCAACAAAAATTTATGCTTTATTTTTCGGATTTAATTCCTCCATTTCTCTTCACAAGAATCCAAATTTTTCCAAAAAATTGGAAAAAATTGACACATCTTCGGATCTTTGGCTTAATTTTCAATGATTCAAAACTCAGAACCAGATAATTCGATTCCCCTTCCGGCCGAAAATATTTTCAAAATATTCGATAAATTAATCATTTCCTTATTTTTTCTTCAGGTTATGAAACCAATGCTCGAGAGAAAACGCCGAGCACGTATCAATCGCTGCCTGGACGAATTAAAAGAATTCATCTTATCGACCTTGCAAGCGGAAGGAGAAAACGTTAGTAAACTGGAGAAAGCCGATATTTTGGAATTCACGGTCCAGCATCTGCACAAGCTCCGCCGCCAAAACCGTCTCAACGGTCCGGTCACCGACGCGGACAGATTCCGGGCCGGATTCACGCATTGCGCTTCCGAGGTATCACGGTGTCTGGCTTCGACGCCCGGAGTCGACGTTAATTTGGGTACCAAACTGATGACGCATCTTGGCCATCGTCTGAACGAGATGGAAAAAACGACCCCGCTGTCGGTTCACGTTACTCCGGCCTCCGATAGATTTTCGCCAGCGCCCAGTTCGCCGTCCAGCATCTCGTCGTCCGAATCGTACGCTATGCCGTTGACGCCGACTTCGCTGACCTCCGGAAATCACTGCTCCAGAAACAGTTCGCCGTGCCATCCGGAAGCCCACACGCAATTCGCCTCCAGCGGATTGTTAACTGTCATGGATATGAGCGTGTCGCCCAATGTCAATAAATCGCCTGTATGGAGACCGTGGTAAAAAAACACGCCACCTCATTTGTATATCTACCTGATTGTCTTTCATAAAATTAAGTAAAAAATGTGTTTAGTTAATTGGTCGTTGGATTCTTGGTAAAGATGAGATTTTGAGAAAAAAAGGGTGAAAATTGCTCGAACGAAATTGATCGTGGGATATTTAATCGAGAATGTAATTTTAAAGTGGGCAAAGTTTTGGAAAATGTGAATTAATCGCCCACTTAAAATATATGTAAGAAGGGTACTCAAGACCTTAGACTGGTATTTGATTTTTTTTACCCTGAAATGATGAAATATCGATTTTTCAACCATTCTACCTCTAAAAAAAAATATTTCCAAACTCGTAATCATAAACTTCAAAAATTCGAAAATTTTTTGCCAAATTCGAATTCAAAAGTTGAAAAAAAATGAGTTAAATTTCCATCGAATTTCGTGGAAAAAATCAATGGTTATTTTCAGAGGCTTCGGAAAATCCTCTCGAGTAGTTTATTTTTTTGCTACAATTTTTCCCAGTCGATTGATTTTCAAATGTAATAAATTTTCCTTTAAGTACGAGTAATTTTTCTATTTCGAGAAAAAATTTCTATTCTCTAATTGATACGATTTGATGTTTGACGTAGGTACCATTGGTACGTGAAAATTGTTCTCTTTCATGATCTTCATTAGTGTTTAGTTACTATTAAGTGTTATGTATTTGACGTTTATTTACTCGTAGGCACGCGTGTTTGCGAGAATCGATATTGTAAATTTTTATCGATATTTTTTCGTGTCTGTGATATTTATTATTAGGGTGTTAGTTAAGTTTATTTTATCAATTTTTGTCCGATGATCTTGTTTTTTTTTTCGTATGATTAAGTATTTTTCGAATGTGTTTCTTTTTTAAAACTTTTTTATTGGCGAATCAACGAAACCTACCTGTGTCTAGGTAATGATTATTATCGAAAACATTCACTCTGTGATTATGAGAATAAATATTATTTTCAATTTTACATATTTTGGTCATTATTTTCATTTTTACAAAGGTATGCCTGGTAATAATTGGTAATTAAATACAAAAGTGGTAAATTTTCACTTCGAATCGATTAACGAAGGTTAAATGCCAAAGAGATTGGCTACTGGAATTATTCGTATGTTTTGAATTTGAATTTTACTTCGTCTATCAAATCGTAAGTATAACTTTGTGTTATCTAACTGTCGACGTCTCAAAGGCTTTGGAATTGAATAAATGGTGAAAAAAGAAGAGAAAAGAAACTTGTCTAATATTTATAAATCGCTGCGTTCCACGGATTGCCCATTGCAAGAGAATTAATTCGAGGGTCGACGAACTGACCTATGGAAATTGGCGAATTACTAAAAGAGTACTAGAGTAGCACACGGCACAGCGGTTACACGCGTACGAATACATAATGTATAGGTTTCTATGTAGGTACAGCATTATCAACTCGATTGCTGATTATGCCGATGCTTAAGTTTGCATAAGATTACGAATACATATTCGAATACAGTATGTTAACGACTTAATAGTTCCAGTTGTTAGTTAGCTATCGTACCTACACCTTAGGCTGTGGCTCGATTGTATGAGATTTTTCAATTTTCAATTTTTGAAGTATCCGCTTTCCCCTGTAAAAACTTTGGCATGCCGCTAAATTGGCTGAATCGAAGTTCTTTGAATCGAAATTTTATAAATATTTAGAGGTTGCTCGAGAGAAAAATTTTAGGGTGTATGATGACGATCAAGGCCAATCGTCATGTGTTCTTTTTTTCAAAAGTTGAGATCGTCAGGAAGCTGTCTCTAGACCTTGAAATGATTATAAAAAATTACACCCCATTTTGGCCCTTGACAACATCCCAGTCCATGGCCAATTACTTTTAAAATTCAAATCCGAAATTTTTTTAAAAATAGTTTTCAAAAAAAATTATCAAAAAGTGGTGTTTAGCTCAAAAATTTTCACCATTTTACAAAAATACTTGAAAAAATCATTTCAATCGTGATTTTGATTTCTTGCAAAAAAATGATGAAAATGAGATTCATTTTCAAAGTTTTCGAAATTATGTATTGCAAAAAATTCATATTTTTTTGAAAGGGGAAAAATTTCAATTTTTGCATTCATTTTATCATGAAAAAAATGCTGATTACTCAAATTTTTGATTTTCATGGCACCCTAAATCAAATAATCAATCTATTTATTAGACTTACCTGAATCTTTTTTTTTTTTTGCGCGAAATTCTATCAATTGGGTGAGTTATTGAACATTTGCTCCTGACAAAATGACAATAGGCAACCCAAATAACATCAACGTATCTATTTCTACCAAACAGTAATTTACTGGCAGTCGCTGTTATCTTCATCGTAACCTTATTCATTTTTATTTTCACGTACAAGTAGGTAAGTACCTAACACCTACCTATATTACATGCGTAGGTTTGAGCTTTCATAAAAACTTTTTGAGAAATATTTTTCGAGATGTAACCAGCGGGCTATTCCATGCTAAAACGGACAAAAAATGAAGTCAGGTCTTCCAATTTTGCTCAGATTTTTTTTTGCGAGTTACCCTGATGGTCTATTGATAAATTCACGACTATTTTCCTTTAGCCCTCAAAGGAGCTGAGGGGTAGGCATTATATTTTTTAGGAAATTGCAATTTTTCGCCAAATTACTCAAATTTGAAGGCTCATACTGGAGGAAAACTATTTGCAGGGTTCTAAAAAAAATTAATAGGAGATTCAAAAAATATATAATCACATTTTGGAAAGCTCAAAGTTGAACTGCGGTGATGAGAGCTCAACTTTCATAATGATCACAATAGATGAAAGCTAATTTAAAAATCTGAAAAAATTACAGTGAGTAACCCTTTCAACCTATTTTTCAATCAATAAATTTTCAGCATGAGAGAACTTGCCTCGGGGGAGGGGGGTGTACTGTGGTGCACAATTTTTACCAAAACTAAAAAAAAAATTAAAAAGTATCGTTTTCCACTCATCCAAAAGCGCTGAATTGGAATATGTGCTTGGTTTTTTCAAGCAAACCCTTTGACACCACCCCCCCCCCCCATTACCATTTGATCAGGTCAAAATTCGAAAAAATGGAAAATAACGTGTATAGCCTGTCGTTTGTTAGGTATTTGAGGGCACTGAGTTCGAATATTTGTCAATTTTTTTAAATTTGACTCTTCAACAACCCCTAGTCCCCAATTTTGGGTAAAGGTATGTTGAAAAATTTAAAAATGGCGTGTGGTATATCGATTGTCACTAATTTGAGAGCGTAGAATTCGAATATCGACTCGTTTTTTGATTTGACCCTCTTCCCCGGACTTTAGTGACCCTCTCACGATCTATCGGTTAAAACAAGGAGAAGGATGAACAATTTCACACATTAACATTTGAATTTTGGTCCGTATTTCTCAAAGTTGATAATATACTGAAAAAAAAAGATGCAGGGAGCAGAAGCGTCGGAAATTTTTTTGGGGGGAGGGTACAAAGTAAGTACCAATGACTTCGAATACTGAATACCGGAAAGATTTCCGGGGGTGGGGTCAAAAAGATGCATTTTTTGGTTCTGTCGCCTCAAATAATTTATGTAATTGCACTTTTGGTCATGCCTGAGCGAAGCGAGGACAAAGCTTTGAAGAAATTGAGTTTTTAACGTCCAAAAAAACCTCTTTTTTCCCTCGTTTTTTAATAATTTGAAAAGTCCATCTGATAAGATTGGGGAAGGGGGAAGGGGTACAAATGAGGAGCTTGGTGTCAAAGCGAAACATAAGATGACAAAACGGACCTTATGTGTCGAAATTTTTTTTTGTTCTCCAACTGTTGGAGAACGAAATTCGCGAAGAAAATTGGAAAATTTTTTCAGACACATAAGGTCCCTTTTGTCGTAGAGTGTCACAGGCTTATGTTTCACTTTGATACTAAGCTCCTCAAATGATACTTTGTACCCCTGTCCGGATTTTCAGGGGTATAATGTACCCTCAAAATGGAAATCGTCCATAATTCGGAATAAAAATTAATTAAAATTGGAAACCAAATACATCGTAGGATTCGCCTCGTCGAAACGAATTCAACCGTATATTCGCAATTGAATTTTGACCATTTGGGTCAAAAATGAGTTATTGCTGAGGAAGCTTGATGGATCTTCTACATGGGGCAGAAATGTGCATAGAAAAACACCTGTACATAACTTGGCCGAAAATCGATCAAAATTCAAAAAACAAATGCCTCTTTGGATTCGTCTCGTCGAAACGAATGCAATAGTTTTTTGCGATTGAATTTTGACCATTTGGGTCGAAAATGGGTTTTTGCTGGGTAAGCTTGATCGGACATTGATATGGGGCTAAAAAATGTCATAGAAAGATGCCTATTACTCGATCCCAAAAATCGATTAAAATTCAAAAAACAAGTACACCGTTGAATTCGAATGATTTTTTTCCAATTGAATTTTGACTTTTTGCTTTGGAAATGATTTTTTTTTTCAAAAACAACCATCTAGTGTCACTTTTCTCAAATGAGGAAATTGCCCAAAACTTGGTCGAAAATCACGATAATAATAATTATTCCTGTTTCGTGGTCAGGAGTCCATGGTCCTTCGTCTCTGGTCCCTCGTGCGAATTTTTCAATCTTAAAAAACACTTAATCTTCAGTGACTTCATCTCCATCAAACAAAAATAGAAAATTTTCTGAAAATTCCATGATGAAACTTTAATCTCGGTGAAAACTTCTCGATTTTTCATTCCTCCAATAATTCGACGAAATTTTGTTTCGTTTTTGAATGCCACATTTCGAGTAGTTAACTCAGGTACCTAGGCGGGTATGTGCCGATGGCATTAACACCGCAATTGTTTTTAGTCTGCCATTCAACTGCGGCAATCAGCTATAGTTGTATTACATCGTACAGGTACACGTAGTACACACACGATAATAGATGGTAATTAGTGGTCGGGCGGGATGGAAATATTTTGTTGGCCTTATTCATCTAACAAAATGACCAAATATAGAATAGAGTCGAATAAACGTACCTACCTGTATCTACGGATGAGCGTATAGGTATATGCAGATGTAAATGTACACTACCGGTACTTATACCTAAGTTTGTAAGTGTATATGTGTAGGTAATATGTATGTAGTACACGTACGCGTACCTGTACCCGTACAAAACGGACTAATTGCGCGACGCGACGCCGATAATGCCACATTCTCATATTCATACTTTACTGTACCACCCGTCTCTGTCCATCTGGACTGTTGAAACCGTGAAATAAACGAATACGAATGTGCATCCTTCCTCTGTGGTTCACCCAAGACCAACTGTTGAATAATTTTTCGAACTTTCCAAATTTTAAAATTTCTTGAATGTAATTTTTGTAATCCTCTGATGTATTTTTTTGAACGTGAAATTTTGATCTCTCACTTTCGATGATTGAGCCCAAAAAAAATAATAAATGAAAAGAACAATACCTCCTTCTCACTAAATTTCAAACAGACATTTTTTTGAGAACAGTTCCCATTTGAAATGAAATTTTAGCGAAAAAAAAAGAGAGCCCTGCTACCATCAAATTTTTCTAGGCATAATTTTGAACGTGTCTGAAACAAGACAGAATGCGCATTCTTCCACCCACTCTTCTTGGATTTGTTCGCTATTCTTTGACGGATCGGATACCAGCATATTTTTGCTTTCAAAATGTTTTTGTTTTACGACTCGGTATGGTAAATTGTAATAATTATGTCTATTGTATAAGAATAACGCGATTCATACGATTTTCCCTTTTTCTACAAGGTTTCGTAACAGAATTTCGAAATGAAAGAGCAGGATTTTAGGAGGATAAAAAAACAAACTGATAACGAGGCCCATTCGCAATATTGGTAAAATTTATTCTGAAATAATTTGTCGCGAATTTTAATAGGCAAAAAATGTTATCAAATTTTGCGACAAATATTTTTTTCCGATTAAATTTTATCAATTTTGTAAACGAGGCACTTATCATTTTTTTGGATAAAAATCATTCTTTGTAATTTTATTTTTCCAGTTACTTACCTAAGTACAATTTAAAATGTATTCTGAAATATGAAGATGAAGAGAATAAATTGATAATTTCAAGATAAATTGGAAAAAAAGAGAAAAAGCCTGGGCGAAAGAAGGTCATGTAGATGAAAAAAAAATCGAAATTGAATTTTACGACCGTGACCCAAAAAATATGTTTAGTTTAATATGTACATCACATGCACAAATGAGAAAATTAATAGATGCTTCTTACTGCTCCACTCCCTGAATTTTAGAATTTTGTGAAATTTTGGATTATAGAAATCATTTTTGCCATCGAACACTTTTTAGAACGATTTGAAAATAATTTCAAGTCAATTATACGACTTTTCATCTGAATTTTACATGAAAATTTAAAGTTTTCAATTTCCTCTCTCTTTTGAGCTAGTTTCAGCACGTGAAGCAAAAAAATTCCGCACCAGTATTTTTTGGAGAAAATCCGAATGGATGGGCCAAAATCTGCTCTCAAATGAAATTTTTTGAAGAAGCGACTTGAAAAAAAGCTTCTAGTCTTTTTATCAGAGACTGTTTCATTTTGAACGACTTACCCTTTTGCAGGTATTTTTAGGTAAGTTTTTTTTTCCTTATCGATATTTGAAAAATCAAAGATGATTTTCTTTACCTGGTTTTTGGTTCAAATTCTATTAGAATTTTAATTACATTTTTTTTCTGCTTCAATTTTTTCACTTACTCACCCATTTTTATAAAAATTCCGAACATCATCATTTTTTTTCAAGGTAGTTTTCCTATTCTAAAAATCTTCTTGATCACATTTTCCTAATGTTCTCAAATTGCCTCATTTCTCGTCACTTTTTTCTGACATTCAAGCCCTTACGAAAATTAAAATTTTTTCAACTTTGATTCAATTACCTATTCAAATTTTTACAATTTTCTCGTACAAGTTCTAATTTTTTTGTTATTCGTAGATTTTCAGGATCCAATTTCCTTGATATTCTCAAATTTCATCTCTAAAAATTTTTTTCAACTTGAAAAGATTCGAAGAAAAAAATGAACTAATTGAGGTCCATGTCACCGGCCCTGCCCATTTGAGGGAGGGAGGTGAAACACATATGGGGTGATTGTGCTACGTTTGTGCTGTTTTGTGCTGCTATTCCCAAAGTTTGTGCTATTCCTTTAAGCCCCTTTTTTTAAAAACAATTTTGGGCAGGGCTGGTGACATGGTAGCCTGCCCATAAAACGGAAGGGGGTGAAACACATATGGGGGGATTGTGCTACGTTTGTGCTGTATTGTGCTGCTAATCTCGACGTTTGTGCTACCCTTTTTACCCCTTCAATGGTCCTTTTTTAAAAAAACTGATGGGCAGGGCTGGTGACATGGTAGCCTGCCCATAAAACGGAAGGGGGTGAAACACATATGGGGAGATTGTGCTACATTTGTGCTGTATTGTGCTGCTATTCTCGACGTTTGTGCTACCCTTTTTACCCCTTCAATGGTCCCTTTTTAAAAAAACCGATGGGCAGGGCTGGTGACATGGTAGCCTGCCCATAAAACGGAAGGGGGTGAAACACATATGGGGAGATTGTGCTACATTTGTGCTGTTTTGTGCTGCTATTCTCAACGTTTGTGCTGCCCCCTTTACCCCCATTCCTCTTAAAAAACTTATAATTTAGTACGTGTACCAAGATTTTTTCAGAAATAATGAGGGGAAAATGAAAAAGTTTAGACTGTAGAAGTAGAAAACCCTCCCCCTCCCCCGAAAAAAACCACAAAAGTAAATCGCTCTACACGTGAACCTGTTTTACTATATGGATTGAAGTCGGTTGGTGAGCAAATTTTTTTTTAAGCCCAAACGTTTTTCCAGTTCTGACTTTTTTTCCAGCTTTAAATTTTTCCCCCAATTTTTTTCCAACTTCAAAATTTTTTGCCGAGGTCTAAATTCTTTTCCAAGCTTTAAATTTTTCTGTTGTAAAAATTATTTGAAATTTAAATAAAAAATTGGCTGGGAAAAATTTTTGACTTGAAGAATTGACCCAGGCTTGTTTTACAAATTTGCTGTGACGAGGTGTGACATTGAAAACATTTTGTTAAGAAATTGTAACCTTGAAAAAAAAATTGAAGTTTGGAAAAGAATTTTGACCTCGTCAAAAAATTTCAAGTTGGAAAAAAATTGAGGAAAAAATTTGCACCTTGTCCAAAAAATTGAAATTGTAAAAATTAGTGATTGGAAAAGTAAAAAAAAAAAAATCGTCAGAACTGGAACAGTTCCCAGTAGATTACAAAAGCATAATTTTTTTAATTTCCCCAATTCTAATTTTTTTCAAAGTTGTATCCTATTTTAACATATTTTCAATCAGTAAAATTGTTTTAATATTTAAGTCATTAGAAAAATTTCTACAAAAAAAAAATTAAAAACCATGAAATCAAAAAAGATATAATGAAAATCGAAGTTGAATAAATTTAGAGAAAATTGAAATTGAGTGGAAGAACGAAAAATTTTGGTTATTTTCAGTTTGAAAGATTTTAGAGCTCAAAAATTAAAGAAAATAAAAAAAATTATTGGAAGCGATTTCTGAATTGGAAGAAAAATTTTAAAAATTATGAAATTGAAAAAAATAAAGTTGGAAATTTTTTTACTAAGTATGTACATTAACTTTTTCATCTTCACATTTCTTAAAATTTATATCAATTTTTCAATTATTTCAGCTTTTTTCATTTTTTAAACATTTTTTTCAAATACTTCCCCACTTATAAAACGAAAAAATTCCAACCCTCTTTGTGGTCTTATAATTTCTTTAATTCAATAATTGGAAAAAAATTTGAAATTCAAACCTAAAAAATTAAAATAAAAATAGAATCGAGAAAACTGAAATCCAAAAATAAATCACTGATGTAAAAATAAAAAAATTAAAAATGAAGATTTACAGTTTAGAATAAAAAGAATTTTGGAGAAACTGAAAAAATATCAAGTTAAATTAAATCGGGAAATCAAAGATAAATGTACGAATTTTGGAGAAATTGATTAAATTTTGAGTTCTGTCGTAATTTTTTGCTCTTTTTTGGGCGATTTTCAAGTCGATATTTCGCCGCTGATGAATATTAGTGAAAAATCGGCAAACGCCGCCGCCGGTATAATTTTTGTCGGTGAACACCTCTAGAACTGGGAACTGTTCCAGTTCTGACGATTTTTTTTTTTTACTTTTCCAATCACTAATTTTTACAATTTCAATTTTTTGGACAAGGTGCAAATTTTTTCCTCAATTTTTTTCCAACTTGAAATTTTTTGACGAGGTCAAAATTCTTTTCCAAACTTCAATTTTTTTTTCAAGGTTACAATTTCTTAACAAAATGTTTTCAATGTCACACCTCGTCACAGCAAATTTGTAAAACAAGCCTGGGTCAATTCTTCAAGTCAAAAATTTTTCCCAGCCAATTTTTTATTTAAATTTCAAATAATTTTTACAACAGAAAAATTTAAAGCTTGGAAAAGAATTTAGACCTCGGCAAAAAATTTTGAAGTTGGAAAAAAATTGGGGGAAAAATTTAAAGCTGGAAAAAAAGTCAGAACTGGAAAAACGTTTGGGCTTGAAAAAAAATTTGCTCACCAACCGACTTCAATCCATATAGTAAAACAGGTTCACGTGTAGAGCGATTTACTTTTGTGGTTTTTTTCGGGGGAGGGGGAGGCGTATTTTTTTTTTGGAATAAGGATAACACATCGTGTACGGGAAAATTCGTTCACTGATCGTTTACAGTTTGAACGAGCCGTTCACTCACTGTTATCTCATGATTTCAGTGATATCTCTTTTCTGTTAATTGTTATTCTGTTATTTGAAATAAAAAATTATCGTAATTTAAAATTACGCGACTTCGACAAAAAATAAATATATCAATAAATAAAATTATTTATGCTGAAAAAATTGAGTGCTTTTTTCAGCAAGTAAACGTAAAGTATAGTATTATCTTCAGTTCTTCACACTCACACTCACACTCATACTTGATTTCAAAATCAAACTCGATGCAAATTATATAATGAATATTTCAGTAGTTTTCAATTTTATTATGGTTTAATTTCAAAATGACACTTACGAATATCAAGTCATCTTTTTATTTTTCATATACGTTTTCAATCATTTTTCATTTCCATGCTTTGCATCAAGTAACAACTTTACGAATACATTTCATGTATAAAATTAATTCGTCCATAAGAACAGTTGAATAAGGAATAAGTAATTATTATTTTATGGAGTTCGAATGTTTGAATTTGAAATCAACGAAATTAATAAAAAAATCAATGATAATAGTGTGATTACATCTTTGTTTACGTCTTCTACATATGAAGAAACATGAAACAAATCATCAGCCGAACGTTTGAATCATCAAATGTGTTATCCTTATTCCAAAAAAAAAATACGCGAGGGGGAGGGTTTTCTACTTCTACAGTCTAAACTTTTTCATTTTCCCCTCATTATTTCTGAAAAAATCTTGGTACACGTACTAAATTATAAGTTTTTTAAGAGGAATGGGGGTAAAGGGGGCAGCACAAACGTTGAGAATAGCAGCACAAAACAGCACAAATGTAGCACAATCTCCCCATATGTGTTTCACCCCCTTCCGTTTTATGGGCAGGCTACCATGTCACCAGCCCTGCCCATCGGTTTTTTTAAAAAGGGACCATTGAAGGGGTAAAAAGGGTAGCACAAACGTCGAGAATAGCAGCACAATACAGCACAAATGTAGCACAATCTCCCCATATGTGTTTCACCCCCTTCCGTTTTATGGGCAGGCTACCATGTCACCAGCCCTGCCCATCAGTTTTTTTAAAAAAGGACCATTGAAGGGGTAAAAAGGGTAGCACAAACGTCGAGATTAGCAGCACAATACAGCACAAACGTAGCACAATCCCCCCATATGTGTTTCACCCCCTTCCGTTTTATGGGCAGGCTACCATGTCACCAGCCCTGCCCAAAATTGTTTTTAAAAAAAGGGGCTTAAAGGAATAGCACAAACTTTGGGAATAGCAGCACAAAACAGCACAAACGTAGCACAATCACCCCATATGTGTTTCACCCCCCTCCCTCAAATGGGCAGGGCCGGTGACATGGACCTAACAAATTGGCAATTCAACTGTTAATTCCTATCATTTCTTCATGTCTCGTCTAGTTGAAAATACCCTAATTGCAACTTTTGAGAACATTGTGACATAAAAAAAGATCCTCAGGTAACTACACAACTTGAGAAAATTTGATTTTGAATTGGGTGTGCAGAATTGACCAGTCTGCCCTTAAATGAATCTCAAGGCGATTCGAAATGACAAATGAGACTCCAAGTCTTCATTTCTCATGGGATCTTTGATCTTGAACTCGAAGACTTAGGTATATTCCAATCTATGTAAATTTTTCTTGCTAATTCAATCATATTTCTAAAAAAAAACCTTTTATTTCATTTTCCTTCATTTTCATCTGCGACTCCATATTTGAGTTTTGAGCTTGCAATTACTTATTCTACATGGGCTTTGATCATCAAGTATATGAGTGAGGAGTGAGTAGTATAAAAATGAAATAAGAAGGAGAAAAATGGACCACTTTTTCAAACAAAAGTTTCAAAATTTTCAAAATTTCGCAATTATAACCAAATTTTACTCCCTCTCCCTCCCCATAAAATAACCTTTCAAATTTCCAACATTCATCTACATAATTTAGAACATTTCAAAAATTATTATTCACAAAATGTCTCTGATTTTTCAACAGAAAAAAAATTAGTAATTATTGTCGATTAAAAATCTAGACTCGTTAAAGACTCTGAGTCTGTTTCATTGAAGACTCGCACGTTTCGTTTTCAAATCGTGATTTTCAAAAATTCAAACGTCAAGTACCAAAATAACAAAAATCACGGACTCTGACACCCCGGAATGTATTCGAGGCACGCGCAATACCTAAAAAGTATACGTAATATTACCGTTCGCAGTTGCATAGCCATTTATCGCGCAAGTGAAAGTGTTCAAGGCGTAAAAGCGAAACGCGGGTACCTGTATAATGTCAACGTTGTGTGCAATTTTTGTCGAATTTTTACATTTGGTAAATTTACTTAAACCTAATCACGCGTATATTCCCAGTGTCCTACCTTAAATGACTCCCACCGTTTACCAAGAATCCACCTATTACCTGTCCTCCTCTTTTGTATCATCTGTGGACTTACCTATACGTCTAGTTCTACGTATCCAACTCATATGCGCGGTATGTCTCGTACGCTTGCTAAATGCCTATGTTCAATTTACACCTTCAAAGCTAAACTTACCTATTTTGCCGCCATCCATCAGAGTCCAGATTTCCCTTTAATGTTTGAGTGCTCGATACGGCTGCGGGTCTGAGCGCTCGGTTTCGTTTGGAATTCGTTGTACTTGTATTCGACGCGAAATAAATGTAGCCCGCGAAAATCGTGTTTCTCATTTGGTAATGATTTCGATTCGTGGATCAATTTGCGGGCAATTTTGTTGAGAGCTTGCGCGAGCGGCATACGGTGTGCGTTGTTCGCGTTGCGTTTGCGTAATTTTACGAGGAATGCATAAATTTCATCAGCCGCCGCCAAATAACGCCGCCATTTATTTATTATTTGTGGGCCTGATCTCGAATGTACGTTTGGGTAAGTGTTGGTTGATTATCTGCTTTATTATTTGATGAAATATGAAATGAAATCGACTCAGGAGTCAGAAAAATAGATTTAGATATTTTACGAGGTGAAATTGAGAAATTCTTCAATTTTGGTTATGCATTTACCTTCTTGAGGGAATAGGCTGCGTTTGGAATCGAAATAATTCAAAAAATTGATTCAGAAAATTACATGGATTTTGATACCTATCTCATTTAATAAATTTGGAAATTTTCAAATTTTTGGGTCACTTCCTCAATTCCAGAGGAATGAATTTTGGGATTAGGATCAAAATAATTCCAAAAATGGATTCAGAAGCTTTGAGAACCATTTTACAATATCATTCGAAAAAAATTCGACACATTTTTCTGCAGCATTTTTTCTTTTTTTTTCTACCCCCACTTTGTACTTTGATTGGACTCATCACTTTCCTGAGAATCGAAAAAAAAATTTTCTGATCCAAAAAATGTTGAAGAAGTCAATATCTAAAAAAAAGAGAACTGAAAATCGACATTTTTCCAGCTTTTATTGACCTACAATTTTTAAAAAGAGAATTATGATGAGCGAAGGCATGAAAAAATTGGAGGAAGGGTTAATTTTGTAGTCTTTTTCATGTTCTGAGTACAAATGACCGCTCCTTGTTTCTTCTCATCCCCCCTCCTCAAAAAACAATAACGTATTTTCTCTTTACTTATGGTAATTCTAAGTAATGAAATGCACATTGGAAGTCTAAAAAGTGCATAAAATCAACGTTGTATTTGATCCAAAAGATGCACCTAAGACTAATGAATTTTTTGGGGGAGGGGGAGCTCCAATCTAAAGCTGATGAGGGAAATTTTTGAGGTGGGTGGGGGGGGGGCAATTTTTCAAAAATTTTAAAATGTTGAATGGCCAAATTTGAGAGCTGACTCCAACTCATTTTCAGGTAGGAATTTAAAAATTTTTACGGAAGGGGTTTCGATTCAAAAGTTACCACCTTGGTGAATTTCACCAAAATACAAGAATATTATTTCGATCAACCCTGTTTCCCTTTGCTTAGGACGACGAGTAGTTTTAATTACGTTTTGTATCCAGTTACAGGTGAATTTTGCTCGAACGCGGTTCCTTCGACTTTTGCAAAGGTACCGTCCATGGTACCGAAAACCATTAACGAACCTATTTTGCTGTACGCTACCGTCCCAGGTACAGCCATCACGGCTGAATGTTATAACAGGTAATTGTAACAGCACAGACGCAGGAGTACAGTTTCGTACTCAACTAAATTGTATCAATTTTACATTTCGGTAGGAAAAATTCAGTCTATTACCCTTCCCATTTCTCTCTCCGCAAAAATGAAACAATCAATTTTTTAAAAAAATTTTCCTCGTGCAAAAAAATTATAAAATATTCATCAATTTTGTTTTCAAAAAATTACTGTGGGTATGGTACATTTTTACATAATGCCAATAATCTCTATGAAAACTTCAAAAATTCTTACTCACTCCTTCCATAAATACAAATTATTGAATTTCCGATGCATAAGAAAAAAAAAATATCCAGAAAAGAGGGAAAAGGATCAAAAATTTCAGGGGTAACTTGTAGGACTAATTATTGATTAATTTTGAATCAAAGGCCAATTTCTTCTTCCTATAGAGGAAGGCATTCCCCTGCAGTTGAATAGAGTTGATATTTGATCATGGCTTCTTGAAATTGGCCAATTTTCCAAAATATGAACCATTTTCCAAAAATTGAACGATTTTTAAAAAATTGGACAACGCTGAGTTTTAATAATTTGAGATCGAATCTTGAGCAATTTCCTAAAAATATCAATTTTTGAAAAATTGAACGATTTTTCTACACCTCGTTTTAAAAATTGAATAACTTTTTGAAAATTGGAGATTTTTTGCAAACTTTGACCATTTTTCAAAACCAGCGCCACTTCTCGAAACTTTTTTATTTTCAATCGAAGAAGTTTTCAAGATTGGACAATTTTTTAAAAACTCTAAAATTTTCCAAAACCAAGCTTAAAAGTAAAAAATTATCCAAAATTTGAATAATTCATTGAAAATTGGTAAATTTTTTATATTGAGATGAATTCCAAAGAATCAGTCAATTTTACGCAAATCAGACGATTTTACAAACTGTTCCAAAAATAGGTTTTTTTTTTTGAAGAATTTGATTCATTTTCTGAAACCAAATAAGTATATTTTTTAAAACTCGGGGACGATTTTTCGAAAGAAATAGTTTTTGGATTAAAGATACTTGGGCACTGGACAGGTACCTCTTTGAAAAATGATAAATCGGTGATTTTAGATGTCAATCTTCAGACGACTGCGTCGGATTCATTGTCGACTACATGAGAGCTTCTTGTTTTCGAGTGCCACAGTCTGAGTCGTCCGTTACCGAACTAGTTCCAGCCAAAAGCAGCAGCTATTTCATAAAAATCTGTCTCCAAGGTAAGTACTTACATACTTGGGTATAAATAGAGGTAAATCCAATCCATTTACTTAGGGCTTGCAACCCTTGATCTTTTTTCAATTGACTATTTCAGTTCCCCCTGAATGTTCAAAGAAAGCCTGGCCCATCGAATTCTCTCCCAATTCAGAACTGGTCGGTTACCAGCAGCACGTCATACCAAACGTTGCAGACCGATTGCAATGCGCCCAATTATGTTTGACCGGTGCGACACAATTCCGTTATGCAACGCGGAATACACCTTGCTATTCGGCTCAGTATCAGCACTGGTCCAAAACCTGCACATTGAGCTCGGAAAATCGCAGATCCAGACCAGAAGCATTCGCACCCAGTGTTCAAGAAGGAATCGATTACATAGAAAATCTCTGCGTTTCTTCCGGTCCTAGTCTTCCTACTTGTTGGCACGAGCCTATTCTCAATTATTCATTAGTTGAAGTTGATTTGCAAATATACGATATTGGTCCGAATCAGGTGAGAAAAATTCAAATATTTTCTTAACATTTTCTACTGACTCGTGAATGTATATCTAGGTGCAGATACAGATACAATTTCATATACGAGTACTTAGGTAGAATTATCGCTAGTGAGGTAAGGCAAGATATGAATTTCATTTCAGTGTCGAGAAAGATGTGAAAAAGAAGAATATTTCATCTGTCGAGGATTCACGTACAAGTCCAATCCTAACCCGAATCCGACTGCGATTCCTGATAAGAAAATATGTTATTTGCACAGCGACGATACCTTGACCGCTGGCCCACTAGTACCTTCGTCGTGTTCGACGTACGTTGAAAAATTAACTTGTATCGATCGTGAGTAATTTTCACCAAGTACACGTATTTAGTCCTTACTTACATGGCGTGAAAAATTTTTGCTTTTCAATTTACTCCTCGCCGCAGTCAAAATCGAATGCTCAGCCAACAGCATGTCCATCACCTTGCACTACAAAGATTTCAGCGGACGGATTTTCTCGATCGGTCATTCCGATGAGTGCGGTATCAATGGTAATAATCAAGATGAGACTACCCTCGTATTACCCATACCGACTGATCCGAGAGTTGAAGATAAATGCGGTGTATTTGTGGCCTATTCCGTCGGCAATGGCAATAGGTAGGTAGGTAAGTAAGTAAGCAACTTGGCGAAGTAATTGTACTTCCTTTTGTAATTTTCGACGAGGATCTACGGCTCAAAGAAATACAAATATATTCATTGCATTCCTGGAGAGTTCTGCGCCAGGAGGAATTTAAAAAACGCAAATGACCCAAAATGAAATTCTATAATTGTTTTATTGAAATTTAAAATTGAACGAATTAGAACTTTGGTATAGATATTTTTCGTTCATTCACCAAAATTTTTATGTTTTGTAGCAATAAAAAGTTTGGCACTAATCAAAATTTTAATTCATTGATCAAAACATTCTCCCTGTTCAATAAATGAAATTCTGCGCCAGGAGGCGTTCAAAAAAATGTAACAGACAAAAAATATGTCTTCTGGTGTCATTTCATTTTGAATTTGACAATTTCGCATTTTTTTGTCACTCTCGAGTACATCGATCAAAGTATTTACCCTTGTTCATGATTGGAGTTCTGCGCCAGGAGGCGTTTAAAAATCAAAGGTTAAAACTTGTATTTTTCCTGTGCTTTTTAAAATTGTTGAGTAGACTTTGATTTTATTTCAACTTTTCAACCTTTAAATCAAAATATTTATCTCCATTGGACAGATGGAGTTCTGCGCCAGGAGGCGTTTAAAATTGGCATTTGAATAAACACACAACTCTCCCAGCATTATTTTGATTCTGAATTGGCCTGTATTTTTTTGATATTTTTTTTTTGTTTTTTACTGCATCAGTGAAAATATTCATTCCTCTTCATAGAAGAGGTTCTGCGCCAGGAGGCATTTGAAAAAGTCAATTGACACGAAACTATGATTTTTCGGATGCTATTTCGATTTTGAAATGGTCAGCTTTAAATTTTTACTGGTTTTTATCGTACTATGTAGTTGAACCTGAACTATCAGCCACTTTTGAACGGATGAGGTTCTGCGCCAGGAGGCATTCAAAAAAGTCAATTAACCTATGTGCACTCTTGTTGAAAAATTCAAGAGTAGAATGACATCAGAAGAATTACAGTTTTTATCAATTTCCCTTTCAAACGCCCTTTCAAACGCCTCCTGGCGCAGAACCCCAATCACTGAACAAGGATTGATACTCTGATTAATGCACTAAAAAGTGGCAACACAAAAATGCAAATTTCTGGAAAATGTACAATAATCCAACTTCACATTTTTTGTCACTGCTTAATGCATTGATCATAGTATCAATTCTTGTTCAGTGGGTGGGGTTCTGCGCCAGGAGGAGTTGAAATTGCAATAATTAAAAACTCCAATTCTTCTGGTACTACGAGTAATTAAATTTTTAATTTACCAATTTCGCTAATTTTTGTCACTATTTGGTGCATTGATCGAAGTGTTCATCTCTGTCCAGTAGGGGCAGGGGGGATTCTGCGCCAGGAGGCGTTCAAAAAAATAGCAATGACAGAAATAATACGTTTCCTTGTGCTCTTCTGATTTAAATTGCCAAAATTTGCATTCATTTCGAATTTCTATACCTCCACGATAAAACTGATGTGTTTTAAATATTTGATGTGGAAATGAATCCGAAAAAATATGAAGTGAATAATCCTGAAAAATTGCAAAAATTTGCAAAATTGATAAATTCAAGAGTTTCCTTTTTCAAACGCCTCCTGGCGCAGAATTCCAATCACTGAACAGGGATTGATACTCTGAATAATCTGAATAATGTACTAAAAAGTGACCACACAAAAATTCAAATTTTGGGAAAATTTACGATGATCCAACTTTGCATTTTTCCTCACTGTTTCATGCATTGGTCAGGTGGGTGGGGTTCTGCGCCAGGAGGAGTTAAAAATGCAATAATAATTAAAAGCTACAACTATTCTGGTACCAATTAAATTTTAAATTTGCCAATTTTGCTATTTTTTTGTCATTATTAGGTGCATTTGATCGAAGTGTCCGTCCCTGTCCAGTAGGGGGATTCTGCGCCAGGAGGCGTTCAAAAAAATAGAATTGACAAAAATAATACGTTTCCTTGTGTCATTCTGATTTTAAATTGCCCAAATTTGCATTCATTTCTATATCTCCACGATAAAACTGATGCGTTTTAAATATTTTTGTGCAGAAAATTAGCCAATGCGGTTGTCGCAGTCCAAAGACATCCCATCATACAAACGTTAGGGGATAGAGTGGTAAAAGTCACTTGTATCGCCGAAGATGGAACCAACAGGTTGCCCAGGCCGCTGTTCAACAAAATCACTTTGGACGCTAGTTTCGGCGTAGCAGAACCACCGTAAGTTTATTTAATTGAACTGGTAAAATTTAATCAAGAATTTAGCACCTATGAGTATAATATGTAAGTACCTACATTCTATACCTAATCCATATTGTAGCCTACCAATGGTATAAAAAACGAGTTCTATAGTGAATTGGAGAAAATTAATCCAACCCTGCAAGAAATTTCAATTCTAAAAAAAAAACTCGATGTGAAAAGAGATCTTAGAAAATTCCAGGAAATACAAATATAATCTGACTTGACTACAAGAACGTTGACTAAGAAACACTTCTTAAAAAAAAAAAAAAATGAAATTGAGTAAACAGTAGATTTTTCTCGAAAAATTGTGGTTTTTGACCTAAATATTTCTGTCAATTTTGATTTTTTTTTTTTGAAATTTCGATTTAATCTCCGTCATTTTTTGAACGAAAATATTTAGCCACAAATTATCGCTGAAAAAAAAACTGTCAAGGTAAACAATGAACCGAATTGCGACTACACCTAGTTAATTCACGGCGAACTGGTTATGCAACTTCATTAACGCGAATGAAAGAATAGTTCAACACTAATAAAAGTAGGAAAAATTGATCGAACCCGTAAACATGAAAATCAACTTTTCAAAAAGCCAATTCAAAAAGTATTTTTATTAGTAATGAAATAATAAAATATTGAACGGATATCATTCTTCAATTCAACAATTTAATGATCCAAAAACTCAAATCGCATCTTTCAAGTACCATTTCAGAACTCTGAATAAAGTTTTGAGGTGTTCAGTTTGAAAATATGGTTATTTTTAGAAAATTACCATATTTAGAAGGCCTTTGGCTTCAGCAAAGCTCCTTTTCGAACTAGCAGCCCAAAAATATTTCAAGAAGGCCCTCATGTAAAGTCAATTTACCTCTAAAATTTCTATACGAATCCAAGATGTTTTTTCGACTTACCTTCATGAACACATTACCTAGATACTAAATATGTGCCTATCTAAGCATCTTTCAATTTCAGAGTACAAACGGCGATTACCCACGAAGAATCTGAAATAACTAGTGTTTCTCCTATCGCTCGTTTGCGCGTATTAGATTTATCCAAGGGAGGCACAGAAGCCGCAGAAACAATGTTAGGAGAAGAATTGGAACTTAGAATTGATATTCATCCTCCTTTCAGTACGATAATCATGAATTACCTACCAAAGTTTTGATCTACGCCTTATACAGACCCACCTGAAGCTGATTTTTCTATTCCTAGATACATCAATTTTACGTGCTGGCCATTTGATTGCGAGCTCGGGAGACGGTGGCGAATCTTTATTATTATTAGACTGGCGCGGTTGTCCTCCAGATCCTGGAACTTTTCCAGCGCTAACTCCACGAGGTCCACAAACATTGTTTGCATTGTTTAAAGCTTTTCGATTCCCGTCATCGCCTGTGCTACGATTCAGCATTATAATTACTATTTGCGATACAATTTGTCAACCTGTAAGTACATAGCTAGCTAGCTAACCACTTACCTAGCCAACTAAACCAAAGTAGAGGTAACTTTCGAACTTAGATATACAAAATTTTTCACAAAATTCCAAGGTAAAAAAACAAGATTTCAACAATATTTTACGAGAGTTTCATAATTATTTTTTTATTGGAGGGGGGAGGGGAAGTTACTTCTTTTTATTAAGGTTTTTTTATACTGGGCGTGTATAATTGCCAAGATTTTACGAAACTCCTCCTGCTCATAAGTTCTAAAAAAAAAAAAATCAAAAATGAAAATATGGGGTGGCAAGTCTATTATAGCTGGTTGGTAAATTTCAATTTCGTTTTTATTTTCCAAAGAAAACACCGTTTTGGTTGTTTATTTCCTGTATAAATTATTGATGAAGCTTTTAAAAAATCCCGAAATTTAGAATTTTTTTCTCATTGGTAACCCTGAGAAAATTCTGTGAATAGCTGGTAAAGAAATTATTGGCCACTTTCATATCAAACGTTATCAAATTTTGGCTGCATGATGATAAAAGAATCTATTTCATTTTAAACCCTACTCTTTTGCAGACTGATTGTGGAAACGGTTTAAATTCTTGGGGTCGCCGAAGAAGACGTTCGCTGGAAAACAGTACCAGTACGCAAAAAGTTCCTTTAAGATTAGCCATCATCGTACGATCGTTTCTCAATGACGAGCCACAGCCTTCGAAGAACAAAAGTGCACAAGAGAATGCGAAAGAAAATCAAGTAGCGACGCTGCAAACGTCTCTAGATGGGGAAGCAGGTAAAATCGAGTTAATTTGTGTTTTACCAAGGAATAGTTCGTGGACTTGTAGAGAATAATTTTCAGTACAATTTTACGAAATACTCTTATCAGTTGGTACCCAGTTCTTATCACACTCGTCCGAAAAATATTGAGTTTTTTGCAACCTAAAAAAAACTTGATGAGAAAAACAATATTCTTAAGTAACAAAATTGAAACTCTTCTTCACATTTTGACCAAAAAATTGAATTTTTGCTCCATAAAATTCATACTTTTTTCGTATTTTCCAACTTAACATAGGTATCTACCTACCCAATAGACAACCTGATCAAGTATTAATCTATGCAGATGAAACTAATAATAATAATGCATCTATCGCGAAATTTCCCCAGATTCGGAAGAAGAATTCTGTATGTCTTGGCTGTTGACCACTTCGATTCTCATCATTTTCGGATTAGTATTTATCGTGGTGCTGTCTCTTCACTGCGTATGGAGTCACCAAACTCAAGTTAAAGCTCAATTGCCATCCCCAGCCGGGATAAACGTACGTAGCAAATCCGTTGCCAATTCTCACACAAGTGCAACTGCTAATAATTCGTAGGCAATTGGAAGCGCTGATTACGAGAAATTGCGCCCGAAATGAGGTTACTCAAAACTACGACGCGATGTAAACAGACAAAACAAAAAGAGAAACCAATGGGTTAAGAAGTATCTAACAGCAATCAAGATCGTTAACTGTAAATTACGATTAACCAATAAAAATTTACTCTTTCGCTATAATTTTTTGTCATGAAATCAATAAGGTTCGCGTGCCTGAAGTAATTTTCAAGTACAGAAGAGGTAAGATTTACAGAAATCGTGGTGAAATTCTGCAAAAAAATGGTGAATTTTTTAAAAGCGAAATTTAATAAACCAAAAAATTGACCTCATTTTTCAAAATCGTCTTCCAAAAAATCTACTTATCTTCAAATTTTTCTCAGCCATTTTTTTGGGCCATTTTCAAAATTTCTTATAAAAATATTTTTTTGGCCAAATCAAAAAAATCATTTGAACAGAATTCAAAAAATTCGAGGGAAATTGAGAATTTTTCTTTCATATTTAATAAAAATAATAATGATGAATTTTTTCTCGATTTTTCGATTTTTCAAAATTTTTGACCCATTCGAATGACGAATTCAAGTGAGAACCCTAAATTTTTCAGCGAATCATTTTGAAATAATTTCACAACTTTTTTTCAACCCTATTCCCAATTTTTTCTAAAAAAAAATCGGTCCACTCCGATGAATAATTCGAGTTTTACTTAGCTATGGAAATGCTCCTGCAACAATCACAATTATACAATACATCGTACACAAACGAAACTTTGGAAAGACACTCGTCTCCAGCTAAGGAGGCAAATGGATGAATCTTGTATCGACGACACCTAATGGAACAATAATTCATATTTTCAGTTTCAGTTAAGTTATGATGACATTGAAAGAGAAAATAATTTTCCATCGTTCCAAGAACCTACATCTTTCTGCAGTTTTTGAACATCAAGAGTAATGTAATTAGATATTTTGCTTGAGAAATTCTTGTAAAAATTACGAAATCTCGATTTTTTCTCGTGAATTAGAAATCGTCATTAGAGGATCAAAAAAATTGAATTTTGATTTTTACCACAATAGAGTTTGGTGTTTGGACCAAGTTTATGAAAATTGTCATAAGTTCAAATTTAAAAAAAAAACAAAAAAAAACTATAATAACTCGATGATGTTTTTCTCAGAGCTTGTTTCGGAATTATAGATCTATAGATCAAAAAGCCCAGCCAATTTTTTCAACGATTTTTTTTTCAGTTATGAAAAGGCAATTTAATAATGTGACGGCGTTGAAAAAAATTAGTCTGAAGGATTATTTGAAAAAAGGGTTTAAAATGCCTGTAAGGCGATTATTGAAACTCTTGAATTATTCATTCCTTGAATTTGAATGATTCCAAATGAAAATTTACTCTTGGAGGTGAAGAGGATCGAATGAAAGAGAAAATTTTTTCAATTTTACTGAATTACTGAAATACATTTTTAACCCCCAGATTTAATTTCTGAGTCAATTTATCATACCAGAGCTGAAAGACGATTTTTTGAGGGCAAGAAGAAAGATTCAAAATTGAGGCACAAAAAATCTAAATTTGATTATTTCTAAAAAAAAAAAATGGATAATATTTTGGTACCTATTTTATTTAAAATTTCAATAAAAATAAATTTATTTACTTCAGCAATATACTGATACTTGCCTTATTGTTCAATTTGAAACATGAAATATCTCTGCCTAAAATTAATGGAAAAAAAATCAAGTAATACTCATCAAAATGTAGCGATAAAATTCATATTTATCACAAGCAAGTCAGAAACACAATAATCTAACCGATTATACTAAAAAAAATCGAACACATCAAATAAAAAACGACCAGTTGAAAATTCAATTTCAACGAATCTCAGGAAAATCCTTATCTTTAAATTTAAATTCCTTATTGTAAGAACCAGGAACGTACACTTCTGTTTTCTTTTTCGTCGAACGAGATGTAGAGGAAGTGGATTTTCTTGACTGGATTTTCTTACCAGAACTGGAAAGAGTTGATTTTTCTACGTTTTTCCCCGTCAAACTAGATTTTGACGAAGAAGACTTCGATAATTTTACTGAAGAATTCGAAGCTACTGTCTTGAAACCAACCTCAGCATCTTTATCCACAGATGTCGGACACGATTGGCTTAAATTCGATTTTTTCGCCGCCACATGACTCTTTTTCTTTGATGCGTTCTCAGGTACCAAAGAATTTCCTAAATTGGCATCTTTTTGGTTCGTTGAACTAGGGATTTGGGCTTTAATAGCCTTCGATTTGTATTTCGAAGCTATTTCCTTACCGAGCTCTTCCAAAGGTTCGTTGAGTAACATATCGCCAGTAACTTCACTGACCTCTCGAGTAATTCCATGAAGTATATCTAGATCTTCAGGATCTGGTAGAGGATCTGGCAAGGGGTCTGTCTGCATTGTGTCCAGATAAGTGTACTCGTCTTCGTCAACTTCGTCTTCAAAAACAATCATTTTTGATTTTTTTCTCTTTTTTCGCTTCTTGGAACCAGGATATGATTTTTCCAGCATTTTTATCACATCTCCAACGCCCAGCTGATCACCGAAGTCGTCATCGATTTCTTCGAAAAAATCCATTGTCAGCTGTGAGAACACAATTGCAACAAAGAAATTATAAAAAGTAAAGTAATTTTTTTACACGTCTCAATTCACTAAAAATATTAAATTCACCGAAGGTTGAAAAGAAGAAATTCTATTGAAATGATTTCAAACGAAACAAATTATAAGTACATACCAGGAAATTGAACTTTGCGAACTTATACAAAAATATGGCGACGTTTCGAACAAAAAAAATGTTTAAATAATGGAAAAAATTTGAGGACTTTAAAAAAAATGAAAAATTGGGAAAGTATAACTTCACAAATATTTTGAAAGAATTTAGAAACCTGAAGACCGAACTTGTGAACTGAAAAGTGAAAATATTTTTTAAAAATTTTCAAAATTTGAAAAGTTTAAAAATAAATAAGTGAAGATGATGACCAACTAATTGTGTTACAAAATTAGTTGGCAGTCATCTTTACTTCATTCCTTCATTCTTTTAAAATTTTTTCATCTTTCAATAGGTCTTAAAGCTTTGACTAATTTTCAAAAAATTCAAAGCCTGAAAAAAATGAAAAAATTTTTAAATAGGAAATGTTGGAAAACTTAAAAGGCGAAAAAAAAATGCTCCACACAAGATAATTATATTTTCCCTGCGTATTATAAATCGACTTCAGCTATTAATTTCTCTCTTCTGGTTGTTTTTTTTGGCGCAATGTAGTTTGACGTCACCTGACGTCACCAAAACATAAGAGGCTGGGAACCCTAAAAATAATGAAACGTTCGATTCGGTCATGGACCCTGTACATGAAAAATGAATAGATTTTACTTTTTTTTTTTTTATCTTGATCAAATAAACAGACTTTTTTAGTTTTGTACACTCATTGATCAATGAAAAGTGTGTGTTTTTTTTTAGTTTCTAAGTACGTATCTGAAGGGCTTCAAATTTGCATAGGTAGGTACTGAGAAAAATAGAGATTTTCACTAATTTTCTCTGATTTTCTCATGATGAAAGAAAATTTATTTGGCGAATTTCTTCAATTAGATTATGTTTTTTTTGTGAAAAATCATAAGTTGATGAGAAATTGAGAAAATATGTTTCAGAAATAGAGTTTTTGACAGATTTCTCCAGTTTGGTGGACATTGATTTCGATAATTATACCAAGATTGGGTAGCAATAAGCATACATACGTGATAACTGAACGGTCTATTTTTTGTTTTGTGGGCTCAAACAGTCGAAAAAAATTATGTTCAAATCTGTTTCTGTTCGTAAACAAATTATTTACAAACTAAACGTAGCGAACGCGAATTTTATTAATTTAACTATTGTTCATGTGTGATGTATTGCATAAGTATAAATATTGCAGGAGCAATTTGCTCCATGATCAGAAAGTATAATTATGTAGACTAGATAGATATTTTTCCAAACTCCAAATTTTCATAATTTACCTACTTACTCAAGTATTTATTTTTAAATTATTCTAATTTTCTAGAAAAAATTTTCAAAGTCAAATTTTTTTCCAAACTTTGTTTTCTCAAACTTTTTTTCCATTCCAAAATCATCTTCACATAAAATTTTGCTAATTTCTTACAAACTCGACGATCACTTTCATATGAATCATAATTTTTCTTCCACATTTTTCTTGTTGCAATGCAAATTCACCGAGATAAGATCGGAATTTTCAAAAAAAAAATTGTCAGCAACCAGACTGGGAATTTTTTGATAACTTATCTAAAATTTCTGAAATTGATGTTAAAAAAACTTTGAGGAAATCGGACTCCGGAAATTCATCATAAATTATGAAATTTGAAACAAACGTAGCAATACATTACAATGACTTCGAAAATACTCAAAAAAATTGTTGGCTTAAAATTTTAGAAAAATGAGTTCAAAATTTGATCAGACTAAAAAAAATGAGCCATACTTTGGAAAAAGGCAGTTGCAGAAATGAAGCATATAAAGGTTCAATTAATTTTTCTACCCTGAAATTTTGTAACCCAAATTTTTTTCCACCGAACTGCAGACTACCACTGCAACGATTTTTCTAAAAATAAATTTTAGGTATTTCATGATCTAGATTTTGATAAAAATAAATTAATCAGACGTTCAAACAGTCATACCAAATTAAGTAAATTGCGTTTAAATATTATTCGCAGTATTAAACAAGTAAAAAATTTACCCATAGATAATTTCACACGACACGAGTACATTTCAGATAGGAAAAAAACATTTCACTCAAGGACAATCAAACCTGAATACTTTAGGTAAATTCGATAATTCTATTATACTGTTTAAAAATAGTTATTTTATAGATACGGTTCAGGTATATGGATAAAAAATTTAGAGCAATTTATTTATAAAATTTTATCACTTATAAAAAGCAAAGTTACTCACACCTATGAATTCTCAAACATAATGCAACTGCAGTCTCATTTTGGAACATTATCAAAAATGTAAGTAATCTCCCATAACGCCACTGCATAAAAATATTTAACGCCAGTTAAACCGAAATTATATTTACGCTATGGCCGGTAAAAGTGTCGTTATCAAGTTCATTCGAGCCGATGCATTGCGCGAATTATTATTTTTTTCACACCGCAGTTGCGGCAATTTGGCTAATTTGCCACACTTTGACTCCTCTCTCCTCGTTTTTTCGTTTTCTTTGACCAACGATTTATTGTTGATTGAGAGATTTAATGTATTAGAAGATCTTCCTAGAGCATTTGAGCATTGTTATTGATGTGATTACAAATATGACCTAATTTTTTACTCCTGAATCATTATTTCAATCCCTACCTGCCAGATATGTAACTTACCTATACCTATTTCTGATTCCACCTATTTCATAATCCATACGATATCATTGATGGTAAGTTAACCCAGCCTCGTGTGTATAAGAAAGTCTACATATTTGCCTATTAATTATAGACATCTTTTTAATTTATAATTTCGTTCATCAAAATGTAGGTACGAGTAATAAGAGGGAATCTTAATGTTACCATATTAAGCTACGATAAAAAGATCATTTGTCTAGTGTTAGATTTGAAAGAGGTATACGCGTTGCAAAATCTCAATTTGTTAAGGTACGTAACAATTTCAATAGCATTATTACTTCGTGTTACGTATTGTATTTTAAAATATTAACACCAACTCCGAGTCCGAACGTACGATATGTGTCCATTTTTCACAAATAAACAAAGTTAATAGTCGGTGAGAAAACATTGGTTGTTTACCACTGAAAAAATACCTTTCCAATAGTGATGTAATTAAAATACTATAGGCTTGGTTGAATCGATTGAAAAAATTATGAAATTGGCTCAACCCTTCGTTGGTGCCTCTCTACGTCGCAGGAGAATTAATTTCGTAGGGTTTTGATCATTTTTTCACTAGGTTTTAAAAAGTAAGTTGGATATAATGGCGTAGGAAAAATTTTTCGAAAATATTCTCAAGAAATTTAAAAATTTTTTTACAAGATTTCTTCTTTCAAATTTTTTCAATAATTTTCCTTCATTTTTCCGAGAATTTAAAAAAATTTTCGTTCAATATTTTTTCAGAAATTTCGTTTACGAATTCTCAGAATTTTTTAAAATTTCCTTTTTGCAAGGATAGTTTTTCATCTCAAAGTAAAAAATCAAGCTGTAACAGAATAAATTAAAAGTACAGTATCAAAGAACCCCATATCAAAAATTTTGGATAATAAAGTTCATTTTTTAAATTTTGGTGAATTTTCAAAGTTGCAAAATTACCTCGTCACCCTGCAAATCGTGAAATTGTAAAATTTGATCTAATCAACGAAAAGAGGTGAAATTTGTTATATATCTCATTTTAGACTTCCCGAACCAATTGGAAACGGATTCAAAACGTTTTGCTGCCTTCAGAAAATTTTGAAATTTTTCAGTAAGTACTGTACAGAAAAACCATAGAAATAGTTCATTAAATGAATTTCAGCACCGATAATCGCAGATAACAAATATTGGTGGCTCACTTCGCAGATTAGAGCCGAATTTTCTGAAATTCGAAATTCTTAATTCAAATACATGTTTAGACTATTTTTAAAATTTTCTCTGGAAAATCGTCAGTCAATTTGATTCTTCTTCAATCGATTAAATAAATCTTTATAGGTTTAGGTAGGTGCTAAAATTCATAGTGCAATTTTTTAGTTATTCTAAAATTTTTCGGAGGCTTTAAAATGTCTTGAAATCACTTCTAATCAATCTGAAAGGTCGGAAATGACCACATATCAAATGCAAGCTCTTTTCGTTGATTAGATTAAATCTTCAAGACTACGAGATAATTTTGACATTTCAAAAATTCGCCAAAATTCAAAAAATTGACTGATTCAGCATCTGAAATTTTTGATATGGGATCTTTGATGATGTTTTTTTTTTATCCAGTCTATTAGAACTTTAAATTTGATACCTCCCTTACGGGAAGAAAAGTTTCAAAAATTTTGAGAATTTGTGGAAGAACTACCTGGGAAAAAAATGGAAGAAAATTGTTTAAGAAATTCTTGAAAAATTTTGTAAAGAAATCTGGTAAGAATTTTTTTAACCCTTTTTTTTCAATTGTTGAAATTTTTCCTACACCATTCATTCGTCTTATTTTTCAAAATCTTGAGGGAAAAAATCTAAAATTCGAGAAATGAAGCACTCGAAATTTAAGATGTGGGATCATTTAATGATGTATTTTTATTTTTGATTTATTTCTGTTAGGGCTCAAAATTTTACGTTGAGTTGAAAAACCTCTCTTGTCATGATTTTTTTAAATTTTCTTCTCAGAATTTTTAGAGTCGTTAAAATTATTCAAATGCCGGTGCAATTGTCACCGAAACATTGAAAAACTGCAACAAAAATTACTTGCTCCAAAAGATCTTTCTTCCGAAAATTAGAAAAAAAATTATTTTTCAACAAATTTTGAACATTTTTTCCAAAATCTATGAGCGAAGCATAAATTTTGTCTCAAAAATATCATTTGTGCGAAGATGGTGATATGTCCTTGAAAAATGAATTTTTTATACTTAATATTTTACCTACTCATTTGAAAAATTCACAAAAGCCCATCAAAATAACGATAATGAATGTAAAAAAATTACGTGCAGTTGGACGTATTCAGAATTTTTTACAATTTTTACTAAAACCTTACCAATCTTGAAAATTTTACAAAAAACTTATTTTCTATTTTGATTTTGACCAAAACAAAACACTAAAGAAAGGGCCAAAAGGAAAAAAGAGCGTCAGATTCGGGTGCATTGGTCAAAGTACCATTTTGAACTATTCAAACAATCATTTTATTCGAAGATTCAAATTAATTTTTCATGGATTTTTCATGACTGATTAAAAAATTCAGACCAGAATAGTGAATTTTGAGACTTGTATCAAAATAAGGTTCGTATACAATCTGCCCTCTCCCCAAAAAATTACGTTTTTTCGTGCTATTTTTGGTTATGTTTGAAGAAATTCTCTCATTTTTCGAAAATCCAAGTCCAAATTTTTCCCAGGTTGAAGATTTTCATCCCTGAATTTACCTAATATTTTTAAGAATTTTTCATGTAGTGCGATTTTTTAAAATTTTTTCGGACTTTCCCTTTTCTTAAGTGCCTAGGGTAATGAAAACTTAGAATAATTGACGTGCATAGAACCTGAATCCATTTTTTTGGAACAATTGATACCCCCCCCCCCCCTCAATAGATACGATTTCATTGGCCAAGACAATGTATGCAAAGTGCCAAAATAAAATCGCCTCTCCTTCCAAAAAAAAACCAGTCCAACGACCACGAGTTTCACATCCAGTTTTTTTAGTCATTTTCTAACTCAAACTGCGCTAAAATTGATTTATGACCACAATTTCTCACTTTCCATCGTTTTCCTTCCGTTCCATTTTTTTCCCAAGATGTACAAACTCAAAAAAAGTTTAAGACTAGTGAAAGTAACGTTGATGATGATATCCGCATTAAAAAACCCATGCTCGGTTCAGCAGGTTGATTTTCAGTTTTCCAATCTTCTGCTCGATGATGGTTGGTGACCTTAACGTTGATAAAATACCTCTCCCCGTGAAATGTCTGGTTGTTGTTAATCCCACTCTTTTCGGCAGCGGCGGATAACACTCCGGTGAGAATTTGAGTCGTCTAGACGGTTCAGTTTCGTTCGCGGCTAGCATTACGTAAAATGTATGTAATTGTTATGATTCGAAGGTGATAATCGTCATTTACGCCGATTCGATTCATCAGATCATGTCGAAGATCAACTTTTCCAAATGGACGTATTTTTCGAATTTTTTATGCTTGGGTTTCTGCCTATGTTTAGTGTCGACCGACTCGACCACCAATTCCGCTCCATCTCGAAATGTCGCCGATAATAAATCCAAAGAAAGTTACGAGGATTACGAAGCCAATGACCACGATGCCGCTTTAGACGACGCCAAACCTTACACCAATGAGAATATCGAAGGAATTCGAAAATTCGATCAAAGCATCGAAAGCGAAGAAAAGCTGAAAAATGTTACCAAAAACGAACCTCGCGATAAAGTTACCGATTCGTCTTCCCTAGCCGAAGATATCAAAATATACGACATCGACGATAAAACCAAACAGATTGAGGATGAAGAAGTATTTGAAGATTCTGAACTCAATCATCCCAACGGCAATATCTCAGGTGTGCTGGTAACCAAAATAGTGCCGGAAATTTTGAAATATGGTAAAATGGTGTTGCCTTCTTCGGAGGAATTGGGAATTAAGCAGAATCAACGTGTTGGGAGACGTACCGAAGATACAGATAGTAAAACAGTTATTCAGAAATTATCCAGATCTAAAATTGGCCAAGAATCGAAACCTTCGACCATCGAAGCTGAAGCTTTTGTCAATCAGAATGTCAGCCGGTTAGATCAAGTTCTAGATTTGTTCGATCTGTATCGGTTGCTCGATATTTGGCCAGATAATGACGAGTTGAAAAAACTGTCGCCCCGATGTTATAACGATACGGAAAAATTTATGGTTGGATTGAAAAGCGGAAAACCGTGGGCGTTGAAAAGTGAGTTTGCTTTTTATTCAATTGTTGTTTTTTTTTTCACTATCGTATATTTTAAAGTGATAGGAGGCAAGATGAATTAACGATTCAGTTGTTCCCAAGAAAAATATACGGAATGATACCGCAAGTACCTATTCGAATATGCTGTGTTGTTGAAAAAATTGCAGAAATTTAATAGAATTGGTCATTTTCGAACGTCTACTCATTATAATTTTTTCGAAGTTCAATTTTCATTACCAATTTCCTGCTTCTACGTACTCAGAGGGCTCGAGCTCTTTCCCCTTCACCTTAAAATTTTTTAGTCCAAACAAATGGAAAAAGTGCATTTTTTGCCCTCACTTTGCTTGGAAAATATTTCAATCATTGTTTCAATCCATGATTTTTTACTGATGGTTTAGTCGAAAACCACTGATTTCTCAATCAATTGCCAATTTGTCAGAAAAAAACAATTGTTTCTTCCAAAAATTCCACAAATTCCGCAATTTTTGCATTTTTTTTTCACTCAAATTTGTTTATGTGTCATCAGCCTACTAAAAATACCCTGACTACGCCAACACCACTGAAAGAACAAGTTACTCAATTATTTCAATTGAAAATTTGACTCCTCTCTTCCATTTTTTTGAAGCAATTTTCCAGTCCCTCTCTAGAAAAATTTTCAATGTTTTTTTTTTTTTTTTTTTTTTTTTTTTGAGGAGGGGTGTTGAAATATAATTTTCTTCACTTTCAGAAATACAATCATACCAAAATTATTCACCCACTTTTCAGATCTGTTAAAAATTTACAATTTTTTAGGTTGAAGGGAAGGTGGAGTAAAAAATTAATAATAATACTGTATAAATACGAGTATAAGGTATGTCTGTATTCAGCATCATTCAACTTTTGAATGAGGAAAAGGGGGGATGAAGAAGTCTCAAATTTTCCCATTTTATTATTTTTTTTCTTCGATTTCCAAAATTTGAAAATCCCCCTACCTCTCTCACCCAACCAATAATTTCCATCCTCCAGGTTCAAAGAAACATCCACATTTATCAAAAATTTGAATTAATCAATACCTTCGTCATTTTTTATTTGAAAAATATAATGACGTCAATTTCACCTGAGACTGCGTCATTTTGCATACTTGCAGCAGGCAAAACATTTATCTAAGAACGATTGAAAGAGGAATGTATTAGCATAATATACATGTAAAGATTAACATCAACGCAAATTAATTCTATAAAATATTAAATGTATTCGACTACTCGTACCTAATAATACTGAACTGATTTCCGGATACTTAAGAAATTTGCATACATTTTACTGTGACTGATTACTTTGTAGAAGAAAAATTAAACTAGGTAGTAAAATGAATTAATGTAGGTGGATGGTTTAATAATCAATATAAAGGAACCCCTATCAATCAAGTTGCCAAAAAAATATCATAATTGAAGGTTCGTGTTTGCATTGCAGTGATAAAGCAAGCTTCAGGAGGTACAGAGAAATTGGAGCTGGTCGATGAAAACCTTGACTTTTCAACCGTTTAAAAAAAAAGTAGGAAGTTCTCAAATTTCTCGCCAAATTCAGAAAACGACTGAAAACCGGATAATAAAAAACATTCTCTGATGAAATTGAATCCTTTTTCAAAGCTCAAGTTTCATTTTTTTGATCAATGAAAGTACATATTACTTTTTTTCAAACCTGAAAAAGAAAACTTATTATTGTTTTTAAATACTTGAAAATCACAAAACACCATTCTTAAATTTTGAATTGAGATTTTGAATAAAACCCTGGATAATTATTTTATGGATCATTATTCCACAAAATGAAACGAAAGAAAAAATCACGTTATTTTGATCAAATTGAAATCGATGCAAAATTTTATGTATTTTTCAAAAAATAAAAAATAGTCAAAAGAAAATCAAAAAGCACGTGATTAAAAAATCTGAACTTTTTTTTGAAATTTGACAATTCATAGCTCAAAAATAGGTATTTCATTACTTACAGCAAGCTTGTGGAGAAAAATGTAAAGATATTGAAGAATATTTCTGAAAAATTCCTCTTCACCATTCTTCTTTGACTGTCAATAAATATTCAATTTTTTCAATTTCGAACGTATATTTTTGAATATAGAAATTGGAAACATTCTTTGATACCCACAGAAAAGTATGAATAAAAAAATTGCCAAGAGAGTACAAGCAATAGCAATTTTTCATCCAGAGAAAAACTTTCGAAAAAATGAAGTCAAGTTTTTTTTTGTAAAATATGATGCATTGATAAAAATATTCTGAAGCGGGTAAATTTTACAATTTTACATTATTTTAATTTATACAAAAGATATCGTAATTTTTCAAGTCAGGAAAATTTTTCCATTCAATTTTCAAATGTGATGACATTTTTTAATTCAGAGATTTTTTCAGAAATTTCTCAATTTGACTACATAACTACAATAATTGATGAACATTCAAACATGATGAAAAATTTTATCATTTTTACTTGATTTGCTTCCTTTTTTCCTTCAATTTCAAGTTTGAAGGTTGAAAAATTCTCCGTTTGCGAAATTGTGTAGAAAAAAATCACAGAATTTTCAAGCTTACAATTAAATGAAAATTCGCTCTGGCCTTATCAAAATTTTTCGATTTTTTTTTGAAATGTAAAATGAACCAAAAAAGAAAGGTTCATTGAGTACATTTCACACCCTCCTCTCCTCCTGCCCCTCCCTAGTAATTGCTTCATTCACGCTTGAATCACTGAAGTGTGAAATTTTGTGAGAATATTATTGTCTCAAGTTACTTTTATGCTTACAGAAGGGCTTTTTTTGAATCCTGGAAAATTTATTTTTTGTATTACTTACTCAATACTCCATTCCATGTTTGTTCGCGAAACAAAAAAAATTTCCAAGTTACCAACTAAAAATGCAGGGTTCAGCGAAATTCGAAACAAAAGGATTTTAAATTCAAAATCCTTTCTACAAAGCGTATTTAAAATCCAAGTAAAGGCAATGTAAGAAAATAATTATTCAAGATTATGAAACGAAATAAATCAAATTTACATTTTTATATGAACATTAAAACTTTTTTTCTCATTCTATCAACAAGTGGCGAAACTAGGGAGAAAAAAGCGAGAATTTTCCAGACACCCGGTATATTTTAATGTAAAATGACGAACTTAAAGGCATGATTCCTGAGTCTGAAACCAAAAAATTTATCACAAGATCCACGTCACAAGAAAAAAATTTGAATTTTAAAACAGGCAAAGGATTTTAAAAATAATAGGATTTTAAATTTAAAAAAAAAAAAGAAATCAGAGGGATATAAATTTTGCCAAAATATGTACATACGTAGGTATCTAAAAAAAAATCACGTATTAAATAAGTAATAATTTCTTTGTTCAAAAAAAAAAATATATTTTAATTTTTATTTGATTCATTATTTAGTTACATACAAACACGTTTTCAAAATATTTAAAGATATTTCGATAAAAATTACTAAAAAAAAAATTCAGTCAAAATGGATATTGTTAGGTATCTATAAATTGAGAAAAAACATTTTTGAAAGATTCGTTTTGTTTATTTCCTTTCCTTCGTGATGAAAAAAAAAATGGCACTTGAAAAAGCAATAATACCTAGGTATATATTTGATAATTTGGATACAATAGAAACCACCCTTAGGGGGTCAAAAATTGATTTTTGAATTTACATTGATTTCGAGCCTTTCATTAGAAGTCGAATGAAGTTCTCACCTCCAAGGGTGGTTTCTAGGGGCAATATGAGCCAAAAATGCCTCATTTGAAATAAATTACCAATTTTATAATTTTTCGCACTACCCATCAACGAAACACCTCTGTCAGACCTGAAACTTGACAATCGCTCGCATCAATAAACAAACTCGAAATAATATCTCGATACATGCCAAATATTTTAAACCAAAAACATTATCATAATTCAATTTACACGCCTCCGTAATTTTCACCGCACCATCGAATTACATTCATCATCAAAATAACAAGCAAAAGGGCCAGGGGAAGTAAAATTTTCGACAACAATACAATCCTAAGCTCGAAGATGTCCCTGTAACGGAATTTTTCAAAAACCATGCACTCTAAACCAGACATGCGACCATTCTCTAGGTAATTATTTAATTACATACATCGGACGGGTGCTGCATTATCATTACCATCGTGTAACAATACAAATGTGCGTTTTGAAGCGCGTTATATCATAACGGATATTTAAAAGAGAGAAAAAAAAGAAAACCATATTAATTTTGATGGTATGTGGTGCAAGTGTACAACGATTTTATTAAATTGTTTAAACAAGTTTACCTTCGTGATACCGTCGTATTGTTATGATATCGTGCTACGTACGTCAACACTCGGCGGGACCGCAGATTTCCCCTTAAAAATATATAAATTTTCAAAAAATGTCTTCTCGATGATAACCGGAAACATGAAATCTTGATTCAGAGTGCATTTTCACATATTATCGGCGCACTTCCTTGTTTCTAAAATTGTCTCATAAATGGACATTCGGTGTCACATGGATACTTAATCTGATACGTAACATTAAAGCTATTAACATAGAACATGCTCGTATATTAAATATAATTATTATTCTTTTTTTAGAAATTTTCACGTGTCAAAAATATTTCCATAGAAATTACACGTCGATTCTAATGGGATGATAATTTTTCGAATTTCGTGGCTCGTTTGAATCGCTCGATTCGGAGTGGTAGGTACAAAATGTGGGAAAAATTTGCACCTTTCGGACACGTCGAAAACAGTCACCGACAATTTATATTCTTTGTATATGGACATACTTACGCCTAATAACGACTCGTTCGTTGAATTCTGCTTACGTAAAAAAAAAATTGTAACTCGTTTTCGCGCTATTTCTCACATTTATCATACGACGCATACCAACAATCGAATTAATTATCAAAGAGGACGTGACTCTTGAAATTTTTTCACCAGGGTGTGAAAAAAATCACGGGGAATGATACTTTTGGAGGTATTACTTCGAAATCTTGCTCAACTCAGAAGATCTTTAAATTGAGATTAACTTTATGCTATTTTCATTGCCCTACGATGCAATTCTTTTTATGTTTACAGTTATAATACGTATGTAGGTACAAATTTATACAAATTTCCGTCATTAAACGTACATTTTTTGTAAATTTTTAAAACGATTCATTCATTGTATGTATTTTATTGCACGACAAGGTTAAATTAGACGTGAATTTCGAATTCATAATGAATGCGATTCTTTCCGCAATTTTCTTTGATTTTCCTACCGGATTGCATGCGATGATAAAGAACGCCGACGAAATATTATCTAGAAAAAAAAATATCGAAGTTAATAAGGGCGCGTAATTGGACATCTGCGTCTTACAAAAATGGAAATGTATAATACCCATGATGCGTACAATTTTTTCACAATTTTTATAGGTATAGGTATGTCCCTGAAATATAGAAATTTTTCAACATTACGTGGTCCAAAATTTGGTGGCGAAAATACACATTTTGAAGAAAAAATGGTCGAGAGGAAATAAAAGTTAATTAAGTATGTACATCTGGAAAAAAAATTAACATGTTCACGAAAGAACGTCAGTTTTGACCGATTTTAAGAATAATTTCAATACAAATGAAAAAAAGTGATGACAATGTCAAAAAAACCTTGATGACAAATTCAGGTCCAAAACTTGACTTTGAACATAATCATTATGGATTGAAAATTCAAAACATTTCAAAATTTTCCTAAAAAACTTATGATTTAAAAAATAACAAAATTTAGTCATTAAAAAAATCCATCAGAATATTCGTAAAACATATTAATTAGGTAGAAGGATTTTTTTAACATGGATATGTTTTTTTATACATATAATATTTTTTTTTCAATTTTTGGGAAAAAAATGAAGTATTTCACATAAAGTAATATGATGTATTTTCGAAAATGTCAGCTAATCATTAACACCCTCTGAAGCGAAAAATCTTTCAATCGAATGATGATTTTCAATGAAAATTGCCTTGCCATTCAATCCTCGAATTTTCATTTTTTTTTTTTTGTTGATATTATGATCGAATAAGGGAGGAGACATCTTGACGATCACATCGGAAATCAGAAATTTTTTGCTTACTTACCTACATTATTTCAATAAGGTTACGACGCGACGCGACGTCATTTTACAGAATTTTTTTTTGAGAATTTCCTCCTCTTTAGTTTTTTTAAAAAAATCAAATTAGGGTTAGAATACAAACCAAAGCTACGAAATAGTCTAGCTCAACAATAAATCAATTTACTTATTAATTGAACAACCAAATTTTCAAAATTTCAAGACAATGGTTTCGAAAAACTTCAAAAAAATTTTAATAAAACAAAAAATAATTTTTTGCGCACATTTTATTTCTTTAAAATGGAAAGTTCACATAATTTAAAAAATTATTAGACATGAACTTTTTACATTTGGTGATTAAATGCCCATTAGAAAATTTTCACGATAATCATCGTTTTCCAATAAATGTTTTTTTTCACCACCATGTTATTCGAGCAAAATGATTCTACAAATTGAAGGGAGAAACAAATTGAATATCTTGAAATGGGTAGGTAGGTACTAAATTGAAGTTTACTCTTCTTAAATGGAAAGAAAATCTTGAAAACACATCCACAAATCCATGATTTAAAATTCATAAAATTGGTGATTTTTTTTCACTTTACATAAATTTTTCAAATTATATTTTACAATTTTTTCATGCTATCTTTAGAGGCTAGGTTCAAGCTTAAATATTTTTACGATGCACTTGACAATTTAAACGATTTTCACACTTTTGAGATATTTTTTTGTTTGAATTCACACAATTCCATCCAGCTTTTGAAATTGAAATTTTCAATTTTAATTTTAATCAATTCTAACGAAATTTTTTTCATAATTTCTTCAAAAACTTGACCTACGGTTTACAGATACCTAGATTTTAATCGAAATTAGAAATGGAAAAAAGCAGCTCTTCCTGTTTCCACCTCATCATTACAAAATTGCATTTCAAGCCAAAAAATTGTGTTTTTGACCAAAAAATTGAAAAAAAAAACATGTTAAGTTCTATACTTATTTCTTTGAAAAATTTATGATTTTATGAGTAGTCAGGAAAATTTAGAAAGTTATACTTGGAGTCAGAGAATTTTGCCAATTTATTATCAATTTTTAGCTCCTTCATAACTTCAACTTTGGTTCATCCCTAAATCAGCATTATTAATCCAGATTTATCAATATGATTATTTCAGATAGGAAATCATTTTAAAATTAATTTTTTTTACCTCCCTCCTTCCCTCCCTCCCTCCCTCGCCTAGGGTATACTTTCATTTTGTCAGAATTTAGGACACTACTTCCTCCACCATAAATTTCATATTTCACATCCGTGTCAGCCCAAAATCAATAAATCATCAGAAAAATTCACTTCGAAAGCTCAAGGCCCATAAAGAACCCTTAAAAATTCATTATCTTGCATCCGCCTTGTCTTCTTGAAAGTTTGTTAAGGTTATCAGACTAGTTTTGATGGATTAGAAATTTTCGTCAGAGCTTACGTAAGCTGCCTGCAATTCATCAATATATTTGGATCCTGGCGAGGTAATCACCGGAGTATTTAATATTTTAATTATTCATTTTTTTTTTTTAATAAATCAATATCTAGTTCAAGTACGTCAGACGTAGGTGAAAAAGTGGGTGGATAGCTGGGCACTGCGAGCACCTTCAGCGAAATAAATGACGAAAAAAATTCAAAAGGAAACTAGTTTCCTCATTCTTCTACAAAATACCTATTTCCATCTGAAACCCTCCGCTCCAATTCTGTAAATTCTTCTAAACCTCTTATATTTTCGCATTCTCGAATTTTCCTACTTCAATCATAAAATTACGCTTTAAAAAAAAAAATCAGTAAAATAGGTGAAGATAATTAAACTTTAATTGGCTTTTAAGAAGATTTTAATAATTTTTTATCGCCAGTGCAAGAAAAACCCTTCCATAATTCTTTCCAGACTTTACAAATTGAAATCATGGAGGAAGTTGACGCTCGGGCATAAAATATCGTAAGAAATTCATTCCCTGAATTTTTTCATTTTTCCAAAACTAAATAAAAAAAGAGGAAAATGTGCAATTAATTTCAACTTAGTCCACAGTAATGCAGCGTACGATGATTTTCAATCGCGAATTACGTATTACTATTCGCCACCTCGATTACAATTACAAATAAATTATGTGTAAATTACTATTTAAATTTTTTATACACGTATCTCTTTATGGATACTTCTTAGGTTAAATATAAGAACTACGAAACACCCGAGTCACGAATTAATATTCGACAATGGCGCAGGTATTGAGAAACGTAGTACAATTGAAAATATACTACCGTTTCGGCGCCGAGTGATTTTGCAATATTGAAGCGAAAAAACGTATTTTTGGAGCATGTCGCACCGTCGTTCGATTCAAATAGGAAAGTAAAAGGTTAGAAAATTAAACCGTTAATTAACTATCTGTGAAAGTAATTAAATCGATGATGAATCGATCAGATGCTATGAGATCATGTGGCATGACCAATCATCGATAAAATTTCTAAAATTCCAACATCGAATTGCATCCACGAGCATAAAATAATATTTCAATTATTGGAATAAAGTAATTCTAAGCAAAAGTGCTCTTGAATTTAAGGCCTTGGACGTTTTTTTCATTAATTTTTATCTCTCAATATCGTGATTTAAAATTTTTCTGACAAGTTTATGTCTTACCTAATCGTCGATATTTTGCATCCGTGTAAGGATTCTATTTACGTCTGTGATCATATTTCATGAGCTAAAGTGGATCTGTGTGAAAAGATATGGAATTCCCAGCAGGCAAATTTACTGCTAGGAGCTAATTCTACATTTGCTAATGACGTTTGGCAAAAGCAATGAATCCGGTTTTCTGTCCTATCTCCAATGTCCTCCTTTTGCGATTTATTATTAGACAGAAAATAAGTCTAAAAGTTCGTCAAAAACTATACCTAGGTTATTTTTCAAGTTCGCCAGCGAAATGGTGATAGAACGATGATCATTTCAGTATTTACATTATGTTTGGGATGTCGAATGTAAGTAAACTTGAGTAGTACGAATGAATTTAACGTTTGTAGGATACCTCGAAGAACATTTTTCCATGTTTTTTTTTTTTAAGGTGTTAACCTGTTCATAGGTTAGTATTGTTTAGGTAACCTTGAATCATGGGTAAGAATGTCAATACGTTTATGTACAGTTAATCGACGTAAGCCTATAGAACAACACCGGAGGCCTTGACGACATTTCCAACTCGCCAACTATCCCCTTTCGGTTTGTAAGCGATAAAGATAAAAGGATTCGGTGAGCTATCGTGTTCGCGAAATCTTCGATTTCAAGATGAAATTATTTTATTGAACAAAAAAATCTTCATTTGATAAAATTTATTACTCGGTATTTTTTTTCTTCTTCAAATTTATTAAATTTTTGTTATTCCTACTACGAAAAATCTTTTGATCGGTTTCCAAAAGTATGAGGAAATACATTAAAAGTTTTCATGTAAGTATACTGCTCAAAATTTTACTAGGAAAGATTTTCGAACCATAAATTATCGATTTTTCAATTCATTTCCAATTAATTTGAAATCTGAAGATGAAGAATGTCGATTTGTTTTTTGCACGTTCGGGCTGCTTACCTAATTTACCAAGAATCGAATGTAATTTGTTTCTTTGTGTGGTTTTTTTTGGAATTTACTTACAAAAATTTTTAACTTTATTATTTTTTTTCATCAGTTTGCTCATTTTGTGGCGAATTTCTCTATTTTTTTTTTTTTTAGCTTTTGTGAATTTTCTTATTTTTTTCATGGATCCTTGACTTCTTTCGCCTCTTCGAATAATTTGATGGATATTGCTTGTTTGTGAAACTTACATTTCCGTTTATTAATCATTGTAACATTGTTGTTTGCGAATTGGTATTGAAATTTGAGTAATGGCAGTTTCATAGAAGGGAAAAGAATGGAGTTTAAACAGAGATTAACGAATTATTTAGTTCTACCCAGGGTGGCATACAGTTTTTTCAGAAAGTGGCGAGGGAGAGAGGGAGAGGAGCTTAAGTTAGGTTTATTTTCAATTCTGGTCAAAAATATGACCTCAAAACATGATCATTTTTTTCATAAAATTTTCAATACGAAAGATATTTCCCAAAATGTGATGTCGCGATTTTTTCTCACCCAAAGGCCAAAATACCAAATTATGTTATTTTTTAATATTTCATCCACATGAACTGAAAGGAATTGACAAATTAGGTACATAAGTTATGCTGAATTGCTGAGGGGGAAAAGATTCCAAATCATAAACATGCAGGGGGGAGGGGGGAGCTTCCCCCCCCTGAGAAAATTTTTTACTTGTAAGTTGGGAAAATTGAGCAATTCAACACATCAGTTGGGAAAATTGGGCAGTTGGGAATTAGTCACTTTATCGACTGAAAATTCATCATTTTCCCAACTGAAAATGTATCATTTTTCCAAGTTGGAAATCAATAAAATTTTCACTTGTTAGTTTAAAAATTTTTCGCCCTCGCTTCGCTCGGGCATGAACAAAATCATTAATCCAACAAACTATTTCAAGTAAAAACAGTGTTGAAGAAGGCTCCTTTTATTCATTCCCCTGAAAATACTCTTGATCTGATACTCTGTGTTTTTATTCTCAATTTTACGCTCCCAAAAAAGCTTTCAACACCATTGATTGTGAATATCTAATGGCTACATTCTTACCCTCCCCCTCTCAAATTACATCAAATAAGAATTTTGAAAGCCTTAAAATAAGAAAAAATGGCTTTTTTAAGCATTAAAAATATAATTTTTTCAAAGCTTCGCCCTCGCTTCGCTCGGGTATAAATTAAATCATATTTAGGTGCATTATTTGAGGCGATAGCGCCAAAAAAGGTTCCTTTTTACTCATTCTTCATAAAATTGTTTTGGTATTTCAAGTTGCATCCATTTTGAGTTGGGAATTTCATGAATTCGAGTTGGGATTTTCATGAGACCTCCCCCCCCTGGAAAATGCCTTCGGTACGTCACTGTAAACATGCGTTAGGAATTTCCTTCTTTAAGCAATTACCACGAATTCAAAATGCATCTTGAAACAAAATACTTGAATCGAGTAATAAGAAGTACCCAAAGGACCACCTTTTTTCAATTTTGGTGATTTTTTTCAATTTTGGTGAATTTTTTCAATCTTGGTGTTTCTGTTAAAATGTCATTTTTTTCGATCTTCAAAATTTGTTAGCAATTTATGAACAAAACCAATCAAAATTTACATTTCTGTAATTTTCAGGAGTGAAAGCTCAAATAAATCATGATATTTCTGTATACATGACCTTTTAAATATGTAACTGCGAATTTTCAATTTTTGCGAGAATATTGAAAAAAGTTCTCAATTTTTTGTAGGTAATAATTTTAATTGTAGATTTATGAAGAAATAACTGTTTTTAGGAGCTTTTTTGGTTCGTGAGTATCCTGAATTTCACGAATTGAAAAAAGGGAAATCGTGTATTTGCACAATTTTACAGACACCAGAAGCAAAAAACTCTTAGTTTGATTAAAAGAAAACGAAAATGATCGAAAAATGACCTTAGAGTGCTTTTCAGACAGTCTCGACTATTCGAAAAATCATTTTTGATTTTTTCAAAACAAGGTAATTCAAACTTTGAAAAATCTATGAGCTATTTTGACAATACTCACATAAAAATCTTGAATTGAAGAGCTTAAATTGAAGCGTCAATTGGCACATATGTACCTACCCCTTTAAATTTTTTCCAATTTTCAAAATTGGAAAACAATTTTAATAAATTGAATAAAAAACAGGGCATTTGTAGTTCGATGATCGAGAAGCGAAAAAAAAATAGGTGAAGTGTGGAAATTTCTCTTCGTACAGAAAAGTACAAGAAATGGATTTTAAAAGTTGAAAAATCTTTTGTAGATATTTGAAAATTTTCTCTTTGTAAGGAAAATTTTTAAAAACTGACAAACTATCGCATAATTTTAACCCGCCGACACCACACATGTGACAAATGTCACAGACCGGTTTTTTTCTTGCGTTACGCGGGCAGGATCGAGTGATCGGGTGGTAACGCCTCCTTGTACCTATGCGCGCTTACCCCACCGATCATTTCCGCGGATTCGCAAATTGCCTATTTTTTCATTTGAAGGGGCAGACATTTTCGTAATAAATCTGGACTGGCTCGAATTTTAATTTTTTTTACTCCTCAAATCAAAAGGACCGGCAAATTGTTATACACGAACGAGTAGGGCATAGATACACAAGTATCTGTCGGGTAGCAAATTCATCCCCTCCACTTTTCATTCAATGCAAAAAAAATGGGAATAAAAACGAAAAAAACGTATTTTTTCTAAAATTTCTGCCCCTTCAAAAACCAAAGTAGACAATTTGTCCAACAAGAGAGATGAAACGTTGAACATATATGTACACCCCCTTGAAGTTATAATGCCATACCAAACTTTGTGGTCCAGCGCTAGAAAATTATTCGGTAAACAACTTTTTTTGAAGTGTGGTGTCGTAGGGTTAAGATTGAAAAAAATTCTATCAGCGACAAATTCTAAATTTTTTCAAAAATCCTTCATTTTTCATCAATTAGGTATCTAATTTTTTTTTTTTTGAATGTGCATCTAACATTTTATTTTTTCATCTCGTCTTGTCTATTGTTCTTTTTTTTCATTTCAAAACTTTAAGCAAGCTTACAAATCAACAAAATGACTCGAGTACTTCGATTTATTGGGGGGGGGGGAGGCTGTCGAAAGTTCAGCAAATATTGAAAAAGTCATTCTTCTGAGCATTCTGCACTTTTTTCTGCAGAAGACTTGAAATTTTTTAAATTTTAAATCCTTTACTAACTATTTCTAATTACTGTATTTCAAATGTAAATTTTCACAAATTTTTAAATATTCTCGACGTTTAAAAAATCTTGAAATAATTTTATACTCAAGTATCCAATTCTGAATCTCATTGAATTCGAATTGGGACGAAGACCGTGAAATATTCTTGGTACATCGTAACCAAAAAAAAAAAACAAACTCTTAACCCAGGGCATTACCCATGCCCATGATAACTTCTACTCCTCGTTAATATGCAAATTCCATTTTATGGATTTTGATGGACACCTTGAAAATGAAAATTTTTACATTCGTTTTAATTTAATTCAAAATTACACGAAAACAGATTGAAGGCTAATTATAAAAGCGCACCGGCGACTGCATCTGATCTCAATGAACCAGCCGATTCGTAATTAAAATCATTGCGATTGTTGATCTATTGCACCGAAGCTGAGGAAATGAAGGGAGGAACAAAAGTGACTTTTATAATATGAATAAACTAGTTTAGGTATCAACTCCGGCAATATACCTAACGAGGGTAACACACGATAATATGTAATCTGCGATGAACCTATAAAAAAAAAACTTGTAAGATTACACACACACAGACTGGATTCCAAGTCGAACGTTACTTTATAAATGTTGGCCAGTGACCTATACCATTCAACTGGTCGAACATTTACTTCGGATGCTCAAGGTTAAGGTAATCTCTTTAACATTCTTTCGGGCGAAAAATGTGAGAAGAAAGTATACGTAACTGTTGGCGCCATCGTCAGTGACCATTGTTTTATTACGAATTTAAACTGATGTGATGAAAAAAAAATTTTAGCCTGAGATCCGTTCGAAATTATGGCCAAAATTTTAGTATTTTCTAATACCTGCTAGTTGTACTTTGGCTTCCAGTCGTGAGTAGATTTGAGTAAATATTGTCTCACTATCCTTATATCTCTAAGATGACCCGTCATGTATCGAAATCTTCGAGAATGTGTGCTTAGTGATTAGCAAGTATGGCAGAATTATAATTTTCTCTTTCGAACTGATGAATATTCGAGAAAGTGGGCTATTTTCTTAGGGTCAAAATGGATTAATTTTTTGCGTCGAATATTTCTTCATATGATAATTATTGGCGGAATAGAATTGTCATTTTACGAGGCTTTTAGAGCCATATCCGAAGTATTCTCGAAGAAATGCTGGTACACATGTTCACAATACATGTTCGCAACGTTGCAAATGCGAGGTTTCATCCGAGTGGAATAAATTATTCTCGAGTTCCCTTTTGAATCTTAATTGCCTCTCTTCTATCTGAGAGTTCGACTTGACCATAAAAAAAATCAACGAACATTCGAACCATGCGGATTTTTGGATTATTTCCAGCAGAATTATTTCTTGTGTTTCGAGAGACTTTTTTTTACTGCTTTACAATCACGTGCCTACATGATTGGTTTCTACTTCGGCTTTTTCACGTGTATCAGAAAAGATATTTGATCAGAGGTTTGACTGGTTGTGAAGACGTAGGTACTCGAGTGTTTTTATTTTGGTTCCAAGTATCCAAATGTTACTTAATTTATCGGGACGAGAATATTTTTGATTTTACGTAATACTAAGAAAAATTCATCGTACGATATTAAAACCATCAAACGAATATATGCTGATAAATTATCACAGTGATAAGGGGGATTTTTTGGACCCCCCTCTCCCCCAAAAAATTCCAAAACTATGAAACCTTTTCATAGTAAAAATTTAAGCAGTTTATAAAATGAAACAAATTATATCAAGTTATCTGTTTTTTTTTTTTTTTATAAATATTATTATTATTATTAAAAAAATATAAAGATTGAACCAAAATTTTTTAATTTTTTCACAATTTGTGGCTCAGTGTCCCCTTCTCCATTCCAAAAAAATTGTAAAAAATGTATTTCAGATCGATAAATTTTATTCAGAACCATGTAGTTTTTAAGCTAACCCCATTTAATAGAAAATCGAAGAGGAAAATTCTAAAATACCAACTTGATTTAATTAGCTTGTCAATTTACGAAATACTTTCAAAAAGAAGGTCCTCAGAAATTTCGAATTAGGTCAAAAAAATTGATGAAAAAATGAATAAATTTTTAAAAAAATTTTCAAAAAATTGAAGAATTTTATTTCGGTTAATTTTTTTGAGTTAGCCTGTAAATGTTTTCCTCTTTTCTTGTCTCTCTTTCCTCCTTCTTTCGTTTCTTTCCTCTTTCCAATTTTCAATGCACGCTGACACGTGAAAATCATGAAAAATTATTTAAAACTCATATTCTTCAATTTATAAAAATTTTTGCAACTTTTTACAAGGCAAGCGATCAAACAAATAATTAAAAAAATTTGTTTTTTCAAACAAATTTCTACCCGTAATAAGTACAATTTGAAAAATAATAAATTCTGAAAATTCAAACTTTGTGGTAAAATTTTCAGATGTTTTAATTGTGAATTTTTCGAAAAAATGATTGTCACTATATATCAAATTCTTTTCTTACCCTTCCTTTCCTACCATATCAAGCTACGAGTACTTTGTGTGACCTTTTGAATGAACCAGATACCATCAAGCTCAGATCTCTGCTCTTGAAAAATTCAAAAATTAATCTTCGTATTTTTAAATTAAAAAAAAATCAACAGATTTGATTAATAAATCAAGGTTTAGCGAAGACAGGACGAAAATTTATGAAAATTTCAATTTCCACATCACAAAATAAATTAGGAAATTTGAATGAAATCAATTTTACTTCGACATAATTTTCTAAATTGAGAAAAAAAATTACAATTTATTCATTCCCATTATAAATATTTGAAATTCGGCAAATTTTATACCATGGATTCCCTTCCCCTTCCAAAAAAATCTTTACTCAACACGACGAATAAATATCCAACATTGTAAAAAAAAAAATGCCGCAACTTCACGAACGTGTTATAACGACGCTACTTCTATTTTCGTTAAATTTTTTTTGAAAAATGAAGCATCCTGCAATGAAAATTGATTCATATTTGTACAAACGGAAGAATAGGCGAATAATGAATGATTACATGAACTGTTACATTACCGCAGAAACGGTGGAGAAACCGGTTTGCGTCAGGTTTTATCCGATTAGAAGACCTTGACATTGATTATCAGATGATGAATTTTGATACGAATTAAAATACGGTGCGGCTCGTATAAACAGTCAACGAAGACAGGGAAATTGTCATTTGATACTGGGTTTCGAAATTAGTTCGTGCGTAGAATTTATTCAAGAGGAAATTAGCTCGTTAGTAAGAAGGAAGGGAAAAAGTGAATATGATCGTATGATTATGGGTGAAGTTGATCATCGATCAATGATCATGCTTGAGGTGATTTATTCATCTATGAGAAAAGATTTATTAGTTTGGTGTTTTGAGCTTCAAGGAAAATAATTCAATTTTCAATGATAATTTATTTTAAAAATTCATTTTCTAAAAAAGATACTCAAAAATTAAATTTTATAAAAGAAATATCCGAAAAGTTTTTTTTTTAAAAAAAAATCTGAGGAAATCGAATACTTGAAAAAAAAAACCTAAAAATTACATTATTTTGAAAAATTCCAAAAAATAGGATTTAAAAAAATATACTTATTAAAAATGTACTTACTTACCTAATTTTTTTGGAAAATTTTTGAAAATTTTAGAGTTTTTAAGAAAAGCTTGAAAAAGTGAGTTTTTTTTAAACAGATCTTGAAAACTGTTTTTTTTTTAAATCTCCAAAACTGATTTTTTTAACCCTAAAAAATTGAGCGTTTTTGAAAAAAAATTCAAAAATTAAGGTTTTTTTGAAAAGATCTTCAATAATTGAAATAGAAAAAAATCTTGAAAACTTATTTTCTATAAATCTCAAAAAATTAATTTTCTTCAAATTTAAAAAAAATGAGTATTTTTGAAAACAAATTTCAGGAATTCAGGTTTTTCGAATAAAAGTCTAAAAAGTGAGTTTTTTCTGGAAATGATTTTGAAGAATTTTATTGAATTTTTTTAATAGGTAAAGAAACTTGATATTTTCTGAAAAAATGTTCAAAAATTTAATTTTTGATCAAACTTTTTCATTTTTTGTCAGGTCTGAGACATCTGCATAGATTTCGAAATTTCTTTTCAAAAAACCCAGAAGCCTTTTCACTTTCAATTCGAATATTTTTCGATCAGCCAACAATCGTAAAATACCTATAAGTCATTCTGGATCGATAAAAACAAGCAGGGTATCATTGCTACCGCGAGTGTAACTAATGCAACGTTGGATTTTTAAGACGAAAGAAAACCGTCGGGAACGAATCGAAATCTACCAAACATTGCGACACAGACGAAAAAACAATACCATACGTATAACAAAACATAAACCATCATCACGCACACTTGATATTTTACCTTGATAACTAAAACGTTAAAAATGCAATCAATCATTTACCATCGATCAAAATGCGCTAAGGCGTTATTACGACGTCTGCAAAATCAAAAATAACAATATCGATGGCAGCAGGCAACTCGGACTCGTATGTAGGTCTGTGTACTAATAAATCGTCATGTTGAAACACCACGACTCATTTTATTAAAATAATAACGAATTCGCTGGCGCTAGATGTGATGCTGTAAAAAAGCATAACGACATCGAATCTAATTCCTTCTCGTATGTTATTACTTCCTTCTGGGAGGGAGGTGGGGGAGAGAAAAAAAGAGGTAATCATATTACAATTATCTGTTGGGTAAATATTGGCCAAATAGGTAGATAGATTTTCTCGCTCGATCGCAACGGACTTATGAAAGAAATGCCCATGTGTGAGGTACATTTATATCAAATATCTATATTTTTGTGACTAACTTAACGTGTAAACGTTAAATACCGTTTCGAATCATTTCTGTGGTGGAAGGCTTTGGGTGTTTGAACATACCGACGAGGTTCGAATTTCCTAGCTGGCTGTGCGTAGATCTACCTATAACGCAGGCCAGCCTATGATAATTGTATGTGGAGGGAATTATGACGAAATTGGTACGAACAAATGTGAAGGCTGTGAGAAATTGGAGAATAGCAATGAAATGTCGGAAAGTAATGATTGATTATTTTTTATTGTTATTTGTTATTGTAAATTTAAACGTAAATGCATACCTGATATTATTGGTAAATATTTTCCTAGGTGATGAGCTGGTTATGATGCATGATGAGTGATGAAAAAAAAAAAAAAAAAAAAACGCGAACAGAATAAAAAATGGGAAATTGTTTTTGATTTCTGATTTTAAAAAAAACTGATTTTGAAATTTTCAAGACTAATTTCTCTCCTTCGAATGTTTATCGATAACTACAAACTGGACGAAACCTCGTTGGCGGACAACGACAAATGAGCGATATTCTGCTACTTCCAACACAGTTGTCTTTTTTTTTTATCTAATATGATTTCGTCTGTTTCTTTATCTTGATCGCATATATTGATAATTATCATCGATGTAACTAACCTAGGTACCTAACTTTTATCTTTTAGATAATTTTAATACTCGTTCGTTGGCATCAAATTCCCCTCTGTATTCCTATGGCAATAGTATTGGTATTTTTCGTTGAGTAATGTTTTGAAAATACAGTCCAAGTATATTTATTTTTTCGTCAAGTTTGTTTATTCGATCTTTGGTTTCAAAACTTTTTGTTTAGAAAACTGCGAATATTTGTTTAATAACCGCAAGGGGTGGGGGTAAAGGGGAAATCCCTTTTCAATCCCCCATACAGTTATCAAAAAAAAAGTATTCATTTTTTTTTTAATTATCGTGAAATTTTTATGATTCCATATCTTCATTTTGTTTTTCATCTTTTTTTTCTCTCTTCAATTGGTTTGAAATACGAGTTTCAAACGATTTTTTTTACAGAAATATACCTACCTGCACCTCTTGCATTTTTCTCGATAACATTTTTCAAATAAAAATACTTCTCTGAAATACTTTCTAATTTTTTCTCAACAAATCATGATTTTTAGACCTTCTCTGCTTTCTTAGGCAATTTGACAATATTTAAATTCATGATAGGTATACAAGGAACACTGAAATTAAAATCGAGCCCCAACGAAATTGAAATTTTTCAGTTAATTCATAATTGATTGGGCGATTTCGTCATAGTTCGGGATATAATCATGATTTCCGATATCGTTTTGAGAAGGAGGCATCAATTTTCATCTTATAAACAGATACTTACCTACATATAAAAATATCAATTTTTTTTGCCAGCAGTTGAAAATTTTGAAGTTTGCTCTTGATGATGAAATGGTTGGATATTAAGTATCCCAAGTAGAAAATTTTACAGAAACTGTCCATTCTGAATTTTCAAATTTGGAAAGAAAAAAAATCCAGAGAGGGACGGAAGTGAAATTTTTCGTTCTGGCAGGTCTAATCAAATTTTCTATAATGAACCTGTAATGGTGTCATTTGGAAAAATACTCTCTCAAATGAATACCGACTTAGAAATTTCAACCGCGTGAATTCATAATTTTTGGACTCTTCAGAAAGAAGGAACCTAAAACAATCCGAATTCAGGCGATAAATGAGAAAATTACTTGTAACTGGGCCAAAAATTCATCAAAATTCAAAAAACAAAGACACCGCTGGATTCGTTTGTTGAATTCGAATCCGACCATGTATTGACAATTGAATTTTTATCCATATTAAGCAAAGTTGAAAAACAGGAATTCAGATGTTAGTTGCATTCGATAAAAATTAACGCAAAAATCAAAATACTCGTATTAAATTGAAACTAAGAAATCATGAAAAACATTTTCCCATTTCTATGATTTTGGGGAAATTTCACCTCCAAAATTTGGAAGGGAGAAGTGTCGGGACATTCGTATTTGAATTTCCAATTTCAAAAAACACATTTTTCTGATTTTTCGCATGAATTCTTGACCTCAACGGTGTTTCAGACTCCAAAACCATACTTCAACACTGACTACGCTCCTGAAGGAGGGGATGTGTAAAGATAGAAATGTGGATGATAGCTCTTTACAAGACCAAAAATTCTCGTCAAATATTCAAAAAAATATTAAAGCCTTCTATACTTTCCTGGTAAAATTTTATGCTTCAAAACATTCCTGAAATATGTAAGTAATTAAAAAATACTTCCATTTTTTTTTTTTGAAAAGTTCTTCTTGAAATTCTATATTTTCTCGACTTTTTTTTCGTTCAAATCTATTAATTTTCAACATTTTTTCGGCATTGCAAAAAGTGATTAAGTATACAAAAGTGACCCATCCCCCTTCAAACCGCTGTGGACATTTCAGCAAGATCAAATGGGATGAAGGGGCCTCGATCCACAAAATATTTTTACCAAATCTAAAATCAAATTTCTCAATATTTCAAACGAGTCTAAATTTTTCTAGTTTTTTTTTTTTTTTTTTTTTAACAAGTGTGCGGTATCTTGAAAACAAAAATGGATATTTTTTGAATATTTGACAAGATCGATCTGTCCATTAGTCTTTTATAAATGCTCGTCAAAACCGAAATTATTTGTATTCTCGATTTTCTTTCATATACTCCCTCTTCGCAACTTTTCCAGAATTTAATTCACGAATCCCCAGATTTATTTTATACTCAAAAATATTCATAATATTTCATCTTTACAATTGAGATTTCCAAGGGAAAGGAAATGAAATGGAGAAATAATGAGAGAAAGAAACGTCAATAACCAATTTCACAATCAAAAAAGCCATATCACCTTCGAAAATTTACCACCAATTATAATTTCTCATTTTATCAACTTTCCAAACACAAAACCGATCTCCCTCTTCCCCTCATAGCACCATCGCATCCTCAGATTCCACTTCAACATCACTGAACAAAACCAACATCCGAATATACATAGAACACAAATTATCTAATTTAATACGCTATCAAAATGTAAAGGTCATTGAACATGCCCATAATATAATACCCAGCTCTACACACCTGTTTAACAATACCAAAAATCTACTTTAATTTTTACATTAATTAGAAAACCAAGATATAAAAATTGTGAAATTTATTTAGCTATATTTTAATAATTTAGGAATGGTGATTTCTGGTATTATTTTGCATTATGGATACCTATGATCGTAATGTATCGTGTTATTGTTACACAAAGATAATACGCATTAACAACTCAAATATTTCAGCCTTCGTTTAAATATCCCAAGTATTTTATTCGATTTTTCACGCGTTCTTTAAATACATTTGCGGTTGAACGTTGCGACCTCCGGTCCTAAACATTGTAATAGTACAGGTAGTTTGAACTGATGGAAATTAAGGTGAATATATTGCATAATGCAACCGGATTAAATATATTGATGAAGGAAAAAAAATCACCAAGTTGAAAGGATTAATATTTAATTATTAAAATGTAACCAAAATAGCATCACTGAGTTGATAATTACACATGTAGGTATATCTAATGGAGGTTGAATGTAATAATTTTTCAAATAATTTCATTATTATACGTTTAGTCGTGGGAAAATTAACGACGAATTTTTCTTCATATTATTTTTCTCAACTGATGACTTCTTTTCCCCGTTTCCTGGTTTATTATTCGATTAAAAATTAATGTCAGGCATGGATGAATTTTTTTCTTAACCAAAATTTATCTATTTTTGTTCCCCTGTTTACAAACAATTTGCACTGTCATTAGGTTGTTCTCCGAATGGATATTCTTAAGAACACAGCAGGTAAATTTACCCGAAAAATATACTTTTTTTCGCCATAATTTTTATTTAAATGGTAATTTAATTCGATTCTATTACATTTGCGGTGCTTTGTAGTACCGAAAATTAGTAAATTGGTCCTGTTTATTGTATGAACAATTTGCTTTTCGTTTTAATGAATACCTAACCTGATTTATATGAATTTTTCTGCAAAGAACTCGAATTGAATGGGTACATATTAAGTATTTAGAACTTTTACCTTCTCGCATCGCTAATCAAAGACTTCGCCCCTCTTGAACCCGTAAATTTTTTCCATCGTTGGAAAAAAAAAATTTTCTCAAATTTTACAAAACCAAGGATTTGGAAAAATTACGTAGATACTTCTATGCATTCAAGGTTAGCAGAGAAATAATCAAAGGAGTAAGTAGATCTTACTCGATATAAGTATGAATTTTTATTCATCGAATTCCTGTTATCTTAAAATTTTGAAACATCCATTACCTCATTATTTTTTTCTTCGTAAAAATTAATATTTTTTGCAGAAAACGTGTCTTTTGAAACTTTCAATGATTCCGGATTTTCACGTTTCTTTCACCAAATTACACACTTGAGGCAAATTTCCAACTGATTTTTGTACCATTCTTAAAAATTACGATCTTCCAAACATTAAAATTTCTAGAAAATATGCCAAAACGTAGTTTTGGTCGACTGTTGGCGTATCGATATTTCGTGAGTGGAATTTTGAAAACTTACCAATTCAAAACCTCGATAAATTCTTCGAAATTGTACGATTTTATTCCAATTTTTTGAAAAACTGCCAATGCATTTTAGGTTTCATCGTCATTAATCTAAGAAAATCCATTCTTTTTCATAACTAAAAAATTTTAATTGTATTTGCCACCTTTTTAGTATTTTTATATCGCTTCAATCATTTCGGAGTCGATTTTTGATTTTTTTTTTTTATATTTTGAACGATTCTTCATATTTTTATAAATTTTATAAATATACCTCAAAAATCACAATTTTGTGATGACATAAAATTGAAAAAAAAATTGAATAAAATGTAAATTTTTTCAATCTTTTTCAGTTGAAACAAGAGTTTGAAAATTTGAAAAAAAAAAATAAAATGAAGGAAAAATACATTTCTAATATCTTTGTACCTAAAAAATGTCTAAAAAGGAAATTCATAAATTCAATATTGAAAAACAATTTGAATTGAAAATATAAGAAAATTCAAGCTTTGAAAAAATTTTAAAGTTGGGAAAAATCAAACTTGAAACAATTTTTGAAAATGGAGTAAAAATTTGAACAAAGAGAAGAGTGAGAAAAAATTAACAAAATTCTGCCCTATTTTTTCTAAGTTCAAATTTTTACCTTATTTTCGAGAAATTGTTCACGTTAATACTTCTTTCTATTTACTACCTACTAGAATGATGAGTAGGTAGTTCTTTCAAAAAACAAATTCTTGAAGCATTTCGAAAAATAATTTTTTTGAATATTTAACATTAGATTTTCAATTTTCAATATATTTCTTTTCCCATCTTCCAAAATTTCCAATAAATAGAATTTTCAATATTGAATTTTCAATTTTAAAGTTTTCAAAAAAATGTTTGGGAACCTCATTTCAGTAATCATAATTCAATTCTGAAATTACTTCCCAAAATCATAATTCTTCAACCCGCCACTAAAATTAGATACCTCTTAAATGAAATTTTTTTTTAAAACTTTGGCCTCCCTGCGCTTGGCTTTGTAGTAGATATTTTTCCTTTCATAATTTTTAAATAATTCAAATCCTATAATAGTAATTTTTTTCGTACTTTTCCTCAAAATTATTTAAATTTTCGATATTTGAATATAAGATTTTTCAAAAGTTTTGGTCTCGCTGCGCTCGGCCTTACCATATTTCTACTGTTGAAGTAGAAATGGCTAATTATTCATCCGAGTTTATTCAGGTTCTAAAACATTGTTTTATTACACCTTAAATTTGAGGTTTTTTCAAGTTTTCACCCTCGCTTCGTCCAAGCCAGAAATTTTTTGTCCTTCGGTTTTGTCCATCTACGCAATGAAATTACCCAGGGAAGAAATCTGAGGCTCAAGCAAGTCTGACACTTTGCAATTGTGACTGTTCAAATCAAAATATTGCGTTAAACCCTGCAGAAAAAATCCAGTATTTTGATACCCATATTGCCTATTTTGCTCTCATTGATGAAGGGGGTGGGGGGTGGCCAAAATTCCAAAAAAAATGTCCGGTAAAGTTGTAACCGTCTGCACGCCCTTGCCTCTAACACATCCAAAAAATACAAAAATATAATCAACCAAATTCTCAGCCAATCTACAAAAAAAATCTACAATTTTACGTAGGTATAAAAAAAAATTCACATATTCTACGTCATCACGTAAATAGAATTTAATTCCAAAACAATGGCGATCTTATGACGCGAATATTAAAAACATTATATCTCGTGGACTTGAAACTTGCACTTGAGCCAGACTCATAATTTTATTCATTAAAATCACCATCACGAATCGGTTGCACCTGCTCGTTGACATTATACTACGTTCGAGTTATCCAGAATAGACGTCGTTTGTACGGTGACTCGTGTGAATTATGACGAATTAGCTGCTGGAGAAATACACAATGTAGGTACCGCAGAAGAACCAAGTTAACTCGTTTTATTGGTACTCGCGTGAAATTTCAATAACCGTCTTTGAAAAAGGTCAACATCTGTTATAATCGCAACATTGATGTAAATACGATTATGTATTCTAATTTCGGTTTCGTTTTACTTATTGAGAGAATAATAGATCGATGATTGATTATTACGTAAGTGGATCCTAAATCAGCAGATATAAGAGCGCGGAAGTAAATTAAGAGGACCAGCCATAAGTGCGTCACCATTGTCTAAAAACTAGGTGACGCAATCCAGCAGCGAGTGATCAATCAAAAGTGAAAGTATTGCCATTGATGTTAAAACTCAAACATATACATACATCGAATTACCTATGTTGATATAGTCAACGCTATTACACAGACCAAACAAATATACCACACGAATGAGCTGCCTATCTGACCAAGTAACTCTTTAAATTACCGTAGTCTTCGTCTTTACACAAACTAGTCGTGCTGGATACTTGATAAACCGCAAATCGAGCTCAGGTGCTCGATCGCAGAACCTTGATTTTTTGCACTTTATAGTCGCACAGAGAGAAAAAATGCGAATAAAATACCCACTAGGTACCTATAAAGTTCAAGTTCACGATGATGTTAACGGTGCCTGTGTCTATGGCGAATGTTATAGAATGTTTGCTATCTCAAGAACCAGGAATATTCTCGTGGTTGAAATTAATTGTTTGGATTTTTATTTGCTCGGTAATTGAATGGGAAGTTACGTTATAAGGTTGTTCTTAAGGTTGGATTCAATTCTTATCGAATTTCATCAATGGATGATACAACGTTTTAGGTATTGTTTTTATTAACCCCCTGAAAAGATCGCAATGACCTGAAAAAAAATCGAATGGATCGACGAATATTTTTTATGGGGTTTCACTTTTGGCATTTTTCAATTGAAATTGATGGGTAGGTATTGAAAAGAATAGTGGTAGGGAGGTTTAATTATTTTTGAATAAAATGAAAATTCTTTGGTTTGTTTACTGATGTCGATAGAAAAATAGGCAGCATGTAATTTGATTAAGTTATCGGAGTAATATCATTGAATCAGGCCGAATTATTGAAGGATTATTTATTAGGTTAATAATCTATTATAATAATCAAGAGTGAGGTGAATCAGACAATTAACCAGTAACGTTAATTTAAACGTGATATTGAAAATGATCAAATTGATGAGCTCTCTATACTTGGAGATCGTCTCGTAAAATACGCGACTTGAAAATAATAGGGATTTTACGGCGTATAAAAATAACAATGGAAAGGACAAATCAATTTCAAGTCTCTTTGGAAAATCAATCTCTTTTTCGAGTGATAGAATAAGTTTGGTGAATTGCCCTGTGTATAATTTGAAGAAGAAAAGTCAATTTTTTGAAAGAAGTATTTTTCAAAGATTTAGTGTTTTAGTATCGAAATTTATCAATTTTTTTACAGAGCATCGATGATGTGAAATTTTGAAGTTTCTAAATAATTTTTATTGAAAGAATTTTTATTATTTTCATCAAAATAATTTTGTAAAATTTTCACAACTCTTGAGAAAATAATTACGTCACAAATGAACAAAAACCATCATAGTTTATGATTATTATTTTCAAAAATCGAGAATGAAGGTGGAGAGGGTCACAAGTTGCCTTGATGAATTAGTGGCAATGAAGAAAAAAATTTTATGTCATTTTTCAATCATTTTTGGAATTTTGACAAATCATTCCATTTCAAAGAGGTCCAGTTAAAATTTTTTATCGTCATTCAATTTCTCCCTTCGTTTTCAATTCCTTCGTTAAACTTTAAAAATTTATGAATGGAAAGATTTCAAGAATAATTGAAAAATATTATGGACCAGGGATTCGGAGGGAGTTGGGAGTCTCCAGCTCCAAAATCTTTAATTAAAGTCCCTCCGGCACCTGCTTTAAAAAATCGTCCAGAGAGGCCGGATTTTTGGGCCTCCCAGATATACAGAGAGCGCCCTCCTCTCTCTTGCTCTGGCTCCAACTCCAAGATTTTTGATTAAAGTCTCTTTGACTCTAGCTCCAGTTTCAAGACTTTTAAAAGAATGCCCATGGCTCCGGAAAAATCGTCCGAAGGGGCCCTTTTCTCTCCAATCTCCAGCTTCGTCTTGGATTCTTGGTATGAGCCGAATAGAAAAAAAGAGAGGATTAAATTTTCACCTGATCTGTTTGAATTTCAAATTCCCCTTCTCATGCATCTATAATTCCCCAATTTGGGTTCATCGTCAGAAATGGCTCTCGTGGAAATTTCAAATTTAAGGACAAAACTAAAGAACTTGAAAAAAAATGATTGAATGGAAAATTAAAAAAAAATTGAAAGTTGAATATGGAAGTTGAAAGTTAAACCTGAAGCAAAAGTTTTATAATGTTTTTAAAAGCTGTAGCCAAAACTAAGATTTCTATTTTGGTTTCCAGTTTTAGGAGAAATTTTCAAAAATGACAGATTTTTATGAAGAAATCAAGAAAATTGTGAATTTTCGAAATTAAGGTCCAAGAAGATCAATTTTGCAAATTCTTTGCTTCAATTGTTTCCATCATTTCGCTTTTTTTTCTCGTATATTTTTCTTCATACCTACCAGATATCTTGAAATTTAAATTTCATCAATGAAAACGGTTTTCTTTGGAAATCCTTTTTTTTAGTCGGCAGATTAAGCATGGAAAAAAATTGTCTTTAAATTAAAAAAAAAATACAAAAAATGAAGGCTAGAGCGAGTACTCTCAATTTTTTCATAATTTTTATGCTCAACGCGACCTATTTTTGGTAGTCATTCCTTCAATTTTGAAAATTATTCTACCAATCTGAATCAACTTCTACTCTCTTCTAAAAGCCCTTAAGATTTGACTGTGTTTGAAATTTTTTAAAAATTCAGCAAACTCCTTTCTTGGAAAAAATCTCTTTCAACATTATTCAAGTGTAAATGTTTACATAGGTATTTGAATGTTCATCTTCATCTTATTTTTCAGAGGCAGGTACTTCAAAAAATGATGTTTTTTTATTTTTTGGTACTTACCTATAAAATTCCAAAAAAAAAATTATTTTTAATACAATTTTGTTTGAAAAAATTTCAAAATTGATATTTTTATCCACAGAAGTCTAATTAAAAACTTGATATTTTTCATCCCCTCATTTCTGCAATAAAGTACCGAAAAAATTTTCGAAATAAAAAAAGAGCATCGTGAATTTTTAAAATTTGGGGAAACAACGGGAAATGGCCATCGATGAATTTTTTTATCAAAAGCTTCTTACATATCTTTCAAATTGTTTACAAAAAAGTTCAAAAATACGAAGACTGATTTTTTATGAACATTTCATTGAAAAATGAGATAGCTGGAGGTAAAAAAAAAAAAACACCATGGTACATAGTTTTGGATAGAAAAAAATCTATAGCAAAGAGATCACTTTCAAAAAACAATTTTCAAATTGAATTTCATAATTCTCTAAATCTTTCCTTCTGGTATTTGGCTTCGAAGGTGTGCCTAAATCCAAGCACCATATCGCATATTTGGCGAGGCCATCATTTTGCAATTTCATGCTACGGAGACATCCTATCGCGTTTTCAAAAAAATCAACACGAAGGAGTTGGTATACTTAGCATATTACAGTGATTTCAGCGATCTATGATTATCATTTCGCGAAAATTGGTTTAATTATACCTCTATTTAAACATCTTTTTATGCATTTATTTTTCAACATAGACGTATCCAACAATAGTAAAATGATAGCATTCGTCAAATTTCAAAATAAGTAATTATCTAAAATTCGTCCTTTTAAACAAGTACTTCTTTAACGACCAAGGGATTTGTTAAAATACACTAATAACTCACCTTTGACATTATATTTTACCACTACACTTAAATACCTATTTTAAAAAATGACGTCTTTATTTCAGTGTTCGACTCCGGCGGTCATTACGGCGGCAGTTATTTTTGGGGAAACCCATACTGGATGGGATCTCGTACTTTGTGCCGAGAGATATCATCTCAAGAACCAGATTTACCCTTCTCGGTGGAATTTTCGGTAGCAGCGGCCAATCTATCATTAAATATACCAGGAATTAAAAAAGTACGTCTCGGGTCGAAAACCCACTAAATCTCATATCTCCAACGTTCCACTTGAAATTAAAATATTACTTTTTTCCTATCTCAATTAGCATGGCAGGAGTCAATATGTCGGTATGTGTTTACCTTACTCTTGTAACAAAGACGACGTTCATATTTTGGTCGAACAATCGTTAAGTGCTAGTCCAGCCGAAGAAAATCGTGAAGCTGAAGTAATCAGAATAAAATCCCATTACGATTACTATTACATGACGGAGGACAAAACGTTCTGGCTCGTTGTGTAAGTTCTTCTCATATATTTACTTATCATATTGACCAGAGTCGAGGAACGCTGAGTTGAAAAAATTTGAAATAATGAGAACATCAAATTATCCGACGTATTATTCGCCATATGTAAGTACGAATGATTAAAGCGAACTGTCACTGAAATATTCGATAAACTTATGTCGAAATCGTGTAATCTGTCTAAGTGTACGTGCATGCGATTCATTAATATAATTTGAACTTTGGCGTCGTCGGTCGCCTCTAATGAGGCATTAACGTTGCCATTTCTCAATGGTCAATGACTCAGCTAGAGAAGAATAGTAAAAAATGTAGGGCAGCGGTGCGTCATTGATTAGGCCGAAATACCTGCGTGCAATTTGCCGAGACTTGAATTTTTTTCGAGGTCGAAACCCATGCTTTATTTTAATTATCAAATTTCTCCGATGTTTCAGGGTCTCGTCGGTGTTCGCTTGCGCATTTTTATTCTTCGGTACGATTCTGGATATTTCCATCGAAAAGCAAAAGAAAACGAAAAAGAATGGTCGAATTGGTAAAAATTACAAGTACGATAATTACACGTACGCGGTTAATCCACCAGTTCAGCCTTATATGGATAATTCCAAAGTGGAAGTTGAAGGATGTATGGTTGGTAAGTAAAAAATTATCATTTTTATGAATGGAGACCAAAAAATTAATTTTTAGTCATTTTCAGGATTTTTCGTGTATTTTATATCTTTTTTGCTTCAAATACTCCCGGAAAATCCCAAATTTATTACCTAATTTTTGATTAAAAAATTCAAAAAAAAACAAGAAGTTGAAAACTTTTGCTTTTCACAGTCAAATTATCAAAACTTTAAAAGATACGATTTTTCCATTTTATAAATTTTTCGTGTTATTTTATATCTTTTTTTGGAGGAGGGGGGAGGGGATTCAAATATTCCCAAAAAATCCCTACCTTTCATCAGTTTTTGACTGATAAATTAAAAAAAAAAAGGTAGAAAACTTTCAATTTTCAAAGTAAAATTATCAAAATTTTACCCATTTTTTTATTTTTTTGTGGGCAAAATGCAATCCTTACCGATTTTTTTGCCAGATGTGCCTCTTTCTAATGATCAGGTAAAGTTACGAAGAAAATGATGAAAATGTTGCCTACCTGTGAAATTGAAGGAAAAATTGAAGTGAGGTAGAAATTCTTTGATTTTTTCCCATGTTCAAAGGAGAAGAGAGGTACAGGACCAGCTCAGGGGGGCAAAGAAGGCAGCATGCCCCTTCAATCCTGATAAAATTGTACATATTTTAGTCAAAAAATTACCTACCCTTGAGCTAGGAGTTTGTCAAAAAACAGATTTGGCCCCAAAAAAATTTATTAGTAGATACATATCAGAAAACATTCTAATCTTTTTTTTTGATACCCGCCATTAAACCTTTCAGCTCTTTCGTTCCAAGAAAAAAAAAATTAAAAAACCGGGTGTTCCATGAATCATCTGCCAAAAGCCAAAATTATTTTCCTGGTATAACTGGATAACACCAAGAAAAAAATGAGATGAACATGTTGCCAAACTTGAAAATTGAAGGGATAAAATGCTGCTTCTAAAAAAAAATCACGTTGAAATAATTTTTAACCGATGGAATGGACAGTAAATGGAAAAATGAACAAATTTTTTCTTCATGATTTTTTTCTCACCTTCAAAATGGAAAAAACTACAAAAAAATTATTCAAAAAAATTCTAAAAAAAATTTACTCAACAAGGGTATAATACGGTGAAAACTGAAGAAATTTAATTCCGCATAAATTTTTCCTGAAATTTAAAAGGAGTCTAAGGATTAATCAAAATAAATGAGCTTCAAAAAAATTTCAAAATTTTTTCAGTCGTTTTAAATGACTAAGAGCCCCTCAATTTTTAATATTAGGAAAAATATTACAAAATAAAATGTCTTCGATTTTCAACAATATTATTATCATTCCCTTGATTAATTCTCATTTTTAGATTTTTTTCTACAATCTTTAAAGACTTTCAAAACACTAGGTAAGGCGGGTACTTCAATAAATCGACCTTCAAAAATGATTCATCAAAATTTTACATTGTATTCGCTGAAAATCGAAACCAGAATTTAATAACTCGAAATAATTCAATTTTCTCTCTTGATGTTTTGAAAACCACCACCCAAAATCATTATTCAAAAAATTGAAAAATTTTCAAATATCCATCTTCATAATTGTTTTTATTTTTTTAATTTTACAGAATGCAGAAATAATTCAAACGGAACGATAACTCCTACTTCAGAATCCGAGGACGTTAAATACAGTCAGTACTTCAATTTTTTTCATTTTAAATTTTAATTTACGTTGAACGAATGTCTATCTTAAGATGAATGGTAAAAAATTCAACACGATCAAATTTGTTTTGCACTCGGATGAAGAAAAAAAAACAAAGTGTTTCCGCTAAGGATGCCACTTGTGAATTCTTGTTTACATTGTGTCTCGTGTACTTGTCAAACATACATTTATAATTACGTTTCATTACGTCAATATCGAAAATATTTAATCTATTACAATCACCAATCGCATTCACAACAATAAAAGCGGAATCACGTTGGTTCATGTGGTTAATAAAATTGCAAGTCAATGAAATATCATTAATAAGCAGCACAGTGAAGAAAAAATTCCCCGAATTATTCTTCTGATAAATTTAAATAATAACCTGATAGGAATAAATATCATGTAAGCGAGCTTCGTGGTATTGATATTTATTAAAAATATCTCACACGTTGGTTGAATTTTCATGCAGTTATGTTGATGAATTGGGAGGAGAAAAAACGAAATTGGCACTAATTTTTTCCTTAACGTTGACGTATTAAATAATTCATAAAAAACAATGATAAAATTCTGAGAGAACCTACCTATTTCATGAAAATGGATCTATGTTTTATTTTTTTTTGTAGGTTTATGGCGAGAAGTCCTATTGTCATTTTCGGTGATTAGGAATATACGTCAGATTTGTGATAGTTCGATTGGAGCTGACACCATACCTATTATTCATGGCCTTCGATCTATCAGCATGGCTTGGGTTATTTTAGGACATACCTGTATTGTAGCTTTCAAATATTCTGGTAAGTATTTCAAATTAAAAAAAAAAAAAAAAAAAAAAATACAAAATTCTAACCACGACATATTTTTACAATCCAGATAATATGGAATTTAGAAAAGTCGTCGAACGTGAAGTTTTATATCAAACCATCAACAACACAGCGTTCACCGTAGATACATTTTTCTTCATCAGGTACATGTGTTTTGAATGAGCTTGGTATTAATTTCAGAGATGGAGAACTGAAAGTGAAAAAATGTCTTTGTATTCGACAAAAATCTAAAACCAAATTTTTATTTTTCCAACTTGAAATTAAATCTTTTTCGGTTCAGAAATTTTTTTTGACCCAAATTTATTTCAATTTTTTTTGAAGTTTAAATTCTCTCAAAAACTTGAAATTGCTCCATTTCGAAAATTTTTTCCATTCAAATTTTTTTTGTTTAGAATTTTTTCAAAATGTCTTTCAAAGTCGATTTTTTTAAAAAATTTCTTTCGATTCAAAATTGCAATCCAAACTAATGATATTTTTTACCTCAAATTTTTCCCCTCCCAACATTTTTTTTTCATTATTTTAAAAATTTCCACAAATAAAAATCTTTCAATCTAAAATTGAAAAAAAACTGCTATCAGCTTCGAATTTATCAAAGATCTTTTATCAGTTTGAAAATTTCTATGGAAATTAGATCCAAAAAAATTGTTTCTAGAATCCAGCACTCAAAACTGGAAATTATAAATCATAATCAAACCGAAAAATGAATTTTCTATTCTATAAACTGAAAACTAAAAATTTCAAATTGCAGTCAGTTTTGCCATCTTCGATTAATTTACGCCATTCGATCGTTAATTAACTCAATTCATATCGAATTATTAATAATTTCAGCGGTTTATTGGTTTCGTTTCTATACTTCCGAACCATGGCTAAGGTGAATGTGAACAAAATCACAAAAACTACTGGATTCCTTTCTCATTGCATCGAATTCATTGGCTTACTGGGTTACAGATTTTGCCGGTAAATTGTGATTTATTATTATTTTTTTAAATAGGTACGTCTGTCGACGAGGAAAAATTTTTCTCATCGAGGGAGAATTTTTCATGGCAAGTGAAACCGCATCGAGTAATTACCAAAATGTGGCGTAATAAAACTCGATTCAATTGTTTTAGGTTAACAGTTCCTTATATTTTTACCCTTGGATTAGTGGAAATTAGTATGAAATGGTTTTATTTTAATTCCGTTTTCGATCCTCCCGCCGATGATCATTTCAATTGTCCTAATTATTGGTGGAGGAATTTATTGTATATAAACACATTGTTTCCTGTCAAAGAAATGGTTCGTATGGATTTTTCTAAAAGGGAGAAGGCGAATTAAATTGACTTCGATGTGAATAATACGTGATGTTTTAAATATTTCAGTGCATGTTGTGGAGTTGGTATTTGGCCGACGATACGCAATTCTATATTCTTGGAGTCGTGTTACTCATATTGGCTGTGAGGTGAATAAAAATTTCCATCTAGTTGTACACTCTTTTCCTATACTAAATCATCAGGCTTGTTGGTATTTCTACAAGCTTGGAAATGAACTGTTCAACATCGCAGTAAAAATTTCTCAAATTTCGTATAAATAACTTCAAAAAATTACTTACCAAAGTTTATGATAATTTAGGATACTTACCTATCTTGGTATTTTTTTTTACGTATCATGAAATTGAATATTTTTTTTGCCCTACAAATTTTACAATTTTTCCCAAGATTAAATTTTTGATCAAATTTTTACATTAATTTCAAAAATATTAAAAAATCCTCAAAAATCTGAAGAAAATTTTGATAATTTGCACTTGACAAAAAATATTTAGGAATTGAGAAATAATCTGGAAAAAATCGGATTCGAAATCTTGGGGGAAAAAACCTTGTAAATACAAGAAAAATTCAAATTTTGATATTGAAAAAATTTTGAACAAGAGTTTTTTCAAGTTTAAATTTTCCCAACCTTTTTAAAAAATGAAAATTTGCAAATGAAACTTTCCCAAAAATTTGATAAAGTTTTACTTAATTTTAAAAAAAGTTCAAATTTGAAATTTTTTCAAACGTTTCTCCAACTTTAAAATTTTTTCAACTCGACGAACTCTCGTTTCAAAATCAAAGGAAATGAATAATTGAAATAATTTTCTTAATGTTTTTGAAGCTAATAGTATTTTTTGGATTTTTGAACTTGAAAAAAAAATTGTCAGGCATAATGAACGTCTCACTTAGGCTTGTAGAAATAACATTGAATTTTTACAGGAATTTATGATTTTTTTATTTTTCATTTTCTACAGACATTTTCGAGCAGCTTCGATATCTGTTGCAGTATTATTAGTTTGTAGTTGGTGCACAACCGGTTATATAGCTTATTCGAATAATCACATGCCCAAGTGAGAATTTTATTTTTCTGCAATACCTAATAATTTTTTCGATTCAAAATTAATTCACGAACTATTTATTTCAGTGTTGATGATCCTTTAGCTTTATTTGACAAAATTTATGACAAACCGTGGACTAGATTTGGTCCATATTTGATAGGAATGATCGTTGGTTGGATTTTATTCAAAACTGAATGCAAAATTCCAATGAAAAAAGTAAGCTGATTTTTAATTAAGTATACAAACGTTTTAGTCGATTGATTGGTATTTTTCAATAATACATGCTATTTTTTTGCCTTACAGTCTATGGTAATTTGTGGATGGACTATTTGTACCATGGCGATGTTATGTCTGGTATATGGATTATACAAAACGCAGCTAGATTCGGTCACAGCTGCTGCTTATTCGTCTCTAAGTCATACAGCTTGGGCATTGGGCCTATCTTGGATAGTCATCGCATGTACCACAGGTCATGGAGGTAAGTCAGAAAAAAATCTAGGTATCCTAAGTAGGTTTTTTAAAATCACTAATCCCCAATTGAATTCATTTTTATCGAAGTACTTCTTTCTCAAAGTCATCTCAATGGAAAAACGAAATATTCACAAACAAAAAATTGAAATCTTCTCCAATTGAAAAATTATTTTTTTTAAATTTTAAACCTAATTGGAGAAAATTCAATGACCGTTTTTTTAAGAGTTCAGAATATTCAAACAAAACGTAAAAAAAAACACAAAAATGCTTCGATTATACCTATGGGCTTCTTGAAATAAATTTGGTCCAATTACATTCAGAATTTTGGAAAAAAGAAAATGGAAGCAAATAAACAGAAAAAAATGACTTGGGCATGATCGAAAATATTCCAAAAGATATTCTGTAGTAAAAATTTATCAAGTTTTGAATAAAATTTTCTATAGATTACTAACGAATTCAAATTTGAGGGGCAGAGGGGGAAAATAAACCCCATAAAAATTGAAAAGATACCTAACTGAACTTCTTGAAAATGGTACACAAATTTTTCTGTGACTGGAGTGCCAAACAGTGAATTCACGTCAGGTAAATAAGTTGCCTATATTTAAAATTGAAGGGGGAAAAATATCAGTTGAAAATAATATTATCGTAAAATTCGATTTCTTCAATCATGGGAATGGCTAGGTAGTAATTCAAAAATAAAAATATTATCTTTATATGATTTTTTTGAATAGCCAACGTAAAAATTCCAGAACTGCAAGAAATTGCACTAAAAATTAATGGTCCAAAAATTCTCGAATTTTTTTGTTTCTGATAAAAATTGAAAACTTTGTTTTTGTTTGTTTCAATGAATCGGTATAGGTACTTGAGAAAAACTAATTCAAAAAAAATTGAATATTTTTCAGTGAAACGAAATTCCAAAAATATTATCTTTTGACTTCCTTTTTTTTTCTAAACATAGGCACATGTGCCAGAGATTTAAGCATGTTCATGATTTAAGATGAGAAAATGTACCACTCGATCTTTCAATTTCATTTCAATTTCCAACTTCATAAATTTTTCGTCAATTTTCAGGATATGCGAATACACTACTATCAAGTAAATTACTAATACCATTTAGCAGAACGACATACTGTGCTTATCTAATTCATCCAATAATTATAAGATGGGTTGTAATGAGAAGAGATAGTCCTGTACATTTAGCTGAAGAAACAATTGTAAGTATTCACATCTCACATTCTTTCTCCCTTTTCCCATCTTTTGTTATTTGAATCAAGACTCGAATAAAAATTCACTGCAATTTTTTTCAGGCTATAATGTTCATGGGTCAACTCGTCGCTTCGTACATATTAGCTTTTATATTATCCATAGCTTTCGAAGCTCCTATTGTATCTTTGCTTAAAATTATATCGCCGACGAAAAGGAAGGCAATTTGAACCAAATTTTCTTTCACCTATTTATTTTTTTACCAACAACGTACTGATTTCATTTTCATGTGTATTTTTTAAAACTTCATTTTTTGTTTCTTCTTCCTAAATAGTTACATTTTAAGTATAATTTTACGCATACGTAGCCAATGGGCAGACCTATAATTCCTATAAAAATGTCTGTAATAAAAATGTTCATTTTAATAATAGATAAGAATTTTATTACCTATTAAAAGACTTGAGAGATATTGCTGTGACTTTGTTCTAATTGAACAGAACAAAAAAAAGGACAATTATAACCAAATACAAGCCTAGTATGATGTATTTTTTTTTTTAAATTTCAATGCCAATATCACGAAGAGTAGATTTTTTTTAAAAAAATTCAAGGCAATTTCAAAAATTATTTTCGTCTATCTCCCAACAGGGAGAATTTGGTCACTCGCCACTTCGGAAAAGATTTCCATTTTTTCTCGTAAAATTCTGATTTTTGTTCAACGTAATATTTCTGCTAGAGATTTATACTTAACCATGGACGCACCCAGAAATTAATTAAGAGAGGGGCTGAGAATTTGAGAAAAAATGGGGAGGGGGTCAAATTTCAAATTGAGTCTTTTTTCGCTAATATTTCAATCAAAAATCATCATTTTTTTTCTGACAAACAAAGAATTTATTGAGAATTTGGTGCGGTTTTTGACTGAAAAATCAATCAAAAATTGTCAAGTTTTGAAATAAAAGTATTAATATACTATTCCGAAATTTTTTTGAAAAAATATACTTTGAAGAGCAAAAAACTTTACTTTTTTCTCATTTTTGAAGCAAAAAATTATTTTTTCCGCGCTGAAGGGGGGGGGGGGGCTCGAGCCGCCTGAGCCCCCCTTGGGTGCGCCTATGTACTTAACTGAAATTTTAAAGCTTCCAATTTCACAACAAAAATGGTCAAACGTAAAGATCAATATCACATTCGTGTTCAGTAAGTTAGATTACTCTTCTACACAAATTTTGAAGGACAATTTTTTTCCTTTTTTACTCCAGAAAAAATTTTCAATCGGAAACTTTCAAAAAAGAAATAGAGGAGGTAAAATAACCATCAATCAAAAAACCCAATTATTTTGAAAAAAAAAACACATAAAGATGCAAAACACTGTCGAATCATTAAAATTTTTCCAATTTGAGAAAATATAAAAAATTTTATAGCTTGGAAAATTGAGTACGAATCGAGAACTCATCCTAAATCTTCCTTCTTATAGAAAATGATTATTGTTTTCTATTTATTATTTTTTTTTCACAAAAAAATATCTACCTGTATAGAAATACTAATGTTCAATTTTCCCAAACTTTAAAAAATATGAGTACAAATGATAAATGTTCCCAATTCATGGATAAAAATTGTGAATTTTTCCAGCTGAATACTTACTGAAAAATGTCCTAGCGAGGCTGAGGACCTGTAAGTTATTAAATTCTCCTTCCTATCGGTACGTTCCTGTCCAGAAATGATTATTTCAGCCACGGGGAGACGGCACAAAAATAAAATTTAAAAAAAGTGAAAGAGCATCAAAACTGTATTGCAGATCAGATCACCTTACACGGGTTTTGTTGCGATCAATGAAATTGAAAATTGATCAATTTTGGCACCCCCTCCATCTCAAAAAATTACTTTTATGTCAAAAATCCATCAGTTTTGGTCCCGCATTTCTTCCCTAGAAAATTCGATTTTTTAATTTGGAGTTGAAATAATTTCAGAAATGAATTCAGAGGGACAAAAAACGGGGTTGGATACTTCACACAATGAATTTTTAAAAAATTTTATTTTAGGTCTTTGATCGTAATTTTTTCTAGCTGAGATGCGTTTTATAGTACTGAAAAGCAATCATTGAATAGATTACCAAGATTTACTTATTCTATTTTCAACATGAAAATAAATTAATCAACTTGGAGAACTCAGAGGATCCCATTTGTACAAAAATAAAGGAACACTCTTGATATGTTTTTTTTTTTTTTTTGAATAAAATGAATAATGTTTGAATTGAATACATGCAGACTCCATTGATGTGTTGAATACTTGCAGTTCAGTTCACATTTACTTACCTACCTCAGTACCTAAGGTTTTTTTTTTTTCAAATTCAACAAAAATACTAATTATTTTACACAACTGGATTTTTTATTTACAGTAATGATTTTTCTAAAAAAAAAAATATTGCAGTATCTCGCCTTCTCGCGAGAAAAAATATTAAAATATTGACTATTTTTAATATTAGAATAAAATTCTTTGATTCAATCATTTTTACTTAACATTAGGCATGATTTCTCCAGTAGGTATATGCGTGTGAGTAGGTGAGTGTGTAAGGTGTACGTGACTAGTGAAGTTGAACTGAGCGAATATTATAAAATCTTGTAAAAAAAATTAATTGAAAGAGATAACTGGATGGAAGTAGTGATTTTTCTACTATCATCAGTACTTTTACACATATTTCTTCCATTTCTGACTCATCTTCAACGGTTACGGTTTACAGGAGCATACTTTCAAATCCAGTAAATCGGGATCAGTATTTTGATATGGCACATGCTATAGCCTTTGCGCAATCCTTTGAGCATATGCTTGGAATTTCACTATGCGTGACTAAAATAAGAAGATATGTTGGTATTGGTAATATCTACAATACAAATAAATAGGTAGGTGAGAGTAGTAAAGCAGCGAATTGGTAGCTGGAATAGAAATGCGATGGAAAAACGGTCGCCATGGTTGTGGTTGTGGTTACAGTTATTGCTGCGTGGCTGCCGCCGTATAATTAGACACAAGTTTATCTGTAGTATGGCCATCCCCAGTGGTGACTGTAGTAAGAGTAGTATGGGTATCCGTAACCTGTCGAGGAAATGGAAAAATATAGAAAATAAAAACACTTATTTTTAATGCTTGAGGCTAAAATAGGTACGAATATCATTCTCATATTGAAAGAAAATCACAAAAATTGGAGGAAAATCATCAAAATTGGAAAAGGGGGACTGTACTTTCCCTGCCCGAAAATGTATGAACTCAAGAAGAAAAATCCTAATCATTGCCTTTCACACTTTTTGAGCGAATATTTGTTACAAGTTTTAAAATTTGCTTTTTTCATTTGCTCAGAAAAAAGTTGATCAGCGAGTTTTCTACCTAATAAAATTTAATGGATCAAATTTACCACAAAATTTAGCACCTTAAATGGCATTTCACAGTGGTTGGGTGTTCAAAAATAAATATAAAACAATTTTTTTTAAAAAGGGGTCCTAATTAGATACCTAATCCATAGCTCCTTCTCAAAGGATCCGCGAAGTCTCAAAATTTTTCTGAGAGCTTTCCCACTCAAACTATAAATAAATTAAAAAATTGACTCAATGGATGAAAAATTTTTAAACACGATCCAGCCAAGCATGAAGTGTAATAAATTAAAACATAAATCAGAGGTGGTTTTCCAAATTTGAACGATACGAGACAATCAGAGACAGTAATTGAGTAGTCTATGGGTACAGCGGTGTGACACGTCGGTGAAGTGTCTCAGATTCGAACTCTTAATATCGTGAACCTGAACCTGAACGCGTACGTGAAATTTTACAACAAGGTCGATGACATTCACGAGTGACATGAGCAAGGCCGTTGTGGCGACACGCCGCACAAACGACGATTGAAACTTTGACCGCAAAAAAAAAATTACGACGTAAAAATTGATTTCCTGGTCCATTTTTGTTTCTCCTCCTTTCAAAAAAATTCGTACAGCGTTGAGATTTTGAAAATTTTTTGGAAAAAATCGAGGCGAGTATCGAAATTAAGAGTCATTCTTATTGAAGAAATCAATTTTCCAGGCCATATCCCCTCGAAAAATTGGTATAATCAGGATGTTTGAAAAAAAAAACAAATCGGATCAGATACCTATTGAAATCTGGATCACTTTCAACACAGAATTCGATTTTTTTATTTTTACATTTTTCTTCAAACTCCTTGGGGGAAATGGCAAAAAAATAAAATTTTTTAAAAATTCGAAATGCATCAAAAATCAATTTATGATCAATGCATGGATCCTTTGCGTTTAATAAAATTGATAATCATTAATTTTCGTACCTCCTCCAACTCAAAAATCGACTTTGATAACGAAAATTCATCAATTTTTATACCGCTCTTCCCTGGAAAATTCGACTGTACAATTTGAAGTTGAAATAACCTCAAAAATGAATTTGGAAAGTCCAAAAACATGGGTTTTTTGATTGATAGGTACCTGGTACCTCACACAAAAAAATTTTGAAAATTTTTTGCTCTGATCTTCGATCATATTCTACTTCTCTTCAAGTTCAATTTTATATGTATCAAAAGTGGACACAAAAATAGAAATTTGAAAAAAAAAATTAAAAATTAGATGAGCAAAGAAACACTTTTTCAGACAATTCATCATTAATTTGGATGTTTAACCCCAGGAAAGTCCAACATTTCTTAACTTTTTCATAAATTACCTATCAAAATTTTTCAAATACTTAATTCAGGTTTTCCAGATAATAATCATATCCCCCTATTTATGCATCACACAACTAATTTTGCCAATTTCTGAAAATTATTTGCACATTTATTTTGGCATTCTTTCTTACCGTAAGCGTAGTATCGTGGATAATAGTATCCATAGTAAGGGTATGCGTAACCGTAACCGTACGAACTCTCTCCCTTCAACGTTTCTTGATTCAAAGAAGCCGATGCCGGACCCGGACCGCCGGCTACCGCAGGCGGCAACGGCGGTGCACCAGCTACATTTGCTGGTGCGTTAATTCTTCTTACTAATTGCTCATCGGCGGGGACCGGTGATGGATAACAATGAACACTCAGTATGGCTGCTAAACTCGCTACAATCTGAAATCATATCGCGCAATGTAGGTACCATTTACTTTTCTAGGTAGGTAGGTAGCTATGAGTATGCAGATTTCTATTGGTATGACTGAAACGTAATTAAATTAACTCATATTAGGAAGAAAGAAAGAGAGAAGAGAGGAAAGTGCGGATAGACAACTTGGCATGTAACAAAATTTCATAATTTAAAAAAGGACAAAATTTCCCACCTATTCACATTTTTGGGCGGAGGGGATGCAAAAATTTATTTCTCATCAGGAAATGAAAAAAAAATCAGTTGATTGAAGAATTTCCAGTTGAAGTAATGCCTAAATCCTTTTTAAAAAAATTGATTAAAAATCCCCCCCCCCCCCAAAAAAAAGGCGAAAAACAACACATTTTGACATTTTTGACAAAACAGCATCAGATCAAAAACTGTTGAAAACATCAGAAGGGATGAAGGCTCGCCCCCTCGGGGAGGGGGGTCAAATTGTACGCTCATTTCCTCGGAAATTTACCTACGTCGAATAATTAAGACATCCTGCGCAACATTCAATACATTTCATGACGATTTCAATTATTTTCATACATTTATTTATATTACCTAGCCTATGTCAGTTTGCCGGATTCTCTAATGAGAAAAAAACGCGCATCTTACGCGACATTTCGTAATAATTTAGATTATTAAAATACCTCGGTCGACTTCTCGATGTGACGCATCTACCGGAGCTGTGCACCAGGCGGAAAATTGTCATCACCGATCGCCACAACGTTTACGTGTGGGAGGGAAACAGTAACGATCTGGACAACGTCGATCAAGATCATGAACGTCACTGTAGCTTTTTATGGAATCTTTCGCAATACAACGATTTTTTGCTACTCGTTGGATTTTTTCAGAGATTTTCATAATTTTCATCAACTTCCATAAATATTATTTGAGTACCTACTATTTTTGCTCAATTTACAAATGCTCTTCGATACAGATTTCGTCTTTATGAGAACTAGGAAATGCAGCAAAATGCAGCAAACGAAATTGAAGTCATTGAAAAAAAAATTAATACTTAGCATGAAAAAATGAAGTTCGACAATAATTAAAGTGGAAATAGAAAAAATTAAGATGAAAAAAACATCTCTTCAAAATTCCGTACAAAAATTTTGAAAATTTTTAACTTTCTCCTCCTATTGAGCATTTTTATTCAGTTTTTAGCAAAAATGACTTGAGAATCGAGCTTGATGGATGAAAAAAAGTACTTCTTGATTCCACATCAGAAAATGTTTAAAATTTCAATTTTTCCATCTCCTTTAGCCTCTTTCCAGTACTTCGTAAAAATTAGTTCGGAATGAAATTTTGGGAGTTGAAAAAAAAAATTTTTTACCATCTCGGCTCATTCCAAGTAAAATCACCCAGGTTTCGACCTTAGGTCTTCTAATTTTGCTCAAATTTTTTTGGGGTCCCATTGATGGCCCAATGAAGAAATCTCCATAATTTCGAACCTTATCCTTCAAGGGGTGAAACATGAGGTGGTCCTCGTAATTTTCAAACAATTGGGATTTTTTTCAAAATAGCTCAACTTTGAAGACTCATACCTCGAGAGTGGTTAGGTTCAAGATGAATCTGTTCGTGTGGTTTTGAAAAAAAAAATGAAAGAAGATTCGAAGACGGTGTTAAAATTGAAAGAGATCGAAGTGTTCAAGTTTTGAAATAAAAGCTGCATTTTTCACGCCGAGCACAAAAATTCAAAGTTAGGTACCACTTGAAAATTTGAAATAATTACAATGAGGAAAACGTTTTCTGTTTTCTATTCCCCTTCCCTCAGATAATTACTTTTCAAAACAGAATCTCATCATTTCGAGGGTACACACGGGTCCTTAATTTTGGCCAAAATTCTTGAAAATGAAAAAAATGAAGTAACATGTCGATTCTTAATCATTTGAAGATTCCTGAGTTTAAATAATGGCTCAATTTTTTGACACTGACCTCTCCATGAAACCCTCATCCGACCACTCAATATGTCTAAAATCTCAAACAAATTGAAAATAACGTATGACGAATGGTTTTTCTACGTTTTTAACGTCACTGAATCAGAATATTCATTCATTTTTTCAGATACTACCCCTCAGTTCTCCCAACTCCAAAAAAAATGAAAACGAAAAAAAATAAGAAAAAAATTAAAACGGCTCGTGGCATATTAATTCTTACTAATTCGAAAATATTGACCTCGATTAACTAATATTTTCTTGATCTGCCTCCCCTATGCCCCGCATTGACCCCCAAGTCACCAAAAAATTAATTTTTTCTTCATTTTTTCGCTGAAATACATCCAAGGAAACAATAAGTACATTACAAGAAATGTTTTATGAAAAAAAATGGAAGTTAGTAAATGGCAAGGCAGATCAAGAAAGCAAGTTGATTTTCCCCTCTCTTTGAATCATTTACGATGGTCAAAATTTTAATTAACATTTCGTACATGTGCAATTTTCAACGGAAATTCGTACATTTTTAGTATTACTGTATTATTTAATGTTCGTGCTTTCTACGCTGCGGGAAAAACCTTGATTTTTTATGGCACAAAACTAGTTTTTTCCAAATTTCCAACTTCTTTTGCAAATTTTTTCCTTGAAAAAATCGAAAAAAATTTCGCATAAAAAATTTTTACATGCCCCTCGGCCCTCAATCTGCAAATTTACATTTTGATCTCTTATAAAATTTGATTTTTCAACGGTGGTTATTTTTAATTAATCAACCCCTCTTCCTCTCTTTATCCAATGAAAATTTAAAACCATTGAATAAAAAAATTGACCACCGTTATTTTTTTTATTTTTTTTGAAACAGAACTTGAAAAGGGACAAAAAATGGTCATCAACTCCGAATAATTAAAATGATGAAATCGAGGAAAATATGTCTGCAATTTACGCAAGTCATTTTGGACATCATTAACACTTGTTTACGACAAATCCCGAGTTCAAAAGAACTACTCACAATATAGATTTAAAAATAGACGACGGATGGTTGAATGGATGATGAAACCTTCCGCAATAGACAAAAGATACAATCCAACTTGACCTATCCTTAAATAAGTAAGTAAGTGAGCAAATAGGTACTTACCAAAAAATACAATTTGGTGGCCATTTTTTCTGAAATTACACGTTAGGTACACGAAACCCGCGAATGAAAAATGTAAAAATTACGAAGACCCGGAGCAACAGCGTGCAATTTGAGTCGAGCTTTTATTTCGCTTCGCTTTGTTTTTGTTTTGCTTGTCGGCTGACAAGTGCACCGCACAAGTTGAACTGGTTAATTGAGTATTAAGATTTGACTCGCGCTTTTATTTATATAGAGATACGGGTATCGGCGGAAAACGTGGAAAACCGGTGGTAGGTTCGTTTTGACCTTAACCTCGAGTTTCGGATGAAAAACCCTGAATTATTGAACAATGGTTGGTTAGTTGGATGGATGGTTGTCGCGTTCGCGTTGTCTTTGCGTTACTCCCATTTCCCGTTTATCATCAAGAGAGTACATCTAAATTTACGTATGTGTACGTCTACCCATAAGCGTCTACCGAGAGGTATCGTCTGTTCCATTTAAGAATGAACTTACGTCATCAAGAAATTTAAAAAAATTTACGACTTACGTAAACAAAAACAGCCACACTTGAACAATAAGAACCGATAGCCGAAAATTTTTTGGATGACTGATCAGATGACGTCAATTTGTTAAGATAGAACAATCAAAAGTGAGTGATTAAGAGAACTGGACGATGGGTAGGGTGGTGAAAAACCATTAATGGTTATTTTTCACCCTTATCTTCTTTTTTGGGAGATTTTTAAAATTGCCACAGCTTTCGTATCTACGTTTTGCACTTTTTTTCAAATAAGAATTGGGAGGAAAATAATTTTCAAGCAAAATACCATGTATAATATTTTTTTGTTGATCCCAGAAAAGCGATCGCAATTGTTTTTCACTTCCTTCTCCATTATTTTGAGAAGGATTGAAAATACACAATTTTCGTTTTTGTTTTCCTTAGGTAGCTGTGTACAAAACAGGATGATTTTTTTGGTGTAGGGAGAGTAGAATTTCAAAAATTTGCGACTGAATTAAATTTTTAAAAAGTTGTTCCCAATCTAATACTCTCAATCACTCAATTTCTTTTTTCAAATTCTTAATTTTTATCAAACCTATTATTTATTATTAATTTTGTCACAATCGAAAAAATCTACGAAATCGTATATTTATTTCAAGATAATCAAATTATACCTACCTAATTATTACTGAATAACTAAATTTTTGTGATTTTAATGCGAATATAAAAAAAATTAATTTGGCCCGAGTAAAGCGAGGACGAAAATTTTTGAAACCGTCAAATTCAAGGTGCAATAAAATAATGTTTTGAATTAATAAACCTGAATTAAAAATCAGCCACATCTACTTCAAAACTATTGAAGGAGAACTTATGATAAGACCGAGAAAAACGAGGCCAAAGCTGTTTAAAAAAAATCATTTTCAGATATCGAAAATGAGTTTTAAGGAAAATAAATTTTATTAAATTGGTTGAAATCAATTTTGGAAAAATACGAAAAAATTACGTTTATAATTGTAGAATTTGAATTATTTTTTAAAAACTATGGAAGGAGAAATACAGTAAGGTTGAGTGTAATAATGAGGCAAAACCCTGCCGTAAAGAAGAAATCTACCTGAAAAAAAATGAACGTCGCATTTTTCACGTTTTTGGCCCAAATGATACCGAATTTGGACCAAACACAGAAAACTGAAGACATCGATCCCTTCTTTACGGCAGGGTCACATGTACGTATTTTTACTGAAAAAAAAAAAAAAAAAAAAAAACAGAAGTCCAAAATTATTGTTTAATTTTCTCAACGTGAGGAAATATGCATACAAATGATAAACTGCTGCTTTCAAATTGAAATAAAACCACGAAGGTACACAAATGACCAACTTTATCAATTTGAAAAAATATGCATAACAACAAAAAATGGTAAATTTTCTCAACTTGATGCAAAGATGAAATTTTTTCCAACTGAAAATAATATGAATTTTTTTTTGGAGAATTAAAAATAAAACGGGGTTTTCCAACTCTTGGATAGAAATGGTAAATTTTTACAATTGATGAAGTCTCTGATTCTGCTTGCTTTCTATGAATGAAAAAAAAATGAAAGGCAAATGTCCATCTTTCTCAAATTCAATTAATATCAGATCAGATGGTAATATTTTCCTAATTTGTGAAAAGATGAAAATTTTTTCCAACTGGGAAACCTTCATCTGACCCCTAAATATATATATTTGAATAATGTGTAAAAAGGGTAAAAAAAAACCACTGGAAATAGCACATTTTGAGTACTTACCCCTCAAAAAAGAAAAAGACACGTAAAAAATCGTTGAATACGATTTTCAGCGGTGAAATAATCGTCATTTGAATGAAAATTCTCCCAAAAATAATTTTTCTTCAAATACTTATTTTCAAAAAATGAGAAACTCAAAAAAATGAAAATTCTTGAAATTCTCTAAAATTATGGGTATAGGAGTGAAAAATTTCTTATGGCTAGAAGAAGATGTCACCGACATTCATTCCAAAAAAAGCTCAACTATAATTTTTTTGAGCCATATTAAAAAATCCCAAAAATACCTCTTTCATCCCCCCCCCCCACCACCAAAAAGAAACTGGATTCGATCATGATATTTTCAAGCTGAATAATCAATCCTAAGACAATAATTTAAAAAATGGACCAAAAACTATTTTTTTCCATATTCTTCAGATTTTTTTGAACGTTGAAAATTTTAAAGTCTGATAAAGTGAAATAAATGCCTTGTCAGGAAGATGAAATTTTTCATCACGTTGTTTTGGTATCTACTCCTGTAAACAAATTATTTTGAGCTTCACCTATCATTTGTGAAAACAAAAAAAACAAAAAAAACAAAACACAAGGTAATGAAGGCGTCTGCTGGGTCATTATACGCCACTGATTCTCACACTTCAACTCAACAATCCCTGCCAAGGCCTTTGTAATAGGTACCTACTTTCATCCATCCCCAACGCCCATCGATGGTACATTTTTAGAACACCTTATCTATGATCTAAGGTGATTGATAACGTTACTCTTTATTTCAAAGTTCGCGTGCCACTGCCAGCGCCACCAACCAATCAAGTACGTCGCATGTTCGCATACGGGAATCATTCATCTGTACATCGCGTACATATAATGTAGGTACTTAAATGTAAGTATGTACTTTATTTCAGACTTCGCGTACTCGGGTTTCCTGATAAACAGCAGCACCCCGAACGACGAACGCGAACCAGTTTCAGTTATTTTCAGGCCAAGTTCGCCTCGGTAATTTTTCCCCAATTTGACCGTAACCTAATTTCGTATGCAAACATCAACAAACTTGGTATTCGTATACGTAGGCAGGTACCTAACCACCTTACCTACCAATATTTAACTCATGCTACTTGGAACTCAAACTTATGGACAACTTGACAACTTCAAACTTACAACTTATAAAGCTGTCGCGGTGTCGTAGCACCATGGTCGCAATCACCAAGGTTTCAGAACGCTTATACGTATGAGTACCTACTTATTGCGTAATTCTACGATTACATCCGGTTGGAAAATTATCACAGAGTCATTTTCAATTTTGAAGCTTTTTTCCTACTCAAGGGAGTAAATTTTCAAGTTTGGAGTAAACCTGACTTCAAAAATGATTCAGAGAGTCAAAAAACATGGAATTCAATATCCCGCTCACTGTAAATTTAAATAAGTGAAAAGTTAGTGATGAATAGTCAGAATTACGGAACAGGAAAAATTAGCAATATTCATTCATTTTCAGCAGATTTTGGCCGATTTTTCAAAAAAATTCCAATTTCCATCAATTTTAAAAAGAATTTCACTTGATTTTCCGAAAAAATGTCACCAATTTTCCAGAAAATTTTACTGATTTTCAAAAAAAATTCATCAATTTTCCAGAAAATTTTACTGATTTTTCAAAAATTTCTTCAATTTTCCAGAAAATTTTACTGATTTTACAGAAAATTCCACTGATTTTTTAAAAAAAGTCACCAATTTTCCAGAAAATTTCACTGAAATTCCAGAAAATAACACTGATTTTCCGAAAAAAGTCACCAATTTTCCAGAAAGTTTTATTGATTTTCAAAAAAATTTCATCAATTTTCCAGAAAATTTCACTGATTTTCCAAAAAAAATTCACCATTTATCCGAAAAAATTCATCATTCAGTTTTGAGTTCAAAGATTCAAAGAAGTGTAGAAACTGAAATCTTCATTTTTTCAGGTAGAGGGGATGGCAGGGGTTTCCAACTGGTGGAATTACACAAAAAAATTGGCAAAATCCCAAGTTTTTTTTCTGAAAGGTTTCACTTGAAGTATCTCAACAATTCCCTTTGCTGGCTTGTGAAGACTCTTAGATTCTAAGAAGGCTCCCACTAAAAATGAATTTACTGCCAATTTTTTTTCAAAATCCAACGCATTTTTTTTCAATCCTCCCTGACTTTAAATTCAAGGTATCTGAAGAATGAAAATAAGCGTATCGTATGTAGGTAACTAATTGTACGTAACAACCAGTTCAAAAAGAATTCCGAATCTCATCCGTTTCCCACGCCTGCTCGCACGCATGATCAATTGTTCAGGTTATCAAGATTTTTTGTCGTGTAGGCACTCATCTAAATACCTGGCGACGTGAGACGTGCGACCAAAGGCCAAGCTAACCTACTACTCTCAAGAAGCAAGTACACCAGTGTCTGTGTATCGCATTGCACGCAAACTTTCGGACGCGGGCGCATCGATGCGTATCAAAAAAGCCGTCGACTTTGAAATGAAAACCAAAAACCATAAAACGTAACGCTATATGTGTAGACGTACACGTAAGTATGCTCACTTTTATCCCTGGACTTACTTAGTTGTGCTACGCACTACGCAGCTACCTCAGGTACCTGACCACCGATACTGGTACACCTCTGCCTACATTCTAGGTATAAATCTAGGTTCTATAACTATCATAATATTTATCCTATTTTCTATCGCATTCACACAAGTTTGGGTACAAGGCTACTCGACTGCGACTGTGACAACTATTCAGCTTGAACTTTTGATGGAAAAAAAATCATCAAAAAAATTGAATGCAGGAAATGAATTACCTATCACGTTAAAAATTGGACTTTTGTTTTATAAATTTTTTTGACCCAGTATTAAAATTGAAGGAGCTTTGAATCATTCAGAATGAATGGGGTTTACAGACCTCAAAGAATGAACCCAAGGGGGGGGGAGGTATAAAAAAAAATTTAAAAAGAAATTTTCAAATTTTTTCATTTTGAATGGTATCTTTCTCATTTTGAACGAAGTCACTGAAAAAAAAATCATAATTGCAGCACAAAAAAAATCGCCAAATTCTCTGATTATCGGCAGGTTTTTCGCTGATTTTCACTGATTTTTGAGCAAATTTCAGATATTTTATTGATTTTTCAGTGAATTTTCTCAGATTTTTTAGTAATTTTCATCACTGTTTGCTTTCAGTAAATTTTTTTCCACTGATTTATTACTGTGCTGGGTATTTCCCATCATCCCTGTTTTCAACTAACTATTCATTTTTAAAACTTTTTTTTTTTTTGGAATTTTTTTTACAACCTCTTCAATTTTCAAATTTGATGAAAAATGATTCCTAATGATGAAATTTTCATCTTCGGAATTGAAAATTTTATTAGCGCCTACTTTTTCCCCGGCAGTAATTTTCCCCTACAATTTTCAACACAGGAAATTTATACTTATTTGTGAAATAATTTTTTTTAGTGGTAAGTACCTTGGATGTATCTAAGTTTCATGTAATCACTCCCCGAACACCCTGTGTAGTAAAATTTACCAGAAGAACTAATAATTTTTGTATTTTTGTTCAGAATACTTCACAATTATTATATTTTACAAAAAAGTTTAATAATTTTTTCCAGTGTTATGGCTGGCTGACGATGTCTATAGGCATTTTCCGCAAATACAATATTCCTTATTCCGTATTATTTTGCCTACGCGATGCATTCGAATAAGTATTTTCTCTAACAACCCTATAGTGGCATTCATTTACCATGGAAATAAGCTCATGCGTGCGTAACGCCAGCACCTGTAGCTGCGTCGCTGCCAAATTGAGAATAAGTATATATGTAAATATGATATAAGTACATAAGTGAATTTAATTACCATCCGGTAATGATAATTAACCTACATATTCCTTAAAACTTACAAGTACGTGTACGTAAAACTAAGTTTGTATATTGTATACTTGGTACTCACGTAGGACAAACCTAAACCTATACGTACTATGGGGTCTTACGAAGAATGGTCCTAAAAAACCACACGTTCTGAATTTCGACAAAATTTGGTGAGATGGTTTATTTTGAATGAAAAACTTTAACTGAGATCAATAGTCTTATGGGAAACTTCAAGGTTGGATCATTATTGAAAAAAAAAAAGTATCAATGTCTTTTTTGGGTAATGCCATCAAACAGAGATCTCTCCTCTTAAAGAAATATGATTTGAGTTTTTATACCTCCCTGAACCGTGGACCTTGAAATTAGCTACCACTTTTTAATTTCTACAAGGGAGTTGTAAAGTTTCAGATTGCGAATTTGATAAATTTCCTCACCTAAATATCCACATATTAATTTCTAAATCACTGGTTTACCTCAGGAAAATCAAGAGAAAAAGTTCGATGGCCCATTGAAAGAACAAAGGTAGAAATGGGGGAAAAAATTATGAAAAACACAAAATTTCTTCACTGCCGAAGAAATTTGGTCAAATCGCGTCTGATCGAATACCACACAGCTCTGAAAAACCTTATACCAAAAATTGAAGAAATGAAAAAGAAAATATTTCTTGATCGGTGAAAACTGAAACCAAGACTAGCAAAATTTTTAGTAATTTTCCAATAACTCTGAAGAAACTTTTTGAAAGTTCAAATCCAAAAAATCCACAAACACTTGATTCTTGAAGCTAAAAAGCCAAAAACCTCAACATTTTTTCGAAATTTTCTTCAGTGACCTGAATTTCGACACCTCATTCAAATCGCTCGCTCATGATATCTCAAAATCGAACCAAAAATTTTTTGGACACATTAAATAATTTTAGGTGAAATTTTTCAAAAAATATTTACAGCAGGACTACGAACAATTTTTTTTCGGAAAGGGTATGGCCGGGTTAGGGGTGAATTTGGCCCTTGCTCCGATTTTCACTTTAACCCCCTTAAGTGGTGCCCCTTGATGTAAAAACATTCTAGAAAAATTTTTGACCCCCCAACCCCCTCCCTTTCGGAGATATGGCCATTTTATTGGCTGATTTTCAAGAATTTTTAATTCCAACGGAAGTGAACGAAATTTTCTGTTCTTTGGCACAAAGTTACATCTAGTAGAGGTGTATTTGTGATAATTTTTTCAAAAATTTTGGTGCACTTCTTCATGTTTTTTCGGCTATTTGAAGTTTTCAATCGTAAAAAACACCATATAATCGAAGAGCGACCACCCTGGAAAAATTACTAAAAAACGTGTTTTTTTATGTAGAATTTTGCTGTGCATTCGGTTTTGGCCGATTCTTTGAACTAAGGGCCGAAAAATGCGAAAAACCGTACAGAAACGTTGTTATTTTAGCAGATTTTTCAAATTTTTAGCGTTTCATACAGAAAGAAAAGGTCAAATGAAAAAACCAATACCATATTCGTGTTCAGCAGGTCAAAATACCCCGATAGACACCCTTTTTGCAAGCGTTTTGCTCGAATTTTCAAAATTTACTTTTACCGACTTTTCCATTAGGAAAAGTCGAGTACTAAATTGTTCATCGTAGTTGAAGGGAGCGTCGGGAACAATTTTTTTTTACGTTTTCGGACATTCTGAACACGATAGGACGTGTGGTTGAGAACGAGGTTTCCTTATATATATATATATATATATATATATATATATATATATATATTTATATGTTTATGTATAATTTTGTCCGCGATTAAACTCGGAAGCTGTGTAGCTCCAGAAGGGGACAACGATCCCAAAAGATAGCATTTTTTACGTAGTTTTGAGATTTTCAAACCGATTTAAAATCGGTTCAGCCGTTTTCGAGATATTGAACTTTTTGTGTTTTTTAGGGGTTGGGGGGTGGGACTTAGCCGAAATTTCAAACAACCAAGGTAAAAGTTACATTGCGCTTCAAATTTCGATTTCTCTAAAACTACTGAACCGATTGAGCTGAAATTTTCAGGATTGGCAAAGAAACGTTTGAGAACCTTACAGAAAAATTTTCAGCCTGATCGGTTGAGGTACACCGTCTCTCGGTACGCCTAAACTTTGTAAACAGTTTTTTTCCATAGCTTACTGAAACTTGAAGGTCGAATAATTTGAAAACTAGGCATTCTCAAAAAAATCTAATGACTCATTGTCGAAAGCAAATTTAATTCTCTACAACTTGCTAAACAGGCATTTTTCGGGAGGCCCCTCCTTTGGTCAAAAACGGTCCTCAAAGGACACAAAGGAGGGTCCAATACTCGAAATTCGCATTCTGGCATTAAAAGTTTGTAAAAACTTTGTAAAAGGGCATAAACTGATGTTTTTTGGGTCGCTGATTCCGAATTAAGTCTTTGTTTTTCGATTTGAATCCTCTACATGTTCCTAAGTCGTCCCTCGGTAGCTTAAATTTGTGAACTGCCATTTTTAATTTCTTATGCAAGCTTGAAACGTAAATACGTAATTTGAATAAAACTAGGGCTCTTCAAAAAAATCTAATGACAAATTATAGAACACAAATTTAATTCTCTACAACTTCTTATACAGCCTTTTTTTGGAAGGCCCTTCCTTTGCTCAAAAACGGTCCTCAAAGGATGCAAAAGGAGATCTAAGAATCGAAATTTACAGTTTGGCATTAAAAAGTTTGAGAAAAACCGCGGTTTGATAGTTTTTGGGTCACTGATTCCGAATTTGGTATTTGTTTTTCGATCTAAATCTTCTACATGTCCCTAAGAATATAAGAATGCCTGAGGGGATGGGGACAGTTGAGCTAAAATTTCAATTTCGAATAATAATAGTAACTTGAAATAAAAAATAAAAAAATGGCATACTATTTTTTCATTCAATATCAATTTATCAACTTTTTTGAATTTGTGCCCCCCCCCCACCAGGTGCCCCTATGGATATGGGAGCTTGAGGGCCCAAAATTTTGAGCTTGAGTGCAAGACCAAAATTTCAATTTTCAGTCATTTTACTTGATAAATAGCGTGGGTACCAATTCTTTAAACTTATGTATTACCGACTTTTTTATTTTGATTTGAGCCCCTTCCCTGGATACACTGGAGTCCAAAATTTCGAGTTTGGTACTTCTCAGTAGGCCCAATATTTGTGAATAGTTGAACGAAAGTAAATTAAGTATTCTACACCGACTTTTGTGGAAAAGTCGGTTACCTTACGCAGAATGCGTAAGGTTTTTTTCACTGATTTTTCATGGTAAAAAAGCTGAAAAGGGGTGAATTTCGAGACCTCGAGAGAAACAATTGCGAAAAGAGTGTTAATCGGGGTATTTTGACCCACTGAGCACGAATATGGGATCGGTTTTTTCATTTGGTCATTTCTTCCCTGAAAATTCACCATTTTCAAGTTTAAATTGGGTCTTTTGAGCAATAAAATTGAAATGCGAAGTAATTAATGCAATATTCTTATTCTATGAACCAAAATTAGTCAGAAATTGAATTTTTCCGATTTTAGATACAGTCACATTACATACGTATGCCAAACCTCCCTACAATGCTGCGTGACCAGAATGTGAACAGACACTTTTTGCAAATTTTTCACTACCAGCAACTTATAAGATCGAGATCGAAAAAATTTCACGGGAACAGGGGCAGGGCATAAACGATGAATGGATTTGTTTTCAAATCCTTAATTTTCATTCTGACATCTTATTGCGTCTCACAAAATTAATTCATTAGCATTAGTATTATTGATTATATCATGGGGGGGGGGGGGGAGTTGATGCAAGAGATACAACCAAAAATGGAAAACTAATCTCATATTCATGTTCAGTGGGTCAAAATACCCCGATTAACACTCTTTTCGCAATTGTTTCTCTCGAGGTCTCGAAATTCACCCCTTTTCAGCTTTTTTACCATGAAAAATCAGTGAAAAAAGTAAATTTTGAAAATTCAAGCAAAACGCTTGCAAAAAGGGTGTCTATCGGGGTATTTTGACCTGCTGAACACGAATATGGTATTGGTTTTTTCATTTGACCTTTTCTTTCTGTATGAAACGCTAAAAATTTGAAAAATCTGCTAAAATAACAACGTTTCTGTACGGTTTTTCGCATTTTTCGGCCCTTAGTTCAAAGAATCGGCCAAAACCGAATGCACAGCAAAATTCTACATAAAAAAAAAAACCTTACGCATTCTGCGTAAGGTAACCGACTTTTCCACAAAAGTCGGTGTAGAATACTTAATTTACTTTCGTTCAACTATTCACAAATATTGAGCCTACTGAGAAGTACCAAACTCGAAATTTTGGACTCCAGTGTATCCAGGGAAGGGGCTCAAATCAAAATAAAAAAGTCGATAATACATAAGTTTGAAGAATTGGTACCCACGCTATTTATCAAGTAAAATGACTGAAAATTGAAATTTTGGTCTTGCACTCAAGCTCAAAATTTTGGGCCCTCAAGCTCCCATATCCATAGGGGCACCTGGTGGGGGGGGCACAAATTCAAAAAAGTTGATAAATTGATATTGAATGAAATAATAGTATGCCATTTTTTTTATTTTTTTATTTCTTATTTCAAGTTACTATTATTATTATTCGAAATTGAAATTTTAGCTCAACTGTCCCCATCCCCTCAGGCATTCTTATATTCTTAGGGACATGTAGAAGATTTAGATCGAAAAACAAATACCAAATTCGGAATCAGTGACCCAAAAAATATCAAACTGCGCTTTTTCACAAACTTTTTAATGCCAAACTGTAAATTTCGATTCTTAGATCTCCTTTTGCATCCTTTGAGGACCGTTTTTGAGCAAAGGAAGGGCCTTCCAAAAAAAGGCTGTATAAGAAGTTGTAGAGAATTGAATTTGTGTTCTATAATTTGTCATTAGATTTTTTTGAAGAGCCCTAGTTTTATTCAAATTACGTATTTACGTTTCAAGCTTGCATAAGAAATTAAAAATGGCAGTTCACAAATTTAAGCTACCGAGGGACGACTTAGGAACATGTAGAGGATTCAAATCGAAAAACAAAGACTTAATTCGGAATCAGCGACCCAAAAAACATCAGTTTATGCCCTTTTACAAAGTTTTTTACAAACTTTTTAATGCCAGAATGCGAATTTCGAGTATTGGACCCTCCTTTGCATCCTTTGAGGACCGTTTTTGACCAAAGGAGGGGCCTCCCGAAAAATGCCTGTATAGCAAGTTGTAGAGAATTAAATTTGCTTTCGACAATGAGTCATTAGATTTTTTTGAGAATGCCTAGTTTTCAAATTATTCGACCTTCAAGTTTCAGTAAGCTATTGAAAAAAACTGTTTACAAATTTTAGGCGTACCGAGAGACGGTGTACCTCAACCGATCAGGCTGAAAATTTTTCTGTAAGGTCCTCAAACGTTTCTTTGCCAATCCTGAAAATTTCAGCTCAATCGGTTCAGTAGTTTTAGAGAAATCGAAATTTGAAGCGCAATGTAACTTTTACCTTGGTTGTTTGAAATTTCGGCTAAGTCCCACCTCCCAACCCCTAAAAAACACAAAAAGTTCAATATCTCGAAAACGGCTGAACCGATTTTAAATCGGTTTGAAAATCTCAAAACTACGTAAAAAATGCTATCTTTTGGGATCGTTGTCCCCTTCTGGAGCTACGCAGCTTCCGAGTTTAATCGCGGACAAAATTATACATAAACATATAAATATATAAATATATATATATAGATGTATTTTCGTAAAAAACCGAGATCCGTTATATATATACACCGTTAAACCGAGATCATGAGATCCGTTTGCCGGATCTCGGTTTGTTTGAGATATTTTACGTTGCTTCCGAGATCCAGTAGATGCGTATAAACCTATTTCCAGCTGGATCTCGGTTTATCGACTACTCTTATACTTGTATATCTGAACAGTGCAGCGCATCTGCCAGACGCAGCGCTGCGGTCGTCGCGAGTATATTTGCTACGCAAATGGTACGCGTTAAGTCCGAGATCCGATTTTTTGACAACGCTGCAATTAGCTGGTGGGCGGTATTGAGTGGGAATACGATCGCGAATAAATGGCCATAGCATTTATTTTTCAGCGCAACTCCCGATTTTCTTTTTCCGCGAATTTTCCTTTTTTATTTTTCAAAATTAAATGACGTGAGAAAATTTTGGTATGGAAGTGGCGAATCAGTTTTTTCACTCATAATTTTTTTTTGGCCCTTCAATCTTGAAAAAAAATTATAAAAAATTCACATAGCACAAATTTAATGACAAAAAAATCCCAAATTTGGTTTCTTCTTTTTTTTACCCTACGAATTATTTAGAAGTAGTTTGGAGTACAATTTTAAAATTTTCCACTTCTGAAAAAAAATGCCTAAAACATTTTTAAATTTCGATTTAGCAGAAATAATTCCAAAATACAGTCGTCATTAAGGTAGAAGAGCTCCATTAAAATTTTGTAATTTTTCGGAACCCATTTTGATTTTTGGAAAACTTCAAAATTGCTTAAAAATCAGATCCTTGGCAGAATAAAAAACAAAACTTTGGATTTTTTTCGTGATTATGTTTGACTTTGGAGAACTTTTCATTGCTTTTTTCAAAATTACATGACAGAAGAAAATTTTAGTATGGAAGTAGCGAATCAGTTTTTTCATTCATAATTTTTTTTGGCCCTTCAATCTTGAAAAAAATTATAAAAAATTCACAAAGCACAAATGCAATGACAAAAAAATCCCAAATTTGGTTTCTTCTTTTTTTTTACCCTACGAATTATTTAGAAGTAGTTTGGAGTACAATTTTAAAATTTTCCACTTCTGAAAAAAAATGCCTAAAACATTTTTAAATTTCGATTTAGCAGAAATAATTCCAAAATACAGTCGTCATTAAGGTAGAAGAGCTCCATTAAAATTTTGTAATTTTTCGGAACCCATTTTGATTTTTGGAAAACTTCAAAATTGCTTAAAAATCAGATCCTCGGCAGAATAAAAAACAAAACTCTGGATTTTTTTCGTGATTATGTTTGACTTTGGAGAACTTTTCATTGTTTTTTTCAAAATTACATGACAGAAGAAAATTTTAGTATGGAAGTAGCGAATCAGTTTTTTCATTCATAATTTTTTTTGGCCCTTCAATCTTGAAAAAAATTATAAAAAATTCACAGAGCACAAATGCAATGACAAAAAAATCCCAAATTTGGTTTCTTCTTTTTTTTTTACCCTACGAATTATTTAGAAGTAGTTTGGAGTACAATTTTAAGTGCTCCATTAAAATTTTGTATTTTTTCGGAACCCATTTTGATTTTTTGGAAAACTTCAAAATTGCTTAAAAATCAGATCCTCGGCAGAATAAAAAACCAAACTTTGGATTTTTTTCATGATTATGTTTGACTTTGGAGAACTTTTCATTGCTTTTTTCAAAATTACATGACAGAAGAAAATTTTAGTATGGAAGTAGCGAATCAGTTTTTTCATTCATAATTTTTTTTGGCCCTTCAATCTTGAAAAAAATTATAAAAAATTCACATAGCACAAATGCAATGACAAAAAAATCCCAAATTTGGTTTCTTCTTTTTTGTTACCCTACGAATTATTTAGAAGTAGTTTGGAGTACAATTTTAAAATTTTCCACTTCTGAAAAAAAATGCCTAAAACATTTTTAAATTTCGATTTAGCAGAAATAATTCCAAAATACAGTCGTCATTTAGGTAGAAGAGCTCCATTAAAATTTTGTAATTTTTCGGAGCCCATTTTGATTTTTGGAAAACTCCAAAATTTCTTAAAAATCAGATCCTCGGCAGAATAAAAAACCAAACTTTAGATTTTTTTAGTGATTATGTTTGACTTTGGAGAACTTTTCATTGCTTTTTTCAAAATTACATGACAGGAGAATCTTTTTATCCAGAACTCGAAAATTGAATTTTGGAATGAAGGTCATTATCTGTCGTAATTGTCATCAATGGTATAATTTGACATAAAATTCACCCAGAGCTTGCGCGATGATAAAAAATCTGAAATTTGGTCTGTTTGTACTTTACTGGTGACCGACCCAATCGATTAGAAATTATTTTAGGCGTTCAATAACTCCAAAAAACGACAAAATTTTTGAATTTTTGGAATTCTAAAATGCGCTGGAGATTCCAGAAATGCTAGAAACGAATTCCAACCGATTTGGGTTGTCAAAAATAGGCTACAAACCAAATTTCAGATTTTTTCGTCATCAAGTACCTCTTGAACTATTTTTATTCTCATCCTTTTTTCAAAATTGAATGAGTGGAGCAAATGTTATCAAATTTTAAAAATTTAGGTTATAATTTTTCTCGATGGTCACCAATACGTATAATTATTTTAAATGAAATCCAAATTCAAAATTTTGGGAATTTTTCAAGCATTTCTGGAGAGCTGTACAATTTCAAAACAGGTTGGAAACTAAATAAGCTCTTAAAACTATTTTCAATCGATTCTGAAGGTCAATGAGATTTTTGGAAAGGTGCGTAATGACCCACATTTCGAAATCAAAATTGCCAATTCTGGATAAGTGCTCTCTAGTCTCTAGTTATTCCAAAAACATTGAAAGTGTTTATCAGCGTTTCTGAATTCTCCAATGAATTTTAAGATTTTCTACTTCTCGATGAATGTTTCAAAAATTCTAACATTTTGATTCGGCTCTGAACTTCAATTAAACTCATTGGTGACCATAGTAAAGTGGGTTTTATGAGATTTGTTTGAAATTCTTGAAAATTAATCAAATTCTCAGGGAACATCGTTGTGCAAGAAATTAATTATTTCAACCACCAAAAAACGTATGAGATTTAATTTCAATTGTTCATCATTTCGAATATTTTTGGAAAATTTTGAAAGAACTGTTAGAGGATTTTTTCAAAATCAAAGAAATTTTGTAACTTTTAATTTTATTTTGGAAATAATTTGCACTAAAGCACTTTTTTTAGGATAAAAATTTTATCTGAGTGAAGTGAGATGAAATCTCATTATTTTGAATCTAGTTGACGAAAATTTGGGAAAGTTACCTTCATTTTTTTGAAATAATTTCTAATTGGTATAAAATTTATAGAAAACTTTGAAAGTTTTTGAAGAAATTTTTCATCATTTATAATTTTGAATAGAACTACACATTCTCGTTGAAAAATAATTTAAATAAAAATAAATAACAATTTTTGGACTTTTTGTTACCTTGAGAAGGTCTAATGATTTATCTTGAAAAAAAAAACAACTATTCTGTTAAGAAATTACTACCTAATTCCATTTTTATTCATTTTTTTACATGAAAACGAATTGTGCAAAAAATATTAATCACATTTTGCAAAATAATGTAAGTCAAACCTTCAAATAAAATTTTTAAAAGATTTATATTTTTTGTAATTTCAAGTTCAAGCATTCTGATTTTAACATTCAATTCCAAGAAGTTTTTTCTTATAGTTGGAGCTATGCCTTTCAAAATCTCTCCATTTTTACGGACATGAGCCAAATTGCAAGACGCTACTAAAAATAAAGGGAAGGCGATCAATCAATATAAAAAATAATGCATTGGGAAGTATTTGAAAATCTCCAAACTCAGAACTTTTCCCCCAACTTTCCTCTTGGGTAGCATTACAAATTCCATTTAGGGTTAAAAAAAAATTTAAATCATAGGTAGTTTCCCGACTCAACTAACAATAAAGAGAGATGAAATATAATTTTTTGATTAATTAAAGGAGGGTATAAAGTTCATCCTGTTCCCAATTCAAAGGAAAATTAAGCCTAAACAAAAATAAATAGAAAGTACATCATAAGGAAATCTCACATCTAAATTTTCAAATTATGAAGCTCATTTCTCCAATTTTTTGTGATTTTTCATGTTTTAAAATTACCCCATGGTCCATTGCAAAGCATGGTAGTTTAATATAATCAACGAAAAAGCTGAGATTTAATATTATTTCAAATTTTCAACTTCTCGAATTATTTGAAAGTGGTTTCGAGACGTTTTGGAGCCTCCAGAAAATTTTTAAAATTTTTTAGAGCTGGAGAAATTCCCAAAAAACAATATATCAACTTCAGCATCTGCAATCACGGATTACCCATATTCATATTTTATTTGATCGATTAAAGCACAATTTTCTGGAATCTGAAACAACTTTGAGTTCAATCCCATATTTTTAAAAAAAATTTCTTGAATAAAATTAAAAACTAAACCGACATTCAAAAGTGTAGACATCGATGTAGAAAGCTGAAAGATGGTGGATAGACACCTTCAAATTTTTTGGAGGCTCCGCAAAATTCAATTGACCCATGTAGGTTGAAAATAGAGCACCAGCAACTCTTTTTTCAAGAAAATTATAATATGTTGAAGGATATCTGAGTTTATTTGTGGGACCATTTCCACCCCAAGTATAGAAAATGGAACGAGTGTGACCACAGTTGAAAATTCTTGGCTGAGTAAGTGATTTCTAATTTCAAAGCCATACTTTCACCTTGGAGGTAGATTTTGGAATTTGTAGTAAAAATGAGTCCATAAATAGATTCAGTTTGCTAAAATAATGGATTTCGATTTTCATTCGGTAATAAAATGAAAATTTTCAATATTGGTCCCCAATTTACTACCCCCAAAAAATCATTTTTGTGGCTGAATCAAAATTACCCTTAACATGGATTTGGAAAATCAAAAAATCGAGGATTTCGATATCCAATTTAATTAGCTACAGATTTATCACTTTTAATACGTCTTACATTCCTCTAAGATTGAAGAATTGGTTTGAAGTCAAAATAATCTCCGAAATGGATTTGAGAGCTTTTAAATCCTCTCTGATAAATTTGTCCAACGTTAGGTAATTTAAATGTTCGCATTTTTTATTCAAAAATTTTAGTTCATGGTAAACTTTACATGGAAGGTCTAGGTATCCAAACTCAAAAGTAAAATTTTGAGCTCCCTCTCCCACCCCAAAAAAAAGAAATTGAAATTACATTTTCGAATAACCTCATATCAAAAATTTCAAATGCTGAAGTTCATTTCTTGAATTTTGACAAAATTTTGAAATTTAAAAATCAATAACTTCATCACCTCACAGCATAATGAATTACCTGAAGAGCAGGAGTACTTCAAAATTTTTGAAGGCTTCAAAATTCAATTAATCCAGGCAGTAGAACATAGGGCGGCTGCTTTTGGACAATTTTTACGTGTTTTTTCCAGGGCTAGTAAATTTCAAAGTTATCTAGAGGCCTCAATGAGCACACTGCAGACGTCGTAGGTTATTTTTAAATTTTTTTTTCAGGAGAAATCTTTGTCAAAAAATATTGACTCAAACTCTTAGTTAAGAATTTAGGAAAATTGTGCTTTAAATTATAAAAAATAGGTCATCATTATGAGTAGGTAATCTGCGATTGTAGGTGTTAATTCATACAGATAATTTTTTCAAGCTTTTCTCCAGTGCTGAGAAATTCCAAAAAAATTCTGGAGACTCGTCATTGTATAGAAACTGCTTCCAATTGATTCGAGAAGTTAATATGGAATATGCTGAATTTAACCTCTTTTGGTTAATTAATTGGTTCAAATTTTCATATTTTGCAAAGTGATGCAGTAGTGTCAATTGAAAATTTTGATAGGAGTTAAGATACCTTTTGTGAGGTGACTTGTGGATGAAAATTCATCCCAGCCTCAAAAGTTTGAAAAACTCATGGGATGAAGCACCAGAAAAAATCGTGTAATGACTGAGGGGGTAAAACTTGATCCTAGCTTCAGAAGTTGAAAAAATCGTGGGCTGGATGAGGGATAAAATTTGAAATGAAAATTCAATCCAAATTGATCGCAGCCTGAAAAGCTCGAAAAATTTACAAGGTGATTGCTGAAAGGTAAAAATTCATCTCTAAATTCATCCTAGTCTAAAAAACTTGGAAACATATCTAGTTTTCTAATGATGTTTTGGGGATAAAAATGCATTTTTTAATCCGAGTCTCAAAAGTTCGAAAAAATTGTGGCATAAATTTGAAAGTGAAAATAATCTCGAACTCATCTCAGTCTTGAAGAGTACATAGAAAAAAATCGTATGATGATTTTTGGATAATGAAAATTCATTTAAAAATTCATCCCAGCCTCAGAAATTGAAAAATAATTAAAATTCATTCCAAATTTATTCCAGCTCGAAAAGCTCAAAAAATTCAAGGATTTTTTATACCTATACTAGGTACATAAAATACTAATTTAAAAATGGAGGAAAGCCAACTTTTAGGCTATTATCTCGTCCCATGGATCGCGCGGGGGTACAATCAATTTTTTTAGGACAGCTTCTTCCAAAAAAATCCAAATTTCAAATAGAAGTAACTTTGTGATCAAATAGGTTAAGTACCAACATGGGTGACCCGCAATTCTAGGTGCAAAAGTCCACATTGTCCATTTTTATGGGCTTTTCTCAAGCCTCGAAAAAGTTCAGAATTTTTAAGAGGCTCAAAAACTTTTTGAAACCAGTTCCAATCTCCAATCAACCCGAGAGATTCAAAAGCAAATAGGACACCATTGCGAGTATTTGCGATCATAGATGCTGAAATTTATAAATAGATGACCTTCATAAGCTTTTCTCCTGTGCTAGAAAAATTAAAAATGAAATTGGAGAATCTGGAACGTCTTGAAACAGTTTTCCTTTTCCAATTGATTCGAATGGTTGAAAACAGGATATCTACCAAATTTCGGAGTCTTATCTCGTCGCATGGGACATGGAAGTATTTTAAAAAAATTTTCAAGAAGATTTTCTACCAAAAAAAAAAAAACAACTTTACCCTAATGAAGTTATACAGTTTTGTAATGTTGTGCTTTAATCGATGAAATAGGGGATTAATAAGAGTAATCTGCGATTACAGACGCATAAATTCAACTGGACCATTTTTATGGACGTTTCTCCCACGGTGGAAAATTCCAAAATGCGGTAGAGATTACAAAAAATGCTAGAAACCACTTCTAATCAATTTGGAAGGTCAAAAGAAGTGTGAAAAAATCAACTTAAACAATTATTTAATTTTTTTCTGGAATAAAAGGATTGGAGAAAGTTTATCTAGAACTCGAAAATCTGATTTTGAAAAAGTGGGCCAAGACTTACTTTTCTAAAATCAGAATAACCTTCTGAATCGACTGGAAACGGTTCTGAGTACCTACTTTTGAAGTTTCCAGCGCATTTTGGAATATTCTAGTTCTCAAAAAAAACCTGAAAAATTCTAAAATTTTCATTTACTCGTAGCATTTTTAATGATGAGTTATACTTGCTATTATTGATCCCACCATAATCACCGATTATGACTCTCAATTCCAAAATCGGATATCCATTTTTAGCCAGTTATTTGATTTTTAAAAAATACGTAAAAAGTTTGCCTAGGTCAAACACGATACAAAAAAAAATCAGTAATTTAGTATGCAAAATACTTTTGACCCTCCGGATTGATTGGAAGTGGTTTTGTGTACTTCTGGAGTCTCTAAAACATTTTGAAACTTTCCAGTTCTCGAAAAAGTCTATAAAAAATTCATAATACTGATTTAGCACTTATAAACCCAAATTAGTGGTGCTTAGGGTATTGATGGCCGTCGTGATCAATTATAGTTCAGATCTTAAAAATCGGATTCCTTAGTTCCGATCTATAAATTTTTCTCCAGTCATTCAATTTTGAAAAAAAAATGATAAATCATCCAGAACTGATGCGATGATGAAAAAATCGACCCCAAAACACTTTAAATCAATTCGGGGGATCAAAAGTAGGTAGTGTTCAAATTGAAATTCCGATTTTTTGCATTCATCTTCGCCTATCTTCGTCTTGGGCAAATTTTTCATTTTTTCCCCTCTCAATCAAGAAGCATACTTCGAGATAATTTTTATTGTCGTTCCCCCCCGGCGAGGCGCAAGAAAATATCAAAATTGGAAAAAATAATGCTTTATTGATCAAATAGGAACCAGTAAGGAAAATACACGATAATGTCCTGATGGGACAACATGTCCAAATGGGACAATATGTCCTAATTGGACAACATGTCCTGATTGGACAACATGTCCTAATTGGACAACATGTCCTAATTGGACAACATGTCCTAATGGGACAATATGTCTTAATTGGACAATGTGCCCTTTACGGGGCTTGATCGAAAAAATCATCAATGACGATTCTTCACAATTTTCTCAATTTTGAAAAAGAAAAAAACGGGTAGAAAAAACACGTTTTATTTCCTACTTGAAAACATTGTCAAATAGAGAAGGAAAATGAAATAAATTGCGCACAAAAGTTTTGCCAGGAGATTTTCTGGTAAAGAATTGCTACAAAACTAAGTAATTTCAGATTGCTTTTCATTTCAATAATTAAAAAAACTACCTATTAAGAAAAATTTGATTGAAACCCAGATTATTCTTTTTGATTTTTGGAAATGGAACTTCGCTTTTCTGATGTTCTGACGTTATTTGGCAATCATCTGCTACTTTCAAAAATTCCAAAAATCAGAAGACCATTTCCAAGTCAGAAAATGGGGGTTCTATCAATTTTCAGTTATTCATCACGATGTTTACAGTGTGGGCGCATTTTCAATTTTTTTCTGGAAACAGTTTCTGCCTAAAAATCTAAATTTGAAAACTAAATTGAGAATTTTGAAAAATTTTGCCCTAATCACATGAGTAGGATGCCAATATGGGAAATACGCGATTTCAAGTGTGCTGAAGTTTGCGTAGGCCATTTTTATGGTCGTTTCTCCAGCTCTGGAAAATTCAAAAATTTCCAGGCGGGTCCATCATGCCTTGAAACCACTTTTACGGGATTTGCAGGTTCAAAAATAGGGTTTTTATCGACTTTCAGCTATTTACCATGATTCGAATGGTGTACCTAGGCATTTTTAAAATTTTTCCCAAAAAAATTTCGGCCTAAAAGTTTAAATTTGAAATTGAAGTTGGAAATTTCGAAAAGTTATGCCTTTCTTGGTCAGGTAGGACATCAATATGGAAAATACGCGATTTCAAGCACACTGAAGCTCACGTAGGCCATTTTTATTGTCGTTTCTCTAGCCTTAGAAAATTCTAAAATTTTCTAGCAGGTCCATCATGCTTTAAAACCACTTCTAATGGATTTACAAATCCAAAAAAAGGGTTTCTATCAATTTTCAGCTTTTTACCACGGTTTGTGTGGTGTGAGGCATATTTTGATTTTTTTCGAAAAAAAAATGAATTTGAACTTGAACTTGAGAATTTTAGAAAATAATTCCTTTGAAATTATGGGTCATGGATAGTCGCGATAGTCATAACGCTGAATTAAAAATTTGAGCCGGAGAATCAAAGAAATCATTTTTCTACCAAGTACCTAATAAATTATATCGCATAGACCCCCCTCACGCCGCCAACCCATACACAAAAGCGGCAACGCAGCGTGGATCTCGTATCAAACGCGCACTGTACGAAAATAATGTATATATATAAATGGATCTCGTTTTATACGCGATTATGTGGATCTCGCTTTATGCGTGAGATACCTAAAAACAAAAAAGTTGTTATTTGTGGGAAATAATGGTCCAGTGCCTTATAAAATCATCCCAACTACCATTTCAACTTGGGAGGTGACGATATACATGACACATATCACATATATCAAGATCCTCCAAAACGGATCTCGGAATGACTCTATATATGGCGGATCTCGGTTTGCACGGAAACATACTATATATATATATATGGATCATACTATCCTTGCGAGGCCCGCTTTGCAAAAGGAGATGATACAGGCACTGTCAGGCCCGAATTTTCAAAAATGGGCATAAATGAAGGGTCAGGTATTAAGGCCGATGTGTGTAGCGGAAAAAATAGCCGAAAACGAGACGAATTTCGCTGCGCAAGCGCCATGCCGCTAGCTCAATTCGTATTCGAATGGCGCATGGTCGAAGTTTTCATGTGTTGTTGTGTGCAGAGAGGCGAGGTAAATTGTATATAAAGATATGCAAATGACACTACGAGGCCTGAAAAAAAAATTCGCCTACGGCCTCCTGAGTATGCATACATCATGAAAAACCATTTTACATGGCATGACGTTGCGAGACCCGATTTCGGGTCTCGCAGTGTAAAATCGGGCCTCGCAGTGATAGCACCGTTTCCAAAACGGGTCTCGCAGTGCTTTGCTATGCCTGTATATATATATATAAGGAAACCTCGTTCTCAACCACACGTCCTATCGTGTTCAGAATGTCCGAAAACGTAAAAAAAAATTGTTCCCGACGCTCCCTTCAACTACGATGAACAATTTAGTACTCGACTTTTCCTAATGGAAAAGTCGGTAACACGTTTTTTAGTAATTTTTCCAGGGTGGTCGCTCTTCGATTATATGGTGTTTTTTACGATTGAAAACTTCAAATAGCCGAAAAAACATGAAGAAGTGCACCAAAATTTTTGAAAAAATTATCACAAATACACCTCTACTAGATGTAGCTTTGTGCCAAAGAACAGAAAATTTCGTTCACTTCCGTTGGAATTAAAAATTCTTGAAAATCAGCCAATAAAATAGCCATATCTCCGAAAGGGAGGGGGTTGGGGGGTCAAAAATTTTTCTAGAATGTTTTTACATCAAGGGGCACCACTTAAGGGGGTTAAAGTGAAAATCGGAGCAAGGGCCAAATTCACCCCTAACCCGGCCATACCCTTTTCATAATATCTATTTGAATTTTCTACTTACTTACTGATTTGAAAAGTGAGTCAAAAAATTTGACCATTGAAATTTAAAATGAATTTTCTCAATTTTTTTTCAAAACCTTTCTGTCAATCGAAATTTTATAAAAATTCAAAATACGGTCGTCAGAATTGAAAAAATTCTGTCAGAAATTATTCTTGGAAACCAAAAAAAATTTGCTTGATTTTAAATTGTTTGAGAAAGCGAATTGAATTTGGAAAAAATCAAAAGTCGTCTAATTTTCGATCTACTTCAAAACAAAAATGTATGTATCCAGTTTCAAGGTCGATGGTTTTCGTGATTCAGAAAGGCCAAGAAACTCAAATCATACCTTTTTAGAGTCAGGGGAAAGACTGAGGTTCCCAGTCGGTGGCACTACCCAAGGACGAAACTTACAATTGTTTAGAAAATGCTGAAAATGACTCCACTTTGGGGTCCTACAGATTCGCCGCGCCGTTCTATTGACTGAGGGGCTCAACTTTTTGGGAAGGAGGATTTCCATTCTTGAAGCAGACTTCCTCCCCAATTTCTTCCAAAATTCGAAATATTTTTAGTAAGAAATATCTACTCTCATAACTAGTCGTATTTCTGTGAATACATATTTCACACAATTAAAAAGATACTTATACCTAATGTACATTTTTCAAATAGTTACCTAACCGATAATTATCTATATATTTCTTGGCTTGCACTTCTTTTAATGTTATCCCTCTTTCTTTTACTGGAGATTGCGTATATTTTAGTCAAGACTTTTCTCAGTTGAATCATGGCTCGTTTGTTTTTGAGAGTGAATTTTTTTTTTCGAGCGATTTTGTAATTAATTTTTCCTTAGATGACTTGGCCATTCTGAATTGAATGAGACAAAAAAAAATCAATCGTTATTCTACTTAAGCTAACTGATGAATCTTGAAAACAAAAAATTTACCCCAAATCCAATTGAAATATTTCTGACGATGGTAACTGAGTGGTGGACTGCAGGCCCAAGTTCCTTCTTACCTTCGACATGTGGTTTCGTCACATTTTCTCCTCCCCCCCCCCTCTATACAATCGAAGCTCATCTCATGATTCCTGAAATCCGTCACTCCAAGTACCTATTTCGAAACTATTTCAAATGAGGAAATCCGAGCACAATATTGGCTATGGCTTCACGATAAATCGTGAACTTAAACTGATCGTGATACGGCAAACCTGTCGCATTCGTCGTCGTAAATCGACCTTTTTCTTCTTTCTCTCGTTTTTTTTCTCGCGTTTCACGGCTATTCACGAATGATGCTGAAATAAAATCATAAGGCAGGAAAGAAAGGAAAAAAAATAGGTACTTAATCGTATTTTACGGTCCTCCATCACGGTCGCCATCGTCGTCATCGACACTACTGTCATACCTACGCCAATTGAAGGCCAAAAATACACAAGTAGGTAGATTGGTAGGTCGGCAGACACATAGGCAGGTAAGTAGATGTTACAATATAAGTATGCAAATAAATAATATACGAGTAGGTACTAACGTTTTTGTACGTGGAAAAATTGATCCGGCGGATTACATAACGTCCATCAAAAAATACCGCGAATAAATAATAACGCGAGCGTAAATAAGTTCTCAAGTTTTTTTTTCTTCTTTACGACTTCCTAATTAAAAGTGCGAGTATTTTACGTGCCCGGCCCAATCCGTTAGCAGTTCCCTCGACTCCGCGCCTCGCCATCGAGTAAAGTTGCTTTACGATATGCTTATGTAGAGTACGTACTTAAACGAGGAAAATTAAATGTCGGTAATCAGAAATTAGCTATTTAGTAAGTCTGTGTCTACTGCACTGTCGTGTTAATGTAGGAATAGATCGTATGTAGATTCTTGACATTTTGAGTGGATAAAAGAATCCGTTGGATCGGGTTGTTGATGAAAAAAAAATGACAGGAAATTTTAAATTAAAAAAAAAAAATCAATTTTACAGCAAAAATATTTCAAGAATTTGAAAACTTGGACGTTTTTTGTTTGGTAAATTGGAAGTGAAGATTGAAAAAAAGTTGTGAAATGACCTCTAAAAAATGTGGTAAGAATTTCAGGCCTGTATTATGCCCTTTCTCTTAATTACCTGCATGGAATTATAAATTTTGAAATATTTCAAGGAACCAATTGAAAAAAAAAAAAAAAGATTTATAGTCTTTTTACCGATATAAATGAGCCTGGATATAGAAACCACCTTTAGGTGTAAAAAATTGGTTTTTGAGTTGAGGTTCCCCTTTGATTCTATTCCTTCTCAAATTCCCAAAATCAGTGTCAACTTGAAAATCGATTTTTCACGCCAATAGGTGGTTTCTATATCCAGGCTTACTGATTCTCGACTATTTTAAGTTTTAAAAAATCTCAATTCGTTAAGCAAAAAATGAGTAAAGACGTTATCCAAAAGTGGAAAATAAAATTTTCCTAAAAAAAAAAAGCTTTACTGTGAGGATCTTCACCTCATGTCTTCCTTTAAGCTGAAGGGTTCAGAATATTTTGGGAGCTCCTCCCCCATTCAAAGTGGAAAATTGAAAGGGATGATGAAAATAGATCAAAAAATTATGACAAAAAAATTTTCCAACTCGCAAAAAAAATGCCCTTATAATTAATTTTTTAAATGGATAAATAACAAAATTTTTGAAAAAAGAAAATTCTCTTCAGAATTTTGTATAATTTTTGCCAGCCTTTGAAAAAATTCAGATTTTTTCCTTTTGAAAAATTACCAAAGAAATCATACGAACATGAAGATGGAAAAACTAATCACTTTCATTTGTCGATGATAAAATTGTGTTTTTGATTCTTTTTTTTCATTCCTGTAACGGAATTTTTTAACCCCTACGTATGTACTGAGCGACCTCTTTCGTTGACGTTAATAGAATTGCATAACCGGTTTGCCGTAAATAAATGATTCGTCATAATCCGCGACGTCAGGTATATTTCTGACTGAGATAGTTATTCAACCCCTACTTATGTGCTAGGCAACCTATTTCACTCAAGTTAATAAAGTTGCATAACTCGTTTGCCGTCAATTTATCTTTTCTAATGAATACCACAATTTGAGATATTGTAGAGCTGACGTTTCAAACAGCCCTGTAATAATTCTAATCTTATTTTTTGCATCAAAAATTTAAGAATTAAAGTGAATTTTTTCTCAATACATAAAATACCGTAGATATCTACATTAAGCTCACATTATTATTATTTTTTTTTCAAATCCAAGTTATACTTTTAATTGACGAGGTGACAAAGGAGAAAGTAAAAGTTGAAAATTATCGACTGGAATTCAACTTTTCAGGCCTGACACAAGTTGGGGGATTTTTTTAAATTTCGACTTTTTTTCATTTGAAAAATTATCTAATGAGTAATTTGAATAAATTGGTAAGTAATTTCACTTTTTCTTAAAAAGAAATATATCAATATTTCAAAATAATTTTTGTAATACCGAACAAAAGTACACCAAGTAGGTACGTCAAATCGAACTACTTGAAAATTTATTTTTGAGCTCAAACGTTTTCCACTCTAAAGCATAATTATGTTGAGTTCATAATAAATAGGTAACTAATATGAAATAAAATCGAATGCATATTTTAAAGTTGGAAAAAATTCTAAATATTGAAGAAAATTATTTTTAAAAACAAATTATAACTAGTTTAAAATGTTGATAAAATTGATCAATGAGTATTTCAAAACTTTGAGCTCTCGTAGACTCGAAACTATCAATCGTAGAGTATTGGAAAAGATCTCACGACGTAGAGGATAAAATATAGATGAATTTTCATCTCCCAAACACCAACGCAATCAATCGGATTTTTTTCTATTTCGAGAAATGTACAAAATTCATACCTTAATGCATTGAAATTACGATTTTTCTCCGACCAGTGACGTCATTTGCGCAATGACATCACAAAATTACTGTTCAACAGACGTGGCATAAATTTTAAAATATCTTACATCTTCTTTGGTAAAATAATTTGACATAATATCGATTTTCTGGGACCAACTTATGAAAAAAATTATACCTTTGTCGTAAATCTTCACTTTTCATTTTTTCAGTGGTTCCAAAACTACAATTATACTTGAAAATTAAAATTTTCGACATACAAGAAAATATTTACAGGGCCAGTTGGACTACCTTCCACTCCACGGAGGAGGGGGGAGGGGTGACAAAATAGTGTTTTAAAAATAGGTATTAAAAAATTGAAGTCCTCATCTACCGACTGTCAAAAAATTCATGATCCAAAAAACGTACTGCATCATTTGAATAAAATTATAACGAACTTGAATCTGTAGCGATTAATTTTTGTATTTTTTTTTTCAGTGATTTTTAAAAGTTTCAAAAATTATAAATTTGATGACCTGACACCACAATTTTAATGATTTCTTGAGGTAGGTGATTTCCAATTTCTGTAACTGCAGCGATATACAACCTTTTAAGTCCATTCAACTCAAAATTAATTCTGAACATGAAATTACCCTTCAGTCACTATTTTCTTTTTTAAAATTATTTTACCTTTTTATCATCAATTGATTAACCATACAAAAAAATCGAAATTTGGAAATATTTCCAATCAGAATAACTACTTTTAATATTGAAAAAATGAATAAAAAAAAGAAAAAGATAAAAAAAAAACAATTTTTAGGTAAGAAAAAAATCAAAAAATTACCAAAATTGAGAAAAAAAATCACGAAAAATTTTCAAAAAATTATCCATCCTTCAAATTAAAAATTTTCATTCAACGTACGAATCGAAATAACGTCAAAAAATGGAGTACACGGCGAAATTATCAAATACACGAGTAAAACTTTGGAAAAAACAGTAGGCCTATGCTTGAAAAATTGGCAACAACGTCGAAAAAAATCGGTAACGTAGTAAAACAACAGTACATCTTCAAAATAAATGTGAAAAAAATTACAAAAAATCGGGAGCAAAACATGCCCCCAGGGAGAATTGAACTCCCGACCCCTGGTTTACAAGACCAGTGCTCTAACCACTGAGCTATGGAGGCAACGTCTTTCAATCGAGAAATTACGTGTGATAGCACCGCGGCGTCATTACAACGTTTCATACAACTTCGCGGTATCCGCGAAAGTACACGTATATGTAAAATATTTCAATTTTTGTATCACAAAATTTCGGGGGAAAAAAAATTTCATCATTTTTATATTCTAGGCTCTCATATTCTGACTTTTTTGAGCTTTTTAATCAAATGACAAGTGGTCAAAAATAATTTTCAGAGGCCTATGGGGAAGTCAGCCACTCATTTCATATCTATAATATTTTCATTATGTATAAATTGGATGAAGGCCAGCTTAAAGCAATCACCTTCTAAATAGAAGAAAGTGAACAAGGTTAGATGCAAAAGTAAGAAAAGAACACCTACTTACTTCCCAAAAACCCAATATTCTTAAAAAAAAATAAAAATTAAAAAAAAATAGAAAACGTATCATGAAAAATTTATTCAAAAAATTGTTCCAAAATTCGGAAATTTTCCCTTCATTTCTCGACCCAGATTTAAGATTGGTCATCAAATTAAATCGACGGAACCATTAAACCGCAGAATTTTGGCAACCACTTAATAGGTATCTCGCAATACTCCACAGAGAAATGTATTATTTATTCACATTCTTCACACTACGTTTAGCTGCGTCACAGACGCGGTGAAACCTAACCCAAGAAACCAGTTTAAAGAAATGATTCCTCGGAGATTGTTCATTTCGCTGATCGGGTTCTGTATTCTGATTCGAGCAAACGCTTCGATAAAACGGTGCTTTTCATGTAGATCACGCGGCGAATTGGGCAGTTGCAAAGATAAATTCAAATTTTACAATGCCAGTCAGTTAGATGCCGAAGCTGGAGTTGGGGTTGAGGCTATACCGTGTGCTTCCGGATGGTGTGGAAAAGTCATCGAAACCAAGGATCATGATTTGAAAACTGAAGAGTACGGAGTCGCCACTCAAAGGATGTGCTTACAAAGGTCACCGTCCGATAATGAAGAAAGATGCGACGATACGTTATGGGGTCATAAAAAAGTGTTCATGTGTTTTTGTCAAGGTGATTTGTGTAATCGAAGTGTGATAATTCGATCATCATTGATGGCCATTGTGGTCCTACCTGTTTTGCAATTGTTTGGTAATTTTGTTCAATTATAGTTTCTTCGGTTTAATATGGTATTTTTTTTATTTACTCGCAGATGATGTGAACTTGATTTGCAGCAAAATTTTGGATTTCTTATGATAGGTGCTTTCGAGAAGATGTAAAATTTGTTAGTTCGATCTACAGGATGCCCAAAAAATCATGAACATGCGTTTTCTCAAAAAATTCAAACGGATGTGGGTGTTCTGATGAAGTCTAGACACAGTAAAAATTAAAACAAGTTGTATGAGATCACAATTTTTAAAATCGGTCAAGTATTTCTTAAATTATTACTCATAAATTTTTTATAGTGATGACAAATTCTTCTTTTTCAATGATTTCATCTCCTACCCACTGCAAGATGGAAAGAAAATCGTGGAACAAGAAATAAAAGACTTTCAAAATTTCCCTCTATTTTTGTTTCAAACTTTTTTTGAATCTTTAATTTTACGAAAATTTTTCACCCCGGTGCCCCCTCCCAAAATATCTACATAAAAAATCACGACACGAAAAAAGTTTGAACCAAAGTTACAGATGATTGAAAATTCATCATTTTTGCCCAATTTTTGCCCCTCCCTCTCACAATGGGCCTAAGACGATTTTTTTTTTTAAGTAAGCTTTGTATTTTTAGGGCATTTTTTGGACAACAGGCCATTCCTCAGTCCCTTTTCTAATGGGTAAATATTATTTTCAACAAAAAAAAAGTGATGGGGAGGGGGTTGTTCCAGTTTTAAAAAATTGCTCCTCGAATCAGATGTTCCCACAGCAAGAGCATTAGTTTTTTCGAATCTGATATAATTCATAAATTTCAAAATAGTTTTTGGGAGTTTTTTTTTTCAACTTCAAAAATGGTTTAAAGCAAAAATACGTAATATTCATTTCGCGAAGACTCGAAACATATGAAAAGGTTCACTCTCCATTTTAAAAAGTACCTAGAGAACGGAAGAATTCAAATTTTTTGGAACAGATCGAATTTTTCTGGGTTTAAATATACCTAGAGAGAGGTATAAGAAAACTTTAGGAAGAATTAAATCTCTTTGACAACTTTTTTAATTCTGAAAAAGGGTCGGTTTTCATCATTTTCAAGAAACGAAAAAAAAACGACTGATTTTCTGATTTAGAAAATGGATCAGAAAAGATCATATTTTTCTTAAGATCCTTTCTACTCCCAGCAATTCCTCTGAATGAGAGAGAGCCAAGAAGCTCAAAATTATTTTGAGTAGAATTGAAAAAAAAAAAAAAAATATTGAAAATCATTTTGAAAGAAGATAGGCAGTTTGGTGGTGTTTATACCAGGTTTACTGCCAAAATTGAAATTTAACTAAAGTTTCAAAAATTGGGACACGATTTTAAAATTTGGCACTTTACAAAATGCACCAATTTCACAAATGTAAGTATTCGGGAAATTCTAAAATAGGGTCAGTTGAAAATTCAACGAATTTGTGAAAATTTGCAAATATTAAACGGACAAATTAGAAATTCGAAAATGGTGAATTTCAGATATTTTGAAAATTTTCATTTGGTATTTGGAAAATTCTAAACAGTTGACAAATTTAAAGAACTTGGAAATTTTTAAGTAAGAAAATTTTTGATCTGAATCTGTACCTCACCTTTGAAAGAAAATCAGACAGACGCACCCAGCAATTAATTAAGGGAGGGGCCGAGAGTTTGAAAAAAATAAGGAGAGGGAATCAATTTCAAATTAGTCATTTTAGACTGATCTTTCAGTCAAAAAACATCAATTTTTTCTGACAAATTGGGAACTTATTAAGAAATCGGCGGTTTCTGGAGTCAAAAATTATCAAAGTTTTAAAAAAATATGATTAAAATACTGCCCGAGCGAAGGAAGGTCGAAAATGTCTTGAAAAAATACCTTTTGAAACACAGAAAAATAAACTTTTTTATATTTTTGCAATACATTTTTTTTGAGATTAAGGGAGGGGCTCAAGCCTCCTGACTCCACCCTTTGAGTCTGTCTATGGAATCTGACAAGTCTTGAGGTTGAGCCAAATGTTTTAGCAAATTTTAAAAAATTTCTAGAATTCGGTAAGTTTTAACTACTTACATTGTTTTCATTATTATTCTCAAGTCAATAATTTTTTATCTTTTTTTTTTTCAACAAATGCTACTGTTACGGGCATTTTTCTGCGGCGCCGACCATCCATCAACCATCCGCGCCGGAAAACGTCAACTTTCGTTCTAATGCTCGACTCTTTAAAAAACATTCGATTCGGCTCGACGAGAGGATTCCGAAAATGTATGAGTTTTTGCGTTTTGAGTGATTTTCGACCGAGTTACGGGCATTTTTCTGCGGTGCCGACCATCCATCAACCATCCGTGCCGAAAAAAAAGTCAACTTTCGTTCTAATGCTCGAAATGGGATGGTAAAAAAACCATTCGAAAGTGCATAACGAGAGGATTCCGAAAATGTATGACTTTCATGCTTCTCTGTCTTGCGACCATCGATTAATTGGCGATGGCTTCCTTTTGAAAAAATCAAAAATTGAGCGTGAAATTGATTATACCTATTTTCAGAGTTTTTGACGAAAAAAATGAGATATTTTCAAAGTGAAATTTTCAAAAGAAATTTTTATTGGAAGGAGTGGGTAAGAAAGCAATGTCTCTAAATCAACACGGTTCCGGATCAGCGCAAGGATTCGGGCAAGACACAGTTACTGCAGGACAAGGAGCCGGTCTTTCTATACAAATCAAAGGCTTGGCCAGTCTAACTTTTTGTACTTCGGGGCACATACGAGGAACGCAAACCTCCGTCGGACGAGGACAAAACCTGGGACACTCCAATGTAACAGGAGGTATCTCCGGTCTAGGAACGCAGCATTTCACCGGTTCGCATTTCACTCTGGGAATAGTGACAGGACACGGATCGCAGCATATTTTGGGTGGCGCGACTTTCGGTAAGCAAGGTTTTGGCAGTTGGACATTCATCCTGTGTACTTTCGACTTGAGAACCGGGCAAGGCTCGAATTCGAAGCACAACTTCGGTACCGGAAGAGAAACTGGCCTCGGGCAAGGTTTCGGTAAATCAAAAACCTTGATTTTTTTACAAGGCTTAGGCACAGTACACGGTTCGCAGTGTATCTCAGGCTTTTGAATGTGCACGCATTTGCTTTTGCATTGCAATCTGGGCACGCGAATGGTTCCGGTGTGACAGGGCTTCGTCAAGTCGACCATCTCGGGTCGGCAACATAGCTGCGGTATTTCCACGATTGCCGGCGATTGGCGACAGATATTTCGACAAGATGATGACGGCGAGCAGGGACATGGTTGCGATGGCGAGCAGCATTTGTGCTTACCTCCGGTACGTTTCTTCATCGACATGATATTCGGTTGCGCTCGCGCTCCCAAGCTGTATACGTAGTTAGGTGCACGCGATTTATAAACTGTCGAGTAGAAATTATGCCTATATGCAATTTTACCAAGCAATTTAAATTAGACGGCGGCGAGTAACTGTACCTTTGGTCAAAGCACGTCACAGTTTACTAAAATAACGAAACAAGTCGAATTCCTGAAGTTTACCCCCCCCCCCTCCCCGGCGTATTCTAACGTGCAGCTCCGCACATTTTGTGCAGCTCCAAAAAGAAATTATGCAGTTTCAAAAATTTTAATATTTCAACAGTGTTGATTACATGTACTCAGACGACAAAAAAAAAATCAACAAAAATTTTGCAAGATTACGCGAGTTGATGACATAAAAATAAGAAATAATTTTTTTCTTTGCTTTTTTCCTGATTTTTGAATCAAACGCAGTTACGTAGAAAAGTGACCCATAAGAGGTACAATTATACCCCTACCCTCCCTTTTGAATCGCATCAGATAGGGATATTCAAAGCCTCAAAACACGAGAGGACATTGAAAACTAAATTTTTATAAAGATTCATCCTTGTTTCGCTCGGGCATGAACAAAATCATAGTTGTATGAATTACGTATTTTGGGTGTTAAGGCAAAAGTCCTTTTTGCTCCCTTCCTCGAAATTCCTTCTGCTATTTTAAGTCTCGATACTCATTTTGTCCCTACCCAAAACAAGCTTCCGATGATGTCACTGATTAATGCACCCATGGGAGGAGCTCAGAGGGCTCAAGCCCCCTCTTTGTGCTCAAAAAATTGTCCCCCACAAAAATGTAAAAAAACACAATTTTTTTTCAAATATTTTTCAAAAAATTTTTCCTCTGTCGCTTCGCTTGAGCAGTAGTTTTTTCATTCCATTTTGAAAATTAATGATTTCACACAGATCTTTTTTCAAAAATCAAAAAAATTAATAATTTTAACTGAAAGATCAGTATAAATGACCACTCCAGTGGCGATTTTGGAAGCGGAAGTATGGGGATGTCAGGAAGTTTAAGGAAACTGAACAATTTTCAAAATTTTTTATATACGAATTCACCAAAAAAAAAAAAAAACAACAACAGAAAATTCGTATATGTTCGCAGTCATTTTAAAGTTGGGCAGAATTTAAAAAAAAAAAAAAAAAAAAAAAACTGAATAAGGTTTTGAGGGAATGTAAGGTGTAAAAAGTTTAATGGATACCTACTAACATTTTTTCAATCGTATAATTTCTTAATTGAAATCTTCTCAAAATTCTAATTCATATTTCTGGGATTTTTTTCAAATCAAAAACTTCTCCAATTTTTACGTTTTTAAAAATATCTTCTGACTAAATAATTGGAACATGAAACTGAAAAAAGTGAAAAAAAAAATAAAAATAGGAAAATGTTGGAAAAAATAAGTCTGAATTGAATTTACTATTTTAAAATTAGAAATATTTGATACAATTTCGAAAAAAATTGTAATTGAAGTGATTGAAGAAATTTAGAGTTGCAAAAATTTGAGCTCAGAAATTGAAATTTTCAACTTAGATCGCTGGAATCTTTTTTATGGCAAAAACAATCGTTAAAATCTAATTTAAATTGAATATCTATTGTTCCATGTACATTTTCCCAAAAAATTGGTACTTGAAAAAATTTCAAACTATGAAAAAATTAATAGAAGCCTGACTTTGCTGGGAAAATCGCCTCTGAACCACTCCCCATATTTTTCTTCAATTTTGAGCCTCCTCCTTATAATCACGGAAATAGTAAAAAGTAAAAAAGTTTTCACTGAAACTATGATTGTGTAGCTCCAAAATTTTCTTAGAATACTCCCTGCAGTTTCTCGCCTGAAAAAATCGACTAGCAACAGAATCTTATCATGAAAATAGACCACTTAAAGTTGATGAACAATGAATAGCCAAATTGTAATTATCAAAAGAAAAAGTAAAAGTATAATTTTTTTCTCATAAAATACTGTTTATTTAACCCATTCCCATAACTTCAGGTTTAAAGATCTACCCCTTCAATGAACCCCCCTTCCACCCATATAAAGCGGGGCAATTCATGCAATCGCCTGATCCTGCAATTTTACCATTCTGTTCCGTTCATTTTGGAGAATGTTCTGTTCCTATTCCATTCTCCACCTCTGAGAATCTCATGAATGCATTGTACATCAATAAAACACCTATATTATTTATTACTCTTATTAAAATAATAACAACTTTTAAAATACAGATACAAAATTAAAAAAATAAATGTTGTATCAGTCTTTAATTTATATCTAGATGAAATGCAGTGAAGAAGCTGGATTCTATAAAAATTGGGATAAGTAAATTAAAAGAAATTTACAAATACATATAAAAACAGTTGGGTAAACTCTTCGAAATAGTTTTCAAAGATAATACTTAAGCAAGTTACTGCTTTTCTTATGGATGGAATTGAAAATTGGGTTGTTGGTCGTCGAATAGTTGGAAAAACACTCACAGGTGAGATCCAAACGAGTATATAAAAGAGATCAAAAACGCCAGGCACAAAACATTAGCAGAGAGACTTGATGTCAAATACTCCTGAGATTTAAGATGTGTAGGTAATTGAAAATTTTAAAAATATTAGGGTGTTGAAATAACTGGGCAGACCATCAACAAAAATTATAACAAAATTTGACTAGATTTCACAATTGAAAGTTTTTAATTTTAATTCATTTATATGTAGTCAACTGAAATTCAATGAGCTGTTCTTTTTTTCTCATCAAAAAGCTAGGTAAACCATACCGGTATTCAAGTTTCAATAATGGTACTTGACAAGGAGAAAAATTGAAATAATTGATTCCAGCTAGCATAATGTTTCCGGGGTAATTTGCTTAGAAGATGGTTGATCATTTATAACAGATGGCGCTGCATTGGAAGAAACACCATTTCTGGATAACACATCATTTGTACACCATTTTCGCTTTACTGCATTCCAAACTTGTGGTTGACAACCAACCACAACAAAAATAAAAACACCTTGCAGTGCATTCACCAAATCTGTAAGATACCAAAGGTAAATTGGGCCTCCAATGGCCCACGAAATAACATCCACAATCCAGGTGATACCCATTACAATGACCAATTTAAGGCAAATATGACTTAGGGCGGTCCTGCAACATTAAATTATCATTTTGTGTTGAATAGTTTCATTTTAAAAATTTATTGCTTTAGGCAATTCAATTTATCCTAATTTTTTTCCCCGGGACATTCAAACATCTCAAGATCGAGCCGATTTTTAAAATTATTTTTGTTGAATTTTTTCAACAAATTCTGGGGGAAGGCGGTACTGAAAATGATTTTTTATTTCTTTGATAAAGTAAAAATTTTGAATTCTTTGTTTTCCTTCATTTTTGATTCTTCTTTTTCTTAATTTTTTTCAGAGTCCTCTTCTGCAAAATCTTTTTATGTTTTTTCTTGGAATTATTTGCACTTATATTTCATTAATTTGTAAAATAATTTTACTCACTTCTTCAGATTAATTTAAAAGTGAATTTTTCATAGTTTTACTTTCAAAATTATTCTGATTTAAAAAAAACTTCTTTCCCTCCACCCACTCTTCCCCTCGCTTTCCTCCCATATCCCGTTATGTATCATTATTTCGTTGATTTTTCTTTAGTGGCTTTTAAAACCATTTGATTCCAATTTTTCACTTTCTTTTTATCATTAATTATATCAACAACAAATGTGATGAATAATAATGGTCGAATACTATGGCTCATAAAAAAATCTGCCATCACAGCACCATACCTTTCAGTGGATGATTTGACGCCTTCTCTTTTCCATAATCCACAAGTCAATTCTCTGGTCGTGGCGACAAATAGTAATAGGTTGATTACCAAAAGGAATCCAACCGGTCCCAAGAAGTAAACAAATAATTCGGCGTCTCCTATAACAAGAAATGAAAAAATTTCGTGAATGGACGTTCTAGAGGTACGTACGAAATTAACCCCAGTCCAGGCTTTGAGGTTGATATGTAACCTGAAGCAACAAATCGATCATGATTCAGAAGGCAGAAGCTGAGAATTAGCCATAGCTCGAGTTCACAAGTAGTTTTTTTTGTAATGGTTCATTGTCGTAAAAATTTGCCACTTTTCCGAAAATTTTCAACTTTATACGATTTTCTTTAACTTTTCCAGGTTTTCCAGACCAGTTATTTCCTACTTTTCACATTAGTGAGACTGGATCAAGAAACCACCCTCAGGGATTAAAAATTTATTTCTGAGTTGACATTGATTTTGGGCTTTTCAGAATGAGTCGAATCTAGACGGTAACCTCAAATCAAAATGAGGGAAGGGTTCCAATTTTGTCACATAATCTGAAAAATTCGATACCCTTAATCCAGTAGAACTTCATAAAAATCACGATAACAATCAAAATCAATTTCTCAACTTCTTCATACCTAAAAACACATTCAACTCGAATATTAAAACATGAAGTTAAATCATTTTATATTCGCTTTTCATTTCTTTTTACCACATCAATCACTCAAATAATTTCATTAAGAACTTGTACGTCATCGGATAAAGATCAAGTAAAAGATGAATATTATTCGATTAACGTCCCAAAGCGACAGATTCATCTTGGAAAACAATTAACCTACGTAATCAATTAGGAGCGGTCAAAGGTCAAGAGAAAAATTGAAATGAAGAAGCTTTTTGAGTGATAGGATAGATCAACTGGCAGTCATCTCTTAAATTTACCACCACGTGCGGATACCAAAACTATGTATTAATGATTAATAATATCGCCTCGATTATAATTAGATGAAGATTCACATCCGTGGGTTAGGCTTAGATAGTAGAAATATTCCTACTGTATCTATCTGAATAGGTGCACAAAGAATTGACCCCAATGTTGTTGACAGCAAATACTGAATGTATGGGGCCTTTTTTTATAACATGGTGCAATTTTTTTTCGGAATTTTGGAGGTCTCACCTCTGGAATGGATCACTTCGCTCTAAAAAATGATACCCTCAAAATCCTAGTCTAGGAAAAATGATGAAAATTTTTCAAATATTGTTTAAGAATTTGAAAATACGACTCAATTTTGATTCTTGTAAGTGAATTTTGGATTCGAGGAATTATTCTGGGAAAAGTTTCAACATGAATATGTTTTTTCCTCTTGGGTGGGGGAAAGAGTCATTCTAAAAATTTTAAGACGGTATTTTGCGAAACCCTATTTTGCGCGACCAAAAGTCAAAAACTTAAAAATTTTTATTCGGAGTTAAATTAATGTCAGAAAGTCATAGATAGATCAATTTTCAACATAGATATGTTTTTTATTCTTGGGGTTGGGGATTCATTCCAAAATTTTATTGACCGCTAAAGTCAAAAATTTATAAATTTTTATATTTTCGAAATTAACTTAATGTCAGAAAGTCAGAAGCTGGCTTTTAAAAACTTACAAATTTTTATACTTTCAAAAATCAACTTATTATATCAGAACGTCAGAAGCTGAAAATTGACTCGATATCAGAAAGACAGAATGATAAAAAAAAAATATCAGAAAGCTAAAATCCGATTTTTAAATTTAAAAAAAAAATTATATGTATTTTTGAAATTATTTTAATATCAAGAGTCGGGGATGAGAGGAAAAAACATATCCATGGTATAACATTATTTTCCTTTCAGAGGAAACTTTACTTCATTTTTTTGAGAGGTACATATTTCACCCAATTTGATGTCTTCTGAACCCCTAGGACCGTTTCTGAGTCAATATATCCATCTATAAAGACCGATTACCTCTAGATTTTCAAATAAAATTTAGCAATTTTTCTTCATTTTACCAAATTTTATTTTGGCTCGAAAATGATCCACTCCATGAAAGTGAGACGACCAAAATTGAAAAATTCGATACAAGACAATATAAATTTGGCTACTTACCATAAAACCAACACCTTATTTCTCCAAATTTCGGTCTCAAAATAGCTGGATACTGATCGGTGAGAATCTGATCCATGACAGTACCGATACCAACGATGATCAAAGGGATGCCCCACGCGTACAGTCTATACAGCGCCAATCTGTAAGTTTCTTGACCTTTATCAACACTCGGTCGTAGATCCCTACGAATGGAAATAAACATCCATATAAAAATTTCCGCCGACGAAAAAAAATCTTAACGTGAGCCAAATTCCGCATCTTCATGGTGAGATAGCAGTTCACGTTGGTCGTGCCTCGTGCGTAGTGCAAATTGGTATTTAAAATTAAATTGTGCATGTAAACACGAATACCCTCGTTCTTTTCTGTCTGTTTTTTCATTATTTTTATTTTCAATCTGATAGTCTGATCAAAATCTCGTCAGAATTTTTTTTTTGTAAATTAATCATATGGACAGAGGGTTCAGATGAATAAAATGTCTCTGGCTTACCTGAATGTCCACCAAATATTGAAACACATCGTGTTTAGCCAGAAAAACGCCGCCAGGAAGAAGAAATGGATCAAGGTAGCTGTAATTAGAAAAATAATTTTAACAGATGTACTTCCATGAGATCGAAATATTCGATAGATGAATGGAAAAATGTGGATATTTTTCGAGGAAAAATTTCTCAATGGGGAATAACCCACCGGAAGGTATTAATCAGTGTTGTGTCGTTCATGACTCGTTATTCTGGTCTGAAGTTTTAACAAAATCAATCTCGCGGATACTGCATCGTTAATTTTATCTCGTTCTTGTATGTAGGTAATTATTGAAGAATTATTCAAATCAGCGAATTTTAATATGCAATATTTAATTCGGCAGAACGATAAATGATATTCGAGGTATAATAATTGAACCAGTGTAATTTTAGTAATGATACGCGAAGTTCTATAAGATCTGTGAGAAAATTTTCCCAATTTTAACCTCTCGCCAATTCCTCATACTCAATATCAAATTCGCTTCTTCACTGCTCGAAAAACCAAAAATTTCATAATGGACTGTTTTTGGATTCGCACAAAATGAGTTAGATTTTTTTTATTCTTTGGAGTTACAAAAAATGTGTTTTTGTCGAACATTCATAGAGCTGGATTTTGATTATTCACAAAGCATGTTATTTTTCTTCAGATTTTAAAACAACCCTCCCCAGAAATCTGAACCAGTATTTTAAAAAATATACTCGAGATAGAAGCCAATTTTAAAACTCAAGAGACCGTGCCGAACCCGAGCCTTCAATTTTTTACACTTTCTCCAAGTTTTCACTCTTGATCTCGATGATTTTTTTTTCATGATGACTAAAAAAATGCACAGAAGAAATATGGAAAATTTGTTCTCAACTATGAGAAAAATGAGTATGTCTTCTAACAAGAAATGAAAAATGGAGTCGAAAATTATTCGAGAGTAACGCTACCAATTTTTTCAGGACTTTTTGTTTTAGAGCTTGAAAAAATGAGAAAAATTAGAATTAGTAGTACGTTGTGGAGCTGTTTAACTCTCAACGAAAATTTTGATATTTCACTCTTAAAATAATGCCACGTTTAGTTCGTTTTTGATAGAAAAAGGATAAGAAAAGCAATGGAAAATTTCGGAAAAAAATCACGAAATTTCGTAAGATTGGACAAGTATTAATTAGTCATCCAAATCAGTTTGTTTACGATGGAATTTCCATCACAAATGAAGAATCTCGACCTTGAAATCCATTTGAAAAGTAATAATCAGTTCTGTTTATCGAATCAATAAAAAATACAAGGCATTTGATGAGTGCATTGCACGTTTTTGCCCAAAAATTAATTTCTGATTTGATACTGAAAACTAAAAACCTTAAAATTAATTTTTCTCAGATTTCTGTTTATTGGGCCACCTAACCAGTGAAAAAAATTGACCCAACTTTCGACTAAAATATCTCGAAAGCTGAACTTGAAAAAAATCAATACAATTTTGCAGAAATGAAATTTCACGATTTATTACTCATGTTCCATTCATTTTTTCCGTGAAACCTTTCCCTTGCTCAAAAAATCAACTTCAAGAATCAAAATTAATCGAAAATTCCAAGAAAAAGGAGGGATATACTTTAACTGAAAATAGGAAGGGAAAACCTAAATTTTATGTTTGAATTTTAAAAATTCCAAGCATGCAGTTGAAATCTCTAAAAAAATTTACCAATTTTCAAGACTTCAATCTAGAAATTAAATTTTCATAATTTTACACAAATTTTTATATTTTTTCGCATGGTAAATTTTTAAAACAAATTATTTTTCAGGGGTACCTATCATCAAAATACCTATATGAATCTTAAAATTTTGAAACCTTTTCAGAGATGCCTCCCCCCACCAGTCAACAGACCACCAACGTAAGCACCAAATTCACGTCTTTCGAAAACAGTTTTCTCAAAAAATTCAATTTCAAAAATACTGATACAAAATCAGGGTAAATCTTGAAAAAAAATTCGAATCAACGGTCTCCCCTTTTTAGGGTTGTTTATTTATTTCTAAATATGATATTTTCAAAATTTCAATTTTTAAATCTCTGGTAGCCAAAATCGAAAAAAAAAAGTTGTGGAGAAAATGATGCGAAATTTCCAAATACCTTTTCCTCAAAAATCTGTAAATTTCAGTCAATTTTTGATTTTTAAAAATTAACTGCAAGAAATCATCAGAGAGAGAAAACATTTAAATTATTTTTAGCCTCCTGAACCTTTTCAGAATGATTCTTGAGTATCTCAAAAAATCAAAATTGAGTCATATTTTCATTTTTTTTATATTTGGAAATTTTGCACCATTTCTCCCAAAATTTTAGTTTCAATAAAAATTCAAAGAAAATAAGAAACTATCTTATTTTGTTGATATGCACCTTCGTCAAAAAAAAAATTGAGTACAAAAAGAAGGAAGGGGGTAAACATTTTTGATATCTGAGCGACATTCAACTCCAAAACGATTCATTCAATGAAAGAAATAATTTTTATTCATAAATTATTACCCAAAACAACTTGCCTCCTCCTCTTCCCTCCCACCATATTAAAAAGTATTTCGACCAGACTCGTAACACGTGCTAATTCAGCTGGCTCCTCCAAACTTGAACCTTTTCACATTCGTTCGAGAATACCACCACTGTACATAAACGTATTCCTGTTAATAATTAGTCTGGGTAATCGTATTGTTTCGAGTGATGATTTCGTTAAACACTCGCATTTGTTTTCCTTCGCAAATTCAAAGAATATTCGAATAAGGTCACCGACTAAATAGATCAGTCACAAAAACTGAGTCAGCGTCGTCAGCCAAATAGTTGGGTGCTAATCACGACAATCCTCTTTGAACGAGTGAAAGCATACCAGAACACATAGGACAGTTTTATGACGCAAATAAAAAAATTTCAAACGGAAGTTACCGCAGAAAGAAAGAGAATTGCAAAACGGAACAAAGAAAATTCACGAAGATACAGGTGCGAGATGAAATCACCTCGTTCGAGTAAGATTTTCAACATTTCTCTGCACCAGGATCAGATCAGTTCCGGTGACGTAAACAATGACGTTCGAAGGAATGTGAATTTCGATACGATGTCGATCCAGTACATAATTAGATCCGCTTACGTAATAATAAAATAAGAGGCTTACCATTTAAAGGGCAAAATATAGTCTGCTTCAATACGTCTCCGAGAACTTGAGTCATTCCCAGCAAAAAATCACCAATCATGAGACAAACAATATAATGAGTCTGGCATTTCCAATGCAACGCGTGATGCGATCCGGGCAACATAAAAGTCGATACGAGGGTAAGTGTGAGAAAGAAAACAGATACGAAGAACCCTGATGAAAATAACGTAAATCTAATATCCTTCTGGTCTCCATTGGATCCACTCAGCAAAGGAGCACACGTAAATACACTGGCTTTCTCATCCGGCCTTTCCAAAATATACTCGACGCAGTAATTGGTCACTACTTGGCTGGAATTCGTCCTCAATGTACCGTCAGCATTGAACAAATACTCCTCGTCGAGTTTCCCCGAAATCGAAAACTCTTCTCGTGATGGGCAATGTGGAAATCCGCTGAAAATGGCTGTATCCTCGGATAGGAAATTCGATCTGGAAATATTCTGTCCAACGCAACTGGTGGATTTCTCGCTGTAAACCGAATCGATCACGCAACATTTGTGAATATTTTTCTCCAATTTTTTTCTCTTGTTGAAAATTTCGTCTTCGGCACAGACCACAGCACCGGTTGATGAAACGCAGTAAGTATTCGCCGGCAGGGCCCAAGTATCCTGATTGGCATACCCAGACACAACCAAGGATCCACTTTTATCGAAAATCACCGGGAAGAAGGAATTCGAGATATGGATTTTATTGCCATTGCTGCAATTTGGGAAAGTGTTTTCGCGAAAAATTATGTTCTTGGGGATGGTGTCCGGAGACAAAAGTAATTTTTTATCGTCTTCTGAAAATAAAACCGGTTGCCAATCGGAGGCGACATTTTCATCACAAACATTATGGCTATTTACCCCTTTGCCATTAGGGCAACACTTGAATATCTCTAAGCACTGGACAACCGCGATAGTCAACAGGAGACCGAACACTCGAAATATTATCGACATTATTTCGAACATTTTGAAAAAAATACCGCGCGAAATAAAATACGATTTTGTTTACACCATATTTCGAAGTACCATATTTGTGAACCGGTCATGCTGACAAGTTAACCAATTCTGCGGAGCTAAATAAAATACCTATTCTGTGTTCGATACAGACTTCGTCTCACCGCGCGGACTAGTTAAACCATCGTGCTTGTATCTCGACTCCCAACGTACAATAAAAGGGCCAGGGAAGAGGTGAAGGAGGGAATGGATTATTCAGAAACAACGCTCAAGAATTGCCGTGTACAGCGTAAAGAACTACTTATGAATAGGAGCAGACAATGAACTTTGTTCGATGCAGTTGGACGGTTACACGGAGAGGTCTAGATCTGTGCAATATCGTTCCTCAGCCGGCAACCGGTTTCGATTCTTCGTTCGATTACGATTACGTAGAGTTTGGGTTTCCCCTTTTTGAAAATTCCTCCTCGTCTGCAGATTCTTTTTGTGGTACCGTGTATTTTCGATTATTTTTTTCAATCAAGCTATAAAATGGTAATTTTTTCACTCGAATGTCACGTTGTTTAATTTGATCGAGAGATTAGAATTTCGGTAAATTACTAGACCTATTCTGTAGTGTTATGGAACGGAGAAAATTTGTCGTTTGGGTGAAACTAATTGATTTACAAGAGCTTCGAGATACCATAGTGATCTTGATAGGTTGAGTATGATGTGCTAATGTGATGGGTTCATTATTATTAATTACAAAGTGTGAAAAAATATCGCGATTATTTAATGGCATCGATCAATGGCGATTTCCCTTCAATTTTGATATTGAAAAATCAATACGATAGCGAGACGAAAACGTGTAGGTACGCCAAGTTACGTATAGACACAAAAAGATGAAAATTTCTAATACAAACAATGAGCAGTGTCGTCTGGGATTCTCTGTAGAGTTAAGAATGCCAAAAGTAACGTAATTGTGAATTTTCAACGCTTCAAAAAATCATGTGGGTAGTCATAAATATTCAATATGTACCGTGCAATGAGGTGATTTTTTTTCATTTTTCGGAATGTGGTTTTTTTATAGGTTGGCATTGGATAATAGAGAGAAATGTGTGCTTGAAAATTGTAAATTGCATAATCAACGAAATCGCCAGATTATTGACATAAAAAATTAAAAATGAACGTCGTTGTCAAACAATATTTGAGTAATTTTTTACCAAAAGATAGAGGTTGGAATTGGTGTAAAAATGATGGCGATTTTTTTGAACGATTGAAGATTGGATGATTTTTGAGATGAAAATCAATCTCACAGATCAAGATTTTGAAACTGGTATGATTTTACAGGGAGTAAGATGACTTCTGTGATAAATATAATTTCTACAATCTCCCACTAATTTTTTGAACTTTTAAAGCTGTAAATATTTTTGGGATGAATATCAATTTGATAAATCATCCCACATATTTTCTGGGAGTAAGGTACCTAACCATTCTGGTAAAAGTAATTTTCACAAAGCATCTCAAGACTTTAAAGCTTCTGAGGCCGGAATAATTTTTCCGAGCTTTGAAGCTAGAATTTTTTGAGATGAAATTTCATCTAAAAATTTTTTCGAATTTTTAAGGGTTAGATGAGTTTTGGGATGGATTCTCCTATCAAATACCATTCAATGGAAGCTTGAATGATTTCGGGGAAGAATTTCAAAATTTCAAAAATCATCCCACAATTCTGAGCTTTGAAGCCTGACAAGGGAGGTATCCCGACTCAAAGTAAAATTTTGAGCCGAAACAGAAAAACTTCAAATGAAAGAATCCCATATCCAAAATTTCAAATGTTGAAATGCATTTCTCGAATTTTGACGAATAATAGATTTGAAATTTGAAAATTACCTTATAGTCTTGCCAAATATGAAAATTTGATCTAAACAACAAAAAGGCTAAAATTTGATATACTTGCCCTATTTTTGATTTGCCGAATTGACTGAAAGCAGTTTCGAGACGTTTCGGAGCCACTAAAAAATTGGATTTTTTTCAGATGCCTGAGTAGAAATTTTTCTCAAAATTTTCTGCGTAGAAATGTGGACTTGAACTCAAAGTTATGAATTTTGGATAATTGCGTTCTAATCAATCAAATAGATCATCAATATAGAACATAATCGTCAATTATAGATCGTGAAGAGAATGTGAACCATTTTTATGGGCTTTTCTTCAGAGCTGGAAAATTCTAAAATTTTCTGGTGGCTTCGAATATTGTCTCAAAATCGTTTCCAATCGATTTGGCAAGTTGAAAATAGGATGTATACCAAATTTCACCTGTTTTTGCTGATCAGATTACATTTTGATATTTTTAGGCTATGAGGTAATTTCAAAATTTCAAAAATTTGCTAAAATTCGAAAAATGCACTTCAGGGCCTGAAATTTTGGTTACGGGGTCCTCTTATGTTGTATTTTGATTAATTGTTGTTTGGACTAAAAATTTTACTTTGGAGTTGGGATACTTTCCATGATAGATAAAATTTTCATATTTTTGCAAGGCTATAAAGTAATATTTTTGGAATTTCAAAAATCTGTTAAAATTTGAAAAGTTTACTTTAGCACGAGAGATTTTGGATATGGGATCTTTTATGACGTGCTTTCAATTTTTTTGGGATCAAAATTTTAATTTGAGTTTGGATTTCTCCTTGAGAGATGGTTTTTGAAATGAAGTTTTATCTTAAAAATCATCTGGGAAGGAATTTGGTTGAATGGATGACCTTCGGAGAAACCTCATCCAAAAATCCCCGATGTCTCAGAATTTTTCAATGATAAATTTCCGGTGAAATCAAATCAATTTGAAAATCTTCCTCTACCAAAGCCCAAACTATGCCATGCAAAGTATACTTCAACTTATTTGCTTCGGCTTAGGAATGCCTACTTGTTTCTAGCTAATCTCAATTTTTGGAAAACAAAGCACAAAGCAGCCATGAGATTGTAAAAAAATCCGGATGGAATATTGGTCGAAGGCGTTTTCGATGGATTTTTTTCATTTTCTCAATACCTATTTTTTTTCAGATTTTGAGGCATTACCGCCTCTCCCTTCCTCGAAAAAAATCATCTTAATTAATACGAATAATCAATGCCAAAAAATTTCAAAAAATTTCGTTTGAAAAAATAGAAGTTTTTGGCATGAGGGGGATAGGGGGTAAACATGAATCGAAAAATGCCAAAATTTTACTACTCATTTTTGTGGAATTTAATTTTACAACAATTTTTGACACAACCCTAAAAAAAATTGAGCGAAAAAAATTGAAAATTGTTCTTTTCCAATAAAAAAATAATTGCCCCCCCCCCCACCCAAAAAAATTAAGTGTGCAGAAAACATACGAACGTGAACGACCCCTTCAAAATTGAAAACCATTAAAACATTCTACATTTCTTTGTACACTTCCTCTAATTGATCTTCGCAGATTTGTTTCTTTTCTATTTCACTCTCACGTCGTTGTTTCGATTACTCATTTGACACTCGTTATTACACGAGACGAATTAAATTTTCTTAATATACTTTGCACGGTGCCCTATGCCTACACCTTATCTTTATATAAGACGGCTCAACAGTTGTATAAACGTATCTTCGCGCTTCTCCATCAATTATTCACGATGACAAGTCGACGACAAAAAGTACACCTAGGACATTTACGACCAACTGCGCCTTCTCAAAACTCCGGCCTTAAGTATACTTTTCAGCAGCGTCGAAACACCTACGACTACAAGGCAGATCTAATTAAGGGCGACACGAGCGGATATGAATATCGAAATGAACGCTGTGTGTGATTCCAGGTGCCCCGAGCGCGTTTAACAATTCGCGATATTAAATTTAAATTCAGCCGTGACAAATTGTACGAAATTAGTAATATAAATTTTCTCGTTCGCGCCTTCTTGTCAAATATGCACTAAACACTGTAATGTTTTTAATCTAGGTAACGATGCCACGAAGCGAAACAGAATTAAAGAAAACGACGTCGGATTAAAAAACCGAGCCGATTATTACTGAGCGAATTTTCTATCAACGTTTCCTTTTCGTGAATTTTGCAAATGGTGTAAATTGCAGAGTTACATGTATAATTTTGAGAAATTTTTTCCAATGCATTCTCTAAAATTTCCGGCGTTCAAGGTTCCGCAAAATTGTGACCTAATGTCCACGAAATTTTTCGACTCGAAATATTTTCCCAAAATATTTTTCAACCAATTTGAAAATTTTCCCCTCCAACTATAAAATTTTTTCTTCGAAGTTTTTTCTCACATCCAATTTTTTTTACCTCTATAGCATTTGCTCCAATACAAATATAACTCTGGTCTTTTTCAAAGAAAATATTTTTTAGCACTAAAATTATGACTCGTTTTTTTTTCAAATTCACTTCAATTCAGTTCTCAAGATTTGTTCTCAAAATTATTCCAATTCGTTCAACATCATAATTTTTCCCCAAGTTCGAAATTTCCTCGTCAATTTTTTTCAGCTACGGAATTTTTCCTCCATTTTTAATTTGCTGAATTTTTTCTAACTCTGAAATTTTTCCATTCACCAATATTTTTCTCAGCTGTCAACTCTGAAATTCCATCTTTGATCTTTCAATTTTTAAAAAATTGATATTTCCTGGAAGTTTCTCGAGTTTATCAAACTTTTTTCCAGCCCAATTCATTACGAAAATTTCAGAATTCAAGAATGATTTTAGAAAAATTTTCAGAGCAAATATAAAAATATCACGGATGAAAAAAATTTTAGAGAGAAGAGAATTCATAAAGAAAATTGGAGTTGAAATTTGGAAAAAAATTAGATACAATTATTTCATAATAGCTCGAAAAAATATTTCAATAAAAAATTTTAGGGTTGAAAAAAAATCGAGGAAATTTTTTTTGGACGAAATTTTGAAGTAGTGAAAAATCTTGAAAAAATGCCAGAGTTGGAAGAGGTGTCGATGAAAAAATGACCTGAAAATATTTTTTGAAAAGAGACTTCAATTTCGAAAAAAATTTCACCACACTTGAAAAATATAAAGAGAAAAAATTGAAGTAGAAAGACTAAAAATGAGAAAAGGTCTAGGGAAAAATTCTCAAGAGTTTTTGAGAAAAAACCTCGTGAGTTGAAAAATGATCAGAGAAAAAAATTCAATATAGCTTGAAAAATTTTGTCCTTGCCCAGCGTCCTCTGATCAGGTTTTCTGAAAAATTCCCATCACTGGAGCATCGAGCAATTCCAACCGTCATGAGATGAGTCATAGCGAATTTGAACGATGCCATCAGGTACACAATTACCTGTCAGGATTTATACCTGGTTTGGTAAGGTAATCTGTATACTAGATGCGCGGACACAATGAAACTGTATGCTGCGCGAACTACCTACGATTATAGTCACAATTCTCCCTTTCATTTCATCTCCAGGTATGCTGTCCCTCTGCCTCGTACCTCCCGTACCTGGTAATGGAATACCCGCAGACCCAAACCTAACGTTGGATGGGTATAAAAAATTGAGCAGACTCGTGAAAATTTGAAAAACCGGTTCCTTTCAATTTTTCTGAAGAAAATTTTCTGCCAAAAAACATGGATTGATTTAAACCTGCGAAAGATTTTGTTAAATTGCATTCTATTCGATCAAGTAAGCTAACAATATGAGTACGTATTCTGCGTTTTCAAGAGCTGAAGTACATGTGAGCTATTATTATGGATTTTCCTTCCGTATTGGAAAATTGCAAAATTTTCTAGAAACTCCAGAACGTCTCAAAACTGTTTCGAATCCATTTGGGAGATCGAAAAAAGGCTGTGATACAGAATTTCAGGTTTTCATCTTGATTCGTTCGTACTGTAGATTATTTTTCAATTTTCTTCAAAAAATGTTTAATGCAAAAAAACATGAATTTCACTTTGGTGAAATGAATTTTGGAAAAATGTGCATTAATCAATCACACAGACCACAAAAAGGGTAGAAAATCTGAGTTTTCCTGTGGTAAAATTCACATGAGCTATATTTACGGGTTTCAATTTCAAGCTGGAAACAGGGGCGGCGCGACGGGGGGGTATGGGGGGGGGGTGTAATACCCCCCCAGACAATTCTCAGTCGGCAAAATTTTGGAGATTTAAGGTGAGTCGGCAAAATCTCAGAAATGTCAGTTGAGCTTTTCTTAAATTTCTTCTTTCAGAAAACACAATCCAACTTCAAAATTACTTACTTTCCAAATCTATATTTTCCAAAAATTTCGCCTCGCTACGCTCGGCGCGATTAAGTATTTTCTTCCATAGGTACTTTTATTTATTTATTTTTATTTTATTTTATAACGCCATTGAAACAATCCAAATAATGCAACAAAAATGATATTCTTCTTCAAAATTATTTCAACTTGTTTTATGAAATTTTTTCTCATCAATAAGTACTCATTTTTGATGACCAGAAATTGAATTTTTCAAAAGCTTTGGCCTCGCTACGCTCGGCCTTATCGTATTTCTTTTCGAATATTTTTTGAATACAGGTGGTCAGTTTTTTTATTCGAGTTAGATAATAAATTTATAACATTGTTTTATTGGATTTGAAATTAAAGCTTAAAATTTTTTCCCTCGGGACAAATTTATTTCCTTTCGAAACCAAGTAATTTGTTAAGATAAAAAGTTCTCGGATTTTCAAATTTCGGAATTCTAACTCGGCAATTTTGAATTTTTTAGTCGGCATTTTTGAACATCATTACCCCCCTAAAAGTTTATGCTCGAACCGCCTCTGGCTGGAAAATTTCAAAATTCCCTGAAAGGATTTAAAATGTCTCGAAATAAGTTTCAATCAAGTAGAGAGGCCGAAAATAGGATACATACCAAGTTTTAGCTGTTTTTGTTGATTGGATCAATTTTTCATATTTTACAGGCAGATAATTTCGAATTTCCGGAAATTTGAAAGATGAATTTAGGCACCTGAAATTTTCAATATGACGTGCTTTCGTTACTTACAATACATTTCTGTTTTGAACAAAAATTTTACCATCAGTCAAGATCAAAAAAAAACTCGTAAAATCATAAAAATCGGTATTCCAAAGACCAGTGATCGTATTAAATCGATGATATTGAAACCCATTCATCCAAATTATTTATAGTACACTTTACCCTTCACTTCCTTTCGCGATGAATGCTTCCACAGTTGCTTCAATGAGAAGAATATTTCTCTTCTCCCTAACTCGAATCATTCGCTGGTTCGGTTTGTATTCGTATCCTATGGTAGAAGTAGTGGTAGTGTGATCGGTTCAGTGCAGTGTTCCCCGTCAACTTTCACAGTTCTCACGGTCTGAAGTTAATACGTTACATAGTCCCTCTCTCTTACTCTTATTGCCGTGCACGTTATCGGGGTTCTAACGTATTTTTTTCTCCTATTTTTATTTTTCGGTTACCTCTTTTTTATTGGCATGATATTTGGGTTCATTATTTTCCATCGCAGATGATTTCATCGTTTTAAAATACCTGTAATCATTCAACAGTTTCAGTATTTATAGTGACTTCGAGAAGTGTTTCAAGTTTTTTTGGTGTTTTTTTGTGTAAAAGTTTTTCGATTGTTTGCTTATCAGTACGTTTTGAAATTTGAGTAAAGTTCAACAACTTGTGATAATCTACGCGATGATTCGTCAGAGATCTAAACGGTTACACGAAGTATTTGTGTGGAATTTGGCCGGCTACGGTTGAACAACGACGAGGCCAGTTAACGGTTGGTGATTTTGAAATTCATAGATGCCCAGCTAAGGCAATAGCATTGACGTTTATCAAAATGTCGTTCACCTTTTACAATTTATTAATCTGTATGTGTGTTCAGTGCTGTGAATAAGAATCGAATCGCCCTGTTCCAGTCTCGTTTGAAAATTTTTTGAAATTTGGATCAAATTTAGTGTGCCAATATGGGTGCAAATTCTAGTCATCATGGTCCTGAATGGTTCGACAGAAATAGACCGGGGACTTCGTTCAGAAGAGCAGCAAGTTTACGACATACAAAATCCAAAGTGAGTATTTGTATGCGTTGGAAAGTAAAAACGATTCTTCTACTGTACCTAGACCGTATAAATTCTACCTATGCAGTGTACACACAGAACCATCTTCCATATGGCTCTTTGTTCGTTTTAAATAGCCGAATTCCAGGTGTTCTCAGCACAGCTGATATTCTTGCTTGGATTATTGTATGAGGTGGCTCGAACCGAAATCGATTGATTGAAAAAAAAAAAAAAAAAGTTGGAAAGTTGAAAATTGAATAAATTAGGAACTAAGATTTTTTCACATTGGGCTCGATTTAGAATTTTTGACAAATTATCCCCCTCCCTCCCTCCCTCCCTCCCTCCCTCCCTCAAGTTTTTGAGGTAAAAGGTCATAATTTTCAAAAAACACCTCAATAATTCTTACTGAATCTATTTCCAAACAATTTTCCAGACCCTTTATCCGAAATTTTGCCACAAAAGATCAATTTGTTGGGCTTGGGGGAACAAAATCTACAAAATTTGGATTTTTCAAATGGGTTTTAAAAGCTGAAACCTTTAAAAACGTAGTTTTAGGGCACAAATTGACTTTATCTAAACAAATTCAACCCCTGAACAATGATCTGAGCTCAATTCAAAAATTCATTAGGCTCAAAAAAAAGAAAGTTTTTTAACCTAATAAAAAGTGTGGATGAGCTGGAAAGCTAAAACTGTAATATCTCCAAGACAGTGACAAAGTTTGAGTAAAAATTTCGAGCATTTTTTCCCCCAAATGGATTTGTTTTGGGACCGTCATCAATTTAGACACAACCCCAATTTTCAAGGGCCTTTTATTATCTCTGTGGCTCGTTCACACAAAATTTCAGCTCTCTAGGTTGTAGGATGGACAAAAGTAAAGTTAACGATGAAAAAATAAACATCTAAATCAATCTCAAAGGCTGAACCCCTTATAAGACATAATAGACATCAACCAACTCCATTTCAGAAACTTTGACCCCCCAGCCCCGAACACTTCGGAACTTCAGAGTAGAGAAAAGTCATGTTTTAGGGCCTCATGAAAAAAGGCGAGGTGAAGGATGCTGAAATTTGAATATTTTAGAAAAAAAGTAAATGGTAGTGAAAATTTTAAAAATTATTTGCACTCTAGATTTGTTTTAAGAGCCCCCCTCCCCCTAAAAAAGAGAGGACCAAATCAGTTTTTGGAGTGGGGGTCCGAAAAGCACTTCAGGGGCCCCTACAGAACCCACATTCAAAATTTTAGCTTTCTGTTTCTTTTTAATGCTGCAGCTTAAGAATGTCGAGAAAATTCAACTTTTTGGGCCCAAAAAAGGGTTGAAGGGCTGAATTTTGGATACATAACATACAATATTATGAATACTAATTACTGGCAAAAATTCAAGATTTTTTTTTTCATTCTGGACCATTTCTGGATCCCCTAGAAAAATGAAATTAATCGCAATTTTCTAAATCGGTCCTCCAAATTTTTGTGGTAGAACTGTCCCCCTATAAAGACCTCATTCATAAAATTTGAGATCGTGCTTAAAACAGTCTCAAAATACTTTTTGAACTTCAAAACACGTAATTCCATTGGAATTTTGAATTCGAAATATTCAACAAAAACCAGTTTCCTTCACATCGTTATCGATCCGTTGCACGGAAAGTAAAAAGAGCAAGAAGATTTCAGAAATTTGGCAGCATCGCCAAATACCTAGACCTACCACTACCAGCTGAACTGTATTGTGAATGCACCACGTGTACTCGCGTTTCCGGCATCACAAAGCAAATCATATACGTAAAAATTTACCATTCAAGAAATACGTGTAGGTATAGGTACAATGTGCATTATGCATGTTGCAAACGATGTGTACCATATTCCTTCCCATCATCGAGCTCGAAGTAAAGTTTGGTCTTTGGTACGTGTGTGTAAGAGCCCACACCAATAAGTATCATACAGTTTCCTTTTGAGAAAAGGAAGAGAATCCGGTTTCCTTGTATGAAACATTATGCCCGAACACTGAGAAACGGCTTATGTAATAAGAAATCTGTTTTTTTTTCATTTGTTTTCAGGCGAACAATTCGTCTCCTACAAAAATAGATAAGTTTAGGAGGAGTTTTCGTGAAAGTTTCCGCCGACGAAAAGATACGACTTTATCGGAAGCTGAGAAAACGAAATTATGGCAAAACGATGAGATAAATGTTAGATCTGGAACGTGTTCATTTCGGGTTAAAGTAAGTTGATCTTGATGACGAGATGAATTTTTGAGTTCGATGTAAAGAAAGCACCATTTAGTTCTGTGAATACCCTCATGAATTCGACTCGTTCTCCCTCGATTAGTTTAAAAACGTTTTTCCCCGAAATCTTACAATTATTATTTGACATACTCATCTTCTATTTGATGGGCAAATTTTTGAAAAAAAAAAAGGAAATATTCGTTCATGAAAATATTTTCTTTTTTTTTAAAAAAAAAATCAAAAAGTCCTATTTTTGAATTTTTCTGAAAAAGCTTTTTCAAACAATTTTTTTTTTGGAAAATGAAATTCAGTCAAATTTCACCGCATTGTGGTAGACCATATTTTCAAATTATTGTAACTGAAATTACAGAAAAATATTGTTGCATTTCAAATCAGAACATTTTAAAGGGTTCAATATGTGGACAACATAAATTAATTAAAATACTTATCAATAAATTTGCAAAACTTACCTCATTTTTTCGAGGGGTTCAAAATTTTCAGGGGAAATTTTTTATTGTTCCAAAAATATTTTTGTGACTGGTTCTTCCAAAATTTAAAAAAAATTGTAAATCAATCTTTTTTCCATTAAAGTTCAATTTTCAATCTCAATTCATTTTCACCATCTGTATATATCCCCCCCCCCCAAAAAAAAATACAATTCCGTGTTAATCGAATAAAAAAATTTTCAGGGGGGGTGATACATCCTCACTAAAATTTTCTGTACAGAAGTCAGAAAACCCCTACCTACTTGGAGCAAAGGCGACAATTTTTTGTTTCCATTTGATTTTCTTTACTTCTTTGGTTTTTTTTTTTAAAAATCTCAGTAAAAAATTCAAAATTCCTTGACTTTTCCAGATTTTACAAAATCCACATCCTTTTCCAGGTTTTCCAGAAAATCTTTCTACACCATGATTACATACATACCAAGAATTCTTTTTCCTCGAGCGGAGATATAATGAAAATACACAGGTTTTTGATTAGTATCGCCTTTGGAAAAAAAAACATATTTTTCACGCGTAGTTGAAAGAAAATTAATTTTCAGCGGAAGGAATACCTACTCCACCTACTATACGCCCTCGTCTTTCATTCTTTTTCGTTCTGTGAATAGGATAATCCTAAGCTTATTTCAAAAGCATTTTCTTATACGAATGTTTTTTTTTTTAATTTCAGTATTACGGCTGTGTCGAAGTTTTCGAATCTCGAGGAATGCCAGTTTGCGAAGAAGCTTTAAAAGTACTCAAAGTGAGTTAAAACGTGTTAAAATGTTGACATGGTGATCTTATTTATTACCATGATAAAATTTGGGTTATTTAATACAAAATCTCACGTAAGAAAAAAAATTAAATCAGATCGATGGATACGTTTTTGAAAAGTCACATTCGTGCGTCGTATGAAAATCGTAATCGAGAAAATCGATAATGATAAATCATTATACTTACGAAGTTCGAAATTCAAGATCGTGAAATTTTCCAATATTATCATCAGCATCTTCAACAAAATTACGACCATGATCCTATTTTTTTAAAAAAAATTTAGCACCATTCAGACGACTTCGAAATTTGGACAGCTTGTCAAAAAAAAAATAGAATTTTCTAAAACCTGCAAAATGTAAAAAAAAATGTATATTTTCGAAAACTTGAAATTTGGATAATTTTTTGAGAATTGGACGAGTTTTTCATAAAAATTAAAGTTTTTCAAATTTTGGACAATTTTCCAAAAAAAAAAAATTATAATTTTTTAAAAATTTTACGATTATTCAAATATTGACGAAGCTTCCAAAATGCGAATAATTTGGTCGCTTTTTCAAAACCTGAAAAATTTCTGAAACCTTTGTCAATAATACCTCTAGAATATCATGTAATTTCATCATGTTTACAGAATTGCCGTCGTAGACCTATAAAAGCAATATTGTACGTTTCCGGAGACGGATTAAGGGTTGTCGAAGATGACACAAAGGTGCGGTAATCCATAAATTCAGTACGATGTTCATGCCCGGAAAAAACGGAACTTAAGAAAAGCGAGAGTAATAAAGCGAACATTGGTATAAAATACACCTGACGTTCCAGCCACCTGCACAAACGCATCGATCGTCTGCGTACATTTTACACATTTTCGATCGTTTTTTTACTCTTGAATAATCATAGTCCAAGACAAATTCGAATACCTACCAAATCGATTAATTTTCAAACTTGTTTTTGTACAGGGTTTGATCGTCGACCAGACCATCGAGAAGGTATCATTCTGTGCCCCCGACAAAAACCATGATCGAGGGTTTTCTTACATATGCCGAGACGGAACGTCTCAAAGATGGATGTGCCATGGATTTCTTGCATTAAAAGAATCGGTACTTTGTTGCATAGTTCATAGATTTGCCCATGCATGGTGGAAGTATTCGATTTTTGTGAGCCTGGATATAAAAACCATTTATTAGGTGTCAAAAATTAGTTTTTGTGTTGACACTGATTTTGGGTCTTTTAGAATGGGTATAGAATCAAGGGAGAATTTCAATTCGAAAACTAATTTTTGACACTCAAGAGTGGTTTCTGCTAACATTCAGGTTAACATACGTCTGCAGGCTGAAAAATTAATTTAACGTAGATTTTCGAACATATTTTGAGTTAATCTCCTTTATTCGATTTTGCAGGGAGAAAGATTGAGTCATGCGGTCGGCTGTGCATTTGCTGTTTGCCTCGAACGAAAACAGAAACGTGATAAAGAATGCAGTGTTACGATGAATTTCGATATGCAAAATTCCACATTCACAAGGATGGGTAGTTTTAGACACCAGACATTAACAGAAAAGCTGAAAGATACTACTAATATTAAAAATAATGCTAAAGCATCACTTGCGACGTCGTCAAATAATACCATCTTTGAAACGGATAATCCAGCTAAAACTGCTGAGAAAGGTGAGTACATTGCGTAGTTTTTCTTCCGTGTGTTCAACAGAATCGAAAATTTGGAAACTATGACTTCTTGAATTACCATTTCAGTACGATTAGAAAATTTTTCGATCAATAATTTTCAAATTTTCTTTTGAACGATGAGAAATTTAAAAATATTTCGAAAGAATTTTTAATCATCAAAATTCATTAAAAAGAAATACATAGGTATTGAACCTTTATGGAAATTATCAATAGGTATCTTGATGACCCTGTTTTGCTGAATAAGGATAATTTTTCGGGCATTCTACACTATCACTTTTTCCAGATTTTCTGTAATTTTTCAAGTAAAGTTTTCATTCAGTGGACAAAATGCAGCGAGAATTTAAGTATTTGTGTGGTGAGAGGATCAGAACTTTCGGTGAAAAATACGATTTTTCGAATATTTTCTGCTTCAAAACATACAACAAAATTTTTGATCGAATTTTTGGATGAGGATGAGGTTGGAAAAATTGACCAAGCGAAAAGGAAGCAAATATTTTCAAAAAATCAAGTTTAAAATAATTCGATTTCATTTCTTCTCTGCAGAAAACATTCCACTCACAACAACGCCAAAATTAATCACCAACGCGATTGAAAGGCCACATGCCACCGTTTCGATGATGCAGAGACAAGGCTCCATCAGAGGATTATCTAACCTAAATAATCAAGCAGCATCTCCTTTCAAAAGAACACGTAGTTTAGATCGATATTCTATAGCTGCTAGGACACCTACGTCCCATGGTATTCATTCAAAAACTCCAGGTAACTACATTTTTGAATATCGTAAAAATTATAATATTCTTCCCAAATCACCCAATCTCTTTCGCGTCTTCATTTTTCACAACGTATAAAAATTCTCAAATAGTACCTATCTGCAAATTATTTTCAAAAATTTTTTCAGGGGAAGAGTTTTTGAAACTCGATTGGGTACTTGAGTACAAATTTTTTGGTTTCCTTCTTTCCTTTCTTTTGATATCGTTCTGTAAAAAAAAAAATGATTTGGAAGGTGGTCCCAATGAAGAGACTGAAAAAAAAATTATTTTGTTCAGCTAGCAAATATTTTCCTTTTGTAACTAAAATTCGAATTGTAACGAATTAATTATTTAATAGGTACCCGAAAAATTTCTAGATCACGTTTTCCCAATGTACTTCTTTTTCGAAATTTCAGTTAGTCCAATACCAGAAATATCACCGATTCATTCGAGCGATCTTAATTTAAGCACAGCGAACACAGTAACGGATCAAGTAAGTGCAATGTGTCAACAACTATCGCAAGGATTATCCCTACTCATGGAAAATAACGATTTGTCAAATTCAAAGACAACAGAAGTAAATAATATTTTACTAATAACTCTTAATATTTCTGTAATATGCTGAGACTGAAGTATTTTTTTTTTTTCATAATTTCAGTTAAGCTGGACTCGATTATCAGCCAGGGATTTATTCGCCGATGAAGAAAATGATTTTTCACAGTTGATCGAACTGAAAACCATGACTACCAGTTCGTCGACATTTAAGCAGAAGCCAAGCTCAGGTAAAGGATTGTAGTGTCAAATGTCTCTGTTTTTGTACATCCGGTAGCCTTGTATGTACAATGTTGCTTTTGTTATTTAAAAAGGGGTCGTTCCTCATTGTTCAACGTTGGCCAACGGAATATTTAGAACGAGTTGAATAGGAAAATGCGGTGTTGCCAGTTTCACGAAAAAATTAATTTTTCGTAAAATTTTGTTCCCTCAAATTTTTGATTAGGAAAAATATACATTCAATAATTTTTATCTGCAACCAAAACTCTATTATGAGCAACTATCGGTCTTCAAAATATTCAATTCTTAGAATTTTTGAAATTTTAGATATAAATTTTTTCAATTTCTCAAGTTTTAATTTTTTTCAAAGTTGTATTCAATTTCTACATTTTTCCATTAGTTAAATATTTTCAATTTTACTTTTTTCAAAATTTTCCCAGTTTTGATTTTTCATTTTTTTCATTTCATAATATTTTCACCTAATTTTTTGAAATTTCTTTCAATTATTTATTGAGTTGGAAAAAATTTTTTGGTTTGAAAAAAATTGAAGACAAAATTCAAAATTTTTAAAAATGTGAAGTTGAAAAAAATTAAAAGCAATCGAAGATGGAAAATTTCATAACTTACTTTTTTTCACTGTAATTTTTTACACTCATAATTCCTCCAAACTCAGAAATTTAAAAAAAATGAAAAATTTCGAGAATAAAATTCAAGTTCAAAAAATTGTGAAATTGGTTGCAACTCCGAAAAAATTTAAAATTGAAGAAATTAAGCAAAAAAAGGGGGTTAAAAATTGAGAAAATTTCACCTTGGAATCTCAAAGACCTAATCAAAAAATCTACCTTATCGCGTACATTATAATTATAGGTACTTCATAATAACTGATACAACCTATTTTTCTTGCAGACGATTCCAACATCCTTCTTGACCAGTTATTCAGCCAGCCATCCCAACCTCTGCAGCAACTTTTCTCATCCGACGTTTTAGAACTTTTAGACACCACTGCTCCGACCAACAACACATACCCCGACGTTTTAGAACTCACGAGCACCAACACTCCGAACAACAACACATACATCATTAGCAATAACACCAATAACAATGTATCCACAGATGATATAAACAACAGCAGTACTCAATCAAATCCTATGTCCTCTCCATCTTCACTAGAGATCCCTCTAACACCACCAGCAACTCCTCCACTCACAAATAACGCTCAATTACCGAACCCCGAGCAATGGCTGGGTAAAGTAGCTCAGCTCACAATGAACGTTTCAAACTCGTCATCCTCGCCTTCGTCACCTCCCTCCAGTAAACGTCTACCAACTCCGGGAATGCATACTCGAGCATATTCACTCAGCTCAGTAGAGACTGTGCTCTGTCGAGCCTCGACAGATAATCACGATAAGCCAGATCCCTTTGATATCGATTGGGTATCATTGACCATTGATACAAAACCAACCAGAGCAGCCCATGTAAGAAGTACCAACCCTTTTTTAACCGGTAGTCCTATGGTTGGTAGCTCATCGGCAGCTGATGACCTCAAGAAGTCATTTGAAGCGCAAATGTAGGCAAGATTGTCAGCTCTCGAGTCTTTCGTTGTTATTTATTTTTTTAGATTTATTACAAATGTACCTTTTGGACTACCTATGTTGGGTATATTACGACTGAGTGAGCTGTGATGATGTTTCTTTTCTCTTTTCTCTTTTTACTTTTTTTTTTTTTTTTGTCTTAAGTAGTAATTTAAGCAGAACTGAGCAAGATATATTCAGAGTATTGCGCATTTGAATCGTTTGTTTCCGAAATATCGAAATATGCTCAGCGAATGAACACTATTTTATCGCAGAAATTTGATGGAAATATTCATTTTGAGCCAAATTTTAATTTTTAAGCCATCTCTCTGTCTTAGGGATTTCTGGTTCGGATCAGTAGTCGAAATGAGCATAGAAATGGATTATGGTAGTCGAAAAATCTAAATTTTGATCATTCAGTTGAAAAATTCTGCAATATTTTCAAATCAGCCCCTCCTCAGTCCTCATCACACCTAATAAAATTCTCGAAAAAAAAAAATAATAAAAAAATAACCACTATTTATAATTGATAATTTTTCGCTGCTTTCTCAAAATTTGATTTTTGTGACAGAGCACATTTCGAAAAGAAATGATTCATTTACGGTGCTAAAGAGGGAGCTACTGGTACAATACTTGGACTTTGTATACATGTGTATCGTTAAGGGTTTACTTTTTATTTGTTTTTCTCCCTCTATTCGAGAAAAATAGCATTTACTTGAATTACATCGACCCACTTTTTTTGAAACTATTTATTTGATCTCTCGCCGGAATTAAAGCCGGTAACTAAAACTGTAATATATTCGATTTTCTTCTTCAATTTTGTACTGTCTCTATTTATATTGTTGAATATAAGAGTAAAAAAAAAAAAAACATTCGAAAGTAGTATTTTTTTGGTATGAATTTCCACTTCTCAGTAATCCAACAAGTGGTGAATCATCTTCAAAATATACCAGAATAGTGCATACGTTAGGCGTCATTTTATTACGATATTGAAATTACTAATACCCGATGAGTCGCAATATTAGACCTGAATTTTCGGTTTGGAAGTTGGAGCTTCTGTTCTATTCATTAAAAATCCATTTTGGGAACAAAAAAAAATGCTGATGAGTTGGAAAACTGAAATTTGAATACGTCAGAGAAAATATTCTATTTATCAAAAGTAACAATTTAAAAAAAAAATAGAAAATTTTTCAACTCGGAAGCCAAATTTAAAGCTTTTGCCAAAAAGGGCTCACTTTCACTTTCAAGGGCCTGGAAGCCAAAAATCACCGAAAAAACCTCAGTGACCCTAAATAAACTGTGATTACATGAATTTGCGCCTTAAATCATTTGGTTTGAGCTAAATGTGATTATAAAATAATTTAACGACGAGAAACCCTCCACAAAACAATTTTCATTTAACTCAATTTTATGCTTGACCTCGTTTCATTTTTTTTGTTCCGGAATAGACTTAAAGTCTCAAAAGGTGAAAATTTTTACAGGCCGCAGCATCATTCGACTCGACCCAGAAAATTTTGACCCCTGACCTCTGTGTGATGAGGACCTCTAGCCAAAACAGCCACTTTTTGGGCCCTCAAAAAGAGAAGAATGACGGGTGAGCTAGAGTGTTGAAATTTGAATAGTTTTCAAAATTACAAATTAATATCTATATTTTTCATCAAAGGTAAAAATTTCAAATTTTTTTCAAGTCTGGGAGGATTTCACAATCCTTGGAAAAAAGTGAGGGAATTTCAGGGTTTTTTGTTCCCAAAACGTACACGGGAGTTCAAAGTTGAAAATAACCATACCTCAGCTAGAGACCTGTCTTCGATCGTGAAGAATTTTTTCCAACGAAATCGATTATTCAAGAAACTGCTCGAGATTTTTTTACATATCAGGCGCAGATTCAAGAAGGGATAAAAAAATCCACCCCAACAACCAAAACAAAAAATGATAATTTTTCATTTTCACCTACAATTTCGTTTTTTGAAAAATTCCTCCAAAAACGACGCCATGCGCCACTTTTGCTGACTATTTTAGTGTTTTTTACTCTTATCATATCAATACAACACAAACTTTAAATACGTTCATCGAAAGATTAAAACATGAAAATTTCACTCACTAGTCAGGTATGTATCGATTTCTGATTCAACCCCGAAAATATTTGAAAAATATTGTTCACCTGAGAAATTCGAACCCGGCAGAATTTTCACACACGTCATACATATCGTCATACGAGTAAAAAAAAATTCGGTTCAGTAAGTGGAATCGAAAACGTAGTAAATTAATAGCACGTGCTGTAACAATACATTGTAATGAAGGAACTATGCTCACTTGTGCCTTGTGCCCCTTTTCGAAATAGTACGCTAGTTACCTTCAGGTGGATAATTGTATTTTTTTACTTTTTTATTGCGGCACCCAGTTTACTTACGTCCTACCTTCAATTAATGACATATGTGCATATGTGACAAAGTATTGTTTTTTTACTTTTTAACCCGTGTTTGAACAAGTGTAACGAAGGAGAAAAATTTTCGAATGTTTCATCGTCGAACTACATACCTAGGTATATTCTAAATGAATATTTCGTAGCGAGTGGATCGTACCGAAATGATATGGGTTTATGCGATTTCAAAGTTCAACTTGTTGTGTTAATTTTATAGTGAGAAAAATTCTGAAACATGGAGCGACGTAAATTGAATACTGAAATTAAACAAGAGGTAAGGAAACGTATTAATTCATTTAAGGGACAAAAAAATAACGACGGTGAATAAAAGTTTTGAATTTTCCCTTATTTTTTATGAATATATCTTCAAAATTTCAAAACTGCTTTCACATTGTAAAAATGTGACCAATTTTTATAAAATTTTAGGCTTCGATGAAAGAAAAAGTGAAATCCCAGATTTTGTAGTTTTTGTGTTCAATTTTTCATGATATCAAACTTTCTAAAACATGAAAACATGTTTTTCGTTTCCTCCATCTTTACATTTGTATGTATGTGTTATAGGTAAATACAATCCCCCAAAATACGTGGCTTTAAATTTTTTTTCCCTTCAAACAGTACAAATAACGAAGTGTAAACTCATTCAACAAATTGTTGAATGAATTTGAAACGAAATCTCGAGCAAGTTTTGGAAATTTTTTAGAAGAGGGATTTTTGCGAACTGAAAAAAAGAGGGGGTTTTATATTTTAATTCTCAAAGAAAACAATTTTTGACTTCAGATCAATTTTGAACAATTTTGAATTTTTTTTTCAACCGAAATTTGAAATTATTCAATTCTGATGAATAGAGAAAAACCTCGCAAATCTGACCATTATTTTCTTCTTACTTTTCTTTTTATTTTTCCATCAATAGGTATATGGTATAATAATCCAAGACCTCTTAATTATCACCACCCTAGCTTTCTAAAAAATATCTATTCTTAAAAAAAAAAAAAAATACATTCAGGAATTTTTTCGATTCAAAGTAGATCTAAATATCAGAGCGTGGCCAGAGAAATTTTTTTCAAAAAATACATAATTATTGTGAGCCCGGATTTAAACGCCAAAAATTGATTTTTGATTCGAGGTTCCCCCTTAATTCGTATTTATTTTGAAAGGTCCAAAATCATTGTCAAATAAAAACCCAGTGTAATTTTTTTGGAACGAAAAATATCATAGCCTCTATTAAATGAGATAATCTGTATAAATTCTTCAGCACATTTTATTGGAAGAAACTCCACGAATCATGTACGTAAATAAAATTGGATCACAGGAACCGAATATGAGAAGTATCCCTGAAGAAGACAACAAAAGTTCGATTACATTGCTGAACGCGTTGAATTACGATTCGACTGAAAATACCGAACCATTGCAGTACTGTAAATTCGAGCGAAATACGTTGAATTCTCGTCCTAAAAATTTCGAATCTGAAAGAGGTAGGTGTTGTACTTCAGAACTCATTTTTATGGTCAGATATACCTCTTGACGTTTTTAGATTATAAAAAGTCAGCATGTGATCGAGAGAGGACCAGGATGAGAGATATGAATCGAGCTTTCGATCAATTACGCGAAAGACTACCCCAATGCAAGCCACCAGGCAAAAAATTATCAAAAATTGAATCACTTCGGTAATCATCGGTCATTTATATATTTAAGGTACCTTGATTCTTCTACTTTTATAACTTGATAATTTTTTTTCTAGAATGGCGATTCGTTACATAAGACATTTGCAAGCAGTCTTGGAATATGGGTCGGATTATGAAAACAAGCTGTATGCTGTGCCGTATACGCCACAATTATCTCCTAATGCGGCAGGAAGCTACTATCCTCATCAGCAGTATTTTTATACCTCTCCTTTGCAGCCTAAATGTTGGGATTATCCCCCTAATTTAATTTCCCATCAGTTTAATTAATAAGTAGGTAATTTATGTTTTTTTTTGTTAGGTATATAATTAAATTTTACATTATTTTGATTTGTTCGAGATAGGAAAAAAATTTTCAAAATAATTCGAAGTGCCCAATTCAATCGACCCCTTTGAAAAAGTGACTAAATTGATCTTATTTCTCTAAATGTGATGGAAAAACTTTTGAATTCATTTTTTCACCTAAATTTTTACAAGAGCAAGTCTTGAGGAAAATTTTTTAAATTAGACGATGTTTCTATGAAAATAACTTTGCAAAGAATGGGAAAAAATTAAAAAACTGAAGAAACTCTCTAAAATAAAACTTGGATACTTTTCTGAAAATATAATATTCTTCAACTGCATAATGTTTGTTTGATTTCATCAGTCAGAGCTGCCAATCTACGATTTTCAAATCCCAGAGTTCCTGGGAAAGAGTCAGAATTTTTTGGACACCCGGTAGAAAAAATGCCTAAGAACTAGATTCATAAAAATTGCACGTGATTTTATATGACAAATTTTTTTAAAAAAATTGGAAGATTTTTCAAAAACTTGCTTTTTAAGTTTTTTTCAAGAATCCAAAAACTGTAGAATTTTTTAAAAATTTTAATTTATTTTTATAAAAGTTGACAATAGGAGCTACTTTTTTGCTTACCTAAACAACTTTTTACACGTTCAAATACTTCCTCACATTTAGAACAAGATTCCAAAAATTGTACAACTAGACAATATTTTGTAAAATATTTGGTCAAAATATTCTAAAGAATATGTCGTTAGACATTTTTTCGGAATTTGGAAAAATTTGCAAAAATTATGTAATTTTTCAGTACAGCAGAACATTTTTAAAAAGGGGAAATTTTTCAAAATATGAACGATGTTTTTTCAAAAACTTGAAATTTTTCATTCGAAACTTGAACATTTTACAAATTTTTTAAAAACTGAATTGTGATGTCTCAAAAAAAAAATGAAAGTTACTTTAAAAATATTAAACATCGAAAACCCTCAAAAATTACAAATTTTTTCAACATTTTTCCACTATTGAAAAAATTGGTGCAAAATTTTCTGCCCACACATTAAAAAATTAAAAAATGCAATTATGACGACCACTCTTCAAAAATTACTTTTTTCAAAAATATAAAGTTCTGAAAAAGTCCCAGTACCTCTCCATTCCTGTTATTTTCAGTTAGATATTAAATCGTCTAACCTTGATATTTTCTCAAGAATTTCATCTCAACCATTCTTCAAAGATTGATTCAGGTCAAAAAATTTTGCGAATGGAGTCAATCAAAATCTGAAAATTTTTCTTCATTTTCCAATATTCCAGCTCTCCGAATGGTACAACAGATTTTTTGGTACTTTTACCATCTTTAATATCGTTACCTACAGTAAAATTTTTAACCAAAGTACCTTTTAGGTGACCTTTTCAATAAAAACGACGACCAAAAATGACCAAAGGTGAAAAAAAACAACTAATTGAGAACACCGCACGCGCCACTAATGAAATTCAAACTCGAAAAAAAATAATCGAACGTAAAATTTTCACATCTCGACCTCGACCTGACATATCGCATCATCATTTTTCAAACATATTATTTACCCAAGGTGGGATAAATTTTTGGCGAAATAATTTCGCTCTGGTCGCGTAAGTAATCGCAGACAGCAGGTACAAAAGAGCAGCTGTCATTACGCTCATTTATTATGCGAAAACAAAAAGACATCGGATGTATAAAATGTTGAAAAATACTCTCATCTCTGAATGACAGAATGCTTTTTAGGTAAAAGCGCGCGAAACACGGATCGTCGGAGGTGGCCGACAAAAACGAAAAACTGGATTAAACTTTAATAACAGCAGAGGTCCGAATTAAAACACAAAGGTTGCTGATTATAAGGATTAACGTGGGGGTATGGATGTTGATATTTGAACGTGGCGGTGTCTGTCATCGTCGCAGTCGTTAAAAATAACAGACTCTTCGGCGAACGTCGCGTCGTAATGTATCCTTTGTAATGAAATTCAGCCGAGCATTTAATACAAAGTGGAGTATTTTTTTCTCTCGTGGTGTAGTTAAAAGGCGTACGTATGCTTTTAATTACTTTAAATTAACAACGTCTCAGTTCCTTTTTATCGGAATACCATTTCAGACCTTGATTCACCCTTCTTTCGTCCTCACTCCAGATATCTTTGCGTCGTGTACCGGTAATTTCATTAAGTACACGTATGCGGAGTCGTATTAGGGGTTTGGAAAAGATGGCTTCGTTTCTGCCATAAAGGTACTTAGCTATATTTACCGGTGTATTCGTATTTCTATATGCAACGATGTGTTGGTACGAGAAGGTACGATTAGAGATGCTCGGGCTGTTCTTTCGCGTCTACAAAGGTATCAATTTTATTCGAAAACGACTGAAATTTCATTTCAAAATTCATTTAAAAAAATTACATATTCGAGCAAAAACTATACTTCTTTTTACAAAAATAATAAATTTCTGTTTTTTCTTCATAAATATGTAAAGGCTGGAGTAAAAAATCTTAGATCCGGAAAAAAATTGGTAAAACAGTTTATTTTGGTAGGGGCACTTCACGAGAAATTGGGGCTCAAACGAAAAGGGAGCTAAAAAGCATCAAGGGATCATTTTCGATTTTGAAATAGTACTTTATTCAACTAGGGTCTAAAGTGCGTGATTTAAACGAGTGCGAAAAATAAGCCCGAGCCGTAGGTGAGGGCGTTTTTCGCACGAGTTTAAATCTCGCACTTTTACTGCCTTGTTGTATAAAGAATTTTTCTTAAATTATAGGTACAAAATAATCGCATAATTTCATCATTGTTGCGATATTGAAAGTTGAACTTGAACCCAAAATTTGAATGAATTTGATGAAACAAATAAAATCAACATTATTTTTTTAAACTTGAAGCTGCAGATAGGTAGGTAGGTAAGTACTTGTAAAGAAAAAGAACCTGAAGATTGAACAAAATTAAAAATTGAATCAAACAAACACCATTCGGAAATCAAAAATTCAAAATTGAATTATTAGTTACTAAGATATACGGCAATTATTGAACCTATTGAACACAGCTTCGGTGCAATGAGCCATCATCAACACTTCACTTTTTATAATAAATCAGTCACTCAAATTAATACACTTCAAAGTTTTTCAAATCATAAATTTACAGGATAAATACAATTTAGACAACGAAAGTTTGAATTCGGTTATGAACTTATGATAATGTTTTCAAATGCGGCGTTATCACACGATAAATACGGAAGAAACGCTACAAAATTACTTTTACTCCCTAGGGACTAAAAGTAAATCAACATTTGCTCCCTATTTTTTCGTGTTTAATAATAATGTACTTTAGTCCCTAACAACAATGATGAAATGATGTGATTATTTGTATGATCTAAGAAAAAACTGTTTTTTTACAATGCATTTAAGAATTGCTACCAGCTGGGAATCTCAACCCCCCTCCAACGTTGTGACTCGAGTCACTTCCTTTTTTCAGAACCAGTGACCTCGAAATTAGGTACCCCTTTTTGCCATCTACAAAAGCGTTGAAAATTGCAGATCGTGTTTTAAAGGGATTTTTGATTTTAACTAAACTGAAATTGCTCATTTCAACAATTCAAAAATCGGGTCAAAAAAATTTGATCTTCCAATAAGTATGACTTTTGTAATTTTATTAGAAATCTGAAAATTGCATTTCGATTTAAGCAATTTTTATGCGAATTTTTTTTTGATACTTGGTTGAAAAAATTGGAATGATTTTTTTTTGAAAATTGTAGGCAACAGCACTGTGTAAGAAAAATTTCCAAAATTAACGTAATTTAAAATGCAATTGGCAGTAGGTATACTTACTGCAAGAAATTTTTTTAGAGAAAAAAATGATTAAAAATCATGTTGGGTGACCAAAAAAAAATTGGAGCGATTTTGAATTGAGTGAGCAATTTGAATTCGATCAAAATGAGAGATTTTTGAAATTGTAAATTTTCAACCCCTTCTCCCTGTCCTTGAAAGTAAGCAGTTTTCAGTAATTAGACTAATGGTTCACAAAGTTGCAAAAACTCGAATTTTTCAGTGTCAATGAGGGTCCTCTGCTGGTACATAGAACAAACAAAAGAAAAAAAAATGAAATCCCAATTTTTTTCAAAAGTGCTCCAAATTTGAGGCTCCCTCACTCCCACTTTTCTTGATGCTGGAAGACTCAAAAAATTTTGGTTAAATCCTCCATTCGAAGTAAGCCATCTCACCAATTTTTATCAACATCCAAGGTACGTTTTTTTCCATTCCATCTTTATTCAGGCTATTCGATGTTCGCTTTATTGAATTTGAAGGCTTTTAAGTTTTAGAAAAAAAAACTCATTTTTCGATAAAAAAAAGTATTCAAAATAGAAAAAAAAAATTAAAAACTCAACTTGAGAATTTTCTGGATATCCCAAAAATTGAAAAAAAAAAAAAAAAAACAGAAAGTAAGTACCTACGTGGATTTTTTTGAGAAAATATACAAGCTTGATTTTTTTTTTGAAAATCAGACTTTCCAGAAATCAAGAGAGAATTTGAATTCCGCGTGAAAAATTTTGATTCATAGTCAATGTTTAAATTTCATTAAAAGCCTACTACTGCGGAATTTTTTGGTGTTAATTCAAAAATAAAATCTCGGAAATTTCCAACTTCGAAAAATTTCTATACTTAGGTTGAAAACCCCAATAAAGATAGATTATCTAATCAAACATGAAAAAATAACAAGAAAATTGATGCTCAAATAATTTCAAAAAAATTGAAATTTACTGAATTTTTTTGGGTGTTGATATGAAAAAAATTCTGAAAAAATTCCAACCTTGAAAAAATTATGAGAAAAATTGAACTTGGAAAAAACCAAGGAAATCTGAATTTTAAATAATAACGAGAAAATTTTAAATACTTACCTAACCACCTGCATGAAAACAATTTTAAAAAAATTGAAATTTTGCATCGGAAAAATTTGAGCTCAAAGTCGAATAGAAAAATTTTTAAATCCATGCTATCTTAAACTTTTGTGGACTTGAATTTGAAGAAAATTCTGCCAAAACTCCAACCTGGAAAAAATTTTTGGAAAAATTTGAATTTGAAAAGAACAGAGAAAAATTGAACTTGAAAAAATAACGAGAAAACTTGCATGAAAACTATTATATCGAAATTGAAAAACTAGGAAAAAATTTGAGCTGAAAGTCGAAATAGAAAATTTTTCAATTGTGCATACCAGGGGCATATCTATCTTAAAAAAATTTTACTCGTGGATTTGAAAAAGTTCATAAAAAATTTCAATTTTGAAAAAATTACGAGGAAATTTTAAATAAAGTAGGTAGGTACTACAAAAATTTGTCTTTGACATGTGGTTCAGTGAACGAGGAATAAAGTATGTTCGCTTGGACACACACCATTTCAGGGATTCAAGACCTACGAGAGACCATTTTCTACCAAAATTCTGAAAAAATGTAGCAGTTAGAGGCTCAATCTCCCATCAAGCCATTTAAATGATCATTTTCTAGAATAAATTAAAATTTATTTGACTAACAATCATTTTTCTTTTTCCAGCTGCAATTACCTACTTTGGTAGATCATATTTACAGTAAGTCATGCATTCAAGATTTTTAAGTAAGTAGCAAACAAATAGGTACATTTTTCGAATAAAATAGGTTAAAATTACAGATAAGAGCTACGCGCTCGTGAAAAAATTTCAAAAAATATTCATCAATATATCACAATGCAAGCTTACAAATAATACTAACAAAAAAATATATAAAAACGAATAAGTAAATTTTCATCAATTACCTACCAATAAAATTGATTTTCAACGCATTCCACATCAAACTGTGAACCCCTGCACTCCATGCATTACCCTATTATCGGGAGGAGGGTATTTACAGCAACAAGACGAACATACTCCTAACAAAGCAATACCTAAAGATAACCCAGAAAGGGCATATAATACACCTCGAATTAAATCTAAATATTCTGGTTCCAGATCGGGAAATTGATCCATCACCCATAAAGCACAAGTCTGCATAATGCTGAACAAACTCAAAACGACATATCCCGAAACATAATTTCGATTAGGCAACCATTGCCATTCTTGAAATCGCAAACAAGGAAATCCTAATAAAAGTGCCACAAAACCAGATAAAAGACTAAAACTAAGCTCATAACTTCTACCTCGCATTGAAATAATATGCAGACAAAATAGGCAACTGAGTGTACCACTGATCAATAAAGTGATAGCTGAGGAACGTAAAGTACACAATGGTATAGTTTGTTTTTTCATCTGTATCCAGGAACTTTTACAGGACGATGAGGTAGATCGATCTGCTGCAATGGTGAAGGCATTTCGTAACGTTGAGTCAAGCTCGAACGAATATGGAGCTGATTTTTTATAAATTGGCGATATCACGGCGGTATTTCTCTGCGATACGAGTGGTCTGGAGGATGAAAAGGATGAATTTAAATCATACGGTCTGCGCAGAAACGACTGGTTGCTTCGTCTGGAACCATAAACGTCCGCGTCTCGTTCACGTATTTGAAAAGGAGACACGGGACGGATATTTCTATGCACAGGTTCGGTAAAATTATGGAAACTTTTACTCCTGGTGACACCTCGCTGATAATTCGGTGATTTTATTACAGTTCGTGGCTCTCGTGGTCTAGAATCATCGTATCTTTGTTTACTCAGACTTAGGGATGATTTACTTCGACGTATGTTCGCCGAAGGATGTTTATTTTCGACGAAAACATTTTCTATGCTTCTGCCTGGTACGCAGACCGATCTACTTCGGACGAGAGCCCTCCGGTGAGGTAATTTTCGACCCGATGGGCTGCATATTATTTGAGGCTTGGTTTGTTTTTTTGGTGTGGAAGTCAGTCTGGAGCGATCATTTTTTAAGGATGATGTCTCAATGAATGAGTCTCCGCTGATCGCTTCGTAGCGTGATTTTTTTGAGCAAATTTGTGGACCCCTGGTACGAGGTTCGATGGTAGGAATAAGGGTGTCTTCTGTGTAGCAAACTGTGTAGTCGTCGAGGAATTCATCTACGTAGGTTTCATTTTCACTTTCGTACGATTGGCCTTTGCTGTCGAAGCTGAGCTGGGATTCAGTTTCGATGTAGTCGTCGTAATCGTTGTTGTAGGCTGAATTTAGGTAGCAATTCGTACGTCGGTCCATTTTTCGACGGGGTTGGATCGATCTGAAGATATGAATAGAGTATTAGATGATTTAAAAATCTGGGGTTGAAATATGGTCCAATTATAGTTGAGCTATTTTCAAGATTGGCGAGAGAGGTGCGGGGGTGAATTTGGATTGGGCCTTTTTTTATATTTTGAAGACCAGTTAGAAAGTCCAGAAATTCAATTTTATGTTTCATTTCGAGAAAAGTATGGAAAAAAAATAATAATAATTTCACCAACTCATTACAATTTTTCAAAATTTTCTCCATGAAAAATAAATGAGAAATTAGGGCAAAAGCAAAAAAAACTTTCGAAAGAGTGCTTAGTACGGGAGCCAAGGACGAAAATTTCAAAAGTATGCATCCGGTCTGCTATAAAATTTTTGAGATATACGATCGAAAGGGGACCCCTCCCCGACTCCAAAACTGCCATCACATTTTTGAGATCGAATTGCAAACCCATTCCAGGGGTTCTCAAAGTTGTGAAAATGGCATCCATGCCTCGCACCCTATTACAGCCTCTAAATATTTACGAAAAAATGTTAGCGGGGTGTTCGACCGCTCAAATTGCTTGTAATTGACCACTCTTCAAATTAGAACCAGTATCGGCCCCCACCCAGGGGTTTACGTCCAGTCAGGGGTTCCCAAAGTCGAAATTTTGATAATTCAACCACTCAATGTGAAAATTCAAACAATTTTTTTCGAGCATGTAATTATGTAATTAAAAAATGGTTCGTATGAAAAAGTAGCGGAATTTCATGCAGATTCCAAATATGTATTTGTTTTAGACCTAGCTTTGATAGAAGCCGAGTTATCTTACATTGAACTTCAGAAAATGAGGTTGCGCGAGACCTGTGAACAGTAGTAGAAGTTAAGTACATGAACGGAAAACGATAGTAGAGGGGGGAAATTATGTATGATGAACAAGGACGTCAAAAGAAATTTTTTTGAGCCCGGAAGGCCCCTGCCAAACATCATTGGAGGGGGAGGGGGAAGTTAAAAAAGAGGTTCCACCCCCCAATTTTCAATGTTGGTCGATCGGTCTTTTTTTGGTGTCATTTCCATGAGATTGAATACCGCTGAGTTCAAAAATGTCATTACTTTCGAAATTCGAGGAGGAAAAGCCCTCAAATTTGAGTTTTTTCAACTCTTGTTTTCACTTTTACCTTCAAAACTGCCGAAAAATCACGCTGTTTAGGAAATGAAAAATTTTCGAACTACTTTTTTGACTAACTAAAAAGAACAGATTTTTTAATGACCACCTGAAAACAGTGGCATCGTCAAGGGGGGGGGTGGCTGCAGAGGAAGCCTGCCCCCTCCCCCCGGGAAAAAATGGTGGTTCTTGCTTGGTCCCCAGAAAATTTCTGTTGTATTTAAAAATTATACAATAATGTTAATCCCTTCCCACTACATCAAAATAAGTATGCATTTTCAAAGCATTACAACATAAAAAATCGTTTTTTGACATTGAAAACCCAATTTTTTCAGAACTCCACTCTCGCTTCGCTGGTGTAAATTTATCAAGTCTGGGCGAAGCGAGGACGAATTTTATGAAAATTCCTCCTATTTTCGCTCCACTTCTTGACTTCCGAAAAAAACAACGTTCCTTGATGAACTCCTTTCCTTCAAAAAAAAAATCGAAGAACTTATGGAAATACCATTTAGGATTGTCGCGAAGTCCCCTGGTAAATGAGAAGGACAATTTTATTTCAATTGCAAATATTCAATTTCTTGGTTAAAAAGGAAGAAGATTCATATCGCACCATTTTAAAAAATGGTGGCCAGTTATAGAGCATGAGCGAAGCGAGGGCTAAAATTCTTTGTGATATTCTCAAATTTTCCCAAGTTTTTCATATTTTTCAAATCCACGTTTTTGGAAAATGACAAGTTCGGGAAAAGTTGAAGATTCCAACTTACTCAACATTTTTAATCTTTTTGCAACTTTGGGATGGTCTAGGGGGCTGCTGTCACACTCCTCAAGATAATCCACATCTACGAAAACCTAGATTTTATTACTTAACTATATCAATTTTTTGTCATGATAATACCTCATCCCTCAATCAGTCACCCCTTCCCCTTGATTTGAATCGAGAAACGTGAGAAAATTTTATTAATCAAGTTCCTCCGCGTCTAGGCGGTCGAAAAAATATGTTAAACCATTTTCACTTTCAACGAACCTAGTGAAATTTTGAGCTAAAAGTCAAAATTGACCGCTCCCACCCATATCCAAAGAGAGTATGAGAGGTGCCTACGGGTCTGATTTATTGCGCTGGACCTGTACTATTCAGATATCGTATTGAAAATTTCGATCGATAAATATTTTTCTGGTGCATAATTGAAGAATCGTGATTTTCAGCCAAAAATGTGAAAAATTGGTCTAATTTTAGAACCTTTAGACTATCTTATTCACTCAAAGTAAAAGTATGGAAAGTTGTAATGTGCCGATACATATGGTATTTTATCTGTAGAGCTCGAAAATCAAAGTTAGAATTCGATTGGTAGGTCGAACGGTTGTGCAAGATAGAAAAAAAATGATTTTTAGGCAGTTTTGAAGGAAAAAGTGAAAACGAGAGTTGAAAAATCTCAAATTTGAGGGCTTTTCCTCCTCCAATTTCGAAAGTAATGACACTTTTGAACCCAGCGGTCATAGGAGCACCCAGAAATTAATCAACGGAGGGGCTGAGAATTTGAGAAAAAATGGGGAGGGGGTCAAATTTCAAATTGAGTCATTTGTCACCGATATTTCAATCAAAAATAATCATTTTTTTCCTGACAAACAGAGAATTTATTGAAAATTTGGTGGTTTTTGACTGAAAAATCGATCAAAAATTGTCAAGTTTTTAAATGAAAGCATCAAAATATTGCCCGAGCGAAGCGAGGGCGAAATTTTTTTGAAAAAATATATTTTGAAGAGCAAAAAAATTGACTTTTTCTCATTTTTGAAGCAAAAAATTATTTTTTCCGGACTTGAGGGGGGGGGCTCGAGCCCCCTGAGCCAGCTCCCTTGGGTGCGCCTATGTCAGCGGTATTCAATCTCATGGAAATGACACCAAAAAAAGACCGATCGGCCAACATTGAAAATTGGGGGGTGGAACCTCTTTTTAAACTTCCCCCTCCCCCTCCAATGATGTTTGGCAGGGGCCTTCCGGGCTCAAAAAAATTTCTTTTGACGTCCTTGTTCATCATACATAATTTCCCCCCTCTACTATCGTTTTCCGTTCATGTACTTAACTTCTGCTACTGTTCACAGGTCTCGCGCAACCTCATTTTCTGAAGTTCAATGTAAGATAACTCGGCTTCTATCAAAGCTAGGTCTAAAACAAATACATATTTGGAATCTGCATGAAATTCCGCTACTTTTTCATACGAACCATTTTTTAATTACATAATTACATGCTCGAAAAAAATTGTTTGAATTTTCACATTGAGTGGTTGAATTATCAAAATTTCGACTTTGGGAACCCCTGACTGGACGTAAACCCCTGGGTGGGGGCCGATACTGGTTCTAATTTGAAGAGTGGTCAATTACAAGCAATTTGAGCGGTCGAACACCCCGCTAACATTTTTTCGTAAATATTTAGAGGCTGTAATAGGGTGCGAGGCATGGATGCCATTTTCACAACTTTGAGAACCCCTGGAATGGGTTTGCAATTCGATCTCAAAAATGTGATGGCAGTTTTGGAGTCGGGGAGAGGTCCCCTTTCGATCGTATATCTCAAAAATTTTATAGCAGACCGGATGCATACTTTTGCATTTTTGAAACGATACAGGATTTGGCTCCCGTACTAGCTGGAAAATTGATTTACAACATTTTCATCAAAAAGGGAGTTGCTTCCATTGGCTATGACAATTTTAAGGAAGAAAAATGAACGTAGGTTTGTCGTACATGGATAATCACTTTGAAAAAAAAACACCAGGTACTCGATTCATAATGTCAAAAATTCAAAATAAGGTTCGAGTTAAACATGTTTCGCCATTCAACAAATGATTGTACATATCATGAGATAAATCACCCTTCTTCTGGGACCGCCCATTTCTTTGATTGTAGACGGCACGTCGCGGTATTCAAGAAACCCTATACCTACTTATTAGAGGCGGAGGATTCTCGAGGCATTTTCATTATTCATTTGGACTTTGATCAAGTCAGAAGAAATTAAAGTTGATTCCAAAACGCAATTTTATGAAGCTATACCGTTTGAAAAATTATTACAATTTGAGAAAAATTGTGGTAACTTTTAAAAAATATCTCAATTTTCAGAAAATAGTCCCGAATTTTAAAAAATCTGCAATGTTTTGAGAAATTGATTGAAAAGCCTGCTCTTAAATAAAATGAGCACCACTGTTGAAAAATCGTTTGAGTCCGCCCGTGCAACAAATCTCAACAAACTTATTCAATTTTTAGATTTCATTTACCCTTTCCTATTTTTATCTCTCTCGGTTGAATATATTTTACTGAGAAATTATAGATTTTTCACAATTTTCATACAATTTTTTTAACGACTTGAGCTGAAAAATTTCGATTGCTTTCATGTCTTTTAATTCAAAATAAAATCAAAATCGAAGAAAAAAAAAACATTTGAAGTTTTAACGGAAATTGGTCAAATGTCTCATTCTAAGTGTGAGATCTTCTAAAAAAAATCAGGCGTAAGTCTAAAAAAAAAAAAAAAAACGTCAAGCTAGATACCTCAAAAAAAGGGAGACTATTTCTTTTTTTTTAAAACGAGATTTTTTGACTACTTTTTGGTTTTTATGCCAATATTTCCCTTCCAACCTCCAGAGGAATTTTGGAGCTTCTAATGCAGTTTGAAATTTTTATCCAGAAATTACCCGAATTAACTTGAAGATCTGAAAATTACATTTTCGGATATTTTAAACTTCTCTAGTGATGTAATTTATTTTTGCAACGAATTTCTGAGGACTATTCGTGTGTTGATTTCATAGATCAGATTAATTTTAGAACTGGTAAAATTCTTTTGACTTCGTTTTATCGTCAAATTAATCAAAAGGAAACAAAAAATAGATTTTTATCCAGCCAAGTTGATTTGAGCTCCCAACTGAATGACGTTGAAAATACAGGAAGAAATCAAAATTTACGACGACTGCTCTAGAATGATTTGAAATTGTCAATTTCAAGTTTGGGAAGATTATACTTGATATTTGTCTATTTTTCATTAAGTTCTATGAATACGTTTACAGGATTTTTTTTTTGAAAAATATTACTAAGGTATCTGACAAAATTCCTGAATAAAAATTCAGGACATTTTCCAAACATTTATCAATTTTTCAGAATAAAATAATCAAAAATCACCTATTCCACGGGGGGGGGGGGCGGGTCAAAATTTTGTGTTACTTTCAATTTTTCAAATTTCCTTTTATCAGGAGAGAAAAAAAATCGATTGAAAAAATTTCAAATGGCAGAATTCAAAATTTTTGAAAAAGTGAGGAAAAAATTTAAAATTTCAGAGGATGACTGTACAGAAAAGAAAAAAACAGAACTTTTAACATTTTCGTCAAAAACACCAGACAAAATTAGAACATCAGGATGCATCAGCGAAATATAGGATAATCGTGAGATTTGCAGGCCATCAGCCTTCTTAATCACAATTTTGCTGAAAAAACAATTTCTAATTCTCAAACATTAGTCAAGAACCAAGAATCCAACTTCTACAACTGAAATTTTGGCTACAACAGATTCAAAACGTCCTTTTTCAATAAATTTCCCTAATTTTCCGATCAAAAGGACATTCAAAAATGTAAAATTACCCCTTGACACTTCCAAATCACTTTTGAAAAATCATCTCACACAGGAAAGTTGTGCACCACTTTTTGAAGAACAAGAGGTAACGACTCTTACTAAATGGTTCCTGCAATAATGGGCGCGAATTGATAAAAAGTTATTCAAATTTAAAATATTACCAAATCCTCAAATAATTTTCATCACATCAAATTTTCAAAAACTAAACATAAAAAAAAATACGAAACATAAACAGCAAAGTACTTACGAATTGATAACCCAAAAGTGCATCTACTGGCATCAAAAGTCAGCTCCAGTTACGAATAATTTCTCATCCCAAAACACCCATCAAACTTTCAATTTTTGACCGCACACAAATATATCGACAATTACGCAACTAATGTACGTTGGCTGATAATGTTCCAAGCACCAAACACAAGTTTCGGATATTTACAATCAAAAGATCGGAAGAAGGGAAGTGCATATAACGCTGGCGGTGGGTACAGGGCTACTGAGACTTGGTACTATAGACTATAGTTAGGTTGAATAAGCGTTGCAGCAGCTGCTTTCTTTGACAGCTGGCACGCGATTGCCATCATCGTAGGATCGAACAGGAGCGATTTTGACGTCTCCGAATATAATACAAATACAAAGAAGTTCTAACGGAAAAAGTACCTATGCCTATAATAAAATGTTTGTGGCACGAGCCAAAGCCATCGGTTACGTTGGATCTCCCACTATTCAATTAATAGGCGTAAATATTTGGGAGAAAGAGGTTACTCGATACCAGCATATGGATTTTGATACAAAAATGTTTTGTTTTTTTTCAAAACTAAATCAATAAAATCGAGAGAGCTTGGCGAATTCGTGTTTTTTTATGTTTATAATTAGCAGGTGACCAGTAAAAGTGCATTTCGAAAATGCACCAATGGATTCGTTTTTTTATTTGTTATTTCCTCAATTTTAAATCATATTCTTAGGCAGGATTGTCATTTTTGGATAAAAATTCGAAGCCTATAACTTGAAATTCTAGAGAAATTTCCAATCAACTGGCCCTTTTTTTTTCAGTAAAATATTCATCAAGCATTCAATGTCTTTTAAGTAAATTTAAATATTTTTGTTTGAGATTCTCCACAAAAAAATGGGTATCAAATTCATGCATAATTTTGTTCGTTATTTTCAAATTTATGCGGGTTAAAAGTTGAAACTGATTTTACGAGTTCATAAAATTAGACCTGAATCATATTCCAACTAAGTGCACAAGATGAAATTATTTCGAATTCTATTCTTGAAGAAGAAAAATGCTCGAAGAGTGCGATTTTTTGTTCAAATAAATAACAGAAAGCAGTTTTTCAACTTTTTTTTTTCATTTTTATGGATCAGTTTCAAAAGTAATTGTAAAATAGCCCCAAAAATTCAGGGAGAAGTTTTGACCCTCTCGGTCAATGTTTTTCCTCTTTAGCAAAGGTTCATTATAAATTTTGCAAAATTAAAAAATTCTTGATTTTATGATTTCCAAGGGTATGAGGGGGTGAGAGGAAGAAAGGAAGGAAGGTTCTAACAAAAAAACCCCTCGTCGACTTACTAATTTTAAAAAAATATTTCAAATTTTCTACTTTTCAAGTGGAAATTATATACAAAATCTAAATAGCTCAACATGTTTTAAAATCTGTTCTTAAAAATGCATCATTTTGAAAGCTACATAATATTTTTCCACTTACCGCGATGAATTTAGTGTAGAACTGGAACCTCCACCGGAAGTAATACAACAACACAAATTTCACCAACATTAACGGTTTTGATGACAAGAAATTTTGTTCACAAAATCCGTAAGTTTTCACTTTGGTAAGAAAATTTTAACAAAATCACAAAAAAATTTTAAAATTTTCATCAAACGTTCGTTGAACAAATATATGGTATTTAAAGTCGAAAACAAAATATTCTATTATCCTTGGAGTACCGATTCAATGCAGCTCTCTTAACATCTATGATGGTAATGCTCCAGAAAGGTAAAACGATGTACCATTTCCATTCGAGCTCTTAGATTTCAATCAGGAAAATTTTCAAATAGTCTTTCCCAACAAAGCAACAAGTTATATTTAAAAAATAGGTAAAATGTGACTGAAAAAAATTTCTAATTTTCTTTTCGTAAGACGAATAATTCGAAGAATCTTGAAAAAAAAAATTCAATGAACTTTCTCACCTCGGTAGTTTTAATTTCAATTTTAATTTTGATAAAAAATTTATGAAAATTGATCTCGAAATCCTCTATGGTAAATTTCAATCCAATCTTGAAAACTTCTCACTTGGTATATGCATTTTCCTATCAAATGTCACTTCCAGAATAGTACACGTAATTAATTCCCCACCGGTTACCTTTAAGCAGAAACTGCGCGGTAAACAATACGAGTAACGGTTGGCTTATTGCTTCCCCTCTATGAAATGTCGTTATAAGACCGAAATGCGTTACATTTTCATGCTCTAAGGGGCAGATGTAAGTACACTGAGGGAGATACAACATTATATTGAAAAAAGAACATTATCTCGATTACATATTTAAGCCAATTGAAATACTGAAAAAAAATTTCAAAATTTGATGGAAGGTGGTTAAAAAGTAAAAAAAAAAAAACATATAATTTCTTAAAAATTGAAAATCCTTGAGAATTGTGGTAAAATATTAAATTATTAGCAGGTAGGTACCTCTAGCAATATATATGTATTAAAAAAAGGTTTTTTTTCAACTTGACTACAGCAAGTAATCAGAAATTAAATGAATCTACCTAATAAATATAATACAACAAAACGTATTTAATTACCGACGCATCATCGTACGTCGCGTCGTTAAAAAATTTGAACATCACGAAACATTGAATAATCAACATATTATTGGTTGACCAACATTTTATGTTGAAAGTTGAATTTTCAAAATCTTACAAAACAAATATTATGTATTTTGACATTAATTTCTTAAAAAAAAATTAACTTTACAAATTGTGTTGTTTTACGAGTCAGATTATATACTTTTTGGGTTTCCATTTAAAGTTTATTTTCAAAATTGAAAGACTCTACTTTAAGGAAAACCTGGGAAAAAAGAAAAACTTTTATTAGAGTTCCAAAGAACCATATTTGGAAAAATATTCAAAAAAAATATGAGAATTTGGTACATTAAAAATTTTTCAAAACGCTTCCAAGCTTTCAGAATATTTTCAATTTTTTGGAAAAATTAGCAGGGGAGAGCAGCAGAGCACCGATTCCTTCACCTTGCGCCCTCTAAGCAAAGGAAGGGCCGTCATTTTTCACCTAAAATTTAGAATTTCTACCAAAAATTATGGACTCGTTTTTAAAATCCCCCCCTTTTTTCAACCAGCTTTCCCAGAGTAAACATGTTTAAAAATTAAAATCCTTAAAATCACAAAAATCTCGTGTGGTTGATTTGGGATCGATGCTTTGATCTTTGGCCAAATCCCACAAAAATAATAAAATAATAGCAATACATCATATTTTTTCATCGCCAGATAGGTACAGTACCAAGTACCAATGTTTCCGAACATCACATCAAAAATTATAAAGGTATCTAGTTTTTCCAGAGATAAGGTAAGTGATTTTGTTTTTAGATTAGATATAGAGGTTGAAGTATTAGGATACCTATTTTATGCGATTAGAAAAACCCGATCCAGAATTAATATTACATTTTGTTAAAACTGGAAATAAACCAAAGTACGGGTAACATTTTTTAAACGGAATGTCCTTTTACAATTTTCGTGGCCTGAATTTTTTATTTTTAAAAATTGAAATTTATCAACTTTTTCCAAAATTTAAAATGTCTGATTTTTCAATTTAAAATTCTTGACTTGTTCCAAATTTGAAAATTTCTGATTTTTTGGCCACAAGTTTTGTAACTCCCGAATTGAAAATAACACCGGTCGACACGATTTTTGTTTCTGGGTCCTACTTGTGAAATTTGGGTCACTTTTATGTAACTAATGAACGAAAAAATTTTTTTTTGACCAAAGTTTGCTTTTGGGGTAAATAAAAACTGATTTTTCGAGGGCAATAAGCCTGAGCATTACAAAAATTTGAAAAATTTTTTGGATCAATCTTATAGAAAATTTTACGGCGAATCAATGCCGCAAACCGCAGACTTCATCTCTTTTAGAAAAAAGTTACAGCTCATTCTTTCCAAAATTTTGTGAAAAATCGCATTTTGGGGCATTTTCGCAAAAAAGTGGAATTTGAGAGAAAAGTAAGGGCTTTAAGGCCATAAGGACCATTAATGAGAGTTGTAGAAAATTTCACGGCGAATCGAATGCCGCAAACCGCGGACCTCTATCTCTTTTAGAAAAAAAGTTACAGCTCATTCTTTCCAAAATTCTGTGAAAAAATCTCATTTCATTTTTTCATGAGAAAGGCACAAACATGTGATTTTTATCACAGAATTTTGGAAAGAATGAGCTGTAACTTTTTTTCTAAAAGAGATAGAGGTTCGCGGTTTGCGGCATTCGATTTGCCGTGAAATTTTCTACAACTCTCATTATGGTCAGTATGGCCTTAAAGCCCTTACTTTTCTCTCAAATTTCACTTTTTTGCGAAAAATACCCCTAAAAATACGATTTTTCACAAAATTTTGGAAAGAATGAGCTGTAACTTTTTTTCTAAAAGAGATGGAGGTCTGCGGTTTGCGGCATTGGATTCGCCGTAAAATTTTCTATAAGATTGGTCCAAAAAAAATTTTTTTCAAATTTTTTTGTAATTCTCAGGCTTATTGCCCTCGAAAAATCAGTTTTTTGGGCCCCCCACCCTCCAAAGCAAACTTTGGAAGCCAGGATTCCGCAAGGTGATGTATTTTGATGTCTAGAAACAGAATTTTGGCATGAGAACCCAGAAACAGAACATTTTTTTTTTGTCGACCTGTGTAATCATCCCAATTTCAATAGGTAAAAATGTAAAATAATACAGTCGAGAAATGCGCCTACATTACGACGTGATAGGCAACCATACTTGCTGATCAGCGATTATCACTTCTGACTAGTCCCGCGATAGTAATTTGTTCAATGTTCACAGAGATACTTCATGGAAATAGGAAGTCACCATAATGTAACGGTCGTAGGAGGTTTTTATCGCGAGTTCATTGTATTCGAAAAAAATATCCTGTATCTGGTGTAAACAAAAGGTTCTTACTTTGTTCTCGATTTACGAATCGACGTAAAAAACCACAACACACAAACGCATATTTCCTCTCCTTTCCTCCTTAAATTAATATTAGGTACATTTCATGTTTTTCAGGCGTATTGCGATAACCAAATTGAAAAAATGTATTCTTTTTGAATTTATGAAGATGAAACATTAATCACTCATTTTTTGCGAGAAAAACGTAGTGAATTTCGAGACTTCAAGTAAAACAGCTATGGATGAGATGTTTCTGGGAGTATTTTCATTTCACCACGTCTTTCCGCTAAAAGAATAAAAATTCGAAAAATCAAGAAAAAAAACAACTGATTTTTTTCAAAAGCATTAGTTGCCCTCCCCCTGCGTGACGTCTCAAGGAGAAATTGTAAAGTCTTAAGACTATGCTCCAGCTTGATATCAGTGAAAAAATTTAGAATTGTGATATCTTCAACATTATTGAATAAAATGTTCTGAAAATTTAATAATTTTGCTTCGAAAAAACATTATTTTTGAGGAATTTTCAGATATTATCAAAATATTCTTCTAATTTTCGAGAAAACGAAAATCTTGGAAAAAATTGGACGAAAAACAATATTTTTCGTCCATTTTTCGAAAATAGTTCTTTTTTTCTAAAATTTGAAAAAAAAAATTGAAAATAAGTATCTTAAAAAGTTCTCAAAAAATGAAGTTCTTTTTAACGCACAGACAACTATAGAGTATTTTATTCGTCAATCATCAAGATATCACAATCCAAAATTTCCCACCGATAATAAATTAGAAAATACTCTTCATGCTGAGCAAATTATAGTTACAATATTTGTTTCAACTTCTTTTCCGTAATAACACAATTTTAAAAATGTGCCCAAAAAACAAAATTTGAACCTGTCGTCACTTAAAAAGAGGACAAAATACACGCTGATTTTTAGGAAGCTCGGGCATGTTGGAATGTCCTATCTCTGTTACTTTTTGGCGGCAGGGGGACGGGGGAGAGAGTCATCAAAAACACAAAATGAATTTATCCAACTACTAGGTATAAGTTGAAGTACGTCAGTATTGTATTTAAATTTCTTTCAAAATTGAAAAATGATTCTGATTCATTATATTCCTCTTCCCAATTCTGATTTTTTAAGGGGGTGGAGGGGGTAGAATTCCACAAAGAAAGGGATTCAAAATCGAAAATGATAATTTTCAAGTTCGAATATCAATGCGAAATTTCCAACCGTTTTGATATGTCACATTGTTATTTTCATAAATTTCAGAATTAAATTTTGGACATGGGGATATCTACCCATGCTTCATATCAAGATAATGAGGCTATTTTATTCTCAAAATTTGCCAAAAATCAGTAAAATCGATTTCCGGACCATATTTTTGGGCTGGGAATGCACTCAAGTGTTCCATAAATGACCCAAAATTCACAATTAAGGCCCTTTCTACAATTAAAATTTTTAAATGGCGAAAATCTCGTGAAAAAATGCACGAAAATTTATCCGAAAATTATTTCAAGAACACCTCTGTAAGATGTAACTTCCTGCCAAAAACACCAAAAAATTCTTCCACTTCCGCCAAAATGAAAATTGTAGGTACGAAAATAATGCAATGAAATGGCCAAAATTCCAAATTAGAAAACAGAGGACAGAGAGGGGAATGAAAAATTTCTCCTTCGATTTTTTACGTCAAAATACACCATACGAAAGGGACGATTGAGGATATTAGGTAAATCGAAAATCAAAACAAGTGGCAAATTCACCCCTGAGTATACCCTTTTAAAATTTTCCAACTTCCAATTTTTTTCCTGCCTTTTTCAAATTTCATCAATTTTTCCAAAAAAATATCCACCCCGAGCTCACCAAAATTGGAAAAATCCGGCATAGAAAATTCTACCTACTCTTCCATCTTCATTCATTTCGTAAGGTTATAGTCCTATTTCGGTATGCATACGATTCGATCCCATCTGCTTTGGGATGCTGCAACAGTAAGAAAACGACGTATCATTTCTTCGAACTATGCACCGGAGTCGTCGACGAAATTAGCACCATATGCCGAACATCTCCAGCACCAGACCAGTGCATCGTTTAACCATGTGGTTATTAATAGCCTCGGGCCCTCATTATTCTAAAATCATTCACTGTTTGTGTAACTCACACTGGTACGTCGGTTCACTGTTTATATTTCTTTCCCCACCAATGAAAAAATTTGTCGAGTTTCGATTTTTGACTAGTGTGCCGATGCGGTTTAATTTTATTAACTATTTAGTCAGCAAACTACGTTACACGAACGAGTAAGCGAATAACAATTAGTCGATGATAATGTTCAGATAGAGTCGTATATCAAAAGGACGCAATCCCTCCGCTACCCGGAAGTTAAAGTTTTGATAAGAGTGGTGTTACTTTTTACTTGCTTCGTACAGCTACATACATCTACTGTAGTTCGAATGTAATGCTTCCAAGTGCTGGTGTCGGGTGTGAAACGCATTAATTGTAAAAATGGAAGTGGCTCTACCAAAGAAATACATTTTTTTGGCAATTTTCATTTTGAATTTTGCCATCATCGGTGAGTACTTACTGCAATTTTTTCCATTTTTTTTTTTTTAATCCATTTTTCTCATTTTTCAAGATAATCTTACTTGATTTTAAATCGACAGGAATCGAATGTAAAACGAATTCTAAAGATTCGACCGATATATGTTTCAAAAATCCTTGCTATAATGGTGGAAAATGTTCTCAAACTACGACTTATCCCGGTTTCAAATGTTTATGTTCCGGCACCGGATATTCTGGCAATAGATGTCAAAATAGTAAGTACCTAGTCGTATTAGTTCAATAATTATCGCGTAATAGGTACTTAGACGTACAAAGTATGGCTTGAAAATTAATTATCCACGATACACTTTGGACCGCGAAACTTTCCTACAATAGCTCGAATTTGTTCATTGATTGAATACGAGATTGCGACATTTTAAATGCATCACTTATCATCGCTGCGAAGTTTTTAGATTCCATATGAAAAATAACGTTAAACGAACAATTTCAAATAGGTAGGTACTGAGAATAACGTAAGTACGTATTCTCTGATCGCATTCTGGTCGATAACCTCGTATTCTTTCGCCAACTTTGATAATTATTTCAATCTTAATTACCGATAATTCATACGCTAGGTTTTATCTGAATTTCCAACTAATACCTACACGACCTTCTAATTTTACCTTCGCACAATGTTACAGAGTGCCCAGGCCCAGAAACACCAGCCGATCGGAAGCGAACGCCGACGCCGGCAGAATGCATCGTAATTTAAGTAATAACGTTTAAGATTTGCATTCTACTTTTTTTTTAGGAATAAAATATTATGTACGTGATTGAGATCATCTGTTTGACCATACCTAGGCTAAATTTTACGAAGAAAATGAATCATGAGCTCGAGAATGTTGCAAAAGATCAACTCGTTCGATTCTACGTATTCGTGATGATAAGAGAAATTTTTATGTTAATTTATGTTAGAAAAATGGGAAAAATAATTGTTGATTTTAGATTAAAGTTCCTCAAATTCTATAATTTTTTCAACGCGACGAAATATTTGATTGTCAATTTTTAACTCGGTTCAAATTTGAATAATTTTTCAAGATGGGAAAAGATTTCAAAATTCACACTTTGGGAAAATTTAAGAAATTTAGTGAAAATTGAGAAAATTCCAGCAAAAACATTTAAGGAGGAGAAAAAAATAAAATGTTTGAACTTGAATATGAGAAAGTTTGAATTTGAATGAAAATTTAATCAAAAAATTATGAAAATGGGAACGAATGAAATTTCTGAATTTGAAAATTATGTCCCTAAGTGTTGAAAATATTTGAACGTGAAAAAAAAAATGCTTATTGAAAATAACACAATTTGAGAAACTATGAAAATATGAACTTGAGAATTTCTGTACTTATCATGAAAAAATTAATGAAAGCAATAAAAATTCAAAATATTAAAATTTTAAAGATGAAAAAATTTCATATTTCGAGAAAATTCGAACTAAGAAGAAATGAAGAACAAAATAACTCGAGGAAATTATGAAATTGCAAATTTTTTCAGAGCGAGCTATGTATCCGTGTGTATGAAAGTGAAAATATAATTATGCTCGACAAATTTAGAAGCACAAAGAAACGAAAAATTGAAATTTTATAAAATATCTAAATTAAAATCCAAGTGGAGAAAATTATTTGTCATTTTTCAAACATTTTCAAGGGTAAAATCTGATGCATTTTTCATGTATAAATTTAGTGATCGGTATCTGACTGATGAAAATGAATTAAGTACCTACTACATACTTACATGCATTTTTTCTGTGCAAGTTTCTAAAAGATGATCGATAAAACGAGTTTTTTTTACAATTTACTTATCTTATATTGTGTAATTTTGAAATAAATATTTTCTACTAGAGTCAGTTTTCGCTGCTTATTGGGTAGAAAATGTCCAAAAAAATTGGACTAATTTCGATTTCAACACTTTTCTGGGTCATTTTCATATGTAAAATTCTCAAAATTCGTTTTTCAACTGCATTTTTTCAATTTATGTACATAAAAGGGTTATTTGATCGGCTGAACATCAATTTATAATTAGTTTTTCGATTTGGTTACTTACTCCTTTTTTTAATCCCCCCCCCCCCCCACCAAAAAAATGAGAATTTTTTCGATTTCATACATTTTTCTTTTCAATTTCACAAAAAAAAAATCAAAAAAAAAACATTTCTGATAATTTTTTTGATTTGATTATTTTTTTTTCTTCAATTTTGTCAAAAAATTAAGCAATAAATACATAAAAAATTTCGAGCATTTTTCCGATTTGATCATTACTTCTCTGTAATTTTACCAAAAAATAAAAAAAAATGTCAAGTGTTTTGGTAAAAGTCACTGGCCAAAAAATTTGAAAAAATTCACGTTGACACAGAATAAGTCGACATGATTTGTTATTTTTATGGGGTTCAGTCTTTCAAAACCCAATTCAAGATCATTTTTGGGGTTGAAAAATCTGAAAAAATTTGTGAATGCTCAAATGTCGTATCCCTCGCTGGTATTCACTAAATTTCGCTTCATATCTAAAAAAAATTGTAAAACTCTAATTTTTCAAGGTCACGTCTACCTGGCGGGATTATTAGGATACCATTTCGGGTCAAAAATCTTTTTTTTGCATACTAATCGATTTTTTGGGCAAAAATTGAAGAATAAGACGAATCAGGTTGATTCAATCGTCTTACCCTGATAAAGCCTTTCTCACGATATCCCAAAACTGGACCTCACTAATGATAACAATAAAATAACGACCCGACTACCTACAGAACAATATGTAAGCAAAGCGAGTTAATACAGCCAAGGACACACGCGAGAAATCTGCGACCAGAAATCATCCCCATAGCATCAAGCCTTCCAACCACCCTTGAGAAACCTGTTACCGCTATAACTAGAGCAGTATGTGACAATATTGCATTCCAGATCGCACTGATTTTTATAGCTATTTCGGCTTATTCAACCGTAATGTTTTGCAACGATGGCGAGACAAATTTCATTTTTTACGTTTTTCATTAAGTTAGAAAGAACGAAAAAAATTGAGTTTTTTTTTGTTTCGGTTCTGATTTTTAGTTTTTTTTTTGTCGTTCATCATCAATTTTTTCGTTTCATTTTTGTGATGAAAAAGTTTTCATTTTTCTGGGTTTTTACTTTTTTTTGTTGTTTTGATTTCAAATACTTAATGTTTCAGATCAGAATCTCATTTCAAATTAGGCTGATTTTTTTTTGATTTGTTAGATTTTTACAATTGGTTCCTCAACAAATTACAGCTGAAAGTATGTTCGCAGGATTGCATGCGAATTCATTGAAGATTTCTCAATTTTATCTTCAGATTGGTCATTTGAATAACTCAAACTGAAGCCTACCATTTTTTCATCAGTGAATCGAACCGTTGAAATTTATCATTTCGTGCGATATTTAAAAACAAAAAGATTTGAAATTTGAAAAATATTTCCAGAATTGTGTCGAATTAAAAAAGCCTCAGGTTCGAACCTCACCAATTTAAATATCTATCGTATTGGAAGAAAATTCGAATAAATTACAAAAAAAAAAAAAAGATTTGAGGGTAAAACTATTGAAAAATTTAAAATAATACTTCGATTCTTGACTGATGCTAAAAAAAAAAAATAAGAGACAGCTACGAGGGGGGATCAAACTCAATAGGTTTTCCTGACTACGCCCCATGGAAAATTTGAATTTGAATTCGTTAAATTTTTTTTTAAAAACTCCAAATTCGTCATCTGAAACTTTTCAACCCACCTCTTTTATACTTACATGGTAAAAAAAAATATCTAGGTACTTTTGAACTCAAATTGCACTTTTTCAGAAACTTGATTTTTTTTTTCAAAAAAATATTTTCAGGTTTCCAGCATCATGAAGGGTTTCCCATTCGATGCAAAGCTACCTAACCAAATTTCAGTAAAAATCTATAATTTTTTGGATTTCTCCAACTGAATTTTTGAAAAGATGGTTAAATTTTTCAACTAGACAAAAATCTCAATTAAAAATTACCGTTTCGATTCGTATGGGGTATTTTGCCTACGAATACGGGTAATTACCTAGATCCATTATCCAAGGCGAGTTTTATTCGATATCGTTGCCAACATTCTATACATTCATGCCAGCACTTCCGATAAAAGACAGTCATACATTCCGTGGAACAACACCATCGTCTGACTCACTGACTCCACCTTCGAAACCGGTTTACTTTTTCATCCCCGTGGAGAAACTATTACAATTTGGAGACAAAGGTACAGGTACCTGTAATCTTGTACCACAAAATCAACTATTATTAGTTTAACGTCTCGTGTTTAGTCTCGCCGATCTCATTACCTCCGCAAACGCTAAAATTCTAGTCATAATCTCGTGCTTTTAAACCTAAATTATGTTGCTTTTGGCAATTTTAGCTCTTGTAACTTCGGTGTTTAGTCAACGATCTCCGACTATATCGTATATTAGTCAAGAACAAATTCATAATATCGGCGAATCGGCTGAATTAACGTGCATCGTTCAATACGTCGATCAGTACCCGGTACAATGGACGCAGATGGGAAAAACGAAAAATTCCGAAGGTATTCCGATCAGTAGCGGTTCCACGATGATACTTCGAGATTCACGATTCCAAACGGTACACGATCCGGAAAAATCAAGCTACACTTTGATTATAAAAGATATCCAGGAGACAGACGCCGGCAAATATAGGTGTCAAATAACCGTCAGTGTTTCGCTCAAGGTAACTATATACATTTCATTTGATAAGCAACCAGGTGTTTGGCAGCTAAAAGTGCCCAAAAATTATAAAAGGGAGGGGATGAGAATTCAAAAAAATTGGTTTGCAATAGAAAATTCTAAAAATTCAGGATTTTTGGGACAACATATTTTCTAAATTTTAATCAGTCAAATTTAGTTAAAATTATGCATTTTGAATTAGTAAAATAAATTGAATTAAAAATAAACGTTCAGTGATTCTTCAATCAAAATTACTGATTTTTTTTTATACTTAAATATATTAGAAATAGACAGAAAAATTTGTGTTTTTGGCTGGAATATCAGTAAACATCGTGATTTTCATTGATTTTTTTCGCTGATTCAAAAAGCAAAATTTCATCTTTTTGAAAAAAACACATTAAAATATTTTGAAAGGATGAAATTCACTTCTTAAATTTTTACGATGAAACATCTCTTTGGAGAGTTTACGGAGGGAGCTCGAATCCCTTGAATATCTCTCAGGTGCCTCTATGTCTGTCATACGTCATTTTTGGATATAACCGAATACTTTCTTGGAAAAAGCTTCAGATGAATGTGTTGCATACCTTAAAAATTGAAGGGGCAAATGGTAGTTTCAAAAAAACGTTTATTGTTTTCAGCCATGAGAATTAGGTAGAAATTGAACGAATTTTCTTCACATGTTTTTTTTTATCCAAATTTAAAATTATTGAAGAGAGTCAAAAAAAATTTTTTTTCAAAAATTATTCTCAAAAAATAAACTACATAGGTAATCAAGAATATGGATAGTGTGTTAAAAATTGAACATATTTTGTTCTTAAAACGATTTGTCCAACATCAAAAATAATGGGACCACATGGAGAAAATTGAAATTTTTTCAAATATCTACAGCTATTTGTTTTTAGGAGAAAAAGTACAGAAAGAAAAGGCTTTGAAGTAGTAAGGGGTCTTTTGCCTCTTAGCAGAACTTGATCATAACTTTTTTCCAATCGATTTGTCTTGTTAAAAAAAGGCATGAGCGAATTTTTATATTTTTCTCAAGGGGTTCAAGTACCAAAATCTGTGATTTTCAAACCAAAATTTCCACCTCCACAGGTTTTCACCCCATTTTTTCAAACTTGGCACGTATAGTATATAGAAATACAAAAGGGGAAATACTCTGAAATATTTTTAAAATTCCCCAGCCACTGTAATAATTTTGGAAATTTCAAATCACCCCAAAGGACACAAGTTTGGGGCATGCAGGTAAATAATTTTTAACCAACATTTTTCAATGTATTTCACACGTCTCTGAATTTTTTCAGATTTTTTAAAGAGGTAGAATTTGGTCAAATAATCAAAAACTTGGGAGCAGGAACATCTCAATTCGAAGCAAATGAGAAAAATGAATAAAAAGCAGTAATTTCAAGGAATAATATTCAATTCTAAGGAACAAAAGTGATTTCCTGATTATAAATTTTGAAAAAAAAAAAACTTATTTTTCTGTTAAAATAATTCGAAAGATCTGAAAAATTGCGGAGTATCAATTTTCCGCTGGGAAATCACTTATTTTGGGATTCCAGTTCCTCAAAGGCAAGATAAAAATTTGCTCATGTGCTCTCAAATCATCTTCTATCTAGGCAAATCGACTGACATGAAACTTTTGATCAAGTCTAAAGGTCAAATGACATGACCTCCCTTCTTTTGACCACACAAGAGCCTTTATTCAGTTTTCAAAGTAAGCAGACTATTTATTTCTATAGTCAGGAAATTTTATTTTCGCGATTTCTGCTGGAACCAGCACATTGCCTCTTTTATTTTCAAGTTTTTTTTTTTTTTAGTACTCACGGTCGAGTAATATCCAAAAATGATACATGTCAGACCCTTTTTCAAACAACCGTATAAATTAGAATACAAATTTAATATGCTCGCTTGAAATTTTACCACAGGTATCTGCCGAAGTAGAGCTACAAATCCGCAGACCTCCGATAATATTCGATAACTCGACGAGATCTTTGATCGTAACCGAAGAACAATCAGTAACGTTGGAATGCTACGCGGGGGGACACCCTCAGCCTACCATTTACTGGCGCAGAGATCACAATGCCGTATTACCCACCGGTGGATCGATCTTTCGCGGAAGCACGCTGAAAATAAAATCCGTCAATAAAGATCACCGAGGTACTTATTATTGCGTTGCTGACAACGGTGTAGGCCGAGGAGCCAGACGAAATATCGCTGTCGAAGTGCAATTCGCACCTGTTGTAAATGCTACGAGAAAACGAGTCGGTCAAGCAATGCAGTATGATATGGATTTAGAATGCAAAGTACGTAAAATTTAATTAACTGAGGATGCATTTCCGATGACTTCATCATTGTTTTAATTTCAGATTGAAGCTTATCCTCCTCCGGCCATCGTATGGTTTAATAATGACGTACCTATTACGAACAATCAGCATTACGAAGTATCTCATTTCACTACAACTGATGAAATAACGTTTTCTGTCGTTAGAGTTATTACGATCGAGAAAAGACAATTTGGAAAGTATGTTTGTAAAGCGGCCAATATCCTGGGCCAGTCTGAAGATACAATTGTACTTTTCGAATCGGTGATACCGAAGTGCCCTCCGGCCTGTGGCCCGAGTAATTAGATTCGTTTGAAAATGCCAAAAACTATGCTAAATTCGGTTCTGATGGGATTATTTTAGGCTCTAAGGTCCAATTGTATTGGACTGATTTCCCTGTGATTTCAAATAGTGATTATAAATCAAAAAAAATATTCTTCAAAGAATTGTGGATTATTTTTGAATCTGTAAAATAATAATAAGTATAGCTTCATTTATTATCAACCATCTAATTCAAATCATTCAAATTAAAAAATTAATCAATTTTGGTCAAATGATTCATTTTTGTCATTTTCAATTTTTCAAAAAGTTTCAAAGAATTACAATCTTCATCATGGAAAGAAGAAAAGCAGAACTTACAAACCCAGAATGCCAAAAATTATTCCAACAGTGAGATTAACAGCTCAGTGAAATTATAAAATTTATATACACTTAGGATGAGTCAGAAAACTGAAAAGTTCTTAATTTTTTCTCGGAACCACACCCTTTTACACCACGATTAGAAATAATGGCTAAAATTAGGACCATTCTCGAATAATAAAAAAAATATACTGGTTTTCAACGTTTTTAGATAGGTACCAAAAATTCTATCCCCAGCCCAGCAATAAATCTCACTTGATTCGAGATGCTGATTTTCGTGGCATGCCCAATTTCTCAATTTAAGATCATTTTCCCTCTGTTTTCAGAAAGATCAGGGTCCGTATTTTTCCAAACTAAAAAAATCATTTTTTCCAAAATTGCTGAACTCGAATCTGAATGAAATTCCAATGTCGTTCATTTAATTATTTTCCGTCTGTAAAATATTTCCCAATGTATTTTCGACCTTTTGGCATTCTTTCGAAAGAAATTTTCCAATTTCTCTCATTACTCAAGGCATCTTTCAAATATTTTCTCAAGGTATAAAAGTTTTTCTTAAAATTTTCCGACTAATTTTAGGAATTTTTTCAATTTTTTTTCGAACTCTTTTTTTACTACTCAATCTTTCTGATTTTCACATGCTTTCCAACATTTAAATGAAAGTTCATCTCAAAATGTTTTCAACTCTGAATTTTTCTCAAAATTCAACCAATCAAAAAAAAATTCTCAAAACTTTTTTCAATCATGAAATTTTTCTCGAAAATTTCAATTTTTTCACATTGCGCACTCATCATTTGTGCTTGGGACTGGAAAAAGTTGAGAGCTTAAGAGAAAATATTCTGAGCAAAAATTTTAAAGCTCGTAGACATGCCCGGAAAAATGGTATAAGATTAGAAAAAAAATTTAAAAACATTGGGAACAAGGAAAAAAAAGAAAAAATTTTACATGGAAAATATTTCCAGAAAAATATTCAATAATATAAGTCAAAGTGAAGCGACATTCAGAAGCTGAAATTCCACCACTTCCTCTTTTCAGTCCCGAGGAAGTAATTTTTCACGACACCCCGAGTTGGAAAAAAAAGTTAGAAGTTGAAAACATTTCCAGATGGAAAACATCCCAAGAAATAATTTTAAGAAAGAAAAAAATTTAAAGCTTGCAAAATTTCAAGTAAAAATCTTGAGCTAAAATTTCAAAGTTTGAAACGATTTTACAGTACATGTAAAAAATTTTGAGAAAAAAATTTAGAACTGAAAAAAATGAGAAAAAATGAGTAGAGTTGAAAAAAAAAAAACTAAAAACAATTTTCAAGAATTAAAATTAGATTTTGAGAACAATATTTTTTGATTTTAAAAAATTTCAGGATTCAAAAAAATATTAGGAAATTTAAAAATATTGCGAAAATTTGAAGATTATTGGACTTGGAAGAAAAAAGGTGGCTATATGATGTTTTGTGATAGCATGTAAAAAAAATGAAATCATCCTTTCTGCGACTTTCAAGGGATTAAATGATCTTCAATCAGAAAACCAAAGAAGCCACGATATACAACATCTGAAATTTCATTTTTCCAGTGCCAAGATGTTCAAAAATGATGAAAATTTTGGATGTTCACACACCAAAAACACATCTTTTTTTTAAAAAAAATGGCATAATTTTGGGGCACCCTATTTCAATCTTCAGGTATTGCTAGAATTCAAAAATTAAATTTTTCAAGCAGAATTTCAACTCAACTATGCATATCAAAATAACAGAAAATTGGCAAAATCGAAGCACTTTCCGCATCTTATCCTAAGTAATATCTTTACGTGGATCGCAGATGCAAATCAATACTAAACATTACAACTACCTAGTACACGTACATTTATAGCATCGATTTTTCATGCAAATATGAACATTGAATATTTTCACTTCGAGCAACACGATCGATGCTAATATTTATTTACATGTGGGTTCGGTAGCGAAGCTTTATCATCACAGAACCCTCATGATGCTTTTTTTATATAACGTTGTCGATGGCATTCCTATAATTCAGTCCAGCGCTGAAGTTTCTCCGAATCGTTTCCTCGGTCGCACGCGCCGCGACCAGACTTCATTCAGTGATACAAATCGTCGCAGCCGCCGTCGCGAAAATTTTTCTCCAACATCAAAACCAGTGTTAGTGCTAGTGCCATTACCAAAATAGAGCATATTTTTTGTTGACATGTATTTTGGACGAAAATTCTCCCCGATAAATTTATTATTACGCGTATTACCGTGTCTGACTGTGCGAAGTAACAGTGTCTCGGCTGCTGCGGCCATTTCAAAAGATGCGCCCGAAAATTGGATCCCCAGCGATGAGTTTTCCAACACGAGTTCGATAAATTGGTTCGCGCGAAAACAAGACGAAGACGTCAAAACGACCAAATCTTTGGGGAGGAATTTCCAGGACGACGATGATGACGGATCAGCCATCGATCGAGCTTTCAACGATTTCGTCAGTTTCAGCAGCGATTTCAGCGAAAGAGACGATTTCAAAGCTATTCCATTCCAAATACCTAATGGCGCCGAATTAATTTCCACAAGCGGTGGGGGCAGCAATGGAGCGACGGCGCATTTCCACAGCACGATTTTCCCACAGTCCCAGGCCAATCAGCCTAAACCATTTTATCCGGCCCAGGCAGCTCCAAGTTCGCCTTATTCGGCCCCCGCAGCTCAAAGTTCACCTTATTCGGCCCCCGCAGCTCAAAGCTCACCTTATTCGGCCCCCGCAGCTCAAAGTTCACCTTATTCAGTCCCCGCAGCTCAAAGTTCGCCATTTTCGCCCAATGCAGCTGCAGCAGTAGCTATTTCTTCTGTACTTCCACATGCTCAATCGTCACCATCCTCGTCGTACCCTTCCAGCCCTTTTCAGTCGCCGTACCAAGCACCACATTCTCAAAATTTGGAAAATTTCGACTATACACCGCCGACCTACACACCTTCGGCGTACCTGCCTCCGGCTCCTTATCCACCACCATCCCGGTTCGTCGATAATTCTAGTAATATTGAACTGAATACGAGACATTTGTTGTATCTGCAACCTGGTAAATGCTCCAATTCGATCGAAGTCGGCCGCCTGAGAGATTTAGAAATCAGATCTACCGTCAAGACTGGGACCCCAGATAGTCAAAAAGCAGTCTGCGTGTTGATGTTGTACTCAGCCAATGAAAATAACAAGCTCGCTATTTCGATGCAGTCCACGATAGAAACACCATCGGCAGAAATAGCCACCGAAAATTGGCTTCAGAGGAATATCAAAGTTTATTCGCTCCAAGGAGGCACGATTGTGCGTACTTCTACCGAGTTAGTACTTATAATTTTCTAGAGAAAATCTTTTTTGCTCGGATTAGCTTACAAAAAAGTGATTTCACTGAAAAAATTTTACCAAAAAAGGTTTGAAAAAAATCCTCTTTTCTGCAGCAATATTTTTCCATGGGCATTTCGCAAGATTTTCTGAAAATTGAAGAATTTTCCAAAAATAAGGGTATTTTCTAAAAACTGTGGGATTTTTTAAAACAGGGGTGATTTTTTTTTCCTTCGATGTGGACGATTTTGCAAAAATTGGAAAATCTGTTAAAAGTTTGGAATAATTTTTTTGAAAATGAAAATTCCAAAATGAAAAAAGTTATCCAAAACAGTTCTATAATTTTACAAAATTTTCAACATTTTTTTTTAAAAAAGATTTTTTAAAAATTTAATAATTTTTCAAACTGAACAAAAACAACAATTTTTTGAAAATCCCACGATTGAAGCATACTTTTCAACAAATTGACAATTTTCAAAAATCTAAAGAATCGATTTTTCAAATGTTGATGGATTTCCCAAACCTAGAATCCTTTTTAAACATGCTAAATTTTTCAAGGCTTATCTGTTCGCCAAAAAATTGGGCGACTGTCTTAAAATTAGACCAGTGTCTCAAAATTGGACAAGTGTCTCAAAATTGGAGAATTGGACAAAAGTCTCAAAATTGGACAACTGTCCTAAAATGGGACAGCTGTCTTAACATCGAAAATCTGCCCTAAAATTGGATAACATTCCAAAACCTGAAAATATTTTCAAGAAATTGAGCCAGTCTTCAAGAATCAGACAACTTTTGAAAAGTTGAATAGGTAAATTTTATAATCCTGTACAATATTTTCAAATTTAAAAAGTTTTATAACTGGAGACATTTTTTAGTCGAATGAAGTACTCGCCTATACTTCCCTACCTTGACAACGTTTTATTAAAAAATTGAACATTTTTCCAAAAACTAGATATTTTTTGAAAAATTCAACAATATTTCAACGCTTTCGATTTTTTTTCGCGAATTGTAAAATTTTTATAAGCTTTGGACAATTCAAAAAAATTCTAAAACAATTTGGTACCTAACTTGAAAATTTATTCAACATGAACAAATTTTTTCACTACTTGAACAATTTTTATCCAAAATTTGAAAATTTTTTTAAAAATTGGATGACTTTCCAAAATTATTGATAAAAATGGTGACAAAATTGAATCCAGGTGAAAAAACCGATCAATATGCCCACCAACCAGACGTCTAAATTGACCCGTTTTCTAATTTTTGTCCTTTTTTTTCTGTTACAGCGCGAATTTCGGTCCTGGAAGCCCAGCTTTAATTCTTACCAAAAGCAATATTGTTTTACTATCCATTCTTTCGGACCGAACTTTAGATTTCCAAATAGATATTTCAACATACCAGTCCAAAAACTGTTGAACTCATTCTTACAAATTTTTTCCAGAAGAAGTCGTAATTTGAACAGAAACACCTTGTTGCTGATGTTATGTTTATAATAGAGGCCATTTACAAAGCGCTTTCGGACGAAATTTTGAACTGATCGTATTTTCAAATTTTCAAGTGCTCACTCGACAGGTACTTCTTAAACATGAAGAAGTACCTATCGCTGATGTACACGAATGGAGATATTGGCCGGTCACGTGATTAGAAAATATTTATTTTTCGAATATTTCATCAATTTTACAGAAGTAAACTAATCAATTTTGAGAAAATGTCGACAAGATTTTTTTCATCTTTTTGACTTTTTCTCAACGTAGGTACAGACTTATTTATACCTTTAGATATAAGTAAGATAATGTACAATATTAAACGTATGTACGTTGTAGTACGACGTTACTTACCTACTCATTTGACTTATAGGTATAAATACGAACTAGCAGATGAAATATTATTGTACGTTATGTAATCGTGTTTAAAAATCTGGATCGTTAATAAATTTTAACAATTTTTTTGGTACCTGGTACTCACTCTATCGACGTGTTCTTATAATTCATTTCGTTTTTTAATCAATATACCTATCCTTGACTCCCCCTGAAAAATCCATGTCACACATTTTTCCAAAATTTGGAATTTTTTCATATCCAATGAATTTCTAAATTTAAAAATCACAATATTTCATCACCTTTATAATTACATGGGTGTACACAATACTATTCCTCTCGCCAATCGCGTTTTCAAAATATTTTTGCTTTTTTACTTGAAATTTTGAATGTGTTAATAGTTCAAAGTTCAAAAGGCCCGATTGAACCAAATTTTTTTACTAGGTACCCTTTTGATGATTTTTTTTGTCTTTTTCTCATGTTAAAAAAAAAAAAAAAAAAGGATTTCCGAAAATTACTAATAATTTCTTCCTGCTTTTTGTTTTCTCCTATTCCCCTTTTTCGTACATCATGATCATGAATTTCATGAAATAGATTCGTCATTTATATCAAATCTGAGTAAGTCTTAATCAAAGCTGCTGAGTCTTAAATGAACAATTTTTTACAATTCGAAGGAATAAAACACGACTTCATCGGTGCCAGTTGAAGTCAATGTTCGAAAAATGGAAACTACAAATTGAAAATAAAATTAAAAGCAAAAATGACACTCTCACGTTTTATAAATCAAGATACAAAAGAGGAATTTATCTAGTGATTATTGACATTAGAAGATCCATCAAAAATGGTCTGAATGAGGCAAAGAAAATCGAGCCTGGTCTCGGCTAATGGTACCTAATTAATTTTTTAGAAGAATCGTGCATTATTTGGAATGAGAAAGGAAATGAACAAATTTCACGGTAACGTGAAAAGCAGTTGAAAGATTTCTCAAAAATGTAGGTAGGTACTTTTGAACATGTTTCGTAAAACTTTGTAACTCTATAATAATAAAGTACTCAAAGAAATTATTGGTGAAACAAAATCCAATAAAAATTATATTTGGCTCTTGAGATTCTACACAATGTTTTTCTAGCCCTTTTCATACTATTTTTCTTGCTTCAAATAGAGACTTTTTTTTATTCTTCCATGAAAAAAATTCAAGGAAGAGGAATTAACGATTTAATGTTTTCACAACAAATTCATGGAACTTTTAGCCATTTTCTGAGTTTTTTTTTTCAATTTTTGCTATACCAATAGACACCCACAAAAATAATATTGAAAATTTAAATTTCTTAGCCCCAGAACGTTGAGTAGCTCGAAAATCGAGAGTAAAAAGATATCATCTTCTTCAGTGCTTAAAATTCAGAAAAGCTTTAAAAAAAGCCAAATTGCTAATTATCGACGAAAAAATATCAAATATTGAACAGGAAGCTGGCAAATTGTGCTCTTTTACTCATGTAAAGGGGGAAAACAGTTTATTGGTTCGATATTCCTCATTTTGCTGGATACTCAAACGTACGGGAACTTTCTCCAAGCCTTATCACAATACCCCTATATCGAAGCCAGGATCGAGATCGTACTCTACTTAATTGTAATACGGGTAAATGTAACTTTCGCATTGTGACTATGAGTAGCGGGTATAAAAGACGACCAGAAACGGGAAAGGAAAAAATTATAATCTATTGAGTCATTCATCGGTATAATATACGCTGCTGATAAGTAAATACACCAACTAGGTTTGGTTCGTATTTTCAGTCGACGTGCGTTCGTGTTTCAAATAAGTGAGTAACTAGTAGCTACGTGTATCGTAACGATTGTGTTTACCTCACACTGAAAGTATTGGATTGGTTGCTGCAGATCTAGGTAGGTAACATATAATTAAAAATTTTCAGACGACAAACGTTCTCGCTTGAAAATTTTTTAGTAGGTGAGTATCTAAATGAAAAATTCAAAAAGTCATTCAGTAAAATTACAGACAATTTCGAGTTTAAAAAAACAGGATTTTTTACGAATTCCAAAACATTCTAAAACAAGGTATTCAACAATATTCCCGAATCATGATGGAGGACTTTCGTCCAGATTTTTTACCTCTTCTCCACACTAAAAAACTCAACCCCACAAAAATTTAAATAGTCCGAAATTTCTGAAAAAATTCATAAATAAGCACAATAAAAAATTTAAAAAGTCTGAACAAAAAAGGAAAAAAAGAATTTTCAAAAAAAAAAAGGCAAGAACTTCTTATCTTTTTCATAATTTTAGGTAAAGAAGTTGAAACACTTAAAATAAGGATAAATTGATGATTATATTGACTCGAATAAAAATGAATAAAAAAGGCAGAAAATCCTTATTGAACAGAAAATTTTCAAGAAAATTTGAATTTTTCTGCTCAAAAATTATGGATTTGGATTCAGTTACCCAGGAATTTTGGAAAATTGTACTTCAATCGATCCAATGGATCACCAATAAGGTTAATCCTCGATTATAGGTTCTGAAGTTCATATAAACCATTTTTATATGCTTTTCTTCAGCTTGGGAGAATTCAAAAATTTTCTGATTTCTGATGTATCCAAAACGTCTCGAAATCACTTTCAATCGATTTGGCAGGTCGAAAATAGGGTACATACTAAATTTTAGCTCTTTTCGTTGCTTTACTAAATCAAATTTTCATATTTTGCAGGGCTAAATAATTATGAGCAGATCTTGAGGTTTCAATAATTTTCCAAAATTCAAGAAATGCACTTTGGCCCTTGAAATTTTATAAAGTTTCCATAAATTGTACTTTTGATTTTTTTTCTGCTAGGGGTTCAAAATTTCACTCTCAGTAGGGACACCTCTTCCGCGAGAGAAGAAAATTTTTGATTTGAAAAGATTCAAATGTCAAGGAAGATTATACCGCACACAGAAGAATATTTTGGAAAATTTCTGGCTGAAAATCTCATTATTTTTCATTTTGCTTATTTCTTTTTCAAAATTTAAAAAAACAAACCATATCTCTTGATGAGATTTTTTTGAAGAGAAAGGGATATCTTTTTTATAAGCGTCGCAGTTTTCTCATCGTGTGAAAAAATTGATAAGTAAGGAAATAGGATTTAAAATTTAATAATTTCAAAATTCTGAAAATATGGAAAATGAATAAAAAATTTCAACGTTTCACTAAACAAAAGGAAAATAATGCAAGAACAGTTTCACATTTCTGAAAAAAAAAAAATGGAAAAAAAAACGAAAAGCCAAATTTGCAGAACTGTTAAGACACTTTGTAATGTTGAAAAACGTATCCTGAAGCACCTCAAATATCAAATCGAAACCTCAATAACCATCCATCTCGAGGAAAATAGTGAATTATCATTTTGAAAGGGTTTTTGGGGTCAAAACCCTCAAAACTCCGGTTCTTTCAAAGCCGACTCCACTTTGAAGACCCATAGCTCCAACTCCAGGGATCCAGACGAGCTTAAAATATTGCTGGAAAGCCCTCCAATTCGCAATTACAATCAGTTAAAAAATTAGCCTAATCGAAAAATTCCTTCAAATGCCACTTCACTCCAAGTAAGACTTGGTACCTTGGTGGGTGGGGAAGCTCGCTCGTCTCGGTTCGGTATTTCGGTCTGAGTCGAAAACAGGTTCAACCAAAGTCGAAGCCCCTTGTTTCCTGTATCGTTCAACTTGCCAGCGCATTATCGCTCGAACCACGTTTACCGGAATACTGGTTTGGTCTGACGTCGTCTTATCGTCATAGTCATACAGTCGATAGTCAATCGTGTAAAGTACGCCAGAACGGTAGCAGTGCACGGTGCGCGCTGGTGCGATGATCGATGTTGCCATCGGCCAAAAATGATTTTTGAATTTTGATGCAATTATCGTGTATTTGGATCAGCAAGAATGCAAAAGAATGCCAACCAATGTTCGAATATTGATCGTGTATTTTTCAACAGTTTCGTCTCTATGGTTGCTGCTGGTGTCTTCAGCGAACACGGTCCCTGACTCGAGTTCGAGCAATATTTCTTCAGATTTATTCTCCAACGATGCCGTCGACCGAGTTTACTCATTTGAGAGTACCGTACGACTCAATGAAGTCAACAGAACCAATTCCGAAAGCGATGTGTCATTTCGAACCACAGGAAATGTACGAATCTCTGTCATTTGGCAAAATCCCGACGACCGGTTGGAAAAACTGCTTCAATTTAGAGTGAGTTTTAGCCTATCTAATAAAATTAGAATACCATCGATCCGTGTATCTTTGTGATCTGCGACATATTTGCATTTGAACCAAGTTCATGGTCAAGGCCAATGCCGGCGAGAAGCAGAACGGCGGTCATTGACCTGTAATATGAGTGAGTTGCCGACACTACGTGATCGACTGATCGTATAGATACCATTTTGACGTTATTATTTACTACCGACCATGTGCTAAAAAAAAGTTTACGCAGAGGTTTGTTTAAGATAGGAAAAAAAATATAATTGAAGAAATAGGTAGTTCAGTGTTCCCAAAAGTATTCAAAAAAATCAGTTCTTTCTTGTGGAGTGAGGGAAAATCAAAAAAGAATATTTTTCGATCCAGGGATGACAGTTTTTCAGTCTCCTTTTCCTCCTCCTTTGGCTTCCTCAAAAACCGTAGGTATTTTTCTAACTACATTGTGTTTATTTTTTCTTCTCTACTCAGGAATTTGATCCAGGCTCCATTTTTTTTCTTTCCTATCCTGAAATAAAGTCTTTTGATATCGAAAAATTTTGGAGTCAAGTTTTGATCCCCTGTTCCTCATTTTTGAATTTTTCATAATTTCAATGTTCAATTTTCAAGAATTTTTACTTTCCTTCAATAAAAATAAAATAAGTAGGCACTTACTCAAGTTTTTTTCGTAGAGAGGAATTTTCTATAAATTCTCGACTTTTTTTTGTTGCATTCTGTCACATTTTTCCTGCTATTTGAAATTGCCAAACATGAAAAATTCCATACAAGCGGAGAACAAAAACCCTGGAAAAATTATCTGAAAACATCTACCTAATTTTTTTCTCAATTTTTCAGGCAGATTCGTTAAAAATTACACCGATTGACCATCGAAAAAATTCTACATGGAAATCCGGACAGCAGCCGACCCGTTCGCTGAATAGATTGAAAAATGATGTATTTCTCGTACACTGGAAACATTTCAAAATTGTCAACATTTATCTCAATCCCACAGAAGACGTATCGCTGAGAAACATGAAAAAATCAATTGCCAGCATATTACAAGTAAATATACTTAGCTAATCAGCTACCTGAAAAAACCCAAGTATCATCATTTTATCTACCTGGATAATATTTCATTCTCGGCGTGTTGGATTGTTTCAGTTTCGAAAGCATCACGTACACGTGGACGAATCAGATATATGCGGCCTATGTTCCGTTATCTACGAGCTCGTCGACCCGAGAACGATTTTAAAAACCAAAACTAACTGTGTTTCGCACCTACCTGATAATCAACATCCTGAGAAAGTAAGGATTTCATCATTTTATCATCGATATGCCAATGTGCCAAGCAAATTAATAATAAAAAAATACCTTGAAAGTTCAATTTCAACGAAGGAGTGAAAAATCTCACTTCGCTTGGATTTTTTAATTAAATTTTTTCAATCGTTTAGAATTTAAACAATTTTTTAAAAATTGAAAATTTTCCAAAAATCAGTCAACTTTTAAAATTTGGACAAATTTACAAAATCGGAGAAAATGTTTTCAAAACAGACGATACTTTTCAATTCTTGAAATGATTTTTATTAAGAACTTCTCAAAAATTTAATGACATTGCAATAATTATCAAAAAAAAAAAAAAAAACACAAATGAAACTAGATATTCAAGGAAAAATACCACCAACGAATTGAACTTGGAAAAAAATTCTGTCAAAATTTTTTTTCATGCAGATGTTGATCTAAGATGCCAAAAAAGGATATAAGCATTATTCGGTTCACAAAACAATTTATCACGACTAAACTTTCGACGCGTATTTTTGCAGATGTTGGGAACAAGTACAAATATAAATCGAAGAATTCTCTACCAATTCGATGATGAGAAAAAGAGCGATTTGATCAAAGCCACGTTGCAAGAAAACGTCGATTTAAGTATTTACATCAAACAGGAAATCGGGGCATCAGCTACTGCTACCTTGGATCTCAACTTGATCGGTACCTAGTCGTATTTACCTACCAAGCAGGCCTATGCAGATCATGGGATTTCCCCCAAGGCTCGAGGAGTATTTTTAAAGGACCTATTTGCATACCTTTTTGAATCAATAATTCGAAAAAGATTGAAAGAAAATTGACAAATTGGTCAGAATCAAAAAGATTACTCAAAATTATCTTGAAAACAGAAAAACAAAAAAATAACATAATAAGGAAAATAATTATGAAAAAGACACATCTCTGACCAAATCTGACTAAAAATTCAGAAATTTTTAAAATTTTTGCACAAATTTTGGAGAAATATTTTTGCATCTCATTCCTATTGAATCAAAAAAATTAAAAATCGAGTAATTTGCAGGCCAATAAATTCTTCACACTCATTCGGGGATTCATAAAAATGAATTTCCTTACAGATACTAGTCCATCAAAAGCTGACGTGAAAAAGTTACCATACAGCACAGTCGAAAAAGCCATCAGCCAAACTTTGAAAAGACTTCGTTTAGATTTGAAACCGGAACCTTTGTACATCATCGAAGAGCCCATTCAGTATACTCCTCAATCGGTAAATCTGAATTGACCATAAGTTACATACCAATCGAGTGCTATTTTTTGTTACTCAATCATTAAAATACGTGATTCATTTTTCAGTTACCAAAAGTTATCAAAGAAAATCGAGAATTTTTGAAAAAAGGAAATTTAGGCACTGTGGAATCGGCTTCGGCTTTCCTAGCTGTACTCAGATCCGCCCGGCATGCATCAGAAGATGAAATCACCAAGATATTGAAGAATAAGAAAAACGAAGATATTATGTAAGCGAAATTTTCTACCCAAATAAGCCATTAACAAGTTGTCTTTTGAATTTAAAAAATCTCAATTCTATATTTAGGTATTTTCCAACATTGTTTATCCCCTCCCATCCCAATTCATAGAAAATTTCAAGCATATTTTTGGCAATTTTACTCTCATAACATAGCTATTGTGGGGAAAAATAATTCTCAAATTCAATAAACAGGATTTGTAAATCTGGCCCAAGCAAAGCGAAGAAGAAAATTTCAATTAAAAAATTTCTTTAGGAAGATGTTGGAAAATTTGGAATTTCATCGAAAAATTATCAAAATTGGGTTCATTTTTGGCCTACTTTTTTCTATTTTATTGTCTTGGACACCTCAATATAGTTAGCATTGTGTCCTATGAATCTGAAAAAAAAACATGCTCACTATTTTATGGATTTTCTCAAAATTTTCATGTCATTTTTCTTGCATTCAATTTTTCCAAAAAATAATTTCCTGTTCACTTTTTGATTGAAAACTTCGAGGAAAGAAGAGAAGATGAATTTTTTTGCTATTTTCGAGTGTTTACTGTTTTCTTGCCAGTAGACACCACGAATAGAATGAACATAGCTCTAGGACTAAAAAGTAGGGGGGAAAAAGTCGATAAATAACCGTCGTCTTATCAACATTTTCAGCGAACAATTAATGGATGTGTTAGGATCAGCTCAAACTATACAAGCACATAATGCAGTTTTGAAACAGTTCAACTTCGTCAAACCGACTGCACTTGATACTATCGAACGATATTTATGGTCACTTTCTGTGGCCAGAAAACCGAAAGTTCAATTCGTCCAAGGTGAGTTTTTATTTTACTGAAAAAAAAATCAGTACGAGTACAGGCAATTGAGTTCCATATAAGTACATACATCTGAATGTTGACACGAATGCCAGAAAGCTCGATAAATGTACCAACATTCACTCATCAGCTTTTTTTTTTTACCAGATTTGAAGAATATTATAAATCAAAAACCAAGCAATCAAAAACTATTGGAATCTTTACTGCTATGTCTGACTGAGATGGCTCGTAAAATATCGAATGAAGTAAGTAGGTACAGCAGCAGCTGAGAAATTAGCGCTCAACCTATCTGAACATTCAATAAAGGAACTAGACGTGTGGTGTTCTCGCCTTCAATTTGAACAGAATTTTGATTTTTGAAAAAACAATTTAAATTCTCTGTAGTCAAATCACAACCATTAAGTTATTGCCAACTTCTATTTCAAATAAATTTTTTAAAAATTGAAAAATTAGGGAATTTCAGCGAAAATTTTCTGAAATGAAAAAAAAAAAAATTCGCCACACTTATTGAAAATTGGGTAGATATCTATCAAATGTCGATCTCCTGTACCAGGATTTGGCAAATGATAATTTGTAGCCTTTTTGGAGCCTCAAACGCAATTTAAATCTACAGTACTGATTTTAATGTCCAGAAAGCACTCACACAAAGCTAAAAATCGATTTTTGGCTTCTTATCAACTAAATTAACCAGAAAATCTACCTATAAAGAGATTTTTGGCGGACAGCTGTCCCACAGCTTATTCCATTGGCCACCTTCATTTGAATTATTTAAAAACGTTCGAATTTTGATTCCCAAATTTTTTCATTTCTAACTCTATAGGAGGCTTTGGACGCGTACTCTTTCATTACAGAGAAACTTTCACAATGTGAACAAGAAGACCGCTGCAAAATTACATACATCAGATCATTGAAGAACCTGAGAAACCCTCAATCAAAGTCGTTATTGCTGGATTATGCTTTGAATGGGACTCGATCGTAAGTAATTCGTTTCGTGACTATTTTTTTCTGGGTTTTGAATAATGGTAAATAAAACATAAGAAAGGTATACCTACAAAGTACTCAGAATTAAAAATTTTTCCATATTTTGTAGGGTGAGCGTAAATGCCCTGAAGGTGCTATATGCGCTGCCACCATTCGTTTGGGATAATCAAGTGCTATCAGCAATGGAGAGAATATACTATCAAAAAGACAAGAAATACGATAGCAGCAGCAGAGCCATTGCCGTTGATATTCTCATCGAAGCCAATCCCAGTGAACAAACGTTAAGGAATTTGGCCAAATCGTTACAGTCTCCAATTGCGTTCGAAATCCGAAAATACCTTTTACAACGACTCAATCAAATCGCTGCGAAGTAAGTGAATTAAATTCGAAAAGGAGGTTATTAAATTTCCCCCTCGAAATATAAATAAAAGATTGTGCAATTTGTTGCCTGCTACAAGAATATTAAAATTTCATATCAATAGACGCCGATATTTAGCATTTTGCAATGAAAATAGAAAATTGGAGCTAAATATAATATTCTTCCAATTTGGCAAGATTTTTTTTGAGGGGGGGGGGGGGGGTTGTCTTTTTACTTATTCATTTCGTAAGGTGAAAAAAATTCAATTCAAAAAATTTTTAATGAAGTACCCAATTCATAAGTTCATTTGTTGTTTTTTTTTTTTTTAAATGCGGAGAATTAATTAAAATTAAAAACAAGACATTTCGCTAGAAGGTACATGTAGATTGTGGATGCTGAGTTATCATTTGACAATAACACTGACGTTATTTTTTCAGTAACGAAAAATTTTCGGAAACATTCAATCGTCTGATGAGGGAAGAAAATCTCAACCATTACGGGGTTCTGGCTCAACGAGGGTTATCCAATGCATTGAGCAAAACGCTTTCGGAAGACTTCAGTGTAAATACCACGCTATTCTGCATTAATCAAATTTCAAAAGCTGTGCTGAAAAGGGGCCATGTGAGCGTTTCTTTGAAAAGATACAACGATACTTTGAAAATAGGCGCGGTAAGTAAATTCGACAGATAGAATTTTAACCCTGAATTAGTCAAATTTTGTGAAATTTCGCCCTTTTTTTGAATCAGTGAATGAAATGTTCAATAAGAATCCGATTTTCACTCATTTTTCAGTTGAAATTCACTTATTTCTAAAAATCAGCTTACTTTTCGATTTGAAAAATTATCAATTTTTTCTAAAACTTGGTGAGCTGATTTAAAATTCTAAAATTATCGATTTTTTCCAAAACTTAGTAACCTGATCCAAAATTTTTGATTTTTTCTGAAAAAGTGGACAGATGAAGGTTATCGATTTTTTCCAAATTTATGAACTGGTCAAAAATTATTGTCTTTTTTTAAAACAGTTTACTGATCAAAAATTACAGAACTTTTTTCTGAAAATCAGTGAATAGACAAAATTAACAATTATTTCTAAAAATTAGTGAGCTGATGATTTTTTCTAAAAATTGATGAACTGATCCAAAATTTTTCATTTTTGTTTGAAAATTTGTGAACTATCTGAGTAGGTAGTCTTAGTTTTTATACCTACAAAGAATTTAATAGAAAAAAAAAAAATGGAAATCAATAAAATTTCATTTCACTGGAAAAAGACAGAATTTCGTCGAATTTGACTGATTCGGGTTTAGAGAGCAGCTGGACCTTGCAATGATGTAGTATTTTCATTAGCTAGACATATTCACCGGCGGCCTAAGCTCCTTCTTGTGGTCAGATGATACAACAACCATAGACGACGAGCTCGACGAACCTGAAGATTTAACCGCCGGCTTGGAAGCGTCTGTCTTAGGCGTACAAATCAGACCCTTCGTATTTTTCAGTGGTCATGGCGAATTAATGGGCCATATTTTGTCTGGAACAGCCTCCGAAAAGACGACTGCTTTACAGGTATGTACAGAAAAAAATTATAATATGATGGAACATCAAACATTTCCAAAAAATTTAAAAATTTACAAAATGTTTTTTGAGAAGAAAAAATAAAGAAAAATGTTACTTTTTGAAATTTTGTTTTCAATTCACTAAAAAAAAAAATAGGTATCAAAAAAATTCAAAATTTAATTAAAAGCAAAAAAAATAATAAAAAAATGAGCAACTCCTCCAACAGTCAAAACATGTCCAAAAAAATTAAAAAATTTACAAAATGTTTTTTGAGAAGAAAAAATAAAGAAAAATGTTACTTTTTGAAATTTTGTTTTCAATTCACTAAAAAAATAGGTATCAAAAAAATTCAAAATTTAATTAAAAGCAGAAAAAAATTAATAAAAAAATAGGTAAGCAACTCAAACAGTTTCAACACTCGAGAATAAATCAAAATAAGTTGTATCAACTACCAATAAGTATACTTGGACCTTTTCTTGAACTTGAAATGACGTTTCAGGGCACAGTTCCGCTGCACGAAGCCAACCAAATGATCGCTTTGGGAACAGGAAATATTTTGAAATTCCAATTGACTGGTGCCGGATCGTACGACTTATCTGGTCAAATTCAATTCAGCCTTTGGAATAGAAATGCTCATACGTTCGTCGAAGCAACGTCAGTATCTCGACCTAAATTTACTCTCCAATCAAACTTCACCGTTTCTCATCTTGCAATTCGCTTTTTTTTCAGAGCCAGTAGCTGCATAGAAGGCACCCTGAATATCAGTTCGTCGTTCGTAAAAAATGGTATAGATTTTAAAGTGTACTCGCAGCAGAAAGGTGAAATGACTGGCGATCTTGAATTTTACGATCAAGTTGCTTTCTGTTTGAGAATATCGCAATTAGACTCCGTAGTGAGGTAAGTTCATCCCAGAGATAAAACAAGCGGACAATCAATATATGCTTTAAAAATTACATTATTCATGTCAAACAGATTCGAAGGAGAAAAATACCAAAAACTGGTTGAAACAGATTTCGTTCGTAAGCAGAGGAGACGCATAAAGATGATATTTCCGGGACGCACTTTCGCCCTCAACCAGAAAAATAACGAAATGTGCAATGATATATTGAAAAGTCAGTCGTCGTGAGTGGCAAATGAATCGACGCGATTCAAAAAGAACAACCTTTCAAGACCTACTTTAAAAAATACTCGGATTACACAGGTCGACAAAAAAAAAAAAATGTTCTGTTTCTGGGTTCTCATGCCAAAATTCTGTTTCTAGACATCAAAATACATCACCTTGCGGAATCCTGGCTTCCAAAGTTTGCTTTGGGGGGCGGGGGGCCCAAAAAACTGATTTTTCGAGGGCAATAAGCCTGAGAATTACAAAAAAATTTGAAAAAAAATTTTTTTGGACCAATCTTATAGAAAATTTTACGGCGAATCCAATGCCGCAAACCGCAGACCTCCATCTCTTTTAGAAAAAAAGTTACAGCTCATTCTTTCCAAAATTTTGTGAAAAAATCGTATTTTTTGGGGTATTTTTCGCAAAAAAGTGAAATTTGAGAGAAAAGTAAGGGCTTTAAGGCCATACTGACCATAATGAGAGTTGTAGAAAATTTCACGGCGAATCGAATGCCGCAAACCGCGAACCTCTATCTCTTTTAGAAAAAAAGTTACAGCTCATTCTTTCCAAAATTCTGTGATAAAAATCACATGTTTGTGCTTTTCTTATGAAAAAATGAAATGAGATTTTTTCACAGAATTTTGGAAAGAATGAGCTGTAACTTTTTTTCTAAAAGAGATAGAGGTTCGCGGTTTGCGGCATTCGATTCGCCGTGAAATTTTCTACAACTCTCATTATGGTCAGTATGGCCTTAAAGCCCTTACTTTTCTCTCAAATTTCACTTTTTTGCGAAAAATACCCCAAAAAATACGATTTTTTCACAAAATTTTGGAAAGAATGAGCTGTAACTTTTTTTCTAAAAGAGATGGAGGTCTGCGGTTTGCGGCATTGGATTCGCTGTAAAATTTTCTATAAGATTGGTCCAAAAAAAATTTTTTCAAATTTTTTTGTAATTCTCAGGCTTATTGCCCTCGAAAAATCAGTTTTTGGGCCCCCCACCCCCCAAAGCAAACTTTGGTCAAAAAAAAATATTTTTTCGTTCATTAGTTACATAAAAGTGACCCAAATTTCACAAGTAGGACCCAGAAACAAAAATCGTGTCGACCGGTGTTATTGAATACCAAAAAAAAACGCAGTGTCGGAGAGGAAAGGGAGATTCTTGAAAAAATTATAGCAAAATTGAAAATTGTTCCAAAGAAATTCTAATTTTAAATTATTGTTTATCAAAAGTCATTATTTCGAGCAATTTTAGACTCGAAAACGTTCCATAAGTTTTGTTAAAGTAATTTTGAAAAAAAAAATTCTTGAAAAACAGCCAGCTTCAAACTATTTTGAATTTACTTTTTAGAATATGAAAAATCCTCCCCGCAAAAAAAATCAAGAAAATTGTAACATTGAAAGAGAATAAGTACTCTCAAAACTCGAGTGCTCAGGTATATTTCATTAGGTTACCAAATTACTTATAGAAAAGGATTTGCATTTCACATGACGTGTTTTTTTTATTGTTTTGTTTGCCTTAATCGATAAATTATACTTACCTACTTACTTTTTTTTCATAAATGAAATTAATTTGCGTTATTGCACTTTTAAGTATGTACTAGGTAGCGGGTGGTAGGTAGGTAGGTACCTATGAAGTTGTTTTTCGACCTCTACCCAAGTATAAATTTTTCAGGAATGAGTAATTACTGTCCAAGAGTGACCTAAGCTCGATAATGAGCACTTAGTGCTCGAAAAGCTTTGCAAATAAAAATTAAAAAAAAAAGAAGTTTGAATTTTTTACTTTATCTACCACTTGAAATTTTTTGATAAAATTATTTCGGCTCATTAATTTACTTATACGAACGTAGGTAGGTGTGTTTTGTGTTTATCAATGTTGCGATGATCTAATTTAGGTTTTTCCCTCAACGTCAGCTGGGAATTAACTATAGTAAAAATTTCTAAAAATTATTGGAAATATTTTCATTCGAAATCATGAAGTTTTACATAAATCATTCGCAGAATTACGATATTATAATGCTTCCAATCAAAGCTCTGAACCGTGTCATTGAATAAAAAAGTAAATCAAAATGATGGTCAGAATTTTCGAGGAAAATTTTTAACTGGCCACAGTAGAAAAAATTTGCAATTAGAGGTAAAAAAATAAACGAGTTCATTTTAATAAATTTTAAAGGTGACTTCTACTCAAGTTACGAAACTGAATTGTCATCCGAAATTTAAACATATTAGGTGCAATTTATCACTTTTTTTGACCTTTCGCAAATTACCGCTGATCATGAATCATGTTGAGCGGTATAAGTATACGAGTTGAATTTAAATAAAATATGAACTCTTCATTTTAAAAATTGTAGGAGAAAATTAAAATTCAAACGAAACAAACAGGAATTCAAAGAAGTTATGAAAAAAGAAGTTTTCGACTTGTAGTATCAAAGGTGCAGGATATTTCCAAGTTCAAAAATCATAAAAATAAATGGGAGGGGAAGTTGAATCGACGAGAGAATGACGACGATAAAAATGATCGTAAAATTTGAATTTATAGTACTGATTTTTCAAACTAATTTGCACCATCGAATTTAAAAAAAAAAAAATGAGTTCTGTGGTGTCTAGATAAGTGGTCGGAGGATTAAAACCAACAGTTTTCAATTTCGAATTCAGCACGAAAGTTTAACTCATTTGATACTTCACGCGACTACCTATTTTTAAACAAAAATCGACAGGTGGAAATCCAAGCAATGATCTTTTTTTCAAAAATCAGTATTTTTTCAACACTTTTGACGAAATTTTTTCCATTATTTCGGTTGGCAGAGAAAATGATTTTTTTTTAACTTTGTATGTTTTCAATATACTTACTTTCCCTTGAAATTTTGACCAAAATTACCATTTTTTTACTAGGTATGTACTTATTTTCAAAATCACTGATTTTTTACTACAGTTATTAATTTTCTATTTTTTACTTTCTAAATCACTAATTTTTGAATTATTCACTTCTTATTTTTAGAATCACCAATTTTTAGTAAAAATTTGTGATTTTTAAAATGAATAAAAATTTAGTCATTTTGAAAAATTGAAAAATTTGTGATTTTGAAAATGAGGAAAGAATTAGTGAAAATTATCAATTTTTCACTGTTTTTCAAAATCACTACTTCAACACTATTAATTTTCAAAATCACCGCTTTTAAAATCACCAATTTTTTCCTTTATATTTTCAAAATTACTTATTTTTAGTAAGTAAGATTGATGCGTTTGAAAATAAATGAGAAATTGGTGATTTTGAAAAAAGTGAAAAATATGCGATTTTGAAAATATGAAAACACCAGTTTTTTACTTCTGATTTTCAAAATTCCACACTTTTAGTAAAATTGGTGATTTTGAAAAAATGTGAAAAACTAGTTACTTTGAAAATGAGTAAAAAATTTGTGATTTTGAAAATAATTGGCAAACTCACCCAATTTTCACTTTTTCTAAAAAATCATTTTCAAGATCACTGATTTTTTAAAACAAAATTGAGGAATTGGGAAATAAGTAGAAAATTGTTGATTTTGAAAAAAAAAAGTGAGAAATATGCGATTTAGAAAATAAGCAGAAAATTGTTGATTTTGAAAAACGGTGAAAAATTGGTAAGTAATTTTTAAATAGTTTGCAAAATCACCACTTTTTCAGCACTTTTTTTTTGAGATCACTACTTCAACACTGCTCATTTTCAAAATCACTGATTTTGTGCCAATTTTTTTCAGTCACTAATTTTTCACTTCTCAAAAGGTCAACTTTGATCCAACTTTGCGGTTATTTTTTTACGAGAATTTGATTCAACGAATTATGCCCTCCCTGCCTCCTCCCCGCCCTCATTAGAAAATTCAGAGATAAAAAAAACGGTAAAAGGGGTCGAAAATGGCCAGAATGCATTAAAGGTGCTCTTTAATCACAGATGTGCAGGTGCTAAGAAGGAAATAATCCATTCGTAAAAAAAATATCTCCATCAAACCTTCAAACTTTGTTGGAATTTTTAGAATCGACTAATAAAAGATTAAAAAAATGCGTTTTTTTACTCTCTCCATTTATGCAAAAGTAAAAAAAAACTGATATTTTTGTGAATGGTGAATTAGTACCTCCTTCAAAGATTTCTCGTTTCCCGAAAAGAAATCAGTAATCGATTTCCAGATCGATCCGGATACTTGCTTTGGAACAAATGTATCAATGTTTATTGTGCCCATAACTAGTATTATTGGCTCATAAATCATCGTCGTAAAAATGTGACAAAAAAGAAAAAGGAAGCACAGTGGGGAAGAGCGTGAACGTCAGTAACGCAAATATTTTTCACCGTGTGTCATGTTTGTTGTTTACTTTCCCATAATTGTTATCTAAATTTTATACGTCGATATCGAATTTTTATCAGCGTTTCATTGTCAATCAGCATTGGACGAAATTCAGGGATAGAAATGAGTCGGTTTGTTCATTCGTCGATGTTTTCTATAAAATCGTATAATATCTGTTTATAAAATTTTCGAGACAAAATCTCGCCGACTTTCATCCACGTTCAACTGTACACATTTTCACGAGTACGAGCCGCGGGTCAATGTCAATTATAAAATATGCACACTATCATCAAATTTTCGCTCGAATTCTTATCGACGCGACGTCCAAGTTTTCATTCCCAATCGAAATACGTACCCGAGTGTCTGGCAGATAGGTAAAGTCGAGTTTCTCAGGTAAAATATACTTCTGAAACACAATTAAAATGAACAACGAGTGGGTATGGCGCTTCGGTGCGTACAAATGTACTGTAAACGAGTGCATTAAAAATAATTGATCCGCGATAATTAACTCAGCTGATAGGTGGCCTGAGAAGATATCTCTAATGAATGTGTATCGTTCGGCAGACGAGGATTTCATCTTTTCAAATTTCGATTTTTATTTAATTTCTCGAGAAAGTGTCCGTGGTGACAAAAGAAAGCAATTTTCAACAGTGACGAATATCGAGACAGGAAGAAGTCTCGCCTATGTGGCTACCAGTACCAACATACTTTTATCAAATCATTTGTAAACGAAAGAAAAAAATTACTACTAATTGCAGATAAGATGCAATTCGACCGAAATGTTTTTTATTTGACTGCTGCTTTTACGTTGGAATGACGTAAGCTGAGCTGCCAGATCGAAATTATCATCGATATCGTTCGATGTTAAAATAAGTACTTGTGGTTGTATTGGTTTGTGCCTACCTACCTACGTAAAGATTAGAAAAAAATCTTAATGTAGATGTACCGAGAGTGCCGACATTGAGTGACCTGTGACCAGTGACCTACACTCTCACGTTTACGCAGTTAGCTACTCTATTTACGTAAATTTCGTGGTAGAAGTATCTTCGTCGGAAAATTACATTTTTTTTAATCGGCGTCCAACGATTCGCCGACTCTCGCATTATGGTCCACGGAGGTAGAAAGTAAAATGGCACAGGTACCAGTACACCTGTAACCAATGTGAGCAGTAGGCATTCCTATCCACGAATCACATTCAAGGGAATGGCCACCTAACTTACATTTCACACCGACTTGAACTTGATTTATACCTACATTATCATTTCATTTACATATCTGACTAATTATACGTATGTCTGCCAAGTTCCGACCAAAAAAAGAATGAAAAATCGGTTCAACGTGACTGAAATAAAAAATGCCTGCAAGGAAAATTTTGGACAAAAATAAAATATTTTGAAAATGACTCATATTTACTCATAAAGGAATCCTAGAATTCAGCGTTGTCGGAAATTATTCTGGGGTGGGGGGGGGGTTAGAGATTTAGAATATCTGAAGGAATACAGGAGAAGAGGGTAAAGGGGAATTTCTTTAGAAATGTTGCCTCAAACAGTTCATATAATTGCGAGTTTATGCTCGAGGAAAAAGAGGGTAAAGCTTAAAAAAAATTGGATATAATTTTTTTCATATTTCAAACCTTTGAAAATTCCTATCTGATGTAATTTGGGTGGAGAGAGGGGATGGAAATGATACATTGAAACTTTGTCAGATTTTTTCTTGAGAGAGGAGGGCAATATATCCCTTGCATTCCACTTTTTGATGCCACTGCCCAAACCTAAAACTTTTTATAACATTATTTTTGGACTTTTCAAGAAAAAGGGTATTCACTACTTATATATAAAATTACTTCTCGAATCAGCTATAATAATGAGCCTTCTTCGTGAAAAATTGACGATTTTATGGAGATTTGAAATTTAATGTTGAAAAAACATATTTTTGAGAAAAACTCGCTTGAAGTTTTTGAATGAAAATTTTTAAACAAAAAACACATTTATATGATTCAAAAATTCTAGTTTTTTTATATGATAGGAATCTTCATGTAGAATCCGAAAAATTGGATTTCGGAGCCTTATCAGGCTGCCCAACGTTCCAAAAATGGCAAAAAAATCCCAAAAAAGAATTGACAGTTTAAAAAAAATATGATATTATTAAAAAAAAAACAAAACAGTTTCATTTCTCAATACATACGTATTTTTTTAAGTCATTATTTCAGTTTTAAGCTTCGTTCACGAGGTCTAGATCATCACATAGGATTATAGTACTTACCTACCATATGAGTCCGTGAGAAAAAAATCAATTTTTTGATCCAAAATAACGTTTTTTTCGAAATCAACTCTGCAACCAAAGTGGTCTATTTTCTTAAAAACGTCTACATTTCTTGAATCTGACAAATTTTTGTAAATTCAAAATAACTCCACCGCCCGAAAAAACGTGGAAATTTGATTCAATCAGAGATTAAAAAATGAAATATGAACTCTACCCTGATCCTTCAAATCGTTCGGAAGCAATTTCAACTTTCGAGACGTTTTGGAGCATCTAGAATTTTTTATAAATTTCCAACGCAGCAGAAAAGCCCAAACCAATTTCATATAAACTCGAATAAAAAAAGAACTCAATTTTTTTCCGTGTTCTCTGGTCTAATAAGTATTTTCTTCCCAGCCCTCAAGGAGCTAAAGGTGCACTTGTGATTTCTGAGAAATCGCATTTTCTTTTAGAACTTCTCAAAATTTGATAGAATATACCTCGAGATTGCTTGTACTTTTATGGAACGCGATTTTAAAAAGAATTGATGGGAGATTCAAAATCGATGATCACATTGATCACATTTTGAAAATCTAAACATTGAACTGAAATAGTGCTTTAAACTCAATTTTCATGATCAGTGCCACTGTTCAAGCCTACTCACATTTTGAAAATCTCGAGAAAAAAAAGAAATCAAGAGCCCTACAAAATTTTTCTTCAAAAATTAGATTTTGAGACACCCTAGGTGGGAGAGGTACAGAGATATTCAATTTTGACCAAAATATCCAAAAAACATATAAAAAAATAGATTAATACGTAGATTTCTTCTGATTTGGAGCCTTTGAGTTCGAATATGTACCTAGTTTTTTCACCTAGGCCTCTTTATGAGACCTACTTCAGAAAAAAAAAAACACGAACGAAAAATGAATCGGCCCCTTAGAAATAAACATCTCAAAAACTGGATCTGAAAAATGAAAATGACTTGAAACTAAAAATGTAAGAAACTCAAAATTGAAACAGAAACGAAACGTTGAAATAGAAAAGGGAAAATTCTCAATTTTTGAAATATTGAAAAATTAAAAGGTCGAAGTTTGAAAATCAAGCCAAATTCGAATTTCGACTCCATTCCCCCTCCAATCGACCTCCTTCCGAAATTCTTTGAGATATGAACAATGAAGTTGTCAAAACCGAAAATTAAGTTGTGACTAAAAATTTAAAAATAAAATAATAATAATAATAATAATAATAATAATAATACATATTCATCAAATAGGTCACGAATATATGTAGGTTATCTGTCTTTTCAGATGCTCAAGTTCACGTGGACCTTTTTATAGGGATTTTTTAGTGATAGAAAATTTCAAAATTTTCTGGAGGCATTAAAAACGTTTTGAAACAATTTTTAATTGATTTGGGAGGCCGAAAATAGGGCATTCTGTAACAGAATTTCGGTTCGATGAGATCGGATTATCATATTTTTCAGAATAGTGAGATATGTTTGAAATTTCACAAATTTGGCCAAAACTTGAGAAATGAACCTAAACATCCAAAATATTGGATTTAGGATTTTTTTCATGATATTTTTTGGCTACACTGCACTAACTGGAACACAATTCTTTGCTGTAAAGGAAAGACGAAGTGGATGGAGAATAAAATCGGATACCGAAACACCAAAACTAAATAAAACTTGAAAAAATCCTCACATCAATCTTCGATACCAAAATTTTTATCGAAATGATTACCATTAGCATTTGAAAACCAATATCTACCCATAATAAACCAAAACGGTATCTTTCCACATTAGGTTTGAACTTTCCCAAAATTCATAAATACCAAATTCCTAAATATCTAAAAAAATTATTTTTCTTCTCAAAAAAATCCCCAAAATACTGGGATTGGGTCCTTTCTTGAAACAAGGCCTAACTAGAAAATATTCCAATTTTTTCAAATCAATCAAAATCATCAAATTTTTAGATCTCCTTACTCTTTTTAAGCTTTTTAAGAGTGTGATACATTTTCAAATTTTCAATATGCCTTCCAGTCAACGAAATGCAGATGAAAATTACACGAAAACTTATAAAACTGGCATCGATACCGAACCCTACACTGATGCAAAAATTGATCCAGTTTCTGACCCCTGGAGGTGAGAAAGCGTTAAAAAAAATTCAATCAAGATAAATTTAATAGATGCTCACATAAATTACCTACGTTGCCATTATGATAATCATTTTTGGCGGGAATATTTTCGCACGTGTAGGTCGAATATCCTCCTTTGTAACTTTTGGCATTTCGAAATACATTTTTAACAGCAAACAGAGCTAATAAATGAGAACAAGTAGAATAATTCATGTGGATACATAATGTACTGCATGTATTTACATTACTTACGTCACTGTTAGGTACCTAGCTTTCGATAAGAACTGATAAAAGTAATATTGCTATGTGATATTCTTGTTGATATTAATTGAATAATCTCGCTCAATAATTTTTGCGTTTTTCAAATAATCAAAATCATATAATTTACCTTCTCGAACGGTGGAATGGTGGTGGGGAAGTTGAATTCTTGCTGCATACAGTACGTTCACTTCGTTTCATCACTCAGTAAATCGTATTCAGGTTTAGTAATCAGTTGTGAATATTCGATCTTCATTTTTACTTCGGTAGTGCGGCATTTTCGTTTGTAATTTTGTGATAGCGTCGAGATTCGTAATTCGTAGAGATACGTGGATTCGATTCGAGCTTTCGTTTACTTTCAATACTTTTGAAAACCGTAATTATTCGTTTGGTAAAATTTCTCTACGGTGGTGTATGTGAAATATAAATATAACATGGAAAGAGAATCGGTGAATATTTCGTTGGCTGGTTGCGGATTTCTTGGTATTTATCACGTCGGCGTAGCTTCTTGCATAAAACAATATGCACCTCATTTATTTATGAATAAAATATCCGGAGCTTCGATCGGTGCCTTGGCCGGATGTTGTTTGTTGACGGACATTTCATTAGGTAAATCAACAAAATCTATCTACTTTTAATCACCGATTGACTGCAATTGAAAATAATTTGTATCGATTTTTCAGGTGTTTTTACTAGCGAAATGTTACATATTATTTACGAAATTCGTCGTAGACCGTTGGGACCGTTTAATCCATTGGTTAATGTGCAGACAATGTTGCGTAATATATTGGTAAATGTAAGTTCATCAACATGGGAACAAGTTTCAAGTATTCGAATATTTTTACATAACTAGATTTTATGCTAACAGCATATTTTTTCTTGATTTGATAAGCAGCAGTTGCCAGAAAATGCGTATAAAACCGTCAGCGGACGTTTATTCATATCGATGACTCGAGTTAACGATGGCAGCAATTATATTGTGTCGGAATTCAAATCAAACGAACATTTAATGGAGGTAAATTCACAATGGTGTTTTTGATTGCGAATTTTCTATTGATGATGTCTCATTCCAACGGTATTAGGTACACATTGTATTGAAGTTGAACGAATTGCAACTGAAATTATACAATTGGCTGATGTCAGCGTAGTTGACTCTCAAATTTTTTGGGTGGGATTGTGAAAGATTTCGGTTTGTAAGAAATTTTCACGATCTCAAGGAAATGAGAAAATGTCAAGAATTTGATAACTTCTTCTCAAATGACAGAAAAAATATATCTAAATTCAAATTCAAAATCATCAAAAAATTCCTAATATTCAAAAAAAATCTCTCTATTTTAGTTCCAACATTTTTTTATTTTTCACAATCACTGGGGATATGTAACAGATGTCATTTTACGGGAAAATGTCAACAATACTTTTTTTGATGGATGTTAAAAAATGAAATATCAGGGGAAAATATCAAAAAGTTTAATTCCAAGAAAAAAAATGACAAAAAATGTGATTTTACGAAAAAAAAAAATCAAAAGATTTCATTGCATGAGAAATATATCAAAAGAGTCATTACATGGGAAAAGGTAAAAAAAAAAAACTCGATTAGGGGGGGAATGTCCAAAAAGTTCATTTTATTGACTGACATATCAAGGGACAATATCAAAAAGTTTAATGTCAAGAAAAAATGCCAAAAAATAATATTTTACGAGAAAATATCAAAAAACCTCATTGCATGTGAAAAATCAAAAAATACTACTTCACGAGAAAATCGAAAAACGCCAATTTATAGAAAAATGTCAAAAAACAGTTTTTGGAAAAATGTCAAAAAACAGGTTTTGGAAAAATGTCGAAAAATTCATTCTTGGCGGAAAATTTCAAAAAAGTCTGTTTTATGGGAATTTTGAAAATCCCATTTTATGGAAAAATGTAAAAAAAAATCATTTCATGGGAATATCGAAAGCACCATTTTATGGGGAAAAAAAGTCAGAAAAAACTGTCGAAAAATTTCAAAGTCAGTATGAATGGGAAAAGGCTAAAAGTCTTTTTTCTAGAATAATGCTTGGAAATTCTATTTTATGGGAATGTTAAAAACATCACGTCATGGAGAAATCTCAAAATTCATTTTCAGGAAAAAGGTCAAAAAACGACATTTTAATGGGAAAATGCCAAAAATTGTCATTTTGTGGGAAAATGTCGAAAGAAAGTCGAGTCATAAAAATGAAAGGCATGAAAAATTCACTGAAAATGCCAAAAATGCTTTCGAGAAAAATGTCAAAAAATATCATTCAATGGAAAAATGTTGAAAAAATTACTTGAAATTTCATATTAAATCTCTAAATACGCCTCTTTTTTTTTGGAGAAATATCAACAAGTCAATTCATTTAAAAAAACAAATCAAAAAATGTCATTCCATGAAAAAATATTTTTAAAAAGTCTTTTGGTAAAAATGTCAAAAGAAAATCATGTCGAAAAATGTCTTACAAAAAGTATGGAATTTCAGGGGGAAAATCATTTTATACAAATCTGTCAAAAGTCATTTCACAGTAAAATGTCAGGAAATGCCGCTTCATAAAAAACGTCAAAAAAATTAATTCCATGGGAAAATTTCAAAAATCGTCATTTTTTCGAAAAATTTCATTTCTTCAAAGCTCATTAGATATTAATAAACTTGGAAAAAAGTTAAATTGAAACGGTCAAGGACTGAATTCAAGTGCTGGTTGTAGAAATGAAGTTTTTTTAAAAAAAATCTGGCCAAAGAAGATTTAGCCCAATGCATTGTCTTTGTAAATTATTCGCGTGTGCAGACAATTGAAAAGAAATTACGCGTAAATATTATGTGGTCAGATAGATAAACAATATCGTTCGATAATTATTGATAAAACACGTCGCATGTGTTACGTCGAATAACAAACTGGACGGTGTAAAAATTTCAAATTTTCCGTTCTTGATTATTTTCCATTAAAACGTCCTGAAGTACTAAGAAACATATATAAACATCATCGCTAGAAATATGTTCGATCGAAGCATAATCAAAATGTGATACTATAGAAATCATGTACAATACTTATTGTACAATGTGTAACACCGCCAGGAATGTTTCATCATTATTCGTATGACGATATACGAGCACCTCTGTTATGCGAATGTGTAATCTGCGTAATTCGTTGTACCTCAAACCTTTATTGTTTTCAGGTTTTTATTGTTATTGCATGTCGTTATGTAGCTTCTTTTACGTAAAAGAGTACTCGTTAATCCAAAACATCTCGCAAGTCAAATTTTTGAAAACAACTTTCGCTCTTTGGCAACGAGCCCTAAGAGTTATATGAGCTCAAATTTTGATAATAGGGCAGATTTGGGCACGTAATTTTACCAAAAATAAAAAAATTGAAAGCTTCTTGAAAATTTTGATCGATTTTCTAGTTGAAGAAGCTTCGAAAATTGATCCAATATGAAAAAAAAATCATAAATTTTCACCAATGTTAAGCAGATATCCATTTATTTTCTCTTACATTTCTAAATTTTATTTCCCCATATCATCCCTAGGTAAATACTCTTTTAAAGGTCCAAAACGTGCTTGTAATCCAGATTCAGACAATATCAACTCCTCGAAATCAAATTCGACTATTTTTACCCATTTCGGAGCCTCCAGTTAATTATTTTGAATTAATGATTCGTGTAATTATGTAGTTGGTTAAAAATACACAATCGAGGTTTTCGCCTGAAAATCGAATCAAAAGTAGATTTTTTCGTTCAACTCTCTGAAAAGCCTCAAGAAGAAATCTAATCACAAATGATAAAATTTTGGCACCCATTTCCCACAATCAAATTTTCTCAGATTTTTCAGAAATTTCAGACCAAAATAAAAAACAAAAATCAGCATTTTCAAAATTTTATCGTTTTTGGACACTTTTCAGATCAGAGATTCAATAACGAAAAAAAAATTTGAAGCTTTTTTAAGGTCCTTGGAAGGGAGAAGTCCTAGTTGATTTTTTTCGGAAATTAAGGAGGGAGAGAAAAAAATCTTACATCAATCTCAACCCACTCCCTCCCTCCTCTCTCTTCCAAAGCTTGTCATAAAATAATGAGATCCTTATTTGAAACTTATTTTACATTCATCTTATTTCATTTCAGGTATTATTGGCGAGCGCTTTCGTACCTCTTTTTTCTGGCTTTATTCCTCCTAAACTAGGAGAATATCGTTACATCGACGGCGGATTCAGCAACAATTTACCTATTTTAGACGAAAACACTATCACCGTGTCTCCTTTTTGCGGAGAATCCGATATATGTCCGAGAGATGCTTCGGTGCAGTTATTCCATGTACGTTTCTGAATTCATTTTTTGAATCTTCAAATTATTGCAAATTTTCGTCAAAAGGAAACCTCAAATCAATCCATTCAAGTTTTTCGAATCTAATTGCAATCTGATTTTTATTTTCAGATAAACTTATATAATACCAGCATCGAAGTATCGAAACCAAATATTTACAGATTTGCAAGAATTTTATTCCCACCTAGTCCGGAAGTACGTACTTATACTTTGAAGATTTTCTTGATTTTTTTTTTTTCAATTTCTCTCTCTAATGATGGTTTTTGCTGCAAATAGGTTTTATCTCAAATGTGCAAGCAAGGATTCGACGACGCTCTTAAATTTTTACAACGGTACAATATGATCAGCTGTACGAAATGTTTGAGCGTTCAAAGAACCATATCGTTGCCCAGTAACAGACACAAGCGAAAACACGAACACGAACATGACCACGATCAAAATGATTCTTACGATCCTCAGTGTGACGAATGCGTCTACCATAGACAAGTAAATAGATGATTTTTCAAATACGATGTATTCGTCGTAGATTTATTTGTTTCGCGTTATCTAAGAATTCGAGTGTTTTATTTTCAAGAAATTTGGAAAATACGTTCATAACAAATGATTCGCCTGCTTTCGAGATCGCTCAATCAAAACAAACTCATTTTCTCAGAGTTCTTCCACCTCTCCCCCTCAATACCCACTGTAGCTCCAATTCTGAAAGACAGGAAATAGGAAAATTTGAAAAATATAAAATTTCTTTGATTTTTTTCGAATACCTTGGAACCGATTTTTTTTTCAGATTTGAAGTTGAAAAATTTTTTCAAGATACTTCAGCGTTGAAAAATTCGTTGAAAAACTTCAAATACAAAATTTTATTTAAAAAACTCAAACTTGGAAAAATTTTTGGCATAAAGAATAAGATTTGCCTCCGTCTCCTCAAAAAATCTGGATATTGGCTCACCAATGATTTTTTCGACCAAAAAGTCGAAATCATCGAGTTAAATTTTACCGAATTTTTATGTACGAAAGACTTTTTTCCTCAACAACTTTTCCAAATTTGAATTTGCACAATAATTCTCAAGACTCAAAAATCTTTACAATTTTTCAACATTCTGAGAAGTTTGAAATATTTATACAATTTGAAGTAGAAAAAATCCCATTGTTTTTTACAGACTTTTTTCTGGATGAATTTGAAAATTTCTTTTTGAAAAAATTGAGCTTGAGAAACTGAGAAAAATTAATTTGGAAATTTTTTGCGATTATGTACCTAACGGAAATTTGAGACGTTCCAGTCTTAAAAAAATTTATTGCACATTGCCAAAAAAAAATCGCAAATTGTCATAAAATTTTTGTAAAATGCCATAAAAGCTCTCCACATCTGAATCACTCAAATTAAATTAAATTTTACTTTTTGAATCAAGGAAATTATTTTTACTCAAAATCAGTGATTTTTTTAGTGAATTTACAGTGAGAAAAATTCAGTGATTTTTCGGTGAATTTACTGTTGGAAAAATCCAGTGATTTTTCGGTGAATTTTCTGGCAGAAAAATTCAGTGTTTTTTCAGTGAATTTACTCTCAGAAAAATTCAATAATTTCACACAGAAAATCAGCAAAAATGTCTGATTTCTAATCAAATAAACTTCCTCGATTCAAAAAGAAAGAATTTCTTAAAATTTGATCGATTCAGGTCAAAAGAGAAATTCGAGCAATTTCATTCACGTTCATCACGTTTCCGATCATTTCCTTGCCCAAACTTGTGGAAAAAACCACACCTTATTCCCTCAAATAAATATCATTCATTTTTACAGGAAGCAGCCAGTTCTAAATTACCCGAGCCAGTGCTGAAAAATTTCGAAAGTTCGATCGAAATTGCCAACAAAGAGCTGGCCAATTGGTTATTCAGACATCGAAGCTTAAAAATCGTATCGGTGGTCAGTTTGCCCTATTTCTTGACAGTGGATTTAATTTTAGCCACGTTGAAAAAGTTTGTAGTTCCATAATCCATCTGTACCTATCTTTCTTGTCAACGTACAATTTTTTAACGCAAATTCCAATTATTCGATAGATTAACCAAGATGGCACCCGAATTAATGGGTCGTTCGGCCGAAATGTGCAAACACTACATAGATATATTGATCGAAACATTGCACAAGATGAACAAAGCAGGCCTATTTCTGGCATCGAAAGTCTTCGGTCCTTATGCAGTTTCCGTTTATATAAAAGGTAAGCATACAGTCGAGATCTCGTCAAATCGAGAAATTCGAATATTTCTTTGGTAATTAACGAAACGACACTTTCGGTTTTGAATTATGTTCGAGACGTAACCTTTATCACGTCGAAATGGCTCGTCGAATGTAAAAGTAAAAAGTAATATCGCCAATTTCATGCTGGCGTATTTACGCCACAAGGTATCAACGTATTTATATTTTTCCTTGTTTTTGAACATTAATTAGAGACGATTCTTCGTATAGGTGTGATGTTTAATTAGGTGAACGATGGCGTTTGTGGGTGGGGGTTTATTGGCTGATGGTATGCGTAAATTTACGATTAAATTCTCTCTCGTACATCAAAGTAAATTTATAATTGCTGCTTTAACCTTCACATTGTCGACTGCATATTGTCGTATCATTTTTTTCCTTCTTTTTTTTTTATATTGATGCCATCTTTTTGTGTGTAGGTATCTACGCAATTTTATTGAACATCACAACATATTTTTATTGCGATTAGAACAAGGTTAATAAAATAATTTCGTCAGTTCGACTAATGCCGTAAATTGAGAAATCTTATCATTTTTGCTCGGTGATATAATAAGTTGAGAATTTATTATAGCTTATCGGCCCTGTTGTCGATTCGTTTATCGGAAAAATTTTCTTTTCTTTTGTATTTTATTCCACGATTTCACTCTATTCGCATCTCCTATCTTCTCTTCTTACTCGGTTTATTTGTCAAACCGGTCAAACCTCGCTCGCGAATGATTATGTTATTTATAAAAGTAAATATTAGCTTTATCTCGATCACGAACCAACGTATCGGTGTATCTATATTTATTCGTATGATGATTTTTTTCTCCTTTGTTTCTAGAAACAAGAAATATTATGCGACCTAAAGAGATAACAACCCGGAAGGAAGTGATCCAACTTGATTTCGATTCTGATATAGTGTAAGTACTTGCTACTGTGTGAAGTTTGATTATCTCGTGAAAAGCAGTCATGATGATACTGCATTTAAACCAAAATATTGGTCCAGAAATATCTGCATTTTTGTCGATAATTTTTTCGATGTCTAATTCAAACATCGATGTTGAGTGATTTTGATATTTTTGAACATCGATACCCTTTTCCCCAAAAATACCAAGAAATTGAGGATTGATATTTTTGATATCTAGATCAAGAAGTCTACTGCAATCCAAAAAAGTACAGGCCTCCAACATTTTTTTTAAAGGTTGGCCCTATACCTTTTCCTATCAATATTTCCACAATTTTTATTTTTTTTCATTTCACATTATTTTCTTAAAAAGGTAAATAAATCGAATTTTCTTCGAAGCCTTTGCAATAAAAATGAGTTCTAGTTCCTCTATAATCACAATATTCTCAAATTTCAACCTACTTTGACTAATATTGTGGACTATATGTACTTAATGCAGGGCCTCCCTTTTTTTCAATGGGATTTGACGTTTGACATCAGAAAACATTGGAAACGAGCAAAAAAATTTTCTTAGGCAAAATAATGCAAAATTTTCAAACATCACTTCAAAACCTCAAAATTCATCTCAATTTTGATTTGTGTGATGAACTAGAAACCAAAAAAATCATTCAAAAAGGGTTTGAAAACCCTGAAATCGAATGAAAATGGCCAACCTTACTACCTGAGATCTCTCAAACTTCTTTCTTTCCATTGATCCCAAATTTGCATTATATAAATAAAATGAGTCGTGCATATTTTTGAATTGTTTAAAAATTTTGCACAATTTTTCCATAAAATACTTCTTTTTATGTTGAATCTCACATAAAAAACAGAGCCTGGAAAATAATCCCAGATGGGAAAATTTTAGTCATTTCATTTTCAGAAGAACACAGGGAGGGAGGTCTTCATAAATATGAAAAAAATGGGTTTGAACTCTTTCAGTGATTTTAGTCATTTTTTTTATAGTTTCAAAAAAATTGACAAATATTATTGCACTTCGTTTTCAAAATTTTGAACACTTGCTCAAAACGTTTTTCCTTAGTGAAAGGAGGGATGGTTTTTGAAAAATAGGAGCCTCTGCAAAAATTGCTCATTTATTTTTCTTCCATGACTGTTCTTCTCGTTCCTAGGATTTCTTTTAGTTTTCAGGTAAATGATTTAAATGGTACCGACAATTCGTAAATTTTTTTCGGATTGAACTCGTGAGGGTAGAAAGAAAAATAAATGCTGTGAAACTATTAAAAATGTCTATGACGAGGGAAATTTTTCGAGTCTGAGCGAAATAGGGGCGAGAATTTTTACAAAAAAGTCATACGTAGGTATTGAGCCTCCAATTACCTTTTTTAAAAAAGATTTCAAGCATCAGGAATTTTCTTTCCATTAAATGCTCCTTCGTTCAATTACCCATTAAAAAACCGAAATTTTGAATTTCTTTTCAATGTACCTAAAGAATGCAACATTTTTTTAAAAAAATTGAGAATTTCAATCACCAAAATGTTTATTTTTTTCAACCTTGGAATTTCAATAAGATTTCTTTCCGGATAAGTAGGTATATATTTAACTATCTATATGGACAAAATTCATGGCTCATCAAGTTGATTTCAAAAAACTGATATTTTTTTTTCAAGGAAGTCTTATGAATGAAAATAATCTAAAAATTTATCCAAAAATTTTCTGCACAAGAAACTTCAATCTAATAGAAAATTGGTACTTTTACTAAAAAAATATGACCAAATTATGAAATATAGGTGCTTACCCTTTCCAAGGCTTTTCAATTGTATTTTTCAGAAATTTTTGTACATACCTACCATTTTTGAACCTTAGGAACTGCATCATTAAATCTCATAGTTTTCGAACCAGCAGACACCATTAGAATTAATTTTTTTTTAATATTTATTTATCGGTGCCAACCTCACCACGTCAAACCAATTTAAAAAATCTTAATTTTATTTCGATTTTTTTTTTGCAGAATCAACACAATGGAAAGTGATGCTGCCAAAGATGAACAATCTTTCGTACTGAATTCTGCCGAATTGCCCGCTTTACATGACGACGTGTACGATGATGTAATTGAAACTATCGATCATCATGACTCGTTAATGGCATTCTATTATATGGACGACAGCGATAAAGTGAGTTGTCAGCGATTATTATTTAGATCAGCTGATTCCATCTTGATAGGCATTTGATATAATCGTGCTACTCGTTGAATTGTCATTTTTTCATTCAGATGAACGTGGTAGAAATCTTCGACATGACTCACGGTCATACTAAAGAATGTCACGATACTACTGACGCTGAGCAAGTAGACGTTGAAGAAAATCATCTCAGTCATAGTCAACATAATCAACATCACAATAATCACAACCATAATCATACGCAGGCGACTTTAACTCATACTTATATGAATGGTTGGAAATTGGAAAATGGCGATATTTCTAGTCTGATTCATGCAGTCGAAGGTATTGTATTTTTCGTTGGTGTTTTTTTTTTAAGGCACAGATTTTGAAAAGAGGGAGAGATGGAAAATACCTTTTTCCTTCAAAAGTCGAAAGTGGTTTGAAAATATTAAAAATGGATACTTTTTTCAATTTTAGAATATTATTTTTAAAGAAAAAATTTCCAAGCTTTAATGAACAATGTTTTCATTTTCGATCACACAAGTAACAAAAAATTTTGAAAAAATTATACAAAAACTATGTTTTTTGTTCGTTTTTTTTTAAAAAACTCGTTTTTTAAAATTCATTTATCTAACGAACCTGTTCTTTTCCATTTCTTTTTTTTTTTTTTTTGGCGAAAATCACGTTTATTCAAATTTTTCTAATCGTTTGAACCGGTTTTGATTCATTTTTCATTTTAAAAAAAATCCACTTTTTACCATAATTTGACACCCTCCCTCATGAGAACACCCAAAAAATTTGAAAAATTTTTATATCCACCTACCTTTGCCCCTCCTCCCTCTTCAACGTTTAGATCTTCGCCTTCTTTTCTCCACATTTTTAGTAAGTAAAATTAGACGAAAATAGAATTTTTTTCTTAAAAACTTATTTATCGTTTTCAGATGACGATAAAAATAGCGTTTCGAGTGCAACTGACTCCAACGATCAAACAAATATTTCTTCGGACCCGGAAAGCGAATGGAGCAGAAAAAACGACCCGGTTCTACCCGAAAAACATCCAGAACCCGAGAAACATTTTACCAAAAAAGCTACAAAATCAGTAATCGTGGTTAGTTAAAATGTTGAAAGCAAAAAACTGTTCAAATTGAAGATTTACCAACTGATTTTTTCAATGGTATCGATTTTTTTTTTTCGTTTTTGGAATCTCGTTTCGTAGAGTGTTCTTTTTTTTTGGTCGTTAAAGTATTTTCATTCCTATCGATTTCTGTTCCTTTTTTTTTCTCAGTTAATAATCAAAGTTTTACCGGAGAGGATTTTTTGTTTTTATTTTATTTTTTGTTCTTTTTTTTGTAATTTCAGTATTAGCTTTGAAATGGATGTTTAGATAATGATGCTATGCTGAAATATAAGATTTCGAGTTCTGGTCATGGTCTAATCTGATCTTTTACTTTTTTACTCGTGGTCTGATGATGTATTTTATCTATTTATATTTCGCCTACTGTCAAGTAGCGAATTTTTCGATTATTTTTATTACGATTTTTATTTTTTGAAAATTATTTTCGAAGAATTTGCGTTCAAGTTTATAGTGATTACGAATGTTATATTATTATTTTTTTTTTATAACATAAGATGGATTAATTATTTAGACTGTGATAGACTTAAATATCTATGTGAACGTTTACATAGAATATTTATTTTCACAAATTACTAAATATTAATGATTTTCCTTTCGTTATTTTTTTTTCGTTCTTATTGTATTAATTTTTGTTTTGTTTTTATACGTTTCTTGTTGGTTTGTTTTTGTCATGTTAGCTGTTGTACTTATCTGCTGTAAAAGGTGAGGGGTGAATTCTTTGAAACTTTTACAGTTGATAAAAGCAGACGATTTTTATCAAGATTTAGAAACACAACCCGGTGGAATAAAATCGTCAAAACAAGGAGCCCTTCGATGCTTCAGATGAACTTTATTTTTATCAATTTCATCGATGTATTTTCTATCGAACTTATTGTTTCTTTGAAAACAGCCAACGTTGAATAAATTTTTATCGTTAATCGGAGTTGTCTTTGATTATTATTTTTTTTAATATTATAATTTGAACCAACAGTTGTCTTTTTTGGGTACTTAGGTAATAGGTACCTAGCACCTACTTCAATCCATAATTCAAAATTTTTTCAGTAATTAGAGCAAAACTGAAAATATTTCAAATATGTTTAGAAAGAAGTTTCTAATTTTTGAAGAATTCGTTAATTTTTTAAGAAAGTTTTCATTTTACAAAAATTCTAAAACCATTCAAAACCATTCAAAAATTTTGAGGTTCTTGAAAATTGTACGTTCAGTCAAAAATTTGTTAAATTTTGAGAGATAATGTTAATTTTTAAAAATAAATTTCTTACTTTATAAAAAAAAATCGTCGAATTCTTCAATTGCAAGTCCAAATATTCCAACAAAATATTTAAAAACCACAGCGAATGAATTTTTGTGTTTCCACCTTTAATTCCTTTTTTTTTTCCAAAATCGGAAAAAAGCTTTGCCAAATGATACCTTTTCCATTCTCAAAAATTAAAAAACAAAAATAAAATAAAAAATCCAACAACTTTTTATTTTTCTCACCCCATATGCCCATGTCCCCAAATGATCTTCACTTTAACCAAAATAATTCGAAGTTTGTTGTTTTCATTTATGGCGAGGATGATACCACGGAGAGGAGAAGTTGTTGTTCTAGGCTTTCAACAAGTATTAGCCTAAAACTGATGGAACTGAGATTTTCAATAGATTTTCATATAAAAATTAATGAGAATTGAGTTTTTTTTTTCAATCTTATTACGTTTTGATTAAACCAAAAACCAGTACATGGAGCAACAACTAAAAAGCCGGCTGCTCAGCTCATCTAGTTGTCGGCGGACGGCCAGCGGTTCTCACCTGCTGGTTTCTCGAAATCGAAACACCTGGCGCTATACCGACATCGATGGAAGAGCGATGCGGTGGAGCACCAGAATCCCAGCGATCGCACGCGTCACATTCGTATCGTCCATCGTCCTAGGTATCTTATGCAGTTTCACCTACCTTGTTGGGTTTAACTAATGAATAATTGATGGTAAACGCGGTCCCGCGCCAGGTGCGACTGCCAAGACGTTTCGCCGATCTACGTCGCGTGTAGATGAAAATATTTACATTCGCAGATCGATGGGAGATAGAAAACAGTGGAACGTGAGATGAGTCAAGTTTGCCTTTGATAGGCAAAATTATGATCAATCTATATGCAAATTTTACTCACGAGTTACGATTCAGCATTAATATGAGGGTTCTGAAGAGCCTGAAAAGAATAGAAATGAAAAAAACCGAGTCTCTCCATCTAAGAAATGTTAATTAGAAAATTCGTTAGATCTTGAAAGTGACCCAAAAAAAGAAGCAGCTCCACCTTCTGCTCCCAAAAATGCAAAAATTAGGTTTTTTCTAGTCTTTGATGTTATTTTTTCAATTTATTCATCATAAACTATACGAATTGACAATTACACAATAGTTCAAACAAAAGACTAAAACAAAAAATGAAAACATTTATGATCTTCACCAGAAAAAAAATTGATGGAAAATTGAAAAATATTACCCTGAAGAACTGGCTGAAAAAAAACAATATTTGACGGATGGTAAAAAGCGAAGATCCAAACTTTCAACAGAAAAATTTCAGTTTTCGATCGAAAAATTTCAAAAAAATGCCTTTCTGAGATGAACTTTTTTGGCCCTTCTAAAAACGCTAGGTAACGTATTTCATAAAATCATTTTTCACCAAAAAATCATTCAGGTATAACTTTTTGAACCGATATTCAACATTTTTAAAATAATTTTTATCGGCATATCTCAAGAATTTTTGACCTTCTTTGGTATAATTTCTATAAAACTGATCTTAAATTCATGATCAGGGAGCGGATAAAAATGCGGTTAAAATGGGCAAAATATGCGCTTAAATATGCGCTAAAAAACCCCAAAATATGCCCTACAAACGTAAAAATATGCGATAACGATATGGGTGTCTATTTAAAGGGCGTAAAGAGCTGAACCTAGTTCTAACCTTTAAAGGCTGAGAATGGGATAAAAACAATCGATCAAACCATTTATGTAATTAAACGAGTGAAAATCAATAAAATTTTGGCAAAATCAGACGCAGAGAACGAAGGTTGAAGATCTGGATAAAAAAATTTGATTTTTTTTCAACTTTGAAGTAAAGAAAAAATCCTTTTTTTTTTTCAACGCATGTGTGAAAAAATATTTTTAAAATGTGTATTTTTTCGATTTTCAAAAATGAAATACTGGAAATTACCAAAATATGCGCTAAAAATGAGAAAATGGAGAAAATATGCTCTAAAACAGTAAAATATTCGCTAAAAATGGCCAAAATATGCAAAATAATGCGTTTAGAGGTAAAATATGCAAAATATGCGGTAACAAATATGGCTCATTTTGCTCAGAAAGACTCGAAACGTAAAAATAGCTTACATATGCGACTTCTTACTCAAGACAGAAAAACATGTTTTTGCATTAAAATCCGCTCCCTGTTCATGATTAAGAAAATTAGCCTGAAAAACTTCCATACTTACAGCCACCTACATTTCCATTTCGACAATAAAAATAAATCAAAATTTACGATGTTTCGGAAACAGGCAAGGGAAAGGGACGCGGACAGACGGTTTAAAAAATTCACAAATCACTAATTGAAAAATGGTAATGAATTTTTCCTTAAAAAATTTTCAATCGCATATCAAAAACTCTGATAAAATGTTGAGTCAATTTGAGGTAAAATGAGTAAGTATTTCATATTTCTACCGTTTTAAAATGAGAATTTATAATCCAAAAATTTCCCAAAGTACTCGTTTCACTTTGAAGTCCTTCATGGCCAAAATTATCATGCCCTCATTTTTTCTCTTCGTCAAATAACAGCCTACCTATTTTCTATGTCTGTCAGGTGTTTTTTTTCCACCCACCTCAATAGGGTCCGATAAAAAATTTATTTTCACTGCACCTTTTGAATATTCAATATTCATCAACTAATTCCTGATTTAATTTTGGACTTTAATCACATTCCGTGAACTTTGCACCCTCATTTTACCAAAAAGATGAATTGAAAAATGACGTTCATTTTTTACACCCATTTTGTGAAACCAATTTTAATCATTTGGAGCTCCACTGAAGTACCCCTTTCACTGCAATACTACTTTTTGATCTTTGAACCAAGCATAATTTGATTTTTCACCTTCTTTATTCTTTTTTCTTTTTAAATATCAGAAATATTTCATTACATGTTGATAAGTATATATTAATGGCGTTTGGATGCAGGATGTAGATAAACCTTGCTGATTAGTCAAGGCCAGATATGGAATATGTAGATTTGGTATCTTATCATTTTTGCACTATTTTTTTGAAGAAGATTCTGATAAGAAATTTTACAACATAATACACTATCTCAAATGGCATTTGAATAGCTACGCTCACTATTGCTTTTGTTTTCTTTTTCAATCCAGAAAAAAAATTTTCAGTTAGGAACTCGAAAGAAGGAGCAACGCTAAATATTGCGAGAGAAGAGGTAACAGAACTGTCTCCTCGAAATATTAATAAAAAGTGGTTTTATTTGTTGCCCGTGTCGCAAATATCAAAATTTCAGATCGCTGGGTGCCCATTTTGAAAATTAGTCGAGGAATATGCGATCAAAGTTTCAATTTTACATCAATTTTTATGGGTTTCAAATGGAAAAATTTTTTTCTTTAAAATAATCATTTAATGTGACCAAGTGATAGTCCATGTCGAGAAAACCGAATAATATACAATACACTTTTTGCCTAAATTGTATTCTGAAGGAGTAAAAAAATAAAACTCGAAATTAGAAATCTTACAATATTTCTTAAAATTTTGTTGAGATAGGCAAAAAGTGTACATCATATTTTTTGTTTCTCTAAACATGAACTATTTATTGGTCAATCAAATGATGATTTCCAAGAAAAAAATCCTCCCCCCCCCATCTGAAATACATGTGAAATTCCATGTAAAATCAAAATTTTGATCGCATATGCCTGGACTATTTTTCAAAATGGACACCCAGCGATCTGTAATTTTGATATTCGCGTCACGGGCAACAAATTAGACCACCTTTCATTAATATTTCGACGGGACTGTTCCGTGACCTCCCTCGAACCAAAAGTTGAATCAAAAAAGGACGTAACTTTTCACAAATAAAAACCTAAATCAGTGTCCGAAATGTGCAAATGAGTTCATCACAATAAAACACATCCTAGACTCCTGTGCACAATTTACAAAAGAAAAAACAGATATCCTAGGACCAAACTTCAAATATACAGATGTCCAATTTGACAATGAAGAAATGTGCCAAAAATTATTTAAATTCCTTCAAGCAACTAATTTGTTTTCTAGTATATAAGTTTGTTTATTCTTACACGTTTTCTAGTTCCATTTTTGGCTTTGTTATAATTTATTTCTTTATAATGCTTTTCTATTAATTTGCTGTATGTATCTATGTAGACGCTAAAGATCAAGATGTCGGGCGTCTCTAAATAAACATTATATGAATGAACTTTTCATACTTCTCTCTTGTAGGGGAAGGGGAATTTCAACAATTTTCATGCAATTTTTCTCTGTTTAAAATAAAAGTGTATGCCCAATTGCTCAAAATACCTCTGAAATACAACTCAAAATCTTCTAAGAAAAACAAATTCAGTTGGTATCTGTACCTACCTACAAAATTTTTGTAAATATCTATACCTACCTATTTTTTTTTTTTTTGAAAATTTTCAACTGCTTTCAAACCATCTCATTATTTCCAAAATGAGAACTTTCCCAAGTATAAAATGTTGAGAAAAACGCAAAAATTGGTTAAAAAGTTGATATTTTGGCGTTTTTCGCGAAATTTCATTTTTCACCTTAAGGGTGGTCGGTTTCTCATGGCGCGTCACAATTACTACCATTCTCGAAATTTTCGTTTTCATCGAATTCAGTCATGAAATTTTGTGTATTTGCTTGCCGTCTCCGAAATAATTTCGATTAAATTGTTAAATCATTTAATTTTTATCAATCCATAGACTAACCCAATTACTCAAAAAAAAACCTTCTTTTTTCAATTTCAGTTAAATTTCTCACGCCAGCCTTTCGAGGGTTGGAATTTTCGTAATAAATAGCAAAGATTGTTGATGAATAGAGGACTTACGAAGGGGAGGCGGGGGCGGTGGATAAAAAAGAAAACCGTTGATATGCTCAGGTATAGATATACGTTTGTATACCAACATACTTCCGTATAGGTTAGGTATACACATAAGGTAATCGAGTGGTCGCTACTTTTGTACCTGCACCTGGTACTTTTAATCCTCCACCCATGGCTACCATCCGCACTACCTATAACTACAACTAGTCCGCGTATAACGCGAATGCAGGAGGCAAGAATCACCTCGAAAGAATTACCATTACCTATGCTAGACCCTAGACAGCTGCCGCGATCGCAGGTCGCAGATTCGGTTTTACATCCAGTTTCAACATTTATTCGTTCTAATATTATTTTGGGTTCGGTAGAACGAACATGTTTGTGACGATCAGCTTACTTTTCTTACTCTTTCTCGTCGTTTATCTGGCCTTTGTAGTGAACCTACTCTAATTGTAACCCTCGTTTCACAATCTCGCGAACTCGTATTCGAATATTCGCGAAAAAAAAATTGAAAAAGTGAATTAAAATATAAGTGCAGTGTAGTGAAGTGTAGTGTGGTGCTACTGCACCGTGCCTTACAGGCAACGGGTGAAAATTGACCAAGAAGACGATTGGAATTAGCTGCAGTTAAAATGTTGTCCTTTGATAAGACCAAGTCAAGAAGACATGGGAGCTTTTCAACGTACTTGTGTTTCATTTACTTTTTCATTTTCCAACACGTTACGAGTGAGACGATCGATTTGAAGCAACTTAGCTCGCAAATAGATGCGTTGATTCTTCAAAGGCAAGACGATTTCAATAAATTGGAGGCGATAGCGCGAAATTCGGTAAATAAGGATGCCGAAATTGATCAATTACGAAATGAGATCAGGGATTTGAAGTAAGCATTGCTAAGGTTATCATGGTACGCAAAGGGTGCAACCGGATCAAAATTCGCACCCCCCCCCCCAAAAAAAAACACTGTAAAATTTCGAATGTTTTTTTTACTTCCTGGCACAAAAAAAATTCAAACAAAACTCACCCACTGACCCTCACCTTCAAACAACTGGGTCGAATTTTGATTTTGGGATTAAAATTCGACCCTAAACTCAAAAGTTGTTTCACTAAAGTGCAATGAAAGTCCTAAAAATTGAAAATTTTATGGCTAAAAAATGACGATCAACTTCTAAAATTGGTTCGAAGAGTCAGAAAACATAATTCTGGATACCTCTTTAGATAATTTGAAAATTTTCAATTTTTGTCCCCCCCTCCCCCATCAACTTTTCGGTTTGTAAAATCAAAGTAACTCCAAAATGGATTCAGCGAGAATAAAGAAAATACGAATTTTGACACAACAATCAACAGAAATGGTCCCTGCCGTTTTTCTTCACCAGAGGTGATCTAAAAAAAAACACACATGAATTTCGATCTATTATTAGAAAATAACATTTAGTTCCCATCCCTCTCCTCAAAAGGTGACTTCTGAATTTGGGCTCAAAATAGCCTTAAATAGAACTGTGGAGATTTCAGGCACGTTTCCTTTTCTAGGGAATAATTTTTCAACTTTTTCAAGCTCTTTCTTGTGATTTTTTGATGCACTGGCCAATTCCCCCCCCCCCCCGGATACGTTTCAAAAGAAAACCTAATCAATTTCTAAACAAATTTGAAGAATTGAAAATCTCAAATCTTGAGAACTCTCCTAAGATTCAAGACTCTGACAATATTTTGCGCTTGTTTGGAATTTTAAAAAATTGACTAAATTTTAGACGTTGAATCTGATTTTATGCCTTCTGTAAAATTTGCTATTTCGGAGTAAACGTCCAAATTTTATTCATTAAAAGACAAGGACTCAATTATCTCGGACCTAAGACTGTGAGGTCAAAATCCAATCATGAGGATTTCAAGTTCGATTCCAAAAAACCCTTCTAGATTGCCCCTCTTCCTATCTTTCAAATTCGATTTTTCGATTCCAAGAATCCCAAAACCCCCCTCAGAATTGCCCCCTCCGCCAATCGATTAAATTCAATTTTTGGGCCTATCTGGCTCTCTCTACGAGCTTATCTATCGATGCAATGCAGATGCAGCGTAGCAGCAGGCAAGCATCTCGTTAAACATCTGTTGCCTTGGTTATTCTTTGTAGCCGCGACTGAAGGCAGGTGCCAGCTGAATTCCGTAGCGATGGCTCTTCGTGTCAGTCGCTATTCACGTACTTGGATTTTCTCCATACATAAACCTACTGTCCTGCATTACCTTTGCCTATAATTATATAGAATAAATTTATAACAGCAAGGTAACTGAGGGACATAGGTGATAATTCTTACTAAATAGGTTTTCCAATTATTAGGTATAGGATGTTTTATATACCTATCCAATTAATCATACTTATTTTATTTTCATTAGATTGGAATTGGATTCGGTGAAAGCCAAAAGTTCCTCGACAGATTGTGCAGATGGTGGCGCAAGCAATGGTGAAGGAGGAGGCGGCTGCAGTAATCGAATGAAAAACGAGCAACTAACTGTCGAATGGCTGTCCAATTCTATATCTGAAATTCGTGCAGAAATTTCAGAAATGGCGAAATGGTTCAATTCGACTATCGCGATACAACAGCGTCAGTCTTTTTCCACCGATATCTCGATATTGCAAAATGATGTGGTCAGTTTGAGACACGACGCGGAGCATTTGAAAGCCGACAAGGCTAAATACGACGCCAAATTGTCCGCCGTTGGAATGGATATCGATGCTATGAAACAATCTACGTCGAATGTTGCAGCAAAACTTGTCAACTTGACGCAGCAAGTGAGTGCTTAATTTGAATTATTTCCCTACAATGGGGAAAATGTAGAAAAATTATGGAATTTTCGACAAAAACAGGTAAAAAAAATTGAGGAATTTTTGACAAAAATAGGTCAAAAGAATTATGGAAATTTTGACAAAAATAGGTAAAAAATTATGGAATTTTTGACAAAAATAGTTTAAAAAAATAGAGAAATTTTTGACAAAAATAGGTAAAAAAATAGAGGAATTTTTGACAAAAATAGGTCAAAAAATTATGGAACTTCTGACAAAAATAGGTCAAAAAATTATGGCATTTTTGACAAAAATAGTTCAAAATTTTTTGATAAAATAGGTCATTTTTAGGGACAGAATTCGCAAAAAATTGTACTGAAAAAATCCATTGAAAATAGACGGTGAAAAATTTCACTGAAAGAAAACAACAGAAAACTTTACTCAAAACAAACATTCGAGAAAAAAATCGCTGAAAAATCAGTGAAATCAGAGAAATTTGATGAAAAATTGGTGAAATTGTTTGAAAAATCAGAAAAATTTTGCCGAATAGCAAAGAATTTCACTGATTTTTCCTGTGCTGAGAGCAATTATGACTTCGAATGTGATGAAAATTTGCAAATTACGAAACCAAAGAATAACTGCTAATTTTTACGAAATTCGAATCTTTCACTCTACACCGAAAAAACAAATCAAAACATTTTCGGCCTTCAAGAATAATTCGTGGAAAAAATTTTATCTCGCGTGTAAAAATTTTTCCATCCCTCCGACCCATAAAATATGGTATTTTAATAATTAAAATTCTTCTTTTCGCAGATTCGCGTGCTATCGACATACGTGTACGATTTCTCGAATACGATGAAGCTCTCGAAAAGAAAACACTTAGCTGTGTTCAAGGTGAGACACTCGAGAGACTGTGATTTCTGAATATCAAATCCGGTAATAATTACCCATATAATTTCGTGATTGGTTTTCCCCCAGAAAATGTTGGTACTGAATGAAAATCCGTTGAAAATGCAAGTTTATACCACTACGAGACGTCAACGTCGCGTAAATCGTCATAAAAAATTAATCGAACGCAGCCGCGATTTTGACGACGCCCTTCAAAGATCCAGCAGTTTTACACCACAACAGCCGCTGCCGCCGCAGTCATCACCAATGACGGGTAAACAAGACAAAGCAGAATTGGAGAAACGTGTGAGAAAATTGGAAAATTTAATGAACGAGGCGACCTATCGGAGTAAAGGACAAGAGAAGCTTCGTTCGTCGATGCTGGAATTATTAGAATCGGTAGAGAGTCTGGAAGCGAAATTCGAAAACGTTACGCCCGTGTTGAAGAAAGAAATTTCGAAAATGGAATTCTCCTTGGCTCAAATTGTCGCTAATCTGTCGATTGCGCGAGAACAACGGGTAAATATCAAAAAATACACTATAGCCAAGTACATCTATGTACTTTTCAGAGACGTTCTTTCATCCCCCCCCCCCACTCAAAAAAAGGCTTAAAAAATCAAAAATTCGTATCCTTCATTTTTTACAAGAAACCGAAATTTTTAAACATTCTTCAATATAAATGTTCAGGACCGAGATAAGATGCCCATTGTCCACCAATTCGACCAAAATTTCGCGACTTTCAGATGCTTTTTATCACGATTTTTCTCACAGTTCGAATATACCAAACGTCACCGAAAAAAATCATGATTCATTTTTTTTCGCTTTGGAATCCCTTCCACATTCTTTCACTAACATGATCCTTGGTCAAAAAATGTAGAAAAATTTACCAAAAAAATATGAGGGGTGAGGATCAGGTACAAATAAAGATTGTTTTTAGGACATAATACAAGCCGAACTTTTATTTTTTTCAGGAAACCAACAGAATATTGGTGATAACGGTGGCCGAAAATTTATCGGATACGCAAAGAAAACTTGCTCGTTACGAACAACAATTTTCTGCTTTTAATCCAAAAAAAATCAGCAACAACGATTCAACATTACCTTTCTTCAGTTCGTCTCATTCGATCGATCAAATCGTGCAACAGCAGCAGGTGAGAACAACTACATAAAAACAGCTAAAAATATGTCTACTAAATCATAGGAGTGATAATTCTTATATTTTCAATTACTTACTTCAAATTAATAAATATTATGTACATTGTACATACAAGTGCTTGAAAATTGCACAGCTTGCCCAATAAATAAATAATGAGCTAAGGGGGGGGGGGGAGAGTCATTTTTCTACAGAAAAAATTAACCAAGAGGAAAATAATTGCAAAAAAAAAAAAACAATAAAAGTTGGCATTTTATAATTTTCCTAAATATTCCAGTCATTAGAGATTTTTTAGATTCTCATCTTCAATTAACCTAAAACTCAATATGTATTTTTAATTTCAATGACCTACGTACTTCAATGGAAGTACGAATTAGGTATTCAAAAAAAAACCCTCATAAATCGCTAACTTATTTTTGAAAATGTATTCATCCTGTAGAATTCGACGCAACTTCCCGAAGGCGATGACGCGATTCCAATCAGCAATCCAATATCGACGCTGTCAAAGTTATTCAGCTCCCTGTTGAACCAATACGCTGCCTTTCTTCGAAGACTACCAAAAAGTAAGCTCTTAATCAAGAGAACTACTTATTAACATTATCACTCAAGTATGTAGATAACAACCCAGGTATGTGGTACCATTTCTAAAGTTTTTTTTTTTTTCGAAAAATCAAAGAAAAAGTAGATTTGAATATCAATTTGAATATCACACCTCTTCTCTCAAGTCAATTTTTTAAAAATTAATGAATAGCCTAAAAAACACCTTTTACAATCACACCCCCCCCCCCCCAAAAAAAACTTGAACACCTCGCTCGATTTCTTCATTTTTTTTCATCAAATCTGAGTCAAAAAAATTGTGTTCCCCATCTTGAAAACTTTATTCCTAAAATAAATTTGACCATTTTCTTAAAAATGAAAGTTGGACCCAGTTTGACTTAAACATTAAAGCCACTGTCAAAAATTTTTAAAAGAATGCATAAAAATTCAAACAGGTGGTTTTGAAAGTTGATCGTTCGGGTTTCGTTTAAAAATATCCATTTTCGAGTCTAAACAAAAGTTTCGGTTTCGTATTCGTGGAGCAGACTCAAAGTCAGAGGTACAGGGCCCCGACTACCACGACTTGAATAGACGGAAATAAGCTTCGATGCATTTTGTCGGTGGCGGCAGCGGTGCAATAAATTACTCGCTCCTACCGCACTCACATATACAAATTTTACATCTGCACCTGGCACTTCGGTATTTATTTCCACTCTTTCTTACGTCTTGACTTCCTGTTACTTTTGCACGAAGAACATTCTTATTTTATTGAGAATCATGTAAGAATACTTCAAGTACATTAATAATGTCTAACGGATTTTTTTCTCGAAAATCATAACCCAAGATGGGTATCTATCAAGTACCTTTTTCAATTTTTGAGAAATCTCTTCCCTGGTTCAAAAAAATCATTGATTATTAAGCCTTGGAAATTTTTCTCTAGAAAAAAAATTACAAAACAATTGAAAAAATTAAAAAAATTGAAAAAAAAACCTTCTAGGTACCTACCTATCTACTGAACAATGAGTAGAGAGAATATAGGATTTTTCAGCTAAAAAATTATTAGTTTTTTTCACAATTCATTGACGTAAGTTGAAAAATAATTTCTGTTTTTTTTTTTTTTCATCACTTTAAAGTGTCTGTCAATTTAAATAATTGTTTGAAAATTTTCTGCTTTTCAAATTCAATTTTATGAGTAGGTAGGTATATGAAGGTTCAATGAACAAAATGGGAAAACATAAATTGTAGAGCATAAATTTTCGAATAAACAGGATTCGATCCATTTTTTCTCACTAATTGTAATTTTCAACGTATTTTATGAAAACTGAATTTGAACTTTTGACTAGAATATTCAAAAGCTTGAAATTTCAGCTTTCTGGAAAAAAATGAACTCAGTACAATGAAGCAATTTCACGTTCTAAAATTCATGATCTATTAATTTTTTTCATGAATAACCATCCTTTTTCTGAGAAAATTGACTTCAAATGTCAAAAATTCTCAAAAAGGGTAAAAAATTTTGAACAAAAAATTTTGATTCTGAAAAATTTCAACGAAATTTTTACACTTTTTTTCATGATCAGAACAAGAAATATTAGGCAGGTACCTATCAAAATTACCTGTTGAAAAATGTGCATTTTCGAGTGAAGCTGTGAAATCGACCAGAGTATTTTTAGCAATTTAATTTTGAAAAAAAGGGAATTATTTTACAAAATTGCATTGATGTATGAATTTGAGTCAAAACGAAGCGAATCGAAAACGAAAAATTTTTGTGAAAAAAAGAGATCTTTAAAAGCTGAATTTTTTTCTTTCACATTTGAACTTTTTTTTCATTTTTTTCACTACCTTCATAGAAATTTTCATCAAATTCATTGTTTTTTCAATATTTTCAATACCTACCAACCAATTGGAACCCCTGTACTATAGATTACGGATAATGTAATGTAATAGACTATTAATTTATCATTGAATTTTTTTCTCAAATTTTTCTCACCATTTTCTATTTGATCATCTAGGTTGCGATGAAATTGAGGGTGAATCTGATCTATATCTGATTTCGGTTGACGACCTCATGCCAATTCTCGTATTTTGCGAAAAAAAATCAAACCTCATTGGCACCGATATCGTTGCTGCAAATTCGTCGAGCTCTTACATTGTAATTCAACGACGAACAAATGGTCGAATGGATTTCAACAAAAATTGGGAAGAATACGCCCATGGATTTGGAAATTTAAGAGGTACGTAAAATAAAATATTTTTCCATGGCCATCATGAACATCAAGAAAGTACCTAGATGTAAAATTTCCTCATCGTTATTTCAGGAGAATTTTGGTTAGGAAACGAAATCATCCATAGACTGACCAAAAACAACGACACAGGTCTCAGAATTGAACTAGAAGACGAATCCGGACGACGATGGTACGCCGAATATTCCACCTTCAGTGTAGAATCGCGACAGCAATCCTTTGAATTACACATCGGTGGCTTCTCCGGCAACGCAACAGATGCATTTGAATACCATAATCGTATGAAATTCAGCACCAAAGATTCGGATCACGACAAAAGCGAGATGAATTGCGCCGCCGATTACGAAAGTGGATGGTGGTTTTCGCATTGCCAGCGAGCGAATCTAAATGCCAAATATAATCTGGGTTTGACTTGGTTTGATTCCGATCGAAACGAATGGATTTCTATTGCGTCTACCAAAATGCTGCTTACCAAGCGTCAAACTCATCTTAATCCTCAGAAGAGCCGCCAGTAATGTAGACATCGATTCTCGTAATTAGGTTACTAAGAACCGGATATGGGCCACCGCGTTAAATACCCATACCGTAGTCGCATCGTCGCTAGTCGTTATAATACTTAAGTATCTGGTAATTTATTAATCTAGGATCGGCCTGAAAGCCACGATAAAAGAACTCCAATATACCTCGCGAAAAATTAGCGTCGTTAGGAAGCCCAAAGTGCTTGGGTTTATTTCAATTTGGCCCAAAAGTGGTCAAAATAATATCACGAGTTATTCGAATAGCTCATTTTGTAGAACTCAAATTGCTGATTGAAATGAAACGTCGATGAGCCTTTTAGGTTCAATTAAACTTGAAATAATAATTCCTCTCAAATTGCGTTACTTTTTTGGAAGCAATTTTTCGATAGTTTTCTTTCGTGCTTCTCTACTGAGGAAATTTTCGTCCAAAAAAATACAAAAAAAATTTCAAATTTAATACAGCTTTGTTAAGTTCAAACTTTTCTATTACATATTATCGAACTCCAATTTAGACCCCAAAATTTTGAAATTTTAGATCCTGAATTTTTCGTAGGTATCTAATAGCCAAAAATTTCCAGTGTAATATAAATCTGTGTAGAGGCAAAATTTCGGTTCAATTATCCAATCATTGCGACTAAAATTTTTCTCATTCTGCATAAGTAATTTTTTTCAATTCGAAATTTAATTTTTCTTCTTCCAAATTTCCTTATTGATGTGGATATTCAACTTGATTTTTTTTAACCTAATTTTCACACAATTTTTTTCGAAACAAAAAATTTGGAAAATTTTATTTTTATCGATAAAATTTTCCAAAAATATTGAATTATTCTTCTGAAATGATCTGAAAATTTCGACAGAATAAAAAAATTAAAATTTTCAGGCTTGAAAAAAATTCATCAACGTCCAAATTTTCATGGGGAAAATATCGCGAAAAAAAGAGAAAAAAATTCAAACTCGAAAAATTTTTAAGAATGCAGTTTTTGACAAAGAGGGAAAAAATCTTGATCATGAAATTTTCAAACGTTTTATGTGTATTGTTTGTACCTAGATAGGGGTGTAGCCATGAAGGTTTTGAGGACAGACCCCCTCCCCTCCCTCCTGTGAAGTCGAGAATTTATGTGAGAAGTCTTTTTTGTGACTTCCTCCTCCTAACCGGGGACGTTTCTGACCTTGGTTGATCAAGAAATCAATCGATTAATTTTTTAATTGTTTATTTTAATTTTAAGAAAATCTAGTAATAATAAAATTTAAAAATTGATAAAAGACTTCCTGATATTGTTATTAATAAAAATGTTGATTTATGAAAAATATGTGTGACCTGTAATGTCGAGAAATATTTTTCAATGATTTTTTTTTTTGAAGTTTATTCTCGGATTATCTTTAGAATTTTTAGAATAGGTACTTGAATAAAGAACACTTACCTTGTTTTTTAATTATAATGTTTTGTATCGAGTATTAAGTACCTAAGTAAATGACAGTCAAATAATATAGAACGGATTATTTTTACTTGTGCCTTTTTGTAAAATAAACGGAAAAAACTTCTATTTGAAATTTAAAAAATACATCTGCATTCAAAGTACAAAGGAAATATACCTAAGTACATGAAAATAAATAGGTACATGTACAATTCTCGCAAACATGCGAAACGCTTTCATGACGAATGTATTTTTAAACGATCATTTAAATTCATTACTTTTTTACTTCTTTTTATACGTACTGAAGTTTCAAAGTCCACGAATCATCGATGATAAGGAACGGGTACATTTCCGAAACATGCAGGTAGATTGTGTGAAACTTCGTCAGATGGGCCAAATGATTGAAAAATGAAGTAATGAAGATGAGGTTTTGATCGTATGTGGATAAATATGAGCAATTTTTCCACCGATCGCAAATATTTATTGATATTTATGAATATTTAAGTGTGTATTTTGATCGTTAACATTTTGTTTTTCATTCATTTTGGTTCATTTCAAGCCACAGTTACTCAAAGATCCTTCGCGAGTCTCATTTTTCTTCTCAACAGATAGATTATCCTTCGCTAAAATTACAGATACACTAGACACCAACAGGACGCATTTATTTCGAAAAATCTCCAGCTACATCTACGAAATTACATATTCATCTAACATCAGAAGTGAAAACATCGTACAGTTCAAAACAACAAAAAATCAAGTCAGTGACGTACCGAACGGGAGGGGAGGGGGAGTTTCCCCCTGAGAAAATTTTTTACTTGTGAGTTGGGAAAATTGAGCAATTTAACCACCAATTGGAAAAATTGAGCAGTTGGAAATTATTCGCTTTCTCGACTGAAAATTCATCATTTTCCCAAACTGAAAATTTATCATTTTTCCAATGGCTACATTCTTACTCTCCTCCCTCTCAAATAAGATGAAATAGGTAAGAATTTTGAAAGCTTTAAAGTATGGCAAAAATGGCTCTTTTAGGCATTAAAAATCTATTCGAGTTGGGATTTTCATGAGACCCCCCCCTCCCCGAAAAATGCCTTCGGTACGTCACTTAGTCAAGTGTCAAAAGGCAACTAAAACAACCCACCGGTACCGGCATCATACAAGAGATCTACTTCATGGCTGGGTTAAATATTCAAAGAAAAATTCCTGAACATGCCACTACGATACAAAGAGGCTGAAAATTTGTTATTCAACGGATAATATCTCGTCGGTACAGTATGAATGGTCGGACGATAAAACCCATATTGAATTGATGTTCTCATATACATCGGATGAATATTACTATACTTTTGTTCACCGTAATTCTGAAACATATCTGAGTTCAATTACACCGGATAAAAAGAGACTTCACCAAGTTATAAAACGATTAGTCAAATCTTATGATCTTATGGTATCTTAATGGAGCGTAAGAATAGAAAATTAAATCGTCGAAGAAATAAGCTTTTGAGGTACTTACATGGACGCTCAAAACGTTCCGGTAAATTTCCTTCGATGAGATAAAAATCCGATGTACGGGTACTCGTATCCATTATTACGTCAACAGAATAAATATAATCGTCATTTAATGGTATTAATTCTAAGCCCTGGCGAAGTTTCCATTGACGACGGATAAACATGGTGTACATGGTGGTGGAAAATTCAGGCTTCGGGGTACGTTTGATCGTTAAGTTCGAGTTTGGGAATTTTTAATTTTTTCTCTTGCCGAATGAAATCCTTGGAGAGTAGAAAGTGCGTGAATAATGCTCAGCGTTATTTTCTACGAACGGACTTGGACAAACTATTGCTCCTTTTAAAAAACCAGTTAGGCAGCAATTACGGTTTGAGTGTTACTGATGTTTCGAACCGTTGCGGTTCAGAAGGAAAACTTGTTTTCAATCAAGATGATGGCTTCAGAAAACATGGAGGGTTATTGGTTGTTCTCGTTTCTCACGTTACTAGTTGGAAGATTATATTTAGAGGAAAAGCTGAAACTTCTGAAATGTGAAATATCTAGGTCTAGGTATGAATTTCGATTTTTGGTGTAAAGTCTCTTGAAACTTAATGATCAGAGAGCATATCCTATTTTTCTCTTCAATTGTTTTAAAAAATTTGAATTAAAAAAATTTCATGCAATTTTTTTATGAAAAATTTTCTAATTTAGGAACCACATAGCCACGAACTTCACAAAAAAATTGCCCAATTTTCCAAGAGAAATTCTGATTAATTTATTAAGAGAAAATTCAACTAATTTTTTCAGAGAATATTGTACGAATTTTTCAAAGAGAAAATTTTCATCAAGTTTTTCAATTTTGGACCAATTTTTCGAGAGAAAATTTGACCAATTTTCCATGCGAAAATTCGATCAATTTTCCAAGAGAAAATTAACTGATTTGCCAATAAAAAATTTGACCAATTCACCAGAAGAAAATTTCATCAAATTTTTCAAGAATATATTTGACCAATCTTTACAGAGAATATTTATTGGACCAATTTTTCAAAAAGACATTTGACCAATTTTCCAGGAGAAAATATAACTAATTTTTCAAACGTGAAAATCTGACTACCAACTTAATTCTTTTTCATAAATACTTTGACCACCAAGCTTATTTTTTTTGTAAAAATTCAACGAATTTTTCAAGGAAAAAAAATGAAATTTTCACAAAAAAAGTTGATCTTATTATTAAAAAAAAAATCAAACTGATTTTTCAATACCTATAAAAAAAAAACGTAAAAATTGACTTGGTACTAAATTATTATTCTTTCACGTGAAAATTTGAATATTGAGCATGAAAGAAACCAAACATTTGATCAATTTTTCATCAAAAACGAACTAGTTGAAGAAATTGAAAATTTATGTCAACTGCTCGATGAAACGATGAAAAAATTGTTTACAAAATTCGAAGATTTTGCATTTACTGAATTCAAGAAGAACGAAAGCAAATGTAAAAGTGAAATTTAAAAAAATGAAAAATAATTTTAAAAAACAGTTTTTCGTTCCGGAGTAAAGATTTGTGCTCTTTTGTGAATAAATCTAAAATTCGAGACCATTTTCAAACCGACAGTACTTCGAATATAATACAAAAATTGTAAATGATTCGTTTGAGAAAGAGCTGAAAATTTTTGAGGTTCTTGAGCAAGCTCTGAGAACTTTGAAAAAAAAAGTGAAGAGGTCAGTGTTTGTCTTCGTAAGACGTAATAGGTAAAAATCGGACGTGACGAGTATTTTTGGTAGATCCTCGTATAATATACGAATAAGTAATGCACATTCTTTTCGCTTCGATAGCTTCGACGTACTTGAAAATACTTATTAACGATCGTCGTTCCGTTTAGGTACCGACCTATTATCATAATGAAAGGATACCTAAATAAATAAATAATTAAATAAATATCCAAGTACCTACTCACTTAACGAAGAAATGAAAGAACAGAAAACAAAAAAATAAACGCGGATTTAACGTACTTGTACAAGTGCGAGAATTGCGGAGGTGAGGACCCCGACAGACGGATATACATTCGAATAAGACATGATGCGTGATTATAGAGGATATACCGGGCATCGTGATGAAATGATCACGCATATTGAGCACTTAGCCTGCCTACCTTCTATAAATACATTATATTCAAGCAAATGAGCAAGGGTACAATGAATACTCAATAACTTTTTCTACAGAAAAAATCAAGTAATCGCTAAAAAAAAAATACAACCGTTGATTCAAGTTTTTTTGATTTAGAGACGCAGCACAGGATGTCCATAAAATTTCAAATCATTTTTCTTGGCTTTTTGGGAATTTTCTAGCACAAGAGGGCGGAAAACATACAGGTGGCTGCAATGACCATCGAAAAATGACAAAAAAATTTAAAAATCGCCTATGTGATTTTTAGAGCATAAAAATTTTCAAAAATGTGATATTTCTGACCTAATGAGAGGTATCTTTGCTCTTTTTAAGATGCATTTCTACAAAAGAATGGTTGGAAATAATCCTCAACAACACCGATCAATAATTTTCATTTAATAATCCAAGTAAAATATTGAAACCATTTCTGAAAATAATTTCCATTGAAGTTAAGCGACTTTCATTTCCTGTTTAGAAATTTGTAGAAGTGACAAGAAATTTTTCTATCAATGATGAGTGTTTGGTAAATACTTTTTTGGATGACTCTTTGATTACTCAATGCTTAGTGAGTATATGAATAAGTTGAGAAAAGAATGCAAACAAGACGTAAAGCAGCTGGAAATTATAAATTCGTTAATGAAGAATCGAAAAAATACGTCACTGAAAAGAACAGAAAATCTGAGACGGAAACAGAAAAAGATAAAAGAACGCGAAAATGACGAATTAGGTAATCAAGAATCCATTAGTAATGAAAGCTGACCGACAGAAGTTCATGGAAAAAAATATGAAGAACTTTCCATGTTGGAAAGAAACATGAATTTCTCGAAAAACAAACTGAAAAATTCCGATTAAATTTAGGAATCGGTATTTCTTTCTGTCGTGGTTTTTTTTATGATTTTCTTATTCAGTCTTGGAAAATGGGATCAAATTTTTTTATAAAGCTTGAAAAAAACTTCCATGAGAAAAAAATCACTGTAATTTTGTAAGGACGAATCAAAGTTACTCTATTTTTTCAAATTGAAGAATGAAAGTTATTATTTTGGAAAAAAAATCCAAATCCAAATTATTTCCTTAAATAAATACAAAAATCGAAGTTACTACCTTTTTATTATTATTATTATTATTATTATTATTAATTTCATTACTTACCCTGAACCATTACACTTCTTCAATTTTATTGTTACCTATTTTTTTCATGTTAGGTACGTGCCTTGGTCTAAAAAATTTGAATTTTGAAAATACGAATTCCATGTTTTTCGTAGATTTGCTTATATTAGGTAAATTCTGTTCATAGATTTTTTTAAAAACTTTAGCAGAATTCCTGTTAAAATAGCCTTTTTTTGAGGAAACATCTCAATCGATCTATGTATTTTTGTTCATTATACCAGACAATATTATGCCGGAAGATCGTTGAAAACCTCTCAAATTACTCACCCCCCCCCCCTCCTTCACAGAGTACTGCTGTGGTCGATTTCTACCGAGAAATATTTCTGAAGTAAGTACATCTTGCAGTTGAAAAAATTAAATTTTTCGCATGAAATTTTTTCATTTTTAAGGGTGTAGGCTGTAGGTATATTTTTGTCCCAAAATTCCACGTGTGACATGCCACAAAGAATAAATTCGCCAAAAATCAAGATGTGGGGCTGGAATTTTTTCATGAGAAGCTTCTTGTTGCCAAAGGATGGCTCTGACATGAGAAAAAAATTGGATTTGCTGCGAAATCAAAGAAATCTTAAAAATCGTATAATTTCACCCAACTTGAAGAAATTAAAAAATTCCCTATTTTTCTGAGGTTTTCCACCAAGTGAACACCACAGTTCACGATTCGTATTATTAGAATAAAAATTCATATGCATTGTTTTTTTACTTGTCCAGGAGGTAACAGTAGGCAATAAGCTGTGGTTGGATTAGCTGAGGCAAGCTTAAGCATTAGCGTCGGTCGTTTATTCGGCGGAATTAGCACTGTCGCTGGTAGCCACAATGCAACGGCTGCAGCTGCGGCGATATCTATTACCTGCCTATTTTACTTCCTAAATAATTTATTGTGGCGTACCTACATTCGACCTTGCCCCCAATATTCGTGTTAGGATATGTAAGTACGTAGATGTACTATACCAGGTAATTAGTTAATTATTTGTATTCCTCTTGCCAACCAGCGAAAAATTTTTCATCAATTTCCAAGTATTGTTCATCTTTCCAGAAATAAGTCTTTTTTTTTTGGTAAAAGAAGAAAACTCAGTTGAAAAAAAAATGTCAGCAGATTCAACTTTGTTTCGTCGTCTTAAAAGTCAAAAGAATCCAATAGCTTCTAGAGATATCTAATTGTGACCCTGAGATTGCAGCGAAAAAAAAATGAAAGTATACAAGGAAGATGAAAATTATTTCGCGATTAAAATTTCGAAAGAAAAGCACCGGTTCACAGAGTGTAGGGCTAAAATAAAACGAATGGAGTGACGAGTGAACGTTGATAAATTGACGCCTTGACAGCTATTCTTAGTTTTATTTTCAAGGCTCGATAAACTTCCGACTGCACTGCAGGATTTTGCGAAAAACTGCTTTCGATTTGTACAAGCAGCTTACCGGCAACAATTACCTACCGATATTGTGAAACGTGGTGCAGGTGGTAAAATTTTAGCAGTTACATCAAAGACCTTGAATTTTTCTGTACCGCACCCTATCCTAGTTGGTAAACGCTACTCACGTACTTGTACGTAACTTACAAAGGTGAGAGGTACATGAAAAAAAAATACCTTGAAATTTGACCAAATTCAAAGTGGAGGTTCATTTCGAGTTTGGAACTTGGCTTGAAAAATTACAGTTTTCTAGCTCAAATCTGTACAGAGACAGGTTCACTAAAGTAGGTACATTCATTTTACAAAAAAAAACACAGATTTTCATGAAGCAAAAAAAATACAATTTGAGCAACTGCACATTCCTAAACTATTGACTATTCCATTCGATCGATTCTAATTTTAGTATGGCTCTTATCCTTGGAAAAGTTACAGATGGTTGCAAAATGGAGATTTTCAATTTTCTGAAAAACGATCCTACGATTTCTTGGTCACCAAAATCCAATCAACCCTCAAAGAATCCATGAAAAATAGGAGATTTTATATTTCCATGCAGCCAAGTTCTCACTTCGGTAAAATATTTTACAGGGATCAAATTTTCCAATTTTTCAAAACAAAAATAGTTTTTTTCTGAATTAAAAAATTGACTGCGCTGAAAATTTTCAATTTTTGTATCAAAATGTTTTTTCAGCATTGATTCCTCAATTTCTATTGAATTTAGACGACTCATTATTGTTTTTAAAAAAAATATAAAATCTCAATATTTCAACAATCTGTAACTTTTCAAAGAAAAAAGGCCACCAATGAATCAGAAAAATATGGAGAAGCTGAAATGACCTTTTATTTTCAACTCTCCTCTTTTTTACATTATTTAAATTTGAATCTAAGGTAGTGGAGGGGGGGATACGATTTTTTCAAAAGTACCTTCGCCTTGGAAACCTCTTAGATCCATCCAATTTTGAGCTACAAAGCTGAAATTTTCCCTGGTGAGCATTGGTGCACCCAAGGGGTGGGCTCAAGGGGCTCCAGCCCCTCCTTGAATTTCTAAAAATGATTTTTTCCCGCAAAAATCTATAAAGTGCCTTTTTTTGTTTTTCGAAAAACATTTTTTCAAAAAAAATTCGCCCTCGTTTTGCTCGGGTATTATTTTAATCCTTTTATTTTAAACTTTGATAATTTTTGACTAATTTTTTAGTCAATTTCTCAATAAGTTTTCAATTTTTCTGAAAAAATTTATGATTTTTGACTGAATGCTCAGCGAAAAATGACTAATTTGAAATTTGACCCATCTCCCTTTTTTTTCAAAATCTCAGCCCCCTTAATTAATTTCTGGGTGCGCACCTATGCTGGTGAGATCCAAACTTAAACGAATTCTGCAAATTTGATCAAATTCTCAAGAAATGATTTTCCATTTCGAACCACCCTATTACACAGGCTCAAATATGAATTTACCAAGCGGCGACACGACGCTGCCGCAGCATAATTCTAATTCGCTACGCTAGTCGATGATTACATATATAAGTTTTTAATATCTGTACTATATCTATCCAAGTACCTATATGCTATACGGACTTCTCGTTGACCTAGAAAATAATTAATACGAATATCGAAGTAATTTTTTACCCGTTTTTAGTTCCTTTCCTCCTCTTCCCCTTACCCTTCCAACTGTACCATCCCCAAATTATTCGAGCCGCCCGAGTACTTTTAGACAGATACCAGACCTATCAAGAATACCTACCTAAACCTAGCTATAGGAATACGATGCTATTGTGAGCGAGGATAATTATTAGGTACTTTCGCAATAATTAGAACACGAAACCAATATACGTGCATAGATAAATGGGAGTAGGTACATATACACGAGTATAACCTACGCAGGTAATAGGTACTTTATTACTTTTACATAATACTGTACTTACGTTAGATGATTTAGGTGCCGTACTAATCCATTTTATACAAAGGAAAAATTATTCTGCAATTAGAGGAACCGATATGACCTCTGATAATAATTCACAAAAATTGACTTGTATTTTATTGGGAGATGTAACTTGTGAGATGATCGACACATCTCCTTTGTGCAATCTTTTTTTAGAAATCGCAGCCACGAATAAGAAAATTTTTTATGAAGATTTTTTCAAGGAGAAGCAAAAAATTTCGAAAGAATTAAAACCTGGTTCGTGAAAAAATGGCGTAATTTTTGAACGAATTTTCCAAACCCATGGTTTATTACTCAAGTTAATACGTAATCGCAAATTTGTACTTCATTGTTCGTGTCTAAAATTATCGATTAATTTGCCAAATCAATTATTTCTATTTTTAAGCCTCAAAAGTAAAAGGTAAATTTTTTAATGTCAAAAATTGCCAAAGTTTCGATGGGCATAGAAATATCCATCCGTAATGTTGAAAATGCATGAATTTTTATTAAAAGAGAGGGAATCATGAGCCTAGTTTTTGGCCAGGGAAAAAACGAACCAAGAATTCAGACTGAGGAAAATGCGATTTTGGGGGTTAAATCAAAGTATTGATTGGCTTTCGATTTATTGAGGCAATTTTCATCAATTTTTTTTAAGCTATTTTACACGATGTCTGCTGAATCTGAAGAATGAAAATTCATGTCATTTTCTTACTTAATTTCTTTGGCTCATACTCGAAAAAATTAGTCTCTTTTTTGTATGCTCGTTCTATGCAGAATTTCAATCACTTTTTTGGAAATTTCATTCTGATAAAAAATTACTTATTAGGTTAAGAAATGAGAAAAAAATTGCAATCTAACGAGAAAATTAAAAACATTCAAAATGTCACAAATTCTTGAAATCAAAAGAAAGATTCTAGCAAGACTTTCCAAACTTTTTTTTAGAGATTTAGGAAGAGCTTCCACGCTCCTCTTCAATATTTTCAACTGATTTTTAAATCATTTTCTAATCGCCTCTTCCTCTTCACAAGATGTTGTATTCCCCAGTTCGTCTATGAATTTGTTCACAACGAAACACCAAAGACTAAAATGGTAGAAATTAAAAAATTCAAAATACCAAGGAAATATTACTGGAACGAATTTCGTGAATTGTTTCAACAATTTTTAAGGCAAAAAAAAGTAATAAAGAAAAATTGTTAAATTTTAAGGGAAAATATTATTTAACACGAATGAAGATAAGGAGAAATTTTCTAAAAATAAAAGTTTTCAGCACAAAATTATTACACATACTTAATATACCTACCCAGACATTTTGAATGAATTTCTTCACTTTTTCAACCATGCAGGTAAATTCATCAAAATTTCGAACGTCAGAATTGAAAGTATTTTGACGGTAGGTAATGAAACGAAGAGAGAAGTATTACTTTTAAAATCAAAATAATTAAACATTGAGATGGGATTTTTTGTTTTTTCGCCTAATTTTATATTTACCTATGATATCTTTGCAAATCATGAAGTTCGGAGTAAAATGAGCCCAAATTTGCAAGAGCACACATTATTTTTTTACCTATTTTCTGTAAATAAAGCATAAATACTCAAGTACATATTTTCATTTCCCATTTTTAAGAATTTTTTTGCCACTTTTTCAAAGATAAAAAAAATGAAAAATTGACTTTTCGCCAAAATTTGCTCTCGGGAGGAAAAAAATTTTGATATTTTTTTGGACATATAGGAATTTTTTTGACATATTTAGACAAAATCATTCTTTTTGACTCTTAAGTATATAAATTAGGAATGGAATTTTTTTGTCATAAAAATCTTGTTGCATGTGATTGATAAGACATAAAAAAACTAATTCCTGATTTTTTTAGGCAGGTAAGTACAAAATGTAACATTTTTCAACAAAAGTGAAGAATTTGCCTTTGCCCAATTCTACAAGTGAGATTTATTGGCAAGGGCGAAATCAGAATCTTCTGAAGAAGAGATGGTTATTACAGATAGAAAGATCAAAATTTTGACATTTTAAATGAAAAAGTCGTACAATGATATTTCAAAGAAAAAGAAGACAAACTCATGTCCGTGCAAAACGAGGGCAGAAATCATTATAAAAAATAAAATATGAAGAAATTGAAACTTTCTGTGCAACGTATTATACATATCTCTCGAATTCAAGTTCAACCGGCTCCAACAGATTCAACCAAAGTCATCGACCAGGGTAGTACTCTGCTCCTAAAAAAAAGATCTTTGAGGAACTCGAAAAAATTGACAATTTTTTGGAAAGAAAGAAGACATTGTTGACGATCAAACGTCATGCAGAATTCAAGGGAGAAAATTTTTTCATTGATGAGACATAAAAATATCGCTGTGAAATTTTTGCGCAATTCAAAGTCGATCCTTCCTCCTCCCTCCCCCCCAAAAAATCATCATCCAACTGGAAAAATGATTGAAATTTCAGAATAAGATGCCAATTTAGCTCCAGAGAATGGAGTAGGATAAAAATAACTTACTACAGTGCAATTGGATACAGCGTAATTACTCAGAGGTAAATATAATACTTTTGCCATGCGTGTATGCGGATAAAGATTATAACTAGGCATTAACTATCAACTACTCGTAATACACCTGATTACGAGTTACGAATACTTATAGCCGAGTTAGTAGGAGTATCGGGCTGCTGCTTGGCGCTGCGCTATTGGTTTAGCATTAGCTGCTGCTGATATACATTAGATGTACCTATAACTATACTATAAGTAACATGTACGGTATTATTACTATCTAGACCTTCTATAATTTTCGTAGTATAGGCATAATCATTGCTGTCGGTCGTGTCCGCAATCACGTACACAACATGAAGCGATTCGAAACCCTATACCTACAATTGTTTCTATAGAATATTTTATAGGTATAGTCTGATGTGGTTCGAATAGATAGGTAAAGGTAAAAACTTAGAAGGTGCTTATTGTTCACAGAATCGAATTCAATTCTGAATATTTTCGAACCTTTCCTATTACGACAAAAAAAACTAGAAAACATAAATATCGGGCAGAAAAGTTTAAATTTCTTTTACAGTTCAAGATTTAATCCCCTTTCAATGGGAGAGAAAAAAATACGAGCTTCAAATTGACCAATTCCAAGCATGACTCTGAAATTTCTCTGATTTGCTTCGTTTGGACCTTCTGAATAAGGTGTGCTAAAAATTGGTATCGTCCAAAGAAATCAAAAAATTCCAAATTAAAATGAAATAATAAGAACATATTTATTGAATCAAAATCGAAATTTAAGAGAGCAGAACAGAACTTTAGAAAAAAATGAAGTTTTAGTCCAAAAAAGTAATTTTTTCATGTTTTAATGTTTTGAAATTTAAAAATTCCCATCTGAAGTAATTGAGGTGGAATCAATGGAACTCTTGCCTTTGTACCCCATTTTTCGACGCCACTGGTGCAGAAAATTGAAATACCCATTTTAGGAGAGAGGGTGAAAGGAAGCCTGCTTCCACACTTTTGTCTTAGAAATATTATAAAATTGTATTCGTGCCCGAGCAAAGCGAAGGCGAAACTTTGAAAAATTGATTTCTTGATGTCCAAAAACGACCATTTTTTATGTTTTAAATCTGTCAAATTTATCCAAAAATTCCGTTATCGAATTAGTTACCATAGGTTTTTTCTCAAATTACACTTGAAGAGAGAAAAAAAAAAATAGAAAAATTCAAGAAAAGTAAAGGCACACCCGGCACATCCGACAGTCACGCCTGTGACAGTAAAAAATTAAAGAATTGGCCTCAGAAACCTGAAGCTGAAATTTTACCACCGATATATTTTTTCCTAAAGTTTTAACATCGAAAGCGTAATTTATAATCCTACTCTCCATGAGCTTTTAACAGATGAAAAATCCAAAGATTATAGGTATTCTTTCAATTCCGATGCTGTTCACTGTGAAAAATAAATCGAAACCCAGTCAATTCGGCATAACTCAAAAATTAAACAAACATAATCAAATCAAACTTCGAAATCTTGAAAATTTTTGGATTTATTGAAATCTGATATCCTGATCAAGTTCATTATAAACGAAGATCCTATAATGAGCCACAAGAATTTATGTTGATTTATTCAAAATTTGGGAGGAAGAAAAATCATTAATAGACGAGGAAAATTTTGAAACAATTTTTGCTGATGAAAATCAGTTAATAATGTATTTTCATAATTGAACTGGATGTTGGAACCAACTTCAAGGATCAAAAATTGGTTTTTGAGTTGACACTGATTATTATGAACCTTTCAAAGGAAGTAGAATAAGGGGAGAATTTTCCCTAAAAAAAAACAAAATTTTTGACCACTGGCGTGGTTTTAGTATCCAGGTTCATTATATTTTTTCAATTTCGACAAAATTCGCCAATTTTTCATCATTTTAAAAGATTTTATACCCTTGGTCGAAAGGTTCAAAAATCTAGGTGAAATGGGGACCAGAATTTGAAAATTTTGATTCTTGGAACGAAAATTATGCGTTTTTCAGCAGGGGGTCGTTCGTGAGATTCGTTGATATTTTCAGGTTTATATAATTCGTCAATTTTTCCATAATTTCAAGGGAAAGGACATCATGAAATCGAACCAAGTATTTAAGATTTGCGTACCTACATATGTAGATAAGTAGTAAGTACAGTGAAGTAGAAGATGAATTGAAAAAGAATACCTCGGATTTCAATGAAAGTGGACAGAGTACTTGACTCACGAGTGTGAAACCTTCCGAAAAAAATTTTGAGCCATCAACCCTACATGGAATAGAGCTGGGAATGGACACAGATTGAAACTACTTTTGAAATAAATCAAGATTTTTGGCAATTTTTGGGTCAAGCTGGGTACCTTTTGAGATCCTTGGCTACTTTTCTGCGAAACATGGAAACTTTCAAATGTCCAATTCTCGAATGCCTACGAAATAGAAATTCCAAAATTGGACAGACTAGAGCAGGAAGGTTTTAAAATATTACCTATGCTGATTTTTTTATGAAACATTTACAAATATCAAACGTGGTACACTGTAATTTTTAAACGATTGAATGAGTTTTTGGCATTATTTCGTAAAGAAAATCCAAAAACAAAAACGATTGGAATTCTAAAATTAGAGATGGAAAAGGGAAACTGCAACTGTAACTAGAACTGAAACTGTAATGATGAGAACTGAGAACCATATCAGTTTCAACAGCTGCAGTTTTTTATAATAACGATAAGGCATCCATATTTTTCTCATTCAGCATTTATTTAGCATTCAGGATAAAAATCCAGTGAATTAAAAATCAAAATGTCTTTCAACTGGCGTTAAAAATTTATTTTAGATCAAAGTTTTCACGATTCTGTTTCAGAATTTTTTTTTTTCAATTTCGATTAATGAAAAAATGTTTGCTATTTCATGCTTCAGTTCTATTGGGAATTTTTTTTCCAATCATAATAACATGTTGAATTATTTTTTAAATTACATGTTTGAATTTTCGTATCTATAATTTAAAGCCTAAATTTATTCAATTTCATATTCGATTTTTTCATCAAGATTTCGTATTCAATTTTTTAGGATTTCGTGTTTGATTTTTATCAAAATTTCAATTCAATTTTGTCATCATAGAAAGAGAAAAAGATGGGGGAAAAAACTGAAAACAGGAATTGAGAAATTTTGAGAACTGAGACTGAAAGTGAAACTGATATCATTGCAGTTTTCCATTAAAGCATTTTTCCGCTAAAAAGGGGTGATTCAGGTTTCTACATCTTTCTGAACTATATCAATCTTAGAATTTTATACCTGACTGGTTGAAAATTTACAAATCGCAAATTTGACCAAGATTTGATTTCTACCAATTCTGATAGTCCACTCAGGACACCTCAAAATAGTCGAGTTAAATCACTCCAGTTTTTGTTCAAATTTTTCATAAAAATTCAAAACGATGCTGTCAACTGCACGCTGCTTCACATATTTTTCATAAAATTCGAGGTGCTCATCAATGACTCCCAAAAAATCCAATTTTCTAGTCACTGAAATAAAATTCGATTTCAATTTCTTGAAAATTTTTTGTAGCAGTGTCGCCAACTGAAATTTAATAAAAATTGCGTAAAACAAAACCTAGTTACCATTAAATCCAAAAAAAATCTAAAAAATTTTACCAACTTTAGGTCACCAAAAAGAAATTGAAAATTGTTTTCAAAGAGTTTCCAAATGAGCTACTGAAATTGGTAAAAAATCACAATTTGGTAGATTCGCGATCTGCGAATTTTCAACCCTTTTGCACCCAAAGGGCAAGAAAAAGGAATCCAATCTCAAGGTGAATTGATCAAGAAGGTGTAAAAACTGAAATCATTTTTCACTGGGTTGACCCGAAGCTCCGTTCACTTTGATTGAGGGCGAACGTAAAACTTTTCTGGAAGGTCTCTTACTCAGCATAAACCATCTCACCCGTTCTCGCCCAATCCAGGATGTTTTTCTTCGATCCACCCTAATGATCACGTTTGATCATGAGAAGTGGAATTTTTACCACAAAAAGTGTATAGTTTTGGCAATCGAATGCTACCTTGCGGAACAACTTAGCTACTGTGTTACCATTTTATTTGAAAAAAAAAAAACAAATGTGATACACTTCGTTGGCGCACCCTGTACATGCACACATATAGTTACGCGAGCGAATGACGAACGAATGAGCCGACATATATGTAGTAACCTTGAATGATTCAGAGTAACACGCGGTTCTTCGAGAAGTTGGTAAGAAAATGCCAGTTACGCTGGACCGTAAGTTAATTAATTATGGACCATCCATTAAAGTACAAACCATAGTAGCAATTGCTTATGGTCGTGACCGCATTATTACGAATACCAGTTGCAAGGTTAAATTAATGTCCCATTACGTGGTATTAATCGCGTACAATAATTACTTTTTTTTCCTCCTCCACCTCCTTTTACTTCTTCTTTTTACTATTTCTTCTTCTGCTTCTTCCTCTTCTTCTTCTTCATATTCTTCTTCTTCTTTTTCTTATTCGTCGTTGTCGTTGTTGCTGTTTTTTTTTTTTTTTCATTCCTTCATTCATTATTTTCATTTTCATTATCATTGTCATCAACATCGTCATCAAGATAGTGATTGTACTCTGTATCATTGTTTAGATTATGTTTACATACTATTATTGAGAATATTACATATTATGTATTAGCACCTATACTGTCTTATCGGTATACCTATTAATATTGGCCAATACGAGGGTTAGGTTTTGTTACCTACCTTTTCTTATTCTTCTTCTTATTATTATTTTCAAATTAAATTATTGTTATTAGTAATTTTTATTACGTAGGTTTGCTTCTTCATTCTTTGTCAATTCGATTCGTTTGATTTTTTTCCTTTTCCTGTTTACCTACCTATTTTTTTTTTCTGAAGTGCTGTAACGACGACGTTATAGGATTGAACGGAGGTATTAGGTACTGGTTTGGTATCTTTGAAACGTTTTTCATAAAAAATGATTTCAGCTTTTCAAACTGAATTAGCATTTTGTGCTCTATAATTTTCAATTAAATTGGCTTTTGAATTTTTGAGGCATCGTGGCCAGAATGTTTGAAAAAAATTTACTTCAGTGACTTGTGAAATTGGGAAAAGTAACCACTTTACTTGATATCGAAGATTTCAGGGCCGAGAGAAGGGGAAGGGTATTTTTTCACATGAAGATTTTACAACTCGACATTGTGAAAAAGTATGATTTGAATTGTGTGACGTCAAGAGTTTTTTTTTTTCAGAACTTCTTACTCATTTTTTATGAGATTCTTGAATACTCCTTATTCGGTCAAAGATTGCTCGAATTAATTTCTGAAAATTATTGACCCCTCCCCCCTGCACTAATAAAAATGAAAGAAGTACGTAGATGATATTCAAGGTAGGTATTCACCAAATAATGCTAATGAAAATTCGAGGGGGTTTCGGACTAGAAATTTGAAAATTTCTTGACGATTCATAGTTCCTCTTCCCCCTCCAAAAAAAGTGTGTTTCAAATTTATGAATTTCCACGCAACCTTTGCACTCTTTTCGGCTTGCCTCATGAAATAAAAAATTCGTGATGGGTGAAATGTTAATTATTTTGTACATAGGCCCATCCAGAAATTAATTAAGGGAGGGGCTGAGAATTTGAGAAAAAATGGGGGGGGGGTCAAATTTCAAATTAGGTCAATCAAAAATCATCGTTTTTTTTTCTGACAAACGGAGAATTTATTGAGAATTTGGCGGGTTTTGATTAAAAAATCAATCAAAAATTGTCAAGTTTTGAAATTAAAGTCCTAAAATACTGCCCGAGCGAAGCAAGAGCGAAAATTCTTTGAAAAAATATACTTCGAAGAGCAAAAAAATTGACTTTTTTCTCATTTTTGAAGCAAAAAATTATTTTTTCCGGGCTTAAGGGGAGCTCGAACCCCAACCCCCTGAGCCCCCCCTGGGTTCGCCTATGATTTTGTTAAAATGAAACTAGGACTAAAATTCTCGCGAAAAATCTCAACATTTTTCTCTTTTTTCTCATTGAGGGCTTCCTAAAAGAAGGCTGGTAATTTATAATTGTCTTCCCTCCTTCAAATGTTTTTTTCAACATCAGGTCGTAATTGAAGGCATCATGATTTATAGTGTTCTCATCACAACTTATTAAAACGCACGTTTCCAAAAAAGAGAGAGGATTTTAAAAGAATTCTGAAAAAATAAAAGAATGCAAATTACTTCTGAGCGTTACGAGGAAATTTTCATTTTCCAAAAAATATTTTGTGTTTTGATAAAAAAAAATAAAAAAAAGCACTAAAAGTGACTATGAATGAAAAAAGCGAGCAAATACGATGTTCGATTTTTGGATCTTGTTGTCGAAATAATAAACAACTGGAGTGGATGAGAAAAAACATATCCTGGATTTTGACGAAAATTTTCAAGTAGTTCATATTATGTGAGACATCCCAAAAAACAATTAAGAGCTAGGAAACCTCAAAATGGAATCATTTCAAAAAAAAATCTCCACTTTTGGGTTCTTCCACCATCTGGGAATATTAGTCCTCGCCTAAATGAAAAAGTGAATCGAAAATGACATCACATTCGAGGTCCCTAAACCCCACCCTTTCTTAAGGCTGGAAAACTCAAGAGGGAGAAATCAACGCCATTTTTGTGTCGTTTTCAATAAAATAAAATAAAGAATCAAGATTTTTTGAACATACGGTATTTACCTATACTTATACGTTGGTATACTGGAATAAATTTAAGAGCAAATAAAGAAGTACAAGGGTTAAGTTGAACGAGGTGATATTTTTACCAGTCAATATACCCTCTCCTTATTCAATATCTGAGAAAATGAATTTAAAACGAACCACTTCATTTCAGGAAATTTTTTTCTGTCTGGAAATTTTAGTAAAAAGAGAACTTTTTCAGCAATATTACGTATCAAATATCGCTGACAAAATAATTCCCGAGGTTTTTTCAAAAAACTGAAGAATCAACTCAATCAGCATCGAAAATTCAAATGTTTCTCTCGACAGCACATAAAATCCACGCATGATAGATTCTAATCAAAATTACGAATGAAATGATCATTCAACTCTTATAAAGAGTAGTACATCTCACGTATCATTACGTAACAGAAAGATCATTAATTTGGACGAAATCAATTCTTTTTCTTAGAACGATTGCATGCGTTATCTCAACTATACTTAAAACTAGGTAGGTACCTAGCTATACAATAATGTGATAAGAAATTTATCAAAGTTATCGTTCGTGGGCTGATTGTTAATTTATGAGAAATTGGCTCAATTTCAATACATTTATTCGCGATAAAACAAAGGTATCGCTGGAAACCAAATACCTACCTATGATGATGGATCGATAATTATTCCTAATTACATGTACTTTAATCTCGTCGTGCCACATTGACTGATTTTAATAGGAATTTAGCTACCTAGTTTGAATTTAATTTTACTATTATTTTTACCACTTTTCTGTATGTTTGTGCATTCTCTCTTGGTTATCACGCGTTCTAAATTATTCACGTATTATTAATTGGAATTGATACTTACCAAGGTGAATAATCTTTGTAGCCAACTGGTTACCTATCCATCGTGATACATGTAGATACGTATCGTATTGCACTTGCCAAGTCTGTAAGTGATTATCATACTATTTCTAACAATATTTTAGTAATCACAAATTGAACTAACAAAGTCGTTTTCATTGTAAGAAAATCAAGAGAAAATCTCAAAATTTTTCCTTCAGACTTGAAAATAAAACTCTGAACTATCTCAAATTCAACCTCTATTTCAACTAATCGTCCAGTCAATAAAGCACTTTTCCAAGGTAAACCCAGACATGGAAGAATATTGTCGAAAATGATTCACCAATCCACTACATCGACCCCTTTCTCCCATGGCTCACCTCCCCAGACTTCCAAAATTAGTTTTCAGCCTGTCTATTTCATTTTCCTCGCAATTTCACGAAAAAAAAATACTTCCCAGACATTCATTCGGTCATCTTAAATCTAATTTTCTACCAAATAAATCATCAGCCATTCTCTTATCAGTTTCGAAAAATGAAGATTCCGAATTCTTGGCAGGAAATAGCCAGAGTGAAAAAAGAGCTTCCCATTTTTATGAAGAGGTGAAAATTTTCTGCAGTATATTAGGAAAAAATGTTTCAGCTTTCTCATAAGTATCTCTTTTGAGTTGCCTAAACTAACGATATCAAGGCAATTCATTTTCACCATATTTTGGAAGTATCACTCGATTGGCTTCTTTCAGTCTGCAGACATTTCAGAATTTTTTTTTCTCAACTCAAATTTTACAGCACTGCATACTTCATTTCGATACCTACATAATACTATTGGAAATCGAAATGAAAAAATATATTATAAAATTATAAAAATTGATTGAGAAAAACATAAATTTTTTGCCTACCAACTGGAAGCCAAAATTGATTGATCACTCGATACAAAACATTTTTCATGATTAAAAATTTACTATTTTTCAAACACTTCTTTCACTCCCATTTGTCCAAAAAAATCCGAAACTTTCATAAGAAAATCAAATATAATCTAAAAATTTATTTTAGAGGGCGTCAATCCAAAGCAGGCTTAGAAATGGTGTGAGGATGGGTGAGGCTGCTCGAGGATCATTTTTGACAAAATTCAGCTAAAAATCTCTTCTGCTCTCTCAAAAAGTTTTAATTTCAGGAATGATTCATAGTTTGCCAAATGCTAAAATTGGGTGTCGATTACGAAAAAAAATGCAAAGCATAAAAAAAAGTGCTCTGGTAAATTACCTATATTTTAAAATATGCACTTTCACTCACTTCAAAATTTGCGTACTATGAAAATTTTCGAAAAAATGTCTTTCAAGCAAAACGATGAAAACATTTTTTTTTTTTCGAAAAAAAAAAATTGTGGGTATCGAAACATACCTTTTCGAAGGCGATGATTCTATCCACAATAACAGTTTTCTCTCAAGATCATAATTGAACTGAATATTGCTGATTCTCATTTTAAAAATGAGTCAACTCTAGAAACGAAACCCAACCCTTCAATTCGGATCAGAATCCCTTTACCCACTCATCCTCAAGGGTTTGGCAATGGCTTTCCAGACTTGAAAAATTACTTTTACGAGGTCTTTGTTAACTATACCAAATTTAACGTCTCTCAAGCTACTTTGTCTTTCACTCAAGTTCGCGCCACTGGTCTATACCGGATGCCAAAAAAAAAAAAATGATATTTCGCACATAGCACAATCCATAAATCCGCAAGCCGGATCCCGGATTCCGGATGTTAACATTGTATCGGTAGCTAGTACATGCTGATATCTTACTTGACGCATACGTATCCTGTACAATACCTAGGATGTCGTGTACAGTGTAGTCAACTAGCCATAGCGTGGCGTGTAGCATATGGCCATAAGGCTAGTCGTGCTGTCTGTTTATCTGTCAATAAATCACACATACATACACGTACACCTACTACACATACATCAGCACCTCTATCTATCTTCGCATTCAGTACGTGTCTTGTACCGGGTAAAAATAAAACTTGTAATTAGCTACGTGCGAATGGGTAATGACTGGGTACTATTGGGAAAACCAGCTCAGCTAACCACGGCTGCGACAGCCATGCCACGACCGTCGCGTGGACACAATCATTGTTCTACGCGGTACGCGTCAAGGCGTCAACGATCGTCGGAAATTGGCATTGGATATAATTTTTACGAAGAATTGGCGATGGACGCATTCAAGTACACTAAGCCGAGCTCAAATCATACAAAAAAAAAAAAAAAAAAACAGAAAATTGAATTTAAAATTTTTTGAAAGCATTGGATTTTTTGAAATTGACCAAGATGGGAGGGAAAGATTTGACCGAATTGAATTTTAAAATTGAGCTGGAAAATGAATTTGGTTTACTTATTATAAAAATATTACATTTTTGAAAATTGAGTCCAAATTCGAAAATTAGAACGGAGATTCTGAGAGGTTCGAGATTCAAATTGAAAAATTGAATTGAAATTCGAATTAATCATCTCCAAAAGCATAACTAATGATAGTTCCTACATCTTTTAGTATTTCCAGTTTTTTGTGTGTTTTTTTTTTTGAAATTTTCAACTACCTCAGAGGAGTCTTCGAAGGAACATGGAAAAAATAGGGAGAATTTTTCGATGATTTTCAACAATTAGGACGAATTGTAATCGTTCAAACAGTCAAATCGATATCGAAAAATTTGAAAAGAAAACTGAGAATGAAACATCGAAAGGCTGATTTTTGGTCGAAAGCTGGCACACCTCAAAAGGTATTTCCAATTGAAAAATATTCCAAAAAAGAAAACGAGTATACCTACCCATCAGATCGAGATGAACTTTTCAAAATCTGTTAAAAATTTCGAACTCTTCATTACAAACGTGAATGAAAGGGAAGAGGACCTCACAGGTTCGGTATTTTATAAAAATAAAAAATTTGAATTTCCAGGGTACCTAATAAACTTTCAAAACCCAAAAACAGGACTTTAACAGGACATTCACCAGGACTTCTTTTACTAATAAATCCCCCCGCCCCTCCCCCAAATTAAAATTTATTAAGAAAACAATTTTTGAAATTTTTTCCCCAATAATTGTGGAAAATGATTGTATTTTTTTAAAAATACACAAGAATGACAAAGATACGTACATCGAAAAGAACAAATATGCAAATTCACCGAACCCGAGCGAAAAGCGAGGGTGAAATTTAAAAAAAAAATTGGGCACTCAGATTCTAAAATTTCTTCATCAGGTAAAATTCGGTTTTGTTCTGACTTCCAAAAAAACAATATCTAAGGATTCGTTTTCTGGTTTCCTTTCAAAAAAAATGAAACATTTTTGAAAATTGTAAACGATATCGTTACGAGTTTTTTGATAAATGAGAAAGACGATTTTTGCCATTTTAAAATATTAATTGTCCAAGCTGAAAAAAAATACGTTTGAAAAGTACTATATTTTGAAAATAAAAGTGTAAATTTACTGAGTGAGTTCGAGCGAAGCGAGGGCAAAATTTTTTGAAAAAAAAAAGCATTCAAAAGCTGGAATTTCTTAAAACACATATTATCTCTCATAATCTAACAAAGTGTTGTCATTGAAATTTCAAATAATTAGCTGTTTATTTTGGCGTGTGGAATCTTAAAATTTTTACAAAACTGGACTTTTCGCTAAAAAAAAAAGCTTCAAAACAGGACCTTAACAAGATCAACAGGACCTTTCAGCCGAAAACAGGACCAACTGGACCAACACGACTTGTTGGACATCCTGATTTTTACACGTACTTAACTTACTTCCTTGATTCATTGACCTGTTCTCGACAAGAAATTCGGAAAATTTCAGAACGCTGATTCTTTGGCTTGTTGATTTTTATCAAATTCAAATCCTTCACCCAAGCTCTTCAAAAATCAAGCTCAACTTTTTAATAGCTATACCTAGAATAATTCTAGATCAGAATTTTCAAAAAAAAAGTAAAAAAATGTATGGTCATTAATATGAATTCTTTTAAAAACTAAAAGTTCTATAAAAATTGCATTAATCAGGAAAACAGTTGGCAGAGCCATTACAATAATTATTTTAAAAAAATTTTCTCTAAAACTTTTTTGGAAATCAAATTTTTTTCAGCTTGCTATTGAAATCCTTGTGGGGACGATTTGTATTTGGTAAAAATGAAAATGAGTAAAATTTACGATTTGCAACTTTTCAATCCCTAAAAAAGAGTACCTACGGGGAATACAATCACGAGATCATTGGTTCAGGGAAGAGTAAAAACTCGAATCTTTTGTCAGGAGGGGTGGCCGGGATTTACAGCAAGTGACACTTACCAAAAAAAAGGAAAACCCACGTTTTTTCCAAGAATGATTTCATTGTGATGTCTCCTAACCCAAGGAAAACGACCTCGCGAGTTTTCGTCAAAATGTTGTTTTTTTCTATCCTTTTCAATACATAACAATAGTTATTAGCTACATACCTGAACCTACGTATTCCCATCTAAAAATGATGATTGATATTTTAATAGAGGTGTAGTTGAGATTTTCCAAAGAAGCCGGTAAAACGTTTAGGTGACTGCAGCGGTTAGGTATCTGTATCTAAGTATAAAGATACAGTATAGCTACTTAATGACCATTAATTACATATTTTACGAGATTTTTTCATCAACTTGATAGCATGGCAGCGGAATTCTTTGCCTCGCCTCTATAGTCCTCACTACGCCGTGCCACGCGCCGCCGACATTGGGTAAATCCGCCGCAGCTGCATGATTCTTGTGTAGAGAAAACCTACAATCAAGACAGAAATATGTTTCATGTTCGAACTTTGGATAGTTTTAATATATGTACACGCACAGGCGGATTACATGTTGAGCTCGATTGAGTAATTTATCATTTATTATTGGCTGATTGGCAGATGGATGCATTTAAATGGATGGCTGACTGGCTGACCAGCTATAATCTATGATTTCATATTCATACAAAGCATTTGGGTAACTGAAATCCTGTGGGCAAATTGTTCGCAAAGGAAGTCTCAGATGAAGGCGAAAATTATTCAAAATGAAAAAAAAAGTTCGACGAAAAATAACTTAATTTCTAAATAGGTAGTTCTCCAAATTTGAAATTTATGCAAAATTTGCAAATTGTGCATTCGAAAATTAATAAAACCTTGACTTTTTCCGCCAATCAGTGATAAAAGATTTCTAAATACGAATACCTGTGAATTTTTTAGGTTGTCAAGTCAATTTTTCGGGTTCCACAAAAATACTCCAAAGTTATAGTTTGATGACAATGGGTAGTAGGAAAAAATTAGCACTTGTTTGAAAACGGTTGTATAAATATTCTCCAAGCAAACTAAGAAAATGTTCAGGAGAAAAAAACTGAATAAGAGTGGGAAAAATGCATGTAAAATGATACTTGAATTTAAAGTGGTTAAATTTTTTTTTTCAATTTTAATAAAATTGAATTTTTTTCGCTTTTTAGATACTTTATGGTTTTTAAAACATTTTAAAATATGTTTGGTGAATTTCTGTTGCTCCCCCTCGAGACTGGAGCCTCAAAATTCAAAATTTAGAAAAAAAAGTCTAAAATTTGATAAAATTAAAATTTTACAATTGTTCAGGGTGTTGTGTCAAAATCTATGTTTCTAAGGGTGTAGATTACAAATTCGACAATAGCTTTCCTCAGGAATGAAGGGTTTGAGGTGTGTGGTGGTGGTAGAGTGAGCGGATGGGGAGAAGTTTTCAATTTTTTCGAGTGATATCTCGAAATCTACATTTTCGAGGGCGTAGAATACGAATTTGGCATTATTTTTCTTTTAGAGATGAATGGTTTAGGGTGGGCGAGGGGAGAAATTTTAATTTTTCAATTTTTTCAAGTGATATATCGAAATCTATATTTTTTGAAGTGTAAGTAGAACATGAGTTTGGCAATATTTTTCAGATACGAATGAAGGGTTGGATAGGAGAGGGATGGTTAGCCTTTGAAAATTGAATTTTTACAATTTTTCCAGTTATTTATCGAAATAAATATACGAGTTTGCAATATCTTTTTCTTAGAAATGAAGGGGTAGTTGAGGGGTGGAAGGTAGGACTCGTAAGATTTGAATTTTGCAATTATTTGAGTCCAGGGCGTAAAACACAAATAAAATTATTAAATATTTTATGTCCTCTAAAATCAATAAATTATCTCCATATTTAGTTGATAAATTGGTTTGGTTTTTCAGAAAGTGAACATTTTCAATAAAATACTTTCCAGACGATTTATCCTTCCACATTTACAGAAAATTCCTGCAAAAATTTCAAAATTTCATGACTTTCCAGATTTTTTGCAAAGTAATCCTACTGGAAAATATACTTTTCATGAGATACCTATCTCCCAAAAAATTTTTACAAAGTTTAGACAAAAATTTTCAAATTTTTCAACTTTTCTAAAATCTGAGAAGTTCCAGACTTTTCCAGACTCCCAAATTTGCCTGCCTTTTCCAGGGTTTCCAAAAATTGGACATTCTTAAACATATGTACCTAGTTTCTTCTTCCAGATAATTTGTCATTCCAAATTTTTACAAACCTGCCCCTCGCCTTTTCTGGATTCTAAAAATTCTCTAACTTTTCCAGGGGTTTCATGAAAGAGATGGGTAATTTCTATACAATTTTTCTGGAAAACATTTTCAAATTTCCTGATTTTCCCATATTCTTGAAATTTCATCTTCATCAGGTAAACAAATATTGGACACCTTGAGGAAAAATACTTTTTGAAATATTTATCCTTCTGAATTTTTGCAAAATTTCAGCAAAAATTTCAAGACCACCCAATTCTATCAAGTTTCCCAGACATCAGACATTCTGCTTCTCCACTTCTCAGACCCTTAATGTAAGAGATGATCTTTTCCGCATCAAAACCTTCAACTTTTCGGTGGGGCGTATGATATTGGATAATTTTCTTGGTTTGAAAGATTGCGTATATGTAGCAAGTACATGTGTAATGTACCTATTAGTATGTACATGTAGATATTATCGCAGGTACTCGACGCTGTTATGTTGTAGGTCAAGCGTTGGCCGAAGCCGACTATTTGTGCATTTGTAGTACCTTAAGACAGAACGGCGTAGCTCGGCGTGGCGTGGCGGGTTCGATTTTGATGAAATCGTGGTTTACACGCCATTGATGGTTTCGTCGAATCGGTTTCCTTCCGTCGCCATAGGCGATTAGCGCGAGGTCTAATCTGATTTTAATAAACCGCATGCGTCTCACGCTCTATTATGTACCGCGTCGCGTACTGTAAGTCCAGGTACCTACGTATTTTCCGTTCAGGAGTACAGACGCGCCGCTAATGCACGCGTACGCCGTAGCTCGGCAGGCGGCGAGACGAGGCGCGACTGCGGGTATTTCATAAACGCTACCGAACACCGAAGGCGACATTCGCGTCGCTACCGCCCGCGCCGCGCTGTCCCGTGGCACGCGACGGCCAGGGTTATCGGTTATCCGTATTCCGCAGTCCGCAATCCGGCATCCATATTCGCAACTCTTTGGTTTCCGATCGGCAATCTGCAGTTTGTAGCCAGAACTGAGGATAGTTTACATGGTGAGCGGACACGGTTCGTGCAAGGGAAAGAGGAGGGGTTGAAATAGTCCATCATCTTCATTACATGTAAAAATGAAATATTTTTCAATTTTTTGGTGCATTTTTGTCCATTTGTACCATTTTTTCGCTTCAAACTTACCATCGGAAAATCCCTTCTACTGGCTAGATTTCTAGGATTTCTATGGAAGTTTCATTCTGATGAGATATTATTCATTAAGCAAAGAATAATAAGAATCGAAGAGAAAAATAAAAACATTTCAAGGTTTATGAAAAATTCTCAAAATTGACAGGCAATACATTAGCAGGAATTTTTGAACGAATATTACAAAACTTTTCCCCTGAGTTTTGAGAGAATATGATTTGAGCATCTTATTTTCTTCCCAGTTTTGCAACATTTGAATAACTGGTAGATTTCAACTGTTCAGCAAATTGCATTTCAACTTGTATATAAATTGACCCAAAATTTTCGGAAATGAAAATTTAAAATATCAAAAAACGAATTTAGTCAATATTTTTTACCACACTCAAATTTATGTAATCTACGATATTGAAAAAATGCATTTTGATATGTCACACGATATTTTTGCCGAATCTCATTTCTGACCCCTCTCCTACCCCTCCCTTACGACACCCAAATTTTTTTTAGAGCAAAATTTGCAATCTAAGACCTCGAAAACATGTATTTTGATATATCACACGATATTTTTGCCGAATCTCATTTTTGACCCCTCTCCTACCCCTCCTTTGACACCCAAAATTTCTTTTAGTGCGAAATTTGTAATCTACGACCTCTAAAACATGTATTTTGATATGTCACACGATATCTTTACCGAATCTCACTTTTGACCCCTCCCACAGCCCCTCAATTTGGGGCTCAAAATGGGTTAAAATTGCTCAAATTCAATTTTCACCAATAATTTTGTTCTTCTCTTAAAATTTTAATCCATTTTGATGGATCATAAGTCACAACCAATATTTCAGATTTTTTTGATAACTTACATTTCAATGAAAGGAGGAGGAAGTCGTGCGTTTTTCAAACTTTACCTATTGTGCCAACCGTTTTCCGCAAACTTCGGCTCATTTGATCCATAATGAACCCAAGAATACAGAGCGGTCGATTTTTTATGTTCAACATCCCGCATAATCCCTACAGAGGCATTATTGTGCCAAAAATGATCAATTGGCAAAAAAATCGCACATTGAGGTGCCCAAGACTCAAGGGATGTGACATAAATTTGGAGTAGGGGGAGTGTCCGCTACTAGAATATGAAAAAATTTTATCCAAAATAAAATTTAAAAATTGAGAAAAAATTTTGGTTTTTAGGGCTCAACTCTCCATTGTACCCGGGTAAAAATCCAAAATACGTTTTTTTTTGGGATCACCGGACCCATACCTAAAATAAACCTACTGATTTTCTTGTCCAGCAAACATTCCAAGTAAATGAAAAATTGTCTGAATTTTTTTTCTTAAATTTTCTCACTTTTTCCCGCAAATTTTTTAGAATTTTTTTACACAAATTTTCGATTAATGATGTTCTGAAATTTTTTTCACAAATTTTCCTCAATTTTTCCCCATAAATGTCTCAATTTTTCCAGAAATTTCTCGATTTTTTCGATAAATTGTCTCTCAATTCTTTTCCACGAATTTTCTTTAAATTTTTTTCAAATTCGTCAACTTTCTTCAAAAAATTTCCGCATTAGAATTTCCTCTTAATTTTGTTCAAGCTGAAATTATTTTAAAATTTCCTGCCTGGGCACAATTTTTCCAAATTCTTTTAACTCAAAATGAAATAACATTACATCTTCTCATTTGAATTCTTGATTTTTTAAAAAAAAAAACTTGGAAAAATGTCACATATTTTCATTAGGTATTTTGTGGACTTGTAAAAAGAAATCAGCAAAATTGTTGATAAAAACAAAAATAATGGTCAGGTCAGAATTAAGAAATTGGAAGAAATAAACGCACGAGAAAATTTATTGAATATTTGGTGACATTTTTATTCATTGAAATTCATCAAAATTTGAAATGACAGGAGAAAAAATGAATTTGCCCGGAGATTCTGCTTGAAAAAATCAAATGGCATGAAAGATGGAAACCAAATGTAAGCAAAGCGAGTGCGAAAATTTATTAAGAAAATCAACCTTATATCGTTCGAAGGTAATCTTTCGTTCGTTCCGAAAATTCAACAGGATATCATAAAAAAATTCCTGCTTCCCCCATAAATTGTTGTTTTTCTCGCCAGTTCATGACATTCTGCTTATCCCTTGGTTCGTCAGAAGACGAGCCACAGTCGCGTAATTCGGTGGCAACGAGCTCGAAGGCCCGCTACAGCGAGACTTCTCATCAGTCCGATCGCGTTATAAAATGTTCCGCGTGATTTCGTGGCAATACTCGTATGTTTGACATCCATCTTCTTGGTTTGAAGAAAAAAATGTAGATTTTTTCCAAGTACTAAATTTGGATATATTTTTTAAGGACAATTTTATTTTTTTCCCTTAATTTTTGAAACCTGCTGTTCAAGTTTTACTGCTGGGAATTTATTCAAAATTTTATTGAAAAAACGAAAAGGCAAAACATTACTCTACTTCTAATGTCAGGCGTGATTTCGACATTTCTGTCAAAATTTTATTAAAAGCATAAAATAACAGGCGAGTGATGATTTTCAATTCAACTGTTTCTCAATGGATTATATGTATTCATATTTTTCCTTGAAGGAATTCACTTTTCGCAGCACCAATTTTTTGAAAGAAAGGGAGGGTTGTCTTTGAATTTTTGAAATTTCAACATTTCGATTTTTATATCTTCTTACAAACCTGTAATGGTACATTACCTTCATAAACTTTCATCTTGTTTATGACTTTCATGACAAATAAACACCCTGTGACTTTTCCTTGTTCCCTTTATAAATATAATGAAATATTCTCCACGAGAATCAAATAAAAGAGAAAAATCACGAATTTTCTTCAAAAATTCATGACGTTTTCTTCTAAAGAGTTCTAAAAATAAAAATATAAGGTACAGGTATGATTTTTAGATTTGAGGAAATTGGGCGGTGTTCAAGGACCTCGGGTCAAAAATCGTTCGAACTTATATTATTAAATGATCCGCGTACAAACTACCAACGATCGCAGTCGAGATCTTAATCGTGTAAAATTTTCAACAAGAAGCACGATTATCGACCTGCGTCACGTCGCGCCGGATGGAGGATGGAGAAATTTAGAGGTCCTAGTTCCGTGAAAACGACCTTTCTGAAAAAGAGAAAAAAAACGACCTCCCTCGTGGGCGAACACAGTCTGTCTTCGTTTCTCGAGCTAGGACGCTAGGAGGTAGTTGGCAGAGGTAAGACTGACTAGGCATCAACTATGTACTCGTACCTTACCTACCACCGAGCACATTTACGTCTAGCATTCTACGTTTTCTACATTAGTCAAACGTTTCGTTATTCATGTGACGTTAATAGATAGATTCCAGGTACCGGCGTTAAAATACCCGACGACGATGGAAGATTGCAAAATGAAAGCGAAACTATAAAATAAGTGAAAAATACCCATAATAACTTCGACGAGCACCTAAATCAAATCAAAGACAAACAAAGCAAAATACCACAAAAAAACCTAAACCTATTAAAAACTAATCAACCGATACCTAACCAATTAACTTAAACGAAGCAATTAATGCCAAAAAAAAAAAAACAATTTTACGTATAGTTATCTTTATTCGCCTATTTTGGGTGATTGCTGACGAAACGTGGTAAAAATGATCGTTGGCCCAATTCCGATGCATATTTTTATAGCATAGGAGAAAATATGGTTTTCGAATAGAAGTTCAGCAAATTAATATTGAGAGGTGGCAAATTGAATTATTTTGATCCTTCTCCATCGAAATATTGACGATAGAGCCAAAAAAAAAGGTCGAAAGGTCATGAATCTTATTCTACGTTAAATTTCCTATTAGGTGACTTCTGAATGGTACATACACGCCCAAGGTGACTGGAGCTGTACTTAATCAAAAAATAAATTTTCTCGAGAATTTTAAATTTTGGCGAATTTTTCCTCAAATATTGATGGAAATGCAAAATTAGGGTACAAAAAATCTAAAAAACTTGAAATATCAAAATTTAGCATTCCCAAGAAAATGTGAGAAGCTCGAATGCCGGTCTCTAGATCGAGTCTGACTGCTCGAATTTCAAAACACAGGGGAGCTGGAGTCTCAAAAAACTACTTCCTCATACCCTTCGAGGAAAATAATGAGTAGCTAACTCCTTTTCTCTAAAACTTTATATAATTTAAAAAAATTGTTTAAAACATCTTTCTCTCATTTCGAATCGGGGAAAAGTCATTGAAAAAAATAAAACAGAATTCCAGCACAGGACAAATCAGTGAAATTCTAAAATTTTCAGTTGTTTTTCACTCATTTTTCTGCAAATTACAAATATTTTATTGACTTTTCGGCGAATTTTTACTGCTTTTCCGACCATTTTTTTCACTGTTTACTTTCAGGGAAAATCTGCCATTCTGACTATTTTCCAGTGATTTTCGATTATTTTCATAGTAGAATTTGGAAGTATTTTGTTAGCTACATGGGAAACTTTTCATACAAGTTTCAAATCACTTTTGCTTCCTAGCTTTCTATTTCGTTGAGAAAAATCCCAAGTAATGTCGTAATCACGTCAGTAGGTAAAATAGTCATCGCCGGTCACTCAATGAAAAACCGCCTGCGATCTGCGAGTCCGTCAGATAACGAATGTTCATCACTTCTGTGAAAATATGATCTTCAGTACATAATAATAATCATGTACTGTTCATTCGATGAATTACTCGATCGCGTAATACGTACGTAAAGAGGCTGATTCATAGATATCCATTGCAACATTTTGTCGCCGGGTTTTTTCATACCTACCTGGGTATTTTATTGGAATTCTGGGAATTTTCTCATTCATATCCTCTGAATGAAAATTTTTCGTAATTTCGAAACGGTTTAATTGAGCATGCCCAATGATTGGCACTAATTAGCATTGTAAAATTTTAGAAATTGAAAAATAAATTTCCTGTATTTGAAAATTCGTATGAATTTCAACAATTTTTTCAATGTAAATTGCCATCCAAAATATATGTATCTTACTCTATCAACTCTTTCAATCAATCTTTTGCTGTGAAAGCACAAAGAGGTCCAAGTAGAGAGAAATAAAGTTTCTAAGAAAATTGAAAATTCCAATCACCAAAATTTAAAATAATTTACGTTCGCACACAAAAAAGTTACAACTTCAATAGATGTCGAAAAATATGAAAATAAATTCAAAATTCCGTAATTTACTTGAAAAAAAAGAGAGGGGAAAAATTTACCAGAAATGAAAACAATTCAGCGAGATTCCATAAAAGGAATTCCTTCGTACGTCAGCATTACGTCGGGAAATTCCGAATGGTACATATTTTTCGCAAAACTTCCGACAATCCTTACAAAACAATTAAATTTCAACCAATTATTGATGCGAGTAATCGTATCGTTCATTTTAAAATCGCGAAGTTTTCCAAGTGAAAGAAATGAATATCGATAATACGTAGCATTCTGAAGAATAATTAATACTTACATCAAAAAGATGCGGCGTCGAACGATGCATCGTCAGAGTCAAAACTCTTTTGATGAGATCGTACAATTCAATGAATCAGTGCTTAATGGACCGCTTTCGTCAACTGTGACGAAAGCAACTCAAACCTCAGTGCAAGGAACTGTGATCAAAGAATGTTTTCTCAAAACGCACTACTTTTTTTCTATATTTCAATCATTACGTCTTACAAATTCAACAGAAACCTCTTCAGGCCACAAAGGACCCAATTTTGAAATTGTTCAGATTATTGAGTAAATTTTTCATTTGGAGAGAAAATGTAAAATAAGAATTTTTCTAAAAAGAAACATCGTGTACTGTATGAACCAAATATTACACTTTTTTGAAAGGAAAGTCCCCCTCCCTTTTGCGAGAAAAATGAAACATTCGGATAGGAAATTCAAAAAGTAAGTCCAGTGGAGAATTTTTTTAGAAATATCTCACCAAAATTAAGGCGACAGATTGGAGTATTTAAAAAACTAAATTGAGTAATTTTCCAAAAATTCATCCGTAATTTATATCCCTTTAAGGAAAAATGAAGCTATGTTTACAAGAATCAATATGTTTTTCAATGTTTTCCAAAGAATTATAGAAACCCTTCTAACACAATTTCGCTTGAAAGAAATTCTCACAGAATATCGGTTTGAAATTTTCTCCAATTTCAAAAAATAAATTTCTTACAGAGTTATTCAAACGAGAGAAAAAATTGATTAAAATTTAAAATCATATTTCTTTGACAAATATTTCAAAAGACTTTGCTCTGATTTATGAAATTGGGACGAAATTTATCACACAGGTTTGCATTTTTGAACCGTTGAAATGATGTTTGCAGTTAAATGGATAAATTTCCAAGTATTTTTCAAGCTCATCAAGAAAAACCAATGAAAAAATTTCATCACCCAAGGATTTTACAATATTTGAACTTTTTTTTCGATGACTTTGACCTTTGAAGTCGACTTTATAGGGAAAGAAAGGGTTTTATAGAAAAATTGAATAGAACATAAATTGTAGAGCGTAATATTTTCTTGCTGTGGAGTCCAATCAGTTATTCATTAAAAGGCTCAGCTTTCAAGAAAAACCAGTTCAAAACTCAAAGTTCACATTAAAAAAAAAAAAAAAATGGAAACATCTCAAAAACCAAGCAAAATTTGAAATATCTCAAAAACCAAGTTCCTAAGAAACACTAATTGGACTCTACGAAAAAGAAATCATACACCCTGTCCAAAAAATAAGTCAAAATCATGCCAAAAAATTGCTGATTCGCCAGCCTCTGGTAGGTATTGCCATTATTATTACAATTGGAAAATATCAAAAATGCGATTCAATACTAATAATCAATTGTCTGAAAAAACCAAATCCCCAAAGAAAAATTAAATAGAAAATTAATTGAAGAGCGTAAATTTTCCTGTCTGTACAGTCTAATTAATTTTTTCTTAGTAAGTCTAATTTCTAAGATACCTGTCTTCAGGAAAATAAGTCGAACTTTGAGAAAACAAAATATCTCGAAAAGCTGAAACCTTTAATGAAAGAACTACTTGGACTCTACAGAAAGAAAATTTTCAGCTTTAGAGTTTGCATTTTATCATTTTTTTTTTTTTTCAAAAAACATATTTTCCCGCGAAAAATCGACTTGAAGAGTCAAAATTTATCAGAAAACGTAGAAAAACACAATAATTCAACAAAAAATTCGAATCGTAATTCCGGCCATGGCGCGTTCCTTGAACATTTTTGATTTTTTTTCTATTTCAACATAAAAAAAAAATAGGAAAAATGTGAATTTTTTTCAGTTTTCACAGATTATACGTCTTTCCAGCCAGTACACCTATTGAGAATTTTTCGAAAATTTTCGGTTCACCCCTTTCCAGAGATATCGCAGACGTTGGGGTGCCATAATTCCAAAAAGACCAGTGTAAAGGGTCAAATTTTTTTTGATCATTTTGGGTCACCTTTGACCGATTTTGAGTCAATTTTGACCGATTTTGGGTCACTTCTGACTAATTTTGGGTCGAGGGTCATTTTTGACCCTCATCAGGAAAGACTATTTTTCTGCCAATTCTGACTAAATAAAGAATTGAAAAGTATTTTTATAATTTGCAATCAATCAAACGTATGTTGGGAAACGAAGCGAGGGTGAATTTTTTTCAAAAAAAAGAACTCAAGAGAAGAACTTGAAAAAATCAATTCCAAAAAATCATTCAAAATCAAAAATTTCATTTTCTCAGAATTTTAAATCCTAGAAACGAGATTTTTTACCAACTTTGATTTTTTTTTCTTCCATCACAGTGACAATTGGAAAAACACCATATTCGATCATTTTCCAATGAAAACAAGAGCAAAAAATGACCCAGCGACTGCAAAAGTGACTAGTTGGACACTCCGAGAAACCGTTTAGGTAATTCGTTTACGTATTACGTGCTTCTACGTATCTACGTACCGTATTTGTACGTAAGCTATTACCTGGTACCTACCTAATGCCTACCTGCCTGTATAGCGCCGTCATCTCATCTCACATTTGACGACCTCGACCGTTGATGCGCTCGGCGCTCAGGGAGGCGGCAATTTGGCCGTGGCAATCTGCGCGCATTCTCAAGAAGGGGAAGGTCGCTGCACAATGAACATAGGTTATAAATACTGCAAATCTACATGTTACACTTTGTTTTGTTTTGGTTCGCTTTGGTTTGGTTTGGTTTGGTTTCGTTTTTCGTTTACATAGACGCGAGCACGTGGTGCTACCGGCGGCGACGTAAATATACTTGCAATTGTTGAAAGAATCCGCAGTTTTTTTTCACGTTTTTCTCTCGTTTTCTCGTTCATTTGTTCTTTTTTGTTCGGTTTGCAAAATTTTCCATTCTTGCATTCCTATTGTTTTAAAAGTACACATCGTGTACGCTTCGTATTGATTTTCAAAAAAAAAAATTATTTCTTTCCTTTTTTTTTTACATACCTATCAATTTATCTATCCAGCTACCTACCTTTTTCAACGACCATCGGTTTGATTTTCGTATTGTTTTGTTTGCGCGAGTTTGTCGACTACAAAAGTCGCGTTAACGTTAACGGTGTTGTGACTGGTATCTCGCTACCTATTTTTATTGTGGTATTCTTTTAATTAGGCAAGTTGTCAGTTCGGTGCATTTTTGTCGAATCGCGAGCTACTGTAACGCCTACGGTTGTGTTCGCGGTGGCGTTGCTTTTTCGTGTTTAATCACTTTACTATCGACGAGCCCGCGACCAAAAAAGGTCTTCTACGTACCAACCAACCTACCAACCAAGCTCAAAAGTTTAGACAGTAATTGTCTGCCTTGTTTGTGATCCTTCGATCTTCGCTTCTGCTGAATACCCGACTGTGATCGTGCTGGAGTTCGGCGCTTTTGGAATTTACAGCCATTATTTGAGATCCAATACCAAAGTAATCGATAAAATGGCCGTCGCAGCTGCGCAAAAAAGTCGCGAAATGTTCGCTATGAACAAATCGTACAGTATTGAGGTGAGTCACTACGTTTGATGTTATTGTACCTAATATTACTTAGATTAGCTGAATAAATACTTGAGGGAGTCAGCAGTGTGTCTGTTGAGCCAAAAAATATCCACTTTTTTGAGATTAATTTGAGACGTTGGGCTAAAATTTTCAAATTTCATCATTTGGGAACCCCCTCCCACCCAAAAAAAATGGGTTTAAATTGAAAAATGTGATGAATTTCCTGGTAGATGCGTCTTTGAACTAGATACATAATCCAAATTAGATAGATTTTTTTAGCTCTCCTCTTCACAGGTCATTTATAGGTTTCTTGAAAGAATCCCAGAACATAGCAGAAAAGAAAAATTTAGCTGTAGACAACAGAACTGCTAAAAATTGAAGAAAATAAAAATTCTGGGGCTTAAAAATTTGAATTTTTTTATACTTTTGGATTTGAATGAAAAAATTCGTATTTTTTCAGATTTTTTAATGTTTGTACTCAAAAGGCATTTTGAATTAGGCATATAAGAGTCGATAATTTTAGGAAATTAGAAGGGAAAAAATCAAAATTTCAATCTCTAAAAATGTAGAGATCAAGAAATAATAGAATTTTAGGTAAAAAGAAAAGGGTAGTGGTTCAAGAGAGAAATATATTTTGAATATAATTAGCCCAGAATCCTGTGCAGAGTGAGTCGTTTCTTTCCTTCGAGATGAAACTGAATCTGTTCAAAATTTTGGCCTTCACCCTTCTAAAAAACGAAGCCCATTTTATACATTTTTTTTCACGTAGTTACTCAGGCTTTATTTTGAAAAAAAATTTTCCACGTTATCAATCGGATTTTTTTTGAAATGGAATGCAAATCCAGATCTGAAATTTTTTCCACAATTATTTTAGAAAATTTGGGCCTAGACCACATTATTTGTAAGGCTGACAATTAAAGTACAGGATGAAAAAAGTTACCTCGTCTTTTTTAGATCGGAAATGAATCGAAGAAAATTCTTCATATCAATTGATGTTTCATACCTATATTTTTTCTGAGATGGAAATACAAGATTGAGGTTGCAATGAATGGCTAATGATTCGGAAAAATGAGAATTCTGGCATTTATAAAATTTTTCTATCCATTTTTGAACCATTTTTCTAGCTTGAAATTTTCTCAAAAGAAACACTCAATTTATATCTTGATTTTTACTTTTGAATTGTTGCAATTATTTTACTGTTTTCTGGGTGCCGAGAAAAAATTCTGACGGAGTTCTGATTTCTCGTGTTGGCTAATTTTCAAGATTCTTTAAAATTTCTCTAAATCTTGGCATCGCTTGAAAAAAAATTATGAAAAAATTCAAGTCCAATCTTCAATTTACTTGTGATGAACAATAGGAGGATAAATGTACAAGTTTTATGCTGAGTAATTCTCGAATTCGAATGAGGGAAATATTGTTTGATATTTCCCATAAAACAAAGATACCTAAAATACCAGGAAAATGTAAGAAAATAATTTTTCCAAGTGAACTGCGTGATTCGGTCATTATCCATAATCTTCTAGAGTCATTTCCTCGGAAATATTCATCGATAAATGCCAGATCTATATAGGTAGTTATTCTACTGAAATGCTATTCTGATCAAAAAAATCGAGTCTCAAGATTTTTCTTCGAATTTCTAAATTTCAAAAATTAAAATTATTGATTTTCAAGGTTACACAATTACATCAATAGTGACAATACTGATTTCGTCACAATTTGTCAAATAAGTATTCTTTGATGCAAAAAAAAAATCTGCGCAATCTTATTGAATTTTAAAGACGCATATTTGTTATTCCGACTTAGAAGTATTTGAAAAATAAGAAAAAAACAACGACTCATCGTACTACTATTAAATGAGTTGACATCGGACTCTGCTGACATCGTTAGGGAACGACTGAATGTCAGAGCTTTCGTTAAAAATACTGGCCTGATTTCAGTAGGTTCATAATATTTCATGGGCAAGACTTGAGGAAATTACTGACAAAAAATATAATTTTTTACCAAATCAATTTCAAAAAATAGTTCGTGTTTTTTTTTTCAAGAAACCAGTACATTTTAAATTGTGACGCCGAAACTTTCAAAAAATATTAGGTACATTCATCCACAAAAAATTTGATCTGATATAATTCTGAAAAAACAGATAAATGGATTTTTAAAAAAAGGAGGAATTTTTCATAAAAGTGCAGGACATCAAAACGTGAAATCAAAATGCAGGATAATTACACACCTCGTTATAAACGTGAAAATTATAACGCACCTACCTACAATGACGCGGTAGAATCGAAGAGAATGCAATTCTGGATAAGTAAATCATTTCCGTATCGTCAAGTTTGACCTTGAAAACCAAACGTGTGAACGAAATTAATCAATCATCAATCAGATATCAACTAGCCTCGGTCAATTTCAAATTTAGAAAGAGCATTTCAAGTGAATTCCGGGTTTCCTCAAATACAAGGAGACCTGCAATTTAGCCAAATTTAGGGTGCGGGTACCTAACTCTCGTGAAAAGTATTAAATCGAATTCAAAATTGACCGAGGCCAATCAATTTGTCCGTAAGATTGGTTTTCAAAGTCAAATATGATGATACGGAATAGAACATAATTATATTTATATCAAACTACGAAATTGGATTTTTGTCGTGTAAGACTCGTAAATAAAGATGAGGCCAGTGAATTATTTTTTTGAGGTGTAACCAGGTATTGCAGAATAAGAAAAGATATTCCAAGGGTGGAAAGATGCATAGCAAGGAAAATCGAAAATGAAATTCGCCTCCTCACTTGTTTTATAGCCAAAGGATAAAATTAACCCCTTTATTTCCATACCGATCTTCAAAAGGATTTATGGAAGGAACTCGTAACTTTTCAAGAAAGCTGAAAAGTACTATTTGGAAATCGGAAAAAAAATCAATCAACAAATTTTCAAAACGAGATTTCAACATCCCCCAAGGAGAACAAAGGCTGTCAGTTTTTGCCAAAATTTAAAAAAAAAAAAATATGAAAAGTAAAAACCACATTGATTTTTATTGATTCAAATGAGCTTATTTTGAACATGTACAGTTTTTTTTCAACCCCATTCGACTGCCTCGTCCCTCTACCCCCAAAAGTCAGCTTAAGAGTAAACATCTCAACTTAGGTGCCTACTAATTACATAGGTAGGTACCTCACCATACACATGTGTCTACAATCTAACCTATTCATAGTACAGTTAGATTGCCCGTATTACGCAATCAAGTACCTACAGAGACCTACGATAATTACCTGGCAATAGATATTAGATATCTATGCGGAGACGTGACAAGTTTGCCAGCTGGCGACAAAAAATAGCGTGCCGTGCCATCTCGTCGAAAAATTAGGTCGTTAAAAATACTGAAAATTTGCCGTCCTTCGGAAACGACAATGAAGCGATGATTTGCAGTTTTGTGGACTATATGTTGGCGACTCGGTTTCAATAAGTACCTAGATCTACCTAATACCTATCTCCGAGTATAAGTACATAGATGATGGAGCAAACCAACGAAACTGGGACGTACTAAATGATACGACGAAGTTTTAAAATTTCGAGTAGTGCACGATGGACACGACTTTTGACTAGTGAGATACTCGTAAATGAAGCAGCGCGGCGTTGATATTTCGTAATTAAAGCTTCCAATAGCATAATCAGGGAATCCAAATATGGAAAAACCAGTTTCATCTAAAACATTCTGTTCATATTTGGACCCAAGAAATTTCCAGAAATGGTAAAATCAGTTCCATCAAAAAATTGTTCGGAGGGGGGGGGGGTGAATATTATGCAGAGGGATTGAAAACGTAATACGTTTGCAACCAGTTACTCAAAAACTGGATACTCGAAAAAAACTTGAACTAAAAATTGTAGAACGTGAAAATGAGATTGAATAATATTATAGTATAATAATTTTTGAAACCGGTTCAGCGATTCGCAACCAGTTATGAACCATTACTCCAAAATTAGAGTGAAAAGAACCAGTTACCCAAAAATTGGAGGTAAGAGAAACCTCCTAAAACAGAAGTTGAAAAGCAAAAAAAGTAATAAATCGAGTATACTAATTTTTGAAACCGGTTCAGTGGTTCACAACCAGTTATGAACCATTACTCCAAAATTGGAGTGAAAAGAACCAGTTGCCCAAAAATTGGAGATACGAGAAAATATGGGAAACAAAAGTTAAAAAGCGAAAAAAGTGATAAATCTAGTATACAAATTTTTGAAACCGGTTCAGCGTTTCGCAACCAGTTATGAACCATTACTCCAAAATTGGAGTGAAAAGAACCAGTTACCCAAAAATTGGAGGTAAGAGAAACATCCTAAAACAGAAGTTGAAAATCAAAAAACTGATACGTATATCTAGTATACTAATTTTTGAAACCGGTTCAGCGTTTCGCAACCAGTTATGAACAGTTACTTAAAAATTGGAGTAAGACACCCAGTCACCCAAAAATTGGTGATACGAGAAAACATGGGAAACAGAAGTTGAAAAACGAAAAAAGTAATAAATCTAGCATAAAAATTTTTGAAACCGGTTCAGGGGTTCACAACCAGTTATCGATAACCACTTAGAAATTGTAGATACGAAAAAAAAAGTAAAATAAATTGTATAGCGTGAGAAATTCAACAATAAATTCAGAAATGTCAAATTTGAAACCGGTTTAGAGGGATGCAACCAATTATCAATGCCTACCTACTCAAAAATTTGACAGAAAAACTCGAAAAAATTGTAAAACGTAAAAAACTGATCAATAAATTTTCCAGCATATCAATTTTTGAAATCGGTTGGGTGGATCGCAACCAGTTATTAAAAATTACTCAAAAATCAAAAAAATGGAATAAAACCCGAAACAGAGTGACAGGGAAACATATCCATCAAATTATTTTTCAAAACCGGTTCAGCTACTGGCAACCAGTTATAGAAACCGTCCAAAAATTGAGAGGTATAGAAAAAAAATCGTAAAAAATTGAAAATACAGGAGAAAATTGAAACAAAAATTATAGAGCGTGAGAGAATTTACACAATTTTAGCAATTCTAATTCTGAAACCGGTTCTATAATGAAAAATATCAAATAAAACGTAACAAACTTGTAGAGCAAAAACGTTGAATAATATTTTCGAATAATCGGATCATAAGGAGGATGAGGAGGAAAGGGAGATGTTCCAACAGATGAGTCAAGTTAAAATTGAAAAAAAATTGAAAACTATGGGTAGTATATAGATTGTTAATCAAATATCCTAGGTACCTCTGCCTCTTGCTTTGTAAGCTCACATAATACGTGGAAATTCGATACGGGAACAAAATCACACTCTCGCTTCACCGATCACAATGCAGCCGGAGCCAGATACAGCAGCTATCTGCGCATTGCACCGGCCGTTGTAACTCTCCAACCACAATCCACATCTGCAAACAATATAGCAGCTAGGCACACTACATGTGCATTCAATCGAATGCCTACAGGCTCTTTGGAGAATATTCAATTTTACGGTATGACGCTGTGGCAAGACAGACAGGTACATGCTACAAACTCGTACGTGTAGACCGCCCCCGCCATCACCACAAATTCATAAATGTAAGCCTTATCACAATTGTATAACTCGTAATAAAAACATTCCAATTACATAAATTCGGTGCGACAACGACAGAAAAACGCCAACACTGCTCGTTGATAAAGAGCAAGACCAGAGTCTGGAGAGAGCCACCACGTCGCAAAATGTATCACGTCCAAATCGTCAGATTGGTAATCACGAATCGATATCTCGTTACGGTTATTACCAGTATACAAATACGTAATAGATAGATGCGGATGCGAGCATAAAACCAATTTCAAAAAACCTTCGAAAAATCAACCAGAAATTTCAAGCCTTACCTACTTTAATTTTTTTTACGAATAAAGAAAAATAAAAAGACAAAAAAACTTGATCTAATAATCTTTCGTACCTACCCAAATGAATAAATTCATTGAGCCCGAGTGAGGAATTGAAGATGACAATTTTTACAAAAGGAATCTTCGAACTACGAGTACATCCCTGTCTTTCAGTTTCAAAATTCTTGTATTTATTTTTTCGATAAAATATCGAACAATTTTTGAACTTTAATACCGAATTACTACTGATGATCTCACTGAAACTTGACGAATTTTTCCGATCAAACCGTTCCATTTCTGCGACGTAATTTTTTGAACCCCCACGTATTTGCTTATCGTTCAATTCAATTGACGTTAATAGAATTGCATACCCAATTCGCCGTAAATAGAAGAGTGGCAAACTTGAATATTACTAGGAGAGATCAAATTCGCTATTTTTTGAAAATTGAAAATGAAGGTCGTTAGGAAGCTCTGTTCAGATCTGAAAATAATCTAATAAAAATTTCATCTTCTAACCTCACGATCCAGCTCTCCATCGGTCTTAAAAAGTTGATTATGATTAAAAAATGAAAAAATTGAAAAGCATTTTGCAAGTTTTTCTTTTAAAAATGATTTTAGTGAGGCAGTCTGCACATAAAAATACCATTGAATTTTTTTTCAACTTCACCCTATTCCTTTGGAGATTTGAACATGATCGCATTTTTTTCCTGTTTCTCCTTCACCAAAGTATCTGATAAAAAATCTAAAGAAAATCCTAAAATTATTCTGGAGTGAATATTTCAACCAATTTAATCATGGATGGCAATTATCCATAATCGTCCTCCCAACCAGGCAATTTTTGCAAAAATCGGGATGAAAAATGGCAGCTAATGAGTTATCATCAAATTTTCAAACAGAGTTTTGAACATACAGATTTTCAAGGTCTCGTGAAGAGAAAAGGAAGCAAAATTTTCACCGCGTTATTCTGCAATCTGGGCACAATTTTCAGCTACACTTGTCTCAAATTTCCCAGATATCACGTAATGTTTACCCCTACGCATGTTCTGGGCGATCACTCGCATTGGCGTTAATAAAATTGCCTAACCAGTTTGCCGTAAATAAAATATGACGACGTTCTAACTATTAACGTTATTTGTTTACAGAATGGATACCCAGCTCGAAGAAGATCCTTAGTAGATGACGCCAGATTTGAAAGTCAAGTTGTAAAACAAACTAAACAGAATAAACTAGAGGAAGCCCGACAACGCGCTAATGGTAAGTTCAGTCGATTGTAAGTAGGAAAATTTAGCAAAAAAAAGTTCTAAATACCTACGCCCAAAAAACGGTTAATTGTCCCAAATCGGACAAGGTGTAGGTAGGTCTGTAAATGATCGTCGTGACATCACAAATAATAAAAATAAACCAAAGTGAAGTGAAATAAAGTAGATTTCTGTAGTATGTAGGTATATAGGTACAATGTACATGATAAGTAATATTATGAAATATTTTCATAAAGAACCGTAGGATCAACAATGAATGCACTTAGAAGTATAAAATATCCAGGACCTTGAAAACTCACCAAACCACCTTCTCTCCCTCCTACCGAACAATGGAATGCTCTGAGTTAATTTTTAAAAGATTAGACAGAGTTTATTACAGACATACATCTATTCATCCTTTATCAATATCAGGCATTAAATCTGAAATTTCATTCAAATTTCTTCTAAAGTGTGTCTACCTACTTAATCTAAAAAAAAAAAAAACAGAATTCTCATTTTTTCTAACTTTTTCAGTAATTTTTGTGATTTTTTCATGGTTCAAATTTGCCAGTCCCCTCCTCTCAAAAAAATCCAGTTTTCCATCATCGAATTAAAAAATATTCAAGGAAGAGCAAAATAAAGAGAATTTATGCCTTGTACAGTGAAATCAATAAAATTTTTGCTATTTCCTGGTTTTTTACCTACCAACTCAATTTTTTTGCTAATTTCTGGTTTTGCTTGTTTTTCTTACCAGAAAACACCTTGAAAATGTTGTTTCAAGGTCGCACCTATTCAGTACAATACGAATATCTCGAAACTGATGCAACAAAAATTTAACAATTTTTTGTCATTGAATTTTCAATCTCGAAAAAATTTCCATCGTCTTTTCTTCAAGTATTAATTTTATTTCAACGCGGATTACGGAAAAAGAAATTCGTACGAGTAATATTTTTCACTTGAAAAATTCATGATTTTAATGTACTTAATCAGCAATAGCAGACAAATCAACCAATGAACAAAATCCTTTCATAATTGAATCCAAACGTATCCGCCATCAAAGTAGAATAAACTTGATTTTTTTTTAGAAAATCTCGCATTCGCTGCAATTTTTCAGCTGCTGTTGCTATTTTAGACTTATTCTTATCTATTCTGCCCGGTTCTACAAACATTTCTGCATTCTGTCATCGCTAAAGCCGCTGGTCCGTTTACATATTTACGCGAGTCACAATCCTAGGTGTAAATAGGCACCTAATAGGCAGTTTGGGACGTGGTGGTGGATTCTATAGTCACAGTCATAATTCTTCCATAGAATGAATCGATAAAAAAAATGTTCATTTTATGAATCGAAACAGTGCAGAAAAGTTGACACTCTGACTCATTAAAAAAAGAAAGAAAGAAATTCATCGATTAATTCACAATCGCCTTCAATTCTTTAAAAATTGTCACAAATCCAATAACTTCCACAATTTTCAAGTTTTTTTTTTTTTAATTCGAGATTTTTATTAGAAAATCCATTTTAGAACGTAGTGAGCACACAACTTTTTTTTCATTTTGGTCCGATTTTTCTCTATAAATTAATAATTGATGAAAAAAAATTGAATATAATTTTTCAAGCCATTTTGGTCAATATGGTCATTAAAGAAGTCTAAAATTAATTTTCCATTAATAACTTATTATTTTTTTTTTGAAATTTTTGATAACATTCAATTTTAAACAGTTTTTAAGGACATTGATCAAATTTACAATCGGTCTTCTCCAAAAGGTTAACTTTTTCACGCTATTGTAACTTGCAAAACGACATTTTCTGAATCTAATATGACTATTCAAGAACTTACCCACATAGTACCAACTGCCTCTACAGATAGGTAAGTATTTCACTCGCCAATGCCAATTTCATCCTTCGTTCTTATCAATCTCAACCAATGAATTAAAGCGTGGGTACTTCTAGTGATTTTTGCCTACTTCGCCTGCATCAGGCATCAAGCTTGTATATTATTACATTATTTTGTTCGCTTTACGCTCGTTCATCCATCCTAATGATTGATTTTTCTCTTTTATCGCAATAGTAATACTTGTAGAAGAAGCGAATATTTCGGAGCGTAAAAATATTATCACAAAACCATTCGATGCCGTTCAAGTGAACAACGGTAAGAAACGAACGACATTCGCATTCTGGTTTGGTGGTGGTGCTACCTTCTTGATACCTGAAAACGTTTTCAATTTAGGTTAATTCCTCTACCTAAATGTGACGATGTGACATATCAACTCGAACCAAAAATGAAGTTGGGTGTTTCGAATTTACTGAATTTTTTCACTGGTTTTTCTAGATGGTGTAAGGAAATTAGCGTCATTATTTTCATCTTGATACTCGAAGAGTGTGATTGAAGGAATTTTGTGCAATTTTAAGAGAATTGATCGGATGTCCAGAATAGAAAATCGGGAAAAATTAATTTGGCACCACGGTTTTTAAATATGTACTCATTTTTCTCATACGACCTCCTAAGACTCATTCTCTCCCTCATCACGTACGTTCTTTTGATGATATCAAAAATAAAAAAAAAGAAAGAGAAAAAATAAATTCTTCTACTTATTCGATTTTCAAGAATTTTGGGTTCGAATAATTCATTATTTTTTGAATTCAACCCTTAATGATCCTCTTCCACTCCATATTTTGAAAAAAAAAAAATGAAAAAATGAAAAAATAACAAGTGGAACATTGATTTTCACTTATTTTAGGTCGATGAATACGAACATCATCTCAAATTTTTCAATCTGATTTCCTCATTTTTCAATCCTCCCCTCCCATTTTTTGTCATTTGGAGAAATGGTCGAAGCTCAGATCAAAAAATTCGAACTCAAAGTGGTCTCATACTCGAGAGAATCGATAATCCACACAATATTTTCATTTTTTCAATTTTTTTTTTTCAAAATAAGGGCCCTAAGGGGGTACCAATGGATAGAATCCGAAAAATTAAAAAAATCGAACTTAATGCTCTCAAAATTATTGAGAGTTTGGATGAAAATCGTGGAAGTTATTGCATTCTCAGACCAAAAACAAAATGAGAAAATCGAAAGACCAGATTACATTTTTGGTTCGAATTGTTAAAGAAGGAATGGGTCACAACAAATAAGATACCTACAAGGCATTATTCCACTTGTATCTCTACTTACAATATTCGACTATGATAATTAGCTAGCTAGCTTCTTATCTGTCCATCCGCCTCGCCTGTCTATCTTTCTATTTACTTACATGAAACTTCAGACTTTCTTATTTTCATTGGTATTACCAATTCAGAATTAAGTACCTATTTTCCTTTTCTTCGCTGTCACGATCATTGCTTTCATTAGTTTGTTTTTTGTTCTGTTTTCATCTTATTCTGCCCTACGCACGAATAGAAATACAAAATGCTTTGCAACGTTTGCAAGAAAAAATTACAGAAATAACTGCTCCCAATGAAAACGAACACACGGACGATAATTGTACCCCAAAAAAAGGTAAGTGATGGAATTGTTTCGATTATACTTTCATCTTTGTTGCACGAATTGTGTTTATAAGCAAAGCTTGATTTTTATGCTCTTACCTACTTACAATATTTATCAAACTGCTGCTTAGTTTCTTATTTCTAAGCTGTATTTTTTACTCTTCATACCTATTACCTACATACTTCAGACAGCCTGGGGATAGGTGTATCTTATGAGTTTTGAAAATATGTCCTCAATATTTCAGAAATGATTTTTCCAAAGTTCTCCAGATTTTCGAAAACTTTTACGTCTTGGAAGGTTCATCTCTGATGCCCTTCTCATTTCAACCACCTATGGGTCCGAATCATTATCATTCGTGAATTTTAAGCTCGATATACTCATATCTGGTGCCTTTCCGCTTCGCTTCAGCCAAGCATCAGGTTAAAATTAGCCTGAATTCAAAAATAATACTTGGAAATACGTAGTCAAAAAAAAAAAAAAAATAGCATACGGTCCAATCCTGACGTCAAATACGAAGCCGGATAATGCCTTCACTTTATGAGGTAACTTGGGACCTACCTATGTACTTTTCAACGAATATTATCTCATTGCTATTCATAGGAAAGTTCCCTGGAACGCAATGACTAGGACCCATTTTTTTTTTTGGGAGAAATGATTTCTCTATCTATTTTACTCCTAAATTGATATCTATAGATAAGGTTCCGAGAAAAAGTTTCAGCACAAATCGAATTTTCAAGCTAAGAATATTTTTATTTCGACTCTCGTCTCACATTCATTTTCGGCCGTCTGTTGGTAGTAATCAAGTGTTACAATTTCTTTTGTTAGAAAATCGTTAAACTTGAAACGAAATATGGGGCATTCAAGTAAGTCAATTACGAATACTTACCTTGAGGACTAACAAACCAATCCACTGATGAAACAGATCAATTTAATAAATTTTTGGATAAATTTTTTAGGATTTGAAAAATATAGTCAAAATCTGAACGAAGTATTTTTTTTGGAAACTTCTTTTTTCAAGAATTAAATCACAAAATTTCAAAACAAGTACACGATATAGTTTCACCAGCCCTCAAAAAAATAAATTAGATGTTGTCTTTGAAGTGAGATGATTTTCAAAACAGAGAAAAAGTTCTTGGCATTTTTCATTAACCTCTTCCCTCCCCCCTCCCCAAGGATTGCATTCGAGCAAGAGGGGAAATGTGATGAAAATGATTGATGAATTGTATGTACCTATGATAAAATTTAGTGACCTTTATGAGTCATTGTAGCACAAACTAACACCTAACATATTAATCAGGCACGCATTGAACAAATATCAAGCAGGCTTGGTTTCGGTGACTGAATACAGATACCGGAATCGACACCGAAAAAAACTTGTTCAATAGTTGAACGTCCGCACTTTTTCTCTTTTGTTTCGTCGCCTCCAAACCCAATTAACTGATTAACTGGTGACCTGAACCCGCGTTCTTGGGCTTTCCATTATTAATAAATCGTCCTTAACAAGTAAATAGCTTCCAAGTAGGAACTAGATAAAATGAGAATACCTACAAGGTGTTCAACCAAATTAAACCCCAAAAAATGATATTTTTCTGCATGACCGAATTGTCTAATGCATGAATAAATTTACACGGAATTATGAATCAGACATAAAAATAAAAAATATTGAAACGACTGTGTTTAACTCATGCGAAAATTTTTACAAGTCCAAATTACTTAATTGTACAAAATTTTCAATTGTGATAACCGTTATCTCTTTTCTGAGAATTTTTTCAATTCTCATTATCTCTTTTCCAAATATTAGGTACACATTTTTAAACAGTATAACTTCTTCTAGAATTTCTTTCAACTCACAAATTTTTTTTCCAAGTTCGAATTTTTCAACTCTGAGCTCTTTTCAACTAGTTTCAAAATATTTCCAGCCTCAAAATTATCAAATTGGAAAATTTTTTGAGAAAAAATTCCAGAGCGAAGAGAATAAAATTCTATAACTGAAAAAAATGTGAGAGGAAATGTTAGGAATTGAATAATATTTCTATCAGAATTTGAAGTTAAAAGTTGAAAAAACTGGTAAAATAAAATTTAACAATTAAGTAAGAATATAATTATTTCATAAAAAAAAATTGAGAAATTTGAAAAAATATATTTTTGAAAAAACTCTCAATCTCATATAAGTTTGCAAAAAATTTCAACAGAGGTAGAAAAATTGAAAAAAATACCAGAGATGAAGAAAATTTGAAAAAATATCAGACCAAAGAAAAAATTCTAGGAAAAAATATACACGAGTTGAAAAAAATCCTGGGAATTGAGTTCTCGTTAAATAATAGGTACATAATAAATTTTCAACCGACTCATTTCCTACTCGTATATTTTGCAGACGCCGGCTTGACAGAAGAAGAGGTATTGATAGAGAACTCCACGACTCCGGACACCATCGAAACGGTCCAGAGTACCACGCTCGTACTCCGTATGAAAGATGGCATCGATTCACTCGCTAATATATTCACGATCATCGTGGTAAGTGCAAGATGATCTGTCTTAGCTGCTCTTCTCACAAATTCATTCGCCCAGTTTGACGAAATTTTTTTCAAAAAATCGGAGTGACTAACTCATCGTGTCATCGTCCAATTATTTTTCAGAACGGAAGAGGAGTTATAACGCATTTAGAATCGCGGCCATCCAAACAAGCCGGAATTCAGTTCGACATGCTTGTAAAAGTGGATATTTCGAGGAAAGATTTGCTCATTTTGATGAGATCTCTCAGACAAAGTTCCATTTTAGCCGAAGTCACAATTCTGACTGATAATAAAATCAATGTTAAAGGTAGGCAATAACGAAGTACTACAAATATTTTAAATTTCATAAATAGGTACCTTTATGAAAAGATTTCAAATTTCGAAATGAAATTCTACTTCAAAATATCTTTTTCGATACTTAAATCATTCTGCAAGGTTCTGAGTTGATGGCTTTGCAGTCTCAAAAAAATTAATGGTCAAATGAATGGAAGATGAGAAAAATTCATTTTCATCGTTCTCTCATCAAAATACGAAATTCTAGAGGAAAAAGCCACTAGATTTTATTGCAATCATGAAAAATGGAAATTTCTAAAAAAAAAAAAATGAAACGTAATTACAATTAATTAGGTCATTTTTCACGAACCTAAGAATATTTGATTCAATTTTTTAAAACTCATCTTCTCCAACTTTGAATGACTCATTGGAATTTCCCAATTTCCAGATCCGTGGTTTCCAAGACACGCCAAAGATTTAGATAACTGCAATCACTTGATGACGAAATACGAGCCTGATCTTGATATGAATCATCCAGGATTTGCAGATAAAGTTTACAGACAACGTCGCAAAGAAATCGCCAACATTGCATTCAATTATAAATAGTACGTATTTTGTACCTTTTGGGTACTTACAAATATTTTCTCAGATAAAAAATCTAGAATTTTTCAACCCTTTTCTCAAAAAATTCCTACTTTTTGAATTTTTCTATCAAAAATTTGCCAAGTATACAATTTTCAATATTTCGTACTTGGTTCAAACTTTACTCAGATCAACGGAAATTAGCAATCAGAAAATGCATTTCCACATTTTCTAACTATAATTTCTTATGTACTTATTAGCGGTGAACCTATTCCAAGAATAGAATACACGAAAGATGAAGAAGCGACGTGGACGGCTGTATTCAACACGGTTCTGGACTTGATGCCGAAACATTTCTGCGCTGAATACCAACGAGTATTTTCGCTTCTGCAAAAAGATAATATTTTCAGACCCGATAAAATTCCTCAATTGGAAGAAATGTCAGAATTTTTGAAAAGTAAGTTGGCAAGCGTACCAAAGAAGTATTAGTAAGATTCGAGAAAAAAATTATTCGCAGATAAAGGTTCGCGAAAAAAGTTATTCGGGGAAACGTCCATTCGGGATTTTTATATTTCGGGTAATTGAATACGCGTAAATGTCCTAGAATCAGGTTCATTTGAACTCTCACAATGGGAGAAAAATACGTAAATCCACTTCAGACCTCCTACATTCGATTTCCATCACAGCAAAATAAATTTGTTCTTTCCTCTAATCCCTCAATATTTATTTATTTTTAATAAGTAGATGATTTCAAAAATTACAGAATACGCTGAAAGAAATATAATTGAAACATTTCATGAATCAAGAAAATTCAAGAAAAATTTTCTGGAAATATATTTTTCCAAAATACAATCCTAAAGAAAATGAACAACAGGAAAAATGAGCATTTTCAATCTCCTCTAATTCAATAAACGAGATCAGAGATGAAAAATCATCTGCTATGATTTCAAAAAAAATTGACTTGCCTGGACCTTTTTGCAAGACTTTTCAATACCCTGAATTTAAAAATATTTTTCAAGAACCAATTTCAACAAATTTACCTAATTTGAACAAAAAAGATCATGAAAAAAGCTTAACCTTCAAGGCACAACCAGCAGGATCTCTTGGTCAAAAGCCTTACGTGAGCACTCTTGACTACGGTCATAAAAGTAATTTTATCCAATTTCGCGAGCTGGCTTAATAAAACCAAGAAACAATGCCTCTCTTCACTCCTCATTACATCAAAAAGGAAATGCGAATCATCAATGAAATTTTCGTGTTCAACCACTAAGGCTTTCTCAATTTTTGGAAAAATTTTCAAATTTTTTCTTCAAAAAATACAAATATTTTATAAGGCACGATAAGGAGAGGAAAATGTGGAATTGTGAGAATAATATTTTTACCACTTTCCTTCAAGCTTAGGTGTAAATTCTGGGTCCCTTTGTTTTCAATTTTCGAAAAAAAAAAAAAAAATAGCAATACAATCACCAATAGTAAAAGCTGGCACTGTGTTGAATGTATTTTCACATACTTTTCTATAACTGCACAGGACACACCGGATTCACTCTTCGACCGGCTGCTGGCTTACTCACAGCCAGAGATTTTCTAGCCAGTTTGGCATTCCGAGTATTCCAAAGCACACAATATGTACGTCACCAAACAACCCCGTTCCATACACCCGAACCGTAAGTAAATCTCTACATTGTATATGTCAACAACACATGTACACAGCCAGTACCTAGACCTACCTACTGAAACAAAACTTGAATATTTTTTTCGCAGAGATTGCATTCACGAATTGCTCGGGCACATGCCATTGTTAGCCGATCCTAGTTTTGCTCAATTTTCACAAGAAATTGGTCTCGCTTCGTTAGGGGCTTCGGATGCCGAAATCGAAAAATTGTCAACGGTAAGTATTCAATTGACCAGTTTTCAAATTATTCATGCTAATTACCAAGGAAAATTTTATAAAAATTGAGAAATTATTTGAATATAAAGAAATTTCTCAAAACTGCTGCAAATTTTCCAAAAAAATTGGCTATTTTACATACTTACATCCAATTTTTTTTTTAAATTGTCAATCTCATAACTGATTGGAATTTAAAATCTTGAGAAATTTTTCGAACCCAAATGGATGGTAATCTAAACTTGACAATTTTTATCCAAAAGTGGAAAATTTTTTCAAAAATCTGAAAGATATTCAAAAAAATTCTTCGAAAACTAGAAACAAAATGATTTTTTAAAAAACATCGAAAATTGTCACCAAGAATTTCAGAAAATTGAAAAAAACTACCTACCAAGAGTTGAATAATTTTTTCAAAATTAGTATTTGAAAAAAATGGTATGTACTGAATTTTTTACGAATTAGAATATTATTCGTTGAAAAAATGGAAAACTCATTCAAAAATAAAAAAAACACCATGAACATTACTTGACCATCCCAAAATTCAAAGATTTCAGTATGACCAGTTTTAAAACTGAATAAATATCAAGGCGAACTAAAATCGAACATTTTTGCAAAAAAAAGGAAATATTTGAAACCTAAAATTCTATTTTTTTCTCTCTCCTAAATTTTATTTGCAGGAGTGCATTTTCTTGCAATTATGCCAACTTATTTTCTTTTCTTTGCATTTAATTATTGATTCGTACATATTTTGCAGGTATATTGGTTCACGGTGGAATTCGGATTATGCAAAGAAAAAGGTGAAATAAAAGCATACGGAGCCGGATTACTGTCCGCATACGGTGAACTCTTGCACGCTATTTCCGAAAAACCAGAACGTAGGCCTTTCGATCCAAGTGTAACCGCTGTGCAACCTTACCAGGATCAAGAATACCAGCCAATCTACTACGTCGCCGAAAGTTTCGAAGATGCCAAAGATAAATTCAGGTAACTATGACCATCTAAATAAAATGGCGAAGCTGGTACACCGAAGATAAAATATGATAAATTAATTTATTTCAGACGCTGGGTATCGACAATGTCGCGTCCTTTCGAAGTCAGATATAATCCACACACTCAACGAGTCGAAGTTTTGGATTCGGTCGAAAAATTAGATAATCTCATGAATCAATTAAATTTGGAAATGTTACACTTGAACACGGCTTTCAATAAATTAAAATCTCAATATTTTTAAAATTGCTAATTATCTATAAGTTTAATTATTGTCATAAGCTTAATTAATGTACCAACGGTGCTCATTACAAAAGCTTTAAAGTTCCAGAGGTTTTATTATTGGTTGTTTCACGTCATAATTATGAATATTGTCGGTTCGTCACAAGAATGGCTGAATATAAGTCTGCTCAGCTTAATTTGTTTTCCTCTCCCTTCTTCGAGAAAAATGAATTCAGTGACCTAATTTCACCAATAAAAGGTGACGAAAAAATTGTTACTTGTGCTGGGCTGCAAGTAATCAGATTGAAATTATAAAGTACTACGAGTGAACGAAAAGGTCACAAATATTTTTAATTTTGTCAGAGCTATCTGTTTAAAATAGTATTGTGGTCAGGATGAACGATCGTGGGGTAGGGAATATATAGGATACAACATGACCACCTTCGTTGTGATTTTTTTTTCGGACTTGAATAATAAAATTGACTGATTATATCCAAAAGTTGAGACAATTCATCATTTTATGAGTACAAAATATTGAATTTTATCAATTTTATCAATTTGATGAAATATAGATAGGTACTGAGTTCAAATGGGAAATTTTCCAAACTTAGGAAATGTACATACCATTCGTAGGTATTACGTATCTATCCACATTTCAATAATTCGAAAAAATTCATAATTTAGTACTCATTATTTTCAAGCAATGAAAATTTACTATTTGATGTTGGAGAAATTTACCATTAAACTTATGTTTTTCCAAGTTGGAAAAAATTTTCAATTATTGAAAGTGACATATTTTCTTGAAAAATAAAAATTTAATAATATTGTGTTTCCATGTTTTTTTGTCTTAAATGAGGATGAAAAATAAAATGAATCGTTTCCTATGAACGAAAAGAAGACAAATATGTTTTCAATTTGTACCTTATTCAGAATAGAAAAAATTAAGACAAGAATTAATAGCAACTTTTACAAATGTGCCTTTCATCTTTTCAGCGAGCAGCGGTTTGACAACGTTGGATATCTCAAGAGATTCTTTTACATTTGATGTACAATCTCTGAAGCATTCTATACAATCACGATTAGGAATGACTCTATAAATCGTCTGAGAGTAAATTTTATTTATGCTGTGAATCAAGCAGACTTTGAAAGATTAAAACACACCGATATGAAACAGAGGCGGTTCAAACAAAAATGTTTGGGGGGGGGTTATGGTTCGGAAATTCCGACTAAAAAATTTAAAATTGCCGAGTAAGAATTCAAAAATTCAAAAAAAAAATTTCAATGATTACAATGAAAACCATGTGAAGCAAAATTATTGAAAAGATAGAACACAATTTTGATAGATAATAACAATAAAAATTCGATTTGACCCGAGCGAAGCGAGGGCGAAAATTTCAAGTTTACGAATCAATAAAACAGTATTTTAAATTGATTAACTTGAATCATGAATCAACAAATCGGCCACTTCTATTTCAAAAGCATTCAAGAAGAAATACGATCAGGCCGAGCGCAGCGAGGCCGTAGATTTTGAAAAATTTAATTTTGAAACATCGAAAATGAGTTTTCATACGAAAAAATTTAATAAAATTAATTGAAATAATTTTGAGAAAAAATACGAAAAAAAATCATTTCGTAAAATTTAGATTGTTTTAGAATTACGGGAGAAAAAATTGAACATGGTCGAGCGTAGCAAGGCCGAAATTTTTGAAAAATTTGATTTGGGAAGGGAGTAATTTTAGAGTTGGATTGTGATTTCTAAAAGAGGATAGTAACTTGGAATTTTAAATGGTTCGGTTTCTCATTTATGCTGCAAAATTTCCATTATTTTTAGTCTGTCAGAATTTTTAGAATTTTGTCGACTTACCTAAAATCTCCGAAATTTTGCCGAAATTACCGACTGAAAATTGGCTAGCCCCCCCATACCCCCATCGCGCCGCTCCTGATATGAAATATATTTTCAAAACGAAGACCGATTAAGAAGAAAAATTTGACGATCCATGCCTTTTATGATTCGCTTCCATACTTCACGCTTCCATCTATGATTTTATTAAAAATGAATTTTCAGAGTCACAGAATTCTTGCTTTACTTCGTTTTTAAAATAAAATAAAATGAAATTTCAATTCAAAAAAATTGTTCTCTCCACAAGAGTTGAAAACTCATAAGTCCAAAAATTTGACAATTTTTCCAATTTTTCTGGGAAAAAATCTCGCAAATCCACATTTGCTTTGTTTAATAATTCTTGGTGTGCAATGACACTAATCAGGTAATTAATTAGGTAGTACTTTGGAACACTTCAGGAAAATTACAGTAATGAAAAGTTCACGCACATATGGTGAGCTGATTTTTAAAACTTTTTTTCCTCCAGAAAAATTTCACTTTTTGGAATGTCAGCGACGATTTGCAGTTGTAAGAAAATTCAAAAATTTGATCCGTAAGTCATGAATGAATTCCCCATTCAGAGAAAGCTGCAATGTAAATTATATACGTCAATTTATTTTCATGAAATGTGCTTTACACATCGTTTGTACAAACATGACAAACTTCGGATTTCGAATCATCGGGATTAAAATAAGTATATCATCTTCATACCATCGTTTGATATAGTTTTTGTGATTTGGTTGGATTCCATTTTATCACCCAAAGGATAAATATGAATTTTTTAAGTGCTGGCTGAGATGAAGGTGAGGAAGACAGGTAATGAAGACCAACTTTTGAACAGGGATCCGTTCCTAGACAGTTTGCGGTGTGATAATGCAACGTTCCAGCCAAGCCATATCTCTCAGTCTTGACGAGAAAAATCTCTAATGCCCTTTCGCTCGAATCCATCCACGCACCAGTCAAACTTAATTCTCATTTTGAAATTCAAACTTGATAAATTCATCATTGGAGTCTTTCCGAAATATTTCAACTAAAAAATCATAAGTCAAAATTTGCCTAAATCCAAAAAATAATGTACAAAAATATGAAAATAAAAAAATTATAGAAATAAGCACAATTATGACGTCAGGACCAATTTTTCGATAAAAATCATCTTATCATCAATTTTCCGCTCAAATTGATATCTAAGGAGTTCCTAGTACGCAATGACTATAGAGACCGCCGTTTTTTACGGAAACGATTTACGTATCTATTGATACGTCAATTGATATTCATAGATAAAATCACGGGGAGACTCTGTACAAAAGCAGTTGGAAAATGCAAACCACGGATATTCTGATTTCAACTCTCGTCTCAGATTCGTGATTTAGTGTTTCAATTTCTTTCGTTGGATATCGTTCAACGTAAAGCAAAATATGGATAAATCAAGTGAGTGAAATTACTTATACTTACCTATATTTTTTAGAAAAAGATTTCAGTCGATTAGATACCTAAAGTACTTAGGTAGTTTCGATCGGGTAGATATTAAAAAATCTACTCATTTATCTAACATATCTGCTGATTTTTAAAAATATTTTCGAAGTTTGAAAACAAAAAATTGAAAATTCAAATCCAGTGTTTAGTGGAAATAAATTACTTTTTAGAATATAAAATGGAAATGAATTCAAATTATTTCAAAGTTTTAAATGAATTAATTTATTGGATTCACTTACGCCATATAAATATTAAATTTTCAAGTTTTTTTTTGTCTTTTCAAGGTAGATAGGTAAATCAAATTTTTGATTAAAAAAATAATGTCATTCAAAATAAATATATAAAAAAATTTTCGTCAATTCATTCATAGCCTGGATATAAAAAACCATCATCAGACGTCAAAAAAAAAGATTTTATGTTGAATTGGTTTAGTTCTACTCCTTTTGAAAGACCACAAATCAGAGCTAAGTCAAAAAAAAAAAGTTTGACGTCCAAAGGGTGATTTTTATATCCAAACTCGCTTATCACGAAACTGTAACATTTATGATTTTTCAACGTCTTCACGCAATTACTTCTGAAGCATTACATCGTTGCTTATGCTTGCTCAATGTAACTTAAAAACTAATTGAAAAAATCAAAAACGATCAGCAGCAACGTCAACACTTTACTCGAATCAATTTTTTCACTAAATGACAAAATTTTTCCACTGGCGATGGCGCTTGATAAATATACCCTCCTCATTATCTAAAATCTGAGAGTACAAGATCTCAAATAATTTCTCCTAAAATTATACTTTTTACTTACTTGATTTCGAACAAAAAATACTAAATGACAGAGCCCAATTTCATAATTCATTCTCAAACCACTTTTTCAAAAAAAAAAAACAAACAAATTTCATAATTTTTCAAATTACTTGGTGTCTCTTTGAAGCGAGATCACTTCCAAAATAAAAACATTTTTGGCATTTTTCATAAATATCTTTCTTCTGCTCATTACTGCACTTGAACTAGTGAAGTATAGGTGCTTATTAAATAGTAAAACTCCAAAAGCAAGACTTCTCAGCATGACTAAATTACCACACCAACGATTACTCAAATTTTCACGGAATATGCATCAGGCACAAAAATTAGAAATTGTTGGAAAAACTGAATCTTTTCTGTCTGACTCATGGGAGTCTTCAATTGCCACGCCACTCAATTTTTTCCAAACACATATTGACTGCAAAACTTTTTCGACTGAAATGAAATTTTCATTTTTTTCTGAGAATTTTTTCAATTCTAGAATTTCCTTTTCAAAATATTTTTTCCCAAAAATATTTCAATCAAAATGAAATATCTACTATTCCCAATCACGAAATTTCTGTCTCGAAATTATTCTTCCAACTCTGGTATTTTTTCCCAAGATGCATAATCATCAATAGTACTACCTTTTAGAATTTTTTTTCCAGAACTCAAAATTTCATCAAAGTTGTAATTTTTCTAATTTCAAGGTCATAAAATTTTTTCCTAATTTTTTTCCAAAACTATTCAAAAGGTACTTCACATTTCCGAATTGGAAAATATTTTGAAAAAAAGTAAGTCAAAAAATATCAAGATTGAAAAAAAAATCACAAGAGGTGAATTAAGGGTTTAAAAATATTCTTAGTGCAAATTTTCAAAAGAGATGAAAGCAATTCCAAGATACAACTTCATTATTTAAAAAATAATAATTCAAGAAAAAACTTGAAAAAATTTCAAGAAAAATATTGACGAAAATATCAAACAAGTTGGCAAAATATTTCAATACAGATGGAAAAATTTAGAAAAAATAACAGAAATGAAAAACTGTTGAGGAAAATTTTAGACTCAAGAAAAACTTTCTTTGGAATAGAAAAATACAACAAAGTAACTCAATTGTGTATTTTACAGACGCTGGCTTGACGAAAGAGGAGGTATTGGTAGAAAACTCCATGACTTCGGACTCTATAGAAACGGTCCAGAATACCACCCTCGTACTGCGTATGAAAGATGGCATCAACTCACTCGGCAAGATATTAACGACCATCGCGGTAAGTACAAGATGAGCTGTCTTGGCTGCTCTATGCTCCTCTCATAAATCCGTTCGCTTAGTTTGACGAATTTTTTTTTTTTAAATCGGAGAGACTAATTCATCGTGACATCGTCCAATTATTTTTCAGAACGAAAAAGGCAATATAACGCATCTGGAATCGCGACCGTCCAAACAAGAAGGATCAAAGTTTGACATGCTCGTAAAAGTGGATACATCCAAAAATGATCAGCCCAATTTAATTACATCTCTAAGAAAAAGTTCCATTTTAGCCGAAGTGAATATTCTCACGGATACTAAAATCAACGTTGAAGGTGAGCCGAAGCTAAGATTGCCACATACCAAAAATGGCGATGTACCTATTCCAAAATTAAGATTTCTAGAAAATATCTAAAAAAATTTTTTAGGCCAATTTTAAAATAATTCTTCGGACTTTCAAATATTCCGCTATGTATTTCTCAAAAATGAGTTTCGGAAAATACTTCTGGAATAGAATCTATTAATTTATAATTTTTTGAGGATACAAAACGTTGAATTCAATTTTGCAAGTACCTGATACCTGATAAATCAAAGTGAGTAAAAAATTAGGTATAAAATACCTGCTTCGTAACCTGTTTTAAATTTCCAGTTCCATGGTTTCCAAGGCACGCCAAAGATTTAGATAACTGTAATCATTTGATGACAAAATATGATCCTGATCTCAATATGAATCACCCAGGATTTGCAGACAAAGTTTACAGAGAACGGCGCAAAGAAATCGCAAATATTGCATTCAATTATAAATAGTAAGTATCTGGCGATCTGACCAGGGTTCGTACCTAATCTGAAGTCAAAAATTGTTCTTTTTTCGTATTTTTTGAATTATATTTTCAAAAATTCCGAAGATCGGTAATCAGCTTACGTTTTCGACTTTTTAACAATAATTTCCTATCTACTTATTAGCGGTCAACCTATTCCAAGAATAGAATACACGAAAGAAGAAGTATCGACGTGGACGGCTGTATTCAACACAGTTCTGGATTTGAAGCCAAAACATTTCTGCGCCGAATACCGACGAGTGTTTTCGCTTTTGCAAAAAGAAAATATTTTTAGACCTGATAAAATTCCCCAGTTGGAAGAAGTTTCAGAATTCTTGAAAAGTAAGTTGATATGGTTTGGAATTTTTCACTCACACAAATTTTAAAGACATAGAAGGGACGAGAAAATGTGATTTCATGATGAAATATTAACCACGTCGTGTCAAGTCTAGACATACATGAATTTTGTGCTACCCTCCCAATTCAATTTTCGAAAAAAGTAGCAATCCATATGTACCTTTCTATGACTTTACAGAACAAACCGGATTCACACTTCGACCGGGAGCTGGCCTACTCACAGCCAGAGATTTTTTAGCCAGTTTGGCATTCCGAGTATTCCAAAGCACACAATATGTCCGTCATCACACAACGCCGTTCCATACACCGGAGCCGTAAGTAAAATTCTGAAATGTCAATATACCCAACATTTAATAACTATGTGCCTACTGAAAGGAAATTTATACTTTGTTCGTAGAGATTGTATTCACGAATTGCTCGGTCACATGCCATTGTTAGCTGATCCTAGTTTTGCTCAATTTCAACAAGAAATTGGCCTTGCTTCTTTAGGGGCTTCGGATGAAAATATCAAAAAATTGTCAACTGTAAGTACCTATCCGAATAACCGATTAACCAGTTAGCCGCATTATTAACCTAGCTACCCCAACTATAGAATTTTTCGAAATTGCAGCAATTTTGAAAAAAATCAGACGATTTTTCAAACATTACGAAATTTTTGAAAACTTGCGGATACCCAGGTGATCAAAAAATTGGTTAATTTTCAAAAACAGTTGTACTTTCTAAAAAAAAACGTACAATTTCAAAACTGGTTGAAATTCTTTAAAACTTGGAAATTTTTTTCAAAACATGAAAAATGAACAATTTTTATCCAAAAAAGGAATATTTTTTCAAAAATAAGAGACGATATCCAAACAATTCTTTGAAATCCCTCACCTAGGTGATCAAAAAATTGGTTCATTTTCAAAAACAGGTATACTTTCTAAAAAACGTACAATTTCAAAACTGGTTGGAATTCTTTGAAACTTGAAAGTTTTTTTCAAAACATGAAAAATGAACAATTTTCATCCAAAAAAGATATCCAAACAATTCTTTGAAATCCCTCAAGGTGACCAAAAAAAATTACATTCAAAATTTGAAAAATGGAAAAACGAACATCCAAGAATTGAATAATTTTTTCAAAATCATCACCTGAAAAAAAGTGGTACAGAACTTTTGAAAAAATTAAAAAATAATCATAACGAAAAAAATTATCTACGCAAAATATTCAGTGTCCAACTCGAAATTTCAACATTATCCACCACTTGAAAAAAAAAAAAAAAACCAATCAGAATAATTCTTCACACACTAAAAAAAAAAAAAAATGAAAAACACATTCAAAAATAGAAAAATCACCCAAAACATTGAATGATCTTTCTGAATAGAAAAATTACCCTGAGCATAGTATAATAACCATCCAAAATTTTAAATATTTTAGTACGGCCACTCTTCGAAGAAAAATTATTGTTTAAGGGTAAGTAATACCGAAATCAAAAGTTTTTGTTGAAAAGAAAAAAAAAGTCGAGTAGTATGCTAAAATTTCTTCCTTTCTCAAAATTTCGGTGGCTTGAGAGCAATTAATTTTACATCAATTATATTCCCTTTTCGTGCATCGATTTGATTTGCATTTGTTTTGCAGGTATATTGGTTCACGGTGGAATTTGGATTATGCAAAGAAAAAAATGAAGTAAAAGCATACGGAGCCGGATTACTATCCGCATACGGTGAACTCTTGCACGCCATTTCCGAGAAACCAGAACATAGGCCTTTCGATCCAAACATAACAGCTGTGCAACCCTACCAGGATCAGGATTATCAGCCCATTTACTATGTCGCTGAAAGTTTCGAAGATGTTAAAGATAAATTTAGGTAACCAACATATGAAAAAATCTCCATCCATATTACTCAAGTGGACTGTAATAACTTTATTTGTTACAGACGCTGGGTTGCGAAAATGCCACGTCCATTCGAAGTCAGATATAATCCACACACACAACGAGTCGAAGTCCTGGATTCGGTTGAAAAACTGGATAATCTAATGAATCAATTAAATTTGGAAATGTTACACTTGAACACCGCTTTCGATAAATTAAAATTTCGATAATTTTTACAATTTCTATTTAGTATGTAGAGTAAGTTCGGCAAACGTGGAATACTCGGGTAATGTGGAATACTTCGAGTTCTCGGATGCTAATTATCACTACTCAGCAATATTTGAGAGAAGGGAAGGATTTCGTCACTATGAAAAGCCAAAATATGAATTGGACCCACTGGGTCATTTTTTAAAAAGTTATTGACGTGTTTCATTATCAGAGGGGCCGATAGTTTCGAACAACTTCGAAATTTTCGAATATATTTGTGGAAAAAATAATTTTTGGGGGAAGACAAAAACTGAAGGAAATCAAGTAAGTTTCATATTTTGTAATAATCTAGTGGAATTGAATTTTCACTCAATATTTTTTGATTTATTGATATTTTTCCAAAAACGCAATAGTGCGGCTAACGTGGAATACCACTATTCCACATTACCCACATTACTGAACCTAATGATAACTTTTTGTTTTTTTCTCAATTTTGGACAAAAATGTCATTGATTAAGCGGCCTAAGCCTCTTAGAAATGAGTTTTGGATTTGGAATGAAGGTATAGAAAAAAAGGAAGTTACAAAAACGAATTAATTTTCCTTGAGAAATAATGATATTTTATCAAAAAAAAAAAAGATAAATTTTACCCAAATTATTAAATTTTGTTCAAAACATAATAAAATTCATTCAAAAAAATAATAACGTGTCCCAATTTACAAAATAGGTGAAATTTTTTTGAAAAAATAATATTTTTTATCAAAAAAAAAATAAATAAAATTTGTCAAAAAATGAATAAATTTTACCAAAAAAATAAATTTTATTCAAAAAAATAATAAATTTCACCTATTTTATGAGTTGGGACGCGTTATTATTTTTTCGAATAAAATTTATTATCATTTTTTCAGCGTGATATGAAAAACGTTTTACTTGTGAGATGAGCGAAGAAGATCTCGGAGTCGCGCCTTTGAATGAATGATTTTTCTACTCGAAAAAAAAAATCCTGAACAATTTTTTTTTATTATGGTATTCGATAATCATATAGAAGATAAATAGACGTCATATCTTTGCTAACTCTGCGTTTTTAAAATTTTTTTAAGCAAATTTGAAAGTATTCCACGTTTGACACACTTTTTTCAGGTCTTCAAAAACGAACGTTTTACAAAAATTGAAATTTAAAAAAAATGAAAAAAGATATCAAATCCATATTTCTGGAATGAATAAAGGAGGATATAAGTCACATAAATTCACAAACACCCTTTTTTTATAATATCGAGAAAAAATTTTATTCAAAATTTAAAAATGGTATTCCACGTTTGCCTAACTTACTCTACAATGAGAATTAAACTTGATTAATAATTATTGTATCAAAGGTGCTCGATTACAAAAGCTACAAAATTCAAAAGATTTTCTTATTGATTATTTCACACTATTACGATTCTGCACAAAAATGACTGGATGTAGTATGCTCAATTGAATATGTTTTCTTTTTTCCCCTGTAACAAAATCATTTCAAAGACCCAGTGTTTTACCAAAAAATCGACCAAAAAGTGACGAAAAATCGCTATTTTTGCTGGGCAGGCGGTAGAAAGATAAAAATTATAAAACGCTACGAGTGAATGAAAACGATATAATTTTTTTTCAAATTCTATCAGAGAATATGATGATTTGCTTGAGTCGAAAATTCGACCCTGTGACTTGGCGTCATCTGGCGGACTCTAGACTAACTAGGTCACCGGTATCTTACGCCGAAATTGCTGTATCAGCTCGTTTGCCGACTCCAATCCTCCTTTTTTTTTCTCTTCACAGAGATAGAAATGATAATTTATTAATAAGTATACATCAATAACCAAACTTGGACAGATGGTTCTAAGACCAAATTTTTTATTGGTTCCAAAACATTTTTGTCGCAAATGGAATTTCAAGGTTGAAATTATTCACCTTTAATTTTGTTTACTTATTTATTTGATTCTTTCCAACAAATTCAACAATAAAATTGAAAATTTTCAATTTGAACTCATCAGGATTTTACAATTTTAAATTGTTCAACTTTTTAAAAATTTAATTTTAACCGTTTAGTTTCAATTTTTCACGTCAAAATTTTATACTTACATTTTTTTCATTCATTTTTTTTACACTTATTCTTTGCTGACTCGAATTTTGATTCGCGATTTTGAAGAATACACCAACTTCGCACCATCTGAGTACCACCTCGCAGATACGTTCTAGTCACGTGATCCTCCAAAATTTTTTCCAATTCTCGAAATTAAAAATTTTTCAACATTTTTCCATTTCAAACTCAACATTGGTTCCAAATTTTTTCAAGTTTTTTTTTTCAACTACGACATTTTCTCGTTAGATAAAATTAAAAATTTCAAAATTTCAAAAAATTCTGGATTTTGGGAAAAAATTAAAGTGGGGAAAAATTGAGCAGAAATTCCTAACGTGACAAAAATAAATTTCCGGAATTAAATCGATTCATTTGATGTAATGGACTTCGTAAGAAAAGCTACTGAGAATTGATGAGTGACGATTACTGAAAAAAAAAACAGTTCAATTTAAGAAAATTACAATGGACTGGAAAACAACGGAAAAAGTAAAAAATTTTTAAGTTTGAAAGAATTCTGTACTGTGGGAAAAACGTTAAAATTGGAAAAAATTGAAAATCGAAAATGGATTTCTCGACTGTGGCGAAAATGAATTCATGAAAGTAAATCATTATATTTTTATTTAATTGACTTCGTAAAAAAAAAATTACTGATGAATAACGACGACGATATGATTATCAGATCTCTGCGAACGACGTTCCTGATTGATCGATCATCGCAAAATGACGCCAGAGTTGGTATATATTCCACAAAATCTCTTTCGATTCTACGTGATCTCAGGGTTGCCTGAAATTTGTACGTCGAAATTATCCTGTAATTGTGAGTTAAATTTTTCTCAATTTTGTTCGATTTCTAGGCAAATTTTTTTTTGGACCGTAAAATTTCGACAGCTTGTCTGATTGTCTAACCATGGACAAAGATTTTCCTTGGGTAAAATATCGTTTCAATCATCTTCTTAAAATATTTTTCATGGCAACCAAAAAAAAAAATTAAAATCGACCATTGTATTCAGGAAACACACCAAACTGAGAAAATCCCCTGCAAAAATCGCATGAATCACTTCGAAAAGCAATTTATCTAAATCTAAGAAAAAAAATCGCATCTCCATTCAAAATTTTCATAAATTCGTGTTAATTGCAAAATCAGCAAAAGCTCGAATTCGAGCCCTATACCAAATAACATCTCATTTATCCAACTCAACGAGATTTTCCCCCCGGAAATCAATTTTCCAGAATTTTAATTCCATCAAACACCTCGTTAGTATTTTTTTCGATATTCGAAAGCCAACCAGGCAACTCGTAAAAACACTTTTTTAACACGATTCTTCAACACCAACAAAACTAAATTTTCGAAAAAATCTCTTTTCGACCTCGCCCAGATAATTTTCATTCTCTCCACACAGCACAAAATAAACGAAGAGAAAAATTCGCACGAGCCCCTAGGTGAAAAATACTTCCTATATTTTCTCATTTCGCACACTCCACCATCGTGTACAACGAGTTCGTTGTGATAAGAAAAAAAAAGGGAATGGAAACTTCCAAATACGTCCGCATCGTATAAAGCCTGGTGTTACTCATTTGGCCATAAAATCAACAACTTTTCCGCTAAATTGATATCAAAACTATAACCCAGTCTGTTATCCGGTAATCGAAGTTGTAATGTATCGGTAATATTAGACCTCGGTAAAGTTTTTCATTACAACCAGGCCGGTTTTCATATAAAAGAAAATCCTCTAGAGAGGGAATATGAAATGTTATTTCTCTCGTGACCGAATCAAACGAGCTTTTACAATTTTCCACACAGTAGCTAACCGATCACGTGTGTTTTTCGAGCTCCATCTAAACAAGTAATATTTTCTATTTTTTGCCCAATGGGGCAATCTCCCAAGGTATCTAAATATTATGTTAAGCGCGATATAATAATTTATCCAGAATTGATATAAAAATATACGAGGGGTACGATAAAATATGGTTGGAGGAGTCCACGTCGATGGGTAATTTAAATTCATAGGTATCCGAGTAAAAGTTATTCCAACTCGATTACTTATTCGTCTAATTTCAAGGAAATACGCGAATAAAAAAAACATGAGTGAAAAACTTATTCCCAAAAAGCCAGCTAGCTTTTAGTTCGCACTCAGGCAGATACCTGCGAGTAAAATGTAAATAGTTGGGCGAAGTCTGCGTGTATATAAATTTATAGCTAATAAATTCACGCCAAGTTGCGTTATTAAATGAGAAAAGGCTTAGTTCTTCTTTAATAACTAATAATTCTCGAGCATAAATTAATCTCTTCTTTGAGGTAAAAGAGTGAAATAAATCAAGGTATTAGGAGAAGAGTAGGTGAGCGAAGGCATCTGGGGCGAGGAGCGACGTAGCACGAATTAATGGCTACACGTTTATTTTTACATGCTCCTTTGCCGCCGTCTCGCTACGTCAATTTACGAGGGGGCCGCATCCGGCAACTTTGTAAGCTTTTACGCGAAATTATCCGCGGACGTCGGGACCACGGCTGCCTGTCGCCGTCGACGTCGGTCGGTTTTTCGGAAATTAATTTCATACATTTCGCAACAACCGAACTGATAGCGTAGCTGGCAGTTTCACGCCGCCCGACGACCTTATCGAATGTTTTCAATAATTAATGGATGATTAATACGAGAACTGCGGTGCTGCCTGCCCCCCCTCGAACGCGGAAATGTCACCGCGTTCGCCGGACCCGAATTTACAATCAGTGAACACGTATTTGGTTTTGAATTTTATAAATGATTAGCAGATTATAAAAATTTATCGTCGGGGTTGACACGAGCGAGCCAATAATGATATGTCGTCTGTGTCGACTCTGGTCTCTGTCTTGCTCCATCGAATGCTCCTGATCAGGGTGCATTATCGATAACGTTGTAATTAAATTTACCACGATGTCGAATGTTTGGGGATGGGTTTTTTTATTCGGGTTAGAGAAATAGAGATACAAGGAATGATGAAATACCCACTCTGGCCCATCTGTTCAGTCAGCATTGTGCCAGTGTGATGGGTTTGTTTGCATACGAGATGAGAGAAAAAAGTTTTGTCAATGTGCTGTTGTTTTAAATATTGAAAGCGTGTTTGATATTTTTTCAAAATGTTTTTTGTAATTCATTCGTAATCAACGATAAAGCTTTTATAAAAATTACAATCGACTAGGTATTAGGAAATGAAAAATGTTTTTGTGAGGTAAAGGTTCCATACAAACGTGAATAATTTTTACCAGAGCTAATTAACTAGGTAATCGAAAAAGTGTAAAAATGAGGAGGCATTCTAAAGGTGCGAAGATGTTCACCCTTTTTTTTTTTGAATTTCCAAGTGCCTACCTCCGAATTCTCAGCCTTTGGAATTGTTGCCCTGGAAATTAAATCTCTGAAGAATAATTTACTGGATATAGCAGAAGAAGAAAACAGAAGAGAGGACCCTAACAAGGGAAATATCTCAATTCTCAATTCGAAGTAAAATTTTGAGCCCCCCCCCTCCAAAAAAAAATCGAAAGTACATTCGGATCGAGCGGGCTGTGGCATGCTAGTGTCAAAATCACTGATACGGAAGTGAAACATTCAAAAAATCTTAAATTTAACATTGGTTCATATTATGGGAGAATCTCAATTTCTGAACATTTTTTAACCTGACGGATGAAATTGGAAAATTTTCACACTGATGAAATACACCAAAGACCAATAGCAAGCCAAAAAAAATGTTGCTTCGGATGAATTGATTTATTTGGAAAGGAAATCAATAATTTTTAAAAATCTTTGAAATTTTCCTATATTTGTTTCCAAATCTACAGAAGCTCCAACCGAAGAAAAAATTGCGCCTAAATGTGAAGAACTGAAAATTCAATTAAATAAAGTGAAAATAATACGTATTTGTTTAAAGATCGAACGACTAGAAAAAGAAATCAAAATTTTTTTCAAAAATAAGTGGAACTTGATCCGCCGAAAATATCAAAACTTGATCTTGCTGGGAGCAAAATTTTCCGATAGAAAAATACTTTTTGGGAAAACAGAGACATTTACAGAAGGAAATTCGTTTAAGAATTTAATAATTTTTGGAATTCAGATTTCAAGATCGCACTGAGAGGCCCATTTAAATGCATAGAAAAATTTATCGAAAATATGAAACATGTTTTTCCGTTGAAAATTTTCACTTTTTTTAATTGATAAAGAGTTAACTTCAGTTAGAAATGAAATTTTTTACATAATTTGGAATGTCAAAAACCATTTTTTTGGATTTTCGTTTTTTGAAAAAAATTTATCAGTTTTTTTCAATTTTTTGTCAAATGTAGCCTTGAACCTCAATTTTCAAATATAATTCAATAATTATACATTTTCTTCTATAAATATCTCGAATTTTCCAAAAAAATATTTTTGTATGGGAAAATATTGCTTCCAGTATGATCAAATTTTGATATTTCCAACGGAAAAGGTTCCAATTTTTTTGAAAAAATTTTCGATTTCTTTTAATTTCTTTTTCTGGTTATTCGACCTTTGAACTAGTACGTATTATTTTCACGCTATCTTACCAAATTTTCAGTCCTTTACATTTTAGCGCAATTTTCACTTCAGTTGAAGCATCTATAGATTTGGAAACGAATATAACCAAATTTCATAATACATCAATTCACCCGCAGCGTAAAAAATTTTTCAATTTCATCCGTCAGTTTTTCGCCAGGCACCAAAGAGTTCATAAATGCTAGAAAAGTATACATTTTTAAGAAAGTTTATTTAAATTTTCTTATTCGCCATGAAATTACCTTTCGAATGATTCGTCAAAACCGAAATTTCAATGCGTTGTTTTTATATTTAAATGTGACCGTTTCGCGAAAGAAATGAAGTGAAGAGTGAAGTGATAGTTTTTTCACGAAACGGTTAAATTTGGAACTGTTTGACTGTTTCAGTTTCACCACCAGAGCGCGACTCTTGTACGTGCTCGGTTCGAATCACTCCATATCCAAAATTTCAAGTTTTGAAGTGCATTTCTCGAATTAGAAAACAAAGTTCACACAGAACAGTTTGAGCAAAATATGAGCAGAAAATTTAAAATTGAAAAATAGGTAATACAATAATAATGATTTATCCGATCAAATACACAGATTGATGTTTATTTTCTGTAAAAAAGAATAAAAGAAATGTTTCGAAATCTTTTTCGAAGTTCAGCACTTTTTCAAAAATTCTAAAAAAAATGCAAATCAGTACCTGGGGTTTCGAGTGCCCTGAAAAATTCCTCAGGCTTTACTCTATCACCTCCGATACACTATACTCGCGCACTCCGATCAGATTGCTCACACCAGAGGTGAGTATTTCGAATTTGGATTTTTTTTTCAACATCACAGGCTTCTCAAAACCCCAGGTACTGATTCGCATTTTTTTTTTTGAGAATTTTTGAAAAATTGGAAAACTCGGGAAAAATCCAAGTTTGAGAAATGGCCCTCTCCTCTGAGCAAACTAATCGGAGTGCGCGAGTATGGCCAGTCGGAGGTGATAAAGTAGGGCCTGACGAACATTTCAGGCTACTCAAAATCCCAGGTACTACCTTGTATTTTTTTAGAAAATTTTTTTGTATCATATGACTAACTGTAAGATCCGAAATTTGAAAAATATTTAATAGGAAATTGAATTCCTCTCCTTTCATTTATTTGTGATCGAAAAAATTCATATCTTAATTAAAGAAATTATCACCTTCGGTTAGAGTTGAAATTCGCAATTTAGGGTGTAAAATTTTCCTGGTAAAAATTGTTTTGAGATGTTTCGAGGCCACCAGAGATTTTTAGAATTTTCCAGCTTCGAGCATTCCTACTTTCCATCGATGTAACATCATCAAAGGAATCTGAAGTCATAGAAGGAGAATTCAATTCGCAATATTTCGATTGATTCTGCTCTTTCTATGGATTCCGGATCAATTTCCTGAATGCGTTTTTCCGGACGACCAGTACCTACTAAATAAATACAAAAATTTTCAATTTCGAAAACTCATTTCTTTTTTATGGAAGACAACAAGCTTTGAATCATAAATATGACTCAACTAAATTCGATAATCGAGTAGGTAAGTACCTACTCATGATGATGATCTCATCATGTACCTAGAAAATAAATAGGTACCTCTCTACATGTACTGGGCTGCATTCATTGAATGAAATTCCTTTTCATCAACGAAGCCATTAATAATTCAAAATAACTGTCAACTCATAACTTGGAAATCCCTATCTACCCAACTGTTAAAAACATTGTACCCAGTCTAATTTCCCAATTGAAAAATTCATTTTCGGTAACTAATTAACAATGTACCTATGCAAAAAAAATTGTTTTCATTTCACGAACATAGTTGTTATGACTTCATCAATTCGATAATTTGATTAACATGAGTTAATTTACATTATCTGGCCGGTTCAAAGTTCTACTTAGTCGTTTGGTAAATAAATACATGATGCATGATTTTTGGTGTTTCAATTTTTGTCATACCTTAACGTAATTTTGTTGTGAAAGGTTCGTTGTGAAGTATTGTGCTTGAATTAATTGTGCGAAATGAATCCGACAAGTGGCATTTGTGTGATGGTATTTTTCATGTGTGTGTTTGGGTTTGGAAATGTGAGTATTTGGTTTCATTTTTTGATTTTAAAACTTTAAAAAAAATGGCTCTAATTTTTAAAAAATTCAACATTTATGTTATTTTGCAAACCTATAGACAGCCCCAACACCAGCTGAATCCTATGCTAGGGTTATTACTTTGAGTGAAAAATGTCATGCTAATGAAGGTAAAAAAGCACATTATTTTTTTTCATATTTGATGCACAGTTTATCAATTTTTTTTTAATTTGTAAATTGGATACCTTTTACCTGGAAATTTTTTAAATCTCATTTTTTTGCCCAGCCGATAATAAAACTGTGCTGAGTTTCCAAGTGCCATCAACAGAAACTGGAAAGGTACCATCTACTTATTCAATACCTAATAACACATAAAATTAATTGAAATTCAAAAAATGCCGATAAATTTACCCGATAATAATTTGAATTCATAGTGCTTGATGCAGTGTTTCTTGAAAGAACTGGACATGGTGGATTCACAGGAGAAATATGATGAAGGCAAGAGTTTTGTGGCTTTCAGAGATTTTTGGTCTATGTTTTCCGAAGAAATATTGAAAGATGTTAATACAGCAGCTGCTGGGTTCGGTATGTTTTTATTCTGTTAGAATATCTTCCACCTAGGTACCTCTTTTATGTTTAGTTTTGTTATTCATTGTAAATATTTTTGATCAGCCAAAGGAATTGATTCAAAATCCGGAACATGCGAGTATGGATATGAGATAATGAAGTTTATAAATTCTGAATTCATCATAGTAAGTATTCTTAAAAAATGAAAAAAAACTTTCATTTTATGGGGAACTTGGGTATCCATACCAACGGATACATCTAGATACAAAAATTCATGAATATGAATAATGCCTTCCTCATTAAAATCTGTAGAGGAAATCATATCATGTACTTACATCCTTTGATTTGAAGTACATGGTCGTGTTATACATATTAATCAAACACTTGAATAAAATAATTCACGATTTTATTTTTTATTTATGTGGTGTTTTTTTTGCAGAAGCAACTTTTGACCACCACAGTTAAACCTTAATCAGATGCAAAATGAAAATCAGTTTTTATTTTACGCGATGGATTCCTTATGGCAATTTCCTGTCAGACGCTGCTAAAATTTTACGTAATTTTTATGCTTGATATTATTTATTAATTTTCATAAAATTATTTTCTAAATTTATCATCATTTTTTCCATTATTTTGAAATTGAATCCATTATAATAAATTGGTAAGGACGAAATTTGGAAATAGAAGCATTCTACGTTTCGTAGGAAAGGAAATTAAAGGTTCGATACCAGGGCTGCAAAGCAGTTTTTTGAAAAATCCATAATTTCGAAAAATTCTTCAATTTCTTCATCTGAAAAACCATCGAAATTTTGAAAATTTTCGTCAAAAGATTGATAACTATTTTTATTAGATTTTCCTGCAGTTCGATGAAAAAAAATACAGGAGTCCTTAAAAATTCTTTATTTCGTGAAATAATATTTATTCATATTATGATGAATTACCCATTGAATGATATTTTTTTTATTGAATCTGGGAGTACCTATATTTATTAAAAAGCCAAACGGTAATTTCTTATCAAAATAAACTTCAACCATTGAAATTCAATCGAAAAAAAACTTTTCAAATGCTTCGATAATACCTTAGAAATTGGCCAAAACTACAAATCCTCAGAAAAATCATTGACCATTTTCAAGAAATTGAAAATCCGTAGAAGTAGTGAAAAATGGAAAATTTTTAGATATGGCAGGTGCTATTTCGAATCGTAATTACTCGAAAACTCACTCAAAGTTCAACAGCACTTTTTTGTTCGAGAAAAACGTGTCAAACCTACTCGTTTACTCATTACAACGAAAAATGGAATTACCTGAGTATTATTTTATCGATAACAATCGAGTAAATAAATACAATGATATTATATAGGCACATGAAATGTTTCTGTTTTTATCGCATTCTATAATGACACCATCACAAATAACTGAACTCTTGCATCACAAAAAATGGGAAGTTCGAATAATTTAATAATCTCGATATATGTAATTCAGACAGAATTTTTTTCGTTGCACCAATTCGTTTGTTGATCACGTGAATCATATCAAGAAATTACCATTTGAACTTGTATTTTGGTAGTACCCAATTAGGTTATCAACCTGGTGCAAATGCAACGTTATATTGCAATTTGTAGCTTACTATCATTGAAAAAATTGGCTCATAGCTACTTATTTATTCATCACTTTAAAAATAATGATACCTATTTTGATAAAGGTATGAATAAGCACAACAAAAACAAGTCGATGGAATGAGAGAGGAGTGAAAATGGTAAAAAATCGTACATCTCAGCAAAATGAATGAAATTTTTTAAAACCATACTGTGAACCCCCCCCCCCCCGAACGATTCTCTATTTAGTTACCTATGTACCTATTAGAAATACCAGAAAAAATCACACTTCGAAATTTCAGATTTTATCGCTGAAGCTGTTTACATCTTTTCGTATTTATTTTGCAAGGCCACGAGGTAATTGTGAAATTTAAAAAATTCGTCAAAAATCGAAAAATGCACTTCAACGCATGAAATTTTGAATATGAGGTTCTTTTATGTTGTACTTTTAATTTTTTTGTGTAGGCAAAAAATTGTATTTTGAGTTGGGATACCCCCTTGTTGGAAACGATCAGGAAAATTAAGGTGATCGATTACAATCGTAATTTCGTAATCGTTCCATCTCTGCAAGTTTCGAGATTCGTAACTTTGAGTTAAAAATGAAATTCCTTTTTTTGACCGAAAATATTTCTGCAAAAATTCCAAAATACTCGAAAGAGCTAAAATAAAATTAAAAAACGAAAAACTAAAAGAGCTGATAGCTTGTTTTTATTTTATGATATTTAAAAAAAAAACAATTTCTATTTTTTATAAAACATAACCGAAATTCGCATTTTGTACAAAAAATTATGGTACGATTTATGGATGAAGTGTCTTGGCCGCAGGGTTTCACGTGGCGTTGTTTGTTGCGCGTACCTATCGGAGCACCAATTTTTTTTTCTTAAATGACCCGAATCTTTTTCTTCAGGGACTCGCATTTCTGTAACTCCGAATCTCTGTTTTTGTGCAGTTCGAACAATATTCAGAAGTCTTCTTTACGAGTCTTACAAGTCCCAGGTCTCATTCTTTTTTAAAAAATATTTTTATGAATGTAGTATTAGTGGTTACTAATGATTGAAAAAAAAAAGCTGATAATTTGAGTTTTTCTACCCAAATAGGGATAAAAACATTTCAAAACATTTTGTAAGATTTTCAACACATAGAAATAAAAAAAATATTGAAAAGTTCATTTCTCGGATAGCTTGTTTTTTTTTGGGGGGGGGGGGAAGAGGGCAACCGGACAACGACTTTGGCGAAAAATTTAATCGCATGTTCTGTTCAAATGAATTGATGCTGAATTGTTGATTGCAAAATTCAGGGTAATGGGTACCTATTATTTTTAAAAAGACTCAAAAGGGACTCGCATGCGACTGGGACTGAGTTAATTTGTGAAAGACACACTCTCGGAGATCACTTTAAATTCACTTTGAATTCATGGCCGCTTTTATTTTGGCTCTTATTTTTTCTACGTCAGGGATTATTATTTCGTTTGAGGTTTTCACCGGTGTTGTGAATTGCTTATAGTCTTGTTGGGCTGGTGGTTCCCAAGTATCAAATGAAGCGGTTGCAGGGGGAAAATCTTTGAAGCATTTAAACATTACACGTGCTTTATCTATGTAATCAACGAGAGGAGTACTTTGCCCTACATCGTGGTGAAATTTATTCGCCCAATAAACCGCCGCCAAGATATGTTGTACCAGAAACGGGAACAGAATATTCGATGATTGCTGTTGATATTCCAACCATTCTTTCCAGTAAATTAAATTCTCATCTACAATATTTTCATAGCCTATGGGTACTTTCAACAGGATATGGAAAAATACAAGAAATTTTTCGCACTTTGACGGTGCCGGATTTATTTCTTTCTTTTCCGTTGACGTCTGCGGAGGTCGGGTAGTAATTGATGGCTTTCCGATAGGGTCGAAATAACAGCTTTTACGATCGGTAAGTTGTAAACCAAGAGGCGCCAGTACTATTTTGTCAACGTACGCTTGACGATTTTTACCTTCAATGTACCCTTTCATCCGACCAGCAAACATCAGGTTGTTTAACATGAACTCTTTGCTAAACAGGGTTGAATTAATCAATCTGTCCTCCGTGTATGGGAAAAACAACCGATAAAAATCTGCACATGTTTTATCTAACATAGAATTCGCGTGTTCTGCCTTCAAATTGCTTAAGACTTGTTCATGATGCGCGCTCAAAGAAACAAAAGCATCGCTTAAGACTTTTTCATAATGCGCGCTCAAAGAAACAAAAGCATAACTATAAGAACTTATCAGATCCAGTCGTGATTGTGTTGTTGTTGGTGATGGTGGTTCAATTTCACAATTACTATTCATCGAGTACATAACAATGGTAATTACTGCTAAACTCACGCTAAACATTTTCATGGAGCAGGGAGTACATACAAAGAACGCGAACTAGTGGCAAATGAACAGTAAATTTCTGAATCCAGTGTTAAAAGTACTTCAAAAATATTCATCTACTCCAAATGTTCGTGATAGTATTTCTGATTATCCTAAAAAATTTAGATGAAATTGTTTTCAAAATTAATAAATTAATTAAAACGTATAGATAGGTATAAATATGATAAACGATCGACGGTGAAATGTATCTTATCTATACCTCTTCGTATTTTTCCTTCAGGCGTATATTAACGGCTAATGTGAGGTTCATCTTAATTTCGATACGCAGTAGTTAATTTCTATAGCTACAGTTATTAAATTTTTCTAATGAAAAAACTTATTAAAAAATTCATCAAAATTTTTTTATATCGATAATGAAACTAATGTCTAAATTTCCTCATTTTTTACGTTTTAATGGTACCTACAGAAATGAAAAGTCGTTTACTTTTCAGTACCTACCTAACTACCTATACTAGGGTGGCACTTATTTTTCAACTTTTGAATTTCTACCCGGCCAAGGCTGAAATTTGCTAGACTATATCCCAGAATTATGTAAAAAACTTTCAGCTTATTTCATCAACGTTAACACATGCCCCACCCGCCTTGAAGTTCGAAGTTGTACTCTATCCCGCGCTATCAGCGTTAGACCCACGACGCGCCGTGAGGATTCGCGATAAGCGGGTGACACACAGAGTTTAGTGATGCTGCGGGAAAAGAATAGTTGAATTACGTAAATTGATTGTGGGTGGGTTACTGGGTGGAGGGGGAACAGTCAGTACTCAAACAACTTCAAAATTCAGATTAAAACAATATTTTTTAATAATTTTAATCAACAATGTGCAAAAAATTAAGTTCACGGCAAGGTTAGAACGAATCCACCTAAATTTGGATTCGAATCCGAATCCGCGAATCATACCGTTTTTTTGGATTCGAATCCTGATTCGAATATATTTCACGTTTCCGTGATTCGAATCCAATTTCGAATCATTGAATTGGATTCGTGGATTCAAATCCACGAATCTTCGAATCCATAATTTTTTTTCTAGAAAAATTGACGAGCAAAAAAAAGTGAAAACTTCTCAATTATTAGATAAAAAATGCAAAATAATTTGGCAATAATGTAAAAAAAACTTTGTACCTAAAATTGACAATAAATGAGTCAAAATTTGCGAGATAAAACAAAAAAACAAAGAAAGAGAAAAATTCGACAAAAACTGAAAGAAAAACGATAAATAAACAAATCTTGGCGAATCCTTTGGAAGGATTCGAATCCATTTCTCAAATTATGCAATTTTTTTGGATTCGAATCAAATGTACGAATCCAGTCTTACAGAGGGGATTCGAATCAATTTTTTCGAATCCGAAAATGGATTCGAATCCAGTTAGATTCGAATCCGTTCTAACCTTGGTTCACGGGAGGTATCCCAACACGAAGTGAAATTCTGAGCCCGAACAAAAATTAATCGAAAGTACACCAAGAGGCGACCCCGTAACCAAAATTTCAGGTGCTGAAGTGCATTTTTTGAATTTTCAACCCTTCCAAAGATATCGCGGGTTGAAATTTCGACATTAAAAGTGCGATAATTTCGAATGGGTGGGGGTAGAGGGTTAAAAATTTTTGGGGATGTTTTTAGACCATAAATAACATTTTGGGCCCATACTGACCAATTCTGGGTCAAGGGCCGTTTTTTGACTCTTATTAGGAAAGGCTCTTTGACTAACTTTTCAGTGAATTTTCAGTGATTTCTCAGTGATTTTTCTCGCTAACTTGTTTTCAGTGAAAAAATTTTCACTGATATATAAATTGTAGTAGGATATAAAAAAAATTGGACAATTTCCAACTCTATGTTATGCACTTACTTTGAACAAAAACAGGTTTTACTTATTTCGTTTCATCCTTCCCGTTAAAAACATGAGACCGTGAACGCCATACTTCTCACGAGCGCGCCGTGGAAAATGTTACATATCTGCACGGGCTGAATATGCAATGGCAGGCGGTTGGTTTTCAATTTTTTTTCACTGATGCAATTATTTTGGGGATCTGGGAAAAATATATGTTATTCTTGAATATATGGCGAACATTTTTTAAAAAATTCCAGCCATGTCACCTCCTCGAGATTTTTTAAATTTTTTTTTGAAAATTTCAACCCCTCCAAAAATAAGGAAAATGTGAAAATAATAATTTCAAAAAATTACCATACGTACACCTACGATTAGTGAAAATTTCGAAAAAATTCCTTCGTCTCTTTCAAAGATACCGCAAATTGAATTTTCTGCATATTAAGTGTGATACCGGAGGAGGGGGTGGGGGCAGGGGGTCAAACATTTAGGTGAAATGTTTTTAGGTCCCAGGTAACACTTAGAACCACTTTCGATCAATTTCGGATCAAGGGCCGATTTCACCTACTTATAGGGGGATACCTTTTTTCAATATGATATTTCCAAGTTTTTTTCTATGTTTAGGTACAATATCTGTTTTGAAACTAGGGAAGGGATTATCCAGGGATTATTAGAACAAGACTTTGTCAGCTCAACTCATATCTGCTAGATGAAACAGCATACCATTTAATTTTCTTTAACTTCGAAATTAAAATTACAAGATATTGAATATCGTCAATAGTTTTGGAAATGAAAATTGTTTTAATCGGATGTGGTGGATATAAAAATGAAATGGAAATGGTTTCTTGGTAACATATTACTAGGTACTCATATTCAAGCTCATTTCGAATATTTTCTTTTTTCATAAATATCTAATATTCCAAAAAACAGAATAAGAATCCTAAATTGAGAAAAAATTTCATTAACGAATTGATATTGTTGCCTCGTTTTCGAAAAAAAAAGTTTATTCAAATTAGAGATGCATCCATATATCGGATCAATGTAAACTTTGCACCAATTTCGTTTTCTCATCCTACAATTTCTCACTTCCAAAGTTTAATTTTCCGTTATAAAAAATACCGGAAAAAATATCGGTGCTCTAAAAAATAACCGAGGAAAGGGGACAAAGGGTCTAACCTAACCTAACGTTACGCCAACAACCACCAAAAAAAAACCTTCCTCAAGCCATTATCAAGAAGGTATTTTTAATCCAATGAAATTCTCTGTAATTTCGAAAATTTACCCTTCAGAAATTATTCTAAATTATTTTCAATCCTGAAATTCTTTCTTACAATATTTTCGTAATTTACTCAATCGTATAATTTTATCACCAAGTTGTTTCCAACTCGAAAAATGTTTTCGTATTTTTTTTTTTCAAAAAACTTCAATCCAAATAAATTTTTTTCAAAACTCCACATTTCCTTCTCAATTTTATTCAACTTTGTCATTTTTATTTTTTAGACATGCACCGTTGAAAAATAATTTTTCTAGAATATTTTTTAATACTCGACACTTCAGTAAGGTTGATACTTAATTGAGAAAAATTTCAAAAAATATGGAAATATTCAATTTTTTTGGGAAAAGTCAGGAGCAGAAAAAATTGCAAGTGAAGAATTTTTGAATTGCGGAATAATTCTTTGGAGTTGAAAAATTAAAAATTGCGAGGAAAAAACTTTGCTTTCGAATACTGAAAATTACCTCTTTTTTGTGAGGCGGGAGGAGGGGGTTGTAAAATTCATTACGGCTGTTCAATAGTAGTGTATATTCTGGGAATTAATTTTTTCAAAAAAATCTTAAATATTTAAAAAAAATTAAAGTCAAAATATTATGAGAACAATATAATAAAATAAATGTAAACAAAGAAAAATACAAAATAGGAATTATTATTCTGATGAAAAAAAAAAGTTTATCAATTAGAATCTGGCGATACTTGAGTATACGTCGCTAGAATGAACAATTTGATTCCCAAGAAGATCCGTTCATCCATCAACTCTAGTAGGACCACAGCACTTTCAAGTTGAATGAGCAAACAATGCGAAAAATTTTAAATAATTTTTCTCGACATTTTCCACTTTGCTCAGGATGAATCGGCACTTAGGTACATATGCAGGTTAAAAGTTCATCAAGGAATAATACGATCTCCAATAAAACATCTCGACCTTAGTTTTCACACCTGGTTTATCCGTTTAGCGGTCGGTCTGCTGAAAAAACTATTCATATCGAGGGTTGCACCACCGCCATTGTTAAAAGTGCTGTTCATTTGTAATGGCAAAATTGTCACCACCGAAGGTACCGAATCGACGGCTGGTGGAATGGTAGTTGGCGGATTTGAGATGGAATTTGGGTTATTTGGAATAATGGTAGGTGAAGTATCGATGGCAGGCCTATTGACTGGTGTCGAGGTGACTTTGGGATAACCGAAATTTCTCGGGACTGCTCTAGCTCGCAGTAGAAAGCTGCCATATCGAATTGTGGTACTGATTACCACCACGTTGGTATCAGTGAATGTAGGATACATTTCAAATACGTTGCTGGATAGGACGGAGCCACATTCCCTGAAGAAGTAAAGTCGATTCAATGGTACGTTAGATTAATGAAAAATAAAATCAAAAAGCTGCCCATGAAGGTGGGAGGTACGTGTGGGTGTGCCCAATTCAATGTTTGCTTCAAAAAATTCGTTTTTTAGAGATTCAATTTTTCAATAAAGTTTGACCTTGGTGACCCTTAAATTTGAACAAGTGACTATGGAGTGAAAAAAATCATAAGTTTTTTAGGCAAAAAAAAGGGAAGAAAAATAGAACAAAAATTTCGACTTATACTTTTTTTCTACTGCAAGGCAGAACGTTTCAACAATTTTCTAAAAATTAAATGACTATTCCAAGATTTTTCAACTCTAGAAAGTTCTCAAAAACTGGTACAATTCCAAAGAATTGACATTTCCAAAAAATTTGGAAGTTTCCCTAAAAATGCAATTTTCTGAAAATTCTCAACTTGCAGAAAAATGGCCATTTTTGAAAATTCGGCGAATTTCTCAAAGTTTTAAAAATGTTTTAAAACTGTGAGAATCACACGACATTGCTTAAAACCTAGCCAGGTTTTTCCATCATTCGATTGCAATTTTCATAAAAAAATTTGGCTTTGAATTTTCCTAAAAAGGACCTCTTCATTATTTGCTGCATTTAAAAAATCATAAAAAATAAAGAAAAAATGTTGAAAATTTTTGTTCTTGGCGGCAAAATTAGTAAAATTCTGGATATTTTCTGATTTTTACAAGTTTTTCTATCATGATCAAAATTACATAAATCAATTTGGAAACATGAAAAATGATTTTAAAAATCGAAAAATAATTCAGAGCTAAGACTAGTTTACTAAAAATTAAAATTTTTTCAATTTCAAAAAGTTCTTCAAAAATTTCCTCGAAACATGGATAATATTTTGTTTTCCACCAAACTTACTGTTTTCCAAACTCTGAAGCTTTTCAAAATCACTAAATCAGACAACGTTTTAAAAATTCTTCAGAAAAATATTTTCACAAACAAGTTGAAGTTCCGAAAAAAAAAAAATGAAAAAATCCAACACTGTACATATAAGTAAATAATTCAAATTTTCACAAAAAGATCACATGGCTGCTATATTTAAAAAAAAAAACTTTTGCTACTTTCTGGATTTTTCTAAGTAACCATTTTCATACAATTTTGTTCACTTCAGAGGTGCCCAAAAACAACCAACCTTCTCTATCTTTGCCTTCAATCAACCAGGTACCATTTTCTGTTTCTCCGATTTGAAAAAAGAGACATCGCGGGAATTTTATTGAAAATAGTAAAAGAAATTGCCCAAAAGTTGAAAAAGTAACGAATTGGTGATTTTATGTTATTCATCAAGTCAACAGCCTTACTTTTTCAACAGCGTTATGCCGCCGTCTGCTTTCACATCGTGTAGTTCTAGGCAAGGCTGTGCATAAGAATTTTCCTTGCCAAATAGATTGACGTCGTTGACCACTATTTCTATTCTGGTATTCGGATCGCTCTCCAGAGTAAAAACACATTCGCCTATAATCGTGATGATGACAACCATTAATATTTTTCCCAGTTCAAAAGTGAATAGGTTTAGGTGCTAGGGGAAATTCAGGTGTTTGATAATTGCTCTGTAATTAGGTATTACCGAATTGAGATAATGGATTTCCTTCGTACTGATACGTAATCCAATTCTGATTGAATGATGTAGGTATGTTTGGAATCCAAAATGCCGACTGACAAGGAGCTAACGACCAGAGGACTGAAGTTTGAGGTGGTGGGGGAACCGTTGCATCTATTTGGGCTAAACATTTCTGCAATAAGCGACTGATGATCGATATGAAAAAAAGCAGCGAATGGCGTCTACTCGAAAACCTGCGCAAAATTTCATTTCAAGTAGGTATATTTACGTTGAGTTGCGTTAATCAGAATTGAGAAATCGTATTTCATTTTTACCAAAGACAAAAAAAAATACTCAAATGACCTCATACAATGAAACTTGGGTGATAAAAAATTCCACAAAACGTTTTTCAAATTCTCAAGATCACTTGATTGAACTAAAAATCAAAATTTAATTTAGGTAATCAACGGAAAAAAAAGTGTGTAATGTACTCTATTTTTGACCTCCCAAATCGGTTTGATCTTATTTTGCGGTTAAAAGGGTTAAAGTTCTCAAAAATAATTTTTTTGAACTTTCCTTCAGTGCTGGAAACTCCAAAAATTTATTGAAGGCTTCAAAACGTCTCAAAACTACTTTGAAAAGATAAAAATGATTTGTTCGTTGATTAGATCAGATTTTCATGCTAGTCTGATTGGCCACACTCAAAATTTAAAAAATTGTCAAAATTTGATAAATGAACTTCAGCACCTAAATTTTTAAAAAATCAGATTTTTTGAATACATCAATTTTACATTTCTGAGCCAAGAAATTGCTGAAAATCGAAAACTTGTAATTTTCACGAATATAGAATCCATTTTTTGTCAAAGAAATTCAAGTTTGTGATTTCATTCAGCCATGGTGACATTTTTTTTCTATATTTCTATAATGTAAGTATTTAAAATTGCAAAATCAGTGCATGATTTTTTTCGCTCAACTGAATCTGAATTTCGTATTTTTCTGAGACTTCTGGGTAAAATTCCAGACTTTATTCAACAGGCACACCTCATTCCACTTCATAAAATTGATAATTTTTCTCTATTTGATAGACAAATTTATCCACAGAAAATAAAATTCACTTGAAAATGAACGAACTCGATCTTTTGGAATTTGGAAAAAAAGAAGTTTTTTCAATAAGTGGCAAAAACAATTCATTTTTTTCTTTGGATGACATAAACTCACTTAAAAAATTTACCTTAATGGATTCATCGTATAGGAGTAGGAGGATCCAGATAGCTAGATGTCTCAGCCAAGTTTTGGCTTAACAAGTGAAGGACTACTTCAGCATATAAAATTATCAAATTGGAGATAAAACTCGTCACTCGATTCACATTCCGCAATCACCGAACCAATACCATTGATGCGAGGCAATAAACAATACGACACACACACTTTTTAAATTCGCGAGCACAAGTCGACTGAAAATGCGAACTATTCGGCACAAACGACCAACATCTATATAAAAAATATTTTTTTACATTCGCATTTCTTCGTATCTCTCCCACTACTCGTGATCATAATGAGAACAGTATAATCTACCTGTATTATAAAGATGTAAAATAAATGATCTCGATTCCAATACCAATATAGGGGTATTTTGATAAAACCGCGTGAAAGTTCCCGTACGCTCGAATACCAAGATCGGGGAATGAAGAGCATGGAAGAAACAAACACGCGTTATTACCCGGCTACACAGAAAAAAAACTAACAGGACACAAATAAAACAATATTGTAGCTGGTTGATGCCACAATTTATTGACTAGATCCTAAAATGTATTATCAGCACTGACGACGGAATATAAATCGGAGGAACATACCATGTTAATATCTGATGAGGTGAGGAGAGGGAGACTGGAAGAAAGAATTTAGAAAATGAGGGAACATTTTTATACATATCACTTTCAAGATTTTAAGGAACGCCTAAGGAACAAACTTTGATGAGAAAAAATCTTAGCTCAGTTTGACCTTTTTGTATCGCTTCAATTTTTCAACCCTCCTCCTCCTCCTCCTCAAAAAAAAAAAAAAATTAAAATTGATGAATGTATTTCTCCTTTAGCAACTTCAAAAATCGAGATAGTGACCTCGAGCTTACAATCAAAAAAAATTGCAATGGGTTCCATTGATTTTTTTTAGAGCTTAAAACTAATTCGTAATTATTTTGATAAAAAATCTCAATGACTTTCTGAATTCAATTTTTAACAAAGAAATATGATTCAAAAAATTTAAACCACTTCCAAGATTGAAAAGTAAGGTAAGTTTGGTTTGCACTTTTGATCAACTTTTGGCAGCTTTGGAGACCGATTCACCAAAGGGGATGGAATTTCCTCAACTTTTCATCAGAATGAGCCTCACGCCAAAAATCAGAGGTCGTCATTTTTTGACCCAGGGAAAATGTGTGCCAAATTTCGGCCCTTCTAATTTTCAAAAAAATCGCCGACAAAATGGAGGAAAATATCGAATACTACATTATTTTGTAAAGTGAAACGCCGTTCTATTCAATAAGAAAATAATTATAAGGAAATTTTTTGGACTTCATGTTTCGTTTCTGATTTTCAAAACAGCCAGCACACCTCGACCATGGATGAGACATCTGAAAGTATGAAAATATCTACTGTTGAATAAGTATAAAAATTACATTAGACTTTCTGATGAAAATGTTATGAACGCAATCAATAAAATTTTCGACCTGATGGAAAATTCACGAAGGAGAGATGCAAGATTTTTAAGGATTAAAAAGAAAAAAATGAAAAAAAAACTGTCACACGTGAAATCTTCTTATCTATCGAAATTGACCTACCGAATTCACATAAATTTTCGTATGTGCTCAACTGCTCAGGGATTATTTTTCGATCTCCTCCATTATCAACTTCATCTTTGAATAAATTTTGTGTGACTTTTTTCCTAGAATTAAAACATGATTCGAAATCTAATTATAGTAAAATCCAATTACAAAGATCTCCCATTACATTACGAAAAATACATTTATGTGATTCACAAATTTTTTCACATGATTTTGATTGAAAATCGCATTTGCTCCTCCATTGATTAAAATGAATCATGCTGAAGTGGAAAAAAAAGTTTGATTATCAACGCGATTGTGCAGTTTCGACAATCTACATAAAATTATTTGTCTCTCTCAAGACGTCGCGTCGTCGTTGAAGCTTTTGTGAGATATATCGCCAAAAATCGATCATTTTTCTTAATTTCTCACTTATCCCTGAGTTGATGTTACACAAATATTCCTACATCATTTTTGTTTTTAGCAATTTAGCCCATAATAATAGTTTAGGCAGGTAGAGAAAGGTGAAAAAAATACATATTCAGGTGAATAAACTTATAAAAAATCGATTGGCTGCGAAAAAAAATTGAAAAAATTTCCAAAAAGTGGAGGAACTGGGACTTGAACCCAGGACTTTCCGCATGCGAAGCGGACACTCTACCGCTGAGTTACACCCCCTTCACTGAATATCGGTCGAAATTAACGTACACTAACGCTGGCCTTGTGCTACGCAGTGTTACCGCCAGCGAAAGCGCGATATTTACGAGTGACTAGTTTGTGGCAACCGAGGTCGTCATCGGGGAGGCACGATTTTTGTTGGAAATTTAAATTTTCATCATGAGTAAAATGATTAGATTAGATGTATTGCATAATTTGCATACATATAATTTTTTAAATTGGGGAAATAGTTTCCTATGCAGTGTTACCGCTTGCGGGAGCAAAATATTCACGATCACAACGAGCGTCTAGTTTGTGTAAATTGAGGTGGTTATGGAACATACACAATTTTTTAGACACATCAACTATTTTTATCATGTGTAATATCATGGTTCGATGTATTATTTACTTACTCATTTACTTATTTTTTGAAAAATCAATAAAATAATTTTTTCCATATTTTGTGGTTTTTCTAAAGAGTTGTTATTCTAGTTACCTACTCCTTTTCAAAAATTTGCAAAAAAATTTTCCATTTTTTTTTCCATGTAGATAGGTATGTAAGTATTTGGAAAAAGCGTTTTCATAATATTCAATGATTTTTTTTTTTTTGAAAAATCAGGAGAAGCTTGTTCTATTTTTGATTAATTGAAAAGCAGAAAACTGTTTAATTTTTATTCGATTCATCATGAAAAAAAAATGTACTTACTTAACCCGTTTGATAATGATACCTACCTCATAAAACTCAAAAAAAATGAAAAAATCATTAGGTATCACTATTTTATTTCATTGTTTTTCTTCATCGTCAACACACCAAACTTTTTTCTTATATTTTCCCATAGTAAAAAATTTAAGTAATTCAAAACCGCGTTTTCAAAACTTCAAGTCATAAGTGAGTAAATGTTTTCCAGTAAAACAAACATTAACAGAATAAAAATAACGTATCGATAAAATTGGAATCGAGATGAATAAACAAAAATAGAAACAGAATTTTTGATGAGTGAATATAAGGAAAATAAAAAAAAATCTTGATGCTGAAAAATAATTTCGAAAAAGAAATTCAGTGGTGGAGGAAGAAATTCATCGGAGTTGGAGAAAATAAAATGTTGAGAAAAAGTTTTTGATTACAAAATATGGAGGTAAGGAAAAGAATAAGAAGCGTAAGCGGGTAATGAGCGATATTTAAAATTTTAACCCTGAGCGAGTTGACAAACTATGGATTGAGTCCTCCTCCTTCAAAAGAGGAAGAGGTGGTTAGAAGAGCTGTCGTGAGTCAGCCTTTTTCCAAAATTTGTAAGTTATTTGTTTATTTTATTTTCTTAGCAAGTAGGTACATATTCACCTCTGTTTTTTGGGAGGAGGGGGTACGGGAGACGATTCAATAGAGTTAACAAAGAAAAAATGAAAATAAAAAAAATGCATTTATTTTTAGGCTTAATATTCTGTTTTTCATCATTATTACTTTTCAACCTTTATAATCCCTCATTTCAAAGTTTTACTTATTTTCATTATACTAGAAACAAAAAAACAAAAAAATTGATTCCGTAAAATCGGTAGGAAATTCCACATGTGACCCTGCCGGAAAGAAAGGACCTTGTGTAAAAAAAAATCGATGTCTCATTTTTCACATTTTTGGTTCAAATGCCACCAAATCTAGACCAAACACAAAAATGAAGACATCGATTTTTTTACGCCAAGTCCCTTTTTTCCGGGAGGGTCACATATTTTCGATTTTTCTGGCCATTTTCATGTCGAACTGTTGCTTCGAATTTGCTAATAAAAAAAATGAATAAAAAAACCTTTAAAAATCCTTTCAGAATAAAAAAGGAAGGAAAGAGAAAAATATTTAAAATTCTTCCTATTTCCTGTTCTCCGTGTTTTTTTTTTTTTAGCCAGCAGACACCATGAAACAGCATTCCAAATCAGAAACATGTCAAGGATGACAGTTCACTTATTGGACACCCTGTATAACTAATGATATCTCGAAAAATAAATCACATTATTTTGATAATGAAGTATCAAGTTTCGCAGAAGACTTATACGTTATGGAAGAAACACTGTAATCGTGTCCAATCACATCGCCATAAATTCTGGACAAAATCGGTAATGAATTCGAAAAAACGTTGAGTAAATGCAGGAGCCTTATAGGTGACTGAGATATCCGTACTATTCGATATTTCTTCCATTGTGGGCGTTTCATCCACCATGATCCTATATGCAGATTGATCGCGACGATTACTTCGTCTGTTTCGCATCATCACCGAAGTCGTCGCATATGTACCGAAAGCCAGCAACGACAACAAAAGGAGCGACATTTGGAAGGCATTTCGAGCCACTGGTTGCTGTTGCTGTTGCTGAGGCCTTTGGACTAATCCAGCTCCGGGTCGAATGAATTGTCTACGAATTTGAATTGGTTTTCGTTTCGGGATTTTAATTCGTGCATCTACGAAAAAAAAAAAACAGTAGAATGTCGAAAAAAATGTCGATCGTGCAGGGACAGGGTGCCCAAAGTTGGAAATCATAATTTTGCACTAGAGTCAAAAATACGAAAAATGGAGGATTTTTTTATAGGAATAAAAACTAAAAAAAATAATGTATTTTCTCATTTTTTTTGAATTCACGATTTTCTCAATTTTAAATGTCTATCTTGGAAAAAAATGAACTTATTACTCAATTCAAGCCCAAAAAAAAACTAGTGAGCTATTTTTCATTAATTAAAAATCATGCTTAAATTCGAAATAAAATTCACGATTTCACGAATTAAAAATTTAAGGGATTTTAAATATTTTATTCATTAGCAATCAAAATTAAACATGGCGACTTCACGTTCTATTTTTTTTTTCACTCCGTACCCAAAATGAATAAATAGGTACATACTTTTTCTGACATTGTTAACTCGAAGTGGTCTAGATCGCTGAGTCGTATACTGCTGCATTTCTGCCGCTTGCCTTATCAGCAATTGGTTTCCTAGATACCCTGGTAAGCCATAAATGGAAGACGACGTCTGCAGTCTATTATTTTGGGGATAAATAACATCATTTCGCGGCTCCATTTTGTCAATTTTTAGCACCTCGTGCGAACATACTACGCGAATTCCGAATTAAACGTACATTTAGTTACACTTCCAACTGCATATTTATTTACATCTGATTCCGTGCCCGACTTCGAATCGAATATCGCATCCGCTCATTTCAACTTAACACGGTGTCAAGATCGGAGGTATAATATGTGACAAAATAATTACATCCGTCGACCACCGTTAATCCGAAATGAAGTAAGTGGCCCGTTTAGCGATCGTTTTTGTATATTTATGTACGTTCCTGAGATGTAACGTTTGATGAAGAATGGTGTTCGTTGTTTGAAAATATTAAAAACCGAAAATTAGTCTTGGTGGAATTACTGGAAGATGAAGAGATGGTGTGTGAGATCGCGTGGTATGCGATGCCTGCTGGAGTTGAACAATACGGTAAATTTTTTCTCAGAGGAGGACGATTTTGTTCTGTTAGGTTGAGCGATACGAGTATTTTTTTTGAAGAGAATTTCTTATTTTAAAAAAGTTGAAATTGGGAGAGAAAATGGGGCTGAAAATGTTTATCTGCTTATTGTGTTGATTTTAAAGGCTCTGTGGCATGTTGATCAGTTTTTTTTGCAGTAGGGATCCGGAGCAGAGTGGAGGGCTTCCTAGATGTCTAAGACGATCAAAAATCCGGAACGAAGCCGGAAGAAGAAGGGTCCCTCTTCAGTACAATTATATCGAAATGGATGCAAAAAGCGCCAGTGCCCCCAACCGAAGACGTAGAAAAATCCTTTAAAAAAATTTATGTAAATTCTTCTGGCAAAAAATCCTTTAAAAAATCCTCAACTTTTTCAAAATAATTTATACCTCAAAATTGTGTCGGATAAAAATTTTTAAAACATTGAAACGTGAAAAAAATATCTTTTTTGAGCATAAAACACCAATTTTTTTTAAAAAATTTCAAGTATGCCAGAGGCGATTTTCCAAGGGAAGTTATGGAAGTCAGACTTCCATTGGTTTTTTCAAATATTGAGATTTTCTCGAGTATATCAATTCTATTGGTAAAATGTATCTGGAAACATGAAATTATATTCTATCTTAGAATAAGGAAATTTTTTTCGAAATTGTATCTTATTTCCAATTCAACTCTAAATTTTTTAAACGATTTTTCCATTCTTCAAAAAAATTTGTGTTCTGAAAAATTCCATCCAACTATTCAATCAAAAAATATTTTGAAAAGCATAAAGTTTTATTTAAAAAAATTGAGGAATATTTTAGAATTATTAGGAAAGTTTTCGAATTAGAAGAAATTTCAATAAATAAGGTATGAATTGGATTACCTATTTTTAAATTCAAGTTGGAAAAATTTCAAGAAAATTTTATTTGCAAAAAATTTACAGTTTGATAAAATTTCAGCATTTATTTAAAAAAATTGTCAGAGTGAATATGGCCCGACCCAAGAGAAACGACTATAGTTCTGTGGTGGTGGCAACCCTGCTAGCAAGTTGATTCGAATCCTTATATAAACTCTGCGTTAGCGGAGTAAAACTAGTTCCGAAAATACCTTGAACGGGGTAGTTACGTTGATCGATCGAGCTGCGGCTCGATCGAACTCGATTTCTACTTACGTTCGAGTTTCGAAAATGTATTCGTTGCTATAACATCAAGCTCCGTATACTCTCGTACGTCGTTTTAACATCTCTCGCTTCGGCTTGTACGACGCCCGGCTAAGTCACCGGAATCGGACTTAGCCGGGGACGCGTAAATATCGAATCGGGCTCGATTTATTTACCCGTCTTCGGAATTCATCCGCGATTCCATCTTGGTCCCTCATTTCGATGGGGGACCTATGGGGATCCTACAAGGTACCAGTGCACCTAGGCCTGGATAGAGACCCTGGGACCCCGGTGGAATTCGCCATTCGCGAGATCGGTTCCCTCCGCGGAGATATCCATCCGGAGATATCCTCCGCGGCGTCGTTCCTATTCCCGCCGCGCGAATTCTTCCACACGTTCAGAATAATACGATCCATCGACCCCCTTGCAGCTCCGGCGAAGTAGGGGACGATGGAGTTCAGCTCAATACGATGGCACCGATCGGGGAGGTCTATAGCTCCTTTCGCCGCCGCCTCCGCAGCCAGCGGCGTGGCGTCGAATTGAGTGTAAAATCATCTCGATCATCGCCAATTTAGATCCATCCGTAACCGTAGGTCGCGGCCGTCACTCACACACACATACAGGTACGATTAAATACGTCGTGCAAATATACGCATGTATCTGTCAACCGTGTTTTTATTCGTTCCAACGTGCGAGACCCCAGACGGGCCCCGCGGACCCTCGGCGAAGGGACTTCCTCCTAAATATCCTCCGGGAGGTAAGTCCGTAGAGCAAGATCGGGAACCTGGTGCGCACCAGTGTAATGGGGAAAGAAGGACCCAACGGCCAGAGGACTCGAGAGGAAGGGGACAACCCTACCGTCCCCACACTCCCTCCAACGTCCTCCATAAACAGTCCATTTCTTTACCATCCCCGTCCGGCTGAATCTTCTCTACATAATGGCGCCCGAAATAACGTGACTCTCCAGACTACGACTCCCACAGATGGCCACCTGTGCATAGGATAAAGAGGCTGGAAGCACATCGGACAAAATCCTGTATGTATATCTTCCGATTTTCCATCAATCCGCAAGTTGGAAGTATACCATATGTTCGTAAAAAATCTGAAACAAGGTAAAAAATTATCCATTTAGGCGTCCTAAACGCAAAATTAGGTACAAATCGCATATGGTAACGTCTATATTTATGATATCATTGTTCAAAATTTTGTCCCCAAGCTCTAGGCCTCCGGACTACAAAATTTTTCGCACCTTAAGTGCATAAAAAATTAAATTTAGGCGTAACTGACACCGTAAATAGTGAAAAAATGTAACAAAAATGTTTTCCTTAACTCCATATCACGAATTACTAGTAATAATTACAGTTAAATTTCCGTGACGCGGAAATCTAGTAAATACGATATTGTAATTCCTATCAAATATCCTTAAAACGTCTTCCCCACTGTAACAGTTCGTGACGGAAACGTGCGACGTACACGGCAACCTCAGTGTATCCTCAACCCATTTCCTCAGTCAAACCACAAATTCCTTCATTTTTTCTCTCCCTTTATGGCGAAATACAGCCACAAAATTTTATACATCGTAAAAAACAACACCAAAATTCCAGGGATGGCGACATGATAGATGAAGGGAACGCGGCATTTCCCCCGTTATGGTACCGGATATTGGGCCCCCCGAACGATGTGGAATCATGTGATTAGGATGTCACCTTTTCGCACCATATCACAATCACTGGCTGTAAGCATCATAAATGCAAAAAATGTCAAAAATTGCGGAATTTCAGGCCATAAAAATTCGCACAAGAACGTCACCCAAAAATCAACTTTTTTCTATAAAAAATCCTTGACAATTATTAAAAATTGTGACGTCAATTCGGAACTAGGCACCTTAAGTGCAAAATATAAATTCCTCACTTCGAAAATTTCGGACTATGTACCTTAAGTACATCAAAAAAAAATATATAAAAAAATATTAATTTCGGCCAAAAATGTGTGAAAAATCAAGGTCATAAAAAATTCACACCAAAATACGAGTCAAAAAGTAGAAAACTACGACCCCCCCCTCCTGGCCATTAACGTAACGTATTTAACGTAAATAACATCTCAAGCACACGAAGTGCTCAATAATAATAACTTACGTCATCAGAAATGATGAAAACTTCCGGATATGTAAATCTATGTATATATTCCGATATCAAATTATCAATCATACGATCTGATAATCTGATATTTCACATTTTTATGTGAAAATTAATTATAAGCCAATAGTCTCACTTTCTACAAAGTGAAAAAAACCAAAAATGCACCACTTTTCATCTGCCAAATGAAAATATCGGTACATTTCCGTTATAACGTAAAATCATGGCAATTTTATTAACTTGCCAGTTGAAAATGCGACGATCACGATAATTAGGTATTTTTTGTTGGCAGCAAGAAATCCTTTTATTATGCTCTACGCATTCATTATCTATTCTCTTGATACCCAAAATTTACGAACCCATTTGTGGCGAAATAAATTTATTTTTCCACACCCTAAAAATTCAAAATGGACTGTCCCACCCTAAAATCCGAAAACTTCAGGCCCTTTTCGTCAAAAATTAAATATCCACTCATTTCGAACATTTCAATCAACAAAAATTAATTTCCACAACCTAGAAAATCGAAATTCAAAATTATTACTCAAAATTCATAAATACACTCATTTTTATCCTGACAACAATTTTTTCGACCTTCAAAAAATCAAAAATCACCAAACCATCATTCAAAATTCATAAATTCATCCACTTTCATTTATTTCAAGTTTCGATTAAAACAATCTATCTCACGATCTAAAAAACTCAAATCTTCTAAATTCCACTCAAAAATATCAAAATTAACACTTCGATTACCAGAACCCTACCCTCTCGCAAATGAGAAAATCAAAATTCATAGACATAATTTTCGAACCAAATAACCCCTTTTTATCACTTAAAAAATCATGACTTTTCGACCAAAAATTCAAAATTCACTATTTCAAGCTACGAAATCTTTTTCTCAAAATTAAAAATCTAAAAATTCATTATTTCACCTGAAAACTCAAGAATTTACTCCGATCAATAAAATCTTTTTCACTCACAAATCTTCTCTCACGATCAACATCAAAATTTCACTCAGTAAAATTTTCAATAACCAATTTCGAACTAGGTAACCCTTTTCACGACCTAAAAAATCAAAATTTGCAAATTTCCACTAAAAATATTCAAAATTAACACATCGATCATCGAAATACTTTCTCAAAATTAAACATATCAAAATTCATAATTCCAAAATTCATTACAAAATTCACTAATTACTTTGGATAAACGAAAATCTTTTTTCATGACATCGAAAATCAGAATTTTCAAACCTACATCAAAAAATTCAAAAACTCAACCCTTTGGCTATCATATCTCATTTCAAACATTAGAAAACGTCAAAATTCACAGTCACCTTTTAGAAATTCAATAAAACCCTTTCGATCATCAAAATTTACATTTAAAATTCCAATAATCAATTTTGATCAACGAAATCTCCCTTTCCATGACACAAAATTATCAAAATTTCTAAAGCAATATTCAAAAATCAATTTAACGTTCGATCAACAAAATTCACTTTCTCCTTTGGAAAATATCAGAAATTACAATCTCATTCAAAAATTCAATAATTTCTTTCGATCATCATTTTCAATCAACGTAATTACTATTCTCATGACCTATAAAATCAAAATTCTCCAAAAAATCTCCAAAATTCATTTATTTAATCAAGTCAAAACCCACTGATTCGATCTATATTTCGATTCGATATTCAAAATTATATTTTTCGCCGAAAATAATGGTAACCCTGTTTCCATTTTCAACCGAAAAATAAATCGTTGGCGCCAATACGATTTCCGGCCCAACATGCCCATTCAGACCAAAAAATCCATCGCGATCCAAATTCTCAGTTTAGATCTTCTTTCTTCCCCTTCACTAGTCCAATGCGCAAATGGTTTAGTCAATATTCACATTCAGAACAATAGGCACGATAAAGACAAGTCAATTCTTTTCAAAATATTTTTCTTAGAATCGTAAATCAATTCTCCACAACAAAGAATCAATTATTTTAAAATCCGTAAAGATGACAGCAACCTGTCAAATTAATTCAATTCTATTGTAAATAAAAATATTGGCGACTTTATGTGCAAAAGCCGCCATGTATATCCGCTTCATTATTTACGCTTAAGGCATACTTTTTGGTACAAACGCTTTCACCCCTTTGAAATTCAAAGGACGCTTCTTTCTATTTTTAACGGTGGCGGTAAACCATTGTTTATACAAATGTATGTACATCGATGCACCTTTTTTCACTCAAAAATACATCCGTTTACGATTTTCAAACAATACTTTTAACTCATTAAAATTCAATCTATTGAAATTACATTTCTTGGCAAAATCAAGATTTCCTACATTTTGGCACAGTTATCTTCACCCCATTATTTTCAAAAAATCGAAAAATCAATTAATCAACGACCGTTTCCCACATAATATCACGGCTTTGACAGCTCCGGAAATCAAGATTTTCACATTTTGGTACACTTACGTTCACCCCATTATATTCCAAAATTTAAAAATCGATTAATCTATATAAATGTCATCTTAAACCTGACAGCTTCTATTGATTTCGGCAAACTTCTTTTTACCTTTTCTATATATTAAATGACACAATCAATTGACTTAATCAATTCTATTATCTTTACTTGTACTACAAAATTTCCTGAAACCTTGAAAATAAACTAACTTTCGAAATCTATGTACATACATCGGTATATTTAGACTTAAGAATTTTCTTATAAAAACGGAAACGACTGTATAGAAACAAAACAAAAATATCGTGCGATTTCTCGAACCTAAACCAACCCAAACAATAAAAGGATCGCGTTCGCTATTCATAAAAAAGAACAATCCATTGAATTTTCAACAATAGAACTGGTCACCCCAAAATACACGACTTCACAACCGGATAGATTCTCGGCAAATCAAGCTACCCAAAAACTCAAATAAATAAAACCCCGTTTTCAAATTCGAAATCATTTAACGTCTTTCTCTTCTGCTATTTGGTTATCAGCAAAGATTGCCGTTTTCAACGTTTACCAAGTACACCTAGCTATCTGGTACACTCTTTCTCTACTTTTAAACGCTGCTTTTAAAACTCGCGCTTGACTAGATCTACCTTTCCAAGGTTAACTTAGTCAATCTCGTATTTCTTTTTCTTCTGCTTTTAATTATTTTGTGAATTTAGATACTGCAACAGTACGTGTACAACGACGACCGCAGTAAATACTTTCACATTTTTACGCTTTCCAAATTAGTTAATTAATGCCGCGACTTATAATTTCGATTTTCTCATCCAAAATTTAAATTTTAAAATTGTGGACTGCAACAGTACGTGTACAACGACGACCGCAGTACACAATTCTATATTCTAAAATTTCCGCGACCTATACATCGCGACCTACTATTTTTTGCAAATTTTCTTTTGAGTTTATAAAAACTGTGGAAGTAAGCGCGCAACGACTGCAGTAAATAATCTCATCTTCAAAATTTTTGCGAATTAATTAGCGTATGACCTATTATTTCGACAATTTCCGTCTAGCTTAACAAAAATCAAAATTTGAAATTACAAGCTGCAACAGTACGTGGACAACGACGACCGCAGCAAATAATTTCACACCACAAAATTTTCGCGAATTAAACACAGCGTCACTTTCGATCTAATAATTTTCGGAATCAAAATTTAAATTCATTTCGCAAAATTTAACTAAATTTTTGGCCAAAACTCAACAATTTTCTGAAAATTGCGACAGTACGTGTACAACGACGACTGCAATTAAAGAGAATTACAAAATTTAATAGAAAATTTTCGGCTAATTCCTACAATTTTCTGAAAATTGTGACAGTACGTGGACAACGACGACTGCAATTCAAGAAAATTGCATTTTCCAGATAATCTGAGAAATTAATTATCCATCTACGTTCTCCAAAATATAATAGGCATCAGACACGACTGGGAAACAGCGGACTTGATACCTATACCTCTCTTTTCCTGATTTTTTGAGAGATCCTATAAATTTTTCCACATACCATCCTAAAATTTACCCAGCCTGAAACGAGAAGTTTATTGCTAATCGGATTAAAGGCTCTCTAAATTCTTTTCCCCCTTTCAAAGTAACATAAAAACCCCCTCTCTGCTTGCAGAGTCGGTAAGGCCCAGTTGGTCAGCGTGGGATTACGAATCCGACTTAGCTGATCTCTGGAATTCATCAGTTTTCCTACACCACTCCTGGCAGTGGACCCAAAAACACCTTTCTACCTCTCAAAAAATTCACACGTCATCATCCAAAATTTTATTAATTGAAAATTTCTCAATTATCGCAAAGTAAAATTCTGAAAAACCCCCTCCTTCTAAATTCTACGACTCGTTAACTCCTCATTTTCCTCAAAACAACTCAAAATCCTTTTTAGCCGAACTCTTTGGATAAAAATTCAAAAATCTCTCACCCTTTGACTGTACCAAAATTTCATTAAAAATATTTTTTCGATCAAATTTACGCCTCTGCATACTACTCGCATAATTTACGTCGTAAAAACTTGCTTGAATCGCCAAATACCACTGGCACTGATTCTAACTCGCTATCAATCCGCTCAACACATCTGAGCCACGAAAAATTCTAAAAACATTTCTTATTTCGCTACTTGAATAAAAACCCAAAATCGTCAACTCAAAATCAACAATTTTCAAGGCAATTCTATTTTAAACATCGTATAAAATCTCCAAATCAAAAAATTTCAACAAGCTTCGATTCTACACTTACATCAAAAATGTCTGACGTACCTCCCAATACACCAACCCCTCAAGGCTCCCCTCTCTAGATCAAAATACTGACGACTCACAAATTGTACCACAATCTTTCCCAGACTCTCCATTCTTTGATACAACTCCTGAACGAATTTCTCCGCAACCTTCCACATCCAAAACCCCTCCAAAATCTCCGATTCTTGAACCAAAATCTAAAAAACGATGCAAAGGCATAGCTTCCTACATTCATGATATCACAAACCCCTCTGAAAAAACGGAAAAGTCCCCTACAGAACAAAATAAAAACGAAAATTCTGATAAAACACCCTCTCCGCAAGGCCCCCTTAACCCCCTCGAAATCTCAAAAACATCACAAAGAGAAACAGCATTCTGGAACGCTAAATTGACCCTAAATGTACTTTCGGTACCGGAAGGAAAACAAAAAGATATAAACCGAATTTTGGACATCGGGGCTCAAAACGTAGACTCAAAACTTCAAATTATCGAAAAGAATCTCGCGAATGTAATTACAAAAAATTATTCCCCCTCCCAATTTCGAAAATTAAGACAGAAAGAAGCAGCCCTCAAGGCTTTCCCAAATCTAAACTCAAAAACCTGCTATGTAGACGACGTCCTCTTAAACGAAAAACAAGCAGAATCCATAATCTTTGAAGCTGAAAAATTACTAAGGAAAAAACATCACGCGTACCTAGACACCATGGTGACCGGAGACACCATGCAGTCAGTCCTTTACCAACTCATTAGGGGCTCCGAAAACGTTATTATGCACGTCTCCTATCAATTCTTACCCCACCAACGAAACTACTCTGTAGCGAATAAAGAAATGCTAAGCCTATTCCTTCATCTGCAGAGCCTTCCATCCTGGCTCAACGGACAATATATTCACGTCCGAACAGAACTAAAATCAATCGTAAATAAATACCGCTATCTTTCAAGAAACAAAACATCGAAATGGTGCGATGAAATCGCAAAATACAACCTAATTTTCGACCTAGAAACCAACAAAGAATTATATGACACTTCATCTCAAGATGATGAAATCGATGAAAACATAAATCGCCTCTCAAACCTTTTGGACACCCATCAAGAAAGCATGAACAAATTTGATTTTATGACAGAAAAATTAATATCATCAGCGGAAAAATACGAAAACGAAATAGATGAAGTGAAAGAAAAAATCACAGAACACCAAGAGGCTATAACGGAAACAGATTCCATTTTATATAATCACGACTACGAAATTCAAGGATTAGCAGAAGGGTTAGGAGACTTGGCGCATGAACTCGCAGACTTTAAATCAGCCACATCAAATGAAAAAACAAAAACTACTTCTGATCTAAAAGAAATCCGCGAATTAATCGATTCAAAATTCAACACCCTAAAAACTGAAATAGATAACGTAAATTCTGAAATAAAATCCATCCAGAATAAAACACAAAATCAGGATAGTATTGACGTCGACCTAAACCTGATACACTCAAATTTTTCAACCCCTGCGCCAACCCTCAACCCTAAAGCCTCCTCATCACCTTTTGAAACCCCAGAAATTAATGACAAAATTGAGAAATGCGAGCTAGAAAACGAAAACGATTACGATATAGACTCGGATAAAGAAAATTACGACGATGAAATATTCGAGCACACAGAGGTCCCCGACCTACCCGTCAAGATTCATCAAAAATATGCTGTAGAAGACAGCGATGTACCAGAATGGCTAAAAGCCATAAAATCCAGAACATTTTTCACATTTTGGGACCCAGTAAAACAAATGGGTAAACCGAAATCATTCCTACTGAACATATCTTCCGATTCAACCTTGACCATCGAATTAAACTCCGAAGCCAACGCAAATACCATATCAAGAGGCACCTTAAACAGCATTCGCGCAATTGTCCCTGTAAAATACCACGCATCTTCAGATATAGGACTCCCATTTTCTCCATTCATACCCAGCCCTCTTTCCGAAATTGCAATAGTACAGGGAATGATAGGTACCTACAACATAAAAATCCCTTTCAAAATTATCGAATCAAAAGAGCCGACGTGCTACATAAGTAAAAACGCAATAAGACAACTTCGTTTGGACCACCTAAACATCACAAATTTCGAAACCCTAAAAAATCAAAATTTTTCCCAAACCCAAAATTTGGATAATAAAAATTCTCATGGCACTGAAAATAACTCAGAAAAAATTAACAACGATCATACAGAAATAATTTCGGACCAATTAAAAACAGAGTTACAAAATCACGATTTTGACAAAACTGACTCCGAAATTGAGGATATTTTCTCCAATAATACTAAAACATATCACAGAAATGAGAAAATCGCCTCACCTAAAACGACAACTGATGACAGCGAACATAATCACGGCCTAGTACCATTCACCTACCAAAATAAAATTCAAACGAAATACCTACCTCACGATCAAATTACCCTAAAAATAAATGAAATAGAAATAGAAACAATCCTAAATCCCTCAAAAAATGAAAACATCATAAGTAAACACCAATCAGACGAAATTTTGAATAAATACCCACAAAAAATTCTTACGACATACATAAACGACAAACCAACCGCTATCATCAATTGTACCTTTGGCATATCCCAACAAAAAATTCAATTTACGATTCAAAATACCTGTCTCAAATCATTCTGCACTATCGGCGACTCTGTAATAAAAAACTTTGGAATAATAATTGAAACCCCCGAAGAAATACCTATCATTTCTCCAAAATTGAAAACAATACCAAATATCCTATCAAAATCATCAAAATCCTCATCATCTTCAACCGAAAGCATCCACGACACATGTGACGAAATGCCAGACTTAGACGAAGTCAAAAAATCAATACACATCACAAATATCCTCCCGACCCAGAAAATTGCCGAATGCCCAATAGACAAGTGGAATGAAATCGAAAAACATATAAAAAACCTAAAAACCTTTTCGACCGACGTCGCCGACTCCCCAACGAATCTACAGACAACAGAAAAAATATTGTCACCACAAAATGACAATATAAACAACGACAGTAAAAATACCACGACGCCAGAAACCACAGAAATAGCGGATTCGATCCTATTAACAATCTCCAACAAAACGACTCTCATCCTGAAAACAAAACCGGAACAAACTAGAAACATTATATCCGAACACTCGCTGCAAGATATAATGCAGAATACACCACATGCGGTGGAGATAAATGTGAGGAATATCCACAAAATTATTCTACTCGAAGACCACCCAACACCTTTTCTCTCGACTCGTAAAGCTTTCATAAAAGGCACCGTAAAAGGCTACAAAATAAAAATCCCGTTTTCGATCATCCCTCTCCACCAACCGTTGTGCTATATTGGTAAAAAATCGATAAAAATACTCCAAACCGAAAATCTGAAAAAAGAGGCTCTAGAAAATCCCAAAATTATTGCTTCTGGCTCATACCCCCCTGATACGAATACAAAATCTATAAAAATTCAAACCGATTTGACTTATCTAGATACGGACGACGTAACAAAAAATCCCACCCTTAAACCAAAACCAAAAAGCAAAACCTATCGCCCATTTGACAAAATTTATTTCAAACTCGATAACACCCTTACGATACCACTAGTCATAAACCCATATACCGTGCACAACACCATTTCAAGATCAATTGTCCGAACCATTGAATTACTATTCCCCGGCGCAATAATTCGTAACGACTTTATCAAAGAAATAGAACTCACCTACGAGAATCGACCAGTCTCAATAAAATTTACGCCCTCCGATCTACAAGATATCATCGGTCACATCTCGACTCAGACTCTCGAAAAACTACAAATTCCATACATATTTCGGCGACAATTTGACTTGCAAAATGCTCAAGATTTGGAAACTCCAACAAAATCAAAATCCCTACCCTAAATCCGACGCCTTCCACTCAGCTAACTAAAATCTCGCCATGACCGTAAATTTGAATTTTCTACTAAATATTACCCCAACGACTCTGGTTCATCAAATTAAAAATCCTTGCGTCTCAAAAAATACAACACAAAATTAAAAATCCCGGAAAAAACCCTTCAGAAACTCAAAATTAAAAAAAAAAACATTCGAACTACAAAAACCCACTTTTGGCAACACTGCAAAAAAGATAGGATAAAAACCTACTCATCACGAAAACAAACAAGTACCGCACCACAAAAAGCCAAAAACAATATAATTTTCGTTCCAAAACTACAAAGCCAACAAAAAGTCTAAATTACTTTCGAACAACCAAAATCAGTGCGATACTTGTCCTTTTTAAGTAAATTTCATCGAATATAACGACTATTTGCAATTCGCAATATATTTTCGTATAAACAATCATGTCGGATACGCTCTACGATTTGGAGGTATGTACTACTTACTCATTAGATCAACTAGTATAACAAATTTAACAAAACCTTCCTTCCAAAAATCATTCGGCGACCAAAAACGCACACCTTTCTACAAACTCACGACCTCAAAATTATAAATAATATCATTTCGGCCAACAAATGTAAATAATAATCACCATTAGTAATTCAACCCGATCTTTTTCTACCCCAAAAACATAGCACAAATTCTACTTTCGAAAACAACCCATTCAAAATACGTTCGACTACCCTTATCAACAACAATCAAAAATAAACTACCAAAAATAGGATCGATAGAGCACAACTTACCAAAAACTTTGATAATCCATCCAACCAAAATATTTCGATCACAGAAATTCAAAAATCTTCACAGCACCACCTCGCCGCATTATCCAACTTATAACACCTGAAACAAAAACAACAAAAACAAACACAAATTACTAGACATATTCCCAACGACATTTGCTTAAATTCTTTCTTTATTCTATACAGGCAAAACTTCAAGGACTACAACAAACGCTGAAAAAAACCGAAAGACAACTCGTTAAAAATAAGATAAAGATCAAACAAACAAAAGAAGAAATGGAGTCGGTTGAAGAGACAATTAATGAAATCAAATACTTTTCGCCGAATTTAATAATGAAGACCGTAGGACAAACTTCGATCATAATACACAACAAAAACATCTATGTGTACATCCGCAACACCCTCCTGGCTGGCAACGGTTACGCGGCAATGATCGCCAACCTATTATTAAAAAAGTCACCATACGAAAAAATCTTGAAAGTAACACGATTATACCACCAAGATATAAACCTCAAGGAGATAAACAACATAATCGCGGCCGCACCCGTACCGTGCACCAGCATCGCCATCGCCGCCCCCAACGTCCACGACTCGAAAAAAGAGACAACTCAGGATATCGAAATCCTGGAAGATACTTTGGCAATTAAAGGGTGTCAAAAAATACTAATTCTCGCGCCGCCGATTGGAAATCCCAAAAACAGAAGAATATGGAAGGAGTACACAGAAACAATTGCGAAGAAAACAAAATTGATATCATCGCCCGCCTTTCTTCCAAAGCAACAGCCGGTCGAAGTGTTCGAACACCTCCGAGGACTCCTCGAAATAATCCTCTAAAGTTTCCCCCATATCTTCGTTTATTCGTTAAGTGTCGACTATATTTTTTCTCATATTTTTATTTCTTTCTTTTTCTTTTTTTTTATCTTTTCCCCTTTTTCTCTTTTCTACTTCTCGAGTACTGTATTATTTTTCTCTTTATTTTTGTTTACATCAATACCCATGTATACGCAAATATATATTGATTTTTTGACACCGAAATAATTCAACCATCAATACCACATAACCAAAATTCTAGAATTTACAAAAAACTCATCCGATCAAAACCCTCGCCACATGAATATCATTCAAAAAATTCAAAATTTCAACTCCGTTTACAATTTCGACGTCATTCAAAATTTAACCAACTCTTCGGAATACAAATCAGGTTATTTTACAAAGCAAAATTTGACACAAAAATTACTTCGAATTTTTTCTTTCTCTCTCAAAAAAAAAGAGAAGGAGAGAGAAAAATAGAATCAATACCTCAACGAATCGCTAACTAATCCTATACAAAAGGTTAGCACAAACAAATGCAAAAAAAAAAAAAGTGGAAACGGAGAAAAGCTCACGTTGCAAAAAATTCAACATCCTATACAGAATCATCAAGAAATCAAGATACGAAGAACATGAAGATAGAGCGAATGAGAAGAAAACCAACACCTCAAAATTTAATTCAACATCTTCAAAATTTAAACGAAGTACAAATGGGGCAAAATTCCAATCAAAATTTGAAAAACTTTCCGACCACATTTAAAAAATTTCGAAAAATTATGAACATTTGATTTACCACGACATCGGAAATAAAATGGTAAAATGATATGCTCGAAAACATTAAGAATGGGAACCAAAATTGGAAAATTTTAGTCCACACGAACATCAAGTTCATATGGGGCAGAATTTTCATAATAAAATTCACAAAACCAAAAATTTTCTTTTCTTAATTTATTTAATTATACTATTCGCCAAAATAAAAGAAACAATCTGTCATTTATCCAAAAATTATTTCCCCTTCTTGGTATTTTCGACGCCATCAAAAATCAAAAATATTTCTGATACAAAAAATCGCCCATTACCATCCTAAAACTTAAACGTTAGAAAAATTCACGCGATCTCACTTTTTGAAAAACCCACAATCAAAATTAAAACACACATGCGCCGTAATAAACACCACATAGGCAACCAGTTCAACCTAAAATCATCCCTACGCGCATATGGGGCACGCCATAGGCGACTTTATATTTGAAAATTCGAAAAATATTACCAAAAACTGATTCTTACCTTTTCAAAATTCGAAATAGCCCAAACGACGCTGGCATATGGGGCACTTGGACTCTAAATTCGACTATCGACACCGTCCAAATTCTGAAACAAAAATTTCCACAAAATTATATCACCAAAATTCAACAATCAAAATTCGCTCTACCGATCTTTATTTTTCTTTTTGAACATTAACCAGAAAATTTCTATTCATTTTTCGGCACCAAAATACATACGACGTGTAAAAAACCTCACCTTTCGCAAACTAATCAAATTTCTTACAGCAATTCATCAATTTGGAACCAAATCAACCGGAGCCATGGAAAACCTGGAACCAATAAAAAGTAACTGTATCTCAACACAGCTGAAAAATAATACTTCATGATTTATATGATAAAAAATTCTTTCACCTTTTGCACGTCATGCTTTTCCCTTAATAGGTTAAATATTACAAAAATTACTAATTACCTTTTGATTTTTCAATAGTCTTTCGATACCATGTTCTGAGTAACCCATATCCGTGTCGCAGAAACCACCATGAATCGGCGTGCTGAATCAACCTGTAACAAAAAGTGGACATTATAACACCACTATCGTCACCACGTCGATACTCACCATTCGATACCAGCTGTACCTTCGACCATTGACATTCCATCATCGGCACCTGTAACAACAAAAAATCGATATTAGTAACTGATCACATGTCACACTATGTATTTAATTTCAATGTACATACCTATACGATCGTTTCTTATGCTGATGTCAGCAAATATGTTATTTTTACGTTGTCCTATATACTCGACGGCTGCGACAAATTAATCATAAGTTTCCCTCGCTTATATTTTTTTTTAGGTTCTGTACCAAACCGCGCATAAACCCTCCCACTTAGTTTTACAATATTCAGAGCTCTACAAAATCAAAAATTTTCTTCTTTCTTAATGCAAATCTCACAAAAAAATAGAAAAAAATGCAAAATCAAAAAAAAAAAATGTGATAAAATGTAACAGAGTGCGTGAATAAAAATACACAAAATGTAATAAAAATAGTAAAACGAAAAAATCAAAAAAAAAAAAATGAAATGTAACAGCGAGCGTGAACATAATTATAAGAAGAGATTTGCAAATCTCCCCCCCCCCCCTTCAAAAATCAAAAATCATTTGTAAATTTCCTTTTTGATATTTTTTACGTCTCATAAATTGTAAAACCCCACTTCAAGATCCATATTAACCCCTGAGACGACAATAATATGATACAAACCCAATTTTTCTGTGATCTGAGCTCTGAATAACTACCTAGATATAATTGTATATATGTAACCCCTTAAAAAATCGTAAGCTGAACTCTGTACGTGCATGGAAGAATTCGCGTCCGAAATTCCGCAAAATTTCTCCCCCTCCACACAGTGGTACCGTGACCACAAATCAAAATTTAACAAGGGTTCAAATAGATGACTTAGGGACACTTAACAACCATTTCCTATCAATTTTAAAATCACGTACCATCAAATCAAAATTCAAAGTCTAACCAAAAAATATCAAATTTTCTTTTCACCATAGTTCTTACGCCGTAAATTTTATTGTCATTTCAAAATACGGCATCAAAATTTCTGTTTAGCTTAACATTCTGTTTAGCACAATATCAAGTCATCTAGCTAGCAGCACTTTCGGCCCGTCGGCGATCCCTTTCGGCCGTTCCGAGGGTCAGCAGACCGCAAAATTTGTATTTATTATTGAACTACAATAGCCGCACCGGACATACCGGATCAAAATTTATTACTTAGGTTACCACCACCCACAGCAAAAGTCGAATGGGGCAGGGACCAATATCCTCTCTATGGAACTTAACTTTGACTACAGTACTAAAAGTTCGACCTTTACTATGGGAGGTCAGCTCCCCTAATACAGCTCGATGGGGCATATGTCAGAGTGAATATGGCCCGACCCAAGAGAAACGACTATAGTTCTGTGGTGGTGGCAACCCTGCTAGCAAGTTGATTCGAATCCTTATATAAACTCTGCGTTAGCGGAGTAAAACTAGTTCCGAAAATACCTTGAACGGGGTAGTTACGTTGATCGATCGAGCTGCGGCTCGATCGAACTCGATTTCTACTTACGTTCGAGTTTCGAAAATGTATTCGTTGCTATAACATCAAGCTCCGTATACTCTCGTATGTCGTTTTAACATCTCTCGCTTCGGCTTGTACGACGCCCGGCTAAGTCACCGGAATCGGACTTAGCCGGGGACGCGTAAATATCGAATCGGGCTCGATTTATTTACCCGTCTTCGGAATTCATCCGCGATTCCATCTTGGTCCCTCATTTCGATGGGGGACCTATGGGGATCCTACAAGGTACCAGTGCACCTAGGCCTGGATAGAGACCCTGGGACCCCGGTGGAATTCGCCATTCGCGAGATCGGTTCCCTCCGCGGAGATATCCATCCGGAGATATCCTCCGCGGCGTCGTTCCTATTCCCGCCGCGCGAATTCTTCCACACGTTCAGAATAATACGATCCATCGACCCCCTTGCAGCTCCGGCGAAGTAGGGGACGATGGAGTTCAGCTCAATACGATGGCACCGATCGGGGAGGTCTATAGCTCCTTTCGCCGCCGCCTCCGCAGCCAGCGGCGTGGCGTCGAATTGAGTGTAAAATCATCTCGATCATCGCCAATTTAGATCCATCCGTAACCGTAGGTCGCGGCCGTCACTCACACACACATACAGGTACGATTAAATACGTCGTGCAAATATACGCATGTATCTGTCAACCGTGTTTTTATTCGTTCCAACGTGCGAGACCCCAGACGGGCCCCGCGGACCCTCGGCGAAGGGACTTCCTCCTAAATATCCTCCGGGAGGTAAGTCCGTAGAGCAAGATCGGGAACCTGGTGCGCACCAGTGTAATGGGGAAAGAAGGACCCAACGGCCAGAGGACTCGAGAGGAAGGGGACAACCCTACCGTCCCCACACTCCCTCCAACGTCCTCCATAAACAGTCCATTTCTTTACCATCCCCGTCCGGCTGAATCTTCTCTACAAAATTCAATTTAGATTTTTTCTTAAAATTTTTTCAGATTTTTAAAATACTTTTATCCAACCCAAAAATGACTGAATTTTGAAAAAAGTTTTCAATTCCATGTTTTTCAAAATTGGTTTCCAACACAATGTATTTTAAATAAAAATCAGAAAATTGGAAAAATACTAAAGACGCGAACCTGTTTGAATTCTCTGTGGTTTTTTGTTCAATTCGTTGGGTATAAAAAAGGTTTTGAAAAAGCTTCAGTTTCTTTAATTTTTCTGACTTCCTCAGATTTTCTCTTCCAAAATCTCCACTGAGTATACTCGCGTCGTTCAATAGCGAACAAAATCACAATAATTATGAACTGCTTGAGGCAACTAAGGCAAAAATGTGAAAGATGACTGTTTTGCCTCCCTGCTCTGAAAAGGAAGCCTTTTTTGGAAGGGAACAATGTAGATATGGAGACTTGAAATGCCAAAAGAGTAAAGAAAAAACAAGTTGTGTTTATACCCGAGCGAAGCAAGAGTGAAAATTTGAAAAAATTGGATTTTAAATGTCCTAAAAAAGACATTTTTTCACATAAATTCTTCTTTTTTTGTCAAAATTCTCATTTGAGGATAAAATCCTCAAAATCAGGAAATCTTCAAAGAAATCCTTAAAATTTTTTGCAAACCTCAGAAATCCTCAACTTTAAGGTCTTATCTTTAAGTAGCCAGATAGATCGGGAAGCTCTCGCTATGTTCAAAGTCGAAAAGTTTTTCATGTAGGTACCAGGGAAAAAAATATCCATTGACCAGAATTTTCCATCAACATGCAAATTTGCCTCCCCTAACCGCGGCAGAATGATTAGATACATAATTTTCTAAATCGCATCACCCAAGAAGTGAAAATCACGTGATAGAATTGTTATTCACGAATTTTACTGCTTCTCGAAATAATTTTTTTTGGAAAACGTTACCCGTGAAATTTGATGACTGCCCACTCCTCAATCACTCGGAAAATTTTCGAAACGCTTCAACTTGGTCTTCGGAGCAAAAAAGTGCGGCGTTTGCCTACGCATTTGTCTAAAACGTTATTCCTCCGCTCCCATCATTCCCTCGTTATCGAAATTTCGACACGAGGAAAACTGAAAACGTCACAACATAAAACACCGAGGCGTAGGAAATGCTGACTCAATTTCACCAAAAATGAAATAAAAATTGACTCATAATAACGTTCGATGACCGTAACCTTGGGGATGTCTAGTTTCTTGAATTTTCAAACGAAACTTGATAAGTTAGTCATTGGTCTATTATCACTTCGCACTATCGCAAAGCTCGTCCATACATATGTGTACATATAAAGAAAAGACACATAACCAGGTGTGTGAAACGTCACCAAACCTTATATCGACATTACCACAAAACGCAATAAACCATCAAAACAAAAAATACGATTTCGCGTTAGTGAAGTTGTATCCACATTTAATATATAGAAAGAATTATTGTACGTGAAATTGACTCAGTATAATGGGTAATTTATGTGCTCGGTTTTTGAATTGTCGTACGCGAATTTTAGATTTTACTTACGAGTGTATTCCCGACGATGAAGATTTACTGGTCGATATTAAGCAAGGAACATTACGTGGTCGATCATTCAAATCGATACTCACCCATGATCCGTATTACGGTTTCTTAGGGATTCCGTACGCGAGACCACCTGTGGACGAATTACGTTTTCAAGTAAGATATAAAATGTGCACATTTCGTATAGGTGACTTGGTGAATGGTAAAACGTTTCAGGTTGCATATTCGTCAAGAGATGGTGGTGGGGAAGTGGTAGGGCTTCGAAAAAGGATTATTTTTGGAAGAAATTGCAATTTTTGATGTACACATCTACCTATAAGATTTGGAAAATATGAATTCATACGATTACCATGCCTCTTTCGTAATTTTTTGGCCATTTTTTCAACTTCAAATAAAATTCTCATTTATCGTGTTCATTTTTTTCGAAGAAATACTAAGCACATTTCTCGACACCTCCTCCCCAGCATAGCGGTTTTATACGAAATTTCCAGCACTAGTGAGGAGCAAAATATGTACAAGCATTTAAGGTGTTTAACAAATTTTCTAAATCAACAGACAGCACTTTAGAGGACTTTTCAAATGAATTTTGCAAAATTTTCCTCAAGAGCTGGGAAACACATCCTCTTTCTTACAAATATTTTTTCAATTTAGAAATTCCAATAGTTTTCCAAATACTTCCTCATTCCACAAAAGTTGAATTGTAAATCTTTTATGAAGGTGGCCCCTAAGAAGCCAGGACAAAAATTTTAGGAAACAAAATTTTCGAATGACAAAAAAAAACATTCTTGGGACGAATTCTGATTTTTCACAAAATAAAATTTAAGAGAAAATGGTATTCAACATGAATGATGAAAAAATTCCCAAAATTCAAAATGAAATAAAGTTTTCTTTGAAAGGAAATGTTGAAAACAGTGATATTCCTCTCATCTTGAATTCTGATATTAGGTTCATTTCAAAAAAAATATAAAAATTTGTTTTAAAATTTTTTCAGCTCTTTGATATTTCTCCTGTTATTCCGACTTTCTAATATCAAGTCGATTTTCAGCTTCTGACTTTTTGATAATATGGACAATAAATCAATTTCGGAAATACTAAAAATTTATAAGTTTTTGACTTGGCGTGACGCAAAATAGCGTCTTAAAAATTTTGGAATGACCCCCCCCCCCCATCCAAGAGGAAAAAATGTTCTAAAATTGAAAAATCAAAAAGGTCACACACACAAAATATTTCACTACCCGAAAATATAATCTGAAAAAGTGAAGTCCGCTGACAAAAATTGGACAGAATTTTCAGAATGGAGTCAATATGAAGACAACTGCAGTAATACTCCCAGACAGAAAAATCATTTTCAGGGAAAACTCGAATTTGTGAAATTTTCAAAGAAAAAAAAATCAAAATTAAGTTCTCAGAGAAAAATTAAAATTTTCAAATTTTCAGACAAATGTCAAAATTGTGAAATTTTTAGACAAAAAAAATCAAAATTGTGAGATTTTCAGACAAAAATCAATTTTGAGATTTTCAAAGAAAACCCAAGATTGTGAATTTTTCAGAAAAAATACAGAAACGTGAGGTTTTCATTGGAAAAGTCGAAAAATGATATTTCCAAGTAAAGGAAAATAAAAGCTCTATCCGGGTAAAAAAATGGAGTGAAATTTTTTAGTAAAAAAATCCAAGTTGAAGGCGAATTTAAAATTTAATCTTCCGAATGAAAAATTCAAGAAAAAAAATATAAAAATTCATGATTTTCGTAGCAAAATTATTTCAGTCATGCTATTTTCTCGTCTTCATGTTACTGAACTGAAATCCACATAATTTTCATGTTTTTTTCGTTTTGCTTGCCAGTAGGCATCCTGAATTTTCCTTGAGTTATTGCTGACTGAGGAAACTGTGATTAAAGCGGCACAGGAAAAAGGAAAGACGATTGAAATAAGGGAATTTTCATTGACACTTTGATTCGATATCTTTTTAAGGTGGTAGCTCGATAAAAAGATGCGGATCATTGAAAATTCATTTTTGAAAAACTAAATACCTACTTTCGTCTTGAAAAATATCCCTCGACCGAACATAAAATATCGATCTCGAACTTATTTTTGATTTCAATTTTTTTTAAATTTTGCATACTTATCAGACTTTTTGGAATTCGATTTAGGAAAAATAAATTTTTAAGGTGAAATATTTGAATAATTACCAATTCCATAAAAATTATTTTTACCAAAATTTCATGCTGGAGGTACTGAAATGCAATAATGCAAAATTATAAAATTTGTGAAACCGAAATTTTTTTGAATCAAGCTCTACTCTAAAAACTGCAATTTCATGAAAAATTATTCTTCTCGGCGTACCCCTGCTCCGCCCCCATCCCAAAACAAAAAATCTATAGCGAGTTTTTCACGCCAAATGAACACTTTAGTATGTATTAAAATTTACATCTATCTACTCTGCCTTAGGCACCTCAACCACCCTCGTCCTGGAAAGGTATCTATAATGCCTGCTACGAAAGAGACGCCTGCCAGCAAGTAGTCGGCAGACTATGGATTAAAAATTTTCTCTGGGGATCGGAAGATTGCCTTTACCTAAATGTCTACACTCCTCAAGTAAGTAAATCGTGCGATCAATATCCATCACCGAAATATATTCCATTTCTGACCCTCTGACCTGATTTTTCTACACCAGATACCTTCCAAGATCACTGCTCCCAAGCCAGTTATGGTGTTCATTCATGGGGGCGGATTTTGTCTCGGATCAGGGTCCCGGAAATTGTACGCTCCTGATTTTCTGATCAGCAATGACGTCATCGTGGTGACGATGAATTACAGGTTGCACATTTTAGGTGAGATTTCGACTCGCTAATTAAATTTTAAAAAGTATTTAGTTCAAAATAAGTTCAATTTTTGGTCAGGGTTTTTAAATCTTGGCCTACCAGAATGTCCGGGGAATGTTGGAATGAAAGATCAAACATTCGCGTTACAATGGGTCAGAGATAATATCAACAAATTCGGAGGAGATCCTAATAATGTAACTATTTTTGGCGAAAGTGCCGGAGGATCTTCTGTTCATTATCATACATTTTCTCCATTATCCAAAGGTACGAGAAAAATAAATAAAGTAAATCATTTAGAATTTTGTCATATGTAATCATAACTTTCAAAAATTATCTGAATATTTTACATAAGAAATGCATTGCTCAATCTTAGGTTTATTCCATAAAGCAATTATGGAAAGTGGATCCGCATTGAGCCCTTGGGGCCAGACCTATAATCCAGTCGAACAAGCATTTGAAATCGGTAAACGTTGCGGATTTTTTGGAAACGATCCACAAGAATTATTAAATTATCTGAAAACAGTTCCTTCCAGCTCATTAACTCGAGCAGGCATGGATATGATTATGGATCAAAGAAAAGTTTGTTTATATTTTTCAATTCAGCTTGAGCATGACTCCTCAATGCTCACTTATGAAGGTTAATTCATCTCAATAAACACGTTTGTTGCATTTGTTCGTATAGTTATACACGGCGAGATTCAATAACATAGCTCCTTCTGTCGAGACGATACAAGAAGGTGCTTTTCTACCAGATTATCCCTGGAATTTGGCAAAAATTGCTACCCCAGTACCAGTAATCTTTGGTGTTAATGATAAAGAAGGAATGTTGATTTTTATGAATGGTGTGGTATTTCATTGCGTTAATCGGCTGGGAACCTGATTAAGTATATTTTCTCTAATCAACTTCGTTTTTGTGCACTTTTCTAGTCATGCCAAGAAGTCTCATACCAAGAGCTAACGAAGATTTCTCCATAATTTTAAAACATAATTTCAAAATCAACGAACGTTTTATTCCCAACCTGAGTATGAAAATCAGACGATTCTATTTCGGCGATGAAGAAGTTTCAATGCGAACTGCTGCAGACATGGTTGATGTAAATATTTACCACTCAATACCTTCTTTTTAGTTCTAGACCTTCGAAAAATCACCAGAACGGTACGATCAGAGTTGAAAAGGAAAATTTACTGATTTTTTGGTCAAGTTTTTCTCACTGATTTCCATTTGTTTTTTCATGATGCAACTCTGATAGTAATGTATCCATGTTTTTCTCCGCTCTCAGGATGAAAAACAGAAGGAAAGAAAAACACAGATTTGAACAAAAAATGGATAGGTACTCGAATTTGAGTAGGAGACATCCCATAAATTTGAAACCCAAAGTCAAGAAAAGTATTTTTCCAGGGGTTCTTAAAAATATGACACTTCTTTGAAATCGAGAAAAAAATTTTGATCATCAAAAAAATGATAAAATTTCAATGCTGCCTGTTGCACCATGATCTCAGCAGTTTTCAATCATTTTTGTCTAGCAATAATGCTGCAATAAATTTCCAGAATACCTAATTGAAATTTTTTTCGTACTCAAAATTTTTTGGTTCATTTTCCGACTATAGAATGAATCTTGGATTTAAAAAGTTGTATGCTAAAGTCATCAATTTTTAAAACTTGAGGCACGAATTTTCGTTTAAAAAAATAAAAAACCAAAAGCAACAGAAACAATTTTTGTTTTCTCGATGAAAAAGCACAATTACCTCTCTAGAAAACTTAGAAAAGTTGAAAAATTCATGAAATTTCGAAATTTTCGCTATTTGCTCCTAAAGTTATGGATTTTTTTTTTTTTTTTTGTAAAATAGAAAAAGTAGTTCAGAAAATAAATGGATTAATTTTCGATTCCAATGTGAATCTCGGGTTGGAAAAACAACCATTTCAACTATTTAAATTAGAAAATTTTCTATAATTCTTTTCTTCTCGAAAAATTCCATCAAAATTTCTTCATTTTTTGTGACAAGAAAATTTTTGAAACGTGCAAGACTAATTCGTGGTTTATTTCAGTTATACACAGATCTAATTGGTTTTTATGCCTACGAATCCATTGATTTCCTGATCAGCTCGGATCAGCCAACTTACATTTATGAATTCGCATATAACGGATCATTGAATTTCCTCACTAGAATAATCAATTTTGTATTAAGATTAAAAATCAGCGGTAAATTATTTTGATTCCGACTTAATGGTTTTTTCGAAACTTTTTCGAAAGATAATTTTACCTATCGATTTCTTTTAATTCAGGTGCGTGCCACGGAGACGAATTATTCTACCTCTTTTACCCTGAGATGTCATGGTTTTATCCGAGCCTTCGAGGGGCAAGTTTACAAATGATCAAAGATATGACTTTGATGTGGACGAATTTTGCCAAAAATGGGTATGAATGAAATTGTGTGCACTTTTTGTTCAATTTTTAAACGCATATTTCAATTGGGAGTTTCCGAATACCTACATGAAATAGACTAAATTTTTGCCTAAAGCAGAAATTAGACGATTGCCTTGCCAATTTGTGAAATTTTTTAATATTTAAAGCTCTTTCCATTTTTCTGGCTGCTCAAAAAAAAAACCTTTTCAGCATAGAAAGCTAATTTTCAGCTATTTTCAAAAAAAAAATCATCGAGTTACCTCAATCGAAAATTTTTTTGCCAAGAGTAAAATTCTTCATTATATTTTACTTTTTCCATCCATCACAAAAAATTCATTAACTGAGGTACCTCGATTAATTTTTTTTCGAAAATCTTACTCAAAAAATTGCCCTCTAAGTTGAAATATCGTGATTTTTTCTCTGTAGGATGAGAAAAATAGCAGAAAACTTTGAATTGAAAAATTTCAAGAATTGGGCATGCAATTGTCTGATTCATTTATTAGGTTAAAATTTCGTCTATTTCATGATTTCGACGATTATTCGGAATAAGCTTAACACAAATTTTCTTTAATTTTGGCAGTAATCCTTCTGGGCGAGTCCAATGGGTTCCCACAACTGAACAAAAACCGTGTTTTTTGAACATCAAAGATAACATAAATATGGTCAATGGCAAATTTTACGGAAGGAGATTGGAATTTTTGAAAAATTTACTAAAACCTGCGATGGATCCGGAAGCCAAACCTTGGGATATTTTCGACCTGCTGTATGCACTTGGCTTACACAATGTACTTTTTTGAATGATTATTTTATTACATATTTTTATACTTTACGATTCCGAAGTTATGATTCACGTCTCAATGCATTATTAATTATATGGCAAATTTTCAGCTCCTTTGCGCCACCACTTAAAATAATTTTTTCGGGGTAAAATTTTTATGGAAGTCTTATCTCATCAAGAGGAACAAAATGAAAGGGCGGCACAACCAAATTTCGAAAAAAATGTTACTTACTTGAAACACCCTAAGAAACACATAAAAAATTCTCCTCCTAAATTTCTTGTTAGTTGATATTTAAAAATTTTTATTTTTCTGCAACTGGTGGTGTTCAGAAGGTTCGAAAACGTGAAAAAAATTGTACTTACCCAACTTTCCCTCCAATCATGATGAACAATTATTGATTCAACTCAGGTTATTAAAAAAAAAATAATGTCCTAATTTTTATTATTTTGAAATGAAATACCCGTCGTTCTGAATTGTAGAAAGTCTAATATTTCATACAAAGGATTTAAAATATTGAAAATGTTGTTTGTAAAGTCTGAAACAGACTAAAAATTTGAAGTCAGGTTACTAGAGTGCAGTGGCGTAGTCAGAAACTTCTGAAGTAGGGGGGGGGGTGTCAGAACCAATGGTGTCGGAAGATTTTTGGGGTGGATGCAAAATGAGTCCAAAGACGAAAAATCAGGAAAATTTTTTAGGTGGGTTAGGAGGGGTGGGAGGTGGGCGTAAAAAGAGAATTTTTTCGCTTTTTAGCCTTAAATAGTTTATATGTATAATTACGGTGGTTTAATTCATGCCCGAGCGAAGCGAGGGCGAAATTTTGAGAAAATTGTATATTTAATGTCAAAGAAAAGGTATTTTTCTATTGCTCTAAATGGTTTAATGCTTTGAAAAGACCTATTTTTTGAAGAACATTGCACTCACTTCGCTTGAGCATGAACAAAATTACAATTATTATCAACTATTTGAGGCAACAATGTGAAAAAATACTCCTTTTTGCATCCCTCCTCTGAAAAGGAAGCTTTTTCGAAGGGGAAGTTAGTATCGAAACTTGGAATACCAAAAGAGGAGAAAATGGAAGATTTTTTTGCAGTCACAGCAAATAGATTACCATAATATACCGAATTATGATTATGTTAATGCCCGAGCGAAGCTTGGGCGATTTTTGAGAAAATTGGATTTTTTAATGTCCAAAAAAAGGCATTTTTCACGTACATTCTTGGCCTCAAGGGAGGGGGTCCAGATTCCCCCCTTTGGCTACGCCCCTGCTGGAGTGAGAAAAAAACGGTGGTCTGACTCCAGGATTATGGAAGTTGAAAAACGTAAAATTTTCAGCAAGTCTGAACTTTCATGTACACTTTACGAGAGACTGAATGGGGTTTCTTTCATCATACGCATACTTTCCAATAATAACCGCGCCCATTGATATCAATGTGAAAAATTTCAAATAATTATGTACCTAATGAGTAGATATGTTTAATTGATGTACGATTTCTATACCTAGTCGTTTCACTTTTGATGAAGTTGTCGGACTTGCGATTACGTTTTCTTCGTGGACTGTACCTGATAAGTATTAGTAAATTCCATTCTTGTGCTGTTCATGCTATGTTATAAATTTTGATTTATTTGAAAAATTTCGCTGCTTCCTAACATAACTACGTAAGTCACTACTCCTGCTACTCCTTATTGATAGTATAATTTGATAGAAATCTTGAAGTACTTGTTGCTGCGCATAATGCAGTTGAAATACTTACAAAATACTTACATACAATTAAATTAAGACAAAATCGCAGCAAACAAACTAACAAACGAATAAACGGATGAAGGAAATACTGTACTTGATTTTTAAATTTTGACGAATAAGTATGTTTTTATATCAAAAAATTGAAGGAGTGGTCCTTTGGTTAACCTTTAGAAATGCCATGCCATCACTTAGACCTCAAGTTTTTGAATACAGCCCGAAAAGAACGGGAGGAGAAATCCAGATATTTTGAAATTACCAGCTGAAATTCGGTTGGAAGGGAGGCATAGGAAAAAGTACAAATAAAAAAAGTGCCTACTGAACTCATGTTCTAAAATCAAACCCTACGGAATTATTCAAGAAAATCCTTTTTTAAAGGGGGGAGGATCTTCATGAAAAACTCGAAAAGAGATCTAAGTGATGGCATGGCATTTCTAAAGGTTAACCAAAGGACCACTCCTTCAATTTTTTGATATAAAAACATACTAGTTAATTTTTTTTTCAAATAATTGTGCCGTGTATTTTGCTCACACTGCATACCAAGTCATTATGAAAGTCCACTTTTTGACAAAGGAAACAATTGGGTAATTCTACCGAAACTGCCATATTTCAAGTAGAAAAAATTTCAAAAATTAAACTCAATTTTTTGATTGGGATCAAAAATATGTGTGTTCGGGACATCATTTTTCGTATTAGGCTCAGTTCATGGCCCTGGGGGGAGGAACGGGGGCAATTAAAATTTTGAGTATCCACGACTACGGAATTTCTTCGCCGTGCTTCCATCGTCGTGGATCACTTCCTCGAACTGTGTACCCGGTATGAATCTAAAAGTTATGCAAGTACTTCAATACAAAAACATAAAAGACACTAAAAAATAACTTTGGGTCGAAAAAAGTGGAATATTCAAGAAATTTTCCGACGCCATGGATACCGCTAATTTTCTTTCGCCGTGGACACAAAAATCAACACGTCAATATTTCAAGTAAAAAAAAATTCAAAAATTAAACACTAATTTCTTCAATTTTTTGATTGGGATCAAAAATTTACGTGTCCGAGACATCATTTTCCGTATTTGGCTCAGTTTATTGCTCCTGAGCAGTGGCGTCGGAAAGTGGGGTACAAGGGGTACATTGTACCCCCCCCCCCCCCAAATCGTATGTTATGAACTTTTCAGAGCATTTAAATGTGGGAAAAAATGATTTTTTGGGCAATAAAAACTCAATTTTTTCAAAGCTTCGCCCTCGCTTCGCTCGGGCATGTACAAAATTACAATTATATAAATTATTTGAGACGACAGAACCCAAAAATGCTTCTTTTTGTCCCCTCCCCTGGAAATCCTTCCGGTATTTGAAGTCTTTGTACTCATTTTGTACCCTCCCAAAAAAAAAGCTTCCGACGCCACTGCTCCAGAGGGAGGGACTGGAGCGATTTCAATTTTGAGTGTCCATGACTATGGAATTTTCTATTGGCCACGACGTTGAGAAAATTTTCAAATATTTCAAAACTTTCGATCAAAGATTGATTTTTTTGAGGTTTTTGATTTTTTGCAAGTTGAAGTATGTACTCGAGGAACATGTTTTGCATATTTTCAAATCTATACCGAGTGAACAGCTTGAAAAATTGATGTCCACGACGATGGACATTAAATTTGTAAATAGGGAATTTTGACTCATTTCTTGTCGTAAATCGTCCAATTAATCTGTGATTCAAACTGTAAGCGATAAATTGTGTTCTTTCTATACCTCCTAATCAGGGGTTTCATTTAAAAAGAAAGAATATGAAATAATAGCATCATAAAAAAAATTCAGTTCTCGTATGGCTAGCAAGGAGATAACATGGTTGTGAATGTGTTCCGTTATCGCTTATCTATCGTGCACTATATTTCTTGCTCGTGTTCATTGCTGTGAAGTACAGCAATCCGAACCTTAAATTACGTAAATTTGCACCGTTTTGGTCGTGATACAAAATTCCAAAGTGACAGAACAGGGGCAAGTGCCCTAATCAAAATGACGGAGATCAACATGACTAATCAGAGCCAAATAACTCAATTTACAATCGAAAATTGGCAAACTGTTAGTAAAAAGCGAAAATTTTCGAACTCTCCGCCGCCAAAAGGTAATCCAGTCATCGTATCGAACAAATTTAATCTACTCACTGAAGTTGATAAAAGTCAAGCATCGAATGAAGAGGTCGAAAATAATGCTGAAGCAACAATCAACGTGAAACAAACAAAGCCTCCGCCAATATTCATACAAAATGTTGGTAATTTCAAGGGTATGTGTGATAGAATAACCAAAATAATAACAAAAGACGATTTCACCACCAAATCAATTGCAAACAATGCCGTAAAAGTGAGTGTCAACACTGTAGATAATTATCGAAAGCTGGTACACGAACTTCACCAACGTCAAGTAAAATTTTACACATATCAAATAAAATCAGAAAGGGCGTTCAAGGTAGTGATACGTAATTTACATTATTCTGTCAGTCCAGAGGACATTAAAAGTGCATTAAGTGAAGAAGGCTTTACAGTGAGAAACGTAGTAAATATCCGTCACTGGCAAAGTAAAGCACCGCTACCTTTATTTTTCGTAGATCTTGAACCTGACGAGAACAGTAAAAAAATATATGATGTTACGACTCTTCTGAACACACGAGTAAAGATCGAGGCCCCTCGTCCTCGTAGTGAAGTAATTCAGTGTATGAGGTGTCAACAATTTGGCCACACACGTAAATATTGCACTCTACCAATAGTATGTGTCAAATGCGGCAGTGAGCATGACAACAGAGAATGTAAAAAGGCGCCGGAAGAGGATCCAAAGTGCGGATTATGCGATGGGAAACACACTGCCAATTATCGTGGATGTCCTGTATATAAAAGAACAAAAGGAGGGCCAAGTTTCAAACCAAGTGGGAGTAACGGAGATAAAAACCAACGAAGCAACCAGTACTCAATCAGAGATGGGTCGAAATCGTATGCATCTGTCCTCAAGGAGCCAGAAACTGAAGAAAAAGTATCGGAGCAAAAAACACATTCGCCTTTAAAGAGTAACCCTGTAGAATCGAGACTGGAACAACTAATCGAAAAAATGTGTGAACAAATTCAAGTAACAATAGATCAAAATGCAAAAATGCTTGAAATTCTACTCAAGTTAGTGAATAAGCTATTATAATGGAGACATTGGAGAAAAAAATAGCACCTCGTCAAACTAGAATTCTCACTTGGAACGCGAATGGGTTGCTTCAACGCAAATCAGAACTCGCACATTTTTTAAAATCAGAAGATATTGATATTGCTTTAATATCTGAAACCCATCTTACTTCAAGAAGCAACGCGGAAATTCATGATTATAAATTGTACACTTGCAAGCATCCAAGTGGAGCTTCTCACGGTGGCTCAGCTATCTACATAAAGAAAAACATTCGACACCATGAAGCTGAAATGTACTCTACGGAAGCCATTCAAGCAGCAATTGTAACTACACAGGCACATTGTGGTACAAACATCAGTATTGCAGCTGTCTATTCGCCACCTCGGCATTCTATTAGTACCAACGAATACAACAACTTTTTCAACCAACTCGGCCATAAGTGGGTAGCAGGAGGCGACTTCAATGCTAAACATCACCTATGGGGTTCCAGAATAATTACGACTAAAGGCAAAAATTTATATAACAGCATGGAGAAAAATAATGCCAATTGTTATTCGAACGGGTTACCAACATATTGGCCAACAGATACAGATAAGAAACCTGACTGTATAGATTTTTTTATCTCCCACGGACTGGCAGCAAACTACATCGATGTACAGAACTACAGCGACCTATCTTCAGATCATTCACCTATAATTCTCACGTTGAGTGACAGTATTTTATACAAGCAGCCAAAGAAAAAAATTGTAACAAAGCGCACAGACTGGGAAAAATTTAACACGCTAATAAATGAGAAAATAAACCTCCGTATCAAACTAAAGACATCAAGTGACATTGATTCGGCCATCAATCAGTGGCGTAAATACGGGGGGGGTTTTGGGTACAAAACCCCCCCCCAGACACCCTTCAAAAATGAATTTTTTGGACAACAAAAATCAAATTTTTTCAAAGCTTCGCCCTCGCTTCGCTCGGGCGTAGGTAAACAACATTATTATTAATTTTGGCTAGTTCAAAAGTTCAATATGTAAGCCTGTGGCGTAAATACCTCCCTCAAAACCCTCAAAAATGAATTTTTCTGGTATTAAAAATCAATTTTTTCAAAGCTCTGCCCTCACTTCGCTCGGGCATAAAATAGTCACTATTTAAATTACAAACGCCGTTCGAAAAGTATGATACCAAGGTTCTGTCAACCCCCCCTCCCCCCCATTATCCCAGATCTTTATGCCCATTTAGTATATACCTAAGAAAAAAATTTTCACCCTTCGACTTCTGTCCCCCCCCAGAAGGAATGTCAAGTTACGCTACTGCCATCAATACTCTGCAAAGCACCATTATCGAAGCAGCTAGAGAATCTACGCCTTACAATACTAAAGAGCAAACCAAAGTAAAAATTTATTACCCAAAGGAAGTAAAGAAACTTGTAAAGGAAAAAAGAAAAGCACGGCATAGATGGCAAAAAACTAGAGATCCAGAAGATAAAAAGAAGTTCAATAATCTATGTAGGCAGGTGAAACTATTAGTAGCAAAAATAAACAACAAGTCATTTGAAGATTTCATATCCACACTCAGCCCAGTGGCGGTTCCTCAATGTAATCGCTGTAATCGCCGATTACACTCGAAAAATCAAAGAAAAAGTTTTTTCAATGTTGTTTATTCATGAAAATATCAAAATATTCAAAATTAAAAATGTCGATCATCTCCCATCTGTATTGAAATAAAAAAAATGAAAAATTTAAAAATACTTTTTTTGTAATCGCGTTTAGGAACGATTACAAGAAACCCGTTTGAAACCCACGTTCGTGCATTTTCGCTTGCCGTTCGGCACATTTCGTACCGCACGTTTGTAATCGCTACGGGAAACGATTACATGCGTGCGGCTTTTGATTAAAATAATGTGAGGATTTTTGTTGCAATAATGATTTTTTAAATTTATTTTGGGGCTATTTCAGCCCTTTGCTATCCTTCAAAATAAATGAATAAAATATTTTTTACTTCAAAATTTTGATTTTTGATTTTATGACCTCGAACAAGTGATTCAGTCAGGGTGGTGTAATCGCTACTGTGAGCGATTATTCATGAATTAAAATCGTGCAGACGGCGTTTTAAAGCCCTTTTAACGACAATGTTCAAACATCATAATACTTAAAAAATTTTCCTCGGATAAATAATGAATTTTAAGTCAATCCTTGGAGTTTTTGAATAAAAAGTTTGTAATTTTTCAATGAAAAATCAATTTTTGAAAGTCTCATTATTTTTACTAAATTTTTTTGTTGATAAGACGATTAAATTTGACCCAGGCTATACAGGATCAAAATTTTGAAATTTTTTGATCCTATGGTCGAGTCTACAACGAATTACGATTACAACTCGAAAAATTCACGCGCCGCCACTGACTCAGCCCATCCAAGGAAACAGGATATTCATTATGGAGAGTAGCAAAGAGTAGGAATAAACCACCCAGCTACATACCACCTTTAAAAACTGAAAACGGTTATGCCAGAAGTGATGAGGACAAAGCTCTGATATTCGCGAATCATCTAGAGAGTACATTTAAACCGAACGAAATAACTACAGATGTCACACCTCACCCTACCTACAATGAAGGTCCATCAGTAAAACTTGCGACTCCAAGAGAAGTAAAAATTGTCATAGCAAAGCTAAATCAGCACAAGGCACCAGGACTCGACTTCATCTCAAATCAAGTTATCAAAAATCTACCACGTAAGGCACTGGTACTACTGACCTACATCTATAATGCGTGTTTCCGATTAAATTATTTCCCCAAGCAGTGGAAAGTAGCGAAGATTATTATGCTTCCCAAACCAGGGAAAAATCCAGAAGACCCTGCTTCTCATAGGCCTATTTCACTGTTACCAACCCTATCAAAAGTGTTCGAAAAACTCATACACAAGCGGCTATTGGATATAGTAACCAAGTTGGAGATAATACCAGACCATCAGTTTGGGTTCCGTGCAAAGCACAGCACAGTGGAACAAGCTCATCGAGTCACTCAAGTAATCCGTAATGCACTAGAAGCAAAAGAGTATTGCCCAACCCTATTTATAGATGTGAAACAGGCGTTTGACAGTGTGGATCGAAGGGCTAATACACAAAATTAGCATTTATTTACCAAAGCAGCTTACACTACTACTGGAATCATACCTAACCAATCGCCAATTTCAGGTTCATTATGGAGAAGCCACATCTAGAGTGAAAACAGCATACGCCGGAGTGCCACAGGGTAGTGTGCTTGGACCCTTACTGTATGTGCTTTACACAGCAGACATTCCAACTACAGCTGATACTACAGTAGCTACTTTCGCCGATGATACAGCAATTATGGCTACACACACCAACTACAAAACTGCAACGGATAGACTCCAAAAAGCAACTGATAAAGTAACATCATGGTTTAAGAAATGGAAAATAGAGATCAATGCAACCAAATCTGTAAAAGTTGACTTCGCATTGAGGCCTCACAATTCATTACCTGTGTGTGTCAATGGAGAAGTGGCACCTAGCAAACCTCATGCAAGATACCTTGGTTTTCACCTCGATACGAGACTGACATGGCAAACTCATGTTGACAAGAAACGAGATGAAGTAAAAATTCGACTTCGATCAATGTTCTGGCTTTTCAGAAAAAGAAATGGGTTATCGCTTGCAAATAAAAGACTGCTCTACATCATGATAATAAGACCTATCTGGTCATACGGAGCCCCAATTTGGGGATGCACAGCAGATTCCAACCTAATGAAGCTACAAAAGGTTCAAAATTTAATAATTCGAAAAATGACAGGAGCACCTTGGTATATCAGAGGAGACAGACTACACCAGGAAATGCGGATATCTACGGTCAAAGAGCAAATAAGAATACTGGCAGAATCATATGAGAGTCGCATATTAAGGCACCCAAATACACTAGCCATCCAACTGATGGATAAACCACCGATTACTAGATTACGTAGGAAAAATACGGCTGATATTGTAACATGTAAATAAGTAGGATCACTAGACATAAGATGTAACTACTGCGACTGCGTGGGGGTAACAAACTAACGTGAATGTAAATTATTATTTTTAAAAAACCGTGTTGATGTAATATTACAGTACATGAATAAAAGAAAATTTGAAAAAAAAAAATAAATAAAAAAAATTACAAAAATTGACCACGGCGATGGGACAAAAGCCCAGAGACAGAGTTTGATATCAAGTTGAGGTCCTTAAATGCCCTTTTAGTGACTCGGCAAGAAGTTCACACCTTCCCACAAACCTTAACAATATAATGTTTTTTCCCATTTTTCAAAATATTGATAAGTTTCAGAGAAAAATATAAGTGAGGGTTAGAAAACATGATTAGGGACAGCCACGGCGATGGAATTTTGACCCTTAACATTTATGTGGTGGTTGACGGGGGAGGAGGGAGGTTATAAAATTCATCAGAAAAAGTAGGGGGGATGATTTTTCATGGAACCATGAAAAAAAATTTTTTTTATAACATACATACAAGTTCTTGAGAAATGTAAGAAGGACATAAATATGGCAGTTTTGGTAGAATTACCCAATTACCAATAAAAAATCGTCCTTTATTTTCACAGAAATTAAAAATTCTGTAAAATAATACAGTAAATATGGGTAATAAATAAGGAATACAAAGATACGTCACTTGAACAATTTAAGAAAAAAAAGTAAGGTGAAGACCGATTTCATCTGCTAACTTAGCTAAAACCATATTCAATTTTGTAGCAGTGATTTGGGTCTCGGAATTGAAGTTCACAATGCAATTTAGTGTAAATTTTGTGATATGCTATTCGTTGAATCTAAAATCTTATAAAATTTGTAAATGAAATATGTATCAAAATGAATTGAATCAGTAATATTAGGTATATATATCTATTTACAAATTTCAAGACGGTAGGTAATACCACCTTACCTAACAGATACTTTTTTCAGTTTTAATTTTGAATGTACTAATTTTTTAATAATTGGAATGCCTAATAAGATTTAACTAATCTATCCAAAGTTAGTGTTTTAGATACCATAACTACATAATATCTATTGATTTAGATGAATTTGATTGTTGAGGGTGGTCTCGTTGTAATCCAATTATGCTTGATTGGCGTTTGCTCGGAAACTGAAAATCGTGAACTGATCATAAAACAATATGGTGGGTACCTAAATAAATTATTTGATACGCGAAGAATTTCAGAAAATAATTTTAAAATAAAGGACTGAAACTGAGTTGAATTAATGAGAATTATATCTCTGTTACAGATCCAGATAGAATTCTAGATAACAGCGAGATTGATATTTTGATAGAAATGCCTGAAGTTTTGCGGTTCAAAGCAGCAGCTAAATATATATCGAAAAATAAGGTACTTAGGAAATATCATGAAAACTTGACTATAGTAGAGGCGGAGAAAGAGCGACTTGGAAAATTCAGTGTAAGTATGAATGAAAATTGAAAATATGTGCGTGCAAGGAAAGGGTACCTGAAGTCGGAAAACATAATTTTGCGCCAGAATTAAAAATATAAAAAATGGGCGATTTTTTTCAAAAAATTTTTTGTTGCATTTTTAAGCATTTCAGACTTCTACGCAGTTTGAAACGTATTTTTCTACAGGTCTGCGTCGCCGAAAAAATTCGCCGCCGCTGCCACCAAATGAATTTATCAGCGTCGCCGCCGATTTTTATCTCGGCGGCGCTTCGACAAAATAGTAGTTTTGCCTCAAAAGAAGCAAAACAAAATCGAAAAATATTTTTAAAAATGGCTGCTTTTTAATTTTCACTTTTCAGAACGTAATTTTTCGAAAAAATTTCGCCCTCGCTTCGCTCGGGCAACATTTCAATTTCCTTTTTCAGTTGACATCATTTTTACGATTTTTTCAAACCCGATTTTCGCGGTAAAAAACAATGACGCCGCCGGAAGATTTTGGAGACCTCGCCGCCACCGCCGATTTTGTCGCGGCGCAGACCTCTATGTTTTTCTCGATTTTTTTTTTGAAATTCATGATTTTCTTATTTTCAAATGCCTCTATCTCGCCAAAAATTGACCTAGGATGCTCATCCAAGTCTTAAAATGTTCCTCATAGTCTCCCTTATCATTTACGCCATGAAACTCATTTTTGAAAAATCCGACTTCGGGGTTGCTTTGGGTACCTTTTCCCTGCACCGTACACATATGTAAGGGATTTTTTTTTGGTTAAATGACAGTCAACACCAATACTTACGTGGTGATCGCTAAATAAACTATGCGCATTTGCGCAGTTTTTTTTTTTTTTGAAAAATCATACTTAATAAATTCTCATGTTTAATGAAATTTGAAGGAAACCCAGAATTAAAAATCTGATATCAAAATTTAGGTATTTCATCTCAAATTTAAATACAATATATTTTGAAAACCACATGAATGCTTAAATTTTCACCTTAAACGAAAGGCAAGTTGAAATTGAATTCATAATTAAAAATTAAAGAGAAAACCCCCAAAAAATGAAAACAAAAGTTAAACTACAACAAAAAATGTATTACACCGGTCGACACGATTTTTGTTTCTGGGTCCTCATTGTAAAATTTCGGTTACTTTTATGTAACTCATGAACGAAAAAAGATTTTTTTTGACCAAAGTTTGCTTTGGGGGGTGGGGAGGCCAAAAAACTGATTTTTCAAGGGCAGTAAGCCTGAGCATTACAAAAAAAATTGAAAATTTTTTTTTGACTAATCTCATAGAAAATTTCACGGCGAATTCCATGCCGCAAACCGCAGACCTCCATCTCTTTTAGAAAAAAAGTTACAGCTCATCCTTTCCAAAATTTTGTGAAAAAATCGTATTTTTGGGGGTATTTTTCGCAAAAAAAGTGAAATTCGAGAGAAAAATAAGGGTTTTAAGTTCATAATGACCATAATGAGAGTTGTAGAAAATTTCACGGCGAATCGAATGCCGCAAACCGCGGACCTCTATCTCTTTTAGAAAAAAAGTTACAGCTCATTCTTTCCAAAATTCTGTGAAAAAAATCACATTTTTGTGTCTTTCTCACAAAAAAATGAAAAGCGATTTTTTCACAGAATTTTGGAAAGTATGAGCTGTAACTTTTTTTCTAAAAGAGGTGGAGGTCTGCGGTTTGCGGCATTGGATTCGCCGTAAAATTTTCTATAAGATTAGTCCAAAAAAAAAATTTCAAATTTTTTTGTAATGCTCAGGCTTATTGCCCTCGAAAAATCAGTTTTTTTGGCCCCCCACCCCCCAAAGCAAACTTTGGAAGCCAGGATTCCGCAAGGTGATGTATTTTGATGTCTAGAAACAGAATTTTGGCATGAGAACCCAGAAACAGAAAATTTTTTACTTTTTGTCGACCTGTGTTATTAATGGTGAATTGTCGATATTTGGACGTCAAGAGTTACCGGGGTAACTTTGGTAATTTATCTCGCGGTAACTTACCAGTAACTTACGGTAACTTACTGCGCAGTAACTTTCCACCATAAATTTCCAACCATCCCTGATCCCCTAATTATGACTTTCTTCTTATGTGTGTAGGTTTATTATCATTTTCATTGCGGTGTGAATTCTGCCAAACTTATCCTCGAGTTTTTCAATCACGAATTCACAAAAGGTGAAAATTCAAAACAGTCGGGTATAATGGATATGCCTGAACCACCTCTTGAGTATAGAAAACGTTTGCCGAAATTATATTGCACATTGGTAACGGAGCAGGGTACATACGATTCACTAACAACAATATCCTTAGTTAAGTCGCTTGCGTCTAAATGGCACTATTCCATTTATGTATGTTTTAATCGATATCTTAAAAATTTGAAATATTTGCTCAACACATACTTTGAAAATAATAAGGATAAATACCGCGATTTAAAATCCCTGTACATTACATTCTCCGCTTCAGTAAGTAGGTCCAATAGGTTTTTTAATTACATTTATCATAGTGTTTTACAACGACTGTCTGTTAAGAATTTTAATATGGATGATGATGATGCTTTCTTCAAATTTTTATTTGATGAACTTCCTACGTATTATTTCCAATTGAATGATCTTCTTTTTATAAATATTTTATTAAGTGCTCGTGAGCTTACTGAAATTGGTAAAATAGATGAGAAAAAACAATTACATTTTTTGCGATACCAAAATCCTAATACTGGTAATAGTGTCATATTGCCTTTTTCGGATTACTGCCCTCCTCAAAAAATCCCCCTTCCTACTGAACATTGTCATTTGAATTATTCTTCCACGACTTCGACGACATCGCCAAAAGCAAAAAATGTATAGAATACCATACGTAAAATTAAGTACCATTGTAAGTGTAAAAAATATGTATTGTGTACATATGCTTTTTTGTTCATGTATCAAACTGAAATCATGAAATGTGCTAATGAAATAAAAAGTTGAAAACTTTCGGATGAAGCTGAATACCTCAAACTATGCCAATTAAAATTTAAATTATAATTTTTCAGAATGCTTTAAAATTTGATATTTGAAAAACTCAACGAACGGATATTTTTCAGAGAGGCAGAAGGAGATATGAGGCTATATGGTCATCAAAACGTCTAGCAAAATGGATGAGGTTTGTCGTCCACAGGGGAAGGGGAGGAATCTCAAAGTTTGTAAACAGTTTTTCTAAACAAAAATTAGAATTTCACACAGAGAAGGGGTTAAAGGAAAAACTAACAAAGTTTGGTTTTAAAAAGTGTTTTAAATTCGCAATATTGGCAAAAAGTCGAATTTGTAACACAAAACATCTGTAGTCTATTCCATTTAAGAAAGTACAAACACATTTTTTGGAGAAACTTTGCGTTTTGAGACCCTACTAACACATAATATTTGTTACTTCGGTCGCCGCGATCCTCTGTTTCTAACAGGGGTGCGGTGAAGGCATATCTATGATGAGCAACTCGTCGTTGAAAATTTTGGGGGGCCGTCTTAAATTACCAAAAATGAAAAAATAATTAAAAAATGAATAAAATTTCCAATTTTTGGGAAAACAAATTAAAATAAAAATAAAACTTGTAGAAATTTCATTTAAAAAGTCTTCCTCCCTAATTGAAGAGCCCTCCCAAATGTTTTTCAAAAAAATTCGCCCTCGCTTCGCTCGGGCAAGAGAAAATTCAAAAGATCCAAACTTTTCACCAGGTCAAAGATTCGCGTGAAAAATGCCTTCTTGCAGCATTAAAAAATTTAATTTTCTTGAAGTTCCTCTCTCGCTTCGCTCGGGCACGAACAAAATCACCATTCAATATTATGAACCATCCTTCTGATTTCCAAATCTCCCGATACCAATTTAGCACCCTCCCAGAAAAGTTTTCGACATTATTGCTGCAATTATTTTTAGTTTTCAATGTCAAAATAATTCGTATGAATTATTTGTTCCAAAATCACAATTTTGATCAGTCTTTTCCCAGAATAATTTATGCAAATCGCGTATTTTTTCATGAAAATGGTGCGAATTTTGTTTTTATACTAAAAAAATGATTGGGGGAGGTGTAGTTAAAGTTGAGATTTTTTCTAAAAAAATTATGAAAGTTCAGACCTTCTCCATGAAAAATTCCTGGCTGTACCAATGTACCATTGGTAATGTATGCAATTATTTAGCAATGCTTCAGGCCTTCCTCTAAAATTTTTCTCTACAGGACTTTTTATGTATGGGAGAAGGGGGGTACTTGAAAATTTTTTCAGGGGGGCGAGCTTGGCCAATTTAGGGGGGGCACTCGTCGTTGACTCAGGGGGTTCACCGCACCCCTGGTTTCTAAGGTATCAATGTATCAACGTCCTTTGATTATAGAAATACTACGTATCGCAGAAATGCATAGGTTTGTATCCGGAGTCTAAATAATAATAACTAGTAATTTGGCATTAAAATTTCTCATTTGGTTACCCCTGCATAAATCACGCCTCCGCTATTAAGATCATGCCAGTTTTTGCAATTATTGTATAAGCCAACATTTTCGCACATATTATCGTGTGTTGAGTGGAATTGAAATGCTTTCATCGAATTTTTCATTGAATAAGGCGTGAAGTTCTTGAATATAAACCAATTTACAATTTCGAACTTCGAAGGAAAAAAATTTTTGTAAGTATTTTCTTCCAACTTTTGAAATGCTTAATATTAGGGGTAGAAAAAAACGCCGCCTCAATTTTTTAATAACAGGCATCGGACCAAGGAATATAGATATACTACGTATAATAGGTAGCCCCCTATTACACGTAGTAGGGTGTTTCATTTTTATATGGGAAACAATTTTTTGATGGCGCAAGATAGGTCAAGTAACGAATACGATTTGCCCGATGTTTTGTGTGCGAATTTAGTGATCACACTTGCAATGTTCCGTAAATTTTTTTAATGATATAAAATGAATTTTGCGTTATTCTTTTGAAAACATATTTTATGTTATTTGTTGTTAAACAGTTTTTTGTATTACTTTCAATTTTTTAACTTGAGAAATTGACCTACCGAATAAAATGTCGAATTTTAGACCTTTTTTTTTTACATGTTATATGGCAAATTTTAGCTCCTTTGCGCCACCACTCAAAATAATTTTTTCGTGGTAAAATTTTTATGGAAGTCTTATCTCATCAGGAGGAACAAAATGAGAGGGCGGCACGACCAAATTTCGAAAAAAATGTTACTTGAAACACCCTAATACGTAGTATATCTATATTCCTTGCATCGGACGGAAATTTTGAAAAAAAAAAAATAGTAACTAAATATTTTTTTCAATTTTTCGCCTTTAAAAAATTATTAATCCCCCTCTCCTTCCCATATTTTTTCAAACTTGTATTTTTCTCTGTAATTTCACTACCGAAGAGAAAAAAAAATAACGATCCGGGAAAATGAGAAAATCGCGTTCAAAAAAAAATAGGAGACGTTCCGCAGCCCAAATTTATGAGGTTATAAATTCGTTCACTGAACGATTCTTTCTCTTGTTTTTGTTATCATTTTTCCATCTCTGAACCTCATACTGAATTATTTTCGATAGGTAGTATTAATTACGTTCACGAATTTTTGTCCTCTTTCTTATTTTTCAGAATCTTTCTGCTCATAACATAACTTTATTTTTCATTATAAAATTCGTGACTTGAATTGAAATATTCATTTTAATTCAAATATCTGAAATTTCAAACAGAGATGAAATATCACAAAACAATTACACTATGACTTTAAAGTTTGATTATTATTAAGATTAAGTTTGAAAATCGTAAATTTTGTGATTTTCAGTGATTTTTTTTTGTTTTAAAATTAAGTTCAAAGTCAAATTTTCGTGATTTTTAATATTTAATTTAATTCAAAAATCTTAAATTTCGGACAGAAATAAAATATCACAAATACTGGACTTTGACTTTATTTTAATACAATGAAACACAAAAAATCGAAAAATCACGAAAATTTGACTTTGAACTTAATTTTAAAACAAAAAAAATCACTGAAAATCACAAAATTTCGATTCTTAAACCTAATCTTGATTTAAAAAAAAACCAAACTAGAACATTATTACCTAATTAAAGTCAAAGTATAATTATTTTGTGATATTTTATTTCTGTTCGAAATTCCAGATTTTTGAATTGAAATAAATTATTCAATTCAAGTCGCAAATTTTATAATGCAAAATAAAGTTATGTTATGAGCAGGAAGATTCAGAAAAATACGAATAAGAAGACAAAAATTCGTGAAAGTAATTAATATTATCGAAGCATCGAAAATAATTCAGTATGAGTTTCAGAGATGAAAAAATGATAACAAAAACAAGAGATTTATAACCTCATTGCCATTTTCTTTTTTTTGCGAGTTGAGGGAAAAAAGTAACTTTGGAGCTGAAAAAGTAACTAAAAGTAACTTTTCAGCCAAAAAAGTAACCAAAAGTAACCGAGCTTGAAAAAAGTAACCAAGCCAGAATTTTATTTGCACTGGGGCAGAGGAAATGTTGGGTGGGCCGACATTTTTTGAGGTTCGGATATTCGTAAAACATACCATTATTACCCCCCCCCCCCCCCCCTCCTTTATCAAATCTTCTATGAAGTTCAAAACCATTTATGTTTTAAAAATGAAATGACATACTTACATGTATATTTCATAAAAAGTTTTTAAAATAAGTAGGTATCAGAAAAAGTACGCTAATATATTTGCAAACGGAGGGATTTGTTATTAAATTCTCTCAATAATTCTTCAGATGTAACTCAGTGTTGCCAGACTTTTCGACGATCAAATCGCCAATTTGAGAATTTCAATTCGCCCATTAGTCGCCCAATACGAATTTGTCCAAAATTTCTCAATATTTAATCATTTTGACCCATGATTTTTTTCAGCACATCATATTAATTGCAACTATGCTTATGCCCGAGCGAAGCGAGGGCAAAGCTGTGAAAAAATTCGATTTTCAATGTCCAAAAAAGGCATTTCCCTCCCTATTTTAATCAAAAACACGCCAAAATTCTCCAAAATCTGAAATTTTTTTTTGAACTTCGCTAGCTGGGGCAAGCGACTTTCCAGCCGGGGCGCCGCCCTGGCTGCCCCACCCCTGCCTACGGGCCTGCGCGACTGTCTCGCTCTAACGTATGGAATACACGACTATCTCACTCTAACACATAGGAGTTAGTCTTCTTTGTCACTCGCATATATAACCTACTGGCTACTAACATGTGTGTGTTTAAGATGTAAATCTCCAGCTTCTTGCATCAGCCGATTAGTCACAATACTAAATGGTGACAAATAGGTTCATGGCGAGATGGTGAAGGGGATCTATATGGGTTATTCTTTGAGTGAACTAGACCGCACATATGAATACGACTAGCTCTGGATTTCATTGTTAAAGTGTCAATAGGATTGACTAGTACGTATTGCTTTGTGTGTTAACTTAGGTGTGCCTCTAAGGTATTGATTTTGCTGCCAATTTGGCTGAAGAATAATTGGGTGAGTTTAACTCACTGAGTATTTGTTTCTCATTATCTATGATACTCTATCTATATGTTTTTGATATGGATTTTTGGGGTACTGCTGCTACCTATTTATTTTTATCAGCAGTTGGCTGATTTATATTTTTGGCTATGCTTTGCTTATGCTAATGCTGTATGATACTTGCCTGCTGGTGGGTGTCTTGTGATGACACCTGGTTGCCTCTAGCTTGAGTAGACGTTTATCCTACTCAGGCCACGATGAGGGGCCGGCTAGTTTGAGGGACCTCAGACCTAGGGGCGAGTTGAGGCGTGTGCTGAGGTGGACCCTTATCTAGCTTTTATCCAGCCCTTGTTGAGTGACCTAAAGGCTTCATGCGAGCTAGGTCTGAAGCTCAAAAGGTGATCCCAGTTGTTTTCTGGGTCACGGTGAGGTGTGGCAAATCCATACAGATGCATGGTATGGTACCTACTTATACTTTTCCTGAGTAATTGGGTATGAGTACCTATACTCAAACGTGATTTAACTTTTGTAATAGGTGGCCAGTGAGCAGTGCACACTCAGTCCAGCTATCCGCCCCCTTTTCAACATTCCTGACATTTTGAGCTATTACTTTCAGAATTAGACTTTCACTAAGTTAGCTAGACTTAGGCATTTTTGTATTTAGGTTATACAGGTTCCAATTAAAGGATTCCATATTTCTTTATCTCTCTCTCTTTCTTCTTATATATTTTTTACATTACTTTAAAGTAACCGCCGTCCGATGTCTGTAATAAGTATATCAAATAGTTTGTAAATTCTCTTACCTCAAAGTAATTTTTTCAGAATTTTTGAACGTGTCCCTGATCGAGAAATGTCATTTTTCAACTTTTCTAGCTAATGAAAAGCTCTTTCAATATTCTACACGTTGAAAAAGTTTCAATTTTATATCCCCATGGTTTTTGAGTTATCCACCCTCAGAAGTAGGTAGGTACCATATACAACTTTTCCTCATAACTCTGTTTGCTCACGGCGGCTGCTGCCACCCAAAACCACTCGGAAAACTGCGTTTTGCGGCATTCCATCATCTCTCATCGAGATATCTATTACAAGGATTTTTACCCGCTTTCCGCGTGGGAACAACATGAAAGCTTTGATTATAGAATAAAATAGTAATTTAATGTTATATTAAAAGGTAAGTACCTAGTCATTTTTCGAAAGAGTTTGAAAAATATTCAGTTTCTTTCAAGTTTCAAACTTCCTCAGATCTTCCTTTCTAAAATCCCACTGAGACCCCACTGAATCCCTATTGACTAAAATCGTGATAGCACTACAAAGATTTTATTTGAGATGTCATGCCGCATCTAATGATTTGTTTTGTGTTTTAATTGGAGATCTTTTGACCACTTTTAAATATAAATACCTAATATAATCTATCATAGATATCTAGATTATGGATATTGTTTGTAGGTATATGTATTGCAATTGTGTGTATGATACTCGAGGATGGATTAATTATTATTTTCAGGTTCATAGTTTCGCTAGTCAGCTATTACATTTCTACGTGCATTGGTCAGATTTGAACTGTTTCATGCTTATCCTATTTCCTCGAATCCTAGCATTTGAATATATTCAATTGGAGATAATTCTTACCTAACTCCTGTTTATAATTTCGATTCACGTCACCACTGGAGTGTTTCAGCTTTATTGTGTGATTCCCTTTTGTTATTTATATCAATACTTATACAATGAAAAGAGCGAGCTTATTGTCACTCTTGTCCGTATTGTCCGCATTAAACATCGTTTCTCCTACAGCTCAATTTCTGGAACAGAGATTAAAGCGGGATACAAATGATAACCCTCTTTGGGCATTTCCACGCGAGAGAATTTTTAAACAGACAGTAGATCACTTAAACCCGGAAAATGGTCTGAAATTTAACCAAGTAGGTAACTAGGTATATTTAAATGATATCTACCCACTTGTTTAGTACCTACTCGTCTTATAAAAAGTTCCTGTTTCTCCTCTGAATTCATATCATTTGGATTTTTAGATTGGCTCAGATTTTTGAGCGAAGTTTTCTCATCTCAGAGGTGATGGATCCATTGCTGTTTTGCTTCCATCCCTCTTGGAGGCTTCAAGAGAGTATCGCTTTTTTATCTCATCAATTTTTTATAAAAAATTCACATTTGCATACACCATAGGGGTGACAGTGCCGGCCAAAGTACATATTTCAATGCTAAGTTGAAATTTTGCGCCAAAGCAGTATTCACTATTCAGTATTGAAAAATGAATTCCCTCTTTTTTTATACTCCTCAGGCCATTGAGCTTAGGAGGGGCTAAGCCCTCCCAAAGGTGAAATTCTACCATGAAAAAAAGTCTTTTCTAGGCATTAAATACCTAATTTTTTCAAAGCTTCGCTCGGGCATGAACAAAATTACTTACAATTCACACATTATTTGACGCAAAATTGATAAATAAAGCTTCTTTTCTCCCGATACACCTTCCGGTACTCCATATATCTTCGTTCTCAATTTGTACTCTCTAGAAAAAGCTTCAACGCCAGTGATTGTGAATATGTTCTCCCTCTTTCGTCCCTTAAAATAACATCAAATAGGAATTTTGAAAGCATTAAAATATGTGACCTTCCAGGAGAAAACCGACCTTCTGTCCGAAAAAAAATTGAAAAAAAAAAGTGTCCCAATCAATCCAAAACAAATGATAATCATGGTTTTAGACTGAATGGGACACTTGTTTTTTCAATTTTTTTTTCCGGACAGAAGGTCGGTTTTCTCCTGGAAGGTCACATGTAGGAAAAAAGATGACCATTGAAAATCCAATTTTTCAAAGCATTACCCTCGCTTCGCTCGGATATAAATAGAAATCACTGTAAAAATTATTTGAAGCGACAGTATCAAAAAAGGCTCCTTCGTACTTTTTTCTCGTAAGATTTTTCTGGAATGTCCTACCCACTTTGCAGTTTCCACCCGTTCAAAAAATTTTCTGAGGGGCATAGCTCCCTCTCATCCATTCCCCTAAATCCACCTATGAAAAGGAGTGCTCGAGTTCCCTGATTTCTGCTCTTGGGTGCGCCTATATGAATGAAGCGATTTATTCGAATTTCATTGGTTAGGAGCTAAATTTTAAAGAAGTTGAATAATTAAGTGCGATCAGATAATATTTTTTGATTGGATAATCGAGAGATCGGATAATCGAGGTACTACTGTACTGAATTATTTAATTTCTGACTTTCTCTTGCAGCGATATTGGGTGACGGTAACCCACTATCGAAAAAATGGTCCCGCTTTCCTATTTGTGAATGGCAACTATTTGGTGGATGAAAATCGGTCATTTGGATTCATCGCTCAAGGACTCGTGTTTGCAAAAGAACTTCACGCTATTTGTTTTTCTCTTGAACATCGTTTCTATGGCAAAACGTGGCCAACAAAGTAATGCCCCGAAAGCCACATAAGGGTAAGTTGCCCATATTTCAACCTCAGTTTGAAAAACCGTCTGTAACTTCGAACCGTTTGGGTCAAAAACTTTCGAATTAGGCTTGAAAGATATGGTACCAAGTTCCCAAAAATAGATTTTAATACATGTACTCTCTTAATTTGAGTCAAAAATGACTGATTAAAATCGAGAAAATCAAGTCACTGTAGGAATCAGTAAAAAAAATTACGATTCAATCAGTGAATTTTCACTACTGAATCAGTAAAAATAAAATTTCACTGATTCAATCGTTAATTAATTACTGATTCAATCAGTGAAATTTATTTTACTGATTCAATATAATGAAAATTCACTGATTTGAGTCAGTAAATTTTTACTGATTTCAATCAGTCAACTAATTTTCACCGATTCAACAATCAAAATTCACTATTTGAATCAGTAATTTTTCACTGATTGGCAGTAAAATGACGCTGATTAACTGGGGAATCAGTGGAATTTGACTGATTATCACTGACTTGATTTTCTCTATTTCATCAGTCAATTTAGGAATTTTTGACTGATTCAAATTAAGAGAGTATTATTTTACGATTTTTTTTTCCAAAAGAAGTCAAAAATCGACTGTGAAAATTTTTACTCGGTTAATTCAATGCTGCAAACCCCACTTGGTCATCTCCCCATCTAATTGAGTCGCAAAGATATTATTTTTTTCCTCTAAATTGAACACTCGTGACATAATTGATTTGAGCATGATAGAGGGGTGTGATTTGCGTCATTGGAAAGATCGAAATTAACAAATGAAATCGAGGGGGAGGGGTAAAAGTAAGGGCACTGGTTGGAATAGGGGCATCTTACCCATACTCGTTTTTTTCATCAGTTTCTACCATATTTACACGTTTTTTTTTTTACAGCGAAACTGCGCATTACTTGAGCATTGGCCAAGCATTGGAGGATATAGCAAATTTCATCAAATATGCAACTAAGGAATTCAAATTGCCTAAAAATACAAAATGGTTTTTAATTGGGTGTTCGTACGGAGGCGCTTTGTCGGCCTGGGCGAGATTGAAGTATCCCCAACTGGTTTATGCCTCTGTAGCATCTGGCCCCGCGATGCAAGCCGCAGTGGAATACTCAGGTGAATTTGTAGGAAACTGGAGTTATAAGGCCATCAGAGCTAAATAAATACTAAATAAATATTTTTCCCAACAATGAAGGTAAATGAGGTATCCCAATTCAAAGTAAAATCCTGAGCGCAAACAAAAATTAATCTAAAGTACACCATAAGAGGGCAGCGTAACAAAAATTTCAGGTGCTGAAGTGCATTTTTCGAGTTTTGTCAAATTTAGAAAATATTGGGGGAGGGGGTGATAAATCCGTTTTTGATGGTCGTTTTTATTTCTTAGTAGCCGGAAAAGATACGAAGTTGGGCTTTCTAAGGTAACTGAATCCAACCTACATATTTCCATGGGTGAAATTTTGAATGTTTTCCAAAAAAATTTTCCGCCCAGAAATGCGAATTTGAACTCAAAGTTACGAATTTTGGAAAATTTCACTCCAATCGATCGAATAAGTCAATGCATAATCCGTAATTATAGGTGCTGAAGTGGGTATAGGTCATTTTTATGGGCTTCTCTCCGAAGCTGGAAAAATCCAAAATTTTCTGGTGGCTCCGAAACATCTCAAAACCGCTTCCAGTCGATTTGGAAAGTCGAAAATAGAGTACCTATATTTCAAATTTCATATTTTTTCGCCCATTAGATCAAATTTTGATTATATTTTGCAGGCAATGAGGTAATTTCGAAATTTCACAAATTCAGTACCGGAAATCTTGGTTACGGGGTTCTTTTATGGTGTACTTTCAATTAATTTTTGTTTGGGCTCAAAATTTTATTTCGATTTGGGATATCTCCCTTGTAAGATGGGAGCCACCCGAAGTCTGACACGCTAATTTAAAAAGGATTCATGAGCTTGAAAAGACTCGCAAAAACATTCCACAGTCAAAATTTCAGTTTCTAAAGCTGACTGAAGAAGGTGTGGGGTTTAAATTTCGAAGAATCACTCAATAGGTATACCGGAGCACAAAAATCTAAATATCTCATCCCTATCGGTATTAATGGCATTTAAGAGATGAATTTTCCAACACGAACTACCCATTGTATATGCAGGCTATTTGTAGGTGGGGTAGTCTCAAGGAGTGAAAATTCATCCAGCGGATTCAGGAGACTATCCCACCACCAGTTGACCTACATAGTATACCGAGAATAATTCGTGATATAAAATTCATCTTTTGAATGCCATATGGGGTGAAATATTTAGATTTTTGTAGTTTTTTCAGTTTGTATCCTCGTAACTCCTCCCCCCCTCCTGTCATCCTGTCAATAACTTTGGGAGCTGAAGTTTTGGCCACAGAAATTTCTTGTAATGCTCTACGAACCTGTGATTTTTTTCAATTTGGCGGGTCAAACTTACGTAGCTCCTTCGTGAGTGATGGTCAAAATTTTATTAAAAATCATCTCCAGTCCACAAATAGAAGCACAAATGATGGTAGAGAAAGAAAAAACTGTAAAATTTTGGTGTTTTGTCAGGAAGTGTCTAAAAAAGTAGAATGAAAAATAACTCCACATTTTTATCTATTCGCCAAGTTCAGTCAATCCGCGATTAGGTCTGAATTGCTCCAGTATCTTTTAAGGAAAATACTCAAGTATCTATGCTTAAAACTAGAAAGCAAATTGAATAGATCGTTTGATTTATGCACTTTTAAAGAATATGATCAAATTGTGGAGGAATCTATAAAAGCATACAGTCCGAAGTGCATTGAAAGTATCACTCTGGGTATTGAAGAAATTGCTCGATCAAAAAGCTGCTCGGAACTGTTCTAGTAAGAATTAATTTTCCTTCCAATAATCACAAGTGCATAGTACATACCTATGTACTAATAAGGGAGTCATAGTCATAAGGAAGATACCCGGGATCTGACACGCAAAATGAAATTTTTATAGGCTTGTAGAGCATCACAAGAAATAGTTTCCTGTTGTACGTCCAAGCTTTTAAGGTGCAGAGGGTTAGGTAATCTACCGTGATTTCTCAATCTCTGTTTTCGTTTTTTTTTTTTTTTTTTTTTTTTTTATAAATTCTGCTTCAGTAGCTGTAAGAATTTTTTTTACGTACAAAACTTTCGAAGAGAAATTGAAAAATTTTTCATTTTTGCTGATTGAAAACGAAATTATTGTAAATTTTTTAGTCGATGAAAAAATTTCGAGATAAACGTCAATTCCATAGTGTAGTATGTCACAATTGTCACGATTTGTAACTGGCTGCACTAACATACAAAATTCTCAAAAAATTTCTGAAATATACTTCTAATGATTGAAAAAAAAAAAAAAATAGGTACATAATATTTTCAGGCGAAAAAATAATAAATTGAAAGTCGATACTATAAATTCCGTATTTTAGAATTTTATGATTAAAGTATTTTTATTCAAATACTTAATGAAAAAAATCATTCTAGCTCAGTGAAAATTTCATATTATTAGAATATTGCAATCTTCAACTTTTCAACCTCCTGGTAGCAGTGTAAGTTTTGATCAGGGAAATATGGCAATGGTTTAGGGAGATGTAGAAACTCAAATCGCATTTTCAAGCACTCTCTACTTTCCTTCACCTGCCCCCGGGGCTCATTTTTTTGGGAGGTCTTTCACTCAAAATAAACCACCATACCAAAATTTGGTCCGGTCATTGATATACTTAATTTTTTTTGAAAATATTTTGTAGCAGATGTTAAGTGACGAATTGTAATTTTTCGTATGTACGAGCAGATAAAAAGTGAAGGAGGGTAATTTTAAATGTAGTTTCTTGTCGAATTCGTATTTGTTATCTCATTTTCTTATCTTCATTTTCTCTGAGAGGTAATTTTGTCCCAGGTTTTGTAATTCTAACGAACCTCTCTGTAAATAAATGCACAGTCCATTTTCGCTCTTTTGTTTGTTAACAGCAGAGATGTCATTTGAAATTCTTTTGAAAATTGCCAGTTTTTTTTTGGAATTATTCGGGACATTCGGCAATTTTTCAAAATTCGAACTCCCATAACTCTCTTTATGTCAACTTTATGGGCTGAAAGTGATGCTGTACAAGCCAAAAAGCCAATTTTTTTTATTTGGCATTGTCTTGCCTGTCCTTGGGTAGCTCCCTTTTAAGCACACATTTTTTTATTGGATTTCTTAAAATTTCCAATACTTTTCTGCTTGTATATTTGTCATTTAGCTTATGTGATAATCCATCAGAAGATAATATAGATACCATAAGAAATATACTCTTGGAAATGATTAGCATTTTTTCTCATGCTGTCCAAAGTGGAATTACAGGGAACTTTACAATTGCCACCGTTTGTGACGTCATAAATAACAATACAGGTTCAGAGGTAGATCTTTAACGCTGAATTTCATCCCATAAAGTTTTTCGCGCGAGACGGTGTTTGCATAATAGTTTGCCTGAATTTCTGGTAAAATCTTGTTGAAACGGAGCGTGAAGCGTGGTTTCCCACAAAAACGTTGTTGTTGATTATTTTAGATTTTACCAATAATTCGGGGGGAATCAATTAGGCAGCTCCGCCATACATTATGATGTATGAAACGAAAAGCTCTATTAGAATAATAGATTATCAATTTATCATATTGAAGCTCTTCAAATATGGATTTTTCTTAGCTGAAAGCTTTTGCTGAACTAAGAAAAATATACAAGAAATCCGAAGGATATTGGCTAGATATGATACCTGAAAAGCAGGAAGAAAGCGGTACGCATCTACTGAGAATATTTATAATTTATTTTACATTGATTTTTTTTTTTATTTACGAAAAAAAGCACCTACAATAAGAAACGGCGCCTTAGGTTAGGCAATGAGTCATGCGTGTCTGGAAACACTACTAGTCGTAACTTTTTGTTTTGAAATTGCTTTCTCAGGGAAAAATATGATTTATGAATTGTGTCCATTACAAATAATCTTGAAACATTTTCGGCAATTGATATTACAATGCTTAATGTGGAAGCATCTTGGAAGCATATTCGCGGCAGGGATGCTGTAGCATAGCAGTATTTTAGAGGCGTACCTACCTCCACCTTAGTAGCAAAATGGCATTTTGAGCTGGCTCAAAATAGGAGTTACTGCTAAATTTATACAGGATTTTGGCAACTATTATTCTATTTTACTGCCATAAAATAGCAGTGATGCTCCTATTTTTTCATCACTTTTAGCAGTAAAATGTTTGACGGGATATCAGCGGTGTTCGGAACTCGGCTTATTTTCCAGTTATAATACTTCCTATTTGTCTGCTGTAAAGAATTTATTACCAATTGAAATGGACATTAAATCTTTATGTGAAAAATTTTATGGTCCGAAGTAAGCACACAATAATTTGTTCATAAATAGGTACCTGTTTATTTTTAGAGTAGGTAAGCATTCATTAATAACTTAACTAAACTAACATTTCTGCATTCAAGTTTCGGTGTCCAGCAGCTAAGTGAAAAGGTTAATCGTACGAATTCCCTTTACGGTGGATTAAATTTCAACGTTGAAAAAGTGCTATTTATTTACGGGTCTCTTGATCCGTGGTATAAATCTGGCATTTACCAAAAAAAGAACGACTCTTTGTTTGAAACAGTTTTTATCAAAGGTAGGAACATCTGTTCGTATTATTGTTTCTTCGCTTCATTACTTCGCACATTTTCGTTGTCAAGAGCTTACCGCGGGGGGGGAGGTGTTTAACCTCCAAGAATTTTATAGCTGAAAAAGTTGGTGGAAGCATGAGAGGAGGAAATTGAGAAAAGTTGTGAAATATTGAATTGAGCAAAATTTCAAAATGGGTATTCTAAATTTAACATCCTTTCAGTTTGAATTTATTTCCATCCAACCCAGATAATTGAATATTTTCAAGTGAAAACAACTTAGTAACAATCCCGAACGAATTTTTAATTCTAATTTTTCAGAATTTTTTGAAAGAAGAGGAGCTCGTTGAAGAATTTTGTGTTCTTTGGAGGTCATAATGTCATAAAAGTAGCACCAAAAAACACGAATTTTAATGAAGAAATTTCAAGTTCTACACTTATGTGTCTTTTTTTCAAAAATTTTCGCACTTGTTTCGCTTGGGCTCAATAAATTTATAATAACCCATTCTCAATGACGATCGAACTTTTTTACTTTTCAATCCAGAAAATTGAATGCTTTGTAACTGCAAAAAAATGTACTCATTTATCATCAAAGGATTTGATAGCGATTTTAAACGGAATTTACAAAAAAAAAAAAATCGGTTCGTTCAAGAAGGAAGGAGGTCACTAAGGTTGAGGAATGAGGATTATAGTTTATTTTTTTTCAGAAGTGCTCGAAAAATGCACGAATTTTTGTTTCTGGTCGACAAATTTTCATTTTTCAGAAAATAAGTCTGTAAATTTTCTTCTTCTTTTCAATAATATCAGCTAGACTGTAGGAGAAAAACTGATTAAATTTTAAAGTCGATTCATGCATTGAAAGTTGAGCTTTTCGAGTTCAAAATTTATTTCTGTCTTTGAAAATATGTATTTCGCACAAGCGATGCTTTGTAGGGGAAAACAGAGACTAAAAGAATAGTTAGGATGGATACCAAAAGAAAAGAATTGGTCTGAAAAGCTCACAGTGTTTGAGAAAAATGAATTGAAAGTTTGAATTCGTACAAGTCACCAGTTTGTATATAATAGGAAGTCCGCTCTTTTGACACAGTGTGTCTAGTTTCTTTTTTGGAATGCAATTGAAGACTGACATTTAAAAACGCATTAATGTAAATGTGGAAAAGGGTTGTGGTGTAATATATTTTTCATCGTAGTGTGAGTAAAAGTGCACTTTTACTCACACTCGCGAATCGCTCGAGTGCTCAAACTCGCCTTTTACTCACACTACAACAAAAAATATCGTATGGAACTCGTGAGATAAATGATTTTCGACGATTTTGAATTATTTCCCTCGCTTCGCTCGGGCAATAAACCTCAAAATTCGTCGAAAATCACTTTATATCCCTCATTGCATAATATACTATTTCAGTACATTCAAGTCTTTTTCTTCGTATACAGTTTGTGGACTAATTGCGTTATGGAATGTCAGTCTTCAATTCTAGTGTTTAAATTCTAATTTAATTTTACGTACCTAAGTAGGTATTAAGTACTTATTTTGATATCACAATTTTTAGGGATTTCACACTGCGATGATTTAACTATACTTTCGGATGCAGACATACCGGAGTTGAAAATTGGTCGCCAAAGAATTTTAGAAATATTGAAAATGTGGTTGAAAGGAAACTCTGAGTAAGTAAAAAAAGCTTCAAACGTTTCCTTCTTTAATTAGGAAACCACTTGATGTGTCCACCATCGATTGTAACAGGACATTCATTTTTAGAAACAGCACGTATTTGGTTGCTTTCAAGAAAAATATAAAAACATTAGAATCATAGGCAGATTTGAGAGAACCAGGAGGAGGGGGCTTCACCTCCCCCCTCCCACGAAAAAAATGTATTTTTTGGGCATTAAATACCCAATTTCTTCACCGCTTTGCTCGGACATGAACAAATTCACAATTCAACCAATTATTTGAGGCAACAGTCCGAAAGAAGGCTCCTTTTCCCCCTAAACTATTCTGTTCCTTAATTTGTACTCTTCCAAAAAAAAGCTTTCTACGCCACTGATTGCGAATATGTTCTCCCTCCTCCCTAAAATAACATCAAATTGGAATTTTGAAGGCATTACTTAAAATAAGAAAAAATGACTTTTTTGAGCATTAAAAATCCGATTTTTTAAAGCTTTCTCAGAAAATGCTCAAAAGTAATTTTGGTCAACATTTTCAAGATTTTGATAAAATTTAACCCTATTTTGATTGTTCACACTCCAAATTTTTAAATATACAGAAAACCTAGCATCATTTTGGGTTCAAAATTTCTCAAATTACATTTTACCCATATATTGTGTTTCTCGCGAAAATTTAACCTATTTTGATTGATCACATGTCAACTTTTTAAAACACTCGGAAAATGGCCTTATTTTAAACTCAAAGTCATTTTCGCTTATTCAGGGAGTCTATTCTCTGGAAAACCGGGGATAGTCAGGGAATTTTGATGGTCTTGAAAAGTCAGGGAAAGGCAGGAAATTTTGAAATTTTTGGCATTTCCGTTGGAATTTTGTAAAAATTCAGGAAAAAAAACAATTTTCTGAAGTTTCTGAACTCGTTTTATTAAAATTGTTCAAAAAAATTTTCCCTCGCTACGCTCGCTCGGGTCAAATTATGTTACCATACCGAATTATTTTTTTATTGATCATAATTATGCAAAAAAAAAAATTTAAATGCATGTTTTTGTCTATAAAATTATCAAATTTTCAAAAAAAAATTTACTTATTCGTTTTTATCAAAATATTCAATATTTCACTCCTCATCAATCTATTATTTACTTTTCCAAGCCGAAAAAAAAGTCTTTATTATAATTTATGAAATTGTGGCACTTTTTTGGGAGGGGGAAGCAATTGGATTGTGAAGAGAATTACCATTTTGAATTTCGAGACTGCTTTTCATGTGAAACTTTTTCTGTTATAAAACCAAGGTGTCAAATTTTTGAACCGAATTGCGAGAGAGGAGGAGAGAGGGAGGGAGGTGGCGTAAAAAATTTCCAAAACTGAACTCAAATTGCTTTTGTGGCTAGAAAAGAGAACATTGAATAATCTCTTTAGAGGTTATAATTTTCGAAAAAAATTGTTGAACACAAAAAAATCGCCTCCTCCTCCATCCTTCAGCAATACCATATTTAAAAGGTCCAGAAAATTTCTAAAAATTGGTCTGGAAAATCTGGAAAAGTCAGGGAAAATTATTTCTGAGACATAGTGGGCACTCTGTTATTCCTTTTCAAGTTGGAAGCTCAAAATTTACAATAGATCTCTTTCTCTATTCAAAGTAAGTACCTTGACTATCTCATCAATTTTTGTCACAATCCAGGATATTTTCCTCTGTATAACCTACTGATTATTAAATACTTGAGCAGTGCATGCAATGTCGAACTTATTTGTTTTTAGAATAGAACAAACAACAGCAGTTTTTGAAACACCCAATGAATCACTTTGACATGTACTTATTACCAACATTGAAACAAGCAGTTTGAGATTTTTGGATGGGATTGTTGAATGTTTATTTTAAGTCAACTATAGTAGATAGGTAGTAGGTAAGGTACCTAAGTTATAGTTTTACACATAGTTAAATAAGTAAGGACAGATTTATTTTTAATCATAGTGGTGCCTGTTTTAATCTATAAGATAAATAGGCTATAATCCATGTGGTGCCCGATTTGGGCAACACAAGGAATAAGTGTAGATCCGTAACCCTACTATGGCAGCCACTTTTCATATATACTCGAAAATTTTCAATTTTTTTTCAAATTTGTCTCAATCCTGTGCTAATTGATTAATTGAAATTACAATTGCAGATTCATTCTTAGCAACAGAAAATTCACCTTGGCAAAAAAAAAAACTTTTCAGCATAAGAGAACTAATTTTCAGCTATTTTCAAAAAAAAATCATCGAGTTACCTCAATCGAAAAATTTTTTGCCAAGAGTAAAATTCTTCATTATTTTACTTTTTCCATCCATCACAAAAAATTCATGTAACTTTGATGATTTTTTTTTTCGAAAATCTTACTCAACAAATTGCCCTCTCAGCTGAAATATCGTGATTTTTTTCCAAACTTTGAATCGAAAAATTTCAAGAATTGCATGCAATTGTCTGATTTATTTATTAGGTTAAAATTTCGTCTATTTCATGATTTCGACGATCAGGTATTCAGAACAAAGCTTGACACAAATTTTCTTTAATTTTGGTAGTAATTCTTCTGGGCGAGTCCAATGGGTTCCCACTAGGGTGTTTCAAGTAACATTTTTTTCGAAATTTGGTCGTGCCGCGCCCTCTCATGTTCCTCCTGATGAGATAAGACTTCCATAAAAATTTTACCCCGAAAAAATTATTTTAAGTGATGGCGCAAAGGAGCTGAAAATTTGCCATATAACACAATGTAAAAAAAGGTCTAAAATTCGACATTTTATTCGGTAGGTCAATTTCTCAAGTTAAAAAATTGAAAGTAATACAAAAAACTGTTTCAACAACAAATAACATAAAATATGTTTTCAAAAGAATAACGCAAAATTCATTTTATATCATTAAAAAAATTTACGGAACATTGCGCGTGTGATCACTAAATTCGCACGGTTGGTCGCGGCGATTCATACAAACATCGGGCAAATCGTATTCGTAACTTGACTTTTCTTGCGCCATCATTTAATATCATTTTTTTGGGCTGATTTTTGGTATTTCCTCTTTTCTAGGTCAAATGAACATTTTAAGAGGGCAGCACGTCAAAAATATCGAAAAAAATTTTCCCATATAAAAATGAAACACCCCAGTTCCCACAACTGAACAAAACCTGTGTGTTTTGAACATCAAAGATAACATAAATATGGTCAATGGCAAATTTTACGGAAGGAGATTGGAATTTTTGAAAAATTTACTAAAACCTGCGATGGATCCGGAAGCCAAACCTTGGGATATTTTTGACCTGCTGTATGCACTTGGCTTACACAATGTACTATTTTGAATGATTATTTTATTACATATTTTTATACTTTACGATTCCGAAGTTATGATTCACGTCTCGATGCATTATTATGAACAAGTAACAACATTCGAATAAGTACATACCAAGTAAAGGAAACGGAAGCAGTGATTATAGGAAGATGGCTAACACATGTAATCAATTACACTTTGAATTTAGCTAATGTGTCAACATTGACGTAAAAATTAACCTATTGTATCGAGCAATGCCACCTCCCTGGCTGCTACGGATTAAATATTCATATTTTAATATTCGGTCTGCGGCCGTGACTAAGAGCAACCGTGTATAACGTAATCCCAATCCGATTAAACCGGTTGCCCTTTTTTATCTGGCATTCTAAATTGTTTCATTACTCATGTATAGAGTAGCGTTAAATTCGCGTATTTCCAAATTGCAAATCCTAGCATCGTCTCATTCGCGCGGTTAAATTACTCGAGGGAGAAAATGTTGCATCGTTGACGAGTGCGAACCAATTATGAAATTTTTCGTTACGTTGATCGCTGCGGTGCTCGGTTACCTAGTTTTTACGGTCGCTGGTGATAGGCCAAATCGTCTTGGTAGTAATGTGCTGCTACGATTTATGTGCGGTAAAGTGGCCTGTGATGATTTAATTGTGGAAACGAAACAGGGTCAGGTGCAAGGTCGAGCTTTTGAGTCGGTTTTGACCAAAACTGAGTATTATGCTTTTCTTGGGATTCCATATGCTAAGCCTCCGGTGGGAGATTTACGGTTTCGAGTGAGTATTTTGTATTTTTTGATCGTTTCTCGGTGTTTATTGGCAAGAGATGAGATTTAAATGGGTTTATGCTTAGGCTCCCAAACCGGCTGATTCTTGGAATGATGTTTACGAAGCGTATTACGAAAGGAGTATGTGCAAACAGGTGGACCTGGTGACTAATTTTATTCCAATCGGATCCGAAGATTGTTTGCATTTGAATGTGTATACATCTGAGGTGAGTATTGCTAGTTTTCGGCTTCCGAACAGCTGGTAATTGAAAAAAAGGGAAATTCTGAAGTGAAGATTCAATTTTTATAAATTTCCAAAATTTCGATTGAAATTACACTCTCGAAATTTAACGAGTGAAAAGTCGTTGATGAATAGTCGGAATTGCAGAAACAAAGAAAATCAGTAAAATTCATTGGTTTTTAGGAGATTTTTCCTGATTTTTCAAAGAATTCAATTGATTTTTCAGAGAACTTCAGAAATTTTATGGGTCTTTCAGAGAAATTTTTGCTCATTTTATAGTTTTTTCTGCTTTCTTTCAGTGAATTTTTTCACTGATTCATTTCAATGCTGCAATTCTGAAAAATTTTCAATAATTTTCGACTCTTTGATAGATAATTGTTTAAAAAAAAGAGAAAATTTTGAAAAATGTCTCAAAATTTATGAATTTTTAAAATTCATATCAAAATTACAGAATTCGAAAAAAGTTTCTTGGGGAAATTTTGAAAAATGTCAAAAAAATCTATCATATCAAAATTACAGAGTTCGAAAAAAATTTCTTCAAGTGAATTTTTCATTCAATATAATCGTATTGATGAAAAAAATTGTTTTGAAAATATTTTTAATATTTTTCACATTTTCAATGTCTTTTTTACTAATGATTTCGACTTGATTGCCATTTTTTTGTGACGTAACCCTTGAAATTCGAATTTGATGCCGCTGATTGGTGATTTCTGGCCTGAGAAAATATTCCCGATCAATTATTAATTTTTTTCAGCTCCCTCGAAAAATCAAAACTTTGAAACCGGTCATGGTATCGATTCATGGTGGTGGATTTTGTCGTCTCTCAAGCACAAGAAGAATGTTTTCGCCTGATTATCTAATCACAAGAGATATAGTATTGGTCTCAATCAACTACAGACTGATGTCTTTGGGTGAGAAAGGGTTCAAGTCAATTGAGATTACAATTTCGAATTGGCAAAATTCCAGAATTGTCAATGATTCTGTTTGTTTTCAATTTTAGGGTTCTTGAATTTAGGAATACCAGAGTGTCCTGGAAATGTGGGTCTCAAAGATCAAGTCTTGGCTTTGAAATGGGTTCAACAAAATATCCAAAGATTCGGAGGTGATCCCAATGACATCACTATTTTTGGTGAAAGTGCCGGAGGATCGTCAGTTCATTATCATATGCTTTCTCCTATGTCCAAAGGTATCTCACAATTTTTCAAAAGACAAAGCTGAAAAATTCAAACGTATCAACCCGCATTTGAAAATCTGTCTGAATAGGATTATTTCACAAAGCCATCATGCAAAGTGGATCTGCATTGAGCCCTTGGGGACTGACTTTTAAACCAATCGAGCAAGCTTTTGAAATTGGCAGAAGATGTGGATACAAAGGAAACAATACCAAAGAACTTTTGCGTCATTTGAAAAATCAATCTAGTTCTGCCATAACAGCAGCATCGATGAGTTGGATCAGTTATTATAGAGATGTAATGCGATAAATTGTTGTAAGAGTTTTATGAGGCATGTATGATGAAATTTTCATATTTTTTTTAGGTATATCCTGCCAGAATCATAAATATTGGGCCATCTGTCGAGACTGTTCAAGAGGATGCTTTTTTACCAGATTGGCCTAAAAATTTAGCAAAAACTGCCAAACCGGTTCCTACCATTTATGGGGCGAACAATAAGGAAGGAATTTTATCATTGATAGGTAATTTGAGAAAAATCATATTTTTAATCAATCAATAATCAAAATTTCAAGGAATCATTTCTGTGTTTCCATTCAGATATGAATAGAAGAGCTTTTGAAATGGTTACCTATAATTTTTCATTGATGGTCAGTAATAATTTCAACGTTGATCCAAAATTGGTATCTGGGCTGAGCGCCAAAATAAAACAGTTTTATTTTGGTGACAAGAAAGTTGGAATCGAATCTGCAGATAGCTTGATCGACGTAAGTCTTTTTCAATTATTTGAGAAAAAAGTATTGAATTTTGATTTATCGAATACTTTTCGTCTTCTTCCAGTTATTTTCCGATATATTTTTCTACTACGCATATGACGCCATCGAGTTTCTCACCAATTCATCGACCCCTCCATATATTTACGAATTTTCATACGATGGACGAATGAATTATTTGAGGAGATATGCCAACTTCATGAAAAGAACGAATATCAAAGGTATAGTTTCATTCGAGACAATTATTATATTTTTCTCAGGTTTGAGGAAAAATTATTGAGGTAGTCTGAATAGAGTGTGGGACTCTTTCTTGAAAAGAAGACAAAACTGTGATTCCCAAGAAGAGATAATTATTCGAAACCTTGGTCAAAATGGTAAAGATAACAGAAAAAGTGGTTGTTGGCTGATGAGACTTGAAGAATAAAAAAAAAAATCAAAATCAATTCATATCTTCCGATCGCGCATTGGCATTGAAATTTTCAAAAATTGGCTAAAATCAAATATTTTCAAAACTTTTAGAAAATTTTGAAAAAAATTGAAATTCATTTAAATTGGTTTTAGAGCTGATCTAGTGACTATTCAAACCAAAAAGCAGAATTTTTTGAAAAAAATTCATGCTTTACATCTTTTTTAAATTTCTGCTATTTCTTCGCATGAAGAAAAATCAAAAAAATACTTATAAAACGTCGATTTCTTCAAAAAAAAAGTGTTTTTCGGTATGTGGTCAATAGATAAGCTCTAAAATTGATTGTAATCAATTTTGAATTTTTTCCAAATTTTTAAAATTTTGAATTTTTGCTCATTTTTGAAAACTTCAACGCCAATGCGCGATCGGAAGATATGAATCGATTTTGAATTTTTTCATTTTATTCTTCAAGTCTCATCACCCAACAACTTTTGCGGGGGATATGTTTTTGAAAATCGAAAAATTGTTATTTCGGCCCACCCTAGTGGACATTGTGACTTGTTGAAATCTGCAGGTTGAAAAATAGACATTTTCGATTTCCTAGAGAACTCGTTCTCGACAGCTAAAACTCATTTCAACATTCAACCATAAAAAGCATCAATATGGAAAAACTACTCATTATCATTTCGATGAAAATTTTGCATTTCAATATTTCCAACTGTCAATTTTTGTAAAAAATGAGACAGGTTTTGCCCCAGAATTGAAAAAAATCGTAAAAAGTTTTTGAAATAGTTTTCTATCGAAATGTTAGGATATCCATTTAAAATTTATTCACTTCATGATTTTTGGTTAAAATACTAGATACCTCAGGCAATTTCTGTTCAAAATGGGTGAAAAAAATGTCTCAAAAAATGTTGAAAGGTTGTAGAAATGAGAAAATTTATTCTTAAAATTTTTCACCTATTAATTTGGGAGGAAAAAAAGGTGAAAACCCTCAAATAGGGTTGGTGTAGGTAATAGGTATCTTTACGAATTTCAATACCTATACCTGAAAATTCTATAATTTCAATATTTCATCAAATAATGTCCTTCAACTGATTCATCAAACATTTATCAAGTTTTCAAAAAGTCAATAAAAAGTTATTATACTGTTTGGTCAAAAATTTTTTACTGTTTTTTCAAAAATTCTTCATTACTTCAGCAGTCGTAAAAATTTGGTTGAGAAAATTCAATCGTGAAAATTTGGCGTCGAGTTTTATGCATTTAGAGTGTTTTTCATTGGTCTACTTATTATTATTATTTTACTCACGAAAGAAAATCTGATCAGCCTCATTTCCCAATTTTTTATCATTACAAAAATTTTTTCTCATTAAAATCGAAAATTAGCACCATGGAATGCCAATTTTCTTAATTTTCATATCGAAATAAATTTTTCAGATCACGATTTAAATAATGAGAGGAGCTATGACAATCAAAACTCATAAATGATTATTTTGTTTTTCAGTTGGAAATTTTCCAACGCTCGTCAATTTTTCAACTGCACTCCTCCCCTTGAAATATCGAATTGTGTTATAAATGGTCAAAGGGAATAGGATAGAGCTCAAATCGTCATTTTTTAATCTCTTTCACTTCATTTAAAATCATTTTTTCACCAATTAAATCTGAATTTTTTTCAAACAAAAAAAAAATCAATTTAGAATTTTTTGCCCCGACTCTCTAAACCGGAGATCTGGACCTTTTTCTGTTTGGATTCCATACGGCAACTAAATTGCCTCGCCGAATTTCACGTAAATCCAAGGGATGATTTTTATTTGACCTATTCTCCTGCTCAAAGAAATTTCACTTTCTCATCACAATAACTCGTATAAATTTAATTTCAGGAGCTTCTCACGGTGACGACCAATTTTACCTATTTTACCAGCAACTCCTGCCATATTTTCCCATAGTCGACAACGAAAGTAAAAAAATGATCGATATTATGGCTACAATGTGGACGAATTTTGCAAAAACAGGGTAAACACATCTCCAAACATACAATAAACTCTCCTTTGCTAAATTCAAAGCCATGGCAATTTCATCTTACAGAATTCCTTCCGGACCAGTACACTGGAACGTGTCCACCTCCAAACAGCCGTGCTATCTTGAAATCGACGAACGTCCGGAAATGATGCCCGGAAAATTCTTCAATCGAAGAATGCAGTTCTTAAAAGGGTTACTGGACCCTGTCATTAAACCTGGTACTCAACCTTACGACATTTTTTAGTCAAATTGAAGATTTCGGAGCCAGTCATTAATCCGTGTTTTCAACCTTGCGATATTTTTTTAGTTGATTGAAGATATTAACTTATTTTTTGTGTACTTTTTTACGCTCAGATAAACATACTATTTTGCAAATCGTTGGCTTATTAATGTATCGACACTTGTTGGAAAAATTTTTTGCTTTTTTAATTGTCGCGTGCTCAATGTCATTCTGTTTAACGAGCATAACTTGACATAATAGCCGGAACTGGCTGATTTTCAAGGGTATGATTTTCCAAACCTGTACAACACGATTGTTTCCTGGTGATGTATTTATCGCAATGTGCTTAGGGTGCAAATTACGGTCGCAGTTTTTTTTTCAATACGTACCGACTCGGTAAGTATTGCCGAAGAAAAAAGTGTTTGGAAAAAATTAATTTATTATGAAAATAACTGTGATAACGGTGCTGAGTTGTAATTTAATTTGGAGCTCCGGTAATGCGCAGTATATTTGGACAAACCATACTTTTGATCAATCGATGTGTGGCAAAGTGTCCTGTGAAGATTTGGTGGTGGAAACGGTGCAAGGTAAAGTTCAAGGGAGAGCTTTTGAATCGGTTTTGAATAAAGCCGAACATTATGGGTTTCTTGGAATACCTTTTGCTAAACCACCCGTAAAGGAATTACGGTTTCAGGTAAGTGGTGGTCGATGAAATTGAAAAATTTTGGTGATTGTGAACAATAAGTAAGCATGAAACTTTTTATTTTAATCGGGATGTCAGGCACCGCAACCTGCTGATCCTTGGAATGGCACATATCCGGCTCATTATGAAAGAAGTATTTGCGAGCAATTGCTTTTTGTATCCGAGATATTACGTATCAGTTCCGAGGATTGTTTATATTTAAATGTTTATACTCCTGAAGTGAGTAATTCTCCTGATACGGATTACAAGTGAGATTGAATTGATGAGCAATTATTATGCAGGTTCCTAAAAAAATCGTCGCGCCTAAAACAGTGATGGTGTCGATTCATGGAGGCGGTTTTGTAGCTTTCTCTGGATCTAGAATGTTTTTCTCGCCAGATTATTGGATTACTCAAGATGTTGTGTTTGTAACAATTAACTATAGATTGGCAGCCTTTGGTAAATTACTCATAAAATTCGATTCCAATATTTAAACTAGATTCTGAATAATTTTAGACCCCAAAAAAAAGGATTTAGATAATTCAAAGTTCGAATTTTTTCAACTTTCGAGTTTCTTCAATTATTTTGACATTTTCATTGAAGCTGCATCCCATAAAAAAATTTTCCATGGGTCAAATTTCTGCAATTCGGATACTCACAAAAATTTTCCAACTGTTCTTCGAAACAAATCCTTACAATAATAACTCTCATCGAGTTGAAAAATTATGTAATTCGAAGAAATTCTCAAAACTAAAAAATGAAAGAAAATTTAAACAGGGTAAGTAACTGACAGATTTTTTTTAAAGCCCACTTCTTCACTTAAAATTCTCAGAAACCCCTGAAATAATTCCCCCTCCACCACCACCACCCCCCCCAAAAAAAAACCAACAACAACGAGATCAAAATTTATTCAAAACTAAATTTCAAATTGAAAAAAAAAAATGGAATTTGGAAGCCACAAAAAATTGACAGTTTTTCATCAAGTTTTACCAGAAATGTTTTGCTTTCTCTCTTTACTTTTTCTCGAAATATAGGTAATTCTTTCATCAGGCAGTTTCAATGGTACAAACAAAAGTCCGTATTTCATTTCGAAAATTTGAATAAAATTATTTCACAAAATTCCAAAACCTTGATTAATTTTTAAAAACAATTTTGAATTTGAATTTGTGAATAGAATAAAGGGAAGTTTTTTTTTGGAAGAATAGCTGCCTTGGCGAATTGGGCAGGTAAATTTAGAACTTCAAATTTTCAAAAATTCCTTCGAACTCAAACTTTTTTTTCCCAATAATCTACACATTTCTCCTTCATTTTTTTCTTCCATTTTGAATTTTTCAATTTTTTTTCAACTTTACAATGTTTTTCCAAATTTTTTCCAACTTGACGTATAGAAAAATTCTCAAAAATATGAAATGAGAAAAAATCAAAATTAAACATATTTTAAGAAAATTGAAGTTGAAAAAAAAATTGGAATAATTTCATATTGAAAAAAATTTACAATAATTTTCAATACTTTGAAAAAGATACGACACCCCCCCATCCCCTTCCACCTCCGGAAGGATCGGGAGGTGGAAGTGAAGTATTGTTTTTCTATTTCCCAAAAATTAATTGAACAATTTTGAAAAAAAAATAATAATTGGAGAAATTGAGTAAATTTGGCCTTGAATCGTCGAAACAATATTTGCATCAAAATTATTCAGGAGCTAGTGACTTGAAATTTTTTTAATTCAATTTGTATCCCAAAATATTCTCCCAGGATTCTTGAATTTGGGAATACCGGAATGTTCTGGCAATATGGGTTTAAAAGATCAAGTCATGGCTTTGAAATGGGTTCAACAAAATATCGCAAGATTTGGCGGAGATCCTAAAAATATAGTTATTATTGGAGAAAGTGCAGGAGGAACATCGGTCAGTTATCACCTCATATCACCCATGTCCAAAGGTACTTATACTGTGGCATTTTCAAACATGACTCTTACACAAAAAAAAATGCTACTCACGATATTTTTTCTCCTTGTTGAAGGACTTTTCCATAAAGCAATAGCTCAAAGTGGCACGGCGCTGAGCCCGTGGGCTCTGATTTATAAGCCCGTTGTTCAAGGGTTTCAAATTGGCAGAAGATGCGGTTACAATGGTAGCGATCCGTACGAGCTTTTGCAGCATTTGAAAACAAGATCGAGGTTTTCCATTGCATTCGCAACTGGCGCATGGCTCCTTTATTACAGACGGGTTTGTTTTGATGATTTTCTAAACTCTTTAATTTTATTGGTAAGCCACGTAATGACACAAATAATCTTCAATTAGATTTATCCAGCACGATATATACTTCTGGGGCCTTCAGTGGAGACAACCACCGAAGGGGCATTTTTACCAGACTGGCCTTTAAATCTAATTAAGACAGCAACTCCAGTTCCTACTATTTTTGGATTCAACAATAAAGAAGGGATAGCCATGATTGTAGGTGGGTTTTGGTCGGTTGTGAATTTTTCAATTTTTCATAAATTTTCCAATTTCTAGCAATCAAATTTTTTGTTCAGGTTTCGATAATCGAGCGCTCGAAAGAGTGAGCCAGAATTTTTCGTTATTACTGACAAATAATTTCCCAATGGATTCGAAGTCAGTGCCCGAGACGAGTTCGAAAATTAGGAAACGCTATTTCGGTGATAAAAATATAGGAATCGAAACTGCCAATGAAATGGTGGATGTAAGTTTAAGTTTACGATAAGTAAATTGGCGAATCTTCAAATATCAGAAATTTCACATTTTCTTTGTTTTCAGCTGTATTCCGATTTGACTAATTACTACGCTTATGATTCTATGGAATTTCTCACTAAATCTTCAACACCTCCTTTCGTCTACTATTTCACTTACGAAGGCAACTTCAACTACGCTATAAAAATATTGAATTTAATCAGAGGCACCAAACTGAAAGGTATGACAAATCGGTGGCTCAATAGCATTTTTTTCTAGAGTAAAACAAATCTTCATTTTTTTTTCTTGTAATAATTATAAACAGGTGCAGCTCACGCTGACGATCAATTTTATATGTATTATCCGTACGTCTTGTCCAGGGTTTTATCGATTGATCGAAATACCAGAAGAATGATTCATATTATTACAAAAATGTTGACTGATTTTGCCAAAACTGGGTAAACTCCTCAATTTTTTTTGTTATTTTCTTATAAAAGTGAATGAATTTATTTAAAATTACAGTAATCCCTCCGGAATTGTGAGTTGGAATGCCTCAACCTTAAATGAACCAGGTTACCTGTTGATCGATCGAGAACCAAAAATGATGCCAGGAAAATTTCACGATGAACGATACGAATATTTGAGGAATACTTTGGATCCTGCAATTAAACCTGGAATTCGACTGTATGATATTTATTAATTTACTGGCCAGTTACGTTAGTAATTGGCAATTTTGTGGAAGTGCTCGTTAAATATACAATGTTCTCCCCTTCATAATTATTATTTTTTTCAATTTTATAAGGAAGTAAACATTAAAATCGAGGGTATTTATGTATAAGATTATTCTCACTGACAGTTCTGAATTTCATAATAAGTACCCCGATAATTAAAATAGGCGAATTGAAAATTAATTGCGCTGTAATCGCGCTCGTAGAACACTGAAAATTAAAAAATGGGTGAAAAATTCACGTGGCAGTCATTTTCCTCGTGAATTATACTTGTAATTATCAAACTGATACGGTTTTCCAACTCGACGCACTCGGAAACCTTGCAGTAGATGTGCGTGAACGATGGTTAAATATTTTGTTTTGCATTTCTCTTCCTTTTCCTCAGCATAGTTGTTATTGAATCCTGTTATGGAAATAATTAAGATCTGCTTCAAAGTGGATCATTTTACACTTTTTCGGAAATAGAAGAAGGAGAAAGGGTACAGAAAATGTTCAATTTGCAAAGTTGTTAACTCATTGGTTTTTTTTTTTGTGGTCAACTTACCGCAATATTTTCAAATTCATCGATGTTTTCAAGAATTTTTCAAAATGTTTTTGTTGATGTCGACTATTTTTGAAACAAGACGTCCCTGCACAACATGTGGAAATCCCTTTCTAAAATGTCTGGGTCAATTACTTCAATTAGAGACCCTTATTAAGGAAAGTTTGAAAGTCCACTATGACGTGGCGATATTGCTATTACGGCACTCTGTCGGCATGACTCAGCAAAAATTGAAAAAAGTAACATCTTCAATTTTGTAGGATTAGATCAGATCATTAGGTACTGAATAAGATGCATAACTTGATATGATATCATTGATATCCATGGACGTATACTTTATTCATTTATTGATTGAAACCATATATCACATAAAACCTACATACTCAAGATACATTCAACTTTTTTTCATTTCAACACACATTAATGTATAGGTAACAAAGAAAAACATGAGCATGCATGAGCATGAAGTAGTACCCCATGTGGGCATATACATGGCAGTACCTTAGTTATTTAGTAGGTACATGTATGTAATGTAAGTACTTACTGCATAGGTACCCATTTGTGTTATTGAAGAAGAGTGGGGGGTAAGTAGAGGAAACGTCTTTCATTCTTTGCCTTTGCAAAAGATGAAAAATTCTATCCTAAGTCAGCTAGAATATTATTTAAATCTTCTTGTAATGTTAAAGACATTTCTCTTTGCTTATTTACATCATCTTGCAGTCTTTCAATATTGGCTCTCATCAAATTATTGCCCTTTTTCAACGACGACAGTCGATTTTCATGTTTTTTCGTTCGCTCCAGTAACATTTTTCTTTTGATTTCGATGGTCGCATTATGAGGTACTTCTTCATCACTCTCTTCTTCGCTATCACTTTCACTTTCGCTTTCAGTTTCACTTTCCTGTAAGTGTAGTTACACGTTACCATTGTTTCAGAATTTTTTTCATGACAAAAACATATTAAAAAACTTATTATACTTGGGTATTTACCTCTTCATCTTCATGTACTTCGTCTTCATATTCTTCATCCCCTTCTTCAGTTTCTTTCATCAGTTTGGCCATTTTTTCTACTTCTTTGTGCAATAATTTGTACTTTTTCTTTTCTGCTTTCAATTCCTTTTGTTTCTTTTTCAATTGATCCCTTAAAATTCGACGTTCCTTTAAGGAAGCAGCTTGTTTTTCTCTGAATGTTTTCAGTTTAGTAGTCAATAATTTTAGCTCTCTTGCGATTTGTCGTTCTTGTGTAGCCGCACCTTCATTTTCACTTTCTGTGACATAAGTGTTTAAATTAGCATTCAACTTTTAAAAATGTTATTGTAAATTACATGTCATAAGCAATTGAAAGAACTGGATTTAAAAATTGAAAATTCATTTGAAAACTTGGACGGATTTTTAGAAAAAAATTTCAATTTTGAAAAGCGCAGCTTGTTCACTCAAACCTCAATTAATTCAACCCTTTTACCTTCTTCCGATTCAGTTTCACTATCTTCTTCATCATCAGATATTAAATCTACAGAACCTCCATTGGCTATAGGGATGAATTTTTTTGATGGCTGTTTCATGAGCTGATTAGTAGGATTTCCTTGCGACATGGATTTTAATTGTAATTCTAATTCTTGATTTCGCAGCCAAGCGCTTTCTAATTTTCTTCTAGTATTGTCTAATTGTTCTGCAGTAGTGTGATACTTGTTCTCCATATCTTTGGCAATGCGGTCCGCTTCGGCGGCATCTTCTTTCAGTTTCACAATCAACTGAAATGATAAATTCATTTATCAGAGAAATATTACACCTCATAATTTTCATCGCGGGAAATCCTTCTGATGGTTGGTATATATTAGATCAGGTGATTTGAAATTTGATCAAGATGAAACCAGAGCAATATTTTTTTTAAAATTGAAAGATCAATTCAAATACACACAGAAAAATAGCTGAGCAATTTTTTTTATCTGAAAATCACATAAAAAATTTAGAGCACCCGAGCCCGAGCACACAATTCATCATTTTCAAAGGAATTGAAAATTTTGGCTTCGGTCAATGGCAGTGAAGTCTGCTGGAAAAAGTGTAGTCAAGATTTTTTCAAAGAAATCGAAAATGGAGGGGGGCACAAAAAGAGCCATGCGTTGAACAACTTTACTTTTTTTGGTTTTTTCGAAGTATTGAGGGGGGGGGGTGACTTTTTTCAGTGGTTAAATATACACATATCCAGTGGTGTCGGAAATTTTTTTGAAAGTGTATGCACAAGTTAGTATGAAATACTTGAAATTCCAGATGGATTTCAAAGTGGAAGGGTAAAAAGGAGCTTTCGTTTGCATTTTTTTTTTTTGACTCAGATGGATAATAGAATTGTTAATTTATTCATGCCCGAGCGAAGAATGCCAAAAAAAGATTTTTTCTGGAAAATAAATACTTATTTTGATGCAATGGGGAAAGATTCACATTACTGTATAGTTTGTAAATACAACAGAAATTTTCCAAGGGCCAAGGAAGGACCAGCATTTTTTCTGGTGGGCCAGGGCCTCCTTTGCCCCCTCCCCTGCGGATGTCACTGCAAATATGAAAGCAATCACAATGGTCAATTCAAACAAAAAATAAAGGTATGTTATGATGAGAGATTTTGACTGAAAAAATTTAAGTATGACATTTCAAAGAAAATTAAAATAAAAAAATCCTGCCCAAGCAAAGTGAGGGTGGAATTTTTTTTGTAAAAAATTTAAGTTGAAAAAATCATTCAAGAACAATTGCAATTGAAAATTCTAGAAAAAAATGTTGGGAAATCACGTTGTTCCTCTAAAATGACCACTTCATGTTATTTTAATGTTTTTCATGATAGCCAGGTAGACACCATAAAAAATACTTGATAAAAGCAGGTGTTCGTGTTTGGAAGGTTTCAAACAAGTTCTCAATTCGAACCTTTTCATCTTCATCTGTTCGAATCGGTAACTGCTGGTCTTTCTGGATTTCTGTTTTTCTGGAAGCTTTTTCTTTCTCCAGCTCCGCTTCCAAGTTGGCCAAGCGAGCTATAAGTCTTTTGTTTTCACGTTCCATCGCTTCTTTATTCCGTAATTCCAATGCAAGCATCTGTTTGGCTGATTGCAAGTCATCGCGAACTTTATCGATATCATCCAATTCGTCTGGTTGTACTGCCGCGGCTACGACATCGGCCATGGAAACGGACTTCTGAATCTGTTCTTCAATGGTCATTTGCCTTCTAAATTTGCGCAGCCCTGAAAATAGGTCGTTCTGTTTTTCATTCTAGGAATTACAGATATGTCTCATTTCCTTCGGAAAAAAAAAATTGTTGAAACGCTTGACACTTAATGAGCGGGTATTATGTTTCAGTTGTCGAATGATGAATACTTTAAAATCAAATTCACTTACCATCTAGATTTGGTCTACTACGATCATTGCACTTGGTTTTTCGCAGCCTTACTCCGGTTTGAATTTGTTTTAGTAATTTATTGTGCGAATCGTCTTCTTTTTTTTCAGATTCGTATACAAACTGAAACAATTTTTGTATGCTGGCGCAATTAATAAAATATTCACGAAAAACTTAAAAGTTTTGCAACCAAAGAGACAAAGAGACTTGTGCAAGTAAGAAAAACCACAGTTATTTGATATTATTAAATGATATTAACAGCAAATCAACAAAAGTTTGAAAAACAATTAACAAAGTAAGTAGTTTTAGAGCATGCGAGAAAAGATTTTTAGTTATGTGCTAGTGCAATACATATAAAGGAATAATTGTCGAATATATTGACCTCTCTTCGGTGATTGTCATCACTCAATCTGGGGATACCAATCAGGATTCGCGAAAAAGCGAATTTGGTTCTGATTTCTCTTTTTTTACCGCGACTTTGGCTGAAAAAGTTGCAGGGTCGTAGGAGGTAGGTAGAAGTTTTTTTAAGCAGGTAAGTAAATAGTTTACACAAAGGTTTTGAATTGAGTGATCGAAAAGTGAATGGCTGTAGGGGAGAGGAGTACGTATTTATTGTAAATACCTAGGTATTTGAGCAATTGAGCATCACTCATAGAAAATGGTAATATTTTTGAAGAATGGTGTTCATGTATCGTTCCTTGTTCAGATGACAGGTATACCTATTTGGAAGTTAAGAAAGTAACCAAATACATAGACAAATTCATTTGTCAGTTACATGTCAGTGATTATTGATACACGTGACATAAGTATGCAAAAAAAAAATGCGACACCATTTTTAAAAAAAAATGAAAATGGCTTTATCAACTTTTTATTGGAAATTTATCAAATTTTGTGGTGGAAACTCCTATCTGACGAGGAAGGGCAGAAATTAAAATTCCGCTCAACAAAGCACCTAAATACACAATATTTGAAAAAAAAAACAAACACGATAATGACATGAGTTTACGTTGCAATGAAGGATTTTCTAATTTTAGGGTGGGGTAGGACTTAAATTATGAGGTATGAAGATAGGATTTTTTTTTTCAGTCAAGGCTCGACTGCCTTGACCATTTCCCCCAATTTTTCGACTAATTTTTTTTAAAATTTTCTGAAATGAATTTTTTTTGAAATTTTTCCAACTGTCAAATAAATAATGTATTATTGTACTACGTAGTACCTAGCTACCTACTAGACCTACTTACAATACACAAAAATATTGTATGATTCTTTTTTTACAAAATGATAAAAATGCTAATAATACTTAGATATCTACGTTTAGTAGGTAATGTTAGTTAATTATTAGACGCGTTTCGATCTATCGACCACTACGTCTGATTATTTGCGATCGAATTTCGAATAAACGCGGTAATTAGTATTGGCAGCGATCCCCAATATAGCGATCTGTCAGCAGTTGGCACGCGTTACGTTGCGGCGTCGAGTTGAATGGTTAAAAAGAAGCCGAAAAAGCACGTTGTGTTTTGCTTTACTATGGCAGCGATGCAGCCGTGATAGCGGCGGTTAATGCTCGTTGCTTAACCTTTGATTTAAGAAATTGTTTGTTTACTTGTCCTTTAGCTTTCATTTGAGGCAATACCGGAGCGCTGCGGTCGTTACATTGAACGTGTTTTAATTTTTTACCGCTTTCTACCTCCTTCATCATATCCGACCAATCTGGCCTTCGACGAGGACGACTTCTTAATGCTTCTATTTTTTCCGCTTTTTCTTTCGTCATCGGTTTTCGTTCGACTTTGCAACAAATTTTTTAAATGGTTAGACATGATATAGATCAAAATTGAAGTGACGCAGGCTTTAAGCTAAATAACGGATACTGCGGTGTGGTAGGTAGCTATGTGAAAATGGTGAAATGACTTTTCAAGCACAGGCAGGCGCACTCAAGGGGCTCGAGCACCCCTGAAGCTCGGGAAAAAGATTTTTTTGCTGCAAAAATGTAAAAAAGTGCATTTCTTGCTCTTCAAAGTACCTACATTTTCTCAAAAAATTTACGCCCTCGCTTCGCTCTAGCAGTAAGTCATTTTATTTTTAAACTCGACAATTTTTGCCTGATTTATCAGTCAAAAATCACCAATTTCTCGATAAATTCTGTGTTTGTCAGAAAAATTGATGATTTTTGACTGAAAAATCAGTGAAAAATGACTCAATTTTAAATTTGACCCCCTCTCCATTTTTTTCTCAAATTCTCAGCCTCTCCCTGAATTAATTTCTGGGTGCGCCGATATGTTTTTGAGTGAAAAGTGTCAGGCGTACTGAAAAATGTACGCTGTAAATGTACTTTTATGCTGTTTTTTCCAAAGTTGCTTTCTCGAATATTTCCGAAATGCTCAACTTTGAGTGAGGTGGTGAAAAATTGAAAATTCTGAAGTAGTATACGAAATAAGGGCGATATGGGTATCAAAATGTATGTTTTAAATGACGCTTGATTCGAGAGAAGAAATGGGGTCCAAAATAAAATTATAAAAAAATACGATTAAGGTATAAAAATGTAGGTACTTAAAAGTGCTGAATCTCATCCAAGAATCCATTCAACCCAAACATCAAACTTGAGTCTCAAGGGAGGATCAAGTCCCAATTTTTTTGGAAACTTTGGAATTCAATTTTGGCCTCATTCAACCCTGAACCCAAAATCAAGCCTCTTAGGAGGAAAGGGTCCAAAATTATGAAAAATGCAATATGGGTATCAAAATGTGGGTTTTTGAAATCTATGGATCCAATTTTAGCTCTCATTCAACCCAGAATCCAAAATCAAGCCCCTTGAGAAAAAGGCTTAAAATTTTGAAAAACACCTTTGTACAATATGGGTATCAAAATTCGTGGTTTCAGAAGCACTGATTCGACAAATTCCAAAATAGCTTCATAGGGAGAGAAACGGTTCAAAATTATGAAAGATGCAATTTGGGTATCAAAATGTAGGTTTTTGAAACCTCTGAATCTAATTTTGGCCCTCATTCAACCCAGAACCCAAAATCAAACCTCTTGGGAAAAGAGCCTAAAATTTTGAAAAATGCAATATGGGTATCAAAAATATGAGTTTTTGAAACCTCTGAATCCAATTTCGGCCTTCATTCAACCCAGAACCCAAAATGAAGCCCCTTAGGGGGCAGGGCCCAAAATTTTGAAAAACACCTTTGTACAATATGGGTATCAAAATTCGTGGTTTCAGGAGCACTAATTCGCCAAATACCAAAATATCTTCATCGGGAGAGAAAGGGTCCAAAATTATGAAAGATGCAATTTGGGTATCACAATGTAGGTTTTTGAAACCTCTGAATATAATTTTGCCCCTCATTCAACCCAGAACCCAAAATCAAACCTCTTGGGAAAAGAGCCTAAAATTTTGAAAAATGCAATATTGGTATCAAAAATATGAGTTTTTGAAACCTCTGAATCCAATTTTGGCTCTCATTCAACCCAGAACTCAAAATGAACCCCCTTAGGGGGCAGGGCTCAAAATTTTGAAAAACACCTTTATACAATATGGGTATCAAAATTCGTGGTTTCAGAAGCACTGATTCGACCCAAATACCAAAATAGCTTCATAGGGAGAGAAAGGGTCCAAAATTTTGAAAAATACGACATGGGTGTCAAAATGAAGGTTTTTGGGAGCTCTTTGCGAAAATTGCGTATTTCCCCGTCGAACATTCCATCAAGCATGATGGATGGACAAGTTCGGTTGTGATTGTGTAACAAATCGCATTCGAGTGACGTTCTTTATCTGTGTATTCGAGTGGAGGTGATCTCCATCTTAAGCTCACCAGTGAAAATTGAGAAAACATTGAAAAAAACAAGAAACTGACGAATGACTTATAATTGCGTATGAATCGTGTAGATCGTACGGTAACCTTTGACGATGACGAGTTCGTTGTCGAATGTATGGGTGATGGCAAGTTCGCTACCCGCGTACTCAGATTGTCTATTTTTAATGCTGTACGTTCGCGATGCGAGCGCGTTTACGAAGTGTTTTCATTTTCGTCGATAAGCGCGCGCTGTACGGGAAGATGTGGATGTACTTATTCATGTTTTTAATTCATCAAACGCCGCGACTGCGACTCCCTATCGAATTGCCATGCTGCTGATGCAGCGCGGCTCAACGCGACCCTTTCCCCTCCTTCCAGTATTTTTGGCGATGACGATAATTTTAGCAAAAAGTTGAAAACGTTGGCTCGTATTCATCTGTCCCGCATCCAAAATACAGAAGACATTACCAACGTGTTGTAGTTTGCTTTCTTTGGTTCAATTACGTCACAGATCATTGGTATCATCGGATCGTTGCATAGTACTGAGACTGCATCTGCTAACGTTAATATTGCCCCTTTACCCTCACGTGACGTAACCTAACTTTTATTATTGTTAGAAGGATGAAGATCAAAAAATCGCAGTCACAACACTATCACAAATATTTGGAGCTTTGGTTGGGTGGGTGATGAGGGCTAATGCTATCAAATAGTTAGATCGGTTGGTAGGTAGGAAGATACTCCGGTAGGTAGGTAAATCAGGCAGTTTTTTTGCACTTTTCATTTTTGGTGAGAAAAAACCTACCCATAAGTTTTGAAAGGCTACTTCGTAGTCGTCATCACTGTTGTCGCTTTCGTTTTCGAGCATTGTGTAGATGGCACGCGCGTGATACGGAGTCGAAATCGCGTCGAGGTCTGGGTCGGTAGTCGATTACGCGAAAAATAGAAAACAGCGCCTTTGTTGCGATTACGACTGTTCAAATTGATGGATCGAATGTACGCGTACCATGTGCACCATTCATGTTGGTAGTTGCGACTGTGGTGCATTTCGCGCTACGTAAATTCGGCTCGCTATAGATAGGAATAATTATCTAAGTGAGATGTCTACGTCACGTCGCGTCCATCATCTACAACAGCTGCGGAAGCTGTGAGAACTCGATTGGGTAGGGTAAAATTCCCCGAATCGACACACATGGCAAATTTTGCTTCAGTTCATTCAATTTTGGACTGACTTTTTTTTGGAATGAGAACTTAATATCAAGATCAGACTTTGACGAATCATTCAAAAATAAGAAACATAAGAACGGACCATTTATTTTTCGCCAACCATCCAACAAGAGTGTTGCATAATTTGCAATCACCTCTTGCTAGGTGAAGGAAACCCTTCTTGTGATATGGGCTTTGACCTTCAACCTCCAAAGAAGTATTCTAATTATGTTAAATGCTGGGTTTATTAACCATTTCTACAAAAAAAAAAAGAAAATATCTGCCTTTGAAATGTGGTATTATCGCAGACTACCACCCCCCCCCCCCCAATATCGAATTTCGTCAAAAAATCTCATCTTGGTACCCATAGACGCACCCAGAAATTAATTAAGAGAGGGACTGAGAATTTGAGAAAAATCAGGGGAGGGGATCAAATTTCAAAATAATCATTATTCATTGATCTTTCAGTCAAAAATAACAATTTTTTCCGACAAACTGGGAATTTATTGAGGAATTGATTATTTTTGACTCGAAAATTGGTCAAAAATTATCAATGTTGAACATTAAACAGACCAAAATACTGCCCGAGAGAAGCGAGGGCGAAAATTTTTCGAAAAAATACTGTTTGAAAAACAAAAAAAAATGCACTTTTCAAATATTTTTGCAATAAAATTTTTTTCCGAGCTTAAGGGAGGGGCTCAAGCCCCCTGAGCCCACCCCTTGGGTGCGCCAATGTATGGTACCTGATGAACCAAAATTTTGAAATTTTTCTCTGGTCTATATGGAGAATTATATAAGGTCGATTTGGTCTGCCGTGGTCACATTACCCAACTTCAATTTTTCAGATTCTCGTCTTGGGAAAACCAGACCAAAAAAATGCACTTTTCTGCTCAAAAATAACAATTTCGTTACTCATACAAACACAAATGTGTACCGTGCAGGTTCAGAGAGTATCTTAAGTCGGAAAACATAATTTTGCGCTAGAGCCAAAAATATGAAAAATGGGCTAGTTTTTTACATTTTTAAGCAGTTTAGACCACTATGAAGCTTTAAACATGTTTTTCTCGATTTTTTTTTGAAATTCATGATTTTCTCATTTTTAAATTCCTCTGTCTCGCCGAAAAATTGAGCTAAGATGCTCATCCAAGTCTTAAAATGTACCAGCCAAAAAACTCATTTTTGAAAAATTCGACAGGAGGTAACAAACTACATAATATTGAAAATGTTTTCAATTTTTTTTTTGTAATGTATTCCAGCCAAAAAACTTACCCTTCAAACTTTGAATTTCTCCAGATATACATTCGTTCTTTTTAGTTTTTTAAGAGTGTGTTTTTGGCAAGAATGCATCGCAAAAAACATCTGAAAGAATTCTCAAAAGTTTGTTCCTCATCCTGTTCATTGGGACTTTGGGTGAATTTTTACTCAGCTTAAAATTCCGAAAGGAAGTGAAAATTTAAATTCTGACACCTAATGGTGGGTTGTCTGACACAGTCACATATTGTACCAGCAAAACTAAGTATAAATATGCACCAAAAAAAAAAAAGGTAAGTAGGTAAGTATGTCTTTTAGTTTTGAAAGTAGAGCAATTATAAAGTCGTGAAGTGAGGTTTTGGCTAAAACACAGCGCAAAAAAATCCGAAAAAATTCTCAAACTAAATAAGACACTTTTTTGGTGTCCTTAATTATGTCCGATGGTCAGTGTTTCAAAAAGTAGAACAAACGTTTGCCTGTTAATTTTGGAATTCGAGCAATTTTCAAAGTTTGAGGGGGGTGGCTAGAATGCATTGCAAAAGAAATCTGAAAAAATTCTCAAAAATTGGTCACCATTCCCCGTACAATTACATCATATAAATTTTAGAATTTCTGGTCGCATTAATGACGAAATGGGTATTTTTGAACAGTAAATCACATTTTTTGGTCTGTTCTAACAGTAACAACTCTAAAAATCTGGGGGAAAATATCATGCTATTGTACCATGGTAGGACTATATTTGTGCCAAAAAGAAAAAAAAATGCAGATCCTTTAGTTTCAGAATTATGGCGATTTTAAAGTTTCAAAGTGGAATTTTGGCTAGAAAGCAGTGCAAAAAAATCTCGAAAATTCTCAAAAATTGGTCACCATTTCCTGTATATACCACATAAGTTTCAGAATTTTTGGTCTTCACAATGTAGTTCTTAGGTCAATTCACCTATCTTATTTGGGGGGGGGGGGGTACCCTTTATCAGATTTCGGCGTTCGTAATCTTCTTGAGGTGAGAATCTGAAGCTGTAGTTGAGGTGTGTGCGTGTGCGTCACTACTAATGTGAGCATTTAGCAGATACCCAGATTCAGGTACCTTCAAATAATACCACTTACTTGGTTGCTGTTGCGGTGCATTACTCATCATAGGTGGCGGCGGCGGCGGTGGTAGTCCGGATTTGGGGGCCATCGGTGGAGGAGGTGGTGGCGGCGGTGGCATCGCCATCGGCATCGGCGGTTTCACAGATACGGCCGCCATTCGGTCTGCGTTGGCGAAATGCTGAATTATAGGGATGGTCTTTTCGGGGGATGCTTGCGGACGTTCTTTTCTCCAATTAGCGGTCGGCGGCGTTGGCGTCTTTGTTGGTTGATTCGAATTGTTTTTTTCCGACGTCACTTGGATCGGAATCACCTTCTCTTGGTACCGCTACCAACATAAAGCATTTAAATTAAGGCACTCTGTAAACTTCTCACTACACAGTATACCTAACTGTGTTTTTTACAAATAAAAACTTCAAGTAGTTGAAAAAACAAGGAGGGGGTACCAAAATTATTAAATACGCCTCTATAACTTTGTGCCAAAGAACAGAAAATTTCCTTCAGTTGCGTTGAAATGAGAAATTCTCGAAAATATAGCTATAAAATGTCCATAAATCAGAAATGGAGGTAGTTCCAGGGTCAAAATTTTTCATTTTTTTTTCACCACAACATGGAACACCTTCCGAGAGGGTTAGATAAAAATCGGGACCGGGCCAATTTGCGTTATTTCCGAGGTATTGCTTTTCAGAAATAAATAGGTAAGTAAAAAAATTAATGAGAAATAAGTACATAGATGGTACAATTACCTAACAGCTGATTACAAGAGTCTGATGTTCTGCGCAATGCGATTGCACTTGCACTAACACAATTCCGATACGTATTTCAGTTTAATTAGTAGGTAGGCATATTGCCGAGATCCACTCGCGAATTTTATACATACGAGTATCAAATTCAAAAACTATTTTCGCGATAGGTACCTACTATCTCTACTGAGCAATACACTCTGATGTGTTTTAGGTAGAAACACTACGACTTACGTATGATAAACGCAATTGTGGGGCTGATGACGTTGACGACGACGAAGACGACTGCGAAAACGACAACAATAATAATGAGGATGATGATGATTACGATTACGAATTTACAATGACCATCATATTCAAAGTTTTAGACATTATACTGTTAGTTTACGTCGTTAGAATTATTGGCTTGCTTTCAAGTTTTATCCCTCTTACAAAATCAAAACAAATTTTCTTTACTCTTTATTCGAGCCGAATTCGAATTTGAATACATTTCCATTTTTTTTCTTACTTCCTTTGATAAAATTCTTCTGATAAGCTATTCAGTTCTTAGGACGAACCTAATTGAAAAAGAAATAAATTGGGAGAGACTGATTTTGAAGTGGCCTGCCAGCAACAAAGTGATTTCGAGATGTTGAGAAAAATGTATCGCTGGTTTATGAAAATGTTTTGAATGAAGGTGGCATAATGGAAATCGATTGGTAGTGCATTGTAATAAACAATCTGAAGTTCGACAGGCAAAAAGTGTTCATTGAGCGTGGATTTTCAGTGTACATAAAAATCAATCAATTATTGTAGGCAAAGATCGTGCAGCCCCGCCCCCTCCCCCCTCCAAAAAAATTCGAATTTTTACTCTTGTATAGAAGAGAACTGAAGCCTGAAAATTTCTTTTCCCCTAATTTTTAAATTTGACCTTGGACAAATTTTTTAATAATTATTCTGATAGCAGACACTCCCTCAACTCCAAAAATATGCCACATCCGTTGGGTCTCGAGCACATGTGATGTTGGGTCCCCAAATGCCATCCAAAATTTTTTGAACCATTTTCAAGAATTTTGCTTCTCAAATTGAGTCAATTTTTGATCAATTTCTAAAAGCAACCTATAGAAAAGGTCAACAATGACATCCAAAATAATTTTGATCCACTTGAGAGTTTTGAGCTTCAGATTGAATCAATTTTCAAATAATTTCCAAAATTGAAATGTAACCTATCAAAACAAAATCTTGAAATTCTTGAAAAATGCCCCCAAAAAATTTGGGTTGACATTTCAAAATTTCTGATGAATTTCATTTCACATTCGTATGTAGGTCAATATCAATTTTTTGAAATTAATCAAACAATCGCTCTATAAGAGGCTCAAAATTTCTAAACGTAACTCGAAAAAATTTTGGATGACAGCTTCACATTTCTGAACCTCTGACAGAATTCTATCCCGCTTCCATACGTCACAAGTGAATTCTTTAAAAATACCTAAAAATTGACCTAATTTAAAGATCAGAATGGGTCAAATTGCTCAAATTCAATTTTCATTTTGTTCAAGGTCAAATTTCAAAAATGGGAAAAAGTGGGATTTCCCAGTTTCAACTCTCTAATACAAGGGCAAAAATCCAAAATTCTGTTTTTTGGCACTCCGGGAATCCACACCTATAATAAACCAACAAAAGGACACTGATTTCAAATTTTTAAAGCGTTTTTGCCAGGTTCACGGTCATTTTCCCGAAGCCTGAATCCCGAACGGACATTTTCCCGAATAGAACATTTCACGAAAAAAAAATTCACGAATCCCTTTCCCCGAATACCAAAATCCCGAATACAATTCTCGAATTACCTTTTTCCCGAATGCAAAAAATTTTTTTCGATGGCGAAATTGTGGTGGATTTTCATTTTCAAAAATTAATATCGATTCAGATTAGTGAACTTTTTCAGTTTGCAGTAGTCATAGGCGCACCCAGAAATAATATAAGGGGAGGGGGGCTGAAAATTTGAGAAAAAGTACGGGAAGGAAGCCAAATTTAAAATTAGTCATTTTTCAATTTTTTTAAGACAAATTGAGAATTTATTGAGAGAATAGGTAATTTTTAAAATAAAATGATTAAAATACTGCCCGAGCGAAATTTAAAAAAAGAATACTATTTGAAAAGCAAAAAAAAAACAATTTTTACAGTTTTTCTCTTTTCGGGAAACAAAGAATTCGGGATTTTGGTATTCGGGAAAAAGGATTCGTGAAAATTTGTTTCGTGAAATGTTCCATTCGGGAAAATATCCGTTCGGGATTTGGGCTTCGGGAAAACGGTCCATAACCTTTTTGCCATTTTGCCTCCTAGATTGAAGTTCATAATCGCCATACATCAATCTGCATAGGATTTTCAGTGAAATCTCGTCAGGGTTGTTACAGAAGGCGAGGAAAAAATAAAACAATATTGGAAAGAAATTCTACCAGTTCCTTCAATTTTTTTGATAGACAATTTTAGAATCAAAATGATGCTGAATTGACAAGAAATTTTACATCGACCAAACACCGCTGCACTGCACAACTGTCATCCGAATAAAAAATACTGGAGATATTGCTGCGTCAAGCGTCAAGTTACCTACCGGAGGTGGTCGATTATCCGTCGATGTCGGTTCGATCGGGATTGTTATCTTGGTTTGTTTTCTAAGAGTTGGTTTTTCACCCTGAAGCATACAAAAATGAATGTAGGAAATTGATCGACGATCCCAGATAAAATTACTACAGAACGGATTTTTATGCACGTATGATGAAGCTTTAAAATATGCACTTGAAAAATGCATTTACGAGACGTGAAATATGCAAAAATATACATAATCGAAATGGGTGTCTGTGGAAAGCATTTTTCAATAAGATTCACACAGTTGCTTCATTTCATTAACTTATTGGTTAAAAAACTAAAATAATAAAAATATATCAAATCATATTTTTTTTCTAAAATATCATTTTTCCAAAAATTTTTCGGTTTTTTTTAGGCGGGCCACTGTTTGATTGAAAAACAATACCACATAATTTGAAAGTTTGGCCAAAATATGCAGAAAAATGGGGGAAATGAACGAAATATGCGTTTAAAACACCCGAATTATGCAAAATTATTCATTTCTGGCCAAAATCTTCAAAAACAAATTTGGTTTAATTGATAATTGATTCGAAATTTCATAAACGGCAAAGATCGACTCCATATGCACAATCGTCTTTCACCTAGCAAAATATTCAATGGCATAAAAATCCGTCCTCCGCGTTTAAAAAACTGATCAACCTTTTCGAAAGCATTCGGTGCGGATGTTTGGGGGGAGTTTGCATTCGCATCCCTTACTCTGGGTGTCCAAGGGGCGGATGGCATCGGTAACGGATTTGGCCCATCTCTGACCCAAGGCGGTCGAAACGTGGTACGTTGCAAATTAGTTGTATTTGGTGCGCTGTTATTGGCGGCGGCGTTGTTGTTGTGATTGGGATTGACCGTTGGCATTATTTCAATTTCATATACTACCTACATGAAAATCACTCGTTTTGTGTACAGCGTGTGTGTATGCAATACGATGAGTATGATATTTTATGCAAATGCATACGCGTGGAGTAGGAACTTCTTCCTCTTTTACGACAATTTGAATTGCAATCTGCTGTATAGCGAATCAGAATAGGTAGATATTGACTGAGACTGCGATCACCAATTTTCTTTTGCACCAAAACCAGATATTGACGTAGTAGGTATAGGTATTGGGTACCTCGAAGTAATTTTTCAGGCGACTCTTCACAACCAATAGGCAACTGGCCAGTCAGCTACACAATTTTCCGGCAATCAGTCTGTTCCAGGACTTTCAACTGCTGATGGACCTAGGTAGGTGTATCCGATGTGTTTTCGTTTGTTTTTTTCTTCTGATTCTCACGACTTTGGCGATAATGTTCCTTTTAATGTTGAGAAAAAAGCAAAAAATATCGATTCATCACCACCAGCACCTCAACATCACCAACACCGCGGATACCAACGAAATTAGTCGCGTTTTCCATCGAAAGAACGTATTTTGCGAATTCCGAACGAATGTCGTTCTCTTCGAACGTTCGACACCATATGGGTCATGGGTACGGTGGTATTTTAAGAGAGAGAGAAAAATTGAAATTTCTCGACGTACCGGTACGGACGCGACGTAATACGTAGCCGGCCATCTATTTCGTATAGCAACTTTACGCAGAATTCCGAGCGTAGGCGATTGCGATGCGCGAGTTGGCCAACGTAACATTATTTTCTATTTATATTTTTCTTTTTTTTTCGCGTGCTTCTCAGATCTGACAACTCGCAACGGGCAACACCTACGAAAGTAATTCAGGAGCGATCGGTACACGAGATCGGGTTGTGAATTCGGGTGCTGTCGTGTTGAGTCGGAATGTGTCGTGATCAGTGATATTGGTCTGAGATGCTCCGAAATTAATTTTCTGGTCCGTTATTGTTTAGTTTGAAACAAAACGTAATGCAAAAGCCCAAAAAATTAGACTGAAGGAAATGGACCACAGTCTTGAACCGAAGCTAAAAATCAGGGTTGAAACCAAAGATCAGGGCCGGGAACTGAGACTCGAAAAAGACCCGATTTTTTAATGTAGGGCAACCCCGAAAATTCAAAAAATTACTCTTTAACCGCAATTTTAATTAGGCCACGGGATTTTATAAAATTCGAGGTTACTTGAAATAAAACTGAAAAAATTTCTCAAATTCAAAATCTACGTTTCTTGAGATCTCAAGATGGTTGGCAAAATCAAATATTTTACAAAAAAAAAAAAAAAAACAAGATTTGAAAATTACTGGATAAAATAATCACTTGAAATGAAACTAATGAAATTGGATCAAATTTGAAACCTACATTTTTTGAGATTTCAAGATGGTCAATAAAATCAAAATATTTTACAAAAAAAATTGATTTGAAAATTATTTTTTGGTAAAATATTCGATGCAACGACCGAGAAAATTATACGTGAGATTCAACATACCATTTAGAAAAATATTCATTAATGAATCAGTAAATTGGTAATGTTTTGCTTCAGAAGTCCCGGAAAGTCACAAACATTTTATGCAAGCCCAAAACAAACAGTATAGCCCTGAACCTCAAGTTAAAAATTCTGAAGCCCAAGGGTCAAGGATGTTTCAAATAAAGTCCAAGACAAACCCAAACCCTGAAAAGAAATCCTTCATTTTTAAAATATGAATATGGTAATTCGTAATATTTTGCTGGAATAAGGGGTTTTCAGAATTTTGATTTCCACTGATATGGAAAATTAATTAAAAATTCTGTTTTCTATTATCAAGAAGCTTGGATTAGGGGGAAAAGGATTTTTCTTTTCGTTTTGTTATACTTACCTATGTTTCGCCTGTTTAAAAGGTGTATGTATTTAATAATTTCATGTAAAAAATTCTAAATTTGTTTTCAAAAACAAAGAGAGAAGAAAATTTTTCCAAAATTCAAAAAAAATTTCATGCAACACGATTTGAAAAATATGATGAAAAAGGGAAGGACAATTTTGTTTTTCATAGAGTGATTGTTTTGTTTCAATTTCAAAATATTTGAAAAAGGAAAAAATTGAAAACAGTGGTACCTAATTCAAATAAATGAATGGAATAAATTTCTGGGAAAATTCGTTCAAATTCCCCAATCAATTCGTTCAAAAAATTCCCAAACTGAAACTTTGTTTGAACTTATAAACAGTTCAAGTTTTTTTTTTTTTAAATTACCTACTTACAGGGATATACTTAGAAATTTTCCAAATTTTTTTAGCTTAAAATGAAAATATTTCACGGCGTTTTCCATTTCAGACTTAAACTTGAAAAAATATGTATTATACCTAAGTAGATATAATTTTCAATAAAATTTCAACTTCTGACACAAGTATGTAGCTATATCAAGAAAATGAACCTCGAGAATGTATACAAAAATGTGATGAAAATTCGGAAATTGAAATATAGTTGAAAGAAAGGAAAAAATTTGAGAATTTGAAAAAAATGAGAAATCTAGAAAATATATTCGACAAATATTTTGAAAAAATTTGAGAAGACCGAACATCGTAGGTGTAGGAACTAAAAAGTGAAAGTATTTTCAAGGAATTGTCAAAAATTAAAAAGCAGAACAAAATTTGGAGTTGAACCAATTTCAGGAAATAAGTAAAGATGGAAACCCACTTAATTGTGTTTCAATTGTTCTTGAAGCTTTAAAAAAGTTTCAAAAAATTTAAAATTTGAATAATTCTTGAGAAAATTTAAAGTCAAAAAAATGCTCCACACAAAGCAATTTATTATTTTTCTCGCTCATAAATAAACAGCAGTTAATGATTATTACAAATTCGATGCAAGGAACAAAAAAGAATTGCCCCTAAATATATTCGTATAGGCAATTATAAATACATCTTTGAATTGTATGGTAGTCGTCCGACGGAATGAGCGTCCCCACCACTTCACCGGAACAGTTACACGATTCACCCGCAAAAACGAAAACTAGTTCTGGTGGTGAAAATCACCAAGTGTACTTTCACAGGGCAGATCATGTAAATAAAATAATTCTTGAATTTTCCAAAAAATTTTATGTTTCTAAAATTTTGAAAATTTGCAACAAAAAAGGGGAAGAGTAGGGTCACGAAAATGCTTTTCCTTTAAAATTTTGCTAAACTTTGAGGTACAACATAAATATCTCTTGGGAGGCCCAAAAATGAATGCAACAGGGTGAAAAAAATTAATTCATCGAAAAACACGAGTTTTTAGATTTTTTAAACCTGATTTTCTTTGAGTTTTTCAATTTTGGAATAAAAATAGCCTGGAGTTAATGATGAAAAATTTTTGTTCAGTGAAAATTTTTCAAAATCGCTTTTTCGATAGGTACTTCACTGAATTGAATGCAAATTCGAAAAAAATAATTAAAAATGAGGTGACGATGAAAACTGGGTAACATTTTTCAAAATTTCTTGAACTAAGGAAGCCATCCTCCTCCCGTTTTCCTATACGCTAGAAAGGGAGAGGTGTAGAATAATTAAAATGCTTACAAAGATTTTCCGAGCAAAATTGGAAGATTTTTCTAATCAAATCAGGTTCGAATACATACAACATGACGAATGATCCACCACCGTTAATTGAACGAAGAATAAAATGAGCTATTACGAAAAATAAAAACCATTGAAATAGTTCTTTTTTAGAATCCCCACATTTAAACGATTCGAAGCACAGATACATATGAGCACAGCACACGACCAACATTTGATCACTCTTTTTTCATGCTACATTGATGCTGTCCATGTCGGCGAGATGATTTCTTCTCTTTAACCAAGTTAATTAATTTTTCGCTATGAATGCGTAATTTGGACATGCTTCGAGTTCGCTGATGACGTGAAAACGTGGTTTTTTTCAAATTGATTTTTTCAGTGTTTTAAAATGTGCATAATGATAAGTTACTATTAAGAATTCCAATATGATTAAGAAATTGTAAGTAAGATTGCTTTAATTTTTCATTTGCAGTATGATTTGATGCAGTTGATTGATTCTTGAATTTTTTTAAAAAAATTGATATCATGGACAAAAAACCCCTAAAAATTTATCGATTTTCATAATTTTTTAAAAAAATGTAGATATACAGTCCCCTAAATTTTGATTCTCAAATAGAAACTGGCCACGTGTTGCAATAAAAATTCATCCTCAGTTCTGAATGGCTTACTTAATTCTTATGGAAAATGCTGCTTAAAGTTTAATAGGTGATTTTAAAAACATTTTTCGAGCTGATCACCAAAAAAGTTGTGAGAAAATTTTTACAATCTATTTTTTTTTGATAACTTTTCATAACTCAGTCGATTTTCCGAAAAATGAAAAAATCTTATGAAAAAATGACGAAATTGTTGAGCGTAATAGACAATTAGTTTTGGGGAACTCTTCAATTCAAAAAATAAATGTCGAAAAAAGTAAAGAATCAATATATCCATAACTTCTAATCAAAAGATGATACAAAATGAAAAATTTCCCAAATGGCAAATAGAGAAAGCAAATTGGTTAACATATAATGATCTTATTCAAATAAGTAATGATTCAGAAACAGATATTGATACCTCAGTCCAAAAATTCACTAACACTATTATCTCAGCTGCTCAAAAAAGTATTCCAAAATCCTCAAACAAAATTTCCAGTAAAGTAGTCCCTTGGTGGTGCGACGAACTGAAACAGGCCATTACTGAAAGAAAAAAAGCCCTTAGAAAATTTAAGAAAAACCCATCATTTGAAAATTTAATCAACTTCAAAATGAAAAGAGCCTTAGCTCGCCGTATAAATCGCTCAAAGCAAAGAGAAAGCTGGGAAAAATTCATGCTATCAATAACCCAACACACATCCATAAAACATATGTGGAAATCGATCCAAATTTTAAGAGGGACTTTCACTTCAAGCTCAATATCTTACATAAATTACAATGATATTATTTATGATTCCAAACAAGACATTGCTAATATTTTGGCCCAAAATTTTGCAAAAGCCTCATCAAACGATTCTTATGATCCAAACTTCCAAAAACTAAAAATTGAGACTGAAAATACAATTTTAAATTTCCGATCTGATAATTCAGAAGATTATAACTCCCCCTTTTCAATTGATGAACTCGATCATGTTTTAAAACATAATGTGAAAAACTCATCTCCAGGCCCGGATGACATTCATCCATTTATGTTAAAATATCTTTCAAATGATGCTAAACAACACCTTTTGAATCTCTTTAATAAAATTTGGACTTCAAATTCTTTCCCAAATTCATGGCGATTAGCTGTAATTATTCCCATTCTAAAACCAAATAAAGATAGTTCACTCCCCTCCAGCTATAGGCCAATTTCCCTAACTTCTGTCCCATGTAAAATCCTAGAAAAAATGGTAAGCAAAAGATTAATTTGGTATATTGAATCATCAAATTCAATTAGTAATGTTCAAAGTGGATTCCGAAAGAAAAGATCAACAATAGACCATTTATATACCCTTCAACAAGAAATCCTGTCTGCTCTTCATGACAAAGAAAGTGTAATTTCTATATTCTTTGATTTGGAAAAGGCTTATGACAAAGCCTGGAGATATAAAATTCTTGTAAGATTACATGCTATAGGAATCAGAGGACACTTAGCATACTTTATACTAAATTTTCTTAAAGATCGCCAATTTGTAGTCAGAATAAATAACACATTCTCAAAGCCTCATGAAATTCAAAATGGTGTCCCTCAAGGATCCGTCGTCAGCACCACACTATTTATCCTCTTAATTGATGAAATACAAACTATAGTCTCATGGCCATTTTCCCTCAAAATTTTTGCAGATGATCTAAACATCTCTCTTAGAGTAAAAGACATGGCATTTGCTCAACAAATCATCCAGGAAATGTTAAATAAAATTCAAAAATGGGCTGATCTAAATGGACTTACTTTCTCTGAAACGAAAACTCATTGCATCCTCTTCTCTAATAAAAGAAAAATTCAACCGCCCACCCTCACTTTCAGAAGCAAGAACCTCACCTTTGACTCAAGCACAAAATTCCTTGGTTTAACCTTTGATAAAAAACTAAAATGGACTACACATTTTCTTAATATTAAAAAAGACCTCATGAAAACCTTAAACCTATTAAAAATAATCAAAAATCCAAAATATAACCCATCCAGAACAATTTTACTCCAACTCTACAAATCTTTAGTCAGAAGTAAAATTGAATACGGATGCCCTGCATTCTTAAATGCAACTAAAAGAAATCTATCAATCATCAAAACTGTTCAAAATTCAGCGTTGCGTTTGTGTATTGGTGCCCTCCCCTCCTCGCCAATTGATAGTATCTACTGCGAAGCAAGCGAAATGCCTCCAGAATTTAGATTCCCACTACTTTTGAACAGATATCTCCTGTCAGCATTCTCAAACCCTTCAAACCCTGTCAGAAAATTAATCAAAAACCATCTAAATCAATCTCCTTTTGAAACAGAACACCCAATTTCTCTACTCCAAAAAAGTCTGACTAACTATAACATTAATCTATCAGAAATCCTTCATGAATATATCAAATATCCTCCATGGAAACTAAACATTCCTGAAATTAATCTAACATTAACCGAGTATAAAAAAATTGACCACCCCCCAATCATTATCAAAAACAAATTTTCTGAAATCATTAATAATTACCCTGAATATATACTATGCTTTACTGATGGCTCAAAAATTGAAACACAACATGCAGGATATGCCTTCTCTATAAATGGAATCATTCAAAGTTTTACTGTTAACAAATACACATCCATCTTCACTATAGAAATTACTGCCATACTCCACTGCCTGAAAGAAATTCTCCAAACAAATTCCCCCCATAAAAATTATTTAATCATAACGGACTCTCTATCATCCCTACTAGCCATCCAAAACAAATTCTCTGAAAACAACCTAATTCAAAATATTCATCAAATAATTCATAAAACTCAAACTTCCGACGTAATTTTTAAATTCATGTATGCCCCAAGTCACGTTGGTATAGAAGGAAACGAATTAGTAGATACATATGCAAAATTAGCAGTAACCCCCTCAACCCAATACACCCCTAACCTAAATGACACCAAAATTACATTATATCAGACTCAATTAACAAACTGGCAAAATTCATGGAACTCTAAAACTGATAATAAACTTCTTACCCACAAAAAATCTGTCCTACCATGGAAAAAACTCTCCCACCTTAATCGCTCAGAAGAAATAACCATCACCCGCCTCAGAATTGGCCATACAAAACTTACCCATAACCATTTATATCTTCGAACCCCCAAACCACTCTGCCAATTCTGCAACTCCGAACCTATAACCACCCAACATCTTTTATTCCTCTGCCCAAACCTAAAACAAGAAAGACAAAACCTCAATATCCTAGAAAACACTAGAACCATTCCAGACTCAAAAATAGAAATCGAAAAAATTTTACAACTAATTAAAACTCTCAAACTCCAACACCAAATTTAACCCTCTCCGACACTGGGCGTAAAAATCTTGGCAATTATACACGCCCAGTATAAAAAAAAACCATTAAAAAAAAAAAAAAAAAAAAAAAAGAAAAAACTGTTCAACAAAAAGTTTTTTACAAATGAGAAAAATCTTTCATTGATTTTCTCGGGTTAACGTGAAAAATATGTAGTATAAAAATCACCGATGAAAAGTTGAATGGAATTTCAAGAGTTTGAAAATCGAAAAATTCAAACTTCATTTTATTTTGCCTACGAGTTTTGTAAAGTCCAATTTTCATTTTTAATTCCAAGATCACTAAATTGAAAATACCAGCTTTAATTTTCCATGTGACCAAATTATATTGATTCGATCTTGATTCAAGTATTCAAGAGGCATCCTGATTTAGGAATTCGTTTGAACCCGAAAAAATGAAAAATTCGTCCAGTAAATTGAATATCATGCATTCAAAATTCAATTCTCAAAAATCACCTAAAATTTCACAAACCATTCGATCAAATCTCAGAATTTGAAATTCGAACATGAATGACTCATTTAGCAGTGGCATCTCTCCCCCCTTCCACTTCACCATTCATAATCATCTCGTATGAACCGTACACCTGACAAAAATTTTCATCATGATGCAAAAGACAAAATAAGAAACTCGTAAGATGTCAGTCTCTTTTAAAAATAGATCTCACGGAAACGTTTATAGGGATCATAAACTTTTTTGATTTAAAATCGTTTTAAATCTGTCAGAAAAGTCATCTCGTTGAGTGCATTTTCAAGGGTTATTTTCTTAAACTTTGGCATTGCCAACCGTTTAACACGTCTCTAAATACAAAGTATAATAAGTTTGAATTTTATTAGACACAATCGTTTGTATAAAATTATAACAATGTAAAAATCTCGTAGAAACACATGTTTTTTTGAATTTCGTCGACGTAGACAGTATCTCTATCATAATTTAGTTCCCGTTTATAAAACTTTCTAAATTCGATATTTCGTTTCTTGTTTCAGGATTTATTGTTCTATTGGTTCGATCTTATTAGTTCTATGCAGTGTCAATTTTTGTCAAGGATCGAGACGTCATGGTGAGGATTCAAATTTGAAAATGGGAGAATGAGGCTCGGCTTTTGATTTATTTTGGAATTTATTAAATTTTTTATAGCTAATGGAACATCTCATGGAAGAGGTAGAAAAGTACTCAGAACTGTCGAAAATAAAACGATTGAATTGATATTGCCAATACAAGCCCCTACATCAAAACCCAAAAATTTACAAAATCTCATCACAGGTTGTTGAATTTGATTTTTCAATTTTTCAACATCTAAATTCCATGTACCTAATGCTTGTACATAAAAAAATTCATGGAAAAATAGGTACTCAGAACGATGAAAGCCGAGAACCCTGTGCCGATTACAGACCCGGTGAAGATGACCTTCAAGCGTTTGATTTTATCGGGAAATTCCAAATCGATATTTTTGAATCGAAATACACCGGAATATCTCGTATCAGAGGATCAAATTTACTACAAACTGCTTACAGACTGGAAAGAGATGTGGATTTAGTTCTTCCTACAAAGTTAGTCGTTGATGATGACAAATTGATATTTTCATTTTTTTTGGGCAAAGTTAACAAAAGCCAAATTGATTGTAAAAAAAAAAAAATTAATAAAGAAAGGGGTAATTTTTACGTCAAAATTTATCAACTATCTTTTTAAAAAAAAAATTTATTCGAAACAGCGAGCATATTTGAGACGAGAATTTTCTCATTCAAATAGGTAAGCACCTTTTTTCATTCGATTGATTTTTTTCAGAACAATGTTCCCGCAAGGAATACCAGTCCAATTTTCGTTGGTGTTCACTTTTCGTGTAAGGTATACTATGAGAAATCCTTGGTGCATGTTGCGAATCACCGATTCCAGATTTTATATCAATTTACAAATTTTGTTCAACCCTGTCGAAGAATCTATGGAATTTTCCATCATTAATTACGAATCTCAATTGAATACAATTGTATTTTCAGGAGTTTCTGTAAGTTTCTGATTTTTTTCTCAATGATGCCAGGTATCTACCTTTCTACTTCTTTCTCATTATTTAGGTATTCGATAAAAATTGGCACAAAATTCATATAAGCGTTTTCCAAGAAGGAGTCAGATTATACATAGATTGCATAGAATCTGCTTATGGTTCATTGCAACCAAGAGGTAATATTGAAGCTGATGGAAATATTACGTTGGCGAAAATGCAAAATGAAAGAGCAACAGCACCGGTGAATTTTAAATTATTCTTTTGCAATTAATAAATTTTCGACTTGATTGAAAATTGAATGAAAATAATTTCAATTGTAGATTGATCTGCAATGGATGATAATGAGCTGCGATCCAAATAGAATTGGACGAGATTCTTGCAACGAGTTACCAGTTTGTATAATTTTTTTCTATCTCGAAATCAATCATTTTCGTTTCCAAAATTGGTCAATAATTTTCAAATTTTCCAGGTGATTATTAAAAAACCTGACTGTCCTTTGGCGAATAGATGTCCAGGAGGAAACTGCCCATTGGCTGGAAATTGTACTCAGGTGAAAAATAAGGCCAATAAATGATATTTTAGCAACAAAATTTCGTACGAAAATAAACCTGAAATATTTTTCATTTCAAGGGACCAATAGGACCGCCCGGAATACCAGGACCAATGGGACCTGCCGGATTACCCGGATCACCTGGAACACCCGGATTAGCGGTAAAAGTTGATAATTTTTAGGGGAAAATTCAATAATTTTCAATCATGAATTGAAATTAACGTATTTTAGGGTATACCTGGAATGCCTGGAGAAAAAGGAGAACGTGGATTTCCAGGACCTATCGGTTTAGAAGGGTTAACAGGTAGTCCTGGCCCCATTGGACAGAAAGGAGAACTGGTAACCACAATTTTTCGAAATGTGCTCAAATTAGTTTCGATTTTTTTTAATAATAAAGAAGTATTCAGGGCGAAAGAGGAGCAAAGGGAGATCAGGGTGAACGAGGAGAACAAGGATATCCTGGAGCAGATGGATTGCCAGGACCTCAGGGTCCTCCAGGTTTTGCAAATGGCATCCCAGGACCACAAGGACCTCAAGTATGTGTTTTGAGATCAATTCGAATAATAGTTTTGAAAACATTTGTAAGGGGTTTTCAATTTTAGGGAATCGAAGGACCAATGGGACCTCAGGGATTTCAAGGAGTACCTGGCGAAACTGGTTCAAAAGGAGAAAAAGGAGAACGAGGTCTTCAGGTACAGATGCTCACCAACATTTATTTCATTTCTGGAATTAATTTGAACGATTTGGAAGGTGTAATGCTTCAATGATTTTTAGGGTCCTCCCGGAGCTGTCATTACAACTGATGATGGTGATTGTACTACATGCCCTCCAGGATTTCCTGGGAATCCTGGCGAAAAAGGAGAAAAAGGAGAGGCTGGTGTCAAGGGAGAACGAGGTTATTTCTGAATTTCATCTTCCGATTTCAAATTATCAAGGAATTACAACTGATTTCAAATATTATTTAGGAGAAATGGGTTTAATTGGAGCGAAAGGCGAACGAGGAAACGACGGTGGAGATGGGTTTCCAGGTCCGGAAGGAATTAAAGGAGAGCCTGGCATCACTGGGTCACCTGGATTTCCCGGTCCTCCGGGTTTCATTGGACCTCAAGTAAGAGAGTTTTATATAATTACAATTTTTTGATTCATCAGCTACGGTATTCATAGGGAGAACCAGGACCACCCGGAAATGATGGTTTACCAGGCCCAAAAGGTGAACCTGGTCAAGATGGTAGACCCGGAGGTGCCGGAATTCTCGTACCTGGCCCCATAGGACCTAAGGGAGAGCCTGGAGAACCCGGTTATGAAGGTCCGCCGGGTATCAGAGGAGAAAAGGGGGAAATTGGATCTCCCGGCCAGCCTGGAATACCTGGATCACCCGGCAAGGATGGTTTACCAGGAAATGATGGTGAAATGGTGAATTAAACATACCTAATTCGTATAAAATATTGAAAAAAAAACAAGATCGAGACAGTAAATTTCATTCAATTTTAAAATTATTTTTCAGGGACCAATGGGACTGAAAGGAGATGATGGTTCACCAGGCGCTCCGGGACCTCAGGTAATTATTTTCAAAAATAATTCAATTCAGCAAATTTACCACTATGAGAAATCATTTCTAGGGACCAGTTGGAAAAGAAGGTCCTTCGGGATTTCCGGGATCACCAGGCTATAAAGGAGAGCCGGGAGAAATGGGACCTCAAGGACCTGTTGGTCCAAGAGGAGTTTCAGGACCAGCGGTAAAATTATTCACAATTTATTTCTCACACAGCCAAATCCAGGTTTAATCAACAGTTTCATTTAGGGCACCCCTGGTTTTCCTGGAATTCAAGGTCCTCAAGGAAATCCAGGATTGGAAGGGAAACCAGGACTTCCAGGTCCTCCGGGACCTCCGGGTTTGCCTGGTGAAACGACTACTTCAACAGTTACACAAACAACAGGAGGAGAATCTGTACCGGGTCCTGCTGGTCCAAGAGGTCTTCCAGGACCTCCCGGAGTGGTACGTAATCATTACCTCAATTTTTGGACATATGCAGGGGATTTTTCATAATTTTGAATATTTTTTTTAGCCTGGAGAAAGAGGTGCGTCTGGTGAAAGAGGACCTGAAGGTTCTCCTGGCTTACCCGGGGTGCCAGGAAAAGATGGACAACCAGGCTTTCCTGGACCTCCTGGGGGAAGAGGCCAACCCGGTCCTCAAGGCAATCCTGGAACTCCTGTAAGTTTTATTTTCATTTTTTTTCTCTCCAAGGATGTGTCATAATTCCGGATCTGAATGTTACGCAGCCAGCGATAGCCGATCGATGTTGGAAAAGTAAATTTCGAAAAAAATGCAAAATTTGAAAAAAAAAATATATATCATACAATATTAATTAAAACGAAGAAGTCTGGCGGAGAATTCAATTTCAAGGCCGTTCCAACAGCCTATTGTGGTATAAGAAGAGAAAAAAAAATCCTTGACAAATTTTTTCAATAATTCATCGCAATAAGTGAAAAACGTACGAAATTTTCATTCGAGATTTTCTCAAAATTTTAGATTTTTCCAAGCTATTTTTTTGAAAATTTGAAAAAATTACTACAAGTTCATAATTCAATGAACGATATGTTCTGCATTCAAAATGTATAATACCAATCGCTGGCTGCGTCACAAAATAGGCGCAAATTATTATTGTTTCTAATTAATGTGACAGGGACCAGCGTACAGTGAATCTGAATTGAAAGAAATTTGTTACGCTGTTTTAAGAGGTGAAATTCAAATTTTTATCGACTGGCTACTTATATTGAACAAGATAATAGAAAATTTACCACAAATAAATTTACAGAACAATTGACTGAATTGACTTCTACTCTGGTTGGCCCCCCTGGACCACCCGGCGCTTCCAAACCCGGAAAACCTGGACCTCCTGGCCCTCATGGACCTCAAGGTAGATAACCATTCAACCTATTACATATTTTTTTCATCAACTAATCTCGTGATTTTTCAATTCTGCAGGTGAACCTGGTCCGCCAGGGTTGACAGGTGAAAGGGGGTACCCGGGACCTCCAGGTATACCTGGTCCTACTGGTTCGACAGGTCAGCGAGGTGAAAGAGGCGAAAAGGGAGACAGAGGACTAGAGGGAGTTGGTATTGAAGGTCCAATAGGTCCTCGTGGTCCCGAAGGTATACATTTCTTTGCAAATTGAGATTGAACTCGATTTACCAAGATGAAATTAACTTTTGAAATTCATACTCATTTCAGGATCTCCAGGATCGCCTGGAGTTGGGTTACCTGGACGTGTAGGAGATAGAGGAGAACCTGGCAAACCTGGTACAGCAATTTTTTCAAACAGTTGATTTAAATAATTCTCATCATCAATGATTATTCGAAACGTTCATTTCTATTTCCCATTTAGGCATACCTGGACATCCTGGAAATCCTGGTGCACAAGGTCCTCCTGGGTTCTGCGAGTATTGCAATTACGTAAATCCAATCAGACCATATGGTAGTAACACAAAAAAAGGACCGTGAATTGAATTAATATTATTTGTGCGTTAGTTATACTCAATATTTCAATATATGTAATCGGTGGTGATTATCATTTTTTTTTCTTGATTTTCCTGTTCATTTCATATATTTCTACCAAATGAATAATAATATCTAGGTATATTTTGATAAAAACAACATGAAGAAAATACAATAGCGACTCCCTTCCAACGTATTTTTCGGTCCATATTTCAGTTAATTTCTTATTTCCGCAATTTTCGTGCATGAATTTTTCATTTTTCGCATTTATTTTTACGAAATATTTTTCCAACATTTTCCTCAATTTCAAGAACAGATTTTTCTCCAGGGTTCGAATTTCAATTTTCACACAATATTTTTCAAATTCGCATAATTTTCCTCAATTCAATTTTTTTCGTCGTTTTTTCTCAACTTCAAGTTTTTCCAAAATTCTTCTAAAATTGGATTAAAATTTTCATCGAGCTCAACATTCAAATTTTCACACAATTTTTCAATGACCAACTTTTTCATCTTCTTTTCAAGGAAAAATTAATTTTTCATTTTTGAGGAAAGGTGAAATTTTCGAGCCATATGCATTAAGTAATGTATTTTACAGTATTTATATGACCGAGCGAAGTGACGGCTAAGATTTGAAAAAAATTATGATTTTTAGAAAGAAAATTGTACGTTTTGTAATGGTTTTTTGTTTGAAAGAATTCCATTCAAGTATTTGGAAACGGAGTTTTTTTAATTTCTTTATTTGAACTTTATCAATCAAGTAAAAAATAAACGTAGGTACTTGCATATTAAAAACTAAAGCATCAATTAAAATGAAAGAATTGTAATTTTTCTTCAATAATTTTCGCCCCATTGCTTCATTCGTGCTCAATAAATTTTTACGATTCATTTTTCAAATTATTAGTAAATATAAACGCAAATGCCTTTTTTTTTCTAGTCCAGAAAATTCGATATTTTCGAGAGAAAAAATTCATAACATGGAGATGAACTCATTGAGGAATATCGTTTTTTTTTTGAAAGTCAAAAAAAAACAGCACGAAAAAAATGAGAAATTACGGTTATTCATTTGGTAAAAGCATATTATCGGCAAATTTTTCTTTATTTTCCAACAATATTGGTCGCCAAATTTTTTTTATTCGTACCGAGATTACTGTCCATGTATTCAGGAAAATTTCGGGTCACAAAATTTATATGCAGGTTTCGAGTCGACAAATTTATGGAATGAACTCCCCTCCCCCTTCCCGATCCAAGTTCAAATTTTTATCCTTTCATTCCACCAAATTCACTGATGAATTTTTCCACACCAAAATTTCCTCAAATCATAAGGTTTAATTTTTCCCACGCCAAGTTTCTCAAATGTTATCAAAATTGATTTTTTCATTTCAATTTCATAATTTCGTTATTCAATTTTTTTTTACTTTTGAAAATCTGAAATTTCAGGAGTTTCAAAATTCAAATGAAAAACAAAGTTGAAATTTGTTTTGAATAATTGAATACATATATTTTGGAGTATTACAGAAAAATTAAAAAGAACGAAGTTTCGTAAAATTTGAACTTGAAGTAGGTAATCAAATCACAATCATTAAATCAACTTTGAAAAAATTTCATAGTACTGAAATTCTTAATTTTTTTCTCAAACATCATTTTCATTTTTTTTAAAATTTTTTCTCTCAATTTTCAATGATTTAAATCAAATCCAATCAATTTTTTTCAACGAGAACATATTTTCAAAAAGCAAATATCGTAAAAATTCGCAAAATTAAAATTAGACTAATTTTGGAAAAATTTTAAAATTGGCACCATTCAAAAAAATTGATGAAAAATTTACATTCTAAATTGGAAAATTCTGGAGTAATAAAATTTTTTCATCAACTCAAAAGTTGAATCTCATTTGCATCAAAATTATTTAGGAGCTTTGTATAAAAATGGCAGTCGCGGCATTTCAGATGACGGCGAAGGCACCAAAGAGATATCTTAAACAAGATTTATTTGAAACTTTTTTCCCCATGGAATTCGCAATTTGCTTTCAAAATTTCAATTAATGTTAGTTCAATTTTATTCAATAATGAGCCAAATTCGTAGTTTTACTCCGAATATAATTTTTTTCTTCAAATAAATGACGAAATCCCAGAATTGAGACAGAAAATTCATCCATTTCCTCGACCAAGATGGCATTGTAAAATCACGAATTGTCAAAAACCTGTTGCCAATGCCAATCTGTTGCTATGTTTATGTTTTTTTTTTTCCAATTTTCAAAATCAAACATGATAAATTCTGCGAGACCGGTGTTCCAATATGAAAAGATGTCAGTCAATTCGGGTACGTTAATGTTAATTGAGTTTAAAATTTAGCCAAAGAAAGCCACACACGTCTGATCATGGGTGATCCACCGTACAACGAGAATCAGTTTCGTAAATACCCTATAACGTTGGAAAAAGTACCAAAATTGTCTTTCAACGATCCGAAAATCGACGACTATATCTCCGCTAATGTAAGATTTTCTATGTAAGTACAACGTAATTATGGCATTATTCGTATTTTAATTTTTTCACACGTCAACAGGAACCGGTTGTGATTCAAGGGAGTAACCTGGTGGACAGTGCAAAATCATGGGATCTAGATTACCTTAAAGATCGAATGACCGGAAAATACACCGTTATTGTATCGAAAGATCATAATTTCAAGTATCACGACGAGAAGAAACTCCAAAGTGATTTCGAGCCGTTGACTAAACGTTTGCAAATGAAATTCGAAGAGTTTGTCGATAAAATGACCAATTGGAAAGAAGGCGAAGAAAGGTAGGTACTGCAAATTTGGATTGTGTTTCATTATCGGTGTGTAATGTTGGAATTTTTTTTTTTTGTTGATTAAGGTATTATTTTCAACAAGTGTTGGATAATTCGGTCGGTATTAGCGTGATTCAAGATTTCGTCAAGTTCAACTGGGATTGGTTCAAAGATAAGACGTCGAAAAATAATTGGGGTACTCTCACGTCGAATTTATTACTTATTGCGATGGAAGGTGCGTATTTTCGTCAACTGAGCGATAATAATCCGATTTTTTAATACCTTTTGACGCTAAAAAATCAAAATGTCACTTTGACGATAGTAAAACAAAATGTCTTTTTAAAAAAAATCTAAATGGAATTTCGAAGATAAAAAATCAAAATGACATTTTGACAATAAAATATCAAAATGTCACTTTGACAATGATGAAACAAAATGTCATTTCAAAAAAATCTAAATAATACGTGTGAATTTTTCTTTTCAAGGTAATGTTTCACCTTGTCATTACGATGAACAGCAAAATTTCTATGCTCAGTTGAGAGGCTATAAAAGAATAATGTTATTCAAACCGTCACAATTCGAGAATCTTTATCCGCATCCGGTACATCACCCTTACGATAGGCAAACTCAGGCACGTAATAATTTTATTTTTCGAAATCGCAGTCTTATTTCAACTGATTTTTTTCTTTAGATCGATTTTGAAAACCCAGATTATGAAAAATTTCCCAACTTCAAGAATTTATCCGGGTTCGAAACAGTTATTGAACCAGGCGATGTACTATATATTCCTATGTATTGGTTTCATCACATCGAATCTCTCAGCCAAGGAGAATACACAATGTCGATCAATTTCTGGTACAAGGTAATCAATTTTCCATGTTGATTTATTTCGCGTCGAATATGTACACTATATTTACATTAATTCGCAGACACCTCCAACCGGCCAAATAGTCTACCCGCTGAAATATCACCAAAAAATAGCCATTATGAGGAACGTAGAAAAAATGCTCGCAGAAGCGCTCCGAGATCCGGCCGAGATTGGTCCACTGCTCAGGACAATCATAGCGGGAAGATATATCGATTAAAAGATCTGCACTTGCTCTTCACAGTCCACCATTCAAATAACTCAGTATTTTTTTCGCTTTCGTTTACGATTCTTTCGAATTACGAGCAAGATATTTTATTTTCCTCTCTAATCTCGTCTGTGATTTAATTTTTAAGTTTCTACGTCGCAATTTTTAATCGTTTAATGATTGCCCTGGTTGTGAGAAAAAGTCATTTTATTACTTTTCACCGTCTTTATCGGATAGTCAATGTGATAAGATAGTCACGTACGAGTACAAATTTTTCGTGCAATTTCTAGTTTAAGCGGTTTATTTTGTAAGTTAGAATTTAAGGGCGAAACGAAACCTGCGCGTACAATGGTATTCTTAACCTCGCTGCCTTTGATTACCACATTGTCGAATATTTTAATCGTATAGTAATTTTTCAATCATCTCGCATTATTGTATTAGAGTTACGTAATCAGTATTTCAAATCTTTTTCACTTCCTAATTCGTCTTATCTTTAGCAATTCGTTATCATTGGTTCCTAAAATGATCTTGAAATTATTTTGTAATTCGATGCTAAATATTCGAGATGACGGTTGTAATCTCAAAGTAGGTCTTTGAGTTGACGAAAGTGATTTTTTGTGTTTGAAATTTGCTGGCTGAAGGATGAAAATACAGATCGATTTTGATTTTTTTTTAATATAAATATATTATCCAAAATGAAGTCTTCGAGTAATTTTTTCCTTTGTCTAAAATGAAGTCTTTCCATGATTTTTTTCTCCTCATCATTTGGTGGTGGCGTGGCGAAGGGAGGGGAGGGGTGGTACCTCAAATTTTCCCAACTAACTTTTCTAGAAATTTCCCAACTATTTTTCTAATTTTCCTTAAAACCTCCACGATTTAAAAAAAAAATGTCAATGCTTTACAAAATTTCCAAATTTTAAATGCAAAAGATTAGTTTTGACTAAACATGTTTTTTTTTCAATGTAAAACTTTTTTGAAAAATCTAACAAAAATCTTCATTTTTAAAATATCATTTTTCGATTAATAATAAATTATTATTTTATTCAATGCGAGACTAAAACATTTGAGTCTGAAAAATTTTCATTTTATTTGAAGAAAAAGTTGAGGTACCTACAGAATCTGAGTTGCGAAAATTTTGAAAAAATTAAGTAAAAAACTTTAAAAACCAGTTCGAGCAGGAAAAATGTTGAGAAAAATTGAGCTAAAAAGAACAACATATTTTCCTATTGCTTTTTCAAAATTGATTCGATGTTGAAAAAAAAAATGGAGAAAAAAAATTGGGAAAATCAAAACCGATTGAAACGTTAGTACCATACAGAAAATGAAACTATCAGAACTAACTATAAGAGGAACTGTTTCAGATTATTTGAATAGGTGGAAATCATCATAAAACCAAAACTAATCTGAAATCTAAGTTAGGTATTATTATTTTTTTTTTGGAGCTGTCCAAACTGGAAAATTGATGATTCGTACTTTTTTTTCCGCATCCGGCTTCCTTCACTCTCCTCCTGGAACAAATACATGAAATGGGCGAAAATCTCGACAGTAAAAATAAAAACCCCAATTTTTTTTTCGTGATATTTTTAAAAATTTCTCAATTTTTCAACTTTCCTGGATCCAGACATGGGAAAATTCAAGAAGAGTTGAAAAAAATTTGGTAATTCAAACTTAGCCCGCAACTTTGGAATGGTCTAAGGGGTCTGAGTTGCCCTCCCTCCCCGATCATCAAGACTCTGAAAATTAGAGATATTGCAGTTTATGAAAAAATTTTAGAGAAGGTTATTTGAATTAAATGGAAATGTAGGAATTGGCAGATGAGAAAAGAAAAACGAGAAAGACTTGAATGCGCATGAACAAAAATTTCTTTTCGCGATTCTTTCTTCATGAATTTGAATCATTTTCATAGAATTTGATTGAAATATCTTTTTGAATCTAGGTACTTGAATTTAATTCTAAGAAAAAAATCATTTTTCAAACTGAGATTTTTACAATTCACGTCGCATTCCCGAGTCGAGATCCACTTTTAAATTCTTACCAGAGTACTTCGGTATAGTTTTAAAAATTCTAAGAACGAATTCGAAATGATTTTGGTGAATTTTCGGCGTCTTAGATCACACTGGATCCTCAAATTGTCTTCTATCTTCCTTCATTCAATTATGAATCCATTTTGGCAACATTCGAATGTTTGTTTTCCATCTTGCGATTATTTTTCCATTTGCTGAGCTTGTCTACGTATTTCAAGTGTTTTTAAATTTTTCTTTGTAATAAGATATAAGCAAAGAAAAAATTTCAAGTACGATGACTCAAACTACAAATCTTGAGACTTTTATCACTTTTTTTTATCGCAACTGTCACAATAAATAAATTAATAAATTACGCTAGATGTTCAGTCTTATTTGATTTTTATGACAATGACGCGTAAATTGTTTTTAGCACTTTTAGCTTGTATCGCGATTGTGTATATTCATTATGTGGACGCTTTCGATTTGTCGAAAATCCAAAACGATATTAAATACATTAATTCAGTACAATCTTCGTGGAAGGTAAGAATTGGATAATTTATAATAGGTCCTAGGAGTTTTCCTGATTTTTTTGTGTGATTTCAGGCTGGTAATAATTTGCTGTCTAGATTCAGTTTGAAGGAATGGAAGAAAAAACTCGGAATACGATTGAATCCGAGAAAACTTCATAGTTTGAGGAAGTCATTTACGAAAAAGTTTTCATTCTGGGCTAAATCGAGCGGTTCTTCCGATCTGCCGGAGAATTTCGATTCGCGAGAAGCTTGGCCTGCCTGTAAACCTCTGATCTCTTCGATTAGAGATCAATCGGCATGTGGAAGTTGCTGGGTGTGTATTCAATTGTTTGATATGAATTGATGTATGTATCTCTACGTTTTTCATTTGATGAATAAATCGACTACGTAACGATATTCTTGAAAAATGGAAAAAATTAGAGTCTACGAATTTTAAAGGTTCTGAACATACATCAAAATTTTGAAGTTCTCGAAAATTCAAAGGAATTTAGTTTTCAACGAGTCGCATTACCCATAAAAAGTAAAAAATAAAAAAAATCAAGGTGATTAAAAATTTCAAGTTTCTTGCATGATTTCTTTGCACAAAAAAAATTTCGGATGCAACTATGTCGAAGTACTCTTGTACAGAGAAAATTCTCAATTTTGATTAGACCACACATAAAATTTTTTCGCTTTTCAAACACTTTAAAAACGAAATTTTGTGACATCTTATCATAAGTGCACTAAAAAATTATTTTTCATCTCATTTTTATTCGACAATTTTTGAGGCAATATGAACCTGAAAAATTCAAATTAGAGCCCAACAAAATTTCAGCTACGTCTCTCTGACGTATTGCCATAATTTTTTTTTCAAGAGAGGAATCGAGGTTGCCATAAAACTGATAATTTATGATCAAAATAGAATTTTTCTAGGGAATTTCTTAATTTGAACTTGAACACATTTTCAGAGAAAGTTATCAGTTCTAAAAAATTTACGTAAAAATTCGATGAAATATGTTGTTATAAAATTTGAAAAAGAGAAAAATCCATAAAATTCCAACAATAGACACAAGAGTCTCAAACTTTTAAAAAAAATCGTGAATTAGGTAAAAAAAAAAAAAGGCCCAGAAGTAAAAGTACTCTAAATAATTTTCTTTCTTATTCCAGTGCAGAAGAAAATTGGTCATAAATGACTTTTTACGAGCTATGTTCAATTGTTCATACTCGATTTCTTCACTAGAAGAAGAGGGAGGGAAATTCGAATGAAGAAAAATTTCTAAGTTTAAAAAATTGAAGTTGACGTTCGAAAAATTTCTGACCCTAAAATTTTTCCCAATTTTGTAATGTCAACTTTCTAAAAATTTCCTTTAGGTGCATTTTTCCATTTTTTCATTTTTCAAAATTCCTCAATCTTTTAAAAATTTTGTCTCACAAATTAAATTTTTTTTCTCAATTTTGAATTTTCCAAAAAATTCAACTTCATTATTTCGGAACAAAAAATCTAGTTCAAAAATTATCAAATTCAGGTTTTCTTCATTTAGATTTAAAATTTTTATTCAAAAAAATTTTCCCAAAAATTTTATAAAGCTTCATAAATTTTGTACCATTTTTGTACCAGTAGACAGTAGACACCTGAACCTGGATTAATAAGTTTCATGACAGAACGATTTTTTTGTTACAAGGCTGTATCTTTGGCATCGGTGGTGTCAGACAGATATTGCGTGAATTCGAATGGAACTTTCAATCAAGCTTTATCTGCTGAGGATATGATGAGATGCTGTCACAAATGTAAACCGAAGAATGATAATGGATGCGAAGGCGGCGATATTGTCGAAGCGATATATTACGTAATGCGTCAAGGCATTGTGACCGGAGATGAATACGATTCCAATCGGGTAATTCAATACAGTCTCGAGAGTTCACTTTAGACCAAGAAATTCAAATTTTAAAAATTATCTCTTGTTTCAGGGTTGTATGCCTTACTCGTTTGCTCCATGTACGTCAGCAGATCTTGCGAATAAAAAGGCTACCTGTGCGTACATCGATAAAGGAGCCAAGACCGAAAAATGTCTGGAAACTTGCTCCAATTTGGAATACAAGACGATGTTTCCTGACGACAAACAGATGAGTTCGTAGACCAATTACATTTCTTCATTGGAGAAATTCCAATCGATAGACTGAAAATTATTCAATTTTTTGTACAGTTGAAGAGGCAGTATTGTACCAGGGTCTTGAAAAATACGTAAAAAAAGAGATGATGAACGGCGGATCGTGTATTGCGACGATGAATGTATTTGAAGATTTCATGCATTATAAATCAGGTGCTTAACGGAGTTGATCAGTGACGTACCGAAGGAATTTTCCGGGGGGGGGGGGGTCTCATGAAAATCCCAAATCGAATTCATGATACCCATCTCAAAATGGATACAACTTAGAATACCAGGAAAATTTTATGAGGAATGAGTGAAAGGGAACCTTTTTTGGCGCTATCACCTCAAACAGTGCACATAAATAAGAATTTAATTTATATCCGAGCGAAGCGAGGGTGAAGCTTTGAAAAAATTATATTTTTAATGCCTAAAAAAAGCCATTTTTTCTTATTTTACGGCTTTCAAAATTCTTATTTGATGTAATTTGAGAGGGGGGAGAGTAAGAATGTAGCCATTAGATATTCACAATCAATGGTGTTGAAAGCTTTTTTGGGAGCGTAAAAATTGAGAATAAAAACACGGAGTATCAGATCAAAATAAGTATTTTCAGGGGAATGAATAAAAGGAGCCTTCTTCAACACTGTTGTTATTTGAAATAGTTCGTTGGATTGTGATGTTGTTCATGCCCGAGCGAAGCGAGGGCGAAATTTTTAAACTAACAAGTGAAAATTTTATTGATTTCCAACTTGGAAAAATGATACATTTTCAGTTGGGGAAATGATGAATTTTCAGTCGATAAAGCGACTAATTCCCAACTGTCCAATTTTCCCAACTGATGTGTTGAATTGCTCAATTTTCCCAACTCACAAGTAAAAAATTTTCTCGGGGGGAAGCTCCCCCTCACTCCCTATCGGTACGTCCCTGGGGTTGATTTTTTTCTCTCATGTTCGCGGTCGATTTTGATTCAATTCATATAATGTTTCGAATTTCTTGATAGGCATCTATCGCAGAGTCAGCGGCATATCCTTAGGTAGCCACGGTGTTCGTTTGATTGGATGGGGAATCGAAAACGGAACAAAATACTGGTTGGCTGCCAATTCGTGGGGTGAGTCTTGGGGGGAAAAAGGTGTGTTCAAAGTGCATCAGCAGAACAACCGATGTAATTTTGGTAAATACATCATTTGTCCACATATATGAATGTGATACTTGATAGCTGTTTACATAACGTGTGGAAAATCCGATCACTCGTTTCATTTGCGTTCATTGTGTGGGAAAACTATTGTGAAATGACAAAAACGAATGTAAAACACTGTTTTGTAGGTATATTTTTTAGCATTTTAGATCAATTTTGGGACCCTCAAATTGCCCTTGCTCTTTTTTTATATTTGATTTTTGTACCTTGTTTTCATTTTTTCAAGTCGAGCCTGTCCAAAGTATTTTTAGGTACCTAGATATTACTTTTTACCCATGTTATTTACTAAGATGTAAACAGAGTTGGGAATTTTCAAGTACCCATGACTCAAGTAACAAATCTTAATACTTTTATTGCACTTTTTTTATCGCAATTATCACAATAAATAAATTACAAAATTTCACTCGATGTTTAGTCTTAATTGTACGACAATGGCGCGTGAATTTGTTCCAATCTTAGTTCATATCACGATATTTATTTATTGTACGGATGCTTTCGACAACTCGAACATCCAAAAGGATATCAATTATATTAATTCGGTGCAATCGTCGTGGAAGGTAATGACCATGTTATTGAAATGATCCTCAATGTATTTTTATTAACTTAATTTTTGGTGATTTTAGGCTGAATACAATCCAATGTCTAAAGTCGATTTAAAAGTATGGAGGAAAAAACTTGGAATTAAGTTAATTCCAGAGAAGCTCAACATGTTAAAGAGGCCGTCCATGAATACATTTTTATTCGCGTCTAAATCGAAGAAGGCTATCAAGTTGCCAAAAAATTATGATACGCGGAAAGCCTGGCCGGCCTGTAAACGACTCGTATCTCGAATTAGGGATCAATCAATATGTGGAAGTTGCTGGGTATGTCCAATTGTATTTTTATTTGATTTTCAAGTACCAAAGCGTCCCAAATTAGTGTCAGTGAGAGGCCTTCATGCGGGCCTCATCGACTCCTAGTATAGACAAATTTTCACCTTCTCCTTTAACAGGAATTTTTTCGAGATCAATTGAGCCTTTGAAAGAAGAAGATCACAAAAAAGTCACGTGATTTTTACTCTCTTGAGTTTTTTCGAGTAGCTTGGAATTTCTACCACTCGGAACTTGGTTTTTGAAAATTTTACCTCGATCTCAGTAGTCATTCCATATTTTGGACCAATTTTCAAATAAGGTAAAATTTGACTAAAAATCAGCCCTAAATATAATAGTTTCATTTCAAGCTTCCCGAGTCATCCTGTTTTCACTGATTTAGAAAAAAAAATACCAAAATGTTCCGATTTACGAATGATTATATTATTTTGAGAAAATTTCGAATCGTTGAAATTTTTTCAAAAAGAAAATCATTGCAATAAAGAAAATTATGGGAATTTTTTCATGAAAGGTAGTCGAGGGGGGAGGGTAGAAGGTCAGTTTACAAGTTGGAGTAAACATGGATTTTTTTTTGTTTTCATCGAAATGTTGGATTTTTAGTTCAAAAATCGAGTAGTTATGAAACCGATTTTTCAAGAAGTTGAAACCAGAATTTTTCGAGTCTCTCCCTAAAAAAATCGAATTTTTTCTGGGTATAGAAATGTGGGTTTTCGAGGTAGTTGATTCTAATTTTAGTATTCAGTTTTTCAATCCGATAAAATCTGAGCCTTTATGGAGGAATAAAACTCACATTCATGTATTTTCTATTTCTGCATTCATGAATAGTGAATTATATTTTACGCTTTTCAGAATGAAAAAACTAATGTCAGAATCAGAATCAGCGACTTCAAATACCCAGATTTTGACATCCATCTCGAAATTTTTCAAAATTCTGAGTTTTGACCTGCCCCTTTATGACTCAAATTTGGCCACAGCAAAAAATAAATGTAAGAATCAAAATCAGCATTGTCAAAGACCTAGATTGCGACACCCATACCAAAATTTTGGTTCTTGTTCCCCCCTGAACATAAGATAGAGTCAACTTCAAAGGCGAAATACACATCTACGAATTCCCTTTGACACACAGTTTTGAAATTTCATCTCTCAAACTCTGGTCAAGATGATTTCGGACCACTTATTTTTTTTATTTAGCCCACTGTGAGTCCATTGCACCATGATTAATGATTTACATGCACACGAATACTTAATGGATTTTTTGTTTCCAGGCTGTTGCTTCAGCATCGGTGCTGTCAGACAGATTTTGTATTTTTTCAGGCGGGAAGTACAATCAACCTTTATCAGCCGAGGATATGATGAGGTGCTGCGCCAGATGTAAAAATAAATCTGGCAATGGATGCGAAGGTGGTGATATTTTCGCAGCGATGTTCCACCTAAAATACGAAGGTATTGTCACCGGTGGAGAATACAATTCCGAAGAGGTAATTTCATACATAAGGACCTTCAACGTCACAATTGACGAAATTTTGAAAATTACACGTTTTCCAGGGTTGCATCCCTTATTCGTTCAAACCATGCACGTCTTCAAATGGCTCAAATAAAGAACACGCTTGCGCATACGCTGGGAATGAAGCAAAGACTGAAAAATGTCGGAATGTTTGCTCTAATTCGAAATACGAAATACCCTACAATCGAGATAAGTTTTACAGTAAGTTGATCATTACGTACGCAGTCAGCAATATTTTGATTAGAACGTCGAATATTAATTTTTTGGGGTATTTTGTACTTACAGTTCAAGACGCATATTTGATACCGAATAACGAGAGTTTAATAAAATGGGAACTGAAGATGAATGGATCGTGTCTCGCGACCATGAAAGTGTACGAAGACTTCGTACATTACAAATCGGGTGAGCCTATTGAGGGTTATATTAATTGGTAATTTTTATCAACTTGATGAAAACATTTTCGTGCTTACAGGAATTTATCATTACATTGAAGGTAAACCATTAGGTGAACATGGTGTTCGTTTGATGGGTTGGGGAAGCCAGAAAGGGGTCGAATACTGGTTGGTCGCTAATTCGTGGGGAGAATCTTGGGGCGAAAAGGGGTTTTTCAGAATACATCGTACAGAAAATAAATGCGATTTCGGTAAATATATCATCAGTCTCATTCCGGATTAAAGTTTCGCAGCTGTACAGGAAAAATGTAGAGTTGGCCGTAGACTCTTCTATAATTTTAATCGAAACAGAATTACTTGCTATAAGTTTGAGTTTGTTAATCACCCTTAAGCCCCATCCCCTGAATATGAAATTTTTGTAAAATTTTCACGTTGAAAATTCACCCTTATTTCTGAGTGATGCTCAGAACCATTTATAACTCGTATTCAACTCCATTTTGTGACTTTTATGAATAAAAGGTTTTATCATCATTTTGTGACTTTTATGAATAAAAGGTTTTACCAGTTGATCAAATATTCAAAAAACTGGCGTGAAATCTGAGAAATCAGTTTTGTTCGCTAAAATTTCTATTTTTCATCAATTTTTTACAGTTCATTGAGTATTTGACCAAAGTCGACCAGCTGAAAAAATCTGAAAAAATTCTCAAGAGATTTAGTAAAGTACCTACTTTGGAAAACTTTGAAGAAAAAAATTATTTCTCTGCCCTTCCCGAAATTGCGTTTCTCAGAGTGATTTTGAATTTCCAAAGTCGAGTTCAAGATTATTAAAGTGGTCGGAAAAATATGAAAAATTTCAAAGTACCCACAAGAAATTTATTGATAATTCATGATCATGATGATGGCATTTTCCAACATAGAAATCACCATGTTTGGGGTCTCAGCCCCTCAAAGGTAAGAGAAAAGTTCGTCCATACACTCTAAAATTATTTTCTATAAAGGCAAATCGAACGCACTAAAAATTTTCATCAAGTTCCACCAATGGCCAAGTGACCTTTTACTGCATCGATGCCTTTTAAAATTCCTATATTATTACTCATCACCCAGCCAAACGAAAAACTTTGATCTAATCAACAAACAAAACTGAAATTTGGTATACCTTTTTTTGAACACCTGGAATCGACCGGAAACGATATTGAGATATCTCAAAGCCTCCAGAAAATTCATAAATTTCCTGGCACACTAGAGGATATCCGATAAAAAAAAATGGATAATGTGAACCTCAGCACCTAAATAATGCAGATGAACAACATTGGTGACCTATGTATTTAATTGAAGAAAAATTTGCAAAAATTTATAACCTTGAATTGAAGTTTGAATTTTTTGTCAGAGAATTTTCCCGGAAAAATTAAAAATACGCCCATGACGCACGTGTAGTGAGGTAAAGAGTTGAAAATTGGAAGATACCCTGTTCTCAGCCTTTTATATCAGTTGAAAACAGTTTCAAGACGTTTTGCATCCTCCAGAAAATCTTTCAGCCTTGGAGAAAAGCTCTAAAAAAATACAGCCTATAGGTATGAACTTTAGCACTTCAAATCGACGCAAATTGTTCATTTTGGTGATCTATTTGATCTATCGAACAAAAATTTTCAAAATTGGTAACTTTCGAGTTGAAATTTTGAGATTTCTGACAAAAAATTCTCAAAAAAGTTTTAAAAAATACGCCTAAAGCGCATGTGATGAGACCGTAAAAAGCTAAAAAATGGTAGACATCGTTTTTATAACTTCTTAAATCAATTGCAAACAGTCCCAAGACGTTCAAATCCTCCCTAGAATTTAAAAAATTTTTCAGTCTGAGAGAAAAAGATCATAAAAAATACCTATATAAACTTCAGCATCTATTATCGCGGTTTAAATTATCCAAGATTGTGACCTATTTGATCAATTGAACAAAAAATTTCAAAAATTTGTCATCTTGATTTGGAGTTGGAATTTTTTGACAGAAAATTCTCTCGTAAAATATTCAAAATACGCTTGGAGTGAACGTGGTGAGGTAAACAACTGAAAAATAGTAGATAACCTGTTCCTAATCTTTTGAATTAATTGGAAAATAGTTTCGAGACGTTCCGGAGATTCCAGAAAATTTTAGAATTTTCTGGTGTTGGAGAAAACCTCACAAAAAGATCTCATATTAACTTTACAGTCTTTAATCCTCGCGAATGCCCGTATGATGACCTATTTCATTGCATGAAGCCGAAATTTTCCAAAATTTGTAACTCTAAGTTGAAGTTGAACTTTGTTTGGTCCCATAACTCGGGATAGGGGAGGGGTAGGGGGCCAAAAATTTTACCAGACGGTTTTCAGACCCTAAGAACCAAACTCCGCGAGTTAGTTTCAAATTTCAGTTCTGGGGCAGATTCGCCTATCTTAATCGCCGGTACCCTTTTAGGTTTTTTGATAATTTATGGTAATTAGTGGAGAATTGTTGAAAAATTTTCAACATTTTTTGAATTTTTTTTTTGTATTTTCTTGAGAAGATTGAAAAATATTGCAACTCGAGTGAATTTTCGAGCTGACACAAAAATAAATCTCAATTCCATTTTGAAAAATTTCAAATCCTCAGTGATTACATATGGTACCACGTTTACGAATATTTTGTACGTAGATGTACGGTACGTTACGTACCTAATGTGTATCTTCTGAAAAGGCTGCTATGTGCTCCGGCACTCATAAATGTCACCACGCCACGGCGCATTTCAACCCACAGCAGTGTTGCCGTTTTCAAATTGGAAAATTCTCCGAAAATTAAGAAATTCTCCGAGGAAATAAAAATGCGAAAACGAAAGAAATGGCGTCTTTATATAAATTTTTGCTGAAAGGGGGTGGAAATCTTCATTTTTTTGGGCCGAAATTGAATAAAATTAAAAAAAAAATTAAATATTGTACAGCCCGATCGAAGCTAGGGCGAAAATTCTTGAATAAATATACATGAAAACTTGAAAAATAGCCTTTTTTGGAACAAAACAAGAGAAAAATGCTGAATTCGCCGAGAAATTTCCAATTTTTCGTGTTTTTTTTTGGAAATTCTCCGAAAAATCTTCAAAATTCTCCGGAAAATTAATTCTCCGAAAATTCTCCGGCAATTCCCAAATTCTCCGAAAAACGGAGAATTCTCCGGAAAACGGTAACACTGACCCACAGTTACAGTTTTACAGCACGGCACCGCCACAACGTCAATTTGACTTGCGCTGTGGTGCGGTGTGGTGCTCTGCTCCGCTCAGCCGCACTAGCACGCTTGCAATGAGACGCTTTCTGCGTCCTGTTTGTCCTTCTGTTATCGATTACTGCCGTGTTTAAAGGCTACTCTTTTTTTTCGGTGCGGCGGTGAAAGTTGAAAGAGGCTCGCTCCACGTTCACGTACATCTACGTATACGTAAGTTCGTTCATTCGTTCGTTCGTTCGCTCTTACGTTCATACCCTTCCACCCACCCACCAATCCACCCATCTATCTAGGTTCCTATCTACTCTCTACTTATTTCTCTCTTTATCCAACTATCTACGTAAGAGCTTTGCGTTTGTGCGTGCGTGCCCGGTTCTCTGTGTACTGCGGTGTTGTGCAATTCGAGTTGCGGTAATACCGAGCACATCGACAGAAAACAGAGAAAGAGAGACGGAGACGGAAAGGCCGAATGTGTACCCGTCGTCGTCGCCGCGCGTATTGTCGGCTTTACGCTAGGTATCGCGTATAGGTACACACGGTCGTCTCGGATTTTTGGTGTGTATGTTTCGTTTTAGTTTTTGATTTCTAATTTTCGACCGATTACGTTACCTTTGATTTAATCGTTTATTTCGGTGGCGCTATCGAGTGTGTAGATATGTGATATGTACGTAGAGAAGGTGCTCGGTAATTTTCAGGCGTCTGTCTCATTCGCAAGACCCGTTTAAAAATCGTCGCGCTTTCTCCATCCACCGCCAGCTATCACGTTTATTTCGCGCTCGCCCCACCCCGCCCCGCACAGTGGCATAAGTTTACGCGTACGTAGGTCTAGATATACGTACTACGTACATTTAGCTGATTGCAGTTAGCTACGGTGTCGGATACTTATTCCAACACCTCCTTTAATATAAGGCCTGGGCGCTGGTTTTGTGACGTCAGAGGTGGAGGTTGAAAATAACATTGCTTTAAATGGAGGAATGTGAGTTTTTTCAATTTCATAACTTACGTGTATAATGTACACCATTATACCTTTGTTGCTAGATGCAAAAAATACGTCTTTACGAGCGACCAAATTATAGATCTGTAAAGTAATTCAAACTCCCTAGTGCTGTTATGTAAACTTTATTCAACGTTTTTCGCAAAAGTTCATCATTTGGCTACACTGTTTTTTGTAAACATAAGATAAAAAGATAGAATTTGTTTCTGCTTGCCAATTTTGAAATTTCGTAAATTTATCTCATAATTTGTTAATGAATTCAAAAATCCGTGAACGTATCAGTTATTTTCGTGAAAAACGATCAAAAAGAACGCGGTGATGGTAAAATTTCGTGAAATTACTCGAGTTGAACAGTGGACTGGGAATTGAATACAATGCTGAATGGCAGAAAAAAGCTCAATCACCAGTCTGAAAAGTATTCTACTAATCGTAATGAATGATGAATACGTTTTGTTTTCTTTAAAATCAGAATTACTCGTTTATTTTTAGTTAATGAAACCATCGAAACTTTGAAACTGTTTCATTTTGCTACCTGTATATTTTGGTCGCCGAAAAGACGCACTTTTTGCATCTATACAAAACAAAGGTAAAATGGCGTACTATACACGTTCGTTACACATAATTTTCTACCTCGATGTCACTTTGCCAACTTGAACATTATTATAGGAGGTGTTGCTTATTCGTTTACAAAATTAGAACCAGTAGACGCAGTGGCGCAACCAGGGGGGGCCAAGGGGCTAAAGCCCCTCCCCCCAAAAAACCTCGGATCGATTCAAGGTAGTGGTTTTAAGAACGTGTTGATTTTTACCTCCGAACCAGCGAAACAAAGAAATTCTATGAAAATTAGTGTCCTCGAAGACGTTTCTTTATAGTTCAAGAGCCCACTCACTAAAAATGGGCCGAAACAATTGAAAGCTGGGACCTGTCCCAAAAGAAAACCATCGGTCTGCCGATCCGCAGCTGCTGCTTTAAAGTTCAGCGAAAGCTCAAAAGTTCACAATTTTCATGAACTTTCGGCCGAAAACATTTGATGGTCGAAATTGGTGTCAAATTTTAGGATTTTTCACGCTGAATGCGAATATGTGGGTTTGCCGACCCGTAAGTGCTGCCCAAGCGCCGGTAGACCGGGTAAAAGGGGGTGAAAATTCGAAAAATTCGCATATTTTAGGTAAAACCTCCGTAAAAGTCGAAAAATTGAGTTAAAAACGAATTATAAATGGTTCTGAGCATCACTCAGGAATAAGGGTGAATTTTTACCACAAAATTTTTACAAAAAAGTCATATGTAGGAGGGGTGGGGCTTAGGGGTGCACATACTTATGGGCATGTGATATATCAAAATATATGTTTTCTGGGTCGTAGAACTCGAATCTGACAATATTTTTTTTCATTAGGGGTGAGGGAGTGGTACCGGTTTTCATGAATTACTGATAGAATTCCAAATTTTCTTTGAAGAAATCGTAATCTCGCGAATTACAACTATTATTTGGGATTCTATCAGCAATTCATGAAAACAGGTACCACCCCCTCACCCTTAATGCAAAAAATATTGTCATATTCGAATTCTACAACCCAGAAAACATATATTTTAATATACCACATGCCCATAAGTATGAGTTTGTCAACGCACCCCTAAACTCCACCCCTCCTAAATATGACTTTTCTGTAAAACTTTTGAGGTAAAAATTCACCCTTATTCCTGAGTGATGCTCAGAACCATTTATAATCCGTTTTCAACTCAATTTTTCGACTTTTATGGAGGTTTTAACTAAAATATGCGAATTTTTCGAATTTTCACCCCCCTTTTACCCGGTCTGCCGGGGCTTGGGCAGCACTTACGGGTCGGCAAACCCACATATTCGCATTCAGCGTGAAAAATCCCATAATTTGACACCAATTTCGACCATCAAATGTTTTCGGCCGAAAGTTCATGAAAATTGTGAACTTTGAGCTTTCGCTGTACTCGAAAGCAGCAGCTGCGGATCGGCAGACCGATGGTTTTAGAAATAGGGGGTCATATACTAACTTTTGGGACAGGTCTCAGCTTTCAATTATTTCGGCTTATTTTTGGTGGGTGGGCTCTCATACTATCAGTTTGGAGAATAGAAAAAAGTCACAAAGAGGCAATTCTCCGGATTTATATCTTCGAGGACCTTAATTTTGCAAGAATTTCGCTGTTTTGCTAGTTCGGAGGCGAAAATCAGCACATTTTCAAAATTACTGCCCTAAATCAACCAAAACGAGTTCTAAGATGAGGTTATGAGAGGGTGGTACGGATGGAAAAAACTCGAATTTACACGATTCTTCCTTCATTTTACCCAAATGAGATGTTCCTGGGGAAAAAATATCAAAATTCCATGAAAGTTGATTGACACGCCCCCTCCTAGAGCCGTGCCGAGAAAATTTGGGCCCCAGGGGGATAATATAAAAGCGAAAAAAGGTCTTTCAGGGAATTTTTAACATCGACATTCGACGTAATTAGGTGAATTTACCCCTTCATTTCAAGGTCTCTCAGCCATGACAAGCCGTAGTGAGCCCCTTGAAAAAAAGGGGGTTCAGGGACCCCCTCTCTGCACAGGCCTACCCCTTACTAAATTTTAGCCCACTCCAAAAAAAAGTTCTGGTTGCGCCACTGAGTAGACGCTTTTACGTTTCCATTTACCTGCCTGCTTCTACCTATCAACCGATTGGGTAGCTGGTTTTAATAAACTGAAATCGTTCTTCATTAGGTACCTATCTATCTATCTACCTAACTATCTACGAGTATTCGGAAGCGGATCCGTGGACGAGTCGCGATTTTCCAAGCTGCGCTGCTGTGTTTGTATGAACCAAAAATACCAGATTTAGGCGAAGGTACCTATATACTCGTCTAGTACAATTACATCGGCTACGCATCTACGACTAGAACTAGACGCAACTACGATCGCAAACCGCACAAGGTACCTAGGTACCTATATGCATAGGTATCGCATCTCGCCGCGCCGCTGCACAGTGTATCCTGGATAGGTGCCTGCGTACGGATGTACAAACCGGATACCGGATATCCACCTACCAACTCGCTTGCTTCTTATTCAGATACCTACCCATAGACGCTCGCATCTTCTGTCGTAATTTACTCGAGCTCGAGCAGCTCGAATTCGAAAACTATCTAACCACGTTCCGACCATCTGGCAGGTGCTGAGTCGAAGAGGCAAAACGAGAACAGCTCGTCGAGTTGCGAACCAAGTACCTACCTACCAACCTACCAAATTACGAGAAATCGCATTGGCGACAATTTGAAACTCGGTCGATTAGGGCTGAAAAAATGCTGGTAAATACCTACACGCGATAAGCGCGATGCGATTTCCGTTCGTTGACGATCGCGATCGTGGTCGTTTCGGTTTCGTTTTCGGATGTGATATTCGAATCGAGGCGGCGGCGGCGGTGGTGGTGAAGACAGCGGCGACGGCAGTGGCGAAGTCAGCGGTGGAGGTAGTTGGACGGACGGTGTCCAGTCGAGACGTTTCGTTCGAATAAGTAAAGATAGGTATAGATATCCGTGCCGACATCGAAATTTGCAAATTGCCACCGTCTCGTTGGTACCGAAATACGACAAGGACCGCAACCACGACAACCCCTTCGAAGAAAATGATGGCATTTGGACGCCATCAAAATTAAGAGGTAGGATCGGAGTTGAATCGGCGCTAGCGATAGCTATAGTGATGCGTTACGTTACGTATAGGTGCCTGCTCGCGGCTGTATTCCGCAGATCTTAGCTTCTTATTTTTGTAGTTTACAAAAAATGGGAGGGGGAGACTCGATGAATCGGTAAAGTGAAAATTCAAAACCGCCGCGCAGCCATTGCACCGTCGCGTCGCGTCAATTCGTCCTCCTATCTTCTCCCTTCCCCCCAAAAAAAAGAATCACCGACGCGACGCGGCCTTTCTAGAGGGTCCAACTAGAAGCATCCATAGTGCGAAGCAACTGGTTACAGCATGGCACGGGTGGGTATAAAATCGGCGTTAATAAAATTGCATACCCGATACGCCGTAAACGGGCTGAATAGGAGTAACACAACGCGTCGATCGGTTTGCATACTTGATTCGCCGTAAATATGAGAATCTCTTGACAAATCCCGCACATTATGGCGGCAGGTTGGTACTTGGCACCTACTTGATGGTAAAAAATTTCCTCACCAAAACAAACGCGAAGAAAAAAGATTTTTCCGCATTAATGTTGTCGACACACAAAAGTCTTATCCACAAAAAAAAACTCCATGATATCTCGAAACTGACTAGAGATATCGGGATGATTCAAACGGCAATACATATGTTCCTTGAGACAAGGACATTGCACAGATTGATAGTCAAATTTTCAGTTCTATCTACAGGGTGTCCACAAATTGAGAAACCGGATTTTGTTAAAACATGAGGGTCTGGGTATTTTATGGATTTGAAGTCTACACACTAAGACGATTAAAATGTGATAATTTTTTTCGAAACCGATTCGATAATTTGCAACCGGTTGTCAAAAATACCTCAAAAATCGAGATTAGAAAAAATTTTCAAATGAAATTTGTAGAGCTTTGTAAACCTAACATTTTCAAAGAACTCATTTTTTGAATCGGTGCACTCTCGGAAACTTGGCAATTTCAACAACAAAATTTTTTTCAAATGAATGTTGAACACCGTTGAAAATCTAAAAAAAATCACATTTTTTTTGTTGTTGAAATTATCAAGTTGCCGAGAGTGAACCGATTCAGAAAATGAGTTCACTGACAATGTTTGGCTTACAAAGCTCTACAAATTTTATTAGGAAAATTTTTTCGAATCTCCATTTTTAAGGTATTTTGACAACTGGTTGCAAATTATCGAACCAGTTTCGAAAAAAATTATCACATTTTAATCGTCTCAGTGTGTAGACTTCAAATCCATAAAAAAAAAACAGACTCCCCCCCCCCAGTTTTTAAACCAAAACCGGTTTCTCAATCTTTGTGATAGAGTACCATACAGTATGTAGGATAAGTACCTACGCAAAATGGGCGCGGGCATAGGGATTTGAAATGGATTGCCTATATGTACCAATGCTGGTAGAGTTATTTATCTGTGGGGATGTAGGGTGGAAGGTCTTACTTGTAGCGAAAAACCTTCTTTTCTGTATACAACACTTGCTTGAGGTATCTAGGTAGGTCTAGTGTCTATTCTATGTACATCTCCATTTGTACCTATAGATCTACACACATCTATTTCAACTATAGCTAGGTTATTCGCACGCTCATTTGCTCGGCCATTGACGTCTGTTTTGTTTGGTACAGGCGCTACGAATACGAACGATTAACAAACTGAAATAGGTGCCGGTCCTAGGTACCTACCTAGGATAACAAAGCTGAGACTGACAGGAAGAGCACAAAACAGGAACGCTCGCTGGATAGAAAACGCCACAGCCACCACGATTGCGGTGCCTTCAGCTGTCCGAACTGCGACAAAGACGACGAGGAGGAATACCACAGCAAAGAGTAGGACGACAAACACAATCAAAAAAACAAAGAAGAAGAAAAAAAAGAAGGGATAGAGATAAGAGAAAGCGTTGTGAAAAGCGATGCCATTATGCGGTCACCATTTGCTATTGGCAGTGACTGTATGCGGTGTTTTTGTTGGCTGTCAAAAACCGTCGTCGGTTTCCAAACGACATGACGTTTACATAGCCGGATTTTTTCCATTCTCTCCGGAAATGCTGCCTGAGACGGCCACAGGACGCGGAGTAATGCCGGCCGTCAAGCTTGCCATCGAGCATATAAATGAAAATACAGCTGTATTAAGAAACTACCGGCTGCACATGTGGTGGAACGATACACAGGTGAGCCTACCCCACCCACCTATCTATCTATCTACTTTGTAGATGTAGGAGTATGCTATCTATATGTAGGTAATTAGGTATATTTACCTGCTGTAAGGTACAGTGTACTGCTATAATAGTCATAATCACCTATGTGGTATTATTTCAATTCCAAATACCAATACTGATATCTACGTACCTATCTAAACACTATTGTTTTTGTTTTGATTTGTACCATACTTCATCATATCCTACCATATCAACTCATCACATCGATCAATATGCCATACTTATATCATGGTATACTGACTGTATAGCCTACACTCTCCAACTCAGTAGATATAGTATAAGTAGCAGGTATCCCTATGTAGATGCCTACATACTTATATGTTCAAGTATGTAGTACGTACATGTAAATATAATTACCTATGGTGTACATATACATCTTATATCTAAGTAGGAGGGTAGGTAATCAAATTGTGATTTTATTTTGCGCTCCTGTGTTTTTGTTAATGTTGCTAATTTGTACGGACGGATGCGATGCAATGCAGTGTAACGCGTCGGTTGGCGTTAAGGCTTTTTTTGATATGATGTACGAAGAGCCTCACAAGCTAATGTTATTTGGTACAGCGTGCACACAAGTCACTGATCCTATAGCAAAAGCTTCTAAACACTGGCATATTACACAAGTAAGTACCTCATAACCTGCCATTACTTACCTACCTACTGGGTATGTATTTAGAAGTTGATGTTTGAACTGTGTTTGAGTAATGCATAAGCAGGTACTACTTACTAGGTAAATACTAGCAGTAGGTATGTACATACTTATGTTTATGTAAAGATGCCCTGACCTTTATAGCGCAATACCAATATGTATGTAAGATTGTAGGTGTTTTGAACAACTAAGTTTGCGACTTCTCACTCGATCATTCGTAACAAATTCATTTCAAATTCAATATTTGTAGGTATACTTATGGAAACAAAACAAAAAAAATTAAATGAAAAACAAAATTCTATTCTGTATAGGTAGGTGGATAGGTAGTGTTTTTGTATGTACCTAGCTACCTTTTTTACCATTGTAAAATGTTTATTATATCATCAATACAATTGCAAAATATTTCAAGAAGTTGAGTGTTTGTGGTTTGCCTCATCTCACCTTGGTGCAATAGGTCTCAAAGATAGGTAACAACCAAATATAAAATATAGGAGCAACATGGGGCTCACTACTCTCATAGTCTTTAGATTCTTTCCACCATGTTTCACAAAAGGGAAGAACGAAAGCTAAGAAATATATTTGGGTTGGGCCTCCAACATGAGGATGACATGCTCAAACCAACCACTACCTAATTAATTAACTAACCAACGTTCACAATTGTTGCTTCCGCAGCTATCATATGCCGATACTGACCCGATGTTCACCAGCTCCAGTTTTCCAAACTTTTTTCGCATGGTACCCAGTGAGAACGCCTTCAATACGCCGCGAATACGATTATTGCAATACTTTAATTGGACCCAGGTTGGAACCATCTACCAGAATGAGCCTCGTTTCTCTTTGGTAAGAGTATATACCAGTCATAATTTCGTTTACCTATATGTAGAAGTAGACCAACCAGCGTTAAGAATTCAATTTCTTAACTTTTTGCTTACCTACGCATATTCCCAATAAAAAATTTCAGATTTAATCATATCTCAAAAATGTCCCAATCTAATTTTATCAAATTACATCAAATCACATCTCATTGTATCAATTCATATCTGAAAAAATTATGAAGTTCAGATCCAATTTGATATGATGTGATCAAATGACATCTAATTTGATCAAGTCATATCTATAAAAAAAATTAGAAGTAAGCAGATATAATTTGATTGGGACATTTCTGAGATCAAATTTCATCTGTTTTAATAAAATTTGATCTAAATCAAATATGATTTGATACAAAATTTCTTCATTGGGTTGTACATAGATATGCACATACTTCGACTTACCTATATATATGTAGGTAGACAGTTGGACACCAGACATTCATGTAAGCTTTTTTCACTTGCATAGGCGCATAACAGATTGGTATCTGAACTGGATGCGATGAACTTTACAGTTTTAGAAACTCAAAGTTTGACCACTAATGTTTCTATCGCAGTAGAACGATTAAAAGAGAAAGATGTTAGAATAATTTTGGGAAATTTCAACGAATCATGGGCCAAGCGTATATTTTGTGAAGCCTATAGGTAAGCCATAGGTTTAGGCAGTGCATCCTCAGCAAATATAAAGTACCTACAAGTACCTACATGTATGTAAAGTATAGGTAGTGTACCATAATGGATGGGTATTCTCTGCATTGAGTTATCTATCGTTTGATAAGCAGCCAAGCACCTACCAATATTCTTTTAATATTTTTTTTTTTGTTGATGGGGTTCCCAGAAATTTCTCGACATTTTAGAAGAAAATCACCAGGCACAGGTACCTACAATAGGTATATCTACCTGTTTGACAAGTTTGATTTGTAACAAAAAAATATATGTAATAATGATGATAATAATAATAGTAATAAATAGTGATGGTTGTGACGAACCAAAATGTGTTAATGTAATAGTGTAGGTACCAAGAATAAACTCAAAGTTGAGAAACAAATGTAGATGGAGTTATATCACATTTATGTACCTGGTCGGTAGGTAGGTAGGTAGGTAGGTACCTACTACATACTACCTACCTCTACCTTTACTTTACATATGGAGTAGGTAAGAGTAAGAGAGTGAAATACATTTTCTCAATAAACATTGGCATTTCCTCACTGGTGTGTGCACATGCAGGGTTGGAATGGTAGGTCGCAAGTACCAGTGGTTAATAATGGGAACATACGGAGAACGATGGTGGCAAAACGAAAGGGATACTCCTTGTTCATTGTCGGAAATAGCGGCTGCACTGGATGGTTGCATTCTAACTGATTACTTACCTTTGGCTTCGAATAAAGTCATAACCATATCTGGAATAGTAAGTAACCAATACCTTACTTTGAATGTATAAATATATGTATGTATTTCTTTATTTCGTTTATGATTAGACCATTTTTGAATGGTAAGTATTACTAACTTATAATTTTCAATGCCAAAAAGTATCAGGGAGGGGAAGGGGCAGAATCGATTGAGCACCCTGTAGGGCTAGGTATGTGTACCGCACCATAATCATACTATCCGCAACCTTCCATCAATTTATGTAGTACATATGAGACTTCACCTATTCTACACATACCTGTAAGTGGCTCGACAGTTGGGGTGGTGCTACTCTGCCACCGGTGCAGTGGCATATGATCTATGGTGAGCTGTCTCACCTATATATGTAATATAGGTGCCTACTTAGTGCCATATATGTAAATGTCCTTACTGTATTGTGTACCATATACTGAATTACAGACACCATCTGAATACCAGCAAGAATATGATTCTCGAAGAGGAACTGAGTACTCCAGATTTCACGGCTACACTTACGATGGAATTTGGACGGCGGCTTTAGCCATTCAACATGCCGCCCATCGCATCCGATCTGTAAAAACCAACGAATCGATAATAGATTTCAGATACAGAGATAAAACGTGGGAGAAATTATTTGTCGAGGCTTTAAAAAATACGAGTTTTGAAGGAGTCACCGTGAGTATCTGTGTTGGCTATATGCTGCATATTCTACACATTCTCTTCCTTCTATGGCTAATCAACAACTGTGGAATTTTATTTCTCAGAGCCTCAAAATTGAGTAGAAATAAGCCCAAAGTTCCTAGGTTAAAAATTTAATTTTTTAGGAGCAAAAATGTAAAGTGTTTTCTGGAAAAAATATGTACAAAAACTTTTTTTTAAATTATGAAAATCACCTTAAATGAAATTAACACACAGTCACATTTACCCAAAGCTATCTTGAGGTTACTTATAGCTCAGTTCAGTAGAAAAATATGGTTGAAATGCCATACAGGCGGAGAAATCTCCCTGTTTTATAAGTTTTGCACTGCCAACTTTGAAAAGCTTGTATCTCAAAAACACATTTTTGCATGTAAGGTTGGTTTTGTTCCATATGGATCATACTATCCTTGCGAGACCGTTCAGCAAAAGAAGATGATACAGGCACTGTCAGGCTCAATTTCTAGAAATGGGCATAAATCAAGGGTCAGGTATTAAGGCCGATGTGTGTAGTGGAAAAACAGCCAAAATTGAGACAAGTCTCACTGCACAAGTGCCATATTGCTAGCTTCATTCGTATTCAAATGGCGCATGGTTGAAGTTTTGTGTTGTTGTGTACAGGGAGGCAAGGTAATTTGTGCATAAAGATATGCAAAGACATTGGGAGGCCCGAAAAAATATCGCTTACAGCCTCTCAAGTATGCATACATCATGAAAAACCACTTTACATGGCATGACGTTGAGAGAGACCCAATTTTGGGCCTCACAGTGACAGCACCATTTCCAAAACGGGTCTCTCCCTGCTTTGCCATGTACACAGATCTAGGTACTAGTACCAATGTTTCTACAGTATGTTACATAACGTATGTGTTGTCTGTTTGACCGCAGGGTCCTGTGCGTTTTTATGATAATGAAAGGAAAGCCAGCATTCTGCTTAAACAATTTCAAAGTGAGCGCCATCAAATATGCTATTTACCTATTCAATTTAAGTTATGTGGGCACATCCACATATGTACTATGTACTCAAGCCATGGGTGTATGTATGTAGAGTAGGTACCTAGAGTAAGAGCGTTACTTACTTACTCACCTACCGACCTACCACCTACAATTCACCATACAGGCTAGGTGCATTTGCAGCTAATAGGTGGCTGTCATTGCGCCAGCCATCTCACCATCTAGGACTACTACAACCATATATGTAATATATCTCTCCTAATATGACTATGCCAGTGTAGCAGTAGCCGGTAGCCAGTAGTTGTGCATCTGACTAGTTGCATTCTTTGTTCCGCTCCGCTTTGCCCATTGTATTGCTAACTGCATTTGGTTTGTTTTTGTGTTTTCCGTTTATGGTTTGCGTGCATACTGGGTGCTGTGCGGTGCACAGACAATGAAGAAGTCAAAATAGGCGAATACAATGGTCTTACAGAATTATTGGACTTGAGTACCGGAAATGCCATTCGATGGAAGGATGGGCGTGGTCCTCCCAAAGACAGAACATTATTGGTGTTTGAAAATTCGCACGTGAATTTTGGACTTTATTTCACTTTAGTGGTGTTCTCGATTATAGGAATCATCACAGCAACTGTTTTTCTCATAATCAACATTAAATACAGAAATCAAAGGTTAGTAAACAAATCCATTACAAACTTGATACCAAACTACTTATGTAGTATAATACACCTTTACCATCCTCCTCCTCCTCCCCGAAGGTACCAACCAATTAACCACTTAAAATGTACCTAGTGTAAGCCTTAGTGGTGTAGGCATCTTTTTTCATCTTTTTTAAATTACATTAGATACTTGAAACCTTCAAATTTTGTTTTGAGCAAAAAATATCATCCAATACGTTTGCTGTCATGATTTCCATCTCAAGTGTTGAGGTACCTACATAACTTTGGTTTAGAAAGAAAATTTTACTAGAAATTAATATCCTACCTACAGGATTTGCTTACATTAGTACAGCAATTTTGGCTAAGAAACAGATAATATAGGTGTTTATACTAATAGTAGAAATGCCACCTGTCGCTCAAATGCTCAGTAAGATGGTGATACAAAAGAATGATTCATCCAACTAGCTGAACTTTATAGTTCCAAAGTAACTATCTGTCCCCGATGAAAACAGTCAACTATCTGCTGGTAGATTACCTTCAACTAGTTATAACTCGTTAGTTTGAACTTGTATGCAAACGCATGCCCTGCCTTGCCCACATTCTCATAACCTTAAGGGATGATGATATTGATGACTCTTATTGAGTCAAAATTAAATATTTTATTGAACACCCAGAGTACCTAGTTAATTAACAAGTTAAGTAGTTATTATATCGCCAAGTATCAGTTAACTCATCATTAATATAATCAGTTGCGCACACATCAAAAGTCCAACTAGATAGAACATAAGTTAGATTTTCCAATTAGTTATACAGTTATATCAATTATTTAACTACACCATGCAGGCCTCTTAGTTTGTACTTAGTACCTAAGCTTTCTCTCAAATATCGGCTCCCTTCGGTGTGTTTTATTCACAGTTTTTTCTGTTTTGTTTATTGTACACACAGATATATAAAAATGTCTAGTCCTTATCTGAATAATCTAATCATCATCGGATGTATTCTGACGTATACGAGCGTCATATTTTTGGGACTGGACTCTAGTTTAACCAACGTGCAAAGTTTTCCTTACATATGTGCCGCAAGAGCGTGGTTACTGATGGCTGGATTTTCATTGGCATTTGGTGCTATGTTTTCAAAAACTTGGAGAGTTCATTCGATTTTCACCGATGTGAAGCTGAATAAAAAGGTAGGCTGATTTACAAGTTGGTTCAAATTTTAAGGATTTTTCGACAAATTGCACCATGTTGTTATTGTAAAATATGGTAGGTTGTACCTACCTAATATTTTGCTCACAAGTTGTCTAATTCTGTTGTGCACTTTGAATACAATTTTAAGGATTACAAAATGAACTGGGGTATAAGGTATTCTAAGTTTTGTTTGCGTGTTTGTTGTTTTTTGAAATTTCATTGGTGTTTTGATGCTGGACATATCTAGGTTGATATAAGTACCTACATAGATACATAATTAATTAAGTATCAAATAGAAATTCTGGTAAATTTTTGAAATTATGTATACACATAGGTACCCATCTGTTGATAAACAGGATAATGGATATCCATACCTATTCACCTGTCAGGAAATTTTTTCAAAAATATATTCAGTTTCACAACACAACCTCAAAATTACAGAAAAGTAGGTACGACTTTTCTGCAATTTTGACATTGAGTTTACATATTTGGGTTCTGTCACATTTTATCAAATTTGGTTAAACTGGAACAAAATGTGACATAATGTAACTTAGTAAAAGTAATGTCGATATCACAGAAAAGTCACAATTTTTTCATCTTTTTATTTCATGACAGAATGTAATTTGAGAGAAAAAATTGATGAAAAATTTTTTAAAAAAAACATTGCACAGCAGCCAGCATAACTTATAAAAAAACTAAATACATAGTAACTCATTAGTTTGGAGTTCTTTTTAGAAATACTTATTATGTAGGTTGGTACTCATAGATATGTATATTTTTTGGTGGAGGAGTAGAAAATTTGGAGCTTCTGAATCCAGTTTTTGTGTGCTTGTGTAATCTGAAAAGCAACCTTTTTTTTTATCCAATCGCACTAGACTAGGAGTAGGACTTTAGTGTTTTGTGTTTAGCTATTTACCAAAGTCTGTTGCAGCTTGTTAGCATTGTTGGTGGGGGCTGCAGCAGCTCAATGTGTAACATGAAGTACCTCCACTCCACTCTATCTACATTAACGCTTGATGCCTCGGCTGTTAACACTTTGCTGTTTTCTTTTGTTTTGACTCAGGTAATCAAAGATTATCAACTTTTCATTGTGGTTGGGGTATTATTGGCTTTTGATGTTGGAATAATGACAACGTGGCAAATTACTGATCCTTTTTATCGAGCGACAAAAAATATGGAATCTTATGTGAGTATAGAAATTGGACTTGGGAGACCTACAAGCAGCCTATACCTACCTACACACCAGCTGGCTGGCCAGCCAACCTACATGCATATGTACCATAACTATCATTTATACATGGTTAGTGTATGTAGGTAGGTAGATAGGTAGGTTGGTTGGTAGATCGGTTGGTAGATTGGTTGATTAGTGGGATGACTTGTAGAAGGTGTTTTGGTGAAATTTAAAAACGGCCGACTTTTATTTTACAGATAGACTCAAACAGTGAGGACATTCAAATTATACCAGTTAATGAGTATTGCCAAAGTAATCGAATGACTTGGTTTGTGGGATTCATTTATGCTTACAAAGGTTTACTCATGGTACGTACAGCCCTGGAATACCTAGCTAATGATTCATATATGTACCAATCAACCAAATAAGGTCTAGGTACCTCTGCCTACAGCCATGTCAGGCCTTCTTACCTACTTCATTGACACAACATACCTAAAATTGCGATTTTACATTTTCTCTCAAACTCCATAGGCAGGTACATACTTGGACTTGATGTACAACAAGCGCCGAGAGATGGGTTTTGGAATTGGAAATGGTGGGTGCTATGATCGAGAGGCTCAATTTTACACTGCAATACCCTGTACCTTTATACTAGGTATACAAATTACCTCGCCCCTCTGCACACAGCAACCCATAAAAACATTGACCATCCAACCCCAAAAAATGACAAGCTAGGTAAAGTCACTTTTTTGTCCAATTGTAAATACATTGCTCACCATCCTCCAAAAAAATTTTCAGCTTCTTGAAACTGGTGGAGGGGGCTGCAACTCCAGCTGGTTGAGACACATCCTCGCAATAGCATACAAATAGGGTATACCTATACTCACTTGTATCAAGCCTATATTGTGTAGGTACTACCTACAACACTGTAATCACAACCTAATTTCTGCCAATTTTACCACAAGAAGAATGATCGAACTGTGTCATATGTACTGCTATCTTCAAATGTTGGTAATAGGTACATTATATATCTGCTCAAGTGCTTACCATCCCGCCATGGGCATTAAATTTGTCCGAAAATTGAAATAATACCTGCCTAACACATACTACATAGGCAGTATGTACAATGTACAAACATAGGCATAGGTATAGGTATCTAGATGAGCAATACCCAAGTAACAGATGAAAGTGAAAGTTGTCTACATTATGTTTTTATGTCATCAGATATTCGGAGCGTTTTTGGCCTGGGAAACAAGACATGTCAGCATTCCAGCACTCAACGACTCCAAATACGTGGGCATGAGCGTTTACAATGTGGTGCTGATGTGTGTAATGGGTGCCGCCATATCATTCGTACTTACCGACCAGCAAAATTATTCGTTCGGAATTATATCAGTTTTCATACTGTTTTGTTCCACCATCACTGTTTGTTTGGTATTTGTTCCAAAGGTTGGTACTTGGTAGCTCAGTTATCAGTACAACAGTTTTTTTTTGGCAATGTATTATGTATGTTACCTACCTACATATGTATGTTTGTTTGGGTGCCTGGGTGCATACTTGCTAGGTAATGGGTGGTAGGTAGCTAGATACCCCATTACCAATCATGTGGCATGGGCAACCAGCCCCCAGGGCATCCGGGCACCCACCCACATCTATAGGTACTGCCTACACCTACACATACCTATGTATTGTGGCCTATACATTACCTATGTACATAGACATACTTATGTACATACACAATAGACAGAGGCACTCTTTCAATTCCCTTCTTTTGCCAGGTTGTAGAATTGAGGAGAAATCCGCAAGGTTCGATTGACAAACGAATCAGAGCAACACTGAGGCCCATGTCCAAAACTAGACGAGAATCGTCTGAGTTGGAAGAACATTTCAAGCATGCAAAAACCACCAATCAAAAATATCGCAAATTGTTGCAAGAAAAGGATAACGAGCTGCAAAATTTACTGAGAAAATTTGATGTGGAAGAACAAAAGCAATTACCATTACCATTACCATTACCATTGCCGCTACAGCTAGGATCAAAAATTCATAATGTTCAGGAGGATGCCTCGTCGCATATCCGTAAAGAAAGTACGAATAACACCGCTGGTATAGTACCCTTACTTTAGTACCTAGTATCTAATACCTAGCTAGGTATACCTATACCCATACCTCCATCTGAACCTGTACCTGTACCAATTGTAGTAGCACAGCCTACTCTATTCAACAGACCAGAACTGTTTAAGCTGGTAGCACTGCTATCAGGCTCAAATTAACATGTACTTAAATGGGGGATGTGTAGTTTTTTAAAGGCACACTTCATTCATACACAAATGGGGGATGTGTAGTTTTTTAAAGGCACACTTCATTCATACACATCACAGAAATCCGTAAAACTGCCACAGTGGATAACACTATTTCAGGGTTGTTTTCCAATGTTTCAAAAGTGCTTTTTAAGTCCTAATCTGAGAAATAAAGGAGATCGGAGAAATAACGGAGAAAATAGGGTTTAAACGAGAATTTTTGGTTGTGAGATAGAATAATTCTGAACTCAAACAGATTACGTAACTGCTATTGTCCACAATGTGACAATGTAAGCCTAGACATTGCAGTTATCAACATTGTAGAACATCACAGGTATCACCATTTAAAATATTGCAGCAACTTTGACATCGTAGACAGTGCGGATAAAGGTAGTGTAACAGTGGCATCACTGGAATGCTACTGCTTTTCAACAACTAAGAGCGGCATTGTGCCAATCTCTAGTAGGTATATGTGGCATTCTACATACAAGAAAAGTGGCAACATAGTCTCAAAGTTGATTCCAAGAAAGCATCAAGTTTTTCTGAAACTACCTACCTACATTTTTTTCATCTTCAAGTTTCAAATTGTAAAAACGGAAATTTCACATGAAAAATGGCCACCACTAGCTCATTTGAAGAGTAATTTTGTTCAGTTTTAGAAAATGGTCAAAGTGTTAAAGTGATATGTATGTAGGTAGGTGGGTAGGATAATCGTTTTAATATTTCTTGTATGCATTAAGTATATACTTCTTATGTCATTGTATTTGTTTGTTTGTTTTTTGATGTCTGCTGCCTGCTGTGCCTACCACACCCTATACTGTCACCCGTCACCTATACTATACCCAACTACCTACCTTTCTACATCAACCTTTGCCCAATCTACTCCAATGCAATCTAACCTTGTATGTGATTGGACACACAGTGCCATCTGCTACAGAAACAACCGAACTAAGCTCGGGTTACTCTCCTAATTCGTCAGCGGCTGAAATTGAGTCTATACCTATGGCTAATGGGCAGTCTAACAAGTGAGTGCAACCCAAAATGCAATACAACACAACCACCGTATTCATAAGTACAAATTTAAATCAATGTAAATTGGTGAAAACTATGGATAGGTAATCTTTAAAAAACAATCACAATTGTAGCACCAACCCTGTGCAGCAAAAGGCAGGGCAATGAAATGGTGAAAAACACAATTTCACTGCAATTGATTGTTGTGTTGTTGACAAAAAGATTGGAGAAAATTTGTAGAAAAATAGATGGAACATCTGGAATGGGCTGAAAAATGTGTGAAATTTTTTGAAAAATGAGTGAACTTCCAATAGAAATCCGATAATTTTGCTGATTTTCCATCGAAAATACTTGATTATTTCCATACCAGCAATCAATTGACTTCAGTACCTAGCTTCTTTCTCTCCAAGTTGCCGCTGTTTTCTGGCTTTTCTTACTTTTAGTTTTTTTTGTTTTATTTCGCTATGTTTTGTTTTTTGGTCACCAGTAGACACAGAGTTAGTACAGGGTAAATACTTGCATACCTGTTCCCATACCCATACCAATATCTATACCACCACTGTTGCAGGAAAAAAACTACTTTTGCTTCGTGTAAACTTTCTGCCCACTTGACTGAAGAATCTACGGGTACTGCCATCTCGATGACACCAGCAGTAGCTGTGGTGGATGGCAATAAGGCTGGTGGGGGTGACGCCAGCGGTGATTTTCCTTCATTAAACACCAACACCCCAATTTCGTCATACTGTAAAACTTCACCGCCATCTAAACCACAAAGTGTCGGCACCACCCGACGAAGATCAAGTTTAGCGCAACCACCTTCTACAGCGAGCGCTGGGGGAGCAGCAGCAGCATCGGAACAAACTGAAAATTGGCACTCATCTCAGCAACATGTAAATGGTGGTGGCAGCATACGAAGGACTTCGGTTCCGGCTAAGCGCAATTCACCAGCATTTGTGCACCAAGACGAATTATGGTTAACCCAGAGGCAATGTAAATCCAAATGTTTGCTCAATTCTGATGGTGGTGCATCTCCATCTGATGGTTAGTATCCCCTATCGATGTGGATGTTTGAGGAGTAATATGGGAGGGTTGTTTTCATAGATTGGATACATAATTCATTTAAAAGTGCTAGCCACTCTGTGGATAGTAACCTAATTTTTGTTGTTCTGTCTTTTTGTCGCAGATGAAGCGGAAAAATCTGTCATGCAGAGGTCAGTATCGGAAAAAAGCCGGGACAAATACTCCCACTCTCATCATCGTCATCACCACCATCGCTACCACCACCACCAGCAGCAGCAGCAGCAACAACAACAGCATCACCACCACCACCACCATCACCATCACCATCAACAACAATATCAGCATCACCATTCAGCTTCTGTGTCTGAGTGTCACCCCACTGGTGCTGGGACATCAACGATGACAACTTTGAAAAAGCCAACACCTTCCCATGTGCAAAGCACGCCCAATGTTTTGGGTACTGCTATATCTGATGAAAAACTCGTCGACCTTGCCATTTTGCCGATATTTCAAAAATTATTAACCGAACGCAGAGGTGCAGCCATTGCTTCATGTCCCAACATTGCCATCAAATGCGATATCGTCGAATATTTATAGTATTGTGATGGGCTATGCCTCATTGCTGATGCCCGATCTAAGTACGCTACCGTTGTTACCACAATTTCGGCACTTGTACCATATATAAGATACAAGACATGTACCTGTATGTGTACTTATGTACATATGTATGTATGTATGTACTACCTACATAGGTATCAATGTACTGTATGTGTAAATGTACATAGGTACTTCTACCTATCTCTGTGTTCATGTTATGTCATGTTGCTAGTTTCATACCTACTTGGTACCATGGCTGTGGTAGGTAATTTAGAACTTACCACTGTTAACTTAGCCTTGCTGCAGGTATAGCTCAGCTACTTGACAGTTAGAGGACCAGGGATGCGAAGTAATCATTTGGTGACCAAAGTCCATTTTCGCTTTTCATTTTTTGGTTTTGCGCACTCAACTCACTCTGTAGACTTTTTATAGCCAAAGCCCCAAGTGTAACACAAGATGATGGCTAGTATGTAATGCTGTGGAATCTTCATTTTTGTGCCCATGTTCCTGTCCCCTGTCCACACATATGTATCAACGTCAAATCACAGTTTAGTTGCACAACTTTTATATTGAAGACACCAAAATACCTCGACCTACAATGGTAGATATGTAAGTAGGTAGATGTAATAATGCACGTAATAATGTAGGTATTCGGCTACCCTAATCAGAGCAATTTGGAACTGGAGCAGTTGTGGTCTTGTGTGGTTTGCAAGCAACAAACCCCATAGACATACAAATCAAAAGATGGATTGCAATCGATGTCTGAAAATGTAGGTTTTTGTTTTCGTGTTGGTCTTGTCAGTGTTTGCTCCTTCATGATTGTCACATTGGATCACCAAACCATAAACAGCAAACCAATCATAGGTAGCTGTTAGCTAGGTACTTATTACCACAATTCCATACTAGCTCATTCGTTAGAGAGTGTTTTCATGACTGAGTAGTGCCTATTGCAGTGCTCAAATGTGTTTTCATTAGCAGGCGCTGGTGTGAGCGCAGTTTTCAAATCTTCAAACTTGGTGTAAGTGCTCGTATCTGTACCCATACCCCATACCCATACCGGTATCCAATGGAAACAAAATCAATTACTGCACTACACCTTTCAAATAAAAACACATTTGACATGGGATGAATCACATGTATGATTATCAAATACTACTCACAAATAATGAATACATGCTTAATCTACTTAAATTAATTAATAAAAATCGTGAATTAAAAGAATTTGGTGAATATTAAATTATGCAAATTATGAAGTATTATAGGAAGTGATTCATTTAGGCTGAAGGCACCAAGGAGCCGTTAATACCCTCATAAACATAATATCTTCTTTGTACTGACACGCCGGCGTCATAATATGATTAACTCCGCATAATAATTCTCCCACAGCTCCAGCGTTGCCACTGTAGCTGTAGTAATACAAAGAGTGCCAACTAGCTGGTTAGGGCATCAGTCACCCCTACAACCCTACTCTCACTACCCAAGTCCAAGCACAATCAAACACTTGCAATGTGACGAGTCTGTCGCACTGTGTCGCACCAATGTACCATATCTGCACTCTGCAGTCTGCAGCAAACACCACAAAATGTGAGAAGTATTCATGTTGAATGTGTCGAGTTGTGTCCCATTTGTTCTTCACTGGCTGAGGAGATGTAAGTGTAGAACTTCATACATACATAGGTACCTCACACACATAACTATTTGCATTCTCGCATTTGAGAATACAGAACCGTACAACCATAGCTGCAGGAGTACAGGCCGTAGGCCATATGCGGTAAGCATGGAGTCTGAAACCGGGGTCATGTAATTTTAAATTCTAAGGTTGTGAATATTTATACCTACATACTATATCTATTTATAATATGTGAGTACTTAAGAGTATCTGAAGGGTATAAGCATATAGGCGTACATAGGTACCTGCAGTACTGTAAATCGTACAGTATACCCATATTTTGTACGCGTTTACATATGTAACTATCTATGTAGGTCTACATAAGTACCTGCTACCTACTTATTTGATTTAATTTGATCTTATTCGATTCGATTTGATACCTAGTAATCATTTTTTTATTTCATTTTTTTGTACATAGATTAGCGTTGTTCGTTGAACTAAATGTGTTCCGCATACCTACTAGGTACCTATATTTAGGCGTTTGCGTTATACGCATTTCAACTACCTACCACTTACTGTAATTATACCCAACTAGTTATCGCCATTTCCTACCTATCCAAGTGTTAAATACCTACATATTATTATTTTGTACATCTTCATTACTTAGGGTATGGTAGGGTATGGTAGGGTATGGTATGGTATAGTACAGTATGGTATGGTGTGGTACGGTACAGTATGGTACACGTATCAAAGTACTTACCCACCGACCTATTTCATGTTACGTGCATGATGATTGTTATTTGGTATGGTACATACTCTTACTTATTGTGTAGGTACCTACCGTTTTAGTATCTAGTATCTACTTACTAGTACCTAGTACCTACATACGTAGATGTAGGACCTAGGAACAAGGTAATTACAATTAAAAATTTTGGTGTACCTATATTTGTAGTTATAGTATTGGTGTTATCTACATAGGTACGACAACACCCTTAAGCGATACCAAAAGTCACGTCCATGTAACCATACCTATTTGATCTATCCATCTTTCATCTTATATGCATGTACGCAACCATTAGGTAGGTACCTACCTGAGTAGTGCGTATTGTGCAAGACGAAAGTTGAAAAAAAACAACACGAATAAATAAAGAACTCGTTTTTTTTTCATCTGTGTTTTCATTCATTATTACGCCTTTCCCCTCCCTCCCACCACCCCCCGTGATCTGCAATTTTCAAACTTTCGAAACATGAAAAAAAATATATTACAGAATCGGTTTGCATTTCAGCTGGTATGGTATCTAGGAATCTAAGTATATTATTTTAATGTCATGATTTAGCAATTTCAATTTCACACCACGGCCGCGTTCTGTCGCGTCAGTAGTATTTTTTTTTTTATACCATCATTTGTATGGATCCTTGAACAAACCTCACCAAAACCGCTGGGCCGATTTTCTTCAAACTTTTTTTAATATGTTCCTACCAACGTGTGTAGATATATCATCAAGAAATTTTTTCGAAATTTTAAAATTTAGGGTTCAAAAAATCAAAATACCACATTTTTTAGCCGTTTTAACGCAAGGTAAATGCAACGCACGAGAAACGCAGCAGCCTCAGCGATGACAACGTGTTCCTAGTTCAGTTGATAAGTGGGCGTGGCTAACTAGCTATGGTTTTCACTGCAGCAGGTTTCAAATCAAACCATCGGCGTCGTGTCGCATTATTTTTATATTTTATTCCGATATCCGAAATCCGAATTTTTAAAATTTTCGTCAATATTATGCAAACAGTTTTAGAACCAAAATCAGCTTCATTTAAAAAGAGGGAGGTTGTGCCGTAATTAATACCCAGTGGATTATTAAGAAAAATTATCACATCGCCATGCAAAATTAAAATTCTAATTTCTAACTCATCAACCTAAATTGGAAGTAGTTCGAGAAATCTTGGAACTTCCAAAAAATTTTCATAAGACTTTGGTGTGGTGAGGACGTTATTTAACCAATTTTTGTGCCATTCATTTTGGAATTTTCATCACATCTCTCAAAAATTGGAAATTTCGAGTTGGAAGAAATGCTCTGATTTCTTTCCACAATTTGAGAAAATTTACTATTAACATTGATGTTTTTTCCTTTTTTTGGGGGGGGGGGTCATTCCGAAATTTTCAAGACCTTTTTTGTGTCACGCTATTTTACGCCACCAAAAGTCGAAAATTTATAAATTTTTATATTTTTGAAATTAACTTATTATACATCAGAAATTCAGAAGCTGAAAATTGACTTGATATCAGAAAGTCAGGATAGCAGAAAAAATATCAGAGAGCTGAAAGCTGATTTTTAAATTTTGAAAACAAATTTTTATACTTTTGAAATTAACTTACTTAATATTACTATTTCCTAAAGTTGGATAAATCTTTCGGCTGTCGAAGACTATCTGTGAGTTTTCTCTCTTTTTTTGGTGGGAGGGGGGATGAAAGTGTGAAAATTCCAACTTGAATTATTTTAAATTTTACCAAAATTTGTGAAATCAATTTATTCAGACACAATTCAGACTTAATTTTGGGGGATGGGAGGTGGATGGTACTTTGAGTGAAGAAAGTTTGTACGTATTATTCCAAATTTATCGATGCAGCAAGGTCAACGCTTTTAAGAAATTGATTTTTAAACCTCAAAAATAAGTTTTGAAAGAACAAATTCAAAAAAATCGCGTTTGTAGAATTTGGATTAGGTAGCTTATTTTAAAATTGGAGAGAAAATTTTTTTCATTTTTTTTTTCAACGCCATGTACAGCAACTAAGGCTAGAGGCGTATGAGAGAATAATAACGTCAGAGAAGCAATTTTTTTGTGTTGGTGAGGAATTTTAAGACTTTTTGAATATTTTGGGAGTTGTCATCCAAGATTTCTGCATTTTTTGAAATAAAAACGAAAAAAATTTACGCCCGGGGGGAACGAAGAAAGATTTTTCTACAAATTGTTGAAGTAATTTCTGCGTTTTTTAAGTCTAAGAAAGCCTCCTTGAATCAATTTTCAATGAAGAAAACAACTTTTCTCTCTTTAACTGAGGTTTAGTTGCAATCATTTCTCAATATTTTGAAAGCTTTTACCTCAAGAATATTTTTTTCCATATTCTCATATTTTCCGAAGTTTTTGGCACAAATTAATCAAAATTCGTCGATTGAATCAAATTCACAAAACATAGCAACTCGAATAATATATTTACATCAAAAAATCCAATTACTTACACCATTAAACTTGAAAAATAGCTCTCAACTCTTTGGTCAGCTTAACCTTGAACAATGCATCCCTGCTAACATGAAGTATCTTCGGGAAACAAGCGAGTACTCTAGTCTTACCGAAAAATTCAATAGTCTCTTTATTATTACAATCATAATCGCCGTTCAGAATCACCCCCAGCACCGGAATATTACGCACCTTCAACGCTTCCAAGCTCAGCAACGTATGATTAATGGTACCCGGCTTCGAACTAGACACCAAAATCACCGGTATCTGGAGCTGTTTCATCAAATCGATCATCATTTGTTTATCATTCAACGGCACCAGTAAACCGCCAGCCCCCTCGATAATTACTTCTTCTTCGGGTAACTTGATCAGACTCATGTCGATGTAGCTGTTATCCAGCTGGGCTGCCAGATGAGGCGATAAAGGCTGCGAATAGCTGTAGATTTCCGGCAGGATCTTAGCACTGGCCAGCCTTTCGACAATTGCACTATCCACAGTCATCGTATTTCCAGTTTGGATGGGTTTGAAATACGTGTATCCGGTGTGCAAACAGAGCCAGCTGCTGATTAGCGTTTTACCTATGTCCGTATCTGTACCAGTTATGAATACTTTCATGGTTGGAGTTTGCAGCAACGAAATATACGCGGCGAAAATGAAAATGCGAGATTACGAAGTACGAATCTGATAATGACTGATAGCGCGAAAGTGAGCCGCATTAGGAGCGGTTTGTGATTGCATAATTAGCAGCCAATGAAGGTTTCGCGATTAGGTTATCTTGTAAAATATGTACCATATTGCAGACAGTTAAAAAAATTATGATAAAAACAGTATGAAATTTAATGAGTCGAATTGAATTTTTGAATTGAAAATAAAATGTGCTGAAATAAATACCCACCAAAGTTATATTTTTGAAACAAACATAGTCACTCCGAATCAGATCATAAATCATAATGAATGAGTGGCGATTTTGGAAAAGAAAATCTGAGGAAGTCCGGAAGTTCAAAGAATTGACCATATTTTTTTTTTCAACATCTTTTTTATACGAATTGATCAGAAAATCACAAAAATTTGAAAAGGGTTTGCGTCTCTTTTATTTTTATTGTGGCACGTGAATTTGAGAACTTTTTAAAAAATTCAGTCGTTTTTGAGTTGGACGAAAAAAAAGATCTGAAGATCAGAAAAATTTGAATAAATCTAAATTGAAAAAATTTTCAATAGATACTAAAACGTTTTCCAACCATAATTTTTTTCAATCCATGTTTTCCTAAAATTTTTCCAATTTTGATTTGAAAATACTTATTCAAATTCATATTCCTTGGAATTTCTTCCATTTCGAAAACTTATTCGATAATTTTAAAATATTCCTTTTATTTTTTTAAAAGAAATTTCAACTTTATTTTTTTCAAAATTTTATTTGACTAAATAATTGGAAGGAAATTTTCGGAACCTGGAATTGAAGGAAAAAGGGGGAAAATCAAAATTTCATCCACATACCTATCTATTTTTCTGAACGGATTTTACCAAAAATTGGTAGGTAGCTAGGTACCCTTAAAAAATCTCGATCTCTGGAAAAATAAACGGAAGTTTGACTTCTCTAACTTCCTTCAGAAAATCGCCCCTGTAATGAATGGCCATAATATTATATTTTTATCGAACTGCAGCGGTACGTTTTGGTGAGGGTGAGGGGATACTTTGGGCTATTTCACACTATTACGGGCCAAAAATGAAGTCAGGTCTTAGCTGCCTTCTCATTTATAATTATTCACATTATTTTAATCAATTTTCTTAAAAATTCCAAATAAATGACCTTACTTGTATTTTGAACAGATCAACTTTCCACTACAAAATCTTTCTTTTTCAAATAAAAGTTCTACAAACAACGTACTTATTTCTTATATTTCTCAACAGATCGCGTTTCGGTTACAACCGGTTGTTGAATTATTTTTCCAATGTGTAAACAGATGGCGCAAGTGCATCCCAAGATCTACGTGATATAAGTTGGCCAGCAACCAATCGATGAATGTAATTTATAATTAAAAGGTCGATTAGTAACATGCAATTTATGAATCACCTACATTTATGAGATAATTTTACTGTCGATGCGAAAAAAGGAAGAACTTTTAATTACCTACACGTTTATACATTTGAAAAACTGCGGATATTTTTTTTTTACGCGTCGTGAAATTGAATTTCATTAAAATTTATTACCAACATTTTTTTAATTTCATAAAAGATGTTCAAGTTTATTCCCCATTGTTTATTTTAAATCAAAATGCGAAATGGGTTTAAATTTTCATGAAAACTTTCAAAAATGAGCATACCGACATAAATTTTATACGTAAAATTGGTAGTTTCTCGTCCATTGAATTAATTGAAATCGTCATCCGGAAGCTGATAAATTTCGAATAGGTATGTTAATACATTTATTAGATTCATCAAACTAGATCACTCAATTGAAAAAAAATTCCATTTACTCATTTTGCATCACACTTTACATCACACAGATCGACCTTGACTGCCAATGTTATAATTAAAAATAACGCAGTTAATTAATACCTACGCCGAATTTGTATTTGTAAATATGTCACATATTACGCGAAAAAAGCGAACGCATTGATTATCCAACTTTTGTGATACCGTTAAATGTGCTTCGTTAGTCAACTAAAGTCTGCTTTGTGTTATCAGGATTATTTTTCAAGGTAGAGTGTGGAAAATGTGAAGATGCATAAGCGCCTGCGTGAATTATTCTCGATTACTTACACATTAGGTAGGGAGTTAGATTGAAAAAAAAATACGTATGAAATATGAAACTGTATGAGCACAACAAGTTATCATACAAGTATATTTTTTGGTCAATATTGCAGGAAGGTAATCTTTCCTGCAATTAGGCATCTGCTGGCGAATCTAATTCAACGTACGTACAAATATCAAATCGTCATTTCGAAGATATTAAAAGGAGAGCTCACTTTCTAGCGATGATCATAACATAATGACACCTTAATTGAGCAATTTTTGGCAAACCTTGATTGATCGAAGAGTTGGGTTGTGGGTTGATTGAAAAAAATACATACAATCGAAATTCTACTTACACATATTACACGTGTAGATGTCTGGTAGGGAAGTAATGAGTTACTTAAATCTGCTTCCAGGAAATTGGATAGGTATTTGAGGTTAATTGAGAGCAGAAATAATGGTCTTTTAATCAGAAATGGTGAAGTGAAGGGAGATAGGTATAGGACCTAAATTATTGCTAAAGATTTTTTTATCCTGGAAATATAAATAAACTTACCTATAAGGTTACGTAAACTGAAAAATTTTTCTTCTCAAGAAGCTGGAAACAAAATTTTCAATCCCCCTTCCCCATTCCTTCCATGTTCAACATATCTGAAATTAATTCGATTTTCATTGAATTGATAATGATGGTAAATAGAAATATTGTTTTTGAAAAAAAAAAAAAAAAAAAAGGTTCAAGGAAAAATTGAATAAGTATTCAATATTTCAACAAAATACATTTTCAATTTTGTTGAAATTTTTTTAAACTTCAAAAAATTAATCAGAATTGTTACCAAAATTCAATTTTGTCCGAGCTTATAAGAAAATTTCTCAACTGCACTACACAATTATATTTGAAAAATGATTTTAAAAAAACAGGGTTTTCGAATTTTCCAGTTTCTGAACGAGCGTAAAAATTTTGAAGTTCTCAAAAATTTAAAAAAAAAAATGTTTTCAATACTTAATTTCTTTTGGAAAATCGCGTTATGACAAATGAAAACAAAGAAACTTATCATGTTCATTATGATCAATTCTTTTTGAGGCTTTCGTATGATTTCTTGTACACTTGGAGGAAAATCATCATTTAAGGAGACACCTGTATCAAAATTGAACAAAAATTGAGAGTTTTAGTTTGATTGAACTTCTCAAAATAATATCACAAATATAAAAATAATATCTTGTAATTTTTCGTGACTTCGCGATATTTTGAGAGCCCACAAATTAGACAATAATTGATTAGATCATACCCTCCTCTTCCTCCTCCTGTATTGAAAATAAAATCCTCGATATTGATTAGATCTCTCATCAAATTTTTTTTCGCTTTATAAACACACTAAAAATGACATTTAGGGAAATCATATCATGAGCACACTGAAATTTTTTTTTTACAAGTTCTACAATTTTTGAGGCAATATGAAAGCTGAAAGGATTAAATTAAAAATCTGTAATTTTAACCACACCTCTCCGACGTCTCGACACAATTTTTTTTCAGTATAATTCCACTGAAAAAATCGAGTTAGGCCTGTTGAAGGGATAAAAAATAGATATATTTTTGACCAAAATGGAATTTCTTATGGGATTATTTCTCATTTGAAAATTTTTTCAAGGAAAACCACAAGATTCAAAAAACTATAACTGATATCCATTTTTTTGGTCAAAAAAATTGATGAAAAAGTTGCAAAAGTCGAGAATCCCTCCTCCCCTTTGAAATTTCAATAAAAAAAATGATGAAACTTGGTGATTATTAAAAGAAGGGACCTTGTGTAAAAAAAATCTGTCTTTATGGCTGTGTTTGATTCCAAATTTGGTGTCATTTAGACCAAAAACTTGAAAAATGAGACATCGATTTTTTTTACACACGGTCACTCTTCCCGGCGGGGTCACACATTCAATTTTTTCAATGAGAGAAAAGATGAAAATTTGAGTTTCGAAAAATTTTACAGGGAAAAAAATTTAAGAAAATTTTAGCGATGAAAAAACTTGAAATTTCTCACACTCAAGTTTTCCCAACTATGAAATGTTTTTCTTCTATAATTTTTTTTACAATTTTTCAAAATCCATCCCTCTAATAAAAAATTTCGTGAAAATAGGTAATTCCAAAATTTCTCCTCACTCGCATTCTTTCCAATTTTGAATTTTTAAAAAAGTTTCAATTTTATCATTTTTAGAATCTCTTTCAGCATTTAACACGAATAGAGAAAAATTGTTTTCAAGATAAAGTTGAAAAAAAAATTTAATTCAGACAATTTTTGAGAAAATAAAAGTAAAAACTGTTGGAAAAATTTTCAATCTCTGATAGGTACCAATTTTTGAAAAATTCGTGGTTGGAAAAATTTGGGAACTACTGAACGATTTTGGAACTACCGACGTAAAAATTTTCAAAACCGCCGACATTTTCAACAAAAAAAATTCATCCATCTCCGAAAATATTCGACTAGATACCTACCTAAAAAAAGACCATCACTTTTACTTCTTCCTTCTACTTCCACACCATTAAAAATCCAAACCATCACCTCGGATAAAATTAGAAACCCTTCTGATTAAAATAAAATACCAATTTAATTTCTAAGCCCGGTAGAAAATTTATCGCGTTACATTTTTACCATCACGTGCAAATTTGTAATTTTTAACGTACCTCACGCATTCAACTCTTATCTTTAATTGGAAATACAATAATATTAATAAGTAAGAAGCCGGTTTATACGTGATTCTTCGTTTCCAAGTGCAACGAGTCAATACTGACATACATTCCCATTGACCTCGTTTATTCGAGGATACGATGGTACTGGAAGTCTCCTCACTCCAGCACCGATGTTAAGTCCATCGGCGGCGTATCCACGGAAGACTGGATACCTCACTCAGACAAGTTCAAGGAAAGTAATCAAACCCGGTGTTGTTCGCGTTGTGCCACCTGTTGTTCAACAAAAATATATCCCGATATATTTTATTTTGGTAAGTGCGTTTTGATTTTTTTTTTTCTGCATCACTAAATTAACAAATCTATTCACGGATATGTTTATTTGAAAAATAACGCGTTGAAAATTATTTTTTTGTGTATTGTGTTCGCGAAAATGTCGAAAAAAAAACGTGATTAGAGATCAGCTTTATAAAAATATTTTTCGGGGAATGCAATTCCGAAGGTTTTATTCGATCTGACCCAGTCGTTGGTTGGATTACGAATTTTTGCATGTTTCGAATTTCGAGTGATTCTTTCTCGTCGCGAATAGAATATTTTTTGTTGTTTACGTGTATCTAATCGCCATAGATCGAGATGTTTTATCAACGGAACGGGTATGCCAATGTAGATCTATCAATATAGGTCATAAATTCCTTATTTTTAAACGTGTAGTTACTTAGCCGCAAATTTTGCACATTTTTATCCGCGATCTTGCGGAGTATAAAATTCCTAAACCGTAGGAAACGTATTTTGTGGTTTCCGTCTGGATCGTTTCCGAATCAGCTGATGGATCCAACTGGTTTAGAATTTCATCGACAATACTTGGATTATTTTTCTACAATTTATAAAAAGGATATTCGGTGAAGTGTTGATTTTAGGACAAAAAAGATATCTCTTTTTTCAATACTTTCAATTAATAAACATCCTTTTTTCGAACCGTGGAACGCACCGTGATAACCTGTAATTTGACCGAGTGACAATGCGCTTTGGTAACCAAGCTGAACATGGTAATGAATAAGTTATCGAAATTGGAGTATTTTTGCCACAGTTTCCAGAGACTTTTCATGGCTCCGGATTCCGAGAGTGTTTTCAATTAACTTTCTATTCCATTATACGATCCATAAACTCGAAACCGAAGGAGTTTTTCATTTTCGAGTCTGCAGGTCTTAAAAATCGGGTAATTTTATACGAAAAATAACCACGTAATTGTAGAACTACGTGTAGGTATGTTTTACGTAACCGTCGTTTAGATGAAAATTCATTATAACTGATTCCGGTAGGTACGACTCATAAATAGGGGAAAGTGATAGAAATAATTTTCCGGAAAGGATTCCCACAAACAATGGAACCGGTTGGTACAACGAGTGTTATCAGATTTACAACATGACGTCATCTAGTGCATCTCATCAGCTTATTCGGAGAATAAAAATTGAGAAATTGGCTTACGATACATCCTGCTGTTCTGGTCTTCGTGCATACTTTCCAGCATTACTCGAGCACTAGGAAGAAATCCCCACGGATGAAGAAATTGCCTCGTGAATAAGTTCATTTGTCAGCTCGATTCTGCCGAAGATGAATTCGATGGCTGTTCGATTACATCAGTTGCAACTTTGCTCAAAATTGATGAATCAGTTTTACGTTGATAATTTCACGCCGGATCGAACCAACGTGACTCCTACAACGCGCAGCTGGTCTGGTGGATTTTTTTTCCACCATCGAATGTCCTCTGCATTCTTCGGTTCATCGCCCCAGTGATCCTATTTTTCCGCATGTGCAGCTATGTGATCGTTGATGAACTAAATTTGCTGCATGTTTGATGGAAAAGTATACAAGGACACGGTGGTGGGATGATTGATTTAACGTGAGAGTATTCGCAGACTATACAATGAGATATGGATGACTGTAAGAAATATGGGTGAATTGGTTTCGTTTGATGGTTGAAGATTTTTTGTCGAGTATTGGTGAAATGATAGGGTTTTTATTATGGATCGTGGTTGGTCAGGTTTTGTACTGAGGAATGGAATTATTTCGAATTGAAATTGCTAAAGAGGGTAGGTATTGTGAATTTTTTTGAATTTAAAATAATATTTGTAATATTTTTTTCTGAGTGCTAAGTGAGGATAAAACTTCGGATTTTCAAATTTTTTGCAATTTTTATGAGAAATTTTGATGCTGTGAACTTCCAAGTACTTACTCATGGTCTCATTTGAAGGAATTTCTTCCCATTATTTCTCGACTCTTCCCACGTATTTCAACATTCCCCATCAAAAAAAAAAATTCTACAGTTTCAAAATAATGAAGAAGATAAGTAGAAGTTCTTTGAATTTTCCATACAAAATCGTGACTTTTGATTTCAATGTTTGTTATTGCAAAACTTCATCGAGAACTTTTGATCGATTTTTGTACATTTTTTTTTGAATTTTACGTTTTTTTAATAACTTTTTAAAACAATTTTCAAATTCTACATTTTTGTAATTTTTTTTTTTCAAAAAGTCATTGAATTTGGGACAATTTTAGATCCAATTCTAATTTTTCTTTGACTTTTATGACGTATTCAAGTTCTATATTACTTCCATAATCAGTGGAACTGTTTCGAATTTCACGACTTATTTCTGACTTTTGAAACTTTAAAAAATTCCTTTTCGATAATTTTCAATACCGGTATAAAACTCTCTCATTTAGAAATTGGTAAAAAAAAATTCACCAAGAGCAAAAAATCAAAAAAAGTTAGCAAATCAGTGATCATTCATTTAAAACTGATAAATTATCTGAAACTCGCTTAAAAAACTTGAATATCGAGTATGATAATTTTTGAAAATTCATCAAGAATTTTGCTGATTTTCTTCGGGCTGAAATTCTGACCTTTTCTCAATGACTTTTTTCAGATTCAAAATGAGAAAGTAGATACCTTGAATGTGAATAATGATTGATGTGTGATGTGCATTTTATGGATAAGCAAAGGGTTGGGTTGAAGAGAGGTGAACTTTTGGACATTTTCCGACAGTTTTTGGCAACAAAAGATTTTCATTACGTACAGAGCGGTATCACTTTTTTTTTTCAAAAATCATAAATTCTCACAGGATTTTTAGATGTTTCCTTTTTCGGTCATAAAAACGATATAAATTCAATTCTGAAAACTTTCCTCTCCTGCTCCTCAAGAACTTGAAAATTTGAATCCATAACAAAAAAATTCAAATAAAAAAAGAAAACCTTCATTTCAAAGCAACATTACAAAAAATGTTGAAAAATAAAAATTATCGGTATCTACTACATCATGAGACTAAAAATTGAGATTTTTCTTGACTAAAAATTCAAAAATTTATATGAAATTCATCTACATCTTCCATGTATCTCAAATTAACAAATTCTACAAAAATTTGAAATTTTTTCGACTTGCCTTAGGGCATCATGGTACATATGTATTCTTTTCTCATCAAAAACTAGTTTGAAAAAAAAATTATAAATAAGATTCTTTAGAAAGAAAGATGTAAATGATCTCTGAGCGGAGCTAGGGGAATTTCTTTTGATTTTTTTTTTATAAAAATCGAGCATAAATTTCGAAATTTTCTGACTTTTCTCACACTTTTCCAAGTTATCCAAGAAGTAGACACCTTCAGCTTTTAATCAATTTGAGAAGTTGGAAATAGGGTACATACCAAATTTCAGTAATTTTCGTCAATCAGAAACAATTTTCAAATTTTTCAGGGCAAATGTGACGTGATTTTGAAATTTCATTTGCCAAAATTCGAGAAAAGAACTTCAGCACTTGAAATTTTCGATTGGGTATGTACATACTAATTATACAGTCCACTTTTTTTAGGGGGAGGGGGGGTCAAAAGTTCTTCAAAAAAAAAATGTTTTCTTTGCATAAAATATTTTTGTCACTTGGGAAATTTTTTCAACATTCGCGTTCATTTTATGATTTTTTATTGCATAAACCTCTTAATACGACATACAAAATTAAATGTCTCGTCTAAATTTTGCAATTCCTGTCATCTATACTGTTGAAAAGCCCTAAATTTTGAAAAAATGTTCATTCATCATGTCTCCGGTTGGATACGTCTAGATACGTCTAGAACGTCTCACGTCAGCGAAAAAAAAACGAAAGTTGCATCTTGGAACTGGGATGAAAAAAAATGACGCAGCTTTACAATACGTACTAACTACGTTGACATAACATGTCACACTTGAATACATCTCATGCGGCGAACCTTTATAATTTTAGAACAATGCCCTCCATACATCTCATTAAAAGTTACCTAATGCTAATGACACATTCATTTCTCTCAATACCTGGGCAAATCAACGCGACCAAAACGTGATCATCAATCTCACATCTGATCATCTCCCTACTACAATCACGTTGATTTTTTAAAAATCCAGAAAAACCTTCGTACGAAGCAGGAGCACGTCTCAATGCAATCCATTTATCGGAATAAAATAAAACACACATCGAAATAAAGAATATACGACTTGATACGCTTCTGAGAAAGTCAAACTGACTTTCACTTCGAATTCGTGGTCTAAGTCTATAGAATAAAGAATCCGGCACGACGTCATGGACAATATTCCGGTTTATCCACCTCCGTTAAAAGTTTTATTCTATTGGACGGCGTTGTTTGAAATTTCATGAACGTTCGACGGCTTTATTAACCTTGGAAAAAGTTTCGTCCGGTGTTAGTTTCGGTGCCGGTGGAATCGGTCTACGGAGTATGTAATTGACATCAGAAAACAGTTCACTAAGTGATGTCAACATTACTTTCAAACGTTGGGCGAAAGGAAAGAACCCGTTTAATTACGTCTCGTCTCTGTACGGTTTCAGATGTGTAAAAAAATTATATTTTTCTTCGAAATATTTTCACCTTTTGGCGTCTAATACCTATTGTAGTGTACCTGAGTCCGTCATAGGTAGTCTTTTTTTTTTTAGAAAGTTTCCATTTCAATAGGTAGGTATGGTTTATGACCTTGAACTACTCGATTCCAATGTTAGGTGATGGGTTTGAAAAAAAAAAAATCGAATAACAGTCGGAAGATTAATTTTTTGTAACATCACTTTCTACCTTTGCTATGTCGATCGGTCATTTTTTTCACTGATTTCAATAATAAATCCACAGTTACACTATTTTCCAAAGAAATATTCCCGGTGAGATTTAAATGTGCGATCGAGTTGAATTGAGTACTTCTGACTGATAAAAAATTTACTACTTTTGAACGTTATCTTTTTTATTGCCTTTCACTTCGCGTCTAATTTTATTGAGATGATGACATTAAAAAGTAAACATTAAAGGAATCGTGGATTTTCAAGATACGCTTTATGCTGGGCAAAAATCCATTGAATTCTTTGATTTACTCCTCAATAATGATAATACCATTTGATAACATAGCGTTGTCATTCTTCGTGTAATGAAAAAAATCTCGATTCTTAGTCCATCTCAGACCTCAATTGATATAGCATCGTTTATGGGATTTTTTCATTTCTTCGTAAAAAGAAAAAAAACAGGCAGGTAGCTAAAAATTCAATTAGAAATTTTCAAAGAACATTTTTTATGCACCTACGTAAAATTTGAAAAAATTCTGTACTGAATTTGAATTGATTTTGGTTCCAGTTTTTTCAACTGTGCGAGTTTTTTAATAAATCTACTATTTTTTCAACATTTTGAAAAAAAAAAAAATCAAAAATTAATGCAATTGGTTTACTTGTTTTTGACAAAAACTTAGGTACCATAAGTCATTTATAAACATGCCACTGTAAATTCATAAACAGCACTCAAAATTCATTTAAATTTTACAAAAATTGGCAAAAAAATTATGACTATTGAGAAAAAAAAATTACGAAGAACCACCTAAAAATCCACAATTGCCAATTTTTTTCGAAATTTCACAGAAAAAACAGTCTAACTGAAAACAATGAAAAAATGATAAGTAGTTTAAAAAAAATTTAACTCGATACAATGTGAATCAAATTCGAAAAATTTACAAAAATTTATTTTGAGGATTTTTTTCCTCCACAGGAAAATATCAAAATCGCCCAGAGGCTCCGAAAGTCTCGTAACCGCTTCAAATTCCAAATTTCAGAATTTTTTATTCAACGGTCAAATGTTTAAATTTTGCTAGACAATGAGGTAATTTTGAAATTTATTTCCAAAATCCGCCGAAAGGTTTTTCGACTCCTTACAGCTGAAAATTTCTTCAGCAATCTTTATTTCATCTGATCGTAAAAAAAAACCACTTGTATTTGTTATACTCTGTTAACGGAAGTAATAAGATGCATACGACTACCTGGCAAATATGCATAGGTAGAAGTAAGTACCTAATGAATGAGTTACACTGACGACCTATTTAAATTGCATACGAAGTATATACCTACTTATACACATCATCATCTTTTCATTCATGTCGTACAAAATATTTTCAAAATTCAAAATGTCATAAGTGTTTCTTTACTTCAAATGAAAGTGATCACTTTTGATGCTCAACTCAGCATACAATATTGCATACCACGAAACAACATAACAGTATGGATTCTTTGACGTCGGATGAAAATTTTCCACAGACAGGAATTGTTTAAAATTGGGTTACCAATGGCTCATCTTTTTCACGTGTGAATTTTTAACAAAACGTTTGTACAATTATACGTAACCTTATATTATCTGAATTTTTGAAACGTGTTTCAATTCTATTCGGTGGACGATGGCCGTTGATAACAACCTACCTTAATATTATTTTACATTTTATGGGTTCGAGGATTTTCATGTTATGCTTTGAGCAATATGGTCGCTCGGAGAGAAGGAATTAGGCATTCGACAAGTTCAAAAAAAAAAATCAAGCTAAAAATTCACTTTTTGAATTTTTTTTTTCAATTTTTCAACATTATGAAAAAAATCGATCATATTCAGATAGAAATCTTGATTTTAAATGATTCCAGAAAAAAACTCGCATTCTAATCATTAAAAAAAAATCCACCTCAATTTCACAGTCTGGGCTCCGAGGGGAGCTTCTGGGGGCATTATATGGTCTTAAATAATTTTTTCAATATTTTGGCAAAAATATTTCAAACCACCATCAAATTGAAATTGAAAAAATAGAAATAATTTCTAAATTTTCAAATTTTGGGCTCCTTTGGGGGATTTTGAAAATATTAACCTCAAACCACTTTTTTCAATCTTTTGGAATAGGTAATATCCAATCAGAATTGATATTTTGAAAAATGTTGAAGAAATGAAGGTATTTTTGGGTCAAGTTTTTGGCCACTAAAGGATGAAATCTAAATTTCAAACTATGTCAGTTATTCAAGTAACAGATAGAATTTCCTATCAATACAGTAACAAAAAAAAATAGATTCAATTTCCAATTATTTGGTAATTTTTCAAATTGAATTTTTAAAGCCCAATAAATTGATGATAAAAGTAGTCCTATGAAGATGTTTACCAGTTCGTTTCGAAGTCTACACGCATTTTGAAAAACCACCCCTCCTTCAGTTCAATTTTCGAAAAATAAAAAAGCAAAAATATCGCACCTTTTGATAACAAAAGCATAATCATTGAATGATGTTCAATTTACCTGGTACTATCGCTTCATCTGAATAAAGAATTACTCGTACCAATTCATGAATACAAATTACATTTTGATAATCTGCAAATTTCAAGACATGCATATTTTCACACTCATCTTCGGTGATTATTTATCCAACAATTTCGAATATGTTTCAGAACAGAGTTGAAAATTGCGACCTCAAACCGATCGAAGAGAAAAAAACGAAGAAGCGTCAAATTCTTAGAGAATGAAACTCTCTACAGTATTTGAGCTTTTATTGATATTTCTAATCATCGCATTCGCCGCTTCGAAGTACGTTGGTAAGTTGATAACATTCAATTTTTCAAAAATGAAAATAATTTTTCAGTTTTAAAAAATATTTTAGTAACCGAAAACGCTACATAAGTAGGTACGGAAATGAGTACAAAAAAAACTCACAATTCTGGCAAAAATTGCCGGGATCTTTTACTTTGAATTTGATTGGAAACCTTCTGGAATAAAATTTAGCACTCGAGAAATACAGAGTGTGATATTAGGGGTCCTTAAAATGATACTACTTTCGAAAAAAAAAAAACACCTTTCCTTTTTTTTACGATTAGATACAATGCCATCCATGTGAACTCTTGATAATTCCCTGAAAAAAAGGATCAGAGCTTCTATTTTTTTCCTGACCCATTGACCTTGAAATTTAATACGATTTTTGGTTCTCTGCTGTTGTAGATCGCAAATTCAAAGATTTATTGAATTCATTTTACCAATTTTTGGTAAATGAAAATTGGTAAAATAAACTTTTTAAAAATCGAGTGAATTTTTTATTGTCTGTTAGAATATTATGACGTAATTTTTCAAAACAAATAACGAAATTTTCATCAACTGCACTCGAAAGTTGATTTTTATAAAATTCCAGTTGACGAAATTTCTCCAAATTTTTTTCAACTGCCATAGTTCTCTGAATCAAATTTTTTATGATCAAAACAAAGAAATCCGAATTTGAAAAATCAAACAAATGAACATACCGAAGACAGTGTTGGCAGCCCTGGTACAATTTTTTCCGTCAAAATTTATTTTTGAGCATTAAAATTTTTCAGCTTAATTTGAGATATTTTCGTGAAAAATTGTGATTTAAATTGAAAAAATTGTTTAGAAATGATAAATTAAATAAAAAATCGAAATATAAAAGTGAAATTACCGACACATTATTAGCAAACTTTTACATTTGAATCGCTCAAATTCACATCCAGCAGCGAATACGCGTATACCAGCAGTTCACCCAAACGATTAAAACTAGTTTCGATCTCTCCTCGCTGAAAATTATCAGCCAGATCTCTTAAAATTTGCATATTTACAATACCACTTGCCATAACTTCATAACTCTAAAATACTCGATATGCTTTCAGATCCAAAAGGCGGAACAAAATGGAAATCGCAGTTGGAAAAATCCACCGATAAAGACAATAGAAAAGAAAGACAGAATCCACCCAATCGGTACTGTACCTGTTCAAATTTAACATGCAACTGTTGCAGAGATTTTTCACTACCTGTTGTTCCAGTTAAAGGACCCGGTTCGTTAACGTAATTAAATCTAATTCATTAATATTACATCCTAGACTGATCTAACTCGTGCCTAATTATCCGATATAAATCCAAAATTAAAATAAAATTTCAAAATGATAAAATACCACACAAGAAAAAAAAGTCAATTGGCACAATTTTCCATTAGATAGCTGAGTGAGTGGTTTTAATTCTCGAAATTCATGTATAAGAACCAGAATGAAATCAATAAGTATCAAATCGGTAATCCCATGCCCATTCATGTTGAGGTAACAAACGTTCGTCCATGATACGTGATAATGTCATCGTGATATTCCCTACTTCCATCGGCACATACGAGGCAATGTGGATATTGTTTTTGAAATTCACTTTCACTACGATGCATTCTTCGTGTGTGTATTTACTTTCTTATATTAACATCTGTAAACAACATCCATTATATGTTCAATTCGCCATCACAATTTAACCATTCGATATGATTTTAAAAATATAAATTATTTTTCTCGACAGAAACGGGAAATTCTCGCATGTACTTAACGTAGATACATAAAATCATTAAAATTTACGCATCGTGGATAAACATAAATTTTATAAAAAATAACGGATAATTTTTAATAGTGGACTAAAAACAGCGTTGGCAAAAAATTAACATAATACGTTACTTTACAGTTTCGTGTAAAAAAAAAAACCTCTCGAATTCATCAGTAGGTATGTAGGCTCAACTACCTGTCTAAGATGGTATTTCGAGAGCAATCATTAGCCCAGAATTTCCGCATAGCTTTGCCCAAAACACCTGCACCTCAAATATTAAACGTCATTAATGACGCGTGAAAATTAAAATAACTGATTATACTAATTTAACTTTTATTATCACTCTCGACACACTGGTGATGTTTAATGAGTCGTCCTGAATTCATTTGTGAAAGAAATGCAAAGTAAAATTTTCAAGTAGGTAAAAAATTAGCATTCAAACAGTAAAAAAAAAAAGCCTACCGATAAAATATTGATTGCAGTGCGATACTAGGGTAACTGTTTTTGCCATTAGTTTAATGACAGTTACGACAAAAATCTAATCATTTGTTATGGCGAATTGAACATTCGGTGTGAATTGTCGTAATTTTAACCGTTATGATTTGTGTGCCAAATACCCGAAAATAAATCGATCTGTGGCCACGTGGTATCAATGTTTTTAAGAGAAGGTATAAAAAAACTCGAGTAATTCAATTGTAACTTTTTTTTAGGTGTATTTGAGTAATGCGATTTGTACCTATTGATTTAATTGTTTGATTGTTTCAGGATGTGCAAGTCTCAAGTACGTCCAAGGAGATTCGATGCTGGTGACTATGAGTTTTGGTGATAGGGTGTTACGAAATGTTACAATTTCCGGTGAGTTGAATGATATATCTATTAGAAGTTTCAGGGTGGATCGTTTCAAAATTTTTTTTGGAAAGTCGAAAGGGGGATGATCAGTAAAGTCAATAAGCTGTGTCTGTTTCATATCTCTCTTCAACTCGAAATTTTTCTATATTCGAATAAAAATTCAAGGTATTTTTGGTGGAAATGTTCAACATACCATTTCTTAATTTTAAAAAAATTAAGCGAATTTTGAATTGGAAAAAACAGAAAATTATGAGTAATGATGAAAAAAAAAAAAAAAAAGAAAGAAAAGAAACAAAATTAGACAAAAATATTGGATCTAATTTGAGAAGAAGAAATGTACTTTCAGAAATAAGAAAATAATTTTGAAAGATGTTAAAAAATATAAAAAGAAAAATGGTTGTAGGAAAAATGAAGGTATATTTTGAAACGAAGCTGAAGAAAATGAAACAAAATTATTCAAAATAGGATACATTCCGAAAAAAAAATATATATATGGAAAAAATCAAGGGTATTAAAAAGTGTCAAAAAAAGTTCGAAAAAGAATGTGTTTTTTGAAAAAAAAAAAAAAAAATAGAGTAGGTTTTTAGGAAAAAGGAAAATAGGAATAGGTTTTTTTTTTATAAAACAGTGGAGAAAAAAACAGTAAGAAGAGTACTTTGAAATGTTAAGAATGGGGGGAAAATTTTAATGAACCATTAGATATTCATGTTTTTTTAAAAATTCCGTTTCTCATTTTTAAAATTGCTGAAAAACAAGGTACCTATGACAAAATGTAGGAAATCAATGGAAAGGTCGAGTTCTGTATCAATGGCAACATAGGGTCATTCGTCAGTGGACATCATAGTTTATAAAAAAAATTGTAAGTCTAACAAAATGTAATATTGTGTCATTGGTGGGCATAATATTATTTGACCCGAGAAACATTACGTTACTTTTCAAAAATCAACTTTCAGATGTAAGACGTATTTCATATCCCTGTCAAAATTTCTAATAATTTGAAAAATTACATAAATTTTGCTGCACAGCAATACCGAACACCTGTTTCGAGAAAATACCTATTTTACATTATTTTAAAAAAATTACGATAATTCAACTTTTTTCACTTTTTTCAATTTTCAAAATTGTTCAACGATGAATAAATTTTACATTAAAATTCCATCAACCATTTCTCCGTTTTTTTTGTCTAATCAAATGTTGTGTTATCATATTTTGGAGAGAGGGGGAGTCATTTTTTAGAGAAATTTTTGAAATAGAAAACTAAAAATGGGAAAATAACTTGAATTGACCTTCTGACTCGATTGCGACTGTTCTTGAGCCTATAAAAAAATTACGATAATTCAACTTTTTTTCACTTTTTTCAATTTTCAAAATTGTTCAACGATGAATAAATTTTACATTAAAATTCCATCAACCATTTCTCCTTTTTTTTTTTTTTTTTTGTCTAATCAAATGTTGTGTCATCATATTTTGGAGAGAGGTGGAGTCATTTTTTTTAGAGAAATTTTTGAAATAGAAAACTAAAAATGGGAAAATAACTTGAATTGACCTTCTGACTCGATTGCGACTGTTTTTGAGCCTATCTGGAGTCTGCAGCATATGTGAATTTTCCTAGAATTCTAAGTTCACTCTAATAACTGATTGTTTATATTTTTGTCTAAAAAAAAATTATAAGCAACGATTTTTGCAATTTCCTCAACTCTTAATTTTTTATTCATTTTCAAAAAAAAAATTGAGATAGTAACAGAAAAAGATGGGACGAGAAAAATAGCTGTCGATGACTTTTTTTTGAGATAGAATAAGTAGATATCCATACCGAGAGTATTTCAGAAAAAAATCAACACATTTTTGCAAGAATTTTTAAAAATACCAAAAGACAAGATTTTTACTTTGTATTTTCGAGGTCTAAACCTGACACAACTTTCTCCCCCTCTCCTCATCATCAAATATCACCCAGTTTTCAAATGAAAAAAAAAAAAGGTGAAACAATCTACTTTGCTTTTTCAATTCCTACTGATTTCAAAATTAATTTTTTTTGAAAAATCCAATAACTTCTCATTTTTTCTCCAGGTAAAAAACCTCGACCAATCTGCATGGGTCTGCCTGGAGGCATATCCAAATTCTGCGGCAGAATCTATGGTATCTCCAGAGATGGTGACCAAATTCGTGCTTGCCTGGGTCTCGAATTACGTGCCCTAGATGATGTCGAGGCTGCTCTACGAGTATCCTGCTTCAAATTTGGACCCAAAGGCATCAACGTCGAGCCTGGCAAACCAGTACCAAGTGATGAAGATGACGACGATGACGATGATGATGATGACGATTTTGATTTACCCGGAGATGATGACGAAGATGACGACGATGATGAAGATGATGATGTATTTGGCTTAGAAGATGATGACGAAAATGAGTCAGAAAACACAGTCGAATCAGGAGAAGCCGATTACACGGGATTTTCAGCCCTCAGCGACGAATTTTTGGACAGCTTTTTTGAATCAGACTCACCAAATAAGAAAAAAAAGAATAGTGCGAATAATGTGAATGGAGTTCCTATCAATTATAAACCTCAACAAATTGTCACCTCAAAGCCTGTGGCCACCACTGCAGCACCAGCCAAAAAAGCTCAACCAAATAGAGTAGTGACCACAAAACTAGTTCTATCTACACCTTCAAAACCATCGAGAACTGAAAAACCTGTAACAACTCCAAACTTATCTTCAGATAAAGTCTATATTTCTCCACCATCTGATAAATTATACATGACGAGTTCGGAAAAACACTCAACAACTTCTGATAAAACAATTACCACCGATTCAGAAAAAATAGCATCAACCATGGATAAAGTTTATATTTCTCCATCACAGTACAAACCAACAGAACGAATTCGCCCTCAAACTATCAAACAATCTTTAGAAAGCTATATCCCAACTGTGCCTCAATTATCTACTGAAAAAGTGTATACATCTCCTCAGCAAAGTTCTACAGATCGAATCTACTTGAGTAGTTTAAGTCAACAACAGACCACAGAAAATAATTATGTCTCAACGATGGATGATAAAGAGCAGCACACAATTAGCAATTATTATGTACCAACGACCCAACAATTCCCATCTACAGAAAAAGTCTACATTCCAGTGAATCTATCAACTCCAGATGGAGAATTTGAACCAGTTACTTCAACTTCTGTATCAGTCAGTGTCATGCAAGGACAAGGCACCAAAACTACCAACTCATCTGATAATATGGTCCAAGTATCATCCAGTGAAAATTCTGGAACAGAATTTACTCCAGATAGCGAATACAATGAAGTAGATTCTGATACTAAAACCACAATCAGTGATAGGCTCATGGAAGTGAACACTGTAAGTTCCACTCTTCCTCTAAAAGTTAATCGTCCAACAACCAAGGCTCCAGCCAAGGAAGATGATGATGGTGATGAATTTGAAGATGTCGTTGATACTGCTGCCAGTGTCTTTGATGTTGAAGATGAAAGCAGTACTAAAAGAAATGATTCATCTTCTGAAGAATTAGATTTAGATGATGACTTGGAAGATAGTGATGAAGATCTAGATGAAAGTAATTCTAGTAATATTGTCCTCAGTAATGAGAGTGCCAGCAATAATGATTACGCTAATGATGATGACGATGATGATGAAGATGAATTTAGGAAATTTGATCTTCACTCTAAACAAACTATTACAGTATCATCATCCCGTGCACCGCCATTGAAAAGCGCAAGAACTCATAAACGTATGAATTTGCCTCCTACATTGAATCAAAAACCTGACGCTCCTTCTTTTTTGAGTAGTGGAGGTCATTTATATAAAATTAGAATGTCATCTGTGCAAGAACCTCAAAGTAGTCTTCCTAGATTAGGTAGATTCAATTTATTTGCACCTGCATCACATTCAATACCAAATCCTTTGAGTATTTTTAGTGCTCATCCGGTTCATAATGTTCCCTCAAGTGAATCGCCATCTCATAGATTTGGTATGGAATCAGAGCAAGAACATAGGAGTAGTCGAAACCATAAACGTATGAGACTTCCACCACTTGAAAGTTCCGAAAAAGTTAATTCGCAGTAATGTTACCCATTGTACTTTCCAGCTTTATTTTAATTGTGAAGTGAAGAAAAAAGTCATAATTTATCCTTAATGCATTTTTATTTATTTTAGTATTTATTTCTCTTTGTATTTATATCGTGTGAATGTAGATATAATTTATTTGATTTGTTTATACTTTCAACTTTTTTTAATAAAATAAAATAATCGATTTTACGCCTGAATTTTTTTCTCCAACAAAAATTGATTTGAATGAGAGTGATTTTTGACCATCTTATTACCATTAATCACAATCAGTAACAAAACCTTTCAAAATTTGATGTTCCAAATAAACTGAATGAAAATTGAAATTGTATCTTTTCTTTCGATGGAATAAATTTTTTTCAAAATTCCATGACTTTCAAAAATAATATAAATTTTGAAATAAATTTTTAAAAAGTAAGAAATGAGTTTGTATCCCACATTCCACATTTCGAAAATACTTATCGGATTTTTCAATTATCAACTTTTTGATCAATTTTGGGGATTTTTGAAAAGAAACTTTTAAAAAAAATAACACAAAACAAAGCTGATGCACAACAGCGATGGCGAAAGCTATAAACAGCAGTTTGAGAAAAGGCACAATGAAGAATATTTCCTAAAAAATTGTTCGCGATTAATATCCCGAATTTTCTACAATTTTTACTTCATTTTACGACAGATAATTCGGAGGGAGTAATTCACCTCTCGAATTGGAAGTAAAAATTTTTCAAAGATCTGGAAGAAAAAAAACAAGTAAATCTGTAATTTTAATCAAAATTGCAAACAAAAATTACCAGCGACCTGAAGAAATGCCATTTTCCTGAACTTTTCCAAGTTTTTCAGTCAAGTTTACAAAATTTTCCAAAACCTCGACACCCCTGAAAAATTTTCAGAAGGGGAAAACTGGTGACCAGGAGAATCAAATTCGAGAGCGAAATTCCAAATCAACTGACATAAATTGTCAAGTTCTACCAAAATATAAAGTTTTATGCTCCTCGATGCGAAAAATGCAGAAATTTACAACTCCGTCAATTATATTGGCATCAGCGTAGTTCTTTTAGTGGGGCATGAATATGAAGGCGCAAGAAACACAACGTTATCAACCATGGATGCAACGATTTCGGTGGGGACATAAAAGTAGAGCCCTGTTGACGGATACTAGAAAACTGGTTACGCAGACACAAACGAGCAGGTATACCGAAAGTGGTAATTAATGATTCGCAGACGACTGTTCGTAGGTAATTTCGAATATAACGTGGAAATTACTTCATTTCAATTTGCTCAATAATATTTTATAAACGATCAAATTAAATGGATGATCATTTATATCCTAGGAGCTAAATAAGATCAAATCCAATTGATTTGTATTCATCAAATGAAAATAAATTTGGAATGAGACACTGAAGAAAAAAACGATGTTCCATAATATCATCGATGTATTTCATAATATCATTGGTTGCATTAAAAAAACAACAACTCGGGAGGACGATTAATCTCAAAACATGTTCGTACTCACCTTTCACTTCGAATAATGCAATAACGAGTACTGCAGAGTGTTGTAGGTAGATCGAAAACGACCAAACATTTACATTACATATGCTAATATTCTCGAGTATTTTGGATTTGTTTTATTGTGTTCGTATAATTCGGTAGTTATGCCCACGAAATGAACGTTTGTTTTGGAATAGTCATTTTTTTATGGAATTTGTTTTTCAACCATGCTCAAATTTTAAGAAGACCTTTACAACGCGAAGTGCAAAAAGAATTGCCGAAGAGATTGCTCAATAACACTGTAAGTAGAATTTCAATCATTTGCACGTGGAGTATCTAGGTAAATAAATGAACAAAATAGACTGAAATTACCTATTGTTATGAAATAACCCCATCATCAAAATTTCAAAAACCAAAATTCGTTTCTCAAATTTGAGTGAATTTTTGAAAATTCAGAATTGCTTAGGTACAATAATTTTGTATAATATGACAATTTGATCAAATCAGCGATTTAAAAAAATGAAATTTGACAATATAGGTACCAAATTTTCGATTCGGGTGAATTCATTATAGAATGGCCAAGGCACTTCAATGTTTTTAAAGGTTTCAGTTTCGAAAACCAAAATTTTTATTGATTTATTTACCTATCTCCTAATAAAATTTTCGACTCAGCAACAAAAACTCTCAATTTTTAACCATAGGCAGATTACATAGAACATTATGGTTACACAGCAGAACACCACAATGTAATATCAGCCGATGGATTTCTCATCTCAGTATTCAGAATACCCAGCGAAGGAACTCCTATTTTATTACAACATGGTTTACTTCTCGCATCAGACTCGTGGGTGCTACAAGGACCAGAATATGATTTGGGTAGGTTCAAAAATCACATATGCGAATTACACGAGTAAAATGACAGGTACGCTTTCAATGTTTGAGCTGAGCTAATTATCGAATAATTTCAGCATTCATTTTAGCCGATAAAGGTTATGATATTTGGATTGCTGATAATCGAGGAAATACGTATTCAAGAGCACATCTCAAGTTATCGCCTAAAAGTGCCAAGTTTTGGAATTTCAGGTAACTCAAATGCTATTACGACTAGAAAAACAATTTTTCGGCTTAAATAAAATTGCAATAGGATAGTTTAATAAAGTGATAGGTAAGAATAATTAAAATTATTGGTTTTTATACTTCTGCCGCTGACTCGATGATGGGAGGAGAGGGAGGGTAGGACAGTTATGGTGGTGATTCCCAAAATTAAAAACAGTTTCAGGTGGTCCTAGATTTCCTGATTCGATTTGATCTTCATTTTTTTTCAGAGATTCAAATCTCTGAAAAAAAAGCAATAGATGAAAAAAAAACACGAAGTGATCCTTCTTGTTCCATTTTTTCTCAAAATTATTCTCAAATCAAAATGTTTATTGTTTTTCCAAAAGTTTTTTCACACAAAATTTTTCACAAAATTTTCTAAAATTCAAATTTTCTCCATTTTCTACTTGATTTTTTAAAAATATTTTCCCAGTTCAAATTCTGTAAGTACCTCACTTTTTCTTCAAATACACTGAAAATTTTTCCAACACTCGATAGTCTCGTACTTATTGATGAAAAAATCATTTCCACGCGTTGAAAATTTCCTCAGAAAATTAAATTTGAAAAATTCAAATTTTGTAAAATTTTTCAAAATGTTATGAATTGAGAAGATTTTTTAGGTCAAACCCAATCTTTACTGAGTTTGAAATTTAAAAAATACGAAAAGTTGAGAAATCTTTAAAAACAAGTTTGAAAACCTCATGAAAATACCTAGAACCTTGGAATTATTTAGATCAAAAGCTGCCATTAAGGACGATGAAATTCAAGTTTTGCTTTCGCGAAAATTTAAATAATCATGTCCGAATTTTTGCGAATTTTTATGCAGTTTTCACGAAATGGGATACTACGATACACCAGCAGTTATCAATTACATTTTACAAGCTACCAAACATAGAGCTGTAGATATAATTGGGCATTCAATTGGAGCAACTAATGCACTAGTTATGTGTTCAACAAGACCCGAATACAATGAAAAAGTTCGTTCGGTGATTGCCCTAGCACCAGGGGTATTTTTCAACAGCTCTTCTCAGTCGAACGTACAACAACTCTTGAGTCGCTATGGCCCTTATTTGAAAGTATAATACAGAGAAAAATTCATTATAAATTTCTATAAATTTGATTTAAAAATTCTGACGAAATTTGTAATTTCTTTGTAGTTCTTGCATGTGCATCATGGAGTCAACGAATTTTTTCCAAGAAATGATTTAGCAAATAGAGCGTCCAGAATCGTGTGTCGAGTCGACTCTCCCTTGTACCATCTTTGTTTATTTTACATGCAAAATGTTCTCGGTTTCACAAGTATCACCAAACAACATCATGTGAGTTTATTCAATTCGTAAAATCAAAAAAACAAAATTTTTTTATTCAAATTTTACTACAATCTAGTTTATTTAAAAACTATTTAGTAGTATTTCAGAATTAATTAACAATATCGAGGAATTTTGTGCGCTTCGAGATAATGAATAAAAAAAGTACTCAAAATCATTTTTCCATTTCAAATTTTCAGAAACCAGCTATCGACTATTCCAATGCAACGCCAAGAGGAGTTTCTTACAAAACTTGGGTACATGTTGCACAGATGGGCCAAGTAGGCAAATTAATACAATTTGATTATGGATCAAAGACAAATATGATGTATTATGGAACAAGAACACCGCCAGAATATAATTTAAGAGAAGTTACAGTGCCAGTAGCTTTGCTGTTCAGCGACGGCGATGTTAATATAGCTTCAAATGTGAGTTACAAAATGTAGAATTGGGAATAAAATTTCAGGGCAAATAATCCTTTTTTTCATTTTTCAGGATGTATCGATTTTGCAATCCAGATTACCAAATGTTGTGGCCAGTTATCGAATAGACAAGCATTCATTCAATCATTTGGACTTCATTTGGGGTGAAGAAGCCAGAGAAACCGTCTATGATTTTATTTTGGAAATATTCAATCATTTAGATAACGAGAATATCGATTCAGAAACGTAAACCAAAAATTTCAACCGTTTGGATTTTTAAAATAATTTCATCATTGGTTCTTCGCATTAAACAATATTTTCTTAATACGAGTAATTCAATTTTTCGTTTCGATTTGAGAATCTATCAAGGTGAATATTGAAAAAAAATAAGTCAACTAAAAAAAAAATCAAACATAATTAGCTTTTTATCTGAAAATTTAAAACTGACCATCGGAAATTTTCCAACTGAAAATTTTCTTCTCAATACTCCATTTTTTTTCTCTAGATATTTTTCATCTCGAAAATTTTTTCCTAAAAATATTTCTCACCCCAAAATTTTCATAACATTCATCTGTAAATTTTTTATCAACTCAAAAATTCAATTTCTCCCGACAATTTTTTTCTCAACCATTGGGAACGTGTTAGGTAATGGTGCGCTAGTGTCGTTTTTTACCTACCTAAATTGAAAGGGGGATAATCTTATCAGTTACATGTATTCTTATGGGAAAATCGTCATTTTTGAAAATTAATTAAAAATTCTGTTGGATCATTAGGAGGATAATTTTTTTTTAATGTTGTAATTTGAACCTTCTACTATGAGGGAAAAATATTCATTTTTCCTCAGTAACTATTAAAGTCTGGAAAAAAGATGTTTTCTTGACCTCTTTCTGTTGCCTTGAAGTTATCATAAAAGAGTAATAAAATCATCATTTTGAAGGAAAATGATTACTTTAAATATTTAAAAGTGGTTGTTTTGTGTATCAAAGATGATTTTGTTTCAAATTGCTTCATGGTTCTTCTTCTTTAGTGCTATTTTATGTGAAAGCAAAAGTCGGAATATGTACACAGAGGTATACAAATTTATATTATTCAAATGAGACATTTATCACTTTAAAACTCTATACTTGAACCACTTTTAGTTAAACACTGACATTCTAATCCAAGTTTTTCATGGAAATCAAAAATTTATTGAAATTTTAGTCCGAAATCAACTTACTTTGACATGGAAAAAACCTGACTTCTTTGCTGTACAAAAGGTGGGAAAATAAATACGTAATCACCTCAAATGAATTGTTTTGTGTGCTACAAGGTCCATAAAATATTATTTATTTCAAAACACCCCTTCAGCTTACTTAGTAATGTAATTATTTATTGCCAAAAATGACGATTTTTCCATAAGAATACATGTAACTGATAACAGGTATCCCCCTTTCGATTTTTATCAGTAGAGAAATGGTAGTTCCACGAATGCTCGCCAGTGCGCGCCTCCTTTGAAAACTCGGTCCCAATTAACATTTTCAAATTCTTTTTTTTTTCAAAATGAATATTTTTCAACTCCTAAATTATTTTCTCAACATCAAATTTTTTTCAAGCGGTTTTTAGGTCTCAAAATTTCAATTTTTGCTGCTCTAAAAATTTTTCTTCAAGATTTTCATTTTTTGGCTCAATTTTTTTCCTCAAACCATATTTCAAGTGTAAAATTTTCAAGATAATTAAAAAGTTGTAAAAATTTGGGTCGGAAAAATTTCAAGAAACTTGAAACATTTTTCAAACCGAAAAATGGAATTTCACGGTTGATAGTTTAGATAAAATATCCATACCCCAAAAAAATTTTATACCGAAAAGTTGGAGAAATTGAAAAAATCCGAGGAAAAAAATTCAAGTTTGGAAAAAAAATATCAAAAGCTGAAAAAATGTAAATCCAAAAGTTATATTTTTGAAATTCTCAGCTGAAATCCAGGGACAGCAGTTTTATTTTTGGACTTTTCATCTCTAGTTTGAAATTATACTTATTGTAAGGTACTGGACAATTGGTAACTCTGATTTTAGCATTCGAAATCGTATGAAGTGGTGATGAAGCACATTTCTGTGTTACCAGAGCAACTACTATCCCGAAAAAAAGAGCAGTACGCATGGGCTCGTTACCATGGCAAACCTACGAACCCAAACATCAACAATTCCGAATTCTCAGACTTCTTCAACAATTCGATTCCGAAAAATAACTATTTATATTAAATCTTACGACATGAGTGCCGATAAAGAAAGATCGGAAAATCGTTCGAGGCCACCCTCATTTCGCAAAGTCTCCGGTAACATTCGCGAAGAACCCGATCAACGCAGAGAAGCTTTATCCCTGGTCCGTCAAATGTCAGCCCGGCCACTGGACGACGACTCCGACGAATCCCTGGACGAAAACAACGACCGAGATGACGACGACGATGACGACGTCCAAGCTCCAGTTCCAGACGGAGCCTACGACCCTAAAGAATTCGAACGGATTTCGGCACCACCCGAGATAAAGGAGCTTTTCCAATATATTACCAAGTATACACCTCAGCATATTGACCTAGATTATAAATTAAGCCCTTTTATACCAGATTTTATTCCAGCTATCGGAGATATCGATGCTTTTATCAAAATACCCCGCCCTGACGGAGTCCCTAGTGACATAGGACTCACTGTTTTAGACGAACCTTGTACCCAACAAAGTGATCCGGCTGTTCTACAGCTGCAGCTGCAAGCAGCCACCAAGCAATCTTCGGCCAAACGGATTATCGTGAAGAAGGTAGACAACGCAGTGAAAAATTATAAAGCTATAGATCGATGGGTAAAGGATATTAATAATTTGTATAAGAGTAAGCCCTCTTCTTCTTTGGTGTATTCTAAACCTATGCCTGATATTGATACATTGATGCAAGAATGGCCTACCGAATTCGAAGAACAGCTCGCTAATATTGGACTGAGCAAAGATATCAATTGCGATTTGCTTACTTATGTTGATATTGTATGTGCATTAACGGATATCCCAGTTTACGAATCTAGAATCGAATCCTTACATTTGCTATTTTCTCTGTACTCGGCTGTAAGATCTTTAGAAATTAAGGCCGATCCGGCTACGACCGATTTAATCGATAATTAATGTGATTGGACTCGAAATGAAATTAATAAAATTATTTATTTCATAGATTTGTTTTTATTTCGTTTTTTTTTTTTTTTTTTTTTGAAATTGGTTACAGCTAGGTAGTTTAGATAAAATAAATTTTGCAAGATGATAAAAACTTGAGAAATCAATTATTTCAATAAATCGTCATTTTTAAAACGAATTGATGAGTAAATCATAAAAAATTCATAATTTTGAAAATCATTAAATTGAAAAAAAAAGATAGACTTGAAAAAAACATCATACGAACATTTTTCTCCTTAAAAAATCCGATGACAGATCGTCAAAATAACTTTGCATTCCATCGACCTTTTCCAAGTGAAAAATGCATAACCAAATTTTACAAATGAAGGAAAAATGGAAAATTAGGTGTAATATCTCAGGGTTACCTATTTTTCGTATTTTTTTTTCTCCCGAAAAACTCGTCAATATGAAATGTTTTAGAGATACGATACAGGCACTTCTCTTCTCTGATCTCTGTACACTGATGAAAATTCATTATCGCAGATTATCTGTTCTTATCAATAGGCATACGGGTAAATACTTTTTTTTCGATACCCATTATTCATTCTTTTTTTTTCAGGGATCACGTTTTATGATGTGAACTCAAGAAACCAAAGCATCAGATCAGAGACGAATACAAGGATCGTCGATGATTTTCAGATTTTCCAATAGAGATTTTAGTGGAAGAACAACAAATGAAGATAAGAAAAAAAATACGATCAAACTACGATTAAATTAGGTTATTTTAATTTCACCATGGACAATTAAACCATATTTACAAATACCTACAATGAAATAATGATCGTAGGAAGGGGGAGACCAGGAAAAAAAATCGAAAAGAAATCGAACTAATCTTACATCTGGAAGAATCGTGGGATGATTTGTGAGATGAAAATCTGAAGCAGAAATCAAAAATCTTCACCACCGAGTCAAACATTACCACGAACGTGATTATTCAATGTTAAATTACATTAAAAATCATTATTTACATATTTCGTATAACTGAATGGATCAGTGCATCTTGGTGTCATAAATTACAGACACCTTTTGTTCTCAAAAAAAAAATTGGATTTAATTTATATTGAATCTAAAATTATTGAAGAATTCATCTCAATAGCTCATTCATGTAGAATTTTAATCCTTAAAAAAATCAAAAATTTATTTCTTTCTCACAGAAAAAATCGAATTTTAAAAAATGACTTCGTATCTACAAAAAAACCTTCAACTCAAGTATTCATATGTAAATTTCGACGTAAAATCCAAATTTTGAGTCAGTTCTCGTAAGGATTTAACCCTTTGAAAAAACAAGTGTTAATATTCCAGTCAATGAAGGGTTGGGCAAATCTATCATCTTATAATTACTAGAGTGATGAAAAGAGTGCACATCATTCCTAAGATACCTAGAGATGTCAGAGAGAAAGAATTAAATGCACGATTGAAAAATATTGTTTACTGTTCCAGCACTAAGAACTGCCCAGTATTAGCAAATCAATTCCTTATCTTAATTAGATAAGAAATCTACCCATATTGCCTGCCTATACCGAACAGATTTCTTTCTCTCGCTTGACCACTGAAATCCGCTATTATTAACATTTTTTTTAAAACATAAAAATTCAATTGATGAAGAATCATGACAAATCCTCTACTTTTGGTGAAGAATATTTCAGTCTACCACCATTTTTCTCATAGACTTCAGTTATACTGCTTGTGATTGTTTCAAATTGCTCTAAATTTATTTTTTTAGCAAATTTTTATTCAAAAATGACACCCAAAGATGCACCCAGGAGGGTAACTATACTCGAATCTGTGAATGCTATAGCAGATACTATATGGAATGATGCAATTATGGTTACTCCAGAACCAGAACCTGAACCTGAACCAGCTGCCTCAATTAAGAGTGGCCACAAATATATTTCAAAGACCGAAGTTAGGTCAAAGTAAGTACTTTTTCATTTTTTTTGCATGCTTACATACATTTTTTAGCTTTACTTGCGTGAACATTTTTATTTCACATAGTTCGCGGAACTAATTTCCACAACCTATTGGTGATACCGATTACGGATAATGTGAAAAATTTTAAAAACTTAGTTGGGGGCGAACAGAATGAAACGAAGTGGCCTGATCAAAACCAAATATCTCGATGAACTGGTCCCCTTTTATACTCTAGGATCCAACTCTGTCACAGATTTTTCAAAACATTCAATTGCTATTTCTCAAATATGTACGAGACAACCTTTCAGGATGCCTACTGAGCTAACAAACGCTTTAGAGAAGAAACTTGGTCGAAAATTTCGGGGTGAAAATTGAGAAAATTTACCAACCAATATTATTTTAAAAAAGGAGAAATTTGCTGAGTCATATTTATTGGGAAATGAAAAATTTTCGATCAGTTATATTGAAAATGAAACACAAAAATTCGGGCTTGTTAAGCTATTTTTAAACTCCAAAAAGAACCTGATTCTTCAATGACTACATCTCTTTTTTTTTTAAAAAAAAGAATGATTCTTGGAAATTCTATTCGAGAATGCTACCGAGTCTCTCGAAATAGAAAGACAATTTTTTTTCGTTTCAAAATATCCAATCATTCGGCATCGAAACACATCATTTTGAAAAGTTGTGTAAATTTATCGTATCCGAGTAAAACGAAGACGAAATTTTTTTTAGGAAATAAAATTTCTTCATTGAAAATCGTGCTTTTTCCATTCTACTTCTTGTCTTTCAAAAAAAAGACGTTCCTTGATAAGCTCCCCTTTTTTCAAAAATAAAAAATCGAAAAATTTACGAAATTTACATTCAAGATTGTTACGAAGTCCCTTGACTAATGAGAAAAGCAATTTTATTCATTTTGAAAATACTCAATTGTCTGGATTAGAAGGGAAGAAGATTCAAATCACCATTATAAAAATAAATTGAGGTGAGATACTGAGCAAGAGCGAAGCGAGAGCAAAATTTTTTCGTCGCATTCTCAAATTTTCCCAATTTTTTCAACTTTTCCAAATCCAAAATTGGGCAAATTTAGGACAAGTTAGGAAAAAGTCTGGAATCCCAACTTACCCAACTTTTCGCAAGTCTGAAATTCTTTCCGGTCATTTCAAAGTTCCCTTTTCTTTTTTCTCGGATTTAAGATTTTTCACAATTGAAAATTTATTAAAATCACTTCCAATTTGGAATTTATGAATCACTGCCAACAACCCAATAATAGGAAGAAATTTATAAAAATAATATGCAATTATGATACTGTGATGGAAAAATTTTCGAATTGGATTTTCTATCGTTTGAAAACAGGGATGGAAAAGAAATGGAAAGAGAGTCAAGGTTACATCACATTAATAGTGGTGATGAACCCGATGGCTGTGGGCGGCCTCTGAATCTCCTTCCAGTATGAACAGAGTGGTTACAGAACTAAGTAGCATGCGTATTCACACTGAATCCTGGCATTAATAATGTTGCGTTGACCGCTCGTTGCATTTCAATCCTAGCGGCTGTGAAGTGAATAATAAAAAACTAATATTACGCGAATGGTGCTTTTTTCGTCATTATTTTTTGTAGAAATTGAAAAGTGTGGTACATTACGGACATTATGACATTTTGGTACGTAAATATCTTTGAAAATCACAGACATGCACAATTATTGAAATCAGTAAACACGATCACTCAAATAATACGATTTGCTCAAACCTATTGGAATGCAGGCATCTGATCATGTGTTAAACTGGTATGGAATCAAATCAATCATCTGGTAGTGATTTTTGGAACAAATTTTCGAATTTAAACTAAAAATAGGCTAAAAACGAGCCAAAATATTCATAGAGAAAAATTTTATGAATCGCAATCACCAATGACGAAAAACGAAAATCGAAACTCGAGTATTCTAATAATTTTGAATACTATTACACCTGATCTATAAAAATCACGTTTTGAGACGATTTCGAAACAATTAAGAAGAGTGACCGAAAAAAAAAGCAAGCAATGATTACAAAATTTTAAATCAATTTTTCGGGGAAAAAAAGGATGAAAATTCAATTCCAAGCAGAAATCCAAGATTATGAATCGATTTTTGAGACAATTTCGACTCCAAACTAAAACCAATATCCTCAAGAAGTGTGAGGGAAAAATCGAAGTTGAGAAGAATTCTCAACATCAGACGTGATATAAAAAATTATTTTTCGATTTACTCGCGGAGTTAACTCAACTCATGCTACCATCTCCTGGGATGGCACATTCCCCTTTTTACTGAAGTTTCACAAATAAAAACCAATACACAGTCGGAAAAATATGACGAATTTCGCCAAAATTGATTAAAAAATTGTAAATACACCTCTGCAAATTCCAACTTTGTGCCAAAGAACAGTAAATTTTATCATCTAAGGGATGTCTGAGGGGGTTAGATTGAAAATTGAAGACAGGACAAGAGCCAGATTCCGCCTTACACGGCCGGACCTTTTTGCACACTGGAAAAAATAATAATAAATTTCATTAAAGTACTATAATAACGCGCCCCCATTCAAAAATCTATTACAAAAAAGTAATAATATTTATTGCGATAATTGGTAAAATTTATTGTATAAAAATAAAATTTATTATGGGGGCGCGTTATTATAGTACTTCAATAAAATTTATCAATATTTATTTTTTTGAGTTCAGGGATAGAAAACTGGAACTGGAACTAGAACTAAGAACTGGGAAAAACTGGAACTGGAACAGGTTTTTTTGTACTTTTCAAAAAATGTTTTTGGTTTCTCGTGGTCGTGGAAGATCAATTAAATAGGTATAAAAAGTGATTAGTGAAAGTACTGAAAGTGGATGATTTACCTTTCAAGTTTCTGGTTTTTATTTTAGTTGTTGAAAAACTCAAGATCAATAATTGACTTCTTTCATTCTTTCAAGTTTAAAATTCCATTTTCAAAGGTAGATTATGTTTCATTGAGTTTTTGTTTCTTTCTTTTTTTGAGTTTTCTTTTTCTTTTTTAAATACGAATAAATATGAGAGTATGACGCGTGAACCTGTTTAACTGGTAAGCGATTTTTTTTTCAAGTCTACACGTTTTTTTTGTTCCGACTGTTTTTTTCAACATCAATTTTTTTGAAAAAGTCTGAATTTTTTCCTGTTCCTCAATTTTTTTTCCAACTTCAAAATTTTTGACGAAGTCTATCATCTTTTCCAAACTTAAATTTTTTTGTCAAGGTTACAATTTTTCAGCAAAATGTTTTCAACGTCACAGAAAATTTAAGTCAAAAATTTTTCCCATCCAACTTTTTTTTCATTTTTTTTTTCTAAATTTCAAATAATTTTTATAACAGAAAATTTTGAAGTTTGGAAAAGAATTTGATTCTGTCAAAAAAATTTTGAAGTTGGAAAAACGTGTGGACTTGAAAAAAAAATCGTTCACCAACCGACTTGAATCTGTAAAACAGGCTCACGTGAAGAACAATTTACTTTTGTTTTTTTGGAGGGGAGGGGGGAGATTTTCTACTTCTACTTCTAAACGTTTTCCATTTTCCCCCTGAGAAAAGCATTACAAAAATGATAGATAATCTCAGAAGTAGTTAAATTTCAACAAAAAGTATTCAAGAAAGAAATAGTAGCCTGAAAAATGAAATCAGAATGAGGAAAAATTTCTAAAATTTATACAAATATCACAATATTCAAGTTCAATAAAACTAGGTTTTTAAAAAAAAATCACAAAAGTAAAACAGAAACTGATAACTGAAAAAAAAATTATGTAAGTTTTTTTTCTAATTTTTGGGTAGTTATGTAAACAGGATTTATACCAGACATATTCTCAATCTTAGTGTTGATCTCTTGGTACAACTTTTCCCTAGATGTTTTCATCTCTTCAATTATAACTTTACCATCCCTATATGGTATAAATACCCAATCATCAATGTGACCTCCAGCACTTTGATTGAAGTGTATTGTGAGTAAATTTAATGCATACGGATTCCTAAGTTTCTTTAAAAAACTAATTCGTGTTTGTTCATCAGTCGCGATATACTTGAGTTGTTGTTCTACACCTTTCCAAATTTGCTGGTTTTCTTGATATCCGCATTTCAGTTCTATAGCATATTTGATGTTCAGGTTTTGAGTACTAATATGAATATCACCTTTCACCTCTCTCCCCACAAGTGGATCATCACCCCAATAAAATTCTTCTGTTTCCTTTGATAATATTCCATTGCTTATTAACATTGCGAGAAACCTCCTTGTAAGTTCAAATTCAGTAACTTTACTATTTAAAGGTGGCTTGTAATGTCGAAAACCTGCTCGATTCATGATCTCAACAGCTTCGGTAATATTTTCTTCCTGTAATACTGAGCGGAGCTTTGTAAACCACGCTACATCTTTCATCATTTGATTTTCTGTGCAGATGTAACAATCCAAACCATGTTGTATAGATTGATGTACTTCCATGTTCGCAAACCTTAAAAAACATTGTTCGTTTTCATATTTCCCAATTGTTAAGTATCCAGTCTGAAACATGAATACATGAAGTGGAGCATCGCTGACAAGGATATTATGCCGGTCAAAAAAAGATCTTTCTGAAAGACTAAAGCTGTCGAAATGCTCTAATGTTTTATGGTTTTGTGAAATTTGTTTTATGATATACTCAATTGATCCTGTCGAAGTCCAAAAATTTTTAATTTTAAATTCTCGTAAAGCGGAGATTACAGAAATTGGATTATAAAGTCTCTCAGGTTGCCCTAAAGAGAACACGTAACCATCGTAATACAATTGCAATGCTTCCATGATCTTATTCATTTTTACTCCTCTGGCATCCGCAAATGATTTCAAATTTGTTTGAAAATTAGTCTTAATTTCATTTTTTGTAAAACCACCTACTCGTGTTAACTCCGAGTGATGAGTCACGTCAACATAGTTATTGAAAGAACTATGCAAGGATGGAGGTGGAAGTGTACTCACACCAGTTATCCAGACAAATCCAATGTTGTGAAGGTTGCCTTTAATTTCTTCCAATAGATCTTCAATTACTCCAAATATTTCCTTTGCAAGAAGCCTATTATTATCTCCATAAACTGCAGAATTCATTAGATTGTCATACTCATCGATAATTATCACAACTGGTAGATCAAATTTATTTTTTAGCTCTGCAATTAAATCTGTTATGGTCACAATTTCTGAGGGGGCCACACTATACTTCACAGCTATTTTGTGTAGTCTTCTTTGCAATGCGTCTTTGAATGAATCCACAATTTCACTGGGTGTACTGCCACTTGTTTTATCATAACTTATACCCATAAAATCTAAATCAATGACTGGGTATTGAATCCATGATCCATTTGGGGCAGAATGAATTATATTACCATTTCGACTTTCATATATCTTCAATCCATAGAATAAACATTTTTCTCCAGAAAAGTAACTTTTCAGCATTTGGGCAAACAAAGTTTTTCCAAAACGTCTTGGTCGAGCACAAAAATATAAAACTTCTCCTCGATTTATTAAATAATCGAGAATATCTGTTTTATCGACGTATATCTTATTACCTTTTCGAATCATCCACCAAGTATTAGCCGGGCCTGGCAAACATTTTGCTTCATTAAGCAATGGTGCGATAGAACTTTTGACGTAAAGTTTCTGTGATGGTAGCTCATCTGCAGTTCAGGTAACAAAGAATATTATTAACATACATGGTTAATAAACATAAATTTTATGGGAAAAAGATGAACAAAAATTCAAAAATGTCATTCAAAACCTTTTCGAGCAACTTTTGAAAACTTTGAACCTTGAATTGCTTTGTAAACGCACCTTGCGATCGCTAAAAGTCTACTTGGTCTAAAACTCAAAATTCTCAAAAGATTGCTCAAAAAAATGTTTTGAATGACATTTTTGAAATTGTTTGAAAAATTCCACTATACCCTCATGTAAATTATACCTCAATCTACAGGAGATGGGCATAAGTCAGGTGACAAATTTGCACGCTTGAAAAAAAGTTATAATTCGTACAAAAAAAATACGTCGCATTTGGCATAAAAACTCTCAAAATTAACAATTCGACGTTAGGATCACAAAAAAAATCGCGAAAGGTGCTCAAATTGATACCCATTAGTAGCAATGCACTTCAGATACCAGCGAACATTCGAAAGATAAATGCATTTGAAATTATGGCCAATTCTTGACTGAAACTAAAGCAAAAGCAGTTTTCAAATCCTCAGTTTTTACCAGCTGATTTCAAAAAACATGATTCTTGATCATTTCCCAGATGCAGAAGTTGAGCAGGGTAAAGTCAGGAGACCTCAGGAACCTCATCCACTCTTCAAACATCTCATAAAACTTGTAATTTGGTGGTACTTGCCCCATTAGTATCAATGATCAAAATGATGTGAATATGATAAAAACCTGTCTAACCACTCTCATAGGCCCCAGCTGAGCCTACTGAAGCGCACTGAACAACATTTTATTGCTATGGTTATGAAAGAATCGCAGTAACCAACGCATGCATAATTTTCTGACAGTGTCACCTGACTTATGCCCACCCCTGTATTGAAAATACTTGAAAATTACTCCAATTTGAGGTTCAAAAATCTCAAAATATTCTCGGAAAAAGTTTTGAACGTAGTTTTTGAATTTTTTGTAAAAGTCTATCACACTTTCATCGGTCACAAGTTATTTTTTTGAGAGTAGTCGAAAATATTGGTCCAATTCGGGGTCCAGAGTGGATCAAAATTGCTCAAATCTAATTTTCACTTTTAGTTTTAGTTATCTCGTAAAATTTTAACACATATTGATCTGTCGCAACCCTTGATAACTTGTATTTTGATAAAAGGGGAAAAAATGACGCGTTTTCTCACCGTGCCAACCGTTTTTCGTAAACTTTAATTCAATGAATCCGGAATGAACCAGTGTATGCGCCGAGGGGGTATGATTTTTTTGTCCCACGGACCATTGACGTCTACAGAGGCATTATTGCGCCAAAATGGTCACATTTTACAAATGAATGAAAAATAGTCCGATTTGTCGTTTGTGACCAGTGACACAAATATCAAAATACCAGATCGCTAGATGCCCGTTTTGAAAAATGACCGAGGCCTACGCGATCAAACTTTAGATTGTACATGAGTGTTTACCTACATTATGTGTTTTAAATAGAGAAATTGTTTTTTTTTATATATTTTTTTCGGAAATCGTCATTTACAGTGGCGTAGCCAGACATGATCTAAAGGAGGGGGTCAGAACTTTCATAATTTTTTGGGAAGCTTCGAGTTTACATCCATACCGATTATTTTAACCTTAAAAACCAAAAATGATGACAAATCAAAGCAGTGGCGCCGGAATCTTTTTTGTGAAGACAGAAAACGGACATGGAGACCAGGAATACTAAAAGAGAAAGGAGATAGGAATCTGTTTTTTCGCATAGTTGCTTCAATTTGAAAAAAATTAATTTTTGAAAGCTTGAATACGTTAAATAGTTCGTATAACTGTGATTTAGATCATGTCCGAGCGAAGCGAGTGCGAAGATTTGAAAAATTTAGATTTTTAATGTTCAAAAGAAGCATATAAACTGTAGTTCAGTCATCAAATTTTACCAAAGATCTCTTGTGACCTCCTTCGATAGCTGTTTTTAAAATTCTATTCAAGCTTTATACCTCGGACCTCGGTAATGTAGGTATAAGTAGGTAGTAGGTAGTAGGTACACAGCGCTTATTTTTCAACACCGAGATCCACCCTCCCCCCTCACCAGTATTTCCTTTACTAACGATATAGGTTAGATAAATGAAATAAATGATTATTACCGTGTAGTGGCGCTGATGTTGATTTCTTGCGGAGTACAAAATTCTTTAAACGAGATAACATATTGCCCTTCCTAGAAGAAACTTTGCAGACTTGTTTGGGACCATCTTCGGCTTCACCACAATTAGAAGTTCTGAACTCATTTTCGGAGCCATATTCGGCTTCGCCCTTCGATTCGAAAATATCCTGTGACGGTAGCGTATCTGCAGTTACAGTTAACGAAGAATATTATTAACATGCACGATTAACTGATAAAAATTTATGCTCAATTCCTCATGCCTTTTTAATTAAATTCAAAGTAGGTAGTACGCATGTAATTTTTTCAATTTGTATCAACATTCAAAAATTGAAATAAAATAAATAGTCGCCAAATCCCGTCCGAAGGACTAAAATAATATATGTAGGTAGCTGCGATTTTGAAAAAAAAAAACAACAACAACAACAAAACATACAAATTTTTACAACACAGTTATCTATGCAGCAAAGAGATAGTAAGCAGGTATTTAGAACTATAATGATTTTGAACGAAAGATAGTTTGTACTTAAACTTACCAAATTTCAATATAAAAAGAAAACAAAGTAGAACTATACATTTTGACATTTTACTGTTCAACAGCAAACGTTTAACATGGAGCGTGGCGAAACTGAATAATATTAGGATGTTGAGTGAACGGTAAGAATAAAAAATATTCACAGATTCTCTTATCGTAAATACCATGGTTGAATATCGAATGATGTTTAATCACGCGATAACGATCATTTCGAAAGATACATTTCATAGGAACTTTATCTACTTATTGAATTTTCAAGAAAAATTTTATTTATTTTTTAATTAGTCTAGGCATAGAAGCACGTGCAAAAGTCCACTTCATTTAATGTTGTGAAGAACTGTAAAATCACCTAAAATCATTTCAAATTGTTTTGCAAGCCATCGTAGGAATTTATTGGAAACATAGGTGCACCCAAGGGGAGGGGGGCTCAGGGGGCTCGACCCCCTCCCCCCTTAAGCCCGGAAAAAATAATTTTTTGCTTCAAAAATGAGAAAAAAGCCTATTTTTTTGCTCTTCAAAGTATATTTTTTCAAAAAATTTTCGCCCTCGCTTCGCTCGGGCAGTATTTTAATACTTTTATTTCAAAACTTGACAATTTTTGATTGATTTTTCAGTCAAAAATCACCAAATTCTCAATAAATTCTCTGTTTGTCAGAAAAATTGATGATTTTTGATTAAAATATCAGCGAAAAATGACTCAATTTGAAATTTGACCCCTCCCCATTTTTACTCAAATTCTGAGCCCCTCCCTTAATTAATTTCTGGGTGCGCCTATGATTGGAAAAAGTATTTCTCAAAGAAAAAATATTTCTGCACGCCACAAAAAATTAATATTTTATTCATTGTCTCGCCTAGGCACAGAAATTGTGTAAAATAATCTCTTTTTGTAATTCTCTGAAAATTTCCAACTGAACTTTGACTGATAAATCACCCTCCTAATTCTTTCTATAACGTTCTCCAAGACTTTCCACTTCTGTACAGTTTTCTCAAATTTTTTTCTGCGAAAAACAGACAAAAAAATTGAAAGATGTAATTTAGGGCATGATCAGAATTTGAAAAAATTGTGCGGAAAAAGTCCCAAGTTCGAGAGAATCTGAAATTCGATAACGATTTTGAAACGAAAAATGTAGTCGAAAAATAAATTTAAAAAATTTGAGACATAGCGATAGGTACATTTAAAAATGTAAAAATAATTTCAAGAAAAAAATTTAATTTGAAAAATGTTTGAGGAATATTTGGTGGCCGAAAATTGGAAAAAATCGGAGGTAAGACAATTTTTTTTGTGAATAATTTCAAGAGCAACGCGATGATGTAATATTTCTGCAGTTGATTCACGTAATTTTAACGTAAGTATCACGAGTGCATAAATAATCCTATTTACCATTTTCCCCCAACGCTTGATGATAATTGAATTTTTAATAGGTTGATTATGACGAATTGAGGATTGGTGGAGAAAATAAGTCGATCGAAAATGGAAAGGATTACGTTTTCAAAATTTACCAAATTGATTGTTTCAATTCTGCTGATAAGTCTGAAAAATGAAATTAATTCCATCGAGCTCAATTGTACATTAACATCATCTCAAACGTACTTGAATGAAATTTTAGAAAAAGTTGAAACTTTTCACCATCATCGAAATAATGGAAACTCTTCGCGTCAGAGTTTATTTTATGGCGGCACCGGTATAAGGCACAAGGCTATATTACTGGGCTACGGATATGTAACGTGCAATATGGTTTTTATTGTATCTACGTTTTGTACGATTATCGAATTTTTTTCGTTTGATTTTAATTTGAGATATTTTTTCAAGTTTTTCTCCCATTTGTGTTTGGAAGTCGATTGAAAATTGTGAACTTTGGAAACAGAAGTGTGAAATTATTGTTGGCGAATTCGCATATCCACCTAGGAATTGTTTTTGAATTCAAATAATTTGAATGATTGAAATCGTCAGGTGCACTAAATTATGTATAGGTACATGTTTTGATAGGTCTAATGGTCACTCTGCCATTATTAGATTCTTATGAATATCGTCATGGCGAATTTATTTGATTTTTGTGAATGTACATTCTATGCATCGTGTCTACTTTGGCACCAAAATTCATTTCTTTAATTTTTGATGAGTCGATTGTACGTATTTACTATTTACCACCAACTGGCAGATTGACTCGATCGCAATTTAGCTCTCCTGATCATAGCATTTTTTCATTCGATGTTTTTATTTTTCTACATGAGTAGGTCAAGCAATTTTCCAATATTTTGTCAATAATATGCATTGAAATGGATAAAAAAATATTTCCTGTATTTTGACGAAAATTAGTGAGATTTATCATTTTTAAGAGGGAGACCTTTCAAAGAAAAAAAAACTCGAGGCCCCGTGTTCAGAAGAGGATGAAGCTAGAAAATTTCAAAACGTGATTGATTTTGAAAAAACACGATTTTTTCCTTTTTGTATAACTTCACCAGTTAGGAACCGTGATCGATCCCCCCCCCACACACTCGTCAATGTGATTTTAATTTCTACACTCTTTTGAACCATCGACTTCGAAATTGATCGCCACCTCTTTCCCTCTCCGAGGAAGTTGACAAGTTAGATTTAGAGGGTTTTTTGATTTTTGCTAAACAAATTGCTTACTCGAAACACGTTAAAATTGAACCAACATTTTTTTGGTCTTTTTATAACGAGTAACTTTTGATGGAATTTTTCCAAAAAAAAAAAAAGAAAAAATTCGTAGCAATGCTACCAACTACATTTTAATTTATGCAATTTTCATAAAATTCAGGTTGTCCATTCCGTGGATTAAAAATTGCATAATCGAAAAATGTTTTACAAGTCACTAGTTTTTATCAAGAGAAAGCAGATTTGTGGGTGGAGGGTCCCAAGCTCGAATATTTAGGGCTGAAAGAATTTGTCTTATCACTGCAAACGCAAAGGCCCTTCACACACGTTCGAAAAAAATTTTTTACGCAAAATGAATGATTTTTGTCTTCATTTTTCTACTAAATCGAAAATGTTTTACAATACCAATGATAGATATAAATTTTGCGTGTGAATGAACGAATGAGTAATTTTTTGTTGTAACGATTTGGTGGAGAAAAATTGAAATCATATTCGAACTCAGTCCTAAAAAGTAGTTCACTCTCTAAATTTGAATCAGTCAAAAATGCCGAAATTGAATGTTAAAATAAAGAAAATCAATTCACTAATTCTCCTGTAAATCAGTGATATTTTATGTATTTCCAATCAGTGAAAAATTACTGATTCAAATAGTGAATTTTGATTTGACTGATTGAATATCTAAGTCAAAATTTATCGATTCAATTAGTGAATTTTTTTCACTGATTCATACAGTGACTTAGTTTTGTCGATAATTAGAAGTGCAGACTTTAAAATCACTTTTTATCAAAAAATTTTGACTGACCACTTTACCTCCACGCAACACCGACAATTCGCCTCATTCACGGTAATTTGCGAACGTTATCCCTGTGGCCTCCTGGTATTTAATCTCGTTAACATGGGCGAAAAATCATACCTACCCATACGAAACATATTTGATAATGTCGTTCACTGAAATTCGTGATTGGAGAATGTTTGTTTGTTGAAAAGAGGAAACGGCAGACACGGAATTGTAGAAATCGGAAATCCGTCAGTCACGGTTGCTCAATTATGCATCAAAACCGTATGCTACGCGTACACGTATACACAGGTACATCTACATACGCGTATTTCATTTTTCACGTCACTAAGCACCCATCAGCAGATACATAGGTACAGGTATTAAGTACGTACGTGTACGTAGATACATATTTGTTTTGTGCCTGCATTAAGCACCGTCGTACCAGTACCTCAACCCCTGCCTCCAACTACTCATTTAAATCGCTATCAGTCGCATCTAAAAGGTAAAAGACCAACAACTTTTTAATAGGCGGCAAAATAAACGTTACACGTTACATTCGCATTAACTCATCGTTATGAATTCCCCCTTAATAACCAATTGTGGAAGTCATTTGTTTATTTCGTTGGTGTCGCTGGTGTTATTTTTCATTCACACATAATGAATAACGAAAATTGCATCAGAAATTGCTTTTTTTTGAACAGAAAGAGCTGTGTTTGGTAGCGAAACATCAAGATATTCTTCATTGATGGTCGTCTACTGGATTTATAGAAAACTTGAATTCATGCTAGGTACATCATTTCATGTTTTGCAAACCCATTTCATTTTTTTACAATATTTCTTGCTCAAAATTTGTTCAAAAAATCCCCCCCCCCCACTCATCGTGTTTGCTGATTTTAAAGAGAATTTGAAGCACCTTTTTTTTTTTTTTAGCAATTTTATTCCGATGAGATTTCATTTATTGGATGGAAAATAATTACCTACAATACGAAACCAGCAAAATTAAAAATTTAAAAATTTAAGTTGTCGTAACAAATTCTCGAAATCAACAGGCAAGATTTTGCGAGTCTTTAAAAAAAAATTTGCAGTAATTTTCTTCAACACCTTGAAAAAACATACGTATTCCCTGGGATACTTTCCTATATTTTTTTCATTATTGACAAAATTCTAATTGCTTTTAAATTGCATCCTCTTTCAGAGGTTACAATTGTATTCAATCTGTCTTTATCGACCATGAATTTGGCCTTAATCAAATTAGGATAAAAATTTTTGGAAAATTTCAAATCCATCAAAAAATAAACTTTGAACGAATTTTATAGATTTGTTCGCCAGTGGGTACAAAATTGTAGAAAAAAAATTCAACGTGAATGACGAAAAAAGGAAAATTTTCAGAAAAAAAATTCAAACATAAAATTATAGACATTCAGAATGAATTTCATAACATTTTTATTCATAAAAATTTATCAACATTACGAACGTTGCGTTGCTTGGAAAGAAAAACGATAATTGGATTCGGGCGAAGCCAGAGCGAAATTGTTTGGAAATCGAATACATATCAAATACACACAAAAAATAGCTGAATATGAATATTTCATTACCAGAAAATAATATAGAAAAGTTTTGAGCAAGCAATTTATCAATTTTCGACATAATTGAAAAATTTGGCCACGCCCTATCATGGAAGTTATAGAAAGCACCAGTGAAGTCTGTTGGCATAAATGAACCAAAAATGAAAAAAAGCATTTGGATAAAATGGTTAATTCGGACAAAAACAAATCATTATTGAGAGATCTTGACTGGAAAAGTCAAATAAGGATTATTTCGAATGAATGAAGATAAAAGCCTTTCTCTAGCGAAACAAAGGTGGAATTTTTTAAATCAGAAATTGAAGCTGAAAAATCATAATCCTCCAATTTAAAAATTCAAGAGGAAAATATCAAAAAATTCTTTTCTGATACGAATTTTTACGATTTCATGCCACTAAACTTAATTTTATGCTATGATCATAAAATCGATGACATATTTAAAATTGGCACTCCTGAAAACCCGGATTTCAATAAGTTTGGAGATTTTTTTCGACAGAATTCCTCAAATACCCTCCAAATAAATTCTCCTCTACATGCAAAAGTTTATAAACTCAGCGTCAAAATTGTCGACACGTTTGTCGATTCTTCATTAAAATATAATCCGTTTCTTTGAATATCCAGCTCGCCCACTCGAATTAAATTACTGATCTGGATTCAGCAACATTTGACAATATTATTCAGAGATTTACTTCGCCATTAGACAATGAGAAAAGTTGTAAAATTGATTCAACTTTCAAAGTACGTAGTCGAACTTGGGAAAATTGCAAGTCAGAAATAATTTCACCTCGCCCCTCCGGAGGGTGTATTCAGTAGAGTGGGCCGAAAACTAAAATTTTCCATTTCTGAAATGAACCCTGCGCAAAAAATGTAGACCGAGGAGACTGGAAAAATAAAAATTTTAAATTTCCTAATCGTTTCATACCTTTCGATCCTGCAAGAGCCATCAATTTTTAGGTAGCCAAAAATTCAAAATACATTTTAATCAGTTTTAGAGCTTATTTATTGACTATTTAAATCAAAAAGCACAATTTTTTTGAAAAAGTCCTCCTTTTACAGCTTTTTAAAATTTTTACTATTATTTTATTTACAGATAAAAAAAATTATAGAACACTAGATTTTTTTTTAAAAGTGCTTTTTGGTCTAGATGGTTACAAAATAAGCTCTAAAATCAATTTCATTTTTTTTTCGAAATTTTAGAATTTTTGGCGATTGTTAAAGAATTGAAGGCTCTCGCAAGATCAACAGATATGAATCAATTTCGAAATCTTCAATTTTAGTTTTTCAGTCTCCCCAGCCAACAATTTCTGCGCAGGGTTTCATTTCAAAAATCGAAAATTTTGGTCAATAAAAATTTGATTGGAAGATCGATAGGTGAGACAAAGTTGAAAATAAGTAATTTCCAGGTACCTGCTTACGATTAGTCAACGCGAAAATTCGAAAATACGAATTGAGAATTCTCAAATTTGAGGGACTTCTCTCCTTCGAATTTCAAAAGTCATAACTTCGAACTCGGCGAGATTCAATCACATGAAAATAACACCAAAAGTGAATCGATAACCCAATTTCAAAAAATAGGGGTTCAACTCCCTCCCATCCCTTTCTCCTTCTGTGGGGTTTATAGATTGCCTCCCATTTCAAATTCAACAACTCTCAACATCATTTGTCTTTCGCAACAAAAAAAAATTTTAAAAATGGAGAAATGTACTGCAGATGCAAGCATCGGATTACCTTCGTATCAACGCATCATAAATTCAATCACTAGAAGCATTTTCTTCATCATTATCGGGGTGACACTTTAAACCTAGTTACCTTGTACCTATCAACGCGTTACTTATTTATTCGAAATTTAAAACATTGGGCAATGCTAACGCTAAAATCCGCTCTATCTAGGTTTACAGTTTTTTTCTCGTCTCCTCTTTCCCTTTTTTTTCTCATTTCAACGTTGGCTGAAGTATAGCCAACCGAATGAATCGTGGTAAACGTTTGGAAAATCATCGATTCGTTCAATTAGATGGTTTATCCGAAGTTCCGGTGAAAGCAAATAGGTTCTCGGTCTGACTTACGAATTACAAATTTTATTTTTCGTCGCATTAGGTAATAAACAATTCACCTATTTTTTTAAGCCTGCATACCCACCGCACTCAAATACATAGCCCTAAATTTCGGCGGGTTCCATACGATGGTCGCATGACTGAAAATATTTGCTGTTGGTGCTTAAATTGTAAGAGACTAGCGCTTCGAATATACCCGGTTGGTAAATGCAAATAAATCGAAGAACACACCAGACCCTTTTGTATTTTCCAGCTTAAAAGTGACAGGATAATTATTTATCGAAATAGCTGGTAAATGTATGTTTTAAAATGAAAACAAAAAAAATTAGATTTCGGCCAAGATTAACGCCACTGTTGCGTCACCTTACGAAGAAGTAGCCGAGAAATAAAATAAACTTACTAAATGAATGAAAAAGCTTGAAGTCGAATCGCACGCGAAGTTTTTTTATCGTTGTAGTTAAGTAGATATCCTCACGATTTGAAACTATACGCTGACCCAAATTACCCTATACCTAACCTGATTTTCACCGGTGCTGCGATAATAGCCATCACAATTCCTTAGCCATCGCGTTATATAATGTATAGTTACACGCTCGTACCTAATCTATGGATGCATCTAGCAGTATGACACAAGTACCTACTGAAAATACCACCTACCCAGTACCTACTTGTATTAAAGAAATTGTAGCGAAATTCTGTGGAAAAATGATCACTTCAGTAACCTACCTGAACTGAAAAGTAACCATTTTTATGATCGATTTTCTACAATTTTTTCTAGTGAATTCATCAAAATGTTCGACTTTCACCAAAGCGTCCATAATATTTCAGAATCATTTTCTATGACTTTTTCGAATTTTCCAGGCCAATTTTTCCAACATTTTCTAGAATGGAGGGGGCGGGATAATTTTTGGACGTAATAAAATTGTACAGAAAAATGATCTGAAAGGCATGGTTTCCAAATTTTAAAAAAATACTTTTTACGATATTTTATAAACTCCTACCTTTCCAGCCGTAAAAACAACTCGACTCAAATTCTGAAAATTTTTGATCCCCACCCCCACAAAACAAAGAGAGGTAAATTCATAATAGAAAAAAACCTCATTTTAAAGCAAAATTGTAAACATTTTTTTGTAGAAAGAAACAAATCATGTCAAGATTCACCAAATCACTCCCCGTTCCCAAAAATAACCACCTACCACAAAAAAGTTTACCATTTCCACGAAAGCCTGTCATCTTTTCAGCCTGTCCCAATAAATACGAAGCAATGAGAAGTAAAATATCAATTATTTTGAAAATATATACCAAAATGATAAGCTCGAACGAAGCAAGGGTGAAAATTTTGCAGAAAAAGAATTCCTCAAGGTAAAGATTTCATCACCTTACACTCAGAAGATGATTCGTCTTCTTGAATTTTGACAAAATTCTCTGAAATTTTCAAGTTTTTCAAAAGGTAGACAGTCGATTTAGGAATTTTTCTTTTGTGAATAGAAAACAAAAAAATACCTAAAAAGAAAAGTATATTATGCTGTTTAAAAATTTAAAATTCAATTTTTTCCAATCTTTTTTTTCATGTACATCAGATAAAGACGAGTACTTTGGAAAAGATCAGAATTTAAAAAAAATTAGGTAATCTAAAGATGAAAATTTCAGTCCCTTCCCCTCAATTGAGTCATTTCACGAAGAAAAAAATCAATTTTTTAACAATATTTGTCAATTCTTCAAGAAAATTATGCAAAAAGTATGAGAAAGTAACTTTTACTTACTTACTTACTTAAAGGTAAATACGAATAGTAACTAAGGATGAAAAAAGTAACCGAGTACTTAAAAAGCAACCTTGCTCCAATACCAGCGTAGGGAAAGGAGAAGAGAGGGAGATACCATACGTTGTTGACGAATGAAAAAAAAATACGTTGGTACTGACATCATGTTTAGATATCGTAAAAAAAATAAATGAATAAAGCAACGAGTTTCTATACCTGGAAGTACCTAAATATTTACCTACTCATTTAAAATATGCGTAATTATAGTGTGCAAATTGGGAATTTGTAAATAATAATACTTACATAAAAAACATTTCATTTGTTTGCAGCGATACACGAAGGAAAAAATAGAATGCTTCAAAAATTCGTTTTACTGTTATATTTGGTTCTATCAACTGCAAGTAAGTTGACACATTACGACTTTTATAAATTCAAATAAACCATAAATTAGACTTGAATTCTGTATGTTTTCCCTCTACAGTGAATATTTTCGTAATGGTGTTTACAGATTTTCAAAATTCCCGATTCAATTCGTAATAATTTCGAGATTTAAAACCTTCTCTACGTTTAGTTTCAACCATGGGAATAAAATTTCAAAAAAAAATCATTTTACCAACATTTTTTTACGAAAATCGTGACCTCAGAATCGTCGAATTTTAGATTTACAGGGTGTTCAAAATATTTTTAGATCCTTACAATGCAGATCTAAAAAAAATTCTAATTCAATTCTGAAAATTTTTAAACCCTCCCAACGTTCTTGCAATTACAAATCAAAAAATTAAATTCATTGCAAAAAAATTCAAAAATCTGAATTTAATATAGGAAAATTCAAAAAGATCTCAGATCCTCATATTCAGGTTTAAAAAAAATTCGCCTTCAATTCTGAAAAATTTTGAACTCTCCCAACGGGGTCCCCGCAACAGAAAAATTCAAATATTTTAATTCATTACAAATCAAAAAATTGAATTCATCACAATTCAAAAATCTGATTTTATTACAAATCAAAAATTGAATTCATCGCAGAAAAATTCAAAAAGATGAAAAATTATATTCAAGCAAAGTTACAGACTACAGGGGTTTGAAAAATAAAACAAAATGATTTCAGGATGTTTACCAAATCAAGTGAAAGAAAATTCGGAGTTTTTTGGGTGAAAAATTGAAAAAAATTGTTCACATTTTATGGCTCTCCCCCCTCTCTTCTCAAAACAAATCAGTAAAATTCATAAATCCACAAAATTCCCTGCTACCGCTTCAGCTTTTATCAATGAATAAGAGAATAAGAGGGAAAATAAAAATCATAAAAAAAATACTTCAACTATTAAACACTGAAAATAAACCATGGTCAATAACTCCGATTAAGACAATTCGCTATCTTCGATAAATTTGCAGCCATTTCGCAACTTTTCCGCGACTTTAGCGGTCAAAAATCTTATTTCGCGACTTTTTCGCGACCTGTAGACACCTTGATACCTGCATTACGAATATTCGTATTCACGAATTAAGTATCCATTAAAATTAAATTTCATACTTGCTTAAAACAAGTTCACGTGCTGATATGATTAATGATAGGTAGTTTCATACAGTGCAATGCACCCTTTATTTCTTATTTCGTAACCTCCCCTTCTGAAAACGTAAGACCTGACAGCCAAGTCAAGTGTATTTTGAAAAGCACTTACATATTCAACCCTTGTTATAAGTACGGGTGGTTTTAAAAGTATTGATCGTCACTTTTCTAAGAATGTTATACCTGTAAGGTACCTGAAATATTATAATACCTAAACCTTGCCCACTAACTAGACCTACGTACTCGACTACGGATACGGAATTAGAAATGTTCTCGGTGACGCTGACGTAGGAACATGTTCATTAAATTTTACGTAGGAAGTTATTCGAGAATCACCAACTGATGTTTTTTGATCTTGGAAAAAATTGAGGAATTTTTGGATAAAGTATAAAAATTTCATAAAAATGAAGAGTGATGTTTTTCGAGGATTCGTGAAAAATTGAGTGAATGATTCATCCACAGAAAAAAATTATTGGAAATGAAATTTTTGGAGTTTGGTGAGGGAGTAGGGAGAGAATAAAGAAATGTGAAGTCAATGGGTGAAATAACGTTTCATCGTTGGAAAAAAGCATTCTGTAAGAATGAAGTAGGCACCAGGATGTCTCAAAATGAGCTACCGTTTTGTTTTATCAAAAAAAAAAAAGACAGAAAGAAAGAAAGAAAGAAAAGGAAAAGATATACCCAGCTGAACAGTATGACTCTCACAAATTTTCGCTCGCAAATCAGTTGACCTCTCTTCATTTTTGCTGACTAAAAAATTCCATGACTCTACTTTTAGTTTTCAAAAATTCAAGAAATTATTTCGTAATTTAAAAATTTTAGATGGGCAAAAACTGGCAATTGATTTCACTTCGAAGACCTCAACAAAAATCTTTTGTTTCTACGAAATTACATAATTTTTTTTTTTGTATTTTAGAGATATGCAGCGGTCAATGTGGAAAAGAAGATTACAAAAGATGTGTTATGCTAGCTGATCCTTTGCTTAGGGATGCCCATCTCATCTATCCGGATAATTTAAAAGATGTAGAACACGTTTGCAGGTACGACATTAAATTTTTCTCATCATTTCGCATAGACAAACAGAGGTCAACGAAGCTTCAAGGGGTTCAAAAACTCGAGATGTTCGGCAATTTCTGTTTTTCACCCCTGGAAAACTTTCAAGTACGAAATATTCAAAAAAAAATTTTATATCTTTAGAAAATGGCAAGAGTTCGTAGATTGCGTGAAACGATACACAGATCTGTGTTTCACAGAAAACAAACGCAAAGAATTCAACAAAGCGGTGGAAAGTCCAGTCGACTTGGTACATCAATTGTGTACCTCTTCGGATTACCAGCAAGGTATGCGAAGAAATTGTACGAAGTATATGCTCACCCACCATTTATAGTTTCTGCACGTGTGTTGCTTATCGATTTCAAGGGACAAAAAGGGTTGACTAAATTATATTTCAGACCATTTCTTAGAATATTTTACGTTTTTTTTTCATGTCATAAAATTAGAGCAAACAGCCATATTGCTATAACTTGTTAAACCTGCCGCTAATTCATCATTTATTCATATTGACCAAAGTAGGTAAAGGTTGTCTGTCCATTCGTTTTAAATATTCAATACTTATCACCGATTTCAGTTCGAAATTAAAAAGTTTTTCTATCATATTTCTCGGTCAAATTGAAAATCAATATTTTACCAGCGATGGAAAACTGAAACTGGAAAAAGCTGAAAGTGGCACTGAATTCTAGTTGGACATGAAAAAATTAAGGAAAATGTCAAAAGATTTTATAAAAAGACAATTTCTAAAAATTCAACTCCTTCAACAAATAATACAATTTTGAAAAATCATAATGAGGTCCATTTCTTATTTTCGAATCATCTAATAAAGATTATTGTTTTTTTTTTTTAAATTTATTAAAAAACAGCTTGACCTTTTGGTCAAAAGATTGGGACTTTGTTTGAACGTCAGATACCTTGCTTTGAGCCAAAACAGGTGTTCTTTTCAAGATCGGAAATAGGTACGTAATGAAAGAACTCGTGTCCAAAATTCAAGGCTGTACAAATTTTTATTCCTCTTTTCTTCCTGATTATTCTGACTTCTGTAGGTATTCAAAATGTAATTTCACAATTCTTAAGCAAAATAAGAAAGTTTCACTGGGTTCGAGAGAAAAAGACAATACCTATGAGGCAAAAAACACTCCCAAACTCAAAATAAAAAAATTAAAATACTCGAGAAAAAAAATGAAATAAAAGAATACCTAATGGAAAATAAATATAGACTGAATGAAAAATAAATTTAAAAAACTCACCAATTAGATGAAAATTCGGCACTCACCTGAAACAGAAAAACAAATTGTGGATCAGTTAATCAGGTTATGCAAATGGAAATTGTTTCAATTAACGAGACTATTAATGAATTTTGCTGAACGGCAAATTGACCTTAATTATTTGAGAATGAAGGGTGAGGAGTGAGGGAAGGATTTAACCCTTTGGTGCCCGGCGAAAAACTAACGGATGAAATTGAAACATTTTCACGTTGCTGAAATACACCAAAGACCAATAGCTAAAAGCTAAAAAAATATTTCCTTCGGGTGAATTCATTTATTTGGAAATGAATAGCTTTTAAAAATCTTTGAAATTTGGCTATATTCGTTTCCAAATTTACAGAAGCTCCAACTGACCTGAAAATTGCGCCAAAATGTAAAGGACTGAAAATTTGGTAAGGTAACGTGAAAATAATATGTATTAGTTCAAAGGTCAAATCACCAGAAAAAATAAATAAAAATGAATCCAAAATTTTTTCAAAAAAAGTGAAACCTTTTCCGCCGGAAATATCAAAATTTGATCATGCTGAAAGCAAAATTTTCCGATAGAAAAATATTTTGTGGTAAATTCGAGACATTTACAGAAGGAAATTTGTGTAAGTATTGAATAATATTTAGAAATTGAGGTTCAAGGCTAAATTTGACAAAAAATTGAAAAAAATTGATAAATTTTGTTCAAAAAAAGAAAATCCAAAAAAATTGTTTTTGATATTCCAAATCATGTACTTATAATTTGAAAAAAAAAATAATTTCTTACTGAAGTTAACTCTTCATTAATTAATAAAGAGTGAAAATTTTCAACGGAAAAAAATGTTTCATTTTTTCGATAAATTTTTCTATGCATTTAAATGGGCCTTAGTACGATCTTGAAATCTGAATTCCAAAAATTATTAAATGCTTATACGAATTTCCTTCTGTAAATGTGTCGGTTTTCCCACAAAGTATTTTTATAGCGGAAAATTTTGCTTCCAGCAAGATCAAGTTTTGATATTTCCGGCGGAAAAGGTTCCACTTATTTTTTAAAAAAATTTTCGATTTCTTTTTCTTGTAGTTCGATCTTTGAACAAATGCGTATTATTTTCATACTATTTGATTAAATTTGCAGTCCATCACATTTTGGCGCAATTTTCACTTCAGTTGGAGCTTCTATAGATTTGGAAACGAATATAGCCAAATTTCGAAGATTTTTAAAAACTATTCATTTCCAAATCAATGAATTCACCCGAAGCAAATATTTTTTTGGCTTTCTACTATAAGGCTTTGGTGCATTTCATCAGCGTGAAAATTTTTCAATTTCATCCGTCAGTTTTTCGCCGGGCACCAAAGGGTTAAGAGAATTTGAAAAAAGACTAAAAAAATCAATTTTTCTGCTTTAAGGTAGCTGAATGAGCTGAATTAAAAAATTATTGATTTACAGTTCTGTCAAAACCCCGAAAAAATTTGTAATCTTCTAGAGTCGGATCAATGAAGGAGAAGGGGTGAAATTTAGGTCAAAAATTTTGGGTTTAGCAAAAAAAAAATCGAATTCGATGACTTGATGGTAATTTTTCTCCGAGAAATTTTTGGCATCGGTTGAAAGAAAATAAAAATGGTTCGAATCAGAAGATAAAATAAATAAGTTTAATTAAGAAAATTGATTATTTACTAGAATTATAACCGGGAACTAGAAAATTTTGAGAACTGAAACTGATATCATTTCAATTTTCCATCTCTTGTAATTTATTTATACCCTTAGAAATGTTTCCGGAATAAATAATTTTCAAGAAATGTATACTTAGTACTATAGGTAATGGACAAATAATCACTTGAAAAAAGAAAAATTTTACAAAAAAGGTACCCAATAAACTGTCAATTTGATACACGATTACGTCGCTTTACTTAAAATGATTTCTGATCACAAATTGAAGTATATTCGTCATTTGTCATCGACCATGTCGAAAATTTTTTGACAGAATTACGTCATTCAAAAATTATTACGCTAAATTTAAACGAGGAATTTTTTGATTGAAAGCAATTTTCCTCACGAAAATTACTCATCTTTTCAATAATAAATGAGGAATCTTAATACTAGAGCAGCTGGCAAAATCACTATTACACCTGAACGAAGAGTTGCCTACATAAAGGTCGACAAGGGACAATGGAAACGCAATACCCAAAATATCCAGAAGGGATTGAATGGGCGAAGCGGTGTTGCCAATTTCATAAACTCATATCTTTTTGATTCCCCCCCCCCTCGAAATTCATGAGTAGGCAAATTCAGTATGCAAGGATTATTGATCTTTATCTAAAACTCTAACAAATGCAATCGTAAATTTTAAAATATCTCAATTCTCAAAATTTTGGATCTTTTTTTTGAAAAATACAGAAATCGAAAACAGCTAATTTTTTTTTAGTGATTCGTAATCAAAAAAAAGTGAGTTTGTATTTTCTAAAAGGAGTAGAGCTTCAATCACGACGTAAATGGAGTGTTTCATTCGTTGGGCATTTTTTTTAACCAATCAATTTTTCTTTCCAGAAATTTCAAGTCACGCTATTTAAATAGATAAATAATTCACTTTCAAGAGTAAGAAATTTAAGCTAATTTTTCAGATGTAGAATTAAATGTTTGTAATCTAATTCGCAGAATATTTGAAACACGCACCCTGTATGAGAATGACATTGACCGATGATTCTCACTGCGGACGTCATTATCGACATCTAGTTGGCCAAGTATCAGGAGAACCAGCCACACCAGCACTTTGTTGGTAAACAAAAACCGAAAAAAAATTCTATAAAAGCTTTGATTCAAAGTCATTTCAACTTTATTAGAATTTTTACATATAATCATGTCTCTTTTTGCAGTTCACATTTTAGATTTCGAGAATGTTTGCTGGATCAAACAAAAAGAACTTGTGATAGAGACGCTTCTCCATTTGCGAAACAAATTTTGGATAAGGCCATGGGATTTTTGAAGGACCAGTGTTCGTCTTACAAGTAATTATACAAGATACTCAAATAATTATTGGATTTTTCGTCTTTCTTCTAGTTCGAAAGTTGAAATGTAATAATTTCTCATTTTTTTCTTCAGACCTGATCATATTGATTGCCCTGGTTCAGAATTCTATTCTGGTAGCAGTAATCGTGTTTCTCAATCGTGGACTGAGCCCACTGCGCGAGTATCCCCAGAAGGGAACCCAATCTGGTCAGGAGAGGAAAAACGTAAGTGAACGATGCGAAAACTTCGTAAGATTTTAGGAAACCAAAGGCGAACTGGTTATGCAATTTAATTAACGGCGATGGAAATAATTGCATAGCACACAAATAGGGGTCAATGAAATCAGATCTGCGAATAAATTCCAACAATCCCTGAAACTTTAGAACAAAGTTTCAATTCAATTCAATATTTTTTTTTTCAATTTTTCATTATGAGAAAATACTCATGCCAACGAAAAATAATCTCCTTGTGTTATTCTTTGCTGAAATTTCCATTTGTAAAAAAAATAGGTAAATCCAGAAAATTCACGAACGAGGATTGAAAAATTTTCAATTTCCACCAGGGGCCAAAAATTCCCTTATCGCACTGGAGCCATTGATTTTATCCAATTTTTTCAACAATTGAACGATTTTTCCTCAAAATGAAAATTTTCCTCCAAAATATAATTTTTTTCAAAATCGAACTAATTTTTCCCCAAATGAAATGTCCATTTTTAACGAAGTCTGACCTCACGGCGACAGGTACAACAATGCGGAAATACAACAACTGGCTGACTCAAATTTGGACAGCCACGAGTCCGGAAAGTCAATCAGCAGAGAATGTTGAAAGTACCAGAACAGGTTACAGCAGAGGAATGAGCTGGGATCCCTCCACCGATCCAAACACATGGAAAGTTTCCAACTCATTACAAACGGAATCATCATGGCCGTTATCTTCGACTCAAAAAGTCACCACTGTCAACAATTTGCTAGTCGATGAACCGAATCAGCAAGGCTTATCAAATGAAAACAATATGGCAACGTCTGTTTCGAAAATTGATAATTTTGTGTACAAATTTGTATTCATGATTTTAATTTTGGCAAGCATTTGATACTTGATTATAATTAATGAAATATAAGTACCAATAATTTGTAATCTGGATGACGATTCTGTCAATATGAGTCAGTATTTGTATGTATAAAGTTACACAATCGTTGTTACCACATTTTTAGGTACTTAGGTATTTTTATGTTTAAATGACAATCTGGAGAAAAAAAAAACGCTTATGAATTTCAGACAAGCTCGGATCTTTAAAAAGATTATGAATTTATGGATGCATTATAATCATCTTTCTCAGAACACTCTCTTTTAGTGTTCAACAAGTACCCGGATATCCAAATACCAAATACTATTTGGATAAATATCCAAATACCCGGATAATTATCCGGATCTTACGGAAATTTCCGAACTGTTCCCGAAACATCCCGAAAATGGTTGAACTTTTCCGACAGCCTCAAAAGTCGTCTACAAACCATTTTTGAAAATTTTCCAATTTTCGTCCACCTCCTGCAATAGACGTTGCCTAATTTCAATTTTTTGTAATTTAATTTAGCACTCCTAACGGGATTTTTTTCAAATAGGGAAATATCCAATGAAATGCCTTCTTTTTGATTATCCGGGTAGTATCCGGATATCCGAGTATTTGGATAGATTTGAAAGATCCGGTTATTTGTTGAACACTACTCTCTTTTCAATACTTTATTGCATTAAAAAAAAAATATCAAAATTGAAACAGTTTTCTTCCAATAATTTGCTCCACTTCTACAGAAATTAATCAAGCATATTAAATTTTTGTATAAAATATGATGTAATCATCTTTTTTTCTTTTTTAAGTTTCAAACTATCAATCGAATTCGTATTGTTTTCAGATGAAAGATTTTTTTCTAATTACAAAAAAATACAATGGATGGCGACAACTTAAAACCCATCCGTTCTCCTCTTCCTCAAAAAATAAAACAATCGGATCCGAATTTGTAAATATGCATCTACCGAAATAGGTGAATATACCTACATTAACGTACCTAATTGAATAAGGTTTTTTGTGTACATATGTATGTACGTATGCATGTGTGCATTTATTTATTGAGTTATTCATTTTAATTCGTGATTTATACTCATTACCTACCTTTTCCGTTGATTAATTTATTAAAGGAATTGATATTTATTTATGTATAATTTTGAAGTTGGAGAAATAAATCTTTCAAATTATAATTCCAATGTAGATTTTTTAATGAAACACAGATTCTCATAATATTTAATGTTTCTTTCGGGATTGAATATGGAAAAAAAAAAATGGTCATAATTATCTAATTTACTCGTCTTTTCTAATCCAAAATAATTCAGGACGTGCAACTTTTTTCATACCAAAATCTCAGAAAGAAGATATTTTTTGAAATTATGACTTATCCTATTTTAACGAAAAAATTTATTCCAATAAATTTTCATTTAGGAAAGGACCTTGCAAAAATTTTCGAACCCTCATTCAATGAAAAATTAGTTTATTTCGGAAAAAATTACCTATTAAGTTTTTGAAAAAAGGTTACATTTTGGAGAAGAAATTCATTTTGGGAAGAATTGTTCACTTTTATTGTTCACTTTTTGAAAAAAAAGTCAAGGACTCTGAATTAATCTTTTTTTGCAGTACCAAAAAAAGATCAAACCTTTACTAGAAAAAATTTCAATGGGAAGAAAATCTTTACTCCAATATCTCGACTCGTTTTTATCAAAAATAAACAATTTTTTCAATCCATTCATGGATTTTTTCATTTTTTTCACTACTTTTTTTCTATATTCATTACTTTTTCAGCACCTGTATTACTTTCACGACCTGTTAGATAGGTATGTTAGGTACCCAGTAAAAACTCTTCAATTCTATTTCCATGATTTCGCCGCAGATTTTTTTCGAACTTGGCACACAAGTTGTGGTTCTTAAGAGGAATGCCCTGAAATTTTTCGATCACTTTAATGCCCATGAATATGATTTTGTTAATTCTAAATTACTTCGGGGACATAGTTTTGATGCAGTTTCAAAAAAAAATTAAAATTAAAATTTTTCAATGTTTCTTACAAATTCAAGAATTTTTTCAAGAGGTGAAAATATTTAAAACCCAAACATAATTTATCATTATTGTTGCTTATTATTATTGTTTTTCATCGATTTTTCATTTTTTTGAAAAAAATAATGGTTGAAAACTCGCGGAGATAGGATTTCAAGACATTTTCAACCTAAAAATCGCATATTTCGGACTCCAGTCCCCTTCCCCTGGAGGTTGAAAATTCGTTCATGCATTACATATAAAATCATCTTCTACCAAGCCAAATTGAATGACGTAAGAAATTAGACCCGAGTTCCACCAAAAATGACTTCTTAATCAGACCGGAGCATTTTGGGGAGAAATAATACAAATAAAAAAAATTAATTCATTCTATAAAGAAAATGTGTTCAATTTTTTAAAAAAGTTTCCCAACTCAAGAAAAAAAAATCATTTTGAAAGAAAATTAATAAATTTTCTTGAAATATAAATTCGCCTTGAGAAAAAATTATCCAAATTTTGAAAAATTTCAGACGTACAATTCTTGAGGAACTGATCAGTTCTCAAAGGTGCCACGCAGAAATAAATTAACTTAATTGGGTTCAATCCTCAGTTCTGAAGAAAGTCAAGTACATAAAAATAAAATTTAGATCGTTCATATTTTAACAAGTCAAAAGGCATTAAAAAAAAGTGCCAGAGGTTCCTCGGTCTTTTTCAGTATCTCGACTTTGAAAGCTTACCATGAACCCACTGAAGACAAAGGGGGTTCTATTTTCAATTATTAGTCTATCACATGATTTTTTTCTTCTATAAAATCAATCTTTTGGGAAAAAAGCGGAAGCCCCAGGCCCCAAGCGGCCCAGCAACTCAAGAGGTATAAAATGTATTTTGAAATCTGAAATCTTATCATGAACCCAATAAAGGTATAAAAAGGGATTCTATCGTCAATTGGTCCATTAGAGGTTTTTTTCTCGTTTTAAACCAATTTTTCCAAAGCTCAGATTCATGAGCTTAATTTTTTGGGGGGAGGGGTGTCCTCTTATCTGAAAAGAGTATGACCAATCAATTTCCGATAATTTATTACATAACATCCAGGTAAACTATTTTCATTGATCTTTTTTGGAAAGAACAAAAAAAATCACCAAAAAATACATCTCACGCTCGTTGAATATCCAAACATCCAAGCTAAGCGGTAGACATTTTTATGATTGATATGTATCTGAGAAAAATTGTGAATTATGTCATAATAATTCAACGTTAAGAGTTTCCCATTAATGTCATTTAATCGTATCCCGTATTATCGAAGTTAAATGCGTTCATTAATTTTCATTCATTTACCAGTACCGCTTATAGTCTTGGATAGAAATTTTACAAAAAAAAAAATTTAATGCGTTTATTATTAACAACCTACGTTAACTTGGTAAATACGTTATAAATCAAAAAACTCATTCAACTAGAACCTGATTTTGACGAATTAATCAGAATACCATTTAAGAGCATGATATAATTTTTTGAATAAATATTTTGCGACGGCGAAATATTTCTCAAAGTACATTTAGCAGCCTCTCGTTATAAAATCATTATTTTGCTTTACCTTGTAAATCAATTCAACGATCTATGTATATCGTCTTTCTATAATAAAGACCTTCGATGGACGCCTCATTAGTGATTTAGCAAAACAATATTTGAAAATATTTTTCGAATCTCGATGTACGTTTCAACTTTTTTCCTATTTTTATATACCCATGGATGAGTAAAAAAAAAAGCATCATACCTACTTACAAGCGCGCTTGATGCAACTATATGAGCAATTGTAATGAAAATTAACAAAGTCGGTTTTCAGTCAATCAGTATTACCTAGAATAAAAAACAAGCTGACTCGATAAAAAATAAGTAGATTTTGAAAAATAAAATAAAAAAAACCATTTCATCTTACTGTGTAATATAATTACTGGTAATAAAAATCAACGAATTAACAATGATTTGTTAAACTGTATGGGCACTTAATTGCTTTTGAGCGAAATTTTTATGAAGTAACGCAGCTAGTTGCTAGTTAACCAATTAAACGAACTGGTCCCATTTTGAGAATTTATTTTATATATCTACTAGCAGTTATATTATTTAAATTTTTTGCTATACTGACCTCGTTTGTTTAGTCTACATTTATTTTTTTACTTTTTTTGGTGATTAGATATGTTTCGTATACGTCAAACGTAACTTATAGTTATTGTGATTAATTTCAAACCAAGGTATATCATCTTTTTGAAGTTGGACGAAAAGAATTGTACCGGTAGTATGGTAAACGTAAAGTTGAATATCCAGAAGGTCGATTTTTTTGCAAAAAAAAAATTGCGGAAGAAATGCAATGAATTTTCAAAGAAAACATTGCGACAAGCTGGGTTTCTTTTTGAATCAAACATTTTCCATTTGAAAAATTTGAAAAATCACTGGCGAATTCCAAGGTTGCCCTTGCTGCTAAAAATTTTTCTCTTCAATTGTTTCATTAGTTCATTTGGTAGATTCAAGTTTTTAAATGAAAAATCTGACTGAGGTGGGCAATTTGAATGATTGATAGAAGCAATCCAACAAAAATGACGAAAATTATTCTCAACGATTGAGATATATGTGGTGAAATAAAATAAAGGGGGAGAAGTAGTCACAATTTTAAATTTCGAGCTCTATCATTTTTTTTTTTCAAAATAATCATTCGTCTGTTCAAGTGATGCGTGGTTTGACTCTGAACAATATTTTACCGCCGAGTAAACGATCGAAAATAATGTCACCGACGTCACCCATTTTTTTCGATGCAGTTCAACTTAAACGATTGCCTGTTTTCTTTTTTTTCTCTCGGAAGGCTAATTTTATACAGAAAATGCACCAGGCACAAAATACTAAAATTTTTCGTGTCATAGAATCGTTCTTTTGGACGTATTTTTGTAATATTGAGAAGATAGTCATTCTCAGTCGATATTTTTAAAATAAAAAATAATTTCCTCAACTTACTAAATTGAGTTGGAGAAATTGTTTTCAAATTAGTTTTAGATTTCTTTGTGCCAGAATTTTTCAAAGTTCATTTCTGTTCCAATTTCTAATTTTCTACGCGTGTTGTCTCCAAAAATTTATAAAATTGAATTTTCATTAATTTTTTACGGATCAATCATTTTTTATTGATTTTTTCGAATTCAACATTTACCAAAAAGGATCTTTTCTGGTGAAATGGTTAAAAATTGCTCGACAAAAGAAGTATCCAATCTCAAAATTTTGAGTCTGAACAAAAAAAAAAATCAAAAGTAGGTCATAAAAAAAACCATATCCAAAATTTCAGACGCTGAATCGCATCTCTTGAATTTTGGCAAATTTTTGTACCTAATTACAAGTATTCAATCAACTTAACAGCTGAAAGTAGGTAGATACCTTATTTTCGAGCAGTCAAATCGATTGGACGGTTTCGAGTCGTTTCGGTGCCATTAGAAAATTTTGGAATTTTCCAACGATAGAGAAAGCCCATAAAAATGGTACGCATGAACTATTATCAATTTTATTTAGCTGGTTTAAGAACAATTTCCCAAAAAAATTCGAAACTTTGAGTGCAAATTCATATTTTCTGGAAGAAAATTTATAAAATATACAATTTTCAACAAAACAAAAAAAAAACATTCAAAAAATTGATTTGATCTCAAAGTTTTGAATGACGGGAAATTCAGCTCTAATCAATCAAATAAGCTAGTACTATTGATTATTCGCGACCATAGGGACTGAAAATCATATGGGTCAGTTTTATGCATTTTTCTCTAGCTGCAGTGTTGAAATTTTCCGATGGCTCCAAAACGTCTCGAAACCCATTCTAATCATTTTAATTTTTTTCGCTGATTAAATCAAATTCTCATAGGTATTTTGCAGGGCTATTAGGTAATTTTGAAATTTCAAAAATTCGCTGAAATTCAAGAAATGCATTTCAGCGTCTGTAATTTTGAATATGAGATTTCATTTTTTCGTTGGGATTAAAAGAGCCTTCTTGGTAAGATGATGAAATTCGCTCATTCGTCATTTTGTATCGTTGGAGAGAATGATTCAAGAATTTTGATATTTAGTAGGAGTATGAAAGAAATTTTTCAATTTTTTTCGAAAAATTGGAAGAGTTTTGGGAAGTTGATAATTAGAAAAGTTTGTAGAAAAAAAAAATAAAGGAGGCCAATAGCAAGAATTTATAAAAAAAAAATAATAATAATAATACACCATAAGTATAACATTTTTGTCGAATTTTCAATAAAAAGAAGAAAGATGATCAAAAAAAAAAAAAAAAAAAAAACTGAAAAAAACTTGCATTGAATCTTGAATTTGAGGTTTTCTAAAATTTTCGCCTTATTTGCTACCCTCAATGCAAATAATGTATTCTTCTCATATTTACATCAATACAACAAATTTTTTTAGGCACGTAAAATTATAACATTTCTAAATATTCACGAAAACGACAAATTCAGAATAAAAATTAGAAAATTTGAGGTATTCAGCCGCAACCTCAAAAAAGTCGCATTTCTTGCCGGCATAAATTGAATTTAAAAATTTTCAATTACGTTCGCTGCAGTTACCTTCAACTTTCCGCATAAAATTCAATTTAGTTGAAATCCAGGGCTTAAAAATAAGCATTGTGGAGAGGCAAATTTTTTTTTTGATGTACCTCGATATCGTGTAGTTGCGAAAATTGACCATTCAAGTTTAGATTTTCAAAGATTTTTGCTTCCCCCATCCTCTCCTCCCTCCATCCCTCCATCCCTCCATCCCTCCCGGGAAATTGGGCCTTCAAACTCAATGAATAACAAAAAAAAAAAATTATTCCAAATACCAAATTCATTAGTATTCTGCCATATTAGACGGGAAAAATCCAAATTTCCACCCTCTGGCATGACGCCCTCCCAATGGTACATCCCTGCTACTAAGCTAGCCCCTAGCTAGCTGGCTAACTTCCTATTACCTGTACCTACGGTTGTAAATTTGTAATACCTCGTCGGATGACCAACTTACCCGATTGAATGAATCAATTTTCACGTGAGTGCGAAAGATCGACTGGCGCAGCGGTCTAGAGAGGGGATCTAGGTATAGCGAACCTGTTGACATTGATATGCTAGTTGAGAGACGGGCATTCGTAAAATCGTAATCGTAATCGTGAAATGGTCATCGTATTTCGACCGCGTTGTGACGATCGGAGTTTAAAATTCATCGACGAGCTTTTTCGTGCTCATATGCCTACTCTCATTGATGAATTCGATTGATTTTATCGCGATATTTTTCTAAGATTTTCCGGTGACATTGAAAATGACCATCGAATTAACAAGTGATACCTGATTAACCTGTCATAACCTTTTTTTTTCTCTGTAATAATCGAGTAAACTTTATTAAGGCGTCACCTTAGTATATCAATATTGTTTTCAGTGACGTTCACATTAACTGCTATTATATTGAACATTTCATTAAAAAAAATTATCTGAAAAATCGAGTTTTCCAACATTTAAATTTGAAACCCGGTTTTCCAATATTACCGCGCCGTTTCTCCTTTTTTTTTCTCCATTTCTAACAATCAAGATAACATAATGAGATTGAAAATTTTCGTTAGTTTCAAATTAGTAACGGAGATAAGTCGTTAATGTGATTTGAGCGTTTTATTCGATCGAGATTTTTACCATTATCCGAGTGTGATTTTTTTTCGCAATCGTCGAATTTTGTCATTTTTCGGGTAAGTTCATTGTTGTGTTACGGTTAAATTAGAATTGTGTTTTTGATTTTTATTTGCCTATGTATTGGAGCCGATTTGCGCTGTTTCTCTATTGTGAATTTCACCGCTACATTATTTCTCTCCGAAGTCGTTAAGATTCGCATATTTATGTACATTCATGTGCGTGAACCGGTAAAATATTTAACACGTTTCGAACGAATTTACGTATTAATGTTTATCGTGTGCTTATGTAATCGCCGCTTGATGCTACATCGTTGTTTGTCATTCGTACGTTGGTGATTTCCATTTCGATAGTGTAGAAATTTACTAGTCTTGGTCGTATACAGAGATCGGAGCCAAAATTTGAAAAAAAAATGACTTTAGGAAGTTCTGATTCATTTTTTGGCCTGGAAAATGGAATGAAGTTCAAATTTTTAGTTATACGCTTTCAATTGAAAAATCCTTGGGTTGAAGACTTGAAATGAGGCTTAGGAATTTTTGATTTTGGTTCAGGGCTAACTGCTTGGGACTTGAATGAAAATTTTCAGGGGCTTCCGGGGCTTGAGAGGCAAACAAACTGTCAATTTATTGATCTGCAGAATTGCTGTATATCTCAAAAAATTCAAAAATCAATTTTCAACTGATTCTACTCTTAAACAACATTTGAAATCTACATTTTTCGAAATGATCTGTAGAATCTTTCGTTCAATTATCTCATTACATCAATATTTTTCATTAAGAAAAAAAATGGAATTTGAAAAACTTGGACTTTTTACGAAAAAAATCCAGTAATTTTCAAATCAATTTTTCGTGAAATATTTGATTATAAAGACCTTCTTGATATACCTTAAAAATGTAGATTTCAAGTTTGAGCTAATCTAATCAGTCTCATTTCGATTAATATTCAATTCTAGAAAATCCCACAAATCGAATGTAAATTGAAAGTAAAAAAATTGACAAAGAAACTTACAGAAATCGCTGGAAAGAAGAGACTTAGATTTTGAGTCTCGCATTAAGAACTTGGTTTCCAGAGAAAATGTTTTGGGTTTTTGGCCAAGGCTTCGTAAGATGAAATTTTCAAGATGGGGGGGGGGAGGGAAGTTGGCACATGGGAGTCTCAAAATGAAAGATCGGATCTTTTTCGGGTTTCAGGTCCTGGTCCTGCTCTTGGGATGCACCTCTCTACGTACACGAGATTTTTCTTCCAATAAAAACAAAAAAAATTGATTTTTTGCTTAAATTTTTGAAAAAAATAACTTTTTAAAAAGAAAAGTAACAAATAGTAAGTAAGTAATTTTATTTGAAAAAAAAAATTGGAAAATTGACTTCAAAAGTAACCAACTAAGGATGTCCGGACTCTACATCCAGATTCCAGTGAAAGAATTTCATCTTCTTTCCAAACGCAAACATCACTTTCATCGTTTTTTACGTAAAATTTTTTTCCAAAAAAAAAATATATTCAAAAATTCTCACTTTTCATCAACAAATTAGATCGTCACTTAATAAAGCTTGAAAAAATCTAGAAAATTTTCACACATTTTTCAAAATCAGTGTTGAATTTGTAGTGATTCCCAAAGTTTCAGTCAACATTGGATTTTTACATTCGTAATCAAGCATATTTTCGACGTTAGAATCGAAGTTCCACCCTTCAGATTTGCTTTAAATTGGCTGAATAGGTTTTTAAAAATTTCCCCTTTTTTGATTGCAAAAAGGAAAAGGAGTAATCAGAAATTGACGGATTTAAAATCATTTTATGGATGGAAAATTGTTTCCACCGAAGTTTCTTCTTCTAGGAAAATTACTTCGTGGTTTCTATGAAGATGATTGGAATTACTCCTATGTGATGATTTCAAGAAAATTCAACAAGTATAAAAATAATTGTGAGATGGTAAAAAAAAAAACGCAGTTGGATTGAAAAAAATTGCATTCCGGTGCCAAAAAATTTCCAATGTCGCATTCGAAAATCTTCAACGTTTTTCAATTGATTTTTTGGATTCAGATTTTTTTCAAAGTTTTTCTTCATTTAAAAGAAGATCGTTTGGGCTGAGCATGAATTTTTTCAAAAAATTTTGAAAAACAGTTCGAAATTCAAAAAAATATTTTCAAATAGGTATCAACCAAGTCAGCGGAAAATTGTCCAATTTGACGTCCCGGTTCAGGAGCAAAACATCTCTGGTTAAATAAGGAATATTTTTTCTAAATTGCACTCATTATGGCCAAAAAAAAAATCATTGCTATCAGAAATTCCGAACGCCCTTTCTTTCCCTTTCTTTTTTTCAAAAAAAAAAAGTGTGAAATATTTGAGAGAAATGTATGGCAAAATCATACTTAGATTTTAAAAAAATTCTACTCAACTCATTTTGAAAAAAAACCAACATTTTTACTACGAAAAAGATTCGTTTTGATCAAATTTTCATCTTTTCATTTTTTTCAAGACTACCGCGACCTAAGCTTTCTTTGAAATTTTATTCGAACGAGTCTAACAAGATTTTCCAATTGAAATCTTAGTCCAAATCAATAGAGTAAAAAAAAAGAAAATTAAGAATTAATCATTTCCCCCGCCCCCTCATCATCACTCAATCTCTACTCTACAGACTATACAAAAAATGACTGAAAAAAAAGAGATCTTGCTACAGTGATTTTGTTAACAAAATAATTCGTATTTTTTGGCTGTATAATTCGGAAAAAAAAACATTCAACATAAAGGGGCAAAATTTCAGCTCCTTATGTAATTTGAAAATTCCTATGACAACCCCCCCCCTCCCAACCCGGAAGAACCGCAGAAGATCATGGCCAAAAAATGACGTCCTTGAATCAATACGAGTGATTCGCAATTTTGCTACCTATTTGCATAATGCATGTAAAATACTTCTACGAGACAATTTCTTCGAAGTTCATGTCCAATAACTCTTCCCCAAATCAGCTTAGAGAGTTTAAATTATGCCAACTGAGATTATATGGAATGCTCTGCGAGGCAGTGCGAAAAATTTTCAATTCGATGCGTAAAATTTGAGGTAGCTGCTCAACTCTTTCTCGGGTATTTCAAAAATTTGTGTTTTTTCTACGTAGGTATACCCAAATTTCACGATAATATTTTTCAATTAAAATATGAATAAATTTTTTCGGTTTTGAATTATCAACGAAGGTCGTGCATCGAGTACGTGCTAACTGATCACCAAAACTCCAATTCACTCCTGCCTTCTCACATTTTACCAATTTAATCTACTATTTTTTTGAACCAATTTACGACTCTGCGTAGATCAGAGCTCAATTTCCCACCAACACTGACCGATCGATCGAATCGTAAATTAAAATAATCGATGTCGTAATACTCGTAATTTGGAATGAAAAATTGAAATGGTTCGCGTCTAGGTACTTGGCCATATTACGCGATCGTATAAAAGCGAAAGGCGTATCGTTTACGAAAATAAGCTGAATTAACTTAACAAGTAACTATAAGTAGTATAGGTAATAGGTATACGTATTTGTAAGTACGCAGACGTACTATAGCAGTTTACACACTATTGAATAAGTACATTAACACCTTAACACCAGCTTACCCAGCAACGCAGCTACGGCAACATGTTTGTTTTTATTCGAGTATCCATCTTCACAAACGACCATTCTTGTCTAATGACTTAATTACCACAACAATGACGAAAGTTTCATTAATTTATTCGTGACGTATTCGTTTTCGTTGATCGACTATATCGTAACGATACCCAGATACGAAAAAAATTTCACCACTTTTTTCCAAAATCACGCCGGCCTCGGGGTAGAAAAAAGTAACAATCGTCAGTTTCCTACAACCATTAGCCCAGTTTTGCATATTCAAAGAGAAATTAGCGCCTTAATTCGTTTCTAAGGATATTAGATGAATAATTTGTCGGTAATTAGTATTACCGGTAGGAAAAACATGGTTCCTACGAATGACATTTGAATGAATTAATTCTCATTTCGATCATCATTATCATGGTTAAGGTCTCCTACAATGTAGCCAATTGTAATGGGTTCCGAAATGAGTAATTTTTCTGCGATTTTTTCATACGAAGCGAATTTCGACGATGAGTGGTTGAATTTTCTTTGTTTTCTTGGCAGTTGATTATTCGCGTTTGCGAAGTAACTCGATAATTTTTTCTAAATTTTGACGTGATAATGGAAAAATCATGTTTCCAGACCCTCTCCCTACTCCACTCGCCCCTTTTTTATAAATGAAAAATCTGTAATGAACAAATATCCCCCCCCCCCATTTTTGCACCATTCTCTAGTCCTTCATCAAAGAAAAGTCTCTTTAAAAAGTCAAAATTTCAGCACAAAAAAAATCAGCGAAATTTTTTTACTGTCAGCAGAATGAACCAATTTCGCTAGTGTTTCAACAAAATCACAAATTATTCAAAGAATTTCGCTGTTTTTTCAAGAAAATTAGGAATTATTTTACGGATTGCTTTCGCATGATAACAAAAGTGTCTAATTTTTTTCCTGAAAGGGCTACACTTTTTCACCTTTTTTTCCAACCCTGACTCACCCTCCTCGAAAAAATCTATCCCCCTTTCCAGCACTAAAAAAACATCAATTTATTACAGAAATGCACTTTGGAAAGCAAAAAAATTGAATATTCTGTTTCTGAATTTCCTATACTGAATCTTACCTGAATTTTTGAAAAAATAATCGAGTTTTTTCTCAGAATTTAACTTTCAATATTTTTATGGAATTTTAGAAAACTCAACACCTACCTCAAGAAATTGGGAAAATGTTTTCCTAAAATGATCGAATTTCATAAATCATTTTTTTTTTTTTTTTTGTTATTAGAGAATAACAAAGGAGCTCGTAGCTTGAAAAAAAAAAGTATGTACCGTGCTATTAAAGCCATTTCACATCAAGTTTTGGGACTTGTAAAAAAATGTCTGCGTTTTTACGCATGAAAAAAAATCACCATGCTGAATCACTTTTTCCGAAGAAATTTCAACTGAAAATTCAATTTTGTAACTTTTCAAAGAATTTTCAACTGAAAGATAATTTTTGTAACTTTTCAATCAATCTCGAAATCTTGATATTCAAATATTAGAATTTGAAATTTCGGTAAATCAACTCTTGTTGAATTATTGAAATTTCTTTCAAGTTTTATAAAATCCGAGGGAATTTTCAATTTTTTTCCTCGTCATTCTCCCTCAAGCCCTTCCTCAATTTGAAAATAAAAAATATAAATTGAAATAATCGTCGAGAGACTGTTGATCGGAGTATTTCTGACATGACGAAAATAAATCTGATGCAAATTTTTCATTTACTCATTATCACCAAACAAAGAGATTGAAATTTTACAAAAATTCAGTTAAAAAAATTAATTTTGAGAATATTCCAAGTGTATAAGCAGATTAGAGTAATTTCACTGGCTGAACACGGTAATTTTTTCATTATCTGGTCTTTTCTTTTTATTTTTTTTGAAAATTGGTCATTTCGAGGTTGGAATCAACCGTCACGGATCAGGAAATCACGTGAGATAAAATTAATGGCAGATTCGTGCTCTGCTTTCCAAAATTACTCAAAAATCGACATTTTTGGAATATAAAAAAATTCTTTGAGGGAATTTTGCAGAGAGACCATGGAGTTCTTCAATTTCAACGATGTGTCCAACCGGATGGAAAATTTTTTGATTCAATTCTACTCAACCGGAACTCGAGAAGAAATTTTTGTTTTCTCAGGATAGGGTATTTTGAAAATTAAACTTTATCAAATTTTAAATACGAAATTATTCGAAAATGATGGCAAATACGGCTTACTGGTTGTTACACAAAAAACAACACGCCTTAATCCAAATTGAAATTCTGTAAAAAATATCCTCGAAAAAAAATTAACTTTGTGCACTTTTGAAAAAACCTCCTCCGTCTCCGCTGAGAAACGAAATTCCAAGTCCGTCACGACTATAATTATTTTAATTGATTTTTAATAGATTTCCGTAATTTATTACTTTTTTTTCGCTTCAAAAAAAAAAAAAAAACAATACTGAAACCATTTGAAGTCTTTAAGAAAACTATTTAGTTAAAGACTAAGAAGCCCGGGGATATTTTCAAAATTCATAGGATTTTCTCTGCAAAAAAATCGCAGGCGATAATTACTCGATTGATAGCATCTCCTCTTCAATAAACAGAGGCGGTAATTTGACGTGTGCGTTTATATTTAGACTTTAGTTAGACGCAGGTCAAGCTATGTAGCGAGCTAATTTGTAAAATGCAAAAATAATAAGACGTATAATTACCTACGACGTGCCTAACCCAAACTCGATCAAACGTTTTTGTGCATACAAATTGCTATAATATTCTTTGACTGAAAAAAAAAAAAGGGGTACTATTTTGGAGTTGAAAATACTACGCAAGCATGTAATTATAAATAAGTAATCGTTCAGATTGGAAAATTCTTTGTTTGATTTGATAGATGGAAATGCCGGATCAATGTGGAGTGGACTTATTATGCAAAGAGTTGCTAGAGTTATCGATATGTACCTAAAAAATTCTTCCCCTGCTCCCTTCGCCAGAAAAAGTCGAATTGATGAACGAAAACCTACCTGACTATTAAGATCAGCGATTCTATTTCTTTACCTGGTCTACTCGTCATTTATGACGATTTCTCAGTATGAGTGTGTCGGTGTAAAAGGACATGTGTATAAACGCTGATTTATCTGAACCTGGATTTACCTACGCTTGTTTACTCGTTTCAAAAGCGATTCTCAGTTTCTCACCGTACGAATTCATAGTATCAACAAGAGACACGAAATATCTGAAAAATCCTATCCGTATTTCGGTACATATTGATTTGTATATACTTCACGGTAATTATACGGATACAATACGTTACACTTTCGGTGACCGTGTTTGTAGTAGCTGCACTACCTGTCAGCGTACACTTTTGTACATGCAAGAAAAGGACAATCACTCGAGGGTGACTCGAAAAGAGAGAGCAAACGATGAACATACTAACCAAGTTCGAGTTGGTTAAATTTGTCCGGGTTTTCGATCGAACGATCGTCAAGGTTGATTTATGTGCATATTCAAACTAATACATACAGAGGAAAGAAAGTATATCGAAATATACCTGAATATAGTTAGGTATTTGTCTTGAAAACTTGAAAGAATCGTCATTTTTATTGTGGTATTTTCGTGTAAGGTGGTCTATGATGTCAGAGGCCTATCAAAAATGAATTTAAAATTTTTATTTAAATTTTATTTTTTTTTTAATAATTTTTTTTTCTTTAAAATATAATTTTTTTTAATATTATTTTTATTATTATTTTATTTAAATTTTATTTTTTTTTAATAATTTTTTTTTCTTTAAAATATAATTTTTTTTTATATTATTTTTATTATTATTAGATTTATCTTTCGATGGGCTCGAAAAATCTATTCAAAAAAAGTGAGTACATCTCATGATGTGAATATCATTTTTTGATGAAAATTTTCATTCTCACTTCAGATGAGTTTAAAGAATTTTCAAGGCCTGCAGTCAGATATAGTTTTGTGAAGGAGGCATATTAAATTTAAGGTGGGACAATGAAAATGTGTCAAAATTGACCCCTTCCCCCTTGTCGAAAAAATTTACATTCACCTTCAACCTATTTCTCAAGCTACGAATATGTCTCTTTTCTAAATTTAAAAAAGAATACATAATTGGAATTTGAAAATTTTTCGGTTCATTTTTTGAACCACTGAATGAACAACGTAAATTTTATGAAAATAACGAAAATCGACAGTACTTAATTTCATCAAAAATCATTTTAGACAAAAAAATAACTTTAGATTGGCAAATTTTGATGTTTTTAAGAAAGAAATTTGAATAATAAATGGTCAAAACGAAGAATGTTTCCAATTCCGAAGTTTTTAACAAAATTTTCTGATCAATTTTCCAACTTACAACTTTTTTGTCCAAAAAGGAAGAATTTGAAAATTTTTACCGCCCGGTAGGCATAATATTGCTGTCTATGCTGATCCAAAATTTGATAAATTTTTCCAACTATATCTAGTTGATAATTTTTCGAACGAAAGTTCAAAAAACAAACTACATACGAGTATTTACCTAATCACCTATCAAAATATACTCAAACTCAATTAAAAATCTGTAAGCAGAAATTTATGTTGAGAGTTGAAAGTGCCACAAAATTGGAAAAAAGAAAAAATGGGTACATACTTGTTTGGAGTAATTTATGCGAATTAATAAGTATCTTTGCCAGGATTCAGAAATTCTGACACTTGAAATGAGATCTTCATCAACTTAGTATTCTAGAGAGAAATATTAGATAGAATTCCAAGTATAATTTTTCAAAATTCCTCTGTATTTTTGAACGAAAATTGATTTTGATCAAAATTTTGAGCACATGGAATAAGATGACCAAATGGAAGGATACTGTAAAGGCAGGGTATTCATTTTTGAAAGCACTGCCTCTCTTCACTCCCCCTAACTAAGAATCCATGAATTTTACATTCAATTCAAAATTTTATGAGATCAAAGATCAAACTTTCTTGTCGATACTATAAAGCAAAATGTAATCCTGTTCATGACTTGATCCTCTTTTTTGGTGATTAAAATTTCAAAAGCTTTGGTGTGAGAAGGAGGTCTATTTCTGGTAGCAATTGGTCAAAAATTTTCCGTCATTCGATTAGTCTTGATTGATGATGATTTCAGAGCGAACGCGCGAATTTTCATTTCAGTCTGAGGAAGGGAGCAAAATGCGAGAATTTGAAGCTTATCATTTTCAAAAATGTTATCTCAGCGAGTTTTCAACCAATTTTTTCAAAATTGGCAGGTAAATAAAAGTAGATACTAGAGAGGGAATATTTTGTGATTTTTCGATCACTATAATGACCTTGAAGTTGACTTCGAAAACTTCAAATTACCCTACAAAAAAATTTTCGAGCAGATAGGGTAAAAATTTATCTCAATTTCTCAATGTGAGGCTGAATAGTTGGATATAGAAATCACTCAAAATTTAGATATTTTCAAGTTGACACTACTTTTTGGCTTTTCAGAAGGAGTAGAATCAGGGAAGAACCTAAACTCAAAAACTAATTTTTGACACCAAGCTGGCTTCTATATCCCAGGTTCACATATCACGTAATTTATTCAGAGTTTTGGTCAAATTTTCAAAAATTCGGTTGTATTCTTCATTTTTATCATTCAAAATTGTTGTTTTCCATCAATTTTTCAATTTTTTATACTAGTTTTGCTCGGATTCCAGATATTTCTTTTTTTTTAATGTTTCAAGATTCAATTTTCTTCCAAATCTCACGAGTTCAATCTTCAAAAAGCCAAAAATTTCTTGCTCTCTGAAAAGCAATTGGCCTGTGAACTGAAAAAACCTTGATACGACTAAGAAAGAAAGGACAAAAAAATGCTTTTTATAGGTATTTGCTGAATACTCCTTGATTTACTCGTGTGAGCCATTTCAAATTTACTGAAAATTCCCAAAAATTTCATTGAAGGGAAAAAGAATATCACTGTTCAAATTTACGTAGCACAAAAATTTTCACAATTCAGGTATGAAAAGGTACGCAAATTGTACAAATTTTGCTATTTGGATTTCAATTAGACATCATGATATCGCATTATCTGGTTTGGGGACGTATTCAAGTTCAAATAAGTATAATGATTACTTTTTCCCAAAATTTTGCAACTAAAAATGTACAGTCGAAAAAAAATCCTCTTACTGTTTTGATTTCACTATCACAGGGCACTTTGAAGGGGGTGGAGATGTGGAGAAGAAGGTCTGGAAAACTAATCATAATTCAACATCTAGATAGGTAATACTAATTTCAATCCATAATGATAGCTCACGACACTGGGGTGAGTCCCCTCTCCTGATGCCTCTCCTGGAACATTTCGACCCTCAATCGTAATCAATGTGCAATACGATGTAAACAAGTCAGCCTTATTTATAGCGGAAGATAATACGCGATTCGCAAACCAGTCCGAGTCAGAAATTCACAAGTGAATGACCCTTTCGGAGGTAACCAGACAAAGATCGAATAGGCAGTTCGTTTACCGCAAAACTATATAACCAGTCTAGGAAGATAATTCGCCAAAATAAAGCACCTATGCGTATAACAAATCGATTCATTGCTGGATTAATTATTATTATGTGTTTCTCGATAGGAAAAAAAAGTATCAAGTAGGAAAAAAATAGGTAATCGTTTGAGCTGTTCAATGACACTGCACGATCATAGGATCTTTGTTTACTCCCGAGTTGCACCTTGCGAGGTTTTGATACTTGAAATACCTGTATCGAGTATGCGGTTTATTGGCGAATGTGACCAACGTGTGGAAAATTTTCACTTTCGACATAAGGTTACGACAAAGTTTTGAGAAAAGAACCGAGATGGGAGTTCTGATCGGTGGGCAAAAAGCGTCGAATGATGCATGGGAAAATGAAACCGATCTAGAATGAAGATATCTGTATTCTAAATTTTGCAAGCCATCGTGTTTTTTGCTGCGTTGGGCGTCGTTAAATCGAAATTAGTGGAAACGAGGATTTCCCCGAGGCTACTACACCATTCAATCAGATTCGTATAATTAAGTAATACGAAATCTGGGGGAATTTTTTTCGTTTGCGGATATACCTACGTAAAACGAATCGTTTTGTTATCCAGAAAAAATAGGTATAATATTCAAAATACCCATAACTGTATTTACTCGCATGCGTAAAATAATTTCATTTCGACGGAAAATCATCTGTTTTTTGAAAGAAAACAATGAGATTGGAAACAACGTAATCGTGCTGACGTAATAAGTACATATTTGTGAACCAGGTGTAGGTAAGGTATCTACACTTAATTAATCATCATTATATCTTCAGTCTTGAGCATGAAATTTGTGCGAGAACAGTGACCCATCAATTACGCGTGTGATTTTGGGTATTTTTTATGCGGGAAATGCAGCATTTGGTAAGATGTATTTACGAAAACTAGTTTCAATTTGAATAATGTTTACGAGTACTAAGCGTGTTGGAAAGTCGAATGTTTTCAGATTGGATTTTTCCTTTAATTTGAATAATATTTTTCGTTACGTATTTTATGACGAATATTTCAGATTCTGATCGTAGTGTCGTCAGCTAGATCGAAGGCCGAAGTGGGGACTGGGAGAAGATGAAACTATTCTACGATTTTTTGACTTTATTTTTCAAACTGATTTTAAGAATATACCTATTTGCTGGATGTAGAATTGTAGGTACTCATTTTTTTCACACTAATTTTTCTTCTCTTCTGAATACTGTCTCTTGACTTTTGGATTTTAGGTTTTTGGTTCATGTTTGCCCTGTACTGGTATCTTGATTTGTCCAAATTTCGACCTCTTTCATAAATTCATCAATTTTCCTCAAAATTTTTTCCATCAGTTCCTTTAAAAACAGTCTCTTCATGGGTCATGCAAATCATACCGGTTATTGGCTAAAAATCCAATGAAAATTGTACGCTGGGCGATTTTAGACTTATGGTCATTTTTCTTTCAGCAGGGACTAAAAAGAACAAAAAAAAACTGAACATGTCCAGGATCTGAATGAAAAATAACACTAAATCATCGGAAGAAAGTTAAACTTTTTTCGCAGCCTGAGCCTCACGTTTCCAGGTTTTGACTTTTCCACTTCTACCGGGGGCGGCGAGAGATCTCGCAAGGACCAAAAAACTATTTTTAAAAGATAGGCTTTCTTGCCAGAGAAAAAAAAATTTGCTTTCAGTTTTGAATAATACGAATTTTTCTATTTTTCCCACAAAAATTAAAAACGAATCAGTAAATTTGACCAAAAAAAGAAAACAAGATTCGCTCTGTATTAAAAATTTTTCATTTTTCACTGATAGGAATTTTTGACTGATTTTTCGGTCTTTCTCTCCATTCTCAAATTCAATCAGTGAATTTCACTGATTAATATTTAAAAAGTTGAAAAATTTTCAGATTTCGTACCCTTTTTTCCTTTCACTTTGGTTCATATTCGAGAAAGCCCAGAAAAATCAGCGTGGAAAATTCATGTACCTCCCTCTGAAATGTTAGTCCAAGAGTGTTACTGTATCCATTACTCCAAAAACATAATACCAAAATATAAAATTGCTCCTATTTGGGGGTTCAATTTTTTTTGAACATCGTGAATTAGTTCAAATGCGAATGTATTCACATCTTGAGTTGAAAAAGTTGCATGAAAAATGGCGGATCTTCTTCAAAAAAATTTCTTTCTTCCAAAAAATTGGGGAAATTGGAATTTGAGTCGAAAAATGGAAAAACATTTATCTCAGTCAGAAATGTTGATTTTCGACCTCACAGTGGTTTAGACAAAGCACAGAGCTCGAGAGAGAAAAGCACCACCCAAGCTTTGAAAAATACCTACAAAACTTTTCACACCGGTTATCTTCAAACCCGAATTTTTTTCAAATTATATTTTCAATGCTCCTGCTCTCTTTCTGGCTATTAAAAAAAATTGATTCAATTTGAGATAAAAATTTTCGAAAAAATGAGTTTAAGCAAAAAATTTGCTTTTTTGGAAGGATAAAAAAATTTCACATTTTGAAAATGTTTGATTTGGATGCAATTGAAATTTTGCAGATTTAAAAGATGTCACATTTCGATTTCTGGACAATAAGTATGTAAGTGTTTGAATGTTAGAAAACATCATTTTTTATGACGAACGTCCTCCACAATTTTTCTTGCCATGAAAAAATTAAAAATTCACTTTTTTCGATTTTTCCTCAAGTTTTTGGGCATTTTGGTTAAATACTCGAAATATTTCGTACCAGTTTTTCAAAAGCTTCTTTTTTTTGGTGACCCCAATTATCGTAGGAAATTTTTTAAACATCTAGCCTGCTGAAAATGAAGATTTTTCACCCTTCGTAGTCCAAAATTCACATTTATTTCGTACACGAACATCTCTAGATTCACCTATAAAGCTAACCAATTCCTTTTCAATTCTTGAAAGCTATTTTTTCGAGATGAAGATTACAATTGATCGGATTTATCATTCCTAATTCACGTAATTTTTAATTATCGATGTTGAAAAACTTTTCTCGTTGAGTGAATCGCGAATTACAAGAATACCAATCGTTGGCATTATACTTATCAATACTTGAACATATTAAATAATAATTGACTCATGCTTGCATTTGTTTCATACCAAGAATACACAGATCTCTATGCTGCAGCTACTTTAACAAAATATGTAGGTACTCGTACATATTGCATACATGTTTACGTTCGTATATCTTGTAAAGTGGTTGTTAATTGATCCTCGCAATTCGACCTTGATCAATTTCATCGTCGTAATTTCATTTACTTACTATCTTGACCATTTGATAGAGAAAATATTTCATTTTTAATACTCAACTCGACAAGCCAAACACCATTCGCTATCTTTCTTAGCCGGTTGTTACGCATCGTTGATGGCTGCGTGTGAAGTGCAATTAACTACATGTACATATATTGTATATACTTATCTATCGTGTCATTACGAAATGGGAATTTTTACCCGAGAAACAATAAAAAAAAAAAGAGAAAAAAGTGAGCGACAAAACGTTCTTAGGTTACTGAGTCATTAAGAAAATACGTACTTATAGAGCGAAGGGTAATATTATGTATTTTAATCATATTATTGTTCGATTACTGATTTTTCTCTCCATGTCACTTTGAATAATCGACTCTCGTATGATAACAGTGAAAAGATGCTAGTTTTCAATTTTCGATTTTTAGAATTAATCCCTGCGAAAAAGTTGTTGCCTGGAAATTTTAGAAAATGAATTACAACAAAATCGCCCTTGAAGAAAAATTGAAAAAATAAATAAATGAAAGACCAATTTTATCAAAAAAGTGATTTTTGGTCTAAGATTATCACTAAAAAAGCTAAAAAAAGAGAACTTTTTCTAACAAGGGTCAAAAATAGCCCTTGCCCCAAAATCGGCCAAAATTGACTCAAAATATTACTGATGGTCTAAAAACATACCAAAAAACTTTTTGGCCCCCTACCCCACTCCTTTCGGAATTATCGTACCTTTGATGTTGAAATTGAGGAATAATTTTCGATGGAATTTTTCTGTAAGATGGAATTTTCGACGTGAGAGAGAGGAGTGGACTTCTTTTCAAGGGAGAGTGGAAACTGGAAAGGGAGGTGGAAGTCGTGTTTCGATTCAACTAATAAGAAATTTAATTTTGAATAGGTACATTTGATTCTTTACAAATTGTACTCCTCTTTATAACTGTTCCGTAAAAATTGAAAAAAATCGATTTTTATGACTTTTTGAAAACTTTTTTTCAAACTTCCGGAAGACCAATGGCCCCAAACTGGATTCTCAAAGGATATAATTATTTGTAGCTGAGATATTGAGGAAAAACCTAAGTACGATTTTTTTTAAACCTAGGAGGGAGGAGGTTAAAAGGCATCCAAGTTAAAAAAATTTGTTTCAAACTCTAGAACACGAATCAATCATAAATGTGCATTTTACAGCTTAATCGAGCGAACATAAAATTAAGACCTGACCAATTAAGTACATGGGCCTGCATTAAAAAAAAAAAAAATACTGGAATTGAACACCACAGTTTCTCCTATTTTTCCAGAATTTTGATTTGTTCAATAATGAATCACAATTCACACATTTCTCATTTGTATCATTGAAAAAGTCAAAATTGTACCAAAAAAATGCAGAACAAATCGACAAAAAAATTGAAATTATGAAAAATTACGAAGTATTGGAATTTTCCCAAAAATCAGTGCGAAAAATTCCATCAAAATCGCCGATTAAATTTCAGACAGCATTTTGTACGTTGACCTGTGCAACTTATCACTATTTAGTAATTTATCTAGTTACCTACGTACGCAATACTTAGCGACTCGTTTAGCTCGCTGTAGTACGAAAGTTTTTTCATTTTTAATGGAATGTCGATGAGACTGATATGTGCGTATAATAGGCATACGCGTGTTTACGCATTAGGTCAATGAGATCCAGTTTTATTAAATGGAAATGTGGAAATACATTAATTTCATATTTATCTGGTTAGACGTGTGTTTACGTTTTATTATTTTTTCTTCATTTCGTTTCGATTTTTTCCTATATCCATCAACACGAGTGAATCGGCAAAATGACACGAGAGCTGGATACACCTGAAAGGTGATGAATAATCGTCATTGGTGGGAAGTAAGGGGAGCGTTGAAAATAAGGTCTTTATTTGAATTTAATTAGCGTTAGGTGATTTGCATTTGAAAAATATAATTTTTTACGTGTTGAAAGATGCTCTGACGTGCGATTGGAAAGAAGCGTTAATTTAAAATTAATGTAAAGAGTTGAGTAATCAAATTTTGCTCATTTTCGATATTAATTGATGACTGAGGATATTCGAAAAACCCTTCCCTTACATTCCATATTTTGAACCTTGAATTTCCTTTCCAAGAAAATATGCTCTTGAACTTTGAGTTCTGTGAATTTCCAACCTGTTATGAAATAACGAATGTTTTTCAAAATTGTATAAGTTGTCGATAAATTATTTTTGTGCTAATGACCAATTTTTGGAAACCAATTTGCGTACTCTACCGATACTGTACTAAATTCATTTTGAAATTACCTGAGATGAACAATCGTTGGCTTATAGAGGAAAAACAGTAGAAAAAAATTGAAAATTATTGACTAAAATTGGTTTATTTTAAATTTTTTCTGATCCGAATTACAATTTCTCCAATTCCAAACCAAAATTTGTCAAAAAAGTTATCGGAATCTTTTTTTTTTTAGAAAATGTTACAAAGTCTGAATTTTTTTTCTAAAATTGAATTTTCTCATCATAAAGTAATCTGTCCTTTCTATTTAGTTCCTAAATTTTGAATGAAAAAATTTCACTAGGTCAATTTTCATTTTCAATTCTACGAATAGGTAAAGATTTTATTACTCATGGAACTTTCAAAGACGCGAGTGTCTCATTCGCTCCGGAAAATCAACCGACATTTTTTATCAAGCGTAATTGTGGTTAGTTGAATTCTTTCCTCGAAAAACGGTTCAATTTTCATGCTTGGTTACCTGTTTTAAAATATAAGGAACTGTGTAGTATGTACCTGTTATTATGTACCTAGTACACGATTCATTTACATCAATGTACGCAAATACTGACTACAGGGTGTTTCAAAAACATAGCACCGTGTGCGGAAAATTATTAATTTTTTCAACCAGAAATCAGTGAAACTGTTGAATTTTTTCTTCTTGAATTTTTCAAATTCCGATGTTACTGAAATACTCGGTGACATTTTTTTTACACAGAAAAATTGAAAGAATTTCGACAAATTTCATATAGGTAACTTCAGTCAGTTGAACTTGAGAAATTTGAGAAAATTTTCAAGAAGCAATGAAATGACATTTTTATAATTTCATTTTTCAGGCAGCATTTTTTCAGGACCCTAGGTCCAAAATTCAAATTGAGGTTATTTTGGAATCAATACGTTTAAAAATAGGTTACTTGGGGCATAACGTTCAAATTGAAAATGTTCATTTTTTTTTGCCGTTTTTTAAACCCTTTTTTCATGATAATGCGTTATAATGATGGATTTTATTAATAAAAACGCGAGACCAGATTTTGAAAGCTAAAATAAAATTTCACGCCAATTTGACTAATTTGATGGAAAAAATGTTTGACAAATTTTGATGTATTATTCTCTCTCAAAATCTGGTATTTTGTCGTAAAATCAAAGACGTGAAAAAATTAGCGTTTTATTACAAGTCTGGCACATGTCAATGTGTGTCAATGCCAATATTTATTCTTCTAATTTTTTACACTCAGACTGTTTCCCAAAACGTAATTATGCCAAGTATAATAATTAATTAAGTACGTTTTTTCCAATTTAATAAAAAAAATTGAAACTTGACGAGCCTTCTTAAAGCTTACGACAAGCATTCATCGATGATCTACCTACCAATGAAAAATCTTTATTGAACGCGGAAACACCTCGAAAGACTGGTTCGAAAAACCATCGCCGAAGTAATTTAAAAGCACACGCTACAGAGTGAAAAAAAAATGTGAACCCGTTTATAGTTTTATACGCTATTTTAACAGCAAGTGGTGAAAATTATTCAATGAGTTTACGACTTGTTTACGCGGTTTGAATTTTGAGCATCTTCAAAAATTACAAAGAAACGGTATTTTATATACAACACTCGCTAACTATATAATAATCTGTTTGTTTTCAATTATTCGTTTTTTTTTTTATAAAACGAATTGCTTGTATTTAGCGATGAAATATTACGCGAATTCTCGGAAAATGTTATTTTGTGGGCAAATTAACGAGCTGATGTAATTATAGTACGAATAGTATTTCTATAACGACACCTAATTCAATAGATTTGGCAGAAATTTGACGTTTTAATCTGGTAAATAGAATGGTACGATGTACAAGGGAAGTTTGAATTTTTCACCGGATTTGTAGAATACTAAGTTGCTCATCTTAATGCTTCAAGTGTTTGAAAGAAAAAAGAATTGAGAAAAAAATTGAACTAGTAATTATTATCCTATTGGAACCGGAGGCTTTGAAATGAATCACCTTCTTTTTATTATCACTTATTCAGTGTCAATGTGCTCAGTTGGTTACGTGGCTCAGTGAATAACTTTTTTTTTCATCTTTGGTCATAATTAGGATCAAATTTTTCATCAAAAAGTCAACAAATTCAAGATTCAAAAAAATGATTGCTGAGATGAAATACTTGAAAGGGAGTAAAACAAAAAAAACACTTACACATTTACAATCCAAAGATTTTTTGTGAAGAGCAGTAATGTTTCAAGTACTGAAATTTCAAATCCAAGCAGTTCTCAAATCTGATAATAAACGATTAAAATTATGTCAAGGGACCAAAAAATATGGTGACACTGCTTCATTTTTTCATTTTTTGAAAGAAGAGAGGTCGCATTTTTCATTTTAAATTATTTTAATTCATAGAAAATTGTGTCAATTTTCTCAATACATACTTAGTGGTAAAATTCTGAAGAAATTGTGTAGTTCGAGTTTTTTTTAGTGTTGCATATTTTCGAGGAAAGTTTTTATGTTTTGAAATTTTTATATAACTTTTTAAAGAATTCAAAATAATTTGGGTTTTGGATGAACTTTGTTCAAGTTTTAGAAAATATTGCCAGCATTCTATGATCTTAAAAATTCACTCGTGTTTTGAAATACTTAAAAAATTTCCAATATTGTTTTCAGAAAGGGGTAAAGGGGTGTTAGGAGGGGGAGGGGTAAAAACTGTTGTGTACGGTTTTTGTTCAAATTCACGAGATGGATTATTCAGATGTACAAGTAATCCACAAAAACATTCAAACCAAATTTTTGCCACCAGATTGAGCCATCGCTTTCAAAATTGAACATTTTTGGCGAAAATTACAAAAAAATTGAGTTTTTAGAATATGAAACTACACCAGAATTTTATGTTTAAAAAATTGGTGAAATTTGATCGATGACACTCTCCCTACATACTCTTTGAAACATACATTATCGTCTATTTTTTCAGCCAAAACTTACCTAAAAAAACTCACGATACGTATACATTTAAAAATCAACGGAAGCTGTCCAAGCAATAAAATTGCAATCGGCATAAAAAATATTCATTTTTTCTTAGTACCTACATTTTTCCTGACCTTTTTCACCACTGCTTACTCCAATAACAGGATTGTGAACCAACTGAAAATTGCCATTCCCGATTTAAAAATTTCTCAAAATAATACTTAGTCACTTGAAAACGTAGAAAATGAAAATTTTTCATCATTTGATAATCGTAATTTTTCATTTTTGTTTTCAGTGCTGCCAGCCGTTGCAAGCAGATCGGAAATCACGAATTTTCCATTTCGTTTGAAATCACCGACGACGCATCATGGAGGCTGTACCGACACAATACGAACACAGCGCGGGTAAATTTTCATCTTATTTTCTATAATTTTTACCTGATATTAGAAGATAAAAATACAACTGAATTAGTTCTCATAATTTTTTTTAGTTTCTGATTTTTTTTTATCATGTGAGTAACCAGAAATCACTCTTAGGAGTCCAAAATTGGCTGATTTCGGGTCTTTCAGAAGGAGATGAATCAAGGGGGAATCTCGACTCAGAAACCAATTTTCGACCTCGAAGGGTGGTTTTCATGTTCAGACTCACATACACTAAGCATGGAATCATAAAATACGTAGTTGTAATTATCGATTATTGATGTTTTTTTTTTTTTTGCTATTACAGATTCAATTCCAGAAAGTCAAAACTTGTTCCTAATATCGAGTAAGTTCAAGTTGACTGAATACTCTACATGTATAAATTAAGCGTACTTAATGAGCAGACATCCCGGAGATTATTTGAAAAAAAAGATTAAGAACTTCCAAAAAAAAAGTCCAAAAGATTAACCATTTTCTTCATTTTAATCCATTACTTGACTCAAAAAAAGCAAAGTTCAAATTTAAACTTTGAAAATAATTCAAACTCTCGAATTTATTCAATTTCATATACCTAATTATATTTTTTCAACGTTTTATCCAGCTTTAAAATTTTTCCAATTGTAAAATTTCATCGGTTTAAATTTCCTCAAGATGTATCCAACTTTGATTTTCCTTTAAAAAATCAATTCCATATTTTTTGATATGTTTCAAAATTTCTTATAATCACTAGAAGGTGTTGAAACATCAGTGAAAAATTTCTTTGAAAGGGAGGTTTTGACCTCGATATCTTGATGGAACAGAATATCTTGGTCTTGAGAAACACACCACTTTTCACACCAGCTAAAGTTTTACTCGCGGTTGAGGGGATCGCGGACCCCGGCCTAACTCAGGAAGAGAAGAGGCTCCTAATCTACATTAGGGAGTGGACGAAGGCTGTGAATAAAAGTCAATTACTGCACGTTACACTGTATTTAAATTAACACATTATCCGGAGAACAACAAGAACAAACTGCAGGTGATGTACGAGAGGCGATCTCGTACATCACCTCGGACCATTCCGGCTAGCTCAGTGTTACCACCAAGCAGCCTGGGCATTTCCCACCGTGACATATGCCCCCTCAACCTTGTCAAAGGGGAGACGAAGCTTCCCGATGAAAAGGATGAGAAAACACACCTTCTCACGGCAGGAAAGTCCAGACTGCCAGGTAGGTGAGCCCTGCCCCCACCTTTTTAGAGTGGAAGCAGATCTCCACTGGGCTAGACCGGAAATCGAAACTTTTGAGATAAATAAAAAAAATTAAAAAATCAAAAAATCAAAAAAAAGAAAAATAAAAATGAAACCTATAAGGACAAAAACTTTTGCACACACACAACAAGACAAAAAAGAACAAATATGTACAAACTTAAAAATAATACTTGCCTCAAAAAACCTGCCGTGCAAAGCAGGGAAAAAAGAGGCAAGTATACACAAAAACACATCGGAAAATTTTTACAGACAAAAACAAAACAAAAGTCAACAGATCAAAAATAAATTACAAAAAATATGTCGAAATCGAAAGTACATGTATAAAAAATTTAACAGACGCGAAGAGCTTATTTTCAATCCGGGAATTTCAGCGAAGCTCGGCGTCCGTGACATTATAACGTTGACTTTTTACTTTTATTCCTTGGCTGCAATTTTCCTCGTCGAATTATATACACTGAGGGGGCCCAGCCACACCTCGAAACCACTCCAGTCGTACATACAGGATCCCTGTCCTCAAAAGAGCCATTTTAAGAAAAGTGACACTGTATGGCGCTAATTAGGTAAATAATATGGATGGAACTTTTGATTAGATAGGTACGTTTTAGGTACCTATCTCAACATATATACACTACCATAACCTATTACCAGTATTGAAGAATGGTTACTAATTACTTCCCTTTTGTTCCAGGTGTTCGAGTTACCAATATGCTGAGGTCAGCGGAAAATGTCGCAAGAATTTCTACGTTGGCTCACCATATTATAAACTTTTTTACTACCGACGATCTTTAACAATCTGTATCTCTGTTTCAGGTCGTAATGAAACATTTTCGAGAAGCTGGCTGGAAAAAATTCTCAACTGGAAAATTCAAAAATCTGAAAAAAGCTCAATGACACAACAAGGTACTAAAAAAAAATCAAATTGATTAATAAGATAGTAAATTAGCTATCACTAAATAAGCTAAGTAGTTACGAAATTCTGCTTTTTACATTGCAGGTGAAATTTGATCTTACCGAACCTAACATGGTATACGTGCTGCAATTTTCCCAAACCTGAACAGAGTAGGCAATCCGAAGTTCGCGAAGCTGTTCAACTTTTAGAAAAGGGTATGTAAAACCATGTAGGTTTCAAATTTTTAGACCTTAGTTGATTTTTAGTCAACTTTTCGAATTTTTTCTGTTTGTCCATGGATATCCAATCGTAAATGAGTCCAATCCTTGGTCCGGAGCTCTGAAACATTTCTTTGTCCATACTTACTTGATGTTTCGATCCATGGATGATAAAATAATGACTTGGAATTTCAGACGAGTCGTTGGTAAGTGTCTGATTTGTGGTAATGTCATTATCGTGTGTAAAATTTTCCCAGTACCAGATTTTAATCGAATTGTTTTTTGTTGACAGATTGATCAAAAATTGCGACGTTGCCAACACCATGGAACTGGATTATTTTAGAAAACCTTACGATGTTCAATCTTCTTTTTTATACTGGTAATTTTTACACTTGTTATATATTTTGTTGTTATTTATTTGTAAATAAATAGCCGAGTCATTTCAAAGTACCAACTTTTTATTCACGTATTCGTATTCAACTTGTATGAAAAAGTAATAATAAAAGAAATAAAAATTACTTCGATTACGAAAAAGGACAACGAATACAAATGAGTAAAGGTCAAGGAAAAATTTAGATATGTACAATCAAAAGAAAAGATCAGAGATCCTACGAGAAGAATAAAAAAAAAATAAAAAGATTCTAAACTTCGAATCAAAAAAACAAATTGACAAAGTATCCTAGTTAGGAATTTCTTTCTAAGTTTCCTGAACAATAATATCTATTACCTAATTTAAAACGAAACTTTTGATGACTAGTTCTAGACTGATAAATAAAAAAAAATCTTCGGAAAAAATAAAATGAAAAAGAAAAATTAAATTTCCTGACTGGGAAATATTTGGCGAACTTATCAACTAACACAAAAATTACAAGTTTGAATACGTAAAGTGGTACTGGAAAACGTAATAATTAAACAAAATTCAACCATTTTCGAAATATCACAATCAATACCATGAACTTGTAAATTGTTCAAGATTGTACATTGATTTTTCTGGTAAATAAAAAAAATTGACTCTTCGAATAATAACACATGAAAGTTTATAGTCGACTGCGAAATTTGATGAAATGAAAAGAATAAAATCTTTTAAATACTCAAACGAAACTATTGTGATTGGTGTAAAAAATAAAATCATGCTATTTCACAAAATATACCTTTTTGAACTAAAATGCGTAAAATATTGCAAAACTTTGATTGTATTATTTCGCAGCCGACTTTTACCAAATAATAATACAACATTCTATGAATACCTGATTTAATTCGGAAGGAATATTCTGTTTTTTATTTTAAATGAAATTTACTCAACCTTTGAAATGAAATCTATTGTCGTTGGTGGTTATCACACGTAAATTTTTGTAAAATGAAAATCTTTTGTTCAAAAGAAATTCACTGAACCGGGGAAATTAAATCTATTACTTTTGGTGATCAAACGTAAATTTTTATAAAATGGAAATAATTTTTTAAGTTTTTGTCAAAATGAAATACCTTGAATGTTTATGAACGAAACTTTACCTATTTTACCTTGTAAATGAACAAAAATTTAACTCTACAGAAAATATTCCTTCCGAATTTTACCAAATTACGAAAGTCATAGCCGGGTAAAGTAATCGAATCATTCGATTTTTCAACACAATAACATCAGGTAGGTTCCGTCGGTCGAAACTTTTGAAATAAATACCGATTTTTACAAATTTTTACGATGGCTTTCACGCCATTTCCTGGTCTTCTCGTGTAACATAGCGTAAATGTAAGCTACCATCGCGTTCGGGAATTTGACGTCGTTCATTGATTTACGCATTTGATACCCACGATGTTCGTCCAATACTTTGATAATTTCACGGTCGACGTAATTAAAACCGAAGGGTGGGTGAAATACCTTTTTCAGACAATAATTTTTCCATGTTTGGGCGAGGTTTTGTCGAGCTTCGGACTGTTGCTCATGGCAGGTTGGTGGAATTACCATTAATTGACGACAGCCTCCTTGGTGAAGAACTTGCAATAATGAATCGGTTAAAGCCTTCGTATTTCGCAAGCTTCTACTTCCTTCGATCGTATCGACGTTACCACAGCATAGCATGATACTAAACGGCAGACGTCTACCTCTGAGTTGGTTAGTGAGGTCTTCGATCGACATCGCATTCGAATTGTAAGGAGATTCGGTGAGCATTTCTGAGATGTCTTCTTCGCCCATCCAGTTGTTTATTTCTAAAAATTGGTTGTTTAAACCGCCGCCAAGAATCCAAAATCCGTGTAAAAAGAACCACAAGTATCGGCCCGCGGGTTCGATGCAAATGGTGATGTTGTTGTAACGACGAGGTAACGGAATAGCGGGAAAGTGTTCCTCAATTTGGAACTCTGGATCATCGAAGCGAAAATCGCCGAGTTTTCTTATGCAGATACGATTGTGAAGTTCGAGCCAATGACGTAGTTGATCCCGTGTTTCGTTGGGAGGTAACATTTCGGCGTGTATAAATTCCAAGTCATCGCGTACCTCCTCCTCCGCCTGTTCTTGGTTTGGAATATCCATCTCCTCGGCCTCTTCACGTCCAAAAAAGTGAATTTGTGGCCTTGGAGAGGTAGGAGGTGGCGGTGGAACGGGTACTGGTTGGGTAGGAATGTCCATCAACGGTCGCGGAGTAACGTGATGTCCAATTTGAAGTAACTTCACCGGCGCAGCTGATGGAGCTGGCGGCTGAGGTAACGGTGGTCGTTGAACTGGCAGCTGAGGTATCGGTGGCTGCTGTGGTATCGGTGGCTGCTGTATCGGCAGCTGAGGTACCAAAGATTGCTGAGCTTGCATCGGAGGTATTTGCTGGTATTGTGCCATCATCGGAATGCCAGCCGTTGAATATAGATTTTGATGGAAATTAGCAAAATTAATCGAATTCGTTTCCGATGAGCTGCTAGCAAAATTCGACATATTCGGGGGAACATTTGTTATAGTAAGGGGAACATTTGATACAGTCGTAGGGGGGGTTGGGGCGATGATCAAACTCGATTCTGATGGTTGCAGAGCCGGTGACGTTTGCAATGGTGGTGCCGTAGGTATTGAAATTTGCGAATTTGAAATTGATTGACGAGGTTGCCGTTGTAATGTGCGAGGGTCCGGTTGGCGAGGTATTTGAAGTGGAATTCCAGGAGGTCTTCGAGTACGAACTGTCATATTTGGATTCGAAATTTCGCCGCTGAGTATCCTCGGAGCCTCTTCCAAAATTACGTCGATTTCGGCTTCATTGATTCTTTTCCGGTCTGCAATTTTTACATCAATAGTTTTTTGGCTTAACGATGCTTTGGCTTCTTCGCGTTTTCGAAATTCTTCCATCGTTAAGTCGGTTTGAATCACAGCGTCCATTTTATTATGAGCAGCTTCCTTTAATTTTTGAAGTTCGGTTTCTCTCATGTCGAGACGGCTTTGAGCTTTGACCTTCAAAAATGCTTCGTTATCGACGGTTTGTTTCATGATCGCTAATTGTTCGTTCATATTACCGATGGCCTCCGTTAGCGTAGCAATTTTTCGGTCTCTGTCGGTTAACTGGTTGACCAGCTCTTGATTTATTTTTGTCAACCGATGCGAAGTTGGTAAGCCGACGGGTCGAGCGTACAACATGTATTTTGAGGCTCTAAAGCTAACACCAACCGTTTTGTCCAATAATGAAAGCTCGCATCTACTAATGATACAAGTAGGAATGGCAGCAGAGCCGTCGTCGTTTCTTTTTTCACGGAACTTTTGTTTGATTATTTCGATACAAGACGCATGATAGAGATGTTTACAGTCTACAGGATGGACTACCGTTTCTTTTTCTTCTTTATTGAATGGCCCTTTGGCTGCGAGAGAGACATTGCAATAAATGCAGGTTGCCAAAGGGATAAGAATGTCTCCTTCCTGTAGGGTAATTGGAGTATTAGTAGGGATTTCTATCGATTTAATATAAGCGGAAGCGTCATCTCTTAGCAAAGCATACTTATTAACGTTTAATATTTTATTTGAGCATTTTCGAATTCTAGCTCTATCGAGAACTGGTTTGATTTTAAGTAGCTCTTTGATTTGGTTTAGAGCTAATCTACTTCTTTCCCTATCTGTAGGCGGTGCTCGTAGATCCTCCTCGTCAGTGGAATAATCACTGAGTCGTTGAACGAGTGGAAAATTCATTCCACTCGTCGACGGTTCAGGATTTTCCACCGACGAGTATGGTTCTTCGAGGTTGACATGTTCTAGCTCTATTTTTGTGACAAAACGCTTAATTTTAATTGGTTTCGCTCTCGGCATGTTTTTAAACATTTTAACAATCAAGCGCCTATTCTTTGTGAATTTACGCGCGGCGATTAGGGGTGCGCCTTTACAATTCTCATAATACGTAGTATTTGTATCTTCGAAATCACTGTTGCTAGAAATTGACGTTTCGTCGTCAGGTTTTTCCTTATTAGATACTATCCGAACGGAACCTAACCTTTTACCTCCTAGTTTATATTTCGTACGATCGAATTTTAATCTATGAGATTTAGTAGTGCGCTTTTTAATATATGGCATAATTTCTGTTTTAGAATCGCTATCTGTATTCATACCGTAGCAATCTGTAGCACTGCAGCTACAGCTGGGACGTCAGGAATTAATACACCGTTTCTGCTCGACGATTCACTTTCGATAATAAAATCCTCGTCAATAAATGGATGAACGAGCGGCTGGTAATCGAGAATACTTGTATCTATAATTTATCATGATTAATACCATATTTATTTGGGAGAAAAGAATTTTAACCAGCGTATACGTACTTTCCATTTTTTCGGAACAATCAGCGGGTGTCGGAACTTTTGCCATATTTATACACGAAACCTATAGCGAATCGAGAAATTATTAGCATTTGATGAGGGAAAGAAAAAAAATTATTTCAATTGGCAGTTTAAATCGAAATTAATTGTGAAAAAATTATTGGTTTATTAATTGGAGATAAGGGAGAGAGATAATTAATTTTCCTACAATTACCTGAATCATAAATTAACGACATTTTACAATATTACGCAGACTATTTCTCAAAATCAATGAACTATTTAACAAAATTACACTACGACGAGATGTTTTGGAAAAAACTTGATCGAAATTTGAAAATTAATCATCAGATTGGAATTTTGTGGGAAAAATAATTGTTTTGAATTTCTGGATAAATTTTAGGCTTTGTGAACGGGAAATGCAGTTGAAATTGGAAATTAAAAAATAAAAAATTGAATTTTATAGTTAACTTTTTTCTCACTCGATAGCGCTAGCTACCGACTGAAGAATTGATAACTTCGGTTGTTTACATTTGGAAGGAAATTTTTATCAGTTGAGATGGAAAAGTGATCGGAAATTAATTTTTGGAAAAAAGAACATGGAATTTCGAATGGAGAAGATGATTGATGATTGATTTCGACTAAAAACGACTATTGGATAAATTGCGGTGACGTTTTATTAATAAAATTCATTCTATTTTCTTAACCTTTTCTTTATTTCTATTTCAGCTGACTACCTGTTGATCGAAGGGTTTTTTACTACGAAATGTTATTGGATTTGAATTATTTATTTAGTTGAGACTATGGAGAATTTTATTCAGTATTACCGACAGATCGTACAACTTTACCCTTCAGGCAATGTACATTTTAATTTAACCGATGAAACAAAGTAAGTTTGTTGCCGTAGCTAAACATTACTTTGCTTGCCGGTATACACGATACGTACGTAGCTTTGAAAGTAACTGTCGTATTTTCTATCGGTTTTACCGAATTTTTATCTGTATAATTTACACTTTTAGCCTGAAAACCTTGCTGTACTTTGAACTGTTGTATCTAATTGGCCGAAAAGGGAATTTAATTAGGAGATTATTGAATTTTATTCTTTGTATCAGGTTCCCTTTCCAGTAGCTAAAACGTTGTTCGTACACCGAGAACCGATACCTGATACATCGAAGTATTTTTTACCTATATACAGAAACCTGAATACATATTCGATATATTTGGTTTGTATTTGTAAGCGAAAATGGTCTAGTAACATAGTTGTATACTTCAACTGTATTTTTTCGATCCACATATTTATTTGACAATAAATACCAAGCCGTAGCTTAACATTATCATCTTGATTTATACATTGGTCGAAACATTAGATTTTGAATTATACCTCGACATCACTAGACTTACCATTTCTTGTTTTGGTCATGAAAGCTCATAAAGGAAACTTTTGATATTTAGAAATATATAAATTTACTGATTATAATTGTACATAAGGGGAACTTTTGATCGATTAGATAATTGTGAGTTAGCTAGTAAAATTTTTGTTAATTGATGGATTACTCAAACAATGACTTACTTTTGAAACTGTAATTTTTCTGGAACTTCTCAAATTTTAAACGTCGTATTCAGAGAATTATACTGTAACAGATTTGATTAAATTTGATAAGATGACAATATGATCGATTACGTTATATTATTGTTTTTGATTGGTAGATTTAAGAGAAGGGTACCAAAATTAGTATTTGGAATGAATTTTACGTTAACTGTGTATTTGATAGTTCTAAATAAGGGAGAGAATTATTATTGAATTGAAATTTACATTACTAATCACACAAAAAAAAAATTTTTTGAACAAAATTATGGAAAAGAAGATAAAAAAAAAATTTTACCTTGAATAATTGTAACTTTATCCGAAAAAGTGACTCGTTTTGTTTTAGGCTCGATAATAGTTATTACATTTGAAAATTTCACTTTCTTTTTTTGTTTGGGAATATTCATATTATTAATTCGTTCAATGGTATCAGTAATTTTACATAAGTCCGCGAAAGGTTTATCCATTTCACTCATTTTAAAAATTTTTAGAAAAGACCTTACCGTTCGACTCTCTATCCGTACGATGTAACTCCTCTTCTCTCTCTAATAATTCCACTAATCTAAGAATCGCGATCAACATTCGCATTAACAAGCTACGTCGGGTAGTGATACTTTTGCATTTATTGCAACATCTATCCATTTTTAACACGAAAAAGTATAAACGGTAAACTTTCGGCGAACTTTAAAATAAGATTGAAGAGCTGTTTGAAACCTGGAGGTATTGGAATCGTACGTATACGCTGGAGGGGAAGGGAGGGGTTTTACACTCGTCGATTCTATTTCTGCAGAGCAGAATTATCCATCGTGTACTTGATTTCTTATCTCATTTACCTCGTTGCTCGGTAATTCCATTGTTAGGCAGTTTATTTTTGGTCTTTTGGAATTACCTACCCAACGATTTTTATACCTATTTACTGCATTATCACAGTTTATCGAGTTTCGAACGAAATTTGTATGTAAACTGTACGATTTTTATTCGTACAGATTTTTACCTATTTGTGGTTGTAATTTTACCTACCTAATTAGCTATTTGACATCGTTATTTTCGAAATACCGATGTCAAATATTCTTTTAAACGACTGAAGGATTTTATCCTTGAATTTTCGACAGTTTTTTCATCTTGGTAGGTTTCAGAAGTGTTTTTAGCACTTTTACCTACCAAGTTTGAAAGCAGAGTTTTAATCTGTTCAAACTGTTCGAAATTTGGGTTACCTAATTTATGAACATTAGGACTAAAATCGTGAATAAATTTGAGCATTTCTATTAGGAGTTTCATGTTTGGCTCCACATGCTCCCTAGAAATCTCAAATTTTTTACCTTCATCACCTGTTTTATCAGGTGGTAGCTTTTTGGACTTCATTTTGTGAAGTCTAAATTTTCTTTTAGTGTACCTAGGAATAAATTTTAACATTGCAATTGGAAGTGGGACTGGGTTTTTTCTATCTCTTTTTAGGAGATAGTCCTCAGCCTCATCTTTCAATTTTGCAAATTTTACCCCTACCTCACTTTTGATTTCAGACTCCAACCTAGCTACGTCCGGCTTACACTTGTGAATTTTGAACCTTTGATCAGTGTATTCGGGGGTAAACCTGAGCATTGCAACAGGTAGAGGAAGTTTCTTCTTTCTGCTGCATTGCACACTGCTCAGAGGTATATTTTCTGCCTTAGCCATCTGAACCTCGAATCTGTTGGTTCTTTTACCTCGTTTTTTGAGGTATTCTCTGGCTTTCTCCTTAATCTCCGCGAATTTTGCCCCAGTTCCCTCTCGAATTTCTCTTTCTAATCGTTGAGTATCGAGAGGGGGGTCTTTTCGAGGTCGACCTCTTTTCTTCTTATTTTTGGAGCCTTTTGGTCTTCCAGGTCGTCTTTTTGGAGGTTGAGGTGGCTCTTGTTGATCAGCTGAGTTCTCTAAGTCCTCAGTGTTTTGATGCATAGTATCAAAACCTGAGTCAAACTCAGCTGTATTGTCGACGTTCGAATTAATCTGTCGCGTTGAACTCTCCGTGTTGCTGAGTTCTTCCACCTGGTCCTCAGTATTCTGAGTGGTGTTATTCCTCTGACCAGAAGTTTGCTCGTTCGATGAGCTTTGAACCTGAGGTTCGGGGCTCTGTTCTGAGTCAGAGTGATCAGGTGTACTCGGATAAATTATCGTACGTCCACGTGTCTGAATCGGTGCTGATGATGGGCCCATTCCTGATGATCCTGGAATGGCATCACCTCTAGCGTTAAATCCTCTAACTCTAGGTTGAGGAGGAGGTGGTGGTCTGTCGTCATCATCATCTGTTGAGTCTTCCCACTCTAATTCCGAGTCGAATTCGTCATAATCGAAATCTGAATCCGAATTAATTTCCTCGACACCTTGTTCTCTCCTTTCCTGATATCGTTTGAATCGTTCAGCTCTCTCCTGTTTCTGAGCTTGTTCAGAAATTTTAGCTGAAGCCCTCATAAAGGCATTTTCATCGATATCTTTCTCAGGATCGAGACTCTGTCGGGTAATAAAATCACGAATTCGTTCTTCAATCGTTTTTCTATTCAACATGGACTTCAAGCAGGCTTCTGTCGCAAAGGCTTTCTGTTGCTCTACAGACAGGAATAACGTGATTTGCCTAATATTCACAGGCTTGCCTTCGGCTCGAGGCGTGTGAGTAGGCACGACAAGGTAGCAGTTATGGTCCCTTTTTTCTTTAATGAAATAGGGCCCTGCTCGTTTGGTGAAGAATTTTCGGGACATACCTTTATAATATTTAGACTGTCTGTGCTCAGTCAATAACACCATATCACCTACTTCGAAAGGATGGGTATCACCGAATTTCTTGGCCCAGTTGTACTCATCATAGATGCGTTGGAGTTTCCGACGCTCCCTGATGTAGGCCTCAATAACCTGCCTATCGGACATCTCTTCGATTTTCTCGAGTGCGTTGATTTTGTCGTAGACTGATTTCTTCGCTAATATATCAGCTAACTTGTGGTCGTATATATGATCTTCAGAGTATACGTGTCTGATGTCACATTCATCGAACATCACACGTAACTCGAGAATTTCCTTAAAAAGATCCAAGTGCCGCACTGGTTTTTTCTTCGAATTCTTCCAGTTATTCGCGATCCACTTGTCTTTGGTGATATTCAACGCATCAACCGAGTATTTCGAATCTGAGAATATCCGTACCTTCTTAACTTCATTAAAAAGCAAGATATTCATGGCGGTTTTAATCGCCATGAGTTCGGCTAGATTATTCGTAGGTTGGTACACATTATGAAAAATTCGCTCAGAGACATTTTTATCCTTTGCAGAATTGAAACAAATACCTATACCAGCCCTGGCAGTGGGTTTACCATTGCCGGCACAAGCACCGTCTGCTGTTACCCTTACATAACCATCCCTATCGTATACGAAATCGGTTTCATCCATCTTTTCGGTGAGTAGGTGTTGACTGGTTGTAGAAGTCACAGCGTGAATCTTATCTTCTTCGATCAGAAGATTTAGATGATATCTAAAATTGAAGGTCATCGTTTTCGAGGGTATCTTATGCGCGAGAGTATCTTCAATATTCCAGGCCTCATTTGGTTTATAACCAAATTCTGTCGGAGAATTGTTGATTTCGTTTTCAACTTGCTTGACGAATTTGTGCCAACCGTAGTGTTCTTTCTCTGGATCGAGTTTGATGTTGATTCGAACACGAATGCGTTCAGCGATCGTTTTCATCGCTCGCTCGACCAAATTGGAGCACGGATTGTACGCGGTAGTGTGGCCGTCCTTAATGTTATATTTGACCATTAATTGTTTCCACTCTTCGCTCACAAATTGCTTCCCGTTGTCTGAAATCGTTTTCTTGACCTTTACTCCCATCGATTCGATATCTTTGATGATGTCTTCCATTGCGTGAATCACGGGTTTCATCTTAATCGTGATTGTCGGTCGTAACCATAACTTAGATGTAAAAACATCTTTCGCAACGACAAGATATCGAGGGAGGCCTTTCTTATTGACAACGGGGCCAAACAAATCCACGGACAGAACGTCACCGAATGTATATGCCTCAATCTGCGCGTACTCCAATTTCTTATTGTACCCGTAGAATTTACTACATTTACAGACAAGACATCCAGTCGTGACTTCCTTGATATATTTCAACTGGTTAGGGTAAAAATATATTCGGCGGAAAACTACGTCTAACTTATTTGCTCCGAGATGGCCATATTGGTCATGCAAATAATCTACGACGTCATAGAATAGACAAGTCGGGAGGTATGGAACAACAGTTCCATCCTTGTTTTTCCGGTAGAGTACTTTATTACCTTCTTCGTCTCTAATAATCTCAAACTTTTTAGCTTTGGCGGATTGACGGTTCTGCAACTTCTTGTTGGTTTCTGGTACATTGGTTTCAAGGAGTAACATGGTGTTACGTATGACTTGATCTTCTTGCTGGTAAATGTGGATATTTTCCAAATATTCCATCAGTTGATCAATCATTTCAGCTGTAAAGTTGATCTCGTAGCTGTGAAGTGACGTGTAACTAACTCCTTTCAAAGGTAACATGGTGGGGTATTTAGAAACAGTCAGCTCCGGTGCTTGTATTTTATACAAGTTGGGCTTGTGTTTCATATCCCACTTTATGTTGAAACCTTGTATCCAAGAAACCCATACCGCCATCTTACGATGCGTAACCATCATATCCTTAGCTTGTTTGAAGAATGGTTTCAGGTTTGCACGTACGTGTAACTGGCTTCCATACAACCAGATACCCAGCTTTTTAAGCATGGTTACCAGCGTGCAAATTTCCTGATCCAGAGGCGTGTAGTTCTTATGTGAAGGTTTCCAAAGGTATCCGGCGTACATGATGATTCGTGGTTCCCCGTCTATAATTTGGAATAGGCATCCGCACCTGCCTTCTTTCGTTGGCATTGTATCCAAATATAGATCGTGATCTTTATGGGGAGGCATGAGCTTAAAATCTTTGCGGTATGCATCACTCAAGAGTTTAAAAGCTTCATCTTGCTTCGGTCCCCACTCAAACGGGATCTTATCAGAAGTAAGTGCGTACAAATCGCTTACAATCTGCGGGTACTTAGGAATGAATTTGGCGTATAAACCAGTCAGACCTAGCAAAGCCAGAATTTCATTCTTGTTTTTCAACTTGAAATGACCATTCTTCGTATGCTTTTCCACAAATTGGTCGAATTTCTCGATTTTCTTACTCTGCTTTCCAATCTCATTGTGAGCAAGTACGTAGCCGAGATGCTCCGTTTTCGTTTGAAAGAGCTCTGTTTTTGTCGGATTCAATTTCACTCCGGCAGCTCTAATTCTTGTGAAAACGAAAAACAATAAAGTGACCATTTCCTCAAAGGTTTTAGCTCTGAGTAAAATATCGTCAACGTATTTCGAAATTCCTTGCTGATTTGGGATGATCGAATTTATCATGTCAATGAATTCTGCAGCCGATACACTTGTACCGTAGGGTACGCGAGTGAACTGATACACTTGCCCCTCGAATTGGAAGGCGGTATATTTTCTCGATTCTGGGTGAAGCCATCTGTTCATAAAACCCCAGACAAAGTCTAGTGTCGAGAAAAATTGATCGTCTTCGCCATCGAAAATCACATACTCGAGGGGCGGTGGCTCAATATAATTCGGCTGTAGTTTCTCATTTAATTCATCCGAGGCTATTGTCCATCGTATGCTACCGTCTTTTTTTTCGACTGGGCACGATGTATTTATAAATGGAGAATTCGATTTTTCCACGAGACCGAGAGCAAGCAAGATGTTCAGAGCTTTTCTCATACGTTCTCGTTTCTTTTTCGGAGGTTTATATTTTTCTCCTCTCCATGGTTTCGTTTTATCCTCTTCAGACTTAAATTCGAATTTTGACATCTTTCCGTTGTAAGAACCTGGATATATGCTGAATATATCTTTAAACGCAAGTACTGCCTCGAGAACATCGTGTAACCGTTTTTTGGTCGTCCAATTTTTAGTCTCAAGTCGTTCAAACGTTTTCTTCGTTTTCTTTGCAAATATCTCAGGACCGAAATCACGATCTTCAGGTTCTAATAAATCCCAATTCGCTGGATTCGAATACTGCTGGATGAAGTGATTTGCCATGTTCTTATCATTTTCTTCGACATCTATGTGCTGAACCGTGAGGTTTCCATAGTATTCTTCGGCTGTCAAGAAATTCAATTTGACTGGAGCACTTGGAATCAAAGAACATGTAGCAAATCTTTCTCGAATCAATGGCTGTATGCTTAAAACTTGCATGGTCAGCCTTCCGATTATGCTGACCGGGTTTGTTGATTCGATTATATAAAAAGGAATTTTCAATTCCTGCGTACTAAACATCAATCGAAATATTGGCATAATTTCGCTGGTACGAACAATATCGTGATTTGCCATTCTAAGTAAAACTCCTCGTGGCAGTTGTACCAGTTGAATGAGTCTTCTCTCTGCACACCAAAGTTTTTCATAAAGTTGCTCAGACACAACATTTGGATATGCTCCAGTGTCGAGCTGAGTCTTCATCGATTGACTTCCAAGTTTCAGATTCACCACACACGTTGAGTCATCAGAATGTTCGTTCACTATCTGATCTCTGATAAGTGGGTGAATATCCTTGAAATCTTTGATATTGGTGTTGTCCAGAGAGTGAATCATCGAAATTGGACAATATTTCACTGGATTATCCGTTTCTGGAATAAACGAGATATTTCCAGTTGTCGACGCTTGCGGGTTATTAAGAAATTTTTGATTCAACACCTCTTCAATATTATCTCCGTAATTTTCCTTCAGATATTCTGTCCATGTCTGAATATTATCTGAATTTTCTATTCCTTTCTCTTTTCCAAATGCCATATTCTTTACCGTATCTGTGTTCTCACCCTCATCGGTATTTTGGGACATACTCACGGTGGGTGGAATTTTCTCAGACGCAGTTGTCGTATTTTCCACCTCTGGTATTTTCTTTGTTTCTTCACTGTCAATAGCGTTCAGATGGGATATACGCACGGAGGATGAAGTTGTACCAGGAGTGGAATTTTCTTTATTACCTGTGTCAGAATTTTTCAAATTTCCTGTATCAGATAGGTTTGAGTTTCGTGTATCACTCAATTTTTGTGGTATGTGGGGCATACGCACGGTGTTGTTTTTATCCGATACAGTTTGGTTCTTATCCCCATCAGTCATCTCCTTGTCTATACCATTATTTTCCGATTGTATTTGGGGTATACGCACGGGGGTTTTTGGATTAACTGATGGGAATGAAATATCTGCATCTGATGTCTTCGACTTTTTCTCTGGAATATCTGGCATTGGAATTGGAATACGATGCTTTGGAATATTCGGAGTTGTTGTTGAAGAGTTTGTTGTTACGTCAGCGTAGGTTTTGGCTTGATCAGGTTTTAGCTGATCATTTGCCCCAGAATCAGCAAATTCTGGTGGAGGGGGGATGACAGTGGTTTTAGCACTATCTTTTGCCCCTTGACTTTTAACAGGTTTCAGACTGGGAAATCCTTTTTCGTAATCTGCAGTCTTCATCATTTCAGGCTTCGATTCTGTTTTTTGTGACGATTCTGCAGACAATGCAATCTTTTTTCTAGCTTCTTCAAGCTTTTCAGCTGGATCTTCCCAAATTCTTTTCTTAGGGAGTGTTTCTCGATAGGAACCTTTACAAATTGGAGGACTTCCAATTTTCTTATAAATCCAATCATCTAGGCCGTCAAGAATCGAATGCAGCGAATATTTATACGAGTCGTACGCCATGTAGAATTTTCTAAATACAGTTGAAAAATAGAACTTCGAATCATCTGGTTGTATTAATCCTTGTTTCAGAACCGGAACTCGGTGTGCTCCGACCTTTCTGTTTTTCTCATTTTCAGTTATTAAGAACCGAAGAGATGGTTCAATGAGAACACGGATTCGATCATCAGATTCAAATCTCTGATACATTCGTCGAAACGGGTAGTATCGGTCGGCAGAGACACCAAGATCTTTATCTACAGCGGGACGTACTACTGGAAATAACATAACGATTTCTTTCATTTCCAGATTCACCAGCAAAAAATTAATCAATGCTGTCAATTTACGATTTATTTCTGCAAACGGTAACCTAGAGTAATTTAATTCGTAAGTTCCTATTGATAAAATCACTCTATTTTTATTGAATTTATGGTTTTTTAAGGCTTCTAATAAATTGTCTATTGTAATTGATTCACGGATGTAATTTGGTAATTTGTCTGTTTTAGATTTCTGCAGGAATCGAGCACAAATGTATGCCTGCGTGTCACCGACAAATTCGTACAAATTTAAGTAGGCGTTATCAGTCTGATCTAATTCTCGGAACTTTTGTTTCCCTACAAGTTTTTTGACTGCTCTTCCGTGACATCTTCAACTGTGACAGTTTCAGTATTCTCATCAGAATTCGTCTGATTTGAGGTACTGTTTGCAAATCCCAACTCCTCATTCGAAATTTGGCCCACTGTGAGTTTTTTAGGCTCAACAGAGGTCGTTTGAGGTTTTATGGTTGGTTTCTGCACAGTTGCTTTCTGTATAGTTTGTTTCGGCATAATAGCTTTCATCTGAGTCGGTGGCATAATTGCTGGTTGCTTTTGCGAAATGGGAGTACTATTACTCGTCGGAACGAACGGGAATTTTTGAACCGTTGGTTGGTTGTTCTGATACCAGGTCAACATATTTTGATGTTCTGCCGAGAAATCTGGAGCATATTTTTCATCAACTCTGGCAGGTTTGACTTCTGGATCGTCCTCCTCCATTTCGATTTCATTAAGCACCTTGAAGAAATGTTCATCATCGTAGAGCGCTTTGCCGTGGAACCGATTGCGTAAATATCGTGGTAATTTACTAATTATCGTCGCAATAACATCGCGAATATTCGGGTCATCCACTGACATCAACGTCCTGAACCATATCTTCAGCTCACCAACCATCAATGAATTCTTATAGCTGTTGATGTCGCATTTCTGGAAGTACGAGTTTGCAGCTTTCTGGTCAGTTCGTTTCCAGAAGTAATTACGAAAATTGTTTTCTAATTGAGAAAACGGTTCGGTTCCTTGGTTTATGTATTTCCACGGTTCCGTGTAATTCGAGTATAAAATTTGTGGAAATACGAAACACATTTGTCCATCATTCATTTTAGCATGATTACAATAACGTTTAAATCTTGTCAAAAAGTCGTCGACATGAAATCGATTGTCGTATCCGTATTTAATACCTGCTGCTACGAATGCAGAGGCACTTGTATCGACTTTTGCAAGACTGAGTGATTCGGGTAGCGTAATTGCTGTTCTTTGCTTTTTGAGCTCAGCAATTTCACTTTCATGTTCCATCGATTTATAGATCACCGCAGCTAATCCTCTTGCCTGAAACGCTAACGTTTTCTGATTATCCATATGAGATTTATCGACTTTCTCATTTAACGCTAGGATATTTTCTGACATTCCTTCCACGATGTTATTATACATTATTCCAGTATTTTGTTTGTGGTTAAGGAGTAGATCGAGTAAAATCAGATTTTCGCGTCTTAACAAATCAGAGTCTTCAGTCAATTCGTTGATTCGCTCGCGTTGATCTATCGCGTGATCATGTAGATCTTTGAGATCTTTTCTCGTAGCATTCGAAATTTGCAGAGCTTGGTGCATCGAATTTTCCAAGGTGCCTATTCGTTTGCTTACTCTTTCCAAATGAGTATTCGAGTGCGAATATAAATTTTTCAACTGTTCATCCAAATAGCAAGTCTCATCCTCATCTTGTTTTCTTTCCGCCATTTTTCTTTCGAAAAATCCTTCGGTAGGATTGGTATGTTTCGACACTTCCTTCTTTTCAGCAATCGGAGTTTGAGGTTCGAGCGCATTCAAACGTTTCATACCGTGGAAAGTTTTCTTCGGATGAATATTGCTTTTTGGGTTCAAGTTCGCATCCAAACGCGGTTTGGTATATTCGGGCAGTTGCTCGAACATCTTGAACTTTTGGAATTTATATTCGTACGCAGATACCTGGGGTTTTCCCATCTGTTTTTGGGCTTCCTCAGGTACGTTTAACAATTTATACAATTTGTTACAGTCTTCTTCCAGGGTAGAGTCGTATTTTTCCACCTGGGTATTCGTTGGGATGACAGCTTGATATTCCAGGATATCGCGAATAACGTCGAGGCGGCCTTCTGGGTTTACGATCTTAGACGTGGTGGTTTTAGCACCAGTCTGTTTATCCCCAGAAGTTGCCCCATTCGTAGTTTCCGGAATATTCGTAGTCCTAGTCATGTTTGGAGGAGGTTTAGTCGTATCCATATTTACAGCTTCATTGGCTAAACGCTCCTCGTTTTTCAGCCATTCCTCGTATTCTTCGCGATTTTTAAAGAGAGGTTCTCCATCATCATCGTATAAATCGAAATCGAAGTTCTTGGCGATTTCATCGAGTTCTTCATCGGGTGGGGGGGAGGTGTTCAATTGACTTGCAACCTCTTCGGTGGTTTGTCTCAATTCCTCCGCCTCCTGTTTCATTCTTTCGATTTGATTTTCGTATTTTTTAATCATCTCTTGAAATTTTAATTGCTCTCTAGCCATTCGATGTCGTTGGTTTTGGCGAACCTTGAGGAGTCTATCTCTCAATTCTTTAGGGTCGGTCGAATATCCGGCAGCTTCCCTTAAAGCTTGATTATATCGACGTTCTCGAGCAATTTTGTCCCTGCGCTCTTGCTCAGTTAAGAAGACGTCATCGTTGGTATGCCTAGTCGGCTTTTCGGAATTATCGGCCATTTTTCGAGAATTTTTTATCTTTAAATGCGGAAATTTTAAATTTGGCTTTAAAAATTGTTTTTGATTTTCGAAAAAATATAAATTGTCGATGTAGTAAGTTTCTGATGAAATTATACCTATAGAATTTTTAGAAATACGCCTGTTATAAATATAAACTTCGATTGGAGGAATGTAACCTACAGGTTTTAATCGCGAGAATTTTTTGTTAGAAAAAGTGAAGGGGCTATCTAAACGTTGAAGAATCGGAGTCTCAATGTATTCTTCAATAACTGGTAGGTTATGAATCATACAAGAGTTTTAAAAACGAAAAGTCTAAAAGTATAGGTACCTATTTCGTCGAGAATAAATAGGCACGCTAATATACACAAGATACTCACTGCAATTTATTTCATTACCACTTAAAACGTAATTTTTCTCTACAGATGGTTTTATTTTCATGAAAGAAACGAGATACCTACTTATTTACGTAATTTAGATAGGTTTGGCGAGAAAAAATACCGAAAATATTGCCGAGATCGAGTAGGAACGTAATTTGGCGATAAGCGATAATTTATTCAACTTTCTAGATACCTACCTAACGAAATCGAGAAGTAGGTACGTTGAAAACGTTGCAGCGGCGTTCAATTCTATTGTTCTCAACGTGCACAACGTCGCTGCGTTTAGAACCGGAGCTCGGACGTAGCTATAGGCTGGGAGGGTAGCGGGGTACCTGATACCAAACCTATACGTTTTCGTACACGTCAACTTTTGAAATAGAACTTTTGAATAGAAGTTTTTTAGACTTCTATGCGGAACTTTTGCTTAAAACTAAGTACATACATGTTAATAAGCATAAAAAATAGAAATACATGTTAAAAAGAATACAGGATAACTGGAAAATTTAATTTCGTCTAAGCGAAAAATAATCAGGCTTTTTGGAATAAATTCCAACTTACCCAGGTCTGGGACTTCCCACAGACCTTTTTTCTGGATTTTTAATCCGAAGTCTAGGCTGAACAGCCCTTGATTCACAGCCAAAACGGACTGGGCGCCAAATGAAAGGGAGGTTTTGACCTCGATATCTTGATGGAACAGAATATCTTGGTCTTGAGAAACACACCACTTTTCACACCAGCTAAAGTTTTACTCGCGGTTGAGGGGATCGCGGACCCCGGCCTAACTCAGGAAGAGAAGAGGCTCCTAATCTACATTAGGGAGTGGACGAAGGCTGTGAATAAAAGTCAATTACTGCACGTTACACTGTATTTAAATTAACACATTATCCGGAGAACAACAAGAACAAACTGCAGGTGATGTACGAGAGGCGATCTCGTACATCACCTCGGACCATTCCGGCTAGCTCAGTGTTACCACCAAGCAGCCTGGGCATTTCCCACCGTGACATCTTTAAAAATTCAAAATTGGAAAAAATCCCAAGACATTTCCAATAGGAAAAATTCCGTAAACATTGAAAAAAATTGAAGAAGCAAAACTATTTCAGAGTTGGAAAACATTTTTAAAAATATTAATTGTTGGAAAAAGATTGAAAGAATTGAAGTTGAAGAAATGTAATGTTACAATTTTTTCTGTTTCATGTTCAAATTTTTCAATCCTGTATTCTTTACACTTTTTTTTCAAATCTAAATCCAATTTCAAAATTTTTTCAATAGTAGAATTTTTCAAAACTTTTCCAGCTTTCATTTTTCCAATGAAGTAGGTACCTAAAATGATTCAACTTGATAAAGTTTCAATTACAAAATCTATTTTTAAAAAAAGGTTCAACGGAAGGAAATTTTCTGAGTTGAAGAAATATTGGGAATATTCAAATTAGGTACGTAAAACAAGAATCTTCAGCAGGAAAATTTTTCAACTTTTTTCAATTTCTCAAGCTATAAAATTTTTTTCAATCATTTTAAAATACATCAATTTTTTCAATTTCGATTTTCAAAAATTCAACTAGATGTTTTCAAAAATTTCTTTTGATAACTTTCGAGCAGATATACGAAGAGTAAGCGATAGAAACTTTCCTCGAATAAAATAAAAATTGCTTGAAAGTGATCAACTAGGATATCCACTCTTTTTTCTTTTTAATTCTTGAAAATCTCTTCTTATTAATTCTGATTTCCAATTCGTCGATAAATACTCATCATGATAATTTTCCAATTTTCAGGTAAAGAAGTAGACACGTGGTTTCTTATGAGCAATCCTCTCCCAGTGCTCGGCATAGTCGCTCTATATCTCTTATTCGTCACGAAATATGGTCCAGAATTTATGAAGGATCGCAAACCTTTGAATATCAAATTCATTATACTCGTGTACAATTTATATCAAACTGTTTACAACCTTTTTATTGTATCTAAGGTGAGTACCGTTGATTTTTCATCGATTATTATCAATATTTATCATTCATATCATTATACCGACGCGACGCCACGACATATGATACTTTTTCAATAAATAGATACCGCGAGACATGATCCATTATTAGGTACGAAACCACAAGTATGGAAAAGCGCCATCGGTGTGCTATTCTAATCGTTTTAATTGTACCCTTGACGTATTTCTAAAATTACAAAATATTGCTCGATATCAGATCACCGAGTGATTCAAATCAATTTTCGAGAGTTCACTGATCAAATATGGAAATTCGACCTTTATCCGATTAGGTATTTGGCATTGTTTTCAAATAATACGTCAATTTTTTAATGGTGGGATACGTTCTGTGGATTTTTTCTGAGTACATGAAACACAGCTTCGACTGCTGTTATCACGCGAAATCTCAAAGTAGGTTACTTCGGTAAGAATAGAGAGACCGATTTCTACTTGGTATAAGATTTCAATGACGATAGCTATCGAATGAGATTATATTACCTGCCGTGAAATTCATTTCAGTTTTTTTAGAAATAATTTTAATACGATTTTAGACCGATCGAGGGAATTTTTTCTCAAAAAATCGTACATAATTTTGAAAAATGTTGAAATAATAAAATTAGTGATGACTCGTTTGAATAGAATTTGGCAAATTTTTTCTCAAAAAAATCTGATGTAATTTTCAAAAATACTGAAAATATACAAATTGTGACATTAAGATAGAATTTCCAATTTTTTTTTTTGTAATCAGCAAAACAAGAGGATAGAGGAAAATCTAGACTTCAAGTTTGGTAAAAAAAAAAAAAAAAAAAAAACAGCAATGAGCAATTTTTTCAGACCAGGCAGCCTAAGAGAAAGAGAGAGCGGAAATTCTAACATCAAATTTTGATATTCTACGAATTATAATCCAAAATCGTAGAAATCGCCCTTCCTCTTTTTCAATCTAATCAAAATTTATGGCCAATAGGTACTTTGGAGGACTCGAGGTGCCGTATATTAAAATAGCCAATTTAAAATACATAAAATCTCGGCAAATCTCACTGCCAGCGCCATTTTCGAAATTTATTATTCCGCGGAACATCCTGAAGGGAAGTTGTGGGTAATTGATCTATAAGAATCTCTGGTCACTAGGAAATAAGGTAGCTACCTACAATGCAAATGGTCAAACCAAGTTCAATTACCATCACTTCCGAGAGCTATTCCGTATCCGAGATCGCAGATCATACGCAAGGTGTTCTGGTCTCGCGTATACCAACAAAATACACGCGTATCTATTTTTCAAAAGGGAAAAATATAGAAAAAAACGGCGTAAACGGGAAATCGCGAGACCTTGAATGCTCCACAGTGTAACTTTCTCATTTACAAGAATTCCCACGTGACTAGGTATTCGTACGCAGAATGAAAAAAGAGACCTCAAGGTTTTGGTCTTACGTTTAATTACTCTGGGCAAACGTTACGAATTAATAAAGTACTGCGTTGATGCAACCGATCTCACTCTAGTTCGTACACAAACATCGAAAATATTTAATAGGATTTTTTTCTGATGTGCATACTTAGGTACAATAATACACTTACGAGTTACGATAGATCGTAAAATCAAATGACTTCGAATAAGTGGTAATTAACATGCTGGCCAAGTGCGAGATGCTTGTATTAAGTCGACTGACATAGTATGCTATTTTAGTGCGGTCGTGCGGTAGGACCGACGGTTTTTAGGTTACTGAATCAAAATTACATAGGTGGTTTTGATTCTGAAATTTTTCGCGAGGGATTTTTTTCATTTTTTGAAAAATATGAGAAGAGAGCAATTTATTGATTTGCTGACATGAGGACGATTTTGGGAAAAATTGTTTAAAATAATCCAGAGCTCAGTAGATGGGGATCATCCAATTTGGATATCATGTCCCCAAAAAAACGATTTAGATACAGTCAGTGCCTCAAAAACATTTACAATGTGGACATTGAGGTCCCAAAACAGCCAATTAAGGCGAATTTCCAAAAATGAAAAAAATTGGGACATAGTGTCTCAGAATACCCACAATTTATAACGTAGTGTCCCTTGAAAATTATTTTAAAATTCATGTCTCAAAAAAAAAAACCAAATAACTTTTTGATGTTCTGTTCAAGAATAAAAGACCACATGTTATTTAAGTTTTTTTTGTGTGGAAAATTTACCACTTATTGATCACTTTATCTACCTATTTTTTGAAACTCAACCCCCCCCCCCCCCAAACGAAAAAAATCCATACCAAAAAAAAATTAAATTCATTGCAGATCAATTTCATCAATTATTTCAATTCCAATTTTTTCAAAATTTTTATACTTTAAAAATTTATTGCACGTACTTGACCACTTCGAGTAAAATATTTTCGGAGCCAACGAAACAAAATCGTGGAATTGAAAAAATGTTTGAGAAACAACTTGAAAATTTGGAAACTTTTAGAAAGGGCAAAAAAATGGGACCCCCTCCCTCCAGGCTACGTTTTTTACAGGAAAGCCAAAAAAGTAACAAAATTTTTTCATTGCGATTTTGGGCTTCAAGCTCATTTCTTACACATCTAATTGACTTCTGAAATTACGTTTTTTAAATTTTAATTGATGCACCTTGATTCAGGGAACTCAAAATTGTGAAAAAAACTCAATTTAAGAAAAAATAGCACCGGGGGGGGGGTCGATATGAACATATGGGAGAAAAACGTTATCAACGAGCAACCGAGTTCAATATGAGAATTCACAAATTAGTCTTGTTTCCAACCCATCAGGAGCCAGAAATTCGGCAAAAAAAAAGTCCAGGTCATAATAAAAAGGGCACCATTGAATTCGTTACGTTGAGACGAATCCAACCATAAAAAATTCACTCGTTTTCATCAAAAATGTACAATAAATTTTTGAAATTATATTTTTAAAAAAGTCGAATCTTTCACGTTTTTTCACTTCTTTTTTCTTCAAATTCACAAATTTTTCACTAGCTTCACCAATTTTACAGCGTTGGGTATTCATGCTACTTTCACGTTTCATGTAATTTCATGGATATTTTCATCATATTTCTGATCTTGGAGGAGAGAGAAACGCCCTCTCATTGAGCCAAAAATTTTCGACACCAAAACGCTGCCACCAATGTTTTCAAGCAAAAAAATCTTCTATCTGAAATGCAATTCTTTCAATGATGAACTTTTAGCTCTTTTTTTTTACTCGTACTTGTATTGTCTCCTTTTTTTGTCACTCTATTGAAGAAAAATTATTGTTTGTTCCTTCCTTGTCCAGCCCCAAAACATACTAATTTTCTTTTCGAGTCAAAAAATCGAAAAAATGGTAGGTTTTGCATGCGCAGAAATCTTTGTCGCTTTGAATTTTTACGAAAGTCATTATTCATTTAAGGTAATTTATCGATTCCTTTGAAAAATCAAACCACAAAACCAGTTCAATATTTATTTTTTACACCGATTCTTGGCAAATTCCTTTTTCTTCTCGTAAAAAGTGCAAGTAATTAGCAAATATTTTTTCAAAGAACTGGTATTTTTATCTACAAGTTGAACAAATTTTTGAAAAATAATAAATCAAAAGTGTTTTTCAATTAAGTCGAGCTTGCTTTTGAATGCGTATTTATAATCTTTTTTACCATTCAGATAAGCATGAAGTACGTAGGTAGAGGTACAAGTGTAAGGATGAGGAAGTGAATATGAATATGCCACAAGCAGTGCAAGTACGCAATAAATGTACTTTGCTCTGGTTGTCGGTATCCGATAACCAGTTCTGGATGTTTGAACCTGAAATAACGCATTATCGATGGCGAATCAAACTATGCGAGTAACCTTAAACTTAAACTCTAGAACAGTTTTATGATATTTAGCGAATTTATAGCTCGCGGTGTCTTAGTCGGATTAATCGTCAAGTTTTATATCTGCGTCTGTATTTATCATCACCATGCAGAACGTTTCGTAAAAAAATATATAAAATCAAAATAAATTACTTTCCCCCTTTTTTTCAAATTCTCTTATGGAGGAGAGCACAAAATTTGTATCTCGTTCAACCGGTATCCTTCCCGATTGCTTTTAAAATCTAAATTGTTTATCTAGTACATTAAAAAGTCTAGATGGAGGTATAAAAAATTAAACATTTTTCATATACTTACAATAAATTTGAAAATCTACCCACAATTTAAAAAAGAATTTTTTGCTAAAATTGCAATTTACTCAGAAAATTTTCCCATCGATTTTTTCCTTGGGAAATTTTTCTACGAAATCACCTCCCTGGTTCAAAAATACATCATGTCATCACCCCTGACAATGCCCAAGTTGCAAAAGGTTGGGGGAAAATATGTGAAGTGAAAATTAACGACTTTTCCTTAACTCGTCCAAAATGTTTCCTGGTTTAGATTTGAGAAAGTTTGAAAATTTTGAAAAATTGGAAAAATTAAAAAAATCACGCGCATCAGGAGACTTTGTGAAAATTCTAAACGGAATTTTCAAAAAAATGTTTATCAAAGTCACAGGCATCGTCGTGAAATTTGGAGGAAAATAAGTAATTTCAGTCACCAAATTTTGGCAAAAAAGTGACCAATAAATCACAAAAAAGTAACCATAAACTCAATGTTTTTTTCATTAAAAAAAAATTAAGTAGGTATCTTAGTTTTATGAAAAGAAGTACGAATGTTTTGTTCTTTTTTATTATTTTTTTTCTAGAAAATATTCATTTTTTTCAAATTTTTTTTATTCATTTAATTTCGAATTTTTTACGGAAGTAGAAAAGATGAAAGATGAAGTCATGAAATAAGTACGCTTTTTTTAAATTGATTTTTTTAATGGTATTTTTTTCACTTGACTATAACTATTCACTAAGAAAGAAAACTGTTCTGTATTTATTAATTTTGAAAAAAAAAATACAGTAGAGGGTGTTTTATGTGGAAAATTTGAAAAAAATTTCCCAGATTTTTTTTTTGAAAAATTGATAGAAACGCGTTTCTGGAAACGGAAATGTGTTTCTGAAAACGGAAACGTTTTTTTCGCGTTTCCACATCTTTGAAAATGATCGTATCTGATACATTTTCACCAAATTCTTCTTCACCCTTTTTCAAAGGCGTTGTGTATGGTGTGAAGTAGAGGTTACAAATCCAATATTTAAAAAAGGCTTGGTGCATAAAGTTAGTACCTACTTCAACAAAACATGAAACCGAAACCAAGCAACTCTTCACGATTACAACAGTGATTTTTCGAAAATAATTTTGAAAAAATGTGAATTTCTTCTAATTATTTGAAAAAAAAAAATTTGAGAAAAAAATTTTTAAAAAAGTAACTTTTAGAGGTAAAAAGTAACCAAAGTAACCTGTAAAGTGAAAACAGTCTCTACTCGAAAAACGGTAACAAAGTTACTAGAAAGTAACCCCGCTATGACGCTTGAAGTCGAAAATTACAGTGAAAAAAGGACGAATTCCATTAAGAAATTTCAGCTATTGGACTCAATGCTGCTTTTTTTTTCAAGAATTCACGTCCTCATTTCTCTCGGACTCAAATCGTGAAATCGAAAAAATTGATCAGTTTCTTTGATCAAGAAACTTGGTGGCGATCTCGAATGTGATTTTGAAAATTCGTTCGATTTCTTTGAAGAGTGGTGGTTATTAAAGAATAAGTAGTTTTTTTTTTTTAGAGGCAGCTCCAAAAAATCTCAAGAATACACACTAATTTTAATCAGTCTCGATATCTCGATTCCATTCAGCTTCACTTTTTTTGTTTTCAAACTTGAATCAAATAAAAAAGAATACATGAAGCACTACAAAGTCTCCTCTTTAGCTCAATTTTTTTCTGAAGACTTTTCCAACGCTTGGCCATTTTTCGATTCAAGTTTCTTCAAAAATGAGTAAAATTCAGATTTAAACTCATTTTCTAATTCAATTTTTTCACAATTTTCCCAACTAAAATTCTGTAGGTACCTCAACTTTTCTTTAAAATGAAATTAAAAAAATTTTCCAGCTCTAAAATTCCATAGTCTCGCATTAAAGAAGAATATTTCCATTTGTTGGAAAATCCTGGGGAAAAATTAGATCCAATTGGATCTAAAAAATGGCGCGATCCAATCGGATCCACACAAATCCAAATTGATCCAATTTAAGACATTTTCCCCCTTAAATCGAGAAAAAATTCGATTCGATTGAATCTTTTCTGATGTTTTTGGATCCAACTGGATCTAATTGGATCCTATTGAATACAATTTTATAACTCTGCCAAATTTATTATCCGATTGGATCCAAGATGATACAATTAGATCCAAAAAAGTATAATCAGATCCAAAAAAAATGAAATTAGATCCAAAAATGTCTTTAATTGGATCAATTTGTATTCATTTCCATTCACTCGTATCCACTTGGATCCGATTGGATTGCATCATTTTTCGGATTCAATTGGATCTAATTTTTTTCCTCCGAGATTCTCATGGAAGATGGTACCTTACTTGGATAATTCAAATTTTAAAAAATCAAAGATTGGAAAGATTTTTAAAGTTAAATAAAAACAATCTACTTATACTGAATTTAAAATTGGAAAATTTTTGAAAAGTAGGGGCATTTGTAAAAAAGAGTTAGAAAAATTTTATGAAAAGAGTTTTTTTGGAAAATACGATAAATAATTTCATGATTTCCTCAGGAAATTCATTTGAGAAAATTTGAGCCCCCCCCCCCCCGAACATAATACTTCGTCACACCTCTATGCGTATTTTGCTGATGAAATCACGATAGAATTATGGAAAAGAAATTAAACAATGTATAAGATTAACCTTACTACCTTCACCTTTGGATAATGCTGCTGTATAAAACTTTTCTTGGATAGAATTCGAATACCCATTACCTACATGCAACTAATTACGTATTCGCATTATCGGTATTTTTCATTTCGGCAATCACATGTAAAATGAAAATTGACGATGGAAGCGAGCAGTGTAGGTATAAAATGGCAATTTTTTACGACCTTTCGTGTACCTCCTTAATACGCGTTTTTATAACTGGAAATTCTTACAAAATGTACCGGCCGAGATAAAAAAACATTACCATGTTTTTGCTTTTCATTCTACTTATACGCAGTCACCGCACTGCACGCTGCCAAGTTAGTACTGCGTACAATTGATAAGAGGAAAAAAATTAAAATATTACACGTGAATACGATACCACTTGTAATTACCCAATACAACCAGTTTTTATTTTTTGTAATTTCGATTAACGCTGCCGAGTTAAGATGTAATTAGGCTATTACATTATCATACGTAGGTAGCTAGGTACTATATTGGTCAAATATGTACCTAAGGTGCGTAAAAAGAGAATTTAAATTCGTAGGGCCTACTTACTGAAAAATTTCAACCTCCCCGAGCGATTTTAGCGAGTATTCGAAAAAAAGATGATTGATGCAGTTTCGTCATCGTACCGTATTCATTGATCAAATATGGAAAATTTTCCCAATGACAATAACCGTATGATATAAATACTTGTGTACATACACAATTACTTACTCGGTTTTATAATAATTTTCACATAGGTAGATAGATATTCGTACAAGATTTTTTTTTCCATAACCTTGGTATTGCATATTAGTATATTATTTTATTCATTTGAATTTTTACGTCGCGTCGTGTAGTGTTTTTATTTCATCGACATAACTTTTTACCTGTTTTTTTCAACTTTTTTCGCAGATGTTTACGACGCCCGGGGCAGTGAATTATATTTGGAAGCATTGCTGCCATCCTGTCGATCCGGCTGTTAATCCATATTATAAACATGTAAGTGACTTATGTAGGCACAAGTGCGATTAGTAGGTCTAGGTAATACACGTTGAAATACATGATAAGGCGAATGAAACAAACTTGAGTTTTGGGTAAATTCATTTTTATGAGGATTTATTTCAATGAGGAATCGTGTAAGGATTTTGTCTAAATTGTCTGTTCAAGGAAGTATTCTTTGAGCCGAAAGTAGGACATAAAATAACCCCATAGCCAAAATTTCAAATGCCCAAATTGATTTTTTCAAATTTTAGTCAATTTTCGAAATTCAAAAATTACTTTATGGCTTAGCAAATAAAAACGAACAAAAATTTGAACTACCTAACTGACGAAAAAAGTGAAATTCTGCATAATACCTCATCCTCATTTTTGACCTGCCGAATCGATTTTAAGACGTTTTGGAGCCTTAAAAATTTTTTGGGATTTTTCTGCAGTGAAGAAAAAGCCATAAAAACGCTCAAAATGAATTTTATCGCGTATAATCGGCAATTACTCACAAAATTCGTAACTTCAAATGGAATTCCATATTTTCAACAGAAAATTAGAATAAAGACTTCCTTCGGAAATTTTGGCGACGGGGTTCTTTCAAATTGTATCTACATTCAATTTTTTTCTTGTTTTGACTCGAAATTTAACTTCAAGAGGTCTCCTTTCCTTCCCTCTCCTCCTCTTCATCCCATTCTACATTCCATAAATTCGACAGAAATGTAATTTTTCAAGAGGAAAAAAAAGGAGGAGGAGAAGGGGAGGAGAAAAAAAGGGAGGAAATATAGAAAGGGAAAAAAGAAGGAGAGGGAGAGAAGGGGAGGATAAAAAAAAGATTACCACTTTCTAAATAATTTCATGGAAAATTATTCAAGTTAGACGTACTAAGGTCCCTCATAAACTATTATTGTGGTCAAGAGCCTTTCAAATAATCAAAATTTTCCAAAAATTTTGAGAAAATGAATTTGAAATTTTCACATTATTATCTTCGTTGTAACGTCAAACTCGAATAAATGTAATTTCAACGTCGAGATTTAAATAAGGATTTTACGATACTGCTAATGAAAGTTTCAAGAAAACTAATAAAATCTCAAATGCAACTGCTCAGATTGGAAAAAAAAACTCAAGCCTGAAAAAAATGAAACAAGCAAAATAAAAACATTCAGGGTGTCTAACAAATTCTCGAAATGAACAGACGAGATTTTCACAGGTTTTTTCAAACAAAATTTTGCAGAAATTTTCTCCAATGCTTTGGAAAATCATATTCTCACACTACTCTCCAATATTTTTTCAACCGATAAATTTCAACACTTTTCGTTTTCTAATTCTAATTGTCTCCTCATTCAAAAGTTCAATGTATTTAAATTCGTCTTCATAGTTTATGAATTTGGCCCACAACAGCGCCAAGACAAAAATCAAGGAAAATAAAAATTGCATTTCTCCAGATTGGCTTCAACAAAATCAAGACGAAAATTTTGAAAAATGGAAATTTTCAATCCCCCAAAAATATTCCTTGCGTGAATTCTATGAATTTTTTAACCAATATTAAATTTTCGAGGAAAAAAATAGTAATTAACGTGAATGACAAAAAAGAGAAATTTCCAGCACCAAATTATAGATATATTTTCATCCTTATGAACTCAAATCTAAATATTAAAATACACATACAAAAATTGCTGAACATGAACATTTTTACTACCAGAAAATAATATCAAAAAGTTTCAGACAAACACCAAATTCACCAATTTCCAACAAAATTCCAAAATTTGGCCTTGCTCAATCATGGCAATTGAAGTTTGACGGCAGAAGTGTGTAATCAGGATTATTTGAAAAAGAAATGAAAAAACAAAATTCATTTGTCAATTCAAACAAAAAAAAAATGAAAAAATTTGACGAAAAAATCAAATAAGTAACCATCATTTTAAATAAAAATGAAGATGAAAGCACTGTTCGATCGAAGCGAGGACTGAAATTTTTTCACTAAAAATTAGAACTAAAAAATAATTCAAATGCAACTTTTCAATTTAAAAATTCAAGAGAAAAATGTTGAAAAAATTCGTGCTTTTCATCGAAAATCATCAAAATTCATGTTTTCCCTCTTGATTTACATGTCTAGCGATCTATTTCCTAGTACCACACTAAGAAAAAATTATGGTAGGGTAATATTGATTAAAAATAGCGGTAAAATATCTAGTCCACCACAACTGTGGAACTAAAAATACCAAAATACCACTAAAGGTAAAAAAAAACCTCAGACTATTGCCACAATTTGTAGACATTATCGCATACTTTTTTCTCTCAATGCAAGTTTGAATATGATTCTAGTTTTTCATCATTACGTTGGAAATTTTTATAATGTAAATTTTTCATTGAAAAAAAAAAATCGTTCAACATTATTGACTGACTTTTGACACTTTGAATGGATTTTCTGGGTAAAAAAAAAAGGTCCCGCGAAAAAATAAATAGAATATAAATTTTGGAGCTTGAAATTAGCTCGATATGAAAGAAAAAAATCTCCATTGAAAAACGCAGTTTCTAACTAAAAAATTATAATAATTACTGTATCAACTTTCCGTCGTGCAAAAAAAAAAACAGAAAAAAAATAGAAAAATTAGCAAAAAAAAAACAGATATTCTCACTTTTTTGCTCATTTCGACCCCTGCTGTGCGTTGAACATAAACAAAATTCAGCAGAAAAAACATCATAAAAGTGCAGAAATTTTTAGCAGGAAAGAGCAAAAAAGAGGTGGAAGAATTCTGCGTTTTTTGCACGCCGAAACATGAAATTTTCTGAAGAAAGTAATTGCCCAATCGATTAATTTTGATCAATACCCAAAAACTACCACACGTACCTATTCAATAGCTGACGTAATACTATTCAAATCGCCTTGTCGAAAGTTAAATGTTTTGCTAATTATTGTTTACCATAATTATAAAAACGCAGTCACGATTTACAAGCTACGATTAGCCGAATAAATTTCTGCAAATTTTTCTATTCATATTATCAACATTTTTCTATTTATTTAATTTTTTTTTTCAGCTAAACGAAACAGCCTGGTACTTCTTTTTCTCAAAAATTATGGATCTCTTAGATACAGTAAGTAGACAAGCTACCTATTGATTCTCGATTAACGTTTATCTATATTTACGTAGGGGAATATATAACAGCACGACAGAAAATATAGGTTTCCACGACAGAAAAAAACGGCCAAATTAATTCTGGTAACGACTGTTTTTAAAAAATGCACGACAACATTTGAACGACAGGTTTAAATATTATCACGCAAAAAATATTTATTAAGCGACTAAAAATTATGTTTAACACGCCGAAAATATTTCCAACCCGACGTAAAATTATACTCTACGAGGAGGGGGGAAAACTCAAAATTTTCATGATGGGTATCAAAATATAAGTTTTTGGACCTCCTGATTTCGAATCTAGTATTTTTTTGCTCAAAACCCCAAGGGAGCCTCAGAGGAGGAGGAGGAACAAAACTCAAAATTTTCATGATGGTATCAAAATTTATGTTTTCAGACCTAATTTCTATCTGGAAATTTTTACAAAAATGCTCGCCAGAAACAAATTGTGTGGAGAGGGATGGGGGCGATTACTGGAAAATTGGGCTGTAAACTATAAAAATAGATTACCAATGTTCAAGAGACTCACACATTCAGTTTGGATAATCAGAATTAATCGCTCAAGTATACACCAGTCCACCTGCACATGTCCGTATTTTTTAAAACAGTCAACATGTAAGCATATTGTTGGAATACTGATCCGATTAAAATTGCTAAAAGTTCCAGCAGAGGCCAAATCTGTCCCACTGGGACAAAAACGAAAACGGGGCCGTCCATCGAAAGCAAAATTTGCATTAATTGTGCAGTAATTTGTCACTAAAATTGTATTTTTTTTGTCGTTAACATTTTTTATAACTGTCGTGGAGAACTTCCCGCTGAAAATATATTTCAATCGTTTGAAATATTTACTCGTCGTGCCTCAATTTTTTTCGTCGTGTATAATTATTACTGTCGTTCCTCACATTTATTGTCGTGCATCTCATTTTTTAGTATCGATAATCTTTATTTCGTCGTTGAACCATTAATCCTGTCGTTCAATCTATATTTTTTCCCGTTTAAACACTAACTTTTGTCGTGCATTTAAATGGCACCCATTTACGTAGGTATTTGTAGTTATACGATATGTAGATAGCTTTAAGCGAAATTTTTTTTCCACCGTTTACATCACTTGTTAAAAACGTCTTCGTCTACGAGTTGAAAGAGACCATACGTAAACAGAAAACACGCGCAGAATGGAATTTTTTCGCACGGAACAAAAATTAATCGAGTTTGTAGCCGAATGTCCGCATTTTTTTCTTACAAAAAACCTGAACGTCTTTGTCTGAAAATGTGTTCACTTCGAAGAGGAAAAAAAAGTATAAATCACGAAGCAGTTTGTTAGGTACTTAGCAGCGAATTGCGGCGAACTTTAATATCATTCTCGGTATTCGGCATGCATCGAATATATGTTCGACATTAGACAGCTGTAAATAATAAAAAATGCACCTGTGAAAATAATTGAACAATAACTAACCAAGAAATTACTTAATTAACTCGTTTAAAATCTAGATTTCGCATCGGAGTTGATTAACGTTGGTCTCAAGGACGACGAAATCTTTCACAGGAATGATTCCGTCGCCTTCCGCCGTGGCAACTTTTTCGAGCATATTTTTTGTAACATTATCGGAAAAACAAGATTTTCTGCGACTCGTTCGAGTATCATAAATAAGCTTTTATTCGATTCGATAGAGTACTTAATTCGAAAACCACGAGCGAAGTTACAATGTCTACAACTCGTTTGTAAAACGACTGCGTGGCTTTCTCCTCGACGACGTAGCTACACTGGCGAATTTTTTTCAAAATTCATCGACGATTACGTAGGATGGCTCGATGTCGATGCACCCACCTCTGGCCGGGAAAATCCCACAGACGTGTGCGTTTAATCGCATCGATGACGTTATAATCCCAGCGAGGGAATAAATTTGGAAAAACATACGAGTTTATATCAATTTTTTTTTCAATGTGGACCAAATTTTGTCCATAAAATGTAAATCGATTTTAGTGATGGATACGTTTGGTAAATATGAGGATTGATAATGATGAGGAAATTCTGTCGACGTATGTTGTATCTACGTTTACGTAAATAGGTAAAATTTTAAGGTCATCAAAACAAAGCTATCATAGTTGAACGTAGTTTAATCTATTCTTATAGAATGTTAGTAATGTAGTACTGAGTTATTTGTATAGTTTCAACTCTGGGCAATGATATCCGTATTTTTATGTTTGCAGGTATTCTTCATTTTGAGAAAGAAACAAAGCCATGTTACCTTTTTGCATGTGTACCATCACGCTAATATGGTTCTTTTCACGTGGGTTTACCTTAAATATATCAAAGGTAAGAAGTGAAAAATTTTATGGTCTGATATAGAAAATAGAATGCAAATAATAGGTAAAAATTCTGCACGAAATTTCACCAGTTGGACTAATCCAGTCTGAAGAATTGTTTAGTTGAGGCGTAGTTTGTGTTTTTTTACGAATGTGTTTTGGTCATCACTAATAATATTTTTGTTCTTTCCTTGAAATGCTTCTCTAACACGGCCATTAATTATCAACTGTAATTACCTAACGATGAAATGAGATTAGTATCTGTCGGTAGGTTTTCCGTTATCATTGCTACTGAATATTAAATCAGTGGAAAATTCGCTGTTTAAAAAATTTTATCAACTGTGGCGGATCTGGATTTTTTGAAGAAGTACAAAAGAGCCAAGTAGATAGGAGGGGGGAGGTGTAGGGGGGTGGGATTGTTCGGGGAAAAAATTTCGATGCTGTGGGGTGGGTGGGTAGAAAATGAAGTCTCGGGTAATAAGAATCATCATTCGAATAAAATTACATGAATTCAAACATAGAAGCACTCAAAAATTAATTATGTAAGGGAAGGGCTGAGAATTTTAGAAAATTAGTGGCAGGGGGTCATATTTCAAATGAGCCATTTTTCACTGACCTTTCGGTCAAAACTCATCAATTTTTTTCTATTGAGGAATCTGTGAATTTTGACTGAAGAATCAGTCAACAATTTTCAAGCGATTTAAAAAAAAAATACTATCTGAGAAACAAAAAATGCACTTTTTTACAATTTTTGCCGTGAAAAAAACTTTTCTCTAAGCTAAAGCAGGGGCTTAAGCCCCATGAGCCTCCCCCCTCTTGGTTGCGCCAATGAATTCAAAACATTCGATCGAAGAGAAAAATGAAAATACATAATGTATCATGATTTCAGATTAATAAAAAACAAATTGCTGCAATTATTGTGAATTGTTCGATAATTACTAGGTCAAAAAATTCAAAATTTGGCCATATTTTTTCCAATGTAAATTAAACCTAAATCATCAAACATTTATTGATCATCAAAATTTCAAAATAATTTTTAATTTATCTCACGTCAAAAAAACACTAGGTTGATTTTTTATTCATTAAAAAAAATGGGAAAAAATGAGAAAATTTGAGAAAAATAGCAATTTAACTCAAAAATTGAAAAAAGTTCTGAAATTTGAAAAAAAAATTCAACTCGAATTTTCACTTTAATTTTTTCCATAAAATTTAAGAAATTGAAAAATAAAAGCAGGAAAAATACTGGGAAAATTAAAATTTGAAAAAAGTTGTTGCTGGAAAAATGCATTAATTGAATCGATTTGAAAAAAAAATATTGATATAGAATTATAAATCATAAAGGTTGAAAAAATCAAACTTGAAAAAAATTCAAATTAATTGTTATAGATCAACTTGTGAAAATGAGTTTTTGATTCTACTGCGTTAAGTTTCTAAACGAGCTTCTGAAATACAATCTTAAAATTTTTCGAGCAGGCACGTTTTTCAGAGACTTTGATCGATTTCATCATTTTCATTTTCGACAAGTACAGATGTTAATAACTTTCTTATTTGTACTTATGGTACTTTTTATTTAAAAAAAGGGGGGTTTTATTTGTCTTGTTATCTTCGAATTTTGAATCAAAGATTGAATGAGGATAAAAATTGGGCTCATCTATGCAAGAAAATTGGGGTGCGGTACACTGAAAAAAATGTACTTACAAAAATTCAAATTTTATCCCAAGAAATTAAATTTCATCCCAAAAATGAATTTCATCCTAAAAAAAAAATAATCAAGTGTCCAATTTTCGAAATTGATAAAATTGATTCTAAAAAAGTAATATTTATCGGAAAAAATATCGCAAATAATAGTGTTCAATTTTCAAAATTGATAAAATTGATTCTAAAAAAGTAATATTTATCGGAAAAAATATAGGAAAATTTGATGAAATTATTTTACCAAATTCAACGACGAACACCATTTTTTCAGAATAAATTTCACCAATTTTGTGATTGAGGGTCCCGTTATTACTTTTTTTTCAAGGATAAAATTTTCCATTATTTTGTTTTTTCAGAATACCTATTTTTTTTTTTTTGGCTAAAGAAATGGGAAATCGTTTGTAGATTACTGGTTGAGCCAAGATTTTTTTAAAATTAGGCCTGGCCCGCATGACTCATCCCCATTTTTACCACTGTTATGCATAGACCAGAAAAAAAAATATAGACATCAATGCATGTCGATGCACCAAGACCAAACGAATGGGTTTTGTAGTTTCAATTATGAAAATTTATCAATGAATAATTATTTTACATCATGCCACCCTTCTCCTCTCGATAAATAGTGCAAGACATTCAGTGATTCGCCTTCTAAACGAAAAATTTTCATAATCCGTGTAACTGGCCTACTTTCCTCCAGCTAAATCTACGCTACCACTTGAAAAAGGTATCAGATGAACATGTTGCTTACCTTTAAAATTGAAGGCACATATTATGGTCTTGGAAAAAAAAGTTGAACGTATTTTTTTAAACATAGAATGGGAGTTGAACTTCGAATGCGGAACGGAAACAAATTTTCATGGTTTTTTTGCCCGTCGTGAAAATCGAAAAGGTTTCCAAAGAATATATTTGAAAATTTGAAAAATTCAATCGAAGAAATCAATTACGCTCGTAATTTAAAAACTGAAAAATTTTGTTCAGATGAATAATTTTGCCTAATATCAAAATCGAATGAGCTATGAACCATCCGAAGTAGGCGAACCCAATTTTTTTTCAATTTTCTGAACTTTTATAAATATCGAACCTTTCGTCTCCAAAAAGGGCGAGTCAAAAAAATTTCGAAACATAATAAAAAAAACATGAAGAAAAAATCATGGGGGTTTGAAGCTTCTGAATCTTTTTCTAGTGATGTTTCGACTCCAAATTTGAAAACCGATCATCACGAGTTTGAGAAGAAGGATTACTTTTTTTTCTGTCACCAGGGAAAGACAGTCCAATAAAATGGTGAAACAATCAAAAAAATTGAGGAAAAAATCGCGAGGATTCGAAACTTTTGAACCCATTTATAGAGATATCACGACCCCAAATTTGAAAACCTATCCTCAAGAGGGTTAAAAAAAGGATCAAATTTGACAATTTTTCATTTTTATCGAGTCTTTTGACTTTCTGAATATTTTTGGGGCTATTTATATCCTAAGAGCAAAATCAATTCAAGTTGAAATTCTCATCACATTCAAAAATACTCAAAAATTGCAAAAATAACCTAAAAATAAAACGCACTCGAGAAAAGATCGTCTTCATCGTAAAAAATACAAGTATTCTAGAGAACTACACGATTTTAATTATGAAGTTGTCGTACATACATGCTCTAAAATACCGTGAAAATTCCAAGGTTAGAAAGAAAAACATTAATGTAAATACAGAAATATTTGCCTTTAAGCGAATTCTTATTATAACAATATTCGTTTTTCTTTTTCATTTTTCAGGCGAACAAGGAGCTGTTGTCGGATGGATCAATTCGCTTGTACACACTGTCATGTACAGCTACTATTTCCTGTCGGCATTAGGACCCGAAATGCAGAAATATTTGTGGTGGAAACGATACATCACGAAAATGCAAATGGTAATAATTGGCTGATAATTGGTAGCTGTCGAGTCTTTAGCAGCCAATTTTGATAAAAAAAATTTACTTACGAGAGTACAAGGAAACCAATTTGGAAATTTAGCGAATCTAGTTTGGTTTTTTTATGCTTACAAGTACCTATTTGACTTGATTACATAGAACAGTTCAAGGATAGGTTAAATTATCCAATTTATGGCGATTGTTGAATGGACTGTTTTACCCAGAACCGTGTTCTGTGATGAGATGAGCTTCTCGGTGCGGAGTAGGGGAAAAAGTTATGAATTTTAATAACGTATGTAGCTGACCTGCTCTTTTAAGTGGTTCAAGCAGAGCTGCGATTATCAGGAGGGTAGAGGGGGAGGTGTGAGGCCCCCTCCCAATCACAAAAATGAAAAAAAATGAAAAAAATTGGAATAAGTATGGTGTTTTAAACTGTTTCCCAACTCATCCTTAATTTTCCCAGGTTTATAATTGAGAAAGTTGAGTTCCAGGAAAATCGTTTTTTTCACTCATTTCTTTTCAAATTTTTCTAAACTCAAATTCTGTACCTCAATTTTTCCTCAAATGAAATGAAAATTTTTCAAAAATTATTTCAATTCTCATTTCTTTTAGTCTCGTATAAAAAAATTATTTTCATATGTTGAAATTTTCTGAGAATATTACTGAAAAAAAAATCAAATAATGTTCAAAAATTTGTAAATTTGAGCATTTTTCTAGCCAAATCCAATCTCCACAGAATTGAAAATTGAAGAAAATGGAAAAATTTATGGAAAAAATTTCAAAAAATTTTACAAAAACTGCTTGAATTTTTTTGGAAAAACAAAAGAAGTAGTTGAACATTTTACAGAAAATTTAGATGGAAAAAATTGAGGTACCCCCTTCCCCCACAAAAAAAATGACACTTTGTTTCGTCGATGCAGTAGGCACATTGGCTCAACTGAACGCGATTCATTATCTACCAAAATTAAGTTTTTTTATCGTTCCTCTTCTCTGCAATTACCTAATTGTTGTTATATTTTACGTCGTTTCATTTCAGATTCAGTTTGTGATAATCATCGTATACATGACTGGTCTCCTATTAGCCAAATGCCAGTTACCCAAGACTCTGACCATGATGTTATTCTTCCAAGGAGTCACATTTTTAGTCCTGTTCGCTAATTTCTACATACAATCTTATATTGTTAAAAACAAAGCAGAAAAGGCAGCGGCGGCGGCGGCGGCAGCTGCAGCAAACGAAAATAAGTTAAAATAGTGCCCTACTTAAGCAAGTAATCTGTTCGCAAATTCGACAAAAGTGATACGCATTTATATAGGTAGGTACGACGATACTTTAGTAAAGAGGAAAAACTGCCGGAAAATGTCGTAAAAATATGCCCATATTTCGGGTAAAATCAACTTAAATGGAAAAAAGTCAACTGAAGTTCATTTGCGACGGAAATGTGGCGTTATGCGTTCTAATGTGATTTTTGTATTTATTATTGAACTGTACAAACGTAATTTTTACATCCAGTTACCAAACTTTAAAAAAATTATGAATTTGTAAGCAGTCTAGATAATAGATATGTGTTTATGTGTAAATATAAAAATGTGTTTATTTGCTTCGGAATTCAAGTCCAAAATTGCCAATAAATCTTTTTTTAAAACATTTTAATTGTATCAATGTATGAATCATTGTTGTGGTTGATTTTAAATTACTGATAGGTTTAGTATTATTAAATTATAAATTAATTTTAGGTAGGTATAATTTAAATCAATATATTTTCTTATTTGTATTTGTCGACAGAATAATAAGAACGAAATACGTTAATTTATTTGTCTCTTCCTTCATGCTCAATAAATTTTTTTTTTTTGTAAATTAGTTGTTTCGAAATTTTGCATGTTGTTTTTCTACATTTTTCCATGATACAAGTTTGCTCAAAGGGTCTTCCCCCTCCCAAGCCTTTTTCTCGTATTTTCATTTAGATGAGATATCAAGATATTGTTTTTAAAAAAAAGGAACGAGAAAAATAAAAACATCCGAGTTGTGTAAAAAATTGTTGAAATCAACAGATACGATTTTCACTGATCCTTTCAAACAAAGTCAACAAAATTTTTCCCAGAAATTTGAAAAAAAAAACATCTCCACTCTACAATATTTTTCCAATTGATGAATTTAAATTATTCTCTAATTCTAATGGTCTTCTCTTTCAAAGGTAACAACTCAATTTGTCTTCATGGTCTATGAATATGACCACAACGAAACAGAAACAAAAATTCAAAATAAAAATGTCAAATTCCCAAAAAATACTCTTTGAATAAATTTTATGTTTTTTTTAAAAAAATAGGTATTCAATTTAAAAAAAAAAATTAACATGAAGGACAAAAAAGATGAATTTTTCGATCGTCGGAAGGAAAAATAATAATCTGACTCTAACAATGTATGGATAATTTTGAAATTTCAAAAATTCAGTAAAATTCTAGAAATGCAATTTCTACGTTTGAAATTTTTGAAATTGAGTTCCTTCAAACTGCAAGTACTTTTAATTTGTTTCTGTTTTGGTTTAAAATTTTACCAATTATGAAAAAGTGGCGGAAAATGTTGGTTTTCTGTACTTCAAAAATGGGTTTTCCTCGACTTTTTCGAATTCTCCAGACCAAATTTTCGAAATTTTCCAGATTTTTCAATTAAGATACTGATGAAGCGTGAGGCAGGGAGACAGAAGGGTGGGTGTAGAGTAGGGTGGGCCGAAAAAACAATTTTTTCGATTTTCAAAAACATACCCCGCAAAAGTTGCTGGCTGATGAGACTTGAGGAATAAAAAAAAAATTCAAAATCAATTCATATCTTCCGATCGCGCATTGGTACTGAAATTTTCAAAAATTGGCTGAAATCCAATATTTTCAAAACTTTTAGAAAATTTTGGAAAAAATTTGAAATTTATTTAAATTGGTTTTGGAGCTTATCAAGTGACTATTCAAACCAAAAAACAGAATTTTTTGAAAAAGATTCGTGCTTTACATCTTTTTTAGAAAGCAATACCACCTGATGAACGACGAAGTGCCACCTTAAGGTTCCTGGCGACAGGTAGAACATATTCTGACATGCGATATTCCTGCGGAATATCTAAACAGGCGTTATCTGAAATTATTCCAGAAACTTGCTGTGCAATTTATAAATGTCTTCAGAAAGAGTACCTGAAGGTGAATTTGTTAAACATACTGTACTTTTAGGCATTACTTTCTACTATTTCTTCACTTATGAAGAAAAATCAAAGAAAAAAATTATAAAACGTAGATTTCTTCAAAAAAAAATGTATTTTTTGGTCTACGTGGTCACTAGATAAGCTCTAAAATTGATTGTAATCAATTTTTAATTTTTTCCAAATTTTTAAAATTTTAAAATTTTTCTAATTTTTGAAAACTTTAACGCCAATGCGCGATCGGAACACTGAAAAAAAATATAATAAAATTTATACAAAAAAATAATAACGTGTCCCAATTCTCAAAATAGGTAAAATTCATAATTTTTTTGAATAAAATTTATTCTTTTTGGTAAAATTTATTCATTTTTTTGACAAATTTTATTATTTTTTCTGATAATAAATATTATTTTTTAGAACAAATTTCACCTTTTTTGTGAATTGAAACACGTTATTATTATTTTTTTTAATACATTTTATTATTTTTTGATTAAAATTTATCATTTTGGTAAAATTTATCAATTTTTTTGATAAAATCCATCTTTTTTTGATAAAATTTATTATTTTTGGGTTAAAATGTATTCATTTTCGTAACTTCTGTTTTTTCCGTGAAGATATGAATCGATTTTGAATTTTTTCATTTTATTCTTCAAGTCTCATCACCCAACAACTTTTGCGGGGGTATGTTTTCGAAAATCGAAAAAATTGTCATTTCGGCCCACCCTAGTGTAGAGGGAATATCAATTTTTTGAAAAATGGTTTTAGATAGGTAAGCAGCATTTTGGGTCACTTTTGACTAATTTTGAGTCAAGGGCTGTTTTTGACCTCCATAAAGAAAGGTTCTTTCGTATTTTTCGGGCGATTTTTTACGATTTTTCGCTCAATCTTCGTGCTTTTTTCGTATAAGTAGACACGCTGCGGGTTCTAACAACATTTACTTGACCCCTCCTCTCCAGCCCACTCCTAAATTTTCAATTAACCGTTAAAACCATAGTGGCTAGTTAATTTGTTACCGTCTGCCTCGAAGAATTGTAAAACAGTGATTCCATTAGTAGATAATAAAAATATCGCGTTTATATTCCATCTCACGATGTAAAATATCGTAAATCTAAATCAACGTAGCTAAAAATTTGGCCAGGTAACTCGAAATAAATCGAAAGGTTCATTTTTAAAATCATCTTCCCTGTTGCTCATTTTTATTGCATTTCTTGATGGGAAATGAATGTTTCGTTGTGATTTGTCAATTTTACCTGATACATGATTTACCCTCCAAAAAAACTTGCATTTATATTTTTTCAATTCCACTTCACTTTTCATTATGCCTGAAATCACACGGGTGGACTTTTATTTCTAGTAGGAGGGGTTGCGTAAAACGGTTTTCGATGTTGAAACAAATAATCACAAATTAACCCTCTAATTTAGAAGGTACCGTTACATATCGAATCTGTAATCGTAGGTAATCTTTTATACCTGAGTCGAATATTTTCAACAGGTTCGAGGGATAGGGTTGGTATATTTCGAAGGTTTTATTCTCAATTTAAGCGAAGGATTTGTTTCGATTTCCATCAGTTGTTGTTTTCTCTTGATTATTGTGCAACTGTTTGGTTCGTTGGAAGCTATTTGTTTACGAGTATAAGTGTTCGTTCGTATTAAATTGGTAAGTACCTGATTGCATAGCCTTACAATTATTTTATGCTTTGACAAAAAATATTCATTTTTAGCTTTTGAGAATATCCTGACGTAATTTACAAAATCATTCAATTCGATTCTTGACGTAACTTTTTTTAATCAATAATTCAAGTGTTTAAAAAAATTTCACTTTATTTTTCTAAAAAAAAAAAATCATCAAAAATCATCGTTCCTAGGTACGTAAAATATGCAAAATTATTGACCAATGAGACTTTGGAATCCAAAAACCAAATTGGTATCAATTTCATACCTTTTTTACATTACTAGCTTCGTGCTACATTCGACACCCCTCTTCTCATGAGATTTCTGGGAAAGTGCATAAAAATTAAAAAAGCTCGTACGAGAAAATTACAAAAACAAATCCCTCCGTGACACACAATGAATATTAAAAAATCACCCTTTCATGCTCATAGGGCCAGAAATTATCAGTTTTTCTCTATGCTTGGTTCATGAGGGTTGGAAAAAAATTCAGGTTGAAAAATTTTCAAAAGATATGCACTTATTAATTTTTTAAAAAAAGTTCGAAACAAAAAAAAATCCGGATTCTGATAATCATAAGTGAGACATACTTACGGTAAAATGTCCTCTTTTCTGCTTTTCAATAGACCTAACATTTTGAAAAAAATTACGGTGGGCTTATTTATGAATGGGTGGTTTTTGAAAAAAAAAATCTGGCAGTTGAAATACAGTCCACTTTCTTTATAAATGAATCAGTAATGCAAAAACAAAATTCTAGTGGGCATGGTAATATTTTGCTTCAAGGGATCGACCAGAAAGTTCGTCTTATCAAATTATCGAAATTTCAATTATGGATGCGCAAATTTACTCAAAGAAAAAATTTTTAGACAAACAAAAATGAAACTATTAAATGTAGGAACTCCTTTGAAGATTTCTACATCTCGAACACCCCGAGGAAAATTTATTTTTAAAAAAATGGCAATTTCGACGGATTCTTTTCCCCAAATTTTCTGTTATCAATTTTGTATTTTCTCGTACAATTTCAATAGTTTCTCCTAATTTTCAAGATGATTTTAAAATTTCGTACCTTTTCTGCATTTTCGATTTTTTTTGTTTTTCGTGTTTTTGTTTTTAAAAAAATATGATGAATCATTCATTTGTACTAAGCATTATCTCAACTCAATTTTTTTTTTACTATTTCAACAGGAAAAATGGAAAGCTACAAATTAGCATTACTGTTCGTCTTTTGCATCACATTGTCGTACGCTACAGTGGAAGCCGGAACTGATCCCAACAGTGGAAATCTTTCGGATAAATCTGCGAATTCAACAGCTGTAGCAGAAAAACAGCCCAACCCTGTCCAATCTTCGTACTTTCCATGTAAAAAAAAATGATCACTTGAATAATCAAAACTAATTTGAAATCGAACTACATTTGAATATTTTTCTCTAGCCGATCTATCTGGTTTTGGACAAGCGCTGGTAGTCGTAGGAGCCACAGCATTAGGTGTAGCAGTATTGGGCGGATTGGTGTTGCTTTTCGCTCCTGTGTTCGGATACAGAGTATGTACGATACTGGGCAATTGCGATCCAACGGTGATTCCTTTCGCAGCGGGAAATAATTTACAAAACGGTGCCCAAGCTCAACCGAATTCATACGATGGATATGGAAATAATTATTTGACTTCTAGTCCTTACGTTAGTTATCAGAAAAGGTGAGCGTAATTTTTTTCATCTCGTGGGATTGTGTTTGCTGTTTATTAACAAGGGTATTATTTTCAGATCGATTGAATACATTAAACCGATCTTGGAAACTTTGGCGAAGACTTACGAAAAATCAAGTTACAATCAATAATTTAGAAATAAAATAGAAGCTGATGACCTGAGCAGGCGTTCGAAGATTTTGGAAAGAAATTGAAAAGTATCTTGCAACCACGAAGAAAATTCCAATGACCAGAATTTCCATTTCGGAAATGGTTTAGTTTTAGTTTCATAATTTAGAGGATATTTTCCAGTATTAAGGTATTGACGATATTGATAAATTTTGAAATTTGTTTTTTCTGTGCTAAAAAAATTTCGTATTTTTAGAAATAATTTTTTTCAAAAATTAACTGCTGTGAAAATTTCTCCACAATTTTATGTTTTTATGAAGATATTAAATAAATATCTCGAAATTATTCATTTAGCCATTTTTCAACACAGTTTTGATAGAAAAATAGCGAATTTTCAAAAAAATTCCACTTTCTCGAATCTCATGCATCATATTTTTTTTAGGACGGATTCTAGTCCGTTGAAATAGGATCAAGAACCGCCATATTTACGGTAGATACATTTGAAAAAAAATTCACGATGGTCTTCGAAATAGTCTCTTGTAATAATATTTCAATGGCCTAACGCATGCATCTTACCAATTCATAGTTTTCGTCTAGAAGTTATTTGCATCTCCTGAAAAAATGCAAAAAATTGACCTAATATGCCAGTTTAGTTCTGGATTTTTCAAGTTTAAGTCTTAGAGAAATTGATAGAACTTCACATACTTCGTTTCGAGATTACCAAAAAATTTCAAAATTTTAGAGCCGATTGTCTAACAAGCTCGTGCGAATTTGAGCTCTCGAATCACCAAATTTGAATTATATTTGCATCAAATCAGGATCCTTCATGACAACAAGATCAAATTTTCGAACACGACTAATCGGTTATTAGTCGTGAATATTGATATTTTTTCTCATGATGGATCAAAATTGATATGAAGTATTATAATTATTTTTTTCAAATTAAGTTAGTTGTGAATAATATTGTTTTTTTTTTTCGTCTTCTATAATTTAGTAAGTATACCTAATTGATCGTGAATTGACCAATCAATTACGTTTATCATCGGGATAATTTTATTACAAGTTTAATGAAGGTTTAGAGTACTGGAAAGTAATTCTCATTCAACTTGACAGATAAATTTTTCCTGCTACTTCTTTTTCTACCTTGGGAACCGGTAAATCTCAGCCCCTCAAGATTCAAGGATGAATCTTGATATTTTATTTAAAAATGAAAATTATGAAATAATCGTCCCTCGCTCGTTCCTTGTAGCTCAATAGTCAACTGTAAAAATTTCACTTCAGTTGAAAATTTATATTGAGTTTATGTTTTTTTTTAGTAAGTAAGTGCAAATATTTATTTATTTATTATTCGATTAATTGAATACTTGAATGATTTCTCCCCTTTCTCAAACGCTACCAACGGTCGTTTCTGTTCACTAAAAATTAGAAAATATGAAGATTTACAATAATTCGGCAAAATTTAGAGGTACTTTTCCAGCCCTGTTTTGCCGTTAACTTTCTCTGGAATTTGTACTCAGGAAACTGTAGGAAAAATAAAGCAGTATGACAGGTCAAATCAGCAACCTTCAATATCACAATCAGGGCCGGCAAGAGAGGGGTACAGGAGGTACATTTTTACCGACCTCGCAATTTTTTCAACCCTTTTAAGGAGATTTTTCAACCACCAACGAAAGTGTAAAAAAGCGCATTTTTTTCTCTTAGAATAGTATTTTTTGAAAAATTGTTACCCTCGCTTCGCTCGAACAGTATTTTGATCATTCTTTTGAAAATTGATAATTTTTCGCTGACTTTTCAGTCAAAAATCTTTTTTCTTCCATTAATTTTCAATTGTCAAAAAAATGAATAATTTTTACTGAAAGATCAGTGAAAAATCACTGTTTTGAAATAATGTGAAAAATAAGTGACAAAATTACCTATTGAAGCCAAAATTTCAGTTTTCCCAAATTTCACCAAAAATTTCCGCCCTTGCCCCTATTTCCAAAATTTTCATTCTATTTTGACATGATTCAAAGGTACAGAAAAATTCTTCCTTCCAGTTTCCAAAGACACTTCAGATCATTGTTCAAGTTTATTCGAGAAATGAAGATATCTTGAAAAATGGATTGAAGAAAAAGGGGACTCGCAAAAAGCTTTGCACCGGGCCCGAATTTCCTCTCGCCGGCCCTAGTCATAGTCTGTTGCTGACTTCAGAAAAAATTGAAAAAATTGTATTTCTACTGATATTTATATGAGGGTAGGTAAATTTTTCAGACATGCTCTTCAATCATTGATCATTCAACTCGGACATAATGAATAACAAAATCGAAATCCGACGTTCAGGGAGATTCAAATTCTGTTAGATTTGGTGTCATTTTTAAACACCTGGATAGAAGTGTTGGTTTTTGGGCTTTCAACCTTCTTTCACACACTCCAATGAGGAATATAATTTGAAAAATACCCACGGATTCGAATTTAGGAGGCTGAAAATGTTCGAAAAATTCCAAAATTAGAAGTTTCGATCCTCTCTCTCATCCTGTCAATTGGGTTCAGGGTCAAAATTCCTCTGCACCAACCCCAGAAAAATGAATTCAGCGTCGCAAAAAATAATTAATTATCAAGTTTCAGATTTTTTGCCGCCTAGAAGATTTTAAATACTTTTTTAACTTGGGGTCTATTTTGTGGCTTTAATCGGTTGAAAATATACCAATTTTCACATTTGTAACAAAATTGAGAGGTTCTTCTTGAAAATACTAGAATTCAATTATAATCATTCATAGTAATCCACGTTTTGTATTCATCTTGGGATACGATCTTAAAAAAAACCAAAGGAACCCGTAATCATTTGGGAGAAATTTAATATAAATTTTTGAGGATGATCTCAAACCATCGAACGGAAAATTTTACAGCACCTGACTTGACTCATCTCACCCCTTCGCCAATATTCGAAAAATGAATTTTTGGAAGAAAATCTGTTTCAAGTCGTGCTTCAAAAAAAAACTTTCAATTCTTTCAAAAATGCAAGCTCGAGTTTGGGAAAATTTTCGTCTTTCGAGGGGTCTTTGAAAATCGACCAAATATTTGCGTTCAACAGCTCAAAAAGCAATATTTTGATTTTTGATCAGTAAAAATTTCCATCCAGACCACGGTGCGATCCTACGATACCTAAATGTGTAAAAAAAAATGCATCTATTCAGAAAACGAATACGAAATCAGCTTAGAAATACAAGATGCTGGCTAGATGCCTACCGAACCTACTAACGCGAATAATTAACGCATAATTAAATGTAGGAAATGGGTCTTCAGTACGGCAGAGTGGAACTCGGAATTTTTCAATTTTTCATTCCGATACTTCGGAGTCATCGTTATCTTTTTCGTTCTTGTTCGAGCCGACTTCGGCCGAGGTGGTTGTTTCTTGGCGATTAAGGCTTCGCAGAAAATTCCTCGGACTGGCGAAAATGCTCAATTTAGGTCTATCGCAAGCATCGGCGAAAGTCAACTTTTTCGGGCATATTTTACGCAGCAGAGATTCCAATACACCGGCAGGGTTGAAGGACGGATGTGATGCCGGTGTTTCGGAAGCCGAGCCGGACGAATTCGGTGACGATGACAGCGGTGGTGACGTCTCCGAAAGAGCATCTCGTTTCACGTAGGTTGACATTTGAAATGTGTTTTGTAAATTGCAGATGAACTGGGGTTGCGATCCAAGGCCGGTTAGCTTTTGCACAGTGCTGAGAGCCACAAAAATGGCTACGAACGTGATTGCCCTTCTGCAAAGCGAATCCATATCCTGCTGGGTGGATATGCCCTAGTTGACGAAAATGAGTTGAAATCGGTACGAGATATTCGTTGGTTGTTGCTATTTAGGTTTCGAATTCGGTCCAGTTCCGGCCCTGGCACTAGCTCCGACTCGATATTTCAATAGGTAATTATGATGTGGACGTATAACTTGGGCGAATCTTTGGCGTCGATGGCTCGTTGGTATTGATATCGGTACAGAATGGTCGAAACGCTACTAACTACTTATTGCAGATTGCCGAAAGCTGACGAATTGTTTGATTGCGATTGTGGCGACAGCGCGGCACCACGAGCAGTCTGGAAATAATAGACTGGTTTTTTTTTAAATTGCTTAGAAACGTGGGCAAATTTTCTGTTGACTGCTCGGAATAGTGAAAATTTTAATACAGATAATGAATCAGTTCATTCATCTCTTCAAGCACCGTCAACACGAATCACGCAGAGGCTGACAAACATTTGTCAAATGGTACCTATATTTTTTTCATCTTATTTTGAAAATTCTGAACCAAACGTATCATAAAAAAATTCCAGATCAACTGTTGGCAGAAGCTGAAAAAGAATTTGCAAAGATGAAACAGCGTTTGAAGACCTCAAATATCATCAAAGTATCGCAAAGGTTATCTCTAAAAAAAATGTTGCGTTCCGCAGGAATGAGGATTGGGTGTGGAATATTTTAAAAACGTGTTCAAGGACAAAATAATCCTTTACGTAATCGTTTAATCCGCGGCCGAATGCATCAGAAAAAATTCCTTTCTAATTTGAGCCCCCTGAGAGGGAGGGGGGACAAAAAATTCTGAAAAATTTCGACGCGGGTATTGAAACGTAGATATTCAAGGTTGCTTATTCCGATTTTGGAATTTATTTTTGCTTTACCCATAATCGAGCCTCCCGGGGGTCTTGAGCTTAAAATTTTGAAAAACTTCAATCTGGGTATTGACTATTGAAATATAGGTATTCGAGGTCACCGATTCCAATTTTGGCGATCTTTTTTTTTACTCTGACCAAATCTGAGCCTTCACGGAGGAATAAAAATTGATTACTCAACCAATGGCTTTGAATACAAACCTTTTAACATCCATATTGAATTATTTTCAAAATTTTGAGTTTTGGTCCTTCTCCTTGGCGCTCAAATTTGGTCAGAGAAAAAAATGAATGTCAGAATTAGCGACTTTATATGCCTAGATTTCGACATTCATATTGAAATTTTCCAAAATTCTGAGTTTTTGACTCTCCACCTTGGGGCTCAAACTTGGTCCGAGCAAAAAAAGGTGTCAGGATCATAAATAGCGACTACAATTATCTAGATTTTGACACCTATATCGAATTTTTTGAAAACTTTACTGTGAGCCTGATTTACGGATTCGGAGTGGTTGGTGAGCGATTGTTTTCCAGGTCCACACGAGATCCAAAATTTTTTTTTACGTCTTCAAAATTTTTCTGACGTGGTCAAAATTTTTTCACAAAAATTTTTTTGTAACATCGAAATTTATTTGACGTCAAAATATTTTCCAACATTTTTTTTTCAACTTCAAAATTTTTCTGACAAGATCGAAATTTTTTTCAACTTCAAAATTTATATCTGACGTTAAAATTTTTTCCAACATTTTTTTTTCAACTTCAAAATTTTTAGACGTGTTCTAAAATACTTTTGTTGCAAACTTCAAATTTTTTGACAAGGTTGCAATTTTTTAACAAACTGTTTTCAACGTCACGGCAAATTTGTAAAACAAGCCCACGTCAATTCTTCAAGTCAAAAATTTTGACCACTTCGGGAAAATTTTGAAGTTGAAAAAAAAATTTAGAAAAATTTTTAACCACGTCAGAAAAATTTTGAAGTTGGAAAAAAATTTTTGGAGAAAATTTTGACGTCAGATAGATTTTGAAGCTGAGAAAAAAATTGGAAAAATTTTTGACATCAGAAAAATTATGAAGACGAAAAAAAATTTTTGGAAAACAGTTTGACCTTGTGGCGACTTAAAAAAAAGTCGCTCACCAACCACTTCGAATCCGAAAAACAAACTCATGTCTTTTTGATCCTCCCCCTCGGGGCTCAAATTTAGCCAGTTCAAAAAATGAATGTCAGAATCGGAATCAGCGACTACTCTATAAATCTGAATCAGTCAAAAAACTGAAAATTCACTGATTAAACAGCGAAAAGTGTGCAACTATTAATCAGTGAAATTTGTCTGTCAATCAATGTAAAATTACTGATTCAATTAGTGAATTTTCATTTTTGAATCTGTAATATTTTTTCAACTACTGAAATGAATCAGTAAAAATTAAAATTTACTAATTTAATCAGTGATTAATTACTGATTCGATCAGTAAATTAAAATTTTTACAGATTCAAAAATGAAAATTCACTGATTAAATCGGTAAAATTTTCACTGATTACTTCAGATGCACACTTTTGTCTATTAATCAGTGAATTTTGACTGATTCAAGTTTAGAGAGTACAAAAATTATTTGTATTGAAGTTTATACCGTTATGTTTTGGTCTGTTAAAATCAAAAACTACCGAAATTTATAAGTGGATGTTTCAAGAGCTGAAGAAGCTTGTCGACCTCGGAGATTGGAAACCGTCAGCTTTTATGATTGATTTCGAAAGTGGAGCTATTGCTGCGATTAAAGACACGTTCCCTGATTCAACCATCACTGGTTGCTGGTTTCATTACAGTCAGGTAAGAGCATAACCAAAAAACTTCCAAAATTTCAAATTCATAATCATAATATTAATGTAAGTATGTACCTCTGATCTTATTCCCAATCAATTATTCGTAATTCGATAAACGAACTTCGGCGCTTCGAATTTTGAATTGGCTTCTTTCGCGATGCTTTCCATTTTTTTGTTCGAGTTAATAATTTTGAAGATTTAAGATTAATTTATTTAATATATCTTATATTTTTATGTTTTAATATAATTTTATTATTTATAATATTAAATTTATTTTTTATATTTATTTTTTATGAAATATTAATAATTATAATTATAATTGTTATTAATTTAATTAGATATCAATTTGAACGTTTAAATTCAAGCTTAATTTTATTTATTTATATATTATTTTTTTCTTATCCTTTTCAAAACTTTTAGTTCTGGTTGATGGCTCCTTGGTAAGTTAAAACATGAAAATTTTTCTATGGTTATAATTTTGGGCGATCCAGAGACAATGCGGAAAATTGGGTTTGATACCGGATATTTGGGATAATGAATCGCTGAGGGGTTACATCAAAATGCTGATGGCTTTACCATTGTTACCACCAGACTTCATTCCCATTGGTTTTCTCCATGTAACTGTGGAAATTGTAGAATTTTTAGAAAATCCTAGAGTCGAACAGTTGATGTGTTACATGCAGAATTTCTGGATTCAAAGTATAGTATATTAATATAAATGTCATTGTGTAATGATAGGAAAAATATGTATCATTTTGGTTTTTCAATAGAAATTGGTCCAAATATCATGTCGGTTGCTGAAAGTCCAATAAGAACGAACAATTTTCACAAAGCTTTTCACGGCACCATTACGTTATATTGCGGAGATAGTTGGAGGGTCGCGCATCCGAATATTTGGAGATTCCTCGGTAAGATTGTAATGGCCGATTATAATCTGCTTCGTTGATGTGAATTGGTGGTAATAATTGGTGTTTGGCTTTGAGTGATATCTTTAGCCCTCACGTAAGTCGTGAGCTGGTTGGTGAGGCGACAGGCTTTCGCAAGACGAGGTGATCAAGGGATCCTGGGTCTACCTGTGAGTCTGGCTACCGTGGGCTCAGAGTCAGCGGTCACTTCACCGGACTTATTACACCAAATCAAATAGATTGTACTTTACGAATCGCGAAGTAATAAGTTGATCACTCAGAGTGCACAACTTATTACAAAGAAAGAATCTTGCACGGCGAAACGTCAACTGAATTTATTAGCACAACCGAGATTACGAAATATACATCACACGTTAACTAGAAGTATCAATAATAAACGCGATAACGCTCGATGTACACGAAGTACCGAATATTTACATAAACATAACGTATGAAGTACAATGATCGAAGACGAATAAGCGAATGAGCTCTCGCTCTCAGCTACTTCTAGTTGTCAGCTTCTGTGGAAGCATCTAGAAGTAGCAATCGAGAAGGGAAAGGGTAAACCTACGTAACTGCCGGTTTGGTTTCATCATCTAGTCAGCTACTAGAAGAATCTAGTAGCGACTAGATGAGAGTAGAAAGATCGAAAGCTGCTGTATTCGGTACATAGTATTACGTAAGCCAAGTACAAAGTCTTATCTAAAAGATAAGCGCTTTGTGCTCGCCGAATACAGCACAGGCTAATTTCGCCTGTAATTTCGTCAGAAAAGTGATCGCATGCTTGTATAGGTAGGTAAACCTATCTATCCAAGCATTTCGCGACCCCCAAAGGCGCAATTTCAGGGAGGTATTTCACCTACCGGTTCATTGCCCCACCGAATACATGTTGAAGACAGGTAATCGGGAAGAAACGTGCCGGTAGTAATTGCGCCCTTGGGTCGTGCAGTTACCCAGGCCACCTCTGCCCCTCCCGAGTACATGGAATTCGACGTTGACTAAAAAATAAGCACATAACTTATAACTAATGGTAACTATCAACAACATCAAAACTGTACAAACAAGAGAGAGCAAGAGTCATGAAAAACAAACTGAAAAAATTTCCCTAAAATACCTAGCCCTTGAAACGAATTTTGAAATCAAAATCTATGCCCACCTGCATGCAGCAGGTTCAAAAATTTAGAGCCAAGAATTAGAGTATTTGGAAATTTTGAAAGTAGAAAAATTTCGAACACGTTTCCATAAGTGCCTGAACCCTTCCAACGAATTTTGAGACAAAATCTATGACCATCTACATGCAGTAGATTCAAAAGCCTAGACCCCCCAAATACAGGTATTTATTTATGGAAATGTGAGAAAAAAAACGATCCAAAGTTGGAAACAGAAATTTGTACTTTCCATGAAACCTCGCCCTTCAAGCGATTTTGAACTCAAAATCTATGACCACTCTGCACGCAGCAGGTTCAAAGGTCTTAAAACCCAGACGTAGGTAGATTTTCATGGAAATAAAATTTCAAAGAAAAATTTAGCCTAACCGAAATTTGAAATTTTGGTAAAATTTTGAAGTCTTAACCCTTAAACACGATTTTCGTATGACCGCTCTGCACTCAGCAGGCTCAAAGTCACTTTCCCCACCAAAACAGCAACAACGAAAGATTTTCCAAAAGTTAAAAATTTCGAAATAAAAATATCAAAAAGACACTGCTAGAGAAAGTTGAAAATCAAACCCCAAAGTTTTAAATAGGCTGGCACACAAAAGTGCAAAAAGTAGAAAAATCGAATGCATACATGACATGAACAGAAACATATCAAACAAATATATTACAGAACCTGGTGAAAACCAGTCAAAAATAAATATACTAAAATTAAGAATGCATTCGAAAATAACATACATTGTATAAACAATGCAAAAAATAAACGTTTTCATAATGTACAAAAATAACTAAAAAATACATCATGAAAAATATATATAAAATGCAAAATACATTTCAAAAAAAAAATAGGAAGTGCTTCTTTTGAAGCATGCAATTTTACAAAAATAAAATTTCGTGCTGAATTTTATTCAGACGAATAAAAATGCCACGTTCACGAATATAAAATAGAAAGTGAAGATTCTCACATGAGAATATGCATATTTACATAAAAATTTCTCTCACGCACGAAGTTGAGAGGAATACAGACTAAAATCAACAATTTCATACATAAAAAGGCATGAAATAATAAATATACATGAAAATCCCATGCACGAAGCATGTCGATATAGAACGGACATAAAAAATGAAAATTGCATAAAAATTTTACAAGAAAAATATACTCGTGCATAAGCATCGATCGAAAATTTGTTTCACATACAAAACTAGGCAAAATACATGAAAACAAATACCTATCAAAATTTTCTAAAAATACCCGGAATACATTTTTTTGGTGTGAAATTAATCACGAAAATTTTTCATCGGCATTTTTTTTTTTTTTTTTTTTTTTTTTATAGGATTTTCAAAAAACAAAATTATTTTCAAAATAACTTAAATCGCATCACCCCTACTACCTGCTAGGGAATGAAACGTAAGTACAAAGCCTCAAATTGAGTCGAACAAAAATAATTTAGCCTATTTTAGGCCTCGGCACGTAAATAAACAGAATTTGGCCGGAAACTTAACCATAAAAATAACAAGAAAAATTTTCAGGTACTTTGACCTGCAAAAAATTTAAAAACTTATAACTAGGTTAAAAAACTGCAAATTATGCATCGAAAATAAAATAAAAATTGCACAGTGGCAAGAAAACGTATAAAACGTATCAAAAAACGTACGATGACGTATAGAAAAACATATTTACAAATTTTAAACTGTAGAATTCGAGAAACGAATTTTTCTACAGAATTGATAGACCTAACTAAAACTTTCAAAGTAAAAGGTAGGTATTACCTATCAATTTTTCCTATCTCATTGGATAGTCGAAAAGAAAATAAAGAAAAATAGACGAAATCGTGACTATTTACAAGTCTAGGTAGGTATAGGCAATGCTTTCCACTACTAGGTAGGTACTAGCATGCAAAAATGACGAATCCGGTAGGTAAAGTTTTTCAAATTGAATTACAATTTTTTAATAAGAACTAGCCTAAGCTATCAAGACGAAAAATAAATTTTCTAGACCGAAAAATATTGTCAAAAGACAAGAAAAAAATTGGAAAATTTTCCAAAGAAAATTTCCTCAGGTAGCAGATAAGAATTTTGTGACAATGATTTTGAAACTAATGTTGAAATTTCAGAAGAGAAGACTGTGATATTTTTTCCCAATTTTAAGAAACCAAAGAGAAACCTAGTCAATTTAGTTTTAAGCCTAGTTTTAAGTTATTTTTTTAAGGAAAATTACGACATCAAAAATTTACCAAGAATTTTGACAAACACAGTGGCCGAAATTTCACATTGCGTTACTCGTTTTTGAGTGTTTGAAAATTGCCAAGAAAATAGATATGATTTTTAAATTTTGACCATAATCGTGAGTACAACAAAGAAGATTTCGATACAAAGAATTGCAAGCTCGTGCTTGACAATTACGCGGGTACAATTTGGCACTAGATAAAACGAAACGAGAGAATTTTACCAGAACGAGAATTTTACAAGCATGACGACGAATTTACGGAGAATCGCCGATGACCTGCACGTCGTCATCAGAATCAACATCGATGACGTTATTTCTGAATGCGTCACGTAACAGGTTTTCCCTGTTGAGTCTGCGTCGATCATCATTCGCCATTCGTTCGTTTCCAAGTACGCGCTGCCGGAATGCTCGAAGGTCCCGCGAGAGCACCCTCGAGACGGTAGCGATCGTAGACGGATGAATTATCCCTTTGGAAACCTGGTCCGCAATTCGATTTTCTCTTGAGATTCTTGCTCGCACTAACGTCAGGTTCCTGGCTTGTTCCACTACTCGTCGCTCGGTGTCCATTAACTTTTTCCTTAACAAGAGCCGTCTGATATTTAGCTCGACAAGTGCCACTCGCGATCTCACATCCATCTCCCTCCCCTCTTCGGCCTGGTAACAACCAAAAGGGATCAGATCCTGGAGTGGCATCGCCGCCCTGCAAATGGGACAGTTCCGGTTTCTCGAGAGCCAACGGGATATACAGCCATGATGGAACACATGGTTGCATATTGTTGACATTCGAGTCTCCGTAGTCCCATTTTGGGGGGATGCCACGAAAATGTTGTTGAAACATATGTCACAACCAACACAGGACCGGAGAGGGTGGAGAGAGATGGTCGACGAAATTCGCAAGCCCACTTCTGATGGTTCAGAGCTTGTAGATGGAGACGATTGAGGAATCGAGCCTGACAACGACATTTTTACCGGAGGTTAATGTTCCAATCGATCAATTCGTTCTGGACCATGCGCGAAAGCTCACGTTCGAGGATCGCGTTGCCACGTTCTACCCTTCTGGAGCTATTACCGCTGTTGCGATGATTGTAGTCGCGTCTTTGGTGATAGGCTCTCGAGCAATGGAAGCGTAAAATATCTACGAAGAACCAGACCAAGGATGCCAAAATGATACAGGCACTGATTTTCCAGTTGAAGATGGCGACTAATATTATCAGCAGTTCAAACTTCGAGCAAGCACACGTGCCTTTTTCGACCCATACCATTATAACATTCCACTAAAATGAAGTGCGTTAATACAAGATATGTAAATCGAAAAATTTGATTGTAATACTCACAAATTTCCTTTGTAAGAATAGAAGACACAACAGAATCGAATTGAGAACGCTATTGAGAATATTTTCGCCCTCCCAGTAATCGTCGACACCTCAAAGGAAAATTCAAACAAGGAAGATTCGAAATTCCAGTACGACCTCATAACCTAGCAAAATGGTTGAGTATCGTAAATATAGAAGATAGGTATACCTACTGAGGCGAATGTATATCGAAGCAAGAGAAAATTTTATGACTTACAAATGGGAGACCAGCTCCAGCGAGTAATGACTAGAAGACACAGGTATACAGGTACAGAAAAGATGGTTAAAACTCGTTAAAATTCTGATAAAACTCTGGTTAAAATTCTGGATTAAAACTTGGTTAAAACATTAAAACTCCATAAAACTGAAATGAGATCAGTTCAGAGCCAAAAATTAGTCAAATTGTAGAAATCGAAATTCGTCTGACAACGTGGTCAGAACAAAGGAAAATATCAATATCTAGGTACTCACATGGTAACGGAAATCAAAAAGCTCACTGAAAATCATCAGGAACTCAAAACCGTAAATAAATAAAAATTTAAAATAGAAAATGCGAATACATCGCGAAATTTACAAATTCTGCCAAAAATTTGACTAGAAAAATACACATGAGCAAAATTCAAACATGAACTTCACTGAAATGAGGCAATTAACCACACAAAACGTACAGACTGAGCTGTAGGCAAGAAAAATGACGACTCATAGTCGTAGAGAAAACCAGTCACAAAATCGGTCCAACTTTACCATCCGTTGAAAATGGTCCGGGTAGGGAGAACAAAGGATGACGCGTAGGCAGAGGAGATCGCAACGAAGTGCAGTTACCCCGCTACGCGTCGCCTACCCGGTAACCAACCTACCTACTCGTTCGGTCCGCTGATAAGGTGCGAAACCGAACACCACAAGCGTTCATATTAAAACATCTCGTGGTTACGTGAAAAATAGTGTCCGAGCACTATTTTATTCACGAGTGGTGCTTTGTTTAGCACAATATAATTTAAATTCAAAGGTTTTTTTGGACGACCTCGCTTTTTTCGAGACGCCAGGTAAGCTTTTGCTTCTTCCTTTAATTTTGAAATCGTTTCAGAATCGAAATTTGCCAAAAGAGCTTTTTCTAAAAGTTCACCTTCTTGAGGTGAAATATTTTTTTTCTAAAACGTTTCGAAACCTCGTTGAATTTTGTCAGACATTTATCAGTGCCATCTGACTCGTCAGATGAGCTGTCTGTAGACTCAGATTTTTTGTTTGGACCTTGCTTTTTAGAAACAATCGATTTTCTGAGCTTTTTAACTGGTGGTTTTTCAACACGCAGCTTTGGAACAAAATCGTGGTCAGAATCTTTTTTCCAAATTTCCAACTCACGGATCAAATTTTCGTCATTAATTTCCTCTAAATCAGTGCTCGAATCCAAAATTTCAGAATTTTTATTCTTTTTTGCTTCCCTAAGCTTAGCCCTAGTATTTCTGCTCGATTTTGAATTTTTCAAATTTTCTAAATCTTGGCCAAATTTAGAATCGATTTTCAATTTTTTCATAATTTTGGAATTTTTTGCATTTTCCAAAATACTAATATTTTCTGCATTATTTGCAGAATCATCAATCAAGACAGCAGAGCTTTGAAGATTTTCGGATTCAGATTCAGAAGAAGATGTGAACGAAGTATCAATTCCAGAATCCTTATCAAGAATACGTGGATCAATTAAAGTAACCTGATCATCATTTTTACTAGAACTCGAATCGATTTGCATTGATGTCGATTGATTAATGCTTATATTACGATTTTCAGGTACATTTTCGAAAATTTCACTCAGACCTGGATTCTCACTCAAGTCTTGCCCCAGTTCCTGAGGAGAGGAAATATTTTCGAGCTCATACTCAAGATTTTCGTCAACCTCATCGATCGATCTCTCAAGCATGTTATTATCCGGAGACAAATTATTACTCACACCTTTTTGCTCACTCTCTGGAGTCCTAGCCGTTATTTTTATGCCTTTTCTCTCATTTTTACGCAGGTAATCGTTAATACGTTGCTCAATTGACCTTTTATCAATTAAAGAGTGACACCTCACTTCCTCCTCTATTTCATCAAGCTGTTCCTTAGATAAAAATAGAATAATTTGGCGAACGTTGACGAGTTTATCGTCGGTGATTCCTGCATAATCTGAAACCATATAGCAATTTGCTTTATGTTCATATTTTACAATGTAAGGCCCATAACGTTTTTCCAGAAGCTTTTCCGAAACTAAACTAAAAGAATCAGATTTTCCATGAGCAGTGATGAGAACTAAATCACCTGGTTTGTAAGGAATTACGTCACCATGTAATTTATTGAAATTTTGCTCTTCGAAAATTCGAATTTGCTTTCTTTTCTCGCGGATAAAATTTTCCATCGCTTGCTCTTCAGTCATGCTGTCGATTTTTTCGGCAGCCACTTCATACGTGTAGACTGATTGTCTAGCAAGCTGATCAGCCAGTATATTCATATATTCGTACCTACGTGCGAATACATGTTTAATCTCACACCTCTCATACTCCCTCCTCAATCTCAAAATTTCCTGGAAAATTTCTTTATGATAGACATCTTTCTTGGCATAATTTTTCCAATTTCTAGCTTTCCACCTTATAGCCCCCTCGTTAATAGCATACACAGTATATTTTGAGTCAGTTAAAATTTTTATTCTTTTAACCCCCTTAGCAATACCGAATTCAAGTGCTTTTTTAACAGCTATAATTTCTGCTAGATTATTGGTATTTTTATATTTCTCATGACTAATGCGTTCTGACACATTATATTTTGAATCAGGTCCGAAACATATACCGATTCCAGCTATAGCTTCCTCAGAGCCATTTGCAGCGCAAGCACCGTCCACAACTACCCGGAGGTAACCGTCATCGTCGAAAATAACTTGTTCCTTATCCCAGATCATTTTCATGAGTTCCTTAGATGTCGTTGAGGGAAGTAGATTTTTTTCCAAAAGTTCCCTAAGACGTTTCAACTCGTACTTAAAGTTCCTTTTGTTTCTCTTTACAGGTAATCCAACCGTGAGGTGTTCCTCAATGCCCCAGCACTCGTTCGGAGAAATTCCAAGGACATTAGGCTGATCATTCATCTGTTTTTCGACGTCCTCAACATGTTCATCCCACCCCTCATGAGTGTAGGTACTGTCGTGGACTTTGTCATTAATTTTCACTCTCATCTTTTCACCCACACAGCGAAAAGCTCTCTCGATTGAGTTTCCTTGAGGTGAAAATGGACTAGAGAAAATATGTTTTGCCCCTGTCGACTGGATAAATTCCTTCCATTTGCGCGACTCAAATTGCCTACCATGGTCAGACATGATTTTCTTTGGCGAGACCCCATAATTTTTCAGGATATCCATCAAAATTTTCATCTTCTCGACTACTGTCTCAGCCTCACTGTCTGTCATTGTGAAAAGCCACAATTTCGAGGTGAAAACATCCTTTACCGCGTAAATATATTTTACCTCCCCCCTAATCGCTGCAATAGGTCCGCAAATATCGACTGACAAAATATCTCCCTTATGGTAAGCCTCAACTTGAGCATACCTTATACGTTTCCTTTGGCCGTAACATTTATTTACCTTACAAACGACACACATATTCGTGTTCATTTTAATAAATTTCAGAGCGTTTGGGTGAAAATAAAGTTGTCTGAAAATAATCTCCAATTTATTCCCCCCTACATGGCCATAAATTTCGTGCAAATAATACACAACGTCTCTGAATAATTTTTTAGGTAACACTGGAACTTTAGTACCATCAGTATATTTACGCCAAAGTAACTTTTTACCATCATCGTTTGTGATTTCATATTTCTTAGAAACCCTACTACGAGTGGCTTTTTGTTTTTCAGTCAAAAATTCAGACATTGGCTCTAATTCATCAAAAATCTTCTCACAAAAATCGTCATCTTTTTGCCAATTTGGAAGATCACTCAAAAGCTCAAGCAAATTTTCTCTAAAATGCTGAATGTGGTTCAATTCAAGAGGTTCGAGCCCAGTCGACATGTCAATGTCGCGAACTTTGAATGAATTCACTGTCAAACTTGGATCCTGAGACTGTTTCAAAATTTTCAGCTCAGTTTTGGTTGGTTTCATATCGAAAATCAAATCATAACTGTTCAGAGCAGTTATCCAATGCGCTGCTTTTCTATGTGTCTGGGCTAAAGCAGTGTATTTCGAAATTAATGTCCCAACATCATGTCTAACATGGATTTTCCGACCATGTAGCCACATTTCCAAGCGTTTCAATGAGTAGGTTAGTGCCAACATGTCTAAATCGGTAGGTGTGTATCTTTTTTGGTAATCTTGCAGATTTTTATCCAAATACATGACGATTCGATTCACACCTTCAACCTTTTGATATAAAATGCCAGAGATTGAATTTTCAAGACATTCAGTATATAGGTAATAGTCTAAATTGTCAATAGGAGCATAAAGTTCGAAATCTTTACAATACTCATACTTCAATCTCTCAAACGCTTTTTCCTGTTCCTCTCCCCACTCAAATTTGACATTTTTATGGGTGAGTTTCATCATAGGAGCTATAATCTCATTATACTCAGGAATAAAACGTCTGTATAAATTAGTCAGTCCAACTAGAGCCAAAATTTCATTTTCGGTCTTCAAAACGAATTTACCATTTTTCTTGGAATGCTTGGCCTCGAATTCTAAAAATTTCTCAATTTTCTTGTTTTGTTTTCCTATTTTACCAGGAGACAAAACATAACCCAAGTGCTTAGTCTTGGCCTTGAACAATTCTGTCTTTTCAGCATTGAGTTTAATTCCATATTCTCTGCAAGCTTTTAGAACCTCAATAATATCCAAAACGTGTTCTTTGAAGCCTTTATTCCTAACCAAAACGTCATCAACGTAGGCAGTGATAGATTCTCTATCAGGAATAATTCTGTTTACCATTTTAATAAACTCAGCAGATGAAATTTTCAACCCATATGGCAGCCTCTCAAATTGATAGACACGCCCCTCAATCTGAAAACCACAAAATTTTTTAGAATATTCGTCTAGGCGAAGTTGCCAAAATCCGCTGACGAAATCAAAACTTGAGAAAAATTCGGCATCCCCATTTTTGGTTATAATTCGATCTAAAGTTGCTGACTCATTATAGTTGTTACCTAGCTTTGGATTCAACCAAGTAGGATTCAAACAAATGCGAAGACTTCCATTTGCTTTCACTTTCATAACTATATTATTGATATATCGAGTGTCAGATGGAGTAATTGTACCTTCTCTCAACATCTTTTTAATCTCTCGATCTATTGCAGGCATCAACTTATTTGATGGCCTGTGGTTCGCACCCCTCCATTCCTCCTCATCGGCCATGTCGAAATGAACGGGTGGACCTGTGTAGCAGCCTGGAGATTTTGAAAAAACATCGGAAAATTCACTGAGTAGGTCATAAGCCCACTTTTTCCGCTTTTCACAAATTTTTCCTTGCTCAACGTATGATTTCAGGCCCTCATAGAGTTTTTTTAAAAACACCTCTGATGAGTCATCATATTCTGGAATATCGGCCAACCTATCATTCTTAGCATAGGTATGCTTTCTCATACGGTTAGGAATTTCATTGCCATACCTACCGGCAGGTCTTACATTATTTATTTTCAAAACTCCAGTGTACTCTTCCTCTGACATGTAGGGAAGATAGACCTTCTCTGTTTCCCTCTTGGGCTTACAGTAGGCACATTTTTTGCGAATTTTAGGTTCGATGCCCAATTCCAACATCGAAACCCTCCCCATAATGAATATCTGATTACATTGGGGGATGAGATAAAAAGGTACATTTATCTCATGTTTGCCAAAATTCATTCTGACATTCAGCAAATTGTGCATCGTGCCTACAATTTGCTTGTCAGCTAATTCGATCTCAATCAAATGATCTAGCTTTTTGAATTTGACATTTTCGGGAAACTTATCTAGTAGGTACCTAGCAGTTTCCAGAGCCATAACATTCGGTTCAGCACCAGTATCTAGTTGGGTAGGTATTACGACACCTTGAATTTCGGTAGGCACTACACAGGTTATCCCTTCTTGGTACCCAAATCTCTGAACGCTATCTCCCTCATCTTTCATAGGTGGATCCTTCTGGGCTCCTATAGAATTCAAAGTCTGAGTCTCAATTTGTTGGGGTCCTATCGCAGGCTTCACGACAGTATCCTTCCCTTCCAACTGGTTACCTATACTTTCCAAATTCGACTCTATTTTTCGGAAAAGCTCCTCAGGAGACCTCTTTTCCTCACGCATCCGTTTGATATCGTCTCTAATAAACTCAGGAATGACCGAGTCATCCTTTAATTTCGATTCTGAACACCTAATCTGACGATCGATCCTACCAACGACATTGCCCTGCTCATCTACAACGTTTTCAGAAGAAGAGTTTTCAAAAACTCGAGTCACTCGCTCAGGCTCACCTTGAGGAGGACTACTCAGAGCTACTGAGTTGGAGAGCTTGTCAGAATGACAAGATGAAACCTCATGAGGCCCAGTCACTCGCTCAGCCACAGCTTGAGGAGGACACCTCGACTCAATCGAGGGAGAAAAATTACCTATTTGGCAAGAAGGCACTTCCTGAGGGGTAGCCCCACCCCCAACCTTAGCGTGGGAGGGACCTCTCGGCGCTACCGAGGACAAAAATTCATTAACTGAATTTAAAAGTTCTGAATAAACACGTTGTACAGGGAACCAGCGCTTGAAATATTTATTGTAAAAATATTTCGATTTGATAGGTTTAATAAAATGATTCCTATCTTTTATATAAGTTGATCGACCTGTCTTTTTTGATATTTGTGTTTCAGCAAAAATGAGAGAAGGCGTGACGGCGACGTGCACGTTGCCTAACTTCTCCAGACGATAGAAAGCACGACGGAAAGACCATAATCGGCTAACGGACACAGCAAAATTTTTCCGAGGAGGGAGGACCGGAGGGAACACCATCACGATCTCTTCAGCTCCTTTTGCAAGCAACATACGAACTATTTCTTGCATTTTATCGGAAACATACGAATTAGGGAAGTTGGGACTGTTTAATTCCCTTTTTCCACAAGACAAAATTACTTTTGTTGATTTTAATTTTTCAGGTGCGAGTTTGTCATACAGCATATTTAGCGAGATATTTTCCTTCAAGTATGGGACCTCACGGAGATTTTCCATGTTCGTATTTGGACTATTCCTGGCCAAATAATAATTAATCGAGTCACCTATTACCTGATATCCGCCTACTGTATAAAAGTAATTGTCATTATCTATTGACTCGACACACTCGCACCTGCCTCCTCGTTTTTTGAAACGGACAAGCTATTCAATTGCTTAGAGGCAGATTTGTCTTGATTTTTACCTTGACTAGGATTTTGCTGATTATTATTTACCGGATAAGCTATGGATTTGCGATTGTAGTACTCATTTTTCCCAGAATTTTGATTCGAATTGTCATTATAGTTCCTATTCCTATAATTTTTCCTATAACCTTCCGATTTCCTAGAATTACGATTCTCCTGATTATTTTGGCCATTATTATCTCGCCTATCGTTATTCTGATTATTATTACCCGAATTGTTATTTTTATTACGATTGTTCCTGAATTTATTCGAATTCTGGGAATTCTGGTTGTTACCATTATTTCCATTATTCGAATTATTTCCGGAATTACCATTAACAACACTGGTTTTGTTCAACGATTTCGATTTTTTACCATAAATATCAGAAAATCTAGGATCATCCTCAAAAGTATTCATTAATTCCTCAAGCTTCGCTAAGAAACCCTCAGACGTGGTAATATCTTCCCACTTTAATTTATTCGACCACCATTCTGGTACCTTCCTACCTAAAGCAACAATTATTTCCGGTTCAGTCTTTTTATCCATCGATTTGATGGTACCTAGCCAAATATCAAGCTCATTAATCAGTTCTTTACCAGTAGTTACCTTATCTGACAAATCTAAATCCTGATAATATGCCCATACTTCCTTCTTTCTTTGTTTTGACCAGAATTCTTTCACAAATTCCTCTCTAAACAATTCCCAATTCGCGTATTCATAAGAAGCATTTTTCCATCTCAAAGCAGGCTCATACTTAATCGACTGCCTACACAAATTGATATAATCTTGTTCATTAGCATCCTCCTGGCTATCCATGAATCTCTCAAACAAATCCAAAAATCGCATAGCATGGTAATAATTATCCTTGTTAAACTCGATGCCATTATCTCTCAGAGTCTTGGCAGTTAATTCGTTTAATCTAACCGCGATTTTATTTGTTCCGACACTAGGTTTATTCTCACATTGTAATAGACGTTGCTCAAGACTAGAAATTTTATCTGTTAATTTCTCAATCTTTGTTCTAGAATTAAGAATTTCGTTCACATCGATTTCTTTGCCTGTACCTATATCTTTCAAAATCGTTTGAAGATTTTTCAATGTACTCTCAAGCACTTTATTTCTCTCAAATAAATTTCTAATATCGGATTCGAAACTTTTGTTAGCATTTTCCAAACCCTGATTAATCAATTTGAGTTCCTCATATTTTTCAGTCAAAGAATCGAATTTTGAAAGTATCCTAGAATCATTTTCCTGTAGCCTATCAGTTTTCTGATTAAAATTATCTTTGAAATCTGACAATTTACTATTTAAATCACGATCTAATGTTACAATGCTCAGATTAAAATTTTCAGTACTTTTTTCCTGCAATTTTAACTCTTTTTGAATTTCCTCAATGTCTTTTCCATTTTTTAGAATAGCTTTCATGTGAAATTTAATTTCAGAACCAGTGAGATCTGCAAGGTTATTGATATTTTCCATAGCACCTTTGAATTTGGATTCATCCTCATCAATTGCCTTAATATCTATCAATTTCTTGGAAAAAATTTTCTTTTTATACTCTTTGTACTCAGCAATTTGTTCAGGCGTAAATTTCTCTGCCATTTCCTTATCTAAAGAATTAAGCTGATTATCACTTGTCATTATGGTAAAAATTTCAAATAAATATTTGACTAATAAATCTGGTAAGACTGAATAATCTGATTCGATTACGACTCGACACTCAATTTTCGCTAAATTTTCGTCTGACTAAATTTTCAAGGTCACTAACAATCAATTCGTTTCTGTTTTACAAAACCTACGTGCCCTATCTCTTAAAAATAGGCTTAAAATTACGCGAGGTTAAAATTAAGTAGGTAAAACACGAATTTAACCCTATAACGCACTTCAACGCGAAAATAGACGAAAACAAAAATTACAAATTACATAAAACGGATAACAATACCCAAATTTTACACAGTGTCGATGTCTTCAACGCTGACCACCTCCAGGGATCGTAGATGACTTCGACGAATTTTCCTCTGGAAACTTTCGTAGCACAGCTTGAAAAGCTCTCGGGCGCCAATGAATTGGTGGTAATAATTGGTGTTTGGCTTTGAGTGATATCTTTAGCCCTCACGTAAGTCGTGAGCTGGTTGGTGAGGCGACAGGCTTTCGCAAGACGAGGTGATCAAGGGATCCTGGGTCTACCTGTGAGTCTGGCTACCGTGGGCTCAGAGTCAGCGGTCACTTCACCGGACTTATTACACCAAATCAAATAGATTGTACTTTACGAATCGCGAAGTAATAAGTTGATCACTCAGAGTGCACAACTTATTACAAAGAAAGAATCTTGCACGGCGAAACGTCAACTGAATTTATTAGCACAACCGAGATTACGAAATATACATCACACGTTAACTAGAAGTATCAATAATAAACGCGATAACGCTCGATGTACACGAAGTACCGAATATTTACATAAACATAACGTATGAAGTACAATGATCGAAGACGAATAAGCGAATGAGCTCTCGCTCTCAGCTACTTCTAGTTGTCAGCTTCTGTGGAAGCATCTAGAAGTAGCAATCGAGAAGGGAAAGGGTAAACCTACGTAACTGCCGGTTTGGTTTCATCATCTAGTCAGCTACTAGAAGAATCTAGTAGCGACTAGATGAGAGTAGAAAGATCGAAAGCTGCTGTATTCGGTACATAGTATTACGTAAGCCAAGTACAAAGTCTTATCTAAAAGATAAGCGCTTTGTGCTCGCCGAATACAGCACAGGCTAATTTCGCCTGTAATTTCGTCAGAAAAGTGATCGCATGCTTGTATAGGTAGGTAAACCTATCTATCCAAGCATTTCGCGACCCCCAAAGGCGCAATTTCAGGGAGGTATTTCACCTACCGGTTCAGATGATTTAGTAACATATGCGTAAAGATTTTAGTTTATTTAATTTTGTTTTAATATTTATATTATTTTTAAATTTAATATTTATAAAATTTTTATTTAAATTTTATTTTTTTTTTAATAATTTTTTTTTTTTCTTTAAAATATAATTTTTTTTTATATATATATTATTATTATGTTTACCAGAGGCTCATCAAAAAATAGAACACGAGTTCTCGGCGAAAATGATGGAAGCGGCTACTGGTACTGATTTACGATTTCCTAGACATCGAAAATGGAATCTACAGGACCAACAGATTAACGACGCGTACGGGGAATTGATGAATCTGCCAGCCAACAATCACCCTCATTATGAATATTTTCGTCAAGAAAATATTAAAAGATTTCTTCAACGCGCGAGGCATTTTGTGAATGGCGAAGGAGACGGTATGTTTGAATATCACACTATAACTTTTGTTTGATGCATTTGAATTTCATGCATTTTTCTGACTGTTCTGTCTTGCATCTTTGACATTTTTGTTTTTCTTTGTGTTCTATTGTTTTAGTGTTTCGATCTCGAAACACTTACCGATGCCGGTAATCGCACGCGATGTCGCGACGCCGAGCTGGTTCGGCCCTATGCTACCGACTACGAATACGATCAGCTCGTTACTCTCCATCGCAGCCTGGAATGACCGCCCAGTGGTCATTCTCGGCTCGTACGTATTATTCGGAGATCAATTCATATGGAATATAATAAGATCGGTATTGCGGCAACGAAGCGCAGATTTGGATCTGCATCCGTACTATGCCCCGCTGTTACCGGTGGATGCAGTTAATGTGTCAATAAACAGTTAATTAGTTACTTTCAGTTAATTTGGTGTTTTCATTGAATTCGGTTACCTAGTGCCTAACAGTGCTAGTGTATTCTCTGCTCATGCAGAAATGTTGAAATAGGAGTTTCGCGGACACTTATTTGGAATTGATGAATCTGCCAGCCAACAATCACCCTCATTATGAATATTTTCGTCAAGAAAATATTAAAAGATTTCTTCAACGCGCGAGGCATTTTGTGAATGTCGAAGGAGGCGGTATGTTTGAATATCACACTATAACTTTTATTTTTTACCAGATACATAATTATGATTTTGTGAATTAGAGCAAAATGTAAATGAAAATATCCAGGATGAAGATGCGCCACATGACGAAGATGTACCATATGACGAAGAAGTTGTTATTTGGAATGACGAGCCGATTCTTTTAGAAGACTGAATTCGTGTTTTAATTTATTTAATTTTAATTATTCGTTTTTTTTTATGTCGATACCAAACCATATCAAAAATTTTCAAAATTTTGGATTTTTACCCTCCTGTTTAGCGCTTAGATGTGGTCAAAACCAAAAATAAATTGAGTAACTGGATGATAAAAGGGTCTAACTCGAATTAGGCCCTTTTGTCATCCACCGTGAAAATGGATACTAGAATGGATATACTACTTATTAAAAGTGGTCCCATAGGGCTACCCATCATACATTGTCTGTAATCAACCACCAACGTTTCCTACCTGTGTTAAAAACCTGCAGGAGTTGGGCCCTTTTGTCATCTGACGACTTTGACACCGGTTCTAACAGTACGAAATCATGAAAATACCTTTTTTTTTGATGTTATTCGATTTCATTAAATAATTTTCAACTTTTCAAAATTTATTTTCATAATTTTGTACTGTTAAAACCGATTTTAAAGTCGTTGGATGACAAAAGGGCCTAACTCCCCCTTCAGAATTACATTAATAACTCACTCATATAGCTACTAAAACGGAATTCAAATGAATATTTCTTGAAAGGGATGTTTGGGCATCACAATTTTTAAAAAACCAGTTCATTTCATCAAAACATTTAAACGTTATCAGCATGCGAAAACTTGAAATGCGTTTTTCTCGAAACAGTGGTTTCAGAATTAGGCCCTTTCGCCCTTTTGTCATCCAATCATTCAATTTCAAAAACGAAATCAACGACCTTGATTTTCCTTATACCTCAAGTTTTAGTATTTTCATTTCTGAAACTTCAATCGGAAATGATTTTTCTCCGCTTATTTCTTCAATCTGGCCCGCTGTGCGCCGTTACAACTAAGTGCTATGCAACTACTACGACTAATCTGTCCGAAATATAACATAGGTCGACACGAGTTTTGTTTCTGGGTTCAGATCGCCAAATTTAGGTTGCTTTCAGGCAACTAACGAAGGGGAAAATATTTTTTTGGTCGAAGTGTGCTTGGGGGGGCTGATTTTTCGAGAGCAATAAGTCTGAGCATTATAAAAAAAAAAAATGAAACTTTTTTTTGACTAACTTATACTTAGAAAATTTTACGGTGAATCCAATTCCGCAAACCGCAGACCTCCATCTTTTTAAGAAAAAAAGTTAAGACTCATTTATTCCAAAATTCTGTGAAAAAATCGCCTCTCTTTGGATTTTCTCGCGGAAAAGTGAAATTTGAAAGAAAAGTAAGGGTTTAAAAGGCCGTAATGACCATGGTAAGAGTTGTAAAAAATTTCATAGCGAATCGAATGCCGCAAACCGCAGACCTCAATCTCTTTTACATAGAAAAAAAGTTACGTTTCATTCCTTTCAAAATTCTATGGAAAAATCGCATTTTTTGTGCCTTTCTTACGAAAAAAAGAAATGCTATTTTTCACCGAATTTTGAAAAGAATGAGCTGCAACTTTTTTTCTAAAAGAGATGGATGTATGACGTTGCGGCATTCGATTCGCCGTAAAATTTTCCATAAGATTAGTCTGAAGAAAATTTTTTATATATTTCTTGTAATGCTCAGGCGTATTGTCCTCGAGAAATCAGTTCCCCCCGCCCGCCCCCACAGCAAACTTCCACAAAAAGACACACATTGAAAAAGGTAATACGAGCTCAGTAGATACGACGAATAGATGATTCTGGTTAATTGTCGACGCCGATTATAACTCCCACACGCCTACTCTACCCGTGCCAACTTTGCAGGTAATTAGGTATCTGTTAGGTGATGGTACGTAGAACGTATCACCCTCGCACCCATCCGCATTTATTAATTCGTTAAATGGAATGAAAACTGAGTATCGTTTTCCGTCCCACGCGATAAGATAATGTAGTTTCCAGAAAAGAAAAAAATACATAGGTATTCGTCGAAGAGTCGAAAACAATGGAAAAACAAAAGACCAAGCCGCTAGGTAGATTTTCGTTCCGTGGAAACTTCGTGATGGTGTTTTTTTGTGCTAAGTTAGTATTTTTCATTTTTTTTTTTTTTTTTTTTCAGAAAAAAACTGAAATAAAAAATGAAGATGGAAAATGGAAGGTTGCGTTCAAAATTTCAATCAGTTTAATAAAGTTACAAATGAAATGATGCAAAATTTTTACAAAAAAACACCTAATTTTTGTAACTTTGAACTTGAATAACTTTCAGTCAGTTACCAGCACAACTTTCAAAATCAAAATCTATTCCATATTTCAGAGAATTCAACGTAGATCATCTTCCATAGGTACCTCAAACATCCATGATCTCCTTCAAAATTTCGAGTTTTACCAAATAAAAAAATAGTGAAAAAACTCTTTTTTGTAACTTCAAACTTTAATAACTTTCGGTCAGTTGCCAGCACATTTTTCAATTCTATTTCATCGTGCAGGAAATTTTACGTAGATCATTTTTCTCACCTAAACTACCCATATCCTCGCCAAAAATTTCGAGTAATTTTAATGTAAAGTGGAAAAAATACGGAATACTTTTAATGAAAACTCATTTTCGTAACTTGAACTTCAATACCTTTCGATCGATTGCACGAAATTAAAAAATAAATACCCGAAATCGTTGGCTCGCGGATTTGGTTAGGGCAAAATAACCGCTAGTGGAATTTGAGAATACTTGATCTCGGAATTGAAAAACAGGAGATAGAGTCGCGGACGACGCGGTCGCGGCATAGTCGGCGAGTCAGTGGCTCAGCTCGGTACGTAGAACCGCCAAACGTGCACGCTCGTATTGTTTAGCATTTGAGAATGTGGCTACTCTGCGTTTTTATGTATTTGCCGGTTATTTGAACATTGGAACATGCTGTGGGGTTTCTTCCCCGTTAAGTTAGTTCGTCAGTTATTATCTTGTTCTTGACGGTATTTTAAGCGAGTACCTATCGTGATAATACAAGTACGAGTTCACTGTTTGGTTTTGGTTTTTGTTTTTTCCATTTTATTTTTATCGAGTAAATTTTCATAATGGCTGCGCAGTGTTATTTTTATAAAACTTGAAAATTTATGTATTCGCGCGAACAAATTTGAAATGGTGAAACGAAAAAAATCCTCGATAATTTTCGCAAAACATTATTGTCATGTCACAGCGCTAATTGTGATCATCTCTGCCAACAGCGTACTCTCCAATTGGTGGTAAGTTTTTAGCCACGTAATTTTTCAAATTAAAATATAATTTTTTCGACTACTTTTAGCTGGGTGAATTCCTCGAACGAATATCTCGGCGCTTATTTCATAGATATTTTGTTTTTTCATTCCCCCCCCCTTTTTAAAACCGATTTCTTACGTTAGATCTCGACGTAAATATTTAAATCGTCTTTACGTGCCTAATTACTCGCACGCCAAATAATTCTTAGGTAATCTTGAAGTTAAAAACCTAATTACGTACGTTGTCGTTTGGATGAGATACGTGATTTAGGTGTTTAAAAGGTAGGCGTTTCTCTCAGATTAGCCCAGTGAAATTTTAGCAACCACATATAAAAAGTTTCGGCCCCCTCCTTCTAAGTATGGAGGAAACCAAGTGAGGGGATAAAAAACCCCTTCAAAAGTGGTTTAGAAGAAACGGAAATTATGTACAGATACCAACTTCAAATCTAGCAAATAATTTTTTTTGCAAATTCAACTCAAAAAATCGAAAATTTTTCAAATTTTTTCCTTTTTGACCCAGTCAGCCGAGGCTTGGACAGTATTTAGGAGGTCGGCAGACCCAGACATAGACATTCGAATTCAGCGTGAAACCAATTAGAACCATACTTTTTTTTAGGTACCTAAAAAATTATGGAAATATTGTAAACTTTTGAGCTTGTTTTTCAACAAGTTTGTTTTCACCTCCCCTCCCTCCACCCAAAACGTCATCTGAGATTCATTTTCTACTATGTAGTTCAAAAGAAGACCTATAAACTGACAATTTTTGATAAAATAGTGAATTTGAAGATTGAAATTAATATCCTTGGTATGCGATCACGAAAAATGTAAAATTTTGTCTTCGTTATCTCATATTTTTGAATCATTGAAAATAATCGAGATTCGATGAAAAACAGTCAGAATTGTAGCTCGGGAACAAATCAAAAAATCGGCAGAAATTCACTGGAACATCATCAAAATTGAAAAAATTTCCTGAAAAATGGGTGGAATTCTTAGATAACTTGGAAAAAATGCGTTGGAAATGATTGAATTCTGCTTCATTTTCAAGTGCTGAAATTATGATCAGTTTATCCGAAATTTTTCACCGATTAAAAAATAAAAATCCTTTTAATGGATAAAAAAATTCAAGGGTTAGAGGGGTCAATTGGAGAGATGGAGGAGAGAGAGGTAGAATATTTATATTTATCAAAAGGGCGCGAGAAAAAATGAGTAGAATTAGTGATAAGAGTGAGTAATGCCCTATGTCCTAAGCAGTGGCGCCGGAAAGTGGGGTACAAGAGGTCATTGTACCTCCAAAGTCCTGAGCAGGAGTACAAACCATTATTGGTACATTCCTCCTCCATCACATCAGGTTGGGATTTTCAAAACTTGAAAAACATGACAGAAAATGAATTACATGAATTATTTGGAGGTGACAGAGCGAAATAATGCTCCTTTTCGCCCCTTCTCCCAAATTCTTCCATTATTCCTAATCTTTGCTATACTCATTTTGTACTCTTCCAAAAAAAAAAAACCTTCTAGCATCTCTGATTTTGAGTAAAAAAGCACTTTTTATTACATTACCTACCTACTAACCACTCACAAATCTAGAATCTACCCAAACGTATATTTACCTACATTAGGTATCTATGCCAGGGTGTCCAATAAAATTTCTCGAGCAAAAATATTGACTCATATCGACCTTTCTGAATGACCTATGGCATGAGTTTTTCGAATCCCCCCTCCCCCAAAAAAAATCAATACATCAAGCAGGCCGAAAATTTTTGGTAACAATTCGAAAAAGATGAAATTTTGGTAGGTGAATTTTTTGCTAATTTTTCATGTCAAATCAGTAACTTTTCACGGATCTTTCACCCAAAACTATTTATTTTTTTGACAAATTGGAAATTAATAGAAGATCAGCGATATTCAACGGAAAAATCTGTGAAAAAATCATCAATTTTCAAAGTAATGTAATTAAAATACTGCTCGAACAAAGCGAGGGCGAAATTTTTTTAGATATTACTCTTCAAAAAACTCAAAAATACACTTTTCACATTTTTGTATTTAAAAAATTCTACCCTCCTGATAACTGAAAAAAAATGTGGCCCGGTACAAAGGTACTCCTCTAAATCCCCTTTTTGCTGGGCCTGACTGAGCCGAGCACAGCGAGAGCGAAAATTTTTTAAAAAGGGTACCTATTCAAAAAAAATTGTGTTATTTTTGTTGTTTGTTTTGATTTCTAAAAAAAAAAGATATCTATTGACTCATTTCTCGATCTTTCAAAAAATCGAAACATTCTTGAAAATTCCCATCGAGATTACCGAGTCCATTGATAAATAAGGCCAAGAAGGGACAATTCTTTTCACTTGAAAATAATAATTGTCTAGGTTGGAAAGGAAGAAATTTTATACCACTATTTGGAAAATTAAATTGCGCAAGTTTATCGAGCACGAGCGAAGCGAAAACGAAAATTTTTGAAAAAAAAAAATGCATTCAAAATCCAAACATTTCTTCATTATTTGATCAAAGGGAAAATGATTTTTTTGTGTAATTTTTTTTTCAAAAAATACTGACCTCTTCGTAAAAAAAAACTGACTTGAGAATATCGATACCGCGAAACCGATACTCGGCTGGTTTTCGGTTTTTGGTTTATTTATTAGCGATAAATATTTCAATATTTACACCGAGTGTTGCCTGAATATTGCGAACTACAGCAAATTTCAAATTATTATGCTCGTACTCCTGCTGATGGTTGTGGTGGTGGTGGAAGATACGAAAAACCATCTCGTATTTATCTTGGAAAGTAATCAAAACAAGCATCCCTTTCGTAATAAGCTTTAACTTTGGTTTAAGTAATACGCAAACAATGCGAAACTCGCCGAGGGTTGAAGCTACTCCAACTCCATATTACTTCATCAACTTATGGTACCGCTACAAAGCGTCTTCAAAAATGCTTGTTAACTACCCCGCTAATTTACTTTGCAAATCTACTGGGATTAATATGGTATATATTATCCGCTATTTGGTGGTAGTACCGACGACGCGATGTGAAATGATGCTGTTTTTATCAACGTTAAATAGACTTTTTTTTTTGCTCCTTTCACGTATTTCTGTTTCCACCATAGCTTACGATATTGTTTCGAGTTCTATCGCGATGCCCATCCTTCCTCTACTTGTACTTTTCGTCTTTTCCCATGCAATGCAACAACCCAACTTGTCGAAACGACGACTTCTCCGTTATTCGCCACCCTTCGTTCTTTTTTTCTCGTTTATTAGGTATTATTATCTACCCATTCGTTTATTCATCTACGGAGAAGGTATTCATTTTTTTTGAGGAGGGGGTGAAGTGCTGAATCCGAATTTGGCATTCGTTTTTTTTCAGAGGTCACGCACCCCCTCCCCCCAAGAGGGGTAGAAATATAAATTTTTGAAATAAAATCGTGTATGGTGTCGAAATCATAGTATTTTGATCCGCTGAATTCGAATTTGGCATTACTTTTTTTTTAGCAGTCACATAACCCCCCAGAGGGAAGATCAATTCAAGTTTCCCAATAAAATCGTATTTGGTATCGAAATAATGGTATTTTGATTCGCTAAATTCGAATTCGGCAATATTTAATTTTTTTTCAAAGGTCATGAGACTTTCTCAGAGGGGATAGGAATTCCAATTTCTCAATAAAATCGAGTAGAGGACTGATTCAAGCGCCTGAAGAAGTCAGATCGAACAATGAAGACAATATTCGAACTCAATGTCCTTAAATTAATGAAAATTCATCTACCATACGTTATTCCTAGTTTTTTTCACAGTTTTTTTCAAAATTGTGGGTCAAGGGGGTACTAAAAAGTCAATAAAAAAATAAAACGAAATTTCGAACTCACGATAGTGTCTTCAAAAACCTAACGAATGACAGGTCACACGTTATTTTCAATTTTTTTCAAGTTTGACTTTATGAAGGGGACTGTAATGGAAAAGGGGGCTGCTCAGAGAGGTCGAATGTAAAAACAAAAAATATTCGAATTCAGTATTAGGGTGAGCCGAAAAAATTATTTTTTCCATTTTCAAAAACATAACCCCCCCCCCCGCCCCGCCCCCCCAAAAAGTTGTTGGCTGATGAGACTTGAAGAATGAAAAAAAAAAATTCAAAATAAATTTATATCTTCCGATCGCACATTGGCATTAAAATTTTCAAAAATTAGCAAAATTCAATATTTTCAAAATTTTTAGAAAATTTTGAAAAAATTTGAAATTTATTTAAAATTGGTTTTAGAGCTTATCTAGTGACAAATCAAAACAAAAAGCAAATTTTTATGAAAAAAGTTCATGCTTTACGCCTTTTTTAAATTTCTGCTATTTCTTCACATGAAGAAAAATCAAAAAAAAAAATTATAAAACGTTGATTTTTTTTAAAAAAAAGTTTTTTTCGGTTTACGTGGTCACTAAATAAGCTCTAAAATTGATTTCAATCTATTTTCAATTTTTTCCAAATTCTTTAAATTTTGAATTTTTGCTAATAAATTTTTGAAAACTTTAACGCCAATGCGCGATCGGAAAATGTGAATTGATTTTGAATTTTTTTTTATTCTTCAAGTCTCATCAGCCAACAACTTTTGCGAGCGATATGTTTTTGAAAATCGAAAAAATTGTTTTTTCGGCCCACCCTATTCAGTATCTCCAAATTAGTAGAAATCATTATTTCCTTCAAGATTTTTTTAAAAATTGGGTCCAAATTGTAAACTCCTGTACTCTCAGAGGTATACAGATCTCAGCTTGAAAATTCGTTGGTAGAAAAAAAGGACAGAAAGATATACTCATTATAATTTTTTCAGATGTTTAAATGTTCGCTTTCAGCTCTTGTTTTTTTTCATGAAAATTCAACTTTTATCATCAAAGTTCAACTTCTAGCTTCTCAAAATAAGATCATCAATTTTGAATCTCCTGTCAATTCTTTTTGAATCCATACAAGAAAATTGTGTCCAAATGCAATCGCTCTCAAGATTTGAGCTTTGACAGAAAAGTCTCATTGCATGAAAATTTCGAGACATAACCTTAATTTGGAAAATCGAAAAACGTAAAAATGCTGAAATTAGAGAAAGCGAAGTGGAGCTAGGGAGAGGACCGATGACCCCGTTCATCAAAATTTATGACATTCAAAACCCAAACCGAAACCAAAGTCAAAACCGAAATCATTGCGCTGTACAAGTAGGGAACCGAACTCCCATGGCAGTAAAGGTACCGCCCGTAGCGCCGCAGCCGCCTTCCAATTCCGATACCTAGCGTCGTAAACGGGATAATGAGATAGTAAGCTTTTATTTTGGGTGTTTGTCGATGAAAAAAGTTTAATGAGGCGAATATAACAGCTGGCTTAATCTCGTAAAAAGCGACGAGAGCTGAGAATAGGGCGACAGGCGGGGCGCGGTGCGATTGCGAACGCAATTTCCTACAAATTGTATAGCATAAATAAATGAGCCGTGTTAAAATATCCTCGCTCGTAACTAAAGTAAGTAAGTATATTATAGTATGTCGTTTCGTTTGATTCTTGTAACCAGAAGTCATATCCCCTTACGGGAAAGTCATTTGATTATGACTACGACGGTAATATCCATAGACCCATACAGAGCGAGGCGAGCAGAGATGTACAGCGCCCGGCCCCGGCCCAAATATTCGCCCTCCTTAACTCATACTTATGGTATGCATCCTACACATATTTGTAGGTAGAGTACCGACACCGAGTGAGTGAACTCTTTATATGAAAGATGGTACCAACATACATACAGGGTGTCCCTCCATTATTTTTCGAAATCCAGGCCTTTAAAATTCGTTATTCTAAAAGGAGAGAGAAAGAGGTGATTTTTTTCTCGTGATGAAATTGTGCAGAAATCTTAATTTTTCCAGAAATCATTACCAATTTCTAATTTTTTAAATGTTTTCTTTCCGGCCACAAAAATTATTTCAATTCAATTCTCAAAATTTTCGATTCCATCTCTCACCTCCTTCACAACTCGGTACAGAAATTCAATTTCGAGTTTACAACAGAAAAAATTTCCAAAAAAAGAAAAAACCTGGGTTTTGACCAAATGATGAGATTAAAAATCTCGATATTTCCAGTCTAGTCTGAGAATTCAAAAATTTCTTCATCTTTCAATCCCCACCCTCCAAAAAAAACCACGTACACACCTAAAATTTATGAATTCCACAGAAGCCTCTTTTTTTTTGGTTGGACCTAGTAAATAATAGATCAATGAGGAGTGAAATATCAATTTGTTTTGATGAAAAAAGAAATTCAATGAGCTCGATCGAAGCGAGGGCGAAAATTTTGTAAAGGAAGATCATCTTTTGAAAACTTGATAATTCAATGGGCAAAATCGTGTGTTCAAATATCGATTTGATTTTAAATTTTTATCGATCAAAAAAATATGAATATAGTAATTGAAACAATTTGGCTCCAGCGGAGCGAGGGATTTTTTTTGAAAAGTTCATATTGAAATGAGTCCAGAAACTTCAAACAATTCATTCTTTTTCTGGATCTTTACGAAATTCCAGCGGAAAAGTCCAAAATTTCAAAATTCCCTGACTTTTCTAGACGGCCAAAATTCCTTGACTTTTTCCGGTTTCCCAAGTTTTCGTACTCTCTCATTAATAAATCAGTGAAAATTAACGAATATCACTGAAAAACAGTCAGAATTGCAGCACAGAAGAAAATCAGTGAAAAAATATTCACTGAAAACGAATCAGTGAGAAAAATCAATGAAAATTCACTGAAAAATCAGTGAAAACCTTTGAAAAGCCAGTGAAAATATTAGAAAAATCAGTGAATTTCGCTGATTTTTCCTGTGCTGCAATTTCGACTGTTCATCAGTGACTTTTCACTGATTCAGAATGAGAAAGTACCTATACCTACCGATAACAAAGCTGCAGTAACGTTGAGAAGGGAAAAAGGAGTTTTCTCTTTCCTTATGATTCGAAAGCTTTTGCTTCGAACCAAAATTAGAGTACTTAATTTTTTTGCCAATTTTTTGAGTTCTTTACTTCTTTTTAATGTAATTTTAAACAGGGTGTCCAATAAAATTTCAAGTCCCCAAAAGAAGAACCTTAGAAGGACCGCGGAAGGACTTTCAGCATGACTTCTTCAAAATTAATAATGTACTTACACCCCCCCCCCCCCCCCAAAAAAAAAAAATCAACTTATTTCAGGAAGACAAATTTTTCCTGCTTTCTAAATTTGAATCAGTTGAAATTCACTGATCAATAAGACAAAGTGCAACTGTAGAAATCAGTGAAAATTTTATCGATTCAATCAGTGAATTTTCATTTTTGAATCGATAAAAATTTTAATTTACCTACTGATCGAATCGGTAAAAGTTTTATTTACTGATCGAATCGGTAAAAATTTTAATTTACTGATCGAATCGGCAAAAATTTTCAATTCACTGATCGAATCGGTAAAAATTTTAATTTACTGATCGAATCAGTAAAAATTTCAATTTACTGATTGAATCAATAATTATCCACTGATTAAATTAGTAAATTCAAATTTTTACTGATTCACTTCAGTAGGTAGTTAAAAAAAATTACTGATTCAAAAATGAAAATTCACCAATTGAATCGGTAATTTTTCACTGATTGACAGTCAAATTTTACTGATTAACAGTTGCTTTCAGTTTTTTGACTGATTCAGATTTAGAGTGTTTCAAAACATTTCATAGTTCAAGGAAGAAGAGAAGAGTTTTAAATCATAATTTCAAAAAAAAAAAAGTAAATTCGCTGAGCCTAACAAATTTTTTTGAAAAAAGGGCATCCAGAATCTAAAAAATTTTTGTTACTTAAAATTTCTGCTTTTTCCCATGTTTCACAGACGCACCCAGAAATCAGCTAAAGGAGGGGCTGAGAACTTGGGAAAAAATTTCGAGGGGATTTCAAATTAGGTATTTTTGACTGGTCTTTCAGTCAAAAATCATCAACTTTTTCTGACAAACGAGGAATTGATTAAGAAATCTATAATTTTTGACATAAAAATCAGTCAAAAATTATCAAATTTCAAGATGAAATGATCAAAATACTATTCAAGTGCTGAATTGCTCTTCTCGAATTTTGGGATATCAGAGAAGGATTTTCGAAACATGAAAACAATGGGAAAAAAATTGTCTTTTTTGGGCATTAAAATTATCCTATTTTTTCAAAACTTTGCCCTCGTTTCGCTCGGGCATGAACAAAATCCCAATTATCCAAGGCAAAATTGCGGTAATACGAAAAAAAGCTCCAGTTTGCCTTCCCCCTCCCAAAAATCCTGTTTCTCTATTCATTTCTCAATCAAAAAAAAGAAAGGAAACTTTCGACGCCTTCGCGATGTTCCCGTCCCCGTTTTTTTTTTTGCATTTTTGAAACATATTTCGGCCAGTTTCTTCAACATCAATTGAACCAAATTTCGGATAGTACTTCGTAGGAAAAGTACCCAATGCTGAATGGAAAATGGAAAAGAAAAGCGATCGGAACTCGAGCATGGTGCAACGACAAAACGACGAAAACAAGCGACGTCGCGAAAGTCAAAGCCAACGCCATGCTCTCGATGAAGGCGAAGAAGCTACACATTCACGTCCACGTTCCACGTCGTTGATGTCGGTAATAATACGCGCCCGCGGGTTAGAGAAACTCTTAAAAAACATTTTTATGACCTCGAATCCAATGTTCGGCAAGCTTTCTTTAATCTCTTGCACAGTGTTTTGTTAAATGCACATAACAAGCGAAAAGGAAAGGAACCTTTGGAGTAGGAAGTTATGGCACGATGCAGCACGGTAAGCTACAGTCGTAGAACCGCGACGGGGCTGGGGCTGGGGCTGTACTTCTTTTAGGATATAAAAGCGGTTTTATCTCTCGTCAGCTGGTACTTAGATGACGGAATTTAGGCCTATGCGTTATTTACGGCATGCGTTAAAGTTTTAAACAATACACACCGCACGTATACTCCACTCTGCTCTTGTCGTAGTAAATAGGTATGGTAGGGTAAGTGGAAGACTTTATTGGCTGAATCTAAAACCGGTATTACGGACTTTTTCCTTTTCTTCTTTTACAGCGGTTTCGATTTACGCGCCGCCGCCGCCTCCTCCTCCTCTCTTCTCCTCCCTATCCTCGCGACTCTTCTTAGCGAACGAAAAGGAGCTTATGGCTGTCCGAGTTGATATTAAAAACTATAAAGACGTCTTTTATATTCGACCTAGTAAAACTTGAACTAAATCGGATTAATGACTCAAATGAGAAGCTTTTTCACTCGCTCGCGCGTCTATCGAAATCGTAAACGTTTTATTGACCTTTTCCAGGGCGACTTTATCTGCCATTTTTATTCTTATGCATGTGCCGCGCCGCACGAATGCCGATGCCAAGCGGGCGGGCGTACAGCAGGATCACGTACCTATCCAAGTACCTTCTAGTACAATTGCCACTCATTGTCCCGGCATCTTATCGTTCAATTACGAGTAGATAGGTATTAGAGAGGCACTGGTAAAAACTTTTATTTAATATGCTTTCATAAAGCTAACATTACAAAAAAATATATAAACTCTTTCGGACTTTAAATTACGAATTTAACATCCCTCTCCGCTCCCCCCGCCAGAATCTGAAGTAATAAGACATCGACACCCAAAAGGGGCAGAGTGATGGCTAAAAATAGTATATTTCACAACGAGGGAGCCAAAAATAGATTTTTCTTCGAGTTCTAAGCAATATTTTTTCTTACTGCGGGAGAAAAGCGCGATTTTGAGCACTCGGCGATTCGCAAGAGGGAGGAAAAGTAGCACTTTGTTCCCGCTGCGCTACAAGGAAAAAGTCAATAACCTACATATTTTCAAAAACGGTCGAGTTCGAGAATAAAAACCTTATGCAGGGTGTCCACTCAATCTCAGAAATGATTTCCCGTGATTTTTCCAGGTTTTCCAGACCTTTCAAACATGTTACTCTTAAAGGATGGAGAAGGTGGTTTTTTGGGTGATAAAATTGTGCAAAAGAATGGTTTAAAAAGCATAATGCTCAATATTTTTTTTAAAAAATCAATACATCTTTCAAGATTTCAAGAAGCTTTTTTTTCCAACCGTAAAATCGGCCTAAATTCAATTTATAAAATTTTTGAATATTATCGGTCTTAAAATTCAAAAATTCCTTCGCAATTCAATTCCGCCCCCCCCCCCCCCATAAAACATGTGCTTCAAATTTATAAATTCCACAAAAATCTCTCTTTTCAACTTGGCCCAGTAGATCGATGAGGAATGAAATATCAATTATTTTAATGAGAAATACAAATGTGATGGGAATAGTGGGTTAAAAAAATTAGTGTAGGAAGAAAAAAGTGTAAATTATTCTTGAGCGTTGCGAGGGAAATTTTTTTGAAAACTTGGTAATTTAATAGACAAGAATTAAAATTTTTTTACATTATGAATTCATGATCATTGATCAATAAAAAAATGAATACTAAAATAATAAGTAGAAATAATTTAGCCCGAGAAGAGCAAGGGAAAAATTTTTAAATGGAAGAGCCAAAAACTTCAAACAATTTACTCTTCATCTGAATTTTTACGAAAATTCCAGTAAAAATATGGAAATTTCAAAATTCCCTGATTTTTTTCGCTTTTTTAGGGAATGGATAACCCGTAATTTGAAAAATTTTTCGCAATCTGATGGAAAACTAGAATCGGAACTGGAACTGACGAACTGAAATCTGAAAAAAAAAAAAAAAAAAAAATGGAACTAAAACTGAAATCTGAAAACAGGAACTGGAACTAAAATAAATTTCAATTTTATATCAGTTTCAGAATTTTTTTGCAAATCGATATTTTCATCTTTTTTCATATAAAATTTTTAGTCAATTAAAACCATCTTCTCTTACATTAGACCTGATACATCATTTTTTTTGAAAAATTCAAGATTTTGACAACAAATTTCCAAACGGAGTAAAAAAACAGAAAAAATTCAAATTTTTGAAAATTTTCCGTGAAAAAGAGGAAAATTCAGATGCACAAATTCAATTAAAAATATTTTACTAAAAATTGAAAAACAAAAACGACTTCAAATGAACCTTAAATATGCAGAAAAGTGCATAAAGAAAAAATGTGTGGTAAATTTGAAAATTAAAAACATCCTCGCACACATTCTTCAAATTTTAAATTTTTTCATTGAATAATTATTCAGGACCTAGGAAGTGAGGACCAGGAATAATAAAATTTCTAAAAAATATTATTTCTCTGTTTTTTCTCCCAGAAATCTTTTGTGTTGAGCTTGAATATTGAATATATGAATAATGAAAAAATTGTACCTTAAAAAGAGAAGGAAAAACAATAAAGTTCTTTTTGTTAAAAATTTGGGATTTTTTCATCTCGAAAATTTTTTTTAAAAAATGGAATTTTGGAACTGGTTTTTGAAACTGGAACTGGAATTGAAACTAGAACTAGAAAATCTGGAATTGGAACTGGAAATTTAAAATTTTGAGAACTAAAATTGGAACTGGAACTAATATTATTTCAGTTTTCCATCCCTGATACTTTTCAATTCATCTTTACCAAGATCAAATTTTCAGCTGGGGAAGTCAACTTTCGCTAGAGAATAGAGGCTGAGGCTTCAGGTTGACTTAAAAATGGTTGAAATTTATTCGAAATAGAAGGAGAGGGGATCGATTTCCGGTATAAAACCCAATTTTCAGATTTTCTCTTTACGTGTTACCATTCATTTATGAAAAATTGAACCCATTTCATTCACATGGACGATGGAAGACAGAATGAGAGAGAGAGAATGATATTTGCCAAAAATCCAATACTTGCTACTCTTATGAACGAAGAATGATGTAGGTAGGTAGGTCTAGGTACTAGACTACAAAACCGCAATCGGGGAAACTAAAAAATTCGGCAAATATTCGGGTGGTATACTGTAGGTGAGGTCTAGGTACACGTAAATATGTATCGTCTATCGGTACAGGTAATTGGATATCATACGTTAATCGCATCAACGGATACAGGCTTAATTCGAAGAGAATAGGGAATGAAGAACCTGTTCCACGAATAATACGATTTTCCTTTGTATTCGTGAGCAGTGTTTACGATTATGTAGCATTACCTATTAAATATTAGCTACCTCTGCGTATACCTGAATGCGCGCAATCCTCAATCATAATACCATCGCATTGCGATCACCCTTATCACAGTTCACAGTCCGAAATCCGCACTCTACCCAGTTTAAGCAGCGTGCGTGCATATGTGCGCGGTACCAATCCTCACTATGCACATTGTACTTGAAAAAAAAAAACTAGAAAAAAAAACATGAATGCCTATGTAGTTTTCGGTTCTCAACAACTGCCAGACCAATAATGGAGAGTTGGGGTATAATTACAGCTCACAGAACCAAATTAAAATGGCGGAGCTAATGAAGTCGTTCATAAATTCTACGCGAATTGCTAATGCTATTTCAGACGTTCCGCATTACGTATGTAGGTCTAGGTAAGTCTAATAAAAGGACCACTAATTGAAACGTTTACTTCCGATTAGAACGAGATTTCCAGTCCATTCTTCAGTTGATTTCTCGATTTTTTTAGCAAATTTTTGATAATGTAAAAGTGGAAGTGTTCAACAAAAATGAAGAATTTTTTTAACAAAAATGGAGGTTTTTTTTCAACAAAAATGAAGAATTTTTTCAACAAAAATGGAGAATTTTTGCCCCAAAAAACCAGGTTTTTTAATTATGCTTCATGAGGACCCAAGGTTCACTTCAGAAAATCTGAACACGATCGAATTATATTTCGAGAAATTGATATTGGACGGGAGATGTTTTACACCCTCGACCGATAAGACACTTCGGTGGTTTGACTATTTTTAATTACAGATTTATATTTTCCAACTTTTTCTACATTCATACTTGACCAAAAACAACCAGTCTCAGAGGTTTGCCTCAACATCTAACCAAAAATCGATTAACAGAAATTTCGATTTTTAATACTTATCTACTTACTTACTCAGTTAGGCAAGATTAATGTGGAGTGGATGCCTTCTGGAGGAGAAAATCGAAATTACACTGAAGGTTTAAAAACGTCTAAAAATAGTCATTTTTTGGGTATACAGACAGTAAATAGAGCACGTCGTCGAATTTGGCAAAGTACCAAGCACCTAATTTTTTCAAAGATAATCTTCCAGCGAAAAACTTAATTTTTCAAAAATTCACCAAAGATCAAAATGTGAACTCGGGCATTTGAAATTTTTTCTGCGAGGAATTCATAAAATCAAAAATCGCAGTTTCGTTAGATAGGTACCTATATTTTCAATTTTTTTTTCCTTTGAAAGATGGCTAAGTGGAAAAGAGGTGACAAAACCTTTGAAAAATGAGGAGAGTAATTTAGGGAGATTATTATAATTTTTCTTTTTTTACGGTTTCGGTGAAATTATCTGTGCTGCACTTGATGTGTTTATTAGGAGAAACCCACTCCTGAAAATGCATTTAGAAGTATGAAATTAAAGAGGTTTTTTTTTCAAATACAGTAGAACCTCGATTATCCGATTATAATTAGGGCGGGGAAACATCGGATATGCGAAAAAGTCGAATAATCTAAAAGTAGGTACAGTTTTTTCAGAAAAAATGTAATAAATGAGTACTTGAAAATTTTCAAAACTTTTGTTGGCTAGCATGAACTTTCAAACAAAACAAGAAAAACATGGATTAAAAAAAAACAACTTCCCAACAATAAATTTAGAAGAATATAAAATTAGAATTCTTAGAAATCGAAAAATGTGTAGTCAGACGTATTTTCATAATACAGATTTGAGCAAAGAAAAATTGACGAAATGCAGGATTTTCGAAACAAGCAATCAACTATTTTTAAAATCTGAATCAGTTAAATTTGATGAGAAATCTGTGATTTTTGACTGAAATCTCAGAGAATTACTTAATCATTAATTTTTCATGAAATTTATTTCACCCACTCAAAAAGACAGGAATTTCACGTAATTCATCTAATTCAGATTGTTCATTATTTTTTGAAAAATCATCGAAAGACAGAAAATAATGCATTTAGTGTCATTTTCAAGCTGAAATTTACCTCCCCCTCCCCTCCCCCGCCTTCAATCATCAATTCAAATTCATGATTTACTAATTTGTTTGAAATTTTTTAACCATTAAAAATTGAAAAGTTTGCCTATGCGAATAATCGATCCATGGCGACTCGAAGAGTTAGATACAGGGAAGATTACCTACATCAAATTTCGTAGGTATCGCTGCGTGGCGCGGCATGGCTTTCGCAATTCGTCATTTAGAATTGGAAATAACGTCTCAGTTATCGCTACCTTTTCTTTTTTTTATTTTTCGGTTATTATTTGTGGAAGGTAGGTATTAGGTAAGCACAATACTCACCTGTCCCCCGCTCGTCCTCGACGGTTCTAAAAACGTTAGGCATTAAACATTAAAAAAATCAACTGCGAATGTGACTATTGCTATAATTCTCATTGCGAAATACGACGCGCCCGAAGAGCATTTGCAATATACGAGGTAAGCACATAATATACATTATGTGCCTCTACTATCCACCCTATCTAACCAACCTAAGTACCTAGTCTACCTACCTACATGTACATTACATCTACGTAGGTAGGCAGGTATACAAATACATGCAGTTGTCATAACGCCATTAACGCGGCAGATGCTTTAAGGTACCCAAGTCAAAGATTGGTATTTTTATGGGCTTTTTGACTAAGCGTGACGAATGTGTATATTACGCGCACCTATTGTCGAAATCGAATTTATTATCCATAAAAGTACAGAATGCGAAAGCCGCTTCGTTGTACTTAGGCATGTACCTTCGTATGGTAGGTAAAGTTGGATAATTCGTAAGTGTATGGTAATGGCAATGGCAGTGGTTAATGGTGCCCGGCTAGTTATTGCGAGTAAGTATAGATATTTATACATTCAAATGTCCATTCGAATACCATACTCGTATTGATGGCCGTAAATGGACATACCTAGATAGTGGGGTGAGCGAAAAATCCTACTTTCAAAATTTGAAATGCCTGGGTGTGGAAAAGTGGCTACTAGTGGAGAGAAACCGATGAGCCCAATTTCAAATAAATTGAAAAAAGTTTTGAGGTTTCACCAGAGCGTCGAAGTTTTTGCACAGGGTGTCTAAAAAAATCTCAAACCCAAAAAAAAGGACCTTGGAAGGACTTTCAGAGCATGAACTTTTCAAAATGACTATTTGCCCCAACTCTTCAAAAAAAAATTCAAATTTCAAACTCATCCCAAGAGGATAAATTTTTCATGTTTCAAAATATTTTATTTATTGGTAAAATGGAAGAAAAGAGTTTTTACCATAGTTTCGAAAAAAAAAGTAGATTCACTGAGCCTAAGCGACGCGAGGGCGAAATTTTTTTTAAAAAAATTTTGAATAAAAGAGCATTCAAAATGCGAATTTCTTTCAGACACTCATATCATCTTTCATCATCTCACATGAAGTTGCCACCAACGTTTTTTCAAATATTGGTGATTTATTAATTATTATATCTTTTGGCGGGTGAGTCTCAAAATTTGAAACGGGAAGGACTTTTTTACTCAATTTAAGAACTTCGGAAAGACGAGAAGGACCCTTCAGCCAATATAAGAACCGGAAGGACTTGTTAGACACCCTGTAATGCCTCTTGATGCAGATTTGAAAGGTGTTTGAAGCTCTGTACGAATGCTAAATTCAATCGTATGTGTTTGTTTTTAATCACTTTAGCGCCATCGCATTCACTCGACAATGGAATCGTGTCCCCTCCTTCCACTCTCCCAATGTTCCAGGATCTTCAGTTCTTGCCTTAAGATATGAGCTTTTATTTTGAAATTTGGGACACTTCTAGTCATCGAATTTTGAAAGTAATCGCATATCGATGCTCAGAGAGGTCCAAATTATGTATAATCGAGACAAAAAACGACGACTTTGCTCAGCCTCATCACCTAGTAGGTTGTGTTTCTTATCTAAAATTTTATTTTGGCTCTGTTGTTCATCATACCTACTTTCATATATTTTTTTAAAAAGAAGTATAAGGTTTGCGACTAAATTTCAACAAAGATTACCTATGAATCATATTAGAATCCCTCTCCTAAATCAACCATAATTTCAGCCCTCTTGGATTTGTGAACGTCATTCAAAAATCATCTGACAGGAAATTAACTAATTTTTGCTCGAGAACCAATATTTTGGCACACGAGGGCTAAAAACCTGATTCGGGAGGCAAAGATCCATAATTTAGGGAGAATGTCCAGTTCGAACATGACCGCGGACATCTTGGATTTGTGTTTGGAACATGAAAATGGACCAGAACACCAAAATTTAGCTTGCTTCCTCAATTTCACTATACAATGTCGATTCTGCTTGACTACATGATATTTTAAGAAATTGTCAACTATTTACCACTTTTAGAGGTAATTACTTTAAATGGGGTTAAAATGTTATCTTGAGTCTTTTTTATGAAAAATGAATCTTTGAGATCAGGTTTGGGCACAAAAATGTAATTTTTAAATTTTTTTCATTGAAAATTGGAATTTTTTATAATTTGGATAATGAGGGATATTGAGGCTTACAGGCACATGCTAACATTAATGGGGGGGGGGGATCTAAAAATTTCAGGGAATTATTTTCTGATAAAAAGGAACAACTTTGAGAGGGGGAATGAAAAAAAAAATTCAGACATTTCTACCAAGTATAAATAATGACCACCCTAACCCCTAAGTAAAGATTCGCCGGTACCAGAATCGGAAAATTTTATGGAAATTCTGAATTTTGTTGAATTTTTATTCCAGTGCCATCGAAATTCAATACAAAACCTATCATTTTATTTTTATGTTTGTTTTGTGATTGAGAAAATATTATGTAATAAAATAGAATTTCAAAAAATGTAAATTTTTCCCCGTTTCAAATTTTTTTTGGCTTTGAGAAACCTCTAAACATCGACTCCGAGAGCTCAGAGCTGAAATTTTGGGAGATGATTATACTCATATCAGAGCCACTTTTCCGCACCCAAGCTTTCCATAAAAAAAAAGTATCCCGGCAGGTAGGTAGAAGTTATCAAATCTAGAATCAGACCCGTTTGAAGTCACTGATGGCACGGCAGCAATCCGCTCGCCTGCCACCAACACCTAGCAGCTGTCTTGTAATAAAACAATTATCTACCGCCGCGCCGAGAGGAAAATTTTGAAGAAAAAGCAATGCCGAAAGAGCTCGCTTCGCGTTAAATGCAGATGACCCGAATTTGGGCGGTCCGCCGTCGTAAATAAACCGATACCGTAAGTCTTGTGCGGTGTCATCGAGAAGGCGGTCCGGCCGGGCCTTTTCCAACGTAAATATTCAGGTCTAGGTACTTGGATTTTACCGCCGGTGCCGAAATAAAAGCACCGAAGCAGCCGTCACCGTTTCCGATAAATAAAGAATAACGAAACGTAGGTACCTCTACTTACAACGTAAACTAACGCAATTCGCTAACATCGGACTAAATATAGAAGAACGTTTATTTGTCGGAATTGGAATGAAAAAACGTTATAGGTACGATATGTATGTAAGCTAAGTACATCTACATATGTACTAAGTAGGTCTACCAAGGCGATGATTCACACTTTGTCGGCTACATTTACGCGTGGAACGTGGGAAAAACGATTAGTAGATAAAGCAGGTACCTTTACCTTTATCCATTACATAATTACCAATAACAACTATCTCACTCACTTACACGATCTTTCGCTCGCCTCGCCTTTCTGAACGAATATAGGTAGGTAATTAGGTATGTAGATGTACCTATATTTACTGATGGTATCTATAGGTAATTATTGTAAGCCTTGGTGGTCGCGTCGGCGTCACGGTCTCGAAGAATCGTCCTGCAGCGAGTTGCGGGGCCTCAGGCCTTACATGTAGTCATTTTTGGCCATTTCTCGCCAGCATGGCATGCGGCATAACTCTTAGGGTTCATATAAAAATCAGAATTATATTGGGTCGCATTTTCAGATTTGTGGGGAATAGAGTTAAGAATATTTGAAAAGAGTACAGCCGCGGTTAAGTATGGTGAATCTGCCCTTGAAAGCAATTTTGACCGCTCCTACCCCGAAAGATCAACCATGATGAGAAAAAATTCTGGAAAAAATTTCAGACCATTAGCGAAAGTGTTTTCAGAGAAAGGGGCCAAAATTTGTTTTTTTGATGATTTTTTTCGTTTTTCTGTAGATTTTCGCCAAATGTAGATAAAAATTTCTACTTTCAAGTAAATTCTGGGGGATTGGAGAAACCCTTCCTAAAATTTTTTTTTCAAAATTTTCGGGTCTTTTTTGCCGAGTTATGACATTATAAAAATTTGATCGGCTGTTTCCGCCTTGGAAGGTCAAAGATACAATGGAACTTTTCCCCCAAAAAGATGTGTCATTCATTCATGAATATACCACTTTTTTTTTAAAATCAGAGTGGTGGAACATTGTCAAAAAAAAAAAAATTAAAATTACCCCTCGCATGTAGCGCGTACAGTAACATTGCATTTCCCACGTCATCCTAGTGGAAAGTACATCTTACCCGAGCGGGGGGCGATTTTTTTTGGGGGGGGATTTATTATAACAAAAAAGAAACGAATTTTAAAATGGTTTTTCATTCTGAATTTTTAAAAAATCGTGGTAAAATCATTTTAAAAAATTCAGAAAATGAATACAAAATATCCATTTGTCAAAATTTTTTTTTTGAAAATTCCAAACATGATTGGTATCAAATCTCTCAGAAAAATCCATTTTTCGCTTCAAAATATTGAATTGACTGGAATGGAGGGAAGATTTGTAACTGAAAATGATTAATGTCAAGTTACGAGCCCGAGAGAAGTTAGGGCGAAAATTTACAAAAAAAAAGTGTTCAAAAAACTGAAATTGAAATAAAATTACCTATTTAATGTCATTGTTAAACGAATGTATTCAAAAAAATCATTTGTTTAAATGCATATGAAGCTTTAATTCACCTGTTGGGTTTTTTGTACAAATTTCATTGAATTTTTTTTTTCGATTTTTGGATTTTCCAAGGCCTCCTCTATTAGCTGGTCCAAAAAAATTTTGATTCCGACGTTATTCGGTGATTTATCGCGAAAAACTTAAATGAAGACAGAAGGGCCCACATTGTCGATTCACGATTTCTATATGAGTTTTACCGTTCTTGATGGAAAAATGAAAGTGCCCACTTTGTCGGGACATCAAGCTACGCTGAATGAATATTTTAGAGTGCAGTTTTCAGTGGATCACCCTCTCCGGACCAGTTTACATAGTGACCAATCAAAAAATTTCATCAAACCATCAAAATGAAGATTTTTACACAAAAAACGTTTCTCAAACTTTAAAATGCGTTTTTCTCGAAATTTTGATTTTTCAACTTTTCTATTTTCCAATTTTCAAAAATTAATAGAAAATCGAGATTTGCACTTGAAGACCTCGGATTTGCGGCATTCGAACCGGATTTCATTCTAATATTGCCCACTGGTCATAACTCCATACGGACAGAATGGGCCATTTCGATGTGGACTTACACATATTATACGCTGAAATTGGCGACTTTTGAGCCAATTTCGTGACTTTTGGGACCGGGAGACGCCCTGTCTTCTGTTCAGCCTCACTAGTCAGTTGTACGTACTACGTACAGAACAAATATACGAATAACCTCACAGTGTGTGCATCCAGCACCTACCTATGCTTAGTCAATCGGTAGATATCAACGGCAACGGCCACTCAAATAGGTAGTAAAATAACCGTTGATATCGTTTCTGTTGCACTGTTTGCTGTGTGGCGTGGTATTGAATATGTAGGTATATCCGGTCTTCTCTGTCGTTACGTTGCGTTTTCGGACTGCAGATCTGGCGTTCGTCTTCGATATTACGAGCACGAGTCCAAGTACCAGCACCGAGCGAAATAAGAAATAACTTGCGAAGATTACAAAAGACAGATCTTGAAAGACGGCTGACGGCAGTTACGGCTGCTGCATTTTTCCTATAACGGTCTAGCAATTTTTTACAACTTCCTGCGCTGCGTTACCGAGTCAACTTTTCATCACAGTATCAATGATTTCTTAAATAGTGAACGTTGCAAAATTGCAATATGCCAGCGACGAGGGGAAATTTCGATTAAATCCCCATTTATCCATCCATCCCAGTCCGCGCATTACCCTTGGAACCCCGAAACGAAAAAATAGTTGTTGAAATGTAGAATTATAGGTGTTTTGGGGTCACCTGACCCCCCCCCCCCAGCAACCTGTGTCTGCAGGGTGTGCCGAGTGTGCCTCTGCCTTGGCACACCCTACTTTTGCCAAATTTTTCAATTTTTTGCTCCCCGTGTACTTACACTTTCAGAAAAAACGGATAACAAATCAAATACTGGAAATTTTGTATAGTTATCGGATAACTTGACGAAAAAATGGTTTCTTTGGTCGAGGTGTTGAATCAATTTTTTTCACAAAATTTTTCAACTCCAGATTGTCCATTTTTTCCAAAATTTTCTCAATTCAAATTCTGTAGCTGTACTCTCTTAATTTGAATCAGTCAAAAATAACTGATTAAAATCGACAGAATCAAGTTACTGTAGGAATCAGTAAAAAAAAATTACGATTCAATTAGTGAATTTTCACTACTGAATCAGTGAAAATAAAATTTCACTGGTTCAATCGTTAATTAATTACTGATTCAATCAGTGAAATTTTTTTTACTGATTCAATAATCAGGCATCAAACTGAAATTTTGAAAAAAAAAAGTAACTTTAGTAACCATTTTCCATGAAAATAGTAACTAAAAAGTATAACCTCAGAATCGTTAATTTTTAGGAGTTTCAGTAGAACCCAAGGGGGGCGGGGGGGTGTGCGCAAAAACCAAAAATTTTGATCTGCAAATTTCGGCAATTTTAGCACATATTGAATTTTGGGAAATTTTTGAAGATTTAAAAGCTTTTGCACGTTTGGAAGAATTATGGTGAGCAAAAGTACTGACTTATACTGACCTTTTGGAATGACTTTTGGCATGACTTCTCTAAATTCCCCTCCCTCACCCCACCCACCCAAAAAAATCAATATTTCAAGCAATGGCGAAAATTTTTGGTAAAATTTTTTTCAAAATGAATGAATTTTCTGTTAATTCATCATGTTATTTCAATGACTTTTCACAGATCTTTCAATCGAAACTATTAAAAATCAGTGATATTTAAATGGAAGATCATGTGAAAAATCATCAATTTTTAAAATAATGGGAATGAAATACTGCCCGAGTGAAGCCCGGGCGAAAATTTTTCAAAAAATACACTTTTACATTTTCTATAGTAAAAATTCTGCCTTCATCATAATTGAAAAAAATTAGAACCCGGTATAAAAATATTTACCTCTGTACCTCTCTTTCAACGGGTCTGATTGAGTTCTGACTGAACCCGAGCACAGCGAAGGCGAAAATTTTTGAAAAATGGGCACTCAGAGTCTGAAATTTCATTATTAGGTCAAACAAAATTATGATTTTTTCGTGATTTGCATTGACTTCTAAAAAAACTATATCTATTGACGCTTTTCTTGATCTCGTTCCAAAAAAATCGAAACATTTTTGAAAATTCCAATCGAAAATATTACTGCGTTTTTCAAGTAAATATGAGAAAGGACAATTTTTCTCAATTGAAAATAATAATTATTTAGGTTGGAAAATAAAAAATTTTCATACAATCATTTTGAAAATGAAATTGTGTAAATTTATTGAGTCCGAGCGAAGCGAGGGCGAATATTTTTGAAAAAAAAGCATTAAAAAGCTGAATATTTTTTCATTTTTTTTTTAAGGAAAAATTTTGAAAATAGTAACCAATAGTAACCTCTTGATAGGAAAAAGTAACTTTTAGTAACCAAACTCGAAAAAAGTAACCAAGTTACTTAAAAAGTAACCTGTTTTGATGCCTGAATAATGAAAAATCGCTGATTTGAATCAGTAAATTTTTACTGATTTCAATCAGTCAACTAATTTTTACTGATTCAACAATCAAAATTCACCAAGTATTTGAATCAGTAATTTTTCACTGATTGACAGTAAAATGACGCTGATTAACTGGGGAATCAGTGGAATTTTGACTGATTATCAGTGACTTGATTTTCTCTATTTCATCAGTCAATTTAGGCATTTTTGACTGATACAAATTAAGAGAGTACCTAAATGTTTCTTCAGATAAAATGAAAATTTTTCAAAAAAATTTCCAGCTCTCAAATGTTTTAGCCTTACATTAAATGAAAAAAGTCATTTTCATATACGCACGTTGAAAATTTTCATGGAAAACGATATTATAAACAATTTGAAGGAAGTTTTTTTTTCAGTCAAAACCAATCTATACTAAATTTACAAACTGGAAAATTTTTGTAAAGCTTGAAGATTTATGAAAAAAACTTCTAAAATTTTATAAAAATAATTTAGGTTATTTGAGAAAATATGGAAAATCGTAGTTTTTCAGCAAATTTAGTTAGGAAAATATAAGGTACACCTCTCCCCTTGAGTTTTTGGGCATCAGAAAACCAATTTTTCCAAAGCTTCGCTCGGGCATGAGTACAATTTTATTAAAATACTTTTGAATATTCAAGTTATTTTTTAAATTCCATTGGAGGGCTCAAACTTTTGGCACACCCTACTCAGAAGCCCCAGACACGCCTATGGTGAAGTACTTAACTTACGTCAGTCCATTTATTTTTCGTACCTACTCCGTTACCTACTTAGGAACTTGGCTTGTAGCAGCTAGCAGGTACATATACAATTATACATACATATAGCCAAACTTTAATGCTCTGCGCCGCGACGAAAGAAACGCATTTACGCGCGTACACATCCGCATCTGGAAATGAGAGGTGATAATTGACGTTTGACTGTGTGCTGGGAAGCCGCGATCGAGTTCAGGGTGTGGGCAAGGGCAACGGAGTTTGTTTGTTTGTTTACAATGTTTACGCCGCGCCGTAATGCAAATGCAATGCAACTCGCACCTATACCTACAAAAGTGATACTCGTACTTATATCGCTTAGATGCCGGGAGTAGGTAGGTTTGCGTCTGCATTCGAAGCGTGTTTTAAACTTTAATAGACCTAATCACGTCTTTCGCCGCCATCGTCATCTCCCAACCTATCCAAGTCCAGTATCTCGCTGTGTGTACTTACTCATTGTAAGTAGATATGTACTTACCTTAGGGTGGAGTGAAAATGGGCTTTTAACATGCGTATGTTTTTTCCTCTTGGGTGGGAAGTCATTCCTAAATTGAAATATAACGTAAAAAATTGACAGAAAATTCACCTATTGACGCCCAAATTTTATTTTTTCAGAATTTTTACCAAAATATTTTGCCTTTGCTTGATGTATTGATTTTTTTGGGGGGCCGAAAAATTGAGTGCGTAAAAGTGGCTCTGACATGAATCTCCCAAAATTTTAGTTCCCGGAGTCAATGTTTAGAGGTTCCACCAAAGCCAAGAAATATAGAAATAGGAGAAAATTTACTTTTCTCAATCGTAAAACAGTCACAGAACTAACATAAAAACATAAAAATACAATTATCGATTGTGTATTAAATTTCGGTTTGAGTTTACAAGATTTCAATTCATTTCGAGCAATTGAGCTGTTTCGTAAAGATTCAAAAAATTCAGAATTTCCAAAAAAAAATTCCAATTCTGGTCCCGGAAAATCTCTACTTAGGGGTACGGTGTTCGTTATTTATACTTTGGTGAAAATTTTCTTGAATTTTTTTCATTCTCTCCCTCAAAGTTGTTCCTTATGATCAGAAAATAATTCCCTGAAATTTTTGCCCTCCTTGATGTTAACACGTGCTTGTGAGCCCCTCAAGATCCCACATTATCCAAATTAGGAAAAAATTCCAATTTCCAAAAAAAAAGTTTCCTTTTTGTGCCCAAACCGGGTGTCTAGACATTTGTCGAGCAAAAATACTGATTGTACTGAACTTTTTGGAATGACTTTTGGCATGAATTTTTCGAGCGCCCCCCCCCCCACCAAAAAAAAATCAAGACATCAAGCAAGGGCAAAACATTTTGGTAAAAATTCTGAAAAAATAAAATTTTGGCGTCAATAGATGAATTTTCTGTCAATTTTTCACGTTATATTTCAAATCGATGATTTTTCACTGATTTTTCAGTCAAAATTATTGATTTCTTTGCGAAATTAAAAATTGATTGAATTTGAATATCAGTAATTTCACTTAAAGATCTGTGAAAAATCATTAATTTTCATTATTCGGTAAAATAAAATTGTACTTTTTTTGTGGTTTGTTTCAACTTCTAAAAAAACCTTTATCTAAGCTGATTTCCTGATCTCCTTCCAAAAAAAACTTGACGTTTTTGAAAATTCCAATCGAGATCATTACCGGGTCCTTTGATAAATAAGAAGGGGACAACTTTTTTCACTTGAGAATAATGATTGTCTAGGTTGGGAAGGAAGAAGTTTCATACTATCATTTTGAAACTAAAATTGTGTAAATTGACTGAGCCCGAGCGAAGCGTGGGCGAAAATTTTTGAAAAAAACTGTTTTCAAAAGTTGAACATTTCGTTAATTGATCGATATTTCAGTAAGTAAATATTAAAAAGGAGGCGAAATCTTCAAATTTCTCATTTTTTAAAGGAAAATGGAATTTTTTTGGATTGTTTGAAAAAAATACCGACCTTTTGACTAAATTAGTCAAAAATACTGACTTATACTGACCGTTCGACACCCTGCCAAACCTCTTCTCAAAGATTAATTTTACATAAAAAAGACTTTAGATAACATCGAGGTAAATATAAAAAACTTCGACGCTCTGGTGAAACCTCAAAATTTTTTTCAATTTATTTGAAATTTGGCACATGGGTATCTCTCCACTAGTAGCCACTTTTCCGCACGCAGGCATTTCAAATTCTGAAAGTCGGATTTTTCGCTCCACCCTACGTACGTAAGATGGTTGCTCCACGTTACCGTGTACCATATGGGTATGTCGTACTCGAAAGTCACTCGAGAAACTTTCCATTTCAAGTTTTCGAGCATATAATTGCGAGCCTTCTCGATTTTCAATTTGAAAACTCTCGTCGAGCTCGAGTTACTGGAGCTTCGTTATACGTTGGTTAGCTATAAGCAAGTAGGCATACGTACTTGGTGTACCCACTTGGCCGTTGTTAGCCAATTGACTCTTTCATCAGTTCGGTTCAACATTATGGTTGAATCAAACAAAAGAAAGAAACTCGAATGCAAGAAAAAAAATACCTAACGAAAAAAGGAACACAGAAGGAGGCGCGCAAAAAAAAACGAGAAGAGAAGAGAAATTGAAAGAGGGCAGTTTCAAGTTGACGCGATTATATCAAATTAAGTTAAGTTGGTGTATCTGAATACGTATTAGGTTGGGAAATTCTCGTATACTCTTGCTCGAGGTAGATACTAGGTAGCTAGGTACTAAGTTATTCACTCACGGATACGTATTTACCGGGAGGGAAAGAGGGAGGGAGAGAGAGAAGTGAAAATTGAAAATTGTGGAAGTGTCATATATGTTGGGTGTCAAAATAGTTGTTTTGGGGGGGTGCAGAATTCGATTTCGAATATGTTTTCATTCTTTCTGATGACCCATCTCTTGCACAGAGAAATGGTCAAATCTTAAATTTTTACTCTTCATTACCGGAATACTATGGGTACCTACATGTTTAGAATTAGATACTTTCGTGTTTTTTTTTTCAAAATTGTATGTAAATTTGTGATTTTACGCATTGAAAAATATGACTATTTCTTCATAAAGAAAATTAATCATAGGTACGTTTTCATTTGAAAGGTTGACAAATAGAGATGTCCATCATCAATTTCGAGAAACTAAAACACACTTCAACACAGCAGCAGCAAAGCTTGGCACATTTGACTTCATAAAAAATAATCTCGAAGTAAAATGGAGTGCTTCCAATTGTATTGCAAGATTTACATGATATTTTTGAAAAATTCGAGTTTTCAGTCCCCATATAGGAAGTGGATTATAGTGATGTCAAGGAGAATATTCTCACCCGCAGAATCTGAGAATATTCGCGAATATTCGCGAATATTCTCGAGGCTCAAGAGAATATTCTCTCAAAACCAAAAATTTTAAACAGCTTGTGGCATATCAAAATACTGGTATTGACGAGGTAATTACTGTTATTGCATCAGATGTCTGATTTTCTTCTATAAAATGTTACTTATTTAATATATCGATCTTTTTGCAGACTTTTTTTTATCATGATCATTGATCATTTTTTAAAAGTTGTGTAAAGGCTGTGAATCTATATGAGTCTTGCATGAGAATATGCGAGAATATTCCCCAATATTCGCGAATATTCTCGAGAATATTCTCGCAAAAAGATTTTTCGCGAATTTGTACATCACTAGTGGATTAGCCAAAGGGATAAAAATGAGTTCAAAATCGAATAATTCAACCCAAAAACATACATTTTGACACCCAACATGATGTGTTATGAAAATTCAAGTTTTGATCGCCGTTTACAGAAAGGGGAGGTAGATTATCATAAGGGATGAAAATGAGTTCAAAATCGAATTCTGGACTTCAAAGCACATACAAAACTAGAATTTCAATCCTCCTTATAGGGGATGGGGTGAATGGATTATTATAAGTAGGGAGCGGATTTATATGCACCAAAAATCGTAAAATACATAATATAATAAGTATGCTAAAATATGCAAAAGTCTTTATGGGTATCATCTGAAAGGTATTGAAAAAATTCATCCCTTTTTTACACTTATACTTTCTCAAGTTTGATTGAAATACACGTTATTGTCAATTAAATGTGAAATCAAATATTTTTATTGCAATATTGTATCATATTTTGGGCACTGCAACTAATTTCTACATCGACTGAAAAACAAGAGGCGCGAATTTGAAGCAAGTGTTACCGTTTTCCGGAGAATTTAGGAATTGTAGGAGAATTTTCGAAGAATTAATTTTCCGGAGAATTTTGAAGAATTTTCGGAGAATTTCCAAAAATATCCGAAAAATTGGAAATTTCTCAACGAATTCAGCCTTTTTTCTCTTTTTTTTGTTCCAAAAAAAGCTATTTTTCAAGTTATTGTGTGTATTTATTCAAAAATTTTTGCCATCGCTTCGCTCGGGCTATGGCATATTTCATGTTTTTTTAAAAATTTTATTCAATTTCGGCCCAAAAATATGAAGTTTTCCACCCCCTTTCAGCGAAAATGTGTATAAAGACGCAATTTCTTTTGTTTTCGCGTTTTTCATTTCCTCGGAAAATTTCTCAATTTTCGGAGAATTTTTCAATTTGAAAACGACAACACTTATTTGAACCAAATAATACCCTTTGATGTTGGATTCAGTGGCATCGAAAGCTCTTTTTTGAGTGGAGGCAAAATCAGTACAAAGAGTTGGAATTTGGAAAACTAGAAAGGTTTTTTTTTTTGGGGGGGGGGGGGGGGTAAACGGGTATAAAGTAGCCTTTTTTCGCACTTGAGATTTAAATGAATTTGATAATCGAAATTTTTTATGCCCGAGCAAAGAGAGGGCAAAGCTCTGAAAAAATTGGAAATTTAATGCACAAAAAAAAGACATTTTTAAATTGTTTCAATACTTTGGAAATCTTTCTCTAATGCAAAGCTAAAAACATTGAAAATTGAAAATTTTAAGAAATATGCGCTAAAAAAACCGAAAATTGGAGAAATATGTGAAAATATGTACTAAAAACAGAGTAAATATGTAAAAAAATATGTATTTTTGAGTGAAATATGCAAAATATGCAAAATCAAATAGGGCTCATTCTTCTCAAAATGATGTGAAACGGAAAAGTACATGGAATATGTCGAATTTTATTGGATACAGAAAAAAATGCGTTTTCATAATAATCCGCTCCCTAATTATGAAAATCAACATTAACCCAGGAGAATTAGCATCAAAAAATCGCTTAAAAAAGAAATATATGTTAGTCGAAATTTTATTGCTGAAAAAGTTTCTATATGATGTCCAGAGTATGTGGTAAAAACCCACCACCCCCACCCCTATTGCTTTTTGAGGGGGGTGGACCCCTTGTGGGGGAAAAAATTGTTTTGCACCGATTTCGCTCAAATTTGGGTGGAAGGTTAGGTGGGTGTAGAAGTACTCCCAAAAAAATTTTCAGGTCCCCCCGACCTCAGGGAGCTGAACCATCGCTGCCCAAAGTTGGGAATTTTTGACAAAAATGGAAAAAAACGGAGTATTTCGAGTATAAAATCACCCCATAATACCAATTTTGAAAACTTTTATGATTTTTGTGTATATTTTGAGATGACGAATCCGACTAGCACATCAACTTTTTCATTTGAGGTGTTTAACTACCCCTACGGCCCTTTCGAAGTATGCAGATCGTGTTTTTTCAGCTAAAAATGACTTCAAAAAACACGATCTGCATACTTTGAAAGGGCCGTAGGGGTAGTTAAACACCTCAAATGAAAAAGTTGATGTGCTAGTCGGATTCGTCATCTCAAAATATACACGAAAATCATAAAAGTTTTCAAAATTGGTATTATGGGGTGATTTTATACTCGAAATACTCCGTTTTTTTCCATTTTTGTCAAAAATTCCCAACTTTGGGTAGCGATGGTTCAGCTCCCTGAGGTCGGGGGGACCTGAAAATTTTTTTGGGAGTACTTCTACACCCACCTAACCTTCCACCCAAATTTGAGCGAAATCGGTGCAAAACAATTTTTTCCCCCACAAGGGGTCCACCCCCCTCAAAAAGCAATAGGGGTGGGGGTGGTGGGTTTTTACCACATACTCTGGACATCATATAGAAACTTTTTCAGCAATAAAATTTCGACTAACATATATTTCTTTTTTCAAAGTACATTTCTCCTGGACTACATGATATTTTCAAGTCCAAAATCTGATTCAGCACCCTAAAAAATAAATATTTTGACAATCGACATGATATTTTTGGAATATTTCCGTTTTTATCCCTCCGCATCAAGGGTGAGTTAGCAGAAGGGGTAAAAAATCGGATTCTGAACCCAAAAGAAAACCTACTACCAATTTATTTCCTCCAAACTTCACAAATTTTATTTCTGCAGCCTGCAGCCTCAAATCCTGAAATCTCCCGCTGTGGGACACTGTGTCCAAGCCCAGTTTAATTTTAGGACACTACGTCCCAGTGGAATTTTATGGAATGTCAAGTCTAGGTTGAGGTATTTGGGGCGTTCAGATTGAAAATTTTGGGACAATATGTCCAGGTAGCAGGTTTTGGGACACTATGTCCGCGATTTTGTAAATCAGAAAATTAAACTCCATCATCTGCTAAATATATCTTTTGCAGTTAATTAGTTACCTAATTTTTACTTCTCATTAAATGAATATTTTATCCAATCGATTCGGGCGTTAACGCATTCGGAAAAAATACACTTGTACAGTACGTAAAAGGTATACCTCTACGATGTGGGTTGGATACACACATACAGTGCACGAGTACAGAGTACGTACCCAAGTCTTAAGTAACCAGTAACGTACCTACCTATGTGTAGAACCGTATGTGTAGATGCGGTTCTTTTAAATTAGCTATTGTTTTCTCGTATTAAAAGGGGTAGTAGATTGGACGGCCGCGTACTCTCGTATAACAGCGAAATTTATACGTAAGGGTACCTCGTCGGTACGCGGTCTACGTGTATTCATATTGTACGCGTACTCACCTCCTACCATTCTACGTGCTGAACTACTGAAGAGAGCATTAATATCGTAACCAAAGTACCCCGAAAGCGGTTTCCTTCTTCCTTTCTTTTCTCTCCTTCCGATTAATTTTTTTCGTGCGTTTTTTTTTTGTATTGCTTTGTTTTGCTTTGTTTGCTTTGGCTTTATTTTTTACTATTCTTCTTCTTCTTTCTTCGTTATCTTCTTTTTCTTTTCTTTTTTTCAATACGGGAACTACGACGACAAGCAGACATTTTTTTTAAAAAAAGGGTTTCGACCAAGTACAATTAAGGCGGGGACTTTTCAACTGCTCGTATTACATTACTTACCTACTTCATTTAATACGGCTTATTTTCCAAACGCCATATTTTTTATCGTTTGGGGGCATATAATCGTCGCAGTTGTCGTAGTCATCCATGTCGTCGAGTTGGACAATTATTCTCCACAATTCAAACCAATCCTCGATGTTTTTACCAAAATTATCAATTCACGTGGGGTACGACCGCCTATCGCACAGTTAGAGCTACCCCACGTTCCTATGCGTAAAATACCTACGCAGATATATAGATGCTAGATAGGTAGTCAAATTAGCTTGAACCTACATAGAAAAATTCCCAAGAAGCTAAATTTTGGTTGGAGGAAACCCAGTAATGGGGCAAAAGCTTTCTTCAAACGTGGGTTTTCCTCTCTACCGCCCTACGGAAGCCTCCAATCGAAAAAAAAGAAGTTTCCAGGAAATGTTGATATGTTTTTTCCTCTCATCCTGACTTTTGATATTGAACCTAGTTTCAAAAATATACCGTAAAAATTTGTTTTTAAAAATCAGCTTTCAACTCTTTGATAATTTCTTTATTATGCAGACTTTTTGATATTGAGCCAATTTTCATCTTCTGACTTCTTGATATATAAGAAGTTGATTTCGAAAATGTAAAAATTTCAAATCAAAAAAACAAAATGAAAAATTGAATAAATTCAATCAACAACTCAAATAAATTAGAAACTACTTTTTGTGGAAGTTTTCAAAAATCAGCTTCTAACATTCTGATATCAAGTTAATAATTTAGAACATAGAAAAAAATTTATTAAAAACATATCGATCTATGACTTTCTGAGATGATTAAGTTAATTCCGAAAATACAAAAATTTATAGGATTTTGACTTTTGGTCGCGCAAAATAGCGTCACGCAAAATAGGGTCTTGAAAATTTTGAAATGGCTCCCCACCCAAAAGGAGTGTTCGCTCTATCTCAAGAAATGATTTCCAGACCAATTTCTCGAAATTTTCCGGACCTTTGAAACATGTTATTCTTGAAGGATGGAGAAGAAGGTGGGTTTTTGAGTGATGAAATTGTGCAGAAGAATTATTTAATGCAAAATGCGAACATTTTTTTTAAATCATTACATCTCACAAGATTTTTAGAATCTCCTTTTTCGGCTTTTTCCGACCAAAAAACCAGCCTAAATTCAATTTTTGAAATTTTGATACATTCTCAGTCTCAAAATTCAAAATTTCCTTCGCAATTCAATGCCTCCCTCGCCTCAGAAAAAACATGTGCCTCAAATTTATAAATTCCGCGAATCTATTTTTGGCGAACATTTTTAAAATTTTGGCCTAAAAATACACTTCGAATGTATTTTACATAAGAATTCGTAAGAACAAAAAGTGTTCCTCGTCTAATTTTTATATTTAGTGGGGCTATTATTTTTTTTTCAAAAACCCTCAAAGTGGGCTCAAGGGGGGGGGGGAAATTCAAATTTGGAGGTTTGCATACAACAGGCGTCAAACTGAAATTTAAAAAAAAAAAGTAACTTTAGTAACCATTTTCCATGAAAATAGTAACCGAAAAGTAACCTCAGAATCGTTAATTTTTAGGAGTTTCAGTAGAATCGGAGGGAGGGCGGGAGGGAGGTTGCAAAAACCAAAAATTTTAATTTTTTTCTGCACATTTCGGCAATTTTAGAAAATATTGAATTTTTGGAAATTTTTGAAGCATTGAAAGCTTTTGCACGTTTGGAAGAATTATGGTGAGCAAAAAAACTGACTTCTACTGACCTTTTGGAATGACTTTTTTGGCATGACTTTTCTTAATCCCCCTCTCACCACATAAAAAAATCAATATTTCAAGCAATGGCGAAAATTTTTGGTAAAATTTTTTTAAAAAATGAATGAATTTTCTGTTAATCTTCATGTTATTTCAAATCTGTGACTTTTCACTGATCTTTCAATCGAAATTTTATTGAAAATCAGTGATATTTAACTGAAAAGTCGACGCTGTGAAAAATCATCAATTTTCAAAAGAAAGGGAACGAAATACTGCCCGAGCGAAGCGAGGGCGAAAAATACACTTTTTCACATTTTTTATACCTAGTAAAAAAATTCTGCCTCCTTCATAATTGAAAAAAAAATGAAAGCCCGGTACAAAAAGTTTCCTCTGCACCTCCCTCTCAACGGGCCTGATTGAGTTTAGGTTGGAAAAGAAGAAGTTTCATACAATCATTTTGAAAATGAAATCGTGTAAATTTGAAGCGAGGGCGAAAAGTTTTGAAAAAAAGGCATTTGAAAGCTGAATATTTTTTAAAGGAAAAATTTTGAAAACAGTAACCAATAGTAACCTCTGAAAAGAAAAAGTTACATTTAGTAACCAAACTCGAAAAAAGTAACCAAGTTACTTAAAAAGTAACCTGTTTTGATGCCTGATACAACAAGATGTGCTATAATAGTAAGTATAAATAAGTGGTCTTCCTCTGAACTATTGAAAAATTATTCTCCGATGACGTTGTGGGTCCGGTGGGGGAGGGGAGGTGGGGGGGGGGGGGGTAAAACAAACATGTTTAAAAAAAAGCTCAAAAATTTACAATATTTTCACCACCTATTTTCAGATTCGAAATTTCATATGCTGAAATTCATTCATCGAATTTTGGTAAATTTTTGTAATTTCAAAATTATCTTATCACCCTCCTAAAAATTCAATGTAATTAATGAAAAAGAGCTGAAACTTTGTATTACAGCCCTTTTTTGACCTCCCAAAATCTATGAAATTGGTTTCGAGACCTTTCAGAGGCTCCAGAGCATTATGAAATTTTCCAGCGCTGTAGAAAATCTCATAAAAATGTTCAATTTGAACTTCAGCACCCATTTCGGGAGATCGATAACGAGATATCCATCAAAAGTTCAGTTTTTTTCACCTCGATGCATAAATTTTTTCTGTGGTTCTGTGGGAAAATTCTCTGCCAAAAATATCGAGTTGAATAAACTGGAAGTTGCAAATTTCGGAATATTAAGCTGCAGTCGATCAAATAGACCTTCAATATGAGTAACCCGCGATTGATTCGCTGATGAAGGCTCCGAAACCGAAACATATCGTAACCGTGGATTTTTTCGTCGGGTCGATTAGATGGAATAATTTTCATCTTTTGCAGGGCGATGGTATGATTTGGAAATTTTAAAAATGTGCCAAAATTCAAACGAATCAAAACAATTGTAGTTAGTGATTGACTATGAAAATTTCCATATCCATGTATTACTCGCCATTTAGGTTTTTTAGAATTCAGTTACAAATGCGGATCTGCGATCTACGAATTTTAAGGTCGAGTTAGTGAGACCGATTTGAGAAATGTGGAAAACCACATTGGCAGTGGTAGTGGCCGTCTCGCGGTCATTTCATTTCGTACGATCGGGGACTCTGTCCCAGTACGAGTGCGATACCTGAGGCGGCTCGGCGGCTGTGCGGCCAAATTCCGGCTGCATCGCTTCCACACAGGTGTGAGGTGTTGGGTTTACCGTTCAAGCCGTCCCAACCCGCGCCGATCTCCAGGTACAGGTAGGCGTTCGCGGTAAACTGCTATGTAAGCGCTTTAATTACGGCGAGGTGCCGATGCCGCCGCAAGTTTTAAAATCAACGGTCCTGTTCTAATAGCCTAATAGTAAAGTAATTAGTCATTAGTATACTTATCGGAGGAGGCGTTTGTCTGTTCCATCCTTCCATCATTTTCGTTTTAGAATTTACCGCGATAAAGGCGTGACGCGGCGTATACGCGAATACTCACAAATTAAAAGCTAATTTCCGGTTTACTCGCGCTGCCCCGCCGAGCTAAGTATTTAGTATGCACCTACATATCTAATTAACGAATGGGAAAACAAAAGAAGCCGGGGCCAGGGTAAGCTGCAGTCTGCATCCGTGAATCGAATAATACGTGTGTGATGACTGATGACAAATAGGGGACCTCCCGACCAAGAATAGTTTTTCACTTTTTTGGCTTAATCCATGTTTAGTACTTCCAAAAATCGACAAAAAATTGTTTCATACCCAAACCTTCAAACCCCCAAAACAGGACCTTCAACAATACTTTTTAAAAATCGAAATTTTGACCCTTCCCCCTCAAAAAAAATTAAACAATTTTTGAAAAAGTAACCAATGATTTTTCTAAAATGATTGCATGAATTATATCAAAATCAAAAACTCATTTTAAAGAAACAAATATTTTCAGTTTCAAAATATTCAATTGGCAGAAACGGAAGAAAAGAGTATTTAAGGGTAATTTCGAAAAGGAAATAGTTTATTTCACAACGAGGGAAGAAAAGCGAATTTTTGCGAAGTGTGAAGTTTGTAGCACGAGCGAAGCGAGGCCGAGGGCGTTTGAAAAAAAAAAAAACCATTCAAAAGTTGACATTTCTTCAGACACCCAGTATCTTGGCGGATGGGATCTCAAATTGCTGAAAAAATTCCAAAACAGGACCAACAGGACCTGTTAGACACCCTGATACCTTACGACGGAAAAAGGACCTCCAGATCAAAATTATGTACGTTTCAATTCACAACAGATAATTAAAAAACCAGGGTGTCTAACAAATTCCGAAAATCCATGGGAAGGACCTCGGAAGGACCTTGAGCATGGCCTTTTCAAAATAAAAATACCCCCCCCCCCCCTCTCAAAAAAATCAAACTCATTTTAGGATGACAAAATTTTTTCTGTTTCAAAATATTTCATTGTTTAAGATGGAAGAGAAGAGGTTTTACAATAATTTTTTTATCAAGTAAAATTTGTGCTTTTTTTTCGTGTTGCGTTTAGACTTTCAAAAAAAAAAAAACAATCTGACTTCCTGTCAAAAAATCACAAAATTTTTGAAAATTGCAATCGAGATTGTTACGAGTCTTTAGATAAATGAAAAAGATGACTTTTTCACTTGAAAATATCAATTCTCTAGACTGGGAAAGAAAGAAGTTTCATACCATTATTTTGAAAACAAAATTGTGTAAATTTACTGAGCTTGAACGAAGCGAGGGCGAAAATTTTTGAAGAAAAGAGCGTTCAAAAGCTGAACTTTTTTCAAGTACTCGTATCATCTTTCATCATCTCACACAAAGTTGCCAGTAGCGTGATTTATTTTGGCTTTTAACGGAGTGAGTCTCAAAATTTAAAAATGGGAAGGAGTTTTTGCTCAATATAAGGACCTTGAAGGACCGGAAGGACCTGTTAGACACCCTGAAAACGATTTTTTCATCAAATAATATGTGATTCGTGTACCCTGAAATTGCAAATTTCTGAATTTCCCCTTTTATTTAAACAGGAAGGAGAAAACCGCCCTGCAGGCCAAAATTACGTTTTCTTGATGAAAAAAGATCAACACTAATTTCTTATTTAAATTCGATTCAATTCAATATAACAATTTCTCAGAAGAGTATTTTATTCAACCAACCAAAACTTGAAACCAAATATTTTCAAATCCACAATTCTGCCCCTTCAATCATAAAGGTAGGCAAACCTACTTACATCGACTCGGCATGTGTTGTATTATTACTAGCTGAGGAGCGCACAGTGGACCAGATGAGAAATCTAACGTTTCAAGTTCGAGTTGAAATATAAAATCCAAAAACTTGGGCATGGGGGTAACAAATGACGCCGATTTCGATTCCTTCAATCATATTTGAATAGACCCCAAAATAGACTCTCTACCGGGAGGGGAAAAATCCAACATTTTTCAAAATTTCAAAAAAAAAAATTCCAAAAAAACAAGATGGGTGATGAAATATGGGTCATCGATCATACTGATTTCAAATCTTTCAACCTTTTTTGAGTAGGACCCAAATTGTGCCTACAGGGATCGAAAATTTTCCAACATTTCAAGATAGGCGTTGAAATGTAGATTTTCGAATGCGCTGATTTCAAAATTTTCAACAATTTTTGCAGCCAGTTGCAGCTGGTTTTTTGATTCAGAATTCAAGCTCAGAAAGCGTGTAAACCAAAGAGCATTATGGCAGAATAAATGGTGAATTTGGCCCCAAGTGGGTGATCTACCTGGGGACAAAATCATCATGTTTCCCACCATACTTATATCTTTTCAAATTATACGCATTTTATACGTTTCAAGCTTAAATTAAGTACAAATTCTAAATCCAGCTGCAAGTGGCTGTAAAAAATTTTCGGTAAAAATGAAAGAACATATATTTACGAATAATTTGGGCTAATTTTCATTTCATGCAATTTCAAAACCCTAAATTTCAACATCCATCTTGAAATTTGAAATTTTGAAAATATCCGAGCTTATATCTCCCCCTGTGGGCTCAAAATGGCTCCTACACCAGAATAGTTGGAAATTTTGGATTTATTCCTTGAAAAAATTGTAATTATCTACTTATCCGAAATGTGAAGCTATTTAACCAGCAAGATGGCTGGAAAATTTACGAAAGAGCTAAACATGTGATTCTTTTTCGTTTGTCTACAGGTTACTGGGTCTACAAGGATATCCATCGGCCCCATCTTCGGTCAACGTCGGATCTGCCGCCATTAGCTTGCAGAGACAAAACTGCAATGATTTGCCTTATTTGACCAAAAAGCAACGAGACTTGTGTGCGCTCAATGGCGGAATTTCGCACGTATGTACCTACAATGTTCTATACCAAGACATGTGTTGCTGATATCGTTCTTATACTTTGACAAGTTGGAAATATTGAGAGAAATCGACTAAATTATAGGCACCGAAGGGGGGGAAAACGATATTTTGGCGAACCGGGAAAGAGCGCACTTTTTCTATGAGTAAAAAATTTGATCGATTTTCAATTTATTCAACTTGAATATTAGAATAGAGAAACTGGAGCACAGATCTGAGTTACTCAATCACAGTGTATTACCATTTCCATAAGTTTATTAGTCCGGTACCTACGAAGTGGTACGAGAATAATGGTACACTAACCATAAAATTTTTATGCCTATTCAGACGATCGGGATCGGCGCTAAATACGGTATTGAAGAATGCCACCACCAGTTTCGGATGAGCCGATGGAATTGCACCACTTATTACAACACCTCATCCGTCTTTGGCGGCATAATTTCAGTCAGTAAGTATCCTAAATTCTGTACCGCTGCTCAGCGCTCTGCGCTACGACTACCTACTCGTTTTGCCGTTTTTTACTACCACCACCTAGAACAAATCTACCGAATTATTATTCAAGTATTTATTCATGATACTGGCGGACGCGGCGCGCAGTGGGACCAGAAAAAATTTAGCAAGCCAAAAATCTGGGATGAGGTTTCTGGAGTTTTCAAAGGTACTGATTTCATTTTTGGGGTTATTTTTGCTCAAACTCTCAAGGAGGCTTCAGAGGAGGGGGGATAAAACTCAAAATTTGCATTTGGACTCTTTGATTTCGAATCCGGCATTTTTTTTCTCAAAACCTCAAAGGAGTTTCAGGGGGGGATCTCAAAATTTTCAAAATGGGTAACAAAATATACGTTTTTGGACCTCCTGATTTCTAATCCGGCATTTTTTTTTCTCAAAACCTCAAGCGGGATTCTGACAAGGGGGCAAAACTCAAAATTCTCAACATTTTCATGATGGTATCCAAACATATGTTTTAGGACTATCTGATTTCGAATTCGGTATTCTTTCTTCTACAAACCTCAAGGGGACTTTAGGAGTGAAGGGGGGGGGGACAAAACTCGAACTTTTGATAACCTGTGGTCGATTTTATAATGCAAAGCTTGAGAAAAGATCGTAGAACTAAGAAAAAATGCTGAAAAACTGGAAATTTTGGTATGAACAAAATTCTTCACGTTAGAAATTTGATCTCTAAAAACTTGGGCTAAGGATCATTTTCTTTTCAACTGGATTTTCACATACCATTCTGAAAAAAACACCAAATTTCGGGAAAAATTGAAAACTTTGGGAAATATACGACTAATTCTATAGAAACACGCCGGAAAAGATTTTTGGGATGAAGTTTTTTACAGGTGTAAAGCCAACCAATGGATCAATTTGCACAACCAACACAAAAGTACCTACTGGATTATTTTGAAATTTCCCCTCTTTTGGGGAGGCTCCTTTATGGTTTCGAACAAAACCAATGCCAGATTCAAAATCTGGAGGCTCAAAAACATATTTTGATAATGATCGTGAAAATTTCGAAAATTTCGAGTTTTCCCCTCCCCTGCAGCCCTTGGAGGATTTGAGCAAAATCAATGCAAGATCTGAAATCAGGAGGTACGAAAACATCGACACCAATCAGAATTTCTGGCATTTTTTCTAAAAATGCATCATTTTTCATTTCTCAGCTCTGGATATTTTCTCTCAAAATTAAATATTTTCTCAAATTTTTTTGTTCACGAAATTAAAACTATAGGTCTTTTCGAGCGACTTTTTGAAGTTACAGAACCTACAGAATTCTGGCTAAAAGTCAACAGTGGGAGCCAGCTACGAAGTTACTGCGTGAAAAACTCGCAGTAACTACGTAGCTGGCTCCCACTGTTGACTTTTAGCCAGAATTCTGTAGGTTCTGTAACTTCAAAAAGTCGCTCGAAAAGACCTCATTTCTCAAAGTTCACTCTTTTGATTTTTTTCCTCAATTTTTGTTTAGTTTTTTTAGCTTAGCTGAAATGTTTTTTCAAAATTATTTTCCAGTTCTGAAATTTTCAAAATTGGAAAATTGAAAACATTGGGTTGAAAATATTTTAAGAAATTCAATGTGAGAAAAAATCAAAAGAATCGCAAATTTTTTAAAAATTTTGAGATCAAGGAATGAAATTTCACAGTTGTCAATTTGGGGAAAACGTTTATTGAAGGAGATGAAAAAAATCGATACTATAAGAAAATAATTTGAAAGCTGAAAAAAATAAAATTTTGAAAAAAAAAGTACACTCAGCTGCTGAGGTCATGAGAAGAAGATGATCAATGTAGCAGTGAAGATGACCAAAAAAAATGAACGAGGTATTCTCCCCTTTGAGTGCATTGTCACTCTGTCGCGATAACGACTTTTTTGGAAATAGAGGTTCCAAACATTGTAGAATACGGTGGAATGATTAGTTTTTCATTTTAGAAAACTTGGTACCCTAGACCTATGTAAATTTAATATGACTTTACGCAATTTTTGTTGACAACAGAAAGTCGCGAAAGTGCTTACGTGCACGCGATTACATCAGCCGGAATCGCATACACTATTACCAGAGCCTGCTCCAGAGGCGAACTAAACGAGTGTAGTTGCGACAGTAAGCCCCGTTCACACAAAGGTAAAAATAAAGGCTGGCAATGGGGAGGCTGCTCGGAGGTTGGTCTTTGTATTTTTTCGCGCTTTTTTATCAATTTTAGTTTTTACATGTTTCAAATCGTGAACTCGTTTTACTTTTTTCGCCGTTTAGGACATCAGTTTCGGGGAAAACTTCAGCAGGGAATTCGTTGATTCGTCGGAAGATTCGGATTCTCCGATCGGACTTATGAATCTGCACAACAACGAAGCCGGAAGACGGGTATGAAATAAAAATTTTCGCAACTCTCCCCTCCTCGGAGCTACCTACCTAATACTTATTGACCTTTGCCCGAACAGGTTATACGATCGAAAATGCAAAAAGTTTGCAAATGCCACGGTATGTCCGGCTCGTGCAATTCTCGCGTGTGCTGGCGTAAATTGCCGGTTTTCAGAGACGTCGGCGATGTGCTGAGTGCACGCTACGAGGGAGCAGTTCTAGTCAAAATGGTAGACAAGAAGAGAAAACGCGTTAAAAAACTTCGCGCAGCTGGTAAAGATATTAAGCAGCCTAATCGTACCGAGCTCGTCTTTCTGGAACAGTCGCCCGATTATTGCGAACGAAATGAAACGTGAGTAAATATATAAAATTTCAAATCTCACTATGTACCTACTTGGTGAATCGAAAAGCTTTATTCAGCAGACTGTGGCGCCAATAGTCTACTTAGCAGGATGGAGTGAAAAATCCGACTTTCAAAATTTGAAATGTCTGGGTGCGGAAAAGTGGCTACTATTTTCAGTTGTGTTCCTCATCTAAAATTTATTTTGGCTCTATTTTTACCACTTTTAGGACCCTCTCGATTATTTTAAATAGGGTTAAAATGGGAGGAGGGGGCTATAAATTTCAAGGAATTATTTTCTAATAAAAACGAACAAATTACAACTTTGAGGGGGAATGAAAATGAATACAAAAACGGATTTAGAGGATTGATAAAGGAATTTATGGAGTGGGAAAGGTAGAAAAACATCATCATTTTCCAATCTACCGCGAAATTTCAACCCGTTTCAATAGATCACACAGCTAAATGAGAAAAAAAATCGTTTTGGGGTTAATTTGGGAGTGAGGGAGATGAAAAACAAATTCGAGAGTTTCTTTGGAGTGGGAGATAGTATAAAAATATCGCCATTTTCAAATTCACCGAGAAATTTCAATCCATTTCAATAGGTCATACAGTTAATTGAGAAAAAAATCGTTTAGGGGCTGATCAGGGGGTGGGGTGCTGAAAAACAAATTCAAGGGAGCTTATTCGGAGTGTAGATAGGCATAAAAAATCGACATAACCCATTTCAATAGGTCACGCATCTAAATAGGAAAAAATCAAATGTAGGGGGTTAATTCGGGGTGGGAGCTGTACGAAAAAAATATCGTTATTTTCGAATCCAGCGTAAAATTTTAACCCATTTTGATAGGTCACACGACTACTTTTCAAGAAAACCATTGCCCCCCCCCCCCCGTATAGGGTCAAAATTCAAAAAAATGGAAAATTACGTGTGACCAGTCGTTTGTCAGGTTTTTGGAGTCGCTGACTTCGAATATGTGGTTATTTTTGCGATTCGACCCTTTGAGGCCCCCCAGCCCCCTCTCCATTTTGAGAAAAGCATGTAAGAAGTGAAAATATCGTTTTGGGTATCGATTTCTGCTGATTCGAAAGTGCTGAGTTCGAATATGTGTTCAGTTTTTTCGTCAGACCCCTCTGGAACCCACATCAGCTCCCCTCAATGGGATAAAAATTTTGAAAAAATGTAAAAGGGGGCCGACAGGGGTTCCAGAGGGGTCTGACGAAAAAACTGAATACATATTCGAACTCAGCACCTTCGAATCAGTAGAAATCAACATGTTTCTCGAGTATTTACATTTTTTTGAATTTTGGTCATAATTGGGGACCCCCGGTACCCCCCAGGAATCTTGAGATCCCATTTTGAAAATTCGTAGGTTGAAAAGGGCATAAAAAGTACTACTCATGGTAATTTTTTTCAGATTTTTAAATGGGGGCCTGCGTATGTTGTGTTCATCACGAAAGTTGAACTTTCATTTCAAAAGTTCAACTTTGAACTTTTCGAAATGTGATTATCAAATTCGAATCTCCTTTCAATTCTCTACAAAACTGCGTAAACAAATCTGTTCTACGCCAAACCCACTTTGAGTTATACGCCTTCAATGTTGAGCCGTTTCACAAAAAATCCCGATGATACGAAAATTACAAGGGCCACCCCCACCCCCTGAGCAGTTAGGATCAAAATAATGGCGATTCCTTCATTAGATCATCGAGGGGAACTCTCGTAAATTTTGAGCAAAATCGGTGGACCTAACGTCAAAAAGTGGGTGAGTTGACATGGAATGAACCCTATTTCAAATTTTCTTGATTTTAATGGAATCTTCAAACAATTACCCTGGGAACTGATGGGAGATGATTATACTCATATCACAGCCACTTTTTCATACCCAGGCGTTTCACCTAGATGAAAAAGTTGAAAAAATCCCATTTTCACACCTACTCCACCTATTTTTCGCAGACTCGGAATCCTCGGAACCAGAGGTCGTCTATGCAATCAAGGTAGTCCCGGATTGGACGGCTGCAGTTTACTGTGTTGCGGCAGAGGATACCAAACGCGAATTCGCGACGTCGAAGAAAAATGCAAATGCAGGTTCGAGTGGTGCTGCAAGGTCGTCTGCGAGCTGTGCAAGGAGAAAAAAGAAGAATTCATATGCAACTGATTTACCAACCCACCTGCTGAGGTGCTGACACGCTCGATCCGGTATTTCGACTACCTCAATATTGTATTTTTGAAAACACCACGATTTATATTATTGGCTCCTTTGTTATCTCTCCAAGTCCAGAATCATTCAAATTATCGTGTCAGACAACCCCGGACGTGTGTAAATAAAATTCTACCATTTTCGAAATAATAATTGCATTTTCATCTTGTAATTTATATGTACTCGAGTGCGGACGCGATAAAAAATTAAAAATAAGTTTCGACTTTGATCTCATTTCACCGTAGGTAGGGTACCGTATGTTTTCTGATTTTTACCAAAATTATCGTCGTCGCATCGGCGAATCTTTGGCAAAAGCGAAACGTCGCGTTGCTTGCATACCTACGTACGCTTTACTAATTTTTAATATGTACTCAAGTGCATGCTTATTCGTACGCCAAAGCAGCTAGCTAACTTAATTACACTCCAAAGTGCAAAGTTGTCTACTAGTCATAATAAGACATCGATTTTTTTTTTACACAAGGTCCCTTCTTTCCGGTAGGGTCACATATAGGCTTATTAACAGCCTTTCAAGGTCAGAAATACGCAGTCTTATTGATATCGGTAGATACCTGACAAAAGTAATAGCCGCGTTTACTTTTGTCTGCGTGGATTTCTCAAGTTTTTACTAATCCTCTTCCTTCTCCTGCACTTCACTACTGGTACGACTTCTGATTCTACTTCTTTCTCTTCCTCTATCTCGAATATTGAGAATTGAGTAATAGGTACTTACTCTCTCATTCTGAATCAGTGAGAAGTCGAAATTGCAGCACAGAAAAAATCAGCAATGTTCACTGATTTTTCAGCAAAATTCAAAATTTTTCTGATTTTTCATTGATTTTTTAGTGATTTTTCTCGCTGATTCGTTTCAAGTGAAAATTTTTTCACTGATTTTTAAATGAGAGAGTACTCGAACGCGCAATTTAGTGTAAACACTGTAAACATGTAAATTTTATACTTACCTATGTCTAAGTATTTAGGTATTACTTATTTTAGTTTCGTTTGTAATTGATTTGTCGAATCGGTTGCACATTTTTGCACTGGTGATTGGGCTCGAGTTGAAATTTTTTCTATTACGATTACCGGTACCGTAGTTATGTATGGTACATATGTATTATGTGTTTCAGTGCGTATGACTGCGATTCACTCGCTTTCTTTTAAAATATTATACCTACGTACTTTGTAATATTGTAATGGGTACCTAACGTAGATGTACTTACCTTATGTAAGATTTATGTATGTGTATACTTGATGCAAAGGTAGATGAAATGAAACTTATTCAAGTTATATTTTTTAAGATAATCTCTAGTCATTGGTAATTCTATTCGTATCGAGGATTTAAAAATAGTGTGGATCAATTTGTAATTAAATGCGACAGTGCGTCTCTTGAATTGAAACTGAATATAAATGTAGCTTGAACTGCAAAAGTAAAATTTTACGTGGTAGATGTATCTCTCTAATACGAATCAATTTTCAATTTCATTTCCACGCTGATATCGTACCTTATTGCTTTGTAATTACAGAACTTCTTTATTCAGGGGTCTAATGAAATTTGTTGGGCAAAAATACCAATACCTACTGACCTTTTTAGTTTGAATGACTTTTCTGAGTCCAACACTCTCCTCCCTCCCCCCCCCCAAAAAAAATGTCAATACATCAAGCAAGGACGAAACTGAAGAAAGATGAAAGTAAAATAGAAGAGAGCTGGAGAAAATCTGAACGTACTCTCTCATTCTGAATCAGTGAAAAGTCACCGATGAACAGTCGAAATTGCAGCATAGGAAAACTCAGCGAAATTCGCTGATTTTTCAAAGATTTCCACTGATTTTTCAGCAAAATTCAAAAAATCAGCTGATTTTTCAGTGAATTTTCAGTGTTTTTTCTCACTGAATCGTTTTCAGTGGAACTTTTTTCACTGATTTTCTCGTGTGCTGCAATTCTGACTGTTTTTCAGTGATATTCGATAATTTTCACTGATTTTTAAATCGAGAGAGTACCGTTTTACCAATTTCATCGAGTTCTTTAAATCCCCCTCCCCCTCCGATCAAGTTTTTTCTGTCATTTTTCTAACAAATTTCCTTTTTATGGAATTTTTGTACCGTAGCCCTCCAAAATTATCGGATGGGTACATCTGATTCTCCGATGATTACCTTTGCGGTCAGATAATGGCATTTGATTATTCGATTCTTACTTCTGTTATCAGCGAAAGGTGTACATTATTAAAGTATTTCAAATTTTTTGCAGGGTATCTAACTTATTTTTTTTTTTGTAAAATCACCACTTTTTCACTACTTTTTGCACTACTTTTTTTAAAAACTTTCAATTTGTACCCCCCCCAAATCGACTCTCTTTCCAACATCCAAAAAAAAGCGATCAAAATTTTTTAGAGAAAAAAAAATGAAATTAGAAAAAAATCTTCAAATGTAATAATTGAAAAGACCCTCCCCCCTTGCGCATACTCGTTTTAAAGTGAATTTCAAGCACTTTTTAGTCCCTCCCATGCAAGTACTCTTCTTTTCACAGGCTAGAGTCGTTGATAAACTTCGCCGATTCTGAATCTAAAATTCAGAAAAAAAATCATGGGTTCATGGGAAGTCTACATGTGAAGCAACGAGGAAAAAACACAATTGTTAGAGAATAAAACAATGATTCAAATTGATAAATTTGCATAAGAATTAGTCACTATTATTTCTTAAAATTACTGAAAGAAAAATATGATCAGGCCGAGCGTAGCGAGGCCAAAACATGTAAAAAATTTAATTTTGAAACTTCGAAAATGATTTTTAAAAAGGAAAATTTCAAATAAGTAATAAAATTGGCAGAAAAAATCACTTTTGTAGCATTTGGTTCATTTTAAAACCGTGAACGGAAAAATCGAATAAGGCCGAGCGTAGCGAGGCCGAAATTTTTGAAAAATTCTGATTTAGAGAGTAAGTAAGTTATTAAAAATTACCAAAAGACCTAATTTCATAAAATTTCCAAAATTTTGTCGTATTTCCGAAATTTTGCTAGAATTTCCGACTGAAAATTGGTTGAGGGAATTAATTCCTCCATTCCCCCATCGCACCCCCCTTGAGTATAGGTAGATGTAATGACGTGATTTGGCCCGAGTGAAGCGAGGGCGAATTTTTTTGAGAATTTATTATAAAAACAAAAAAAACGGATTTTCAAATGATTTCTCCTTCTGAATTTTCAAAAAATTCTACGATTTTTCTAAATTTTTCAAAATAAGGTATAAATGCAAAATATTCATTTTTTCAAAAAAAAAAATTGTTGAAAATTCCAATCGCAATTGCTACCCGAAAGAATCCATTTTTCGCTTCAAAATATTCAACTGTCTGGAATGGGGGAAGGTTTGTAATTTAAAAATTATTAACGTGAATTTATGAGCCCGAGCGAAGCGAGGGCGAAATTTTTTAGAAAAATGTGTTTAAAAAACTGAAATTTAAAAAGGAATTGTAATTTGGGAAAAATTCGCGACTTTCGCGACCGGTAGACACCCTGTGACGTCACATAATCCAGCACGACAGTGCTACCAATTTCACAAAAGTCAAAAACTTATCGTTCGTTTTAATTCATTATTATTAAAAATGAACAATTTTTGAAATTTAAAAAAATAAATTTCGCCTCTTTGGAATTTTTTCATTTTTTTACTACTTTTTTCAAATTTTCGTCTGAATTCACTACTTTTCCACTACCGGCATGACCGGTTTTTCAAATCACTACTTTTTCACTACTTTCACTACTTTCACTACCCGTTAGATACCCTGTTTTGAAATATAGATTTTTCAAGAATCATAGAAAAGAAAAATTTCAAAGGGAAAATATGTTGTATTTTTGTTGAAATACCTACATGATGCGTTTTTATTATTAATGATAATGATCAATACATTTGTTTTAATAACATGAAATTCGGAAATTTTCGAATCTCATTAAAAATCTAACCGAATCCATTGAATCGTTAAATTTTTTCAAAGATAACTTTCAATTTAGAAAATAACGCCGTGTTGTTCTACGTGTTCTTGCTACCGGTTTCTCATGTGTAACAAAAATTTTTTCAATAGTTATAGAGTAAGATTACGTCATCATCTAGGAAGATGGAAGTTAAAAATGAATATCACATAAGAGCACATCATGTTTCAATCATAAATAATGAGTAAGTATTCTTTTCTCGTCTTCTCCTCTCCCTTTAATTAAGTAATGAAATATAATTTCGTTTTTCGGTGAAATGGAGACAAAAAGCCAGCAAAACCGTTACACAGTGGTTCAACCAGCAAGTCACCAAGTCTAGCCGGACAAATAAAAGAATCCTAGTAAAACGACCAGCGTCTAGCGGGATTCCCTATTTGCACCACTCCAGAATACCCGGTTCATGAACGGGAGTTGATTTTCGATTTGAATCTTCAACTCTGAACTTCGGCATCCATGATTCATTCAACAGAGTGTTTTTGTTTCAAACTGTTTTCAATTTGCTATTAAATTTAAATAATATGAAATTCTATTTTTAGTATCAGTAATTGAAGTCGTCATAAGTCATAATGAATACAATTCTTATTGTTTTTCGAATTCGCCATAAACAATAAGTAAATTATTCTTCTAGGTACCCGATGTGAATTATCAGCACTCCATTCGTTAATTTACCTCCAGTTATCGCTATCACTTGAATTGACTGAAAAAAAAAAAAAAAATTGCAGTGAACCAAAAACTGGAGCGAGAGAGTGAACACTTGAACAGTGAATGCGTTTGTGAGGCAAATTTACCAAACCGGGTTTTCATTCAAAACCAATAATCAAAAAATAATTTTTTTAAAATATGTAATTAAAATTTATTCAGGTTTTCTATCTCAAAAATGGCCATGAAATTGATTGTGAAAATTGAAAAAGTTGGCAAAAATAACGAAAACGAGCAAAAATATCAAAACATCTCCGTGCTTTGGAAAAAAATTAGTACGTGTAAAATTTAAAAAAATGAGCCGAAAAAATCTGGAAAAAAAACTGTGATATCAGCTACATGTAATTGGAAAATTTAAAATTTGAGTAAGGAGTTTCACCTCTTCTTCTCCCTCCGCTGAAAAAGGCTTTTGGCACGTCATGGATAAAGGCAATTATGCATGTAAAACTGAAAATAAAAAACCATCAACCTAACAAATAGCCTTCAGTTTTACGCTATTCATATTTTAACGTTACCCATATCGATTAGGGTGGTCCTCATTTATATGGGGAAAAAATTTTTTTCGAAATTTTTATGGGACCCCCCTAGATTGGTGCCATTCCATGAGAAAATCACCCAGAAAAATTTCAGCCCGATTGGTTCACCCCTCCACTCGCACCATGACCATCTTTGACCAGGTTCAACTTATCCGCGCGAGTGTATAACTTTCCACCACGGTACGCCGTGCAACTCAACGTGTTCCCTCGCGCCTACACGTGTCTTGTGTTTCAGTAGTAAAAAGACAAATAATTTGAATTGATGTTTTCCAATGATGCTTTTTTTTTATCGGAATGGACTAACTGGTTATCTCTCTTATATCTAGTTGTTCATTTATTTCCCTTTCCTCAACAAGTATCTATGAAGTTCTTTTGTATTTGCAATCTCAGTTTGCTGTCTCCTGATAGGCTACTTTTTTAATTCCTTATCATGATTTTTATCTTTTAGCTGCAATGTAGTAGAAGTATCAGTCTCTTCTCATCAGTTATCTACAGAGTTCCTTTCAGTAATAATGTCAATTGTGTTGTTGTATTGAGTTTTTTGTTTGATGAATTTTTTTTCAAATTAATATTTCTAAGTGACAATGAATTTGAGGTCTAGAGAAAATTTGTACCTTATTCAGAAAATGGAAAAAGAAATTACAGGACATAAGTTGCCTAGTAATTTACAGGTATTAAGAACCCTTTTTTATTTCTTGAATCACGAATAATGTGATCTTCGTGCTAGTCGTAGGCGCACCCAGAAATTAATTAAGGGAGGGGCTGAGAATTTGAGAAAAAATGGGGAGGGGGTAAAATTTCAAATTGAGTCATTTTTCACGGATATTTCAATTAAAAATCATCAATTTTTTTCTGACAAATAGAGAATTTATTGAGAATTTGTTGATTTTTGACTGAAAAATCAATCAAAAATTGCCAAGTTTTGAGATAAAGGCGAAAATTTTTTGAAAAAATATACTTTGAAGAGCAAAAAATTGACTTTTTTCTCATTTTTGAAGCAAAAAATTATTTTTCCGTGCTTAAGGGGGGGGGGGGCCTTGGGTGCGCCTATAGTGCGAGTGCCAGTGCAACCACTGTCATTGCAATGACAGAAGAATTTTGGGCAAGAGCAAGATTGCCAGTTAGAAGAACTCAGAAAAGTGTAGAAAAACTTGAGAAGCTTTACCATGATTATATAACTTTAAGGGAACAAAAAAATCGAAGATCGATATCTCAAATTGAGAAAGATCGAGAACGCTTTTTTAAATGAACTTGAGAATTTTATATTTGACATAGCTCACGGAGATGCTTAAAAATGATCACTATTGAAGAAGAACAAAATATTGTGAACTTCATTCCACAAAAATTACGACTGAGAAACAGTAAAGCACAGCTAATAGGTCGATATGAAAGTGCCGCGAGGGAACACGTTGAGTTACACAGTGTACCGTGGTGGAAAGTTATACGCTCGCGCGGGTAAGTTTCACCTGGTCAAAGATGGTCTTGGTGCGAGTGGTGGGGTGAACCAATCGGGCTGAAATTTTTTCTGGGTGATATTCTCATGGAATGGCACCAATCTAGGGGGGGGGCTCCCATAAAAATTTCGAAAATTTTTTTCCCCTCATATAAATGAGGACCACCCTAATATCGATGCATACGGTGAAAGTAAAATACATATTTAAAAAATTAGGATCAGATAACTTTACATGAAAATTCGTCAATTTTTTGTGCTGTCCGCTTCATTACACTCTTTTTGAAATCAATTTTTATTCAAATTTTTCAATAGTTTCCACGATACAAAATTCTTCAAATTGAGGTATTTGAAAATAAATTTTTGTTGAAATTTTGAAAGTCCGTAATTTCATTTTTTCAAAGGAATTGATTTATTTTTAGGTTTGAAATTCTTCAAATTGTTCAACGTTCGAATTTCCACCCATTTCTAAATTTCGTAATTTTTTAAAGTTGGTCAATTTTTCAGGTTTTTTTTTTTAGAATCCATCACTAAATTTTATTTAAATAAGAGGTTTTCAAAATTTTTTTGACACTAAAAGTTTTCTGTCTCATTTTCTAAAACCTGATAAAGAATTTTTCACAAATTTCCAACTTCAAAGCCAGTAAATATTCTCAGAGGTATATTTTAAAAAAATAGATATTTAGATCTTTATTCTGAAAAATGTTTGCGTTGAACGATTTACTTATTTAGGTGAATAAACGAACTCGAAATAACGTATAGAAAAATAATATATTATGCAACTAGAAAGATGAAGTGATTTTCGATGAATTTCGAGGTTCATTGCCCGAGCGAAGCGAGGGATTAAATAGGTACCGGTAACGCGAAATTGACGAAAATCATTCATCTACCGAGTTGCATACGATATTTTTCGCTGAATTCGCCAACTGGAAATCTTTTTCATGACATTTTCCAAATTTACCGATTAAAAAACGCGTGGGAAAGGGAAATAGTAACACACTTCCTTGCAACCGTGCGTGGTTGAAGATTTGACAATTGTGTTTCTAAATTAATGTAAGCACGTAAAATAAACTCACCAAAACAAAAAACTATCCAATTCGGAATCAAGTTGACCGTAAATAATTGGCGGTGAATATTTTTTGTACAGAGCGACGCATTAGGCGAAAGAAAAAAGAATGAAAAATTCGTCAACAAATTTACTATAACAATTAAACACTTCTTGTATACCAATCCTTATGTTTTCTCCACAGTAGAAATATAACTACCATTACGTATTTAAAAATCCTAGTAAAATTTTATCGCATTTTTACATCAATTTCAGGCCTCAAAGGGAGATGGGTCCGGACTCCTTGGATTGGGTATTCAGCTCAGAGTAGGGGGTGCTCAGTTCAGTACACTCCTGGCTACGGCCCTAGATGTACATGAATTTAACTAATTACCGGTAAACAGCCAATTAGGTACTCGTGAAAATAACGTAGATCAACCCACACCAGGTTTAGATACAGACGTATTTAGATTTATTTTATGTACCTACTACTGCCAATTATGTAACTGGTAAAAAGGCCACCTGCAGCACGTAACGTATAGTTAATTACCTATGTGGTCATTGTGGTCATAATGCAATGACCAAACTAATATTTTAAAGCAATTAAAATGCAGACAAAAAGTAAAAAAGTACCAAAAACTATATTATAGCGGATATAAAAATGAAAGCGTATTTTATCGAACCGAGCATGAATTCTTTTACGAATGATGGTCTTAAACTGAATTGAATTAAGTGAAAAAAACACACACACACAAAACAAAGTCGATTTGCAAACAAAATTGAAAATTTTTGCTCGAGTTATATAAGTAAAATTTGACACAGTATTCACTTTTAAAATTTTGATTTTCTAGTCGTGACTTTGTTCACTAAGCAAATACCTTTCAATGATTTGGTTCAAAATCATTTACTTACTAATTTAAGATTCCAGAGATTGAAATCCTTTGTTCTTTGGAGAACAAATCTTTCAAAATTTTTAATGCAAGTCTTCAATTAATCGAAATCGAAATTCGAATATCAACTTTTTTCATCGTTCGAATGTATTTTTGGGCGTAGCCGAAAATCATTGTTCCCATGATTAATGATGTAAAATAGTCGAAAATCTAACAAACGGGGAAAAAATGGCCGAAAATCTAACCAGAAGCAAAACGAACGAGTCACTGAACGAATGAATCAATTCTGAACATAGTCTGGACCTCAAATACCTTTATATCACTGCTCATACCGCTGAATGTCGTTTCGATTTTTTTTTTCAAGTCCAGAATATTTATCTCATTTTAAACAGTTGAGAATTTTTTGAAGAAGTTTTCCAAATTTTCTCGTAATTTTTCAAACTTTCATTTTTTTTGCTACTTTTTTCAGCTGAATTTTTTTTCTGGTGTTATTTTTCCGCGACCAAATTTTTTTCTGACGTTAATTTCCGCGACCAAGTTTTTTTCTCATATTTCTTTCAGTAGCTATTTTTCTGGCGCAATTTTTCCTCTGTAATTTTTTTTGAAGAATTTCTCCATGTCTAAATTTTTTTCTCGGCATTTTTTCAACTCGATTTTTTTCCTCAAAGTTTTTATGACGTCAATCAAACGAAAAACATTTTTTCAAAAAATATGTAAGTTCAACACTGAAAAAATTCTTCAGAAAAAATTTCAGTAGAGAACAATTAGGAAGGTACGCCTGGAAAATTTCAGGTGAGAAAATTATGGTAAAAAAATTTGATCGTGGAAGAATAACATCAGAAAAAAAATCAGTTGAGAAAGTTACGAGGAAAAAAATTGGAAAACTTCTTCAGTAAATTTTAAACTGTTTAAAAATGACGTAAATATTTTGAACTTTGAGAAAAAAAGGTATACGAGTAGTGGCGTCATGAAGGTATGGAACATTTCGTTCACTAAAATGAACCTAGACTCTGCTTGGTTAGATTTTCGGTTATTATCGGGCCTATTGTTCACCTGTCAATAAACAGCAAGGGGTCATGTCTGGTTAGATTTTTGGAAACGTCGGTATTTTTTGGTGACCAGCCACACCATAAATGCCTATGTGGTCAATAATGATTCTTTGTATTCAAAAGATCCTAAAAAACGAGCCATTGTAGATCAACGTTTACATTTCGACAGTGAGGTCCTTGAAAATTTTGAAAAATTTTGAAATTTATTAAAATTGGTTTTAAAGCTCATCTAGTGACTATTCAAACCGAAAAGCAGAATTTTTTTGAAAAAAATTAATGTTCAACACCTTTTTTACATTTCTGTTATTTTTTCACTTATGAAGAAAAATCAAAAAAAAAATTATAAAACGTTGATTTTTTCAAACAAAAAGTGTGCTTTTCGGTCTACGGTATGTGGTCATTATATAAGCTCTGAAATAGATTTCAATCAATTTTTAATTATTTTCAGAATTTTTAAAATTTCTATGCGCGATTAGAAGATATGAATCGATTTCGATTTCTTTTCTATTCTTCATGTCTCATTAGCTAACAACTTTTTCGGGCTGGGGAAAGGGGGGTATGTTTTTGAAAATTGAAAAAATTGTTTTTTCGGCCCGCCGTACTAGATTCACCTTATACTTGCAAGACATTGAACTAACAGTAAGTACATGTTACGAAATTTCATATGATTTATTATAAACTCAAATCATGAATGCAAGAATTACTATCTAAATCTGTGTAATTTGTAAAAAAAAATATATAATACTTCATCATGCCATCGACGATGAGGCATGAGGCGAAATAAGCCATAACGGAGAACGAACAGTGTCAAATAATCTGAACCGTGTAATTTTAATGGAAAAGCGAAAATTAAATTTCACTGGGTAAACAGACGCGACATCACGTCCCCGTTCCCAGCCCCATCCTCGCCCACCACTGCACCGTGCAGTCTCGGCGACAAATCGCAATTCGTGTTATTCAATTTGATGAAGGGATTACCAATTAATGTCTTGTTTCGTACTTATTTATTTTTTGCTTACTTTTTGTTGTTGTTTTTCATCCCGTCAAACTCGATCAACTTCGTATAAACTCATTTAAATGCGAATGTCTTCGAACTGGTGCGATAAATTTTACGAACAGTGTATTTGCCTGCGTTGCGTCTTAGTCCTCCCCCCTCCCCGCTTAATTTTCTTCATCGTACAATTTTCCACTTCCTGGAATGGCGATTTCTTATTTTCTCAAACGAAAAAAACAAAACCTTCGAGATACGAATCGCAAAACGATGCATGACACATGAAGATAAATAAATACGTGTTCAAATAAATGGGTATTAGGTACCAGTATGAGCTGAGCCGATCCAAACGGTCAGAAAAAAACAACAAAATGAAAAATAAGAAATTTTCGATTACATAAACAGCGTACGTAGGTACTTGATAAACCGTACTCAGAGTTAACATGAAGCGGTTATCGAGATAATCTGGAATTTTTTCATTTTCGCCTCCGGTTAAACGAACTATTATCAAGAAAATAACATACCACACGTACCTATACGTACAAAATTACGTAAGAACGAATAATTATCAAAGGTAGCTTAATTCCGGATACCGAGCTACAAATATTACTTACCTGTAAAATAGTTTTAATAATTCGATTGTATGCGTGCGCGACCTTGCGCTGCGAAGAACTTTCCCTAATCCCTATTCAACGTCGAGTCGTCAAGTACACATTCGGCATAATAAATTATTTTCTTGGTTCCAGCGTAGCTACGAAGATACCTAGACCTACTACTTAGATTCTACTTTCTAATAAAAATCATCCGTGGTAATGATTTTTCTTAATCATGTTCCATCGACTGGCTGGTTTCCCTCTCCTGTCTTCTCGATTGTGTAGTCGACGAGAAAATGAAAATTGGTTAAATTCGCATTACGAATCTCAATGTAATATAAACGATGAGTAGACAGATAAGGTTGATGTGTGGGTGTGTACTGAGTACATTTAATGTGATCATATTGAGTAATAAGTAATTTAAAGTATTTAATTACACGGACAAAAAAAATTCTGGGTGCTTTAGTTCTAATGCCCAAAATTATGATTCCAGACATCAAAATACATCAATAAGGTATGCGTATTTGTGAATTTCAAAGTTTGCTGAAGGAGAGATCGAAAATGAATTTTCGAGAACAATCAATTCCAGCTTGGGAAAAAAATGGCCCAGTTTTGTTGAAAATTTCACGACGAATTGGTCACTTTTTTAAAATGTTCAGTCACATGTCAGGTTCTCCAAAGAGATGAATATCAAAAAAACCCAAAAGTAGCATGTACATGATGGTTCCATAATTGACGAAATTTTGATCAAAATTGAAAAATTCATTAGCCTTTTTTCTCAAAAATGAAGTACTTATTCAGGTTGGAATAATTTTTTCGTTCCTTGAATAATTTACTGAGCTATCAATGCTGGATTGAGTAATTTCGAGATTTCCAGGCCAGATGCTACAAAAAGCTTCTGTACATTTTCACAACTAGTTTTATGTTCTTTGCTCCATTTCGATATCAGCTGAAACGTGAATTCTTCTTCGTAACTCTTTGGATGCCACTGCGACAAAATTTCTTCAAAACTGTCAATAGTGATTTGTGTAAATGAATCCGTACGACCATAATTAAAAAGATCTTCAGCTATTATCACGCTGCATTCTGTATGTAGTACCGGTATGCAGCAGCGTGGTATCTCCGTCGATGACGATCTATTCTGCAGCATTTGCCATCAAAAAGTAATCCTCAGGAATAGCTCGGTTGAGAAAAACGTATTAATTTTCTACTGCAGACATTCTTTCCACGAAGAATGTTTACCATCTATCGGTACGATGGAAAAATGTATCATTTGTTGTCAGGGACGGTTTCAGCAAAATTTTTTGGGGGGTGAGAAGGGAAAATTTTCCAACTAACAACTGTACAACAAGATGTACCTGAAAATTTGAATTATGCTGAAAAGATATTTGGAAACTGGGAACGAGGGATTTTCTCATTTTTCGGATAGAATTAAAATTGAATGAAAGAGTTTTCAAAATATGCAATTTATTATACCTAGTCCAAGCGAAGCGAGGGCGAAAATTATTGATAAAAATTTTATTAAAAACCTGAAAAATTGTGGCTTCAATATGTGAATTTTCTGCTTATCTTTTACGTCATTTCAAAGCAGTGATTTTTCATAGATCTTTCAGTCAAAATTACTGATTTTTTTTATAAATTGGGAATGGATTCAAAATTGATAATTTTTGATTGAAAGATCAGTGAAAAATTAATAATTTTTGAAAGAAAATGATTAAAATACTGCCCGAGCGAAGCGAGGGCGAAATTTTTTCAAAAAAATACTGCCTAAAGACCAAAAAAAGAAATGCACTTTTCACATTTTTGTAATAAAAAAAATCCCCTTTAGGGACCCGCATGCAGGGTTTTCCTGATATTGAAAAAATCGAACCTGGTACAAATGCATCATCATTTGTACCATCTCTCGTCGAACTTGAATAGGTAAAAGTAAAAAAAATGTAGATCATTTCAGTCGGAAAAAAAAATCTCGCTTTTGTGGCAAGGTGCTTTCCGGCTGAACCCAGAATTTTCAAACATTATAATTTTTGAAACAGTCCCTTTCGTGCATTTCGAGTTATCTGCAAAAGAAAGGTAACAAAAAAGCGAAAACTTGATTTTAAAAGTGAATTTGTAGAACTAAATTCCCGTTTTTAATTTTTAGAAAATAAAAATACTTTTCACTTCGATTTTGCTGACTGGACATAATTTTCACGTATTTTCCGACCATTTTCCAACTGTTTGCCAACTGAAAACTGCCTGGGGGTGTAACACCCCCCCTACCCCCCCCCCCCCCCCCACCCCCTCTCGAACCGTGCCTGTTGTTCGCAAAAAAGTACGTAAGATTACGACGTCACGTTTGCAACATATTACCCATTTATTATGCACCGAATAACGAATAAGTATACTTATTCGTTATTCGGTACATAGATAATTTGTGTTTATTGAACAGTAAATTGGATTTGAAGGATCGAAGGACGAATATTTCTACGATACAGTTCCGAGGTGAGTTTGCTCTTCACTTCCTATAATCATGATGAAAAATATTTCCTATTGAATATATCAACAACACGTGTTTATTTACACCGATCCTCTTCTATCTTCCATCTTCGAGCACTGCACAGTCCATAGAGATTTCAGAGAGCTGAAATATCCCACAAATATAACTTGGAAATCAAATTTTGAAAATCGTAAGGCACAATGTTGAATTTCCGATTGTTTTTTAAACAAAGTTTTGATTTTCAAGGTAGTCAAAAAATCAACATGGCATGTTTCAGTTTCTGAATTATTGAAATGAGCCCACAACGCACATTATAATCGTGTCGCCAAAGATGATTGACAGCGGTATCATCAATTCATCATATGAAAATATAATGTTTTATAGACCTTCTGAGTGATTTAACCCCATCAAACTGTTGACAGTTTTATTTATATCTATTACTAAGTACTAAGTGCATTCAGAGGCGTAGCCGGGGGGGGGGGGGGTCTGAACCCCCCCTTGAGGTCAAGAATTTTTGTGAAAAATGTATTTTTTAGACATTAAAAAATCTAATTTTATCATAGCTTCGCCCTCGCTTCGCTCCGGCATTAACAAAATCATTCAAAAATGGCTTTTTTGGGCATTAAATATCCAATTTTTTCGAGCTTCGCCAAAGCACTATTATATGAACTATTCAAGACTAAAGTGCCAAAAAAGACTCATTTCTACCCCTCCCTCTTCCCCTCCCCCCCCAAAATTACTCGTTTTTCATGTATCTGTACTCATTTTGCAGTGAAAATGCCGATCCGTGACAGATCAACAAAGAAAGCAGTTTCTACGTATTTCTGGCGCTGATCACGAAAAAAATGATGAAAAAATCCCAACGCTTCAGAATTTTTCACATTTCGAAATTTTTCCACCCCAAAAAAAGCTACCGATCCAGACCCCCCCCCCCTTTCGGACTCTTCTGGCTACGCCACTGTGCCATCTCAAACAAATTTATCACGCCAGTTGAAGGTAAAAAATATGCCAGAAATCCAGAAAAATTATGCAACATTTTTTTATGCTAAATTTCAATGCAATCTTTTCTAGAACGATTCAATTTATTTAGACAGAACGTGTTGAAAAAACATTATGCTGAATTCAAAATCAAATCATACCAAAAATTATGCCAAAAATGTTCATGCTAAATGATCTTAAAATTATGCCAAATTGTACATACTCGTACTGGTAAACGCTGCGATGATCTCATCCTGCTATTTATTCCAACCAAAAATTTTCTATCAATAATTATTAATTACATAGGTAAGTTTTTTTATTCACATTGTTTTTAAATTACCCATAGTCGAGTCTGTTTTGAAAAGCTTTTTAAAGAAATGTAAGAAACATTGTTGGTATGAATTATGAAACCATTTTTCTATTGGTTGGATATATCGTTTTTCAACATTTGTCGAATTTTCATGGTTCTACTTCCAAAAATTGATGCGAAATACTCAGAAGAAATCGTGGTAAAAACTAGAAATTTGGGAGTTATCATTTACATTCCTCCCCCTTTTCAGCAATAATCCAACGTTTCAAAATTTTCAATTTTTTTGCCCACTTGGAGAAAAAATGAAATACTGGAACCCAAATTTTTTGCTGAAAAGGGCATGAACCGAAATTTTTCAAGTTTTTCGTTTCTTTTTGAAATTATTTCATTAATTTTTTGGCACAAGCCCGTGAAAATGTGAAAATTTGAGAGTAAAAAAACTGTCATATTATTAACAGGAAAAAAAAACGATTTCTCCGAATATAACTTGACAAAGTTTTTCTTTAAAAAAATTAGATATTGAGACATTGATTGTGCTTCAAAGTTCAAAGCTCACTTATTTTTTCGAATTGATATCTCAAAAACCACGTCTCCTAAGAAAAAAATAACTGGCCTTGACAGAAAGGAAAATACACGCTTATTATTCTTGTTCTACTTATATTTCTGTTTGGAGGCTTGGTTGTCCCACAAAATTGATTTTTCTCAATCAACGAACCGCATTTTCAACATTTCCCATTTGAAAACAATGGAAACTTTAAAGGCTGGCAAATCGAACAATTTTCTCTCTGAATAGTCGATTTTTATTGTTAATTCTGATCCACTTTTTAGCACCGAGTTTGAATATGAGTTTAGTTCTCCTCCACTTTGACAAGATTTTTTTATAATTTGAATTTTTGGTTGAAAATTTGTTCTACATTCAAAGTAAGTAACTTTCGACCCTCAACGTCGATTTTCCAAGAAAAGAAAGGGTTCTATCGAAAAAATGAATAGAATTAAATTGTACAAAGTAAAATTTCATTTCCGTAGTATTCAATTAGTTTTCTCTCAGGAGGTCTAGTTTTTGAGAAATCATGAATTAAAAATTATGTTGAGCTTTGCATTTGGACTTGAAATATCTCGAAAGCCAAGCTTCCTAGCGAAAAACTGCTCAGACTATGCAGAGAGGAAATTTTACGCTCTACAATTTATGCTCTATTCATTTTTTCCATAGAACTCGTATCTTTCCTCTAAAATCGACTTCAAAAGTCAATCTTATCAAAAAAACGTAGAAAACTGATTCATATTCAACGATATACATAATCAAATTGTGAAAAATCCTTGTGATGAAATTTTTTCACTTCGTTTTTGGTGATCAGAGTGGAAAATACTGAAAAAAATCACACCTTCAACTTCACATAACATTTCAAAAGCTCAAAAATGCTTTTCTGTTGAAATAAACACAATTTGTTCAAGAAGGGGGTCACAGGATAGTTCGATCACCTCAAATAAAAAAGTTGATGGGCTGGTCAACTCGACATCTCGAAATAGATACAGAAACCATAAAATTTTTCATTATGGTGTGATTTTGTACTCGAAAAACTTGTTTTTTTGCCATTTTAATTAAAAATGTCTAAAATTATGGGAAGCAATGGCTCAGCCCCTTGAGGTCAAGGGGAACTGAGACTTTTTTGGAGAGTACATCTACACAGAGATGAGCTTTCACCCGAATTTGAGCAAAATCGGAGCAAAACGACTTCTCTCTCTCATAGGGGTCCCCCCCCCATCGTAAATCAAAATGTGGAAACGGTGGAAATTCATCACAGACTCCGGCCATCAAGTAAACGCTTTTCTCGCCATAAAATCTCGATCAATATGTTTCCTTTTTTCAAATTGTACATTTCTCCTGGATCGAGATTCGATCAGACGATCACTCGATTGAAATTTAAACCAGAATCCGTAACGAGATGTAAATCATGCTCGAGTTCGGGCAAACCAGCCAGACAGCGGAGCTTTGGGCAGCCCTGCGATGAGAGGCCATGTTTCGTAGTTCGTACGGTACCGTCATCGACTTCGGCACACGGACCGAACCGAACGAGTAAAAAACCTTGTTGAACTCGACTCGTCTGCTAATCAGTTCTCAGTCCCACTCGTACTCGCGGTAGTCGTCACACCCGTGCTTTCATCGTCGGTGTCCACATCATCAAAAATAATTCGAATTACGTGTACTTTCGAGTGATAGGTTCCGCGATCGAGAGTGAAAAAAGTTACCAAATTATTTCTCATTTTTCTTTTGTTCGTTTCGTGTTTTTCCATCGACCAATTTGTAATTACCACGTACTTTTCGGAACCGTCGATTTGATGCGTGTCACGTTGTGTGAATAGCGGCGAGGTGTCCGGTACGGATCCACTTCTAATTAATCAACTAATTATTTCGTCTGATTTTATTTTCTCGTCGTCGTCATGAATAAATTCGCGTATTTTTGCGCCGTTCTGTTGGCCAATTTGTCAGCTTCGTTGTGCAATTCGACGGATAAACCCGTTAAAAGTGAAACCTTACCGTCCGGATTGAAAATTGATTACATGTTCATCCCGGATCCGGAAGTTTGCGAGCCTAAGTCTAAAAAAGGAGATATGCTGACAATGCATTATACTGGAACGTTACAAAACGGCGGCAAAAAATTCGATTCTAGGTAAGCTGCTAAGCTGTCGTAAGCTTATTTTTAACCTGCGGATTAATTAGAGCCAAGCGATATTTTTTCCCCTTCGTTTTGTTATTTTGTTTTGTTTCCAATTTTTTTTATCCATTGGGAAGAAACGATGACGTATTATCGCAAAGGTCAAAGTATAGGTACCTACAGTACCGATATAGTTGACTATTGATGGTATGGAAAAGATTTTAGGTAGGTACACGTCAGATTTTAGGACAAAACCTCAATCTCGACTGGCCTCATAGCTGTCAAGCAGTCAGAACAGCTTAGGATGGGTATGTTTTCGTACGTGGATGGTTAGATACACGTATTATATCGCATCGAAACACGTTATATCATATCGATAGCCACCTTATCGGGTACTGAATTACTTATACGTACGGAAATATTGAAACATATGTACGATTAACACGATATTTTAGACGGTATCAGCTCGCACTTCGCTCATTGCCATTTTAATTTGTATTCGTTTGGACGCGAAGACAGCCGTTCGTTGCCGTATTTATGACCGGAATAATTATTTTAATCACGATCGAAATTCCGGTTTGAAATTGGAGAATCAGCTGAGAGGTAGAGTTCAGAGTACTCTTTTGTTGGTATCTGTTTTTTTTTTTTTTTTTAGAATCTGCTTATACGAAAGTATTTTCTCAAAAAAAGTGACTTTAGTGACTTGTAAATGAAAAAGTGATCACAAAAATGACTTCATAAATCAAGAAATGACCACATAAATTTTAAAAACCGACCAAAAAGTGACCTCATTAACGAAAAAGTGACCAAAAATGACTTCATAAACGAAAAAATGACCAAACAATGACTTCGTGAACAAAGAAGTAACCCAAAAATGACTCTTTTTCTTGAATTTTGATGCTAAATGAATCCAAACAGAGAAAGTCCCTCAATCATTCTTAATTTTCATCAATTTTTTCAAGTCTTTTGGCCAAAAAATGTTCGCGATTTGTCAGAAGAATTCTTTTTGATGGTGAGATTTGACCAATTTTTAGATATTCTAATCTACCAAAAAAGGTTGAACTGGGATAATACGCAATGGAAAATAAATATGTCGAATGACCCAAAAAAGTATATTAAATTTTCGTAGAAAAACGTATTCAACGTGAATGACAAAAAAAAGAAACTGAATATAAAAGCAATTAGGTAGGTACAAAGGTTAATTCAGACAGAAAAATAATCATAACTGATAGATTTCGATGAAGACATAAAATAACATTTTTTAAATAAAGGAAGATGAAAGACGTGCCCGAGTGAAGTGTAATGAATTTTTTTTTCTAAAAACCGAAGTTGAAAAATGATTAAAAAGCAATTCTTCGATTTAAAAATTCAAGAGGTAATGTTGAAAAAATCATGCTTTTCGTCGAAAATAATAAAAATCCATGTCATTTCCATGTAGAAAACATGAAAAAGTGACAAAAAGTCACTGAGAGTGCCCTTTTCGATGAAAACAGTGATTTCAATGACCTTTCTGATGAGAAAAATGAATTCAGTGACTTTTTAGGAAAAAAAGTGACTCTAGTGACTTTTGATTTTAAAACGTGATTTCAGTGACTTATGATGAAAAAAATGACTTTAGTGACTTTTGATTTCAAAAAATTGACTTTACAACAGCAGATTCTAAGTTTAAAAAGTCACTTTTTGGTGACTTTGACTTTCTGATTATTGACTTTGAAATTCTGATTATTCTCAAAAAAATTGAATTCAGAAAAACTGAGATTGTTTTCCATTCAACAAATTCAATTTTAAAAAAGTGACTTTCGTGACTTTATTCAAAAAAGTGACTGATGACTAGCTATGAAAATGGTGATTTTACCAACTTTGATGGCTTTTGATGGTAACAGTTACTTTGGTGACTTTTGATTCAGAAAAGTGACTTCAGTGACTATAGATTTTTAAAAAATCACTTTGGTGACTTTTGATTCAAAACAGTGACTTCAGTGACATAGATTTTGAAAAAATCACTTTGGTGACTTCAGATGAAAAAGTGACTTCACTTCAGTGACCCCTGAAAGAAAGTGACTTTAGTTACTTTTGACTTTAAAAAAGGGGACTGTAATGACTTTTGATATATATTGAAAAAAAAGGTGACTAAATCGGATTTTGACTTTGAAAAGTTACTTTGTTGACTCTTGATGAAAATGGTGATTTTAGCAACTTTGATGACTTTGATTCAATTAAAGTGACTTTAGTGACTTTCGATTTTTTAAAAAATCACTTTGGTGACTTCAGAGACTTTCAATGAAAAAAGTTGGTCACTAAAAACGTGACCGAAAAATATTCCTGTGCATAATGTCTGCAGTCCATTGAATAAAAATTCAAAGCTTCAATTAAACAAGTCGACACTTCTCCTTTTTTTTGGACGAGGGGGGGCGAAAAATATTGCTTTTCAAGAACAGTTAATACAAACTTCAGAGTGAAAAATTTCAATTTTTTGTGGTACAGTCTGAATGGAAATTTAGCAACGAATGGAATGGAGCAAAACGCAGACCTCTGTCTCATTTCGAAAAAAAAATCAAAGCTCAAACTTTCCTAAATTCTGTGAAAGTCTCATTGCTTTGAGCCTTGTCCATCAAAAAATCATATTTCCGAGCTAACTGAGCGACTACACCTAAAATTAGCGTGACAAAAAATGTAGAGAATGAAATTTCCTATCGGACGGAAGTGGTTAAATTTTTTTGAGAGGGTCAATTTCCAAGATATTTTTGAGCGAAGTTGAACATTAGTGGAAAAAATTGAGAAATGAAACGAAACTTCCGTCTCTTTTTCTTGCCTCCATCAATGTTCAACTTTGTTCAACAAGATCATGAAAAGTATTCCTCCCAGGAAAATTCCATCACCTTCTACCAGATAGGAAATTCTAATTATATAGTTTTACAATTTTTGTCATGGTCATTTTTTGTTGTAGTCGCTTAGTTTGATCTGTACCATCACTTTTTGGAGAACAAGGCACAAAAAAATGAAATTTTTCCACAAAATCTAAAAAAGTTTAGGCTGTACCCTTTTTCCGACTGAGATAAGTGGTCTGCGGTTTACTTCATTCGATTACAATTTTCGATAACACTGGACCAAAAAAATTTTCTGGCCTTTTTTCAAGCCTGGGTTGTTCTTGAAAAAACCTCATTTTTCTACACTCCTCCCTCCACCAACTTTGAAATCTACGAATGAGTTAATTGGTGTAATTTAATGCCTTGAAACACACGAGCAAAGAATTTTTGTCAACTTGCATTATTGTAATTGAATTTACATACCTATTCGAATACCTGAACTCTTTGTTGAATTGCTCGTGTGTTGTGCGAGGTAGTGGCAATAGCATGACGATGGAGAAGTGGGTCGTCGAGTAAGTCACCGGAATCCTACTCCTAGTCGTACACGCCAAGGTTAGCGCGATACCTATATTGCCTATGCCTGTCTGACATCGCTGAACACGTTTCGAGTGAAAATTTTCCATCGCAGGTTTAGTCGACGTCTTCATCGGTCACCCTATTTTCTTACTCCTTACATCGGCCATTACATACCTATTTAGATGCTAAAAATATGTGCCTCTGTCAGATTCGAGGACCTGTGAAGTGCGTATGTGCACCTAACTATTGTTTTTGCCAAACGTGATTATGTGCTGCTAGGTAGATCTTAAGTTAGGCACAGTAGATTCCTACGGTGTAATTTACTGCGACAAGTACCCGTAGCTCGAGCTCAATACCTACCTATAGCGTTCATTTGTATTAAGTTAACGTATTTCTTTTCCTTTATTATTTTTTTTTTCAAAAACCTGTTTCAATTACATCGATGTAGACTTCCCCACGTCGTCTTTGATCGCGAATAAGCCGCGTCATGTTCGGTGAACCGTTACCACGCAAAAGGGGTCACACTTTGTAGTGGTGTCTATTTTACGCTGCACCGCACCGCAGCCACATCGCATCTTACCACAGATCGCGGATCGCAGATGAAACCGATGTAGGGTGTGGAAAGACGGACGAAGGAATTGTGTAGAATAGCGATAACCATAGGTACATTTGAAATTTGTACAATGTGCTCGAGGAAACGAGAAAAAAAAGAAAGAAAAACAGAGCGTTTAGTATTCAGAGTTTAGAACGTTTTGAATGGGAAATACAGTATATGCTTCGGTCTTTTCTCTCGCACTCACTTTCACCCTCTTTCTTCACTTCCTTTTGATATATTTTTTTTGCAAACTGACAGGGTATGCCAAAATGTCGAGTTTTACAAGCCGTCTGCCAAGATACGTGTAGTTTTACAAGTATGGCTGGATGTTCGAAATGTTGAGATGGTTGGGTTTTTTATGCACTCGGTCGCTAGTTGGCTAACCACCTTGTTGATCTTTTACCTGGGTATTTATCAACATGCTTTCAGAATGTTATCGACGAGACGAGGTAGAATGATCCGGTCATAAACCGGTATTAATTTACTAAATACGCGTTCGTTTCATGTAAAAACGATATAAGCTTGCCAAAACGTTTTGCAAGTCTCACTTTCTCGTTCATTGGTGCTCGTTGATGTTGTCTGAATATGAGCACAGTTTTATTTAAAATTTTCTTGAAATTTTCAAGTCTAACAGGCATGTCCATGTATAAAGGATGTTCATTTTTCAAAAATCCCCCTTCCACCTCATCCATTTCTACTTCCAGTGAAAAAATTACACTGTTCAGCCTAAGTTTAAGTTGATATGGATTGTGAGGTTGAGATTTTCTGAAATCAACGGATCAAAGATTTACAAGGTGTCCATCAAAGTAAAAAATCCAAATTTTCAAAGAGAAAAGTTGGTGGTGAAAAACAAGAATTTTGTAAAAAAAATTCCCTCAAAATCAAACGGTCTTTACTGGCAAAAAAAACAAGAAAATAACGAGAATTTCCATCATTTTTCGGTTTTCAGGCACATTTTTTTGAAACTCTGAAAAAAATGACCTTGGTGGCTTTTAGAAATGAAAAGTGTGACTACAAAAATGATTTTGGTGACTTTTAGAAGTGAAAAGGGTGACTATAAAAATGACTTCATGGACAAAAGTGACTTTTTTCTTGAATTTTCATTCTCTCATCATTCTCAATTTTTACACGTTTTTCAAATTTTTTCATCGTTCCCAGTTTTTACACATTTTTCAAATTCTCTCACCAAATCAATTTTCCTTGATTTTTCAAAGCTTTTGACTGATGAGAAGTGTCAGAATATTTCTTTTTGGTTGTCAGTCTAATTTTCAAATATTCCATCCAACATAGTTTGAATTGGGCCAATAATCAATTAAGTACATAGAAAGTCCCAGTTGGTCAAGTAACTGTTGGTTCATCTAATTTTCAAATTCGAATTCTTCATTTCTTTTTCGGTTCAATTTAAAACTCACTACGAAACAAGTAAAACAAAAAAGGTGTCTTAACGAATTCTCGAAATCAGCAGACAGCAGGCTGGATTTTTGTAAGTCGTTTCAAACGAATTTCACAGAAATTTTCTCCAGAGATTTGGAAAATCATATCACCCAATATTTTTTCCGCTGATAAAATTTCAATATTTTTTAGAATGCCTCTTCTTTCAAAGATTGTATTTTAATTCGTCTACATCGTCTAAGGGGAATTAGGCCTCAACAAAACCAAACTTGGAAAATAAAAATTTCAAATCACCAAAAAATACTTCAAAAACCAATTTCATGGATTTTTTTATGCCAAAATAAAATTTTCACAGAAAAAATTATTCAACATGAATGACAAAAAAGATGAATTTTTAAAAAGTGAATATTTTACACATGAAATTATCAACATTCAGGATGAATTTTACAACATTTTCATCCATAATTCATCAAAATTTCGAACGTCAGAAGAAAAATCAATAATTCGGCCCGAGTGAAACCAGAGCAGAAATGTTTGAAAATTGAAACAAGAAATACACACGAGACAACAGCTAAGCATGCAATTTTCATTCCCCAAAAATAATATGGAAAAATTTGGGTTAACACGAAATCCATCAATTTTTAACCAAATTTAAAGTTTTGGCCTCATCTGCTTACGTCATTTATAATGTACCTAACGGTAAGTTACAAAAAAAGGAAGCCAAATATGAAAGCAATTATACACCATGACCAATTGAGACAAAAAATCACATTTGAGAAATTTTCATTAAAAAAGTTGGATTTTTTTTTCTTCGTTGAAAAATTATTGAAAGACAATTCTTCGATTCATGAAGTAATACAGCAAACATTATTCTCTTCGTCGAAAATGATCAGAAGTCATGCTATTTTCATGTGTTCATGATTTTCATGCCAGGTAGGTAGACACCATGAAAAAGTGACTGTTTAGATGAAAAAACAACTGAGAAATATATCTACCATTTCCTTCATTTATTTATTTTTTTTCAATGAACACTTTTTGCTAATTTCATATCCCGTTTAGTGACTTGAAATGAGTTGTTGGCATGAGAAGACCAGAAGACCACGTTCCAAGTTCAATACGTTCAAAACGCAACAGCACTTTTAGGTAGAATGTAACAATACACATCTCTTCTATTTACATTTAGAACCGAAAAGTGATGAAAATCATTTTTTTTTTCAATCATCACTTCTTCAGAATTGACAACGTTTCGGAAACCACAAAATTGATGAACAAATCGTTCGCGAGCGAGTTTGATCAAAACGAATGCCATTCAATACAAGGGGTGCAAAACAAATGCGACACCCAAGACTAAGCATTCAACACTGATGCAACATCATTACCATGTACGAAAAATCGAACTCAATGGAACACGATGAAACTCAGTGAACCATTCTAAGTTCGTTAATACATCATTTCATATTGAAATGAACAATTGATGAGTGTATTTATCTGTCTATTCGAAGGTGATTTCAGTGATCGTTTTCTCAACTGAAACAATTCACTCGGCTCATTTTCATCGTTTTGAACCAACTGACCGAGAATGTCATTCATTGACGAGTGATGAACCGTCGTCAACTCTGGATTGGAAATTCTTCCCGTGATGAAATAAAAATTTTCTCATCAAGTGAAAATTGATGAGTAGGTATTCGTAATTTCGTGCGGTTGAATTTAAACGTAACCGAACCTTGAAAAACATTGCTGCATCCAGCCAACTCAATGAATAACAACTATCAAAAGTGAGAAAATAAGGAACTTCATTTTTTTCAGTTCAATTTGCCGCCTTTTCCCCTATTTTTTCATGTTCTCTTCTTTTTTTCATTTTCTATTTCATTTTTTTTTTCATTTTCTATTTTTTTTATTTTTCTCATTTTATTCCTTTTTTCATATTTCTTTTCCCCATTTTTCCCTCATTATTTTTTTTCCATTTTCCTTTTTTTTTCATTTTCTATTCTTTTTATTTTTCTCATTTTATTCTTTTTTTCATATTTCTTTTCCCCATTTTTCCTTTATTTTTTTTTCATTTTCCTCACTTTCTATTTTTTTCTTTCTATTTTCCCCATTTTCTTCTATTTTTTCTTCAATTATTTCTATTTTCCATTCTTTTTTCTCTAATCATCAATTAGGTATGAAACAAATATTGGGCTTGACGCCATCTTTTCACTTTTTTTTTCTATGATTTCTGATCATTGGACGATTAGTTTGCATTTATCAAAAACAAATTTTGCAAAAATACAGACTTGAAATGACTTTTCTTAGGGTCGCCCTCCAAAAAATTATATGCTTCTGTGTGTGTGCCTAGAGCAACTGTGTGCCAATACCAACCCAAAATCAAAAAGTAGGTGAAACTTATTTTAGAAAGGCATTTTTCAGTTTTAGAAAGTTCTTACCATAATTTTGAAAAGAAAAATTTTGTAAATTCACTGAGCCCGACTAAAGAAAACGAAATTTTTTGAAAGAAGGGCATTCGGAATCTGAAATTTCATCACTAGGTGAATTAAAATTGAGGTTTTTTTTCGTGGTTTATTTTGATTTAAAAAAAAAAAATGATATCTATGGACTCATTTCCTGATCTCTTTCCAAAAAAATGAAACTTTTTGAAAATTATCAGGATCATTACAGAATCCTTTCATGATAACTGTCCACGTTGGAAAGGAAGAAGTTTCATACAATCATTTTGAAATTAAAATTGTGCAAATGTACTGAGCCCGAGCCTTAAAGCAAGGGCGAAAATTGAAAAAAAAAACAAATCCTTAACATTTCGTCATTGCTCAATCAATGTTTTAGCATTAAAAATTGGGTGAAATCTTGAAATCTCTTATAAGTTATAAGTCTCAAGATTTGAAATGGGCAGTACTTTCCAACTGAAAAACCAAAACAGCAGGACCAGCAGGACTCGTTAGACACCTTGAGGCATTAGTGTAGTCACAACCTTTCAAAGAATGGAGCCAAATATGAAAGCAATTAGGTGCAATGGTCGATTTAGACATTTGAAAACGTCACCAAAATAATATTCTTTGAAAAATGAATAAGTATGGAAGTTTTGTCCAAACGAAGCGAGGGCGGAAATTTTCCCATAAAAAAGTGAAGTTGGAAAATGATTGAAAGGCAATTCTTCGATTTAAAAACTCGGGAGGAAAATGTTGGAAAAAATCATACTTTTCATCGAAAAATATCAAAATTCAAGTTATTTTCATGTTTTTCATAATTTTCATGCCCAGTAGACACCATGAAAATGTGACCAAGTGTCACTAAAAGTAACTTTTTTCTTTTTGACAAAAAGAGTAATTTGAGTGACTCATGATGCCAGAAAGATTTTCTGCGATGAAGATTTCAAATTCTTTTTGAATCAGTTTTTGCTTCAGCCCAAGATTTTCAAGAGAAACGTGATCGGACACCCCCCCCCCCGAAAAGATTTATCTCTGCGCGAATAGAAATCCGACCTCGACCGTATACTAAAATTTGTCCAACAGGGATTTCTATAAAGGCAAGATTCCAAACTACTCATCTTTTCTCGGTTAGAGACCCAAGGGGTAGAATATCCGGGGTTTACGAGAAGAATTCCACCACACGGATGGGTTCTCCAGAAACCACCATCAGTCTTAAAAATGACTTTGATATTCGTACGTGTCATCTCGCGATAGAGATTATTTTTGGGAAATTACTCGTTCGTAGGTATCGGTTTCAGTTTATGTGCGTTTGATAGGATACGATGGCAGGATCCGTGTACTCGACGTAATATGGTATTTATGGTTCGAGCGATATCGTTCGCAAAGGAATAAGGATGTAGCCTCGTGCTGTAGAATGGATGTTCTTAAATCATTTATTAATGAGGTCGTTATATCGGCAGACGCCTCTGATAGTAAATTAATCGCGAAGTGTAACTACAACGTGGTGTTGTTGTGGTCGTTATGTCGTATACGTATCGTATAACATCGGTCAATTATCGAATTACGTCCCTCTACGTGTTCCTATATTGCGATATTTGTTCAAGTGTGATGTACCTAGGTTTAGGTAGGAAATAGGCATTATTACGTATTGCAATTGTCTCTCATTACTGCGATAAATCAACGGTACTTTTATGCGATGTGGTGCGGTGGGGTGTACCTAGACCTACATAGAACGTCAGTGTCAGTACAAACGATGCGATTCGTACAAATAACAGAAAATGGTTCATAAATATTTACCTATGTTTTTGAAAATTGAGCCGCACACGAACTCGAAATGTGTACGCGTAAATTGTTTAGTTGTACCTTGCCGCCTTCCCAACCCATCCACCTTGCATTCATTTTGTTAGTTTATTTTTGAGTAATATGTTTCATCGTCACGCGTAATTTCACACTCCATAAATGCGAAACGAGGTGTCGAAAATGAGTAGATATGAGGGGTGCCATACTTATCCTAGTAAGATTAATTGAAAAAAATTCAATCGGTTTGATTATTCTTCTTAATCAATTGAGAATAATTGTGGCACGTTTCAAAAAGCCTTCAAAATTTTTTGGAATTTTTCAGCGTTGAAAAAAGTTTTCAAAAATGGTCCAAAAATTCATCAACATCCAGAATGAGAAACGAATCTATTTTGGTGAATAGAGCAAGATTCTCAAAAATTCGTAATTTCTGGTTCAAATCCATGCAGACTTTCTTTCAGAAATTTTTTGGAAAAAATCTAAAAATATGCCAATAAAAGGTACGCAATGACCTACTACGAGAAATGCTCGATACTCAAAAATTACCATAAAAAGAATTGAAAAATTTCAAATGTACAAAATTTTTGGTATAATTCAACTTCATTGTGACTGATCTTCTGTGATAAATTTCGTCAAAATCAGTTTCAGAGACCAAAGCACCCTATTTATCATTCGTATCCCTAAAAAAAAAATAATAAGAACCTTATTTTACAAATTTTTTCAAAAAAAATCTGTAATTGTTGAAATTTTATCAAAGTAACTGCAAAAAAATGAATTTAAGAATTGAAAGATTTAGGTAATTTTTTCAATAAGGCATGGGCCTTCATTTTTTCATTCTGTCGAAATTTTTCGATTTTTCAGTACTTTCACCGCTATATTTGTCACTTCTGACACTGTCGTCTTTATAGCTCCCTTCAAAACTTCGAAATTGGTATAAAAGTACAAAAGAGAAAAAGCTCAAACAAAGTAAAAACTTGAGAGCTTCACCCCCGAAAAAAAAAAAAAAAACGAGTCAAAAATCCGATAACGATAGCATCTTTTTCTCTACCAATTATTATCGCTACATGTTTCGCGAATAACCAAAAACATCCAGATACATGAAATCATTTTCGAAGGTACTCGAAAAGGAGTAAGGCGGCTTAAAAAGGTCTCTTTTAATAAAAACCCTACTGCAATGCACGAACGAGGAGAGCATGGTAGCGCGAGACGCGTCGGCTTTTTAAATATTTACATCAAGTTTTCCCATTTTCTCTCGAGAATATGAATACATTGTACATACACGAGCTTCGTATAGAGTATCTGAATGCATGACACCGCAAAACTCCGCCAAAAGCTACCGTTCGTCATCGATTGCGATATTCTTTTAATTCGAACGGATTAACTGTGCCGACAACGGTTATCATTTTTCACAGGCTTGCATTTTTGCAATTTTTTTCCACTCGAGCAAATTGATTACTGAATAAATGTATAGGAATGGTTCCGAAACGTTCGGGGAAATTGGGACCAGAGCGAAATTCGATGATTGTTTCCAAAGGGGCATTAGCATTACTTTTTTTTTGATCAGAAATGACATTTCTATATATTTTTAGTCAGAAAGGCATTTTTAAATTTTTTTTTTTTGGTCAAAAATTATACGAGTATTTCCATATTGTATTTTTTGGACAAAAAAATGATTTTTTAATATTTTTGGTCAAAATTGACATTTTTCATTATAATATTGGTTGAAAATGGCATTTTTAAATAGTTCTAGTTTCTAGTCGAAATAACAATTCTTTGTATTTTTGGTCAAAAATGGGATTTGTATTTTTGGTCAAAACTCAAAAGTGACATTTCTTCGTATTTTTCGTATTTTTGACCAAAAATGACATTTCTTTGTATAGTTTCAAATAGGTATTTCTGACATTTTTGAATGTTTGGTCAACAATGCCATTTCTTGGTACTCATTTATGGTCAACATGACTTTTTTGGGGGGTATTTTTAGTCAAAAATGACGTTCTCTGTCATTTTTGTTTAAAATGACAATAACTAGTTGAAATGACATTTGGAACATAGAATTTGAAAAGGGCCGGACTCCTCAAATTTTGCAAACTGGGGTAAAATGTTTTTTTTTTTTCGTTGAAACGCCATCTATTGCATGTGTTATGGTGTTCAATGAAGTCATGTGTTCATCCTAAACACAGAATTTCTAGTTGAAAAATTTTTACCCAAGACTGTAATGGCATTGCAAGTCGAAAAAGAGTGCAGGTCCTTACCTTTTCAAACTCCATGCTTCATTTGTGCGTGTTTTTGGTCAAAAATGACATTTTTATAATGGATTCATAACGAAATTTTTATATTTTTGATCGAAATTCAAAATATAAATTGAATTTTAGTCGATATTGTCTTCGATTTTTTTTACATCATTTTTGAATTTTTGGTCAAAAGCAGCTTTTGTTGTATTTTCAAAATTTGAACATTCGCTCGGAAGACTATTTAGAATTTTTTTTTATCAAAAATCATATTTCTTAAATTAATTGTGATTCAAACTGTCCATCTTCGTTGCTGTCGTCTGATCGATATTCATTTTTACTTCAAGTTTTTGTCTAAAAATTTTTTTTCTCTTAAAATTTTGAACAAACTATGTATTTTTTTTTTCAAGTTTTTGATCAACGTGTCATTTTCGTAGTTTCAGTCAAAGTATTATTTCAAAAATTCTCTGTTGGGAGTATCATTTTAAAATTCGTCTTTCAATTCAATTTGATTAAAATTTCATTTGTAATATGTACATTTGTTCAAAATATCATTCATTTTTCTTTTAGAAGAAGCCATTGTTGTAGAATTTCAGGCAACAATGTCATTTGTTGAAATTTTTGGCCTCTGTCTTTTCTGTATGTTTGAGTGAAGTAAAATTTGTACAGATTATAAAAATCGACGCAACATGCATTCTGCGTCTACACACGTTAACTTGAAACTAATTACGAAAATTGTAATACTCAAGTACCTAGCTACATACATGTAGTTACATTACGCACACTTGAACACGTCAGGTAAAATGTACAAATATACGCAGCCAGCCAAGTGCAAACATGGATTGTAAGCACTTACGTAGGTTAATACGTGAAATATAAAATGTACTCCCTCAGACGATACGAGAATACAGGAGCTAGCATGAATTTGTATCAAATAGGTATAATATTTCGTATTCTTAGTAGTTAGGTACCTATTTCAAAACGTTTTTTCTCTTCATAACTCTTTCACACCGTCATGACATCTTTTACCCTCCCTTTCCCCATCGGTAAATTCAACATCACACGCAGACCGCAGTAAAACAACATACCCACAACCTACATAAAAGCATACTGTATCCATCCGCAAACTTTACCTCGAGTATCATTTTTTATCACATGTCTAAAAAAAAAATACTCGCTTATTTAACACGCGTCTGGTTTACGAAGTTGCAAAATCCAAACTATACCTACGATTCGACGTCATTTTTACGGTTTTAGTATCTTTTGCAAAGCGACGTGATGTACATGACGTGCCTGTATAACATGCACGTCAAATTCTCTACATATATGTCGACTAGCTGAGTAGTCGATAAAAACTCACAATACGATAATTTTTATACAAGCTACCTATATGATATTCACCCGAAATTTACATCTTCATACCTTTAAAACGTCGGATTAGACTGGCTTGAAAATACCAATTCACAAATTTTCATTTTATCGAGCTTTATTTCTCTGCGTCGACTAATGCTAAGCTATCGCAAGATTAAAACAAGAAGGAAACATTTTCAGCACTTTTTTTTCGCAAATTTTTTTCCAAAGCTTGAAAGTAATAAAAAAATTTCAAGGGCTTGAACACGTCCCGAAATTGCTTTCAATCGATTCGAAGGGTCAAAAATAAAGTACTCATCTAGCAAATATTTGCTTTTTACAGGGTATCTAAACTGAAATCCAAAAAGCAAAATTCGTACTATTTTGGTGCCTATTATTTAGATTTCTTATGACCTGAAATACTTCCTCGTCCATCTGTCTGTTGAAAAACAAGATACTGATTTTTTTTTCATTTTTTACCCTCTATTTATCATTTCGAATCAGTAAGAAGCCGCCGCTCAAAATCAGAACGTCAGGAGGCGACGATGATTTCGAATAAATGAATTCGACGAAGTAAATTCAATTACTAAAAAAAAAAGCTCAGAATTATAGCACAGAAAAAATGGGCGAAATTAATCGATTTTTCAGATCAACTGAGTATTTTACTAATTTTCCATAGAAATTTAGATCTAGTATTTTTCAGTGAATTTTCTTGGTTTTTCAGCATTTTTTTCCTTTTTTAGTATTAGTGAACTTGTTTTACTTATTTATCAATTATTACTTCACTATAATTATGATTGGTTTTTCAGTCTGAACAAAAAAGGCACATTTATTTTCAAGGTTGCCAACCTCAATGATTCATCACTGAAATCAGTAATTTTTCGGCTTTTTAAAAAAAATAGTAATTTGTCGCCCTATTGACCTTTTTTTTTTTCAATTTTCAGTGATTTTTTAGCGATTTCTGACGAAAAAGAAATCGAACATTGCGAGAAAAAATTTCGCACAAAAAAATAGTCATGAATTTATCATTTTATCATTTGATTTTCCCCTTCATAGAATCATCATTCTTACGTTCTTCAAATTTACAAAAAAAATTGTTCACTTTTCTCTCAAAGCTTGTTGAGCAATATTTTTTTTTTTTACTGAAAATAGTAAAGCTCATCTCTGAAAAATTTCATTATTTCATAGGCAAAGATGATTGAATATTGCAAAATCAAGAACATCAACGTTCATTTTCAAGAGAATTGTTCTAAATAAAAGTGATTTCAGTGATTTTCTAAGCAAATATAGTGATTTGAGTGAATTTTGGGGGTGAAAACAGCGATAAAAGTGATATTTGAAAGGCCATTGTATAAAAAAAGTGATTTTAGTGAATTTTGGGGGTGAAAATAATGATAAAAGTGATATTTGAAAGGCAGTTTTTCTAAAAAAAAAAAAAAGTAATTTTAGTGATTTTTGGACACTTTTTCTGCATTGTGATTTTTTTTAGCCAAAATTGGATACAGTATTTTTAATTGAACGTTTTTTCGGCCAAATCAAAGATTTTTCAAATCATCGGTTAGTTACCTTGAAAAATTCAATTACCAAAATGCATTTTTTTTCAACGATGGAATACCTTTGACATGTCAGATGAGTCAAGACTTCCGTTGATTCGAGTTTGATTTTGAAAATTACCTCTTCGACGGAAGAATCTCGCCGATTTCCACGTAATGATCGGCGTTGTGTGTTGCATAAATAATTGACAATTGAACATAGCACATATCACTTACCACACATAGTTGGTACGTGTACTTGTATGCGTGCTGCGTTCACGTTTCTTTACAAGCGTGCGTTACAGTTTGACAGCCGAACAATACCCTCGTCAATCGTCAATTATTACTCGATCTCATCTTGAACGCCATCCGCGGTCATTTCTCCAACACGTTCGTTTTTCCTTTGCTTCGATAATCCGTTTCGTGGAACACAAGATACGACGATTTGTAAGTATATTGTTGGGAGTAGTGAGGCTAACCATCGTGAAATAAGGTTCAAGATGCCGATTGCCAGTGTAAGACCGGAAATCCATAAATGCTATCTTTTTCAAGGCATACGAACGTCTATCGCGAATGCGGTTATTAATTATTAATTTTAAATGCATAAACTATCCGCGGAGGGAAGAATGATGACGAGGGAGAAAAATGAAGTATTTTTTGTGTAATTTAGAAATCGAAATTTGATTGTTTTACATGGTTTTACTCAATAAGTGAAAGATTTTTGATTTCTTTGAATATTCAATATGTATTTAGTGCTTCTTCAAGTGAACTATAATGTAAAAAAAAAATGCATATTGTATGAAAAAAAAAATCATTTCTTTATGAACAAAAATCACATTTTTTTTATTCGTTTACCTATACCAAGTACATGTAGAACATAAAATTCATGCTATTTTCACGTTTTCTTACCTCTATCTGAATAATGAGGAATAACATTCCTCCGTCATCTTAACACAAATGTGTAAAGAGAAAAAACAGTTGCCTGTAAAATTCAACGATACTAGAAAAATTTCCAACCGACAAGAAATTTCGAGAAATATCAAATTGGAATTTTTTTAGAAATTGTGCGAAATTGGAAAAAAAATTGAGAAAATTTGCATTAAAAATTCTACAGACAGGAACGATTTCAGTACTATGAAATTTTGTCAGTATAATGAAATAAATTTAAAAAAAGAGAATTTTTAGGCTTTGGCGTCATGAATTTGTGATCAAGTACTCAACTCATGTTTTTTTGGCAAACACTTAATTAAAAAGTAATTATTATCCCATAAATGAGTAAAAAGTACTATACGTTTCTCTCAGTGTATCGTCATGGGTCACAGGAGTACAGAATTGAGAAATAGACTGTGAAAGCCGAACAAAAAGTTAGAGCATTCAGCTGGTTTCACCTTTCATAATAATATAGCTCAAATGTTTTTCATGATTTTCATGCCCGATAGACACCATGAAAAAGTGAACAAAGGTCATAAGAAGTAATCTTATCGATGAGAAATGTGACTTTAGTTACCTTGGATGAAAAAAAAGTGAATTCTGATGAAAAAAAAGACTTCGGTGACTTTTGTAATTTATCAATGAAAAAAGTGACTTTGGTGATCTTAATGACCCTCCTTTTGATGAAAAAAATGACTTCGATAACTTTTGTGATCTTTCTGAAGAAAAAACTTACTTAGGTGATCTTAGTAACCAGTTTAATGAAAAAAGTGACTTTGGTGACCTTAAAGACCATTTTGATGAAAGAAGTGAATTTGGTAACTATTCACAAAAAAAGTGACTTCGGTTACTTTTGATGAAAAAATGACTCTCGATGACTTCTGTGACATTTTTGATAAAAAAAGTTTCTTGATGACCTTAGTGACCATTTTGGTGAAAAAAGTGACCTCGGTGACCTTGGTGATCCTATTGATGAAAAAAAGACCTCGGTGACCATTTTGGTGAAAAAAGTGACCTCGGTGACCTTGATGATCCTATTGATGAAAAAATGACTTCTGTGACATTACTGATGAAAAAAGTTTTTGGTAACCATTTTGATGAAAAAAAAAGTGATTTTGGTTACTATTGATGAAAAATGTGACTTCGGTTACTTCAGACGAAAAAAGTGTCAAATTCGCTGGAAAAAGGTAACCGAAAAACATGCCTGGTGTGGCCACTTGTCTAGTTTTCTGTCGGTCACAACGACCAGCGACTACACTACAGTCGTTTGACTCGTTTTCGAGAATAATGAGAAGCGACGACGTGACGCTACGACGAAAAAATGATTAATTTGACAAACGGCCGAATTGAGGTGAAAACGATTAGCCTAAACTGCGACACGGTATTCGTATTCGAATTCATATTTGTGCCTTCATGTAATGAAACCGATCGCCCCGCGTCACCTTGGTCGCTAATGTACGAGTACCTACGCTCCGTAAATACTTTCACACGTACAATTTTTTTCCTTCTCTCATTTTTTTTTCACCACGCTTTCACTGCAGTAGCAATACCAGGATGTGTCGTTGTTTGTCTTGGTATCTGCTCGACTACCTATCTCGTATCTACTACGGAAGACGTACGCCTTGAGATGCTGCGATCGCATGCATCATGTACATGTATGTACTTAACTGTAAGATACCAGCAAAGCGTGAAGATTTTATCGTATACGTAATCTGCGTAATGTACAACTTACAAGTATAGACATACAGACAGCATGTGCTCGTACAGCTCGTACGAATTTTTTACCGCATTTTTCGTTCATTTTTCAAGCAAGTTTTACAGTTGATTGAAATTCCAGAAAATTCGGGCACGACAGACATTCGAAAAATTAATTCATTTCTATTGTTTTCGCATTCTTCTGAAAATTCAAAAAAAAAATCATAGAACTGCATTTTTTTTCAATTTTCTCCGATCTAATCAATTCTGATACTACTTTCCATTTTTTTTTTCTAGTTTAACAGAATACAATCGTAATATCTTGATTTAGAGACGTTACTCTGTTTCAATCCCCCTTCTCCTTACAAGATACAGAGGTGTGAAAATTATTAGACTCAAGCATACATTTTTGTAACATGCGCCACTCATAGTCGCAATACTGAATAAATAATGGCTGTTTGATGAAACTAACTCATTTTCTAACTTCTAAATGTTATTTTCGATCACAAATGAACAATTTTTCTCAGGTTGATATCATATTTTTATAATTTTTTTGATTTTTGAATAAAAATGTGGAATTTTAATAATAACCAAATTCGCCAATTTTTCTGAACTGAAAGTGGGTCTATCTCGATTTCTCTTCACCTTACATCAAAAATTCTTATTTTGTTGAAATCTAGAGTATTTTCCGGTCAAGAAATGCCTAAATACTCAAAAATTACCCTATTATTTTCGCGAAGCGACAAGGAGCATCAATTAGACTCAAATCCATAGTTTTATAAGATTTCTCACATATTTCAATTTATCATTACAATTAAGCAACTAAATTATAAAATTTTTATCGAATCACTGAATAATTAGTATTTTGTATGATAGCCCTTATTCTTGATGACTGCTTCCAATCGATCAGGCATATATTTAACCAAATTTTTGCAGGATTGTTGAATTTTTGGATGATGACTCCATGTACGAGTGACTTCTAAAATCAATTGCTCTCTGGTAGTTTTTATTATTTTTTTTCAATTATTCTTTAACGATTGCCCAAAGATTTTCAATTGGATTACAATCCGGTGAATTTCCTAGCCAGGTAAGACCTGAGATGTGGTTTTGAGCGAATGTGAGAGGAAGAATATCTAAGGAAGAGTTTCATCCAAAATGTGTCAAAGTAATCGTTATGAGCAGCCAACTCATGTCATGGTTTGGGGATGTTTTTGTGCAAAATGAACTGGCAGTTTGTAAGTAGTTGATGGTACAATGAGACAGGATCAATATAAAACAGTTTCGGAAACGAAGTTATTGCCATTGCCGCAAGCAAAGATTTGATTCAATAAACAAAAATTTACATTTATGCAAGATGGAGCTCCATGCCACAAAGCGAAATTAATCAGCAATTTCTTCGCTCAAAACCACATCTCAGGTCTTACCTGGCTAGGAAATTCGCCGGATTGTAATCCAATTGAAAATCTTTGGGCAATCGTTAAAGAATAATTGAAAAAAAAAAAAAAAACTACCAGAGAGCCATTGATTTTAGAAGTCACTCGTACATGGAGTCATCATCCTAAAATTCAACAATCCTGCAAAAATTTGGTTAAATCTATGCCTGATCGATTGGAAGCAGTCATCAAGAATAAGGGCTATCATACAAAATACTAATTATTCAGTGATTCGATAAAAATTTTATAATTTAGTTGCTTAATTGTAATGATAAATTGAAATATGTGAGAAATCTTATAAAACTATGGATTTGAGTCTAATTGATGCTCCTTGTCGCTTCGCGAAAATAATAGGGTAATTTTTGAGTATTTAGGCATTTCTTGACCGGAAAATACTCTAGATTTCAACAAAATAAGAATTTTTGATGTAAGGTGAAGAGAAATCGAGATAGACCCACTTTCAGTTCAGAAAAATTGGCGAATTTGGTTATTATTAAAATTCCACATTTTTATTCAAAAATCAAAAAAATTATAAAAATATGATATCAACCTGAGAAAAATTGTTCATTTGTGATCGAAAATAACATTTAGAAGTTAGAAAATGAGTTAGTTTCATCAAACAGCCATTATTTATTCAGTATTGCGACTATGAGTGGCGCATGTTACAAAAATGTATGCTTGAGTCTAATAATTTTCACACCTCTGTATACTCATGTCAAAAACGAATAGTATAAAATATAAATTCTACACAGTTCAATGAATTTTTTTAGGAAGCCAAGTTTTTGAGATATTTCGGTTGAAAGTTCACAGTTTAATTTTTATATTTCACAGAAAATAACTCTAAAGCTAAGATCTGCTGAAAAAAAAAGACAGGTTATTGTACTCTACAAAAAAAAAAGTCCACGCTTCAAGCGTTACACCAAAAATATCTACATTGCTGGAAGTAAATAAGCAATTTTTGGCTGAGAATTAAGAAAATTCTCCTTAAAGAAGGTATGGCCATGCAGTGAAAATCGAGGCTCAGGGAGGAAAATTTTGTAATTGATTGTTCACAGTATTGATAGAAACAATACGGTTTCTATAATTTTTCTCTCTACTCATAAATTCATTGAAATGTCAATGTAAAAAATCTAGATACTCCAAAAAATCCTCAAAAGAAATCGACCCGCTCATTTTCACAGAATTAATTTCCTCTGTAGCCAACCAACTCAATGGAAAAGATGAATCTGCGTTGGTTTGAAAATAAAGGCGAAGCGTAGTTGAAATTCGCCGAATATAAGTTTGACTTCTTCATTGAAATACAGTAGAAGAAGTAAATTCGATCAAACTAGCAATTAAAAAAATGCAAAAATTAGAAAAAACGTATCAATTATTCTAGCTGTATCCAATAACTGAAATATCAATTAACATGGCAAAATTTCAGTGTTTGAATAGAATGCGTTTTCATTATTATTAGATAATCATGGTGTGTGTGTGGTGCGTGTGTGTGTGGTGTGTGTGTGGTGTGTGTGTGTGGTGTGTGTGTGTGTGTGTGGTGTGTGGCGTGTGTGTGGTGTGTGGTGTGTGTGGTGTGTGTGGTGTGTGTGGTGTGTGTGGCGTGTGTTGTGTGGTGTGGTGTGGTGTGGTGTGGTGTGGTGTGGTGTGGTGTGGTGTGGTGTGTGTGTGTGTGTGTGTGTGTGTCTTGAATCTATTGTTTTTAGGACGGAGCATAATCCATTTTCAACGGTGAATCCAAATTTGATCTATTTGGTATCAGGACATCCGAGTGAGGGGGTAAGAGGTGAAAAATGTAAAATAAAATTTAAAATTTGACCCAAACTCCTTCCCTGAAGGTCCTGATACAAAAAAGATATTAAATTTGAATTCAGCATATTTGAAAATGCAAATTTGGACACCCATGTCAACTTTATATTACATCTCACATTTTACCCCCCCCCCCGGTCCGGGTGCAAAACTAACAAAAAATCAGCGATGAAAAGCAAGTTTCAATTCCGTCAATTGCTACTTCCTCTCATCTAAATTCCCCACTAATCCCTCGTGGAGAGGGGGAGAGGAAGAGTGACGGATCAAATGAGTAAAGGGCAATATATTTTCAAAAAAAGTGTGCTTCTGAAACTTTCTAAGCCGAAACCATCGCATCCTAGCAAGATTTTCAGTTTAAAAATCGTTAACTGTGAAATAAATATTATCACATAATATTCCATTCTCATGTAATTACGAAAAAAATTCACGCCCTCATGGGTGAAAAAAAAAATTATGAATGAAAGAGGGAATTTTGCTTTTTCAGAGCTCAAAGCAGTCTCATCAAAACAATTCCTGATCAGTATAAAAATTGGAAGATAATAACTTCTGTTTCCTCTTATTAAAACTGCTGCAAATCAACGAAGGTCTGATATGACAAATTTCAATTCAATATTTCAAAAGCCATCATCTTAAAAAATACTTGTTGCAATTGGGATTTTTCAAAGTCACGCCCTATTTTTAAAAAAAATCAATTTGACCATTTTATTTTGTAAATTTTAAAATCAAATTTCCACCCTCATTTTTGAAGGTTTCTAATCCATTAAAAAAATGATTCAAAATCTAAAATAAATTGCAAAAATTGAATTTTTCATTCTCGTGATTTAGCGGTCATTGTGTTGGCAGTAAGACGAAATCGATAACAACTGGCTATGGTTGAGGGGAAAAAACGGACGATATGATTTCCAGGCAGTTTTGAAAAAAAAGTTTCATCTCGGCTTCTCTCGAATTCAGGCAATAACAGTTTAACTGGCAATTTTCGCAAAATATGCGTACTTTTGAAGTTTTTACAAAGTTGATTTAGGAAAAAAAAAGAGAAGAAATTAGGTATTTTTTGAGAAAATTACGAGCAGTGCGGCGTTTGCAAAGGCTGACGCGTATGTTTCGGACGAGTCGCTGGGAAATATACGCGAGTATACGTAGGTAGGCAGAGGTGCTATGGTACGTAGTTAGAGGGAAATAGTATCTGAAATATTCATCAGAATGACGCGGTACACGGGCGAGTTTCTTGTAAGCGGCAGCATTTTCGTATTTTCGTATATCCCTCGAGGGCGCTACCATAACGATACAACGCTCTCTTACATTTCTTCGTTATTTGCTCGTTCGTGTAACGAGAATTTTTTTCCAACAGGCTACTAAATTTTTATAGTATTTTTCTTCTTTGGCTTCCCCTCGCTGTAATTGCGCGTCTGTCTGCAGCACTTGCACATGCCACACCGCATAGCTTCATATGTGTACGAATGTACGTCGTGGATCCGTGTGTCGTGTGGGGGGGGGACGCAAGCAGTGCACGTGAAACGTGATCTTCCACGTAGTAACAGAAGGAAGAATGTACAGTGCTTCTCATTTCGTCGGTGCTCAATTCGATGAAAATCTTATACTTGTATACAAGATTTTTTTCGGCTTCATTTTCCACTGTTTATCACTCAACAGCCCCACAATTGGCCAGATTGAAAAAAAGGGGGTCGAAAATCATTCTGACCGCAAAGTTCAAGAGATGAAATTCAAGAACTTTCGGAATGAATAAGGGGATTCGAGGTCGATCTCGTTTTTCAAAACAATTTTTGATTTTGACCACATTCAAGCACCAAAGGAGGGGGGAGAGGGGGGTCAAAATCCAAAAATTGTTTTGAAAAATCTCGATATGGGTGTCAAAATCTAGGTACTTCAAGTCGCTGATTTCGATTCAGATATTTATTTTTGGCTCTGACCAAATTTGAGCCCCAGGGTGAGGGTCAAAACCCAAAATTTGTAAAAATTTCGACATTGGTGTCGAAATCTGGGTATTTGAAGTCGGTGATGCTTTTTCTCACATCTGTTTTTTGCTCTGACTAGATCCAAGCCCGAAAGAAGGGTCAAAACTAAAAATTTTGTCAAATTTCAATATGGGTGTCGAAATCAAGGTATTTGAAATCGCTGATTTTAATTCTGAGATTTATTTTTCTTGCTCTGACCAAATCTGAGCCTCAAGAGGAAGGGTCAAAGTTTCAATCTTTTATGAAGGTTTAGATTCCGTCAGAGTAAAAAATGAAGGCCAAAATTGGAATCAACGATCTCGAATATCCACATTTCAATACCAATATTGAAATTTTTTTCAATTTTCAGTTTTACTCCTCTCCTTTTTAGGAGCTTAAATTTGGGCAAAGAAAAAATAAATGCTGAAATCGCAATTAACAACTTCGAACACCCATGTTTAAATCTTTCAAAATTTCTGGTTTCAAGACACTCCCTCTCCTAAAGCTGAAATTGATCTCTTCCGAATATTTTTTCCAAAAGTGTTGCAAAGTGTGAAAAAAAAAATAGAAAAATATATTGCATTTTTTTGCTCTCGAGTGGCAAACCTATGAAATAGTTATGATTATGAATGTCACTTTTGTATTTTCAACCGAACCGTACGTAATGAATTTTGTTTTCTTCATGTTTCAGTCACGATCGAGATCAACCATTCACTTTTCAAATGGGTGTAGGCCAGGTAATCAAAGGATGGGACGAAGGTCTGTTGAACATGTGCGTTGGCGAGAGACGAAGACTGACCATACCTCCTCACTTGGGATACGGAGATAGAGGAGCTGGAACCGTAATTCCCGGTGGTACGTTCATATACTTGCAACCAAGTACCCGTCCAAATAAATTTTTAATGAATCATGTGAGACGACGTTGGAAGCTTATTCTTTGGGAGGGTACAGTGGGTATGGAGACTTGAAACAAAGGGAGAAATTCAAAGAGAGGAGGCGAAGGGGGAACCTTTTTTGTACTTTCGTCTCAAATAGGTCATTGAATTGTGAATTTGTTCATGTCTGAACGAAGCTGTGAAAAAAATAGAATTTTTATGGTCCAAAAAGCAAATTTTTTCATTTGGCAATCTCTATCTAATATGATGGAGGGGGAGCGTACATTCGATACAAAGGTTAACAGATTCTTCAAGAAATCTCGATACTTGGTTCGATTTTTTTTTTTTTAAAAAAAAAAATACGAATTTCAAAGGCTATGAAATGAAATTTCTCTTGGCGCGAAATCCCCCCTCATTCCTGAGTGTAGAGTGGAAACCTGGGAGGGAGAAATTTGTACTGGATTTTTTTTTTTGAAGGGATGCGTCGATTTAACACATTTTTTTTTCAGATTTTTGTACAGATGAAATATTACTAAAATTTATTTCAATTTTACGAAAAATTATAAGGTCGCGGGAAACTGAATAGATCGTTTTGTTTTCGGAGGGTGTCTACAGATTTTTCAAATTCAAAAGTCGCAAATTTTTCGTGACCTCCCATCGTCTTATTCCCATAATATCTACCTCCCAATTTGACCCACCCTCACTCCCAAACATCACAGAAAAAATTCAAATAAAAAAAAAGTATTCTAAATCAAAATAATAAAAAATGAGCACACGACGTAACTTTTCAAAATTTCTCAAGTAACCAAAAATTGATGAAAAAGTCAATCAAAAAGAATGAGGTGAAATTTCATCATTTTTTCTCATAATGTACAGTTCGGGGTACAAATGGCAAAAGAATAACAAAGAAGGCAATTTTTCACAAATTTTCAAAACAATTTCCAAATGATTCTCTCTTCTGAATTAAAAAAAAATTTCTAGTGAAAAATTCAAAATCCCCAATATTCCAGATTCTTCGGAAAATGGGCATGATGCCCCTGTTTACAAAAAAAAAAAAATCGAAAATTTTCAAACATTCCAATACATTTTATTCTTGCTTTAAAATATTCTATTGTCAAAAATGAAAGAGGAAAAGGTTTGGATTTAAGAATGGGTCATGTGAATTAATGAACCCCAGCGAGCAAAGGCGTTTTTTTTTTTTAAAAAAAAAAACGTTCAAAAGTTGAAATTTTTCTCTATTTTTCTCTCTTCGTACAAAGCGAAATATTCAAATAATTTGGAAAAAATTCATCACTTCAGATGAATTTTGGGTCGATTTCGAGTCTTTAGCAACCTGTGGACACCTTGAATTACTTATATGAAAATAGGGTTATTTTACTTGGAACGCTGAAATTAATCTTCTTTTTTTTTTTCGCAGGTGCCACTCTGTTATTCGACGTTGAATTGATCATGGTCGGCGATCACGCTCCTACTACCAATGTATTCAAAGAAATCGACATGAACGCCGACAAACAATTATCACGAGAAGAAGTCAGCGAATACTTGAAAAAGCAAATGACCGCAGCCGAAGGTACCGAAGGTGGCGAAGACATCAAGCAAATGTTGGCCGAACACGATAAACTAGTCGAGGAGATATTCCAACACGAAGATAAAGATAAAAATGGTTTCATCAGCCACGACGAATTCTCCGGACCTAAACACGACGAACTGTAGAAACGAATTATTACGGGGGAGAGGAAACTGCGATGGTGGTTTTCTTCCAATTGGGAATTTTTTTACCTTTCATATTATGTGTTTAAGAAATATCGTTCGACTGATGGATTTTTCAAAAAGTTTTCTCGTCTCGTTACCATATTGAGCATTTTTTCTAAGAAAAATGATAATTATCAGTATCGATGATTTTTGTACAACGGGTATTGAGAATTTTTTATTTAGTATAACGAAAATTACCGTGATAAATTACAAAATTTCTAGAGTATGCGGAGAGGTTGAAAACGCAGGGCGTACGCGTTTACTTTTTCTTTTTTTTCATTATTGTTTTTTTTTTCTTTTTGATTAATCTAAGTATCGTACTTGTTTTCTTCATGTGGAGTAGTTCTTCATATTTGTAGAGGGGGGTTTTTGGGTAACCTATCGTGATTAGCTTCTGATTCATGTGTGTAATAGTAGAAATATTTTGTAGTTAATTTCTGCTTTTTTTTTCTGATGATCCGTGTTGAATACCAACGAAGTATAGGTTTCTGAACTCAAAATTAAATTCATTCGGAAAAATATTGCTCACTACGGCGTGTTTTTGTGATTTTTCTCGTCAATTATTGGCGTCATCTTTTTTTTGTTTCTTCAATTCGATAAATATTTTTGCGAATCTTACTCCACTATGAAGAGATACTTAGATTTTGATCGAGTACGTGCAAATAATTGTTATTTGATTACTCTTCTTTGTTGTTTGCTTAAACTGTGTTTTAGATTAATATGTATTTTATATACGCATTTGTATTCTTTGTACGAAGCATTTTTATTTTTACTTATTACAATATAAATATTTTTATTTATCGCGTTGGGCATCAATTTTTTTATTTAAAAAAATTAGCGTGTACGAATTGCTCAAAATTCTTCTTCTGCAGTATGATTGGTGGGAAAAAATCATGTTACCTGTGCCAGCAACGTTTTAAAGTTTGAGAAAAAAAAATGCAATGCTGATGGCAAATTGGCCTAAAATTATACCCATTCATCTCAAATTACCTTCAGATAACTCTTTGTTAGTAAAGAATCGGAGGATACTCTCATTTATTATGGGTTGCCAGAAATGGAACGATTTCGAAAAAAAAAAAAGATAAAATAATTGAATTCAAAAAGTATCATTCCTGAAAAATTAGAATTCAAATAAGAACAAGAAAAATAGAACATGGTTTGAAAAATTGGATTGAATATTGTATCATGCCCCCAAGCGCTCAAAAATGGTTCCAAATCCCGTAATTTTGAATTTCAGTTTTTTTTCTCACAATTCATTTTTTTGAAATTGGCACCCGAGGACTTTGAGCAACCGTAGTATAGCCATTCAACTGATATTTTTTTTTCAGATTTATGTAAAATTCAGAGTGAAGTCAGAATCAAAAAAATAATCAGTATTTCTAAAGTAAGCACAAACTTGATGTCAATAACATTAATTTCACTCAGAAGGGAGGGGGGGAGGGTGTCATTACAACTAAGAATAATGGTTCAAAAAAGCAATGTAGTTGTAAAAATTCCTCCGAAAAATACGTAGAAATACAGGAGGACCTTATCAAGTTTATCGAGGGTATCGAGGTTATTGAACTGAGCGAAATGGAAAAATTACAAAATGTTTTACGACTCCACGCTGAAAACCGCTCCTCATTAGGTGTGCATGAAATAGTTACCTATGCAGTCTCAAATTGTGATAATTTTCGTCCTCCATGAATCGTCTGCCATACCACTAATACAAAACTCGAGATGAAAATGTTGCCTAATTGAAAAAATTTAAGGAACCAATTCTGCTTCAAAAAAAATCGCGCTAAACAATTTTCCAACCATGAAAATTGATAGTTGAAACCGAATGAGTTTTCACTACATTATTTTCGTCTAACTTGAAAATTAAATGGGTGAAAAAACTTCTTTTTGATCAACATATTTACAAAATTGACTCATCAATCATCATGGGAGTGGACAAAAATGAAAACAAGAGGAAACTTTGTTTTGTACACTCTTCAAAGGTCTAAAGCTCACCCAAAATATATATGTAGGCTCCGAAAAATTTTCAAATTTTCTCAATTTCGAATTTCAAATAACCCTTAGCGATATTTCTTCAGATTTCAACGTTTTATTCATTCCCTTAATTCGTTTCTTCTTTTTTTTTTTTTTCAAAAAATTCTTTGTAGCCTCTTCAATTTTCAAGATGGGCAAAAAGTCATTATTCAAGCAAAAATTCGATCAGTTTTCAAAATGCCATCCATTCCCACGATTAAAAAAAAATTAACAAGCGGAATTTGCCCCTTCAATTCTCCAAATAGACGACACATTCATCAAGGTTTTTTTTCAGCGATACTTTGTTATATCTAAAAAAATGTATCTGACAGGCGATTCATGGAACATCCTGAAAAATAACGACCTTTTTAAATTGGGCTACATTTCTGTAGCAATTTTCTACGGTGACCTTTCGGGGAAACGGAAGACTTGAAAGGCCCAGTAATGAAATTTTTTCTCTTTGCAGTGTACAACATCGTAAGAGCAGACGATCAATTTCATTATTCTTCACGTTGTGTAAGAAAATCGTTAAAAGGGTATCTGATCAAAATCTAAAATAAATAAAAAAATTGCTATTGCCATCTCCCTTGTTGAGAAAAGAAAAACACACCTTCTTGATTTTCGTGTCTTCGCTTATTAATTTTCGTTCCTTCTTTTCAATCTCAGATATCTAGTTTTTGGTTTTCCCCAATTTTCTTATGCTGAATTTCTAATAAAATTCAGTGTAATTTGATTAGATATTACAGGTTGAAGGTTTCTCATTCGGACCAACAATCAAGGCTGAAATTTCGAACATTTTTATCGAAAGCGAACAGTACTACATAGAAAATGAGAAATTAACATGCCATCTTGATCTTGCGCATTTTGCAAAATCAACATAACTAATTTTCTTTCATCGTTCTTGTTAGAACGACAATACAACTTTTCAGTTGGTTATACGATATACTTATGTAGAATGACCTTTTGTTTTAGATGTAAACAGAAAATTACGTCTAATAAAATACTGGATCCCGTTACACCCGTCTACGTGGATTTTTTGAAGTCAGAAACGATTCGATGTTTAGAGAACTTGTACGCTAAATTACAAAAGACGGTTGTGAAAACAATTAGGAGTCAAAATACGATAAACGTGCACAGACCAACTCTAAAGTCATTGGACATAGAATCCTACGAGCCAAAAGAGTGCAAGCAGGAAAAAATAGTGGTGAACGAGATGGTGGTAACGTGGTTACAACTCGTAATTGTTGCAGCCTTGTCTCCTGGGGAGGAACGCGCGGCCATTGAAGATTATTACGTTGGACTGGACGTCTATAAGCTGTCCGATGGCAGATCTGTTCTTGGGCAGGACTGCCAACACCAATTTTGAAATATCACTTAATTTTTGTTTAAAAGAATCACTTTTAGTGATTATCAAGAAAATGAGGCAAAAACAGGTTAATTTAGCCTAATTTAAGGTTTATAGGAAAATCGACAAGCGAAAAAAAAAAAGGTTCTCACACGACTAAAACCATGAAAATCGACGAAAATCCATCAATTTTTTGATTTTTTCCCCAAAAATCACTAAAATCACTACAAAACCGAAGAAAAAACCTGTAGTTTTGCTGAAAAAGTATCTAAAAATCACTAAATCACTACTTTTCTGGAAAATCACTGGTCAAAAAACACTACTTGTGGTGATAAATCACTACTGTTGGCAGCCCTGTTCTTGGGGCACCACTGTTCCCAATTAAAACGACTACGAAATCAACTTTTTTGAAAACCATCATTTGTCGAAAAAACCCATTTTGAGGGAAGAAGGAGGGTGATCCAGAAATCCAAATTTGGAATAATCAAACATTTGATTTGTATGCCTATGTAAATGTTTTAATGCCGAGAAATTCGAATTATGGGTTCATTTCAAATGAGCTGAACTCACATTTCTCTTTTTTGATAGTGTGTTACATGGGACTAATAACTTTGTTCTGTTTTCAGGGAAATTACGGATCCAAATTCAACAAAACCTGATATTATAAATCAGGAAACAGGGGCTCCAGCCCGCTTTGCCTTTCCACACAATGACTGCGCCTATTTGGTTACCCAAAACCATTGCGGATTTCAAAACAACATTGGTTTTCATTTTGGTATTGCTTTCATTAGTTCACCACATGTTACTGGTGGTAAGTGAGACTCGCAAACTGATATACAAATGAATTATGGTAAAACAACATAATATTAGAAAAAACGGTTTGAACAGACTCATCGACCAACTATTCGCTGGTACAGGCATCCGAAATTTTATTCTGGTGCCTTTGGTTGATATTGCAACTTCAAAAATAAAATAGAAGGAGGGGCAGCAGGTACAGGTACATCCTGCAGAGGCAGAATATTACGGATTCTCCAACTGATTCCTAAATTCATTTAGCGCCTACCCAGTAGGGAAATTCTGTTGAATCGAGGTCTTGACGCGAACGATTAAAAATTTGAATTTAACAAATGAAGACCTTCGACTCCGCGTACAGAAAGCCGAGCAGGAAGCCGAAATGCTGACGGCGAAAAATAGTGCCTTAGAAGACTTGGCTAAAAATCAACCGCCACCTCCAGGCACCGAAAAACTTGATCAAAATTTGGCAGCCGAAGGTATTTTAAAGGCAAATGACGAATTTCGAAAAGATGTGGATCAGAAACACCAGGAAATCGCCAATTTCGCGGGTCAAAATTTAGTTCCGAAGATATTCCCAAATTTGGACCCCAGAGACCAGCCTTCGACGTCTGCCGGATATCAAAATGCTCCCTCTCGACCATCGTCGCTTAATTTTGCAGAAGCTTTACACCAGAATATCGCGCCGGCCGCCCAACCCAATGTTGAACAGCGGATAGACGTAAATCGGCAAGAAGTACAGCAGCGATTTGGCGTAAAACGCAGTGCCCAGGTTCCGGTAGACGTTATAAGATCGCCGGAGGGAGACTTTGAGGCCAATCTACAATGGCTGTTGGTGGAGATTGAGCCGTGTATTTTCACGAATGCGACCGTAGGCGATTTACATATCGCCATGTACAATGATACGTTAATAGCAGTCACGAATGACTTCGTCTGGCTTGGTAACGGCATTTTAAACCATGTGCTCATCAGGCACTTACAAAAGCACGCTCTGTGGCAGGAGGCGCACACGGTAAGACAATCGCCAGTCTATGTGGTACAAATTTAACCACCGGAGACCTCCTAAACTTCATCGAAAGCCTCCCGAAAATGCCTCGCCGAGCGGTATGCAGCTTTAGCGAAGCAGACACGCGACCAGGTACCCAAATGACGGTGCAAATGGTGAGAAACTTGCTGTCTAGGATGTGCAAATTGCTCCAGGAAAAAGGAGTTCGTGAAGACGATTTTAGTAAAAATTTCGAAAAAACGAGACGAATGTGGAACTGGAACAGACACTACAATCTGCTCCCATTTCTGTTGGACCATCAACGAAAATAAAAAGCTCATTTTTACTGATCAATACGACTTTATATCCATGTAGTTAATTTTATATTAAAGGCTCTTGAAACGTGTTTTTATGCGTTTCACACCTTCGACGCTGAGTATCCAGAGGAATTGTCTCAAAGAGCAGTGCAGGACATCAGTCCTCTCAATTGAAGATAAATTAGAACCCTACTCATAGCGGAATTTAATCAACCAACATATGCTGAGGGTATGTCAATTTTATGGTTTTTTTTTTTTTGTTGTTGTAAACTTAAATAATATATTCCTTAAAAAATTATAATGTGTAATTTTTAATTATAAATTTTATATGATTTTTTTCAATTATTTTATCAAGTGATAGCTGAAAACAATCACACGAAACACCCTGCTTTTACATTCCATTTAGTTGATTTCAAGTTATTTGGCAAAAATGAGGGTTCAAAGGAAGTTACTATACAATCTCGTGTAAGGAAATTGCCCATCATCAGTGAAACAATTACGCGAGATTTTTTTAGTATTCTGCTGCCCTACTTTTGTATTTCGAATCGAAATACAGTTATATTTTCGTCATATACAGCTACAGATTTCGGTGAGTACCAAAATCTCTTAAATGCTTTGTAGATTCGACGCTTACAACGGACATAATACTTATACGGAGCCATGGCTCTTGACTGTAAATGTCACCTTCCATATTAATTTAGAAAATTCGAAGTCGAATTTTGACAATAATCAAACAGTTTTCATTGCATTTTTATTATTTTGTCTTGAATGAATCAAAGAATTGACAAATTTTGCTATTTTTTCGGAAATTTGTAGCTGGTTAATTTGCCCCCCAGTACCTTTCGGTTCTGGAGTTTCCACAGTTTAAAGAGAAGTGCCTAGCTACCACTCTTTTTAACATTAAAATCACCTTTACTACAGCACATTGGCTGATAATAACTGAACTCAAACGTAAAAAATTGTACTAAATTGCTATTGAAAGGGGTGTATTTATATCCCTCCACGTAGAGAGGGGATTCTGCGCCAGGAGCAATGAAAATTATCAAAATTTACATATCTGCATTCATTCTAATTATTTAAGAAGTACACATTATAGGAATTTCAAATATTTTTATTGGTATTTCTATTAATTCTTTTTCTCACTTTCTCGTTAACTATCACGTCACTATTTCATTCCGTTTTTTGTGTTTGAATAATTTCAAGGAAGAATCAACTAATCAAATGTTTACCAGTCATTTTTTTTCGCCGGGCAGATATGACAATTTAATCCTGGGAAACAAGAGATTCCGATGACTCTGATTAATTCACATTTACACTTTGCAGATGGCCGAAGCAACTTTCCTGAATTTATTATCAAGAAAATGAAGCAGTATACGCGACACTATTTTGGATCAACTTAGATCTATACCTTCTCAAAGTGACTAGACCATAGACAAAAATGGTTTGAAAACTTTTTAAAAACATTAAATTTTAGTAATAAATAAATTTAAGGAATATCAAAATACAAATTTTTGGGAACGAAATTCATAGAGGAAACTGGATAAACTCAACGTTTACTACTCGAATAACAACCCTATTCAAATTCTCAATGTTTTCGATTTCTTTATTAACGTTTAACAACTCCGATACTCGAATCGTCAATTTTTGTTTGAGCTTCGTTACTCCACACTTTAATGCATCCCCACACTGTTTCAGTTCAACCAATTAATAAAAGCAGTACTGGAACGAATAAATTACTTTTAAGTATAATCAAATGTTCTAAAGCTCTTTGGATCATAAAAAGCGGATGTGGATTCTTATCAGTATTCCATTTCCGCTTGAACGGTTGGTCACTGATCAATGTGTAGGTTAAAAGAGGAATCTGTAAAGTCGTAAAAAATAATTCCCAGAATTTCATTTTCTTTTCTGCTCGCGTCACGGAAATATGTATTTGAGTTGATAAGATTCCAAGATGGTGTTTTTATGTACTTTTCGATTAATTTGTTTGTCATTAATACATCGTTTTTTGTATTTAATTGACTTTTTCTGTGAATTTGGGTCGGCAATAGTCTGGACAAGGTTATTGCGGAATTACTCCCGTATCAGTTGAGCAGATAGCTACTGCCATCTTTTACATTGGCGATTTCCGTAAATTGGCAGTCCAGCGGATTCCAGAACCACAAATACAAATGTACTTATAAATTTTTATCAAATATCGCGTCCTGGCGGCGATAATATTCTTCATCATGATTGCTTTGCAGATTGCCACACCCCTTCAAGAATGGGAGTATTAATTTGGTTGTCCTATGCCTCCACATTGTAGAGGCACTGGTCAGCAGCATTGGAACATACAACTTTCATGCACATGATTTTATGGAATGTAAGAAAATAATATTAGGAAATTTAATTATAATAATTTATGTATGATTGTAATTTTTCAATTCATCAATTTTTTCATTATGAAAAGAAGACAAAAACTCAACGAGCACATAATCGGGTCGTAGTATTTAAAGGGAAGGTAAGTAGGTTTTTAATTTGCTTTTCTATGCATTGATCAACTTGGATTTTTTTTAAAATTAAGCGAATCAAAGCATGTGGATATTCTACGACGAAAGAGAAGGTGGAAAGTTCTTTCAGTATGAAACTCGATCAGGCTTTTAAAAAACACTGAAGGTGTTTGAAATTAGGTAAAACAAAAACTAAAAAGTCGATGAGATACCATCGACTTAATTTTTGAGTCGGGCGGACTTTTTAAACATTTCAAAAGAGGGTCATGCACCAAACTCCTTGATGTCCTGCAGTAATTGCGGAAACGTATTGAACTTAAGAGTTTTAAGCTATTTGTCACACATGGAGAGATACCACCCCGATGTAACACTGCCCTCAAAGGAGGAACGAGGAAGTGGCGTTGGCTGTCACCAGCTGGTGTGCCCCAACCCCCAGTTCTCACTACCAGATTGCAAATTGGGAGCTCTATGAGTAAATTATTTGTTAAAAATTGAGTTTGTTTTTTTTGTGAAAAATAATTCATACTTTTTTATTTACGAGTGATCGATACATAACATAACCTTTGGGATTGCATCATCTATGCAATATAGCTAAGATGTAACCTTATGATTACCTTATCAATAAGGTAATCTTGAATTCACGTAGAGAAATCTATAAACCATACGCAAAAAAACAATTGTTTTTTGGTATCAAATATTCGTACATCAAAATTCACAACAAAAAAAACACCAAGTAGAACATACTACGAGCTCAATCGAGGTAAAAGTAACAGCACATTTTTGCTCGAGATCCAATTTGCAGGTGAGTATGTTACCTGCATTTTGAGTACCAGGATAGGGGCAGAGGGTTTGTGAGAGAGGGAAGCGTTGTCGCTGATTGTCGCAAACACTACCACACAGCCGAGCAAGTGGTGAGATTTTTTAGGAACCTGTCCCTGTGTCCCAGGAGCAAAAGCGGTTTTACACACGTGCGCCATTACTGTCAACTGTTAAGTTTGACTAATTACACACAACTCGTGTGTCGCCGACCATTGCCACCACCACAGCTCCGTCTTACGCTGCCGTAGCCAGCACCGCGATCTCTCCCGCCGCCTCTCGAGAGCGCATCATCAGTGTGTTGGAGAAGATATTTTTTCTTAGCTATACCTCGACATCTTGGCTTCAACATTCAAACCAGAGCTGTGTAGTGAAAATAATACAGATGGTTGGAATTTCAGGAGGGAGCAGAATCATTAAAATCGATACAATAGAAATTAATGAAGTGGAATCTTAAAAAGTTATCTTTGAAATACGATATAATTCTGCGATGTAGAATTATATTCGTTTTCACTGTTGTAGGTTCAAACTGATACCAAAAATTCAATTCCGTAGGATTTCATATTACTTATCTATCATAAAGAAATTCAGATCACAATTGATTTGACTTCTTACTTCTATACATATGATGGAAAAAAAGAGAAATTGTATGGAACTGGAAAAAATGAAATTCTCTCTAAAATTACAACAGGTGCGAAACAATTTATAAAGGGGTATTTATATAGGCGAATTGTAAGTATAATGATGGTATAATTTGTAAAATTGATTTTATAGATACTATGTGTAAAGTAATAACTTCTGCTATGTCAAAAAGGTTCTTTTTCGTTATCACTATCACCAACACCAACTACATCATTTTTGTTATCATCGACATCTCTAATACCAATTCTGCGCAAAGCAGTGTAGCCACACTATATAGGTAATGGCGAAGTGCAGCCAGGTTTACCTCTGTCATAAAAATCATCTTTGTAACAATTTTTTCTAATATAATTTTGTTTTTTGTCCTACAGATACCGAAATACGACATCAAAAACATGATCCAAGAGACAGAAGAATTTCGAAAACGTTTGAAAGAGTTGGAGCAACTTGAGAAATCCTATGCAAAAATGATCGCAGATATGATAGAAATAAGCGATGACGATGAAGACGAATCAATTAACATTTGCTCCCTCCAGCTTCACAAAGGCAGCAATGCTTCCACTGTACTGCTCCAGGATGTAATTCACTAATTACATTACGTGGCCTGGCTGAAGTTCAGCCAATGATCAGGACGGTGTCAACCCGTATGGAGATAGCAGACGCAGAAGACCCGATTACGTTTGACGTAGATGTCTTAATAGACGGCGAGGCATCAAACTACACGTCTCTCATTCTGGGCAGGAATTTTGCTGAACAGTATGTCCGGCATATCGATGATTCCCACCAAGTAATTATGTTCTCGGGTACCCTCGGGGTGTATCCATACAATGTGAAATTTCCGTTCCGCCATTAGCCATGGAGGCTACTAATGAATACATTCGAGCGGATTCGTACGACTACCAGAACGGTTGATTCCTGTCTCGCACAGTTGATCCGGAAGAATTAACGAGTAGGAATCAGATCCAGCACCGTCAGATCAAACTTACCGCCCAAAGGTCCACCGGTATACAACGTAATTAATGGAACATTCTCTCACATCTCGACATAAGTGTGCGAGATCCGTTTAAATAATATTTATACCGTATTATGACATTTTATTTTGAAGAAATGACTTATTTTTATTTTTTGTAGTACATATTGTTATGTTTTATTAATGTTGATTCCTAATATTGACACGTTTCATTTGAAGTTATTTGAGAGAGTACGGCTTGCAGGAGTTAATAATTATACTCCAACCCGTACTCCCGGAATTACCAGAGACTCAAAGACGTTATAATGTGACCATCCAGGCCATGCTTATATATGGAGCGCCATGGTCTTTTTGATTTTAATTGGCGCAATCGTGTTAGCAATTTGGGGCAGAGAGGTGACAACGCTAGCTATCACCTCTGTGGTCATCACTAGCCAAGTTGTCGCCCCTTTAGCGATGAAGGGGAGTATAAACCCCTTCATCGCTGGCGGCCACATAGTGGCTGCCATCACAGCAGCGGTGGGACTTTTTTGTGAGTATTTCTTTCACTGACTTTGATTTTTTTCCTCGACAAAAACTTAGCATGCGATATTTCTAGGCTGGCTAATTTTTGTTTTGATAGATGTAAATAGCATTCCTAATCAAAGTCGGGCAAAGTTATAGATTGTCTATTTACATCTGATTATTATTGCTATGTTCCTTATTTTCTTGTCAAATTACTACCATTTGTTGTGATTTCTAATATTTGATGTTTTTTTCCATAAAAATGTAATCGTTTTTCGATTTTCTCTTTTCCAAACACTTCGTTGAAAATGGAAAAAATCCCATAATTTTTCAGACCCCCGAAAACCACTCTTTTCGCGATCGTTTTAGGTATTCAATTTTTTACCTACCTACACCTACCCACCTGTCTGCCTATCTAACTACTTTAAATGTTTTTTTTGTTCAGATGGAGCTGTCAATGGCAGTATTTTATACAGCGGTGGTGATCGAAACGATCACTATCGTTTTTCGCGAGATTGTGCTGAATAAATGTAAGTAATACTTAAAATAAACAATATTCAAATTTCATAAATTTTATATGCTTTTTTCTTTGTTGCAGTACATGGATGGGTGCCCAGTGGGATGTGTGTCATTATTTTACTGATTTGTGCGGTGTTATTCCGCACAAACAGTAAATTATTGGCATGCTTCCTGCTGTCGAACACTATTACTCTTCAGATTGCTGCCCCTATTCTAATAAAGGGAAGCATTACTCCTTACATTCTCTGCCTCCACTTGGTGGGGGCAGCTATGGGGATGTTTGCCACCCAATGTAAGTACATGTTCATTTAGTAGCATGGTGTCTGCTACAAAATTTGTCTAATCTGGATTTTACTTTTCCGACCGCGAAGAAACAATTGAAATTAACAATTTTGAGCTGGCAGAATGTTGACCAGACAGTAAGTTGTGAAATAATAAAGCGTTAGATAAATTTTCAAAGGAACGTGAATGAACGGATATGAACGTACGTATTCAATGCGCGTTCAAATTCGTGTTTTTGGGGAACAATTTTTGCTAAGTATTGCAGCTAGTTGAAAGCTAGCCGAATTTTCAGGGGAAAATGAGAAGCTAACAGCTAGCTTTAACAAAATTGTGATTCGACTTCGTCAGCTCAAAGCTTAAAAAAATTGGCTAGCTTTTGGCTTTTTCAATTACACCTTTTTTCAAATTAAAATACGAATATTAAAAATTTTTGAATCAATTTTCATTTTCATGTTTTGTTTGCCAAAAATGCAAGCCAAACTCACAACTCTTCTATGGCCCTATTTTTCAGTTTATCCATTTTGTGGTAACGCATGATATGCCGGTAAATGGTATCGAACACAGCCTCTTTATTAAAATAATTTTTCAAAATTGATTTGAATTTTTGAATACAATGGTTAGGGTATCAGCGCGCCTGTGGCATATAAATGCATATACACCCATATACGTATACGTGATGCGTGTTAAAAAAAAAAATCGTTTGTTTTTCAATTTTCTAAGATGATTTAGACTCCCGGCATGGCAGGGGTACAAAGTATCATTTGAACCCCCCAAATCACACGACATAGTTATTTTTAAAGCATTAAAACATGTGGGAAAATGCATTTTTGGACGTAAAAAAATCCATTTTTTCTAAGCTTCGCTCGGGCATGAACAAGTTTGCAAGTATATTATGAATAATTTGAGGCAAAAGAGCAAAAAAGTACCTCTTTCCCCACCCCTCCTTGAAAATTCTTATGGTATTCGAAGTTTTCGTACGCATCTGTACCCTCCCCCCCAAAAAAAAGCTTCTGACGCCTGGCTGATAATGATGTAGAACACAAAATTAATGTTCTCTTCTTTTTTAATATTATTATAGTTTTTAAACCAATATAATTTTTTTTCGATTAGAAAAAATATCAATTTTTTCAATTTTTCAAGAAATTTACTACATTGATATAGATTTACATTTACACTTAGCAGTTTAGCGAGAGATTAAAGGTTTCTACTTTCCTTAGGTATGTATAGAATTGTATTCCGTTACATTTACTACGTGGACATTGGTGGGCTCACACTTTCAAGTATGAAATCAGATTCAGAATTTGCAACAAGCATCAAACCATAAGGTGAAAACTGAAAAGCAAAGCAATACGGAATTGCAGACTGAATTTTTCTTAGACTAGAAACTAGAAAGAAGGATGGTTATATCGTATTTGACAGTTGAGGAATTTAAGGGTTAAAAGTCATCATTTAAAACGTGTTTCAAACAGTTGAGAACAAAGAAACACATTTTGTACAATTCTGAAATTAGATACCTAAAAAAATATCAACACATAATTCAATAATTTCCATTTGTTTTGAAAATACAGATAAATCGATTTCTGGAGAAATAACAACGAATATATAATCGATTGTTTTAAATGAGAGTAGGAAAACAATTCAAGAATTCAAATAAACATAATTGGTTATTGGATTAATGAAAATTAATAAATTGATCGAATAACGACAACAAATTGATAAAATAAAATTGAGATGTTTATGATTATGGATTATTTTGAGATTCTAGGTAGTAGGTACCTATTGGCAATGCCACATTTTTATTTGGCAGACTCGAGTAGGTACCTTACAACCTACTTCAACATATTTCACTATCGCCATGCTTCGCGAAATATTAATAAACCAGGAGATCGTTCCCGTCGCTTCTGCAACCAACACCACCACCACCTCCACCACCTCCACCACCACCATCACGGAAACGAATATGGGAGGCGGAAGGACTGAAGAGGATCCGAATTGCAGGCAACTAGCGATTTCGCGAAAAGTTCTGTCAACCCTTGCATGGCGAACGCACCGCCGAAATTGCCCAAAATGCTCGCGAAAATATCACCACCACCACCAACATCGAAATTGTCCCTAACCCGGCGGAAAATACTATCACCACCATTGCCACCACCTCCACCACAACTAACCGGGCGCACATAAATAAAATGCGGGTAAGAAACTACATATACTCTTACTTACTTAATGTTGGTTCTTCACTTCTGCACATTATATAGCTGGATTATCAAGCTTTTTGGAATAGACAAAATAGAAAACATCGAAAGCGTGCAAAGAAGAAACGCCGTTGATCAAGAGATTCAGGCAGCGGCTCAGGAGGCTCAGGCTATAGTGAATCCGCAAGCTCGCAGGACCATCATGACAAGCACCTTACAGTTTTTAAAAATTCAAATAGTCCAAGGTTCACAGGTAAGTTATCAACAAAATAGGAAATTTTTGATTTTTTTAACCAAAATTTGATGAAAAAATTGAGAAAATTGTCAATCCAAGTACTCAAGGTGAGAATAATTTCTCCTAAAATACAAAATTTTCATTTCTTTCAATCATCTCTAACATTAAAGAAGCTCTAAAAATCCCCAATTAAATGACTCCAACGATAGAATTTTTTGCGCACAGGGATAATCTGGTAAGAATCAGTGCTTATTTTTGTGCGTGTATGTCAATGATAATTTTTCTCATTGATTTGTAAGTTATTTCTTGATTTCTGTCCAACTTAGAATCCACAAGCAGCAATTACGACATACCTACATGAGAAGAAGAATAGTCACGCAAGAGGTGGTTGTGGTTCGAATCCTTACCGAAACAAGCGAGACGTCACCACCTTTTGGAGCGAAGGATGTGCCGGATGCAGAATGCGACATAAGCGATAACGAAGACGCCCAGCACTCCGACGAAGAGGATATTGTAAATTATTTGTTGATACAATTTTCATATTATAATCATTTTTGTATGGTTTAATTTTTTTTCCTTTTAGTACGCTAATCCTGTTCCTGGCTGCTCAAAAACTGTGCCCGCAATTACGCAGGCTTCGAAGAAGAAGAGGCCGGAAATGTAAGAAGGCATCCACTTCATAAGAGCAGAGTATTTAAAAAACTTTTTTCTATTAAATTTTATGTTTCAGTATATGCAAAATTTGCAACGAAAAATTTACTGCCAAAGAATGGCTGAACGGGCACGTGACTACAGCCCATCCTGAATTCATCGATGCAAAAACCACGGAAAATAAAAAGTATAGAAAGTGCTCGGTATGTGGAAAGGTGTTTGCGACACCAGGGACCTATGGTGGTCATGTATGACATCTTCCAGTTGTGCCCCCTAGGGGCAATGATTTGTATAGTAGTAAATATGGTATTAAATTATTACTTATAATTATGTTTTGGGGGAAAGGTGTGATTTTAAAGTTCGCTTAAACTATTGGAAAATTTTAAAAATGTCGTCGAACAAGTACACGTTTTCCTTGCCGATATGTTCCGGATGTCGCGGTATTCTCTTTAATCAACTGTGATGACTTGAATCATCAATTAAAACACTTGACTGCTTGAATATCTTTATTAAGACTCACAGGTCAAGTTCTAGATCGAGACTCCCTTACATTGGTTTAATCGGAAGTATTTATACAGAATTCGTACAATATTATGGTTATGGGTAAAAATGGAAATAATTAGAGTATTCATTGAGAAATTATATGGTTACTGCTTTTCGATCACCTTAAGTATCGAGTAGCGAAATATTATGAACTAGGCAGGCATATGGTAAAGTAAAAAGGGTGCGAGAAATTATTTAGACATTGTATGTGTATACTGGGTATACACAATTCGCTTGAAAGGAAACACATAAAAATTATTGGTAATTAAAAATATGAGGCGAGTGAAAATACAAAGTATAGAAGTTTCCGAGACTGTTTTTGGTATACCATCACGCATTTGTGTTTATACAAATAATGGGTGCATTTTAAAAGTATACCATACCTATTTCTAATTTCTAAGCTATAAGGAAATGTGCAATAATATTCGTTACACAACCTGACATTAAAGGTTTAATACCTACTTTCTTTTTCAGAAAGACTTGGACAAAGATGCTGTATACCTATTGATTGCCGACACCCCTACAATTGGGTAAGAGTTTACTCTTAATTATTATCATTGAAACATGTGTAAGTTGTATTTCAATTCAACATTTTTTGAAAAGATAAAGATTTTGAATTAAGTAAATTTTTTTTGTAGTTGAAACAGAGGAGGAGGAGGAGGAGGGAGTTGGCCATGTCAGAGGTGGAGCTTGCAGTCTCTACTCTCCCACCGGACCAAATGGCTTAATCCAGGAGCAACTTGGGTCAAGTCTGGTGCCATGGTTGCGAGTTGAAGTATAGAGTATTATTCTTTCTTTTTACCTTATCGTTCCTTTTTTGGTATTATTATTATATTTATTTTTCGTCTTTTCCAGCGAAAGGTTCCAAACAACGGTACACTACGACCTCCAAACAGGAACAGCAAATGCCTGTATCATCTACATTTAAATATACAATCTCGCTTTCTTTATAAATGTTCGAAACCAATTATTATGTGTAAAAACTGTAACAACCCATGTATTTGTATCATATTTCCGCCAATTTTAAAAAATCAAAAACTACTCCTTGGTATCCAAATCCAACCAATAACAAATATTTTTGATCAGCAATGAGTATCCTCCCAGCTCTGGCTTCATCAGTCACTCAAGGATACTCAATAAAATGTGCCTCCTACAAACACCTCAGCTCTAGGTAATAGTTCCAATCAATCCCTTCTCAGGAAGGTGAAAAATTGTATTATTCAACATCAAAAGATTTTTTGATCTCGCGAGTTGGAACGGCATGCCGGTGGTCGTGCTCGGTTCCTATGTATTGTTCGGCGACCAATTAATTTGGAACGTAATCCGAGCGGTGCTGCGAGAGTGGTGCGATGCTCTAGATGAACATCCATATTACGGGCCCACCCTTCCTGTGGACGCGCTGCTCCACGCGGTGAGGGAACGGAACGCCTCACCAGAGCCGTATCAGTTGATAAGCTGTAGGAATTATAAATTCTAGATCGAAACTATTCTATATCGTCTCACGGGTCAGGGAATTAAATATTTTAATACTTCATACATATTAGTATTTTAGAAATTTCAACACATTGACATTCCAAAAATTGTTTGGGAAAATTTTATTGAAAATTTTTGCATCAAAACATTAATTTTGGAATTTTATGAACAAATCAATTTTTAAATTTAATAAGGAAATATGAATTAAATTTAACTACAACTTTTTAAAAAACGAAGTTTTTGTGAAATAAACTTCAAAATTTTTGGGAGAAACAAAATCATTCAAAAATAAAAGTATTCTTTTAAAAAATTTTTCAAAACAAAGAATGCTACAACAATTTTCTGGAAACAAATAATTTTCCATTTTTTGAAAAATTGAATCTAAAAAGTATTTGGTGAATAGATTTTTAAAATTTTTGAAGTAATATGTTGAAGAAATATGAGTAAATTTTGAAAATTTTTGGAGAAACATCGTGAAAAATTACTTTGAGAACGTGTTTGCAAAACATTAATTTTACAATTATTTAAAAAATTTTCTGAATCAAAAAACAACTACGACTACTTATTCCAGGCTTCTGATGGCATGACTGACGCCAAAACTGGTCTACAAGTACAAGTACATACTTGATGTGTTTCATATGCCGTATTTTTCAGACTTACCTGCCGGGGGAGGGTGCATCGTGCATCTCCAAACAATTTTGTTTTCGGGTTTTGGGACTTGGGCTTGGGTTAAGACTTGAGAATATTGGGTTGGTTTGAGTTTCAAGGCTTGAATAAAATTTTCGGAGCTTTCGTGGCCTTTTTGGGGCTTGAAAAAAATTCTCAAGCGCAACTAAAACCAAAATACGCAACCATAAGACCCCAAAATAAAATATCTAGGCTTTTCGGTGCTCAGAGCCTGGGCCGCTGCAGTTTCCTCGCGTCTACTGCAGCGCACACAAAGAAACAAAATAGCCCGAGTACTGTGATGTTACTTCACCAACGTAGGTGAGAAATACATCGTATCGTTTCGCGCTTCGGAATAAAACTAATTATACATTAAATAAAGTATCTTTCTGCAATAAATTTTCTCTCGAGTAGAATTTATTATGTTTTTATCACAATTTCGAAAATCCGAGCAGCCCAATTTTTACCTCTTCGGCACAAACTCTTACCAGCCCACCGAGATTTTCTCGGTGACTTCACTGGTGGATCCGGCCCTGCCAATCCCCAGTTCTCACTTCCAGATTGCAACCTTTGGGATTGCACCATCTATGCAATATAGCTAAGATGTAACCTTATGATTACCTTATCGATAAGGTAATCTTTAATTTACGTAGAGAAATCTATAAACCATACTCAAAAAACAATTGTTTTTGGTATCAAATATTCGTACATCAAAATTCACAACAAAAAAAAACACCAAGTAGAACATACTCGAGCTCAATCGAGGTAAAAGTAAGTAACAACACATTTTTGCTCGAGATCCAATTTGCAGGTGAGTATGTTACCTGCATTTTGAGTACCAGGATAGGGGCAGAGGGTTTGTGAGAGAGGGAAGCGTTGTCGCTGATTGTCGCAAATACTACCACGCAGCCAAGCAAGTGGTGAGATTTTTTGGGAACCTGTCCCTGTGTCCCAGGAGCAAAAGCGGTTTTACACGCGTGCGCCATTACTGTCAACCGTTAAGTTTAACTAATTACACGTTGGTTTACGTTTTTTTAATTTCAATAATACTTTGGCGTAAATAATTTCTTTTTTAAATTTCTTTTTCAGTTTCAAGTGTTTTACTGTTTTTATGTTTGAATTTCTTGAATATTTTGCTCTACTTTCAAGTTAAACTCTTAAAATTTATTCAACTTTATAATCTACCTTCGTTTCATGATTTATTTAAAGATATCTGATGTACTATGACTCAAAAATTCGATTAAAGAAAACCTCGCACTCGCTTTCGCTGCTTCAACATTATAAATATTCACGCATTACCTCAATTTCCAGATGTCCGGGGTATTTGCAGCGGTCTGCTGCTATTGTGGCTCGAACTTGATTTCGGAGGAGACTTTCTTGTGGCTATTTTAGGGTAGTTGACTTACTCGAAAAATTTCTAATTTCGTAAAAACTTTTCCATGTATCCTCAAAATCTCACCTATTTTTTTGAAAATGCAAATTTTATTATCAAAATCCTTTGTTCAAATTCAAGAATTGGATAGGATTTTTTTCTAACAAAGGGGACCTTGAGTCCTTCAGTTATCAAATTTTCGAAGTTACTCACTCAATATTAATTGTCTCGGTCTTTCAAATTTATAATTATGTTCTGCAGAATAGGCATCATAACCAAGTTCTCAGATATGCTTGAAACTTTGACAAAATAAGGTCTAGTATACCAGAAAACCACTCCAAAAATTATTTTTCAAAAAGACCTCATACAACATTTTTTATAAACGATTAAATGTTGTTGTCACAAAAATCAGACCCTCGCGGAACACACTGTAGACGTGACGTCAGGATATTGCATGAAGCATAATGACAAACGCGTGTTCTATTAACAATCGGTATTTTTCTCACTTCACATTAGATTAACTCAAAATTTTGAGTGAGGACATAGGTGTTTGAGGAAGGTAAAATGATCTACGCGAAATTCTCTACAAGATGGGACAAGTTCGAAAGTTGTCCCGTTCACCAATCAAAAGCTATTAAAGCTCAAAGTTCTGGAGATGCACTTTTATTCCAAATATTCGATGTTTTTTTCACTTCAGATTGAAATAACTCAAAATTTTGAGTGACGACATAGGTGTTTGAGGAAGGTAAAATGATCTACGTGAAATTCTCTACAAGATGGGACAAGTTCGAAAGTTGTCCCGTTCACCAATCAAAAGCTATTAAAGCTCAAAGTTCTGGAGATGCATTTTTATTCCAAATATTCGATGTTTTTTTCTCTTTACATTGAAATAACTCGAAATTTCGATCGAGGACATAGGTGTTTGAGGTAAGGAAAATGATCTACGTGAAATTCTCTACAAGATAGGATAGGTTCCAAAGTCTGCCTGGTCACCGATCAAAAGTTATTGTAAGTTCAAAGTTGCGAAAGTACCTAAGCAGTTTTCTTTTTGCAAAATTTTTTCATCACTTTTGCGACTTCTAATTTTAATAACATTCGATCGGTAGTCGGGACAGCTTTTAGGTAAATCTTCATCATCTTGTAGAGAATTTTACGTAGATCATTTTCCTTACCTCAAACATCTATGTCCTCGATCGAAATTTCGAGTTATTTCAATGTAAAGTGTAAAAAATACGAAATATTTCGCAATGAAAACTCATTTTCGTAACTTTGAACTTACAATAACTTTTGATCGGTGACCAGGCAAACTTTGAAACCTATTCTATCTCGTAGAGAATTTCACGTAGATCATTTTAGCTTCCTCAAACACCTATGTCGTCACTCAAAATTTTGAGTTATTTCAATCCAACGTGAAAAAAACATCGAATATTTGGAATAAAAACGCTTCTCCAGAACTTTGAGCTTTGATAGCGCTCGATCGGTTAATGGGACAACTTTCAAACTTGTCCCATTTGGTAGAGAATTTCACGTAGATCATTTTACCTTCCTCAAACACCTATGTCGTCACTCAAAATTTTGAGTTATTTCAATCTAAAGTAAAAAAAACATCATCTCCAGAACTTTGAGCTTTGATAGCTTTCGATCGGTTAATGGGACAACTTTCGAACTTGTCCCATCTTGTAGAGAATTTCACGTAGATCATTTTACCTTCCTCAAACACCTATGTCGTCACTCAAAATTTTGAGTTATTTCAATCTAAAGTGAAAAAAACATCATCTCCAGAACTTTGAGCTTTGATAGCTTTCGATCGGTTAATGGGACAACTTTCAAACTTGTCCCATTTTGTAGAGAATTTCACGTAGATCATTTTACCTTCCTCAAACACCTATGTCGTCATTCAAAATTTTGAGTTATTTCAATCTAAAGTGAAAAAAACATCAAATATTTGGAATAAAAATGCATCTCCAGAACTTTGAGCTTTAATAGCTTTTGATTGGTGAACGGGACAACTTTCGAACTTGTCCCATCTTGTAGAGAATTTCACGTAGATCATTTTACCTTCCTCAAACACCTATGTCGTCACTCAAAATTTTTAGTTATTTCAATCTAAAATGAAAAAAACATCGAATATTTGGAATAAAAATGCATCTCCAGAACTTTGTGCTTTAATAGCTTTTGATTGGTGAACGGGACAACTTTCAAACCTATCCCATCTTGTAGAGAATTTCACGTAGATCATTTTCCTTACCTCAAACACCTATGTCCTCACTCAGAATTTTGAATTATTTCAATTTTTCCTTTTGAACAATTTGTAATTTTATACGATTCTTTATTACAGTGTTGTGACGATCATGTGTCTTGCAATATAGTGACGTCATACAGTGTGTCAATAAGATATCACAACGATTTTTGGAAGGTCGCATTTTCGCGACTTTGAGAATTTATTTCTTGGCTCACCATGATCGTATCTCCCTCAGAGTGGGGTCAAAATTTTTGTTTCGACTAGGACTACAACATATATTTTTTTGAAAAAATGCTTATGATGCCTATTAATTTCCTTGTTCGGTGATGGAAACTAGAAACTTCATTCATTCTTTTCAATAAGAAAAAATTAAGTATGTAGGTACCTAGTTTGAAATTTTCAATTAAAATCTACTTTCAATAAAATTAAATTGTTCAATATTTTTAATTATGATAAATTTCTAATTTCTATAATTATTTATGGGTTTATCTTTACTGAAAAATTTATTTATCCTTGAACTAGGAAAAAATTAATACCTACTTGGAATCTGTAGGAAAAAATCGGAAAAAACATGTGAAATAAATTTTGAACATTGGAAAAATTCTGGAGAGAATTTTCTTTTGGAATTGAAATCAGTTTTGATTTGGCGATGATTATTTTATAATTCGTGGATGTGAATTAACCTTTTTTTCTCTTCAAATTTAATCGAGTTTGTTCTCAAATTTTCTTCTGAAATTGAAATCACTTCGCTGATTTTTTTCAAATTTATGTTTTATTTACAAGTACGTAGTATTTTTTTAAAAAAGTATTTTTAATGGTAAATTTTTTTCTCATAGTTTTAATAAATTCTGTCTGGAAATTGTTTTGGATTAGAAAAAAAATTGTTTTTGAATTGAAAATCAATACGATTTTGTAATAATTAATCCTTTTTAGTGAAAAAATCACCACGATCTAGTCATATTCAAATTTTTAAAAACATCTCTTACGTATTAGGTTTTTTTTCCAATGGTGAAATTTGTAAAATGGTTCAGTGATTTTCAACTTGAACTGACAAATATCCACCAGAAAAGAAAAATTCACGTAAGTGGAATTTAAAACGAAATTGGTTCGTTTCATTTAACATTTTAATACCACTTTTAATTTTCAGAAAAAACATTTTCAAAAAAAATTCAAACTCGAAAAAATTTAATTTCTGAAAAAAAAAAATCGAAAAAAAATTTAAATTGTACTTTGAATAGATATAGTTTTGAAATTTCCGAAAATCTTATTTTCTTTGAATTATTAAACAGTTCCAACAACAAAATTTATAATAAAGATGGAAGAAATTCAATATTATTTATTGTTTTCAATAAAAGTAATTGTTGGAAATTTTATTTTAATAATTTAAACTTTGTATTCGGCAATTACATGGATTATGTGTTTTTCCTCCCTGTCTTGTCTTCCTTTTTGGGTTGTACTCAAAAATTTTTCTGCTTCTTTGAATAAAGTGACTTTTGGTTGTCTTTGAAAATTTTTTTTCACTGTAAATACGAATTTAAATCTGACAGCGATTTCTTCCTGGAGTAGGAATAACCTTCGAGGCAAAGTTGTCAAAGGTTTGATTTTTGTTATAATAAGTCAAGTAAAGTTGTGTTGTGTGAAATGTAGTCAATTTGGTATGGTAACGAGTCAAGTTCTGTATTGAAACGTAGTCGGTTCGTTTTGGTTAGAAATTTGGTGTTAAACTGTGTTGTAAAAATGGATTCCGAATTGGCGGAATTGTCTGGTGGAAAACTTTTGCGGGAATGTAGGCAGGGATTATCTGGTGTCCCTGACCTCTTCCCGCAGGAGATACAATTGTTCTTACGACTACAAACGTCAATTTTAAGAAAGAACTGTAGGGAAAAGATACCACAATGAATATACAAAGAAAATTTAAACAGTAAAAAAATCTGAAAAAATTCAATTCAAGTAAAAAAAAAACTATATCACTATTTAAATCAAAATACAATAGCATGTATCCAAGGTCGACTGAGTTATTAAAGAGTATTATTCTGAATAGTTTCCACAACAGTAAGCAAAAACAAAATAAAATTTTATCAATTTTAAAAAATTGAAAAAATAAAAATATCCGCTGAAAAAGATTCATTTTACAATTTCAATTCTTTACATGCTCATTACTGATGTACCATGATAAGAATCACTTAGCCATCTGTTTGGAAAAATTTCATTTGATTTTTCTATTTTATCGATGAGATCATTTTGTCATGTAAATGTGTCGTCAATATTTTTGAGAATTTTTGCGAGAATTGTCAGATCGCCAAGATCATTCTCGTGGTGTATTCCATCATGCAAAATAATACAGTAAACATTTACACAAAGAAATTGTCAAGTTTTCAAACTTCCAGTATAAAACTCCATCGAGCTTTTAAAAAACAAGTGAGGTGTTTGTATTGGGAGATGGCATCCCATATACTTGAGTCAGAAATTGCTTTGAGGGCCAAGACGATACTTTCAGTGACATAAAGGCGAATGCACTGTATGGTATACACTTGTCGATGAGGGATTTCCTTAAAAAAGGTAAATCAATTCCGAAGCTACCGGAGACTCATGTTCAAAGTTGAGTAAAGAGGTTCGAATTGTTCGATCGCTGCTCTGCACATATTGCCGCACAAATCTGTGCGAACCCGGTCCTTATATTGAACAAGCAAAGCTAAAGGAATCGAATCCGACTTAATGCGAAATGTGGATGTACAGGCATCAACGTATTTACTAATAGGTAGGTCTAGGTAGTATTTACGAGGACAGGAATAGGTCGGAATAGGTACTTCACATACCTACAAATAAATAACGGTCGTGCTAGATCTCTTATCGTTCATCTTTGGATTAAAGAACAGAAATCAAAATGAGAGTATATTCGAAGCTGAAAATTAATACGATTATTACCACTTTGGCTTCATTATTTCCTCATTTTTGCATTCCCAATCCCCTAAGTATAATATATACTATTTACCAGTAATTTTTATGTCTCAAATTAAATAAAGCGAGCGTAGGTATTTGATAAGATAAAATAACGGAACATTTTGGTAATTTTTAGGGGAGAAAAAACTGAAAAATTACCTTCTTCATTCAAATTATTTTCAAAATTTGCAAATATCTTCTGAAATCTATATAAAATGAAAGAAAAAACACGTTTTGAAATTGAAAATTCAAAGGAGGGACTTCTGATGCGAGGAGCCGGAGCTGGTGAGGGTCCAATGTGATGTACAGGCTCAACAGTGATCAAAACATTCTCAACCTAAAAAATAATAACGAAAATTCGTTAAAACTTGAATAACCAACACAATCGTCGAGGAAGAAATCTATTTTTTCTTGAAAGTAGAATTAATTCAACTTTCAAGAAAAAAAAGAATATCTGGAATTGATGGCTCAAACGTTGAGACAAGCTGATAATGGGCCGTCGTTATATTACTTTTTACCGGACGAAACAGCAATTATAATTGAATATTTCGACAATTCTCGAGCGGCCGTTCCTAAGAGTATGCATTTTCAGAATTAATGATCCTCTTTCTACTCATCATATTAATGTTTCTTATTTATATCAGAATGACAGTGCTTCAGTATTCAACCACGATTGGAGGACCATCGTGGTAACCCAATACATCCAATATTTTGGCTAGCAAATTGAGGATTGCCAAGAGATTTGTGTTTTACCTAAACGTGGTTGTAACATACAGTAAGTTATTGAATAGGTACAACGCAATTTTTACATGATGGTGTAATATCATGGAACGTTTATTGAAATGGTTCAATATCCTTCAAGAAGTAATTGAAATCTCATCGGGTAAGTTTAATTATCAATCAATTTCATACTTGAACATCAACACCTACACTTTGTAATAATTTGTGGCTGCAATCATAATTGTTACAGCTAATTATTGCTCAATGTGTTAAGTTGAAATTCCGCCATTTGTATTATTTGTCCCAAACTCTACAATAACGTTGAAGAATATGTTACTCATGTGAAATATCACCATGGTATTAATGCTGCCGAATTGTATGGCCGGGAGGGATACTTGTGTAATCAGAGCCCATGTCTGAAAAGTTTCAAGATCAAAACCCCTATGATAAAACTGATGATGGAACGTTTACTAGCAGAAGTGCAGTAATACGAATGGTATCAAAATTACACAACAAAAATTCAATGAATGCAGCTAATACAAGAAGAAATCATTGCATAAGTATATATCACTAATGTTTTCAAATATGTACAATTGATGCAATATTTGAAATTGAGGGCTAAAAATTTTTTTGGCATCACCAACATTGAAAAAAAATACCAAAAAAAATATTTTTTTCAAAACGAGGCACGGCCGCGAAGTATAAGGTTGAATATGTTTTTTGTTCTTTCGTTTTTAAAATTTCTAAAACAATTCTTTGTTTTTCTATTTAAAAAAAAAAAAAATTGTTTGTTTTTCAATTTTCTAAGATGATGGTCGTGGTTCGAATCCTTACCGAAACAAGCGAGACGTCACCACCTTTCGGAGCGGAGGATGTGCCGGATGCAGAATGCGACATGAGTGATAACGAAGACGCCCAGCACTCCGACGAAGAGGATATTGTAAATTATTTTGTTGATACAATTTTCATATATAATCGTTTTTGTATGGTTTAATTTTTTTTCCTTTTAGTACGCTAATCCCATTCCTGGCTGCTGAAAAACTGTGCCCGCAATTACTTACGCAGGCTTCGAAGAAGAGGCCGGAAATGTAAGAAGGCATCCACTTCATAAGAGTAGAGTATTTAAAAAACTTTTTTCTATTAAATTTTATGTTTCAGTATATGCAAAATTTGCAACAAAAAATTTACTGCCAAAAAATGGCTGAACGCGCACGTGACTGCAGCCCATCCTGAATTCATCGATGCGAAAACCACGGAAGATAAAAAGTATAGGAAGTGCTCGGTATGTGGAAAGGTGTTTGCGACACCAGGGACCTATGGTGGTCATGTATGACATCTTCCAGTTGTGCCCCCTAGGGGCAATGATTTGTATAGTAGTAAATATTGTATTAAATTATTACTTATATGTTTTGGGGGAAAGGTGTGATTTTAAATTAATACCTACTTTCTTTTTCAGAAAGACTTGGACAAAGATGCCGTATACCTATTGATTGCCTTCATCGGTTTTGACGAAGCATGCTTATCTCTTATCGAAGCATGCTTATCTCTTATCGCTTCGATTTCAAATCGGGCTGGTGTTGAGTGTGGGTATACACAAAAAATAACATGATCGTTATTTTTTCCAAAGATATGAATCGAAACGAAATCGAAGTAGATATAAACGACTACGCTTTAGACGACGGGCAAGCACCTTTGAGAAGGTTACTCTGAGTTTCAGGCTACGAGCACAAGCTCGTACCCAAAGTTAAACTGGTTATTTCGGTTAATGCGTCAATTCGGTAAATGTGCAGTGCATAATTGTATTTATATTTTATGTACTATTTCGTTAAATGTGTCTGTCGTTAATACATATCTTGTTATTAATTGACTTTTCATTAATTAGTCTTCGCACTTGACGTAAAACATTAAGTGAGAATTCAACCCCAGTTCAAGTTAGGTCTGTAGCTACGACCTCAACTGCTGCGTGGTGATACCAAGAACCTGATCGATTCGCACTTCTGGTACGGTCCACAAATTCGTCTATTTCAGCAGGCCACGCCAATTGCGAAAGAACGAGCACTGCCGTTCAGAATCGTCACATCGGTCGGAGGTGCAGACACCAATATCGACAACAATAATCGACTAATAGCGACGGAAAACATGGCGACACATGGAATTCCGGCACTACTGACACCCCTACAATTGGTGTATCCACATGCGATCGTTCCAGAAAATCGGTTCTGGAGCGATCGCATGTGGAATATGCGTATATGTTTTGTAGCTAATTCGGTCGCGAAGTGAATCTCGTTCGGTTTTTTTATTTTCGGTCGTGAACGTGGAGGTTCGATCGTGGTGATTGTTTACTTGAATTGATTAACGTTTTTTTATTTTTTTTTCTCAACTTCAAATTTTTTTTGACGAGGTCGTAATTTTTTCCTCTTTTTTTTCTCAACTTAAATTTTTTTGACCAGTTCAAAATTTTCTGACGAGTTCAAATTTTTTCCTTAATTTTTTTATCAACTTCAACATTTTCTGACGAGTTCAATATTTTTCCTCAATTTTTTTTCTCAGAGGTCGTAATTTTTTCCTCGTTTTTTTCTCAATTTGAAATTTTTTTGACGTGTTCTAAATCTGCATGCTTTTCCAAACTTTGAGTTTTTTGACCAGGTTATGTTATTATTTTTTAACAAACTGTTTTCAACGTCGTCACAGCAACATTGTAAAAACGAGCCCAGATCAATTCTTCAAGTCAGAAATTTTCCCCAGACAATTTTTTCTACATTTTTTCAATTTCCAAATTTGATTAACGTTTTTTTATTTTTTTTTCTCAACTTCAAATTCATTGAAACATGTGTAAGTTGTATTTCAATTCAACATTTTTTGAAAAGATAAAGATTTGAATTAAGTAAATTTTTTTGTAGTTGAAACAGAGGAGGAGGAGGAGGAGGGAGTTGGCCACGCCAGAGGTGGAGCTTGCAGTCTCTACTCTCCCACCGGACCAAATGGCTTAATCCAGGAGCAACTTGGGTCAAGTCTGGTGCCATGGTTGCGAGTTGAAGTATAGAGTATTATTCTTTCTTTTTACCTTATTGTTCCTTTTCTGGTATTATTATTATGTTTATTTTTCGTTCTTTTCCAGCGAAAGGTTCCAAAAAACGGTACACTACGACCTCCAAACAGGAACAGCAAATGCCTGTATCATCTACATTTAAATATATAATCTCGCGTTCTTTATAAATGTTCGAAAGCAATTATTATATCTAAAAACTGTAATAACCCATGTATTTGTATCATATTTCCGCCAATTTTAAAAAATTAAAAACTACTCCTTGGTATCCAAATCCAACCAATAACAAATATTTTTGATCAGCAATGAGTATCCTCCCAGCTCTGGCTTCATCAGTCACTCAAGGATACTCAATAAAATGTGCCTCCTACAAACACCTCAGCTCTAGGCAATAGTTCCAATCAATCCCTTCTCAGGAAGGTGAAAAATTGTATTATTCAACAGCAAAAGATTTTTTGAACGCCTCACCAGAGCTGTATCAAAAACAACCTCTGAGCCACATAAAAAATTTTAAAAGATTCACAGAGCGCATGTTTTTTAAACAATCGCATCTCTGACACAAAACTCAAGATCTCAAAATTCTCATCACCACCTCAACCCTAGTAAAATCTGAGGGGGCAGGGGAGTGAGGCCGGTCTGATCTCTTTGCTCAGACTTTCCTTGGGTCTTCGGTGGGGCTTACCCCAGCAAAGCCTGAGGGGGCATATGTGAGAATCGGACATGGCCTCAGCACAGTCTGGTGCCATGGTTGCGAGTTGAAGTATAGAGTATTATTCATTCTTTTCACCTAATCGTTCCTTTTCTGATATTATTATTATGTTTATTTTTCGTTCTTTTCCTAGTGCCCATGAGTACAAATACGTAATTATTATTATTTTTATACTTACGTTTTTGGAAATTTAAAAATTATGTTAATTTTTTTTCTGTCCTTCCTACCATATATTCGTTATTAAAATATTTTTAAATAATATTTTTTATTAAGCCTATCGGGTATTATACTTATTGTTTTTCTATGTTGTTAATACATTCATCTCAAATATTTGTTCCTTTTCGTACGTTTAATTTTCTTTTGAAATTTATCCTTCTTTTTGTTTTCGTATTTTTGTTCAACATAGATACCATTTACCTATAGGTAAATTCCTTTCTTATTTTATAAGCAAAATTTTTTTTACTTCTTCCCTTAAAACATATTTTTTTGGGAATTCAAAAATTGAGATATTTTTACTATATCATATTTTGTTTCTCTCTTTTCTCTATTAATTAATCTTGCCCTTTAAATTTTCGTTTTTGAACCTATACTTTCCATAGACCCCACAATTTTTTTCCCCTGTTTCAAAAACTGCTATGTGCTCTCTATAATAATCAAAATTTTCTCACTTATTTTTTCATGTTATCTACGGAATTTTGTGCCATGTGACAGGAGCTTTTGCTCAATTCTTCATACTTTCACATATTATTATTCACAGCCGTCAGATACTCAGCATCTAACTGCAAGACATTACAACTTTCGATCAATAAAACTACTATTTCGCGGCTGGTGGCTATCTTCACCCGACACCACCACTACCCCACTTGAAATACGAAGGGGCAGGGGAGGGGAGAGGGTGCAAGTTTATCAGGTAACGCTCGTCCTTCTCGTGAGTTAGTGGTAGGCAAATTTTTAATATAATTTAAAGAAATCGGAAATTTCAAAAAATTGGATATTGAAAAAAAAATGCCACACGGAAAAATTGTAATTCTTGAGAATTTCGATAATTTTAAAAAAACAATTTCCCATGTTGATTTTTTTTTTCAAAATATCAAATTTTTTGAAATTGTCGATTTCTTTAAATGGAAAACATAATTACAAAGTAAATAGGTAATGAAAAAAAAAAATGTTCACGAGAGGGTAACTTAGAAATTCGATTAACCAACAAAAAAACTAAAATTTATATTTAATGCTCTGTTTTCTGTTCTATAAATGTTTGTTTATTTCTGCAGTTACCTTATATCCGGGTTTTATCGCAGGATTTCAGCGAGGACGTGTAAGGGCTGCTTGGCAGCGAAATCGCAGGGGAGAAGCGGTTTCGCAATTAAACATCCAGTTCATGGTAAGGCGACCAGTGCAGGGGTAGCAGCCGTGGACTAACCCCAGCCACCGCCAAAATTGCCCCATACACTCCCGACAAAAATATCGATCCTGATATTAGATTGGCACTGCCACCCACGCAACCAGTGTGGCCACATTACGTTCATCGATGTGAATACATACCGATCGCACGCAGACGATCGGTACATGATTATTCGTGGCATCCGAAGAAAATTTTTCTAACGACATTGCACTACGCAATTGTTACGGGAGCGCACAGCTCGACTCCCGCACGATGACGACCGATTGTCATCTCGGTTCTACAATTATATGTTCACGACGAGTGAACTACTAAATTTTAGAAAATATTTTTGCATGGCTAAAATTTTCACGAGAAGTGGAAAACTAATCTCGTAAATATTTAATCGTATGTTACAGGAGATGGTGCTCGTCCCACTGGTACTGTGTAGCCGTTGCAGAATGAATTTGGCCGACCCACCTCGGAGGCCAAATCAACTGTTCAATCCATTACCGATCGAACTTTGATACCGGTATGGACCGTGCGGTTTTTCATTTCTTCGCAATTCGCAATTATTTTACTTTTACAACTTTATTTTATTCATTTCAATACAAGCTTTGCTCGGGCATGAACAAATTTACAAGTATACGATCGGTTATTGGATTATTAAAAATTATAATAAATTGATTGAATAACCACAACAAATTGATAAAATTAAAATTGAGATGTTTATGATTATGGCTTATTTTCAGATTCTAGGTAGTAGGTACCTATTTATTTACTCTCATTTGTGAGCAGGCAACGCCACATTTTTATTTGGCCGACTTGAGTAGATACCTTACAACCTACTTCAACATATTTCACCATCGCCATGCTTCGCGAAATATTAATAAACCGTGAACTACGTCCCACAAAACTTCACTTTAGATATCTAATGTATATCACTGTACATTATGGTAATCAACGTAATAAGTACTTTTCATTATCACTCGGTCGTAATTTTAATCGAATTTTATATTCCGTCGAGCTGAAGAGATTCAAATTTGAATAGTTGTTAAGTAATTTTGCGATAAGGCGACTCTGGTGATACCGCGATAACGCACAAAATCTCAAATTGTTCTTCTTTTTTTGGTCGAATTTGACTAGCGCGACGCAAAGTCGCTGCCAACTGTTCATTTTTAAGCCATACCAGTCTCCTCTTTCAGCAGAATTACAACTATAGATTTTCAAAATTCGCCCTTTTTGCGACTTTTTTGCATGGTATCTTCCTCTTCAGTTGACATCCCCCCCCCCCCCAAAAAAAAAAAATCAATACGAACAGGAAAATTTTCAAATGGGAGGCATATCGACCCACCAATAATTCTAAACCCGTTCAAGTGCCATTTTTTTCAAATCTGAGATTGATTCAAGCTGCATCGATTAAAAAATTCAGAAAAAATCCAAAATAATTAATTTAAACTAATTCGGAGAAAATAAAATTTTTAGAAAACATATCCAAAAAGTTGACACTTTTAAAAAATTCTACTTTGTACAAATGCGCGAAAAAAAATCAAGTAATTTGGAAAAATTTTCGTACGAATTTCGTAAATTTCGTACAATTTCAACATTTTCCCGCACTTTTTTCTCAATTTTAAAATTTTGTGCTAGTTTCGTAATTTCGTGAGATTTTTCGACCAGTAGACACCCTCATAATGTCTAGAGGTAGGCTTACGTTGCTAAAAGTTTGATAGCATGATTCGGAATTGGTATTATCATAATACGTACCACCTATAGGTGTATGTTTGGCCTCGAACTTCCCTCGTCAAATTGAAACGATAAGAAGTTGACGTAAGAAGTGTCCTCTTTGCAGTAGGTATAAAGATAGAGGTTCTAGGAACTCTTCAGACTTCACTAACCATTAGTTGATTAGTACCTCAGTAAAAAAATAAATTCGCCCGTCAACGAACGTCGTCTGTGGTAATTTCATTTATAAGAATCCTTGAAACTGTGCGCCTACGTTTTAATCACTTTGATATTTTACGACTCGTGAGATAAAGATGAAAGAATCTCATAACAGCACGTGAAAGATTTCATACATAATCAGTTTCTCTCGGTATCTCGGTTATTCGAATTACCTACTTGCTAGAGTAAGAAGTGCGATAATCATTTCGATTTTTATAAGTATTATTTTTTTTACTTCGCGTTTTGCGTATTATTTTTTCGTTATTTAGGTATTTTTACTTGTTTTTCAGTATCTTAACTAATCATTATGGTAAGTTGCTCGAAAAATTTTCGCATTTCGATGCAGTTCCAGTTTGATAAAATTCAACTGAACTCAATTACCAATCTTTCCTTGCCACTTTGTTTACGTCTATTTGCAGAACGGAGTCGCCAGATTTGGAACAATATTTACAAAACACATGCTGACCATAGAATTCGACTTGGACAAAGGAGGTTGGCAAGAACCGCAGATCGTTTTATTCGATAATCTATCAATTCATCCGGCTGCCAAAGCATTGCACTACGCTAGTCAGGTAAGCTGCAAAATGCTCGATGCTTTGTACCGAACGCGGCTATAGCTGTGTATCAAGCTATCGACTGGTGTCCAATTTCAAATGCCATCGGAGTTGAAATTTCGCGAGGAGAACGAAATTACCAGTGAAAATTAAATTTGGGCACTTCTAACCCATTTTGAGCCCCAAATTACGCAAATTTCTGAGTATATCCAAAGAATTATCAAGTGACCTATGAAAGTGTGTTGAAAATTGGCCAGAAATTCAAAAATGCTATGGAAAATTTTTCAAAATTATTTTAGAGAATTCTGAGCCCGAAATTGAGCAAATTTTTGAAAAATTTCATGAAGTTGACATGATTGATTTCTCGGTAAAATAAGATTAATTCAAAAATCTACCGAATCAAAGACCAAATTTTCAAAAGTATCTCAAAAGAAGTTTTGGATCGAATTTTTTTGAATTTCTGGGAAAATTCTATTTCCTTTTCATTAATCACATGTGACTTTATAAAAATATAGTCAATTTAGGGCACAAAGTTCTGGAAAGTGTTTCAAAAAAGTGTTTGTGGAATTTTAAAACTACAGGCAAAATTTTAACCAGCTTTCATTGGTAAAATGTGATTTTTTTTTTGTAAACTTTCAAAAATTGGCTCAATTCGATCCTCGAAATTTTCAACATGACTCAAAAAAATTTGAATATTTTTGAATTCATGGCGAAATTCTACCTCGCTTTCACAGGTTACTTGCCAATTCTTTGAAAATACACAAAAATTGACCCAGTTTGGGGCTCAAAATGGGTAAAAAAATCGATTTTTTTTGTCCGACATACCGCATGACGCGTACAGAGGCATTATTGTGCCAAAAAATATCAGATTTTGCAAAAAAAAAAAAAAATGGAGGCTCAACAAGATTTTTTGTCCAAAATCAAATTGAAAAATTGGGGAAAATGGGGGGTTTTCTGGCCTCAGCTCCCTATTGTGCCGGGATTAAAATCCAAAATGCGGTTTTTTGGGACTACGAGACCCGTACCTACAAAAAACCTGATTTTTTGCCCCACAAAAATGCATCCCAATTTCGAGTTTTAGAGCACTTTATGCCTCTTGAGACTGTAGACCACATAGAATAGATAATCATCTACTACGATTTTTGTATTTAGACTTTCGAAGGAATGAAGGCGTATAAAGGAGACGACGGCCAGATTCGATTGTTTCGTCCTTTGCTTAATTTGCGTCGATTGAACCGTTCGAATGAGAAAGCCTGCCTGCCGGAAATTGACGTACGATTGTTGTTGAAGTACATCGCCAAATTGGTGTACACCGACAAAGATTATCTTCCTTCGATCAAGGATGGCGGATTCTACATCAGGCCTACCGTAATATCCACCGATGTAAGTTGATACTTGATGAAATACCCAGATGTGCACTTGGTTGATGAATGATCATTGATCAACCACGTAGATGAGCACTTGGTGAATGATCACTCATTAAACAAGATCAATTAACCGTTTAATTGACCAACCTACGTATCCATACGTAATTTCATACCGAATACAGGCAGATTTGTGCGTGGAAGCTGGAAAAACAGCTCTACTATACGTTATCCTAAGTCCAGTGGGTCCATACTTTGGATCAGATTTTCAAGCCATTCGCGTAGCTGCCGTATCCAAGTACGTGCGAGCTTGGCCCGGTGGTACCGGTGACTTGAAGATGGGAGGAAATTACGCCCTCATTATGTTCGTTACGGTACGTCCCGTCGGGTGAAATATTTGCCACTCCATGTATCTACCAATGTGAATTAGGTAATTCTGTCGGTTTTATTGCAGGAACAAATCAAAAAACAAGACTGTAAAACAATTCTGTGGTTGTTCGGCGAAAATGAAAATATCACCGAAGCCGGAGTGATGAACTTCTTCATGTTTTACATCAACGACCAAGGAGGTGAGTGAAGTCAGTTTCAGAGCCGCACCTACCCCACTTATTCGTTAGACATATCAGGTTCCCTGACATTGATCCAATTTCCGGCCAAAGTGAGATATTAAAAAGTAGGGTTTTCTGAATTTTTTCCCCATTCAAAACGAGGAATTTCCAATTTTTCAAATAGAATTTCATCACTCTCGAAATGTTATCTACTCGAGCTTGATATAGTCCGTAAAACGAAAGAAGGAACTTTTCCCCTACATTCTCCCACCACAAAATTTAAGAACGTTGAGTTGTGATTGGACGACATTTTAAATCAACCGCGTCGTTGGTTTCCGCGTTTCGAGTCGAGTAGGGGAAAAGTTCCTTCTTTCTATAGTTTGGTTTTTGAAAAAAAAAGGTAGGTAAGTTTTTTTTTTCAATTGTTGGGCTCTGTGAGACCATTTTTATACGTTTACCTAGGTACCAGGATCCAATTTCCGGCCAAAGTGCTCTCTAAATCCAAATCAGTAAAATTTAACTGATTTGCAGTCAAATTTAACTGATTCCAGCATCTAGAATTGGAGCGGCCAAATTAACTGATTATCTGTAAATTTAACTGATTGAAATCAGTTAAAATTAACTGATTCATTAACCAGTTATTTTTAACTGATTTCAATCAGTTAAATTTACAGATAATCAGTTAATTTGGCTGCTCCAATTCTAGATGCTAGAATCAGTTAAATTTGACAGCCAAATCAGTAAATGTTTATAGATCAAGTCGTTGGCATAATATTGTTTTTAATTATGAAAATAATTTTTAAAAATATGGTAATTAGTTTGCAATTACCGTTATACCTTCATTACCCTTCCAATTTTATGAGGAATCCGATGGTACTATTTTCACTCAATTCGGTGTCCGAAAAATTCCTGGGTTTACATGGGATTCGAACCTACGACCCTAACATTCCTACGTTCCTATCTACCTGTACCTAACCACTAGACTACGGGGGCTTATCTAAGCGGTAGTCTTTTAAAGTAGTATAATATATTTGTGATACCAATTATATCTATTATTTATGCATTTCAAAAAAACTTCGTTACTTTGTTTAAGGATCTCCATTCATGTTTTTTAATTTCAAAATTTTGAGGGTTCAATTATAGGTAAATGATTTTTTCAAAACGTGTTCCATTTCAACTGTTCTCAAGTTTGAATTTTGAAGGCACTTGGTTTCTAGGAATTGTTTTATTGTATTCAAATTTTCTTGATATTTTCAAAAATTATTTTTTCATGTGAAATTGTAAAATTTTTCAAGAGTAGAATTTATTATCAAAATGTATTCAACGTCTCGGCAAATTCATAAAACAAGCCCAGGTCGATTCTTCAAGTCTAAAATTTTTTCCCTTAATTTTTTTCAAATTTCAAGTGTTTGTCAATTTATCAAGTTTGAAATTTTTTCATCAATCTTTCCAACATAAAATTTTTAAATTCAAAGTTTTCAAGTTTGAAAAATGTTGAGGAAAATGATAAAAAAGTTTTAAGACCTTGAAAATATTTTATGTTGGAAAAGTTTGGTAAAAGAAATTTCGAACTAGAAAAATTGACAAAAATTTTGGAATTTGAAAAAAAAAGAAAAAAATTTACACTTGGAAAATGGACGTTGTAAAGTTCAAAGTTGTCAGAAAAAATTTTAGACTTGAGGAATTGACTTGGGCCTGTTTTACAAATTTGCCATGACGTCGAAAACATTTTGATAAAAAACATTCATTCTTGAAAAATTTCACATAAAAAATTGACGTTGGAAAAAATTGTGGACCGTAAAAATTTTGATGTTTTGAAAAAAATTTGGGGAACAAATTTTGGCCTTGGAGTTGGAATATAAACATTGAAAAAAAAAACGTTTAGGAAAAAATGAAAACGTAAGTAATCAAAGTCGATCTAAAATCACTTCATTCCTATTTTACCGGAAAAATAGATACTTGAAAAAGTTAGCAAAAACCAGGCTCCCAATATCTCCGCAACTGAGAAAATAAAGACTTTCCGAAAAATTCTGGGTCTTTCCAGTCTAAAAATGTGTGAAAATAAGGACCCGAAAAGTGTGGTGAGCCTGTTTTAAAAATTTGAAAAAAAATGTATTTTATAAATAAATTTATTTAAAAAATACATTTCTTTTCAAATTTTTCAAACGAGCTCAACGCACAACACCATGTGTTACTGTGCTTTGCGCATGTGCAACAGTGCAGGTGGTACCATAAAAATTAACTGATTCAAACAGTGATTTTCATGAACTGCCAACTAGCAGTAAAATTTTTTCAATGTACTGAAAAAAACCAGTGAAAATACGTGTAATTGAATCAGTACTTTTCAAATGAACTGGGAATCAGTTAAAAAGTACTGATTTCAATAAATTTTAACTGATTTGCAGTTAATTTTACTTATCAATTCAGTAAAATTTATTTTACTGGAATGAATCAGTTATATTTTAACTGATTTGGATTTAGAGAGTGAGATGTTAAAAAGTAGAGTTTTCTGAACTTTTTTCTCATTCAAAACGAGGAATTTCCAATTTTTCAAGTAGAATTTCATCACTCTCGAGATGTTATCTACTCGAGCTTGATAGTTTGGTTTTTGAAAAAAAAGAAAGTTTTTTTTTTTTTTCAATTGCTGGGCCCTGTGAGACCATTTTTATACGTTTACCTACGTACCAGGGCTAGGAAAGATCATTTTGAGACAAAGACGTAAAATCCATAGGAAAACTATATTATTTATTTTTGCACTTTTATGTTTCTGTGTATTTAATTCAGCACTTTTTGTGTATCTACGTAATTAATTTCTGTCGGAATTTAATATTAAAATCAAAAAACTAGGCATGAATTGACAAGGGAAGAAAGTGTGACTTTCTCATCCGAATTCAATTCTTTTCTTTTTGGGTTACAATATGAAAATATAAGCTGAAATAAAAACTCCGGCAGCTCAGTGAGGAAAATCAAGGTCCATATCTGTACTATTATCTCAAAATACCCATTTATATTTCAGCGTTCCTTCGAAATTTTTGTTCAAAATTAAATTTTTTCACAATACTAATTTCTTTCTCACTCTTAGGATTTCTTTCAAATCGAATTTCTAAAATTTTCATTCACCAACCGAAATTTTATACCGCAGGTTTTTCATCCATCCCATTTTTTTTTCATTTTTCAAAATTTTTTCTTTCTAAAAATTATAGAACTGGGAAATAATTTGAAACGAATTCTGAGCTGAAAAATTTCAAGAGTTGCAAAAATTGAAAGTTTGAGAAAAAATTTCGAAGGCTAGAAGCTTGCAGAAAAGATTTCATATCCAGAACAAGTTTCTTGAGTTGAAAAACACGTGTTTTAGAAAAAATAAAATTTTCAACCTGAGAAGAAAAATTGGAGAGAAATTCCAGAGTTGATAAAAATAATAAAAATACCAAAATTACAAACGAAAATACCCAGAATTACGAAGCAATACAAAAATTGGAAAATGATCTTTTTGATCTTGAAAAAATTATCTAACTCAGATCAAGATATGATCAAAATCAATAATCTTCGATCTCGAGATCAAATGATCTAGATCATGCGATCATGCCCCACTCAGCTAGATATCTACCAAAAGTGCACGGCTCTACTGCTTACTACACTAACGTAGGTAAGTATTTTTAATTATGTACTTTCTTTTTTCGATTGCAGAAAAAGAACTGAGAACGCCGCCATTGGACACTACAATTTTACCAGGTGTAACGAGAACCTCGCTATTAGAGCTATCTCAAGAATGGAACGAATTCAAAGTGGTGGAGGGACCTGTTACTTTCAAAGAACTAAGATATTTATTAGATAATAACAAAGTATGAGTCTGTTTTGGGTAATTGGGTAGCGAGCTCGTTCATTTGTATCGTACTTATTCTGTACCTTTTTTTCTCTATTTGTCGCCACAGATACTGGAACTGATGGGAGTAGGCACAGCTTGCGTGGTGTGCCCTATCGCCGAAATATTATACCGCGACGAAATCATCAAAGTACCCACCATGCAGCAGAAAAACCCCCTGTACAAACGTTTCTATCAATCTTTGACAGATATTCAATACGGACGAACCATTCACCCGTGGTCCTACATCATTGATCCAAAACAATTTTGATCAATTGGGCTCGTTCACCTCAAACAGTTCAGTTCATTCGAATGGGTGTGGTTCCGAGTTGATTTTGTTTCGTAAAAAGTTCTTGAATCGATTTTCGTAAATACTAAATCCCGACCCAGAATCTAGATACATTCCTCAACACTTGATTCGTATACGTAAAATACCTTACGAATAAGTGCGCAAACATTCTATCAATTATCGCATTTCAATAAAATTACTCTCCTTGGTATAATTATATTTTTTTCTGTGATATTTGAAGTGATGCTTTATCATCATATTCAAAGATCAAAACGATACATGAATTTTTGACCTTTCTGCACACTTCAAAAAATTAGCTGTTTTGCGGATTTTTTGTAAATTTTCAAAAATATTATTTTATTATGTAAGAGGTGGACATGGCCTCTCGAACGTTGCCATCGACGTCATCGACATCGATAGTTATTGAGGCGGTGACACCTGTGTGATCCAAGCCGCGAGGCATGAGGGGATAGCTTTGTCTGCCTGATGTCATCATTGATGGCATCGGCGGGTAAAAATCGTGAGACTATTAGTGTACTTATTACATCGGTACATCCAACGATTACAATTAATTTCATAATTAATAGGAAACGTCCTGTAGGCAAAATGTTTCGAATCATTCGAAACATTAGCCATTTCTCTTTATTTCATTTATTCTGTTTAATTTACTTCATTGTCGCTTCGAAATCGTTCTTCGATTCTCTCACGGAAGGTGAAAATAGTGCCCAACAAATAGAAATATCGTATTTTGACTCCGGAGATGCACCGTCCTGGTTCGGACCTCTGAGGCCGACTGCCCAATCAGTCAGCCACTTCCAAGTGGCGGACTGGCGGGGCACGCCGGTCCTCACCATAGGTTCCTATCTCCTATTTGGAGACATGTTTATTTGGAACATAATCCGGGCGGTACTCCGCGAAAATCGCGAACAACTGGACAATCACCCCCAATATTTTTATGACTTCTGAGAAAAAACACCATGAAATATAACATTTTGCTCCCATAATTTAATGAATCTTGTACTTAGCTTCTCAGGAACAACTTTTTCCGACATTCTCGAGTTCCACATTCTAGGCTCCTTCTTTGTCTCAAGAAATGAAACAAACCGAAGTAATGTTTAAAAGAATAGAAAATTGATATGCATGAAATAAAAAATATGAGAAAATTACAAATAAGAAGAATATAAATTAAATTAAATATCGACGAAAAAAAGAATTTGAAGTAATTATCTTAATGTGTTGTAAACGTTTGTTCTTATTACGGTGTGGTTACTTATGTTATTCAAAAAAAATTACCCGACCAGTGAGTATGGCTCGATAAATTTTTAATGCGGTTGTTATACTTCCAGAAGATTCTGAGGTGGAGGAAAAATCGTCTAGAGTAAGTGAATTTTCATTTTTTTTTGGGGGGGGGGGGATAAAATAACCAAAAACTCTTTTAATTGCAAACGTCAAGAAGTAATTTGTACTTCTTCTGTGGAAGCAGAATACATTTGACGTCAGATCGTGACCTCCACACAAGGTTTGCACAGATCACCGAATGATTCGAAACAATGTTGCGAGAATTGCGGGCCGGGGGTCTGCAGGAGTTCATAATTTCAACTACGATGCAACCGGACAACCTGCCGCAAATTCGTACGATGTTCAATACTTATCTGCGGGCCAATCGGAGCTGAGCTGAACGCCACACTCAAGGAGTGTATTAGCATTAACTCAACAGTTGACCTGATTATCAGAAAGAGCTTAGTACCTTTCAAAATGTTCTGAGATAATACTTCCTTCACTCACAGTGACAGAAAAGCCTGGAGTTCCATCTCTCAAACACGTTCCAGACATTAACCCGGCATTGCTCGCATGCGGTCAATTTTGTCCATTGCTCGCATCGGGTCATTTTGACCAATTTTGACCAAAATTCCTTGGTTGCTCGCATTATGATCATTTTGACCAATTTTGCTAACTTCCTTGATTGCTCGCATTACGGTCATTTTGACCAAAATTCATTCAATTGCTCGCACTGTGGTTATTTTAAAATTAAACCACACCTCTGAAAAAAAATGTCAATTTGGTCAAAATGACCGGCATGCGAGCAATGGCGGAATTTTGGAAAATTTTTGTCCTTGGTCAAAATGACCGGCATGCGAGCAATGGCTAAATAGTTCATGCGAGCAATGCCGGGTTAAATACCATTTCAACATTGAACACATCCTTTGTGGAACAGTCTTGGTTGATTGGGTCTGCAATAAAGACATGTTAGCTGATATTTTTACTAATGCTTTGCCAATAGTACCTTTTCAATTAATCCAAGATCAATTACTTGGTGTATTACATGTAGAAATACCTCAAATACTTCTCGCAGACTAATATTTCTCTTTTCCTCGCTTACCTGGTATTGTCAAACTCAGGATTCTTTCTCTTAATAATTACCCATTTCCCTGTTTTAATGGAAAAAATTTGCTGATCAAGCTGGAAGACCAGATTTTTTATGTTTTTCATTATGGGACAGCTTTTTAGCTCTTTTAACCTGCCGAGAAGACCCCAGGGCCAGTAGTAAAGAAGTCAAGCCTATTACCAAGGAGACTTCTGTAAGTACATTCTACGCAGTTTGTTGTATTTCTTCAGTTTGTTTTTCTTATATATTTTTTTTTATTAATTTTTAATGAGGAGTCCGACTCTTTCACTTCTTTGATAAAATCCCGAAAATTTTCTCTGCGAACTGTGACAGTATTTCGATTTTTCAGTTTGCAAACGATCAAGTGTGTAAAAATTGCCATAAAACATGATTTTTTACAAATTGAAAAACCAAAATACAGTCACAGTTTGAAGAGAAAATTTTCGGGATTTTTTTAATTCTCAATTTCTGGACCGAAATTTTACGAGGAATGCAACCAGCTATTCAGTTCTTCAATTCGAGTGGTTTCTTTCCATGTATAAATTGATTTATACTGAAAAACATGCAATTTTGGTCACTTTTTTCTACTACATTTTTTGACATATTTTCTTGAATTAAAAAAAAACGAAGAGACATAGCGAAACGAGACTAAAACTGGCGCATTCCAAAAAAGGAGATGCATTTTCAAAATCAAAAGTTATTCTGTGTTTATCGGAGTCTTATGATGCCTGTTCAACAGAATTTCGCATCGGACCATTCCAAAATTTTGATATTTCATCAATTTTACATTCAAAAATAATAATTTTTCAATAGCCAAAATTTCATCAAATGATTGATACACAACCAAAAACAATCACCCGGATGTTCTCGATAGAATGTCTACAATTAGATTGTTACATCAAAATGACCTTTTTTCTTGATAAAACGACAATTTTGTGAAAATTAAGCAAGCGAATATTGCGGTAGTCTAATAATTCGCACACCTCTGTACATGCGACTCTCACTAGTCAGTAGTCACCACTATAGCCTATGTATCGTACCGTACTCTTCGCGTTGCGTCCTAGGTACCTACTACCTACTGTGTTACTTTACCAGTCCAACACTAAGCCATCAAAACTCATCCATCACACCAAATGAAATTTTATTACTATCGCTATCGCATTCAAATGAAATGAAACGAAAAGTATTTATCTTTATTTTGTCCGACAGTTTACAATATTATTTGCATATCGGCTAAACCATTATTTACGTTGAAAGAAGGAGGGGAAACAAGAAGAAAAATAGACGTATTTTTGGAGAAAAAAAATTGTTTTCGAAGAATCGTGTAGGTATATCTACGTAGGTATGCTAAATTATAGGTAGTAATTTCGGTTTCCCAGTTTCCTTCTCATTTTCCTCCTTCCCCCCTCCCTACATCATTCACTTTTTCCATTTTATTCGAAATCGTCTCGTCAGAAATGAAAGTCAATACCTATCTAGTGACAAATAACTGACGATGTTCTCTCTGGGCTAGCTTTAATTTTTCATGGTATTTCACTGGCCGAAATTAATTTTACAAATGGAACAAATGGTAGGCATTCCGGTTCAAGACAATTCGTTCAAAAAATATCTTTCAAGTAGTCACGAATAAAATTCGATCTTGAAGACAAGAGAAACAACGTGTAAATAGAAGCAGAGGGATCATGATGAACAGAGATGGTTGGAGGCGCAGAAAATGTCGCGGTCATCCAATCATCTCGTTAATTCGAGACAGTACATATCGTCTCTCTCAAGTTAAAAGGTAGTAACTCCCAAAATTTAATTTTTTTTTTTTTGATAAAATGGCAACTATGGGACGTCCTCCATCTGGTAATAACATTACTTCAGCTCAAACACCAAACAAATCCTTAAATTAGAAAAAAAATATGTGAAATTAAAACTACCATTACTTTTTGAAAAAACAAAAAACCATTTTCAATTATTGTCGTAAGCAAAAAAATAACGGACAATTTTGGTAGTTTTTAAGAGGAGAAAGAACTGAAAAATTCCAAACAGTAGATTCAAAATTGAAGTAAAGTTTCCTCTGAAAGGAAATGTTGATAACATTGGATAGTTTTTTCCTCTCATCCTGACTTCTGATATCAAGTTCATTTCAAAAGTATAAAAATTTCTTTTCATAATTTAAAAATCGGCTTTTAGCTCTTCGATTTTTTTTGTCATTCAGACTTTCTGAAATCAAGTCAATTTTCACCTTCCGACTTTCTGATATTAATAAGTACATGTATTTCAAAAATATAAAAATTTGTAAATTTTCAAAATTCAGCCTCTTGACTTTCTTACATCAAATTAATGCCAAAAGTAGAAAATCAATATTTTCAAAAGTAAGATGTTGACTTTTAGCTACCGAGATACCAAGTTGATTTCGTGATATGAAAATTTTCAAGTAAGTATTTGAAAGTCATCTACTGAATTTCTGATATTTTTTCTGTCATTCCGACTTTCTGATATCAAACTAAATTTCTAAAATAGCGTTGAATAAAAACATACGATCTGTGACTTTCTGACATTAAGGTAATTTCGAAAATATAATTTATAAGTTTTTGACATAACGTGACGTAAAATAAAAATTTTGGTCTTAAAAATTTTGGAATACTCCCAAAACTGCATAAAATTTTTTAATAAAAATCTGATGATTTGGGTAACATAGACCACTGAATTTGAAAAAGTTGACAACCTAAATTGGACTGGTAAGGAAAATGATGAGAGATACGAATTCTATTTTAAAGAACACGTTTTGAAATTGAACATTCAAAGGAGGGATCTCCGAAGAGGGACCTCCGGAGCGAGTCCATGTGGTTCCTCCGGCTCCGGAATATTTTTTCAAAATCCCTCTAGCTCCGGAACCGGCTCCAGCTGCGAAAAAATCGTCCGGAGGGGACCCTCCCTCCGGCTCCACTCTAGGATCCCTGGGTATACGCGTAAAACCTGTTCACATAGGTAGCTAGGTACTAAGTAGGTAGGTAGATACCTCATATCTCGTAAGTAAATTAATAGGTAAAGGCTTGTAAAATGTAAGGTGTTAGATGTGACAGGTCGACAGCCCCAGCCGGCCCTGAGCCCAGCACCATTTGACGAAAGGACGTGTTGCTGCTGTTGGGCTGGCGGCGGGACGTGGGCAGCGGCGCGGCGTACACGATGTAATGAAGAAAACCCATCAATATACATTAGACTCTGATGGTATTGTATGCTTGCGAGGGTCGACTTTTATCCGAGAAGAATTTAATTTAAATGTTTTTAGCGGGGCTGCAGAAAAAAAAAGGCCAGACTATAAAACGTAAGCGTCGACTTTTTCATCTTTTAATGTGAAAACGAAACTCGTACTGGTGAAAAGTCGCTGTCTATGAAAAACCTTTCCGTATTTTTATCTATATACACAGTGAAATGCGTTCCAGAAATGGTGTTTGTTTTTTGACTAACGCGTATTTTACATTTTTATTTTTCATTTACACCTTTTTATTGTACACAGGTAGGTGAACCAAGTATTCGATTCAAGGTGTGATTATGTTACGAGTAGGTAACTGTAACGGTACTTTTTTCGGTTCCGCTTGCTTCTAATCGAGTGAATTGGTTCGTTTTTTACATTTTTTTAGTGATATAATTGCAGGCTCGTGCAGATGTGTTAATTAGTCGAATTTCGATTTTTCGTGGGTGCTATCTTGCTACGCTAAAGTGGCTTTGAAATACTCAATTATATGGGTTTAACCATATACTCATGTGAAGTGGACATAGAACTGCTTAGAGTTTCCCAACTTTTACCGACTTTGTTGATTTTTTCATTCTACAACAAGTTGCGAAAATTAAATTGAAAAAATATTTTACAATATTTTCCCCCTGGATTCCAAACGTTATCTTCAAAATCCTTTACTTTTCGTGAAAATTTTCCAATTTGGTTCCTTTGGAGGAGAGGGGTAGATAAAACAGAGGTTAGAACGAATTCTCCGGGGGAAAAATTCAGCTTCGAATTCGCAGAACATCACTTTTTTGGATTCAAATCCGGATTCGAATCAGACTCAAATTAATAGAAGGAGTCATGAGTCGTGAATTCGAATCCACGAGTCCATTATTTGGGAAAACATTGACGAGCGGAATAAACCAATGTGTCCACTCAATCTCAGAAATGATTTTCCTTGAATTTTTTAGGATTTACAGATCAATTTGTCGAAATTTAATTTTCCAGACCTTTCAAATATGTTATTCTTTAATGTTGGAGAATGGGATGGTTTTTTGGATGATGAAATTGTGCAGAAGAATGATTTAAAATGCTCAACATTTTTTCTTTCAAATCATTACATCTTACAAGATATTTATAATCTCTTTTTCTTGACCACAAAATCGGCCTGAATTCAATTTTTAAAATTTTTGAATATTCTCAAGTCTCAAAATTCAATTATTACTTCGAAATTTAACGCCGCCCCCCCCCCAGAATAAACTATGTACCTTGAATTTATAAATTCCACGAACAACTGATTTTCGGCTTGACACAGTATAGCCGAGAGACGCGGGGGCGAAAATTTTTGTAAAAAAATCTTCAAAAGTTGAAAAATCATCTCCTTATAAAGTTTCCCAAAATGTGACCAGAAAATACGAATTCTCTTCCATTCTTTTTCAAAATAGTGATCAGGAGCATCATAGAACTCCTTTCTCATCAAATACGGTAATACGTGTTGGAAAAATTTCTGAAGAAAGAAAATAATGTAAATAATTCTCGAATTTTTTGAAAACTTGATATGTACTTGATAAATCAATAGACAAGAATATCATTTTTTTTTTTTCACATTACGAATTCATGATCAACAAAAAATGATGAATACTACGAGTAGAAATATTTTATTCTGAGTAGAGCGAAGGAAAAATGTTTCAATGAAAAAGCCAAAAACTTTAGATAATTTACTCTTCTGGATTTTTAAAAAATTCCAGCGGAAGCGGAGATGCCGGAAATTTCAAAAATCGCTTGAGTTTTTCAGACTGTCCAAATACCCTGACTTTCCCAGTTTTCTCGGCTTTCCAGAGAATAGACACCCTGCTCAAATACCTAGTCTAGGCACATAATTGTGTTTTTGGAGAAAAATTCCTCGATTTGAAAAAGTTGGAAATCGAAAATTGAATTAAAATCCTGACTCGATGCTTTAGACAGATATCAATTACCAAAGTTGATATAGGTACCCCCAAGTACAAGTACATAGTAGTACAAACATCTACAATTCTACATACATACATTAAGGGTTGTTGCTTTCGATACAGAATTCACTTTATCACACGCAGTCGTTTTACCAGCCGATGAAGTCGAAGATGCTTTTCTCACCGGAGCAGACGTGGAGAACGAAAGCTTGCGGAAAAACATTGAGAAAAGGGGGACGAGTAGTACAGCATGGTTCGGTCCTCGATTAGGAAGAAAAAAACGATCGGTGAATTTGGCGGAAGACGAATTCGCCGATACGTCAGACAATAAATTGAATTCGAATCGTAAAATTAATACAGCGGACGATACGACGAACGTGGCATTCTTGCTTAAAAACTATCCTTGGCTTTTGGTTCCCGCATTGGGCGATGGTAAGTTTTTCAGTAGGTAATACGGATGTTAGTTTAAAATAAATATGTGATCCTCATCCAGGACAAAACAGATCCTATGTGCAAAAACACGTTTTCAAAATAGGAGCTTTCAAAGTTTACAGAGTGATTCTGATAAAAAAAAATTCTTCGCCTTTATTGTGCAATTAGTTCATTGAGAGTAATTTTCAGCTGTTTTTCAATGTGTTTTGCAGGCATTTTCCCCAATTAAATTTCACATTTTTGCTCATTACAAATTCGATTTTCAACTTCAGGACTTAAGGTTGGTTTCTACTTTATTTCATGGTTCCAGGGAATAAAATTCTGCAAAAAAGTGAAAATTGAAATTTTGACACAAGAGGTCGGTTTTATCCAATGATAGAAAACTAAAATCGAAACTGGAACTGAAATCTGAAAAAAAAACTGACTGAAAAACTAGAACTAGACTGAAACTGAAATGATGAGAACTCTGAATTCTGAAAATTGGGAGGGCTCAGAGGTCTCAAGCCCCTCTCTTAAGCTCAAAAAAAAAATTGTTGCAAATAATAAAAAAGTTGATTTAATGCTTTTCAAACAGTATTTTTTCAAAAAAAATTTTTCTCTTGCTTCGCTCAGGCAATATTTCAATATTTATTTCAGAATTTTATAATTTTTGACTCATTTTCCAGTCAAAAATCACAGATTTCTCAATAAATTCTCAATTTGTTAAAAGAAATGAATGATTTTCAACTGATAGATCGGTAAAAAATGACTCATTTGAAATTTGATTTTTTCCTCTTCTTTAGAAAATTTAGACGCGCAATATTCAATTCAAAATAATTTTCTGCTAGAAATTGAAAAACAAAAATGACCTCTAACGAATCTTTGAAATTGACGTAGAAAAGTGAATGATTATTTCTCAAATTTTACCCCAGAAATCTTTCATGTTGAGCTTGAATATGAAAATTGAAAAAATTGCACTTTGGAAGAAGAAAAAAAACAATGAAGCTGTACAATTTTGGCAGAAAATTTCAGATTTTTTTCATCACTCAAAATTGTTAAAAAATGGAATTTTGGAACTGGAAAATATTGAGAACTGGAACTGGAATTGGAAATTTGAAATTTTGAGAAATGAAACTGGAACCAATATCATTTTAGTTTTTCATCACTGGTTTTGCTCTGGAGTGTCACATATCAATGTGTACTTAGGAAGTTTTTAAAATTTTCGAGCTTTCCGCCAGCTTAATTCTGATTGGTTATTCACAACCAATCAGCGTCAACCTGATGAATTATGGTTGTTTTTCAAACAAAAAGCTCGAAAATCTTCGATTTGGAAATATAAAAAAAGGGTTACTTAATGTCTTTTATAAAATTCGAAATAAATAACACCATCGGTTTTCTCGTGAAATTTCATTTCAAAAACTGTAATAAAAAATGTTCCTAAATATAGATTATGGTTGAATATGTACCTAATACCTATACCCATCTATGTATTACAAGTACTACCATTGTTATTATTCCACAGAATATCTATCGAAACGTCAAGTTATGAAACCGCGACTTGGACGCGGCGGTAATACGTGGTCGGACGACGATGAGAAAATGATAAAAGCTCCTCCTTTTTTACCGAGATTGGGTAGACGCAGTTTAATTCCGCTAAAACCACGCCTCGGTCGAGCTGGAAATAATCCAGAAACGGCGGTGTTCAAGCCACGTTTAGGTCGCAACCCTAATTTCAACGAATTTACCGAGTATATCGCCGCAGCCGACGGTAAACATCATTATTACTTATTACCTACACCCGTTAAATTATCTAAGTAATCTAATTTATTGTACGCATGGCCCAGATACTTGAGCATTTTATACGTATATTCGTCTCGAGTCGGAGTCATGGATATCGAAATCAACTATCGTCTTGGTGCTTTCATATCTAATTTTCCAGTATCGATATCCGAGTTGGGTGTTGGTAGAAATTTTGAAAAATATGAAGTCAAAATTTTCTTCAAAAATTGAAAATTGAAAAAAAAGATAATTTTTAAAAATACCTACATACTTAATTGGAATCGAGTTGGAGGAAATTCGAAAAAATCGAAAAAAGAAAATTCAAGGTACGAAAAAATAATATTGAAAATATTTCAATTTCTTCAATTTTTTTTTCAATGCATGAAATTTTTCTAGTGATTTTTCAACCATTCAAACAAAAAAATGTTTTTCTTGGGCGTTGAAAATGCTATTTTTTCAAAACTACGCCCTCGCTTTACTCGGGCATAAACCAAATAATAATTACGTGTTTGAACAAAGTATTCGAGACAATAATGCAAAATAAGGCTCCCTTTTTTTTCGCTTCCCCTGAATTCCTTTTCGTATTCCAAGTCGCCATACCACTATGTACCCTTCCTCAAAAAATGCCCACGAAGTGACTGAAAAGTCTTCAAGTGAAGACTCAAATTCTAAAGCGACGTAAATCTGAAATTCCGACATGAGAAAAAGGACATTCGTCAAAAATTTTCAGATTATATTCAAGCTACTTTTCTTATACATACAATTTCTGGACTTGGGCCGTTTTGAAATTGAAGTCTTCAGTCTTCACTTGATTTAACAAAAAATTTTCGTTCACTGGATATTCTCACGAAAAATTGTCATCCAGATTTTTTTTCAATTCGAGGTTTATATCCCAAAGGGTCGCCATCAGTGACGGTCTGCGATTGCCTTTCAAAACTACTCCTTTTTCAAGCTTACAGAAATTTTGGAATTTGAGGAGGTCATTCGGACGATGAAAGATGAGATAAGAGAGAAAAAGGGACGTCATTACCTCCGTTTGAAGGCAGTTGAAATTTAAAAATAAAACAAGGAACTATAGAAAATAATTCTAGTTGAACCGATCTTCAGAAGAGAAAGGAGTATTTGGTATTCAATTCTGGCCAATCGTACAAACAGAAAGAAAACAAGAGGAAAGAAATAAAACGAACTTTTGGAGATCACATCGATATTTAAAAAAAAATCATCTCTCAATCTGCCAGAAGTAGTACTCTTTAAAAATAATCAAAATAGGAATACCACATCCACGCACGTACTATGTACGTCTATTCAAGTAGGTATATTGGATAGACAAGTCTTAGGTGTAGTACTTATTTTTAAAACTGTACAAAAAAATTATACCTACAAGTACAGGTACATACTGCATATATTACGCGTCAACAAAAACGAAAAACAGCAAACAAAATTTCAAAAAAAGGAAAAAAATAAAATAAAAACAACGAAAAAATAACAATTGCTAGAATTATACTCGATACGCTTACTCAAAATTAACCAAAAAAAATTGAACTTGCGCGTTAATTTTTAAGAAAAAGAACTCGACAGAAGTGTCATGATAACTGCTCTTGTTTCAATTGAAGAGCCCATTCGTGCTGGGGCCAACCAGTTCTGCCCTTACTTTTCTTACCGTTATTTTCTTCTCGACGTGTTTGGGTACTGTGCGTAATATCCGAGCTCACCTACGCAAATTAATAAATAAAAATTATAATGGTAATGGCACGAGTGATCGACTTTATAGATTTAGAAAGGTAAAGGTAGATGAGTGACATAGGCTCCTGAATCTCGTAAAAATCTACATTATTAAGACCACGATTGATAATTTTTTAAATGATTTTTCCAGTGTAGATGTCGCGAATGCGAGAGCTTCGTTGAAAGCCAGTTATCTCAAAAATATTACACTTTGCTGCATACAATATTACGGATTACTTTGAAAATAGAGAAGCAAACAATAAAAATAAGTATAAAATAAATAATTACTGTTCTCAGTTACTTCGCAACACTAAGTAATTTCAATATTTTCGAGTTGATTTCTTCCCCCCTCCCCACCGAAAAAAAGGAGAGAAATGTATGGATTGATTTTGGTACGTAACATTGTGGAACGAAGAAATATGTATCTTTTTTTTATTATTTATTGAAAACGTTTATTATCTGATAAGTTGTTCAAATTAAATTCTAAGTGCTACATACTCATACGTTTATAGGTAATTACCTAAATGTAAAAGTGTGATCATGTTTTGTTAAATTTATCTAGATTACTTGTACCTAAAAATGAAATGTAAATAAATAAACGTTCATTCATTCGTTTACGACGGTTCCGATATGCACATAACAGGTTGTCTACCAATTTTGGATACCTAATCGAAATTTGCGACTTTTTCGAGACTTTTCACGCCGTGCTCCAAAATTGCCCAAAAGACACCTCCTCCTCCCTCTTGGCGTACACTCGTTCTAAAAGAAATTTCAAACACTTCTCAGTCCCTCCCTCCCTCGCAAGTACCTCTCTTTTCACAGGCTGGGGTCGCTGATAAGACTTCGCTGATTCTGAACCTAAAATTCAGGGGAAAAATTCATGGGAAGTAAGAGGCACTAATAGGTTATCAATAGGCATCGACGGTTTCGAACATAATTTTTTTGGGGGGGGGATGAAGTTCAAAATAGTAGAATAAAAAATTCGAAATTGTCGACTGAAAATTCAAAATCACATTTTCGGTGATGATTACAACAAAAACAATATGAAGCAACATCATGGAGAGGAAAAAACAGAATTTTTAGAGATCAGCGAAATAAAAACTTGAAAAATGGGTAATAATATGCTTAAATTGATGGAAGTATTTCCAGTTCTGAACAAAGCGAGGAGAGAATATTTTAGAAAACCTCGAATTCAAAATACAATAAAACAATGTTCCAAATTGATAAATTGGCATAAAAAAAATTGTTAGGTACTTTTACGATAAAATTGTTGAAAGAAAAATACGATCAGGCCGAACGCAGCGAGGCCAAAGCCTTAATAAATTTGATTTTGAAACGTCGAAAATAGATTTTGTAAAAGAAGAAATCCAAGTTGAGTAATAATACTGGCTGAATAATTTCGAGAAAAAATATCAAAAAAATTACTTTCATTTGGTTCATTTTGAAATCAGGAAAGGAAAAGTTCAATAAGGTCGAGCATATCTAGTGAGACCGAAATTTTTGAAAAATTCTGATTTAGGGAGTAAGCAAACCCATTACGAATTACCAAAAGACCTAAATTTGATAAAATTTCCAAGATTTTGCCGGATTTCCGAAAATTAGCTGGAATTGCAAACTGGAAATTGGCTGGGGGAACTACTTCCTTCCCCCCCATCACACCCCCGAGTACAGGTATAATGTGATTATCTGACCCCAGTGAAACGAGAACGAATTCATTTTGAAAATTCATAAAAACAACAAAAAGAAACGAATTTTCAAATGATTTCTCCTTCTGAAATTGAAAAAAAAATCCCAGTAAAATCACAAAAAAAAAATTCTACCACTTTTTACAATTTTTCAAAAAATGGATACAAAATAGGTAACAATTTTTTCAAAAAAAAAAAAACGAAAATATTTTGAAAATTCCAATCTGTTGGTATCAAATCTCTCCGAAGAATCCATTTTTCGCTTTAAAATATTCCGTTGTTGCTCGAACGAAGCAAGGGCGAAAATATTTGATAGGTAATTTTGGGCCAATTTCTCGACTTTTTCGCGATTTTTGAGAATTTTCCCTGAATGAATTGTAATTTGAGAAAAATTCGCGACATTTGCGACCGAAATCTGAATTCGTGACTAACATCCTGATACATATTAGTAGGTCCAGAGCAAGGGGCATTAGGAACGATTTTTTTTTCAAAATCGCAGGCTACACCTGTACCTAATACCTATCTATTTCCAATTTCCATGCATTATGGGTACAGAAATTTCAGATAATAGAATTTCCCACGACCTTTTTCTCATCCCTTCTCTTCTTAAAATGTAATCAAATTGTACCCAAACAGAGTAATAAACGCTACGCAAAGTGCGGGCAACATTAGTAAAATGTGAGAAATAAAACAGCAAATTCTAAATTCGAGCATTAAGTAGATAAATACGATTTCATCTGTGCGCGGTAGGTACTCATGGTGAAAAAAAAATTAAGAATAACACATCAAGTGCATTAAACAAATGAAATAATTTCGCGACAATCAAATTATCCTTTGGTTTATGGGTGACGTTTTGAAAAAGCTACAGCAGCCTGTAACAGGGTAGAACATATAACTTGGCTGCTGACACCCTTCTATACGCAATATTAAGTACCTTTTCGGCATACCAGGACCAGACGCCACCCAACCACCCGGGTACCGCGGTTATTATGGGTAAAAATTATTGTCGGCACCATTTAGGTGCAACAAAGTAACCTGCTGCGTGCACCATGCAGTAGTCACTGCGATATTGTCGACTTGTCGAGTTTAATGGATTATACGTATAGACATAAGACTAGACATATTCGATGTTAGTTTTTGTGTATTTGTTTGAGGTTGATGTGAAGTGAGTAGATTTTTTCTTTGAAATGGTATCTTCAGATTTGACAAACGTTGGTCAAGTTATAAATATTCTTTAATTTTTAGAAAATTATATAGAATTTTGAATAATTTCCAAGTATTTGGAAATTTGCGATTAGTTCTAGAAAAATTGTTTAAAACTCTTGGAAATTTGTCCAACTTTTCGTATTGTTTTTCCGGAGAAATCGGGAATTGATTGAGAAATCAGTGATTTTCGACTGAAAGATCAGTGAAAAATCATTAAATTTCGATGGAAATCATTTCACTGATTCTCAAAAGCAAAATTTTTGGAAATGCCGATTCCGATCCAAAGAGTTCTACGCTAATTATAAAAAATAGAATGACTAAAATATTGCCCGAGCAAAGTGAGGATGCTTTTAAATTAAACAATCAAGAGAAAAATTCGAGCCTCCTGAGCCCTTCTTGGGTGCCCTCGTAAAATACCCAAGTACATAAATACCTGTACACCTGTGATAAATATCACTAGATTTGATAAGATTTTTTAATGAAAAGTCGGATTTAAGTGGGATTTGAGCACGATTTAAGTAGGACTTTCTAAAATTAAAAATGAATAAATTTGATCATGAATTCGAGCTTGTGTAAAATAAAACCTAAATTTCGACTACCAGTAAATCTGCTGATGTATATCATAACGCCTGACGAAACAAACCCGATGAAGCTATGCAAAAGCGCATTATTCAACATTGGATACGTTAGTATTATAGATTGAAGTGTTAAATTTTCGAAAAATCTGGTATTTAAAATGGTCAACTATTGTTGTATTCAAAAATGTCAAAACACAAGCAAGCTGATCTCCATGCATGGATTCCCAAAAGATGAGAAAGTGAGAGAAAATTGGATTTCTTCTCTTGTAGATATATAGTAAAGGATTATTCAAATTATATTTCATTTTACAGCTCTACGAAATTAGGATTGAAAAAGTTGGCAGAGAAGATTTGAGAAACGAAACTCAAAGTAATGTAAGAAGTGACGCTCATTTTTCGGAACATCAGCGAGTTCCAAAAGTCAAAAAAATGAATAAATTTTACCATAAAAAAAATGTTATCCAAAAAAATGAATAAATTTTCCATAAAAATAAATTTTATCCAAAGGAAAAACTCCTTCGATCAAATCTAAAAGCTGACAGCTTCCCTTGCTTGGGTAACAATAAAAAATGTTCACTTTATTCCAACAAAAATGCATGTAATGACGCAAATTTTTTTTTGCTCCCACGTTTCTCATTTTTCTTCTTTCCGGAGAATTTTGCATTAAAATTTTTGGAGAATTTTCAAATTTCAAAATGGTAACACTATGAATTATAATTCCACTAATTCGTTTATTTTATTTCGTAGTCTTTGGTTGAAAGTTGTGAAAAACGTGATGAATGTAATTCATTGAGATATTTTTTCGTGAAAAAAAAAAAAAAAAATTAATTTCAACACACAGCCCCTCACTCTTGGAAAATTATCGATAATCATTTTTGCCAATTTTTAACAACCCTAAGTACTCTAACTTGAGGTTGAAAAAATGCGAATCGCGAAATTCAACGTTTTTTTGATTTATTTTCAACAAATTCAGATCTCATTTCGAGCCAACAATTTTTTTGTTCCAAGAACGCAAGAATGAAGTTTGATAGGTTAGGTACGATTTTCAAGAAAAATAATAAAAATCATTTACGCTTGATGAGAACATTTCCTAAAAGCGGCCATTATCAGATTGAAATTTTTGTATTAGGTACCTCACCTATAAAGTATAAATAAATGAAATACCGGATACTCGACTCACCGTATCCAATCGATGATGAATTTGATTCAATTTAGCGACGTTGGTGCAATACGCTGAAAGATTGGCGCTTTTACGGGCGCTGTGATTGGATAAATCGGCCTTGAAGCTTTCGATAGGATCGTTGCTGCTGAGGACATCTAGCAAATAGCTGATGTAAGACGTAGCCAATCTGAGTGTTTTAATTTTCGACAATTTCGTATCGGACGGAACGTTCGGAATGCAATCTCTCAAATCGGCGAACGCGTTGTTTATACTCTGCGTACGTCTTCTTTCCTTTTTATTGGCCGTATTACGCTTTTTCACCACCGGCACAGCGCCGGTGCCCAACTGGTTCGCGGCTGTGTCCGGTACCGGCGTCGCTGCAGCTTCTCCCAAAACAGGCGATATCCTTTTTGGTTGACCCAAGACGTAGATTTCTTGGTCGTGGTAATAGTATCCCTCATCGGGGCTATTGGACTGCATGTAGACGGCGGCCGTTGTCGCCGATTCGTTAAAATTGCAATCGTATTTCGAGTTTGGAATGTTTTCATCGCCGGATACGTATTGCGGTTGGCACGAGACGTAGTTTTGCGCCGCAGGAGGAGAATTGTAAAATAAGTTGGAACAGACTGCAGATTCGTCGGCCAGGTTATATATCCGGTTCGAGTTCGGAATCGAAGATTTATCGTTCGTTGGTAAGTAATGTAATTTTTCGTGCATCGAACCATTGGTCAAACACGAAGACGAAGAATCAGAGTACTTCAAATTTGGAGTAGCTGAAACATAGTCGATCAAATTACAGTGGAAGTCCGATTATCCGGATAATCGAAAGTGATCACTTTCAAATTTTATCAAGGAAATAGAATTAGAATTTCATAATAGGTATCTAGCAAGGTAGCAATATCAATTTAGAAGTAAAATTTTGAACCGAAACAAAAAATAGAACCAAAGTACATCATACAACCACACCTCATGTTCAAAAGTTTAGGTTCTTGCAGGTTTATTTTTTCAATTTTGGCAAATTTATGAAAATTTAAAATTTGATCTAATCAACGAAAAATCTGAAATTCAATGTTTACCCTATTTCGACCTCTTATATCGATTTGAAGCGGGTTTGAAAAGTTTTGGAGCTTCCAGAAAATTTTGAAATTTTCAAGGTGCTGAGAAAATTCAAAAAAAATTGTTTGTATGAACATCAGCTTTCATAATTGCAGGCATCATAGTGAAATTTTGGGGGAAAAGTAACTTTTGTTTAGTAAGCAAATTTTGGGGGAAAAAGTAATCAATAAATCACAAAAAAGTAACAAAAAACTCATTTTCAACTGCAAAATTAAAAAAAAAACATGCATTTAATCTAATGAACACATACTTTCGACTAATTTTATGTTCAGGCTTAAAATTTTATTTCGAGTTAAAATACCTTCCCTCTTCTTTCAATCTAAATGAAAAATTTTATTCGAAAAAAACTAAAATGTTTTCAGGAAAAACCGAAACAGGTCATTGAAGTTCAGAAATTTCGTTTTAAAAATCACCTTTTTTTTTTTCAAGGAATTTAATAATCAACTTCTGTTCAGTCCCTGCAAATATTTTTACGCAGCAAAATTTCGCCATTTTCAAACGTTTCAATATTCTCGAACAGTGATAAGGGCCGTTGCTCAGAAAAAGTATCGTATTTCATCATAATTTTGTAAAAAACGGCCAAAAAGACTCGGTTAATGAAGAAGAATCGGATACGATTTTTTTTTGGTCGAGTAATCACGAAATCGGATAATCGGATGATCGAACTTCTATTGTATTCATTTCACGAATTCTGAATGACAAATTCCAATACTTTAGATTTAAAACGTGTAGGTAACTGATTGTTAGTTCCAAAAAATTCAGCAATTTTCCAATTTTTCTTCGCTCCGAACTATTTTTTAAATGTGTCACATTTTCAAATTCAATAATTTCTTGAAAAATGAGTCAAATTTGAATTCATTTTTGCGAAGTTGTGAAAAATATTTTTGAATTTTTCGTATATTAGGTTGATTTACAGAAGCAAACTACTAGAGAGGCGGCCGCTCCTATTTACTGACAAAAATAGTTTCGTCATTTCTGCAAAACCCAGTTCATGTTCTCAAGACCTGCCTTTTAAAAAATGAATTTTTCAGTGGAATATAGCATCTTATTCGAAACAAAATTTTAGAGAATTAGAAAATTATTTTCTGCTTGACGTGACGTCAAAGTTTTTCTAGGAGTCTGTGTTTTTGTGGTATTCTCAAGTGAAATCGAAAATAAATTTTTGAATTTACCTATATGAGAATATCACAAAAACATCGACTCCTTGAAAAATGTTGACCACTTTGGGCAGAACAGAATTCAATTCTCTACAAATTTGATCCTTAAAAGATTTTTTCGTTGGAGGTTGAGTATACATATTCCGAGTATGTTTTCAATAAATAGATGATTTGATTTCAAATAATTTCAATAAGAAAATTGCTGGAAAGATGCATTCTCCACAAATTTTTGAAAATTTCAATATCACTCGATTCTCTGTCACTGTTGAGAAAAATAAGATGTTCTTGCGAGAAAAGTTCTGGAGGTTTTATTCCAACTTTGTTTTCAAAAAAAAAAAAAAAACAGATGAGCTTTGGGCTATAAATAAATACAAAAAAATATTTTTAGGAAATCACTCTTATGTGAAAAGTTGTTTTTCACAGCTTGCGTGGTAATTTAGAAAAAAAAACTCTTTTCGGTTCAAACTTCAAACACGATGAAAATAATTAGATACCTATTCAAAGTAACACGAAAAAAAACTTACCTGAATTTGAAAATTCTGGTAAAAAAACATTATCATCGTAGAATGACGACTCTTCAGTGTACCAGTTTTCTTCTCGTTTTATAAACCTAGCACCGCAATGGCCACTCGCCATAATATCTTATGTAATAAATAATAAATTTCAATCTTTAAAAAAAAACTAATCACACACTGCTCGTTGGCTATCCGAATAATATCGTTATGATTATGCACGGATTAATTTTTACACTTATTTGCTCAAGCGAACTATATGACAGAGAAACTTCACGATGAGATTATGATACAATTTTGATGAGCGTGGTATACACAAACGAACTGAGTGTCAAGAGAAACGCCCCCAACGCGTCTCTTTCTAAATCATATTTAGCACCTCCTCCATTTTTAACTTATTTTAGGTATTCTTTTCTTATTTCGTGCCGAGTCGAATTGGAAAACATTTTCCAAATAGGCTAGAAAACCATACGCTTTGTTTTCACATCCTATATTTTCAATTTAAAATTTTCTAATTGAGAAGAATATTTTTAAAGAAAACATAGCTTTCAGAAGTTTAATATCTTCAGTAAAATTCGTACTTTTTTCCTACTTTCTGATTTCCAAAAAAAACGGCATTTCTTGATAAGCTCCTTTTTTTAAAAATCAATATTTTTTGAAAATTTTACTCAAGATTGTCTCGAAGTCCCCTAATAAATAAGGGTGCTTTTTCATTTGAAAATAATCCATTTTTCTGGGCTAGAAGGGAAGAAGATTCATACCATAATTTTGGAAATGAATTGTGTAGAGTTATCCACTGTTCCCAAGCGAAACCAGGGTGAAAATTTGTGATATTCTCAAATTTTCTCAATTTTCCTCCTCTCCCAAATTCAAACTTGGGAAAGTTAGGACCAGAAGGGATTGAGTAGGTAAAAATAATCCCAATTTTCCCAACTTTTCGCACCCCAGAGTTGGGCTGAGGAGTTGTCCCCCCTTTCCCCCCTAATCATCGCATCTACAATATACCCTATTTTCGATTTTCCTAATTTGATTGAATTCTTCAATTTTTTCCGTCACATATTCTTCAACAATTCGATAATTGATGTTCATTGGATCATTTTGTCCTGATTAGAGATAAATTTTTGCTTTGGATGCTCTGATTTTGCTCATTTTTTTTCCTCTAGTCATAAAATATTAAAATTTCTTGAGGAAAAAGATGAAAAGAGAGTAATCTCAGGAAAATTTTCCAGCGGTGAAGAAAACCTTTGGAAATAACCCAGAATTATCAACCTTAAGAACCCATAACTACGGATAATCAAATTTATTCACCTATTTCGTCGATTAGCACACATTTTTCGAAATTTCTAACTTCAATTTTTCTCAAAAAATTTTAAGATTTGAACTCGAAGGTACGAATTTTGTAAAATTGTAGATACTTTAATATCAATCGATCGAATATCTAGGTCACCAATATGGGTAATCCGCAATTGTTGGTAGTTCTAAGGTTTCATATGAACCATTTCTGGGAGTTTTTTTTCTGGCGCTGGAAAAATTCCAAAATTTCTACAGGCTTCAAAAATGTTCGAAACCATTTCTAATCGTTTTGGGAGGTCGAAAGTGGAGCAGGTAGGGATGTGTTTCGTTGATTAGATCCAACTTTAAGAATTCCCAAGGGTCATCAGATAATGTATTTCATCAAAAATTCGTCAAAAATCGAGAAATTAATTTCAACACCTGAAATTTCGGATATGGAGTCTTCTACGAGATATTTTTTATTCACCTATTTTTGTTTAAATTCAAAATTCCATTTACAGAGCTGAAATACCTTCCTTGTATGAATAGGTACCTACTTATTTACCTCCGTTCAACTATAGTAGATGATCTAGATATCGGATAAGTTACGATGGTTCCGCTTTGGCGCCAAATCATTTATAATTTTTGGTTCAATTAGGTTTCTAACTATAAGTATGCTCGAAACATTCCCACCGATTCGTCGGGTCTCCCACTGCCTCTCTTCCTCTTGATGATTCCTTTTAATTCTCCATTTTTTTTTTTTTCATCTTCTTTCATTATCATTTTTTCCTCGATACATATTTCTTTGAAACACCGTTGTAGTGTCGTAACGTATCTATTAGAAAAGTTACGATCAGACTAAAATAACAGTTATGGGCGATGTCTGGTTTTTAATACGTTAATAGCCGTAATGAAAATCAGAAGAATAAACAAAGTAATATCCACACGATATTACGATATAGTCGAAGCTGGGCTGAGAATAAGCAGTACACGCTATACGCTGCATAATTATACATAAAAGGGTCTCAAAATTTCGTAAAAATATATATTTTTTTACAAATTCGAGGTCGTCGATTACGAATCCGAAGTTGGTTTTACGCTTATATACCTAGAAAATCTCGAATACTAAGACAAAAAATGGTCAAAACTCGAGAACGAAGGTCTGGCGGCCAAAATTGACCTCGGATTCTGAATCAGCGATCTCGAATTAGTAGATTGCGACTGCTATCTTGAAATTTTTGAAAATCATCAAAAAACATCGAACTTATCTTTTCTAGACTTTTAAAATTTTCTAAACTTGAAAAAAGTTTTCAAAACTCCCCAATTTTCCAGCCTTGAAATTCCTTGGGTAATTTATTAACTTTCAAAATTTTTCGATTTTCCAGACTTACAAAATTCTCAGATTTTTCGGACTTATTAATAAATTCTTCGATTTCTCCAAAAATTCGACTTTCAAATTTGCTGATTTTTTCATACTTAAAATTTCTTAAGAAGTGGACCTTACCCTCTTCTTTGATTTTCAAGCCAGATAATTTTTTGCTCTCAATGAGCGTCCAAGGTGGCTAGAAGCAAGATGGTATCTGATCCATAAGATTGGTTGCATTTGAGAAGATGGAAAATACATCTAATGCACCTACTTATATAAAACAAAAATACATTTTTATCAGACTACATCAAGTAATACGCCAACATAGGACCCACTTAGAAGGAAATGTGTTTTATACGTTGGAAGCCTCCGATCCCAATAAAGTGATCTGTAGCAGGTTGAGGAAGTGCTTACCACTAGGTGACTACTATTACGGGCAAGCATTTGTGAACACGTGTCTCGACTGTTTGTACGCTATTAAAATACAATCAGACCGAAGGAATACCCGCTGGGTGGTATTTATCACTTTTGTATTTTACACCAAAGCACCTAGCGACGACCTAAAATACTAAGCGAGATAAAAAGAATCCACAATTCTCATTTTTTTGGTCACGACTCAATTTCCAAAAATTTTTTTAGTAGTTCTGAGCAAGGAGGGAAAAGAATCCATGACAGAAAAATATAAAATGGAGAAGCAGGGCGAGGGGAGAGTGAGGATTGCAATTTTAAAAAATGATTCAATTTTTGGATTAAAATTTAAGCCTTTATAAGAGAGATTAGGCTGGTTAGATACAAAATCACGATAATTCATCTGCACATACCCACAAATGAATTCGGAATTGGGGCGTATATCCGAATCCCAACGGATTATAATCAACCGCAAACTAAACTGATAAAGATAATTCACGTTAAACTACTGATAAGCCAAACTCTCGGAGGAACATTACACACGTAATTATGTACTTACATTTGAGAGCGAAAAATTAATCAAATTTCTAACGTATTTGAAAATAAAATAATAGGAACATGGTACAACGTTGATAATGTGACAAATGTTTGAAAATTTTACATCTTACGGTCGAAATACGAATTAAGGGGATAAAAGGTGAAAAATATGGTTGATTTTTGAAGAGGAGGTGGCGCGGAAAGAAAATGCGTTGACAAGAAACTATGTGTATATTTGTAAATGACAAATCCGTAGCAATATATTATGTGACGCCTCGTAAATGTTGGCTACGCGCGAGGTGGCGCCTCGTTTCGTCCATTTATTCAATTCCTGTCAAATTTTACATAGTACTAGACAGTAGAAAAGTTGAAAATTAATACATCGACTCTCCGAGTCTGCCCTAATTTCTCTCTGTTTTTTCGTTTTCTCACTGAGAGTGATCGTTTCTACGTCTAGCGTTTTGGCTTTTACGAGCGAAGATTTTCTCTAACATTATGTTATCAACCGACCCGCCGCGCCATTCTTCAGTATTCTATGTAATAAACCTTCGCGTCGTTATGCCTGATTCACAAGTTATTTCCTCTGTACCTGCTGTTGATTTTTGAAATTTTTTGGGTATTTGGTGGCGCCTGCGCCTGTCTGTATACTGTTCCGGAGTTCAAACCGTAGGTGACGACTTACAATCTGGGGGCACTTCATAGAGAAATTTTGAGTTGAAAGGTTGAAACAAAAATAGGTAGGTAAATCAAAAATACTCGTACTTCGTAAAAGATCCCATATCCGAAATTTGAGGTGTTGATGTTCTTTCATCAAATTCTGACGAATTTTTGAAATTTCAAAATCACTTCTCTATCCAGAAGAATAATAAAACTTGATTTAATCGACGAAGAAAATAAAATTTGAAAATAAACCCGATCAATCTCCTGAATTAATTGGAAGCGGGTTTAAAATGTGCCGTTGCCTTCAAAAAAAATTGAATTCTTCCCCATAAAAATGGTAGGTACAAATATTTTCAATGCTTATGATTGCGGATTACTCATATTGGTGACCTATGATCGATTAAAGCAGGTTTTTTTTTTCTTTTTAGGCTCTCAGGTATCGATTAATCATTGGAAAATCATAAGATTATTCCATTACTCAAAAAATTGATTTGAAATTCGTTATTTAGACAAGAAATACTCAAGTATCGTTTATGATTACCGCGCCCTTAATTTCAAAAATCGTGAGAAATCAGGGTGTCTAACAAATCTTCAAAATGCCAAAACAGGACTTTAGCAGGACCTTCAACAGGACTTTTTAAAAATCGGCTTCACCACTAAATGTCGACCCCCCTCCCCCAGAAAAATGATAAACAATTTTTGAAAAAGCAGCCCATGATTTCTCAGTTTTCTTGAATGATTGCATGAATTATATTGAAATGATTAACTACTCATTTTAAAAGCCATGTTGAAGAGCCTGATGGCTGTGCAGTTCAAGTTCACGAAACTGTGGCTCTTTTAGAATCGCATCCAAAATTGATACCAAATAATGACAAAAAAGAAAATCTTCAAAATATTTAATTGGTATAAATGGACGAAAACAGGGTTATTTCGAAAAGGAAATAGTTTATTTCACGAGGGAAGAAAAGCACGAGTCAAAAATTATTTTTTCTCCGAGTTCTGAACGATATTTCTTCTTATTGCGGGAGAAAAGCGCGAATTTTCAAGACTCGCGCGTTTCGCGAGAGAGGAAATCAGGTAAAGTAGCACTTCGTTCTCGCTATAAGAAAAATATGGAAATTCATTGAATCCGAGTGAAGCGAGGGTGAAAATTTTTGAAAAAAAGAGGTACCCAGAATCTGAAAATTTTTCAGTAGATAAAATTCGTGCTTTTTTCGTTTTTGACTTTCAAAAAAAACGAAACAGATTTGAAAATGCAATCGAGATCGTTACGAGTTCCATTAATGAATGAAAAGGACACTTTTTTACTTTGAAATATTAACTGTCTAAGCTGGAAAGAAAGAAATTGCATGGGTACTATAATTTCGAAAATAAAATTTTCGAAGAAAAAAAGCATTCAAAAGTTGAAATTTCTTCAGACATCCAGTATCATCTCTCCTCATCTTACACAGTACTCAAAAATTAGCTATTCATTTTAGCGAGTGGGATCTCAAAATTGTTACAAAACAGGACTTTTCACTGAAAAAGCCCCAAAACAGGACCAACAGGACCTGTTAAGACACCCTGGAAACCCAAGACGTCAGTGAATGAACTTGAAAAATCGTTGGTGTGTGTTGACCATTTTTTGTTTCTGAATTGTTTTTCTTGTGGTGCTACTTACCAAATGTACCCAACAAAAATTTTTTTTCCGAGTCCAAATACAATATTTTTGGGCTAGAAAATTTTTTGAAGGAAATTTTAATACTTGATTCGAACTTTGAATCTATCTAGTAGGTACTAGGTAGTAGGTACCTATTAGAACGTAGCATTTCGAGCCGAAACAAAAAAAAAGGAAAAAGTTCATTTCTTGGATATCTGAGAATTTTTCTAATTCCTATAGGTACCGAAAGAATCGACCTAGTATGTGTATAATTTCATGGTTTTCGATTTTCTCGCGGATCAGGGTTTCGCAAATGAGTTTGAACTTCACCAAAAGGAGTTTTTCTCGAAAACGTATTTTCGCGCACTAGATCGATTCTTTCGGTACCTTTGGTAAATTTGAAAAATTCTCCAAAATCCTAGAAATAAACTTTGTTGTAGTGTTTTCCATTGAATTTTTTTGGCTCAAAATGTTACGTTTTAAAGGGTGCCTAGTACCTACTACAGCTACATAGGTTCAAAGTTCGAATCAAATCTTTACGAATTACGGCGGTATAAATAAAATTCTAGTTGTTTATCGTATGAGTGCTATATCGTAAAACTGAACGCATACAAAAATAATATAAACATATCGAAGACTTGCTTGTACCTACGAGTTGCTACATAAGAAGTAAACTATTCTTTCGTTCTTCCGGTTTCCTTTACCTAAACATTTCTAGCTAATATCTTATTCAAGAATTGAAAAATCGTTTACCCAATAATTTCAAACAACTACAGCGCATGAGTCTATAATACAACACGACTTTTTCAACGGCCATCATTTACAGTAGTTTAATAAAGACACGGGTACTTTTATTCACTATGTTTCGCTGCAGTATTTCAAAATAATAATTTGTAGTTTAATTGATTAATAGAATGAATGAATTAAATAAAATATTCATTTTATTAAATTTTAAATATGAATTAAATGTTTCAATAAAAAAGTTGAATTATTTTTTAAAGACAACGAGACCCTAAAAATTGTATATTTTATATTTATTTTAATTTTTTTTTTCAATGTGATTTTTTAATTAGGTACATTGATTCGTTGACTTTTTGGTGATAGCAGAAAGAAGATGGCGAAAATAACTCAATTAGAGGGTCCTCTAATCTGATAGATTCGTTCCATTCGGGAAAAAATTAATTTTTTTATTCTTAAGTGGCTTCAAGTCTCAAGTAAAAAGGAACTTCGTTCAAATCGATCTGGTACAGAATTGAACCAGACGATTATCCAACGTGATAATCATTACAGAGATGATACTAAGAAACGTGAAATCAACAGGGACCTGATGAGGCTCCATCAAGTGAATTTTCGTACGAAAAATAATGGGTTAATTTTAGTAAGTTTTATTTTAGTCCAACTCGAGGTACAAACAAATGTAAAACTTCCAATTTTGAAAAAGTTCGAATTGACAAGCTGCAAACTTACGTATTTATGTACAATTGTATCTACATTTTTCAGGTGCCTACTTCTCACTGATGAGAAAACAATACTTATTTGATAAGATTACTAACATACGTGTTTCTTTTTAGAATTTTTTACTACCTTACAAGTAACCTATTCTATTTTTTTTTTCAGGAGTTGATTTAGCAAAGAATAGATATTCAGATTTTTACATAATTGAATACTATTAATTGAAATATTTCGAGCAGAAACGCACCATATGGCGAAATTCCACCACAGTCGTGTGGATCAGAATGATTTCAACAAATACATCGCCAACCAGATGGTGCGCCAGGGCAATCACCCCCTGGCAGAACTACTTCGACAAAGGAGACAAGCAGAACCGCGACGCGACGTCCTCGGCGTCATAGACATTTTTCGCCACCTTTTTGGGAGGCATAGTTTTCAAAATATTTCAAGTGAAGTTGAACTTTGAACTTTAATGGAGGAAAATGAAAGAAAAAAGATTTCAATTTTACTCGCACTGTACTTTGAATTGAAATTTTATAAATATTACATTTCCTCACGATTAGTGTGAATGAAGATCAAGATGGTATTTGTGACAATATTGATGATTTACAGTTATACTTATGCCAGACGACACGGACCCACCTATGCGATATTACACAAATGCAAAAGTAAGAAAGTAGTTTCAAAAATTATTAAATAATTGTATCTCAAAGAATAGATTTATATTATTAATATTTGAAAAAAATATTTTTGGTGATGAATAAAAATTTATGAATAAATTGAATTATATAAATTATGAAAAAATTAATTCAATATTTTAAAGTTAAAATAAATCAAATTATTAGATAGTTCATTGTGCTGAAACGCATTACGTGTTAATTCAACCCACGACAGGTAAAATCGTACGATCACAAAACGTTGTTTTCATCGAGTCGAAGGTGCACGGCGATTTTTATCCGAGAACTCCGGATACCAGTTAGCGAGCGCGAACCGGCACCCGGAATTTTAGGTAATTCACCATTAGCTTTAGGAAACAACAGCTTTCCGCCGCTGCCACCGCCGCCGTCGTGTGCCGAGCAGGGATTCTCAAAATGAATTTTTTTACATTTAAATTACTTATCGAATAAAAATAATGATTAAATTGAAGTATATGAAATTTATTATATCATTTAAATTAATTTCTTTTCGTTCTCCTACTCTTGCGTGTCAACGTGCAGTGCGAGATATTTGTTCCGCCCTTGGCCCTGGAAACGACGAACGAGGCGATCCGAGAAAATGGACTGGACCCTTTAAACGCGAGATACCTACAATTCACTGTAGATCCGGAAAATCTCAATAGCCGGAATCAACAGAAACGTCGGGCGATAAAGAAAGGGTTGAAACACCCACAGTTCGTGCGAAAATAAGTTAGTTATTCTACATTACTATCCGACCACGGATAGGTCGCAGTGGGTGTTAAACGTTCGTTGACTCGCCAAAATAATTTTGTATTCGAAAATTATTTTTGATTGTGTTTTTTCCCGAATTTGACGTTTATTACGAAGTATCGAATTTTTGTTTGTGAATATTTTTATTTTTTCTTATACCTGATATCGTCAAAGTATTTTGTTTGTCTTCTATGTTATCTTTAAAAATTAAATAAGTTAGCGTTCTTACAGTAGGCGTCGTGCACCTCAAGTAAATCGTCTATCGTGTTTAATTTTCATGTAGTTGTTTTCGTTATTTGTTATATTTTATGTGTTCAGTTTTTTACGTTTTTTACGTAGGCATCAAATTAATTTTTTTATTAAAATCTGAAGCGACATTTCTCTTTGCTATACAGTATGACACAAAAGTCTTGTCCACGAAAAACACTTCATGATATCCCGAAACTGAAAAGAGATATCGGGATGATTCAAACGGCAATATGTTCCTGGAGACAAGGACATTGAAGATTGATGGTCAAATTTTCAGTTCTACCTACAGGGTGTCCACAAATTGAGAAACCGGTTTTGGTTAAAAAATGGGGGTCTGGGTTTTTTATGGATTTGAAATCTACACACTGAGACGATTAAAATGTGATAATTTTTTTTCGAAACCGGTTCGAAAATTTTCAACCGGTTGTCAAAAATACTCCAAAAATCGAGATTAGAAAAAATTTTCCAAATGAAATTTTTAGAGTTTTGTACGCCAAACATTGTCAGTGAACTCATTTTTTGAAATTTCAACAACAAAAAAAGATATGAAATTTTTTTAGATTTTCAACGGTGCGGTGTTCAACATTCCTTTGAAAAAAATTTCATATCTTTTCTTGTTTTTGAAATTGTCAAGTTGCCGAGAGTGAACCAATTCAAAAAATGAGTTCACTGACCATGTTTGGCTTACAAAGCTCTACAAATTTCATTTGGAAAATTTTTTCTAATCTCAATTTTTGGAGTATTTTTGACAACCGGTTGAAAATTTTCGAACCGGTTTCGAAAAAAAATTATCACATTTTAATCGTCTCAGTGTGTAGATTTCAAATCCATAAAAAACCCAGACCCCCATTTTTTAACCAAAACCGGTTTCTCAATTTGTGGACACCCTGTAGGTAGAACTGAAAATTTGACCATCAATCTTCAATGTCCGTGTCTCCAGGAACATATTGCCGTTTGAATCATCCCGATATCTCTTTTCAGTTTCGAGATATCATGAAGTGTTTTTCGTGGACAAGACTTTTGTGTCATACTGTATAATTTTTCATTTTAAAAAAATACAAAATAAGGGTGTTTGGAATTGTAATTATTAAATGTTTTTTGAATTATTTGGGTTGATTGAATCGATAATTTTTTGTTTCAATGTTTTCATCTATCAGTTGGATAGAAAAAAAACAAAATTTAATTTGAGGTTTATAAATGAGCTGAAAATTCACTCCAAATGTTGAATAATTTCATTATCGTGGTCATTTTTGAAAAGAAAAGCTCGAATTCAGCTTCTCTGATTCATTTAATTACAACAAGTAACATTTATTTTATGATATTATGATAATGTTGAATTCAATTTTCCACAAATTTTATTCACAGGAATTTGATGACTTAGAGCAGCATAAGCTCCCTGTCGTTGGAAATCTCGCTGTAGAAATACAAGAAAATCGTAAAGGTAGAATCCAGTATCTTAATATACAGAACTACAATTTAAATGGGCAGAACCTTTATCTACTTGGGTCAAACAAACGATTATTTGGCCCAACAAAATAATCTATTAATCGTAGAAAGAAATGAATTTGCCACGCAACGAAACCAATTGGCCGCACAACTAAATCAATTTAGCAGTCCAGCAAAATCAACTCGGATTCACTTGCGGCTAATCTCTCGTCCATGAACGATTTCTAGTATTGGCTAAAGAAACAGCAATACTACATAACAACCACTATAACTGGTATAGAATGCCACCAAGCGTGCATAAAATTCTGTTACATGGAGCTGAATTATCAAGGGCAATACTTTCACCGATTGGATGTCAGAAGAGGTCCAAGAGTCATAGAATAAAATTGTAAAAAGCAAAAGAGAAAACATGCTTGTACAAAAGGTATGGAAGAAATCACTAGAGACTAGGGTGACCCTTATTTTAAAAATTCGATTTTTTTAGGTCCTACCTTCTAAAATCGTATGATGTCAATGCCCAACGAGTTGAAATTTGCATCCACGAACTCTTACCCACTCTATCTGAGAAACGATTTTCCCTGACTTTTCCAGGTTTTCCAGACCAATTTCTCGAAATTTTTCAGATCTTTCAAATATGTTATTCTTGAAGGATAGAGAAAGAGGGATGGTTTTTCGATGATGAAATTGTGCGGATGAATGATTTAAAATGCATAATGCTCGACATTTTTTAAAAAAATCATTACATCTTACAAGATTTTTAAAATCTCTTTTTTCTAACCACAAAATTGGACTAAATTCAATTTTTAAAAGTTCAATATTCACAGTCCTAAAATTTAAACTTCCTTCGAAATTCAATCCCCCCCCCCCCCCAGAAAAAAATGTGCCTCAAATTTATAAATTCCACTTTGGTGTGGCTCAGTAGACCGATGGAGAGTAAATGTCAATTATTTTAATGAAACATATAAATTTGATGGGCCCGAGCGAAGCGAGGATGAAAATTCTAGTAAAAAAAAATCTTTAAAAGTTGAAAAAACATTACTGTACACCCTCGTAAAGTTTCCCAAAAGTTGACCAGAAAATACGAATTCTCTTTCATTCTTTTTCAAAATACAAATCAATCATACTCTTTTCTCATCAAATTTCATTTAAAAATACGAACTTAAAAAATCTTCGCAGAAAGAAAAGAGCATAAATTATCCCCGAGCTTTGCGAGGGAAATTTTTTTGAGAACTTGATAATTCAATAGACAAGGCCTTCGCCCCTTCAAAGAAAGCGTTGATTACTTTGCGAGAAGTTCTTAAATATCGATTACTGCAATTCGTAATTTTTTTCTGTTTGTCTTAAGCTGGGGACTTCGGTTTTTAGCTCAAGTGTGGGTTCGCTGGCTGTTGTGTGAAGTATCTAACCTATTTGCTATTTTGAAGCAGTAAATTTGAAGCTGTTTCAATTTTCATCAGTTTCAGAGGCGATCAATGAACAAAAACGAATAAATCAACCATAAGACTGATCACTTGACTGGTTTACAACTTAAAAAAGTATCTCTCAAACCCATCACAAAAATCGGCGAGGAGCGGTTTGGCAATGTTGGGGCACTTAAAGAGATTCTCGCATTCAATTTACGATCCGCGAAATATTCTGCCGACTCGCTCGACTGTAAAAAATTGTCCAGTAGTAAATTTTCACTTTACTGTACCTATCAGAATGTTAAGTAAGGTGATTTTCAATCCACACGTGTTAAAAAGGTTATCTAAGTAGAGCATGAAAGGCATTCTGGCAAATGGTGATTCATATGTTTTTAAACGTTGACGTGAATATGACGAGACTGGGACACCTGCCTTTCCAAACGCAATAAAAAAAAATTAAATCATTATATAAATAAAACTAATGCTGTTATATGAGTGTAAAAAAGTCTACAATAAATTTGATGATTTTAATTCGATCAAGTATACCATATGGTTTCTCAGCAATTTTTCGAAATGGGACTACACTTAGTAAATGGAAACGTCCATTGGGTTACTCAAAATGCATTCAGAATTATATCGACGAGTTAAAAAGTACACCAAACTTGATATATCTACACGTGTGTGCATTTTTCCTATTTTTGCCCGATTCACCTTGAAAAATTAATATGTTACTTTTGTGAAAATTTTCCAACTCTCAAGTAATATAATTTAATCATCTGAACTTGTTGTTTTCTCACCTGACTGCATCCAATTTTGCACTGTATTGAAACAATATGATCCATTTTCCATGTAATTTCACATCAACAAGATTTTCGATTCAATACCTCGATGAAGTTTCAGATTCTACGATTCTACGACTTTCACTCGAATCCAAGGATTTGGGGAAACATTCGAGAACCAGTATTTCATCGATCTATGTATTCACAAAACCACGGCTATGACAAAATCACATCTGAGCAAGAAAATGAAAATTACGGAATGCTTCGCTGCATAAATGTACTAGATAGTCTGTTACATTATCAAATCACGTCGTTGAATCAATACTTTAGTAATCGTCGAGTATTTTTAAAATTTTCTACAATTTCCGGAGTTGCGTTCATTCATTATTGAAATATAATTACAAAAGAATTTCGAAATTTTAAGAAACTGGCAAGATACAGAGACGTATTTCCTCTGCCCATTAGCATTCGTATAAATACAATGTACGATTCGAGTTCATGATCATTCATCGTTTGTGAATAATTGTTTGTAGAACGTGTGTTCCATAATAAAACAGTATGATTAAAACAATTGTGATTGTGTTGATGGCGGTCGCCTGCGTTCAGGTAATCGATAATTTTCTGTTTACTATTTGTATAATTCGCGAAGGTGATTTTACCGAAAGTAATGAATCGTTGGTTTATTTTTGATCGGATATCAGTGGGAATTGTCTTTGATGAGTCAAGCTGCATCGGTAGCGAATCAAAGGCAACGGCGACAAGTTTTGCGGAGCAACTTTTTGGGTATTTCATTCGGTTCAGATGATGCCGAAGATGATGCTGAAGATGATGTTTCAGCTGACTCCGAATCCGTAGGATCAGATGCGTCAGATGTGGCCAGTGGTCTAAGTAAACCCGTTGATTCCGGTGATCTGGGCGATTCCATGGGTTCTGGCGAATCTGCGGGTTCTGTTGGATCTGCCGATTCTATGGGATCAGTAGGGTCAGGTGATTCTGCCGGTTCCGGGGGGTCAGGAGATTCGGTAGGTTATGATGGGTCAGGAGATTCCGTAGGTTCCGGCGGATCTGGAGATATAATGGGTTTTGGTGGATATGGAGATTCCGTGGGTTCTGGAGAGTCCGGCAATTCCGTAGGGTCGGGTGGGTCAGGTGATTCAATGGGTTCGGGTGGGTCTGGAGATTCCATGGGATCTGGTGGATCCGGAGATTCTATGGGTTCTGGTGAGTCTGGAGATTCCGTGGGCTCGGGTGGGTCAGGTGATTCTATGGGTTCGGGTGGGTCCGGAGATTCGTTGGGTTCGGGCGAATCAGGAGATTCCGTGGGATCGGGTGGGTCAGGTGATTCAATGGGTTCGGGTGGGTCTGGAAATTCTATGGGTTCGGGTGAGTCTGGAGATTCCATGGGTTCTGGTGTATCCGGAGATTCTATGGGTTCAGGTGGGTCTGGAGATTCTATCGGATCTGGCGGTTCTGGAGATTCCATGGGATCAGGTGAGTCTGGATATTCCGTAGGTTCTGGTGAATCCGGAGATTCCATGGGTTCTGGAGGGTCAGGAGATTCTATGGGTTCAGGTGGGTCTGGAGATTCTATCGGATCTGGCGGTTCTGGCGATTCCATGGGATCAGGTGAGTCTGGATATTCCGTAGGTTCTGGTGGATCCGGAGGTTCCATGGGTTCTGGAGGGTCAGGAGATTCTATCGGATCTGGCGGTTCTGGAGATTCCATGGGATCAGGTGAGTCTGGATATTCCGTAGGTTCTGGTGGATCCGGAGATTCCATGGGTTCTGGAGGGTCAGGAGATTCCGTTGGTGCTAGTGGGCCTATTGACTCCATGGGTTTGGGCGATAAATCTGGAGATTCCGTTGGTTCAGGTGAGTCTGGATATTCTGTAGGTTCTGCAGGTTCTGGTGGATCCGGAGATTCCATGGGTTCTGGGGGATCTGGCAATGCTATAGGCTCCGGTGGTTCTGAAGGTTCTGTGGGTTCCGGTGCTTCTGGAGATGCTGTTGGTGCTAGTGGGCCAGGAAATTCTATGGGATCTGGTGAATCAGGTTATTCTGTAGGTTCGGGAGATTCTATGGGTTCAGGCGGATCCGGCAATTCCATGGGTTCGGGCGAGTCTGGCAATTCTATGGGCTCTGGTGGTTCTGGAGATTCTTGGGGTTCGGGCGGATCTGGCAATTCGATGGGCTCTGGTGGTTCTGGAGATTCGATAGGTTCGGGCGGATCTGGCAATTCTATGGGCTCTGGTGGATCCGGAGATTCTTGGGGTTCAGGCGAGTCTGGTAATTCTATGGGCTCCGGTGGTTCTGGAGATTCAATGGGTTCGGGTGGATCTGGCAATTCTATGGGATCTGGTGGATCTGGAGATTCTTGGGGCCCTGGCGGATCTGGCAATTCCATGGGATCGGGCGAGTCTGGAGATTCAATGGGTTCGGGTGGATCTGGTAATTCTATGGGATCTGGTGGATCTGGAGATTCTTGGGGTCCTGGCGGATCTGGCAATTCCATGGGTTCGGGTGGATCTGGCAATTCTATGGGATCTGGTGGATCTGGTGGATCTGGAGATTCTTGGGGTCCTGGCGGATCTGGCAATTCCATGGGATCGGGCGAGTCTGGCAATTCCATGGGCTCTGGAGATTCTTGGGGTTCGGGCGGATCTGGCAATTCCATGGGCTCTGGTGGTTCTGGAGATTCTATGGGTTCTGGCGGATCCGGCAATTCCATGGGTTCAGGAGAGTCTGGCAATTCGAGGTTACCTGAAGATACCTCCAATAACCTCGAATTCGGGCCGTTGACTTACATTTACAATTTCAACCCATACGGAACGAGATCGCCAGATAGAACCATACAGGGTATCAACGGTGTTATATTTGTTGACAAAGTGGTGAAAGCAATGGACGATACAGAATTCAAGTCAGGTATCCTGTCGTTCAAAACCACGAATGATGGAATTTTTATCAATGGAAAATCATATTCCGACGATAAAGAAAAACCTTTTTCGCGTTTTGGGAAGATTGAATTTACTCGTCGAATGATAGAAGGTTTTCAAATACTAGTGTATGGATCAGTAATCAAGTATACTGATAGTTTAGGTGCGATTGTTGTGGTTTACCCCGAGGGCCAAAATTTTTCAATGTAGTAATTCAATTTTGTAGTAATTTTGTGAATACGATGCTGTATAAAAATATATGACTATATGTTAATTTCATTGATTTCTTTTTTCAAATCATGCGTAATGCGTACCTCCGAATTATCTTCACGAGTATTACATTGGAAAAAAAAGTTTCTTTTTCGAAAATAATAAAACCCTCTTTGTCCGCTATCTCAACTTGAGTTTCTACATTCCAAGAATTTAAAATTGTTCGAAGTTCTTTTATTGCAAAAAGTTTTCGAACCAAGAGTAATTTATTCAAGAAATACAAATCAACAAAAGTCCTATGTACATCCATTTGATTTATTTAGTTATTGTCTCATATGCGAAACCGACATCTTCAATTTTTTCCCATGGCAATAAATTCTTATCATCAGAAGATTTTTTGAACAATCCCGGGATATGAGGATCAGTCACAATCATCAATTTTCTAGAAAATGAGAAAATGAGAAAATTTCAATGTTGTTTAAAAGTCATAGTATCCACATCTGAAAAATATTTTCAGTCAGAACCTTTGGAAGGTGCCTTTTTTCTTCGGAAATTGCATTTCTAAAAAATTTTTCCTCTCAAAAACAAGACATATATCAGTCCTGCCAACGGACAACATATACGTTGGTTGCGCTTCAACAGAATATTGCCAAAATTCAGCTCATTCAAAAAGTCTCGCCCTTTTTCTTTGAAAAACTAGAATTTCTTAATTTTTTCATGTAATTTTTTTTCTGATGATGCAAATTTTCAGCGATTGAAATTGATTTCGATCTTTCGAAATTTTTGAAATCGGCTGAAATATTCCATTGATGAATTGTTTCTTCATGGAAATCGTAAATAATAAAAGATTTTAAAAATTGGCACATGCATTGAAATCGACTTCCTTGACCACTTTCAAGTCGATGCGGTGCTTCCATCCAAACATGAATTTCTTTTAATGCACTGGAATCGGCACTTGAAACTATCTGACTTCCGAAACGATGGTTACCAGTTTTTGAAAAAGTTTTGCAGCTTTTAGCAAAACTTGGCATGTAATTGTTCCTGATAGCATTGTAATGTGCACTTTTCACATCGCAGGTTGTAAGGAATCCTTGTAAGGAAGAAAATACCAAATTACAATATGAAAAACTCTCGTTTCCGCAATACATAATTTTTGCCAAAGTTTCATTGGTTTCTTCAATAACGATCAAAATGGAAATTCCAAGAGGAAAAATGAAAATCTTATCTTTTTTTTTTCAAGAAATATCTAGATATCAGATGAATACGTATACCATCATTTTCATGATAGAAATTTTCTGATCAACTTTTAAAAGTGAAAATTATTTCAAATTATTGAAAAATTGATACAATCTTACTGAATGATTTGAAATAGGCACATACGCTGGAAAAAGTAAATTAAAAATTTCAAATAGATCGGTGCTTTCAAAGAAGAGAAGAAATGAAAATCGAGTTCCTGGAGCACTTGAATGAGCTCAAACCTCTGAATCGAATTTTTGAGTCATTTAGACCCAGAATTCAGACTCGAATCTGTAAAGGCAATGAGAAGAAGATCAATACAGTAAAAATTTCCTAGATTTTTATTTTTGAGATCTCGAAAATGAACTTTTTCAATGAAAGGATTGGTTGCAAATCAATTTTTTCCAGAACAGAAAGATTTGAGAAAATTTTTCCGAATGTAACGCTTTGGGGAAATGGGTTCTTCGAAAAATTAGACTTACGGGAAATTAGTTTCGGAAAATTAGCAGAGAACGAGCTTACTCATCTCTTGAATCTACTTCCGAGTTTTGATTTCTACTCACATGTTGCTTTTGAACCTTTCCATTGGTCCAAGTACTTCCTACTGCTTTCTTCCCCTTTCTGAAGACCAAAAATAGCTCGTTAGTTGTTTTTCAAAATGTCCACTTTAGCATTCAACCCTGTTTTCCTAGAGAGTTTTGATTATTCTTCGATAAGAGTATTATACCTAATTCTGCTTCGTTTTTTTTGTCAACTTGAAAATTTTCATTTTGGTAAATTTTTTAATGCAGAGTTTCAAAAACTTGGACACTAATTTCTATACGGAATTTGAATTTTCAAAAAAAAACAAAACTTGAAAACCGCATCATTTTCAATTTTTTCTTAGCTTGAACCATTTTTAAAAAGTTGAAAAATTGATATGAATGATATTAACTCGCACGTAAAATCTCCATTTTTATTTCAAAAAAAAAAACTATAATACTTCTTAGAATGGAGTTCAGTCATAAAAAAGTCATGTATTGGTGACAGAGTTCAATTCCTCCTCCCTGCTTTTTTCATAATATCATCCGTTTAAGATCCGAAAAACTGGAAAAATTGTTTGGAAGCCGTGGAAAAACAAGAAAAAATCATTTCTAGAAATATTACAAGACTCCCTGCTGTAGAAACGAAGGTAAAGTTCCAGAGTTGATTCAAATTCTCACGCAGTTACCTAGATGAAAACCACATTCAAACTCATGATGATGAAATACATTGATACAATACCTAATAAAGATTAAAGTAGGAAATTTTGTAATAATCAGTGTAATCCATCGAAGGCTTGTTACAGACGCAATCATCGTTATTTCTCAAATTTTTCTATCGTTCGTACATTCTATTGAAATAATTGCGACAGAGTGTGGTAATTTTGAGCAATCTGTACATTTCCCATTACAAATACCTTCCTATAACCATTCGCTATCGTATATAAATATGAATGCGTTTGAAGTTGATATCTATGCGCTTCTTTCGTTTTGTTGAAAAATCATGATACGTGCGTCCGACAGTATGTTCAAAGCAATTGTAACTATTTTTGTGATCGTCGCCTGCGCTCAGGTAAACCACATTTTCACATTACCTTTGCCAAGTATTTTGAGGGTGAAAATTATCATAAATCTAAAACGTTTTTAATCTCTTTTTTTTTTTATTTGAATATGCCTCGAAATCAGTGCAAATTTTCATCGGGCCAAGCTCCATCGACGGGACAGCAACCACAACCAATTCTGATTATGCCGAGATATATACAGGAAGAGTCGCAGGACAACGTGATGCAGCCTATGAATCCAGCGGATAAGTATCCTAATCCATTCCAAAAAGCAAAATTGGAAGGAGTAATACAAGGTATCGGCGCTTCAATCAAAGTTAACGGTTTAGTGGTTCGGGAATTTGACGAAGTTTTTGCCGGAGGTTTTCTCAACGTTCGTACCAGTAAAGATACCATCCTAATTAACGACAGCAAAATCTTTCACAGTTTAAAAGTGGGAATTCAATACCCAAATATGAACTTGACTCGACGTTATGTCAGCACTTTTCAAATAGAGATTTACCGAGATCCTATAATCAGATATATCGATAATTTGGGTGCTTTCGTGATAGCTGTTGCTAATCCTATAGAAAGTATACCGAAGGCATCTTCTCAAGATGGACAAAACGCATCTGTGGTACAAGGGGCTCCTTCTAAAGGTGGTCAAGGGGCAGCACCTTTTGGGGGTGGACAAGGAGCAGCACCTCTTGGAGGTGGACAAGGAGCAGCCCCTTTTGGAGGTGGACAAGGAGCAGCTCCTTTCCAAGTTAGACAAGGGCCTAATGTAGTAAATTAGTTTGTTCAATCACTTGATTCGGTGACGAAAGCGACGATAATACATTAATATAAGTCTACAGAATGTAATTCAGGTTATGTAAAATAACAAAATCATGCAGATTGTAAAATTATTTACTTGAATACACTGTTTATGTAGTTCGCGATGGTGCGTTTTCTTGAAATTTTATTACTCGAACAGAAAATATTTTTTCACCGGAAAATTGACCTATTTTGGGCAGATTCAAGTTTGGAGTTTTGAAGGTCGCACAGCCACTTGGTTCTCCTGACTGCTTTCGTTTGTTGCTTGACAGAAGAACTGATGAAAGCGCCGGAGAAAAATCTTGGTGGATTTGGAGCTATAGTTGAAGAGGAAATGAAGAAAATTCGAGACGATTTAATTAATTATTGCAGAATTGCAATCTTGGGTACATTGCGAGATTTTCAAAAAATTGTAAGCAATGAAAACTATAATTCTGATTAACGAACAAGAATGCATTTTGAAAAATTCTCATGTGCAGAACGAATTCTATAAAAATTAAAATTTTTGGAATTGGCAGGATTTCGTTTTCGATTATATGGGTTTTTTATGGTAAAAAATTCGTCACACATGAACTTCAGAAATATCAAACTAAATATCTATAATTGAAATTATTCAACTTTTACTCAGTTCAATCAGAGCCACTGGAATAAAATTGCTCACGATCATATAGGTAGGTAAATTACGCACGAGATTCAACTGTTTATTTTAAGAAATGATATGAAAAAACATCAAAACAGTTGCAAAAAATTGTCACCGCCTGGCACCCATAAAGACGATGGACGCGTCAGGATCTAGCGATGATGGGCTCGATAAATCTCAAGAGCGTCCAAAAAAACGACCAACGCCTTCGGGTGAAACACAACTTCTAGTTTTTCAAATTTTTTTCTTGTAATTTTTTCAACTCTTATTTTCTTCTCAGAATTTGCTCAACTAAAATTTTTTTCGGATGTTATTCTTTCACGATCAAATTTTTTCATGAATCAATTTTTTAGGACCAAATTTCATTCTGATAATTTTCTCGACTAAAATTTTTCTGGCGCAATTTTCTCCACTGAAAATTTTTTGAAGAATTTTTTCACTGTTGAATTTGCATTTTTTTCTTTTGAAAAGAATGATTACTTACTGTTTGATCGACGTCATAAAAATTTTGAAAAAGAAATTGGAGTTGCAAAAATACGGAGAAAAAAATTCAAATGTAAAAATATACTCCAGGAAAAAGTTTTGCATGTGAAAAATTTTTTATGACTTCAATCAAACAGAAATCATTCAATGTAAGTTCAACAATGGGAAAATTCTCGAGAAAAAAATTGTCAGTTGAGAAAATTATGAGAAAAAAATTTGGTTGTGGAAAAATCACGTTAGAAAAAAATTGTTCGTGGAAAGATAACATCAGAAAAAGTTTGGAAAATTCTGAGAAAAATGAAAGTTGAAAAAATTCAGAGGAAAAATCTGGAAAACTTCTTCAGAAAATTCTGAATTTTTTGCTGTTTAAAAATAATGTAAATATTCTGCATTTCGAATGAATAGGGTAAATCAATTTACCAATAGAATGTTCTTCTTTTGTTTGAATTTGATTGTAGGTATCATCTATTTTTTAATCACAGGTAAATTTTTGTAATATTTTGATTGTTGTGATTTTTTAGCGATTGTTCGCGGCTCAGAAGCTTAAGCAAAGCATTTTAAGAAGGCGTTAAAGGAAATTGTAAATGAGCATTGCAGTGGCCGGTGCTACAAGGAGCTCAATTAAAAATTACCGCTGGCAACGGGGAAAGTTGGAAATGTCATCATTTAACAATCGCAACAGCTCGTGGAAATTTCCACCAGCTCACGAATACTGGAACAGAGCTGACCAAAATTTCATTCAATGAGAATTAAATTTTTGTTTTATGACAAAATGCGAATGGTACTCTGTTTTTGGTTGAAGGCATTTACAGCTTCCGCAGGGGAAGGTGCTACTGTAAGAATTTCGTTGAAGCCCAGCAAATCATGATAATGATTATCATTATTTCGAAGCACGAAATAACCCGTCTCTTGCAGGTAATTCTGGGCGCCCTGAACAAATAATTCCGAGAAGCCAACGATGCGTTCCAAAATGCACAAGAGGAAGCCAATGACTTCCTCGAAATTGTCGCTATCCAATCATCCCCTGAAAGCATAGATACACTTTGTTCTTCATTTCAGAACTCAGAACCAGCAAAAAATCAACGTATGGGCTGGAATTCTACGCGGAAACATTGTCGGTCCGTATTTTTACGAAGCGATATTCTTAGAGGAAGGGAAATTACGTTGGACTTCTACCGCAGCGCAAAAAGTAACGCAAAAAACCTGTTACTTCAGGCGGAAGTCATTAAGGAGGATTCCATCTTCGCGACTACTCAATTTGCTTTTTGCGAAAACTCTGTAGTATGCCAAACTGGACTTGAAAAGTCTCGGCGCGATATACCCAAGACAATAGCAAATCACTTAGAAGGTATTGAATTGGGTTTGGCAAAATCGCTACTGAGGCGCCATATGCGAGGGATCAGAATCCTCGGCGACGTTTCAAATTTTTGTTGTAACGTCTTCACTAAAAAAAAAAGTCTAGCCTGATGAAGTGGTGATTGTTTTTTCCCTATAGTGCAGAGGTCGATTTTCTGATTTTTTCGGCTCTGATTCTGCTTTGGTAATGACACCGAGGAAGACATGCTCTATGAGTTTATCTTGGAAATTCTCGACGTCGTGAAAAATAAGCCTCAAAACATGGGAAGATGGCTGCGATTCGTCCATCAGGAATTCACCACCAGATTGGCAGAATTCATCATGGAGCTGCAACCAGCCCGACGCCCCGCCCCAATCTGGAAAATTGATTATTAAAATCTCCAGATTTAAATCGTGTCTTCATAGTCATTTTTCGAATACTTAAATTAAATGGACTATGAATTCGAACCGAGAACCAAACCGAATGTGGTTTGTCCATGGTACATAATGTTGCAAATATTTTTGCACCACGTTTGAGGTTTAGAAGAGTAGTTTTTTAACCATTGGGTAAAAAAAAGTCTCTGTACTGAGACTGACCAACTGTCGTATTTCTTCCCAATACGTATCTAAAATTATGTTGGAACGTAATTTTACCAGTGTTCAGATACCTTTTGAATCACTTGAATACCAAGACACGGGTAAAAACTGCATCGTTAGGAGACCACGACACCTTGGAGGAAGGAGAAAAAATCGACAAAGAGATCGTCGTCACGACATTACTATTCGACGACATGTTCAACAAAGGAGTGGAAACGTTGGTTGTTTTACCGCTAATTACGTTTCCTAAAATGAGCATGAAGCGTATACGGTTCGACCGCTTCTTACGTCGATTTTCAGAATACTCGGAATGTAAATCTTTCACTTATTTCGACGAAGCATGCGTGGCAATCCGCGATGCAGTCAACATTGTATATGGAGTCTGTCTATTCTCACACAGAATAAATAACTAAATATAAATTGTTCGCTCAAATCAACTGAAATGGTTTTCCAGCTCTGACAGTTTTATCTCTGAGGTAAAGTATCTGTATGACTGGGTGGAAAAGAAATTCGCGAAAATATAATAGATAATTATTTCGCAGGCATGCAAGTACTCTACAAGAAATTTCAAGATTTTGACAAGAAATTTAATGGGAGAAAAAATCGAAAAAATTGTTCGTCATCATCCTCGTGGAGAATTTACGTTTTTTGTATTGAAATTTATTCTTATTCGAATCAAAATGCAACGATTTGAACCGTACGGCGGAAAGAGATTCTTGGAATTTGGAGAGTTATGACAATTATACCAGTCAATTTGACGATTTGCAATTCATTTAACTTTGTGTGCGTCAATTTGGAATAATCTTCATTTTTCTGCATAATCATTACACTAAGTTTCTACTCTCGAATATTTTCTCTTTTCTACCTACCTTCATTTTTAAAATTAATCTTACGATTGTTTATATTGTTTGCTTTAAGTATGTGATTGTTTTATTGGGTATAATTTTTTTCAATTTCAAATTCCATAATGAAATTTTTCAAAATTGTACCCAATCTGGAATGTGATATTTTCAATTTTTTTTTAGCCAAGGTCTATTGTCTGTACAAGACCTGCTTAGATGGCATCTTCAGGTAGGACAATATCGATCGAAGCGATAACATTTTACCATGAGACTTTATCTAGATAATGTGGGTATCTTATTTAATTATCTGCTGATTGCTCATCAACTAAAATATGAGAAATGATTGAGTATTTTTTTTATAAATATGTTGACTAATATGAGAAATAATCAGCCGACGACGAGCTGGTTACAGCTCTAGCGACAGCTCACCCAGACTTTAGTATTGTCCAGTTTCGGGTTGCCTGAAACCAAAGCGCCGAGGCGGCGGCGCAATACATCAACTCAATTCTGAGTTCGACGAACGTGATTGAGTATTTTTTTTTATAAATATGTTGACTACTTATAACATACTTGAATGTTTATATTATTTAACTAAATATTGATAATGTAGGTAGTGAAAATAATTATTTGTAAATAGCAATAAAGATGCGGCGTTATTTTTCCAAGATCCGGTCCCCGACGAGATCATTTTAGAACTACCCGTGCAAAACATCGTAGATATGATGATCGATGAAATCTTCGCGGACAATTGTTATGTAATGATCAAGAGTCACAGTAGTGACTCCACCCCGCCCCATGTCCGAACCGTCACTACCAAAGTACTCTTATATTCTCTGACCAACTCGTCCGTGTTAAACTGAGAATTTCAACTCGACGAGGATTCGATGGCATCGAATCTCCGATTGCTCGATAAAACAGCACCGCTGCTTGATCGGGTAATCGAAGCAACAAAGTTTGAGAGCTATGGTATTTAGGCACTGGTCATAAAAAAAAAACCAGAACGAGTTGGAAGTCGAGGTGAAGTGCATTCTTCATGATTTTTCACGGGCTTTCTGTTGACACCAAAACAAAATTTCTACATTAAGTTTAACAGAAGTTCTAAACGTCAAAAAAACGTTGATTTAAGTAAAAAAATCGATATGCTTGTGATGTTTGAGATGTTTACACCCGAACGTAACTTTAAACAAGTCGTTTTGGAAAAGTAATGAGAGTCGAGCTTTGGGAATAGCAAAAGCACTTGAATTACAGAATAATAGTTTCATTACATTCGAATTTGGGTGTAATGAAGCTTTTCGAAGCTAGTTATTATTAATTAATCAAATTGAAAGTTTGTTCACATAGATAAGTGTTACCAGTTCCAGTGTTTACTGCAACGACGAGAGTATTGTAATATAATGAAGACGAGAGAAACGAAAAAAACGATGAAGATGTAATCGAATCGAATTGAAAGTCGTTACCGTTACATCACATAATACCTCTGACCATGCGATTGCCATAATACTTCGTTTATATTTTCATTTTCTCAGCAACTCGAATCAACTACACCACCGAATCTGAAAATACTAATAATTTTTGAATGAATGAAAATTATTAATCGGCGGCCACTATTCTAAATAAGTGCGGTAAGTAATTCGAGTAGTAAGGTTAAATTTCACGAAATTACAGGAATAATTGTAATATGGTATGAGTGCTCAAGTTTGCGTGATAGATACGACGATCAATATTATTACCAGAATTATCAGCAATGATCATGTTTGCTGGGTGGTTTTTTTCAGCATTCTGGAAAAATATCATAGTGCCCGAAAGAATTGGCATTCTAGCCAGGCAGTTGTTTTGAAGAAGACGAGTTATACTGAATCTAATTAAGTATTAAAAAAATATTTACCCAAAAGGAAATCATCTTTCCCATGGGAATCAACAGGCTTTTTTATTATTTTCTTTTTTTTTTTCAACTTTTGTTATTAACCAATTTATAAATTTTAAGATAGATCTGATCTAGATACAATGAAATTCATTGAAGAAAACTGAATTCTTAGAAATGTTGAGCAAAATGAATCAATCAGATAAGTGTGTTCAAATTGCAAACGATACCTATTTATTAAAACATGAAATTCCTTCACTATTATTAACTCACTCTGAATCATAATTCCCGGATATTCCTCCAGAAATAGCTCAATTAACAAGATTAGAAGAACGTTTTTTAGCACCACGTATTGAGTTTACTCAAATCACATCATCATATGTTGATCAGCAAATGAAATCAAAAGGTAGAATAGTTGAATGTTACCACTGATCCTGAAATTAGTGTACATCAGTAACCACGAAATTATGAAGAATTAGGTATCATAATAGTAAAGCTGGAAAAAAAAAATGTAAAAATGATAATAGAAGTGAAATTGTTGCGTTATAATTCAATACTGTCCATTCAGATTACTGTGGTGATGAAAAATCGTTTTGTTTCATTGAACTGATAAATAGATGACCTAAAAAATTCAATCCCACGTCAATCGATTGTTGGTGAAATTTCATTAAAAGATGGTTAATCTGAAATTGATTTTCCTCATTGCGGGGGCAAATCGCTACTTTTCCTCCCTCTCAGGAAACGTTCAAGTGTTGAAATTCCCACTTTTTTCCCGAAATAAGAAATAATATTGTTCAGAACTCGGAAGAAAAACAAGTATAAAATACAATTTCGGTATTTCGTGAATAGATCCCCATTGCCCAAACAGGATTCAAAAATTGAAACTTGGAAAAAAAGTTGTGGGAATTTTAAAAAAATTTGAATTCAGATTTTTTCATGTTTTCGTTTTTTGGTGGGTGGTCTATAAAAATCTTTCATACTTTTGCTAATAATTCTGTTGGAAATGTATGTCAAGAGTTTTTAATCACAAAATAAAGTAAAAAGTTGCCAGTTTTGTCGTACTTTAGAAGTTCATTCACTTGGGCAGAATCAGATAGACCATTTCTATTTTCTAACGAGGTTGATTTTTGTATGATTTGCCCACAGAAAAGTGAAAAAGCGAATTAAACGTCTTGTGGAAAAAGTGCTATCAACCAAAGCTGTAGAGAAATTGAAATTTGTTGGATCTTAATTTATTGTTGACCAATATTATATTTGTCCGTCGGAAATTTTTATTTCGATGCTGGCTAAAATCGATGAGTCGATTTTCTGGGATAATCCAAAAGAAAATGAAAGTATGCCTGAGATTTCAGTAGAGATAACTAGGTCTTTTCCTATGAAAACAAATCCATACTCGAGGGATGACGTTTGGTGTCTGGATGTATTGAAAATGAGTGGAATTTAAGGAAACAGGCCGAGGTTTTGTTTTGCTCGGAGGAATATCTAACTTGATTTGGTAGAAAAGAGGGCTGTTGGCGTTGGCGATGATTCAATGTAATTGAGATGATTTTAATTTTTTAAATGATTTTGAACTGGAATATTTTTTGAATGTTGGATAAAAGAAGTTATTGTGTGGTGAAATCAGCCTGTAGGTAATATGAATTTTGAATTCTTCGATTGAAAGCCTACTTTTTGGTTGCAGTGCTTTACTTTTTTTACCGCAGACTTCCTCGTAATCTTCAATGTTAACGAAAAAATTAGGAACGATAATACTGCTTTGAAGGGTAAATGAATTGAAAAAATGAGAAATATGAATGGCGAAATTAGCCACTTTTACATAAGTCAACTTTTTGATTGCAGTGCTTTACTTTTTTGACCGCAGACTTCCTCGTGATCTTCAATGTTAACGAAAAAATTAGAAACGATAATGCTTTTTTAAAGGGTAAATGAATTGAAAAAATGAGAAATATGAATGGCGAAATTAGCCACTTTTACATAATGAAAAATGATGTGAAAAAAAAGAAGCCGAGTGCCACAAATTTTGAATTCAAAAAGAAAAAATTTCCAGTAGAAATTGAGATTTGTTGTTGTATTGCATCTGGCTGAAAATGTCTCTGTAATTTTCGTGTAAATAGTAAAAATAGATGAATAATTTCCAAGTAATTACAATAGTTTGAACATTTTTAATGGTGAAATTAGCCAGAATCATGTACAAATTGATGGAACGTTCGTGAGATTTTTCTTTCCTTTTCACATTCACGGTGCTTTGTTTACGTTCAATGAGGGAAATTATTAATTTCATTTGAAAAAGAAAAAAAAAAGATGAAAGGAAAAAAAGAAAAAATGAAAAAAAAGAAACGTAAAAACAATGAAAAAAAAGAAACGTAAAAACAGAAAAAAAGAGATAATTGAAAAAAAGAAAGAACAGAAAACTCAAAATAAAAAAGGAATTTTTAGGAAAATTGTAGAAAGGTGAGGGAAAAATAGTGTAAGTGATCATTAAGGGAAGTGAACAGCTAGAGTATGATTAAGAATTTGAAACAGAAAGTGTAAGGAGAGAGACAGCATAGTAGGAACTTGATCGAGTTAATGCGTGGTCAAGCATCCGCATTTCCTGATCACAAATTGTACATTCGCTACGTCCATATATGCAGTATTTTGTTACTATCTGCCTTTGTTAACGGCGAAGTGTTGATCGAGTTAATGCGTGGTCAAGCATCCGCATTTCCTGATCACAAATTGTACATTCGCTACGTCCATATATGCAGTATTTTATTACTATCTGCCTTTGTTAACGGCGAAGTATGTAAACAGAATAAGCCTCTTTGAGGTTTGTAATGCTCGTGACCTAGCTCTACGTTATATTTTGAAAGAGCAATTTCGTCAGATATTTTTCTTCAGCGAAACTCGATTATAATCGGTTTGCTAAATGAAGAATTCGTGTGATATTATGGGCGAAAAAGATGAATATTACGTTAAAATGCTGTTGCTCTCTTTGCTGAAAAACTGTTCGCAATAGAAATAATTTTGAAATCTTATGACTTTTTTTTTTTATCATAATTGTATCAATGAACTTACTCGTCTATGTAAACTTCCCTAGATCATACTTACCAAGATTCTCTCATCGTCGAATTATTAAAAAAATGTAATTACCTACTTTAACAAGTAGTCAAGTACACTCCCCCAAGATGTAAACTGTATGTACACGTGTTTGTGAAATGGATGAAAGCAAAATGTTTCGATTGTTCGTGTCATTGTGACATTGAATCAAGAGAAGAGATGTTTTTTTGAACTTAAAATCAATTCTCGTTTATCAAGTTCAAGTTTGATTTGCTTTTTTTTAGAGATTTTTTTTGATGCACTCGGAGTCTGTTGGTCATTGAAGCCATGAAAACGTGAAATAAGACAAAAAAGCACGATTTGTAATGAAAAATTGAAAATTTTCAGTACGTTTTTCTTCATTTTTGAGCACTGCAGAGAATTTTTCACCATGTTTCTCTTTTCTCGAGAAGTTTATTCTTTTGAACTCTCGCAGAAATTGTACTGGCACAAACAAGCGAACAAATTTTTTACTGTACTTAGAGTAGAAGTAATGAAACAAGCTGCACTAATTTAGCAAAATTCGCAAGTACAAGAAATTGAAAACATAACATTAGGGTTAGAGGCTGGTATATGAGAAATACAAAGCTTAGTTAAATTACTCTCTGATTTAATGCAAAAAGAACTAGGCAAGAGGCAACAACAGATTTAGCTCAATTGGAACACACTAAATCGAATCTTTTTCAATTTTTAAAATTGTTGCCATGATCCGATAATCAACCATTTCAGATACGATTTCACATCAAATAAAGTGTACATTTAGCAATCAATTTTTTCAAAGAAACTATGAAGGTTCGTGGACAGCTTTATCGATGGCTCAAATGGCTTCATTACCTGCAATGCCACAATGATTCAGAACCCGAAGGAAAATACTTTAAATAATAGATTCTATAAGTGTGTAATGTAATAAAAGAATTCAACAGAACCAAATTAAATGCATAAAGTGTGAATAGTTTTAAATTGTTTGAATAAGTATTTTTAAATATATGTTATTACTGATGTTCATTTGAATTTTTATGGGGTATTCAGGGAACTTTAGGAAAATGGGAATCCTTCCACGTCACAGAAATGTGATGAACAAAACACTAAAAAGCATCGAAGCTACTCGTAAACAATTCTCATTGTCATTTTTAAAAGAAAGTCACTTTCGGGACATTTCCTTAATTTTCCTCCATGCAGCTTATCCCTGGCTAAGCCTGAGGGGGCAGGGGAGCGCGGATGAGCTCACGACTCACGACTTCTCCCGGACCATGGTGGGGCTTGTCGCCGTCTACGCTCGAGGGGGCAAGTGTGAGAGGTGGACTTTGCCTGAACCTTCTTTCAAGGAGATCATCGATGAAAATTTAATGAGAGGTGTCCCAAAAGCAATCAGATTCTCACGCAGCTGCCTCATCACCTACAAGTCGTCAGTTTGATCACATCAGATCTAGCTATTGTACCTGTAAAAAAAATGGATATTGATCCATTGCTCGAAATGATCGACGAAGAAATTGCTAACACGTTATTTACTGCCGGAGCCGGCGACAACATTCACAACTCTATTCATCGTCTCATTACTAATTCGACCACGTTAATAAATGTAAATGCTAAAGTAAATAATATTAATTATTTTCAAAACATGATCCCGATAATTGCGTGTGGCCTATGCCGAAGAAACTTGGCTGCTCCGGACAACAAGAACCTTATGAACTCGTTTATCCTGCCATGTTATCATGCGTATCATGAAAATAGTTTCTGCAACAGTAGTTTGAGATTGTTGGATGAAGTATTTCAACAGTCCCAGAAAGTTCAGTTCCTTAGCAAAATAGCTACATAGGTACCATTATAAGTTGATAATCTGCAATAGATATACAGATACTTATATTTTTAATTTTTTTTTATAGTAGTGATAAGATAATTATGTATTCATTCATTATGTAAATTATAGTAATAATGGGCGATCTGTAGGGGTGATCTAGTTATGATCAACTATAAATTTTATTTCATTGTAATATTATAATTTATTCATTTTCTGTGAAAATTTCATCGAAAATACAGAGTTCCACGCTTGGTAAATATGGACGTCAAATGTACATCCAGAAAATGGACTCCACATGGGCTTTGCCCATGGCGTAAGTCAACTTATGCCGGTGTGAGTCCGGGAATATTCCGCTACTCAGAGGGAAATATATTATTCTGGAGGATATATTTCTTTTCTTGGTATGTGGATCGTGAATCTCTCCTCAGGGGACAGGATCCGTTCCTGTATCCTGAGGAGATTGTTGGTATAGGGAAGTGTTCGGCCACTCCTTTCCTTATATCATCACGGGAAAAAAAATCCATGGTAAAAATTACTAAAAAAAATGGTAGGTTTGGAACAGTCGATAAAATGGTACTTTTTGCCGTAAATAAATGGTAATAATCACCACTGACGTGGTAAAGAGTACATTTACAGATTGAGAACTAGAGCATTCTTCAGAAGATACTATCTGTATATCAGGATTATAATATGGTTCATTTTCATTTAAATCAGTATTTTCTGCTTGAGGTAAACAAGGAATTCGAGAAGAACTTGACAAATCTATACAGTGGATGGTGTATCATTAGTCTCATCCCGTGACCAAGAGCGGTGGACCCGGCGCCATTTTCGAACAATGATGACGATTTTTGGAAAAAAATCCAAACCGTCAACATCGCAAGCAAAAATGCCACCACCGCCGACTTCGCGCCCGAAAACGACGCAAAAAGCCGAAAAGGGTAGCGGGAAACTATCGAAGCCCGAATCAAACAATAAACCTTTCACGAAGGTAGCGGTAAAAAATGCGATCGATTCGGCAATAAAGCCCCGGGAATCCCCGCTTCAACATGCCAATATTGATCATGAATCAACGGTACCGGATCAGGTACAACCGGACGCGTAATTTACGCGAAACCCACCAACGTACAGCGAAAAGGCAAAATCAAATGAAATTTATGTATATCAGTGCCACTGCATTCAGTACCTCGTGTGTAGCTAAATCGAGTATTTTTCGAATTCCTAGTTGTATTCTTTCTTCAATTTTCTTCTCAAATAAATTTTGTTAGCTTAATTTCCCAACAAAACTGTTGAAAAAAAATTTAAACATCGCAGAAATACGATTGCAGGCAGAGCTCCAAACATGAGAGTCGTACATGGATGAAGATGGTAAGTAAATGTGAATATATAAAAATAAATATTGTGTACTTTTCGCAAAACACACTCTGAGAAATAAATGATAACATTGGGTATCCATGAGTGTAAGTAAGTTTTAATTAATTTTACTCTATTCAATTTATTCAAAATTTATAATAACAGAGAGAAATTATACTCCTAGCTTCCTGCTAGACTTGGGTGACTAACAGGAAGAGAAACAAGATTTCTGACTCTTGATTCAGTAGCTCAACATTTTCATCAATTTTTCAACGATGGAACAACCAATCAGTTTTCAAAATCTTGAACTTATCTAGTTATACCATAGAGGAGCTGAAATTACTTATGTATGCAATTGAGAGAAACGCGCCAGACTTTAAGGTGTATAATTTCTTTAAATTACAGGATGATCCAATTAAAAGAGTGCCGCATGTAATCTCATTCTTTTTTTAGCTCGCAGAATGTTTATCGTTCTACAGTGAAAGAGGCCCTAGAATTTGACTGGAGCATCACAAACGATGGATTTGCTGCGCCTATTTATTCTTCTAGAGAAAAAACCGAACAGTAAATGAAATTGCTAGAGCGTAAATGGACCAGATAACAATTCTGCAATTCGAATTGGCGGCAGATGTTGAGGAAAAATTATGATTTTTGAAAAAAAATGCAAGAAACGACCTCGAAGTAATTTTTTTTACAAAGGTCTGAAAATTCGTCCACTCGCCTGAAATTTCTATCAAATACGCAGGTGTTGAAATAAATTTGCGAAATTGGACATTTATCAATAAACTGACACGAGGTTTGCGAAAAAAAATCATCAGCTGGGTAGGTGTGAAGATTTCATTGAAGAAATACATTTTTTATGAAGAAAAATTATGATTTTTGAAAAAAAATGAAGTAGGTGTCACAGCCAGATGATGAATTTTTCTTCAAAAGTTATCAAGTTTTGAATATTGAAAAATTATCAAATCGTAATCAAAATTTTTAGTAATATCAATTCATTTTGAAAATTTCCAAATTTCAATTTTTACTGGTAATTAAATTTTTTGAAAAAATTACCACATTTTTCTAAATAATTGAAATACTTACATCATCGTTCAATTGATTGATTTACTTCAACCGATAACGCAGCTTTTATGAGGTCAATGGATTTGTGAAGAATTCCATAAAGGATAAGTTGTCTTCGCTGGTAGATCGGGCGTGGAAGATGTGAAAAAATCTTCCACGCCTGATCTACCAGTGAAGACAAATTATTACCAGGTTGGTCTACAGGTCAACATGAAAATTTATTTGTACTTGACTTTTGTTACAGCTTTATGAAATTATTCATCCCTGAAAGCTGCGTTATCGGTCGAAATCAATCAATCAATCTTACGATGATGCAAGTATTTCAATTATTTAGAAAAATGTGGTATTTTTTTTTTTTAAAATATGATTACCAATAAAAATTAAAATTTGGAATTTTTAAAATGAATTAATATTACTAAAAATTATGATTACGATTTGGTAATTTTTCAATAAATTTAAAACTTGATAACTTTTGAAGAAAAATTTTTCAATCCATAAAATTTAAATTAGGTAATTTTTGAAGAACGAATATTCAATTAATATAATTATTATTCAGTAATCTTTGAAAAAAAATCAATTAAAAAATTATAATTTGATAATTTGAAAAAAAATTTAATCGAAGTGATGGTAAAGCTTCAACTATAACTATTGTATAGTAATTTCGATTTATTGCAGTATGTCGCGTGAGTGAAAAGAAGAGTCACTGAAAAAATATCAATTAAAGTATAATTTGATAATTTTTGAAAAAAAAAATTCAATTGAAGTGACGGTAACTTTCAAAAAGCAATTATTTACAAAGTCGGTTTTTATTCCTTTTTCATAATCCATAGAATAAGCCATTGTTATTTACGCTTGCTTACGACTTCGATACGAATCGTGCTTTTAATTATCAACGAACGGCCTCGCATTAACGGACGTAATCCTACACACAGAGATGCCGTATGTACGATCGTTATTATGCACGCTGTGCCGTACGAATTTATGCGAGCCAGGGCCGTATGCACAGTCTGGAATTCTTATAGAAGCCACGATTTTGCCGGCCGCGTGTACGCATCTATATCATAAAGCCTGCGCCGAATGGCTGGTCAAACAGCAACGAATCAAAGAGCAGTCGAAAACGATTCCATCTTCGAATCAAGCTGCCGTACCTGCTGACCATGATGGCGACGACGCCTACGGCTGAATCAACGACGACCGACGCCAACGCCGATCCATCCGCTTAAAAATTTGGTAATTTAAAAAAAATTCCATCTTTAAAACTTGATAACTTATGAAGAAAAAAATCAATGGTCGCGAGAATAGTTATCATTTGTTTACATAACTTTTGTGTGAATCTATCATCCTAGTCAGTGGCTCCGGCACGAGCCTTCGTGGTCGAGCAAGTCCACAGCCTTCTTCATCCAGCATCGTACCTGTACGTGGACGACTTTCTACTGGATCGGGCAAGTCGCAGCACCATTCGTAGTCATGAAGGAAGAATTGGAACCTAATTTGGTAAGTGAGCTTTATCGTTGGCGTATAAGGACATGTACAAGGACATTATAAAAGGGAAAATCCGGCCCGACTATGTATCCGGAGACCGTCAGCTGTACGTACCGGATCCGAACGAAGAAAACGCGGCCCAGGAACGACCAATCGTCGAATCCGATGAAACGGGAAGGGGACAGCGATTCGCTGAACCCGTGAACCAAACCCGTCGATGCATTTCGCCGCAAGGAATATAATCAAAGTTTGGGGAATTTTCACTTAATAGCCAAATTCGAATTCTGCGATCATTTTAGCAAAAGATGACAGATTAAAAAATTACGTTCTACTTCTTCGACTATGAATCGAATTCAAAATTCAATCAACTTTTTTACCGAAGGGAAAAGTGCCACCTGGATAAGAGTTCAGTGAGTTACGCCATCGCGTCGTGAAATTTTCCAAACGATTATACAGGTAAAAAATTATATTTTCTAATGTTCGTTCCGATTGCCTTGTTTTTCGGAAACAATGGGAATGGAAATTGTAATTGGGTGAAAAATTGACGATTTCACTTCGGTTGAATTTACGTAGGTGTAGGTAATTTAGTAGCTCATCAGCAAGGCCGGCGAGAGGAAATGCGGGCCCGGTACAAAGCTTTTTGCGGGCCCCCCTTTCCTTCAGTCCATTTTTTTCATTTCTCAAATAAACTTGAGCAATGATCTGAAGTGACATTTGGAAATAAGAAAGAAGAATTTTTCCATTCTTTAGATTATGTCAAAATTGAATGAAAATTTTGAAAATAGAGAATATATTATAGTCCGAGCGAAGCGAGGGCGAAAATTTTTGGTAAAATTTTGAAAAAACTGAAATTTTAGCTTCAGTAGGTGATTTTTTCGCTCATTTTTCACGTTATTTTAAAACAGTAATTTTTTGAAGGAGCTGTCAAAATTAACTGAAAAGTCAGTGAAAAATTATCAATTTTCAAAATAATGACTGAAACATTTACTGCCCGAGCGAAGCGAGGGAGAAAATTTTTCAAAATACTACACTTTTTTTTACACTTTTGGTAGTTGAACAATCTCCTTCAAAGGTCCCCTCATGCGGGTCCCTCTTAAAATGCGGGCCCGGTACAAATGTACCCCCTGTACCCCCCTCTCGCCGGGCCTGCTCATCAGCAAACTTTTTAGAATTTTCAGTTGCATCATTGAACGTAGGTTGGATAGCTTCTCTTTCAAGAAAAATTTGAAGCAATTTGCATTTTTATTTATCACAATGGCGGTTTTTTGAGGTGTTCCTTGGACCAACCGACAAAAATGAAAAATATTTTGAATGAAAATACATTCAAAATAATCAACAGTAGTGATCAAAATGTAAAATGAAATAAATAAAAAATTGAAACAAAACAATTAAAAAACAATTTCAATAACATAAGTAAAGGTATCAAATTGTTTGATATTCTATCTTTCATTTTGTTTGTTCATTTTGTTCCCTTCCTCGATTAATAGACCTTCATTACAAAATGAAGTTTTTCGCTTTTTTTCACCGAAGTAATGAAAGTTCTTAAAAAAACACATTTTTTGAAATGATTAGGTATATAATTTACCCACTTCAAACAATGAGTACTTGAAAGTTGACGAAAAAATTTGAAATTTTTTTCAAAATTATTTTTTCTTTGACATAGGGCGAATCACATTCACAACACAACATGACGTAGAGCGCGTCAAGCGACCCGTATTTCTCCATCAATCAACAAGCAGGCATCTAATACTTGAATTTATCTTGTCGCGTACGTGTAGCATTCAATTAAGACTTAAAATGATACTGTAATGTTGACTATCAACCTACAAACTATGTTTATCCTGACACTACCGTTGAAACCCCAATTGAATTTAATTGTCGAGCTCACTCCTTGCCTACCCTACCACCATCATCGTTGTTTGACGCTAAAAAATATTAACCATCGACTTAACTGCGTAGTTGACCAAGCTAAGCTAAACTAATGATTGTTCAGTCGGTGGAAACAGAGAGAACGTTCGGTGCATTTCGTGGCGAGGTGCAATGCGATGCAACCTCCGAGCTAACGTATAATGTGACAGTCAAATACAAATTAATATTACTCTACTAAACCAAAAAATATAATTCGTGCGTAGTGAATTCTATCGACAGATGATAAAATGAAAATGAGCAACAAGAGCAGTAGCCCAGGAGACAATGACAGAAGCTTAGACCATGGTATCGTTTCAAAAAAATATTACCAAAGAAGCGGCACAGCGAAATCGACAATAACCAGTTTCGTATTTGTGGTTGCACAGCTGATGGTGATACTGCCAATGACAGTTGGGTATGCAGCCAACTTTACTGGTACTGGCGTCGACAGCGACGCCTTGCTGAAGGGACCAAAGATCGATGAAATATTGGAAGACATTTACGGAACGATATCAAAGAATATGGCAGAAAATTCGCGTAAACTGAATTTAGAAGACTTCTCTTGGGGTATATTCAGTGGCAGCAAAGGTCGTTTGCAAGGTTTCAATCATTTCCAATTGGTGAATAACAAAACTGTGTCGACGGCGCGTAAACGTAAGTTGAACATGTCATTCGAATTCACGGTACCGACGCTGGGTGCGGTATGGGAAAAATCAGTTTGCTTAGGATACAGCTGCCAAATGACCATTGAACTGCAGCAGGCGACTTTCGCTTTGAGAGTAGTCTTCGATGCTGACGAATGCATGTTCGAGCATCTGGCGTATTTGAAAAACTATCACAATGCTGGATGCTTCGTCAGCTACTTGAAAACATCCTCAATACCTGGCAGCTTTGTACAGACCACGGTTAAACTGCTGTCCAAAGTCATGAATACGCAACCGTTTCACAAAATCATCAAAGATAATGTCGACTATGCCTTGTTACAGCTGCCTCTGTTCAGCGCAGCGGATATCCAGAGAATCTGCGACGCTTACAGACTAATCTGACCACACGATATGTTATCAATTTTTTTGTTTTGTTAGGTAGTCGATTGTTTTCTCGAATTATCATGGTAATAATAATTTTGATTTCTTCATTTAAAATTTATAAATTAGATACGTTTTCTAGCCTCGACGATATAATCGTAATGATTGTTTTTGTTTATACATTATAAATGAAAAATTTGATAAATTGATACATTTTATCGACGTATTATTGTAATATTATTTTAGATTTCTTGGTTTTGTAATACATTTCATGTATTTAACATTTGCTTCGAAGTGGTATCAGAGAAAAATAAAATAAAATTCGTGCTCAACAGAATGAAAAATTAGAACACGATTTTCTCAAATAATCATTTTTCAACATCGAAAGTTCAAACACAATTCGAAATCAAAAAATATAGGTAAGTAATTTAAAGTCGATTGAATAAAAAGCATACGATTTTTTTTTTTGGAGTGTGAGTAAAACAAGAGACATAACTCTGTCATATTTCAACCATTTTTCGATTTTTTTTTTCAAATGTTCAGAATTTAATCCTCTATCAATTGGGCTGAAAAAAATCTATTTCAATTTTTCCGACCTGTGACCCTGTTTCACAGATCGCATCACAAATATTCTCATTTTGATCGGTTATTCAAAAACCTTGCGGAATTTCGAAAATTTTCAGTTTGGTATTTATATTTCAGGCATCAAACTGAAAGTTTGAAAAAAAAAGTAACTTTAGTAACCATTTTCCATGAAAATAGTAACCAAAAAAGTAACCTCAGAATCGTTAATTTTCAGAAGTTTCAGTAGAATCCCGGGGGGAGGGGGGTTGCAAATACCAAAAATTTTGTTTTTTTCTGCAAATTTTTAGAAAATTTTTGAAGATTTGAAAGCTTTTGCACATTTGGAAGAATTAAGGTGAGCAAAAATACTGACTTATACTGACCTTTTGGAATGACTTTTGGCATGACATTTCAAATTCCCCCCTCCCCCTCCCAAAAAAATCAATATTTCAAGCAATGGCGAAAATTTTTGGTAAATTTTTTTTAAAAAATGAATGAATTTTCTATTAATTCTTCATTTTATTTCAAATCTGTGACTTTTCACCGATCTTTCAGTCAAAATTATTATTGAAAATTAGTGATATTTAACTGAAAGATCTGTGAAAAATCATAAATTTTTAAAATAAAGGGAATGAAATACTGCCCGAGCGAAGCGAGAGCGAAAATTTTTCAAAAAAAATGAAAATATACTTTTTCACTTTTTTTATAGTAAAAAATTTTGCCTCCATAATTGAAAAAAATGAGAGCCCGGTACAAAAATATTTTCTGTACCTCCCTCTCAACGGGCCTGATTGAGCTCTGACTGAGCCCGAGCACAGCGAAGGCGAAAACTTTTGAAAAATGGACACTCGGAATCTGAAATTTCATTATTAGGTCAAACAAAATTGTGATTTTTTCATGATTTGCATTGACTTCTAAAAAAAAACTATATCTATCGACTCATTTCCTGGCCTCCTTCCAAAAAAATCGTAACATTTTTGAAAATTCTAATCGAAAGTATTACCGCGTTCTTCAGATAAATATGAGAAAGGACAATTTTTCTCACTTGAAAATAATAATTGTTTAGGTTGGAAAAGAAGAAGTTTCATACAATCATTTTGAAAATAAAATTGTGCAACTTTATTGAGCCCGAGCGAAGCGAGGGTGAAAATTAAAAAAAAAAGCATTCAAAAGCTGAATATTTTTTCTTTTTTTTTTTGAGGAAAAATTTTGAAAATAATAACCAATAGTAACTTCTGAAAGGAAAAAGTAACTTTTGGTAACCAAACTCGAAAAAAGTAACAAAGTTACTTGAAAAGTAACCTGGTTTGATGCCTGATATTTTCATCACTTAAATTTGTTCACCGCCTGGTACTGGTGGTAAGTAAAACTCCGCGAAATAATATCTAGATTACAATAATACTATATAATTAGAAAAAACGGTTTTAACCGACTCACCGACTGGCATTTCTTGGCTGGTTTAGCATCCGATCCGAAGTCCTGCGCTGGTACCTTTGGGTAATGTTGGAACTCCAATGTTGACGAACCGAATTAAATAAGTAAACGCGAAAACTAACGTACTTTGTTCATTTTTTTCTCCGATCACCGAATGACTACTCTGATAAAAATGACCGCGAATCGACAAACCGAATTACCGACAACGCACTAAAAAACTCGGCGAAAACTTGCTACGGGTCGGATCAGTGACCCCGCGAATTACGATCCAAATAAATCACGGATTCCGAGCCTGCTGGATTGCAGAACGATTTGTCGGAAACGGATGTTGAAGCGAGTGTCTATTCACTCTAAAAAAAAGTATCATTCCAAAATCGCTCGGGAGCCGATTTACCATGATCCAGCTAAAGAAGATGAATTAAATAGGTATCAATAAATTGGCGAAATTGAAGACCTTTCTTAATTTTTCTATCCACCTTGCTGTAGCTACGAAAAATTTGTTGAACTCGAATAAACTTACTTTGTGACGCCAAGTAAGTTTATACGAATGCGTGTTATGTTTAATGGTAAAAGAGTGCACGTCATTGTACACATCATCGAATTCTACAATGGTGTCAGGGTGCATTCCAGGTGCCAGTTGGACTACTAAGACTGGTTGGACTGAAAAAAAAGTATATTAAGCTTCAGCAACCAAGACTGCATGGTAAAAGTTAAGCAAACTCTAATGATAGATTATGCAAAGTTACATTGCGAATTTGCTTACTTCGTCAGACGAGGCCTGTGCGACGAATTGGCCGAATATTTGAAATTCTGCACCCCCAACGAACGACTCATTCGACGCATAAGGGTCAAAATAATCAAATCGAATATGGAAAACATCATTTATTATTTCAATTTAAAAACGTTCGTTAAATTTAACGAGTTCATTGACGGCTCGTTTGAAAATCCAGGCATAGCCAAACAATTCAAAGAGAAATTTGTCTCCAAAAATGTTCACATATGGTATGAAATGCTCGAAAAAGGCTGGCTGACCGAGGTTCGACATGTCATAGGCTGTTTATCTTCTAGTCAACGTATTAGAAGACTGCTGTTCGAGCATTGGCAACGTATCCTGAAATCAGGATCATTTCCCAGGTTTTACCTTCGCGAATGGAAGGAATTTTTGGAATGGTGTGGGAAAAGCGAAAAAGAAATTGTGATGTTGAAAGAATCCCTCAACGTGGATGATATTTTGGGCAAATTGTTACCCGATTGTACGTATGATAATTTGTAACCGAGGATGCAACGAAAAGGTACAAGCTGAGCAGGAAAATCAATCACCATGACGACGATGTTGTTGGCCGTAATAAGTTCCGGAAAACGGAACTTTTGAAGCTCGTTGAAGCTTTTCCAGAGCGTTCAACTTTTGCGGAACTTTTGCAGAACTTTTGATTTTTCCAAGCGAGGATAGTATAGGAAATTGAAACACGTCATGTGGATTTTATCTGTTTTATGTCAAAGTGTAAGGGCGTTTCCGGTGTGAAAAGAAAATCGATGTCTTTATTTGGACCAAAAACGTGAGAAATGAGGCATCGATTTTTTTCACACAAGGTCTCTTCTTTCCGGCGCGGTCACAATGTTGAAAAATTCCGTACTCAAGGTTTTAACCTCCAGTGAATTTTCATGTTCTTCCGGGTTCCGGGTTCGATTCGGGCCGCCACCCCTGGTTCTGGATAGTTTCAATTTTGTACTTTTTATGTTTTTCGTATGTCTACGTCAATTTATTCATCTTTCAGTTTACCTACTTGAATCGAGTATTTATGTTTGTACTGGTATGTATTGTGAATATTTTTTTTCTTATAGCGGGAGCAAAGTGCTACTTTTGCTCCCTCTCGCGAAACACTCGAGTGTTTAAATTCGCACTTTTCTCCCGAAATAAGAAAAAATTTCATTCATAACTCGAAGAAAAAACAATTTTTGACTCGTGTGAATTGTTACCCTCGCTTCGCTCGTGCCACAAACTTCACACTCGTCAAAACTTTGTTTTTGCTCCCTCGTTGTGAAATATACTATTTTTTGTTAGGTTCGCAGAACGGACTTTACTTGGAAATACTTATGTACCTTTGTTTAGTTAATAATTTTCTTCCTTTTTCTAAATTTACCCTAGAACTCTTCAAAACTCGAAACGGACATCGTAGGGGATAAAATCAAAATTCAAAATGTACAACAAAAATTGCATATTCGCAACCTTTTCGATTATTCTTTCAAAGTCTCTCCTCCCCTTTTCGGCCATTTGTCTATTTCAAACTATATCTCCTAATTTTCGTGTCAATTATTATTAGGTACCTAAGACTAAACAAAATCGACTACACGTGAAAATCCTATTCCAAACACGTGTAAAATGCAAATATGTTACCTAGAATTAAGCAAAGTTTTCTCAGCACGTATAAATTTCGACCTAGAATTGAAACGAAATCTCTTTTTTTTATTATTTATCTATAAAGATACGTGCTCTTATTCTTGACCATGCATTTACCATTTATGTTTATTATCGGTCTTATGTCTATGCCTCACCACCCCCCCCCCTCCTCTCGTCTAATAAGAAAAACCAAATTCAAAATCTAAAATTTCGACCATCCCCAACCACTTTTGATCGAGGCTCCCCTAAAAACCAAAATCAGAAACTTGACATAAGAAATCAAATTTATTTTATTATTTTTTGTGCCAGCAAACTCTCCAGCTGAAGCCCTCCTGTATTCGTAATATTCTTTAAAATACAAGATTCTGCAAAGCTTCGCATTTTTATTCAATGTCCTCCTATTTCTTTCCCGACTGTAACGAAAGTCATTAAATTAATAATTCAAATTTTTTCCAATTTTTTTCAAATCCAACTGAAGTGAATATCATTATGTCTTGATTAAATTTCCGATCGAATTTCCGACTTGACTTTCAGACTTGACTTTCAGACTTGACTTGACTTTCCGACTTCCGACTTGACTTTCCGATCGAATTTCCGATCGAATTCGACTTTTTGACCGACTTTCCTACTAAATATTGCATAATATCATCATGTGCTCATCTGAAATAGATTTTTTTCAAGTTTCTTCATGTCTAACATAATGTCATTATGTCTTAATCTAAAAACGTTACGTTACGTTACGTTACGTTACACCTCCAGCATAACGTTACACTTTTCAAATTTAGCCCCCCAGCCCTAAAGACATATCCATGTCAAAAGTCAAAATTGCAGCATAGTAATAAATCGGCGAAAAAAATGCTGAAAAATCAATGAAATTCTTTGAAAAATCAGCGAAACTCCACTGGAAATCAAAGAATTTTGCTGATTTCTCCTGTGCTGCAATTCAGACTTTTTTTGTTAGTGATTTTTGAGGCAGAAATTACGAGCGAGGCTATTGGAATATTTTTTTCTAATTTTGAATATGGAATTTTTTTTTAAAGAGTAGATAAATGAAAAAATATTAGATTTTTTTATTTTTCAGACAGCGCGTAACATTGTGGAGAATCTAACGCCGGATTCATGTTTAGAAGGTCAAACTACCGTTCAACTCCGAGGCTAAAAATTCCTCTTTTTCAGAGATTTTCCATCACAAAAAAGTAAATTTCGAGACTTCACGGAGAATGATCGCGAAAAAGGTGTTTCGCGGGATATTTTGATCCCCTAAATACGAATTTGATGTTGATTTCATCAATTTTGATTATTTCTCTCCATTAACAAACGCACAAAATGGAAAAAAAACACAACCTGCCAAAATCACATTTTACCGCGGTTTTTCGTGATTTTCGACCCTTGCGACATCGAAATCGCCAGAAGTGAATAATTACCTACGCAGGAGGTGAATTGTGAATTTACGTTAAAACAAACACCTTTTGGGGATATTCTCAGAAAATAGCTGAACTTCGCCATCGAGGGTCTCTTTACAGATGAAAATTTCAAATGGCCAGAACCTTACGAAGGATTGCACCAAAATTGATGAAAAAAATCATCATAAATGATGAGACTTTATGCCAACGAACAGAAAATTTCTTTCACTTTAGGTATTTGAAATTTAAAAATTTGAAAATGATGCAATAAAATGGCTATAGCACCGAAAGGAAGAGGAGGTCGTCAAAAATTTCTAAACCCAAATCCACTCCCACCCCCACCACCACAAAAAAAACCATTCAACGGTTCTCTGAAATAGGCTTTATAACCATAATAGGGTTTAAAACCGTTTCAGATTCAATTGGTGGTTTTTGTTGTTGTGGTGTTTGGGAGTTGGAAAACAAATGGTTGTTGGTTGTGGTTTCTGATTGCCCCCCCCCCCCCAAAAAAAAAAAAATCAAACTCATTTTAGGAGCACAAATTTTCTGTTTCAAAATATTTCATTGTTTAAGATGGAAGAGAAGAGTTTTTACCATAATCTCGAAAAAAACGTGAATTCCCTGAGCATAAGCGGAGCAAGGGCAAAAATTTTCGAAAAAAGAGCATCCAGACTCTAGAAATATCTCCATTAGATAAAATTTGTGCTTCTTTCCGTATTTTGTTTAGACTTTCAAAAAAAAATATCTATGGATTCGTTCCTGATTTCCTACCAAAAATCGAAACATTTTGAAAATTTCAATCGAAATCATCACGGAGTTCTTTCATAAATAAGAAGGGACAAGGAAAAGAAGACGAAGTTTCGTACCATAATTTTTAAAATGAAATTGTAGAAATTTACTGAGCTCGAGCAAAGCGAGGGTGAAAATTTTTGAAGAAAAGAGCATTCAAAAAGCTTAACTTTTTCCAGATACCCACAACATCTTTCATCATCTCACACAAAGTTGCCACCAGCGACATTTCAAATAGTTATATATTCAAGCTTTTGGCGCTGGCGGATGAGTCGTAAAATTTGATTATTGAAATTTATTTAATTCAAGCGATGAAAATCTTTATCAACGACGTAATTAGAAAACTTCGTGGCCCTTTTCGAAAAAGAACTTCTCATTTTAACAGAAGTTCTAAAAATTCGTTTACTGCAATTCGCAAGAAAGCCAGAACTGTGCCGCGAACCGATCGACATACCACCGAAATGAGTTATTTCGATACCAGCCGTCCAATTGGACCACAGATTTCAACTGAGAGAATTTTTTAAATATGATTTTTGCTTCAACTCGAACATATCGAATGTATTTTCTTTGGCCACAAGTTTCATTTACGTAGCATAATGCACACATTTTCTTCATTTCAATGAATTTTCAAAGCATTCAGATGAAAATGTAATTGCCTAGAAAATTTCTAGCTAAACAATTCTCTGATATATGTATTTTTTTTGATCAACTAAAGCCCCATGTGATTCGGCAAAGAGAAGTTGAAAAGTCGAGAATTGAAAAAAATGAACATCTCTGAATTAATCTGTAATGAATATTGAATACACGAGTGTAAACTAAATTATAAAAATGAAAAGAAATTGTGTTTCTGAATGGGTTAGAAAAAAATTAATCTCGAGACTTTTTTTAGAAACAATTTATAAATGAATTAATTGAAAGAATAAATAGAAGGTGTGAAACTGAAAAATATCAGTTTGCGAGAACTCTCTGCCTGACACACGAAGATCCAAAATCTGACACTACGAATTTTTTCAAGTACGGTTTCACAATGTTTTTTCCTTCCTAACACACTAACAAAAAAAATGGAACTCTCGAAGTCCTTGAAGAAAGTTATGGATGGGTAATTGGGAAATCTTGTGATTAAGTTATAATTGTAAACTAGACACAGTAACGAAACAAATGACCAATCTCCTTTCGCATAGTAAATAGGCAATCCATCCTGGGCGAAAGTACGAATGATTGCCTACCTCCAGAAATGCAAGGGTCAAAGTATTTCTGATCTTATCAATTGAACAAAATAATAACGCGATGTAAGTATTTGCCTTCACATCATCGACCAGGGTGTCTAACAAAATTTCAAACCCCAAAAGAAAGACCTCGGAGGGACTTTCAGCATGTTTTTTTTTTTAAATTAATATTGTACGCCGGGGCCTCCCGGTCCAAAAAATTTCAACCTCATTTTAGGAAGACAAATTTTTCCTGTTGCAAAATTTTCGTTGTTCAAGACAGAAGAGTTTTCAACATAATTTCAAAAAAAAGTAAACTCACTCAGCCTAAGCGAAGCGAGGGCGAAAATTTTAAAAAAATCTAAAAATATCTTCATTGGGTAAAATGCTGCGGGGGAGGGGGTCAGAAGTTATTTTTGACTGATCTTTCAGTCGAAAATTGTTTTCTAATGGACTAATCAAGGGAATGGAGAGTACGTTGAAAACAGAAAAAATTTCGTTCTGTACACTTTTTGTCCAACATCGAAAATGAAGAGGCCAAGGATCATTCAAAATGTTCATCTCAATCGGGGTACATCAGAACAAAAAAGTTTGGCCGACGATTCGCGGAACTCATTTTTATTGGGACAATTCTACATAAACACAAAAGTTTTCAAAAAAAGCGTCCAACAGGAATAAATGCTGAAGAAGTAAAATCGTTCATTCCTAATTTCAACTGCCTGGGCTTTACATCTCTTTAGAGCTAGAATACTACCAACGTAAAACTGAGAATTTTGTATTCGAGGAAAAAAATTTTTTCATCCAGTCAAAAAAATTGTAATTTTTGTAAACAGAATAATTTTCATTCATTGTTTAAAAAAAATCAAAAATTTCCCGATTTTTAAATAACAGTGTGTCAACTTAGGAAAATCGAAATTCGAAACTTTTTTCCGTCACTCCTTTCTTTTCGAAACTTTTCATACCGTACCACAAATCAGTTAAAAATAACCCCTCCCCCCTTGCGGCTTCTGGTTTTAAAGGACATTTCAAGCACCTTATAATCTCTCCCTCACAAGTACATTTTTCTTTCACAGGATGGAGTCGATGATAGACTTCGCGAATTCTAAACCTAAAAAAATTGAGAAAAAATTCATGGGAAGTCTGAGGTATCAACGGATCATCCATAGGTATAGACAGGTGGAGGTTCAAATATTATTTGGGGGGGGGGAGACGATGTTCAAAAATGCCGAAAACAATACGACATTGTCGACTGAAAATTCAAAAATAGGTATCACATTTTCGAATGTTTAAAATTTCATTAAAATCTGTCACTACTTAAAATTATTAGAGGAAAAATCTAATTAGGCAAATTACAGCGAGGCCGACGAGTATGAAAAATAAGATTTCCAAACCTCGAAAATGAGTTTTCAGGGGAAAAATTCCAGTAATAAAATTGGTTGAACGATTTTACGGAAAAGTATGAAAAAAATCACTACTATAACGATTAAAATTCAACGAGACCGAGCGCGGAGATGCCGAATTTTTCGAAAAATTCTGATTTATGGAGTAAATAAATCCACTACAAATGACCAATTATCAATTGGATGAAAAAATTTCCGAAGTTCCGTCTGATTTTCGAAAATTTGCTGAAATTATAGACTGTTAATTTCCTGGAGAAATTACTCCCCCTCAATATTTCCTCCACCGCACTACCACTCGGAATAAGTACATACTATGTGATAATTTGACCTGAGCAGAGCGAGAGCGAATTTTTTCCAACAGAATTGATCATAAAAACAGCAAAAAGAAACGAATTCTCAACAGAATTTCTCATTCGGAATTTTTATAAAAATGGAAGCGAAGATTGCAAAATTCGACAATTTTCACAAATTTTTCAAAAAATTGACGATCTTGATTTTTTTTCCAAGTAACAAAAATTCCAATTATGAACGCTACTTGATCTGAAAGGATCTATTTTTCGCTTCAAAAATATTCAGTTGTCTGGAATGGAGGGAAATATCGTAATTTAAAAATTCATGAGCCCGAGCGAAACAAAAACGAAATTTTTTTAGAACAATGTGTTCAAAAGCCTGAATTTTCAAAAAAAAATTCTTGCATATTGGAAAAAATTCGCGACTTTGGATACTTTAGTATGAATTTCTCGACTTCATCGCTACTTTCGCGAGATCGCGACTATCACGACCGTTTAAACTTAAGATGTGACTCCAACTTGATACGCATTTTACTAGAAAATAAACGGTCCAAGACCGACTTACCACATTTTCTTCGACATTTCAGAAAGAAACGCCGATCACGAACAATAACATTAGTATTTTCAACTGCGAAAAAATAAAGAGCATCGATGGCCGAACATGAGGTCGAAGAGCCGAACATGAGGTCGAAGAGCCGAACTAGTATTTTCAACTGCGAAAAAATAAAGAGCATCGATGGCCGAACATGAGGTCGAAGAGCCGAACGCATGATTTCGAAATGAAAACAAATAAGAAAACGCGAATTGATTATCGAACACATGAAATCGCAAAAATAAGACGGACACCGGACACGCAAAGCGAAAATTCAAACCGCCCTTACCGTCAACTACTGATCCAATGAACCGAAACACGCCGAAAATACTAAAAGACTGAAACTGAAATCAGACTGAGACTGAAGTAGAATGTTAAAAGGCGACGAGGTTTCAAATTCCAGCGACGAAACTGCAGAATGCCACGTCGACAAACGCACTACGCACTGCGCAGCAGTCAACCGGACCTGCGAGCCAATCAGAGAATAGAAACAAACAAAGGAGACGATGTAAAGAATACACTCACACAAACACACAACATTATGCAGCCGTATTCCTGCGTAGTTCATGGAATCTTTGAGGGTATTTTTTTTCCAAGAATTATTTCCAAACGTTAAATCTTAAATTCTTATCCTATTTCATTATCTTTTTGCACACGGCGCCGTCGCAATGGCGACAATCTATACCGAACCGAGTTGTAACTTGTGCAACAGAAATAATTCGCCATCTGCTGCGTATTTTCTTATAAAAATCTCCGAGCTGGAATCGAATTATCGAAAAATAAAAATCTTTAGTACTTTTTCAATGTTCATAATTGAAAAATGAACAAAATATCGTGAGAAAAAATTCTCAAAATGAACTTATTTTCAGATATGTACTTTTAACCGAAAAAATAATCGACGGTAATTTTACGTCACCTAATTGAAATTTTTAAAAAAATATCATTTATTTTGAAAAATTGTCTGTTTAAAAATTGAAGCAAAATTGAAAAATCGTTAACTAAAAAAATCTCTAAAAACAAGGAAGGTATCCTGGCTCAAAGTGAAACATTGAGCCCAACTAAAAGAAGATCGAAAGTAACCATAAAAGAACCTCATATAGGTATCCAGGGGCGCACCCGAGGGGGCTCAGGAGTATCGAGCGATCGAGCTCCCCTTCGGCTCGGAAAGATAATTTTTCTATTGCTAAAATATGAAACGTGCATTTTTTTCTCTTTGAACTGTATTTTTTTTTAAATCTCCAACTCTTCGCTCGGGCAGTATTTTAGTCGTTTTGTTTTGGGAGTTGATAAATTTTTGACTGATTTTTCAATAAAAAATCACAGATTCCTCAACAAATTCCCAGTTTGTTAGAAAAATTGATGATTTTTTCTCAAATTCTCAGCCCCTCACTTAGGTAATTAACCCTATATAGACCACCAGTGCCAAAAACGGCACTACAATGCATTTTTCGAAAAAAAAACCACCTGGTGCCAAAAACGGCACTAAATGTATTTCCTTAACATTGTAGTGCCGTTTTTGGCACGAGGTGGTTTTTTTTCTTAAAAAAGCATTGTAGTGCCGTTTTTGGCACCAGGTGGTTTTTTTTTGGTGGTCTACCTAGGGTTAATTTCTGTTTTTTGGGTGCGAGTATATAGGTATCCAAGATTTAAGGTTCTTTTATCGTACTTCCAATTTTTTGGAGGGGTCAAAATTTTACTTCGAGTTGGGATTCCCCTCCTTCCTGCCTTGTCGGATTATTATCGTGAATTTTTTTCGGTTTTCAGATCAGAGAGCCTACTAAATCGTGAAAATGAAAAGTTGTACTTTTTCATTTTTTTAAAAATACGTACAAACTTTAGTTGAGTTTATATTTTGGCTCTCAAAGTACCTACCTACATATGAAATAGAATTTGAAAAATAGGAGTCTTATTGTTGAATTTATTCTTAATTTGATGATCATTTTAAGACATACCTACTTGTAAGTGATACGATAAAAATGAAAAAAAATTAAATAGGTACATAGCAATATTCAACTTGACTACCTCCTACCTATCATCAATTTTTTTCACTCATTTGCATAAAAAAAAAAGAAAAATTGTCAAGAAAATCGGATTTAAAAGACCTCCTTTAAAAAAAGTACAATTTTTTCAGACTTCCTCGAACTTTGACACTTCGTTAAGCACTTAAATTAGGTACCTATTGCTTTCAAAAAATTTACGTATTCTTTCAGCAAGCCCTGTAGACATCTCGAAAATGTGAATTTTACCCGAAAATAAAATTGATAACATTTCAATGTGAAAAAAATGAATCTCTAGTTGTTTGAAAATTTCGCTCTTTTAACACGATCAGTGGCGCAGCCAAAAAAAACGTTAGGTTGGGTAGATTTAGGTGTTGATTTTAGCGTTCGAACTAGCAAAACCAATTCTTTGGAAATTAGAGTGTCCTCGAAGAGATTTGGTTTCCTGTGGCTGTTCTGCATTCTTCGAGATGAAGAAATGTCTTCGAGGACCCTAATTTTTGAAAAATTTCGCTATTTTGCTAGTTTGAAGGTGAAAAACTACATGTTTTCAAAACCATTGAATCGACCGAAACAAGTTCTAGGATGGGACTAAGGGATAGTATGAGAAAAAACTCTCAATTTACACGATTTCTGCTTTCGTTTTACCCTTGTGAGGTGTTGCCACTTCGAAAAAATTTACTGTTAGTTTTTTTATGAATGTCCTTATTGTCCTGTTTTGAATAAAATTGATTTCTATATTTCAAAACAGGAAAAAATCTTGGTAATGCATAAGAATGAATAGCATAGGTGCACCCAAGGGGAGGCTCAAGGGGCTCGAGCCCCCCTCCCCCCTTAAGCCCGGACAAAATAATTTTTTGCTTCAAAAATGAGAAAAAAGTTAATTTTTTTGCTCTTCAAAGTATATTTTTTCAAAAAAATTTCGTCCTCGCTTCGATCGGGCAGTATTTTAGTACTTTAATTTCAAAACTTGACAATTTTTGATTGATTTTTCAGTCAAAAATCACCAAATTCTCAATAAATTCTCTGTTTGTCAGAAAAAAATGATGATTTTTGATTGAAACATCAGTGAAAAATGACTCAATTTGAAATTTGACCCCCTCCCCAATTTTTCTCAAATCCTCAGCCCCTCCCTTAATTAATTTCTGGGTGCGCCTATGATGGATAGATAGGTAAATAGACACCAAATCGAGTCTATACCCATTTAGAGCTGCGCAGAGAAAATTTGGGCCCAAGGAGAAAAATGAACAAGTGAAAAAAAGGTATTTTTTTGAATGTCGATATCCCACGTACTTAATTTGTTGAATTTTCCAGTCATTTTGAGTTTCCTCACAATGAGATAAAAAGTTCTGGCTGCGCCACTGCACATGATTACAATCCAGTATGAAAAACCAAGGGAAAGCCCGAAAAAGTAGAAACTGAAAGTGTACCTATATTTTGGTGTATAAAATGAGTTTGATTTTTAAAAAAATTGATTTTCACAGGACTGGGAGGCGAAAGGAGGGGACAGTCACATATGAAAATTTGAAACTTTTGTCGACTCACATTACCTACTTAATTGATCGATTAAAAAAATAATCATCAATTATTCGTCAATGATTTATAATTTATTACCAATTATTTTAATCAGTGACTTCAGAAAGTGGTCTTCAAGGGGTGCATTGCACCTCCCTACCCCATCACATCAAATTCGGAACTTTAAAAACGTAATGGTACGCCATGCGCCATCTATTTCGAAAGCTGCAAACTTTAAGTTCAATATTAGTTCCTCTACTTTTCTGAAGAGCTTTATGTATCAGATTAATATTACAAGCTAGGAAAACCGGAAAAAGGTGTTCAAAAATGAAAAAGTAAAATGTGAAAGATGTGATTAATAAATTTATTTTAAAAAATTTATTCCGGTGACAGAGGTATACTCTGTCCCACAAAAGAACAGGCATACAGATTTGAATCGGCCTGAACGAATTTGGAATAGATCTCGAAAATTACCAACGCAGCAAATATGGGTAATCTGGTTTTGGAAATACAAATTTTGTAGACTTTTTCTTTGCTGAGAAATTGAAGGCGCCAGAATGTCTCTAAACATTCAATTGATCAATTCGGAAAATAGAAAATTCGATTTCAGATTTTTTCATTGATTACATCAAAATTTCATAGTTTACGGATTATGAGACAATAGGTTTGTTTTGAAGCTTTCAAAGTATGGAAAAAAGAGATAAAATACGAAATTCAAGATTTTCAGAAAGTCGTTAAAGAGAGTCTTCACTAAATTGACTTTATAATTAATTAATTATTATAAATTTCCATCAATTTTACACGACAGAAGACGAAGTTTTAGGACTAATGATAGGTGACCATTTATTTCTTCTGCGGAAAAATAAAAATCCTGGATTTCATATATTTCTTTATAACTTTGAAAACGTCCAACCAATCAAATTTTCAATTTTTCAAAAAAATTCGAAAAATGAAAAGCACCTGATATTTTAAATGGATTCGTTTGTAAAATACTCTCGATACATTTCGTTTCAGCCCAAACCTTTACGATGGTTGGGACCTCCCCCTCCCCTCGTTACCATTTAATCACCGCAATCACGACTCGAATTACCTCAGCACTTGGTTTCCTCAATTCCTCTCGCTAAATCCAGCATCTCAGTACAAAAGAAAAAAACATCTCGTCCCTTATTTAAATTAAAAAAATCATCAGATTCGCACAATTTTCTCGCCGTGTAATTAACATCGCCCTACAAGGGTGTTTTTCTCGCCTCATTTTCCTTCTCATCCTCTTCCTGCATTTTTTTTTTTCACCTTCGAGTCTTCAACGGAGAGAGAAAAATAGAGAGACACTTGGAAGACGAAGAGAAACCGCGCATCTATATAACGTGAAATTAAGCGCCGGCGCTAATTCAACTTTCAAATAGTAGGTTTCTTGTACTTTTATTCGCGCGACGGTCGACAGTATTTGCCAAACCTTGTCGGTATGTCAGTTTTACATTCACTTTCGTGCCGTCGCGAAAATACTTACGTAAGATTATTTTTACGCGAAAAATTCGTTACGTCGTTGTAAATTGATTGTGATCAGTTTGAAATAAATATTGAAATTGTTCGATTTGAACGTACACATTTTTTTAGAATTTTGTTCAGTGTCAAAAAACTTGATTTTTTTCAATCGGTTGAATTTTAATATCCGGTTGTTTTTCAGCAGATTTTCCATATAAAGTGTAATTTTTCAACTGAACTACGCAGGTAATTTACAGTTGAATTGAAAATACCACAGCCAATCGTATCCTTGCCCAATGATATTCGAGAATGATCACGCGGATCAAACGTAAGGTCGCGAATACAGTCCAAAAAAACAGCTAGTGCATCTCTACCTACTTGATTGAATTATGACAACCATCGTAATTAAAATTTTTGAAGAGAAAAGCAATTGTCGAGAACTCTTGAAAAAAAAATCATTAGCTGTTTAAGCAAAAATCAGTGTTCAAAGGGTAAAAAATTTCAAATTCTCAAAACCAATATTCAAAAAATTGAAAAAATTGAAAAAATTGAAAAATTGCCTACCACGAAATAAGTTGTTCAATAGATGATAAAATTACGAAGTCGCAAACGCTGATGAAAAAAAGGCTACAGAAGTTGAGAAAAAAATCACATAGAAATCTAGAACTGTCTTCAAAAACTTTTCAACATTAACAAAAAAGAAAATGAAAAATCAACATAAAATGCGATGAAAACCACGTAAATCACTACAAAAAATTTTTTTTTGATATTTTACAGAAAGTGGAGTTGAAAATTTTTTTTTCGAAAATCGTTTTACAAAATTTGAAAAGTGATGAAGAAAAAAAGCAGCATCATTCCATACAATCAATATACCTAAACATTGAAAAAATTGAAAAAAAAATTTTAACGTGTCTGAAACAATTTTTACAATTTTTAGCAAAATTAAGAACCGAATATGGAATAGACGTAATCAATTTGTGGAATGACAAAATATTACAAAACAAAAAAATTTTTCCCAATAGTGAATTTGAATTTTTCCAAAATGAGTGATTTATCAATAAAAAATTGTGAAGATGATTTTTTCCGAAGAAATTAGCCCACTGAAATACTTTCTACCGAGCCAAGAAAACACAGCTACACGAAAGTTTAGTTTTTTCAACCCTCGAAATCGCGCTTGAAGTTCCCAAAGTGATACCTATGTTTTGGAAAAAAGTTTTTTTTTCGCGTTTTCAGCTTTTTTTCTTTCCTCGCACTAATATCAATTCACTCAACGATAAAAAAAATGTGCAAAATTCGAAATAAAATTCCGTGAGTTTATAGCTAAATATTTTTCCAAGTCCATAAGTCCAAAAATATTTTTTCACGTGAAAGTAAACAAAAAAGTTATCACTGACTCTGGTAGCAAACTTCCTCCTTTCCAAGATTAATTACTAAAAAAAAATTCCAAGAAGTGGCATTTTCACGTGAAAGTGAAACTTCCGAAACTATTTCAAGATTTGACGTTGAAATGCAAACTTCGAGAAATTGAAGGGGTTATCAAAAAAACAATCATTCGGTGCAAAATTCTTAATTTTCATCAGCAAATTTGGATGTAGCAAAAAAAAAAATTCAAAAAATTCAAAAAATAAGGCTTCATTTTTTTGAAGAGGGGAGGATGGAAAATGGAATTTTCGAGAAAAAAAGCTCAATTTTTTTCATTATCTTGAGAAATATTTTCGAGAAAAAAACAATTTCATGCCAATTTTTTTTTTTGAAAATTTGAAATTTTCGAGGTTAGAACACTTTTAGAAGCACCAACAATTTTTTTCGATTTTTGGCAAAATTTCATATCAGAGTCAGAAAAATCCAACATTATAAAATTTTTGAGTAATGGTGCTTTTTTCGACTCATTTTAGGGCATTCTTCGGCCCCCAAATTGAACTTGTGAAATGTTTGGTAAATTTTTCCATTACGAAAAGTAATTAAAAAAATCGTGAAAAAAATGGTCTATTTTTGGAACATTTGAAAGTAAAATCCGCTTCTCAAACCAGATTTTTTCAATTTTTCAGTCTTTTCATTTTCGTATTTTTCAAAAATAATCTCATTCGACTTGATTAGAAAAATTTCCAATTTCACCATATTTTTGAGAAAAAACGCGTATTATTTTCGAAAAAGTTGGTTTCAAGACCATAACATGGTCCTAAGTATATCAAACCAAAAAAGCTTCAGATTTGAACAACTTGGAAGTCGTTCATAAAATATTTTTTGAAAATTTCCAAATTCTCGATTTTAAAGCATTTTTGAATACACTTGTAGACAAATTTTCTCTTCCCAACAATTTTTTTCAGATTTTTGGCAAAATTTCAGACCAGAATCAAAGTCAGAAAAAATCAACGTTTTTCAATTTTCGAGCGTTGGTGTCCTATTCGACGCATCTGAGACCATTATTTGATCCCAAACTGAACGTTTTAAATTTTTGGTAAACTTTCATAGGTAGAAGGAAATTTTTTGGTTATTTTTTTAACACTTGAAAGCAAAAATCAGTTTTCAACCTTTTTTTTTTTTCAACTTTTCAGTTAATTTCGTGTTATAAAAAAGCAGACAAAAATATTTTTGGCAGCTTACATTTTCCCTCTTCTCAGTCCAAGTCACAAATTTAATTTTTTCCAAAAAAAATCCTCACTTCGCAAAATTTGATAAATTTTTGATCAGGGGCGGCAACTTAGCATTTTGTCATGTGTTGCTGATTTTGAAACTCACTTGGGGCCCTTGGGAAGGGGGTGGGGGTCAACGTTGACAGTGGTGTAGAATCGTCTGAAGGGGGGGGGGGTCTCAACCAATGATGTCGAAAGCTTTTTTTTAGGTGGCTGCAAAATGGGTACAGAAATATGAAAAACGAGAAATTTTGGGGGAGGGGGAAGGGTAAAAAGGAGCCTTTTTTCGTACTTCAGCTGTAAATAGTTCATATTCGCGCCCGAGCGTAGCGAGGGCGAAATTTCGAAAAAATTAGATATTTAATGCCTAAAAAAGGTACTTTTTAAATGATGTTGTTGATGCCCGAGCGAAGCTTTGATAAAATTGGAATTTTTAATGCCTAAAAAAAAAGTTTCTCAAAAAAATTCTCGACCTCAAGGGGAGTCCAGACACCCCTCCCCCCTGACTACGCCTCTGAACGTTGATCATTTTTTTCAAGTTGAAAATTTTATAGATATGCAATTTTTTCAATCCTTAAATATTTAAAAAGATAGGTAGGTCTAGGTATATTTTGTAACATAGGTTTTTAATATGGTACCCAATTTACAGAGAATTTTTCACAAATTTTTTATTTTTTTTCATGTGTTGCTCAACCCTCTTATTTTTTTTTCATGTGTTGCTCGAGCATCCGAGCAACACGCAAGTTGCCGCCACTGTTTTTGATTCACCTACTTCATCATTCGAGAAAACCAAAATGGCAAATTTTCTCATCCAAAAACCTAACAAATTCGAACACCGGTACCAAACAAATCTCAATCTGCCTTCCACTCGAGTCTACATCATATTTCTCCAAAATCCATAAATTTATGAACGAAAATCAACCTCGAAACGTATCAATCGACGCCTTCAACTTTTTCGATAATTGCTCGACTTTTCAATTTTTCAAAGATTGGTTCTCGTAGTTAAACTCGTACGTTGTTTCAATTAACGAAATATTCTCGTCGGTCGAATACGTTACTTATGGAGAAATAAATTACCCATTTACGAGTGAACTATTCAATACCGAGATACAACATCCGTTCATTAATCGTTATTTTCGAACGATGATTGTATGTTTTTCACGTATTCTCGTACTTCGCCTCTCGCGAGGTTTTTTTTTCGTCTCTAAATGATCCAATTGTCTGGTATTGATGAATTTTTTCGACGAAACGAGCCAACGTGCGCGAATTCGCGCGACGATTAAAATCTATATTTTTATTTTCCGTTCTACATTCCTACGGTATATTTTCGACTGTATGCAAATGTTAATTACGAGTATTTGTACGGGTAACTATTTGTATGAAATATTCGACATACTTTTAGACGAATCAGCATTACAGGTTGTGAAATTAAGCTTGATGGGGGGAAAAAAGCACGTATCTTTTTGCATACTGTGTAGTTGGGCTCGGTACAGATGGTTTTTCGAGTCGAATTTTATATAGTATCGTTTTGGGGCCGATTCGTTATTTAAACTGTATCGATGCTGCGAAGCGAATAAGGTGGGATTGGATGTGGCCAAACGTACGGTACAGATGCGAGCACACGATTCGGTATAAAAGAGAGGTTAACCATAAATTAATTAATTTTTTACTCGCTACTACGTAAGAGATAACGTTACAACACATTTTATGTATGTTAAACTCGTAGTAAAATTTTAATTAGTTTGGTTCTCGAAACGCCCCAGAAAGATTTTCAAGTTAAAATCAAAACATATACGTAGTGAAGTGTTTTCCCTCCTTGTCGGAGTCTTTCCTCGGATACATCTTTTTCCTCTTTTATCAACTTCACGTATCAAATTCTCGTGCACGAATCGTGCGTAGCTCAAGTTGGGGAATTTTTCGAGCTATATGACGCGTAAGCTCGGAACGGGTGCTTGATATAATCTTTTCCATCGTGTACCTCTTTTATTCATATTTCGAAAGGAAATAAAATACTCGAAATGTGCTTATGTAATATAGGAAATTTTTATGCATAACATTCGGCAACAACGAATAAAATCGAAAATACTCATGCATGTGAACGTGCGAGATGTTCGGAATGAAAAACCATCGGTAGAATTATTCACACTCGGAGTATTTAATTCGAGACGAAAATGCGAATGCTAAATGGTAAAAAATTAAGTGATGGGTGATAAAGGCGACGGGAGATAATCGCGAACCAGTCTGCAACTATGTGGAATGAAAAGAGAACAATGAAAGGAATGGGAGAGGAGGGAGGAGGAGGGTAGATCGGCGACAGCCGAAGACGCTAGAACGTTGAAAGAAATATCATTAAGGGTTCCAGGAAATTTAGAGTGTTTCTCTTTCGAACAATATCCTTTTCATGTTTCACGGAAGAAAAAAACGACAACGGTAGACTGGTTCGAGTTTTTTGTATCTTTTGCCCAACATGATAAAATACAATGTGAAATATCAAGGCTACGTGGGCTACGACGCAAATGCTCCGTTGAATATTACTAAAAAGGTTATCGAATAGTTCCTGGACTCGATGCATTCAATAATCGGAATATTTGACGGACTAAATGGTATCTAGACCAGTTTTCAACATTTAAAAATAGCACGACTTTGTAAATGATTTTTTTTCGGAGAAATAACGTTTCGATTTTTTTCAACAGATTTTAAAACGAAGATAACAACGTCAAACGAAATTCAAAAAAATTAAACTTTGGTAATTTCCACCACGAAAAATCATGATAATGAAAAATACGGGCCCATTATAACAAATTTTTGTTCTTTTGAATTTCAATTTTTTAGAACGAAGTTACGAATTTCTAAAGAAGGTAGGTAGAAAATAATTATTTCCAAATCAAAAGTTCTTTTTTGGTTTTTCATCCCCCTCCTCTCCCTCCTCAACAACACGAACGCATCCAACCTCGCGGGGAAAAAATATGGAATGGAAGAATTTATCTTTAGAGAAAAAATAAATCCTCAACCTTGTTTTTTAGATCAACAAAATTAATACGATTCATTACTTCAATACCTTACTTAATAAGGAGACTAGTTTTCGATTACCAAGTGAGTCTTCAAAAATTCAAAATATTCTTCATGGATCTCTCAAGTTCGTTTTTTAGGCAACGAAGAATCAACCTAAACGGATTCATATAGGGAAGAGATTGATTTAAATTTATGAATTGATAGAATTTTAATCTAAGAAGAAAAATGAAATTTTCGTCTCATGTATTTTCATTTCCAGGGCGTTTCAAGTCATCGACAAAGGACAAAGGGAATTGTCCTCTTTTTTGAAAAAATGGCCATAATCAACCTCTCTCGGAAAAAACTCCAAGCCATTATTTTTTATTCCAATTTTTAGATTTGTCTACCCTCCTCCTACTCAATGCACCCCTAATCTGACATGTCCTCGGCCTTCTTTTTTCTTTAAAAAAAATGATCAATTTTTTTTTCAAAAATCAAGTTACGTAAAATTAGAAATTACATAGTATTCAGAAATCAAAAAATTGAATGAAACTTTTTACAATGAATACGATAAGATTTTAACCCTATATAGACCACCAGTGCCAAAAATGGCACTACAATGCATTTTTCGAAAAAAAAACACCTGGTGCCAAAAACGGCACTAAATGTATTTCCTTAACATTGTAGTGCCGTTTTTGGCACCAGGTGGTTTTTTTTGGTAATCTACTTAGGGTTAAAATACTTAGAAATTTCAAGTTCTCAAGTGATATTTTTGGTTTCGAAAAAAATTTAGTAGGACTTCGGAGTAGAAATGTTGGAATTCCTTATTTTCGCAAATCAAAAATGAGAACGGCTATAACGATGGTCGAGAAAACAGTAAAAATCAAATACTTACTAAAATTTTCGAAATTGCCTACCTCCTATTTTGGAAAAAATTGAAATTTTTCCAAAATTTCGAATGAAGTCCCGCCTATTTAGATCAGAAAAAGCAGAAATAGCCAAAACTCATAGAGTTGGATTGTTTATTCAAAGAAAACAACTTTTTGTTTTCGTCTCGCCTCTCTTTTCCCTACTTTTCTGAACAGTTTAAAATTTTAGGGTAAAAAAAACTTGAAAAAAATTTTTAGAACGATGGAAAACTCTGTTTTGCTTTAAATTGAAAATTTTTGCACCATCAATCGCTTTCGACTCCTTAATTAATTAAATTTTGTTATTTTTCACGATAAAATACCTCACAAAAGAATTTGGAAGGTAAACATGGTGTATTTTGACACCTTACTCAATCATATCAAAAATTTTTATTTCCTTGATTTACACCTTCTCATTTCCAACTTGCCCAAACTTTTCGAAATTTTAGCCTAAAATTACTTCAGAAAACGATTTACTTATTTCAGAGGGCATGAATATTAAATTTAAAGGTGTGAAACTGAATGCTTAAAATTAAAGAATTCCACAGACACAGAGTACAAAAACAAGACAACAAATTTGATGGACATTAAACCAAATTTTGATTGATTTTTTTCAGTTTTTTTTGCTGCAGTTCCCGCGATTAAAACTTTATAAAATTTGGGTACATAGAAATGAAATTGGTGATTCACTCAGCAGGAAAAATTCTGGATACCCAAATTTTGTAGGGTCAATTTTGACTTGTTTTAATAAGCAATTTGAATGTAGTAGGTAAAAATTTTTTAAAAATGCCATCAATAACTTCTCAAATTTCTTGTCGAAGGTAAAAATAAAGTATTTAATTTCAAGATCAATGACTTGCTCTTCAATTTTTATAAAAATCCATTGGATAAAAAATGGACCATTTCAAATTTTTCCAATTTAGTTGTCAATTTAGTTGAATTTATTGAACTGAACTGAGCTGAATTGAAACTGGCAGCTGAAACCTCAAAACCTCGATACATCGATAGTTACATTAAAACATCAATTCATTGCCAAACTCTCAAGATTTTAGCCAGAAATTACTCTGGAAAAATATTCCAGAGATGATGAAACTTTTCCCCAAAATTTAAAACATTTGGAATCAAGTACCACTCGTTCTTTTGGATTATATTAAAAGCCAAGAAATTGCATTTGGATACCATTTTTTAGGAATTAAAAAAAAAATTTCAGATTTCAGAAATGGATTTAAGGGCTTGAAAAATCGATATACCAAGAAACGACGAAACGATAGTCCTGAAAATAAAGTAATTTTTGAAAATATCGAATTTAACCCCTCTCCCCCTCCTTTCCATCAACGTACCTACTAATAAAGGTGAAAAGTTAAAAATTCTACATTCTCCTGTGGTGAATCCCAGTGATCCAGAATTTTTCAGGCATCTGGTACCTACACCAAAAAAAAATTGAAAAAGGGCAAAAAAATTATTTGAATTTTAAAACCTTTTTCGACACAGCTCTTCGATCATTTCAGGTGATCGAATATATTTTAAAAAATTCAACCTTTCAAATTTGAAAACCCTTTTTCAAATTATACCTTTTTCATTTCCGAAAATTCTCTTCGTCTGAATGAATGAATCACCCCAAAAAAATCATCGAATAAAATTGAACACTCTTATTAAACTTTCTCGAGATTTAAAAAAAAATTTATTTGAGAATATTTTTCTCCTTATCATCTCCTAGGGCAATCCAATCGATAAAATTTCTGAACCAGATTACATCAATTTCTCCATTTCTAAAATTGACATTAGCTCAATCCACATCTCGCACTTTCGACATCCCACCGCCCTCTCTTCCCCTAAATTTCGAAAAACCTCCAATCTCAAAAACCCATCCCATCTCTCTCTCAAAAAAACACACAAAATGACACCTACATTCATCGTACATCTACCCAACACCGAAACCATATTCTATTATATTTCTCGAATTAATAATCGATTACCATTCGAGTAATTGAGGTTACGTCGATAGATTTATTTTATGCTGGTTTTATTAGGTCGTTAACTGACGATTGATTATTATTCATCAAGTACAAGCATTATATACGTAAACATTACGCATTCATCGACCAATTCAATTAACCATTATATTCGTTAGATTGACTTTTTTCCCCCATTCGCCAATATCGATCGCGACACTTTCCAAATACGGTGTAAAAAATTACACCAAATTTGTCTCCTCTGATTTTCACTCGTTTTTCCACAATCCATCTAGACTGTAAATTTTCGTCACGTGTTTCTACCGAATGGAAAATTTTCTCAGGGTAGAAAATTTTCTCAGCCGTAAAGTATTCGGTTGATTTTGTGAAATTTTTGCCACTCTTGAAAAAACCTAGTATAAAATTTTATACTCGAAAGACCAAAGAAGATGAAAAAAGGGTCTGACGTTTATATCAACGATATGCCGTAAATCAGATTGCTCGAAACACCTAAACCTATAAATACGAGTAAACGAATAAAACGATAGTGTACATTTTGCACATATTAAGTAGATTTATATACAAATATTTAGACACACGTAGATACGTAATACATTTAAAAGAACGTTTCTTCCAAATACCAATGCGTTGTTGGTGGAAATGATAAAAGACCCGAGTGAAAAGTTTACGCGCCTTAATTTCATACAGATGAATTGTATATTTAACGAAGTACTTAATCCGGATGTGTGCATGTGTAAATGCGTACAACGTATAATGGTATAAGCGAGTTAAACTGCACGGTTCGCAAAGGATGGAGCAAAGGTCGCGGGGAAAATACTCCTTATCAAAAGTTAATTTCGCTTTTATTCGGTATAAAATGTTTTGGCTCAAACTGACGAAAACGTAAAAGGAATAATTTAACCGGAGCTCGCGATCGAGATACAAGGGCTGCATTTCACACCATCTTTATCCATTGTCATGCGATTATTTTTCCATTCACGCCGAACCAGACGCCAATCGAGGTTCGAACGAAAGGCGGTTCGGCAAAAATTAGCCATTTTTATTGAAGTGCTCGTTAGAAAAGGAAAAAAAGCTTTGGTAGGTGGAATTCGCGTATGGAAAAGGAAACGTGCGCGACGTAAATAAATAATGTTATCGGGCTTATTTGCCGAAGAAAAGTGCTTTCAACTCGCTCGCGCAGAGCTACATTATTTACTAACATATCTTAGATCTTGCCATATATTTACATTGAACATTTCGAAACCGCTTCTGGATGTTTTTTAATCCCTAAAAAATTACTCCTTTGTGTTTTGCTATGCGTCGCTTACGTACAAAGTACGAATCTACGTAACGGTATACCGTGTGTTATGCACGCCGCATTTCCTTTCCTCATTTTTCCTTTCTCTCGCTTTATTTATACTTGAAAGTGAGTGAAATGTATATGTAAGGAAGCTGGGGAAATATTTTGCTTTTTAATTGTTCCTCGAATCGTTTTCGCAAGAGGTTTGAAACGTCCTCGATGGCAATGTACGATGACGTTGGTAGTGTTGCTGAAAGAATGAAAGAATTGAGCGAAGAATGGATTGTTTGAGTATAATTAGTGAGTATTTGCAGTGCCGAGCTAGCGGATTCGTAAATCGAGTCGAGTTTTAGTTGGTTGTTGGATTTGTTCGCAGTTATTTTCAAAATGAATCGAGTGGTTGGATTCGTGTTAATAATTGGTATCGTTTTAAATGTGGTTTTGGCTGCGCCTATGAATACGTGAGTATTTGATGATGTGGGTTTTCAAAGTTGAATTTGTGACAGGGCAGCAGATGAGTCGAAGATGACTATTTGAGGTGTGAAATTGTGGGATTTTCTTTTAAAAATGGCCTTACTATGGTTTGTAAGATTTCTGTGGCAAATTTTAAACCAATTTTACATTTTTAAGGTGACGAAATCATGAGAATAAAAAATTGTTCTTTTTTGAAATATTTTCAAGTATTTTGAGAATAAACAGGGAATAATAAAAGGGGTGAGTTGGTCAAACATATTGGGGATCTAAATTCGCCCGAACGCCGAATCGCGTTCCACGACATTACGTGGGAGTTTGAATATAACCGACTCGTTCGAACTACCGCGAAACGTCGCGGGACGAGTTTCAGCGTTCGGGCGATTTAAAAGGTCCAATCCAAACCAGCATACCATTTTATGGTTCTTGAAAAAAATTGAATTTTTTTCTCACGATTTACTGTTTACCCTTCACCCTTCCCTCCCCCTCACACTGAAAAAATTAAAGAATTTGACTAAGTAAATTTATTTCTTTGTTTGCAATATACCAACACGAAAATATTCCAAACATTAATTTTTAATCGTAAAAAAATAAATCAATTTTAAGAATTTTCTCTAAATTTTAGCAAGAATTCATCCTTTTTGGACTTTTCGGGCTTCTTGGACTCCGTGAAGACCTTCATTTTAGAAGTTCCAAGATGATCATTTCCCAAGTGCAAAAATTCTGATCGTTGAATATAATTTTCATTTTTTTTTTTTTTTCAAGACCTTGAGAATAAGTGGCGAAGCCAGAAACGTCTGCGGGGGGGGTGTCGTGTCAGAACTAGTTGTGTCGGGAGGAGCTTTTTTGGGGGTTGGTGTAAAATGAGTACAAAGGCGAAAAACCAGATAGTTTTTTGGGGAGGGTGAGGGGGGATTAAAAGAGCCTTTTCGCACTTCAGCTTTAAATTGTTTATAGAATTGTAATTTAATTCGTGCTGGAGCGAAGCGAAGGCCAAATGATGAAAGAATTGGATGTTGAATGTCAAAAAAAAACATTTTTTCGTTGTTTTAATGCTTCGAAGTTCGAAAAGACCAATTTTTTGAATAACTTTGCACTCGCTTCGCTTGAACATGAACAAAATTACAATTATTATGAACTATTTTAGGCAACAATGTGGAAAAATTTTTTGTGGCCTCTCTCCTTCGAAAGGTAAGCTTTTTGGAAGTGTACAATGTTGGTATAGAGACTTGGAATATCAAAAGAGGAGAAAATGGGAGACTTTTTTTTACAGTCACTGCAAATAAATTAATGTATGATTACCTACGATGTCCAAAAAAGACTTTTTTTTACATATATTCTTGACCTCAAGGGGGCAAAAAACCCCACCTTAGCTGCACTGAATTACATATGTCAAAGAAATCGTGTTTTATGGGCATAATTTATGTTTTTTATAATCTGAAAAATGTTAAAAAGTCCCTAAAAATCCGACAATATGCCAAAATATGTTCTATAAAAAAGAGACAATATGAGTATCAAAATTCATGGGTTTTGAAAGAGAACGATAATACGAGAAAAAAATTCTCCCGAAAACAAATTTTGGCAAAAAATTTATTTTTCAACTTTTTTTTTGTTTTTTATAAAGTAGATTTTCGAGTAGGTACAACCTATTTTACAAAAAATGGAAAAAAGGTAAAATACCTGTGCTTAAAATATATCGAAAAACAGGTGAAATCTCCAAAAATAGGCATGTAAATTTAGGCTTTCGCGAAAAATATGTAAAAATTTACTCTCGTATAAATTGGACTCCTTTTGCTCAGGATTTCATGCAGGTAAAAATATAAAAATCCTATCCTATTTATAAGCAAATGAGTCAAATCTGAAGAAAATGGTAAAATCCCTCTCAAAAGGAAGGTATCCCAACTCGAGATAAAATTTTGAACTGAAACGAAAATAAATTGAAAGTATGTGAAAATATAACCCCAATAATCTGAAATTTCAAATGTTCTAGTTCATTTGAAATTTTAAAATCATCTCATCATTGCCCTGAAAAATTTGAAAATTTGATTCAATCAACAAAAAAGTTTAAATTTGGTATATTCTTGATTTTTGACCTCTCAAATTGATTGAACGTGGTTTTGAGATGTTTTGGAAGGTCTAAAAAAAAATGATGGAATTTTCTCCATGACTGGAAACTATCAAAATTTTCAGGAGGCACCGAATAACAATTTGAAAACACGTCCAGTCGATTCGAGAGGTCAAAAATAGGCTATATACCAAATTTCAGCTTCATATTTTACAGATGAAGTATGATGTATAATTTTAAATTTAAAAAATTTACCAAAATTCGAAATATGAACTTTACTACCTGAAATTTTTGATACGGAGTTCAATATTTATGTAGGTAGACGTACTCAACATTTTTTTTTTGGTTGAAAATTTCACTTTGAGTGGGGATACCTTTCTCATATTTCTTTCTTTTCATTAATCATTATTTCACCATTTCAAGCTAAAATTCGACCATTAATTTTTTCGCCTTGGAAGAAAAGTATAAATCCACCAAACAAAAAATAAACCAATCAAACATTTAATTTAGGCTTCAAAATTTTGTTTCTGCGGTATGTAGGTATAGAGAAATAATTCTTGATAGGCAGGTAGATCAAAGATAATGAAAAAGAAAAATACATCACTCCAAAAAGAAAAGAGGGGGCGTAAACTCGATTACATTTTCTTTAGTTTTTGATTGATAAGTACTATCAAAGTTGATAACAAATTAGATACATATAGTTCTTTGATTCTCGTAGCTCTTTTCTACCCACATGATGTTGAAAAAGGTAATAAGGTATCAACAATTTTATCAACAATATCTGAGGCTTTCTGAACTGCTGCGTGTCACATCTTCTGGCAATATTCTAAATGAACCATAATTCGATGATTTTTACCCAACTCGAATGTATATTTCAGTGAGAATACGTTGGTGGTGTGCGAATGCCAAACACAGGATGTTACCCCTTTCCTCGAAGAAATTCGAAAACAATTAAAGGAGATGCAAGTCCTCGAGCAAATAACTATCAATAACGAATGCTGTAAATGCTGTGTTCAAGAAGGAGCGTATTCTGAAATTGTTATAAATAATACGAAGTATCAACCGGCGTGATTTTCGAATAAATCCATGTACCTGTTTCTGGAAATAAATTTGTTTTATTAGGATATTTATTGATGTGAAATTTTTAAAGGAGATTTATCAAGTATCCATTATCTATTTCATTATCGTCAAATAATTTTGCTCGGTGCGAATTTTAAAAAAAATCTACGAACGTAAGGAAAATGGAAATTTTTTTAGATTCAACGAAAAATGGTCAAGTAGTTTACTTCAAAGAAAGATCTTACAGAGAAAATTTGTTGAAAACGAATTTCAATTATTTTTTAATTGAGTATATCTACAAATGACTAAAAGTAGATACGTGAATGTAACAAACTGCATATTTTTGGTACCTAATTCAAAAAAAAAATTAACATATTTTGGAATTTCAAACGGCCAATTAAAAAAATAAAAAAACGAAAATTTTCTGATGATTTGAAAATTTTTATGCATTTAAAGAAAAAATTCATTAGCGAAAATTTTGAAGACATTTTAATCTACTTTTCATAATAATTTTCAAGTTCTTAATTTCAACTATTTTTTCGGCATCTTAAAACCATACCTACTTTTTACCAAAAGAAAAACGTGAATAATTCAACTAAAACTAATTTAACTGTTTTCGTACTATTTTCCACAATTTTTTCGACAATTTGCATATACTCTATGGAACATTTTAATCAATTTTAATTACAATATGACGAATTATACGTAGGTAATTTAGAAAAAAAAATCGTATAATTTTACATAAATTTTATACTTAATTCACGTGGTTTGAAAAACATCATATTTTATTCAATTTTTTCCAATATCTTCTCCCTGATTTTTTTGTCACATGACCTCGTACCGATTAAAAAAAACACCGTTAGTTCCTCTTCACTCCTCACCAAGGTACGCACTTCACGCTTTTTTTTTCAATGCCAAAAATTACACGACAAAAATTGAAAATTAGACATGTAACTTCGCCAAGAATTATCACCTTACTGACAAACGAACTAATTTAACGATCAAAGTGTTGAGGAAAAGATCTTTCAGCATGATATGTCAGTTTCCAAAACAAAAACAATTCACAGATGCGATCGATCGAATGATTGATAATGACCTCCATATCTGACTGAATAATTTCTTTCTTAAGATAAGGATGACGTGAAAAACATCTGCAGCCAAGGTTGCTTTTTTTACATTCAAAGCCATACCGTATCAAATGCGAGACTATGCAAATGTAAAATTTTTGATGACTTTTTTACACATTCGGCCTGAAAACGTTTATTTTTTAGCCATAAATTAAACTGTCTTTACAAAAAATTGAACATTTGACCATACCCATTTGTAGAATTAAAAAGAACGAATCGGATTTATAGAAGAGAAATCGCCGATAGTTAGGCGTGAAAGGACTACACTAATTCTATTTTGATTGTATAAAAAAATGCAGCATTTGAAACCTAACAAAAGATTTAAATATTCTTTTGATGTTTCACCCTTATTCACCCGAACGGAAGATTTTATTCTTTCAAGGGACCTTTTTTTTTTTCTTCATTTCAAAAGACGTATACGATCGATGTTAAAGTCTTCCATTATGAGGTTAAAATGAAACCTGTTTCGTAGACCTAATTCCAACAAAAAATTGAAAAAAGTTTTTTGAAATTGAACGATATTCCCAAAATTTATAGGCGCCTAATGATTTTGTGAAAACTAAAACATTGTTCAATTTATTAAAAAATAAAACGATTTTCAAAAACCGTTAAACCTCCCAAATCTTGAATATTTTCTAAAAATGAGTCTTCCAAAATGACATAAAATATAACTAAAAAAATGAACAAGCTTCTAATTCCATTAAAAATTTTCAAAGTCTACAAATTTTCCTAGATTTGAATAAATTTCTTAACTCATTTTTTTGCATAACTTTGAACTTTTTCAAAAATTTGAAAAAATTGACCATTTAAAAAAAAAAAAAATTAAGTAAAGTTTCCTCTAAAAAGAAATTTTGGTAACATGAATATGTTTTTTCCTCTCATTCTGACTTCTGATATTGAGTCAATTTTCAGCTTTTGATTTTCTGATATTTAGAAAGTTGATTACGAAAATATAAAAATTTGTGAGTTTAAAGTCAGCTTCTGACTTTCTAATATCTCAAGATAATTTAAAAAATTTTCAAATGTAAGAGGAAAAAATACATCCATGTTTAAAAAATATCGATCTAAAATATAATTTATATTCATGTTTTTGGCTTTTAGATAACTTTCTGACATTACGTTACTTTGGAAAATATAAGAATTTATGTTTTTGACTTTTGGTCACGAAAAATTCGGGGTCGCAAAATTCGGTGTCATAAAATAGAGTCTTGAAAATTTTGAAATAACTCCCTACCCAAGAGGAAAAAACATATCCATGTTAACAATTTCTCAAGCTTAAAAAATTTTTATTTCGACCTACAAGTAGTAAAAATAAACTGAACCGGTTTCTTTTTAAACTCCAACAATATTCCACATTTTGAGAGATATTTCCACAAAAACTAGACGAGTTTTCAATTTTCAGTCAATTTTTTTGAAGCATTGATCAATTTTCAAAAAATTTACCCATTTTCTAACAATCGTCAAATGTTCAGAAAAATGGTCAAATTTTTGAAAAATTGGTCTTTTTGGAATATTGGTCAAATTTTTTAAAACTGGACAATTTACCAATCTAACTACACAGATAATCCAGAATTCGGCAGAATTTCACCCACCTTTGTCAGCTGGGACAAATTTTTAAAATTTGAGGAATATTTTCAAAACATTGACGATATTTTTCGAGACTTGCATTTACAATGAAATAAAAATTTAGCATTTTTTGAACACCTTAACAAAATATTGAAAAATATTTTTTAAAAAAACTCAGATCTCAAGCTATTTTTCATCTATATCTACCAGATTATTTATTCTTCATGAAATTCTACACTAGTTTGGGAATTAAGAAGCAGGCTGTGAAGCCAATTTTTTCACAATTACACTGGATTCGTTCATATTTACTCCGATCGACTTTTTAGGAAGCGAAAATCGCCATAGATGATTTCAATATCTGTACTACCATTATTTCAGGAAAAGCTTTAAAAAAATATGAAAAATTCACATTTCCAGAACCTCTAAAAAAATTCGACTGATATTTTCGAGTAAAAACGTCAATGCCAAAACCATTTTAGGAAATCGATTTCAATTTTTTTTTATCAGCATTCGAGTATTTTTTGAACGTACGTAGACAGAATTTGATGCCCAATGAAGTGGCGTGGGGGAGGAGAAGAGGGAAAATTTTCCCAAGTAATTTCGAAATCGAGCCAAAACCACCCATCTACCCTCTCTTCAACCTTTGGGGAAAAAAGTGCAAAACAATCATCTCCAAAGAATAAGGCCAAAAATTACCATGAATATATAATCGAAGCATGAAAATTTCACAACAAAATCCTCTATTTTCTTTACATATCCGCTTTTCATCCGCCAGCACCAATAATCTCGCGGCATTTTATATCCAAAACACCGAACGTCTTCAATTTGATAAAAATATTAGGTTTTCCGCCCCCCAAAAACCACATTCGTGGTAAAACTCGAATGAAATATTCAGATTCGACTCAGACCAGGGAACAAAAAACAGCATACTCGTCGCATCGAAATTCATAAAATTCGAGCCCGCAATTTAATATGTCGAATGGTAAAGCCGAAGCTAAACGAAGAAAAACATTAAGGAATTTTCATCTAGAAGATTACATAACGCCCGAATGTAGGAGTACAGGCTTCGTGCAGCGAACAAGAGAGGCAAAAAGTGCGTATTAGGCGTTCTGTTTGCGTTTCAGCGGAAGAAAGTTCATATTAGGTAGAAAATTCGCCATTTTGAAACAGCAATGATGAGCCGAGGGAGGTGGAGAAGGAAGTATGAAGTCGAATGCGAAATTAGAGATATTTTTTCTGCTATTGAACAATCCTGGTAACTTTTTTGTTTGACTGAGTAAAAGTGGTGGATTTGTATTGAAAAGCGATGAGAAGGCTGTTGATCGACTTCTTTCAACGTGTACGAATTCAGTTGTACAAATTATAGCCAGGCAGTTTGGTATAAGGGAATACGGACGTGCTTGTACTATAATCTTTCACAGAATACATGCCCATTGAATAAAGAGCAACCGAGCCGGAGAGAGAACGATGGGGGAAAAAATACAGAAAACAGGACGTTGTATAACAAATTTGACAAAATACTTTACACCGAATTTGCTCTCGTGTCAGTTGGCAAAAACAGCGTATTTCTTTTTCTCGGTATCTGCGGTTTATCCGCTATATAAACATCGTATTGAATCATCGAAATATGTAATTAATTTAAATTATAACGAGTAACGAAGAAAAAAACCAGAGGTGACGTGGACACGTGGGCATGAGCAAGTACTCGGGGCAATCAAAACCGCGAAAAAATAATGTTCTCGATTTTGGTCATTTACAAAATCGCGAAATAAAGAAATAAAATGGCGGTAATATTTTTTGGTGATTTATTGCACGTACACAACGAACACAATTATTCCACTTTGCCAGCGTTTTCGCTGTCAAAATGCCAAAATATTTTAATGTTAATTTGTGTACGTATATTGTATTCATTATTCACCTCAAAGCCCCAGTACCAACTTTATCAACGCGGGTTACCTACACAGATGCTTCTCTTCTCTCGGTGGCTCGACCTAACTAATTTTAGTTATAAATGATACGATTTTCGAACGTGCGAACCGAGCTAGCCGCGCTGGCCGTGATTTGTGAGCGTATTTTCATCTTACGTTGTAACGCCGAGTAAGGGCTAATGAACGGCTAAGGCGAGATGCAGGCAGGGTCAATAAATAGCAGATTTATATTCGACGTGCCATGCCGGACAGCACGGTAAAGTACGCTGGTTTACGTATGAATGGTGTAGGTACCTTTGCCTTTCGGTGCTACGAACGTTTGGCCAGTCGACGATTTATTTGTCTAGCTTTGGGAGTGCGAAAGAGCAAGAGGTGGGATGAGAATTACGTGGAATGGTAGGAAAAAATGATGGAGATGATGAATATTGATGGGGTTTTGAGAATGGATGGTGATAATTTTGAGGTCGAGGTGGTATTTATTAAAAAAGTGCAAAAATTATCTAAAATTTGAATGGAAAGTAAGAAAATTACTCAAAAAAAGATACTAAAATACTTTGAAATTGATACTTAATTCGAGGGGTCGAAAAATGTGGGGTTTCGAGAACAATAAACACAAGAAACAGAAAAAAATTTCAAAAAAAATTTTTGAGTCCAGTCTTATGGAAAATGTTATGGCGAATTGAATGGAACAAACCGCAGACCTTTGTCGCCGTAAAAAAAGTTACAGTTTCAATTTTTCTTAATTCTGTGAAAAAAAACTCTTTTTTTTGTGCCTTGCCCACCAAAAAGGCATATTTCAGAGCAAACTGAGATGGTCAACAACAAAACTGACCATGATAAAAATCTTTAAAGAAGGAAATTTCCTATCTGGTAGAAATTTCAATTTCTACAATTTTTGTTGTAGACGCTCAGTTCGCTCTGAAATATCAATTTTTGGCGAAAAAAACACGAAAAAAAGTTTTTTTTTTCAAGAATCTAAGAAAGTTTGAGCCGTAGCTTTTTTTAAAAAATGAGATAGAGGTCTGCGATTTTTTACATTCGATTCATCGCCGTGAAATTTTCTATAAGACTGGATCAAAAAAAATGAATTTTTTTCTCTGGAGCTTACTTATGCTTATTATTCTCGAAAAATCACATTTTTCAACTTTTCACCCCTCAAAACGAACTTTGAAAGCCACGAATGAGTATACAGTATGACACAAAAGTCTTGTCCACCAAAAACACTTCATGATATCTCGAAACTGAAAAGAAATATCGGGATGATTCAAACGGCAATATGTTCCTGGAGACAAGGACATTGAAGATTGACAGTCAAATTTTCAGTTTTACCTACAGGGTGTCCACAAATTGAGAAACCGGTTTTGGTTAAAAAATGGGGTCTGGGTTTTTTTTATGGATTCGAAGTCTACACACAGAGACGATTAAAATGTGATATTTTTTTTCGAAACCGATTCGAAAATTGGCAACCGGTTGTCAAAAATACTCCAAAAATTGAGATTAGAAAAAATTTTTCAAATGAAATTTGTAGAGCTTTGTAAGCCGAACATGTCAGTGAACTCATTTTTTGAATCGGTTCACTCTCGGCAACTTGACAATTTCAACAACAAAAAAAGATATAAAAATTTTTTCAAATGAATGTTGAACACCGCACCGTTAAAAATCTAAAAAAAATTCATATCTTTTTTGTTGTTGAAATTTCAAAAAATGAGTTCACTGACCATGTTTGGCTTACAAAGCTCTACAAAATTTCATTTGGAAAATTTTTTCTAATCTCGATTTTTGGGTATTTTTGACAACTGGTTGCAAATTATCGAACCGGTTTCGAAAAAAAATATTCAAATTTTACTCGTCTCAGTGTTTAGAATTGAAATCCATAAAGAAAAAAAAAACAGATCCTTATTTTTTAACCAAAACCGGTTTCTCAATTTGTGGACACCCTGCAGGTATGTAGAACTGAAAATTTGACTATCAATCTTCAATTTCCTTGTCTCCAGGAACATATTGCCGTTTGAATCATCCCAATATCTCTTTTCAGTTTCGATTTCGAGTTATCATGAAGTGTTTTTCGTGGACAAGACTTTTGTGTCATACTGTATTGGTGTATTTTGACGAAAATTTTTTCTGTCGACTTGCGTAATGAAATGATTTTCGCCTTCCACGATGGGATTGGAAAGTTGCAAACTGAGAGCTTGTTTTTTTTTTTTTCATTTTAAACACACTAAAATAATTCACTCAAACGACAAAAAACCAAAGCAAAAGATTTTTTGATTGCCTAAAAAATGTTATTTTAATTTTTTTTAAAAAATTACACAACAATGAATCCCTTTTAGAGATGTAAACATTTGAATCGCACTTTCAATGGGGAAAAGGAGGAGACCAAATTTTCTAGTGAAATTTTCACCCAATTTGAAAGATAAGCTACGTGAGACAATCAACACTTCGACTTCGAATTTATACACTCAACTAAAGAACTCGATATCTATAAATAGTCGAATATTTATCGAAAAAACCCAAATCTAAATCAAAATTCAAAGAACTCCTTTAAAAAAATCTACAAAAAAATGAAAATTAATCACACTCAATGACACTCATTCGTATCTAACAGCCTCACAGTAGACCCGTATAGCCAAGGAGGAGGGCGAAGGGGATATTTTCCTTCCCTGGAACAGTAATTCCCCCCCCCCCTCTGGACATTGTCCAAAAACCTCGTTTCAACTTTCTCATAATTTCAGAAACTTATTGGTCGTTTCTCCCCTCTATTTTCAAATGTTTTCGCCTGAAGTTGCGTACAAAAGAAAAATTCTAAGGAAGGTAAGGTATCATGGCTCAAAAGTAAAATTTTAAGCCCATACACAAAAAAACGAAAGTACTCAGTAAAATAACCCACATCAAACCATGATTAGTATGAAAGAATGTGTTTATTGAGGTGACACTTTTTTTCGACAAATCCCTAATTTCTTTCCACACTGCGCTGAATTTTGAAATTTCAGCTCTATTCTTAAATCCCCACTGTCTTTGAAGTTTGAAAATACAATCTTCCAGTTCCACAATTTGAAGATTTTTCCACAGCTTTTCAAAAATTGTAGAATTTTTTATAAACTGGATTATTTTTTGAAAATTGGGAGATTTTATGAAAATCGAAGTATCTTTTTCCAAAACTCTCAATCAATTTTACAAAATTTGCATTTTTTTTTTCAAAAATGGAACGATTTACTAAATCTTAGATCATTTTTGAATGGGGCAATTTTCAAAGATCTGAGAATTTTCAAGAACTAGTAATAAAGACTTTCATGAACGATTTTTCAAAGTTTTGGACGTTGGACCATTTTTCACAAAAAATTAAGGGAATATGTAGATAAATTTTTTAAAAACTAATCGAATTTTTTTACAATCTGAATAATTTTTCAAAACTTGGATAATATTTTCTTGTTTTTTTTTTTCATTCATAATTTTGATGAATGTAAACTTTCCGTAAAACGAAGAGATTTTAATTCTTCTAATTTCCATCATTCCATCTGAGATTTCATGTTCCCTTTTTCCCAAACAACCTTCACTACAGGCCTCAACCATATCATTGATTCCTTTCAATACCTTTCCACGACCACTACAATTAGCACAAACATTACGTAAAAATCACTTATTCTTCATAACACACTCCAGAGTCAACACTTCAAGAACGGAATTGTTCTTTGAAGTCGCTGTTTTACGTCAAACGAACTTGAAATTTCAAAAGGGAAGTGAAGAAATGTACAAAGAACGACATTGCAATAACTTTTATTGAAATTGATTGCCTCGCTTATAAGTTCATACATTACAGGCGAGCTTTTTATTCGCGAAAAGAAAACTATTCGAGGTTTATCGTTCATTGACATAGTTTAAAGTTTAGAATAATTTACTCGACTAGAACGTGATGTATTGGTCGACCAAACTATTAACTTTCTGTTTACTGTTTTATTTCATCGTGAACAGTGGCGTTGTAAAGTAAGTGTTTGAATTTTAATTTACACGGTTTTTTTTCACCTCTTCGCACCGAAGTCGATCTAGTTTTTTTTTTTTTCAAATTCGAATTAATTTATCGTCGTGTGATATTTATAGGGATAATTTGGTGGAAGCCGGGTTGATCGTGAATTGCGAATGTCAAGTTAAAGATACGGTTCCATTTGTACATGAAATCGCTCGACAGCAACATGCTGGAAAGGTATCCAGCCAGATTACTATTAACGGGGAGAGTTGCAAATGCCGCACTGAAAATGGTCAAGAGGACGAAATTAATATTAAAAATATCAACTAAGAGTAATAAATCCGATTACTCTTCCTTACGTAATGATATTTTCTACGAGTAATGTGTTTTTGTTTTCCAAATCGCGATATTAACCTTGATGGATCGTCGATGTTTTTTTACGTACTAAGCACATCGCACGCGAATACTCGTAGGTATTTATTCGATAAGAGATTTTTTTTCTCGTTTTATTCGATATAGAAAAATAAACTGATGTTTTTGCACACAAGATTAAAAAAAAATTTCCAGCCTATGGCGAATTTAAATTTTTTATTGTCCGGCGACCAATGGAAATAGAAAAGGCGTATAAAAATAAAAGGCCGAATGAATAAATCTACAATCCCGAACGTAAAGCTTTGAAAAAATAATATTATTAAAGAAATACGATACGATTGCGACGATGTAGTGCCCGGCTCGTATTATATCGGTGTATAAACTCGAAGAAAAATATTTTTTTTTCATTGCGTTGATTGATATTTGTGCAAGGATTTTTCTTTTTCCACGTTCGCTGTCTGTTGGTTTGGTATCCTGGTAGGTATTTTTTTACGCGGAGCGCCGCCAGGTTTGAAATGCGTACGTGAGCCTTTTAATATAAATTTCATCCAGACGGATAGTCGAGTCAGGGATACTCGACCAAAAAAAAAGGGGTAGTTTTGAGTTAGACACTCTTTATTGCATGTTGAACAATTTACAAAAGCCGTTAAGGCACATTATGGTCGTGATAATGCCTGCTTTTGAATTTATTTAGATCGAATGGTCGGGCGAGGCGGAGGTACCAGCGAGAGTGTTTTTTAAAATGTATCGTGTTTCGTGTATCTGTGCCTTGTAATATGTGCCGGGTAGATTTTAGCAGCGTGTACGTAGAGATGTGTACAAAAGGTTCGCTGGAATTCGATTAATTGGTGTGTGGAAATTTAATTGTTTTTAATTAATTCGATGCCGAGTATAATGCCGAAAGGTGTGTTATTGAATTTGATATATGTTGCCGGAGCGGTTTCAAAAGGTAACGAATGCGGCGCGTTTGAAGCCAGAAGCAGAAACAATGCTGGTGAGGTTTCGATCGGTGCTCGGTCAATCGTGCAGAGAAAAGGAATAAAATGGATGAAAAGTTGGGAAAAATTTGTGTAAATAATTGACTATCTAAAAGAGGAGGGTGGGGGATAAAAAAAATGAAGGCCAAGGCGTCAGTGACAAGAAAGTCAAATTTGGAACTCGAATCATTCCATAAGATACTATTCATGCTGCTGAATCTCGTTTAGACTTTTTTTTTAAATCCCAGAATATCTATGTCATTTTTAAACAGTTCAGAATTTTTTAAAGAAATTTTACAACTCCAAATTTTTTCCTCGTAATTTTTTTCTTAGAATTTTCTCAACCGAAATGTTTTTCTGATGTCATTTTTCTATGACCAAATTTTTTTCCCATAATTTTCTCAACTGAAATTTTTTAGATGTAATTTGTTCTATTGAATTTTTTTTCTGTAGAATCAAAATTTTTTTCTCACGATTTTCATACCTAAAATTTTTTTCCAAAGAATTTTTCCACATTAAAATTATCTTTTCGTGATTTTTTCAACTCAAATTTTTTTGCTCAAAATTTTTCTTTTCCAAAATGATGTAAATTAAACTATGAAAAAATTCTCCAGAAAATTACCTACGTCAAAAAATTTTTAGTTGAGAAAATTATGAGAAAAAAATCAATTGCTAAAGAATTACGAGAAGAAAATTTCAACGCGGAAAAATTCTTTGTGGAAGAATTCTGTAGGAAAAAATTTTAGGTAAGAAAATTGTGAGAGCACATTTTTTTATTATTCAGAAAAAAATGATTTCATATTTTAGTAGAGAAATGAAAATTACGTTGGAAAAATTTCAGTTTAGAAAATATGAGAAGAAAGTTTGATCATAGAAAAAAAAAAAAACAGAAAAAAATTACGAGGAAGAAATTTGAAGTTGGAATACGTCTACAGAAAATTCTAAATTATTTAAAACTGAAAAATGACATAAATATTCTGGATTTTGAAAAAAAAAAAAAAAGTTAAATCGTAGAGTTATTCGAGTTCCAGGTTTGACTGACTTGTCTAAAAACGAAGGTCGATTATTGAGGATCGGTCTCTTTTTAAAGCGAATAATAAATAGAAAAAATTGAAAATAAGCCATATCCTCAGCCCTTCTCAAATGGAATCAACACTTGAAAATTGGAATGGCCTTTCTTGGCAAAAATACCCTAACCCCAATACAAAAAATTGAAATGACTTACCTACTTAAAATGACCCCCTTCCCTCACACAAAATCATCTGTACGAGATATTGAGAGGCTTTTTGGAGAGATGGGAGGGCGACTCTTCGTAAGCGAATTAAAACAGATCGTTATCCTCGTAATGAAAAATTTCATCATTTACAGAAGTAAAAAAATTTCCATCAAAGGCGACTTCTTTGAAAATTTTTATTTCGGATTAAAAAAAATGAGAGAACTTGAACCGAGGTCGAACGGAATAGAAAAAAAAATTCATATGTACTTAAATCTGAACTCTCAATTTCGTTTTCTTCCCTTTAAAAGACCCATTTCCTCGAGGAAAAATTTTGGTTTATTTTTTTCAGAATGACTTTGTCCCACTTTACCTGGTTTTCAAGACCATTTTTTAAAAAAGTTTTCTGATCTTTTTATCATTCAACAAAATATTTCAAACAAAAGGATTTTCAATTTTCATTACATCAAGAGTGAGAGGGATTTGAGAATTTTTGACGAATTTCACAAAAATAAAGTTTATCTGATCTCCGCTCTAAAGTTGGGTATTAAAATTGATAAACTGATGAAAAAACTAGTAGAATTGAAAATGTTGACTGAATTATGAGTGTTGTTTTCGAGTTCAATTTGAAGTAGAATTCTTCAGTACAATCATACATAATCTCTCTCTCGCACATAGTATTACAAACTATTTTTGAACAATTTTTAAATCTGGGGTGAAGTTTATTATTTTTTGGATTTCTTCACGGAAAAGAATGAAAATAACAAATAAAATTTTATATTCAGTTGATAAATTTTCTGATTTTCTTCAAAAATTTGCAATTTCGTACGTAAAACCGGTATTTTTTCCGGAGTCTTTTAGCAATTCACTTTTCAAAAGTATTTCGTAGTTTCTGAGCTGAAGACCCCATTTCAACTAAGACATTGTCAGCAAAAATTGTGAGCGCAAATAGAAAATTGGAAAATGATTGATTTAAAGCTTTTTTAAAACATCCATCTTCTGAAATTTTACGAATCTACCTATAAGTTTTCTAGATAATTTTTTTAGCAGAGATCACACGAATCAAGATGACGAATTTTTTCCCAGAAAGACCAGGAAATGAGGAGTTAGTGAAAAAGTAGGTATTCGGTTTTTTTTTTCATTCTGTGGCAATGTGGTGATTTAAAAACGACAAACGAGCAATGAATTAAAAATTGTAACCGCTGAAACTTCTGAAAGTGGAAAGGCATATTCTGCGAATCACTCTTCGCAGGCACAAATAAAGCTCATGATAATCTTCAACTCAATACTTATGTATGCTGTATGCTGTCTAATTTCTATCACTTATCAATTAAATAGATGATAAAAATATCTAACAATACTCCTTACACTGAAGCCGGTGACATGCTGGCCTTTCGCTGCGTAATGAATAATGAATAAAACAGTGAGTCACGATAACGTTCGTCGGTAACACATGGATGACGTCGCCGCATGAAATATGTAAACACATCAGAATATTTCCAATCAGTGAATTTTCATTCGCCACCACACTCCAACAGATGTCAAACATTTCCAGCAATAAATCCTTTTCGTAATTGAACTACTGACGAATCGATAAGTTGAGCAACATCGTGAAAAGAAGCAAATAAAAATTTTAATTTTATCGCCTCCTTAAATTTTGATTTTCTATGCTATAAAAAGAATTAACCGAACAATTGGCTTTGATTGATTCGATATGTTATAACATTTACTTTTTTTATTCGTTTCATTTTTTTTACCATCTATAAAACTTCATTCCTCGTTCTCGCACCACCCACCCTCCCACCCTCCCCCCTTCAATCCAAATCAATATGTAATATTTTTCTCAAGTATGGGTACTTCATTTTTAGTTCACTCAACTTCACAAAAAATGTGAAAGTAAATTTAATACTTCGAAGCTCAGTAAATTTTTTCTACAATATCATCAGAGCAAAACCACCTGCTCATAAATGGAACGAAAATATACCCAAAATCAATTCAAAAAACTACTCAAAATTCCTCAAAAAATTGTAAAATTACCTATCATAATTTTTTTTTACACGAAACCTCCATAAAAAAAAATTACGATCAACTTGAAAAAATTTTCTCATCTATAGATAATTTATCAAAATTCGCCGCAGTACGAAAAAATTGGAAAATTTTTTCCGAAACATGAAAAAAACTGAAAATTTTTTCAAGTACACGAGTCGTACATTAGGCAGGTATAATTTCCAAATATTTTTTTCTCCTTCGGAAAATTTCCACCAGACTAACGTTCAAAACTTTTGATACTTTGAAAAACGTAAAAAAATTTTTCGTTAACCGAAATGACGAGTTTTCGAGAAAGTTTACACGAGTATAATTGGGAATTTGAAAAATTCATCAATTTCTTTCTACGCGTTAAAAAAAAATAAGTCTCGAATTATCTTTCCATTTTTTTTTCACCTCGCAAACATCGCGAGTTTATTGAAAAAGCAATCAAAATGGACGATTTCGTTTTCGTGCGACGACGATAAAAACGAAACACGTAAAAAAGTACATGCTCGTTTGTTCGATCTCCTCGACTATTTTTTCTAATATTATCACGAAAACAATTATTTTTTTAAAACGATAAATAACGAGACAATGTTTGTTGATTTGCAAACCCTTCGTTTGGCGTTTCCTGCGAAAAAAATATAAAAATTCGCCATTTCAATTACCTACGTGTACTTTGTATATAGAAATTTACAACTACGATGGAAAAAAAGCGCAGCGAGTACTGGCTTTCGTGCCAAAAAATGATTTGTTTGGCGTTGGAACGAGGCAGAAAAAAAAAATACTTGTCGAGCCGATAAACTCGCAAATGGAAAATCGGAGGTCGCCGTTGGTAATTGTTAAGGCTTCATGAACTTGTACACATTGTTCCCAAAGCTATTGTGAAACTTACCGAGGCGAATGTTTAAATTTATCACGAATTTAAGTGCCAAGTTATTCGGCGGGAAAAAATTCCCGCCCGAATTTAATCGTACCAATTCATTAAGGGCGAGGGGCCTCTGGGACGAGGGAGACGACTTGTCCGCGTTTATTATGTCGGAAGAAAACGAAAACTCGTTCGATTCAAATCTAAATTACGTTTGACCTTTGCAAAACGTTTGGCAATTTTTTTAAACGATAATTAGAGCTCGGTCGTGTGTGTGGCACGATGGCGTTTACCCTGCTGCTCCTGCTGACGGTGTAATTTTACCATAATCTGTACCATATGGTTGTCTATGCGAGTCTCGGCGCAAATAAGCCCTCGCTAATGTGCACGATCGTAAGCGTGATAAGGTACCACGGTTTAACATTTATTACCTGGTAAGCGATGTTTTGACGTGAATTTGTTGCTGAACGATGTCCCAAATAGTTATACCGAATTGCTTTCGAGACGACCGAGCTATGATAGTCTAATTTTCTTCAATTTTTTTTTTTCGCAGCGTAATTCGACGATAACGATTCTGGGTAATTTGTACCTCTAATACGTTTATCGTAGACTATCGTGTAAAATACACATCAGACGAATTTAATATACGAGGTACGTAAAATGTCTCGTAAATATATTTTTTATCACGCAGAGAGTTGTTATTTTCAATGACTTGGAAGAGTAGGTCGTTTCGAATGATTTTTACGATTTCGGTCTTCCGGTTTCTGGACTTGGAGATTTATTCCAGTAAAATTCTTCTTGGTTTTTAGTCTAACAGTAACTGGGCAGGGATGCTGAGATCACTTTAAGATTTGGACATAGGCGTGACTGAACCTTCTGAGTGGGGTGGGCAAAAACTTTGGGCTTTCCAATAAAATTTAAAAAATCTATGTCCAAAAAATTTTATATTCCAATAAAAATGATAATATTGCATCAAAATCGACATTGAAGAGGGAAAAAGCTTTGAAACAAGTAGATTTTCAATGTCCAAAATGAGTCATTTTTTCAAATTTTATGCACCTATTACCCTTGTATTTCATTTTCCGATGCTACTGGTATGGAAAATTAAAATACCCAAAAGTATCTTTATAAAATTGTGTTTATCCCTGATGGGCGAAGCTTTAGAAAAATTGGATTTCTGATGTCAAAAACTCAAATGCGTAACGAAGTTATGTGTTGAGGGAGGACTAAATTTTCTGAAAAATTCTCAACTATTCCCTCCTCCCCAAAAAACAACTAATTTTCATAAAATTTTATAGCCTCTTTTTAAAAATATCCCAACTTTCCAAAATTTTTTCAATTTTTAAATTCAGTAAAGATTGGTTTTGACAGAAGAAAAATTTGCTTCGAATGATTTAGATGAATAAAGAAAATTTTCAACGCATATGAAAATGATGTTTTGTTCAAAGGGAGTTTTGAACGTTTGAGAGCTGGAAAAATTTTCATTTCATTTGAAGAAAAATTGAGTGAGGTAAGTACAGTCACAGAATCTGAGTTGATAAAATTTTGAAAAAATTGAGTAAAAAAACAATCTGTAGTTGAAAAAGGGTTGAAAAAAATTGAGCCAACGCCTCATCTGCCAAAAACGATCATTTTTTCAAATTCGTCAAATTATCTGAAAATTATCCAAAATTTCCTTTACTTATTTGATTTTTTATCTGTTTTTTTTTAAAAATTATTTCTGATGAGAAAAAAATTGAAAAATCTGGGGAAAAAAGAATGTGCCAAGGCACACTCGGCACACCCTGTAGTCATAATTATCCCTTGGTATGGCGCGCTATGGAGGAATCCTCCGTATTTAAGTACGTAATGCGCGTCGTGGAGGAATCCTCCGTAAATTTACATACGTCAAGCGCGTCATGGAGGAATCCTCCGTATCTCAACATATTGAATATATTGATGCCCTCGCTTCGCTCAGGCTTTATTAAATTTATGCAAGTAATTCTCATTTTTCAAAATGATGGAATGGACTCCTTCCCTTTCCGTTCCAGACAATGGTGTATTGATTTTAAAAAAAAAATTCCTACGGAGGATTCCTCCATGACGCGCATAACGTATGTAAGTAAGGATATGGAGGATTCCTCCATGACGCGCTTGACGTGTGTAAATATGGAGGAATCCTCCATTACGCGACTACTGTCCGTTAGACATAGGCACGCGACTAACCAAGGGTTAAGGACTTGGAAAATTTCCCCTTCTCATTTTCTTACGTCTCGCCCTCCTCATTTCCATACCTCTCCTCATTTGTTCGCGACTCTTGATAACGAAGAAAAATCCGAATTTCTACCTATTTTGATCTTGTCTCTGGTCTTTGAATCATGAAAACTTGATTTTTTTTTAACTCACTTGGGACGTTCCGAAGGCAATGTATCAAGAGAGAGAGGTGGGGGATAAAATCTGTGGAAATCTCAATTCAGATTTTCAATTTCCCAGTAGAAAGTAGCTGCAGAATACAAAACTGAAAAAATTTTAAAATTAGGTTATGCAAGCATGAACTAAAACTTTTCTCTCTTTTTTTTGGGGGGGGGGGGAGGGAGGAGGCTCTCATTCAGTTCATCGCTTATTCCAAATTTGTCATTTTTTTCAAACCCATTACAATTGGACAAATTGACTCGAATGAAAAATCGACCACTTTTATGTACTTTTCGTGTAATAATAGAGAAGTACGAAAGGCACATCAGTGAGGCCAAATCATTTAAACAATTTGATTTTCAAACATCAAAAATAAGTTTTTCGGAGAGAAAATTTAGTAAAATGAATTGACGTAGATTTGAAGAAAAATACAAAAGAAAATTACCTTTGAATGATTAGAATTATTTTAAAACTATATGGAAGGAAGGGATTTCAGCGTTCCTGATATATGATTTTTTGATGAAACGCTATTTTTGACTCAATAATTAATACCCAATGGCGAAATCAGTAAAATTGTATCGTAGGAAAAAATTTCAATTTGGAAAAAAATTTAGTACTTAATAAAAACACTGATCTGTAATTTTTCAACTTTTTTCTGCTTAGCCAACCCTCATGAGTAATTCTGATCTGTTTTTTCAAAAACGAGTTCAAATATGATTTTAATTTTTCGTTTTTCTTCATCTAGTTGGAAATTTACAGAATTTAAATTTTTATTCGTTTAACAAAGTTTGATAATTTTTGACATATGGTACACGATTTTCTGGGCAAAAAAATGGGTCTTTCGAAAAAAAAAATGAAAATCTAATCAATTTTTACTGGAGAGGTTAGGTGATGTTTTCGAGATGTTTTAGCTAAAATTCTCAATCCATCTTTTAATGAAAATCGGTACTTTCACGCTTCAGTGCTCCACAATTTATCTTTCAGTCATTCTTTTTTAGGTACCTAGTACCTACCAATCCCTTCCTTTGCCCAGAAAATCCACTTCAAATGCTGAAAGTTGACAAAAATTTTCAACAATAAAAATTTGATAGCGGAAAATTCCAACGTGCAAGGATTTTTCCACCGATAAATTGAAAACTCCTATCAGATTCACCCATTAAATTTCCAACCGCATTTTCTATATTGATTTTCGGAAATTTTTCAAATAGGTTTCTTCAATTTTTTTCGAATTCACTTAAAAATTTCTTCCAGCTCAAAAATGACTATTTTTGGTTTGAAATTCCAACTCAACCAGTAATTTGAAAGAGATTTAAAAAGTAATGAAAAAAATAGGAAATTGAAAAAAATGTAACTGATTGAAACAAAAATGAATAATGCGGCAAATGCGACCAATTCGTTATTTTTTGAAGCGAAAACGATAATTATTTTGAGTGAAGGACCAGTATCAATCATTGCTCGAGCATTATCGTTCACTGGTTCACTCATTCCCAATCATGGAAAATAATTCCATGCACACGATGGAAATAAAAACCTTGAATAAATACGATCGACGACGTACGTGGGTATTACATTATATCCACAATACGTCAAGTGTTAATCGTTCCAGACCCTTTATACCTTTTTACGATTCAATTAGTATCTCGAATGTTTAATCGAGTAATAAATTAGAACAATGAGGTGTAAAATGGATCTAATCGACAGAAGCTGCATTTAAATACGTCTTACTCTGGAATCAAATTATTACAATTATACCCGAGTCGTGTCTCATTTCGAACGAACGTACCCTACCTAGCTAGTAGCTACCTACGTTGCTGGAAAATGGCTTTATTTTTTACGCTCGCGTTAGTATTAACGAGTGCTAATTTTAATCGTGCTGGTGTACCTTATTTAATCATATCGCAAGACGCCGAAATCGTTCTAAAAGAAAAGCAATTTTCAACTCCCTCGATGTCTTATCAGTACAATGCAGAATCTCAAACGGAATCAGTGACCAAAAATGCCGATATTGTTGAAATTGAACTAATCGAATTCATCACCTCGCCGCTGTCTACTCGAATTCCGGTTGATATGACTTTGATTACTAGGGAATCCACGTCATCACTGTTTCAAGAGGCGGATATCGTCGAAAATACGCCATCGGCTGATAACGAAGAATGATAAAAAAGGTCCGGATTATTTTACAGCTCTAATTATCGCGTACGAATAGCTCGATTGGACGTAAATATTTGCTTATTTGATGTATTTAGCGTTTAATACTTGATCGACGATAATTATTAAATAACCTTTTGAAAAAAAAAATCAGTTCTGTGTAAAAAACCAAATGTTTAGATTAATTCTGTATTCTACTATTTTATCAACGTTTCAGCTGAATTGGCGAACCGTGTTTTAATTACTCGTCATTTCTGCTATAGAACCCTCGCATTGCATGCTGGTTTTCGTGTTTTTTATTTAGGAAATTATTTGCTTATCTGATAATAAAAATTATTTTTTGTCGCGTTGGGTATTTTTTCGATATTGGGTTGAATCTATGGTGAGTCACCGATTGTTTATAAGTCAACATGATCGAAAAACATTTGATTGACTATTTGTTAATTCATCCAAGTTCTTTTCATTTTTCAATTTTTTAAAATAAAATTATGAGTAGAGACAAAAATAAATCAAAAGTAGGTACATCGTAAAACTCCATATCCAAAATTTTAGAAGCTAAAGTGTATTTTCAGAATTTTTGAAATTTTTTGTAATTTCAGAATTGCCTCATTGCCCTGAAAAATATGAAAATTTAATATAATCAACAAAGGAAGTTGAAATTTGGTATATTATCCTATTTTTGACCTTCTGAATCAATTGAAAATGGTTCGAGACTTTTTGGCGCTTTCAGAAGATTTTTGAATTTTTCAAAACTAAAGAAAAGTCTTGACATTTACAACTGAAAAAATTTTTAGAGGATCCAAAACGTCTCGAAACCACTCAAAATCTATCAAAAAGGTTAAAATTGAATAAAATTTTCAAATTTTTCAGGACGATGGAGTAATTTTGAAATTTCAAAAATCTCTAAAATTCAACAAATGGATTTTGAGATTTGAAATTTAGAATGAGGAGTTACAATGCATTTACGATTTGTGTTGAATGAAATTTAATGGTAATAAAAATACACCAAAAGCTTCAATCTCATGAATGAGAATAAATATGACTGTAGGTAAAATTATCCTCAAAAAATTAAAGGTATCGAGAAAAAAAAATTGCTAATTTTTACAAAGTGAGAACTTCAGATTGAAAAACAGTTGATCATTTAAAATTCTACTTACAGAATAGTTTGGAAAATCGAAATAGGTGGAACTAAAAATGTTTAAAAAGAATTAAAAAGAGGTACAGAGAAGATTAATATAGATTTTTTTTTCTATCCAACAATTCACCCCTGAAAAATAAAAAATGGTAAAATTTTTCAAAAAAATCATTTTTCATTATTTTGAAAATTAGAGCTTGCTGTGATGTAATATTTTGGGAAATCAGTCAATTTTTGGTATTTCTAACGATCAATTATCAATTTATTGTCATAAAAATGTGTTAAAATGGCGATTTTTCAATCAAAAGTGATGTTTTTCTTGACTTGAAACAATTTTACAGTACCTAGATGTTGAACCTCTGCTCTCTTATTTCAATGAAACCGAGAAAAAATTGAATGAATTTCACAATTTATCGTTTTTAATTAAAATATCCACACAGAAAATTTGAAAAAAATGTTTGGAAATTTTTAGCGAAAATAATTGAACAATTTGAGAGAAAATGACTAAAAAAAAATTTGAGAAAAAAGGATTAAAAATTTGAGATTACGTACATTTTTTTAATTTGAAAAAAAAATAATTGAAGTTTTTTTTCAATTTGAGAAAATTTTTTAAAATTTTGAGAGAGAATGACAAATTTAAACCTTCATTTATCTTCATTTTCAAGAATAAAATTCACTCTAGTTTTATTTCTCAAACAACAAAAAAATCCACAGCATTTTGTAAAACACCATCAACGAATAAAATCCGTAAAAATGCTCCTACTGTTCAAAAACTCAGGTAGGATTATTCGTACTCGCAATAAATTCCAATTTAATTTCTCGTGTTGGAAAGTTCCAACAAGTACGTAAGCAGTGGAAAATTTTCAATTCGACTTCGTACCTTCATCTAATAAACATCTCAACCAACTCTACGCACTTTTTCTACGACCTGACATATTCCAGGCCCCCAAAATCTCGCTTCCTTCGCTTCCCTCCACAGCCACAATATCCATTCACGTCACCGATACTTTTTAGCCATCGTGAAATAAATGAACTACAGGGCTAAATTACTCGCCCAAATCGTTTTCGAAATGGGCTTCGTACGAGCGAAGTACTCGTTTAAAATCTCGGTGTTTTTTTCATATCGTCGAGAACATGATTCACCGAGCCTCTAACCCGGCTATAAAATGTTTCACATGGTTCGTATATGAGAGTAACATATATTCACGACGAGACAAGAAAAAAGGCACGTGTAACGTGTATAAAAAGCATAAAAATGCGAACGAAATAACCGAAAGAAAAGATACACCAGTATGAGTACACGCATGCTGATATTAGTTCCCAAAATAGTCGCAGTACCCGTTTGTTTTTCGGATTCATCGCGATGAATAATTATCATCGGCCAAAATAGCCCATCGTTATTAATAATTTCGAGATGAAACAGATACCTAACACACAGTGACCCATCTTGATCTTAGTGCTGGTTGAAAAATTTGGCCAATTTGTCAAAATATCATTTTCTAGACGAGGCATGTAATTTTTTTTAGTTGATTGGTCTCGTATCCTATTAAAAAATGCCGGGGTTTCGTCGCTGAAAATCCTCAAAATTTTCTTGATCTGGTAGGTACCAAAATTCAGAAATCAATTTTTTCGGCCTCTTCTCTTCCAGAATTTTCGTAAATTTATGTTTCTTACCTTCTGTGGCCTGTTTTCTTTCAACATGAAAAATCAAAAAAAATTGTGACCTTTTTTAAAAAATTATTTCCCTCAAATTTTTCACTTATTTGAAGAAGGAAAATCATTGATTTGTTAGTTGACTGATCTTAACTTTTGCATATGGACTAAAAGAGACTGATTAGGTACGGATTCAAATTGAAAGAACACAGCTCTCTTGGAAATTTTTCGCTTAAAACATTTCAAAAATTTAACACGTAGTTAAGTACAACATAGAAAAAAGTTTTGGATTACCTATTAAAGTTTCAGTTCCAAACGAAGTAAAGGCGAAAATTTTTCCAATTTTTCTTTTGTATAGAATTTAAAAAGCAATAATAAACTCTTTTTTCGCTCAAGGATCAAGTTTACATCAATTTTCTTCTTTTTTTTTACATTTTTCTTTATTTTTTCAATTTTTTTTTTAGGAATTTTTGGAGAAATTTTTCCAGCTACTTGGTTCGTCTTCCTCTCACTTTGAAAGTACATATGAGCGTGTTTTTTTCATTTTCTCAATTGGCGATTTCAGATTGAATATAACTGATTCAAGGAGTTGAAAATTTTCCCATGGAATTCGCTCTTCCATGGAAGATATTTTTACAAAATTTGCAGCAAAGCTTTGGAAAATACTGAATACTGAATTTCTTCAAATTTTCACATCAACCAGGAGTGTCAACTTTCGTATGGCTCGTGATGGCAGTGTTACATAGTCCTTTTTGCAATGAAAAAAAGAGTAAAAAATGACGTAATAGCTTCATAAATTATGAAAATATGATCAAATTAAGGTAAAGAGCAATAAAGGAGTATAGATCCCAATTGATTTTATCCCTCCCCCGCTCAAAAAATTGTGAATTCTCTGGAGTTCCAGAGAATTTACAATTTTTTGAGCGGGGGGGGGGTGTCAAATTCACGATTGATCTGTTTTTCTAATAGAGCTAAAAATTTCTGAAAAAATCTAGACTGCCATTGTTGTCAACAACTATCACGAAAATCAAACTTTTTTGAAATAAAAGTGGTGAAAAATTTTTGAAAATGATTTTTTTCTAAATATTTTAACGAACGAAAAAAAATTATTTCGATTAGTAAAAATAAGTAAGTATACAATTCAACAGCCATTTTTAAGAAAGTTTGCTCAAAGATAATTTTTCACTCTAAATTTAAAACCTCAAAAAAAACAATTTTCACCACTCTTCTCCACCTTCACACCAAAAACAAATTGGAGTCAAAAATCATCATAAGTGATATTTTTGGGTTTGAATCATCTGTGCTGACAAAAGAGGTAGATATCTAAACTCAAAACAAAATTTTGAGCCAAAACAAAAATAGATGCATCAGAAAAGAACCATATCACCCAAAATTTCCCTTTTTCGAATTTTAGAGAATTTTTGAAATTCAAAATACTTCATCGCCTCCTAAAATACTTATAAATTAAAAAAAATTTCAACTAATCAACAAAAAAGCAATAATTTAGTATACCCCATTTTCAGACCTCCAAAATAGATTGGAAGTGGTTTTGAGACGTTTTGAGCCGCCAGAAAAATGTAGGATTTCCAGTCTGGAATGAAGTCTATAGAAATGTTCCATAATATGATCTTTAGCACCTAAAAACTCGGATTACCCATGATTGATTATCTATTTGATCGATTAAAGAACGATTTTTTAAAATTAGCAGTTCAAATGCAAAATTTGAGAATACCTACGTCGCGCCGACAATTAATGGAATAAAATTTTGCCAATTTACGACTATTAGATATTTTTAACACAAAAAGTGTCGACGGGGAGCCAGAATCAGACGAGCACCCGGTACCTGTAGAGACAATAGTGGGGCACTTCTCTATCATCCCACCTACCAAAAAATCCAGTGAGATGTAAAGTATCACTTGCACCCTCTTTTTCGTTCCCTCTCCAGAAAATTCTTCAGGTACCCAAGTCTTTGAGCTCAATTCGCACCCAACCCAAAAAATCTTCCAACGTCACCTGAGCTAAAAATTTGAATATTTTCAACCTTACTTTTCTCCAGTGCTGAAAAAATCCAAAGCAACAAAATAGGAAAATGGATTTTCAATCTATCAAATAATAGATCATAAATTAGGGTAATTTGAATTTTTAGGAGCTGAAGTGGATATGGACAATTTTTATGGGCTTTTTTCCAGTACTGGAAAATTGCAAAATTCTCTGAAGCCACCGAAACGTTTTGAAACCGAATTCAAACGATTTGGAAGGTCAAAAATAAAGTTAAGCCTTTTTTTTTTTTGTAAATTGCATCAAATTTTCATACCATGCTGAGAGATGAAATATAATTTTGAAACTTCAGAAATTCAACAAAATTATAAAAATGAATTTTGGCACGTAAAATTTTGGATACAATTTTTTTTTGATTTTGTTTTTATTTCAGCTCAAAAGTTTTTTTCTCCTGAATTTTTAAAAATTTTTCATAATATTTTGAACATAAACAAATTTTAAGGTACGAATCGAAAATTGAATTTTTTTACCTTATCGTTTAGAGGTCCAGATACAACTTGAATGTTCTTTTCACTTATTTAAAAAAAATTTCAAAACGATCGACTCCTCACCCCTCCTATCCACAGAATACATCTTTTCATACAATCACAAAAAACGTCCATTAAAAAAAACTCCAATCCATCGAAACTTACCACTAAATAAAGAAACGACGAACACCTCGCACGACTTCTCGAACACCCTACTCCGTATTAAATCACGTAAAAATTTACATGTAATTTTGATTACTGCCAGACTCGAAATTTCCATCATTCCAAGCGCAACAGCGCGAATCTACACATACGGAAACAGCGGAGGAAAAATATTACGAGAATTTAATTTGATTCGACGATGTAATATACATAGCTAGGTATATTTTTTACGTGGATACGTAAACGCACATTCGTACACGTACATCTTGAAATAGGTACGTAAGAAAATCTCGTTATTCGGTTTCCTGCTCGTTGGCGCTTTTTAATTTCATGGCTGCGAGACATCGTGACTTGTGCCATTCATAAAACGCTCTCGGGCTCTCGGGTAAAAAGTACCGAGAACTATTGGCGCGGAGCAAAGTTGTGTATTATTTTTCAACGCACATCCATGCAGAAAACGCAGAGTAGTCGCAGATATACTAAAGTGGCAGCGATGGCGAGTTCATTTCATTTATCAAAACAATACGCTCGGAAAGGTACTACGTAAGAAGCAAGTGGAGCAGCGACTTAGCCGGGAGGGGGTGGGAGGAAAAAACGTGCTCGCATAAAGTACACTCGCTACGAAATATTACCCTTTTACATTCAAATTATATAGAAAGGCCTTGTCGGAAATAGGCAAATGAGACGAGGATGTGGGGGCCAGGTAAGGGAAGAAACGAGGGCACGAGAACGAAGCGAAAAAGGAGAAAAGGTGTACGAATGTTTTTCTTAGATATAGTATCGAGATACAAGCGATATAAATTGACTTTTTTTTCGCTCGCTGTGGCAGCCAGGGCGACAACCGACGAGCTTTTTACAAAACGCAATGTTTCGTAAACTTACTTATACTCTCAACGTTTTTACGTCCGTTTAATAACGTTTAATTGTGAAAAATGACATCCATTCAGAAAATTGCCAACTTCGGGGTAATTTATTTTTTAAACACCGAACTACGTACGAACGCTATTAGTTCGCAAAATCTGGCTAAGCTTTTACAATGAGAGAACGTTGGTTTTGTTTTAAAACTTGCCCGCCGCACGAGAACAAAATTCCGCGTAATGAAATTTTACAAAACTTCGCCGCGGTTTATTTCGCCTGCTCGCCCCCCTCGGTCGGGGTGGGTTTTTAAAAACAGCATCCTACCGTCGCGAGCCATTGTTTTCGATAAATAATATACACGATGTAAAAACACAACTGACGCCGTTTTTTCCTCGTTTTGATTGCGATCGCTGGTTGGCTCGCGAGGATAAAAAAAATCCATACAGGTGAAGGACCAATCTATCAAATTACATCTATAATTTTTCTCCAACTTTTTAAATCGAATTATAACAGCGCGGTGTATTGTATTGCCATAAATCCGCAATCGTATAACCCTTCGATTGGAAAATTATTATATGCTTTTTCGTCGTCTAATGAATTCGAAAAGGGTTTTGTAATAAATTTATACTATATTTTTCTCCAAACATATTGTACCTTTACCTAGGTCGAATTGTACGATACGTTTTATACCGTATAAAAACCAGCGTAATTGTCTCGTTGACCTTTTCTCCGCAATCTGCCGGAGGACTGGAAGCAATAGCTTTGCGTGTTTTTTAATAAGTGTTTCCTTGTGTTTTTTTTAGTAAGTATTTTTTTTATTCGTAGTATCGGGTAGCTCGTTTACTCGGGAACGATTAATTGCGTAATTTTAATTACCTTTGTTGGGCGAGTGAACCTTATAATTATCTGAGGAAATTAAGTGATTAGATTGAGGAAATTTAAAAATATAGGTCTGAATTTATGCGACGATAAGAGAAAACAAGCTGTGGGAGAACGATTTTGGAATGAAAAATTACCATTTTTTGTTTAATTTTTTTCTGTGAATGAGATTCGATCGGAATATTGCACATTCTTACTTCGAATCAGCGAAAAATCACTGAAAAAAAATCAGAATTACAGCACAAAAAGAATCAGTAAAATTGTTTGATTTTCGGTAAATTTCGTTGATTTTTTAAATTTTGCTGATTTTTTTCTGAAAATTTCAGGTATAAATCGACTTTTCAATGAATTTTCACTGATTTCAACAATTTTTTTGTTTGATTGAAGTGTTTTTTTCACTGATTTATTGCTGTAGTACTGTAATTTCGACAGTTTTTCAGTGATTTTCGATAATTTTTACCAATCTATAAATTAGAGAAAAGAGTTGAAATTTCACAAAAAAGGTGTCTGGAAAATAAATTTTCAGCCCAAATATTCAAAATTTCAGATGCTGAAATTAATTTTTCAAATGGTGAATTTTTGAAATTTTCCAGCTTTGGAGAAAAGTGAATAAAAATTGTTCAGATATGAATTTTAGAAATTAAGATTGCGAATTGAATTATATTTGTGATCTATCATCAGATGATTAAAGCAGAATTTCCTGAAGTTCCTGATTTCGAATTTCAAATCCATACTTAAAGATCAAAATTTTCCCGAGCTGAAAGGCTGAAAATTGGTGAATACTCTATTTTTAATCTCCTGAATCGATTGAAAGTAGTTTCAACACATTTTGGAACCTTCAGAAAATTTTGGAACTTTTCAGGTTTGAAGAAAAGCCCATAAAAATTTGCATTGATAAAAAATTTCAAATCTACTCGTATTCGAAAATGTAGGTAAATTTTTTACCAATAAAAATATTGTAATGATTTTTAGGGGATATATTTCAAATACTTATTCAATTTGTAGTGAAATGTTCATCTGAGGATTCTAGAGGAAGGTAACGAGGATTGATGATCAGGGTTGAAAATAAGTTTCTCCCAATTTTCAGCTGATTACCGCAATGTTTACGTTGTCAGCGTACTTTTAAAATTTTTTCCAGCAAAATCTTCTACCCAAAAATATGATTTTGGACTCGAAGTTCCGATTTTGGAAAATTGTGTGTTAATCGATCAAATAGAGGGAAAAATGGAACCTTCAAAATGAGAATTTTTGAACAAATTACAAAAGTTTGAACACAATAATTAGAGTCAAAAATGCTCTTGAACTTTTCAAAAAGTTTGAATAACTTGAGAAAAAAAAAGGGAAATTTTTGAGCAAAGTAGCAGAATTTTAGCTAGGAAAATTTTCAGAGCAAGTAAGTATGAAAAGATTTGAGCAAAATCGATCTTGAAAAATTTCGGAGTGAAAAAAAAACGAAGAATTGGAATTTCAAAAAATTTAAGGAGGGTGCTCTTATTCATTTCGGGTTGCATACCTAAAACCTGAGCCAGAAATTGAAACGATTTTTGCAAAATTTCTTTGTCACTGTTGCATCAAATTGATTGAAATTAGAGATGTTATGAGAAAAAATCTTTCTGACTGGCTGACAGAGCCCGTTTTTCAGAAAACCTTAAAATTGGAAATTTTTTCTGACTTCGCCCCCTCCCTTAACTCCAACTTTTCATCCCCGAAAAGAATAAATTAGCGAATTCGTATTCTACGTCCTTGAAAGCAATATACAATTTGATAATACTCAAAAAATGATAAAAGTTGAAATTTTGCAGACTTCGTCCTCATAAAAAACTTGTTGAAATTTTTTTCAACGCTCTGAAAAACATAAGATTCAAAACATATTATTCAGATTAATTAAAAATTGGAAAATTTCTGAGCTTCAACTTCCCTTTCCCTCCTCCTTTTCCTTTTATAACCGCATCGCTTCATCTTCAAGAGAAAATATTTGCGAATTCGTATCCTTCGAATTCAAAATCATAAATTTCGACAAACAGCTCCAAAAAAATGACAATATTAACTGAATTTATCGAATTTTATTCAGTAGGTAGTCTCTGAGAAATCTTGGAAAAATCTCAAGTATTTCATAATTATATTGGCAATTTAATAATAGATTATTCATTTTGTTCTTTTTGCATTTGTTGCTTTATATTATCATTTCACTTTTTCATAAACAAAAAAAAAAAATTCAAATCAGAAACCTAAATTTTTTCCATATCAGTGACCTGCTCATGCAACCCGAAATAAGTTAAGCACCCTCTTAAACCAAAAATCTGGTAAAAAAATATTAAGTAGTAATTTTTTCAATACTTGATTCCATCGTTTTTGAAGAAACGATCAGACCAAAATTGCAATATTGGAAAATCAAAATCGTCTACCGACTAAATCATGAGAAAATCTTTTCTCCTTTTTCTCTTAAAAATTCATTGTATTTTTCCCCTTTCTTCTTAAAATAAGAAAAATTTATATAAATTTCATTTTAGTTATCAAAGTTTGCAACGAAATTTTTTTAAAAAAGCAGTTGAATTTCATTTATTTTGCGGTTCCAAATCATGAATACCATTAAATACCGGCATAAATTAATATTTCTGCTGAAATTATAAAAATGATCAAAATACAGAAATCAATTCACCTCTTCTCATTAAAATTTCAAATTAGATACGCCTAAGTAGTCCAAACGAAAAACCCCCGAACATCCAAGTTTTTTTCTCCATCCAAAGTGGCCGATCAATTAGTCTATTTAAAAAACAGACACAATTTCAAACAAACCCCCCGGAATTACACCGTCTTTGCCATTCGTTCTCGTATTTATTATAAAAACAACAGTAGAAAATCCGGTGAGAAAATTAAAATTGAAGCTTTCAACCTACGATACCCTTAGCACTAATAGCAAATTGACTCGGAAATTATAAATCTTGAATTTATTATCGTTGTCGAACTCGAAAGGAAATTGCAGAAGAAAAAAAATTAGCTAAACCTTTAATAGAAATACTTTTTATCCCCGAACAGCAGGATGAAAAACGACAAAAAAATTTAATGAAAAGGGGCTGCGAAAAAAAAAACACCATCGCTTTTCCAAACCATTCTCGTAGATTTTTCCAATTAAGTATTAATTAATGGCTCGGTATTAGGTTTACAATCACGTACATGGAGGTATTATTCGAAGAAATTAGAAATTAGCGTGAGAATAATTTACGATAGACGCGGGTATTAGGCCTTTTGGCGAAAAGTACGCGAATGAGAAGGCATTAGTGGAAATTATCGTTTTCCTGGACGACGAGACGAGGTTTAGTAAAGACAGAGAGAGAAAAATAATAATTCTTCGAGCGTGAAGCTTTTTAAGGTTTATACATTTAGTGTGAATGCGTTTCAGTCGGTGATTTTCTTAGAGATCTTTTTTTTCTGTAACGTTGGCGTTGGCTCAGGTAACTGTGCAAATGGATATTGCGACGGTTAATGTTCTCATTTATTTATAATATGTGTACAAAAAGGTAATAAAAAATTTCGAAGGGATTTTTTTGTTTTACCCGGAGCCATAGCCGGAGGCTTTTTTGCCACCTTTCGGTATAATTTTTTCAATTTGCGAGGACGTTATTGAAACTGATAAATTTTAAAAGTTGGCTTTTTACTCGGTAGGTGGGTAATGTTTTGCGAAAGTTTTCATCGCCTTGCTCGATGACCCGCTGAAGGATTCACCTTCCATTTTACGAGTCCAGAATGCAGCCGGAGTTCCAAAATACCGCACGGGATTGCGGTTTATTTAATAAAAATATTATTAATGGGTGATCGATTGGATGCGGTGAAAAACCTCATCTTGGAAACGATGAGAATTTTACAAGCGAATGAAATTTTCTGGTCGAGTTTATTCGAAAGCAAATAGTTGAGAGTTGAATATTTTATCGCGTTTTCACAATATTAAAATAGGGGGAAGGAAAAAAAAAAAGGCGAAAAAACTCAAAGAAATATTCGTCTTGGGAGATCGTACCATGCGGGCCCAAAACTTCTGGTAAATTGTTTCGTTACATACCCTGGCTCGAATTTTATTTGTAAAATTAATAAAACCCGAGGAATTCGGTGCGTCGTTGTAAATATATAATGGAGGAATATCGAAACGGATACCGAAACGAAATTGCATTTTGAATATTCGATATGCTCGCAGAAGACTAAGACGGGCCAACAATTACAACCAAAGCGTACCTTCCAGAAGATATTATTAAATTACGCGATTCCTTTGACGACTTACCTGCGTAATAAATAATTGTATTAAGCGATTCGAAATTTCCAACGTCTTTGGAATTCGCATCGATGGCGTGAAAATTAACCCTGGGAATGCGATCGTGTGTGAGAGTATTTTACAAGACCAGACAGTAATTTTTTTCGAGTTCGGCGCCGTAAATTAACGAGCAAAAAGGGTCTAAAAATTGTAATTTTTTTCTCAAAATTTTCAATTATTTTTCTCCACTTTATTGCGCAATTTGATACGTATAAAATCCATCTGCAGCGAGTCATAAAAATATGTACCTGCTTAATGGAGTAATTTAAACTCGAAATGAAATTTTCATTTTGAAATTTTTCGAGCAAAAAAAATTCCCTGAAATTGTGTTCCTCGTTGAAAATTTAAAAGATCCACCCTCCTGTTGCTTTCTCTAGCGTTCGACTTGGAAATAACCTTTAAAAAATATTAATATTTTTTTTTCTTTTTTCAGGTATGTTGAATGAATCATTTTAATGAACAATTTTATGGCTGAAATGAATTTCGTGAGTATTTTTGGAAACGTTTTATACGTGTGGGTAATATATCAAGATTTTTTTTCTGGAAACGTAATTTTCGACAATTTCAATATAAGAAGCAAGGTACGTTGGGTTATTGAAAACATTCTTCGGAATGTGAAATGATGGAGGAGTGTGGAATTCTGGCCCGTGTGTGTTCGGTTGGTTGTAAATTGAACCAGTCTTGCATTTTTTTGATTGTCTTGTGTCTAAAAATAGTTGATGATGGGGGTAGATTTCATTTAGATTGAGAGAAGAATTGAGTCGATGGTGTGAATTTTTTAAGTCAGCATCAAATTATTGAAAGGTTCGAGCTGACGAGTAAGTAAATTAAACATTTTTTCGATAGGTACCCTTTGTTTTATTTGGCCTTGATGTCATTTTGGACATCAAATTGCCAACCAATATTTTTTTAATTACGATATCAAAAATGACATCAAATTGCAATTGGTTTCCTATACGGCAATGGTTAAAGTACTTTTCAAAAACATAGAAAATATAATTTTTTCACAGTTTGTTTTTCTTTGCTTTGTTCACATAGTACGCGAACAAAAGGAAATCGAAACTATATTGAGATTCGAAAAAAATTATGACATGAAATTCTTAATATTGTCTGGAACGTAAAAAAAAATTGAAAATTTGGAGAAAACTTGAAATGTTGGGTGTTGAGTAAAATAATGCAAAAATCACTCACAATGTTGCAATAATTTTTGGAAAAAATATGTGTATAAAAATTTTAATTTCTAGAAAAATTTCATCCGAGTTGAAAATCGGATTGAATTTTGATAAAATCTGTTTTCAAAATTGTAAAAAATTTTCAGAAAAATTGAACAGGTAGAACATTTAAAAATTTGGCCACTGGACCGAGATACATTAAGCATTTGAAAAATTCAAATCTTTTTTCGATTTTTCTGTGAGACTCATAAGCAAACAGAAAATATTGATAACTTTCTAAAAAAAACCATCCTTGGTCTTCGATGTTGGAATATTGCAACTTATTCGAGGTACCTATTATGGCCCTCAAATCAAAAATTTCAATTTTTTGAAAAAATTTTCATTAATTTTTTACCAAAATTCCAAAAGAAAAGAATTGAAAAATTTATATTTTTACCAAAAATTGTAACAACTGACGATGACGTCATGGTTTCTTGCTCGTTGAGCGAAAATCACGCCATTTTTATGTTTTTCGTATTTTCAATTATTTATGCTTCACATTTCCTCAGTGCCTTTTCAAAGCTTACATTTTTCGATCTGATAGATATTTTGACTCAAAATTTTACAGCTTCAAGAAGAAACCAAAAATTCAATTTTCATAGCTTTTTCCCGAGAGAACCGATTCATTATTTTTCTAAACATTAATTTACATCTGGAAGACTGAAATGCTGGTTCATGAAATGCTGTCAATTCTTAATATTGTAAGCATAAGCAAATAGCTTAGAATATTAAAAAATTACCGAACGAAATAAAACTGATAAGATAACGTTCTTTTCATAGAGCTGAACCCTAATTCTATACAAGACATGCTGTATTTTTCAATCTCTGTCTATCACTATTCTCGTCGTTTGCAATTATCAATTCCAAGAAACTGATTCGAGCACCTCCAGTTCTCAGACAAAGTTATTTTTTCATTCTTTCAGTTATCTTTTCAACTACATACGTATGAATTTTTCTCTTTCTACACTGATTTGTTATCTGAATTGCTTTTGATAGACCAACATACACAGCTGAGTGTTGAAAAGTGAAAACCATTCGATCTTCAATCAAAACGTTTGTTTTACTTTCAATAATACATTCCTTATCTTTTCGTCCACTTCGCTAACAATGCAAACATCCTTCAACCAGTTCGTAGAATTTTTTCAGTCCATTCATCAACACAAATGAAAATCGAACCGAATAACTAAAGCAATAAAAAAAAAAAACGACCGATTCCAATATATATTGTTTAAAAAGGTCGTCTTCTAGAACAAAACGGCATCTTCACCACCCCTCACCATACCCATACGACTAAGTTACCATCCTTAAACAGGGAAGGAGGTTCGAATACGTGCCTCTAAACACAATAGCAAAAAATAATATTGAACGCGGTGCCATTTATCGATAATTTGGATGCATGAGTATGGGAGTACGACATCGGGAAATGAAAGAATTTTTACGACTTTCGTATTTTTACTGTAAAGAACCAATGATTCACAGGCGCACATAAAGCAATAAAGTTATTAGTCGCCTTATCAAAGGAAAAGATCCCGAAGGTTCGGACGTGAGATTTCAACCGAGCGGTGGTATTTTTTTTGGCGATTTTTTACGCAGCGGTGTCTTTCAAATGGTGGACTTATTTTTCCTGCGACGCAATTCTTTCGGGTGTATCGTAAAATTAGTCAAGTTGGTTGAGGGTCATTCCATGTCAGTTCGTACGCAAAGTGGTAAGGTGGGTCGGCGATTTTTCTGATTTTTTTTATGTGAGTAGACCTCGATGAAAGATGACGAATGCCGCAAACCGCAGCTCCCAACGTCTTTTTGGAGGGCAGCCACGAGCGTTCAAAGTTTTGAGGTAAAATTGGATATGGTAAATTTTGAGCGTGGATAACTTGAAAACCATGATAGGTAGAAAGTTGAAACTTTTTCCATTGTGTAAGGCCTTTGATGAGCTTTTTGACGATTTTTTGAAAATCAGTGTTGCCACTTTTTTTATTGCCAAAAATCAGCTGTAAAAGTTTAAAAACGACATTTCCTTATCAGGGACACCTTCAAAAAATCTGAAAAAATTCTCCGAAGTACAACTTTACATGCTGATTAACATATTAAAAAATCGAGCTGACGTTTTTTCGTATTCTCGATTTAAAAAATTCCAAAGATAAGAAGAAAATAGACTTTTTCTTTTCAAAGGTTGAAATTGCGTAAAATTGACATATTTTCATCAATTTTACACCATATTTGAAGAAAAAGTCAGTAAAAGCATTTTAACTTCACCCAACATCCGTTAATATACGCGAAAATGCAAAAATATCAAGTATTATGCTTCAAAAATTGAAAAGAAAAACAGTATACATCACAATTTATTTTTTTGTTGCCCCTGAATTATGCTACCACCTCTTCCATGATTTACAGTATTATTACAGTTTATGCAGGGTAAACAAGTTACAACTTGCATGTATTGGCAACTAATACATGCGATAAAAAATGAATTTGATTATTACCAATGAACTAAACTTGTGTAAATAATTACAAATTGAAAAATTTGAGTTGAAAAAATGTTTAAAAAAATTAAATAAGAATTTAATGTTGAAAAATTGTTGAAGAGATACCAAAACAAAGTAAAATCAGCATAAAAGTCTACTTATAGTAAAGTATCGAGGGTGGTAAGTGGAGTTGAAGAGTTTTACCGACTTTTTCTTCAAATATGGTGTAAAATTGATGAAAATCTGTCAATTTTACGCAATTTCGACTTTTGAAAAGAAAAAGTCTATTTTCTTCTTATCTTTGGAATTTTTTAAATCGAGAATACGAAAAAACGTCAGCTCGATTTTTTAATATGTTAATCAGCATGTAAAGTTGTACTTCGGAGAATTTTTTCAGATTTTTTGAAGGTGTCCCTGATAGGGAAATGTCGTTTTTAAACTTTTACAGCTGATTTTTGGCAATAAAAAAAGTGGCAACACTGATTTTCAAAAAATCGTCAAAAAGCTCATCAAAGGCCTTACACAATGGAAAAAATTTCAACTTTCTACCGATCATGGTTTTCAAGTTATCCACGCTCAAAATTTACCATATCCAACTTTACCTCAAAACTTTGAACGCTCGTGGCTGCCCTCCAAAAAGACTTTGGGAGCTGCGGTTTGCGGCATTCGTCATCTTTCATCGAGGTCTACTCACATAAAAAAAATCAGAAAAATCGCCGACCCACCTTACCACTTTGCGTACGAACTGACATGGAATGACCCTTGATTGATTTTACGATCGACTTGGGTGAATTACGTTGAAGGAAACAGAAATGTGAAATATTTCGGTCACTGCATTTCCAAATAACCGAGAAGCTACAAACTACTGTATTTTTAGTTCTATCTACTCCTACATCACAACGTACGTGTGAGAAAAAATTAAGCGATATTTCGTACTTCTGAATTGAATTACAGAAATTATTTCATTTCTAGGTAGGTATTCAAATCAAATCAGTGGCATGATAATTACATTTTTTTTTTAAATTTTGACTGATTTGATTTCAATAAAATTTGCTAATTTATTACCAATATTGATGCAAGCCACTTTTTCTTATTCTCGGTCGAAAATCATTGATTTTCAGAAAAAAAATCCTATTACGCGCTATCCGCATGTATTTAAAGAAAATGAAATATTTCAAAAGTTCTTCCAATTTAATCCGTAAAATAAAATGTTTTAAAATAGTAAAATTTACTACGCGTGATTAGGCTGAGAAAAAAATTGAGCTTTTTGGTTTTAGTGAGACAACAAATTGGGCTCTGCAAAATATTGTGGTCATTTTTCATACTTGGTTATAATTTTTAATAGTAAATTTTTAGAATTTTTCGAGTGCAACGATCTTAATTCCAGAATACTTTATTTAGATGAAAAGAGATTGAATTTTTTTTAGAATTTTCGAATGATTGGAGTGACATTTTTTTGATTTTTTGTAAAATGAGTACTTGGTGATTTTTGTGAACAAAATAATCAGTGAGGCACTCTACAAAAATTTGAAAGAAAGAGACTTTTAAAAAAATGCAAAATCCGTGCTCATTACCCCTTCTGAAATTAGTACGAAAAATCTTCAAAATTGTTCAAAAATTACGATTTTTTGCCAGAAATTAAAAAAAAAAGAATTATTGACCAAAAATGCACAGGGGCACACCTAAGGAGAGGCTCAAGGGGCGCCAGCCTTTTTCTTAAGCACGAAAATGAGATTTTTCTATTCGATACGAAAGCGTGAAAAAATGCATTTTTTACTCTTCAAAATAATTCTGTAATTTTATTTTTAAAATGAATGATCTTTCTGTGGAAAATCACTGATTTTTCGATCAGTTTCCAATCTATCAGAAAAAATCAATAATTTTGACTGAAACATCAGTAGCGGAGGTGATCAAGAAAAAGAATTGAAATTTTCGTTCTATTTCTCAACTTTACTCGAAAATATTTTGAAAACTATTTTTCTCCCAAAAAAATCTCATCGGTTCTATCCGATCGAAAATTTAATTCTCTGCAACTTTGATCATGGTCATTATGGCTTTAGAACGCTTTGTTTTCTCAAAAATTTCACTTTTTCAGGTACAAAACACATAAAAAAAGAGAGTTTTTTCACAGAATTTTAGGAAGAATGCGGTGTTAATTTTTTTGAAAGAGATAGAGGTCTGTGGCTTGCGACATTCGATTCGCCGTAAAATTTTCTACAAGATTTAACAATAAAAAATTTCCATTTTTTCCCCCAATACTCGTGTTTATTGCTCTCAAAAAATCAGATTTTTCTACCCCCGTCCCCCAAAGCAAACTTTGGAAGCCAGGATTTAGCAAGGCGATATACTTTGATGCCGAAAACCAGAATTTTGGAATTAGAACCGAGGCACAAAGCAACAAATTTTCGTTATTCGTGTACGTTTCCCCCCAGAAAAAGACTTCATATTTATTTTTGTTTTTTTAAATTATCTTTAATTTTCGTTCAATACCGTTCAGGTTCAGTACCATAGAAATTTCAATAATCCCAAATGATCATTAAATAAACGAAATTAATCTCATAACGTGATCGATGAAAAGTTTCGTTATCTTGTACGAAAATTGAATCAGCATGTCAGCAGTGGTTAATTTTTTAATAAAATCGTTCCCAAATGACGCTGGTATTTCGTGGTCTGATAGATGTCATCTTTGACATCATGTTGAATGGACGATGGCATTTTTGACATCACTTTGCCAAAAAATTTACACGTTTTAAAATTTGATGTCAAAAATGACATCATTTGTGCAATAAGGGTTAATTCGGGGGATGGGAATCCAAAATAGACCTGTGTTGAATTTTTTAGATAAAATTATGAGATTTTCGAAACATTTTCTTAGCCGAGGAAAAAAATTCCAAAATTCTCATCCTTTTTAGATAAATCAAATTCTTATAAGTTTTTACGATTTTTCAAACAGCTGAAAATTTTCAACTTTTACTCTTTCGAAAATTGCCAACATTGATAAATTTTCACAAAATAATCAATAATCGATAAATTAAATTTCAATCATTTTTCCATTAATTTAATCCTCCACCTCGGAATCCGCAGGGTAAAAAAACATTGACAATCCTCCATATTAAATCATCTAATTACCTATCATATCGATTTAACGACCATTTCCGCATTAAAAAATAAATTAATTCGACGTTTTACAATTAATCATATTAATTGAAAAAAAAAAAAGGTTGTTAAATCCGCTGCTATTGAATTACATAATTAGATACAAATATATGCCTTCATGGGATGTACATACTCATATAAAATTCTTGGTTATCGACTCGTGTACATATAAAAAGAATCACCGATGAAACGCGAATTCAGTATTAATTAGATATCGGATTAGTTCGCGGTATTTAGAATTTTCTCATCCTGTGCATTTTTTTCCGGTTCGTTTTTCATTTTACAATGGAAAACACTCTCTATTCTATCGCGATAACATTATGTTACGTTAATGTGTGTGTTACTAAGTATATGATCATTTTTATCATTTTTTCTCAAGTGAATTAAGGCAGCTGACGAAGAGATGTGGGAGGGTACTCTGAAAATCTTTGAAAAAATGCATAATTGACTTTTTTTGGAGAAAGGGTACCCCCGGATAAGATAGGCGAATCGGCCTTAGACCTACTTTTTGAAATTGACCCCCGGACATTATTAGGGACCCCAAAAAATGATTTTAGGAAATTTTTTCAACTCCTCAACTCACCCCCCTTTACCCCCACCCCCCAAAATAGCGAATTTTCGTCAAAAAATCATATCTCCGAACCTAATGGACCAAAAATTCTGAAATTTATGTGGTGTATACAGGGAGTGGTGACCAATATTTGAGAATTTTTTCAGATTTTTTTTGCACTGCCTTCTAGCCAAAATTCCACTTTGAAACTTTAAAATCGCCATAATTCTGAAACTAAAAGATCTGCTTTTTTTTCTTTTCGGTACAAATATAGTCCTACCATGGTACAATATCATGATATTTTTTTCAAATTTTTCGAGTTGGTAGAACAGACCTAAAAATGCGATTTACTGTTCAAAACCACCAATTTCGCCATTCACGCAACGAAAAATTCTGAAATTATTTATGTGGTGTATACGGGAAGTGGTGACCAATTTTTAAGAATTTTTTCAGAATTTTTTTTTGCAGTGCATTCTAGCCAAAACCCCACCCTCAAACTTTAAAAACTGCTCGACTTCCAAAATTAACAGGCAAACGTTTGTTCTAGTTTTTGAAACTGACCATCGGACATAATTAAGAACACCAAAAAAGACAGGGGTGCATCTCATACCTTTCACTTCATCCCCCCCTCCCCGAATACCGGATTTCGTCTAAAAATCTCATCTTGGTACCTAATGAACCAAAATGTTGAAATTTTTCTATGGTGTATATGAGGAATGGGAACCATAGTTTGAGAATTTTTTCAGCCTTTTTTGCGCTGCGTTTTAGCCAAAACCTCACTTTATGACTTTATAACTGCTCTACTTTCAAAACTAAAATACATACCAACTTTTTTTTTTTGTGCAAATATGGTTTAGCTGGGACAATATGTGACCGTGTCAGACAATCGACATTAGGTGTCAAAATTTCAATTCAGCTTCTTCCCGACATTTTATAATCTGAAGCCTTAAAATTGAGTCAAAATTCACCCTTTGAACAGGGACACATAGAGAGAAACAAACTTTTGAGAATTCTTTCAGATGTTTTTTGCAATGCATTCTTGCCAAAAACACACTCTTAAACAACAACTAAAAAGAACGAATGTATATCTGGAGAAATTCAAAGTTTAAAAGGCAAGCGTTTTTTGGTTTTTTGGCTGGAATACACTACAAAAAACATTGGAAACATTTTCAATAGTTTGTTACCTCCTCTGTTTTCACCATATAAATATTAAAATTTGTGTATGGTGCGGGGAAAAGGTACTTAAAGTCGGATTTTTCAAAAATGAGTTTTTTGACTAAATGAGAGGGAAGGCTATGAGGTACATTTTAAGACTTGTGTGAGCATCCTAGGTCAATTTTTCGGTGAGATAGAGGTATTTGAAAATGAGAAAATCATGACTTTCAAAAAAAATAAAATAAAAAAATAAACGAGAAAAACATGTTTAAAGCATCGTAGAGGTCTGAACTGCTTAATAATGCAAAAAAAAAAGAGAATTAATCGCCAATTTTTCATATTTTTGGCTCTAGCGAAAAATTAAGTACGATTTCCGACTTTAGATACTTTCCTGAACCTGCACGGTATGCATTTTCGTTTGTATGAGTAACGAAATGGTTATTTTTGAACAGAAAAGTGCATTTTTTTCATCTTTTTTTTCCAAGATGAGAATCTGAAAAATTAAAATTGGGCAATGTGACCAGTGACCACGGTGAACCAAACCAACCTTAGGTATATGCAAAACCAAGTTTTCAAAATGCGAGCTATGAAAATTAGCGGTGCGATACTGATAGAAATGAGGGTTTTATTCGCTTGTATGGGCTATTAACTACATTTTTCATTTGATCATTATTATGGATTTTTGGGATTTCGGGTGGATTTTCACTCAATTTTAAGGTTTCAGAGTATGAAATTCCGGAAAAGAGCGAAAATTAAAGGTAGATATGTTTTTTAGTTTTGAAAGTAGAGCAGTTATAAAGTCATAAAGTGAGGTTTTGGCTAAAACGCAGCGCAAAAAAGGCTGAAAAAATTCTCAAACTATGGTTCCCATTCCTCATATACACCATAGAAAAATTTCAACATTTTGGTTCATTAGGTACCAAGATGAGATTTTTAGACGAAATCCGGTATTCGGGGAGGGGGGGATGAAGTGAAAGGTATGAGATGCACCCCTGTCTTTTTTGGTGTTCTTAATTATGTCCGATGGTCAGTTTCAAAAACTAGAACAAACGTTTGCCTGTTAATTTTGGAAGTCGAGCAGTTTTTAAAGTTTGAGGGTGGGGTTTTGGCTAGAATGCACTGCAAAAAAAATTCTGAAAAAATTCTTAAAAATTGGTCACCACTTCCCGTATACACCACATAAATAATTTCAGAATTTTTCGTTGCGTGAATGGCGAAATTGGTGGTTTTGAACAGTAAATCGCATTTTTAGGTCTGTTCTACCAACTCGAAAAATTTGAAAAAAATATCATGATATTGTACCATGGTAGGACTATATTTGTACCGAAAAGAAAAAAAAGCAGATCTTTTAGTTTCAGAATTATGGCGATTTTAAAGTTTCAAAGTGGAATTTTGGCTAGAAGGCAGTGCAAAAAAAATCTGAAAAAATTCTCAAATATTGGTCACCACTCCCTGTATACACCACATAAATTTCAGAATTTTTGGTCCATTAGGTTCGGAGATATGATTTTTTGACGAAAATTCGCTATTTTGGGGGGTGGGGGTAAAGGGGGGTGAGTTGAGGAGTTGAAAAAATTTCCTAAAATCATTTTTTGGGGTCCCTAATAATGTCCGGGGGTCAATTTCAAAAAGTAGGTCTAAGGCCGATTCGCCTATCTTATCCGGGGGTACCCTTTTTGGCCTTGCTTCGCTCGGGCACAATAAAATATAAATTTTAAAATTTTGTAAAATTACCTATTTTTTCTTGGTAAAGAAATAATATCTTTTTTGAAAGTTTTTGCTTCACATTCAAATAGAGCATATTCATTTTTTGAAAATAAAATCACTTTTCAAAATGAGCTGGATATGTTGATGAATCATGAATTTTGTCCACAAATACCTACTTATCCCAAACAAAATCCTTATTAAAATCTAACATTAAAAAATGATCATTTTGGAGATTAGAATTATCAATTTTTCGAAAAATTTCAAAATAATCAGAAAATTTCTATTTACTCTTGACGACTGAAATTTTGGGGGTAAAATTTATGGAATTTTAGGTTTCGAAATTATTTTTTTGCAAAAACTGTTACCTTCGGGTCGCTGGAGATTTACCAATTTCTTCCTTTTTATAAAACCAAAATGATATTTTTATAATGAAACCAACGAAAAAATTTTTGACTCCAACTCCCCCTCTTTCCGGAATTTTTGAGCCGTCAATATCGGAAATTCAACAAGTAATATTTTTAGGATTGAAAAAATAAAATTGAAATTTTCACAGATTATAGGTAAGTAAGTTTTGATGGATAGGATAATTTTCAATCCTTATCAGGAAAGGCCTTATCAAATTTTGATGAGACACGTAGGTATTTTTTGAAAAAAAAAAATTGCTGATGGTCACGAATTGAACCTAAATAAAATTTAATAAAAAAAATTTTTGAATTGAATTTTGGAGTGAGGAAACTTTGAAAAACTACTCCAATACTTCATGCAAGTACTTGTAGCACAGGTATTTTTCAACAGTTTTCTCAAATTTCGGTTTGAAATGAACTCATTTCAATAATTTGACCGAGCTGACGAGAATCTGTTGTGAAAAAAGGACGAAAATTCGGAATCGTCTTGGAATGACACTTGGAGTCCTTTTTTCTCAGAGATTCGCTCTTCCGGACTCTGAAGTCTTTTTTGAACGATTTAAACCCTGCGAACGATTTTTTTTGGCAATGGAAAGTCGGATTTTATCAATTCATTTTTTCATCTGATTCCATCAGTGGTTTCTGGTTTACGTTGAAAATGAAAATAATTGAATTTTTTCGTGAATTTCTCATCTAAATTCAACCTCATGTCTTTAAAGTTCTATACCCAATGAAAAAAGGCTTGGAAAAAGACTCGAAATGGGTCTCGAGATTTGCTAAAGACTCCAGAGTTTTTTTCAGCGTTTCATCGTTGAATTTGATACAGTCATAATTTTTAAAGACTGACGAGTTTCAAATTGGATTTTTGATTTTCAGAGATTCTCGTCATTTTTGTCTCTTGGTTTCTGATTCTGATTATATTTTTCGTACAACTGTCAAAAATGGTCGAAAATTCATAAAAATTGCATTCAAACTGCATCCAAATTGCAATAAAATCTGTCTAAGTATGTGAAGTCTCAGAGAGAAAAAATCATTCATTCAATTTTTTCGACTAGCAAAAAATTTAAATTAAAAAAATTAATACATATGTAGACAAATTCTACTCTCACTCGACCCTCCCCCTCCTCGAGCACATCACTTCGTAAAGCCTCTAAAAATGAAATACCTACTTAGATATTCAATTTTGATAATTTTTTCAGTAGAGTTCCTGAAACTTTCGCATCATATTCGACTACCGGAACTCCTTTCGGGAACATTCTTACGGTAAAATCGACTGATGGGATTATCAGCGGTGTTAATTCGTTGAATACGAAATCTCTTACGAACAATACGATGGCGCTAATCGTGGCTTTCGAAATAATACCGGTACCTGCAGCCAATACCACGGCACCATCCAGCTCCGAAATTAATAATACCTTCGCCAAAGGAAAAATAGAAAGGATTGCGAAAACGTTGACGAAAAATCTGCGAGACCGTACGGATTACATATAGGCTTGGAATTATTCCCGTTTTAAATTTCGATTGCTTTTAAATTCGTCATTATGGTATTTTATTAGATCGATATGTTTTTGTTTACATATTGCTCGAGCTCGATATACAAATGTAATTCGTTTTATAATGAAATACACTGTAAAGATTTACGCGCTTGGAAAACTTTCATATATGAGCGGATTCTCATACCATAAGCGGCGTATTTAAGCCTAAAATCCTGTCGTTTTTTGGGAAAATCGGCGACGCTATGTGGAGTAAAGGGTTGGTAAAGCGTATCATCGAATAAAATTGCCTGACGTTGGTTCACAACGATGAAATTGTTTTTCACCCGAATAGCGATAAGATTAAGCTTTAAAAAAAATTTCAAGCCGCATTTAATTTCGATTTTCGCGACGTCTTGATAAAAATCACCTTGCCGCGGGCCCAACCCGAGCCGAGAATTTAATCGGGCCAAAAATACGACACGACGGTAGAAGCGCAAAGATGTTTCGATTTTATAACCCGTAAATTTCCAAGACATTTCGCGCCGACGACGACGGATCGCCGAATTCGCACACTCGTACGGGCCTCGCCTCGGTTCCGGTACACGAATGGTGTCTAGTCGAGTAGAAATAATCGACCCTGGATTGTATTCAAAGAAAAATATTTTTCACGTTGTATTAAACGCTGTAGAAACAATATGTAACATGGTTGAGCCCTCAGGTAACCCTTATGAACGTGGTGTGTGATTTACTTACGATAAAAGTCGACCGTCTCTCTGGCTCATCCGAGCTACCCAAGCTGTGCATAGAGATTTTGCAAAGGGAGGAAGGGAAACTCCCTCGATGGTGATTTTTTTCACGAATCGAATAGTCGAGACTGGAATGACCTTTTGTTTGAGAATTCGAGATGCTTACGCGGAAATGTTTTTTTCCTCTTAATTTTACAAATTTTCAATATCTAGTGTTTTTTTTTCTCCTGGAGTTGTAAATTTTAGGTCGTAAGCGTCGATATAGGAAAAGTTTTTTTCCGAGTTTATGACGCAATATAGAAGTGTTTGGAATTTTATTACACGACGATAAGGTTATTTATTGTTTTATGATAAGCAGCAGCCATCGTTAAATGTAGGCTAGGTTAAGGAAGTGGAAATTTGTTGTGATTTTCCGGCAGTCTTAAGTATACTTTGAAGATACAGAAACGGCAAGTGTTTATTTTCTTTGTTTCGCGGAAAATCGGTCGGTGGGCGGGTTACCTTGAAATGTTTTGGGGTAATTTTGATATTAGGTGGGTTTGAGAAACTGAACTGGATTGTGAATTTGGATGAGTGTCGGAAAATTGGGAAATGTTTCGAGCAGGAATGCTCACAAGTGAGTGGCTCAGGGGCTTGAGCTCCTTCCTTAATTTTGGAAAGAGGATTTTCTAATGACAGAAATGTAAAAAAGTGTATTTTTTTATCTTCAAAAATATTTTTTAGGAAATTTTTGCTCATTTTGAACGTTGATGATTATTCAGGGATCTCTCAGTCAAAAATTACTGGTTCCTCAATTAATTCCCAAATTATAACAAAAAATCAATTATTTTTGACTAAAATATGGATGAAAAATGACTGATTTGAAATTCGAACCCTCCTCCGATTTTTTTCAAATTTTTGGCCCTTCCTTTAATTAATTTCTGGGTGTGCCTATGGTTACGAGTTTGATTTGCCAGAACGACGCAGTGTTGAAAAAGTTGATATTTTTTCGTAGGCACTGTTTAAAGATATTTCTACATTACTGCGACCATCGAAATCAGAATTTCCATTCATAAGTCAATTTAGTATTGATTAATGATTTACTTTTTTACTTTTTCTTCAATTTTCCCTTCATTTCTTCCTTCCCCTCCACTCCTTATCAACAAATAATCGCACCAATAGATCCACTTCGCGATTCATTTATGAAATGAAGATTCATCATTGATGCAGAATTTGAATGAACAGAAAAAAAATTGGAAGAAATGAACGATAAGGTGAAATAAAACAGTATCATTATTATTTTTTCAATGGAATTATAGGCGTCGGAAGCTGTTTCTAGGATTTCAGGGAAGTACCTACAAAGCGGGTACTTAAACCTTTAGGAGTTTTTGAATTCCGAACTGATTATTTTTGAGGAAGGGAAAGAAAGGGAAAATAATTTTATTTCGCACTGTCATCTCAAATCGTTGTAATTTTATATTTTAAACCCTGGTGCAGGGAAAGGGAAGCATTGAAAATTTCTATCTGGGGCAATTGAAGGGAGGAGGGGGTACATTTTTCGATTTGCAGATACAATCTACCCCTAGTAGGTATACTTTTCTCTAGTGCCTTTCTTTAGGTGCGTAGTTTATTTCAGAAAAAAATTTAACCCATCCAGCAGTAATAAATGCAAATGTAGGAGTTCTCAAAATGATACCTTTTTTTGAAAAAATGAGCTCTTTTTCCCACTCTTCTTCGAAAAGGATGCTTTTTTAAGAATCGTCTATGAATTTTGCTTTTGCCTCAACAAAACCAGGACAAAAATTTTATCCTAAAAAATAATTCTTTGAAAAAATTTTATGGACTTTTTTACCAATCTGTAGTTTCAGCAGAAAAAAATATTAACGTGAATTTAAAAAAAAAAAATCAGAATTTTTGGCGGGTTCACCAAAAAATTTTCGTTTAATTTTGAAGCGTTTAAAAGAACAGTTTCGATAACAATAGAGAATTTTTTCAGCCTCATCAAAGGATCGAAAACAAAAAATTTGATTTTTTTGGGCTAATAAGAGAAAATCACCTCCCTTTCTGGTCACTGACGTTAAAATTATACAACAAAGCTTAAACACAGTTTTAGGAGATTCTCAGAATAACTTTCTCAAAATATGAAAATGATATAATTTTCAGTAAGATTATAAACAACGTTCAAGATACTTATATGTAAATATAATTACTCGATAGGTAGTAAAAAAAAAATTTGGAAAACGATAATTTATACCTATGTATGTATTAAAAAAATGCAGGAAAATATTCTCGTAATATGAAGTAAAAGTAAAAAATTAATATGTAAGTACGCACATTCATCTTACACTTAATTACCAATACATTTTATTCAGATGCTTCCAACCTCGATCGCTTATTATTAGAATGTAGGATTGTAAGGGTTGGAATAATATACTCAGATTTGATGGTTCTTGAGAATATGTATATTTCATTGTATGTACATCGTTAACTTACAACAACAACAACTAACTTAAATATAAGATCTACTCTTAGATATCTACATACCACTTGCTTAGCATTTCTATCTTCAATACTTATAGAATTTCCTCGCTTTCTTCACATCGCCACAGAATAACCACATCAACACTTCATAAACAACCCACAATTCTTCTTTCTCCAATATATTTTTAATCGCATTCGCCTGCTGATAATTGGCTACCTTTTTCGATAAGAATTTTTCCACTGCATCTTTATCATCAAAATACCAATGTAAAAAATTACTCAGGGGATTGAAGAAACCACCTTCGTAGCTAAAGAATCGTTGTGAGCGTGAGCATCGACCTCGTTTTACTGCTTTGGCCAACAAAGCTTCAAAAGTATCATCCAAAGGTAAGCTATTTTTGAACTTGAAAAACTCATCGTCAGTTGGAGCGCACCATCTGATGAACTCTTGCCACTGTCGAATATTAAAGCGTGAAACATTCCCAGATATCAATTTCTTTCGAGCACGAACGAAAAATTTCTGTTTCATCTCTGCTAGGTATTCCGGATTGTGAGACAGAAAAAAATTCATGATATTTTTCACATCACTCTGCCTTCCATTGTTCAACATGAGATAAATTTTATCGAGATTTTTTCGGAAATATTCTTCTTTGTATTCGTTCGCTGAAGACGCCGATGAAAACGCACTATAAATAAAATCGTTAAACTTTTTCAATTTTTCAAAATTGAAATGAAAAATTTCACTTATTTTAGAATCGATGATTTGCCTTCTTACGCGTTTCTCTTCGATTTCCGAAGAACAAAATGATTTCAAATAATTTCCCAATTGGAGATGTAGACCATTGTCGATGAATGAAGCAAATTCCCACTTCAAAGTCTTGAAATCCACCATTAAGGTTTTAAATTGTACAATACCGTCTTCGTCGTCTTTGAGAAAACATACTTCCATAATTTTCTTCAAATCCGAAGGTGCGGCGACAGCTATGAATTTGCGCCAATATCTATGCCATAATTTGCTTCTCAGTTGGAATTCCGAATTAGTCAAAAGATGCAAAAAAAAATCCATATTAGAACCGTTTACTTTAACAAGCCTTACTGCATTCGAACTGAACCCGTTATGAAAAAGTGTCAAAACATGATCATGGTTCAAAATAACACTTTTTAAATTATCAGGAGCACTGGTCCAAATATGGTGAAATAAAATCCTACGCGCAGCTACAAAGGAATGGGTACCCCCGTGAATTCGGCAAAAATTTACCAATACATCGAAGAATATCTCATTAGTAATTTCACCATTCAACAATAAGTAATCCCAAAGTTGGATAGCACAACGGCAATTTTCTTCATTATCAGCAAGCTTGAACAAAATTTTAAGAGGAATACTTCTCAGGACAACAGCTAATTGATTAGAACTCAATTTTGGTAGCCGATATTTGATTTCTTCGGATGTTTCCGAAGCGAAATTACCGGAATTAATAATTTGTGATTGTGTTTCTGGGCTCATTTCATCCCAATCGTATACCAAAAAATATCCACTACAACTAGGTATACGTCCAGAAGGATCAGCCAACACTGAAGGCCACAAACGTTTCATATCACTTTCGAGACGATATTTACGAGCGGCGACAAACTTCTCGAAAGGACTCATCTCATCTCTGGTGATTAAATTTATAGCAGTTTTTTTATAAGAAATAGTTCCGCTTGATTCCATAATTATATGATCGATACATCTCGAAATAACATCACGAATATCATTACAAAAATGATCAATGAAAAGCTCGCTCAACTCATACTTCCACTTTTCCAATTCTGGTCCTAAAAATTCGATACAATTATCGATTTTTTCTACGATGCTCGACGGTAATGATATTTTGATAACATTAACGCAGCTGAACTTGTGTTCGATGAACCATTCTTCATCCAGACTTGAGACTTCGTCTGGATATAAATTCATACTGCGAATTTCGTGACCCCAGCAAAACAAAGCCACTTTGGAACAAGCCAACGATACCAAAGTTCTAGGAGAAGAGTAAAAAACGATAGGATTTCCGTTCCATCCATCTGGCATTACTTCTTCATTCACCATTTTCAATCAATTTGAGTAAAGAACGTATATTTCGGTTGGAAATCAAACTGCAACCTAAAAAGGGAACGACGGCGATAATTCAAAGAGAAAGACCAATAGAATGCGAGTATACATCTGAATCCAAATATAAGTATGTTCCTCTAAATTTAGAAAACCACAAGTATACCAATCCTCAGAAGACATTTTCAAGTACAGTGACAGCTCATAAGCCCCCCCCCCCCCAAAAAAACCTGATGGTTCAAATTAGTGCCGAAATGAAGCATTTTTCACGCTGAGCCGAATGCCGAATATAAAATGCTGCTGAAACCACGGAGGATGGAGTCAAAAGGAGAAAAGATGAGGAAAATTCATGATTTTCCGAGTCAAATTCGTATAAAAAGCGATATAATTTACTCGAAAAATACTTTTCATCAGTTTTACAGGTTGCTCAATAGCAGAGACGATTTTTAAAATTTGAAATTTCACATTTTCAAATTTGGAAGGGAGAAGGTGAACAAGAAACACCGTCTATAAATTCACAAAGGGTATGTGGTAGGCAGGTATATCAAAATCATGTCTTTTGGATGATAGAAAATTAGAAATTAATTCCGGTCGTATTTTTTTTACATTGGTACATATTCTCTCAAATCATGAACAGCAATGAAAAAATATTACAGAGTTTTTCTCAAGAAAATTGTACGAAATAGATAAGTGGACGAGAATGAATCACCTAACCATCGAATGACCAAAAAAGGATTAAAAAGGGTAGAAAATCAAAAAATCTAGTTTTGGAAAAATTTAGGAGAAAAGTTGTTACATAATACAAAATTGAAACTATCCGAAAATCATGAAATTAATATCTTCGTCATCGTGAAAATTGCACATAAAAAATCAAACACTTATTATTATTACCTATCATTATTACTTTTCTCTGTTGTGATAGGTTTGAAATTGGATTACAAGGTAGAAATTAATTTTTCAAATTTTCAGCTTTTTTGAAATATTTAAAAGCATAAGATGTATGGAAAGTAATCTTTCAGAACGGTATTCACATATAAAATTCCAAACAAACTTACCACTTGACTTCACCACTAATCAGCAAAATCTTAAATTCTCGAATTCCTAAAAAAAATCAAAAAACTTTCGTTAGCAAATGATCAATTAATAAAAATAAACATAGGTTAAAAAAGATAGATAATGAATATTTCCACTAAAACTATTACGAGGGGCGGTCATTAAGTAAGTTTCACATCGCTCTAGATTTTGAACGGGTGGGAATTTTTTCATGAAACTTGGAGGTAACACTCTTCAAACATTCGGCCAGACCTAGATTTAGTTGTCCTCACGTTTTGAATGATAGTTTTGTGATAAGAGCTGTTTTAAGATAGTGCCTATGTAAAAATGCCGTCCATAGAAGAGCTTCGCGGTGTTGTTCATTTTTTTTGGTTAAAAGCGAAAACTCCGACCGAAATTCATCGCAAATTGTTAAAAACATATGGTTGCAATGTTATATCACGCCAAGCTGTTGGCAAGTGGTGTGCAAAATTTTCAGAAGGCTGTGAAAGTGTCTCCGATGAACCGCGCTCTGGGAGACCGAAAACAGTCGCAACTGAGAAGACTGCGGAACGCATTGACAGCCTCATTCAGGAAAATTGCCGAATTTCTCTGGAACGAATTGCCGAAAAACTTGATATTTCGAAAGGTACTGTCCACAAAATTATTACCAATGACTTGAAATACCGAAAAATTTGTGCTCGTTGGGTTCCAAATGACAATGCACCCGCTCATTCCGCTCGCGATACTCAAAAATTACTCAAAAAATTCGGTTGGGATGTTTTTGAGCACCCTCCTTATTCACCCAATTTATCGCTATGTGATTTTCATTTGTTCGGACCGATGAAGAACGAGTTAACAGCTGAACGATACGAAGATGACGAAGCGGTGCAGTCATGCTACTCTGAACTGGTTTAAAAATACTGGACGGATTTTTTTCGCACACGGTATTGAAAAACTTGTATCGCGATACGAAAAATGCCTCCAGAGACTTGGCGATTATGTCGAAAAATGAAAAAACTGTGATCTTTTCAATAAAAAAAATTTTTTTTTGATATCTCTTTTAGTTTTTTTTTTTTATAGCGATGTGAAACTTACTTAATGACCGCCCCTCGTATGTTCTGTATCATTTCATGAATACTTCAATTTTTCGTTTAGCTTTTTCCTCTCGATTTTTTATAAGTTTTAAAATTCGTAGAAATAAATTTTCTATTGAGAAAAAAATAATTAAAGTGTGAAAATAGCTGACCCAGTCACAACATTATTAAAACTGAAAAATATATAAAAAAAAATTATGATTTAAAGATTGATAAAACATTATGAGAAGTTCTCGCGAAAAACAATACTCAAACATTTTACTTAAAATAATTCACTTGATCGAATTTCGATAAGAATTTCTGAATTCAACTAGAAAATTTTAAATCAACCCAATTCTTTACAGAAATAGTTTGTAACATCAAAATATTGAATTTGATTCAAAATTTGATATGAATGTAGTTGAAAATATGATACAAATAAACGGGAAATGACAAAAATTGGATTAAAAATTATTACATTTTTTTTTTCAATTTCAACTCCTCTCAATAATTTTTCTAAATGATTTCTCTGAATTTTGATACTTAAATAACTTATTTTCTCTCTTTTTTTTTTCATAATATTTTTCACAGTTTTTTTTCCACAAAATGATCAACTTTTGACCATAATTTGATGATAAAAATTAAAAATTTGCCCTCAGCTCTCAAGTTGAAAAAGAAACTTCTTAATAAAGCTAAATTTAAGTAAAAGAAGAGGATCATAATGAATCTTAAATAAGTTTTAAACCGTTCGCTACAGTTTTTATTCCACTTCTAATAATACTTGCAATTTCAGTAAGAAAAAAAATCCAGATTTTTTTCACATCGGGAGCAGAAGAGGGTATCACAGAAACGAGACGATAAAAATATACAAAAATAACATTTTCTTTAATTTTTCCCATTCCAGCTCAACTTACTTTTCACTTTATTTCCAGCATAATTAGACGCAAGTATCTCATTAATACCCCATCTTCCCGGCTACTTTTTCGTTTCCATAAATTATAATTTCAAAAAAATAGTCTCCGTAATGACTAAACTTTTACTCGAATTAAATATATAAAAGGGCATTAGATTCCGAATACAGATAGTGTGATAATTCGAATCTCCCCTCCCCTTTTCATCCTCCCTCTTCCATGTTTTTCCAGTTATCTGGCTGTTAAAACTTTTCCATATCTGGGTGATATGCATAAATAGCTCGCGGTTGAAACCCATAAGCACATCCATTTGTTACCGCCATCAGTATGCATTTGGCTGATATCTACTTGGAAGATGGCAGGAGGGGGGAAGGACGATACAAAAATAATAAAATGGCGAAATTTACATTCGGAATTTTTTACACCCTTTTTGGGGACGTCCCTTCGTATTAAGTTATTTACTTAATTAAGAAAATTTTCATATTAGCGCTTGGCTGTGTATTATAATTTTTCTTTCTGTAAGTTTTTATTACGGTGCAGTACCAACAACGACAATACGCCGAGTCGTAAACTAAAAGAATACCCTTGATTATCGTTTAATTATCGTAACCCTATTTATCATAAAAATTAAACCAACAGAAACTTTATTACAGCAACGAAGCATTCGCAGTATTAAACTTCATCTCGACCATGAATTAATAGCCTTTAAAAAATATATCGTATATGGTGTTTGTACTACTAATACATGTGGATATTGGAGTTGAAAAAGAGCGACCAAGTATACCGAGAGTCTTTGTCGTCGGTTGCACGAATAGCTCATATTTTCCTTCAATGAGTTTTAACGTAGCTATTTGCTCCGGGCAATGATACGTTATTTCAATTGTAACGTTTAAAACTTTCCTTATGAGAGTTGGTAATACGAAAAAGGACGCGGATACACGTATGTACGAACAGGGAGCATTATGCACACGACGATGAAAATTTTCTATTACTTGTGATCTTCAGCTTTCTATATGGTTCTTCGCGAGTATCTTTTAGTTATAGAAGAAGCACAGATAATTTAAACAAAATCTTATAATCCTTTGAAAAGTTACATAAACACGCGAATTTCTAATGAACGTCAAATTCTTCTCTGGTAACATAACGTTAGGGGTCGGAGCTTTTTATTATATGTACATACGTGTCGAGTCTTTCGAAATGCGTGTAAAGACCGTGAATTTTAATGCCTTCGGCGAAACATTCTTCACCAGCTGCTAAATAATTTTGCGAAGAGTGGGATTTCGACAATTCGAGACCAGATTTATACCGAAGTTAAAATTTTTTCAAGTTGATTTTTTTTTGAATTCTTCGTTTCAATTTTTTTTCAAAAATGGGGTCAATTTTAGAACTTTTTAAATTTTGGATTTCTTCAAATTTACAGTCATTTTTCTAATTTCGAAGTTGAAATTTTTTCCACTTGAATTTCTTCAAATTCGTCAATTTTAATTTTTTTTGAAAGGGTCTGCCCGGATAAGGGGTAAATTTGGCTCGAGCTCTGATTCTTGATTTAAATCCCCAGATGATGCTTTTTGATGTAAAAAAATTCTGGGAAGATTTTTGACCATCCAACCCTCTCTCTCTCTTAGTGCTGTGACCATTTTATCGCATTATTATCAAGAATTTTTAATTTCATCGAAAGTGAAAGAAATTTTCTGTTCTTTGGCACCAAGTTATATCTCTTAAAAGAGTGTTATGATAAATTTTCCATCAATTTTGGTGCATTCCTTCGTGAGGTGTTTTCCATTTAAAATTTTCAACGGTGTTAGCGAAGTTCGTCGTTTTGAAAATATACCAAAAATAAGTTTTTAAACGTAGATTTACCTCAAGTTTTCACTTTTGGCGATTCCAATGTCGCAAGGATCAAACCCTGTACAAAAATTTTCTAATTTTTAGCATATTTTTCAAATTTTGTGCGTTTTTTTGCGTAAAAAAATGGCCAAATGAAAAACTAAAGTCGGATTCGTGTTTATGGGGTTAAAATACCACGATAAAAATTATTTCTGTGATTTTTATACTTGAAGGCTCAAAATTCGTTTTTTTGGGTGATTTTTCAAGAAAAAAAAGTGAATTTCGAAACTTCAAGAGAAATAGTCGCGAGATGATTTCTTTTTTTTGAAAGATGAAAAAAAATTCAATTCCAGATTGGAAAATTTTGAGAAAATTTAAATGAATTTTACCATTGAAAAAACTTGAGTACTCATATTTTCCCAACTTTTCTTTCTTAAGATTCCTCTTCAAATTTTTTCCTTTAAAATCTTTCAAATTGAAAATTGCATGCAATTTTCCGATTTCAAATTTTTAAAAATGTTTCAATTCAATGTTTTTAAAAAAAGTCTTCTAAAATTAATTTAATTTTCGAGGGTGCTCCATGAATCGCCTGCCAAACTTGTTTTTTTGGATATAATCGTAATCAGATCCCGGAAATTTTTTGAGATTAATGTTTTGCCGATCTTGATAATTGAAGGGGATACAAAAAAAAACTGTTTAAAAAAATTCTAAAAAATTAACCCATCAAAGTAGGCAATAGATAGTATGTTGAAAACTGAAGATATTTTGTTCTGCCGAGTTTTTGTCCAATATTACAAAATGAAGGAAATAGTAGTCATTAAAAATTGGGAAAAATTGGAGCTCAATCATTTTGAGCACCTACTATAACCAGTAGCCCTTCATTTTTGATATTCGACCAAAAAGTCCACAGAATAGAATTTTTTCAGTTTTAAACCGATACTTCAATGCACAGGACTGCTATGTCCACTTTTCAAGTTTCCGAGATAATGAGGAAAGAAGTTTTCAACTCTGCATTACTTTTTTTGTAATGCAGCAATTGAACTGAAATTTTAATATATTAAAATTTCAACCTTTCGGAATGTATTTTTTCAAAAATCATACAAAATGGCCTATAACTAACGTCACAATAAATTTTTAAAAATTCTATCTCTTAAAAAACGTGGACATAGCAGTTCTATGCACTAACTTTTTTGGCGGGTATCAGGACATAGCATTTTTCTGCGCTGTATTCCTGTGAAGAAGAAATACTGGTCAATTTTCAAAATTGGGTAGGTAAATCGAGTCAAAAACGATGTGCATTTTTTCAAAATTATATAAAAAAAAAAAATTCATTTCGCAAATAAGTACATACGTATTTTCATAGGCGCACCCAAGAGGGAGCTCGAGCCCCCTTTGTAAGCCCGAAAAAAATAATTTTTTGCTTCAAAAATGAGAAAAAAATAATTTTTTGCTCTTTAAAGTATATTTTTTTCAAAAAATTTTCGCCCTCGCTTCGCTCGGGCAGTATTTCAGTACTTCTGTTTCAAAACTTGACAATTTTCGATTGATTTTTCAGTCAAAAATCACTAAATTCTCAATAAATTCTCAGCCCCACCCTTAATTAATTTCTGGGTGTGCCTATGCATATTTTCGATTTTTAAAAAAACTAAATTTTAATAATTTAAAAAAAAAATGAAACGATTTATTTTGTAAGTAAGTTTGGTTTTAGAAAAAAAAATGTAAATTTCAAACAACACTCATACCTTCTTCCTCCTCCTCCTCCATTTAATTGAAAATAATTACGAAAAATTCAAAATAATTATTACTTGAACACGTTCTTTGAAAAAAAAGCATATTGTTATCACCTCGATTATCATTGATTATGTCACAGATATGCTATAAAAATAAGTGCATAAAACTGCTATGTCCTGGACATAGTAGTTTTATGCTCTTAATTAACGAAAAATAGGACATAGCAGAACTGTGCTCTTGGGTAAGGAGTTGTAGTGGACATAGAACATCATGATTTAGGGCGATTTTAAATAAAAATAATAAAGTTGGGACATAGCCGTTTTTTGCATTAAATTCTGCTTCTCAAGACGAATCTGGTGATACCAATAACTCATATACCCCAAAAATGTGGACATAGCAGTCCTGTGCATTGAAGTATCGAACTCTTCATTTTCTTGATTCGTTCATTTTTTTAGATTTTTTTTGGACATTTTTTTTGTAGCCCCCTCCAATTTTAAAGTTGGGCATAGAGTCATTACGTGTAAATTTGTTCAGGTTTAAAAGTACTTACTGATGATTTACTTAATACAATTCAATATTTTTCAGATCCGATCATTTTGTGAAATAAATTCTCAGAGAATTAGAAAAAACTACTTTGTAGACGATCTATCCCTCTCCTCACCCCCCCCCCCGCTTGAAACCTTGGATGAAAATGGCTATTTCATAGATGTTTCTCGCGATGTTGAAATAATTCGTATTGTATTCTAATAATAACCTAATTTTAAGACATTTCTATAGGTACCTCAAAACTTTCACGCTTTTTGAACAGTTCATAGAAAATTATGAATTTCTTGTTATTTTAATATTTTTAAATTTTTTACAATTTCAACATATCTTGAATGTTTTTTTTTTCATTTTTTTCACACCTTTAGTCTCAATTGAATAATTTATGCCTGTGACATTTTCACGAGTGATTTTTCAAAATTTTTATGTACCACCCCAACAAAACATTCACAACTTTCAAGTACATTTCTAATACATTGCATTTTATAATTTTAAGCAATTTTCGTAATATTTTGGATAATTTTTTCGAAGCTTAAATAATTTTAAAGACAAAAATGTTAATGCTGATCTTAGATTTTTTTTTAAGGTAAATGCATTTTTACATTACTTGGAAATATTTTATGACAATTTTTTTAGCTACAGCAGAAGTACAATATTGATATTTCAAGTAAAAAATTGTATTGAAATGAGCTCAAGGCAGCATTGTCTAAAATTCGAGATTTTTTAATTTTTGAATGAATTGCTTCAAGGTGTTTTTTGACGATTTTGGTGTCTTCCTGCACATATCAGTCAACGTCAAATTAGTCTAAAAATAAAAATAAGACAAAAGACATTTTGAGAATACTAAAAATGGAATAAGAAACGTCGAAAAAAATTGAAACCTCAGACAAAATAAATAAGTCGACGACGAAATGAAATTTAGTCCATCTAAAAATACATTTTTTCCGGGTACTTCAGTCAGAAAATTAATTAGTTTTACGAGTATCATCCGCGGGAAAAAATTCCACTCTCTTGGAACCCCCTCCCACCTCCGGTATCTCTCATCTGCCAAAAAATTTCATTCATAACGCTCGGTTGAAAAGACCCGATAGAATTTTCGAGTGTCGAGGAAAATTCGCAAAAATCGAATTTTCATGAGATGAGAAACAAATTGAATATAGGTACCTTCGTATACACGAAATATCATCGCGGGTACCAGTTAAAAGCAAGTTTTTGTTACCAATATTCAAGAATTAGGATACGACCAGGATCGTAAATCAAATCGGCCACTACTTTCTGCCAGACGTTGCGGTCAATAAAGTATAATTAGAAGAGCAACGACAAAAGGGGTAGAAATGGAAAACTATACTTATACAGCAGGAAGTAATGGTAAATACACAAATACAGCCGAGCCGCAGAACCCAACTAGCGCAGAAAATGATTAATTTTTCAGCGAGAAGAATCTCAACTTTCACGAGTCTCGCTGCCTTTATGAAAGAGAATCAAGATATCAAGCTGTAAATATCAATAGCGACATGGGGAAAAAAATGTTTTTCAACGCAAATCGTCTTCTCTGACATCTCGCTATCCTCCCCTATAACTTCGCCGATGCCACCCTTATACACGACCGCGCGCGAAATATGAAAATACGACGACGAAAAATCATTACCTGTTGAATTACGTGTAGTGGCGTAAAATCGACGTGGAAAAATAAATTGGACGAAGGAGATGCGGTATTGAGAAGTCGAACGTGGGCGAACGTTTTCGTATTTGAACGCGAGATGAAAATCTATTTAACAACGGATCAGAAAATGATAAAAGTAAACGAGGGGGGCGAAGGAGCAGCGAAAACAAGCGATCCTAATTACTCGTACGAAGCGTAATCGAATCGCATGTTGGAGAATGTACCAGCTCCTGAATAATTTTGCCCTAAATGGGATTGCGACGATACGAGTCCAAATTCAATGTCAAGTTTTTTTTTTCAAATTTTGAAACTTTCTCGTTTTTTTTTAATTTTATACGAAATTTTATCAAATAATATAGGTACTAAAAATCAGATTCATAATCAATCAAGTAAGCGGCTCGAAAATCCGAATTTTTGATTTTTGAGTGAGGCTGTAAAACCAAGAAAATACAGAAAAAAATTAAATCAATGAATATTTTCCAATCACGCAAGAATCTTGAATTCTTTGAAAACGTCAAAAATTCAGTGAAATAGGTAATTTGAAGAATAATTTTTTTTTAATTCCAATAAAATTCAAGATCAATTTAATCAAGCTCAGAGAAGATATATTTAGTGACTGTATGGATCAAAAACCACCATTTTTTTTTTTGTAAAAATCAGGATTTTGCCTTGGCTTTTTTACTTTCTCGTTTCTCCAATGCATTTCATTTCATCTAGATTGAAAACCCAGAACATCCACCACATTTCAGAGAAGGTTTTCCTTGATTTTTCCAGATTTTACAGACAATTTTTTTGAAATTTTCCAGACATTTCAGATATTTTATTCCAGAAGGATGGAGAAGAGGTGATTTTTTTTCGTGATGAAATTTTGCAAAGGAATAATTCAAAATGCACAATATCCAACTTTTAAAAAAAAATCATTACTTTTTACGATTCCAACAACAAGAATGACTTAGGTAAATTCAATTTTGAAAATGTTCGACGTTACCCCTTACCTCCCTCTCAGCTTGATACAAACACTTGAGACCTTAAATTAATAACAGAAAAAATTTCAAATAAAACGGGAAAAACTTTGGAAAAAATTCGAATATTTTCAATCCTGAAATACAAAAATTTCTTGCACAATTCAACACCTCCCCCTCACCCCGTAAAAACCACACGAACCTAAAATTTAAAAATTCTAAAAGCCTTTCTTTTCGGCTCGACCCAATGAATAATAGATCGATTAAGTTTAAAATGTTTAATAAAATGAGTCTAACAACTTTAGATATAGGTAATTCATTCTTTTTCTGGATTTTTACAAAATACCAGCGGAAATTCCGGAAATTTCAAACCCTGACTTTTCCCAGTTTTCCAGAAAATGAACCCAGAAAGTAGAGATTTTCTCGAAAATCTGAAATTTTCGATCTACCCAGTTGAAATTTATTTTAATAATTTTTGAATTTTTGAAAAATATGGATTTTTGACAATTTTTAAAGAGTTTAAGAATTTTGAATAGAGACGAAACCGGAGGGGGAGAGGGAAATTTTGAAAAAGTCAGCATATTTTCAAGTTTTGGAGCTCATTTGAATTATATTCTGATTATCCGATTCTGAAATCCGGCTTTCAGTTGATTATTCGTTTCAACAAAATTTGTCAACTTTCAACAAAATCCACCAACTTTTCGACCTTTCGAGAAAATTATTTGCTGATTTAGAACACAATTTGTCAACTTTTTCAAAAATTTTCTCAATAAGTTGGAAAATTTGGATCCAAACATACATCAAAAATTACCAAATAAAAAACAAAACTTTTCACCATGTAGCAAAAAAATACCTAACAAGAAAAAGTACGAAGTTTCGTGTAAAATGATAATTTTTCAAATCTCAGCTCTCGCTTTGCTCGGGCATGGTTGAAAATTTCATCCCTCCTAAAAAACTAAAACATCAATTGCATAAAAATGAAAAAATTTTAGCATTGACTGCCTTTATTTTCAAAAATTTTCGCTCTCGATTCGCTCGAGCACAGTTAAGGAATATCTTGTTTTTTTTTTTTTAGAAAATCAAAAAAAAGCACTTAGAAATTTTTGTTTTTATTGCTCGCCGAATTTTTCATATTCATCCCAAGATTTTCGACTATGTTTTGAAGGAAACTGAAGTCGGCAAATTTGGAAAATTTATAGGTTTTAAGTCAGCAGATTTGTGGATTCTCCCCTCTCTCACCAAAAGTCAAGTTTCATCTCTGTTCTTAATTGATCGGGACATGAATCAATCTATTGAATTTTTGAAAAATAATTTCCTAGTCGCCCTAACCTTCGTCTTCAGCGCAGTATTGGAAATCAAAAATCAAAAATTTCGATTTTCGGCCTCATTCTATCACTAAACTAAAATTATTAATCAATTCAAACCGAACCTATATGAAAAATTCGTGCTGAGCCAAATTTTCTGGTTGAGAGGACCACCGCTGGAAATACATCAAATTTTTTAGTCCTGAAGGGCTATCGTGGGCCCCTCTGAGCCTCCAAAAATTCGAGTCAAGAGGAAAATCCTCTTTTTCCCTCCTCTCTGCACAGGACCAATTCTTTCTTAGATAGGTATTAAAACATGCACCTTCAATAAATTTTACTCAATTTTTCGAAAGATTAGTGTGATTTGTAATTTTTTTAGAACATCGTTAATTATTTTCATAAAGATTGGTCCCCTTAATTCATTCGATCGTCCAATTTCATAAATTCTTTCGTTTTCAATATTATTTTAGGAAACATAGAACTGAGATTCAGTAAAACGAGCTGAAACAAAAAAATAGTTCAAAAGCATTTCCAACTCGGCTAAAATCTCGCCTTATTTACGATCACTCAGGTCACCAGAAAACACTCGCACGAGAACTAAAATTTAAATTTTTCAAAGTACGTTTCATACTTTCATCCTTCATTGTCGGCTCTGTTGTCATATTAGAGAGCAGGCGAAAAGTATCTTAATCTCTTTGGCGAAGAAGGGTTGATAATGGGTATGCGAGCATAGTTAACGACTCTCTTCTACGTATAATTATACTCATTAAAATTGAAATTATAGTAGGACCGAAAATGGAAATTTGACGCGTCGGGACGGTACGAGGGGGAGCAACGATGAAACAGGGACGAGATCCGAAATCTAAAACAATGTTCTCCCGTGTATTGTTGTAAATTATAATTAACCTATATTTCAATTTTATTTCACGCCATTCATCCAGCTGAAAAGAAATTTCCCCATTGAAGCAAACTATATGTTTTGTACACGAAAGCAGGTTATTGGCTTCGTTTATCATCGCACCGATCTGAGCAAAAATTGGTATTTTTCGCACATTCGCGAATTCTCAACGATACGTGATCCAGTCGCGTCGTCTAATTACGTGAAATCGCTATTAAAAAAATTCACCTAAGAGTATCATCGTGTGGAATAAATCGATCTATGGGTGGAGTACTTCGGAGTAGATTTTGAAAAACACTCTGTACTCTTCATATACCCGGAGTTTTAATTAAATTACAAAATCTGATATTTATTCGCCGAAACAATAGAGTTTTAGGGTGAAAAAAAAAAGGGTTTGGAAAATGCACTCGATATAAGCACCAATAAGCTTATGCATTGGTATCATCGACCAGCACGTTGGCGAAGGAGAAAAAAAATCTATTTAATTTGAAAAACAACCCAAGAGCGTTGAAAATTTTTCGAATTTTTCGACCACGCGTTTATTAAAACTGAAACCGAATTCGAAATTAATAATTTGGAATGTACGCGTAAAATTTATCGTATTGCTGGCCATTTCATAGCAATAAAACGGTTCTAATATTCACGAGGCGTATTCGACTCGGTATATACCAAACGAGTAACCAGCAGGATCCTAACCCTGGTTTTTGCCTCAAGGTTGATTTTCATCAACGCGACCGGCGACCGGGGAAAAAACATTCAACTTTCGATATGGAAAACAACTCAAAGCCAGGCTCGAACTCTCGAAAACCTTTGGGCTAAAAAGTAATTGAAAATTAATACGAACAACGCAGCGACGTAATATAAAATACGTGTAACTCGTGTTTTAATTATTCGCGTACAGCTTTGGAATATTATATACGAAAGGTGAGAGCATGGAGGTCTATATGTACCTAACCTACCGACACCGAAGAAACCATATGTTCGTAATGAAATGTTTTCCCGCGACTGCGACTTCGATATGACGTTTATTACGGCGTAATATTTTGACAGTTTATTTCCTCGGCGTTGTTTAATTTTGCAATAGTTATTCGTCGTATCCGGGAAGGCGACATGATGGAAGTATAGGTACCAAACCAATATGGCGGATTCTCTCGGTGTATTTTACAAATGCATCGTCAAAGTGGAAAACAATACGAACCGGCGCCGCGTAAATTTCACCAAACACGCTAACGGTTTATTTTGTTAAGCTCCTTCTCTTGTCAGATGCGAAGCCACAGTTACACGTTGTACGTACCATATTCGAGTATTTTTCAACACAACACGCGAATAAACCAACTGCACAGATTCACAATGCTGACATAGATGAAAGACCCCCCCCCCCCTTACATTGATGTTCTATCTACTTCAATGTCTTGGCTTGCCAGCTCCGAAGTAGGTTTTTGCGAAGACGACTTTCCAAGATGTTTTTAAGTAAATATTGACCCTTGTAAAAAAAAAGAAACTGGAATGGCGTTGGCAAAATGGCGACCATTAAGCTCTTAGAGTTGGGTTTTTTATTTTGCGAGAGTGTTACATCAGTTTCAGGATAGCTTAGGAGATCAGGGGTAGGCTGCTTGGGAGGTGGATTTCGAATCGATATGTTGATTTGGGTGGCTTTAATTTCGAAAATGTCGAGGAATTTGGTAAATTACATGAAATTGAATTAAAATAAGAGAAAATTATTCGATTCGAATGAAAATCATTTGAAATGGTATCAAAAAATTGATTGATAGGTCTAAAAAATTGGCAAATATGCGAGAAAATATTTGAGCTTGTTGAAAACAGTGTGAATGACGGAAAAATTGAGAAAAATGTCGAGGAAATTGTTGAAATTTCCTTTCAGTGCTTCCCTAGCCCCCCAATTTTGGAGAAAATCATGTTGAAAAATTTAAATGGTGCGTGGCACATCGATTGTCAGTAATTCGAAGGCAAAAAATTTGGATATTGAATTAATTTTGGATTTTACCCCCTCCCCTTGCTCTAAACGAAAGATAGGGGATCGATTGAAGCAGAGGGAAGGGAGTAAAATCAAAAAGTAAGTCGATATTCGAATTCTACGCCCTCAAATTACTGAAAATCGATATACCACACGCCATTCAATTTTTTAACATACTTTTACCCAAAATTTTGGGGGCTAAAGGAGCACTGAAAGGTCCAATCCAAAAAATAACCAAATATTCGAACTCAATGCCCTCAAATACCAAACAAACGACAGGTCACACGTTATTTTTCATTTTTTTTTGAATTTTGACCCCCTCAAGGAGGCTAATAGGGGAGTAAGAGGGATCGGATAAAAAACCAAAGACATATTCGAAATCAGCGCCTTTGAATTAGTAGAAAACGATGTGCTACTTATTTTTTCGATTTTTTTGAATTTTGGTCGAAAATGTGGAGGTGGACCTCTGTTCCCCTTGGGGGTCTAAAGATTTTATCTTGAAAATTTTTTGGCTGAAAAATGGGTAAAAAGGGCTACTTACTGTAATTTTTTCAGATTTTTAAATCGTAGCTTTCATCTATTGTGATTATCGTGAAAGTTGAGCTTTCATCTCGAAAGTTCAACTTTGAGCTTTTTAAAATGTGATTACATATGTTTTTTAAATCTCGTATCAATTCTCTTTCCGCCCTCACAAACAGTTTCCCACCAAATACCACCTATCTCGAGATATGAGCCTTCAAAGTTTAAAAATTAAACGAAAAAATTGCTATTGCCTTGAAAATTACGAGGCCTTCCTCTCCCCCACCCTCTGAGGGTTAGAAAGAAAATGATCATGGATTTATGAATAGACCATCAAAGGGAATTCGTGAAAAAAAAATTGAGCAAATTCGGACGACCTCTTAGCATATAGAAAAGTCCTGCAGAAAAATTTTACAGAATCTTGTGATGAGAAATGACATTCATTGGATTGGCCGTGTTTCGCTGGAAAATTTCAAAAAGAATTCGGAAGTGTTTGTTTTGAGGATTGTACTATTGAGCTTTCAAGGGTTGAAAATACCCCTTGGCCCAAAAAATTTCAAATGAAAATTTAGGAATTGCAGCTGTTTTTGAAGCATATGAACCGCCCAATAGGGAAGGAGGTAACTTTCCTCCGATTGGGATTTTTTTTGCCTTCAGTTGGAAAAAATTTATTATTTTGGCTCTAAAGTTGAGAAAATTTATCATTCCGATAGATATTTGTCATTTGTAGAAATATTTTTCCAAACTGAAAAAGTTGAACATTCATACTTTCATAGTTATTTTTAGTAGGAGAGCAGAATTTAAGGATCCATGTAGAAAGAATGTCACATTTTTTCAGAAAATATCGATCAACGCGTTATAAAAATTGAATCAATATTTCATTAATGTTGAATCAATGTTGCAAAAATAACGCTCAGATGTTGCAGAAACGTTGGATAAATGTTTCATGTTTCAAAAAAAACCTGAGGGCTCTTGTTCAAAAAATGTTGCATCGATATTTCAGAAATGTTGATTCAAAGTTGCATAAATGTTGCAAAGATTTTATAAATGTAGAATCAATGTATTTGAAATGTTAAATCAGTGTTCAACGACAGTTGAATCAAAATCATGAAAATATTGAATCGATGTTGCAAAGATGTTGCATCAGTGTCGCAGAATTATTAAATTAAAGTTGCAGAAATATGGCAATATGGCATCGATGTTACCAAAAGACTACACGGATGGATGTTTCAAAAATGTTGATTACCAACTGTTATTTTAGCAAAGTTGAATCATCATCGCAGAAATGAATAGAAATAATGCATCGATTTTAGAAATATTGAACCAGTGCTGCAGAGATGTTGAATCAATCTTGGAGAAACATTTTGTCAAAATTTAAGAAATATTATCTCAATTTTTCGGAAAAATGTTAATCTAATTAATATTGTTTCAGAAATGTTACAAGAATGTCAATTAGAATTGTTGAAACAATGTTGTAGAAACATTTCACCAATGTTGCGGAAACATTTCATCAATATTGTAGAAACATTTCATCAATGTTTTCGAAATGTTGCATAAAATTCTCAGAAACGATTTACCAATGGTTTAAAAATGCTGATGAATTTTTCCGAAAAGTTGAATCAATGTTTCAGAAATATCGAATTAGAAATAATGTTACAGGAATATTGCATAAATGTTTACGAATTGTTGCAGCAACGTTTCATAAATATTGAATCGGTGTTTTAGGAATGTTGAATAGGTATTTTGAAAATGTTGTGTCAACGTTTCAGGAATGTTGAATCGATTTTTCAGGAGTCGAATCAATGTTTCAGAAATACTACACTAATGTTTGACTGTTGAATGATTTTAAAATTTAGCATTATCCTTCAACATTTCAGGTAGAACGTACAGGGTGTTCCAATAATTGATACAACTTCGTTCCAATTAGCGAGTAAGCAACTCATCTGGGTCCAAACGCATGTTTGCCTATCTATTGAATTGCAGGGACTGAATTATTCTCTCTGATTTTTTTTTGTGAATTCCACTTTGCACTTTTTACCTTGCACTACTCCGCAATTTAAAAAAAAAAAAAAGAAAAAAAAACAGGAAATAATCCAATTCCTACAATTTGAAGATTGGACAAATATGCATATTAGGACTCAAGGTGAGTTGCCTATGCCTACTCACTATTTGGAAGAAGTGTTTCAACTTTTGAAGCACCATGTATACTATGAAGTTTAAAAGAGTTGTCAAAACAAAAATTTAACCCTTTTTTCTCACCCTCTTTCCCCTTTCAAGTACAAATATCCATCAAAAAATTCAACGAATACCCCAAAATATTTTTTTCCCAGTCGAAAAATTTTGACAGCATCTGTCTACGAAATTTAATACCCTTCGGCATCTCGACATCAACATATTTATTACTCATCTCAAACCTACCAGGTATCACCAAAATTTACAATCTCCGTTTCAATTACCATATCTCCCTCTACCCTTACCCTTCATCACCGATGACTAGAAGTAGGTTATGTATAATTCATTAGAACACTTCAAGTATACCGAAAATTCGGTAAATTGTATTCTCTCATTCATTTACGATGCACATTAATATCTTGTAATTTGTTAGTTTCGATAAGAATATTCATAATTCTGCCTCGTATCTCGCTAGCGAATTTCTCCAACTGGAAAATTTCTCTCGAATGGGAAAACACATCTATTCGAGAAAATTGCACACTTACTTGCGCACATAAACCGAATTCGTTTCGAGTCACAAATCAGACAATTTTTTCCCCCGTGAATATGCTACGTCGGTGAAACAAAACGCGAAATCAATTTGTCGCTACATATTCATAGATGCATTTGTTTATAACATTCCGACGGGCCATTTGCTGGTAATTTTTTTCCGCAAGCTGTCGCGTATTGCGCTGGCGTTTCGGCGAAATTAAACGATTGAAGCGGTAAGAGTGTAAGTCGAACTCGGTTGAGGATATTATGGCCAAGTTTTCGGTATGATTTATACCGATAGTTGGAATTATATTGCAGATAGTATCTTGGCGTACTCGAAGCTGTTCGAAATTCAGAGGCTATTTCGCAACTGTACGTTTTATCGTAACACAATGAAAATTTATTTACGTAATATTTTCCTCAAAATTTCCACCGTTCGATGTGTGAGCGCGGTGTTTTTTTGCAATTTCAATTTTGGAGATAGTTGGACGCGCTGTTACCATCGTATCTGATTTCCATTTCGGTGTTTCGACTTTGGATGAGGTGGCAGAGGTCGAAATGAGTTATAAGTCAAATTTAAGCGATCATAATGGATTGCAGTTTCAATAAAGTAGTCGTAGCTCGCGAGTAAGATAATTCAACGGTGAAGTTACCCAAGTGAAGTTGGCTACGTTAGTAGTTCGATTTCAATTCGAACCGAGGAGATTTTATCGTTCATTTTTTTAATGCTTTCGGTAGTTTATTTCACTCGAGTATCGAATCTGAGAGGAAAAAATTGACTGAAAAACATCCATTCGAGCAACAGATAAGAATTCGAATAAAATTTAAAAGTTACGACTTCATTTGGTTGGGTAATTAAATTTCAGGCATTCGAAAAAGCCCACCTACTTGAATTTTGTTGGAAAAATTTACATACTGATAAGAAAAACACTTTATAGCATTAACTAAGTACTCAGAGGTAATTGAAATTTTAATGCTGGTAATTCGACGTATTTCGTTTTCTCTTCGTTTCACCTCTTTTCTTTTCAATTTCGCTCTTCGACGACATCAAAAGACTGAAAACGAAATTCGATAAGCAAATAAAATTACACCTAAGTATACCTTTTAACCAAACCTATTTTCAATTCTAACTCGGAAGGTTTATTAGCCGAGCAGATTGAGATCCTCGAATGGAAATTTCCTATAAAAGTTAAATATTTGATAGGTTAACTCGTTAAAGAAGATATTACAGTAAAGAGGATACCGTACACAAGGTGACGCTTTGCGAATATGTTTTTGGCTGGTTTAGGATTGAAAATGAAAGTTTACCGAAGCAGATTGTAATTAGAAAGGTTATTCGGAGATTTGTACCGTAATTTTAGACAGCAACGTTGGAGACCACAACGGAGAGGATTAATTAGTAATAATCGAAGCTAAAAAATTTAATCCCGGGTTTGCGAACCTATTTATCGTACGGATTAACTTTCGATGTTCGATTGAATTTGGGAAAAGCGTGACTGCGAAACGAGTAGGCGGCAGGAGTCTGTGAAAAGGGTGAATTTCAATCGACGATGGATTCAAGGTTGGCTTTTCCAAGGAGATAATCTGAGGGAGAATTTTGGGAAAGTTTATAGTTCACACTTTGGATAATTATTTGTTATGCATTGGTCACAATTTTTTGAGATAAAAAGTCGATTTTTCAAATTCGTGAAAATATTTAAAGCAAAGGCACAAATCGATTCAAAAATTACCAACGAAAAAATTCCCAAAGGTGAAAGAAAGGGGAGAAAATGTATAATTTTTTCAAGAAAAACGTCTTTCAAAAAAAATTCCGATAGAAAGTTTCAAAATGCCTCCCCTCCCCCTTCCGAAAGATTCGAAATTTCGAGATGTGGAAACATAAAGCATAACTTTCTAATCAAATTTCTTCATTAGAGCTTTGTGAAATTCCAGACTAACGTAAGAGATGAATTTAAGAAATAGAAATTGGTTTGGAGCCTTTTTGAGATACTTGGTTTCCTGTCAGAACCTGGGATGAAAACATGTTTTAAAAAAATCGAGGGTCATTTTTGGGTATTGTGGGCCCAGATCTACTACTTCTTTCAACTTTCACAAAGCAGAATATTTTGCTCTACTTTTTCATGAACCATCGGTGATTTTTAGAAAAAAAAAGTGAGGAAGTCTAAAAGTTTGAAGAATAGAAACCGAACATTTTTCAAATTTTTTTTAATACGAGTTTATCAAAAAACTACTAAAAATTCGAATAGGTTCACGTATCTTGTATTTTTTTTATCAATTTTTAAATTTTTTTTCTACCCTACTCATTGTGTTGGGAAGAAATTCTGAAAAACATGAAGTTGAAAACTTTTTAAAAAATTCAATCATTTTCGAGTTGAAAGGATTTTTAAAAATATAGATTTGAAAAAATTCAAGTGTTTTATAGCTATAAAATTTGTATTAAATTCAGATTTTCTCAAAACTTTGCCAAGTTGGATTCAGAAAAAAAAAATCAAATTCATATTTCTTAGAATTTCTTCTGATTCGAATTTAAAAATATAGATTTGAAAAAATCCAAGTGTTTTCCAGTTATAAAATTTGTATTAAATTCAAATTTTCTCAAAATTCTGCCAAGTTGGATTCAGAAAAAAAAATTGAACTCATATTTCTTGGAATTTTTCCTGATTCGGAATTTTTTTCTCAATCATTTTCAAGCTTTCCTTTATATTTTTAAAAGTTCAACTTCTTGTATTTAAAAATTTCTTCTGACTAGATAATTGAAAGAATTTTTTTAAAAAATGAAATTGAAAACTGGAAAAATCAAATTTAGGATTGAAATAATTTTACTGATGAAAAAATTGAAAAATTATAAATTACTTACAAATTTGAAAAAAGCATTACTCACAAATTCACAATGAAAGTGATGGAAAAAATTAGATTTGGACTTGGATCATAGAAGTCTTGTTTATGGTAAAAATAATTAGGCGCTACGTACCTACTTTGTTTTTTTTTCAGGTATATTAATTTGATTTTCCTATTTTTCTGGACACTAGTACAATCGAAAAAGTTTAAAAATTGACTTCTACGAAATGAATATTGCCCTTAATATGTATCTAACTGAAACAAGCAATATTGAAAAACTTGAGGAAAATGTTCGATGGAAGGGAGTGGCAGTATAATCGATAGTTTTTCAAACGTTTTCTGTCGAAATGAACTTTACTGAAAAATTTTGAAACTGAAAACTTGAATTTTTTTCGAATTTGAATTTACACTGGTCAAAAAAATGAAATATGAAACGATTTCTTTATTAAATAATCTTTATCGTTTCATTTTTTAGAAAACTTTCAAGAAGAATAAGCTCACAAATGGTCGCCCAATTTATTAGTTAAATCTATATAAATTTCCATATTTCCAAAGGTTTCAAAATCTAGATTTAAAAAAGTAATTTTATAGAAAATTAGTCACTTTTTTGCCACAATAATATCGTAAATTAAAAAAAAATCAGCCAGTTGATAAAACTGAGGCAACTGTAAATTTTTTTCATTTTTTTTTTTTTTTCGTTACATATTTAATTAATTTGTTTCAAGTGCCATGTACAGAAGGTTTAGAGCCTGGAAGCATAAAAGAATCAAAAAAATATACTTCAATAATTAATTTCTCAAGTTTACTCACAGACTGATTAGGATGTGATAAAATTTATATTTTTTTACGATCGAAGATCTCACCTCCATATAAATACTTTTCAACAGTCCAACTTCGAAAATAGGATCACGCAATCTTCGAACCCCTTGAAAAATCGAGGAAGATACGTTCGAAAAAAATTCCCAAAATCATTATCATGCTCGAAAAATTTCGAACCATTTAGGTACTTCAAAAAAAAAAAAAAATGAAAAAGAACAGAAAATAGGTCAAAACAATAAAGAAAAAAAAACAGAATTCTCGTTTTCTTCGCGCACAAACGAAATCAAAGGTACTAGGCGAATATTTGGAAACAGAAATGACACTTACAGCTTCCCCTTCCCTTCATATCCCTTGCCTCGGAAAACCCCAATCAAAAAACGACTTTCTATTACACATTTTACCAGCATCGGCAGATCTCAAAGGGCACTTTGAAAGTACGGCCAAGACCATCATTTTTCAAACCATCTCTTTGAATTCTTTTATCGTTTAACCATTAAATACCACGGTAGAAACTCCACCTTTCCGGACGCTCTCCTCCCAGCGATCTCATATCTGGCGAAAAAGAAGCTGGACCGTGTTAAAGTCGAGGCACTGCGGGGGCCCGGCTGTCGGCCCCCATTAATCAATACGCATCGAACTTCCAGGTCTTTCGGACGTTTCACTTTTGACAAACGTGCTGCGCGGCGTTAAGAAGAAATTTGATTAAAATATCGTAAATTACAAAAGAGAGACTGGAAATATATAAAGCGAGCATCGAACACGCGCCATTTTTAAAACTCTTCGATTCCGCGTATAATGGGTTTAATCGAATTTCCTGCTGGATGAAATTTACGACCGTCGTGGACGACGCGGATAGCCGGCCGAGTATTCGAATCAGCATCGTAGAATATTAGAAATAGTTTTAACATTCCCTCAATTATTAAAAAGTTTGGTATGGCCGAAGACGACGCGACCAGACGCCTTCGATGAAATCATTCGTCAAAAGAATTAAACACCGGCGAGGCGTCACGAATTGGTCCAGCATACCTTTAAATGTGGGCTGGGTATGTACGTTTATGAATTTCCTATTATTTGACCATCAGTTTCGTCGCAAATTTCAGTCAGAACGAAGTTTAAGTATTTTTTATTTCAATTTCGTGAGCTTACCAGTGAATCAAACCAATTTTTTGAAAGGACAGATGCAGAAGAGGAAAGGTAATTAAGGGGGGAGGGGGAGAGGAAAAAGGTCAATTTATTAGGAAAATAATATTTTCTGAGTGTATGGGGGGGGGGGAGGTCACAGATAATATTTTAAGCAAACACACATCGAAGTAGAAATTATCGTATCATTCGTATAAAATGTTTCTCATCCAAATAATTCAATTGAGGGAAAAAATAAAATGTAGGTATAATCTTGGTCCAGATTCAAACTTTTGGCTACACTTTTTTCAATATAAGCTAAATCGAAATCGCTTGTCTCATTTTCAAAATGAAAAAACGCCTGTAACTTGATCAAAAATCGATCAAAATATTGAAAAATTATTACATTTTTGGAATCGTTTCGTCGAAACGAATCAAATGGTATAGGTATATTATGATTAATTTCCAAGGCTTGGATGGTTTGTAGGATTCTGTGATCAAAAATTGATCAAAATTTAACAACGAATCCAGTATGGCATATTCACGATTGAATTTTGACCATTTTCGTCGAGAATGACTTTTTTTGAAAACATTGGTCATTGAATTACAAAATTTCTTCAATAATTTTAAATAAATCTTGATCAAACATGCAGTGAAAACAGATTCAAAACTCAAAAATGAAAAAAATTGAAATTATTGGAAAAAATTCCGATTTAAAAGAAATTCTAAAAAATATCTAGTTGAACGAAATTTTGAAAAATCAAAATTGAAAAATCTGAAAAAAATGGTATTTTAAGAAATTTTAGCATAAGGAAAGAATTTAGCATTAAAAATGTTTCCATCATTATTTCATTCAATTCTGTTAACTTCGCACTTTTAAAAATTTCTTTCAATCTAAAATTGTTTTCAATTTCAAATTATAATTTTTGATTAATTCAAGAGGTCAATGAGTATGAAAGATATGAAGCACATCAAAATGTGTTATTTTTCGATTTTTTTTTCACTCAGGATGTTTAACAAAATCTTTTGAGAAAAAAACTTGACTTAGCTTGACCTTTTCGAATGACTTTTTTTGTCAACCAACCTCACATTTTTTGACCCCCCCCCCTTGCGTATATTCGTTTTAAAGGAAATGTCAAGCACTTTTTTGTCCCTCCCTCGAAAATACTCTTCTTTTAGTTCTTTTTCATTAAATTTTTTAAATTTTTATCCATGGTTAAATAAATGGAATTTTCATGATTTTTGAAATTTTTGAAAAGAAGCTTCACTTTTTGAATAAATTAATAAAATAAAGACAGCTTGGTCTGTTAGACACCCTGTTGATTTGCATGGCGATAAGTAACTGTGGTTTTGGTATCAATTTTTTGGCTGAATCTTGGAGAAAATTCCAAGAAAAAAAGTTACAGGTTAAACTTTCCTAAACTCTGTGAAAAATCCTCCTTTTTTTTGTGCTCTGCATTTCAATAAACAAATTCTTGAAATATTTTGGGAAAAAAATCTTTTCAATTTTCAATAATCAGTATTGTATTTTCAATTTTTAATCTTGAGTCTTCGATCTTCCATAATTTTCAATATAGAATTCTCAATTTTCAATCATTTTCAATATTAAATTTTCAAATCCTCAAAATTTTTTTTTGGGAACCCCATTTCAAAAATCACAATTTAACACTGAAATTCCTCCCCCCCCCCCATCACAATCCAAATCATAATTCTTCGATCCACCACTAAAATTACCTCCCAAATAAAAATTTTCAGAGTAAAAATTTAAAAAAAAAAAAAAAACAGGAAAAAATTTTGGGTTAAAAATTCAGATTGAATCTGTCAAATGAATAATTGAAAAAGTTGATCAACAAGAATCAAAAAGGTTCAAGTGTACAAAATTGATTTACCCATTTTTTTTCGAATTAAAAATGGTTTCAATTCAAAAATGATTAGCTATGCCAAACTTTTTTCAAAATGGATCCAACCCATGCAGATCCTCCTTCGTCTCTACCACTCCATAAGCCCGCAGCGAAATTTAAATAAAACTTATGGAAATACAATATTTATATTCTTTTCAATCCTTCGCTCGTATGTAGGAAGAATAAATAAAAGTTTACCAAAACAACCGAACGTATTTGGAATCGATAAACTTCGCAGATTTTCAAAACATTATCCTCCATATGCTTCCTTTTCAAATCGACGACGTTGAATGAAAGCTCAATATGGCCATCTCTGAACACAGGTAAATATAATGAGAGGTCTCCTGGGTACACGTGCATTCGCAAAAGGTGAAAATTGCTGTAAATGGCTTAACCACACAGTGTCGACGATGTATCCGACCGGCACACGACGGCGAGGGGAAAAAAAGAAAGAAAAAAGACCGCCGAGCTTATTCTCGTTATAATTTTAAACGTCGCGAAACCTATATTTCAACAAATACCTTAATAAATTTTTCAAATACCGGTAAACTTAGCTTAGGAGGGGAGGTCGGAGTACGCGGAAATATAAATTCCGGTTTTCTTGGTTTGTTTTCTATGATAGCAAATATGTCACTTAGGTGGGAAAAAAAAGATTTACGAGAAAATTCTTTTACACGGCGACGTTGCGAGGTAAAAAAAATACTCTTGGCGTTGGTTGGTGGAACGAAACGCGCTCACAAAATTCCCACAATTCCGAGGAATTTCAAAGTAACCCGGGAGTATTTTGGTATTTGCTCTGACACGTGATTGAATTCGATTCGCAGCAAATAATAATTTTTTTCGTACGATTTTTTTTTCTTTTACAGTGCACCGTAAGACGAGCAGAAATGAAGAGGAGATAATATGATCGGTGAAAATGGAGCTGTTTCGATTGGAGCGCGCAGCATACGATGTAAGTACATTTTTTTACTATCGGTGTAACGTTTCGTGGTGAATCGTCGAGCTTTTATAGCCTTAAAACTTATCGGGATATTTGATTGGTGTTGTTTTGCACAGCGTCGAATGATGTGACGTGTGCACGTGTAAAATTAGCGAGTTTTTAGGGCCCTCTTTGAAGTATCGGGAAAGATGAGATGAATTATGTAGCATAAGGTGTGTCCTAATTGCAGTTCACTGCCTTCGGCGTGCGGTAGCTGCTAACTTAATAGCTCCGGAGTGACTGTGTTTGCAAACTCGAAACTTGTAAACTGTTGGGAATATCGTGAATTTTCAAGTCGTTAGGTTAATCAATAATGGCGAGAAATTTCAAAAATATAATTAAATATTTGAAACCATCAAACGATTACTTTTAAAATTATCTAGTCTAGGTATTTACCAAATTAGAAAATTTTTAAAAAAAGAAAAAAAAGAATAAGCGAGGCTTAAAGGGTTTCCAGAATAAGTTGAGATTTGAATACCTACTCATTTATTTTTATGCTAGAAAAATACGATTTTGTTTCGTGTAAGATTATATTATTTTTTATATCAGTCCAAATTTATTGAAGAAAATGTCTAAATAGTTTGAAAAATAAAAGGCTGAAATTAGAATAATCCAATACTTAATCCAAAAAATAAATAAATCTTATGGAATAATTTTCCAAGTTCTCTTTTTTTTTATTAACTTGAAAAATTTCAACATGAAATTTTCTCTATATAGAGTTTTCCAAATTCTTTTGACTGAAAAAAAATGTCATGAAGTTTTTTCATTTTGGATTCTGGAATGAAAATTTTGAGAAAAATATTATGTAGGTATATACAGGGTGTTCCATAAATCGGCTGACAAACTCATTTTTTGGATATAACTGGGAAACATTGAAAAATCTTGATGGGGACAAAAATGTATTTTAAAAAAATGAGGTTAAATTTTTTTCCAACCTTAGGAGTGGACAGTGCTTTGAAAACTAAACAAATTTTCAATTCATGATTTTTCACCTAATTTTAAAATTGAATGGGCTGCAAAAAAAACTGATTAAAAAATTTTAAAAAAAATAAACTAAGCAAAGGAATAGATAGTGCGTTGAAAACTGAAGATTTTTTTTTCTGTAAACCTTTTGTCTAACATCAAAAATAAAGGGGGTAAGGGTCATTCAAATTAATAAAATTTGGACATTTTTGAAGACCATTTATTTTGAATTTTTGAGTAATCTGTAGCTCCTTCATTGTAGATTTTAGGCTAAAAATTTTGGGGCGAAATTTATTCAATGTTCAACGTACAATTCATTCCATTCATTACTCGTAGTTCATTTTTTAGGATTTTTTTTGAACTACTCGTAAGTATTTGCTCTGAAGCTTCTTCAATTATTTTAAAATTGATCAAAAAGTCGGAAAATAAAAATTTGTTTGATTTTCAAGTACTATCCATTTTCGAAGCAAAACATTTTTAACGTGATTTCTTTCAGAAGCGATTTTGCCCCTTCAATTTTTAAGATAGGCAACAAAAAAAAAGAAAACAAGTTTGACAGACGATTCATGGAACACCCTGTACCATGATTTGGAAAGAATTTGAACTTCTTGCAAAAGTTTCAGCAAAATAAATTTTGCAAATTTACAAAAATGTGGAGATAATTCAAACTTGAAAATATTGTTGAAAAAATGGCTAAAATTTGAGACTTCAAAACAAATTGAGAGAACAGAATTTGAAAAATATTTTAAAGGATGAGTATTTGAAATTTGGAAAATTTTTTAGTATAGTATTCACAATATCAGTCCAAGAGATCCAATTTAATTAAGTATAGGAATATAAGTTTAAAAATTGTAAGTACCTACTACCTACCTACATGGGGAAAATAGGTACTTCTGCCGGAAAAAAGGGTCCATGTGAAATAAAAGGCACCGATTTTTTTTTTTTACATATGGGCCCTTCTTTCCAACAGGGTCATAAAATAGGTGTAATATTATCCCTATTTTTTTTCACTGAAGATGAATTTCTCAACAGATATTCTTCAAATGAAAAAATCCCGAAAATTTTTTATCCGAACCCATTAACTCGAATAATTTTTCCACTGAAATACAGATATTCGAAAATTTATAATTTTATCTCAAAGTGATATTGTGACCTATGATTTCAAAAATTCATCCAAAAAATTCAAACACTTCATGTTTTTCCCACAAAAAATATAATTATTGAAATTTCTCAGGCAGATTTTTAAAATTCATCTTAACCTTTGGAGGTCTATCCCTCTTTTAAAGATTATTTTGTGCATATTCCCTTCAAGTCTTCCAATATTGGTTTAAATTTTTTTACGAATTATTCCCACCTTGACGATTAAAAATTTCCCAAGATTCCTTTCACCCTCTCAAAAGGTCAATCGAGAGAGAAAATTTCCAAAAATAATAGAAAATTTTATGCTATATGTATCATTTGGTATGGTTTTGGAAGTACCAAGTTTAAATTTAGAGTCACTTTTTCTATCTGACCTCTTCGAGTATCCCTACTCCCCAAATAGGGATTAAAATTAAAAAAAAAAAAACAAATCAGTATGAAAAATCGTTTGTAACGTTTCTGAGGTTCTGAGTTCGAATTTCAACTCAATTTTAAAATTTCAACTCTTCAGTTCTCCACGTTTGGAAATGACTTTCGGAAAAGTGGATTTAGGAAAATATTCGGGATGAAGATGAAGTTTCTGGTATGAGAAAAAGAATTACCTACAAAAACTTACACCTGGATACTTTTTCTCGTATACTGTTTTTGGACTTCTACAACTCGTGTTTAATATCAATTACAATAGGTCTTCAATTTAGATTTCTATTTTTGTTTTTGTTTTTTTTTGAAAAAATTCCAAGTTGGAATGTAGAAGACAATTTGAAATCGAAAATAATTGCTCAAGTTTAATCGAATTTCAAACTTCGAAAATAGGAAATCCTCCACACGAAACAAAATCTTCCTTTCCAAGAGCAAAGCAAAAGTAGACTGATAATTTAATTCTCTTTTTCTGATACCGGGAACCCTAATAACAGAAAAAAAGTTTTCAAACAAACAGATTTTCAACCATTTATTCAACAATTTTAATCATTCTCACATTTTCTTTCTTTCATGAAATACGCATTAATAGATGTTGCAATGTTTTCTATTTACACGTCATTTCCGCTGTTGATCTAGTAAAAAGTTGGTAAAAATTGACTAAAAGTTGTCAAAAGTTGGGAAAATTAGAATTATAGACATCTTCATAATGATCATTACAAAATGAACGGAACCGGCCAATGGCATTTTTCGCATTAGAAATTCAAACCAGAACTTTCGTTCAACTTGACCAACTTTTACCAAAAACTAATCAACTTACTAAGATCTCTCAAAATGGAAAATTTCGCTCCGTCAAATTTTCCATTTCGACGGTATTCTTCGAGATATTTTCGACGAAACATTTTCCACTACGTATTTCCTACATATTTCCAGCGTAAAAATTCCACCAACTTATCCAGCGAACCGATTGGTACTAGAATTTAATCAGCTTTGTAGCAAAGCCGGTTACAAATACACGATTAAAACTTACACTCGAACCATTTAAATTCGCCAAAGTTATAGCGAAAAAATTAAATTTTGCGACGTTCAGCTTAACAAACTTCTACTAAAACTAATCAGTTCATTATCTCAAAGCACATTTGGTAAAATTTCACGCTTCGCGTATAATCACACCTTGGCCATTTATCGTTCAATTTTGTATTCCCAAGGCGAAGTACGTGCATTAGCGAAATGCAATATTCTAAATAGAAAAAAAGTATCGTCATAAATTTTATGGAAAGAATGCAAGCTGAGAGGGGATGGTTTGTTTTAATCAACAAAGAAACTTGGATTAGAATTTCATCAAAAAATTTGGTGAGTTGAAAGAGAGATTGGGCATTGGGCATACAGGGTGTTAAATTGAAACCCAAACACAAAGCGGAAAAATCCCGTTTTTTCCCCTCACATTCCATTTAGATTTTGATTGTAATTGTGTAAAAAAGAAAAAATTGTTCTCATTTCCGTAAAAAAAAAATGGATAAAATTGAAAAACGTCCCGTTTTTTCATTATGAAATTTTTTAGACTACTTTTCAAATCTAAATTTCGACAAAAATTACCTAGAGAAAAATTTTTCGCTGTTGTGTGTCTGGGTTTCAATTCAACACCCTGTATGCCCAATGCCCAATCTCTCTTCCAACTCACCAAATTTGAAGAGCTTTTTGCTGAGGAGAGAAGGGAGGAAAGATAAAATAGGTGATTGGAAATGCCAACTCGATGTACTACATTTAATGAACATTTCCAACTCCACACCAGAGTTAAAGTGATTCAGATGTGATGGTGGTGGTGGTGGGGGGGGGGGGGTAACTAGGATGAGATCGAAAAACCCAAATTTTCGATTACTGAAACGAAACCCCGAGCAAAAGCTGCTGGCTGGGAAAACCAGAAAAATAAATTGAAAATTTTTAAAATCTATTCAAATCTTCCAAATGAACAAGACCAAGCTTTCAATTTTTCAAAAATTAAAAAAATTAAAAATCCAAAAAATTAAAAATTGAACATACCTAATTATTTTTAGATAGAGCTTATTCAATGACTAGTTAGACCAAAAAGCAAATTTTTTTTAGAAAAACAGTCTGTTATAACTTGTTTGAATTTTTCTTCAAGACAAAGAAATAGAAATTTGAAAAAACCATAAATAAACATGAATTTTTCAAAAAAAATAATGTGCTATTTGGTTTAGTCACTGAATAAGCTTCAAAATTAATTTGACAAATTTTAATTTTTTTACAATTTTCAAATTTTTTTTGAAAATATTGAATTTTTGATGATTTTTCAAGAATTGAAGACCCTTACGCGATCAGAAGATATGAATCGATTTTGAAATTTTTCAATTTATTTTTCTAGTTTTAACTGCCAATAACTTTTTCACAAGGGGTTCTTTCAAAAATCGAAAATTTTAGTTTTTTGGTCCACACTAGTATCCACCCTCCTCTCCACGAGATTAGGAATTTACGTGAAAAATGCCTTTTTGCAACATTAAAAGTCCCATTTTTTTCAAATCTTCACCCTCACTAGGCTCAGGCATGGACAAAATTACAATTCTTTAAATTATTTGAAACAGCTGTGCGAAAAAATGCTTTTTCCCTCCCTCTCCCTTTTCATATTCCAAGTCTTCATACTCACTCTTTACCCTGCATAAAATCATCAGTCGCCACTACTTGGATTTACCATTATTTTTGGAATTAATGGTCAAAATACTTAGCATAGAAATTTTTTGTCCATAATTTTCTGGTAAGAAAATTTAATGAGAAAAGAGCGAGAGTTGAACTTTAAATTTTTCAAAAGATTTTGAAAGTTCGAACCCCACTCAAAAGAAATTTCTGGCTACGCCATCGCCATTGGGGTGATCCAAGTTCCTGTGAACACTTGAAGAGCTCCCCATTCTCTTTTCATCTCAAATCCACTACTCTTTTTCAAACGAAAAAATAATCCTGTCAGATCTTTTTTTCCAGCTTAAACATGAGTTCATCCTTTACTATTTTCGAAAGAATCAGTTTCCGAGAAAATTGCAATCTTTAGTGACCAATTTCAAAAACTTCTGAAGGATGTTTTCGACTAATTCTATAAATCACTTATCCTGAATTTGGCATTCGATTCGATTGATGGAACTTTGGTATGACATTTTTCAGAATGAAAATTGACCACGTCTGGAAAACAAAGCTCAGATACCGAATTTATGATCAAACAATTTCAAACGTATCAATCTGATATTTTCCAACCAATTCCACTTCTTAATTTTCACAGACTTAATAGATAAAAATAAGCACCCAATAAACATAATGGAGTAGGAAGAGATACAAGATTGACGAAAACTTGAAAAATAAAATCTCTAAATTCCAACATTTTTTCTGCTCGTTGCCATCACTCTAAAACATCAGCATCTCGACAATCACTCGAAAAATCTACCATTGTCGAGTCTCCGAACACTCTTCGCCCTAATTTCCAACTAAGCTCGTCACATTTCTAACGAATTTCACTCGAAAATCTTGTTATCTGGTACCTAAATTTATAATTCATCGTGTATTTTTTTCTGCCAACGTTTTCGTAAAATTTCAGCATTCGCCAGATACCGATACGAAAAAAAAATTATTTACTGCGTCTTCGATCACGCGCTATCTTATCCAGCAACTCCTCGGGGAGTCCGCTTTAACAAATTTTTTAACGAGTAAAGTTACCCGGAATAAATTTTCAATGAAGCCGGCTCGTTAATTTTTCACATCTGGCAATTTTTTCCATTTTTTTCCTCCGGCTCGGACGAGGCGAAATTTCAAAAACGAATTTCTGCTTTTGTTGTATTCCGCTTCTGGGTGAAAAAATGCGAGACAAAAAATTTCCAGGCGTATTGTCTTGACAACTGTAAAAATTATCGTCGTGCGGTTGGAAAATATAGGAAAACTGCCTAGTCGGCTATTATTTCTCATGGTTTATTATCAAATACGTTTAAAAATTCCGATATTATACGTATTTATTGGGGGTAGTATACTTACGCGGATATATATCATTTAGGCGTATATATTTTTCTCGTCAAACGTTGGTACCCGGAGAAATAGAAGTTTTCACGGTTTTATAGCCGAGCGACTTATAAACGTTGAACTTTCGATAATAAAAAAACATTTCTATAAAATCTGCTTTATTTCTATATCCTCGCAGCCTCGCAACGGGGATCTAAAAGAGGAAAAAGCTAAAAAAGTGATTTTTTTTCGTCAAACTTGAAAAAGGTTTTAAACAACAGAAAGTTTTCGGTTTGCTTCTGTATCTGCTCCGATGGAAACGGACGAAGTTGGGTTTAAGACGAACGACGATACAGTTGCGGTGCCCCTTCCGAGCCATAAATACCTCAAAAACGTTCGCGTTAATAAAACAGCATAAACGATTCGCCGTAAATACGGCTGGTTTTACGGACCACTACAATACCAGTCCAGAGGCGGTAGGCTCGGTGTAATAACAACTTTACGAATTTTCGACAAACACGACGTGAAATAGGGGGAAAAAAACTCGAAACCCTCCAGAGCATCGCGAATATCTACGGCGCAAAATAGTGTAACAAAGAAACGGGTATTTTTGTATTTTTTTTTTGCAACTTCACGTCGCAGAGCGCAAATGTCCGCAAACGTATAAAAAAAACCTCGCGAATAGGTTCGAAACTCGAAGCATACGACGGATTAACCTTTAACCGGGGAAAAAAATTCGACGAAATTAATTTTTTTCGGTGTAGAACGTGTGTCGGTAGCAATCCACCGAGCCTTCCGTTTGCTTTTCAGCGACGACTCTAAACAACTGTAATTATAATTAGGTTTGTAGACTGACGAAATCGTAGAGGGTGAAATTATTCAATCGTACAGGGTGTTCCGTAACGAAATAACTTCCTTCCTAGGTTGATATTCGCTACAACCCCCTTCCTCGACCTAGCCAGATTTGCAGAATTAATCACGTATCACACATCTTGTTGTACTTGTGTATAGGCATGTAACATGAGCTACAGCATAATTTATCATGCATTAATTTTACCTTCTGCATATAATTAAGGAGTTATCGAGTTTCGAAATTTACCACAGGCTGTGTAGGTGTGGAACATTTTCGTCTTAAAATATCGAATATAAGGGCGAAAGTTTTAAACGAGAGAATTTTTTATGGGTGAAAAATCGATAAGCGACATGACGTTGGATGTAGTTTGAATTGACCATTATGTCGAGTTTCGAATAAAAAAATTTACTCTTTTGTGCAACTTGGAAATTCTTTGAAAATACTTATTTGTAACTTTGCATTCGAGTGGCAAAGTTTAGACCTTTGAAAGAACGAATTGTTTTGAAATCGGAATCAGAAAACAGAATCGGCGAACTGAGAGAAATTCCAAGGATTTGGAAAGTTAGGCTGGGATGATGGAATTGGCGTGGCACTGATGAATGCTTTTCGATTAACCCGAATCTATGGACGTGAATCATTTTCATAATTCGTTTCTCTCGGTTACTCGAGTCGTTATTTTTTTCATCGGTAAGAGTCGAAATTTTTAAAAGAAGTTGGCTCGATTGAAAATAAATTAGGGTTGAAGATTGTAGATCAAAGAAACCGATAAAAAATTACGAAATTTTTCATCTGATGATTGAAATTAGTAATGAAAAACGATGTTTAACTGAATTAAAATAGTAGAATTTTTGAAAGAATTATCAAAGATGATGGAAATTTTTGTCCAGGGTCAAATAGATTTGAATCGCTGCGCAATTTTTTTCAATTTTTAAAAACTATTTTTTCATCATGTATTTAGTCATCCTCTAGGTACTCATATTTTCATTTTTTGCAATTTTGAAAGCAGTAATGTGGCTTATCTAAACAAAATTTCGCTTAGAGGGAGAAGGATAAAGGTGTCAGGTTCAAATGAATAAAAGTCAAATTTTAGAAAATTATGCTGAAATTTTTCACTTACTGATCCATATTTTTCATTTTAATAATTGAAATTTCGAACTTACCACCTGAAACAAAAAAATAACGAAATAAATTACTCATTAAATACAAAAGCTACTATAATTTTTTTTGTGACTGTACCTAATAGACATTTTTTTTGAAAAATTTAGCTCAGAAAGAAAAATTTGCTGTTGTTTGAATATTTGGCAGGTCCTTTATAAAGGAAGAGGTCGTCTTTTGACTTTTCAAAAAAATGGCGATGTCGTTATCCACAATTAATTTTGACGTGGAATTTTTTGACTCACTTTTATCAAAAAAGGGAAAAATTAGAAGAAACCAGTTTCGAAGTAGTCCATTTGAGGAGTTTCGTTTCAAAACGCAACAAAAAATTTGTTTCGAATCAAAACGCAACCCCCTCCAACCCTCCTTGAGGTACAAGTGCGAAATGACCCCAAAACATGTAGCTGGGGTCCTAAGCTTTCCAATGAGACCACCCCGAGCCAAAACCCCCCACCCAATTTTGAATGACAGTTTTTTTTTTGCGATTTCCCAAAAATCAGGTCTTCGGAGATGTTGCGTATTGAAACGAAACTCCTCCATGTATTTGTAATGAAAATCTGAATCATTCTTTTACTACATACCAATTTTCTTCATCACGCGAATCGGCAAATAAACCAATATCAAATGAATCTGGGATCAACTGACAGAGAATAAACCGATTTTTGCAAACTAATATTATTTTTGGATATCTAAACCAATTTTTAGTAAAATCCGGTTCAATTTTCTGGATAAGAAACCGGTTTGTGCATTCTCTAATTCATTTTTGAAAAATTTAACTGTTATTTTGGGAATGAGAGTTCAAAAAAAAGATTTGATAGTAAAATATGATTCAATTTTACAAATAAGAAACCGGTTTCTGTTCAAGTCTTGGAAAATGTTCTGATTTTGTTTTTATATTAAAAATTTTTTATTTCATGAAAAAACGTTTGAAGTGTTTTTTAGTTAGTCATAGGCGCACCCAGGGGGGGGGGCTCAGAGGGCTCGCCCCCCCTAGGCCCGGAAAAAATAATTTTTTGCTTCAAAAATGAGGAAAGTCAACTTTTTTGCTCTCCAAAGTATATTTTTTCAAAAAATTTTCGCCCTCGCTTCGCTCGGGCAGTATTTTAGTACTTTTATTTCCAAACTTGACAATTTTTGATTGATTTTTCAGTCAAAAATCACCAAATTCTCAATAAATTCTCTGTTTGTCAGAAAAAATTGATGATTTTTGATTGAAATATCAGTGAAAAATGACTCAACTTGAAATTTGACTCCCTCTTTAATTTTTTTTCAAATTCTGAGCCCCTCCCTTAATTAATTTCTGGGTGCGCCTATGAAGTTAGTACCTGGTATGAAATTATGAAATTTTTAGAATATTGTTTTTAGTTATTTCTGAAAAGCTTTTATTTTCAGAAAGTAATCCACGAAAAAACGTCGATTTTGGTTCTAAAAATTAAACAATTCTTGGAAATTTCCTCATTTTTCAATAACATTAAGTAGATTTAAGGTTTAAAAATTTTGGGGCTTTTTGCAATTTTTTCACTACTCAAGTCACCAATATCACTTTTTGGAAGTCAATGTAATTCAGCACTCCAAAAACAAAATCATCAACCCCGATTTTCCTATTTTTCCCAAATTCTGAAAGCCCATTCATAACACGTTTTTCCTAATTTTGAAAAAATTATCTGAGCAAGAATCGATGATGGAAAATTTCCCTCGATAATTTTAATGCTATAGGTTAAAATATTCACACGAATTTCATTTTAGGAAATCTATTTTTTCAATTTTTCAAGTATTGGAAAAAAGAATTTGAAAAAAAATGACATTTTTAGAGGTTCTTGAAAAATATGGTGGTGGCGAAAATTACCAAACCAATTTTCAGAAATAAGGAAACTCAATAGGTATCTTTTTTCCCATGCCGATACTGAGACTTTTATAAATATTTTTGAAAAAATTGTTCAGAAATTTTTTTATCATCACTTTCTCGATTTTCTGAAAGATCAAAGAAAATTTCACGAATCTAACGATAAAAATTAAAACCTCAGTGGACAGTTGAACCCACAAACCTTAATTTCAAGTTCAACCTTCAATTATACCGAAACATGCAAAAAACTTAATTTCCACCTTTCCACCTTCTGAAAACCGACCCGTATAATTTATTCGCAATGGAAATAAAAATAACCCCCATCCTGGAGCGAAAAAAATATCTGTAAATTCTCTCGAACCCGCTAAAAAAACCCAGCCATTTAAACCCTGCAAGACTAAAATAAATAGCAGGTGAAATTTCAACCAAGCCAACTTCGTGCACCTCTATCCAACTTCATTTATCAGCCCTTTGTTAAAACTTGGTATATTCCGCAGCAGCAAAAGCATTACGTACCAGTAACACGTATACAGCGTTACACGTGTAAAAATTTCATGGAAAATTCGCCATCTGTTGTGGTGAAATTTTCGATAATTTCGTGTTTAGCGTATTAATTGACCGGTACGAAAAGCGACGCCGACGCCACGTCTGGATGAAAAATTAGGTGTAGTTTGTGTACGGGACGCGGGGCGACGGCGAAAATAATCCAAACAAGGATTATCCATTTGTTAAGTATCGTGACGAAGAAATACACGACGAATTACAAGCCCCCTTAATTAACTATCGAATTCACGCGATTCATCAACTTTCCAACGATTAAGATCTAGGGCTCGTGGTGGAGGGGGAAAGGAAGAAAAGTATACGGTTATGTTGATTAAAAAAAAGTAGCAAGAATAACTTCACCTTCACCTCGTTACCTTTTTATATTTAATATATTCTAAAACGAAAGGTATTCCGATGACGAATCGACGATGGATTTTCAATACGTACCAACGAGTCTGAGAAATATCAAACAAGACAGAGAGAGAAAGAGGCCAAGCCTCTCGTATTTTCCACATTCAACCTACAAACCAAAGAAATAGTACTATTTTCATTACATTTTCGTCACAGGCGATGATATCGCACGGATGGTTGGCGATATCGCGACCCAACGCGACAAAAAAATATTGAAATTGAAATCACTATGCCGGAGCCTTGGTATACTTTTATAATACACACGTAGGTTTTCTGGTATCAAAAGGCCAGAGGAAAAATTGAACGATTCGTAGGTATTAGGTAATAGCTTTCACATTATGCCGTTTTGGGTTACCAGTCTGTGTGTTTCTTGGGAACCAATCATGATAATTAACGATCCTTTTTATGGTAAAAGTTTTGGTCGCTAGATTTACGCGCAAAATTTGCTGTCTCAATAAGCTGAACGCATTTATCCGCGTGCTTTTCTATGGTCTCCCGATTCTATGGCCAAGTAAAAATACGCTTTTCTCTGACCGTATGGCTCGGGATAACACAAGGGATAGCCGGATAAATGTCGCAGATATACCATCGGGTCCGAAGTACCTTCACCTTTCTGCAATCCCTTATATAGTTAATTGTTGGGCTATGTTTATTTGAGAATATTCAATCATATCGTCGTTAAAAATTAACCGACGGGTACTTTCATTAGTTACCTTACTGCGGATTAATCCTCATACGTAATTAACGTGTTGATTAGGGTGGGTCGGTTGGTGATTTTTTTTCATGGGGGAGAAAGGAAAGGAAATGGGGAGTGCAGCATTGGAGGAATGTCGTAAACGTCTAATTTCACAGTGAAGCAAAACTGAAGAAGTGACTCTTTATCTAACGAGCTTTGGCGAAACTCAGATTGTTTTAGTTCCAGCCTTTATATTCATTCAAGTTTCAGTTCTTTCATTTGAAAATTTTCAATTCCTGTCTTTCTCCGTTTTAAATTCCCAATTTTATTTTCAGTTTTTCATCTCTGGATAAACAAAAACTCAATTCATATACTTGAAGATTAAATTTCGGGGGTTTCAATTTTATAACCGGTTTCATCAGTCTTCTTACCTTTTTTTTTTGGCAAACTTGACCACTGAACAAAAAGTGATGAACATTTTGAAAATATTTATTTATTGGATTAAGTTCTGTTTCGACGAGTCTTCTGATTTTACTGAAATTCGGAATGCAAACCTTTTTTGGCGGGTCAATAGCGAATATAAGAGTTTCAATTCTTGCTAATGAGCAAATTCCTCCCAAATCCGGTTTCTCTTTGAAAGAAATCATTAAATTGAGACCAAAATTGGTATTACAGGATGCACTCGATGACTTGATGCATTGATCACAAAAATGGCTTCGAAAATTAATCCACAATTTCAAACTTGTACGGCAGGAACCGGTTTCTTTTTCAAATATTGATATTGATTTTTCTGAATATTGGCAACTGGAGCTGATTACGAATACAATTAAGAAAAAAAAATTACAAGAGAATTCGAACGAAGAGAATTATTTTTGAAATGAATCTGTGCCTATAAAAACCGGTTTCTTTTCCGGAAATTAATTTTTTTTTTAATTGGCTTAGAAAATGTGTTTGAGGTCCTGGTTGTCAAAATAAGATCGAATGTTTCACCTGAATGAATATGAGCTTACAGAAACAGGTTCCCCCCCAAAAAAAACTGGCTCTGATTTCATTTTAAATTGGTTTGGAGAAGGCTTTTGAGGCCAGGATTGCGGAAATAATAACAAAACTTTTGTTTCTTTTCCAAAAAATTGGTACGAATTTATTATACTTTGTATTATACAGTATGACATAGAAGTCTTGTCCACAAAAAACACTTCATGATATCTCGAAACTGAAAAGAGATATCGGGATGATTCAAACGACAATATGTTCCTGGAAACAAGGACATTGAAGATTGATAGTCAAATTTTCAGTTCTACCTACAGGGTGTTCACAAATTGAGAAACCGGTGTTGATTAAAAAATAGGGGTCTGGGTTTTTTATGGATTTGAAGTCTACACACTGAGACGATTAAAATGTGATAATTTTTTTTCGAAACCGGTTCAAAAATTTGCAACCGGTTGTCAAAAATACTCCAAAAATTGAGATTAGAAAAAATTTTCCAAATGAAATTTGTAGAGCTTTGTAAGCCAAACATTGTCAGTGAACTCATTTTTTGAAATTTAAAAAAAAAATATATGAAATTTTTTTAGATTTTTTACGGTGTGGTGTTCAACATTCATTTGAAAAAAATTTTCATATCTTTTTTGGATTTTGAAATTGTCAAGTGGCCGAGAATGAACCGGTTCAAAAAATGAGTTCACTGAAAATGTTTGGCTTACAAAGCTCTACAAATTTCATTTGGAAAATTTTTTCCAATCTCGATTTTTGGGGTATTTTTGACAACCGGTTGCAAATTACCGAACCGGTTTCGAAAAAAATATATCACATTTTAATTGTCTCAGTGTGTAGACTTCAAATCCATAAAAAACCCAGACCCCTATTTTTTTAAACCAAAACCGGTTTCTGAATTTGTGGACACCCTGTAGGTAAAACTGAAAATTTGACTATCAATCTTTAATGTCCTTGTCTCCAGGAACATATTGTCGTTTGAATCATCCCGATATCTCTTTTCAGTTTCAAGATATCATGAAGTGTTTTTCGTGGACAAGACTTTTGTGTCATACTGTATAGTTTAGAAAGTGCATTTGTGACCTTGTCTGTCGGAAAGAAGGGACCTTGTGTAAAAAAAAAAACCGATGTCTTCATTTTTATAATGTTTGGTTCAGATTTGGTGTCATTTGGACCAAAAACGTGAAAAATGAGACATCGATTTTTTTTTACACAATGTCCCTTCCTTTTAGGCAGGGTCACATTTGATGATCTGATTACAATGAAAACTTCAACAAAATGAATGAGAGCTCACAGAAACTGGTTTCTGTTCCAAAAATGCGTGGATTTAATTTCAAATGAATTTAACAGAGAACGCGTTTGCGGCTGTGATTCCCAACATAACAACTAAACTTTTCGCAAATGAAGTCGAGTTTGCATGAACCGGTTTCTTATTCAAAAATTGAACCGGATTTCACCTCAAAATGGTTTAGAAAATGTATTTTGATGTCCTAATTACCGAATAAGCTACGAAAATTTCTTCAAAATTTAAAGAAACCGATTTCTGATCCAAAAGTTGGTCCAACTATAAACAATTACACGGATTGTCGTTTTTACGTTAATAGAACATAACTTGTGGAGCATAATTTTATGCTCCACAATTCACGTTCTATTAAAATTTTTTTATGAACCTTTCCTTTGATCTGATGAGAAAATTGACTCAAAGTGTCTAAAGTCATCAAAAGTTGTAAAAAAAATATAAATTTTGAAAAATTGTAAGTGCATGATGGAATTTTTTTCATTACTTTTTTCATGATCGATGTACGTGACAAATACTGTAAAAATCATACCTTAAATTTATATCATTTTAAAAACGTAAAAACGACAATCATGTAATTTTTCCCCTTCAGCTGTGAAAGTAGGCAATTATGCCGACATAAACGAGTTGCATAGTTCCTGGATTGAAGGCCCTACTTCTAGCTCCATCTCGTTACATATCATTTCTCATGATTTTAACGTCATTTTGGAGTATTTCACAGTTCAGCGATAGCAAAATTTCTCAATGCAATAAAACTTGGTAACGAAAAAATTCTAAATTCACTTGAAAGAAAATTTTTCCAATTCCACTTTGATCTATAGCAACACATGGTTTTAGTCAAAATGTCAAGAGGTGAAAAACCTGCCATAAAAGATCTCCATCATCGCGCCAAACTTATTTTACCTTCTCGTTCTCATTAAAAACCCAAAACCACTCGAACCTACCTGTTGGAAAAAATTTCCCGCTCGAAAAATTTCGTAAGGCGGTAAAAAAAATTCAAATGCAACTTCTCTCAACTGTCACTTTGAAGCACATCAATCTCCCTCGCCATCTTCATCTTACAGTACCCAGAATTCCAGATATGTTATTTTTTCAGTCCGTCTGTCTTTCCGCCTGTCTATTTCCCACTTACCCTTCCATCTTCACTTATCCTTTCGAGACGAGCTCGTAAAACAAGACTAATTCGAGTAAAAAGATAAGACTTTTACGTATTTGCCCTGTTTTCTTTTAAAACCTGCTCATCGCTGTACGTATCGTAAAATATCAAGTATTTCGCCGGGGTAGTAATCAAGTTAACTCGTTCCAAGGGGGAAAAAAATTTTCGTCGATGTTTTACGTTTTTTTTTTCTTGGCTAGCGAATTTTTTAAAAACTTTTTCCTGCTTTTATAAATTGTTAAGTAAATAATTCGTATTAGTACGAAAGATTCGGTGTAGTTTTTTTTTTGTTTCGAATTCGATTTCGCTTCCGTGTCAATTAATCACTATAAACGCGTATTTTAAAAATCAGTTTATGCAAATTTAACATTTTTTTTTTACTAAAGGTATCATTTGGGACGAGAGGATAAGCCGGATTGAGGCAAAAAACAGCATCGTAAAAAGTATTAATATAATTCGTAAATCAATACTTAACAGAGCTTTTTGTATAAAAAGTTTTAATTAAAGTAGTATAAAACATTAAAAGTATACGTTGAAAGTTGAGATTAATTATTGAAGAGAAGATACGCAACTGTTGTGCAAATAACTAACGTTGATTGAAACTTTCGCAAATTGCTCGTATTTCTTTTTAGTAAGTCAGTAGTAAGTGGAATATTTTTCTTTAGTGTTTTTCTTCTTACGGTTGTATGATGAAAGATTCGATGAAAAGGTCAACCCGAAGGAAGGGTCGGGGGAGGGAGTTGTTTAGGGATATTATAAATAAAAAGAGTGCAGTATAAATGCAGTTGAAATTTATGTAAGATAATACGAGTCTGGTAGAATTATACGACGAAAGACGACTGTAGAGAGGTAGATACTTTCAACGCTAATGAAATTTATGTCTCCCTTTAGCGTCGACTTCGAGATGACAACGTGCTGCGGTTAGGTTCGGTTGAGGAAAAGGCAACGTGAGGTATAAAGGTAAAAGCGTACCAACTTAAATAACAATCTGCACATTAAAGTAAGGTAAAATCGTTCGTTATTTTGGTAGCTGCGGGCCAACTTGAATATTCTTTCAGCTTTGTAGGAAATTTTTTCTGTTCACTTTGATCTCATACTGAGGCGAAAAGCTTGCCATTTGAAGGAATCACGACTGATGCGACTGGGAATAGTGCGAGGCAAGAACGACGGCGATGATGGGGAAATGGCAGGAAGGCTGGAAGCCATTCGGGAGCATTTCGAATTTAGCTATAATGTTTAATTCGCAGCTTTTAATTTTACCAGAAAGAGGAGGTTTGTTTGCGAGAAATCATTAAATATTCCAAGGTCAAAAGGCATACGCCTCTCGTACAAATATCCATTATTAAGTTAACGTTTTGCCATCGTAGCGTTTGTCGGGATAGGCGAAGGGAAGATGGAGAAGTGTCCCATTAACGTATTCTGTCAGTCGAAATTTTATCTGGCAGTTAATTTCCGTTTAAAAGGGTTTTCTTTTTTAACCATTTTTACGCGAGTACCAAACGAAGAAAAAAAATAACTGAAATAAGGAAATTCGCCCTGCGTTATGTGATACATTACCCGGGAGTTTTTCATTTCCGCCAACTTTTACTGCGAATAAAAGTTGTAAATTATTCATTGTTTTTTTTCCTACGGATTTTCCCTTTCGTTCTGCCTTTGTCGGTAGATTAGGACGGAGTTGTAATGTCGTACGATTGATTTCATCGGTGGCGGATGGATAATTTTTTTTTTGAAGGGTGCAGGAGGGGGGTCCATTCTAAAATGGACCGAGAATGAAGTTGGGGTTTTCAATTTCGCTCAAATTTTTTTTACGAGTTTCCCTTGATGGTCTGTTCATAAATCCACGATGATTGCCCTCAAGGGAGCTAGGGGGTGGGACTCGTAATTTTTATTTTTTGCCAAATTATCCAACTTTGAAGGCTCATATCTCGAAATAGGTTGTATTTGGAGGAGAACAGTTTGCGGGGTCCGAAAGAGAATTGTTTGGAGATTCAAAAACGATGATAACAGAAGCTCAAAGTCGAACTTTCGTGATGAAAGCTCAACTTTCATAACGAACACAATAGATGAGAGCTACCATTTAAAAATTTGAAAAAAATGCAGGAAGTATCCATTTTTACCTAGTTTTTAACCAATAAATTTTTAGAATTGGGATCTCTAGACCCCAGGGAACAAAAGAGTCCACAGTTTTGACCAAAATTCAAAAAATTGAAAAAGTTGAGCAGAGCATTGATTTCTATCACTTAGAAAGCGCTGATTTCAAATATGTACTTGGTTTTTTCATCCAACCCCTCTGACCCCCTCCCCCATTAATCTCCCTGAGAGGGTCAAAATTTTAAAAAATGACAAATAACGTGTGACCTATCGTTTGTTAGGTATTTGAGGGCGGTGAGTTAGAATAAAGAATATTTGCTTATTTTTTGGATTTGACCCCTCGGTGCCTCCCTTGCCACCATTGGGGGGGAGGGGGAATACAAAATAAAATTCAAATGGCCTGTAGCATATCGATTGTTACTAATTTCAGGGCGTAGAATTCGAATATAGAGTTACTTTCTGATTTTACCATTTTCCCCCTTCTTTGGCCAAAAGATACGTACGATTAATTCGGGGAGAAGTCAATTAGAATACGAGTAAGAGGGTAAAATCAAAAAGCAAGTTTATATTTGAATTCTACGCCTTCAAATTAGTGACAATCGATATGTCACACGCCATTTCAATTTTTCAACATGGGTTTCCCCAAATTGGGGGGCAAGGGGGGCACTGAAGGGTCAAATTCAAAAAATAAGCAAATATTTGAACTCAATGCCCTTAAATACCAAACAAACGACAGGTCACACGTTATTTTTCATTTTTTCGAATTTTGACTCTCTTAATGGGGCTATTAGGGGAGGGGGGTCAGAAGGGTCGGTTGAAAAAAACCAAGTGCATATTCGAAATCAGTGCCTTCAAAATAAAACTAATCGATGCGCTGCTTTAATTTTTCGATTTTTTTGAATTTTGGTCAAAATTGCGGACCCCTGTGCCCCTCAGGGGTCTGGAGAGCCGATCTTGAAACTTTGTTAGTTGAAAACTTATTTAAAAGGGCTACTAACTGTAATTTTTTCAGATTTTTAAATGGTATCTTTCATCTTTTATTTTGATCACGAAAGTTGAGCTTTTTTCACCAAAGCCTAACTTTGAACTTTTCAAAATGTGCTCACCGATTTTGATTCTTCAATCAATTCCTTTTTAGATCTCACAAAAAGTTTTTCCTCAAACACAGCCCATTTCGAGATATGAACCTTCAAAGTTTGCATACAAATTTTGAGGCTCACCCCTTTGAGGGGTAAAAAAATCGTGGTTTTGTGAATAGAATACCAAGGGGAACTTGTAAAAAAACTGAGCGAAATTGGAAGACCAATCTTCATTTTTGTCCTTTTTTAGTACGGAGGAATAGTCCTGCTAAAAATTCGAAAATGTAAAAATATGTTAACAGGATATGGGTATCAAAAAACAGATTTTTTCGATTCCGTTATTAAAATACCACTCGAAGTGCTAAAAAACGAGTATGACCAATTTTAGGCAACTTTGACTAATTTCAGTATTTTCTAATTAATAAACAGTAATTTTTGATGCAAAATCAAAAGTAACTATAGACTTTTTCGACAAAAAAATCTTCAACAGTGAGAATTCAAGGTAAAAATATTTTTAGTTCATAATTGATTTTTTCAAGCACCAAGTTTCAAATTAGAATAAAACAGAGCTTGAAAATGAACGATGAAAAATTTTGAAACTTTTAAAAAACTTTAAAGTCAAATTATACCTAATACAATCTTAAAATTCTAAGTCTTGACTACAGATCCAAGGACGTAAAAATTTTCCAGCAATATTTAAAATTTTAGTGGAATTTTCCTTTGCTTTCTGCAATCTTAATCAATCACACTGCGGTCCAATTTACCCACAATTTGAAAAACACGACACCAACATCCGCATCTCTTAACTTGACAACTGTTCTAATTCGAATCGAAATCGAACCATAGAAAAACCACGTAACTAAAAACAAAACACAGCCCCTGGAATCGAATATTTTCCATCTTCTACAATCGAATCCTACCTCAACCTCGCCTTCGTCTCACCGAACCCTTCGCATTCTATCCGAAATCCCAACATAATTACAAATCCTGTACAAGATTTTCCATCATCAGGACGTCTTTCGATAAACAGCCTATCCTTGGCTAAACTTGTACTATGTAACGCCAAGATAGCGATTTTTATCTCGAATCGTTACAATGGTTCGAGAGATTCGACAAAGAGACGAGGGAAGGGCAAAGCTCACCATCTAACTTGGTCTTAACGACATCACCTCGAACAATCTGCGCTTTTCGGGGCCACAGAGCACGACTATCTGAGCGGAGATGTTTTCATCGCGTGCGATATCGAATCCACACGCATTCCAAGTACTATATAATCGATACACGTGACAATTTCTTATCAATTTTTGCCATAGCTCACGCCTTTCGCGATTCGAAATCCCCGTCAAGTTCCATTTTAAGCACAATTCCGATAATACGAATAGAACATCGCTAGGCAATTCGTATTGATTGTCGGGTAACTTTCCGCCACACAAAGCGAACGTATTACGGGTGAAATCTTTTAAACAAATTAACCCCCGTCGCTCGTCTCGCCATTCAATTCCAGCATACTTTGTACTTTCCCAAAGGAAATATAAACTCTTATATCGAACCACCGCGGTATAAAGTTACTTATACTTACCAAGGTAAACGCAGCCAAGAAAAAACCACGAATAAACAATACTTTTGATTTATCCGCACTCCGAAAAGTGGAAAAAAATCGCCCGAGGTTGGCGAACGAAGACGAGAAACGAGCCAGCGAGACGAACGAAAAAAAAAACTCGAATTTTACATCGTTTCACCTCGTTACAGTCAATTTTACTCGCAGCTAATAAAATCACAGCAGACAAACTCCTCCGGCTCATTATTCATTTCTTCAGCAGCCATCGATGCTGAGAACTTGGTCCCTCCGAACCCCCGCCCTGAATCGACGCCGGGGTGGAATTTTAGCTCTATATGAAAATTTCTCTCGCTCGGATATCTCGAGAGAGATTGCCATTACTCGATGACGTATAGAATTTCACTTTCAATATTCAACCGTGACATTTACCCAATTGAAAATGCTGTACAACGAGATCTCGTATACGACATGGTTTCGCGTTATTTACCCCTCTCCCCCCGCAATGAATTGAAGCTTTTATCGTGTACGATTGTGACGAAGCTTTTATACACGGGTAACAATAATGTAAAATTCAGTGGCATGGACCAGAGTGGGCTGGGCCAGTTTTTAAAAAAGTTTGTCCGAATAGTCATTTTCAAAAAATTACCCACTGATTTTTTTTTCTTAAAAAATGATAAAAAATGAAGAAATTAGAACTTTTAATATTCCAAGAAATTCCAAATTTATTTTACTTTCAGACTGATAAAATTATCAGACTTTTCTCAGATATCTAAAAAATGAACAATCTGAAATTTCTTGCTGAATATTAAAATGAAAACGGTTTTCAAATAATGAATTTAATTTCAATATTTAATTCATTTTTTAAATTGAGAAAAACAAATGAATTCAAACTCAATTTCATTTCAATTTGAAACTTCGTGTTCAAGAAATAATTTATTTTCATTTCCTGAAAATATTTCTAGAATTTTCAAACTTTTTCATCAACTTTTTATCGTAACATTTCGAAAATAAATGGAGGAAAATTTAGTGTGATATTTTCAAATACTTACTAATTTTTTCAACTTTCCCCATTTTCAAACTTGGAAAAATTTAGGACAAGTAGGGAAAAGTTTGGGAATCTTGACTTTTTGCAACTTCGGGATGGTCTGGAGGGGGTGTCACTCCTCATCCCACCCTCACCCCACCCTCACCTCGGACGGCAAGTCTCCGGGGAAACCAAATTTTTCAACTTTTGTTTCCTTTACACAATCATGTTTTTTAAAATTGAAAATTGAAAATCCAAAAAATGATGATTTTTTGAGAAGTTGCTCGATTTTCAAACTAAATAATTATTGCATACTATTGAACCATTTTCGAATTCCAAAGGATAGAAATTTTTGAACGAAATGAAAATTTTTTTCTCAGATGGAAATTGAAGACTCGCGTGTCAGAATATTCAGAAAATTAAAATTAATATTTAATTTAAATTTTTTTAAAAATTCATACCACTTACGTCTTTGATTTTTTTCAATTGATGAATTAGTTTGGATATTTAAAAATGATGAAAGACATTTTTTTCATTTTAAAAATTTTCCAAGTTGGAAATTTTTCATCATTTTTTGTGATAATTTAGATGATTTTTTATAATTGTCATTCTGCGAAACCTAATGAAACCATTTTATTGAATAGTCTGCCAGATTCATTTCATTCGAAATTTCATTTTTTTAAATCATGTATTCACAAATTTTTGATAAAAAATCCACGATATTTTTAAGAGACAAAAAAAATATCACGAAAAATCACTCAAAAATTAACCCAAGGCAGTCGAAAAGCTCACCAAATGCTATGCTTTTATGATTTTCATACTCTGCTGAAATTAAAAATTTGAAAATTTCATTTTCAAGATGAAATTTTATGGAAAAACTTTCATAATTTGGAACTTTATTCAATTTTGCTTCAATTGAGTGAATTTTTCCTCTTTAGTTAGAAAGAGAATGACAGAACAAGATTCAGTATGAAGGAAATACGAAGAAAAGAAAATAAATAATAATTTCATTATTTTTCGTTTTCGAATTCTGTTCGTAGTTTTTCAAATGTTACGCTTCATTCAAATTTCCTCAAAACATTAACGATAAAAACGAATCAGGAAAAAGAAAATAGTGAAAATACACGAATATTTTACATGTACAACTTATCATTTTAATGCATTTTCCACCACCTTACCGTATAATTCTTTCAATTTGATTACTTTTCTTTTTTCATCAAAAAATATAGCTCTATGAAAGACACTTAGGAATTTAATAAAAACTTGTAAAATTTTTTAAACTTTCAATTGATCTATTACCTCGACAAAATTTAAATCACAACCATGGACCGAGGTTACTGCACCGGTAACTCGAGCACACAAAATGAAACAAAGTTATACCTACAAAGGTCATGAAATTACACCATCGCATCGCGAGAGAAAAAAAGGACCAAAGCTACACTTTCTTTCATACCGTATCAAATTTTTCCTTAATTCGCAAACGATACCCTTTTCTGCGAAGACAAAAAAAAAGAGAAGCAAGAATGGAATATGCAAGAATCACTCGCTTCCTGATACTCATTAGTGTAATAAGAAAAACATCACGGAGAGAATTTCGCTAAAAATGTTTTCTGCTCGTCTCTTTGCTTAAAATTCAATTTTCATCTTTACGAGATACGACAAAATCGTCTATTCGAGGACCCCCTCTTTTCCTGCTGCAAATTATGTCGATGAAAATTATAAAACAGTTGGAAAAAATTACTAAATTTTCAACTCTTTCGTATCCTCGTTATTTTTCCCTCAGCAAAATTGAGAGTGGGTAATGAGAGAAAGGATTGAATTTTTACATTTCTTTGTGAAATTTTGACCCGAGATTAATGTTATGTAATTTATTCTATGTGTTTTTTTCACGATCTGGGGAAAATTCTCTGGAAAATACCATGGTTGGGTTTTTTCGCGAGAATATATTGCGTACTCGATGATATTTTTTAGACGAATTTTCCCAGTTGTTCAGTTTGCTGTTCGAAAATGCATAATAAAAATTATGAAAAATCGTGATTCTCTGTTATCATAATTAGGGGAACCTGAAGAAAGATGCAAATCGGCCTATTGTCGTCTGTGATGTTGAAAAATTTTTTCAGCATGATGAATTTTTTTTCAACTAGGTATACATTTATTGTGTATTTGATTGATATTTTCCCTCAAGTTTTCAGAGTTGTAAACTGAAAATAGGGCATGAGGAAGAGGATGTTGCAAAAATTGTTTTAAATACAAAGATTTTTTTTTAAAGTTGCATATGGTTCTGAAAATGCTTCGATTGATCGTCTTGTGATATTTTTTCCAATAATTGCGTTAATTTTTAGTTAAAATATTAAAAATTGCAAAAAAAAAAAGAAACAGAAAATTAATAATGGTAAGTAATAGATCTCGCAGCCCAATTTTTCCAAAAAAGAGTGACTTTAGTCCAAAACTTCAACAAATTATATTAATCAAGTACCGCGGGGGGGAGGGGGTGTATTTTTTTCGCGTGATGTACTTGCAACTCGAAATGGTGTGAAAATATGATTTCAAATTTGAAATATGTGGTATTCAACTTTTTTTTCAAAAACCACTACTCATTCTTTAGAATATTTTTAATTGCCTGTTTTCAAGTCATAAAAACGATTCCAAATTAAATTAAAATTTTTTTGACTCTTCCCCCCCCCCCCCCACAAGAAAATTTTAGAATTTGAATTGATAACAGAAGAAAAATCTCAAATAAAAAGGAAAAACTTCATCTCAAAATGAAAAATTATGAAGCTTTGAGAAATGAAATAGATGAATTATTTGTCAAGGCAACGACTACCTAAATCATGCGAATGAAAATTCGAATGTTTTGGATTTAAAATTTGAAAATTTCTTCACCATTCAACGCTTCACCCCCCCCCCAAAAAAAAAAACAAGTGCTTCGTGTTTCAAATTCATCAATTTTACATAGGTCTTTGCAATCTTTTCGTTAGATTATGAGAGGTAAAATATCAATTTTTTTTTTTAAATTTATCAATGTGAAAAGTCTGAGCAAAGCGAGGACGAAATTTTTTGCAAAAAAAGAAAACTTCAATGAGTTTAGATCTTTTTTACTTCATTTAGGTTTTCCAAAATGTAGCCAATATTTTAGATCTCTTTCACTTCCTTCACTGTTTTTCCTGTATCACAACTCTTTTTGAAAAATTACAATAAAATAAGAAAAACAATAACATTCTATTAGATGGGTCATCCTTTTGGGGGGAGGGGAATAATTTTTTTTTAAATTCCAGAGAAGATTCCAAAAATTGTTGCTTTTTCTGGTTTTCTTGAGGGTGAAATTTTTTCTGTTCTGCACTAATACTGTAGTGTCACGATGTAGGTGCACTTGTTTTTTTTTTTCTCAAAAAAATGACATCAACTTTTGTGATTTTTTTTTCAATTTCCAAAAGTCAACTTGAGAGGAAAAGTAACCAAAAGTGACCTTTTGATGAAAAAAGGAGCCGAAAGTGACTTTTGATGAGAAAAAGTGACATAAATCAGTGAAAAAGAATACAATTTTGACTTTTTTCAGTGACTTTTCATTTCACCAATTCAACATGAGAGGGTGTCCATGGGGCAGGAATAAAAAAAATTTAAAAAATTTTGTAGGACTGAGGTATACTTCAAAAAATGACTTTTTTGAGAAAAACGGGGAAAAAAGTATCAACTTCAAAATGTTGCAAAAATCAGACAATTTGGCCAATTTAAACAGATTTGGTAGACCATCTGGTCCAGGATGGTGCATCATACCCTCCGATTCTCTGATAAAATTTGTAAATAAAATTTAATGTTTTCCATTCATGGTACCTTATTCTCCCTCGAACTCGTATTTCTACCGAAAATTTGACCATTTCGCACAAAGACTTTATAATAGTCGTATAATTTCGCGGAAATTCGTCCGATAACAGCCAACAACAAAAAAACCGTTATTTTATAATCGCTAACAAAAGCGAGTAAAAAAGGTAATTATTTTTTATTTATTTTCACATCTTACATACTAAATACGTTGGTATTTAGAATACGAGGATATAATATAAATCTGCGACGACGCTGCGACTCGGGTTCGTGGTTATTGCCTTAATTTTGTAATTGGTCGAGATAATACGGGGTCCTGAGGAAGGCCGGGGCAAGAAATACGAGTAAAGTACATCGCTGCAGATAGCGAAAAAAGAGCTGGATAACCATTTCGGAACAGATATTTAACATTATTACACGAAAATATAGTACGCGTGGTGGGACAGTGGTCTTTGTATGTTACGTATGCTCGTTGCAGAATATACAAATACTACAAATAACATTCGTATATTGTACTCGTACCTCGTATGGAGGGAAAAAAAAATTACAACAAACTTCCGCCAAGATATTTGTTATATGAAGAAAATAAATGTTTACTGGTATATGTGCGAGGGCGGAGACGCACCGAGCTATATATTTATTTACATTTGAGATATTACATGTTTGGTTAGAATGAAAGCATTTTAAAAGTTCTCTGGCCGGCGGAAAAATCGTACAAATGGATGTGAAATGTTTTATCGCGAACGTTACCGCGGTAAAAAGAACCCAGCCGAGTGTGCTGAATAGACAGAAACGAAAGCGTGATAGACGGTTTAATGATATCTTCGTGATGGTTCACCTTTTTGCAAAATTCCTTCCGTATTTGCCTCTCCCCCTTCTTTCAAACGTGGGTGGGATAACCGAATCGGTATGTACAAAGCATACTGGATGGGAATCCGATGATATGAAATGGAGCACGATTCGAATGCAAACTTTGAGTTTGATTGGATTTGCAATCAAATGATACAAGTCTATGCCGAAGGATAACTTACTTTTGTGCGTAAGTTCAGACTTTATAGACGAGGTTCGACAAATCCGTATTTGGGAAATTAAATTTTTTTTTCGTGTGGTTGGGAAGAAATTTATGTCGAATGGAGATATCTTTCAGGGGTTCTAAGATCGATTTCCTGATTGGGTTGGTTTTGATTTTTGTTTGATGGGTTGTTTCGTTCATTTTGTATTTTCCTTTCAACCTTTTTTGTTTCGAGATTTATTATGAAATCGGTGAAGCGAGATTTATTGAATTTATTTCTAATTGCGAAAGATAACGTTTCTTTATAGGGGGTTTCAACTTTCAAAATTGATGGCGATTTTTCCATCCAGTAGAAAAAAAAAAAATGGATTTTGATACCACACTCGATATTTTTTACCCCAACCCTGTGATTCTGATTCGAGTCTGGAGAGGAAAATGATCTCAGAAATGAATTCAAGAAATCAAAAACCATGCAATTCGACACCCCACTTGATGATTATGAAAAATTTTGGATGAGGCACCTCCCCACCACCTCCCTCATGAACCGTTTTGGATTTCTTAATAATATGGTGTTGGATTTTGCGGTTGGAAATTCATCGATTTCGATGCTGTACTTGATATTTTTGAGAAGTTTTTGCACCTCGACTCCTCCCCTTCGCCTTGACGACTTCTGATTTATGTTTGAGGTGAAAATGGCCCTATATAGATGGATTCAAAAGCATTGTGAATACCCCTCTGGAATCATGGATCTCGTAGTCCCTAAAAACCGTATTTGGATTTTCCCAATTTTTAAATTTGATTTTGGATAAAAAAAAATTTTCATATTCTGGTAACAGACAATTCCCAGACTTCAAATATATGTTACATCCTTCGAGTCGCGAGCACAATGGAAATCTGTACCCTCCAAAGTGTGGTTTTTTTTGTCAAATTTGACGATTTTAGACACAATAATACTTCTGTAGGTGTCACGCTGGATCAAAAAATCGTAATATACATACTTGGGTTCATTTTGCATCGAATGAGCCGAAGTTTGAGGAAAACGGCTGGCTCAATAGGCTGGGTCGTGGTGGAATTTCAAAGTTTAGAAAACGTATGATTTTCTACTCTTTGATAGATTGTCAAATATCATTTCAAGAGACGAACGAAATTACTACTGAAACTTGAATTTGAGCAGTTTTAACGTATTTTGAGCCCCAAGTTTGGTCAATTTTTGAAAAATCTCAAAACATTCACACGTGACTTATGAAAGTCAAGTAGAAATTCAAAAATTTCATCTAAATTTTTTTAGGCCACTTTTGAGAGTTTTGAGTCTTAAATTGAGCTAATTTTTGAACAAAATTTCAAAAAATTAACATGTCTGATTTATGTATGAAATTATTTGATCCAAAAATCAACCGAATCAAAGGCTCCTTCGAATTTCCGGCGAAATTCTACCTCGTTTTCATTGTTCATTGTAAATTTTTTGATATTTTTCAAAAATTAATTCAATTTGAGGCTCAACATCTTCAAAAATGGCTGAAAAAGGTGATTGCCCTATGAATTCTAGAAATTGTCCCATTTCAGAAATTACTCTGTGGTAATCCCGTGATTTTTAAAAAACGTGTAGTGATAGCCTCGGTCAACTCCTCTAGATCCTAGTTCGGTCAGCTAGTTAATGCTTTCCAGATTCCTTCCTTTCAACACTCGCATTGACAAAATCACGTTGAAAAATTTTTCAACCGTTTGTCCAACTTTGAAACTAAAAGGGCTATAATTTTTTTTCAATTCTAACAAAATTAACACTATTCCAGGGATTTGAAAGTTGAAAACTAAAGTTTGTTCAGAAGACTTTTCGCCTAACATCAAAAAGGAAGGAGCTAGGGTTACTCAAAATAAATGGACTTCGAAAGATTTTTAAATTTTCTCAATTATGAATGGTCTTTGTCCCCTTTTTTTATGTTTGACAACAATCCTAATCAGTACAAAATTTATTCAGTTTTTAATGTACCATCCATTCCCATGATCAGTTCATTTTTTTAAACATTTTTTTTTCCATATCCTTCAATCAAAATTGAGAAAAAAGTCACGAATTGAAAATTTGTTCAGTTTTCAAAATACTGGTGAAAAAATTTTTAAACGTGATTTTCTCTGAAGATGCATTTGCTCCTTCAATTTTTAAGATCGGCTATTATTTTTGCCTTACCTGAAACTTTTTCAGATTTTTTTTTTTGTAAATCTGGTTTTGCTCGGACTAAATTATTATTCTTTTTGACGCTGAAATTAAAAATTTTAATGAATAGGTAAATATGGATAAAAAAAGGTTGAAAATTTTTCTTCAAAATTCATTCGTGTTAAAGGTGAAATTCCTTCAAAAAGTTTTTTTTGAGGCATTTGAAATTTTTTCATTCATAAAATCTTTTTTTCTGGTTTCGATTGGAATAAGTTGACGGATAATTTCTTCAAAACGAGTTGAAAAAATATTAAAGAGTGTGGAAGCGGATGAATGTTTTTTTTTTAAATTTGAGGGAAAAGTTCTGCAAAATTCTTTCGAAGATTTTGCTAAAATCCTGTCTGTAGATATCGAGGATTTATTGGGCACCTAAAACGTTTCAAATAATACCTCTTTAAAGCAAAAAAATTGTAAAAAATTTCAAAGAACCCCAGAAGATGACAAAAATTTTCGATGCCGGACATCCATATCCTGGATGGTAGCCATTTTAAGCGTATAAAATTTGCACCTTTAACGCCATTTTTATCTAAAATACCAACTGAGCCAAGTTAAGCGTGCTCGATCGAACGAAAATTTCCACAAATTATTCGCCACTTAGGTATAGCTGGCACCTTACCCGATATCTAGTTTTTCTAATATCAATCTCCGCTCTCGCCGAGCTCATTTTTCTCTACACGCTCGTCCGCGTATAAAAATGAATAAATAATTCACCTCGCTACCTCTCGCGTTATTGTCGACTTTCCCGACGACGCTATTTTTTCCCTTTCTCGCCTTTATTTTTTTAAAAGCTTCTCCCAAAAAAAAAACCTCCAAACGTCAAACGCGAGTCTGTTTAGTACGAACGCAAAATTGCCGGCAATTCTTTCACCAACCTATTTTCTCTACCGAAAAAGAATAACATACCCTGGGATCCCTGTCCCTATTTTTTTCTCTGCTGTGCATGGTGCGTGGTAATTTCAATTCGTCGACGAATATACGTTTCGGTTTTTAACTACGACTTTAAATTTTTAACTATATTCAGTTTGGTCGCGCGTATACGCCGTAACCGTTGAATACAAATTATAAAATAAATTCGCTGCGGAGCGCGGTCCCGTCGTCTTATTTATATTGAAAATATGTACTTCACGTAGGTATACCCAAGTACCTCTTATGTATACGCGCAATGGCACTTTATATTAATATCAAGTTTTTCAAATTACATTTCGCAACCGTATTAAATTAAACTTGATGAATGTCGTTTGGAAATATTCGCGGATTCGTTATAACATTTGTGTGGTTTGCGCAGCGTCGCGTGAATTCGACGAAATGTCTCGATGAAGTCGAGATGAGCTGAATTTTGATTGGATGACCGGGGTGGATTTTTTGTTCGAAGGTGACGTCATCGTGAAAGTTTTAGGTGATTGAATGCATGAAGTGTATTATTTTTCAGAGTGAATTCGGGAGATTGAAAGTTTTGAGGTTTGCACGTTCCAGTCTTTCAGTTCAATTTTGTAAGTAATAACGGTACGAAGGCATTTTGCTCGGGGAGGAAAGTATCTGTGAAAAAATAAACTCATATTTTCAATTTTCTCAATTCTATGATATCTACATCAATATTTTTCACCCTCCACAAAGCTCCTTTTCTGCCTCGTACGATACCTAACTAAATTATAAAGGTAGCTGCAGTGAAAACAATTGAAGTTTTTCAAAATGAATTTATTCAATTACGAAAAGAATTGGCGTTTTTGACGTCAAAAATACTTATTTTATTGTCATATCCCCCCGCTCCACAGGCTGAAATTTTAGCAGCTTAAAATTCAAAATAGTATTTTTTTTTTAGTAAAAGTTGCATGAAATTTCACCGGCTTTTTAGTGAATTTTCACTGATTTTCCAGTGATTTTTCTGACCGATTTTCTTCTGAGCTGCAATTCTGATCGTTTTCCAGTAATTTTCGATGATTTTCACTAATTTATAAAGGCGAGAGAAAATTTTCAAAAAAAAACATCAAATTTTTGAAAAATAAATATCAAGTTTTCGAAAACCAACCATCAAGTTTTCGAAAACAAACCCTCAAATTTTCAAAAAAAAAAACATCAAATTTTCGAAAAAACGTATAATTTAAAAAAAAACTATTTTTTTTTTTAAATAATAAATTTTTATTTGGATTTTTTCGCAGTCAAAATTTTGTGTATTGCATTTTTTCATAATTTTCAACTTTTCAAGTCGATTTTCTTGCCAAAAGAAGTCTCCTGGAGAAAAAGTGAATTGAACATAAATTGTAGAACATTGATTTTCCTATTGATGGTCTTAATTAGTTTTTTACTGAAAAGCTTAGCTTTCGAAATATTTTGGTTCAAGATTCAGCTTTTTTTAAAAATTAAATATATCTTGAAAACTTAGTCTTCCGAGAAAAACCTAATCGGGCTCTGAAAATTTGATGCTCTACAGTTTTTTTTCTATTCATTTTTTCTCTAGGAGGCTTCTTTTGGCCAGAGAATGGGCTTTAAAAGTTAAAAATTACACAAAAAATATAAAACAGAATTTTAACCAAAAATTCATATTATAGAAAAATTCTGACGTGAAGGAGTAAAAATGAATTTATATTTGAACTCGGCATTAAAAAGTAGGTCAGAATGACCAATCAAAATTAATTATACAGAAACACAAATTGCTGATTTGCCAGCCTTTGGTATTCCTCATTTCTACTAAAGAAAAATGTGAAAAAGCGATTCGTGATAAAAATCTATTTTCTGGGAAAACCAAGTCTGCAAAAAAATAAGAATAGAAAATGAACTGAAGAACGTAAAATTTCCTACCTATAGAATCCGATTAGTTGTTGTCTCAGAAGGCTTAGTTTTTGAGAAATTTTCAATTTAAAAAAAAAATTGAACTTTGAACCAAAATATCCCAAAAGCTATAAGTCTCTTGAGAAAAAAATAATAGTATAATACCAATGGAATTTTTCACAATTTTTTTCGTGATCAGCGTAAAAAATTCTGTAAAAAACATCCATACCTAGGTACTGAAAAATGTTGAAAAAAAATAATAACAAAAAAATGATTTCACTGTCATTTTAATAAAAAGATTTTCTTATAAAAGTTGGGTATGATTTAAGTGAAACGAATATATTTTTGACAGCTAGAAAAAAATTAGAAAAAGTATTTTAAAATGTTGAAAAAAATTCAATGCATTGACATTTTAACATTAAAAAATAATGAGAGCAAGTACAGTCGTAATTTCAGACAGAAAAATCATGTTAGTGAGATTTCGACTGAAAAAATTGAAAAATGACATTTCATGGAAAGAAAATAAGGAAGTCCAGCCCGAGCGAAACGAAAGTGGAAATTTTTATTAAAAAATAATATCGAAAAAGCATTCAAAGGCAATCTTTCGAATGAAAAATTTTAATGGAAAATGTTGAAAATTCCTCCTCTGGGAAAATTACCAAAATACTTCCTGGTTTTCTCACCATAAAATTGAAATTCTCGCCATTTTCTGGTCTTTTTTCACCGTAGATACCCCGGAGGACTGGGAATTGGCCAAGAGCGGCGTTTGAATCGTCATCGTGCTTAAAGTAGTAGAAAATTTTTCAATGGACTCGGGAGGAAATTTATACGCAAGTGATCTTGTATAGAGAGAACGTTCGGATAAGGTAAGGTGCCCAACATATTCTATTCAGGATGTTTTTTAATAAAAAGCCATTAAAGCGATATCCATTCGTACAAGGTTTTCCTCTTTCTGGTGTTACAGAAGCAGTTCTTCTGGAACCGATACATCAAAGTCGTGTTTTTTTCTCTTTCCGCCTTGCTTTTCCTTCTGCTTCTTGCCTGGCCGCCTTTTTTTTTACCATAGTAAACAACCCTTTGATATTAACTAATGTCACCAAAAATGTTTCCAATTGATTAATTGTCTTTTCTTTTGTAGCGGCGAATTTGACGTTAATCCTTGTTCGGGTAGGGCCATGTTGTACATACGACTAGCGACTTTTGAATATTACGATAAAGATATTCAAATTAACGTGAAACACATTGTTTTACGCTGATTGAGTTTTACGCTCGAAGGGACTCGATGACGCGCGAATTTACGAACGTGATTTTTTTCTCTTTTTACCCAAATCGGTCCTGCGAAGGCGGGGAATTCCGGTAGGCGAAAAATACTCCTTTTTTGTCGCGTACGCGGGCACGTTTCGACGAGTAACGTTTTGTAAAAAAAAAAGAAAAAGAGGCTTTTGTAAAAGAGCCACCGAAAAAAAAGTGACAGTAATTGATATATCACGTTAGCGAGTATATTATTGTTTACGAAATGACCTTTTTTCTGGCCGGATAAATGCAGTCGTATAATTTCTCATTTTTCCATACTTTACTGACACGTGTCCTTCTCTAACAGTCGCGGCGGATTTCTTATTTTGAGTAAACGGGCACTTTTTGACTGGAATGGGCATTTTCACAAAGGTATGGAAAATTTCCAGCAAGGAGTGCCGGATCTTGTTCGGTGTGCTGTGGATGTACTTCGTTCGTAACGAGAATACGCTCTGAGCGATGATTAAATTTACAGGGTGTTCGGTAAATAATACAAGAGTTTGTACGTCTGGATGGAAAATATGCTCGTCAGTTTTCCCATTGGGTGGTTTTGATCGATTTTTTGAGCTCATTCGGTTTAATGAGTTTGGAAGTAGAGAAAAATTTTGTACGAAAATATTGATCGCTTCGAAATCGAGAGATAACCTATCAGAATATTTCATTTTTGGGTGAAAAAGTTCCCTTTAACCCACCTTACCCCTCCCCAATTTGAATCAAAGTCTCCATGCCTACTTAAAATCCAGAGTTTGCAGGAAAATCAAAAAACAAAAATTCACGTTTTTTTAATTTCATTTTCTCAATTTTTTGCAACTGTTTTTTTAATTTTCGAAAACATTCTATTTTGGTGATTTTCCCTTCTAAAAAATGAGAAAGACTATTTTTTATGATTCAGAACAGCGAGTTGTCTAGATTGGAAAAAATAGGTTTACATAATTATTTTAAAAACGTCCGAGAAGTTCCAACGAAACGAAATTTTTTAAAGAAAAAGACGCTCAAAAACTGAAACTTTAATTCTGAAGAAATGACATTATCGATTCCTACCTCATTTGGAATCCCTGAAACTCCGTATGCCCAAGCAAAGCGGGGATCAAGATTTGAAAAAAATATGATTCTCAAGAATAAAATAATATTCTACAGTTGGAAGAGTGCAAATCTTGAAAAGCAGGCCCTCAAAGGGTAGATAAGAGTCAAATCAAAGTAAGGGATTGAAATTCATGTTCTTCAACTCTCTGAATCTATTTTTAGGACTTCTTGACATCAATTCCAAAAACCAAAAATTTAAAAATTGTCACCGATAGTTTTCAATTTTGGGCTTTTTTTGCTCATTCAACAAAATCGACTTTTTAGTTGAAAGTTGAGATGACCCCAAAAATAGTTCAAGGAGATGGAACACAGTGATACTAAATTGGGAAGTTTTCAAGTTTCGTCCGACCCTTCACTTTCTCTGAAAAGAATGGTCTTTAGGAATTGAAATTTCAAAAAAGCAGAAATGGATTTGTAAGCTACGACTTTTCAAAACAACTTTTAATATTTTTCCCCATCATTTTTAGAGCTCTTTTCAAATGTTTTTGTTATTCTTTGCTATTCAATTGAGTTTATTTCCGAGGACAAAAATTTTCCTGAAAAATGTTTTTCTGGATTAAAAACTCCGAGTGAAATTGACTCTGGAGTCGAGCCGAACGAGAGGCAATTTTCAACAAAAAAAAAAGGTGGAGGTCTAAAAGTGACTACCGGAGTATGGAGTCGAGAGTCAATTTTTTTTTTGTTGAATCCTGTTCCCTGGTCAAAGTTTTTAGAAATATTTTCCCAAAAATTGACCAAAAATGATGAGAATTACTGAGATACTTTTTCTAAACTTGACTGATAAATAATTAATACGACGAAACCTGAAAAAAAGCAAAAAAAAATTGGGAATTTTCAGTGATTTTCTGTTCAAAAATTATTCAAAAATACTTGGTTGAGTAGGTAACGTAAAAAATTCAAACTTTCACTCATTAGCACTACATTAGGTATTACAGTGCAATGTCTTTGGAAACTAAAAAAAAAAAATTCGCTCTCAATTTTTTCTAGACTTTTCTTTTAAAAAATATCCTCGATTTCATATTTCCATTAGAAAATTGAAGAAAATAGTGAGAATGCTCTTTTTTTTGCATTATGCAGTAAAACTATTCAAAATTTTTGTCATTTTCCGATCTCCTGTTAACTCGAATTTTAATATTTCCAAAGTATTTGGAACATCTACGTCTTTCAAGTTCTCTCGAACATGACAAAATTGACCATGGAACTTAACAATACTCTTAACAAGACTGGCCTCTTTCAATTCCAGGGACGAAACTCGAAACGAATAAATAAATAAAATCCAGCATAGGGGGTATATTTCGGCAACTTTCAAAGGAATCGAACTCGTATGTTTCCATTTTTTTGCCCTTTTTGACATTCGACAAATATTAAAAATCGTTTTAAATTTTCTGTATACTTTTTACCATCAACTGATTTATGTTCCACTCGGATGGCCCAAGAGTATTTACGTGTTGAGAAAAATCGTTTGAGAAAATTTTCATCCTTGGAATTTTTTTTTTCGAAGGCTTGGCGGTTTTCAGCTACATAGAAAGCTATGGAACAGCGTAAGCGCCTTTGCTCGGCATTCTTTGTGAAAAATTTTCTACAAGAATTATAATAATGTAAAAAAATGCGACCTTTTTGCGTGAAAAATATTCGCATAGGTTTATTTATAACGTAATACTTACAATATTCGATGACAATGTGGGTGAAATTTTTGCCAACAAATCTTCCAAAGCGTGCGGTAAACTTTTGTCGTATTTTTCTTTATGAGGTGTGGTACTTTAAACGAAGCCGAACACAGAAAAAAACCCAGCAAAGAGGTTTTTTATTCGTATAACGATGTCCTTCGTCGTATTATATAAGAATACCAAAAATACTTGGAAAATGTTGCGATTAAATGGCCAACTTTGTGAAAAGATTTTCTCTAATAAGTATAATCTTGTAGAAAAATACTCGAAAGTATACGTTTTAGGAATTTTGAAAAATATACTGCTTCGATTGATGTACTAAGTACCAAGTAAACATCGTGGGCGGATTTTTCCCCCTTATTTTGTGGCAAAATAGAGAAAAAAAGGTACTTTTGAAGCAGCATTTTACTATTATTATTATATAAAGCGTATTCTTTCATTATGCTTATTTTCTTCTATTACCGACGCATAAATATAAAGAGTTTTTTTTTCTCTAAATTAATTTTTAAATAGAATAACGATGTAGCGAATTCGGCTGCGAATTTTTTTTCACTCTAACGTGAAATTATTTCTATGATTTTCTGTATTCGTCGACGTTAATTTGATATTTTAAAATAATGAGACCAGAGAACATCAAAACAAGAGAAGTTCGAGAGGAAAGAAAACAGAAAAAATGAGAGAACGAGGCAATCTGGAAACGTAACGCGACGGTTACGCTTTTAGCGAATTTTCTCGCACGAATGATTTAATAAAAAGTGAAAATTTACGTGGCTGACGAAAAAAATCACACGATTGTTTTTTTTCTCGCAATAATTTTCCGAAATGTTTCCCACCTACAGAAATTGGGTTTGAGGAAAATGGCGTCTGGGTATCTCTCCGAGGTAATTTTTATTTCATTCGGGTATATTGATGACCTCGTTAAACGGTATTTAGATAATTGAAGCGGAATGAGGATGCATTCCCAAGGTATACTCGGTAAGTTTGGCGAGGTAAATCAAAGTCGACCGCCGGCACCGATTTACAATTCAATCTAAAGTTTCTAATCGGCGTAAAAATATACCAAAGTACCCAAGTTGAGCTGTTCCAATTGATAATCTCAAAGTTGTCTTCGTCTATGTGTAAGCTCCTTTATGTCGTTGCTTTTCCGCGTCGCGTTCGTCGACTGTATTTAAATTTGATTCTTGCCACTTTGAGCGTTCGAATTGACGGACAACTTTGCGTCGTATTTGAAGAAGCATCCCGTCGATTCGTTCTTTATACATCCTGTTTACCGTGTTTTTGGGTAAATAAATTCGCTAAAGGCCGAAAACGTAGAATTTTTGGTTCGATATGGTAACAGTTTGTTTGAGGTAATGGACGAAGGCAATAATCGAACTGTACTGAATGTGATTGGCGGATGGAAAGGATGATACGGCCGCAATCCGAAGAAGGAAAATCGATAGATTCGACCCAACACACGTGTGTTATTTGTCGCAGGTACCACAATAAAAAGGGATAGACTGAGAACCTCAATGTCAGTCGGTTTTGAGGTTTTGTGTGCTCCGGCTTCTTCCAATTACTCGTTTTATAACGAAATGAAGTTCTTCGTGGGTAGAAAAGGATGAAAGACGAATTCGTTTACCTGCTTGCGAAAATTATGTGAAAAAAGTAATGTTACCATTAGAATGAAGTGGAAACAAATTATGAATTTTTATGAAAATTTATGAGGTAGCCGACTTTGAAAGAGGATAACTCCAATTTTTGATTCTCTCAGCTAAGAATCAAACGGAGCCAGACAACTGAGGAGTGTCATTTCAAAACGCAACATCTCTGAAAACCTGATTTTTGGGAAATCGCAAAAAAACTGTCATTCAAAATTGGGTGGGGGGTTTTGGCTCGGGGCGGTCTCATTGGAAAGCTTAGGACTCCAGCTATATGTTTTGGGGTCATTTCGCACCTGTATCTCAAGGAGGGTTGGAGGGGGGGGGGGCAAAACAAAAAAGATGTTGCGTTTTGATATGAAACAAATTTTTTGTTGCGTTTTGATATGAAACAATTTTTTTGTTGCGTTTTGAAATGAAATTCCTCAACTTCAAAATAGGATTAATTTGAAACAAAACCTTTTCCACTTTTAGGCAATGCCAGTTAGGAATAGTGATTTTCAATTTTTTTTCGAAATTTGATAGGCTTATGTCAAAAACTGTTATGAAATAAATTCAAAAAATGCGATAAAATTTTGAATTTTTTGACCAATATTTTTGTCTCTCCCCCCCCCCTCAAAAAACTAGAAGTTTCAAAATTTAAATTTTTCATAAAATTGTTTCGATTCAAATTCATTTCTAAATTATCTTCAGAAATATCAGCAAACTTGAATTATATTACAAAATCCGTAAATTTTTGTATTTTTTTTTATTCGACCAAGAGTTACATTTTTATTATTTTAATCGAACAAGACGCCGCCGCCGAAATTCAGGAAGAAAGACATGACTTTGTCGAATTTCGAAGCATTGCCGCCTTTTTTATTTTTTTCCCATTTCCTTCATCCTTCAACTTAATTTTATTCTTCTAATAAACGTAAATTTTTCAAATAATAAATTTCCTGGATGTTTATAGTTCGGTTTCGCTAGTTAAAATTAGTGGGGGGGGGGGTGAGGGGGGTGAGAGAGAAATCAGATTTTTTCTCGGATCTGTGAAAAGACATGAAAAAACGTCAGCATTCGAACACAGGAAAAATCAGCAAAATGTTTGGATTTTTAGCGAATTTTCGTTGATTTTTCAACGAATGAATTTCACCGATTTTTTAAGCAAATTTTATATATTTTACTGACTTTTTAGTGAATTTTTTCTGAATATCTAGCAATTTTTTCATTGTTTACATTCAGTGGTAAATTCATTGTTGTGCGACGATTTTATTGGTTTTCAGAGATTTTCAAGAATTTTTCAATAATTTACAAATGAGAGAGCAATTTTCAATCTTCATCTGAATTCCAGCACTATTGATCTACTTTCAAATTTTTTTATTGGTGGTGGAGGGGTCTAAAATTATAGATTCGGACCGACAAGGGCCAATTTTGGAAAATTGTGTGCTTTAATCAATAATAAAACAGATCACCAACGTGTTGAAGTTCATATTATATAGACTATTTTTTTGACTTTTCCTTAGTGCTGGGAAAATTCCAAAATTTTCTGGAGACATCTAAAAGTTCTTTAAAACAGCTTCCAATCAATTCGAGGGGTCAAAAATAGGGTGTTATCAAATTTCAACTTTTTTTGTTGATTAGATCAAATTTTTGTATTTTGCAGGGCGGTGAGGTAATTTTGAAATTTCAAAAATTCGCCAAAATTTGAGGTATGAACTTTAGCATCCGAACTTTCGATTATGGAGTTGTATTGTTTCAGCTCAAAATTAACTACCGAAGTGCCAATAGGGATACCTACCCTTTACCTCTCTCGTAGGACTAATTCGACTTGAAAAATTTGTTTTTGCACATGAAACTGCAATGCAGAACTTTTCTTACCAATTTTTCTGTTTTATTGAGGGGGAGGGGGGTTCACCTTCGAGAAAAAATTGGAAAATTACAATTCACCAATTATCTCGACGTTTTTCAGTAACATCATTAGAAAACTTTTTTCAACGATTATCCCCTCTCACTCGACCATTTTTACGTGCACCCAAAAACCTCGACAAGTTGCAAAACTTGGGTAAATTTTTCCTCCATTGCACGAGTGAATTAGGCACATTCTCTCTAAAATTCCTACTCCATTTGTCTCTCATCGGATAAAATTTTCCACCGGTGAAAATTTTCAAAACTAATCAATTATCCTTGTCTGTTCGGCCTTTGAGTAACTAAATTAGAAGGTTAAATCGCATTACGAAGTTTGAAATTATTCCTCGGCTCGTGCTTTGTGTTCTCATCAGATCGTCGAAAAAGCCAAAACCAATCTTGGTCTCGATAAGTCGAATAAATTTCAGCACTCAACAAAAAAGATGGAAGAGGGAAGAGAAAAATTTATCGTGACAAAAAATTCGACCAAGTTGAAAAATTTAGACAAGCCGAATAAAATTTTGCGACGGTACGTTGCACGGTTTGGAAAGGAAACACATGTATGGGGAAGGGTAAAAAATGGCGCGTGCCTCGGGTGACGTGCAACTTTTTTTCGGCATCTAAGCAGATTACATTGTGCTCGGCGATAATGATACAGGAGGTTTAATATTAGAGGCGAACTTTCCATCGGCGAAAATGCGACCCTAATTAAGGCGAGTGAAAAGAAGAAGAGCCGAGAGAAATTTTCATTAAATAGATTACGCGGTTTTCTTATAGTCGGTGGTCTTTTGGATGCTTGGCGGAGCTTTACGAGGCCGGTTAGGCGGTCGCAGTCGCGATTTTCGTTACTGTCTCCTTTTCTCTTTTTAGACTAAAGAGCTTTTCAAGTTTTATCTTTGCTTAAACGTTACATCAACGTTTTTCGCCTAACAACAGCTAATTAACTGGCGAAGGCGGTGTATACGCCACTACGGTACCGTCGCTACTGCAGCGGCCATAGCTCGGGCGCGTCGGGGGCACAAAGCAGGATGAAGTTCGATGGTGAAATATTGATGGATTTTTCGAAAATTAGAATGAGATTCGCGTTGACGAGGGTTCGCGATAAAGTTGAGGCCATTGTTGGCGGCTGGAGGGGGGCAGGGCGCCGGGGTAGGGTTCTTTTTTGTTGAAAGCAAATTGAAATGGGTTTCGTTTGTGCAAGGCGCGCGTACTACAGTCGTACACCGCGCCGCCGACGATAAATAGAAGAAAAACGACAAAATGAGAGAAGCCGAGCCAGATATGCCTTTTTCCAAACGTTTACGCTATTTTTCGTTTACACAATTTTAATTCCTGTGTACAAAACAGAACGCTTGAGACCGTACGAGGCGTCGACGTCTCCAACGAAGCGACTTTTCACACGCAGAACTCGAATGGGTCTCGGCTCGGTCTCTGGGGCTGTATCTGTATATGTATTATGTACTTCTCACTATACGTATATTATAAATTATCCATTCGGTGTGTTATTATTGTTGGCGCGACGAAAATATAAAACACCCCGGAGATTCAGCCGTTTCGCCAACTTAGCCCGATTCTAATTAATATGTGATTTTGGGTAAAGTCTTGACGGCGTCGGTCGCGAATACGACTGCTATGCCGGATGCTGAAATAAGAAAGTGCTCTAATAGACGTTTCCTTTTCGTATAACGTGTAAGTATATTTCTTCCACAGCCAAGGGTTATGGAACTTTACACCAGAGAAGGTTGGAATTGTAGTTGGAAATAATTTCAGTCTGGAAGTAGAATTCACGAACAGGGTGCCTCGAGATGCATTATGGTTCCGGATTACTACGTATTTGCTTGCATTGTGTAGGCAATTTTGGTACTGGATGATATTTTTTACAGAAGGGATAATTCGCCATTGAGTTGAATAAATTCAGTCGAAATGTATCTCGAGAGGTGCGAAAATGGAATTTCGCATTTTTGTGCAACAAAAACGGAAGTCTAACGGGTTAACTTTTCAACCCTTCGATTTATTTTTCAACTAAACTGCCTTCTTTTTTTGAATGAATTGAATGAACAGATGGGAACCCTATAATTTTTTCCAGGTCGAATTTTTTGCTGATTGTAGTTTAGAAAAGAGAGTTTTTCAGGAATTTTCAAGGTGTCTACTGGATCTGAAAAATGAGAATTTTTGGTGTTTTTTGGATTTTTCAAATCAATTTCAGGCGATTTTTCTCGATTTTTAATTTGTTCAAAAAAAGGCCTCCTTTTACATTCCTTTCTAATTAAAAATTCAAGCAGGTATCGGGGATTGGAGCGAAATTCTGCAAAAAATAGTAACTTGAGAAAGCTTTTTTCGAGCAAAAAATCCACCATTTTTCATCATCGATTTGAAAAAATTCAACCTCCTTTCTTCCCCCTCCCCCCATCCAATTTATAAAATGCTTGACTTTCACAAAAAATTTTTTTTTTCAATTTTTGAAAACAAAAAAACGTCCGTAAATGAATGAAACATACTCGCTGAACTTGAATGAGTCAAAATTTGAAGATGGATTCATCGAAAGAGACAGAATCATGTCTATTCACTGATTTCACTTTATGTCAATCTGTGAAAAATTACGGATTCAAAAATGAAAATTCACCGAATGAATCAGTAAATTTTTTTTACCGATTTCTACAGTGATATGATTCTGTTGATTTCATCAGTCAATGTTGGCATTGTTGACTGATTCAGATCAAGAGATTGATCTGTTTTTATTTCACATTATATCCAAAATCACTAATATGTATTTACAATTCATTTCCCCACCCCCCCCCAAAAAAAACAACACATGGATCCAAAATTCATGAATCTTACGCAAGCCCATAGTGATAAGAAAGAGCAAAAATTTTGACAAAAAAAAAGTTTAAAAGTTGGAAATTCTCATTAAAATTTTCAAGAACGCAACCAACAATTTTGAATTCTCTTTTATTCTCCCTTTTTTTTCAACGTCGTGGTCATAGCATCATGGCTCATGGTATTCCTTTCCTATCACAGATAATTATGAGGTACGGTTCCAAAAAAAATTAGCTTTAATTTTTTTAAAAAAAGGAGTGTGATTTACCTCCCACAATAGAAAGGGAAAATTTTCTTGAAAAAATCATAATTTTTGGAACAAAGACATGCATTAAAATATCAATTTTTTTTTTTAGAATTTTTGCTCTGTATGTTTTTTTGTTCGCTTTGCCAGCAGATATCATGATCATGAGTTTATTTTACTCGTTTTCCATAAAATTTTGGATTTGAGAAATTTTGCATTGAAAATTTTGGTTTCAAAATTATTTCAAACTTTTTTTGTAATACCAACAAGAATATTACATTTGGGTCACCACAGAAAGTGATGTCTGAAATTTTATCTATGGGTAATTTTCAGAGCATTTTAGCACTGATCACTAGAAAAACGTTGAACAAATTTCAGCACCTTAGGATTTTTCACAATTGAATTTTCTGTTTATTTTTTTTTTTTTCAACTTTTCGATTACCTATGATATGATAATTTACTTAAGTCGATGCCTGAGCAAAAAAAGAGGTTCTGCGAAAAAAACAAATGAGACATGAAATTTTCTTTTTGTGAAGTTCATTTTTAATCAATTTAGCAAAGTTTATGAATTATTTCAGCCAATAGTTCAGTTCAACTTCCATTTTTCAATATTTTTCATTGAAAATACTTGAAAAATTGATCTCCCTAAGAAAAAAAAAAAAACTTATCATAGACTTCAGTGGTAGGAAATGTCATGTTTCACAATTTTAATTCTACACAATTTTTTCGCACGACCTTTTCTGAGCTTATAAAATTGCTGAAATGACTCAAAGGCGTAAAAAATTTTCAGCAAAAAAATTTTAATTGATAGTAACTCCGATACGATGAAAAAAAAAACTGAAATAATAAATTTTTAAACTTAGCACAAAAAAGGTAGGTAGGCCAAATTATCTGCTCGAACAGAATACTGAGGAAAATTTTTTAAATTGCAGGCTAGTGATAATTTATTCGTAAAAATCAAGGCTTCAAAGAAAAATGTGAGTAGAAAATGAATTTCAGAGCATGAAATTTCCTTTCTATGAAGTTCAATTGGGTTTCTTTACCAGGCCTTGCTTTTTGAGATGTTTTCAATGGAAGGTACAAATGGAACATTGAACTTTCCAAAAATGCTTGTATTTAGAAAACTAAGCTTTGTGGAAAAAAACGAAATTTTCAGAAGGAGATTTTATGCTTCACAATTTATATTCCATTCAATTTTTTTTCGTAAGACCGTTCCTTTGCCCAGAAAATGATCTTTGAAAGTCAAAAATTACGAAAAAGTGTAAAACTCATTTTCAATAAAAAATTCAGTACGTATTTTTGAAAAATCCTGACCAAATGAAAGAAAACTGAAATTATGTTCGAATTCGTCACTAAAAAATATGCCAAAATCATCATTTATTAATGTCGATTAGTGATTACTGATTACCCAGAAAAATTTCCGAAAAATGAAATTGAAGGCTGGTGTAGTTTTATGTTTTTTTTTCAAGCCATAAAAAAATTTCATCACCTTTCATCCTATCACGTTAAAAAAAATTCATCAATTATTCAACCGTTGCGAAAATTTTCGCTCCATTTTCATAGGTAATATTCAGAATATTTATCCAACACCATCCCCTCGATTCCCTGCTTTCTTGAAGCTAACGCTGAATCTAACGATATAATTACAAATTGCACGATAGATGGGTCAATATGGACATATTTCAGCGAAAACGAAGTCTCTGGTATGTTTCAGAAACACACATTACGCAAGCTGGTATTATCGAAGACCCCGAAATAAGTTTAATTCACGGTCCGTACAACTTTATCGTAGAGAAACTTCGCAACACTATTTAAAAAATTCGTACAGTTTACACCTGTCGCAACTTTGTTGTAAAATATATAATTAAGCTAACACACTGAGGAGGAAAAGTAGACGAAATTAAGCATAGGTTTTTATACGAGGAAACTTTTTTCCAACCCAACGGTGACTTTTCCAACGACAATGAAATTTTCTAAAAGAACGTGTAAAAAGCACCAGAAAATTTTCAGAAGTAACTCAAGTTCAGGTTTATCTTTTTTTTTTAGCAAATGACGAAATAATCTGAATTCAACCATTTTTAAATTTATACAAAACCATCGAGGAAATTTGATTGAGAATTTCAAATTTTTATACTCGTAAGACACGAATTAATTATTTTCTGTCTTAACAGATTACCTCGTTCAAGACTACATTGTTTTTTTTTTAGAATTCTTTATTAAAAATTTGCATCACTTATTCAACAGTTTCAAGAACTTATAGAGAATTTTTGTAAAACGTTTGGCCAATTTTACGAAATTTCACTTTCTTTGATACTTTAGTTAATTCAACAATGGGTTTTATTTAACTATTGCTGAATAAAAGAAAATTCGAGACTTTTCATTTCACTAAATTTTAGTCGAATTTTTCAACAATCTGGAATACTACACGATTATGACGATGAAAATAATTATGCATTTTCTGAGTTTTTCAATTATTTTTCAAAAAAAAAAAAAATACAAAATACAAAATTTCAAACAATTTTGATTTTACTTGTGTTTTTTTTACAATTTTTACGACAACTTGGAAAACATTTTTGCACGTTATTTTTTCCTAAAATTTTTCCAAGACCTTCGGTGAGATGTTTTCATTACATTTATTTTCTGCAAAGTTGTCGGCATTTTTATCCAGGGTGTCTAACAAACTTTCAAAACCCCAAAACAGGACCTTTAAAAAATCGGTACTAATTTAATGAATTTTGTCTCCCCCCCCCCCCAATTCAAGAATAAGGAAGATTCATTGAAAAGAAAAAATATGCAGAAGCGAGGCGAAAATTTTTGAAAAAAGGGCACTCAGAATCTGCAGTTTCTTCATTAGGTAAAATTCCTACTTATTTACAAATGAAGAAAAAATTTCCTTTTTTTTTTTTATAAAGTTCCCATTTTTTTCAAAAAGTTGAAAACTTCAACTGATAATGTTGAGGACATATTGAAAATTCATCCATTTTTGAGGGTGGGGGAGGGGAGAGAAAAAGTGAAGGAAAATCAATTCGTAAAAATTGTGAACACCCTGTATAATTTTATTCAACGCTAGTTTTGTGCTTTACTTGTTAACTCCCCCGACCCTTACCCCTGCGTCGGAATCATTTCCATGGCGAGTACAACACAAGTATTTTCCCCCAGTACAAGCACGCGACTGCGATTCTTTTTCGATAGTAATTTTTTTTAATTGTTCAAATACTCCGTAAGTACTCTCGTGTAGTATTTTCAAACGTAGGTATGCAGGATAGTTTTTTTGATGATTCGTCAAATCGCGTGTCCTTTGTGGAATCACCGCGATGACGATACGCTGGAAATTCGTGTTCAAAACCATTCTAATAATTTCTCCAGTTGATATCGTAAATTATTCGTATGCAAGGAAAACGTTTCGGTTTTTTCCATTCTTCTCGTTTGTCGTTTTAAACGTTTTATTATTTTCTTATCGTCGTAAAAATGAGCAAAACCGAAAACCTCCCGGAGCCCGGATACCGCCATTTAAATAGCGCGTCGATGGTACCTGCTCGTAGGGCGGTATTTCGACGCAGTTGTACATTATTATATCAATACGCCTCCATAAATCTTACTCATACTCGAGCGTAATTTATTCCTCCTAAGTAAATATTTACACATACCGAACTAGCTACCATTATCCTGCACGTTTATACATATTAAACCGATGACGTCATAAGGTCTTTTATCAATATAATATGCTGATAAGTAGCTATGCTGGAATACACATTATCATGTCGGGGTAAATTAAAAATTATATAGAGCAGAAATTGAAACCGACATACGATAACTGGGCGATGAGTGATCGGTCATCTTCATCGTCAGATGCGTGAAAATGTACACCACGATGTAGGTTACGAGGTATTTCGTAAACATTTTCCTCGATCGGTGGAAAATTTCCATTCGGAGTCTGGTTACTTGTTGGGAAAGTTGGAAATATCGGTGTTAAATGAGTTTCGGAGTGTTGGCGAATTTTATGGGTGGCTGGAGAGAGCGAATGGAAAATGGGGAGGTGAATTTCGGTTCCTAAATTGAATGTTTTTTTCCTTTCATTTCGAAACACGAAGGCGGATTGGAATTGGAGAATGTGTATGGATATGGCAATTAATAGTTTGGCTGAAGTTTTTTCATCAAAAGCGGTCGACTGAATTTTCTATTCGGGGATTTTTTTTGATTTCTCGAAATGAGGTGATGGAGTATTATCGTTTTATGAAAATGAGTATACAGGGGTGCGGTAAAGGCATATTTTTGACTAGTAACTCGTCGTTGATTTTTTTGGGGGGGAGGGAGAGGGTTATTAAATTACAAATAATAAAAATGAAAATATACCTTATTTGAAAAAATCTCATTGAAAAAGATTCCTCCACCCACCCATCCCCCACAATAATCAGAGAGACCACCAATAAGTTTTGGAAAAAAATCACCCTCGCTTAGCTCAGGTATGAGCAAAATCAGTAATCACCCTTAAATGTTAGAAACTATAAGATGATTATGCAAAAAAAATGGCTTCTTTCTAATTTTTCAAATTTATTAAATACCAATTTTGCACCCTTCAAAGAAAGCTTTCGACGTTACTGCTGGAATTTAATAGATACTCATCTATATTTTTAGTTTTCGAAGTCAAAATAATTCGTACCTATATAGAAGTTTTTTGTTCTAAAATTTGTTTCAAAAAAAAATCAGAAAATTGATAAAAATGGCAGGAGGGCGTGCTTGGAATTTTTTTTTTTGGGGGGGGAGATGGGATGCTTGGAAATTTTTGGGCATTCGTTGTTGAATCAGGGGGTTCACCACAACCCTGCATGCACCTTGAAAAAAGTGAGAACTGAAAATCGAATTTAACAGGATTGAATTCTTATATGAAAAAAATGATTCTTCATTTTTCAGTAATGAATTCCACAAATTTTATGAGTAGTTTTTTGTACTAAAATTCTCACTTATTTCAAAATATATACATACGAGTGTATAATGAATAAAATTGTTATTCAGGATCGATATACTTTGAAAATTAATTTTTTTTATACTCGTACATACCTCGTAAAAAAAACAAAAAAAGTTTTTCGAAAACCCTTTTATCTGGAATTAATTTCTTATGAACAAATTATACGCTTGAATAAGGGGTAAATTTGGCTCCAGGCGCTTTTGGGCTCCTAAACACCTAAAGTGGTATAATCGACTGGAAAAAATGTTTCATAAAAATTTGGACCCCTACCCCTTCCCTTCCCTTTCCTTCCGGAATTAGATTTTATTACACCATTTTCAAGAAATTTCCATTTCAACGGAAGTGAGGGGAATTTTCTATTTCTTCGTTCTCCGGCATAAACTTACACATTAATTTATTATTTTTTTTTTATCGAAAATGAAACATATTCAAGACCATTAAATGCATGAATATATAAATAAGAGTGAAATAATGTAAGCTGTGGAGGGGGGAGGGGGAGGAGAAGTGATATGTGAGATACGACCAAATAAAAAAAAAATCCCATATTCGAGTTCAGCAGGTCAAAATACCTCGATTGACACCATTTTTGAAATTTTTTCATAAGGTCTCAAAAATTCCTTTTTTTTTTTAATAGGTACATAGGCAGACCCTTAATGACTGAGAGTAACGTCACTACGCGCGCGCTATGCGTCGTATGAAAAAACTTTTTTTTGGCGCTTAAAGTTCAACTAATTAGCTATCCAGGGAGATGTGAACGAACTTTCTAAGTCCATTTTTGACCGAACTATGAACTTTTTAAACACACTACATCGCGTTGACCCTCTAGGTTTTTTAAATTCTTGCTGGAAGTACTGCATTGAGACATACAGGAAAATTTTTTACGCCATTTCAAAGGTGAAACTTGAAGCTATCCAATGGCTTGAAAACGAACTTTCTAGCTCCACTTGCGGCTGAGATATCACCTTTCAAAGTTCAACCTTTCCGCAAAAATTACGCATCTTTTTCAACAAAACTACTACCGAACTTGAAAAACTTGAATACGCGCCACCATTCGTAGGGGTGGGTGGAGATGTGCGGGTGTTTCCACTAGGTATACCGTTACCTCCCACCACTGGAAACCGGTCACGCGTATTCGCGAGGTTTAGGTTTGGTGGTAGTTTTGTTGAAAAAGATGCGTAATTTTTGCGAAAAGGTTGAACTTTGAAAGGTGATATCTCAGCCGCGAGTGGAGCTAGAAAGTTCGTTTTCAAGCCATTGGATAGCTTCAAGTTTCACCTTTAAAATAGCGTAAAAAATTTTCCTGTATGTCTCAATACAGTCCTTCCAGCGGGAATTTAAAAAACCTAGAGGGTCAACGCGATGTAGTGTGTTTAAAAAGTTCATAGTTCGGTCAAAAATGGACTTAGAAAGTTTGTTCACATCTCCCTGGATAGTTAATTAGTTGAACTTCAAGCGCCAAAAAAAAGTTTTTTCATACGACGCATAGTGCGCGCGTAGTGACGTTACTCTCAGTCATTAAGGGTCTGCCTATGTAATTGAAAAATCAGCGGAAACAGTAACTAAGTAAATTTTGAAACTTTAAAGCAAAACGATTGCAAAAAGGATGATTATCGGGGAATTTTGACCTGCTGAATACGAATATGGTATTGGTATTTTCATTTGGTCGTTTCTTTCTGTATAAAACACTAAAAATTTGAAAAATTTGCAAAAATTGCAAAATTTCTGTAAGATTTTTCACAATTTTCGACCCTTAGTTCAAAGAAATGGCCAAATAAATCGAATACACATCGAAATTTGACATAAAAAACCCTTTTTCAAGTAATTTTTTCAGAGTGGTCGCTCCCCGCTTATAATGGTGTTTTTTACGATTAAAAACTTCAAATAGCTGAAAAAATATGAAAAAGTGTATCAAAATTATTGAAAAAATTATCATTAATACACCTCTCTGAGATGTAACTTTGAGCCAAAGAATAGAAAATTTCCATTACTTTCGTTGAAATTTAAAATTCTTGAAAATATGATGCAATGAAATGACCATAACTTCGAAAAGGAGGGGGATAAGGGTCCAAAATTTCGTGGAATTTTTTTTTCCAGTCAATAGACACCACTTGAGGTGTTTAGGAGCCCAAAAGCGCCTGGAGCCAAATTCATCCTCACCTGCGATTTTAAGAAAAATTTAAGAATATATATTTGAGGAATTTCTATAACGAAAGGCCAACGTAAGACATCGATCTATGTTTAGTACTTGATTTTTATCATAAGTATGAATTTTTGAGTGTTACAACTACAACTCAAAATTTCGAGATAAGTAATATTATTTTTACGACCTTGTGTATTAAAGGAAACCCGAAAGCTTAACAAAAGAATTTTATTTGGTCGAAAACCTCTTAATTTAATGGACGAAGAAATGAATTGAAAATCAAATATCAATTGAGGAGTTCAAATCCAAAACCCTCTCCTTCCCCTTCCCGGCTCCAGCCACAAGTTTTCAAATGGCAGTAAATTTTCTTCATTTCCACGTTGATATGAGAACATGATAGATTTTTCACCATAAGTCACTAAAATTACTTTTTTTGTTTCCTCGCTTCTTGCAATTCCTAGGATAAGACTTTGCTGAAAAATCGACAACGAAAAGTAATGTATGAAGATTACAATATTTCAATTACATACCACCTTTCTTCAAAACATTTTCACAGACCAATGACATGCTTTTCTCAATTATCTCGACATCACTTTTCTGCTGATAGATCACTCAGCAGGAATTGGATTCTTCTATTTCACAAAAAGTCACGTCCATTAAAAAATGAAAGAATTTGGCTCTAACACAGCGAGGGCCTTTTTATTCGCAATTTAATGATAAAATGAGCACAGAAAAATTTTCCAGAAGATTCAGCATGGTGAAAAATGTCAGGTTCTTTCCAAAGTTTTCCAGAAAATGGACACCCTGTTATAAAAAGACTTCCAAGAGGTTTGCGATATGGACTGGAAGAAGAAAAAAAACACGGTAGTGGGGCACGGTGGCGGTTCGAAATCAAACACCAATTTGTCACGGAATTACTACAGCGAAACCGAAGCTGAAGGTAAAATGGGATAACGCGTGCAACGTTGTCAGACAATTGATTAATAACATCGGACGATATCAAATGAACGAGTAGGTTAATATTTCATTTTATTTAACGTGCATATTGCCGCGTTTCAATTACGCCGAAATAAACCTTTAGACGTTTGCGGAACTCGGTTCGATAATTCCGACGTCGTCGTGGCACAACGTATTCGCGCTGCGACCAAATAAGCCAAAAGGGAGGTGATTATTAATAAATTTTATACGCGGTTGTAAAACAAGCGCTGCGCTGCGAGACGCGGCGCGTTTAATTATATTGCGGATGACGACGCCGAGCTCGGCTATGGCCATCGGAAACGTGTGTAAAGGAAATCGCATTATATAGTCCGGAGCAGCAGGAGCATACGCGGACGACCAAGATCCGATCATCTCAGCCGGGGAATTTGCCAGCGAAGAGATGTTGACATTGCGGTTTTTAACGACATTCGAAACTGTCACCGTGTTTACCGCGGGATTCTATAATATTGGCGTTTAATGGAATTTGATCGGTTGCCGTCGTCGTCGTTTAACCTTAAGGCTAATGATATTGGATGTCTTTTTGGAAGCACGCTTTTGAGAAGACTTAATTATGGCGTCGGTTTAGTTAGCTATCATCTTGTGACTCACTTTCATGCAAAATTCGTCCCTATCGGCGGGCTCGATTCGGTCGATCAGGAAATAATGAAATTTATTTTCTTCTAATTCGATACCGTAGGTAAACACGAAGAAAAATCAATCACCGCTGTCTATACAGCGAGACGTGTAAATGTCCGAAATTTAACGTCGTTTAATCAGTCTCTCCGCTTTTTTTACCCGAATGTGTTCGAAGAGGGTTTTTTTCGTCGTGGTTACGCGGTGGCGGATTTCGAGGGTGAAATTGAATGGATTTTTGGAAGGTGAAAAACCAGCCGAAGATGGGGAATTATCGAAATTCCACGAATGTTAGGTATCTACAGGGTGGTTGAAAAATTTTCTGGCAGTGAATGAAGCTGCGAAGGATTCTACAAGTGAGTTGAAAATACTGATGGTGAATATGATTTGGTAGACGCTTTTTTCTTTTCAGAAGATATTGAATGCATTTTTCACTGGTTGTGGTTACACATCATTCAAAAAATATAAGCTTCTTTAAAAAATTTCTTATGGTAATTTCTAAAAAAAAGATATCAAGATCCAGAACCTCGAAAGTTTTGATGCAAATTTTTTATAAGGTCTCAAAAATTTGGAGGGGAAAATTTTACGAAACAGCGAAGTTTCTTTGGTATCGACAACACTACCACTCAATCTTGCTCCACCTTTCCAGATATTTCAAGTGAGGCGTTGATGTTGTTCCTTGCCAAACTACATGTAGACACTAGGAAACCTCTCATTCAGATCAACACAGGACAAAAAGGAACAATTCTTCCCTAAATTTCAAAAAAGGTTTGTATCCTGGAATTATTGGTCACCCTGTACTAGTAATATGCAGCTGGGGTTCCAGATTGAACTTGACTTTTGATGAAAATTGATGAAATAGTTCACTTTTGAGAGACTTTCTAACAAAATTTTTGAGCCCCCAATGCACTCTCTTGTTTATAAATCAGTGAAAATAATCGAAAATCACTGAGAAACAATCAGAATTGCAGCACAGTAGAAAATCAGTAAAAAAATTAGTTAGTGAAAATAAAACAGTAAGAAAAATCGCTGGAAAAGCAGTGAAAATTCACTGAAGTCAGTGAAATTTGTGAATTTAGCTGGAAAATCAATGAAAAGTTTATGAAAAACAGTGAATTTTGGTGGTTTTTTCTGTGCTGCGATTTAGATTGTGCATCAGTGACTTTTCGCAGTTTTCACTGAGAGATTTCGAGGTCAATTTCAAAGAAACATAGTTTCGGCCACTTTTGGACAGTATTAAATACCTATATCCACTCTTCACATCCTAGAAATCTATATAGTTTGAAATTTCTACATTTTCACAAATTACTGACCTCGAAATTTAATGCAAATTTTTGCCCTCTACAAGGTTAAAAGTTGCAGACCGTGAATTCTGAGATTTTTTGGTTGTCAAGAATAAATTTTGGACTTCAGCAATTTTTATTTAAATTTGAGTGCTCATTCGATACAATGAAGTGATTAAAAAAATTTCGACGTTAATCTACCAGCTAGTTAATTTTTCAAATCACCAAAATTACTTTTCAAGTCAGAAGTCACATATTTTTAATGCTATTGAATGAGCAACTCAAATTAAACTGAAATTGTGTGGGAAAATCGTGATACAATTGTAGAAACTGTATGGAGTTTTCCCCCTCAAATTCTATTAAAATTCATTTTTGGGACTCAGAAAAATATTTGGAATAATTTTTATTTGTTCGATATTACCTACTAAGCAAATTCACTTCAGTCAAAACAAAAATAAAAAATAACGCACAAAATTCACGACTTGCAATTTTCTAACACCCTACTAGAGCAATTTCAATGATTCAGAGAGGTTTAGAAACTCAAATCGCAACTTTCAAACAGGTTCGAGGTTCCTAATGGATACTTAAAACTGATCGAATTTGATTAAACACGGGTGTTTTTTTTCTCGAAAATTACCTAAATTGAGACCACACAACTCCATCATTCGTTGGGCTCGAGGACTAAATTTTTTTGGGGAGGTCCTCTATTAGAGTGAATATGTATCAATAATTTTCGTCAAAATCCGACGTATTACGTTTCGCCAAAATTTACCTACCGTATTAAATATCCATGAGAAAAATTGGGATATGGAGAAAATTTTAGAAAATCGATCCAAGAAGAGTAAAATTAAACAAAGAGATAATGTAAGCATGGCAATAAGTCCTCCTTCAATTTGAACGAAGCTGCGATTTCAAGATAGAGGATGTCTTGAAAACTCGACAATCAAAACTTCAGCAGCCAATAGTTAATGATCCGGTTTTTTGTGAATTTTTGAAAAAACAAACTTATTTTAGGTCCCTGACAAACACAGATTTCCTCGAATTTGATAATTTCTAGGTTTTCTGGAGCCTTCCGTGAATTTCGGATTTTTACAGGGAGTAATTCTGAATTCTCGATTTTAAAAGAATGCATTCAAATTAACTCGGACAGTTGAAAATTGAGTTTTTTCGTTTTCTTTCGACTATTTATACAGGGAAATCCATTTTTAGCTCAATTTCTCGAAAGATGCCTCAAAAGTGTAATTTTAAACTGTACAAATCATTCGAAATAAACGAAAATTCAATTTTTAGCTGTTCTAGTTAATTTGGATTCTTTCAAGTAAAATTCAAAAATACATAAGAGAAAATCTAAATTCCTTTTGAGACTTCAGAATAGGTAATAGAGGGATCTAATATTTGGTCAGAGCCTTCTCATCACGTTTTATAACATTTTTTTTGGAAAAATTACATTGAAACAAAAAATCAATTTTTTAAAAATTCATATTCTGGCAAATGAAATTTTGGCTGTGGATGGTTTCACGATACGTTTTCTTTCTTTTTTTCCCCAATCAAAGTCTGGTGAATCATGTTCACTCCAAAGAGGGGAAAATGCTCAACTTTTCACCATTCTTGAAAATTGATTTCTGTCCATTAATGTTGACATTGTTGATAAACACAGATTTTCGTATAATTTCATTTTCGTAATTTGTAATGGCAGGTTTTTCGTTGACGTTCAGCTCCCATAACCGGAAAATATTCACGAAAGAGAAAACAAGGTCAAGGGTAGATATAAATATCAGGTCTTTTCCCCCGAAACGATTACCTACCTTGAAAATGAAGATTGGAAATTTCATGTCGATTAATAAAACAATCGCAAACACACATTATCTTTTATGAATAAATTATTGAAAAATACGATTCGTGTTTGCTAAATAAGAAGCAATAATAAGCTGATCAACTCCACCCACTGCAGCAATCAAAAATATCACCATATCCATATTCCATAACAAAATTTTTTTAAAATTGACCACTCTCATTCAGAATCATTGATAGAATAAATAATCAGTCTCAAATTTTCAAATTCTGCTCATTCGAACGCAGATATCTGATGTACATTAATTTTCGAAACACCGTGTACTTGACCTATAAATTTCTCAAAATAAATATTCCACTAATACAGAAAACAAGTATTCTTTGGAAATGATACAAAACTAGATTATTTTTAATAATCGAAGATAATTCTACCTACGTGGGATAAAAATATAAGCACAAGATGAACGATAAATTCGTTGGAACTACAGCGAGCTATCTAATCTGCGCCATTGTTATGGTGAAATAAGACTCGCAGTATCCTCGAATCGTCGAGTTTCGTGTACCACACGTATTATTAGGTGATCTACGACATCATTTTGAAAGATAAAAGATGGTATTTTATTCGATGAAGAAAGAAAGCTGACTCGGATAAGATAAAAGGTGAAGGGTGCTGAGAAGGGATGAACAAAATACGAAGCTCTATACGATATACGTGCGTTTAATTACGCGACTCCGGCGATGATATCACGGTTCGGTGAACGAAACTTGGGAACCATATAAGAAGAAGCCATAGCTAGTCTTCGTACCTAAGACGTACTTTTACTTATCTTTTGAAAAAAAGAAGCGTATAAAAGTATAAAAATATGGAATATCTGATCAATCCGATCCAAGTTGGAAGATTCCATAGATTAATTTTCCAAGTAAACCCCTTAGAACGAAGTTTTAATCACTTACCACTCGATTGAAACCACATCTAGGTTCGTCGATCTCTTCACGTATACTTGATTTATGACGGTTATAAATCAAAATTAATTCGCTGGCAAGTTTAGCCAAAAACGTCGTATTGGCAATGGCGGATTAAACGCCAAACAAAACACCAACGTCACTTCGCGGGCAACCTGATACAGTACGAAGCTCTTTCTCGAACAATAGTTGCCATAAGGTTTAAGCATCGAATTCGGGTAAACGCACTTTTCGGTCGTATACGAATATCAAATTAAAAAAGTTTTACAATTACGACTCGACGTAGAAAATTAATTAACCGCGAGGCATTCTTTGAAGTTGCATATCTCTTAGTGCTCGGGTTATGGAGATGTGCTGCTCCTGCCATGTTTCGTAATTCGCAAGTGTTGATGAAATATCCATCCATACGTTTCGTGACACCGCTCTAGCTCTTCGCCCGAATTGCGATTTAATCAACTAGATTCCTCTCGCTTCTTTACCAAAAGTAAATATAAGTATGAGAAAAAAAAATTGTCAGAAAATCTATTTACGCGGGTCAGTGTTTGTTTTATTGGTCGAGTTTTCGGGGCGAAGTTTTAACTAATTACGTTAAAACGGTTGCTTCTTCCATATTCCATTCCAATTTATCAACTTGGAAATGCCCTTTTTATTTAAGAATTAACTCGAGTAAACATGAAAGCAGTAAAATTCGGACCACGCGAAACCCCTTGAAAATGTTATAAAAAATTACCACGGGTGTACGAATTTATTCATTTTTAATAAACTGGGCCCTTTTTTCATACGGTTTTGTACGAATTCACGTGCAGTTGTTTCATCGGAGACGTGTCGAGGTATTTTAATTCGATTAGAATACGAAATACCAGACGAATTTGATGTTTTGAGATTTTCTAGTGTATATATTTTTCATAACAGCTTCCAAAGTTGCCATATTTTCAAGCATGGAAAGGGTTATGGTACAAGAATATTTTTTGGTTTGAAATTTTGTCATGAATTTTTTATTTTTTTTCGGGGTTGTAGGTATTTTTGTAGAAGACGGCTGGAGTTGAAATTAAATTCGGTCGTATTTATTTTTGATTATTCGCGTTGTTCATTGGATCCTAACTGATGCTAGAAGTTCTTTACTAGGCGAAAATATAAATTATGATGATGCTAAATATTCTGATTAGATTCAAAGAGTGTTCGAAAATGAGAAAATGTAAAAAATATTTCAATTTGGTCCAAGAACAGTTGAAATTATCGTGAAAAGGAGTTTTTGATGAAAATATACCTCAGAAACCGGTTTTGAAATTTCCAACCAGTTGTCAATAGGTGAATGAAAAATGTAGCGCGAAATAAACGTCAAGCAAATCATCCCAAACATGACAAGTTGATTTAGATTCAATTTTCGACTTTGTAAACCGGTTTTCTGGATTTCAATGATTGGGTTTACTTCAGAAATCGGTTTTGAAATTATCAACCAGTTACCAACAGTTTATGGAAAAATATGTATAGATACAAAATTTAGTAACGTCAAGCAAAACATCCTAAATATAAAAACCTGAATAAGACTCCATTTTTCAACTTTTAAAACCGGTTTTCGGAATTTAAACCAGCTTGTTGATTGGTTATACTTCAGAAACCGGTTTCGAAATTATCAACCAGTTACTAAAAGTGAATTGAAAATTATGGAAAGACACAAAGTTAGTAACGCCAAGCAAAACATCCCAAAAATGAAAACCTAATTTAGATTCAATTTTTAGACTTTTTAAACCGGTTAGTTGTTGATCGGGTTTACCTAAGAAACCGGTTTAGAAATTTTCAAGCAGTACCAATGGTTTGTTGAGAAATATAGACACAAAAGTAATGTCAAGCAAAACATCCTAAATATAAAAACCTGAATAAGACTCAAATTTTTAATTTTTTAAACCGGTTTCCGGAATTTAAACCAGTTTGTTGTTGATTGGTTTTACATCAGAAACAGGGTTTGAAGTTTCCAACCGGTTACCAATAGTTTATTGAAAATATAGGCATGAAAGTGACGTTGAGTTATAACATCCCAAACATAAAAACGTGATTAAGATTTGGTTTTTCGACTTCAACCAGTTTATCGCTACAAACCCGTTTGACTGAATTGTAGAAATACGAAATATAAAAAATTGATACGTTGAACCGGTTTAATAACGCACACCTTTCATCTCTAGTTTTTCCAACCAGTTGTTCGCTAGTTTTATTGAACCGGATACAAAATAAAGATCTTAAAGCAAAGTAAAGTTTAAAAGTCGGTAAAACAAAACTTGATCAGCGTTCATGAACGATAGTTATTCGGTTTTCAAAATTCAGATAAAACCAGTTTCGAGTCTCACAACCAATAATCAGCTAGTTATCCAGAATATAATGTCCAATGAAGAAGAAAAAAAAAGTATATGAGCAATGGTTGTAACGTATAATTGCTCACACTTCTCCATGTTCAATTTTTCAAACCGGTTAGATGGTGCTTAACCAATTATGAGTTATTACCACAAGATAAAATACTAGTTGAAATATAATCCGGAAAAACGCGACATACTAAGGTTATAGTATAAAATCTGATCAGTCTTCAATTTCAAATTTTTTCAACCGGTTCAATTGCTGTGAATCGGTGTCAACTTAGAAGCAGTTTTACAACATTACATACGAAATGGAGATACTCTCTACAAAATGTTTCAAACAAAACTTTTCAAGCATCAGACTTTTTCCAGTAATCATCAAAATTTTATGCTTTGAACCGGTTTCATGGTATTCAACCAGTTTTCAGGTAACTTTTACAAAATGGAATTGAAAATGGAGAAATTAAAACCAGCCATTAAAAAAGTTGCAAATAGCTGGAAATTGATATTTTCGATATTTTAATTACTTAACCAGTCAGCGATTCTTGAAACTGTTGGTTTATTTCACTCAATCAGACGAAAAACATGAGATCCGGAAAAAATGTTATACTGAAGTTGTGTATTTTTAAAAACTAGTTAAATGATTTTCAAAAAGTATTGCTGACTTGCTTCACCGAATCAGACATGAAATACAAAATGAATGCATATCCAAAAAAAAAATTCAATGGAAATATCCCAATAATCAAAACATTTCATTATTTTAAAACTGGTTTCAAGGTACACAACTAGTTCTCAAAAAATGTAGATAAAATATTGAAAGAAAAACATACGACTCGAAAAAAAGTGTTACTGAGTATCAAAACGTCGATGATTATTTCTAGTTTGATTATATGAACCGGTTTATACTTCATACTAGTTCTCAACCACCGGTTGTAAGCCAATACTAACGATCTAAAATATAAATCAGGAAACACAAAACAAATGTTGAAACATTTTCCACGCAAGAAAATTTAGCAGTTTCAATTTCAGACTTTTTTCCTTCCAAAAATACCTTTGAAAAGATATATTGTTTAATTGAACGTACTATGATATCTACAGTAACAGTTACATTTAGATCATTGCTTTATTTAAAATAAATTACAACTCATATTGCGGTATCTATGTAATTACATAATGTATCAAAATAAATCGTCTGCTCCCCTCGCTGGCGTTGGCGTACCAAAAAATCTGGCCTCGGGTATTGTTTCTGTACTTCTGATATTCCAGATCAATCATGTTACGTTCAAAGGAATCAGTTATACGGGTAGGATCGTAGTACTTTTTGGGTAAAATTTGTCTAAATTACTTCTTTTAAAGACAAATCTTTGTATTTTTCATGTTCAAATGCAGTCTTGAATAGTCCAAGCATATAATACATACTTTTTCTACGGGTTAAATAAAAATATATTCTGTCCTTGATTGATTTTTCAACAGTTCTCGAGAAATGGAAAACCACGATCTTAAATCTACACACGTCACAAAAAAGGTAAGAACAATAGATGTTCAGTAGGTATCAAAAAAACTGAAACTGTTTTAATACCTATTTCAATTTTTAAACCGGTTTCATGGCTATCAACCAGTCGTTCGCTGATACAAACAAATGAAAATATGCACAAATACAAAAAAAGAATTAAAATACTTAGTTGTCACATCTTGACATAAGTAATTAGATATTTTCAATTTTTTACTTTTTTCATTCGAAAATATTTCCTTGGAATCCTGAAATTTTGATCATACAACTTCACTTTGTGATAGACTGATGAATGATGCTAAAGAAGTAAGTATTGAAAAAATTTATTAATTGAAAACACGATACAGAACACAGTTGAATTTAGATAAATGCCTATTCCAAAATATTGGAACTTTCACTGCGGTAATTGCAATGTATCAAGCAGAATCGCCTTCTCCCTCGCATGGATATGGCTTACCAAAAAGTCTGGCATCCGGTACTTGTTTTTTCACCTCTGATAATCCCATGTCAATCATGTTACGTTTGAAGGAATCTCTTACCGCCTCAAAATCCCAGTTTCGGTTAGGAGAGTAGTTTTCGGGCACAATCAGCCTAAATGCTTCTTTTAAAGCCAATTCTTTGTATTTTTCATGTTCAAAGGCAGTTTTGAATAGTCCAAGCAAATAGTACGTACTATTTTTACAATCTCCATAAAAATAATTTGGCTGGAAACGACGCCAACTCAGTAAATCTATGGTACGCAAGAAGGGATATTGATCATAAGCGACGTAACTGGGCATATCATCTACCAAGATAATATCTGATAACGATTCGCCATCTCGAATAACCACATTTAGATCTTTCACACATTTTCCTTCGCCTTTCTTACGAAAATTCACTTCAAGCAAATCATCTCTGGAGTGTATATTAAATTGTCCTTTTTCTCGCAAAACGTTATATTTCTCAGTGCCCCAAAAAGATGTAAGTAATTCAGGGATTACAAATTCATTTCTTTCTTCAACACCGGCAGAAAAAAACGCTATACGGGCTCCGTGCGTCAATAGGTAGCCGAATAAAAATTGCAAGTGGGGCAGAAAAACATGTTTGTATTCAGTCCACTGAATTATGGGACAGTCCGAATGGTAATCCCTGATAAGTTTCTCCACTTCAGAAGTATAATCCCACTTGTCTAAAGGTTGACAAAGGGTATCGTCAATATCAAAAACAATAACGCGTTTTTTCGCTGGCAGTGGAGAAATGCGCTTCGACTGATCTTGCTTTTCATTGAAAATTTTGTCAGTACTGGCTACATATCGAACAGTATGTTTCAAGGAAAGTCTAATTGATAATGGTCGAATATTTCTCGATATTGGTGCTATTAAAGCCAGGAAAGACATGATTGATGACGTAACTTCCACAAAACTGCCGGCACTGTAACAATAAAAATAGTTTGTGGGTATTAGGGTCCAGCAAGACATGCCTATTTTATACTCTAATGCCTCAGCTCTGTTCACAGCAACCAAGGATATCTTCAGTTTTCACGTATTGCTCAAATGATTTATTGGCACTGGGAGAGAGGGGAGATTCATAGGACCGCACAGAGAAAATTTGAAGAGCCAAATAATATTTCACATAATAGAGTGGGGGGGGGATGTCGACCAAAATACAAATTGTTTGGAGTTGTAATATTGAGCTAAGGAAGCGGAGTAGTCAATAGAATTGGAAAGGAATTGAAATCAATGAATATCTTCTGATTGCAAAAGAGCCTTCAATTTTTAAAAATTGCCAAAAATTCAGATTCGAAATTGATCAACTCAATTTCAGATATTATTTAGCGATTGTGCAGACCAAAAAGCACATTTTTAGCAAAAATCAATATTTTATGGCTTTTTTACTTTTATCGATAACACTTCACATCATCCAAACTGAAAAAGTTTGTAAAATGCTGATTTTTACGAAGATTATAAAAATTCCACTCGTAATGATTCTTCATGAATGGCAAGTCATTCTTCGTAAAGAAGTGATTCAAAGGTCATTCCATGTCAGATCGAATACAATTTGGTAGGTCTGGGTCTTAGATTTTTTAAATTTATTTTAATGCAAGTAAACTGCAATGAGAGATAGAGATGACGGATGACAAACCACACCTCGTTCTCTAAGTGGCTCTAGAAAAACCACGAATAGTCAAAGTATTGAGGAAAAGTTGGATGGATACGGTCGGTGCATTCATTATTCGAATTTTTAAACTGGTATCCAGAGTCGTGACGACCGGAATCCCGAGAAACCACTACGTGAGAAATCTGTACAAATCGACCTCGATTTAAGACGGTTTTTTTTTTTTTTTTACAAAATCGACAGAAATCGAGGTCGTAAAAGCCCGCCTTTCTCGACTCCAATCGAGTCGATTTTCAACGAAATTGTTTTTTATAAAAAATTTTCCTACTACAATTTCGTCTGAAATCGTTTTTTAAGAAACCGAAAAAAAACCGATTGAAATCGACTCGTTTCGAGACGATTTTAGACGAAATTGTAGTAGGAAAACTTTTTATAAAAAACAATTTCGTTGAAAATCGACTCGATTGGAGTCGAGAAAGGCAGGCTATTTACGACATAAAATCGAGACAAATCGATGCCGATTTTTGTTGTAGTGGTTTCTCCGGGGGGGGGGGGGGAGGGAGGTGGGAAAACTGAAGAAAGTTGGGTCAAGTTGGGATTCCCAACTTTCTCTCAATGTTCCCCAAGTTTGGGTTGGGGGTCTGGACCCCTCTCTCCTTGAGATCAAGAATTTTTGTGAAAAATGTCTTTTTTAAACATTAAAGAAATCCAATTTTATCAAAACTTCGCCCTCGCTTCGTTTGAGCATTAACTACTTTATTCAAAAATACCTTTTTTGGACATTAAATAGCCAATTTTTTCCAAGCTTCTCCCTTACTACTCTCGGGCGTGAATTATCACTATTATATCTAATATTCAAGACTAAAGTGCGAAAAAAGGCTCGTTTTTACCCCTCCCCCTTCCCCATAACCAAAAATTTCTCGTTTTTCAAGTCTCTGTACTCATTTTGCAGCCACCCAAAAAAAAGCTTCCGACGCCACTGGTTCAGACCCCTCCCCCCTTCAAACCCTTCTGGCTGCGCTACTGTCAACTATATATTTTTTCCTTCCAAAAATACAATCAACCTTCAAAAAAATGTATCGCTTAATTGAAGTCATGATACAGTAACGATCATTGCTGAATTTAAAATATTGACCCGCTAATTCTAAACCCGTCTAAGGGTCATTTTTTCTATATAGAGATTGTAAGTGTTTCAGATTCAGTGATTCAAGCTGCATCAAATGAAATTCAGAAAAATCCAAAATCATTAATTTAATCCTCTTCTAGATGAGTTTAAAATCTGGAATGTAAATAAGCGCAATGCAAATTTTGTTACGTTTTTTGGCTTTTCTGTAAAAAAAAATCAATTTGGCACTCAATCGATCAGTATCTCTTGATCGCGAAAGAGCCATCAGTTCTTTAAAAATTGTCAAATATTTATAATTCAAATTGATCAACTCAATTTCAGATAATATTTCGCGATTGTGCAGACCAAAAGGGACAATTCTTGGCCAAAATCAATATTTTATAGCTTATTTACTTTTTGCTATAATACTTCATTTCATTCAAATTGAAAAATGTTGTAAAATAAAGATTTACCCGAAAAGATTGTGCTTTTTAGTCTACACAGTGGCTAAATAATTTGTGATCTTATTTTTAAAAATTTTCAATTTTTTGAAAATACACATTGAATTTTTTCATAGTTTTTAAAGATCTGAAAAATGTTTTTCAATTCTAAAAGAATTCTCACAGGTTCCCTAGAAATCTCGGACTTGGGGAGAACACTTATGAGGATTCAATACATTTTAGACCAGCTATTGTACCCGAATATTGTTCAAAATAGAAAAGTGTTATGGAATGAGATGCTGAATACAGAAGTGGCATGACGTAGCCAGGTACATAATATTATTTTCTCACTGAGGTGATGGGGGGGGGGGTTGAACTTTCATAATCTTTCGAGGAATTTCAGGTTCAACTCCCCTCGCCAAATTTCACTTCACTATAAAAACAATAGAATCAAAATTCGATCATTTTTATAAATACTGAGGACCACAGATATTCTCAAGTACACATACACAATTCGTATATAGAATATTTACGGAGAAGACTGATAAAAATGCAATTTGGGTTTAGGGACAGACTTGGTTATTAATTAATTTGACCTTGATACTCAAAAATTAATTATAATAAATCCAGGCAGTAGCGGTGGAAGATTTCTCCGTTAGATTGCAGATTTAGGAATCCTTTTAACGATTATTATTAATTTTTATTTTTAAACAGATTATAAAATTATGATTTTCAACATGCCCGAGCGAATTATTGAGAAAAATTTTCAATTCCCCAATAAGGCATTTTTTTCACGTAAATTTTCGATTTTGTGAGCGAATGGAGAAGGGGGTAGTCTCGATCCCCAACCCCTTTCGGCTTCATCTTTGAAACACGAGTCACAAAAACGGTACGAACAATAGAGATGTTCAGTAGGTATCAAAGAAAATGAAACTGTTTTAATACTCAGTTTCAATTTTTCAACCGGTTTCATGGCTATCAAACAGTCGTTCGCTGATATGTACTAACAAATGAAAATATGCACAAAACTCTCGAATACAAAAAAAAAAAAATTAAAATAGTTGTCACATATAAGTAACATAAGTAATTAGATATTTTCAATTTTTCACTTTTATTATTCGAAAACATTTCCTTGGAATCCTGAAATTTTGATCATACAACTTCACTTTGTGATAGGCTATTGAATGATGCTAAAGAAGTATTGAAAAAATTTATTAATTGAAAGCACGATACAGAACACAGTTGAATTTAGATACATGCCTATTCCAAAATATTGGAACTTTCACTGCGGTAATTGCCATGTATCAAGCAGAATCGCCTTCTCCCTCGGATGGATATGGCTTACCAAAAAGTCTGGCATCGGGTACTTGTTTTTTCACCTCTGATAATCCCATGTCAATCATGTTACGTTTGAAGGAATCTATTACCGTAGTATAACCCCAGTATTTGTCAGGATCGTAGTTTTCGGGCACAATCAGCTTAAATGCTTCTTTTAAAGCCAATTCTTTGTATTTTTCATGTTCAAAGGCAGTTTTGAATAGTCCAAGCAAATAGTACGTACTATTTTTACAATCTCCATAAAAATAATCTGGCTCTCGGAAACGCCAACGCATTAAATCTATGGTATACAAGAAGGGATATTGATCATAAGCGACGTAACTGGGAGCATCATCCACCAAGATAACATCTGATAACGATTCGCCATCTCGAATAACCACATTTAGATCTTTCACACATTTTCCTTCGCTTTCCTTACGAAAATTGACTTCAAGCAAATCATCCTTGGAGTGTATATTAAATTGTCCTTCTTCTCGCAAAACGTTATATTTCTCGGTGCCCCAAAAAGATGTAAGTAATTCAGGAATAACCGATTCATTTCTTTCTCTATCACCGGCAGAAAAAATTGCGATACGTGCTTCATGTTTCATTAAATACCCGAATAAAATTTGCAAGTATGGTAGAAAAACATGTTTGTATCCACTCCACCGAATTATGGGACATTCCGGATAGTTATCCCTCACAAGTTTCTCTTCCGTATCGCCACAGGCAATGCGACAAAGGGTGTCGTCAATATCAAAAACAATAACGCGTTTTTTCGCTGACAGTGGAGAAGTGCGCTTTGACTGATCTTGCTTTTCATTGAAAATTTTGTCAGTACTGGCTACATATCGAACAGTATGTTTCAAGGAAATTCTAATTGATAATGGTCGAATATTTTTCGATAGTGGTGCTATTAAAGCCAGGAAAGACATGATTGATGACGTAACTTCCACAAAACTGCAGGCACTGTAACAATAAAAAGAGTTTGTGGGTATTAGGGTCAAGCAAGATATGCCTATTTCATACTCTACTAATGCCTCGGTTGTAATCACAGCAACCAAGGATATCTTCAGTCTTCACGTATTGCTCAAATGATTTAGTGCCACTGGGAGAGAGGGGAGATTCATAGGACCGTACAGAGAAAATTTGAAGAGCCAAATAAGATTTCACAGAATAGAATGGGGGCATGTCGTCCAAAATACAAATTTTCGAGTTTGGAGTTCTAATATTGAGCTAAGGAAGCGGAGTAGTCCGTAGAATTGAAAAGAAATTAATATCGATGAATACCATATCTTCTGATTGCACGCCTTAAATTTTTTAAAAATCGTCAAAAATTCTAGTTCAAAATTGATCAACATTCAATTTCAGATATTTTTTAGGGATTTTGAAGACCAAACAGCACTTTTTTTTGTGCAAAAATCAATACATATTTTATTGCTTTTCTACTTTTGTCCATTACACTTCGCTTCATCTAAATTGAAAAAGGTTGTAAAATGATGATTTTCATGAAGATCAAAAATTTCACTCTGAATGATTTTTCATGAATTGCAAGTCATTCTTCCTAAAGAAATGATTAAAGGATCATTCCATGTCAAATCGAATGCAATTCTCTAGGTCTGGGTCTCAGATTTCTTTATTTATTTTAATGCGGGTATACCGCAATGAGAGATGACGAATGATAAACCACACCTCTCTCTTTACGTGGCTCTAGAAAAACCACGAATAGTTAAAGTTTTGAGGAAAAGTTGGATGGATCCGATACATTCAATATTCGATTTTTTAAACTGGTATCCAGAGGCGTGACGACCGGGAGGGTGTGTTTGTGTGTGTGGGGGGGGAGGGGGTGACATGACACCCCAGACCAACCCAAGGTTACAAAAAGTTGTGAAAACTTAAGAAGGTTGGGTAAATTTGAGATTCCCAACTTTCTCCCAATATTTTCCAAGTTTGGGTTTGGAAAGTTGGAAAAAGGGTTTGGGGGTCTGGATCCTCCCCCCCTTGAGATCAATCGTGAAAAATGTCTTATTTAGACATGAAAAAATCCAATTTTTTCAAAGCTTCGCCCCTGCTTGCTACACTTGGGCGTGAATTAAATCACTATTACATCAACTACATATTTATGACTAAGGTGCGAAAAAAAGGCTCATTTTTACCCCTCCATCTTCCCCCAACCAAAAATTTCTCGTTTTTCAAGTCTCTGTACTCATTTCGCAGCCACCAAAAAAAGGCTTTCGACACCACTGGTTAACCCCCCCCCCCCCCCCCCTACAGACGACTCTGGCTGCGCCATACTGTCAACTAAGTATGTCTTTTTTCCTTCCAAAAATACCATTAAAAAAATGTATCGCAATCATGATACCGTAACGATCACTGCTGAATCTAAAATATCGACCCACTAATTCTAAATTGTGCAAATGCCATCCTTTTTTATATTGAGATTTCAAATGTTTCAGATTCAGTGATTCAAGCTGCATCGATTGAAATTCAAAAAAATCCAAAATCATTAATTTAACACTCTTCCAGATGAGTTTGAAATCTGGAATGTCCATAAGCGCAATGCAAATTTTGTTACGTTTTTTAGCTTTTCTGTGAAAAAAATCAATTTGGCACTTAATCGATCAGTATCTTTTGATCGCGCAAGAGCCTTCAGTTCGTTAAAAATTGTCAAATATTTTTAGAATTCAAATTGATCAACTCAATTTCAGATAATATTTCGCGATTGTGCAGACCAAAAGGGACAATTCTTGGCCAAAATCAATATTTTATAGCTTATTTACTTTTTGCTATTATACTTCATTTCATTCAAATTGAAAAATGTTGTAAAATAAAGATTTACCCGAAAAGATTGTGCGTTTCAGTTTGCGCAGTGGCTAAATAATTTATTTAAGTAAATTTCCAATTTTTTGAAAATATTGAATTTTTCATGGTTTTCAAAGATCTGAAGAATGTTTTTCAATTCTAAAAGAATTCTCACCGGTTCCTTAGTAGAAATCTCAGACTTAGGGAGAACCCTCATTTCACCTCTACTACAAAGAGCTGAGGATTCAATACATTTTAGACCAGCAATTGTACCTGAATATTGTTTAAAATACAAGTGTTATGGAATGAGATGCTGAATACAGCAGTGTGGCATGACGTAGCAGGTACATAATATTATTTTCTCAAGGAGAAAGGGGGGTTGAACTTTCATAATCTTTCGAGGAATTTCAGGTTCAACTCCCCTCGCCAAATTTCACTTCGTTATAAAAACAATGGAATCAAAATTCGATCATTTTTATGAATACTGAGGACCATAGATATTCTCAACAGATTACTTGGTTATTAATTATTTTGACCTTGATACTCAATAATTAATCATAATAAATCCAGGCAGTAGCGGTGGAAGATTTCTCTGTAAGATTGCAGATTTAGGAATCCTTTTACCCATTTTTTTTTTTATGTACCTACACCTTAAACAGATTAGAAAAATGGTGATTTTGTACATGCTCTAGTGCAACATTGAGAAATGATTTCAATTCCCCAATATCTAAGGCATCTTTTCACGTAAATTTTCGATCTCCTGAGCGGATGGGAAAGGAGGCGTCGCGATTCCCAGCCTCTTTCGGCTTCATCTTTGAAACACAGGTCACAAAAAAGGTACGAACAATAGATGTTCAGTAGGTATCAAAGAAGCTGAAACTGTTTCAACGGTTCCAATTTTTCAACCGGCTTCATGGCTATCAACCAGTGAAAATATGCAAAACTCTCGAATACAAAATAAAATAGTTGTCATATTTACGTGACATAAGTAATTAGTCAAAATTTTTTTCCGTTTTTCATTCGAAAATATTTCCTTAGAATACCGAAATTTTGATCATACAACTTCACTTTGTGATAGGCTGTTGAATGATGCTAAAGAAGTATTGAAAAAATTTATTAATTGAAAGCGCGATACAAAACACAGTTGAATTTAGATACATGCCTATTCCAAATTGGAACTTTCACTGCGGTAATTGCCATGTATCAAGCAGAATCGCCTTCTCGCTCGGATGGATATGGTTTACCAAAAAGTCTAGCATCGGGTACTTGTTTTTTCACCTCTGATAATCCCATGTCAATCATGTTACGTTTGAAGGAATCTATTTCCGTATGATAACGGAAGAATCGGTTAGGACGGTAGTTTTCGGGCACAATCAGCTTAAATGCTTCTTTTAAAGCCAATTCTTTGTATTCTTCATGTTCAAAGGCAGTTTTGAATAGTCCAAGCAAATAGTACGTACTATTTTTACGATCTCCATAAAAATAATCTGGCTCTTGGAAATCCCAATTCATTAATTCCATGGTATACAAGAAGGGATATTGATCATAAGCGACGTAACTGCTATCATCATCTACCAAGATAACATCTGATAACGATTCGCCATCTCGAATAACCACATTTAGATCTTTCACACAAATTCCTTCGCCTTTCTTACGAAAATTGACTTCAAGCAAATCATCTTTAGAGTGTATATTAAACTGGCCCTTTGTTCGCAAAGCGTTATATTTCTCGGTGCCCCAAAAAGATGTAAGTAATTCAGGGATAACCGATTCATTTCTTTCTTTAACAGCGGCAGAAAAAAACGCTATACGGGCTCCGTGCGTCAATAGGTAGCCGAATAAAAATTGCAAGTGGGGCAGAAAAACATGTATGAATTCACGCCACTGAATTATGGGACATTCCGGATGATTATCCCTGATAAATTTCTCTTTTTTATCGCCAAAGACAAGGCTACAAAGGGTATCGTCAATATCAAAAACAATAACGCGTTTTTTCGCTGAGGGTGGAGAAATGCGCTTCGACTGATCTTGCTTTTCATTGAAAATTGATAATGGTTGAATATTTTTCGATAGTGGTGCTAAAGCCAGGAAAGACATGATTGATGACGTAACTTCTACAAAACTGCAGGCACTGTAACAATAAAAATAGTTTGTGGGTATTAGGGTCAAGCAAGATATGCCTATTTTATACTCTAATGCCTCAGCTCTGTTCACAGCAAACAAGGATATCTTCAGTCTTCACGTATTGCTCTAATGATTTAGTGCCACTGGGAGAGAGGGGAGATTCATAGGACCGCACAGAGAAAATTTGAAGAGCCAAATAAGATTTCACATAAATGAGTTGGGGGGGGGGATGTCGACCAAAATACAAATTTTCGATTTTGGAGTTCTTATAATGAGCTAAGGAAGAGACGGAGTCTGTAGAATTGAAAAGAAATTAATATCGATGAATATCTTCTGATTGCACGCCTTAAATTTTTTAAAAATTATCAAAAATTCTGATTCAAAATTGATCAACTCAATTTCAGATATTTTTTAGGGATTTTGCTGACCAAAAAGCACCTTTTTTTTGTCCCAAAAATCAATACATATTTTATTGCTTTTCCACTTTCGTCCATTACACTTCACTTCACTTCATTTCATCAAAATTGAAAAAGGCTGTAAAATGTTGATTTTCATGAAGATCATAAAAATTCCACTCCGAATGATTTTTCATGAATTGCAAGTCATTCTTCCTAAAGAAATGATTAAAGGATCATTCCATGTCAAATCGAATGCAATTTGCTAGGTCTGGGTCTCAGATTTCTTCATTTATTTTAATGCGAGTATACCGCAATGAGAGATGACGAATGATAAACCACACCTCTCTCATTACGTGGCTCTAGAAAAACCATAAATAGTCAAAGTTTAGAGGTAAAGTTGGATGGATCCGGTACATGACACCCCCAGACTAACCCAAGGTTGCAAAAAGTTGTGAAAACTAAAGAAGGTTGGGTAAATTTGAGATTCCCAACTTTCTCCCAATATTTCCCAAGTTTGGGTTTGGAAAGTTGGAAAAAGGGTTTGGGGGTCTGGATCCTCCCCCCCCTTGAGATCAATCGTGAAAAATGTCTTATTTAGACATGAAAAAATCCAATTTTTTCAAAGCTTCGCCCCTGCTTGCTACACTTGGGCGTGAATTAAATCACTATTACATCAACTATTTATGACTAAGGTGCGAAAAAAAGGCTCATTTTTACCCCTCCATCTTCCCCCATTCAAAAATTACTCGGTTTTCAAGTCTCTGTACTCATTTTGCAGCCACCCAAAAAAAGGCTTCCGACACCACTGGTTCAGACCCCAATACCCTTTCAGACGCTTCTGGCTGCGCCATACAGTCAAACCTATATATTTTTTTCCTTCCGAAAATACCATTAGAAAAATGTATCGCAATCATGATACCGTAACGATCATTGCTGAATCTAAAATATCGACCCGCTAATTCTAAATCATACAAATGCCATCCTTTTTTATATTGAGATTTCAAGTTTTTCATATTCAGTGATTCAAGCTGCATCTATTGAAATTTAGAAAAATACAAAATCATTAATTTAACACTCTTCCAGATGAGTTTGAAATCTGGAATGTCCATAAGCGCAATGCAAATTTGGTTACGTTTTTTGGCTTTTCTGCAAAAAAAAAAAAAAATCAATTTGACGCTTAATCAATCAGTATCTCTTGATCGCGCAAGAACCTTCAGTTCTTTAAAAATTGTCAAATATTTAGAATTCAAATTGATCAACTCAATTTCAGATAATATTTCGCGATTGTGCAGACCTAAAGGGACAATTCTTGGCCAAAATCAATATTTTATAGCTTATTTACTTTTTGCTATTAAGGTAAGAGCTGAATTTCGGGTCACTTTTTTTCAACAAGCTCTCATTTGAAATCCAAAAGGTTTTAGGAGAAATTTATAAAATAATAGTAAAGAAGGCTTACTAAGGCATAACATACTGTGAGCTCACACATTTTGATGATGATTAAGGTACTAAAAAATTGATTTCAAAATTGCTCGTTTTGACCCGATTTCGAATCCCTAGTATTGAAAATGGGTCAGTAGGAGTTGGCCTTCCTAGATGAAAATAACAACTTACTTTTGGGTAGAAAGCCACTATTTGACCGATCCGAATGCAAAATACCGATAATTGATGTTTTTATCACAAAATTCAGAAAACTCAAAAATGGGTCGACCCAAATTAGAGTACTCATAGTTGAAAAACTTCCTTTTTTATGTCTTCACTTGACATAAAAAGTGATCGATTTTGGGTCTCCTCAATTATGGGTCAAAAAAAACCACCACGATAAGAACGTTTCTTAATGGTAAATGTGTTCAAAATGATCCAAAACACCCATTCACCTTTCAACAATTCCAAAAAGTTGAAAAAAAAAAGTCGAAATTTCGACATCTCAAAAATTAGTATTTTGCATTTTTCAAAAGTGGCGGAGAAGGGGTAAATGAGCGAAATGTTTCAAATTTCTATGAGAATGGTATATTTAGAACATTAATAAAGGTACTTAAATAGTTTCGATGTCATTTCCTCCAAATAAAGTACAAAATTTGCCAATTTCAAAATTGGCTAAAATCAACAAGTAAAAATTTAAAATTGACCCGTTTTCAATACGGTGACCCGAAATTGAGCTCTTACCTTATACTTCATTTCATTCAAATTGAAAAATGTTGTAAAATAAAGATTTACCCGAAAAGATTGTGCTTTTCAGTCTGCACAGAGGCTAAATAATTTATTTAAATAAATTTTCAATTTTTTGAAAATATAGAATTTTTTCATAGTTTTTAAAGATCTGAAGAATGTTTTTCAATTCTAAAAGAATTCTCACAGGTTCCCTAGAAATCTCGGACTTGGAGAGAACCCTTATTTCACCTCTACTACAAAGGGCTGAGGATTAAATATGAGTACATTTTAGACCAGCTATTGTACCCGAATATTGTTTAAAATAGAAAAGTGTTATGGAATGAGATGCTGAATACAGCAGTGGCATGACGTAGTACATAATATTATTTTCTCAAAGAGGTGGGGGGGGGGGAATTTTCATAATCTTTTGAGGAATTTCAGGTTCAACTCCCCCCGCCAAATTTCACTGCACTATAAAAACAATGGAATCAAAATTCGATCATTTTTATAAATACTGAGGACCAAAAATATTCTCAAGTACATGCACAATTCGTACAATCGTACATAGAATATTTACGGATAAGGCTGATAAAAATGCAATTTGGGTTAGGAACAGATTACTTGGTTATTAATTATTTTGACCTTGATACTCAAAAATTAATTATAAAAAATCCAGGCAGTAGCGGTGGAAGATTTCCCTGTTAGATTGCAGACTTAGGAATCCTTTTAACGATTACCTATTATTTTTTATTTTTCATGTCCACCTTAAACAGATTATAAAATTATGATTTTCAATATGCCCGAGTGAATTATTGAGAAAAATTTTCAATTCCCCAATAAGGCATCTTTTCACGTAAATTTTCGATTTCGTGGGCGAATGGAAAAGAGGGTAGTCGCGATCCCCAATCCCTTTCGGCTTCATCTTTGAAACACACGTCACAAAAAAGGTACGAACAATAGAGATGTCCAGTAGGTATCCAAAGAAAATGAAACTGTTTTAATACTTAGTTTCAATTTTTCAACCGGTTTCATGGCTAACAACCAGTCGGTCGCTGATACGTACTAACAGATGAAAATATGCACAAAACTCTCGAACAAAAAAAAGTAAATTAAAATACCTAGTTGTCACATATAACTATATAAGTAACATGAGTAATTAGATATTTTCAGTTTTTTACCATTTTCATTCGAAAATAATTCCTTGGAATATCGGCAATTTTGATCATACAACTTCACTTTGTGATAGGCTGATGAATGATACTAAAGAAGTATTGAAAAAATTTATTAATTGAAAGCATGATACAGAACACAGTTGAATTTAGATACATGCCTATTGAAACTTTCACTGTAATAATTGCAATGCATTAAGCAAAATTGCTTTCTTCCTCGGATGTCAATGGCCTACCAAAAAGTCTGGCATCAGGTACTTGTTTTTTCACCTCTGATAATCCCATGTCAATCATGTTACGTTTGAAGGAATCCATTACCGCCGCATAATACCATTTTTCGTTAGGAGAGTAGTTTTCGGGCACAATCAGCTTAAATGCTTCTTTTAAAGCCAATTCTTTGTATTTTTCATGTTCAAAGGCAGTTTTGAATAGTCCAAGCAAATAGTACGTACTATTTTTACAATCTCCATAAAAATAATTTGTCTGGAAACGCCAACTCAGTAAATCTATGGTACGCAAGAAGGGATATTGATCATAAGCGACGTAACTGCGATCATCATCCACCAAGATAATATCTGATAACGATTCGCCATCCCGAATAACCGCCTTCAGATCTTTTACATAATTTCCTTCCCTTGACTCGCAATGCTTTCTTTCACCTTTACGCATTTCATCCCTGGAATGTATACTGAATTGTCCCTTTTCCCGCAAAACGTTATACTTCTCGGTGCCCCAAAAAGATGTAAGTAATTCAGGGATAACAAATTCATTCCTTTCTTTAACAGCGGAAGAAAAAAACGCTATACGGGCTCCGTGCGTCAATAGGTAGCCGAATAAAAATTGCAAGTGCGGTAGAAAAACATGCGTGTATCTAGTCCATTGAATTATGGGACATTCCGAATGGTTATCCCTGATAAGTTTCTCCACTTCAGGAGTATAACCCCACTCGCCTAAAGGGTGACAAAGGGTATCGTCAATATCAAAAACAATAACGCGTTTTTTCGCTGGCAGTGGAGAAATGCGCTTCAACTGATCTTGTTTTTCATTGACAATTTTATCAGTACTGGCTAAACATCGAACAGTAATATGTTTCAAGGAATAACTCGTAATTAATAATGGCCGAAGATTTTTTGATAGTGGTGCGATTAAAGCTAAGAAAGACATGATTTACGACGCAATCTCCATAAAACTGCAGACACTGTAACAATAAAAATAGTATGTGGGTATTAGTGTCCAGCAGGATATGGCTGGTCTACATTATTTTTGTAAATGATATTTTGAGAACGATGAAGTACGTATTTGGAATGCAGGTTACAACATTGATTTTACTGTTCTACGCCTCAACTCGATTCACAGTATCTGAGAAAGCCTTCATGTACTGCTGGAACAATAATTTATTTCTATTGGATGAGAGGAGAGATGGAGGGATTCACAAGGCCGAGAGGTCTCGCACAATGGCGGAGGTGTCAAAACTTCAAATTTTTGATTTTCCAGTTCCAATCCTGAGCAAAGAAGGCTATAGGAGCCAATAAAATAGGGGGGAAAAAATTCAAATCAATTACAAAACGGAAAACGAACAAAAAATTACACATGCAAAGTACGTCTATTAAAAAATTTAAAACTGAGAAATTGAAGTTTCCCAAGTAGGTAAAATGAGACAAGAAGTTTCCGAATTCGGTACGAATGAGACTTCTATAACCGCAAAAACAAATTTCTCTTTCTTATTTTCTGCTTCGAAATTTCAAAATCAAGTTTTACGATTTCGAAATTTAGTAACTATCGAACTGTATGTATAATTCAAAGCAAAATGAATTTCAAAAGAATAATATTCAAGAATTTTTTTTTCTTCCTACACCGCTATAGGCAATTGAAATGACTTTGAAATTGCATTCTCTGGGAAATGAAACCATTAAATCACAAGTCTGATTTCTTCATTTTTTTATGATACAAAACACATTCAGTAATTCTCTTTTTCTTGCAGGAAGACAACATTTCTGTTACCTGACCCAAAATCATTTTGATATTTTCATGAGAAGCAATTTATTAACGAACGAGTTTTTTTGTTTTCTGTTTCAGGTGAGTTACGAATAGAACTTTCGTGGTAACATAAGAAGTAAAAAGGAGTAAGTTATTTTTAACACAAACACCAAACAAATAAAAAAAGTTTTTTGCTGCCTCATCTTCCATGTTATTTAATATCACATGGATATGGTGCAGGGCGTCAACCAAAATACATGAATTTTTTCTCGGGTTTGAAAATATCCTACGTGTCTACGTGATGGAAGAAGGAGAGAGTAGTGATTTTTCAGCTTAGAAACATAACCAACACTCCCCCCCCCCCCACACACACAAACTTGAGAACTCGACTTCACTTAGAGAGAAAATTTTAAATAAAAAAGAAAACTCAATATTAAATAAAATAACGAAATTTTGAAAAATTAAACAAATTCTTTTCTCATTGAAGTTTCTCATAACGTTAAAAATAATTTCGAATCCTCTTCCATTCCCTCTCCATTTTTTTTTTTTTAAATACAGTAATTCAGAGCACCATGGGATTCCCTTCTCATCACAATTTATTAAAAAGTACGTTTCAAAAAAAAAAAATGGACTTGAAATAAATTCTGTGAAAAAAGAGTAAGTATAAAAAACTACCTTCGGATTTTTCTGGTTGAAAAATTACAATATTCAATGAACAAAAACATGCATTTGAATCTTACTTAAGTATTAATTAGTTTGCACATCACGGTCAACAAAAATTTATTTAAAAAAATCGAAGAAAATTACAGAAAAATTGGTGAATTTTTAATTTTTCGAAACTTGAAAAATTCTTAAGACATAATCAACATCGATTTTTTAAAACTTACCGCATCAATTTCGATCTTTGAATTTGATTTCGCGATAGGTATAGGAAATGAAAATAATTATTTATTGAAAGCAGGATTCAATACTTAGTTATAATAGGGTACATGGTAATTGAATAAATTTCAACTTTCACTGTGATAATTTCAATTTAGCAAACTGCACAGTCAACTCCTGTAGCTGACTTATACATAAAAAAGTTCAAATTTTATAAGGTCTCATTAAATTATGCCCATTGTTCTACCTCCTTCCCCTCCACAATTTCCACACACGACACAAAAACCACACATTTGTCTCAAATTCACACATTCCATGCAAGCTGCTGTAATTGTTTCGGCTTGTCTCGAAGAATAAGAAATCGATGGAGGGAAGGGATGTAAAAATATCAATATTGCAAAAAAAACTTGAAAGGTTGATTTATTATTTTTTCTTCACTATGGTTCAAAACGTGATCAATAATTTCAAATTTTCTCCCATTTCTTCTTATTTTTAAGCTTTGTGGTTAAAGAAATCATGGTATTCTTTTTACAGCGCAGCTCATTGGCGAGTGCGCTCCCTCCTCTAAAAAAAGAGAAGAGATAATGATTCTGAATGTATTCCGTAGAAAGAAAAGGTATAAATTACCCCGAGCAGGGCACGGGAAACTTCCAATGGGAAATTCATTATTTATTTCAACGGATCAAGGCATGCATTTGATTTTTTTTGTACTCAGTGGAAAACAACAGATGAAATTGAAAATCAACAAAATGACGAACAACTTAGCCCGAACGGGGAGAAAGTGAAATTTTCGAAAAAATAGTGCACTAAAATAAGCTGAGGACACTTTTCCGGGTGATTTACCCGTTTTTGAAAAAGACCAAATTTTGTGATTTTTTTAGACTTTTCAGAAAATGGACACACTGTGTGATTAGCAAATGGGAGAGCTTTTCCCATAAATGTTTAATAACTGAAGTGGCATGGCCGGAAATTTCTCCCCGGAGAGGGGGGAGGGGGGTGGGAATTCAAACTTCCAAAATTTTTTGAGAAATCTCCAGTTCGCGATTTCTCCTTTCTCTCCCCTCCCCCTCCAAAAATCTAATTATACCTATAAGAACACTAAATTCAAAATTTGAAAGATTTTCATTCATATGTATCAAGGAGTTACAGTCACGCAGGTGTCATCAAGTTCTGATGCAATGTGCATAAAATATTTACGAGAAAAACTTCGATAGAAATGTAGCTTTAGAACAACTTCCAGTGAAGCTTTGAGAAAATTTGATTTTTAATGCTTCGAGGAGGCATGCAAATTTTTGATCTTATGAGGGAGGAAGGTGGTTCGAACTTTCTGGACACCTTCTAGGCCACTAGATAACTGTGGTGGTTTGATTTGAAAATTTTCAAAAAATGTATTTCACGAGAATTTCGACAACTTTTATTCATTTATATCCGTTACACAACACAAACAACATTCGAATAACTTTTCAATTTTTCACCGAAAATATTTCTTCATTTTTCAATTTTTTGATCGGTTTGATGATTTTTAACCAATCGAACAAATACAAAGAAAAAAAATCAAACAACAGTTTCTTTTTTCAACGATTCAACTTGACGAAACTGGTTTCAAAAATGTGAAATTTCACAAAATCTATAGTTATTTTTTAAAAATTCTTTTTCATTTTCAAATTCCACCAGAAAAAAAAGTCCAATAAATTTTTGAACGCTCCGTAGATAAAGAACCATATTTTTTCCACCATTCATCACTACAAAAACATTCGTCGAGAAAACCCGAACATTGCTGATCAACTCGTCACCTTCAACCATCAAAAATTCCACATCCACCAGTCAAAACTTAATAAACACCCTGCTCTCTGAAATTAAACCGATGCCGAGAAGATTAGAAAGCATAGTCATGTAGAAATTCTCGTTAACTACACGAAGCTCGAAGAGGTATCCAAAATTCAAGCCCGACATAAAGAATCCTCTGTCCATTACCCAGATACCTCGCGTATCTTTTAGATACTGACAACATTCATAAACCTACCCCTTCGTACTCGCCATTTTAGGTATAAAGAAGCTACTTCAAGGAGAATTATATTTAAAATGTAGGTAGGCAGCGTAGTGATACCAGGATAAGCGAATATATGCCTGTCTGACCTTTCGATATTGCAAATGAGCCAATAACATCGCACATTTTCCAACGGTTTACCTTGCAAACCGTATACGCGGTAAAGGCATATCACGTGAAAAACAGCATCACCAGCAACATCCCAACTAATCATTGAAGACTTATCTATATTATTGAGAAATGAAAATTTCATTTTTGCTGATGAAAACTCGCCTCATTGCGTCAATTTCGATTTGATTTCGCGATAGATTGATGGATGAAAATTGAGGAAATAATATAAAGAAATGTATTAATTGAAAACATGATCCAAAACACAGTTAAAATAATTCAGATACAAGCCTAATTTATAATCTTAAAACTTTTACTGTGGGAAGTAATAGCGATGTATCAAGCTGAATCGTAATTTTCGTTGGGTGAAGATGGCGCACCAAAAAAATTAGCTCCGGGTATTTGTTTCTGCACCTCTGCTAAACCTATATCCATCATGTTACGTTTGAACGAATCTATTTTATCGGTAGGATAGTAGTTCTCAGGTAAAATTTGCCTAAATGCTTCTTTCAGAGCCAATTCTTTGTATTCTTCATTTTCAAAGGCAGTCTTGAATAGTCCGAGTAAATAGTACGCACTATTTTTACAATTTTTATAAACATATGTGTCCCTTTCCCTAACAAGGTCCCACATTGTCGGTATGGAGTTAAGACCAGTACGCTATAGTAGACAAAATTCCCCATCGAATAAGACCTCCCTCAGCCTCCTGGGTTCAAAACCCTCGGAGTTATGGCCATTTGAAGTTGAGGTATCGAAAAACAAAGTTTTGAGAAAAACGCGTTTAAAGTTTTGCAACTTTTTTTCATTGAAAAAATGAACTCACAACAAAAGTAATCCCTTTAATGTGAAGTACAACATAATATAATAAGTATAAGTAGTGAATTACTCATTTCGACGGGTTTTACGAGGGGTGGGGGAGGGGGGTGGAAGGGGCAGTTTTCGATGTTTTTCTTTTCCTTGCCTGAACTTTAGTCTCGCCTTCACTTTTTTTCATTTTCTCAGTCGTGGTATTCACTCATAGTTCGTAAACGGAAGGTCGGAATTAAAAACGGTTTGCGGCATTCGAAAGAGCAGGATTGACTCTATAAGAAACGATAAAAATCCCGAAATCGACATTTTCAACCCAACTTCAGAAAAACGCCTGTATCTCCGAAACTAGGATCGACAAAGTGGGACATTGTTAGGGAAAGGGACACATATTCTTCGTGGTCTATGATGTCCCAACAAAATAAATCTATGGGATGCACAAAAAGATGTTGATCATTGGCGACGTAACTGGAATCATCGTCTACCAAGATCACATCTGATAACGATTCTCCATCTCGAATAACTACATTTTTTAGATCTTTCACCCATTTTCCCCACTTCTCTTCACGGCAATCATCTCCCGAGTAAATGTTGAATTGTCCCTTGGCTCGCAATGCTTCATATTTCCCAGCGCCCCAAAAAGATGTAAGCAGTGCGGGAATTAACGTTTCATTTCTCTTCTTGCAAGCGGCAGAAAAAAATACTACACGTACTTCGTGCTTCAATAAGTACTCGAATAAGATCTGCAAGTGTGGTAGAAAAATATATTCATCAATTATAAGACATTCTGGATGGTGGTTATTAATGAAAAGTAGATCTTCTGGACTATTTTCCCAAACATTGTGTATACAAAGAGTATCGTCAATATCAAAAACTACAATGCGATTTCTTATCGATTCAGGGTGAATTGGTTTCGATTCATTTTGCTGATCATCCATATTGCCCTCAAGTAGGAAAGCCTCACTCACGACGAAATGTCGAATCTGTAACAATGTAAAATCGTAGGCAGGTATGTCATAAAAATGAAAACCAAACAGATGAACGAAATGAACCGTTCATTATACATATGCAAGGTGTCGATTAAAATTCTGAAATTGAAGTTTCGATTTCTCCTCGACTCAAGATTTCATATCAAGTTTAGAGAATGCACTTCATTTTTTCTCGAAGAAGTGACCGAAGTGATCCAGGGCAAATTAAAAAAAAAAACGAAAATGGATGAATAGTTACAGATTTTCTTAAAAATGAAGATTACATAAACGTAGCAACGAAAAAAATATTTTCTAGTTTTCTGTCCTCTCTGAGGTTTCTTTCAGAATCACGTGGACTTCATTATGCAAGGTGTAGACAAAAATTCATAATTTAAAATTTACTATTGAAAATATTTCTCAACCTAGTGTTCTCACTTTTCACGCATTCAGCAAATAGAGACAAAAAACGAAATTTCAGTTGACTGGTTCATCATTAACTTTTCAAGCAAGTATTCAACTTGACTGAGGCACCGATATCGTATTTTCGAACGAAATGAAAACGGAATTGGTAAACAGAATCACAGAAACCAATGCAATTTCATACCATATAACGATTTGAAAATGAAGTTGGGTTTTCCGATTTTGCTCAATTTTTGTTTTACAAGTTTCCCTTGATGGTCCATTCATAAATTCCACGTGCTTTGGGGTGGGGGAGCCAAAAAAACTTATCTTTAACGGCAATGTGCCGGAGCCTGAGCATTACAAAAAAATATTGAAAAAAAATTTTCTTGAACTAGGTAATCTTATAGAAATTATAACGGCGAATCCAAGGCCGCAAACTGCAGGACTCCATCTCTTTTAGAAAAAAAAGTTACAGCCCGATGAAAATTTTTTATATCAAAACATATCTGATTTAGATCAAATTTTATCAAAACAGATGAAATTTGATCTCAGGTATATCTAATTACATCTAATTTTTTTTTTAGATATGATTTGATCAAATTAGATGTCATTTGATCACATCATAACAAACTGGATCTGAACTTGATAATTTTTTCAGATTATGAATTGATGCAATAAGATATGATTTGATGTAATTTGATAAAATTACCCGATGAAAAAATTTCAGATCTGATCATATCTCAAAAATGTCCCAATCTAATTTTATCAAATCACATCAAATCATATCTCATTGTATCAATTCACATCTGAAGGTTCAGATCCAGTTTGATATGATGTGATCAAATGACATCTAATTTGATCAAATCATATCTAAAAAAAATCAGATGTAATTAGATATAATTTGATTAGGACATTTTTGAAATCAAATTTTATCTGTTTTGATAAAATCAGATATGATTTGATACGATTTGATCTAAAATTTTTTCATCGGGTAGATTGAGGCATTTTTGAGATATGATTACTTAGATCTGGAATTTTTTCAAATTCTGAGAAAAATCGCATTTTTTGGGCCTTTCTCGCGAAAAAGTGAAATTTAGGAGAAAAGTAAGGGTTATTACGCTATAATGACCATGGTGAGAATTGTAGAAAATTTTATGGCGAATCGAATGCCGCAAACCGCGGACCTCTTATCTCTTTTAGAGAAGAAGTTGCAGCTCATTCATTCCAAAATTTTATGAAAAAATCGCATTTCTTTTTTCCGTGCATGAGAAAACCACAAATGATGTGATTTTTTCCGTAGAATTTTGGAAAGAATGAATTTGAACTTTTTTTAAGAAGAGATAGAGATCTGCGGTTTTGGGCATTCGATTTGCCATGTAAAATTTTCTATAACATTAGTCCAAAAAAAAGTATTTTTCATTTATTTTTTTTGTAATGCTCGGGCTTATTGCCCTCGTAAAATCAGATTTTTACACCCCCCCCCCCAAGCAAACTTTGGAAGTCATGATTGAGCAAGGTGATGTATTTTGATATCTAAAATAAGAATTTCGACATTAGAACCCAGAAACAGAGGGAACATTTTTTTTGTTGACCTGTGTACGCGACGACTATTCCACTACACTTCATAATTAAAATAAGTATGTCACTACTGGTAATGTCAATTTCGATATTCCGATTGAACTTCGCGATAAACTGAATTAATGATAAGAGTATAAATTAATTTATTAATGGAAAACAACATGATGCAGTATCTACAATTACATTTGGGAAGGCACATGCTTGATTCAATATATTAAAACTTTTACTGCGATAATAGCATAATGCATCAATCAAAATCACTTATTCTTCTTTAGCTGATGATGGCGAACCAAAAAGTCTGGCATCAGGAATTCGTTTCTGCACCTCTGATAATCCCGTATCAATCATGTTACGTTTGAAGGAATCAGTGCGACGGGTAGGATTGTAGTTCAAATTAGGTAAAATTTGCCTAAATGCTTCTCTCAAAGCTAATTCTTTGTATTTTTCATGTTCAAAAGCAGTCTTGAATAGTCCAAGTAAATAGTACATCCCGTTTTTATAATTTTTGTAAACATATTCATCATGCTCCTTGAGACGCCAGTCCATTAAATCAAGGGGACGCACAAAGGGAAGTTGATCAAAAGCGAAGTAACTGAAATCATCGTCCACCAAGATTACATCTGATAACGATTCTCCATCTCGAATAACCGCCTTCAAATCTTTGACTAAATTTCCTTCGCCTTCTTCCCTATGGGTTCCTTTACGGCAATCAATATCCGAAAAAATGGTGATTTGTCCCTTGGCTCGCAATGCTTCATATTTCTCAGCGCCCCAAAAAGATGTAAGCAGTGCGGGGATTAACGATTCATTTCTCTGCTTGTCAGCGGCAGAAAAAAATACCACGCGTACTTCGTGCTTCAATAAGTACTCGAATAAGATCTCCAAATGTGGTAAAAAAACATATCTATCAATTATAGGACATTCTGGATGGTGGTCATTAATGAAAAGTAAATCTTCTGGTCTACTTTCACAAAGATTGTATATACAAAGAGTATTGTCAATATCAAAAACTACAATGCGATTTCTTATCGATTCAGGGTGAATTGGTTTCGATTCATTTTGCTGATCATCCATAGTGCCCTCAAGTAGAAAAGCCTCACTCACGACGAAATGTCGAATCTGTAACAATGTAAAATCGTAGGCAGGTATGTCATAAAAATGAAAACCAAACAGATGAACGAAATGAACCGTTCATTATACATATGCAAGGTGTCGATTAAAATTCTGAAATTGAAGTTTCGATTTCTCCTCGACTCAAGATTTCATATCAAGTTTAGAGAGTGCACTTCATTTTTTCTCGAAGAAGTGACCGAAGTGATCCAGGGCAAATTGAAAAAAAAAAACGAAAATGGATGAATAGTTACAGATTTTCTTAAAAATGAAGATTACATAAACGTAGCAACGAAAAAAATATTTTCTAGTTTTCTGTCCTCCCTCAGGTTTTTTTCAGAATCACGTGGACTTCTTCATGCAAGGTGTAGACCAAAATTCAGAATTTAAAATTTACTATTGAAAATATTTCTCAACCTAGTGTTCTCACTTTTCTAAGCTCAAAAAATGTAGAAAATGATACTGCCAGGGTTTCTTTTTGAAATTATTTTCTCAAGGGAGACGAGTATTTTTGTCTGAAAAAGATGAGATATTTAAAAAATTCGAGATGAAATAGGGGACGGGTCACAATTTTCCATTTCAGGCATTCAAAGTTATACCAGAAAGAAAAATAGTAATAGAATTTCCTTCAAAATTACCCATTATACAACATTTTATCTTTTAAACTTATACGCATTCAGCAAATAGAGGCAAAAAATGGAATTTCAGTTGACTGATTTATCATTAACTTCTCAATCAAGCATTCAACTTGACTGAGGCACCGATATCGTATTTTCGAACGAAATGAAAACGGAAATTGTAAACAGAAAAATTCAAAATTGTGTTTTACAAAAACCACCCGATGAAAAATTTTTAGATCAAATCGTATCAAATCATATCTGATTTAGATCAAATTTTATCAAAAAACAGATGAAATTTGATCTCAGAAATGTCCCAATCAAATTATATCTAATTACATCTAATTTTTTTTAGATATGATTTGATCAATTAGATGTCATTTGATCACATCATATGTATCAAACTGGATCTGAACTTCATAATTTTTTCAGATATGAATTGATACAATGAGATATGATTTGATGTAATTTGATAAAATTAGATTGGGACATTTTTGAGATATGATTAGATCTGAAATTTTTTCATCGGGCAGAGCTATTTCATACCATAAAACGATTTGAAAATGAAGTTGGGGTTTCCGATTTTGTTCAATTTTTGTTTTACAAATTCCCCTTGATGGTGCATTCATAAATTCCACGATCATTCCCCTTCTAACCCTCAAAGGGACTGGGGGTAGATCTCGTAATTTTTAGGCAATTGCGATTTTTTATTGAATAACCCAACTTTGAGAGTACACATCTCGAGATGGATTATACTTGAAGGAAAACTGTTGGCGGGGTAGCTTATCACATTTTGAAAAGCTTAAAATTGAACTTTGGCGATGAAAGCTCAACTTTCATAATGATCACAATAAATGAAAGCTACCATTTGAAAATCTGAAAAAATTACAGTAAGTAGCTGTTCTAAAAAATTTTCAAGATTGGATTTCTAGACCTTTGAGAAGCAGAGATCCTTAATTTTGACCAAAATTCAACGAAAATCCAAAAAGTAAAGTAGCACATCGATTTCTACTAATTCGAAGGCGCTGATTTCGAATATGTACTTGGTTTTTTCATGCGACCGCTTTAACCTCTCTCCCCCTCCCCCATAAGTCTCCTTAATAGGGTCAAAATTTGAAAAAATGAAAATTAAAGTGCAACCTGTCGTTTGTTAGGTATGATAATGGCATTGAGAACATTCTCACTGCGAATATGCCATGCCCGCATATTCTCCAGGTCGAATTTGAAAAATGCGCGAAAATCCCCATTTTAAAAAAGTTGAGTGATATCTCTAAACATTCGTCTCGCAACACAGATTAATACGGTAGATGAATTTTCAACATACAAAGCCACGACTTTGAGAAAAACAAACACGAAAATGCTGAAAAATAATTATCCTGAGATTTGTATTGTTATTCATATATCGAATAGGTATCACTTCAGAATGATTTTGCATTGAAATTAAGCCTAATTAAGACAGTAAAAAAAATCGTCATTATTTGCATGGTACCAAACTTCACGCGAAGTGACGATATAATCATGATGGTAGATTATTTTCGGGGAGAAATGATCTCATTTTTCAGATCAGCGACGTCTAATGGGATGGAATATGATTTTAGATGGTCAAAAATAAAAATTTTGGAATAATTATCCTCAAGCCAATGAAATAAAAAAAGAAGAAATAAATCAAAAAATTACCATCATACATGAAGAATTATCATATCAATTTTATTTAAAAATGTGTCTATAATGATACACAAGTTGCCGTAAAATATCTTTCAAGTAGTGTGCCGCAATAAAAGCATATGTCAGTACTGTTAACGTCAATTTCGATACTTCGATTGAACTTGGCGATAAACTTATTAATGATAAGAGTATAAATGAATTGATTAACAGGCCTCAAACTGAAATTTTTTTTTAAAAAAGTAACTTTAGTAACCATTTTCCATGAAAATAGTAACCAAAAAGTAACCTCAGAATCGTTAATTTTTAGGAGTTTCAGTAGGATCGGGGGGGGGGGAGAGGAGGAGTGCAAAAACCAAAATTTTGATTTTTTCCGCACATTTCGGCAATTTTAGAAGATATTTAATTTCTGGAAATTTTTGAAGATTTGAAAGCTTTTGCACGTTTGGAATAATTATGGTGAGCAAAAATACTGACTTATATTGACCTCTTTTCTAAATCCCCCCCCCCCACACACAAGGCGAAAATTTTTGGTAAAATTTTTTTTTTAATGAATGAATTTTCTGCCAATTTTCCATGTTATTTCAAATCTGTGACTTTTCGCTGATCTTTCAGTCAAAATTCTTATTGAAAATCAGTGATATTTAACTGAAAGATCTGTGAAAAATCATCAATTCTTAAAAGAAAGGCACTTAAAAACCGCCCGAGCGAAGCGAGGGCGAAATTTTTTCAAAAAATACACGTTTTCACATTTTTTATAGTAAACAAAATCCTGCCTCCTTCATAATTGAAAAAAATGAGAGCCCGGTACAAAAATATTCTCCTTTGTACCTCCCTCTCGGCCTGATTGAGCTCAGACTGAGCCCGAGCACAGCGAAAGCGAAAATTTTTGAAAAATGGGCACTCAGAATCTGAAATTTTATTATCAGGTCAAACAAAATTGTGCTTTCTTCTTGGTTTGTATTGACTTCTAAAAAAACGATTATCTATTGACTCATTTCCCGATCTCCTTCTAAAAAAATCGAAACATTTTTGAAAATTCCAATCAAAAGTATTACCGCGTTCTTCGGATAAATATGAGAAGGGACAATTTTTCTCACTTGAAAATAATAATTGTTTAGGTTGGAAAAGAAGAAGTTTCGTACCATCATTTTGAAAATGAAATGGTGTAAATGTATTGAGCCCGAGCGAAGCGAGGGCGAAAATTTTTGAAAAAAAAAAAGGCATTCAACAGCTCAATATTTTTTCTTTTTCTTTTAAAGGAAAAATTTTGAAAATAGTAACTAACAGTAACCTCTGAAAGAAGAAAGTAACTTTTAGTAACCAAACTTGAAAAAAGTAACCCAGTTTGACCCCTGGAAATACATGGTGTCTATATATACCCTACCCCCCCCCCCCCCCCTGTAACAAAATTCAGAGACCTTTAATTTTTAATTGATCTCAAATAAAAAGGAAAAAATTCATTTCAAAGTAGCATTTCGTATAAAATTTTTAAAAAAATGAAACCGATTATGAAAAGGTGTCTACCAAATTATGTGACTAGAAGGTTGGATTATTCAAAAATTTCTTCACAATCATATTTATTCCCCTCACCTCCCAAAAAACTACGTACCATAAATTTATAATAATTCCACGAATGTCCTTTCTTACAACTTTTTCGACTGGCCCCAATATAAAACCGAAGAGGGATGAACTCTTATTTGTTACGAAAATATGTGATTCTGTCAGGAAGAAAGACCTTGGCGTAAAAAAAAAAAATCGTTGGATTTTTTTTACACAATGGCTTTTCTTTTCGGCAGGGTTACAGATGGAGAAAAAAAATGAATTTTAGGTAATTACTTCATGCTAAACTTTTTGAATACTTATTCAAGATCACTGAGGATTAAAATTCTTTATTCTACCGGACCAAGGCACCGCATTTAAATATCAATTTTTTAATTCATCGTTGTCAACACAAATCGGTGCATGAAAACTCGGAGAAAATATACAACAAACTTGGCTCTTATTAATAAGTTTGTAGTAAAATAAGGAAAATTATTCTGGATGATTATTTTTTCAGCTGAATTTTTAAAATTCGAAGGAAAATTCCAGAATTCCTTGACTATATAAAAATCTCAAAACCCAAAATAAGGATCCAACCTTCGAAGGACTTTTAGCATGACCCTCTCCCCCCCCATACCAAAAAATTATGTTTTTTTTTCAATGCTTGAATGAAGTTTTCGTAAATTTATTTGAACAGTTCAAAAAGTAAGCAATTTTACAATACTCATTACTTACCTAATACGTACAATTACATTATATTGTTTTCTAAAAATTAAATTTGTTTCAATGCTTCCCCAACCAACATTTTCGACAACAGCTGTGGGTTTTTTTTGAAAAAATTCAAAACATATTTCGTACGATAGTCGAAATCATGAAGAAGAATTACATATTATAACTATAAGTATACATAAATCAATTTTTTTTTTCAAAAATTACAATTTTTCACGAGATTTCAAGGTGATTTATTTCTAGCCAAAAAACAGCTCAAATTCAGGTCTGAAAATTTATGAACCCCTTCAACTACAAAGAAATAGAAGATTCCGACTTTTTTCTAAAAAAAAAAGTTCCAATCAAAATTTTCAACTTTTTCAATCATTATACTAACAAAAAGAAAAAATTCATAGCTAATAAGGTAAGTACCAATCTCAAAATGCCACAAATAATTCGCTGTGAGGAACAAACATTTGCGATCAAACGCCATCTATAAAAATGCATACGGTCATTTTTTGAACTAAAATTTGAAAACGGGCAGATGTGATAACGCGATCTTATCAATTTACATTATTCAGATTTTGACGTAAATTTTCTGCGAAATAGTTGATTTTTCACAAAAATCAACAGCCAATAATTATTCAATATGATCACTTATCACTGATAAAAACTTGATAATCATTCAATTGCCCGTTTTCAAATCATGAACAGCGCCATCTAGGCGGTTGTTCCTCCTAGCGAATACAAATGATCTAATCTGCGGGTTGATTATAAAGATGAGAATTTGGAATTGAGAGGAAGGATGAAAATGACGGTACCTGAATCAGTAATTTTTTAAAAAAATGTAACGTGACTACAGAAAATGTCTGTTGCTCCTCCCCCGCCCCTCAACAGACTCAGAAAAACTACACACGAGCCTCAAACTCATGAATTTCCAGCAAGCTTACATATGCAATCTTTTTGGCTAGTTCCAGAAAATGGAAAAATTCAAGGATATAAAATAGCCATAATTTGTAAGACCCACCAATGTAACGGGCCCAAGCGAAGCGAGAGCGAAAAATATTTCAAAAATGACTTTCAAAGGTTAAAAATTTATCACTTTTCTTTCATTATGATTTCCCAAACGGCGACCGATAATTCTCCTTTTTTAATCAACATTAGTCAACAAAAATCGATCAATAAAAAAATCACCGAAGAAACGAAACAACTTGATCTTTCTTGTTAAGTTTATAATGAGAAAAGTACACGAATAAATATTTTCTGATGATTCATTTGTATTTTCTCCGGATTCAAGAAATGCACGAGGAAATTCCACAATCCTCTGATTTTTTCCAGATTTTCTAAAAAGTAGACATCGACACCAAATGTAAATGTTTTCAGAGGTTCGATTATACCCAATCCAATGAAATAAAAAAATAAGGAAAAAATCAAAAAATTACCATCTGACATTAAGAATTATGAATTTCATTAAGAAATTAAATGCACTTGTTGCCACAAAAGTTCACATTTCAAGTAGTGTGTCAAAGTAAAAGCATATTGAATACATCTGAAAAACTGTATCAACAGCAGATTGCCAAACAATAATCAAAGACTTTTCTACTACACTTGAAAATCAAAAATATGTCACTACTGTTAACGTCAATTTCGATCTTTCGATTCAAATTTGCTATAAACTCATAAATGATAAAAGAGTATAAATGAATTTATTAATGAAAAACATGATGCAGTATCTACATCTACAGTTACATTTGGGAAGGTGAAGGTACATGCTTGATTCAATATATTAAAACTTTTACTGATACATATAACAGAAATGCATCAATCAATCATTTATTCTTCTTCAGCTGCCGTTAGCGAACCAAAAAGTCTGGCATCCGGAATTCGTTTCTGCACCTCTGATAATCCCGTATCAATCATGTTACGTTTAAAGGAATCAGTTACATGATTAGGATTGTACTTCTCATCAGGTAAAATTTGCCTAAATGCTTCTCTCAGGGCCAATTCTTTGTATTTTTCATGTTCAAAAGCAGTCTTGAATAGTCCGAGTAAATAGTACACACTATTTTCACAACTTTTGTCGGCATATTTTAGGCGCTCTTTGCGATACAACCCCATTAAATCAAGGGGATGCACAACGGGATGTTGATCATAAGCGACATAACTGGGATCATCGTCTACCAAGATGACATCTGATAATAATTCTCCATCTCGAATAACCACCTTCAAATCTTTGACTAAATTTCCTTCCCCTTCGTTCTCACGCTTCCCTTCGCGGCAATCAACATCTGAGTGAATGTTGAATTGTCCTTTTGCTCGCATTGCTTCATATTTCTCAGTGCCCCAAAAATATGTAAGCAGTGCAGGTATTAACGATTCATTTCTCTTCTTGCCAGCTCCAGAAAAAAAAGCCACGCGGGATTCATGCTTCAATAAGTACTCGAATAAGATTTGCAAATGTGGTGGAAAAATATATTTCCCTGCACGGTCGTTGTTAATTATAAGAAATTCTGGGTGGTTTTTTTCCATTTCCTCACCATGTACCCGATGACAAAGGGTATCGTCAATATCAAGAACTACAACTCGATTTCTAGTTGACAGTGGATAAACGTGCTTCGATTGATCTTGCTTTTCATTGACAATTCTGCCAGTACTGACTGAATATCGAACAGTATGTTTCAAGGAAATTCTAATCGACAATGGTCGAATATTTTTCGATAATGGTGCTAATAAAGCCAGTAACGACATGATTTAGGACGCAACCTTCCCAAAATTGTAGGCACTGTAACATTAAAAATAGTAAGTGGGAATTAATGTCTAGCAAGTTGTCTCAACCTCATTCTCACATTTACAGCATCCGCGAATATAACTTCACGTATTGCTCAAATAATTTACTGCGGCTGGGAGAGAGGGGGATCATAAGACCACGTAGTGAAAATTTGAAGAGTCAAAAAAGATCTCACACAATGGAGGGGGGGGGGTTAAAAATTCAAAATTTAGATTTCTGAATTTCTATACTGAGCTAAGTAGGCTGCAAAGCCTTCAGAATAGAAAAAAAATTCAAATCGATCAATATCTTTCGATCGCGCAAGAGCCTCCAATTCTTCAAAAATTGCCAAAAATTCAGATTCAAAATTGATAAACTCAATTTCAGATAGCGATTGTGTAGACCAAAAAGCAAAATTTTTTATAGATTTTTCATCGTCTCTTAATACACTTCACTTCATTTAAATTTAAAAATGTGGCAAAATGACGATTTTTTCGAACAAATTGTGCTTTCTGATCCATACAGTGGTTAAATCATCTCTAATTTTGATTTAAATAACTTGAAATTTTTTACAAACATTGGGTTTTTGAAAGATTTCAAAAAACTTGAAATATAATAATTGAAAATTCATTCTAAACACTACAAAAGCATATTAAAATCGTCACATCTTTCACAAAATTAGAAAAATCATTATTAACAATGTTTTTCAATCACTTTTGTAAAAAGTCAAATTTTCGATTACCATCGCCTTTTTGTATTAAAAAGTTCCAGCATTTTCAGAATATGGAGTTACGTCAACATATCATCTTTTTTCAAAATCTAAGGATTTATTAAATGTTTGAGGTGAAATAATGTACCACATGGAGGACGTCCCATAGTTGCCATTTCAGAAAAAAAAACATAAATTGAATTTTGGAGTTACGATCTTTCAACATTAGAGGGACGATATGTATTTTACACCAGTTTATTAAATACAGCAGTGGCGCAGCCACCAGGTATTTCTCATGAAAATAGTCTGAAATTACGTACCTGTTTAATCTAATTTTAGAAATTTCAATTTCAACCCCCTTATCACCTCTCTAAATTTCAGTTAACTATAAAAATACTGGAGTCAAAATTCGGATCATTTTTATATTTATCATACCGCAAAATAGATATTACCAAGTTCTCGCACAATTTATATAGAATATTTAGGGTAAAGACTGGATGAAAATGCAATTTTGGAACAGAAAACTTCCATATACCAATTATTTTGACCTTGGAGAACTAAAAATTATAACAAAATCAAACAGTGACGTTGGAAGATTCTTCTGCTGGGAGGATATGGAAAAACTCTGAGTATCAGAGGCAGAGGCAGGCATCCGAGCCATTTTTTTTTTATCGAAGTCACTTTCGGAACTTCTAAAAGACGAAAAAGTAACCTTTTTTTAATTTAATTTCATTATTTAGCTTAGAAAATGTAGAAAAGTCTATCCAAATTTCTATTTGAATAAGTACCTACCTATCTATATAATTTAATATGCTTCTAAGTCTTAACGAGCAAAAAAATCGTCACTTTTATTTTTTGGTATTTTTTTAATCGTCTTGACAATCTCACCTATCATTAAATTCAGCTTTTTTTGCATCTTATCACTTCTTTCATATTCCTCTTTCCTGAATTCATCATATCAGAAGTTCTTGAGCCATAACGATATCATCAAAATCTTTTTTAGTCGTAGCCTCCATCAATTTTTTTAAAAAAACTAAATTAAAGATATCATTAGATGTTTTTCTTTTTTTGACAACAGTTTATTTGACATTATCAGGGATTGCTTTAATTTTTCGACTTTCCTTACTTTCTCTTTCAACTTTTTGTTTCCACTCTGCCTCTGCCATTGGCGCACTCACAAATTCTATATGAGAGGAGCTGAAAAATTGAGGGAAAATGGGGGAGGGGGATCACATTTTAAATAAGTGATTTTACACTAAATTTCAGGCAAAAATCAGTGATTTTTTCGACAAATTGGGAATTGATTGAAGAGTCAGCGATTTTTGACCGATACATAAGGGGTAAAATGAATCATTAATATTTCTAGCCACAATGGTATACCTTTAAAGTAGTGTTCCGCAGTGAAAGGTACTTCCCAACTAACCATTGAAGATTCATCTATAATTATATTCAAGAATCAAAAATATATCGCTGTTAACGTCAATTTCGATCTTTCGATTCAACTTCGCGATAAATCGATAAATGATGGGAGTTAAAAAAATTTATTAATGAAAAACATGATGCAGTGTCTACAGTTACATTTGAGTAGGTATTTAAAAATACATGCTTGATTCAATTATTAAAACTTTCAGTGCCCAATGGATCATTAAAATTCATATTCTTTTCTGGCCGACGATGGCGAACCAAAAAGTCTGGCGTCAGGAATTTGTTTCTGCACTTCTAATAATCCCATATCTATCATGCTTTGTTTAAAGGAATCAGCGTTACGATTAGGATTGTACTTTTCCGGGAGGATTTGCCTAAATGCTTCTTTCAGAGCCAATTCTTTGTATTTTTCATGTTCAAAGGCAGTCTTGAATAGTCCAAGTAAATAGTAAACACTGTTTTCGCAATTTCTATAAAAATATTCGTCATACTGTTCGAGACGCCAGTTCATTAAATCAAGGGAATATACATAAGGATGTTGATCATAAGCGACAAAACTGGGATCATCGTCCACCAAGATGACATCTGATAACGATTCCCCATCTCGAATAACCGCCTTCAAATCTTTGACTAAATTTCCTTCGTATTTTTTCTCACGGTTTCCTTCACGGCAATCAACATCCGATAAAATGGTGAATTGTCCCTTGGCTCGCAATGCTTCATATTTCTCAGCGCCCCAAAAAGATGTAAGCAGTGCTGGGATTAACGATTCATTTCTCTGCTTGTCAGCGCCAGAAAAAAATACCACACGCGATTCATGCTTCAATAAGTACTCGAATAAGATCTGCAAGTGTGGTAAAAAAGCATATTTACGTTTATCACTATCTTCAAGTATAAGACATTCGGGATGGTGATTAATGAGAAGTAGTTCTTTTTCTTCACTATCACGCCAGAACCAGATATGTTTACAAATTGTATCGTCAATATCAAAAACTACGACACGCTTTCTAATCGACTGGGAGTGAGTTTGTTTCGATTGATCTGGCAGTTTCTCCATAACGTTCTCGAGTATGTAAATATCGAACCGTGTAATGATTTTAAGTCGAATATTTCTCGATAGTGATGCGATGAAGGTCACTCACGTCACGGTGGAACGCGACTTCTATCAAACTGTTGGTTCTGCAACAATGTAAATTCGTAGGTATGTCATGAAAATGAAAATACAATCAGAAAAACGAAACGAACAAAACATTACACATGTAAAGGTGTCGGTTGATGAATTTTCCTTCACTTTTTCATATTTCCAGACTATTTTTTTTAAATTTTCCAGATCTTTCAATTATAATATTTATGAAGCATGAAGAGGTAGTTTTCTCACACGATGAAGTCATAAATTCGAAATGCATGGAGTCTGTAACCTCCTCTCACCCCTACCTGATTCAGAAATTAGAGATCTTCAATTTCTAATTGATTTCAAATACACAGTGCAGTCAATAAGTTTCCGGAAAAATTCGATAACTCAAAAACTACAACAGATATCATCAAAATTTTTTTTTTAATTTTCAATATAATCTCCTCCCGACGCAATGCAAGCATTAGAACGAGTAATTAAACTTTCAAAAGCTTTTTTAAAAGCTTTTTCCGAAATGGCGTTGAGCTGCCTCGTAACTTTTTGTTGGATGCTCGGTATCGATTGAAATTTTCTGCCTTTCATGGTCAATTTTAGTTTTGGGAATAAAAAATTGTCCGAGGGGGCCATATCCGGCGAATATGGTGGGTGGTTGAGCACTACGATCTTATTATTCGTGAAAAACTGGCGAACGCGCAGCGATGTGTGAGCTGGTGCATTGGGTACAAATCGGGCACAAACTTTTCGCTTACCCAAATCTTTGGTTAAAATTTCGTGAACGCTGCCATGAGAGATATCCAGTTCATCGGCTATCAAATCTATTGTTACTTGACGACTTCTCTCATAAACGAGCCGTGCAGCTTCCACTTTTTCAGCACTTGTAGCAAATTTTGGACGACCTTTCCTGGGTTCATCTTCAATTGAGGCATGTCCTCGCTCAAACCGATTATACCACTCATAAATGACTGTTTTCGACAAACTATCCGCTCCGTATGTTTTGTGAATCAACTGCTTGGTTTCGACACGAGTTTTTTTTTGTTTGACGCAAAATTCGATCACTGCGCGAAGTTTTAATTTCATCTGAACAGACATCTTTTTTACTCTCAAAAAAAAAGTTACATCAAGAAAAATCTTCTTTCGGTAAAATTATGACTGCATTATCAGTTATGCATCGATTTTGACGAAACTTCGTATCTGAATAGAGAAGACTTCAAGGAATCTAATGCTTTTTTTACCCGCTTCATAGCCCTAGTAGTTTTTGAGTTATCGAATTTTTCCGGGAACTTATTGACTGCACTGTGTAAAATAGAAAAATTGCATTGCCAAGCAGCATTATAAATAAACGTTTGAAAAAATGAAACAGGGTATGAAAAGGTGTCCACCAAATTATATTACTTCATTACTTCCAATTCCCTCGCCCCTAAAAAAACCATTTACTCTGAATTTAAAATAATTCAACAACCAAGCTTTTCGACTGGTCCTGGTAGAAAATCGACGAGGGATGAACTCTCAACTATTTCGAAAATATACAGCGAGGTGATGCACCGGAATAAAGCGAGGGCGAAATTTTTTGCAAAAAAGAAAAAAAAATGAAAAGTTACAAATTGCACAACACAATCAATTGAAAATGATGATCTAATCTGAGGGTGGACCAAAGACGAGAATTCGGTAGAGGTACATAAAAATTTCTTCGGCAAGAATAACGGTACCTGGATCATTATCGATGGCACGACTCTATTTTATGCAAAGCGAAATTATCATGTTCCGAAAACTGTAACATGACAACCAGAAAATCCCCGCCCTCCCCTAGATAAAGAAAAACTACATTAAGCATTAAATTTATGAATTCACAGCAAGCCTATGCAATATTTTTGGCTTGTCTTTGAAAATAAAAAATTGAAGAGGGTATAAAATATCAATCATTTTGTCAATACCAATACCAGTCTGACGAGCTCATAGGGAAAACACTTTCAAAGGCTGAAATTTCATCACTTTTTTCGTTGTGGTTTTTCAAACCGCGACCAATACTTCCGATTTCTTCTTTCTTTTTTTTTTTTTAATCAACATTGTTGTCAATGATGAATAGTGGTATTTGATTCCCCTTTTCGTTACAGTACATCTCAGCCTTTGACTATAATAGTATCTGTATAGTCAAAGATCTCAGCGCAGCGAGGGATACTTCCATTCAAAAATTTCTAATTTTCATTTGTTCATAGCAGTCAACAAAAATCGAATGAAAAATCAGCAAAGAGGCGGAACAACTTGGTGTTTCTTGATAAGTTTATAATAAAATACATGAAGAAATCCTTTCTGATGATTCATCTTTTCTTTGGTTTTAAGGAATGGCTGAGGAGAGTGCAAAATCGCCTGATTTTTCCAAATTTTCTAAAAAGTAGACACTCGTTGTGTTTTTTCAACGTACATATTTGACAACAAAAGTGTTTTTTTTTTAAATTTCAAAAGTACTTCGAAAAAAAGTTGAAATGATTTTTATGAAAATTTTGACAATTCTTCCGACCTTTCAAAAACCTACCTCAATTTTTTACAAAACACATTTCCCCGTTTCGAATTTTTAACCGTTTTGATCTTTCTCAAATCAAAGAAATAAAAAACGAGCATATAAAAACACACAACTCGCCACAAAGGTTTACTTTTCAAGTAATGTTCCGCAGTGAAAGCATATTAAATACATCCGAAAAACGGTATCAACAGCTGCTTTCCAACCAATCATTAAAGATTCATCTACAACCTACACAATACATTTACGAATCAAAAATATGTCACTACTGTAACGTCAATTCCGATATTTCGATTCATTTTTCCGATAAATTGATGAAAATGACGAGTCTAAAAAAATTTATTAATGAAAAACACGACGCAGTATCTACAGTTACATTTGGGTAGATAGGGTACACGCTAAATTCAATATATTACAACTTTTCCCGCCTTAATTCAGCAACCATCCAAGATACATCATCAGCTATAGATGGCGAACCAAATAGTCTGGCATCCGGAATTTGGTTCTGCACCTCTGCTAATCCAATATCTATCATGCTTTGTTTAAAGGAATCAGCATCATGAGTAGGATTGTACTCTTCCGGTAGAATTTGCCTAAATGCTTCTCTCAGGGCCAATTCTTTGTATTTTTCGTGTTCAAAGGCAGTCTTGAATAGTCCGAGTAAATAGTACACACTATTTTTACAATTATTGTAAACATATTTTTCGTGGTGTGCGAAATACCACTGACATAAATCTATAGAACACACAAAGGGATGTTGATCATCAGCAACCCAACTGGAATCATCGTCCACCAAGATCACATCTGATAACGATTCTTCTTTTCGAATAACCACCTTCAGATTTTTGACTACATCAAATTCATACTTCTTCACTTTACGGCAATGAACATCCGAGAAAATGGTGAACTGTCCCTTGGCTCGCAATGCTTCATATTTCTCAGTGCCCCAAAAAGATGTAAGCAGTGCGGGAATCAACGATTCATTTCTTTTCTTCTCACCGGCAGAAAAAAATACCACACGTACTTCGTGCTTCAATAAGTACTCGAATAAGATCTGCAAGTGTGGTAGAAAAGCATATTTACGTTTTGCACTATCTTCAAGTATAAGACATTCGGGATGGTGATTATTAATGAGAAGTAGTTCTTCTTGATTATTATTCAAGATATATTTACAAACTGTATCGTCAATATCAAAAACTACGACGCGATTTCTAATCGATTGGGGGTGAGTTTGTTTCGATTGATCTGGCAGTTTCTCCATAACGTTCTCGAGTATGTAAATATCGAACCGTGTGATAATTCCAAGTATAATTGGTAGTGAACACCGGTCGAATATCTCTCGATGGTGATGCAATGTAGGTGAGCCAGGAAAATACGTCACGTCACAATGGAACGTAACTTCTATCGAACTGTCGGTACTGCAACAATTTGAATTCGTAGGTATGTCATCAACATGGAAAAAAAAGACGAACAAAAAAACGAAACGAACAAAACATTACACATGCAAGGTGTCGATTAAAATCTTGAAATTGAAAAGTTCTCAACGTTTCCTCGACTTATAATTTATTCCGATATTCAGAAATTGCACTTCATTTTTTTCTGAAAGTAGTAACGGAAGTGTCCCAGGTCACGTGAAAAGAAACCGAAAATGATGTAAAGTTACCGAATTCCGTACTTGAAAATTTATATTTCTCATACTACTTCTCCCAGGGTGTCCGCTTCAATTCAGAAATATAATTTTCCTCCACCTTTTCAGGTTTCCAGACTAATTTTTAAAAATTTCCCAGATCTTTCATATATAATATTTATGAAGCATGGAGAAGCAGGTAGTTTTCTCATACGATGAAGTCATGCAAAAGAATTATTTGAAATGCATGGAGTCTGTTAACTCCTCCTCCCACCCTACCCGATTCAACAACTAGAGATCTTTGATTTCTAATTGATTTCAAGTAAAATAAAAAAAAATGCGTTGCCAAGCAGCATTTACATATGAATTTTTGAAAAAATGAAACAGGGAATGAAAAGGTGTCTACCAAATTATATTACTTCACAATTACTTCCAATTCGCTCGCCCCTCATAACATCTCTTGCAAGCTTTTCAACTGGACCTAATAGAAAATCGACGAGGGATGAACTCTCAATTATTTCGAAAATATACAGCGAGGTGTTGCGCCGGAGCAAAACTAAGGCGAATGTTTTTTTAAAAAAGAAAGAAAAATGAAAAGTTACAAATTACACAACACAATCAATTGAAAATGATGATCTAATTTGTGGGTAGACGAGAATTTGGTATAGAGCATCAAACTATTGAATTCACATCAAGTCTATGCAATCTGTATGGCTTGACCTTGAAAATAAAAAATTGTAGAGGGTATAAAATATCAATCATTTTGCCAAGACCGACCAATGTGACGAGCTCAAAGGAAGCAAGAACGAAAATTTTTGCGAAAAACACTTTCTAAGGCTGAAATGTTATCACTTTTTTTTGGTTGTGATTTTTCAAACCGTGGCCAACAATACCGATTTCTTCATTCTTTTTTTTTTATCAACATTGTGGTCAAAGATAAATCGTGGTATTTGATTCCCCTTTTCGTTACAGTAGATACACTGAAAATAACGTCTCAAAAAAAAAAAAAAATGAATAAACTGTATTCTGTAGAAAAGTATGGACAATCGAGGTGTTTTCTCAACATGTACATATTTGGCAACAGAAGTGATTTTTTTAAAATCACTATTTTAAAAAAAAATCACTATTTACAAAAAAAATCAAATGATTTTTTACGAAAATTTTGACAATTTTCCCTACCTATAAAAAACCTATCTCTTTTAATTTTCCACAAAACATATTTCTCCGTTTCGAAATGAATAAACGAACTGTATTCTGTAGAAAAATATGGACACTCGAGGTGTTTTCTCAACATATGTACACATTTGACAACAAAAGTAATTTTTTAAAAATTTCAAAATCACTATTTAAAAAAAAAAATCAAATGATTTTTACGAAAATTTTGACAATTTTCCCTACCTATAAAAAACCTATCTCTTTTAATTTTCCACAAAACATATTTCTCCGTTTCGAATTTTTGACCGTTTCGATCTTTTTCAAACCAATGAAATAAAAAATGAGCATATTATAATAACACACAACTTGCCACAAAGGTTTACTTTTCAAGTAATGTTCAATGTTCCGCAGTGAAAACGTATTAAATACATCTGAAAAACAGTGCCAACAGCAATTTTACTCGATTCACTAACTTTGCGCCATCCGAGTACTGAATCATGGATAAGACCGTGCAAATCCGTTCTGTTTATCGCATCTCATTGTTTACAAAATTTTTTTTGAACTTATAAATTTTTATTGACGAGGTCGAAATTTTTTGCGAAATTTTTTTCAGCTTCGTACTTTTTCTTAACGAGATCTAAATTTTTTACGAAATTTTTTTTCAACTTCAATTTTTTTTGACGAGTTCTAAATACTTTTTCATCGTAGTGTGAGTAAAAGTGCACTTTTACTCACACTCGCGAATCGCTCGAGTGCTCAAACTCGCCTTTTACTCAAAAAATATCTTATGTAACTCGGGAGATAAATGGTTTTCGACGATTTTGAATTATTTCCCTCGCTTCGCTCGGGCAATAAACCTCAAAATTCGTCGAAAATCACTTTATCTCCCTCATTGCATAATATACTATTCCAAACTTCAAAAATTATTTGTCAAGATTACAATTTTTTTAATTTTCTGGAAAAAATTATCGACTTGAGGAATTGACCTGGGCTCCTGGACTTGTTTTACAATTTGCAGTGACGTTGAAAACATTTTGTTAAAAAATTGTAACCTTGACAAAAAATGTAATGATTGGAATTTGGAAAAGTATTTTTGAAAAATACGTCAAAAAAATTGAAGTTGAAAAGAAATTTTGTAAAAAAATTAGACCTCGTTAAGAAATTTTTTGAAGTTGGAATGAAAATTTGTAGAAAATTTAGACCGCGTGAATACAAATTTTGAAGTTGAAAAAAAAAAACCGTCGGAATGTGAACTTTGAAAAAAAAAATCACTCACCAACCTACGTAACACAGACTTACTATACGAATCAAAAATATGTCACTACTGTTAACGTCAATTTCGATCTTTCAATTTATTTTTCTGATAAATTGATAAAAATGGTAGGAGCATAAAAAAATTTATTAATGAAAAACACAACGCAGTATCTACCGTTACATTTGGGTAGGTAGGGTACACGCTAAATTCAATATTACAACTTTTCCCGCCTTGATTTAGCAATGTACCAAGGTACATCATCAGCTATAGATGGCGAACCGAACAGTCTGGCATCCGGAATTTGTTTCTGCACCTCTGCTAATCCAATATCTATCATGCTTTGTTTAAAGGAATCAGCTTTATTGGTAGGATTGTACTTTTCCGGTAGAATTTGCCTAAATGCTTCTCTCAGAGCCAATTCTTTGTATTTTTCGTGTTCAAAGGCAGTCTTGAATAGTCCGAGTAAATAGTACGCACTATTTTTACAATTTGTATAAACATATTTTTCGTGGTGTATGATATTCCAAAAAAATAAATCTAGGGGACGCACAAAAGGATGTTGATCATAAGCAACATAACTGGGATCATCGTCTACCAAGATAACATCTGATAACGATTCCCCATCTCGGATAACAACCTTCAGATCTTTGACATAATTTCCTTCGCCTTCTTTCCTATGGGTTCCTTCACGGCAATCATCTCCCGAGTAAATGTTGAATTGTCCCTTGGCTCGCAATGCTTCATATTTCTCAGCGCCCCAAAAAGATGTAAGCAGTGCGGGGATTAACGATTCATTTCTCTGCTTGTCAGCGGCAGAAAAAAATACCACACGTACTTCGTGCTTCAATAAGTACTCGAATAAGATCTGCAAGTGTGGTAGAAAAGCATATCTATCAATCACAGGACATTCTGAAAGGCATTCTTCGGGATATTTTTCCCCATATGTCATTCTACAAAGGGTTTTGTCGATATCAAAAACAACGACGCGATTTCTAATCGACTGGGGGTGAATTTGTTTCGAGTGATCTCGCTGTTCATCCATAGCGCTCATTAGCAACTGAATGTGGAACCGTTTGATTTAAAACAAGGAACAATTAGTTATGTACGCTGGTCTAATATTTCTCGATGATGATGCGATATAGGTGAGCCAAGAAAAATCCCACGTCACGATGGAACGTAACTTCTATCGAACTGTCGGTACTGCAACAATTTGAATTCGTAGGTATGTCATCAACATGGAAAACAAAGACGAACAGAAAAACGAAACGAACAAAACATTACACATGCAAGATGTCGATGAAAATCTTGAAATTGAAAAGTTCTCAATGTTTCCTCAACTTATAATTTATTTATTCAGAAATTGCACTTCATTTTTTTTCTGAAAGTAGTAACTGAAGTGTCCCAGGGCACGAGAAAAGAAACCGAAAATGATGTAAAGTTACCGAATTCCGTACTTGAAAATTTAGATTTCTCATACTACTTGTCCCAGGGTGTCCGCTTTATTACAGAAATAATTTTCCTCCACTTTTTCAGGTTTCCAGACTAATTTTTAAAAATTTCCCAGATCTTTCACATACTTAAAATATTCATGAAGCATGGAGAAGCAGGTAGTTTTCTCACATGATGAAGTCATGCAAAAGAATTATTTGAAATGCATGGAATCTGTAAACTTCTCCTCCCACCCCACCCGATTCAAAAACTAGAGATTTTTGATTTCTAATTGATTTCAAGTAAAATAAAAAAATTGTGTTGCCAAGCAGCATTTACATATGAATTATTGAAAAAATGAAACAGGTTACAAAAAGGTGTCTACCAAATTATATTACATCGCAATTACCTCCAATTATTCCCTCGCTCCTAAAACATCATTTACTGTGAATTTAAAATAATTCAACAACAGCTCTTGCAAGCTTTTCAACTGGACCTAATAGAAAATCGACGAGGGATGAACTCTCAATTATTTCGAAATTATACAGCGAGGTGAAGGGCCGGAGAAAAACTAAGGCGAATATTTTTGTAAAAAAGAAAAAAAAATGAAAAGTGTGGGTAGACCAACGACGAGAATTTGGTATGGAGCCTCATTCACAGCAAGCCTATGCAATCTGTATAGCTTGACCTTGAAAATAAAAAATTGAAGAAGGTATAAAATATCAATCATTTTGCCAAGACCGACCAATGTGGCGAGTCCAAGGGAAGCAAGAACGAAAATTTTGGCAAAAAACACTTTCTAAGGCTGAAATGTTATCACTTTTTTTTAGTTGTGGTTTTTCAAACGGTGACCAATAATTCCGATTTCTTCATTCTTTTTTTTTTTATCAAAATTGTGGTCAAAGATGAATCGTGGTATTAGATTCCCCTTTTCGTTACAGTAGATACACTGAAAATAACATCTCAAAAAAAAAAAAAAAAATGAATAAACAAACTGTATTCTGTAGAAAAGTATAGACACTCGAGGTGTCTTCTCAACATATGTACACATTTGACAACAAGTAATTTTTTAAAAATTTTAAAATCACTATTTAAAAAAAAAATCAAATGATTTTTACGAAAATTTTGACAATTTTCCCTACCTACAAAAAACCTATCTCTTTTAATTTTCCACAAAACATATGCCTCCGTTTCGAATTTTTGACCGTTTCGATCTTTTTCAAACCAGTGAAATAAAAAATAAGCATATAATAACACACAACTTGCCACAAAGGCTTACTTTTCAAGTAATGTTCAATGTTCCGCAGTGAAAGCGTATTAAATACTCGTACATCTGAAAAACAGTGCCAACAGCACTTTTACTCGATTCACTAACTTTGCGCCGTCCGAGTACTGAATCATGGATAAGACCGTGCAAATCCGTTCTGTTTATCGCATCTCATTGTTTACAAAATTTTTTTGAACTTATAAATTTTTATTGACGAGGTCGAAATTTTTTACGAAATTTTTTTCAGCTTCGTAATTTTTCTCAACGAGATCTAAATTTTTTACGAAATTTCTTTTCAACTTCAATTTTTTTGACGTGTTCTAAATACGTACTTTTCCAAACTTCAAATTATTACAATTTTATTAATTTTCTGGAAAAAATTTTCGACTTGAAGAATTGACCTGGGCTCCTGGACTTGTTTTACAATTTGCAGTGACGTTGACAACATTTTGTTAAAAAATTGTAACCTTGACAAAAAATGTAATGATTGGAATTTGGAAAAGTATTTTTGAAAAATACGTCAAAAAAATTGAAGTTGAAAAGAAATTTTGTAAAAAAATTAGACCTCGTTAAGAAATTTTTTGAAGTTGGAATGAAAATTTGTAGAAAATTTAGACCGCGTGAATACAAATTTTGAAGTTGAAAAAAAAACCGTCGGAATGTGAACTTTGAAAAAAAAAAATCGCTCACCAACCTACGTAACACAGACTTACTATACGAATCAAAAATATGTCACTACTGTTAACGTCAATTTCGATCTTTCAATTTATTTTTCTGATAAATTGATAAAAATGGTAGGAGCATAAAAAAATTTATTAATGAAAAACACAACGCAGTATCTACCGTTACATTTGGGTAGATAGGGTACACGCTAAATTCAATATATTACAACTTTTCCCGCCTTGATTGAGCAATGTACCAAGGTACATCATCAGCTATAGATGGCGAACCGAACAGTCTGGCATCCGGAATTTGTTTCTGCACCTCTGCTAATCCAATATCTATCATGCTTTGTTTAAAGGAATCAGCTTCATCGGTAGGATTGTACTTTTCCGGGAGAATTTGCCTAAATGCTTCTCTCAGAGCCAATTCTTTGTATTTTTCGTGTTCAAAGGCAGTCTTGAATAGTCCGAGTAAATAGTACGCACTATTTTTACAATTTGTATAAACATATTTTTCGTGGTGTATGATATTCCAAAAAAATAAATCTAGGGGACACACAAAAGGATGTTGATCATAAGCAACATAACTGGGATCATCGTCTACCAAGATAACATCTGATAACGATTCCCCATCTCGGATAACAACCTTCAGATCTTTGACAAAATTTCCTTCACCTTCTTTCCTATGGGTTCCTTCACGGCAATCGACATTCGAGTAAATGTTGAATTGTCCCTTGGCTCGCAATGCTTCATATTTCTCAGCGCCCCAAAAAGATGTAAGCAGTGCGGGGATTAACGATTCATTTCTCCGCTTGTTAGCGGCAGAAAAAAATACCACACGAGATTCATGCTTCAATAAGTACTCGAATAAGATCTGCAAGTGTGGTAAAAAATTATATCCATCAATTATAAGACATTCTGAAAGGCATTCTTCGGGATATTTTTCCTCATATGTCATTTTACAAAGGGTTTGGTCGATATCAAAAACTACGACGCGATTTCTAATCGACTGGGGGTGAATTCGTTTCGAGTGATCTTGTTGTTCATCCATAGCGCTCATTAGCAACTGAATGTGGAACCGTTTGATTCAAAACAAGGCAGAATTAATTATGTACGCTGGTCGAATATTTCTCGATGATGATGCGATATAGGTGAGCCAAGAAAACCCCCACGTCACGGGGGAACGTAACTTCTATCGAACTGTCGGTACTGCAACAATGTGAATTCGTAGGTATGTCATCAACATGGAAAACAAAGACGAACAGAAAAACGAAACGAACAAAACATTACACATGCAAGATGTCGATGAAAATCTTGAAATTATTGAAAAGTTCTCAACGTTTCCTCAACTTATAATTTATTCCGATATTCAGAAATTTCACTTTATTTATTTCTGAAAGTAGCAACTGAAGTGTCCCAGGGCCCAGGGCACATGAAAAGAAATCGAAAATGATGTTAAGTTACCGAATTCCGAGCTTGAAAATTTATATTTCTCATACCACTTGTGCCAAGGTGTCCGCTTCATTTCAGAAGTAATTTTACTCCACCTTTTCAGGTTTCCAGACTAATTTTTAAAAATTTCTCAGATCTTTCACATATAATATTTATGAAGCATGGAGAAGCAGGTAGTTTTCTCACACGATGAAGTCATGCGAAAGAATTATTTGAAATGCATGGAGTCTGTGAACTCCTCGGCCCACCCTACCCGATTCAAAAACTAGAGATCTTTGATTTCTAATTGATTTCAAGTAAAATGAAAAAAATGCGTTGCTAAGCAGCATTATACGTATGAATTTTTGAAAAAATGAAACAGGTTATTAAAAAGTGTCTACCAAATTATATTACTTCATTCACAATTACTTCCAATTCCCTCGCTCCTCAAACACCATTTACTCTGAATTTAAAATAATTCAACATCTCATGCAAGCTTTTCAACTGGACCTAATAGAAAATCGACGAGGGATGAACTCTCAATTATTTCGAAAATATACAGCGAGATGTTGCGCCGGAGCAAAACTAAGGCGAATGTTTTTGTAAAAAAGAAAGAAAAATGAAAAGTTACAAATTACACAACACAATCAATTGAAAATGATGATCTAATTTGTGGGTAGACGAGAATTTGGTACAGAGCCTCAAACTATTGAATTCACAGCAAGCCTATGCAATCTTTATGGCTTGACCTTGAAAATAAAAAATTGTAGAGGGTATAAAATATCAGTCATTTATGCCAAGACCGACCAATGTGACGAGCCCAAGGGAAGCAAGAACAAAAATTTTTGCGAAAAACACTTTCTAAGGCTGAAATGTTATCACTTTTTTCTAGTTGTGACTTTTCAAACGGTGGCCAATAATACCGATTTCTTCATTCTTTTTTTTTTTTAATCAACATTGTGGTCAAAGATAAATCGTGGTATTTGATTCCCCTTTTCGTTACAGTAGATACAATGAAAATAACGTCTCGAAAAAAAAAAAAAATGAATGAACAAACTGTATTCTGTAGAAAAGTATAGACACGCGAGGTGTTTTCTCAACATATGTACATATTTGACAACAAAAGTGATTTTTAAAAAATTTCAAAATCACTATTTAAAAAAAAAATCAAATGATTTTTACGAAAATTTTGACAATTTTCCCCACCTATAAAAAACCTATCTCTTTTAATTTTCCACAAAACATATTTCTCCGTTTCGAATTTTTGACCGTTTCGATCTTTCTCAAACCAGTGAAATAAAAAATGAGCATATAATAACACACAACTTGCCACAAAGGCTTACTTTTCAAGTAATGTTCAATGTTCCGCAGTGAAAACGTATTAAATACATCTGAAAAACAGTGCCAACAGCAATTTTACTCGATTCACTAACTTTGCGCCATCCGAGTACTGAATCATGGATAAGACCTTGCAAATCCGTTCTGTTTAGCGAATTTCTTTTTTCTACTGACTGTGTGCCCCTTCGCAAACGTGAAGCTTTCGGTCATCGCACATAAGCGCAAAATTATATGTTGATATTTAATTAATAAGGTGAATTAAATATAGTGTTTATTTTTTGGTTGTAAAAAATGTTGACCTTTTTTTTGGAAGTTTACTAAAAAAGAATTACATATTGAAGAAAACAGATTTCGGCATTTCCAATTCAAAGTTCAATTTTTCAACTCTAAATTTTTTCAGTTCCTTTCATTTTAAATTTTTATTCAAATAATATCCGATTTAAAAATTTCTCCAACTGTAAATCAACGCTAATTTTCACAAAATTTGATCGATTTTGTTTTTTACATTTTTTCTACGAATGTCATTAAGTCATTATTGTCATTATTTTTTTCAAACATTTCTTCCAATCATTACTTTTAAAGAAATTTTGAAAAACATGTACCTACTTGGTTGAAAAAATATTATTCAAAAAAATTTCAAGATAATTCAATCATTTAAATTACAAAGACTTTGATTTCTTCATATTTTTTATAAGTTCTCAATTCTTATTCTAAAAAAAATTCTTCTCACGTTAAGGTTCTTTCCCATAATTTTAAAGTTTTCTTTCAATTTTTTTTCTGGTCAGGTATAATTTTTTTAAATTGGAAACATCGAAAAATAACAATGATATGAAATTGGAAAAAAATTAAAGAAGGCAAAGTTGTAAAAATTTTGAGAGAATTTTAATTCAAGAAGTCACTGATCGAAAATCTTTCAAATTAGATGCAGCTTTAAAATCAAAGTAGAGAAATTGAAAAAATTCAAGTCGAAAGACATCGAATTTTGCATAATTTTGGACTTGAATCTTTGATATTTCCACCCATTGCAATTTTGCATACGAGAACTCAGAAAGAGTTGGAATGCACGTACTCAACACTGAAAATGGCACTAAGTCAGTGGAAAAAAGAAATTCGCTTCTGTGTATCGCATCTCATTGTTTACAAAATTTTTTTTGAACTTATAAATTTTTATTGACGAGGTCGAAATTTTTTACGAAATTTTTTTCAGCTTCGTAATTTTTCTCAACGAGATCTAAATTTTTTACGAAATTTCTTTTCAACTTCAATTTTTTTGACGTGTTCTAAATACTCTTCCAAACTTCAAATTATTTGTCAATGTTACAATTTTTCAAAGTGTCTGGGAAAAATTTTCGACTTGAAGAATTGACCTGGGCTCCTGGACTTGTTTTACAATTTGCAGTGACGTTGATAACATTTTGTTAAAAAATTGTAACCTTGACAAAAAATGTAAAGGTTGGAATTTGGAAAAGTATTTTAAAAAAATACGTCAAAAAAATTGAAGTTGAAAAGAAATTTTGTAAAAAAATTAGACCTCGTTAAGAAATTTTTTGAAGTTGAAAAAAAAATTCGTAAAAAATTTAGACCGCGTGAATACAAATTTTGAAGTTAAAAAACAACGTCGGAATGCGAACTTTGAAAAAAATAAATAGCTCACCAACCTACGTAACACAGGCTCACGTTGAGAATCTTCGCGAACGGCGCCTCTGATTGGTGGAGTGGCGCAAGGTTAGTGTAACACTTATACGAATCAAAAATATGTCACTACTGTTAACGTCAATTTCGATCTTTCGATTTATTTTTCCGATAAATTGATGAAAATGATAGGAGCATAAAAAAATTTATTAACGAAAAACACAACGCAGTATCTACCGTTACATTTGGGTAGGTAGGGCACACGCTAAATTCAATATATTACAACTTTTCCCGCCTTCATTCAGCAATGTACCAAGGTACATCTTCAGCTATAGATGGCGAACCAAATAGTCTGGCATCCGGAATTTGTTTCTGCACCTCTGCTAATCCAATATCTATCATGCTTTGTTTAAACGAATCAGTTACAGAAGTAGGATTGTACTTTTTCGGTAGAATTTGCCTAAATGCTTCTCTCAGAGCCAATTCTTTGTATTTTTCCTGTTCAAAGGCAGTCTTGAATAGTCCGAGTAAATAGTACGCACTATTTCTACAATTTTTATAAACATATTCTTCGTGGTGTATGAAGTCCCAACAAAATAAATCTATGGGATACACAAAAGGATGTTGATCATGAGCAACATAACTGGGATCATCGTCTACTAAGATGACATCTGATAACGATTCCCCATCTCGAATAACAACCTTCAGATCTTTGACTAAATTTCCTTCGCCTTCTTTCCTATGGGTTCCTTCACGGCAATCATCTCCCGAGTAAATGTTGAATTGTCCCTTGGCTCGGAATTCTTCATATTTCTCAGCGCCCCAAAAAGATGTAAGCAGTGCGGGAATCAACGATTCATTTCTTTTCTTCTCACCGGCAGAAAAAAATACCACACGTACTTCGTGCTTCAATAAGTACTCGAATAAGATCTGCAAGTGTGGTAGAAAAGCATATCTATCAATCACAGGACATTCTGAAAGGCATTCTTCGGGATATTTTTCCCCATACGTCATTCTACAAAGGGTTTTGTCGATATCAAAAACAACGACGCGATTTCTAATCGACTGGGGGTGAATTTGTTTCGAGTGATCTTGCTGTTCATCCATAGCGCTCATTAGCAACTGATCCGTTTGATTCAAAACAAGGCACAATTAGTTGTATACGCTGGTCGAATATTTCTCGATGATGATGCGATATAGGTGAGCCAAGAAAAACCCCACGTCACGATGGAACGTAACTTCTATCGAACTGTCGGTACTGCAACAATTTGAATTCGTAGGTATGTCATCAACATGGAAAACAAAAGATGAACGGAAAAACGAAACGAACAAAACATTACACATGCAAGATGTCGATGAAAATCTTGAAATTGAAAAGTTCTCAAGGTTTCCTCAACTTATAATTTATTCCGATATTCAGAAATTTCACTTTATTTTTTTCTGAAAGTAGTAACTGAAGTGTCCCACTTGTCCACCAAATTATATTACTTCGCATTTACTTCCAATTCCCTCGCTCCTAAAACACCATTTACTGTGAATTTAAAATATGTAATTCAACAACAGCTCTTGCAAGCTTTTCAACTGGTGCTGGTAGAAAATCGACGAGGGTGAACTCTCAATTATTTCGAAAACATACAGCGAGGTTATGGGCCGGAGCAAAACTAAGGCGAATATTTTTGTAAAAAAGAAAAAAAATGAAAAGTGTGGGTAGACCAACGACGAGAATTTGGTATGGAGCCTCAAACTATTGAATTCACAGCAAGCCTATGCAATCTGTATAGCTTGACCTTTGAAAATAAAAAATTGAAGAGGGTATAAAATATCAATCATTTTGCCAAGACCGACCAATGTGGCGAGTCCAAGGCAAGCAAGAACGAAAATTTTTGCAAAAAACACTTTCTAAGGCTGAAATGTTATCACTTTTTTTTAGTTGCGATTTTTCAAACGGTGACCAATAATTCCGATTTCTTCATTCTTTTTTTTTTTTATCAACATTGTGGTCAAAGATAAATCGTGGTATTTGATTCCCCTTTTCGTTACAGTAGATACACTGAAAATAACATCTAAAAAAAAAAAAAATGAATAAATAAACTGTATTCTGTAGAAAAGTATGGACACTCGAGGTATTTTTTCAACATATGTACATATTTGACAACAAAAGTAATTTTTATAAAATCACTATTTAAAAAAAAATCAAATGATTTTTACGAAAATTTTAACAATTTTCCCTACCTATAAAAAACCTATCTCTATTAATTTTCCGTAAAACATATTTCTCCGTTGTCCAATTTTTGTCCGTTTCGATCTTTCTCAAACAAATGAAATAAAAAATGAGCATATAATAACACACAACTTGCCACAAAGGCTTACTTTTCAAGTAATGTTCCGCAGTGAAAGCATATTAAATACATCTGAAAAACGGTCCCTACTGCGATTTTACTCGATACACTAACTTTGCGCCATCCGAGTACTGAATCATGGATAAAACCGTGCAAATCCGTTCTATCTCATTGTTTGCAAATTTTTTTTTGAACTTCTAAATTTTTCTCAACGAGATCGCAATTTTTTACGTTTTTTTTTTCAACTGAAAAATTTTTATCGACGAGGTCGAAATTTTTTACGAAATTAATTTTTTTCAACTTTGATTTTTTTGACGTGTTCTAAATACTCTTCCAAACTTCAAATTATTTGTCAATGTTACAATTTTTTAAATTGTCTGGGAAAAATTTTCGACTTGAAGAATTGACCTGGGCTCCTGGACTTGTTTTACAATTTGCAGTGACGTTGAAAACATTTTGTTAAAAAATTGTAACCTTGACAAAAAATGTAAAGGTTGGAATTTGGGAAAGTACTTTTAAAAAATACGTCAAAAAAATTGAAGTTGAAAAGAAATTTCGTAAAAAAATTAAACATCGTTAAGAAAAAATTTGAAGTTGAAAAAAAAAATGTAAAAAAATTAGACCGCGTGAATAAAAATTTTGAAGTTGAAAAACAACGTCGGAATGCGAACTTTGAAAAAAATAAATCGCTCACCAACCTACGTAACACAGGCTCACGTTGAGAATCTTCGCGAACGGCGCTTCTGATTGGTGGAGTGGCGCAAAGTTAGTGTAACACTTATACGAATCAAAAATATGTCACTACTGTTAACGTCAATTTCGATCTTTCGATTTATTTTTCCGATAAATTGATAAAAATGGTAGGAGCATGAAAAAATTTATTAATGAAAAACACGACGCAGTATCTACCGTTACATTTGGGTAGGTAGGGTACACGCTAAATTCAATATAATTACAACTTTTCCCGCCCTGATTTAGCATCGTACCAAGGTACATCTTCAAATGGCGAACCAAATAGTCTGGCATCCGGAATTTGTTTCTGCACCTCTGCTAATCCAATATCTATCATGCTTTGTTTAAAGGAATCAGCTTCAAGAGTAGGATTGTACTTTATCGGTAGAATTTGCCTAAATGCTTCTCTCAGAGCCAATTCTTTGTATTTTTCGTGTTCAAAGGCAGTCTTGAATAGTCCGAGTAAATAGTACGCACTATTTTTACTATTTGTATAAACATATCTTTCGTGGTCTATGTAGTACCAATGAAATAATTTTAGGGGATACACAAAAGGATATTGATCATAAGCAACATAACTGGATTCATCGTCTACCAAGATCACATCTGATAACGATTCCCCATCTCGAATAACAACCTTCAGATCTTTGACTAACTTTCCTTCTCCCCTATAGGTTCCTTTACGGCAATCAACATTCGAGTAAATGTTGAATTGGCCCTTGGCTCGAAATGCTTCATATTTCTCAGCGCCCCAAAAAGATGTAAGCAGTGCGGGGATTAACAATCCATTTCTCTGCTTGTTAGCGTCAGAAAAAAATACCACACGAGATTCATGCTTCAATAAGTACTCGAATAAGATCTGCAAGTGTGGTAAAAAAGCATATTCATCAATTATAAGACATTCTGGATGGTATTCTTCGAGATATTTTTTCTCATATGTAAATTCACAAAGGGTTCGGTCGATATCAAAAACTACGACGCGATTTCTATTCGACTGGGGGTGAATTTGTTCCGACTGATTTTGCTGTTCGTCCATAGCGCTCATTAGCAACTGAATGTGGAACCGTTTGATTCAAAACAAGGCACAATTAGTCGTGTACGCTGGTCGAATATTTCTCGACGATGATGCGATATAGGCGAGCCAAGAAAAACCTCACGTCACGACTGATACTACACTATTGGTACTGTAACAATGTAAAATTGCAGGTATGTCATAAAAATGGAAAACAAACAGAAAAACGAAACGATAAAAATATTTGATATACAATTACACACGCACGATGTCCATTAAAATTCTGACATTGAAGTCTTCAACTTTTCTTCGACTGGGAATTTTTTTTCATGTACAGGAATTACACTTCATTTTTTCCAAATGAAAAGTATTTCACAGGTGCTCGGTTTTGGATACTTAAAGTAAGAATTGAGATGTTTTCAAAAAAAATTTCAATAATTTTTGAAATCAATTTTTAAAGATTTTCATGTCGCGAACGTACTTTTATGAATTTTTTATATTTTAACATGTTCTCACCAGGAAATTAATTCGGAGATTTTCTACAAAAGAGAGAAAAAATTTGCTACGATTTTTACGATTTTTATTTCTGACGAAAATTGTTTCCATTCTAACTCGAATAAAATTTCAAAGACAGTTCCCTGCTTCCTCAAAGCAGAAAGTTGTAGAAATGAATTGACGATAGTTTTCAATTGCATAATTATGCGTAAAAATCTCCAACCGTACGTAATATCGAGCCACTCGCTCAGGAGGAAAAATTTCCAACGACGAATATTTTGCCTGTACTCGATATTGTAGGGGCTACGAAATAACCAAATGTAGTAGCTCCTTTAATGTTGAGTTCGGGTAAAATTTCCATATATGAAGGTACTTGAAGATTCGGAATACGTGGCTCGTTTACAAAACGGATTTACTCTTAAGCTTTTAATGCTTCGCTTGACCTTTATTTTCGTTGTAATGTAACAGAACGCGTATGAAAACGTTTTCAGACACCCTGTGCGAGTGTATGTTTTGTTTTTGTCAATTGTATACATTCGACCGTGTGTAGTCTTAATTTATCGTTCCAGTTTCTCGTTTAATTTTATACTTAATACTGTTGCATTTCCATGTATTTTCCTCGTAGTAATTTTGACCAGCTTATAAAAATAATTTTGTCGCAAATTGTGCATATTTCGACGATCGAGGTTCGAATTTATTTAAAGTTCAATTGGAACTTTTTCCAATTTCTTCAATATTGAATTCTGTTTGAAACTTCTACAAATCTTAACATTTTTTATGGAAAAAATTTGGTTGAATTCACTTTTTCTCCAAATTTGAAGATGGAAAAATTGTAGAATTGAAAAAAATGGAAAATATTGTATTTTGGAAACAAATTTTTGAGGAGCAAGAAATTTTGAAAATATGAAGTTGAAAAAAATTGAAAAGTTATTAATAGGCAATAAATTTTTTTTCAACTTCAAATTCTTGAAAATTTCTTTGTTTTTAAAAAAAATTCCAGCTTGATTTCTGAAAAAATCGTTTGAAAATTAAAACTGAAAATTTTTTAATATATTTGAAAAATTTTCTAAATAGAATTGGTACAGTTTCGACGAAATTTAAGAAAAAACGAACTAAGAAATTACAAAAGCAATAAATTCAAGAAAATTTTCATTTCAAACAACAAGCTTTCCTAATGAAGAAATTTTAAAATTGGACACGGTTTTAAAAAAAAGTTTAAAACTGAAAAAACTGGAAAAATTAAATTTTTAAAAAAAGTTGAACTTGAAATAAATTGGGATTTGCATCGATACAAATCCCATTTGCAGCAAACTTATTTAGAAGCTAGTCAATTTTATTGATAGGTACATTAAAATCATTCTCCATATGTAACTATGTATATTTCGTATTGATTGTTTCCTTAATTTGATTTTGTTTTAAATAATTAATTAAAAAAAAGGAATAACTCGTCTGGCAACGAATACCTACGCATAAATATTCAATGAAAATGAACCAAATAATTTTTTTGCCCTCACAAATAAAATCCGTATCAAGGTGCACGACACGACTACGACGCTAAAAAGAAATTATTTTTCGTAATTCCGAACAGCGAGTTTGACAAAAAAAAAAGAAACCACGTCAAAGTATAAAAATAATTTCACTTTGAGTCGGGTAGAAATTTTTCTCAAAAGGATCCCCAAACGAAAATAAACATTTTAATACTTTTTCGAACAGGATCTATTTAACATGGGAAAAAATTTTATTCGAGATTGCGAGCAAAAAAACTTTGGCAAGTGTTTTTTTCTTTAAACTCGATGTCGCAGTCGAGAAACACGTGTTCGAGAATTTCCAACCACGATGGGGATTTTTTCCTCGCCAAATTCAATCCAACCGAGGCAATTTTCATCCGTCAAATAAAACGTACCCGTGAAGAGGATCGAGGTGCGGTACAGCGTGGTGTGGCGAGCACATGTTCAATCGTACAAATTTACAATTTTCATAAAAAAATTTCCTCCGACGAAAAAAAAAAAGTAGCTCAACCAGAAAAAAACTTCAAACAGCAGATGTTGTTCAATTGTTTACAAGTTTTATTAAAACAGGGTGGCTCGGGTTGTAAACCATTTTTAATAGTTCGCTTCTCTATCCCTCGCGTTTATTAATTGAAAAAAAAAAGAAGAGAAATCCGACCATGTCGAATGAGGAATGAACATTTAAAATTATCCCATTTTCCTGGTAATATTTTCAATTCGGCTTAATTTACATCTTATATAGGTAGTAACGACCAAATTTACCATCCAATTTTTGGTTTTTATTTTTATGAAATAAAAAAGATCTGGCTTCAGTACCTACATATATCATAATTTTTTTATAGGATTGTCTGATCTGTATTGTTATCTGTTTAAGTCGCCATGAAACTGTTTTTAATTATAATTTAATTAGTATTCGGTGTAAAAAAAAAAAATTCATTTTTCTAAAAATGATACATTTCAACGCGAGATCCATTGAAAGAGTCTGCCTTCGATTAGGACGAGAGCAGTGCTTTTCTTGGAGGGAGCGTGTTCTAAAATCTCTGAACCAAAAAATTAATCCCTATTGATATTCTAATTTTCTAACGAATTCCTGAAAATAAGGTTTCTAATTTTCATGACAGTAACACGAGAATATTTCTGAAATGAGGTTCATATTAGGCAAATTCATGAAAATTACGTTTTCATTCCTTATAGATCTTCTAGAACTCAAGTTTACCATTTTCAGAAATTTTTAAACTCCTAGTGAAATTTTTAATAATTCTAGAAAACGAAAAAATTACTTGAGCAGCTAAAAATTGACTTCTGGCCTTTTTGGAGAGTCCAATAATAAATTTTACCCTCGTCTCAATGCCCAAGCAAACATCTCCATGTGTTTTTTTAAACCAGAAATTATGATTCAGTTAAAAAAAATATTAGTGAAGAATTTCTGTCCAAAAAACCAAGTGAGAAGTTTTTGAAACTCGATCAATAAAAAACATTTAAAAGAAGAAATTCGATTTTCAGATTCTCAAATCAGTTTTCAAGCCATTAGAAAAAATTCTTGACACGTGAAGAAAATTGAAATCTTGATCAAAATTTGACTCCATGCAATGGGATAATTATCAAGTAGACATTCAATTTTCATCAATTCTATTGAAGAAAAAAAAATACTTTATTGTAAAAATATTACATTTTTGCAATTTGAGAAAATTCTGCAAAATTGAAAAACCAACCTCAGCTGCAGAAATCCTAAAAATTTCAATTACAGAAATTTTGGAACGTACTCAAATCATACTTGATTTAACCTGAGATTACTTCGAATGGTTAATGGTTCTCTCATCAGGCAATTCGTTTTGGTAATCATGTCACTGAATCATCAAAGCGAACCACAATCACAGTTCAAAATAATTTATAATTTTTAGAGCCAATAATTGAATTACAGACGAACTCAAAAACAGCTGCCAATTCATTTTCCACAAAAAAATCAAGAGAACTCTCAGCACTGCTCAAGTAATGGAAAAAATGATTGAAAAATCACCACTTGAAAACAACATCAGCATTTCAACTTTTTTATCCAATATCAACAGAAAAATTATTCTATTCGAAAATTTTCTGTTTGAAAATTCAGTTTTACTATTCTGAAAGGAGCAATGCCTTCCTACCTGACGAGATCAATCATAACGAGAAAATTGAGAGGGATGACCTTTGTAGATAATTAATGACATTTTTTCTCAATAATTTGAGCATTTTTGAAAATTTTTCTTTTGCATTTACAATTATTAAAATTCAGCACTCAAAATGCCACTTTTTTACCAATTCAGACAGCTAAAAGGTAAATAGAACAATTGACCTAATCGATGTCTGCATTCTGCTGATGAGGAATTCAACCGCGAAAGGAAATTGAAAAAAAGATCCGCTTAATATTGAATAGCGTAAAAATACGCGATGGTACTTGGAAACCAACAACGCCATCGTCGATGTCTAAGGTGTTATTAAATTCCGCACTGTCACATCAAATCGAAATCATGTCTATTCAGAGTATCACACTGTATCGGTGGACCTACACGTACCACGTTTAAAATTCCGCTTCGCCGAAAGATTGGCAGCTGTGGGACCCCGGTGCTAAATTTCTTTTTTCTTTTCGCACAGTCTCTCTAACATCACGTATGGCAACATGACATTAAACTTGATTGCGTAGAAATCCACCCATCGCGACCGCGCCGCGTATCTAACCCTAAAACACCCGTATCGTGTCAACGCAAAAAGAAAGATTACCGGCTACATTTTTATTCTAACCGTTTCTTTTGGAACCCTTTACCAGCCTAAGTCATCATCCCAGAGCCACTTTTAATATTTTCTTCTTTCAATAAGTAAGTATACTAGAGCGAAGAACGCTTGACCACGATGCCCGTCGAAATGAAACTTTAAATCGCCAAGGATCGACTGGGATAAAAATAACAGCCGGTTGTTGACTTCGAACGAGAGCCGAATTTTCCATTTTTCATAAAGGTCGACTTTAAAAAGATATTGAATGTGTTATGATATCAAGTGTGATTTTTGATTCTTATAAAACAGATAGGGGAGGGGGGATGAAATAAATCATAAAATCTCTTTAAGACATTCCAAAGGTAATTCAATTTGAAATTCGAAGAGGAAAAATGGAATCTTCATGGAAAAATTTTACATAAATTTAAATTGGAATGTTGATAGAATGAGAGTGAGAGTGAAATGTGTCACGTAGGTACTCCGCAAAATTCATATGATCAAAAATCTGACAATGTATTATGTTACTAGGTACTAAAAATAAATTTTTCAAAATTTCAGCCTTTTTCGAAAATTAGGGATGTGCTATACGCTACTTTTTTTCTAATGTGATTTACTCAACATGAAATACCACGTCTGAAACGAAAAAATTCTTTGGAATATTTTTTAAAAATCTCAAAGACTCAATTTCAATTTCTTGGGATGAACTTCGGACATAAGAAATCATGAGGAAATGCTCATGAATACATTTTGACAATTTTCACCCAATATGAAGGTTTCTTGAACTTTTCTGGGATGATTCCCTGGACTCAAAGATCATCCCTTGAAATTTAAATTGAATATATTTTAAAATTTTAAAGAATGTCGGACCCGAGAAATCATCAATCATCCCAGGAGTTTGGAGAGATTCTCAAATGAGATATTTATACTAATTTTTACGCAATAGGAGGGCCCCTTGAACTTTTCCAAAATGATTTCTCAGGTTCAAAGTTCATTTCTAAAATTCAAAATACATATTTTCAGATTTTAGAAAAATATTTGGAAGTTCTGCATCGTTTTTTTGAAAAAATGTTTGTTTTTCATTTTCAACATAGTATTGTATCTCGAATTCAATCAGAAAAATGAGGACCCAATGCGTAGTCCCAAATTAATAAATGTTTTGGGATCTTAATTTTAAAGGAGAATGAATCATCTTAGAAAAAAAGGCGTCCAAAATCCAAATATTTGATTCATAACGCACTTCGATGTTTACAGATGCCATAAAAACCAGGCGAGGTCATAATGTTCCCAGGATGGTTTCAATTTAGGAATTGAAATTCACAAATTAAACCATAATGGCTTGAATAACGTTCTATCTGCTTTCTCCGATTTTATTCAAGTTCATTCGGACTGAAATGATGAATTCATGAACAGAGGCGTCTGATTTTTTTTTTTGGGGGGGGGGAGGGTACAAAGTGAGTGCCAAGACTTAAAATGCCTGGAGAGGAGGCAAAAAAGACAATCTTTCGTTTTGTCACCTCAAATAATTCATAATAGTAATTGTAATTTTCTTCACGATCGAGCGAAGCTTTGAAAAAATTCTTCAAAACTCGAGGGGAGAAGCATTTTTTCTAAAATAACCCAGATCGACAAAAAAAATGCTGTTTGAAATAATGTCTAATTCACATAGTATTTTTTACACTGATCACAAGAAAAATAGTAAAATGATTCCATCAAGTCAGGATTTTTCACGATTTGAATTTTTTGCTGCACGGAAAAAACAATGAATACATTTTACCCCAAAAATAATAAATTTTATCAAAAAAAAAATAGATTTTATCAAAAAAATTAATAAATTTTACCAAAATGATAAATTTTAATCAAAAAATAATAAAATGTATTCAAAAAAAATAATAACGTGTTTCAATTCACAAAATAGGTGAAATTTGTTCTAAAAAATAATATTTATTATCAGAAATAATAATAAAATTTGTCAAAAAAATTAATAAATTTTACCAAAAAGAATAAATTTTATTCAAAAAAATGATAAATTTTACCTATTTGAGAATTGGGACGCGTTATTATTTTTTTGGATAAATTTTATTATATTTTTTTTTCAGTGTGAAAATTTTTTATTTTACATTTTTTGATAATTTTTGACACCTAAACAGTCAATTTTCTGAACAAAAGAAAGGTTCAACGGAAAAAATGAATGGAACGTAAATTAAAGAAAGTAAATTTTCTTCTATGCAGAGTCCAATTAATTTTTTCTTGAGAATTAGCTTTCGAGATAATTCGATTGAGTCCAACTTTAATATTTTCATTGAAAATATCTGAAAAACAAAGCCTCCTAAGAAAAAATCAATTGGACTTTACAGAAAGGAAATTTCTTACTCAACAATTTACGTTCTTTTCTTTTTTTTTCGTCGAAATTTTCCTTGGTTCAGAAAATTGACTAAGTGTCAAAAGTTATTAAAAAAATTGAAAAAAAAAATATTCAACAAAAAATTCGAATTGTGAAAAATCCTTCGGTGCGGTGGTGGAATTTTTTCATTATTTTTCTTGTGATTAGCTCGGAAAATGATCAATTTCTTGAGAAAAAATTTTCAAATTCTTAGTCTTCAAAAATTGCAACTTTTCCGCAGTATTACGATTCAAAAATTTGGATTTCCCTGCGGTACATCAAACGCAATATCTCTTCTGCAAGATCTCGATTTTTAGTTCGTGAACAGAGAAAAACGATCCAGTTTGAATAATTCAGGTAATGGAATTCAATACGAGAAGTTACCAAAATTAGTATTACAGTTTCATTCATCGTTCGATGTTCGAGCATCGAGTTTTGAACTCAATTTCATGGCTGATAATATGGGAAATAAGTCAAGCGTTGGTTCCATCAAATTCATCACATTGTCAGAGTTCAACCAATGATCCTACCTCTCAAAACACTTTCCAATTTTTTGAATATTCTTCACTTCTGGGAAATTATAATCCAGGTTATCGAAAAGTCGTCGAAGTTTCAAACTTCTAGAATTTTTTATTAGAAAATCGTCTGAATTTAGAAAATTTACAAATTCTGGGGAAAAGTTCAATCTTCGAAAAATTGCCCATTTCTTTGGAAAATTGATTCAGTTTTTAAAAATTTTCCTACTGTTGTAAGATCGCCTTCAAAATGAAATTTAAAATAGGTTGATGGAAAAATGTGTTCGAAAATATCATGAAATGGTCAATGGTACAATCAGGTCCTCAATCGAAATAACCGAAGGGTCAAAAAACACTGTTCAAATTCCTGTGCCTTCCTATCTTCTCGTTCGACCCAGCTAAAAAGGTACACCTCAAACCTCAACGTATTCAAAATTTGGAAGGAAATACACAAAATCAAATCATAACGATACTTTCTCTGGTACCGAGCAAAAAGCATATTTTACGACAACCGTCGAGCTCGAGGAAATGACGGGACATTTTCGGCGGGCTGGAATATTTACGAAGAAAATTTCCAGCCTTTTGGCCGTGAAAGTTCATTTCCTACGGCTTGTTTTACGACGCTGTAACATAAAAAATAATGACGCGTCGTTAAATAGAAATTTCTTATAAACTGGCCGCGCGAAAATGAGATTTGGCGGCGGTTTTTGTTTTTTTGAACGAATGATTTTTATTATTAAGAGACCCGGCCACGCAGCGACGAATTGTAAAACGCGTATTATTCGCAGTTTTCGCGTATAAAAAATTCATTTGGCCAAATTTTACGCGTATAGGATTCGGTCGACAGCGAAATAGGCCTATGAACGTTTTAGGTGTTGTAAAATTACGGTTTATTAAGGGGAAAAAAATACAGCGTACGTTTATGACAAGCCCATAGCTATAGATAAGGGCAAGATAAAGGATGTAATTAATTTTTTTTTTATTATAGAAGGTCAACGATGTTATAAGTCTATCGAAGTGTGTACACAGGTCTTTTATTACGTCATCAAGAGCCGTGTACACAGTTCAAGACACCAGGGTTCGTTTAAAAACGCAATTCCAACGTTAAGATTTCCTCTTTGCTTTTTTCGAGTATACCTTGAGTGCCTTAGGCGATCCATTGTGAAAACGATGCGCATTGATTACTGGAAAATCTTCGTTCGATATAGAAAAAAGTTCGATTATACAAGAGAAAAAAAATCCAGTCAGTATCTTCGAAAGTAAGATAGGGAAAAAAACACGACTTTATGTACAAAAGCGAAAGATATGCTTTTTATTCTACGCCCACACGATATATCTGGTCCAACGAAAACCTGAGCCGGGATGAGAGAAAAATTGGAAAATTTAAAAAGAACGCGGAAAAAAGGGAGACAAGCGAAACGCGTTGTTTCGTTTTAATTTTAATGGGAAAAAGTTTCAGGTAGTAAATTTTGTTCGATATTGGAACGCTTATCTGTAATCACTTTTCGGTAATCCACGGTATATCCTTTTCTGAGCTTCGACTCTTGTAGGCTACGTGTGAATTAATCTTTTTTCGTCGAATTTCACCCAAGGCTAAAAGAAGCAAAGGCTTTTGTACGATGAGAGATGCTTTTTATGGGCTAATACGTTTATATACAGGGTGATTCGCAACTTATATGGCGTTCCTGCAGCGATATGAATATGCAAATCGAGTTACATAGTGTTGTGTACTTGTTGCGGTTCTTTAACGGTTGAGAAGACGGGTAACAAGTGTTTGGAATATTTTTAGCGACGTATCTGAATTAACGATGCTGAAAATATTATTGAGAGGAATTATCAAGGTCTTCAGGTTACGTAGAAAAAGATAATGGGTAAAATTTGGCTCCAGAGGTTATTTAAATTGTGTAAAAAATTATCTGTGTTATCTCTTCGTCGTCGTGAGATAAGTTTTCAGCGAATACCTTGGAAAAATCATTTTTATCGGCGAATTGAGTTGAAAGTTTGAGAATCTGATTGAATGAATTCGTCATAGGTTACAAAATTTGTAGGAAAGGGAATTGAAAAAATTGAAATTTTATTTTCGAGTCATAATATTGTAAAAAATTGAAATTTTGGAAGACTAAGGAAATTAAAAATGATTTTTTTCAAATCGAGTGAACAATATTTTTAGATTTTGAACTAGCAAAAAAATGTTTTGAAAAATTGAGAAGTTAAGATTAAAAACTTCAAAAATTCCAAAAATAATTCAAATATTTTTTAAAGCTCATTTACTGACTATTCAGACAAAAAAAAATCAGAAAAAAATTGTTATTTTCAAAGTGTTTTTTTCCTAAATCGAAAAAAATTGAAATTTTTGCCAATTTTCAAGTTTTCTCAAAAAAAAAAAACAGCTCTTGGTTTATACTTGTTTTAAAAAAAAATTCAATCACTTTTGTTTCAGGTTAAAATAATATGAACTGACCATTTTTGAAAATATCAACAAGCAGGATTTTAGGAGAACTCTTCGAACAAATTTTACATATCTCCCCCCCCCCCCCCTCACGCTTTAAAAAACATATTTTTCCCCTCCTCTTCAATATTTTCATAACTGATAAATTTTTTCTATTTTCTATGCCTTCTATAGTCTCATTCTCAAAAAGTTGTAGTTAAATTTTTCTTTGAAATTAGCTCAAGTAAACCTATGACAAAAATTTTGAAAAATAATAAAATTTTAAATACCAAAAGCATATTTTTGGACCAAATTTCATGGAGTTTTAACCAATATTAAATTTCATTTAAAGGAAGGTAGGGGAACTTATACCACAAAAATAAAGAGAAGCTGAAATTTTCAAAAAATGAAAAATTCCAACTAAAAATATAAACATTAGGGATGAAATGAGTGACATTTTTATCCATATAAATTCATCAGAATTCCAAGTTCAGAAAGAAAAATGATTTGGCTTGAGTAAAATCAGAGTAAAATGTTTAAAATGATATTTCACCCGAAAAAGTCGAATAATATTTTAAAGAAAAAAAAAAAACTGTAAGTTCAACCCACACTAAACAAGGGTGAAAATTTTACGAAAAATTCAAGTTGAAGAGACATTTTTAAGCGAAATCCTTCATTATGAATTCAAGATTTTTGAAAAAGCTTATCAAAATTTTCAGTTTTTGGTATTTTTGCGATCTAATCATTTTTTTTCTCATTTTATTCAAAAAATGGCGAAAAAATATAAATTATATTTTTTAAAAAATCCTTTTTGATCAAAATAATCTTACATGAGCCAAAAAATTGGGGTTATTTTTAGAATCTACTCACTTCTTAAAATTTGTGATCAGGCTTAATCAAAAAATGTTATTTTCAATTTATTTTAAAAAATTGTTCATCTTCTAATATTGCAATTTTTTTCAGAATTACTACCTACTCGAAAATCAAAATTTCAATTTTTCAATTCACCCTTCGCATATTGGAAATCAAATACCCTACATTTTCACATTACACTATTCATTTTAGCAAAACAAATGCCGGAGATATTCACGTGGTTGAAAACAATAAAACCGCAAAATGGACTATAAAAATGCGATGTCAAAACGTTTATTGGTTGTTAATTAATTTTTATTGAGTTTGCAACCGTATGTGTGTGCCTGTGTCGTGGGTTATTTGCAACGAATTCTCATTTAGGGGGAAAAAGTTGCTGCCCGAGAGAAGGAGAATGAAAAATACGACCGTCGTTTCCAATTAGAGGAAACTAGATGGGATTTTGTTTTGAAAAATCGAGCAAGCTTTTTTGTATCGATATAATATAAATTACTCGTTACAGGTTGTAATCGCTGTTGTATTGTATGCTGTGGCAGTTTTTCTCGACGTAGGTATTTTTCTTTTGTGGATGGAGAAAAATGAAAAATTGTTTGATAGAGGAGGGAATTTAGATTGATTCGAAGGAAGGTGAGAGTTAATTAATTGCAGACAACTGTCTCTTAATTGGAAATTTACGTGGAATGATGAATTGGTGGGGTTTTTCATGAGAAAAGGGTCTGCGATTTATTTCAAAATTTGTACATCATAAATGTTTTTGTATCTTCATAAAAGTGATTCAAGCATGTACAATTAAAATACCAAGATATTATTGATAAAACATCAAATTGTATCGTTTGTTAAATTAACTATACCCAAGTCTTAATCAAATTCCAAAAATGATAGCAAAACAACAGATTTCATACTCAATTCGAATCCTCATCCTTGGACCGATTTTGGCATAACAGCAAAATCATATCAAAATTTGAAATCAGCACGAACGAAAATTTGTATGTCGATGCCTATATTTAAAGTTTGTAAAATTTTGAATTTCGAAGAAATTCATTTTCCGAAGCCCAATTTGGGTTCAAGAGCTTGACGCTGTAAAATTTAAATTTAGCATTCACAAAAAATCTCAGATAAGATTTTTTCAATTTTTTATTCGCTAGAAATTACACCCGACTAACGAAGGCATTATACAGGATATCCAACTGATGATTGCGTTAATTAAACCAACTTGAAGTTCGAATAAGATCGAAAACTGCCATCAAAAACTGTTGGACGAACATGTCACCTATCTTGAAAATTGAAGGGACAAAGATTATTGTTGGAAAAAAAATTGGCAAAAATCAAATTTCAGAATAGAAAGTATATAAAAAATTTAAAGTACCGCAAAAAAATTAATTCTAAAATTCTTCTTAAAAAGACTGATGCTGGAAATGAAAAAACAAATTTTGTTCGGTAGATTTTTCAATTTGCATCAAAATTCAGAGTTGTGACGTCACGAAAAAATCCTCGGAAAAAAATTCATTCAGAATTCAACGTGCAGGATGCTCGATTCATTCTGATCCCCCCCCCCCCCTTCATTGACAAAAATAAAACTTGTTTTCATTTTCAAAATTCAATTCTTATAATGTTTCCTATTCAATTAATTTAGAAAAATTGAAATACATTAAATATGAGAAATTAAAACAATCAAATTGAGAAAAAACAGATTTCTTTATTGCCTCTTAGCTGAAAGTGAGGAGAGGGAAGAACTCGGAATTAATAGAGCAAACGTTACACGAACTATTCGTTCTCTCGTTCCTTCAATATTTTTTCCAGATTTTCAACGAATGTATTTTTTTTTTAATGTTAGTCCCTTGAATTTTCGAAATTTCTATTTTTTTTTTCGTAGGAAACGTTTCTCTAGTTATTTACCCTTTCAAGTTTCTAGTAAATCAACAAATTTTAAGTCAACGTTAACACTCCGTCACTCATCAGACACCACGTATATCAAGTAGTTCACAAGAAATTATCGAACCAACTTTCATTTTTTTTTACCACGATAGCACTCCCACAACCAGACCAAAATAAATGTAAAAAATACTGAATGACAACGTTTGTTGAGAGCGATTTTACAACTTCTCATAATGATGAAAGGACAACAAAATGATAGAAACAGATACTTAGTTGCGAATATTTGATAACATTGATCAACTTACAAGATTGCTCCTCGCTATTCTCAGGTTTAAAAGTATAACAATCAGTCACAGCCAGAATTCAGTCCAAATATAGCACACCACAATCTACAGATAACAGTGTTAGGGCGAGTGCCGTTACAGCGTATTGTTCAACACGCGACAGGTGACAGGATGGCGCCGGAGGTAGATAGATGGACGAGTATACTACACAGACGGTACAGTGAATCTATAGAATATTTTGAATATAATCGATCTCGAAAGTGTTTGTGAAAATCATCATCGGATATGAAATGATGAAGCATTAATTTCACTTCGATTTCACATCAAAAATATACACCAAAATCTTCAATAGTGTGAGACGATTACACACGAACGCATGGTATCGGTAACATACTTCTCGTACTCGGACTGATACGAGATTCAAGTTTTCAACACAATACAGATAGGAATAGGAAATGAAATTGATCACTTACGTAATGAATACACTCCCAAGGATCGAAGGATCGCGAAAATAAGTAGTTATTACTCAAAAAACACGAGCGAAATTCTTATCGCGTTCAATAAGACGATTATTGCATCATTTGTATCGAGAGCTTAGTAGTTATCGAACACGTAAATTAAGTAGTAAAGTATATAAGTTACTAATTATGAAAATAAGGATTGGTAATGAAACTAATCAACTTACGTTATTGAAATAATATTGAATTATATCACAAAAATATTAAATTTTTCATACAAAAACACTCGCAATATCATGAATACAACAGCAACAGTAGACAATGGAGACCATGTGAACACACAACACAGAAGACGACGACACAGACACAAGCCACACAGATCGCACAAACCGCAGAGAAACGGGCGAAAAGCCAAAAAAAATCTTGGCTTTCGCGACAATGACTCAAATAACCAAAAGTAAATTTGGTTTAAGATTATTCAATTTTTTTCGAGATCTTTCATTAAATTTTTTAAAAATACATAATTTAAGACTGATCGTAAATGAAAAAATATTTAAAAATTAAAAAAATTGCCTTACGTGAGCATTTAATGTTTAAAAAACTGAAAATGAACTGAAATAATAAAAAATCCAAAACATTTTTATTCCAGTTTTGCCAACCTCGCATATCAAAAAAGGAAATGATTCAGAGTGTAAAATCACAAGTTTTTGTCTGTGAAATTAAATCAAATTAAACCGCCAATCGTTTGTTTTTATTTATTTATTTTAATTTATCAATTATTTTTTAATCTTGAATATTTAATTATTTTTGATAAAGGATTTTAATTATTTTCTACTGTTATAACGTAATTTGATATTGTGTGGTTGTGTTGGGTGAAGTTCGCGTTTGCAGTTTGGTATTCTACCTGATTCGTGAATATTAATTAATTTGTGGAATAATGAAAAATGTTCTCCAGTTCTCGTACTTGCGTGAAGTAAAAACTCAAAGTCAAAGCTCTAATTTAAACTTACGTAGCTATTTTTCATTTGCTCAAGATTTCTAAAAACTTCGAGCACCGAAGTGTATATTATGATCTTCCTGTTTCGAAATTCACGATCACAATTGCAATGGAATGATGGGTAAGGGTAACTGATATTTTTCTTTCTTATTCAAATCTATAATTCTGTGTATCGATAATGATTCTGATTTCAACAAGATTGAATGTTCATGAAAAATACTCCCTCTGTTCCTCATTGGACTCGCAAGATGTGTGAAAAATTGACCATCGAAGAACGGCATATTCGACGATGCAATGCCATTTCACATCAGTTTCTGTCTAATGTTCTTCGGTGGAAATGATCTGATAATAAAAAATTCTCAAATAAAAAACCTTTTTGGTAATCAAAAATCATGATACTGGTGAATTACATTCAATTTCACGAGTATCTTTTTCCCCTCGAAACCAGTTTTTAAACTCTTACTCTTGGTACCAGCAAAAGCGGGTAAAATCATTCTTTTTTAATTTGGTGATAATGAACTTGAGATTGGAGAGCTTACAGAGGAAAGTTTTGGAGATTATGTTGAATAACTGAACAACGCGAAACTGAGCAGAAAAAATTGGAGCTTAGAGCTCAGAAAAAATTATTATAATTCCTAAAAAAAAAAAAAAAAAAAAAGGACTTTCGTACATCGCATTGATAAGACGTGGTAATCGTCTAGGCCAATTTTTTTGATTGAAGGGACTCTAATTGAAAAAACAATTTTAGTTTCAACGAGCCCCTGTAAGGGTAGAAAGAAATTAGAGCAAAAAAAGGTTTTACATTTTGAATGTAGAACATCACAAAATCTGAAACTATAAAACAACGCTAGAAATTAGTTCCTAGTACCTACCTATGTATGTAGTACTAGTGTGGTATCTAAATTATAAATTTATTATAAAGATCCTCGCAGTGAAGTCAGAATTTTTTAGCCTTCGCCCCTCCCCTCCCACTCCGAAAAATACTTGGACTCGGGAGGAACCCTGAAACTTGAACTTGGTTCTCTTCTCACATACTTTCCCTTCAGCTAACCGTAAGACAAAAACGCAAACATAATATTTCCAATTTTTTAAAAATGTATTAAGTATGCAATATGAGCGCTGTAAAGTGTGAGGGAGGGGAATGATAAAAAATTGAAACCAAAATATCGGATTTCCAACTTGACATCGTCAAAAACATAATGGCAAATTTTCTCATTACGAGCTACTTTGCTTGTAATTTTCAATTTTTTTTTCAAAATATGATCAACGTTGAAGATCAGGCTTGGCCTTGGGCCATTTGTGACCGCGTTCACCATCAATTACGGTAATTTACAAATAACAGTAATTATTTGGTAATCGACCGTATACGATGGTAATTATGAGGTAATTATTGGTATTTGACAGTAATTTTCGGTAATTTACCGTAAATTACGGTAATTATTTGGTAATCAACTGTATACAGTGGTAATTAAGATGTAACTGACAGTAATTGGCGGTAAACGGCGGTAATTATTTTGGTATTTCGTTCAGTTCGTTTTTGAAAATGTTCGTTCAGTTCAAAACAAAAGGAAATTGTTCAATTCGTTTTCAAAATTTGGTTCGTAGTGAAGTTTAACGAGTTTTTTGTTCATTTACTGCTACTTTTCTATTTTTAGGTACAGATTTTTGAAAAAACCTCAACGCTTCAAGGGGATTTCACCTCCTCTGAGAAGTTGAATTCTTTTTTTTCGAACAGCTGAAATATTTTAATCGTTCTTGAACGATTTATTCCTAAAGAGAATGAATCGCTCAAGGATAAATTATTTCAAATTGATTCGTTGCTCGTAACGACTCGACCCTGTTAGAATTTCCTCTTCTTTCCTTTCTTCAACCCCTGGCCCAGCTTGAAGAAAATAAATCAGCCCTAATCTTCTTTCACGAACGAAAAATGTACATACGCGTGAAAATATTCAACGAAAAACAATGCAGCAATTTGAAAATAAATGATTATAACAGAAACACGCCGTTTCCGTTTTACCTCACCTCTCCTTCGTATTGGTCGGAAATACGTCTATAGACCGTATTGTCGTTTCATAACACCAAAAAATTATTACCTAACATTTCAGCGCGTATAGGATTTAATGACCCAAAAGTTGATGTTTTTCATTTTTAATGTTGATTCCACGTCGTAAATTTTTATTCGTCTTTTGCCCACGAAACCGAATAACGTTCAATCGGAGGATAATTTTTTTCGCGTGTATTAAATTTCTATCGTACGTACGCATTCGGCCTATAAAATTTTTTATCGCTTCTTGAACTTAAATATGGGAAAATTCGGCTCATGTTCGCAGCCTCCGAGTTCGACCTTTGCACGCGCGAATACTCGACGCGCAAAAATTTTCATATCGAAAGTACATTTATTCTCGAGCCATTAAATTTTTCGCCTTTTCATAAATTTTCCCCTGGCCCTCGCCTCAAATGGCGATATTTTTTTCGCCCCGGAAACATTTTAATTTATACGACGTCTCGTGCGAAATCAAAATTAAACCTTTAATCGGCCATTTATTCGTATTACTCGGTCAATTTGAATAGTGGAGTCACCTCGACCGCGTCCAAGTCCGCGCGTCACACACGCGCAAGCTTTCAAAGTTCGCTCGCCGTGTATCGTAAGATTTCGTAATACGAAATAATGTAATTCTAACACGAAAAATAGGTTTTAAATTCGTAAGCCTTGGCACGAAAATGGTCTAGCGTTCGATAGGCCACGATTACAATATACTTTTATGGCGAAATTTGTCGCACGTAAAAAAAAACACCCTCCTGTCTCGTCCGGAGTCGCGTAATCTGATAATTTAGGCTTGGAACGCTCCTCGAAGCCCACCCTCGCACCTCGTCCGACCAACTTTAATTTCTTCTATCTTCTCTCTTTCGAAGTGTAATTAAGAATTTTGTCAAGTTTAATGAGTTACCCGGTCGAGCGAGAGGGGTTAATAAAATTAATATTACCGAATTCAAGACGCGAGCTCGGTCTCGCGAGCGCGCTTTTCGCCTCCTCTTGCCGCCTCATCGCGATTCTGTTGCTAATAGATGTGAATTACGTGAGCTGTATCGTGTCAGACCTTTCGCCCGACTCTATCGCCTCTTACATTTAGTTTTACCCTCCTCCCTTTGCACCTATTTTTTATACGGATTCGTTTAATGAAACGAATAATTTTACTTATTCGAGATATGGCTCGCGGTATCATCTCAACTTCCATCGTTGTAAAATTTTGTAATACTTTGTACGTCATTATGGAGATAATTTTATATAAGCGATTACTTTGTATAAATTTTATGCAGCAGGATCTTCCTCCCTTCTTTCCCGGCCTGGTTTCCGTTTCGATGCAACGCAACCCTTTTTTCTTCTTAGAACTTGAAAAAGAAAATTAAGAAGGTAGCACGTAATTTCCAATTTTCTTCAGAGTCAGCCAAGTAAATTTTTCTCGAATGTAGTATGCAAAAAAGTACAGAAATATTCAATTTTACATGCTACAACCCCCCCCCCCCCCCCCCAAAAAAAAAGTTATCCCTTTCAATAGAAAATAATGGTTGATTCTGAAAAATAGGATTAATTTTGGTTCAGAGGAAAGGCTTAAGAAGGCTTCAGGAGCCTCCGAGTGATAATCAATTGCCTTAAATATACCAGGATCATGGGAAAAATGGAAATGCTCAAAACGTTACTTCAAAGTTATCGAGGTGTTACCTGAATAAAATGGGCCTTCTCATCAAAAATCGAAAATGAAAGAAGTGGACCCCTGTGCTTTCTAAAATAGGTATTAATTGTCCTTGACTGTGTTTCATGGGTACTTGAGATCACTTCTGAGGAATATAAAAGTATTATCTGTGTTATTAATGCGTGTTTCGAGCCTTGAAAGACAATTGAGAAAAATATTGGTCTCCGATAGTTGACTAAATCATCATCCAAGTTTGAGATTTTGGGAAAATACGATTGAGCTCTTTGTTCGGAAGTTCTCCAAAAATGAAATCTTGATTCCTCAGAATTCTACTTATAATCTGAATCAGAAATCATCTGTGGAAGTGAAAAATTTTCATCTCTACATTGAAAAAAATTGAATTACAAAAACAAAGGAATTTTATCCAAAAAAAATAAATAAAAGTGCATGTCCCATTCAGAAAATTGATAAAAAATTTTCTAAAAAATAATTATCCAAAAAAAACATTTATCGCAGAATTTGATAAAATTTACCTATTGCTTAGAAATAACTTTTACCACCTTTCGTAATAAATATTATTTTTTCAAAATAAATTTTACCAATATAAATGGGCAATTTTTATTTGATAAAATTTTTCATTTTGTTTTTTCGGTGTAAGTGAGTTATAAAGCAAACTGACCTGAAATATTTTTTCCTCTCCCTCCAAGCTTCTTTAAGCCATATTCCGAAAACTCACAGCCTCAAATGGCGACCAAAATTAAGGATCGAGCGTCGATACGAAGGCAACGTGTATTACTTTTGAAATTTTTATCACATCTAATTGAAAAAAAAAATTATTCGCCAATTTAATTTAAAAATGGACCTTCTTAAATTTTTTTGAAATAAAATCCATCAACCTTGCAATATCGACTTCAAAGATATGTGAGTCTGGTTATAGAAACTAGTTGAAAATGTCTACTCTTTCTGAAATGCGTAAAATTAGTGTCAACTCAAAAATTAATTTCTGACCCTAAAAGGTTGTTTCTAATATTTTGGGTCAAATTATGTGGTTAATTGAATTGGCAAAAATTTTATTCGAATGAAAAAAAAAAGAAATAATTTATTTTAGTCTGATATTTCTATTCACCCCCACAAGCAAATTTCAGGTCGTCCTGAGGAATGTTCTTTCCGTTTGGATTTCGAAAAATGTGAAAATATTGAAGAAATTTTTGAAAAGTGTTGTAAGAAATGCATTTTTTTACGGAGAGGGGGCAACTCTTAGATGAAGAAATTGCATTTTTTTTTTTTAGTCAAAATATATAATTGAGGTTGAGTCTAAATTTTTTTGAAAATTACTTTTTATGGAAAATTTTCAAAATCGAATGTACCACCATCAGAAAAAATCCTTTTCAAGCGAAAAATTTTAATTTTTTTTCTCCTATTCGAGGTTTCCTTGAGAATTTTTTTGTTTTGAAGTTGGACGTTGGAGGATGAAAGCTTATTCGAAATTTTGAGTATCTATTTGAGTTTGAAATTTTTCAAGAGTGGTGATCCTTTTTTTTTAAAAAAAATTATTGTAGAAAAATTTAGAAAACTCATACATTGAGTCGAAACAATTACAGCCGTTTAGAAATTTAAATGTTTTCCTCTTGTTGCTTCTTCAATAAGGCAGAGTACTGTTTATTTTTCAATGTGAATATAGAAGAAACTTGGAAAAATGTGGATATACTTACTAAAATTCTGAAGAAAATTGATTGATAATAATAATGAAAATGAAGTTTTTAAAATTCTGTTCCATTTCTTACTGTTTGTATAGAGTATTTAGAGCCAGATCAAATGGAAGGGGGGACAACTGGGGTCTTTTCAATGATGTTGAGATTGCGTTCAAGGTCAAAAAAAATTAAATAGTTCAAGTTTGGGATTTTTCGAAAATGATAACTTTAATTTTCGTAATGAGGTAAAAAAAAGACTTCGAAAATCATGTTTCGGGTCAAAAAAATGAAGAGAAATTCCATTTCAGTCGATAATTTTGGATTTTTTGCCCTCAGAGAATAACGTCTTTGTATTGAAGAAAGGAACAAAAGAAATGTTGAAGTGCTGTATTGGAAGGCAGCGTTCTTAAAAAAACTGGTTTTTGCCTACATGGATGATTGAAATTTAAAAAATGACTTTTTTTTCCTCCTCTGTGTTGTGCTGCTGTACATGAATTTTTTCCCCGTGTATAATTCACAACACAGGCCTCCAATTATAACTTTTTTTCAGTATTTTTTGTCGAAAATATCGAGTTTTCAACATCTAAGATAATTACGAATTTAGTGAAAAATAAAAAATTTAAAAAAAAGGCAAAAAAGAAGGAGTAAAGAACAAACGAAATAATATCTAATTATCTTTTCAAGTTCTAAAAAGAAAAAAGAATTTAAAGTACCTATAAACTACTTATCTAATTACGTATAAAATTAGAAAATGACATTGAAGCAAGGTTCGTTAAAAAGGCTAAAAATTCATCATTTTGTAAAATTTCATTATTTTTTCCCCCTCAGCTAGAGAAATCAAATCCGAAAACAATTACGAACTTTCGCCTATAAACTTATTATTCAAGGGGCTATAGATCCTCGAAAGGACCTTAGCTCTACTTAATAACAAGTTCTATACGACCTGACAAGCCTTTCAGATTGAAAAAATTTCAAATAGAGTCCCCCCTCTGTACCTTTTCTTTCTCCCTTGAACAGACTCGGAGATATATTTTTCAATTATCACTTGGCCTCGTGTCAACGATTTACGAGAAAAATATTGTGCTGTTGCGAAGTTATTACAGCTAAAATAATAATCGAATTTCTATTTCATTTTCATTCTGTCAACATTTTTTACTCCGGTTTAATGCCTTTGGGTGACGAGTATATATTTCTTCCTTTATAATTTCCGCGTTGCGACGGTAATGCAGGGCGTTGAAAAGTTTAAATTTTCCGTTTTCTTACGCGCCATCCGGAGAATTAGTGCGGTTTTCCCCGCTGAAAAAATTACAAAATTTGATTCGTTTTTGTGAGTTTTTTTTCGCCGTCTGTTTTCGCTCGAAGAATATTTTCTAATTTATTTTCGGGGTAAGAACGGTGTTCCGGTGGCCTGAGAAATTGTATTTCTGTGTCGTGAAGGGAGTTCCGTCCGAATGATAATCGATTATCGAATGAATCGCGATGAAAATTTTTAAAACTGTGAAAATCTGATTGAATTTTTTTCAATCTTGATAATCTTATAGAATGTTGATTTTTTGGTGAAGTTTAAAACCGATGCTTCATTTTCACCACTCTATACAAATTTTTTGCAAAAAAAACGATTTGTATCATTTTGTCGTAATTTTCGAAATCGATATTCCTCATCTCGACCTTGAAAGAAAATTAGAGTTGGCTTTATGGCTTTATTGCCAAGGTAAAAAAGTTGAAAATTTCATTCTCAAACATTAAATTTTTCTAAGCTGAAAACAAAAAAAATTCAAAGACGATCAAGTTTGATAAAAAGATGATAATTTTTTCGAAATGTCACTAATGTGACTTGAAATTTTTCGTAAAAATGGTTATAAAATTGCAAACCTTGGTCAAATGTCGATGGAAATGCTATAAATTTATAAATGTTATAATCAATTTTCACCATAATTTTACTTCTTTTACAATCTTTGAATCACATTTTGAAACTTTGGAACAATTTTTACGACATTCTAAACCATTTTCATCATTTTAAAATCAATTTTCAGATATTGTGAAGATTTTTGAAGATTTTTGAAGTTTTTGAATATCAACTACGCATGAACAGTTTTAAAAAAGGAAGGAGAGGCGAATTCTTTCAAGGAATTTCTTGACAAATGTTCCGAGTGCTTCAAAAAAAATTTCATGTCTCATTATTCTCTTTTTTTTAGTAAATAATTTTGTTAGGGATTCTTAAAAAGTAGTGTGATGGTACTGATGGTTGTACTTTTCTCTTACGTGCTTCAATTGTTCAATTTTTTTAAAAAAAAATTGAACTTTAAAAGTTTGTGTCTCTCTATTGGGTACTTTAAGACAAAATACAGCTTTCTAATTTTTTTTTAATTTGTGGCAAAATTTCCAAGCAAAATTTGAACGAAAGTTGAACATTTTTTTCATACTCGCTTCTCACGAAAAATTGACTTTACAGCTCCTCCCCTTTTACTCTTTAAACGGTTCACATATTATGTACCCAAGCACTAATAAGATTTTTGACAAATTCAACTATTTTTACGAACCTTTTACAATTTGACATAATTTTTTATAAAATTTTTGCATCTACACATACTTAATCTGATTTCTTTTTTTGAAAGGTTATAAATTTCAATGCCAATTTTGTGTAGTTTTCAACAAATTTTTAGCACTTTTCTGTTGATTATTCTGCTAGTTCAACAATTTCAATTTCCTAAAAACTGGAGACATTTTTTTGAAATTTTTAATCATATATTTCAATTATTTTTTCATCTTTTTTCGTCTATTCTTAGATTTCTTTTGAAAATGTTCATTGGTCTGCTTCATTGCATTTCAGGATCTTTACAAGAAAATCTGAAATATTCTTTATGAATTTTTTTACGTTTTTTTATCGAATTTTAGTAAATTTACTCTTAAAAAAATATATTTTCACAATTTAAAGTACATATATTTTAATATTTTATTCTTATCAATTTTGAATTTGCTAGTTTTTAGTCATTTCTATAAATCATGAAATAAAAATAAAAAATCGTTTTCAGCCATGCAAATGAATTGCACTTCGAAAACTGAACAAATTTTCTTTTGATAATTTTTTACCTAGTTTTAAAATTGAAGAAGCTACCAAAAAAATGGTTGAAGAAAATTATGTAACCGAGGAAATGATAAAAATTAAGATAATTTTGCTCTCAAGAATTTTCGCAGAGCATCAGAAATGAAGGAAATACTCTGGTTATTCAAAATTTGAAAATTTTCTGAAGCTCTTTTATTTTGAAATACCCGCAGCCTTTTCATTTTTAACATAGAATAAAAAGTCTCCAGAACAAAATTTGTTCAGTTTTCAATAAACTGTACATTTCCTTGATTAGTTGATTTTTTAAAGAATTTTTTTAAACTAGTTATTTTGTAGCTCCTTCAATTTTGAAGCTGATCAAAAAGTCTTATAAAAGGAAAATTTGTTCAGTTTTCAAAACCGTATCCAATTCCACGATTGATTTTTTTTTTTTGAAAACAGCATTTGTCCTTTTAATTTTCAAAATAAGCAACGGAATTATTCATCTAAAAATTTTTTTTAGTAGTCCCTGACTAAATCTTAAAAATAACACATGGCAGATCACTCACGAGCACCAATTTTGCCACTTGACTACCCTAATGTTTTTCAATTAGGTACCAAAACAGTGACTTTTTTATGAAGTGTCATCTGTCAAGACAACTTTATGCCCAATTTTTCACCCAATTCTGCAATCTTTTCGTTCTCTCTTAGGCAACTCCTTTTAAATCAAATTCAAACCATCTTGAGAAAAATTCTGTCATCTTTTTCGCAACATTCCATTCTCTTGGGAACCCCTCCGTTCCGAAATTCCAGCCTCGCGAGAACAGAGCAAAAGCTCGTAAAAAATTGACCATTCTTGACGTTACGAAGCTGACATCGGGATAAATTGAGTCCGGCGAGGTGCAACGTACACCAAACAATACGTTGCGAAAATATTCGCGGGTTCAAAAAGCAATATTGTTAGTTTGAAAGGGCCACGCGAGCCGGACACGGTGCCGGTGTAAGTAAACGAACCAGCACCGACAATATACGCGAGTACCGCGAGTACTGCTAGTTGAGTAATGTTTTTGAAACGTTGGTGTGGCATTTGATGCGGGGCAATACGGGTTAAATACTATTTTTTCCGGCACGTCGTATAAATTTTAGCCAATTTATACTCCTTATAACGTTACAGGACGGACGCCAGCGCGGACCAAGGAAAAAAAAAAGTATCGCGTGTCCGATGGTGAAAAAAGCTCAGGCTGGGCGACGGTTCAGTGTACGAACGATCGTAAATAAAAGAGGATATCCGAAACACGCGTTATTTCTTTTTGAGTCGATATGCTCAGAAGGGAGGCAGCGGATCGAGATTAAGTTAATGAGGATTCGGGTGCGATTTTTTTTTCATCGTGTTTATGTGTCTCTTCTTTGGTGCTCGTGGAAAGGGTAACAAGTGACGTATCTCGACTGAAAGTTAAATTTTGAACCCGAACGAAATAAAATCGAAAATACATCATAAGAAAATTCGAGATTTAAAATTTCGGGCGCTGAAGTGCATTTCTCAAATTTTGACAAATTTTTGAAATTTCACTTATGGCCTGCAAAATATTAGAATTTGATTTAATCAACGAAAAAAGCTGAAATTTGGTATATACCCTATTTTTGACTTGCCGAATTGATTGGAAGCTGTTTCGAGACTTTTTGGAGCCATCGAAAAATTTTGGAATTTTCCAGCACTGGAGAAAAGCCCATAAAAATTGTCTTTATGAACTTCAGCACCTCGCGGATTATCAATATTGGTGACTTATCTGATCGTTTAGTGCAGAATTTTCCGAAATTCGTAACTTCGAATTTAAGTTCACATTTTTTGGTGGAAATTTTTTAAGAAAAAATGTCAAAATACACTTGAAAAGGTAAAGAGCTGACATTTGGTTGGTATAAAATTATATCATTCATGTTGAATCGATTGGAAGCGATTGCGAGAAGTTTCGGAGCAACCGAGAAAAATTTGGAATTCTTTCCAGAAATGCGAATTTGAATTCAAAGTTACAAATTTCGAAACGCCATGTCATGCTTTAATCGATCGAATAATGATAATTAGCGATACAGGTGCTGAAATTTATGAATTTTTTATGGTTTTTTCTTCAGGACTGGAAAATTTTAAAATTTTCTGGAGGCTTCGAAACTTTTTGAAACAGATTCTAGTCGATTTGGTGGGTCAAAAATAGGGTACCTACCAATTTTCAGCTTTTTACCTCAATATGTGCGTAGCAGGCGTAATGTTGAGATTTTTCCAGGAAAATTTTTTCCCCAAAAATTCGAATTTGAACTCGAAGTAATTTAAGTAAACAACATGCTGAACTGTCCACCCCCAGAACCACTCGCAAACTCCAAGGGAGGGGTAAGTGTTTCCTGAAAATTGTTTTTTTTTTGCGAATACCTACCTTCTTAAATAAGCCTCAAAATTAAAAAATGATTGAATAATCATATTCTACGTGTGATTTCCTATCAAGCAGGTTTGTTTTTCAAAAATACACATATTTTCGACCAAAAACTGAAGGTGAAAAAACTCATTTATGTATTTTTCAAACATTTACAGTATTTTTTGAAAAAATTAGAACGTTTACTTATATTTTCAATAATCAGTCTCAAAATCAGAAAATGGTGTAAATAATCCTGTTCTACGGGTAATTTTCAAAATCCCAATTTTTTTTTTCCTATTTCGTCTAAAAATTAAAGGTGAAAATCACCTATACCTATTTTTAAATTAATTGGAGTGATAGTAACACAACGTGAATAATTGGATAGGTTTTCTCTCTCTTCGTTTGGTACCAAATGCCAAAAAAAAAAGAATGCCCCTCCCTCCAACCGTCCTTTATTCTGAATCAAAAGAGTGAGCATCGAAGTTCTGAGTTTTGCATCTGTATTTATTGAGTTCGGATGGTTTTTCATAAAAAACAACCTCAAATCAAATTCGGGATGTTAAAAACTTCATAATTTTTGACACAAACACGAAATCAAAATTTACTGTAAGAATTAGGTATTGTATAAATAGGTGATTTTCACTCTTAGTTTTTAGGCAAAAAATTAGGGGGTTTGAAAAAGATGAATTTTGAGGTCTATTTCTCTATTTAAGAAAGTACAAGGCAGTCAAACCTGGAATTCGAATAACTTCTTCCACGACCAAATTTTTTCAACAGAAAGTTTTCTGACGTAATTTTTTCCACTGAAATTTTTTTTGAAGAATTTTTCCCAGTCAAAAATTTTTTTCTCAATATTTTTTCAACTCTTAATTTTTTTTCTCAGAATTTTCATGACGTCGATCAAATAGAAACCATTATTTTCAAAAAACATGTAAGTTCAACAATGGAAAAATTCTTCAGAAGAAAATTTCAGTATAGAATTTTACGTCAAAAAAATTTCAGGTGAGAAAATTAGGAAAAAAATTTGATCGTGAAAAAGTTACGTCAGAAAAAAATTTTAGTTGAAAAAATTTTGAGAAAAAAATCAAGTGTTGAAAAAATCGCGAGGAAAAAATTGGAAAACTTCTTCAGAAAATTCTAAACTGTTAAAATAAACTGTTGAAAAATGACGTGAATATTCTGGACTTCGAAAAAAAAAGTCGAAACATTATTTGACATCATGAAGTTATTCGCGTTCCAGGTTTGACTGTCTTGTAAGAAACTATTTGCGAAAAACCGGTTTTCAGGAAACACTTTCCCCTTCCCTGGGGGTTGCGAATGATTCTAAAGGTGCATAATTTAGTTCAATATACGAAAAAAAAAAAATCAAGGCTAGAATTTTTTGGGGTAAAATTATTGTGAATATGACTGGACTAATATTGATAGGCTTTTTTCCAGGCTTAAAAAATTCCAAAATATTTTGATGGCTCTAAAATGTCTTGAAACCACTTCCAATCGATTTGTCAGGTCGAAAATAGGGTATATACCAAATTTCAACTTTTTTCGTTGATTTAGAAACAAATTCTAATATTTTGCTGACCATGAGATAATTTGAAATTTCAAAAATCCGAAAAATGTACTTCAGCATCTGAAATTTTGGATATGGGGTCCCTTGTGGTGTACCTTCGATTTATTTTTGTTTGGACCTAAAATTTTACTTTGAGTTGGGATACCTCGCTGGTAAGTAAACGATTCGAGTTGACGAATAAAGAATTTTTTTCTCGAAGCCGAAACCGCGTAAAGTTACGAAATTTCGCCATGATTTGATATCCTCGGAGGGGGGCGTCTTAGCTCTGTATTGTCGGCAATGGGGTACCACATCTTACAATTCGCGTCTTTATTCATCGAAGTGTAAATTTATTGTAAAACAGACGTTGGAGTTTAAATTAACAGGCTAAAACGTTACATTAACATAAATTTACATACACATAGCTCCGGAGCTGTAAAAGCTGCCGCGTAAAGGAGGGGAATGAGAGGGAAGACGTCGTAACTTAGCACAGCGCACCGAGTCGACTCATTTAGATTTCTTTTTAAATTAAACCCCGAAGTGAAAGAGAAGGTTTAGGGGCTCGGTCCACGTCAAACCGAGCGAGAGAAGTGAAAAAAAAGACTGAAAAAAATCACGACTTATAGCCTCGCAGACCTGTTCGATTAAACTACGGCTGAACCAAAGAGAGAGCGGACCATTTAAAGTGAATAAAATTTGCAGCTGCGGAGCCGAAGGCGCGTAAATTAAACGATTCGCTGAATTAATGCGGTTTTTCGAAGCTGCTTACCCTTTGGAAAAGGCATCCGCCGACGAGTTACTACAATAACAACCTCGAAATTAGTACTGTTTTCAATGAAAATATTCGAACGCGATCGGGCGCAATTAGAATGTAATTTAATTTGCACATGGAAAATAATGGCTTGATTTTTATATAAATTTCGAATGCCGGTGCTACAACAGAGTCGATTAAGAACGGCCTTCAGTCTGCAGCCTTTTTACTCGGTACTCGGCTGTAATTTATATCGCTTCGACGACTATAGAGAAAAAATATACGTGCTCGAGACGAGGAGAGAGCTTTACCCTTTTTTTCCCCCGAATTACATCGGACTATAGTGGAAAACCTATAATTTTACATGTTTTTGAAAATAATCGGGTAATTATCGTTGGGCCCGGTTATTTATGGCGTTTTGAAGAACAAAGCGAACGCTAGCGGAGGAAATTATTTTAAAAGTGTTTCGACGCGAAAAGGTCCGTCGAAAAAAAGGATACAGTCGTAACGTTACTTTAATCCAACAAGTTTTTGACGAAGTGCGAGGGAAAAAAAAGCCTTTCGAAAGAGTCGAGAGTACAGGCCGAATAAAAATTATGAGAATTCCGAGGGGATTTTTCCACTAAACAGAACAATAAATGTTATCTTTGCCACCGAAACTTCGCTCCATCTCTTACGAATAGTTTAGACCCGTTGATATCACAATAGGCGTTCATTACGACACACAAGAGTTTTTCCAGCCACGCGTTTCTAGAAATTGCGCCTGTAAAAATTTACCCAATTTTGGCCATTATTTTATTCGTTTGTAATTAGTCGAAAAAATGAAATTCTTGCTTGGTCGAGTGTTTCGAAAAATGCCTTGAGAGATTAAAATCGCGTTGCGTGGGTTTTTTTCCGACTCTTTTCGAATCGTATAACATCGATGTGGCTTTTTAAAGGTCTAAATTAATGTGAGATTGTTGCCTTGTTATCGAGATGTAAGATTTTTTTCTAATGTAACGCAGTACAAGAGTCCACGTTTGTCCGACAGGTATATATCTTACGAGTAGCCATTTTTCAAAAAAAAAGAAACAAAAACAAAAAAAACAACATTCATTATTCTTTACCTAAAGGTAACGCCCAATTTTAGATCTAGTTTTATACTGTTTCATTGGTATTTTACACGTATCTGCTTCGAGTGTTTCTTAAAAAGAGTATTGGTTTAGAAATTAAACTAAGCTGAGAATATCATTCGGGAAGAGTTTATTACGTGGAGATAAAGGAGAAGAGTTTGTTTCCATAGGAAGAAGAGGGCGAGTCTATGATCCAATATACACGTACTTTTACCTATATCGTTAAATTCTCTCTAAATTACTTTTAAAACTTGGCGAAAGTATATTCAATGGGTACTAAAATCGCTACACGTAAGAAATTTTTCGCTTCTGTGATGTTGAAAAACCGCTGGGAGAGATTTTATGTGTTTTGTCGAATATTCCGATGATTTATGAATCGTGCTTTAGAAAATTTCCCCAAATTAGAAAAAATGTTACCCTTGAAAGGAGCAACGTGACTGTTAATGGGGGATACGTGCCCGGCGAGAAATTTGTAGCTTGCCAAATTTTCAGTGTATTTTCAATTCATTGACCCCTTTTGGATGAAGTTTATTGCGTGGAAATTTGAGTATTTTTATAATTGGTCGATTCTTTGGTGAATTGATGAGAGTGGAATGTTTTAGTGGATAGGCTTGGCTGGAGGGCGTCGAGAAATTTGGAGAAGATAGAGATGGAGGAGAGAAAGGGAATTTTTCGTGGTGAGAGTGGTTATTGATTATTTATGAAAATGTGAAAATAGAAAGAAAATAATTTCATTTTCGAGAAGATTTCGATAGAAAATTAAGAGAATGGGGAGAAGAGATGATTTGGAAAAAAAAAGTGAAAAATACTGTATGAGAAGTATTTTCGCGAAGTAAATTACTTAAAAATTGAATAAGTTTTCCAGAAATTTCAAAATGACGAAAAAATGGGATTTTGTTATGAATTTGATCATTGTCATGATTTTAATTTTTGTTCCTTAAAATTAGTACCTATTTATTTTTAGTTCAAAGTTGAACTGCTGAAGTTGATTTTCTAATTATTTTTAAGAAATTTATGGAATATTGAAATATTTTTGAATATTATTTGTCTATTTCTGGTAGGTACATTATCACTGTGAGAAGCTGGTTGAGCTACATCTATGAAAAGATTCTCAGAAAATTGATGTCAAATTTCAATAAATATTATGAAATTTCAAATTTTCAGGAAAATTAATTTCAGAAAATTCCAGTGATGATACTGAAAAATATTTGATTTTCCTGAATTTGAATCACCTCCCCCCCCCCCAAAAAAAAGGAATCCACAACACAGTATGGATTTTTCTTTGGCTTTTGACATCATTTCCATACCTGATAATTCAGAAATTACCTATTAAATTTCACTTTCATCTTTCATTATTTGATTTTTTTCTCCAAGTGATCTTATAATGTTATCATCATAATTAGTTTAATTTGGTATTTTGGCGTTTTTTTAAAAAATGATTTCGGTAAAATTTAATGGTTTTTTTTGGTGGTTTTTGATGATTTTATGGAAATTTTTGACGATTTAGTTTTTACAATATTTTATTTTGTAAAAATTAATTTTACTCAAAAATTTTCTTTTTCTCGTTCAATTTTGTCAGCTGAAAGTTTTATCTATTTCTTTCTGTGAAATTGACTGAAAATTTGAAAATCTTCAAAAAATCAAAGTTATGTATAGCTTTGTAATTTTTTTCTCGACAAATCATGTCCTTGACGACATCTGTACATACTTGGTAGTTTAAAATTGCATTCAATCTTTTTCCTCTCCCCAATAATTATGTGTTGCAACATGTAGGAATATTTCCTGGTCATCGTTCCAAAATTTTCCAGTTGATAAGTCTACGAAAAATAATGTCCCATGCAAAATTTCAACTATAGGTACATAATATGACCCCACCTTGAGAGGTCTCTCTACCATAATAACAATTCTACATTTCCCGATGAAAAAAATAATGTTTGAGTTGACGAAAATTATTAATAACCTTTTACCAAAAAAAAAAAAAAAAAATCGAAATTTGGTTTGGGAAAATTTTCAACAGTTCTGTCAGATTAAGAAATTTTAAATTTTGGCCACTCTAATAAACATGCCAACTTTCTGTTTGTCTCCTCTCATTTCGCTTTCAAAGTAAAATTTTCATTACGTTTGAAATTTCAAATTTCAGGAAAAATTGCTAGAAAAAAAGTTTTTCGAAACTCGAGGATAACTATTAGAAAATGAGTTGAAATGTATTAAAGATATACGCATTATCTTTTCTGAAATCGAAGTTCTCTGATTTTTGAAATTGATTCGAACCTCTTTTCTATGTGTTTTAATTTCAGGATTTTTTTGGAGATTCCAGTACATATTGTGAGCCTGAATATGGAAGCAATCCTAAATTGGCCAAAAATTGATTTTTGAATTGAGCTCTCATATGAAGATAGGGTTGCATTATTTGATTTTTTACCTACATTATCATACCTTTCTCTGAAATTTTTTAATTTGGTAATTTTTTATCAATTTTGGAAGATTTCAAAAATAGATATTAAAGAAGTGACACTAATTTTATTTTTTTTAATGAAATGTACCAAGTTTCTAAAAACAAATTGTAATCCTTCAAACTCCAATTTTATTAATTTTTTTTGAACTTCGAATTTTATTTCGGAAATTGTTTACCTACCTAATCTGAAAATTTAAATTTTATTACCTCGTTTTGAAATGATTTTCTCAACGATGTAAGTTTGATGTCCAAGGAAGAATTGAAATTGAAATCTTTGGGGGGAAAATTTTCCGTCTGCATCGAATTTTTTACAATTATTTTCCATTTAAAATTCACAAAATTTTTCAAATTTTATCAAAAATGCATGATTAATTTGGTAAATTTTCAATCTTAAATGTAATTTCAATAAAATTTCAGTTTTGCTTTTTGCTAGAGAATCCTTCCAATTTTTTCATCTTCTCTCCCCCCCCGTTCCGTGTAATCTTGCTAATATCGTTTTCGTACTTTTTTCAAGCTTCTTATTCTTGGAAATCCTGCATTTTACAAAATTACTCAAATTCTCTCAGTCGTGTTCTGACGAAACCCTAATTTCACCTGTTTGATGTTTTCAAATACATACCTAACTTCTAAACGAAAAAATTCTTCAAATCCCAAGCCTCTTTTCTGGCATCCGTTTTCACGAAAAATTCATTACATTTTTTTCCAACTTGAAATATGGTTATTCAGCAAAATATCCTTCAAGCCAGAAATATATTTCGTAATTTTTTTCTTCTCGATACCGCAGGTAAATTTTCTCAAATAACATTTGGCCTATGTAGGTAGGCGAATGAATAAAAAGATGGAATTTTCCTGGAATTATTTTTTCAATTTTTTTGTGCCCGATGGTGTGGTTTTCTTTAAAAATGTGAATAAAAGACTCCGCGGCACGGAGGTGTATACTTTTATGTAGTTGACGGGACGTTTTGTTAATTCGCTGAAAAATACGAGTGTATTTTCAAGGTTAATATCTCATTTGGGCGTTGTTTTTCACTCAAAAGACACTTGAGGCTGATGTTGGGCGGTGTGGTATTTTTTATATCGTCTGTCGTGCTTTTTTTTTTCAACCGCAACGAAACTGAAAAAGGAGAATTTGATAAGCGAATAAAGCTGCTTTACTCGTCAGTATGGATATACGAAGATGATGAATACAATTGTATACTGGTGGAATGTGAGGGCTGCGGAAGGAACAGTAACTTTAGACGGATGGTCGAGACGAAATAAAAAGAATCGTTATTAGAATTCTATCCCTGACTAGCTGGAATATCGGATATCACACAATATTATTACGTTCGGTTGGAAAAACGCTGTGTAATAGAATCAATTAAATTAACGTGTTGGAGTCGATCGAAGACGAGATCTCGACATAATAATCCCGCCGCGATTGGATTTACAGTCGATTAATTTTACTCCGGTTGGTAATTAGTTACACGATGTTGTACCATAAGGCGAGACCGAAGCGGGGTGGGAAAAAAAGCAAAAAAAATGAATGAATTAGTTAATTGATGGGAAATGTTAAACGCCAAGTGCCATTATCGAGACGTATCTTTAATGCAGGGCGAGTATTTAAAAATGAATTTCGCAGATACGATCTATATATACGTAGTTGCTATAGTAGTTTTACGAGCTTCGGCATGCGATAATAGCAATGAGGAAAATTTTTTCACAACGAAAATTAACGTTAAGGCGTAATTTCGCCAGCGAGCAGCGATTGGTGTGCATTATAATTTCAGCAAGGTTATTTATGGCGTTGCATTTTTTCAAGTTGTTATTTGTTATGGCCTTTGAACGATAAGGAGATTGGAGTATTACGTTGTGATTCGTGGCGTAAGCGGTAACAGGGTGTTTCGTAAGGGATGTGTGGGATTTTATCGAAGTGTAGAGGTTTTAGAGGTTGTAGAGTTTTAGGTGAAGTATATTTTGGAGAAAGTTGATAAAATGTGTTAGATATCTGTATTTATTTTTTAACGATTTAGATTTCTTCTCTTTTTTGTGTGAAGTATTTGAAGAGTTTTTTTGAATTTTTGAGGATCTTACTCGATTTGAAAAGGAGAGAGAGTAATAAAAGGCAAAAATAAGTACATGGGCACTTACCGAATAAAATTTCTGATTTCTTAATCAATTCCATATTTGTGAGGAAAAATCAATAATTTTTACTGGAAACTCAGTGTAAAATCACTATTTTTAGTAAAATTCATTTCACTGATTCGAACAGGTGAATTTTACCAATTCAGGTTTAAACAAAGTAGTGCTTATTGATTGCTTGTTTTAAAACTTTCCACGGGTTTCAAAATTTTCTTCACTCAAATCTGTACTCCGACGATATCAGTGCCATTGAAATGATATTTGACACACCCCCTCCCACCTTCAACCCATTTTTCTAGGATTCTCAGCCCCGTGCTTTGATAATTTTTCGGTGCAGTTGTGGTCGTTGAAAATTTATGATTGGACTGGAGGGGGCAAAAAGCTGAAATTTTGACAAACATCTATTTTTTGGAGTTCTTTTTAATGCTTTTTTTTCGACAATTATAAATTAATCGTCTTAATTTATTGAAAAATATTCAACTACCTACTGATTTCTATTTTGCTTAAAACGTTTTCTTTCGTTCTAGGGAAAAGTATTTCATATTTATCTTTAATATGACTAAAAATCAGAAACAGGTCGAAATCGGAATTGACAAAAAGAAAGTAGGTCAACTTGAAATTTTCCAATCTTTGTCAGATTTCTTGCTAGAATTTTCTGGCATTGGATGTAAGAAAATTTAGCATAAAAAAATTTTATTCAAAATTTTTGAAACTTTTTCCATTCAAAGCTACTTTTTTTGATTAAGAATTAAATTTTTTCATTCTGAGAAACTTCAGTCTGATCTATGAAAAATTGTTAGTATTGTTAACTTTTGAAGACGAAAAAGTTAGATTCATCTACTTGTGTTTCATTCTCTAGCTCTGTTTGGCGACCAATTCTTTATTTTTAACAAATCGAAGTTTCATTTAAAAATTGAAAGAAAAACTAATCAAAAGTCGGGGTACTCGACGCGAAAACGAAGCACAATCTTTCTATACTGATCTTCATCTTTCTGCTTATGAATTTTCAAAGTAGGTAAAGATTTCTTCGAAAATTTATAGTATGGCATGGCATCATTGGACCATAATAAGTCTCTGGTCCCTCATAATTTTAGTATAGGTTTCCAATCGACAGTCAGTTACAGTTTCAAAATCATTTTTTGGAAATTTTTAAAATGAAAAATGAAAAATTTACAGACTTATCGATGCATTGATTTTTTTTAGATTTTTTATTTTTTTAATCTCGATTGTAAACATTGAGAAAAAAAAACATCGAATCGTATACCTCTCAAAAATTCATTCTTTTATAAACTTCCATTTGAAGCGAATCGAGAGTGTGTACAGTAATATCTGCCACCATGACACAAAATTTTTTGTTTTGGCCATAACTTTGGTAATTTTTGATGAATTTTTGATTTCTTTGCGCCATTCGATAGATCTATACATAAGGTTTATTGGATAAAATTTTCAGACATTTTGCTTCATAAACGTTGAAGATATGACAAAAATAAAAAATAAAAATTTCTGTGTCATGGTGGCAACACCATAGGCCACCATGACACAAGCTGTTGTCACGTTGACACAGATTTAAAATACATTGGTTTTATAGTTGCCACTATGACACAAACAAAAATTCAAAGTGTTCACCATGACACAGTGCCACACAGTTATTTTTGGTGATACGAATCCTTCATTGAGGTTTTGGTTGATTTTTTCACTATAAAAATGTGAATCAAGCTAGAAACAAACATTTTTATACGAAAATGGATGAAAGATCAAAATTTGCATCATTATCGCAATTTTTATACTGTGTCATTGTGGCAATTATCAATTTGTGTCAAGGTGGCAACACAGTCGAATTTTTTTCAAAGCAGTATTACCAACCTACCAAGACTTCATTTTTAACTCTCTTTTATGTCAAAAGATGCGCAATTGAATGACGATTCCAACGAGATATAACATTTTTATTTTATTTCTCATTGGGCCTCTCCAATGCAAAAATTAAAATTGAAAAAAATCTACTTTGGTGAAAAAATTTTCATTTTTTTCATAAAATATTTTTTCTTTTCAAAAGTTTTCCATGGATCTCTGCGAATGATAGATATATGATGGGTCATATCATTTTACGTTTTGTAAATTTTTTTCACGCCAGGAACGCTTATAGAAAAAAAGTTATGAAGGGTGTGTCAACGTGGCAGATGTGTCATGGTGGCAGATATACCTGTACTGTGTACTCTTCCCCTCCCTTGCATCACTGATCGTGATCACAGTCACCTGCAAGACTTTTTTTGAAAAATATCTAATTGCAATTTACGCAAAAAATCCCAAAGAAAATTTGACATGAAGGTCATGAGGTCATGACGTCATGACAAATTATGAAGTCGTGAGATCAACTTGAAATAATTTTCAAAAATTAAACTGCATTTAAAAGTTCTTGAAACGGCCTTTTTTTCCAAGAGGAGACGGCACCAGACCTTAAGATGGGGTTGATCCCCCCCCCCCATGACAAAATCACATTTTTGTTGAAAAAAATTGAATTTAAATTGAAAATTATTCAAAAGTGATGAGTTTTTTTTTTTGAAAATTTTTATTCTGTCAGAAAAAATGGTGAAAACTGTACTTCGAGTTGGAAAAAAATCAGGAAAAATTCAATTTCTATTTAGTCAGAAATTTGACTATTATTTACTTCCAATTCGCCAATTTTGATTTCTTCTTAAAAGGGGACGGAAGTAGAAAATGAAAAAATAAAAAAGGAAAAAATAAAAGAAAATGAAGCAACAAGAGGTGACAATCCATAAATTCATTAACGAAATCAGAGCTCTTGAGTTATCAACTATTGTTTTCAAAAAAAAAATTCACTCAATTCATCAAGAAAATATTTTTTTATCAATGCATCTCACTTTTTGAAAATTTTTCAAATCACCACCATAATTTTTTTTTCTAAATAAAGTACTAGCTTCAGTTTTCTCAATTTGGATTTTTTTGGTGAAAAAATTCACAAATTTCACTGAAAATCAGTTATTTTTTACCAACTTTTTTAGGATCAAAATTACTCATTTTTCAATCAATTCTCAATTTATCAAAAAATTGGTAAATTTTATCTGGAAAATCACTGAAATTCATTTCGTTGCTTAAAGAAGTGTCACGGTAGGGATTGTCCCGCTCTACCCAGTGGCAACACTATGTTGAAATACACATGGTAACACTGGGTAGGTAGAATTCTGGTCGACTACGTTTCGAAAGAGACGGAGCTCCGTTAGTGGCAATCCTAAGTTTCTAAGCGACAGGTTGTCACTGTTTGGTACTTTGTAACAAGGTCTAATGTAATCGAGTTCTCTTTGGATCCCGAAAGGGCCTTTTAGCCATTGAGTTTTAGGCCTTTGTGCCGTATTCCAACGATCTCTGTGAGATCGTCGATCTCTGTGAGATCGAAAGTAATCTACTATTGACTGTGAGTAGGACTCCGCTGGAGTATCTTCTCCGGGTGAGATCACTCTAGTGAGCAGACCCTGTCTCTCACATTGGCGCCCGAATTTGAAAAGGTAAGACCTTTTAAAGGTTTAATTATTCCGCTAGTTCCAAAGCCTACTAACCTAGGTCAGCATTGGTAAAAGGCTAACGTAATTTTTCGGCACTTGGTGCAACCTTTTTGCTTGTTTTTCTTTTTCTTTTTTCCTTTTTTACTTGTTTTCTTTGTTAATTTTTTTTCTTGTTAATCTTGTGAATTTTTATATTCGTTTTTTCCTATATTTAACCATATATTTATTCATTTTTTCCTACTTTTTAAGTTCCGAGTGTTGGATTAGCCTGCCACACTATCCACACTCAATTTTCTTTTCCTATTTCTTCTCTTGTGCTAAAGTTGAAAGTGTTGAAATATTACACTTGAAAGTGTTGAAAAATCACACTTTAAGCACATAATTTTGCCAAATTGAAATATATTTCGGCAGTAAGTTTTTGCAAAAAAGCAAAAACGTGTGTGAAAAATCACAAGAGATTGAAATATTATCTCTCAAACGAATACCTACTTAAAATTCGTGCGAACGTAATTTTAGTAGGTAGGTTACCTATCAAGGTTAAAACCTGCGTTTTCTATTCTTGCTTGAAAAAGCAGACGAACGTATTTCAGTGCGTTTGGGCGTTGGTAATCCAAACCCATTCCATTGTGGTGCACAACCGTCGTTATCTTTTCAGATAAGAAGCATCTCGCTTGCTTTTCAACGATTTTATCTCGTTTGAAAAATAAATTCGATTCTCTCTCGAATTTATTCTTTGCGTAAGCAAAATTACGAACCAAGGTAAAGCACTACGATTGATTCTAGAAATAGAATCTGATAAGAGTACTTTTCCTGCAAATAGAGTAAATCGGTTCGATCTATTTTCGTGCAGCACTCCTATCTCTGAACTCTACCTTCATATAGGAGATATCAAGTATAAATTTCTGCACAATAGTCCGAACCATTTAACAAGCGAAAGCTTTGCAATCGAAACTGAATATTTCTTGAAAGATAGAAACATGCCTGGTATTAACCCAATTCCTAATCAAGTCAATACTGACGGTTCATCCACGCATCCGAGTGCTAATACCACTCAAAATATGGATGCTTTGCATAATCAAAATGCAAATGGAACCAATCAGACCCAAAATTCGACTATTGATTCAAATTTGAGGCCGCCTGATTCTTCAGTGAATCCGGCTAGTTTATTTTTGCCTGAGTCACCTTTGAGTGGAGATGTCTCATTCTCTCTGGATAATTCTCATTTATCATCTACCCACCAGAATATTTTTCGATCAAATGCTGGTAGGGGCAGAGGAGGCATTCACACACACCAAGGGGGTTACCACACGTTTATTGGACACATGCCTCAAGTTGGCACTTCGAATTTATTTTCAATTCCTGAGGCAAATACCTCAGGGGCAGTTCCTATTGCCAATCGTCCATGTAACACGGCTATCCCGCCCCCTCCGACTCCGCCGCAACCTAATGCGGGCATACCTACTATTGGTGGTATTCCATATGTTCCACCAGGGGTACAAAATCCCCCAATTAGTCAATCTTCTCACAATCCTGCTATCACCAATACAGGAGGCTCTTCCCAAATTATTCACCCGAATTTTAACCAAAATTCGGCGAATGGACAAATGGGATCGAATCAAGTATCACATCCTGCGATCACTTATTCGAACAAACCTCCTGAGCAACCGGATACTCAGAATGCTCCAAATTCTGAGAATAATGTGGAGGATTCGGCACCCCAAGTTGATCGTATTTTCCAGAAATATACTAATCAACATCGTTCTCGCTTACCTGCTTACACATTTGAGTGGCCTGAAACACCTGTTTTCACCCCTCAGTTGCCACCTCAGCAACCTCAACTTCCTCAGGAAGGTTATGTGTTACCTCAAGTGAAATATCGGCAGTACGTCCCTCCCCTCGAAAGAGTGGAGCAGGCACCTGATTTCGATAACATGCCTAGGGCCAGTTTACACACCAACCCTAACCGTGGTATGAAACGATTGCCACCTATTCCTGTTCGAGATCCTGCTATGAGCAAGGATGCATACTCCATCCAGAATGAAGATACAACTCGAACGTTAGTGAATAAGGAACTGCTGAAGCTCAGTCACCGAGCTGGATCACTTGAGCACCATAAACTCAAGAACGAAATGTGGAGAACACAATTCGAAAAGTGCATGGAAAACGCACGTATGACTGCTGATGAAGATAGGACAAATATTATTGGTTTATTCCAAAATACTGATAATATGAGGTTGGAAATTGATGCAATTAAGCAATCTCTCGATGCTAATTCTAAACATCAAGCAGAGTGGCGAGCAGCCCTTAAAAACTGCATTTTACAAACTGCAGAATACCAAGATGCTAAAACTGAATATTATCGCGACTTAACTGACGTGAGAATCGATAGTTTGCATACTGGTACCCGACTTTTGAAAAATAAGGTTGATGAACTCGAAACTAACCTCACAGAAGTTACTCAAAAAATTGATACTTATCAAGCAATTGGTATGGTCCCTCGAGGCAACCTTACAGGCGAATGCGTTAATACCTTACGTCAGGCGATCTCAGCCGAAGTTATGTCTAAAAATGGTATTAAATTCGATGACGCGATGCGTCAACATCCTACCTATTTTTTGAAAATTTTCAGAGCATATCTTAGAAATAGGAATGCTGCAGAGGATGTCTGGTGCGATAATTTTCGAGCACTAATCCAATGCAAAGGTAGTGATGAATTTAAACGCAGAAATATCGCTCGTCAATCATTCGCTGACCTTGAAAAAGACTTTCTAGCCACTTTTTGGTCTTTCAGTGATCAAAAGAAAGCCTGGGATGCATTTCAAAACACTGTTTTCGCAGTTAATTCTAGAAAACAGTTACTTTTTGAGCTCACCATGTGGCTAGACACCCTAATGTCTGTAAAAAACCCTGAAGAAGAGCAGATAATCGCTTTAGCTCTCAAAAAACTTCCCACAAGCTTAGAAAGTCGATTCACTGATGATGACTTAGCAAATATGGAAGAATTCAAGAAACGATTAGAGAAGCTAACCTCTGCTCCTGATCCAGGGGAAGCCCCACGACTAATACTCAGGGAAGAGTCAGCTCCTCAAAAGCGATTCACTCTTGAGGATATTCATAAAGCTCTGGATGACATTAAGAAGGCTCAGAATCCCAATCCTACTTACCAACAAAGTAAGAAAAATTCCCAAAATCCACCTGGGAAAAATTTTCGAAATCAGGGTAGTGAAAAACCTCCCTTCCAACCTCGAAAAGGGATTCCGACGGGCTCTGTCGATGCCCAACCTCTAGATCCAGAGGAGCAAGCTGCTCAAGATCGTCTTACTGCTGAACTGCTCGCAAGAGAGAACACAGTTACAGTAGAGGATGATGAATCACCTGAGTCGGAAGTTTTAAACTAGAGCATGACAATCGCACCTCAGCGAGCTCTTCGAGAAATTTTAAATCAAATCCTCAAATCTACCCTGATTTGAGTGATTTTCATGATTTTGAATTTATCGGAGATTCTCTTGCTCATTACCTAGTTAGATCGCAAGATAAGGAAGCAAAACTTCCTAATTATTTAAGAGATGAGTTAACGCTCAAAGAAATCTTAAATAAAGTTCGACATGTAGAATTCAAAAAACCCAATGCTATCCTCAGCATGTGTTGTTGGGAAATGAATCACTCGAACATGCCATTAGCTACCATAGAACAACAAATCTATGAGCTACTAGATTTTCTCTTGGTCAAGAAAAATTTTAAACGTATAATTCTTCTTTTTCCACCCTGCAAACCAAGATTGAAAAAAGACAGGCCAATTTCCATGAAACGTTTCTATGATTTCAGGAAAATTTTTGCCGCTCTCACTTTCGATGATAGAGTGTATTCTTGGGTTACTCCCTCCCAAATTTTATTGGAAACCTTAATCGTGAACGATCCACTTCATGGCTTACTCCACCGAGTAATGGGCGACGCTAATCGAAATATCATTCCAGATAAAAATAAATTCCATCTGGCAATAAATCATAATCGATATTTCATCGCCGACTCAGCCTATAAATCCATTATGAAGCAAATGCAATTCGAACTCGATCGATTATTAAAAGCTGCTCATAAACCACGCGATCAGGGTCCAATTCAAAAACGTTCAGACTATCCAGTCGACCTCAAAAATTTAAAACCCACCGTCAAAAATGACGAAGCGATTGATGAAAATCAACCAAAAAAAGAGGCTAAGGAAAATCTGAACCCCCCAGATGATGAGAACAAAGAAAAGTCTCGAAAATCTGAAAATGAATCTCTACAGAATAAAGACTTTATTAGATTTAAAGTGGTCAAAAACTCGACCAGAAAAAACTCTCTTAAAGGTCATAAACATCTTCCTGTCAATGAAATAAAAAGTATCACGAGTACTACGATTTACTACAATGAACTCGATCCCATTGTACAAGAGCAAATCGTGACAGAAGATTGTGATGACGTAACTTGCGTAATTCCTGTTCTAATTGGCGAAAGCTGCTTAATCTCAGCTCAATTAGATACAGGGGCACTACCTAACGTAATATCAACGAGTCTTCTCAATCGTATAATTTCAAAATCACCTGAAAAAGTCAAATATATTCCAATTCGTAGACCTGCTGTCTTAAAATTAGCTGACGCTCGTCTCATAAACACAGAGACGCGAATGGCTCAGATAAGCTTGATGTTTGGCGATTTGGAATTAAAAATTCCTTTCCACATAATCGATTGTGGAAATAATATAGGAATTATCGGTCGTCTATCGATGAGAAAGTTACGTATACAGCCCATGATTTACGAAGGGTATGCATACTGTAAACCACCGAATGTTTTAAAACGTGCTGAAGTCAAATTCCTCACACCTGAGCAATATTACACGAATCTTGCTGTCCAAAAAATCTATATCCATAAAGACTATCGTCAAGAAGTCAGTTTTGCTACTCAAAAACGAACGAGAGCAATTGATTGGACCTGTCTCGACCCTGAAGACAGAGATAATGGACCAGAAATCTTCAAAAAGAAATGGAGAAAAACGTGTGATGAAATGAAGGAGAAAAAATTTGCTTCAAACGAACGATGCGACGAAATTTATAATCAATTTATGACCGTCGCTGATGTTTTTAGCAAATATCCTGGCGCGTATAATAAACGCAAAGTTCATTTCGATTTTGTCAGTGAAGAAGCGAAAACTGCGACGTGGAGAGGTGAAAAATACAAACCCTCCCAAAAATTACGTCCTGGCTTACGTCACTGCTTGAAAGTTCTTGAAACAATCGGTTATATTCGTCGATCAAAGACCCCCTTCATTAATACTTTTGTTCCAGTAATGAAAAAATCTGGAGAAATAAGACCATGTCTTGGACCTGACGAATTGAATGAAAAATTACAACCGAATTACGTTGAGCCTCCCCCTATTGAAACAATCATAAATGATTGTGGCGATGCAAAATTCTTTTGCTGCTTAGATTTCGTTTGGGGATTTATGCAACTTACGCTCGACGATTTTTCATGTCAATACACTGGATTTCAATACGAAGGCCAAGTTTATGAATTTACTCGTCTACCTTATGGCTTGAAAACATCAGCAGCCGAATTCATTGCTATGATTAATGAAGTAATTCCAGACACGCCAGGTGTCACAAAATACGTCGACGACGTATTATTACGAGCTTCTGATTTTGAGTCTATGGTCTCCCTACTTTGGGATATAATTAATTTAATTCGCGACGCAGGATTAAAACTTAACCCTCATAAAACCGAGTTATTCCAAGAAAAAACCGAACATCTTGGATTCGTTCTTGCCCACCAACAAATAGGCAAGCAAAAACAAAAAATCGAAAAATTCGAAGAATTTGTTCAGCAACATACCAGAAATGGTAAATTTCAGCTGATAAATGATCGAGAGGTGTTAGCTTTAATCGGCCTAACCGGCCTGTATAGTCGCTTTATTCCTAGATATCAGGAAATAATTGCTCCTATCTATGCCCTAACCACGAATGAAGCAAAGAAAAAATTTGCTGAAAAATTTCCCTCAAAAAATTCTGATACCTCAAAGAAAAAGGGAAAAGTTAGGAACATAGAATGGACGGATGAATGTACCGCAGCTTTCGAGGAATTACGTAGAGAATATCTCAAAGATTTCAAACTCAAGCCACCTACACCGGGGCATGAACTCTACCTCGAAACCATGGTTACCGAAAATGCCATGAACGCTGTACTTTTCCAAATCATTAACGATGAGAACCAAGTCATCATGTTCTCAAGTTATGCCTACAAGCCACATCAACGAAAATACACGTTGATAGACAGAGAGATGCAATGTTTAGTTACGACTATAAAAAAGCTCTCTATGTGGCTACATGGAAATTTGGTCCATGTAAGAAGGGACCTAATCCCCATTGTCCAAAAATTTGACAAAATGGTACAAACTCACCATAAGGCGGCGGCTTGGATCACCGAGCTACATGGTTACGATCTGAAATATGATCTGATCGCTCAACCGAGTAAGCTTTTCAAAGCTGTAGCTCCCGAGATAACCGTCACCCAACGATGCACTTCTGAGAGACCCTCAAAATTGCCAGTCAATTTTTTGCATTCCTCACTCGAACCATACTCTTTCACTTTCGTACAAGAGGAAGTTGATCAACTCTTCGGATACCTCAGAAGAATCCATGAAGATCAAGAAAGAGATGAAACTTGTATCAAAATCAAGGAACTCTTAGAAATGAATATTCCCGAGAATATGAAAAAATTAAAATTACGCCAACAAAAAACGGCTAAAAAATTTTCTATTCAACTCGACGAATATAATAATCAAGTTTTGTACCATCATTATGACGATACACGTATGGTTCCATACCTACCTAGAGTGTTATTTTATGACGTCATCGACTACCTACATGATGCTTATGGCCATGTAGGAGCTGCTAAGCTCGAGGCAATTTTCAAACGCCTCTATTATTTTCCTAATGCCATCAAATATATCAAAGATATCACCTCTTGTTGCATAATTTGCAAGGTCAATAAAAACTATGGATTAAGAAAAGCCCTTGAGTACGCTCAAATCGAGGCTTACTCCATAGGTGACGTGGTATCTGTCGATCTATATGGTCCTGTCGCAAATTCAGACCAAAATCCTAAATATTTATTGGTCGCGAAGGACGTTTTCACAGCAAAAATTTGGATTCGACCAATTTTTGGAATCACTGCTGAAATAGTGGTCAATGCCATGGAAACAATAATCACTGATTTTGAATCTCACGGGATTCAAATTCGTAAAATTATTTCCGACAATGGCTCACAATTTACTTCAGGTAAATGGAAAGACCTTCTAAATAAACACTCAGTCAAAATTGGTCACACAACCACGTATTCCCCCCAAGCCAGCTTGGTAGAGAGATCTTTACAAACGATTTCTGAAAGAATACGTGTGAGGATAAATACCACCCAGGATCCAAAGAAAAAACACCATGGCTGGGATCAATTCGTCGAACAAGTCGAGCTTGAGCTAAATAACTCCCCGACCCCCTTCCACTTCAAACCGAATGAGGCCTGGGGCATCGATGACGAAATCTCGAAAAAGTTACCCACCCCTGTAACGACTTTCAATTTTCGAGAGAATTTGAGGAAATTACGCGACCAACTCAAAGCCGCAGAAATTCCCTCAACTACCTCCGAAAAATTCTTAATTGAAAAAATGCCACCTGATGAGTTTATAACCGACAATGATGGTTATACTTGGGTGACAGCTGACGGCGCATGCTCAGGAAATGGCCGCGAAAATGCCATTTCTGGCTATGGCATTTGCATTTCAACCAACCCCGCTTATAATATCTCCGAGCGAATTTATGAGTCAGAGTACGCTATGACTAATAATCTAGCTGAGCTGCTAGCTATTAAAAAAGCTATGCAAATTTTGATATTCAACGATATCAAAAAAGCCAAACTTTTTTCTGACTCTGAATACGCGATTAAAGCCCTGAATATCACAAAGGATATTTGGTTGAAAAATAACTGGAAAAATTCATCTAATAAACCAGTTCGCCATAAAGAAATTTTCCAAGAAATTCTAAATTTGAAAGAAAATTTCGACGTTCTTGAATTTATTCATGTTCCTGCTCGTCACATCGAATATACTAATGTCATTGCTGACCAACTAGCTAAAAAAGCTGTGTATCAATACGATACGGTCGAATTACAAATTGACCAAATGTCAGAAAAGCAATGCATTGAAAGTTACATACGCGAACGTAGACGATTGCAGCGAATTCAAGAGGAAACTCTCTTTAATAAAACGCACGGAGACCCGACCCTCCTCACCCCTGGAGATTTGGTCCTCCTCACTGTCCACAGACAATCGAAGTATTTAAAAGGAGTTTCTGTTAAATTCTTTGCGAAGCGTTATGGCCCATTTTTGGTGAAAGAACACAAAAATCATAACTGCTATCTCGTCCAGTCACTTGAGAAACCGGATGAAATACGTCTGGTTAATGTACGTCAGATAATGGTATTCATGACCAACGATCAGCGCCATGCGTTTGAAAATGATCAAATATATCACAGCCGGATCAATCATAAAACGATTGAGCAAAAACTCAAAGAATTTTTGCGAATACTCGGCCAAAGTGATAATATTCCGATTCAACGCAGCTCTCTTAACACCGCGACTGATCTTTTACACGATAATATAATCACCACTTCAAACGAAGTGAGGAGACCGCGAGGGCGCCCTCCAAAAACCCCCGTTTTACCCCCCCCTCCCTAAAAGGCCGGTGGGTAGACCTCGAAAAGTCCCTAATACGGACGTCGGTACGGGAAATTTAGAAAATAACTCGAATGGGTCCCCCTCCCCTCCTAACCCAAATTTTGAAACCCAAAATTCAACATCAAATTCCCAAAACCAAAATTTCGATAGTGGATATGATGAAAATTCATCTCCATCTGGTTCTGGCATGACTCGCGATGAAATAAACGCCAGTCATAATTATAATCTTCGAAATCGAAGAAATTCGCCACTTGCCCTTCAAAGAATCGAAAATTACGTGAGAAAAACCGCGGGTCCGAACTTTGAAAACGTGAAAAGCAAGGCAATTGCCTATCTTCGCGAAAGGGGCAAGTATACGAATAAGCCGGTGGTTTTGAAAGCGAAAGCTTCAAATACCCCATTGAAAACGGTTCAAACCAACCGTAAAAAACCTTTGCCATTAGCTAGGGCAATGATGAATATTATTAAAAAACAATTCGAAATTAAGGTTGATGAAATACTCAGCAAACATTTCGAACAGCTAAATGAAATTTTCAACAAAAATCATTTTCGACAATCAATAACTGGCAAACATCCAGCCAAGTTATAATTTCCAACCGTAATATTCATCATACCTACCTAATAGGCAAAGAACCTACCTATTTGCGACAAGTCTGTATATGGAACCCCGAGTGTTCAATTTCCCATATACTCAATGTAAATTATTTATCACATTTTCGTTTCTAAATTTAACCGCATAATAATCGCATTTTATACTCGCAAATAATCTTTACCTATCTAGATTTACCCATCTAGAATTACCTATCTTTCTTATCTTATTTTTCTCACAGTATTTCAGTCGAAAATAGGTATCATTACGATCCATCGTGGTCGAAAAGTCATTATCTACTCGAATACAATGACAATTTCCAACAAGTCATTATCTAAAATCTAAAAATACCCGATCTCGATGCACAACTTACGTGCGATAATTTTGATCGAGGTAACCGAGCCTATTTTTGCTGATAAGAAACTTACAACCTTTTTCCGATAAGAGCCCTGCTCCTATAAAATACAATAGAAATTACCTCCATCTTGAAATAGGTTTAGGTGGGAGAAAATAAGAAAAGCCTAAATTACGATTCGATGTAATTTTCAACTCAATCATTTACCATTTTGAATTTCGTTTGTTCCAGTTCAACTTTTTTCACCTCTGCTTAAATGTGCTTTCTACTGACAAGTGTTGTGCTTTTTATGTGAATTTAATTTGATTTCCGATGACGAAATATTCATCTGGTAAGTACCACGTTAATTTTCGCAAATTTTTCAAAATTAAATTTCGTTAATTAACCTAAATTTTTCTCGAATTTTTTTTTAGAACGACGTTAAATTTCTCTGATTCGTGTATATTTAATGTGTGTCGCTGAAATATCGCAACCCGTGTTCTATTTTCGTAAATTTTCGGTAAGACATGGCCATCTTTGATTATGTTTGCTTTAATCAATTATCTAATCAGAGTGTTCATGTCTAGGTATCCAATTGTTCCGCAAGCCGGTAGAAATTTGTCTCAATTAAATTTTGCATGTTCCGCCAGCCGGAGAAAATACCGCGTCGAAATAAAACGGGTAAGTCGCACGTGTCTTGTTAAACGATCGTTAATTAATTTTTCGTTAATTTGACCCGTGCGCCTAGTTCACAGGTTCCATTCTATGGATAGATGAATTTTCGAGATTTTCAACGTAAAATAAATAATTACTCACCACCGAATCTCAAATTCGTCGACGATATTATTTGCACGGCCAGTCCGCAGGATTTTTCACGTCGAATAATCTGTAAGTTGCACAAAAATATTATTAGATACGATGCATACAATTTTCTATTGTGTATTTCTATGTACATTCGTTGTGATTTTGAAAATTCCACCTCGAAAAATTTTCGGTAAAAAATCTGTGATTTTTTATTCACGAATTTAAAAATTGAATATTAGAATTTAATTATTCTTACTTTTGAAATTTCCAATTCGATTCAGTTCTTTCAAAATGGAACTTTGAAATTTTTTCTAACATCGATTCTAATATTTTTCTTCATCTCGAAAAATTTTTTCGGCTCAGTTTGATGTGAAATATTTCATCGCTGTAACAAAATAAAAATTTATTTCGATTAAAATTCACAACTAATAAATACATGAATTTCGTATGCTAATTATGTCGACACATAATTGATTCCAGAAAATGTCATCGTTCACTCGATTAGCCCAGCGCTATAATACCGTTACAATTGATGAATATTATCGGGCGGCGCTGACGAAGCGTAATTTACCTTTGAATACAAAAAGCTTCGTTAATAAATCTAATATAGCTACCGCTTATGATATTAACTTTCCACCCATAAACTGTACGAAACTAATTACGTGTAGAAATGCATGAATTAATCTACTTTTCTTTCATTCGATTTCAATTTCTAATTTTGTAATCGTAATTTCTCTCTGCAGCGCACGCGGAAGCTACCGAAAAGCTGTCAAGACCATTTTCTGCCTTGGAAAATCCAACTTCGAGTTCATCGGACTCCAACAGACGTACCATAACTAAAAAGCAACGTAGACGTCGGCAGAAGAAACAAAAGAAAATAGCTGTGACTACAAAGAAGTCAGTAACGTTTTCGGAAAACCACGACATCACCTTTTTCGATAAATCGACCGGATCAGTTCTTGATGACAACGAAATCGAAGAACTCATCGCAGCCTTAACAAACGAAAACGAAAGCAGCGAAAAATCGACCGCCAAAGACAAAAAATCGACTGTCAACGATCAATATCGGTAACGAATTTACATCAAATTAATTCGTTAATTGTTTATTTAATCACCACTCACGCTTAATTTTATTTCTATTTTCTATTTCTATTTTTAACAGCGAATATACCGAATTCGTCAGAAATAGAAAAGTTAATACACCAAATAAAGAGAGCTGTTTCGAACCTCGAATTTGTTTTGCTCCGCCAAAACCATCTACGTGAGTAATTTTCTTAATAAATATTTTTTTCGATTAAAATATTTGACATCTAATTACGAATTAATTTTACTCACAGGTCCAACGTTACCAATAATCGATCTAGTCAAATTGTCCAGCCGCCAGACGGCAAAAAATTGAAATCGGCTCTTGCTACTATTCAATCGGCCAAGTTCGTCGTCGCTGCAATTCGTCGCAATCTTGCTCAACTGCCGCTGATACCGTCCTATATAACAGTGAAAAAGGGTGATCAGTATTTGTACCTGTAAGTACTCCTCGTTAATTACTCTTCAGTAATTCGGAGCCTTAACGGTGCGTACTTTTTTAGCAACGAATACATCCTGTCGTCCGAAACGTTCCATCTGGGCTCCGGCCCAACCATTGAATCCGACATCTTTGGAGTCATTCGCCACGATCTGGAAAACCGTCCGGTTGGTCTCTCGTCGGATATCACTAAAAACGTGACTTTAATTGACGAGAGCTTTCGGATCTGGAAAATTGACGGCCGCGTTGCTCATGCCTTTGTTATCCACTCGTTACATAATCCGATCTCATTTGAAATGTAAGTTTTCTTTTTACACCTAAAACAATAAAAATGAAATATTTTTTATTAACCCAAAATCTGTTTAAATTTACAGTTACCCATCGACCGGCGTTATTCGTTACCCGTTTACAATTAACAAAGACATATCGATCAGAGAAATAGAAACATTCTTGGAATTTTATTGTCTCCACGGGAAATACGAAATAATATTCCGGCGAAAAGTTCCGTTGGCTATCAAAAGCCCTCCAGAATCAGATTTTTACCTTCGATTCCGGGAATTCGCCGAAATACAGCTTGCCTTACGCTGCCCTCCAAACCCGTACCTTCGAAGAAACTACCGTCTCCTCGAAGATTTTTCTGAGTTAGAAAAGGATCAGGAGGAAATCGTGGAAGATCACTTTCTTCGCCTCCTCGATTCTCAAGAAAACCTTGCTCGAAAATTCAAGGAGCTCGAAATTCGACACGAAAGGGTTAAACGGTTACATCGCGAGCGCGAATTGAATTTGACGAACCGATACCACCTCCAATTTGCTCTCGACGATTACCAATCTGCTTTAGAGCAAATTGAGCGCGATTTACAGCCCAGCTCATCCGAACATAGCTGGTGGAGCCGTTAGTCGCAGGTAAGGTGATAAAATATTGAAAATTTATACTTGTCTAAATTTTTCTAATGTCATATTTTATCACCTGTAGATTTACAACAGATTCCGTCCATCCAAAGAAGATTCTTTTATAATTTTATTATTTTCGTCTCCAGAAGACATCTATATTTCTTTTCTTTTTCCAAAAGGTATGGGAGAAATTATAATTACAAAATTTTCTTTTCCAAAGCTAATTATAATTTCTTTCATTGCAGATTTTCAAGACGCCAGTCGTCATATTTATTTTTTTTCCAATCCATATATTTTGTATCCATTTTTCTGTTTATTGTGTACCGTTGTATCGTCGAGCAAGACTCCAGGTATATGGATTGGGTTCAATATGTTTTATTCCTAAACACTCATATTAAATCTAACCCATATTTAGGTTATATTTATTCGATCGAACAAAGATTTCAACTCACCTATCAATTATTTCGCCAGACGAAAGTATAGTGAGCCAATATTCATCGAAGCCAGTCTTCAATCAACAGGTAAACAAAAGGACTACGACTTTGATTGTTCGATGATTTTAAAGCAAGTCCTTTTGCTTATAGTTTTCCGGTACCTGATCGAACCAGCAAGCTGAAACATCAAAACAGCGGATCAGTCGCGGTTGAAAAACCGATTAAATCGCCGAAAATAAAAGAAAACGACACCTGTTCGATCATTCCCAGCTGTTCTTCTCTCGGTATGATTTCAACACTCGCCACTTTTTTCATAATTAGTGATTAATTTCGCTTAATTCTGAAAAATAATTATTTTAATCACTATTTTCGATGTGTTTTGATAACAGAATCATACCAAGGTTGCCGCATTCGGCAGTTAAAAATTCAGATTCACAAAGCAATCATACCAACTTCAGTTTGGGTCGCGGCAAAAATAGCCAACCTCTTCGGTGATTCGTTCTCGTCCAACCTGGATTCTGGAAATCTTCTCGTCGACGACTTCACTCCGGATTACGAAGCTGATCCTGAAACTGAAGAAAATTCTGTTAAAATGGTAAATTTTTTATTTTAAAAAGTGAAAATTTTCCGTTGTCTTTTCTTATTTTGTATAAAAATAAAACAATTCGACCGTCTTGTCTTGATCATTCAATTGAAATACATTGAATAAATATAAATTACAATCTAGTAAATTTTTTCTGAAATACGAAAATTTATTTATTTAACTTCCATATATCGAAAATCTGAAATAAGATTGAATTGCTATTTTCCTGAAATAATGGAAAATTCGGAAGTTAATGATATTAATTTAGAAAACTCTAGTTCTGATCCGAATTTACAACCAATTGTTCGAATTCAAAAACTACCGGACATTGTTTTGACTACAGTTCCAAAAAGTACCCCCAAAGGTACTAAAAAATCAAAAAAGGTCAGAACTAGAGGGACTTCACACTCAGTCACACGGAAACCCAGTTTTCCGGTTAAACAGAGGCCTGCAAAAACTAGGTATGCAGAATGGCTCAAAAATGCCAGAAATTTAAATTTGAATTTTGTTTCACAGGCTACCGACCCCTCCGTTCCAATTCCAAAAACGGATAATGTGAAAGCATACCTAGCTTGCAACCTTTGCGAGGAGAATTTAGCTTTCGAAAGCTCACGTCGACCCGCCGGATGTACGATTCCTGACGAGGTGGTTTTCGGCGCCTGCCCCCACCTCTACCATCGAATATGCTTAATCAGCGAAACAATGACCAAAGGAGAAATCATTCACTGCTCTGGTCCGGACTGTGTGGATATTCTTGAAGTCAATCGTCTGACTACTGTTAAAGCTGTGATCCACAAAAGCGAGCTTCCCACCGCTCCCTCCTCTTCCACATCGCCGATTGAGGAAACTCAACAGCCTCCTGCCGTCGATTCAACGCAACAAGTTTTGCAAACGACGAAAGAATTAACAGGAGAGCTCTCGAAGGCGATTGAAATGTTGAAAAACATTCCAAAGAATGCGGTTCCGAGGGGCACCCCCTTTTCCTATCAAACGGAGACCGTGGATTTAACCAGCTCCCCTCCACAATACGAGGAGGCGGAAACAGCCGATGACAATCAAACGGCTTTACTCAATCTCGCAGCCAAGATGTCAACACCGATGGACATTGCAGATGAAGATGCTGACATCAGCATAAAGTCGGAGCCTTCCATGAAGCAGGAAAAGGGTAGCCATCGTGTGGTCCACGTAGCACCCTATATTCCGCCCTCTCCGACTGTCGTGAGCTCGCCGATCGCTAATTTATACCCAAACAACACTCCCTCCTCTGGGAAAAATCCGCCAACTAAGCAAAATAGGTCGAGGAGAACTCCCTACAATCGACGCGGTGCCTCTACAGGCAGATCTCCGTTGGCAGACCGTTTGGGTAAGAGAAATTTGATCGCAGATATTGATCCAGACGAATTTAATCCATTCACCCCGACCGGATCTACCTTCAACCTGATTCGTCAGCTCGAATTCGAAGGAGCTTTTGCTTACTCAGTAGGTCAATACCTACTTCTTGGTAATGGATATCCGTATGCCTTTGTCTCGTCGGCACTAACGGGCGCAAATCGACTGGATCTCGCTTCTCTCCTTCTCTCGTCACCGTACTTAGGCAAAAACATCTCTATAAAATGCCTAATCAGCAATTTTTCCAAGCTACCGAAGCTACCGAAAAGATTATGATCGGTTTCGGCGAATTTGAGACTCTCCACAATACAAATTTCACGCCGACGTATATCGTTGAGTCGATTCGACTACTCATCGGCACCCTCAAATCAAAAGGGGTGGAGACAATCGCAATTCTGCCGCCAGTAACTTTCGGTACCATGTCTCAAAAAAGACATCATCTTTTAAAGATCTGCGGAGAAATTGCGGCGAAGGAGACGAATGTGCAGATCAAATACCTCAAATGGATAATTGATCAGAAGGCGAAATACCCTAACATGATCGAGGAAGGGAACAATTATTATCTCCCTCCTGCGTCCGCCAAAATTTTCCTCGAAATGGCCAGCAAGTTCGCGACCCGAAAACCGAAAAACGAACAAATTTCGGTTCATTATTAACTTACCTTATTTCTAAGATTTTCTTTTATGTAAATAAAAATCAGACAAGAAGAATTTAATTTCTTTTCGAATTTGTTTTTGACGTTTTCTATGTCAATTTTGTTATTTTTTGTTGTTATTTTTTGTTTTTGTAACCTTCGGCCACGAAGTATTGGCCATAGTACTGTGTACTTACCTATTTTCATTTATTATGATTTATGGAAAATAAACTTTCTTTTTCGCTGACCCATATCTCTTTTAATCCGAAACGGGTAAAATACATACAGCTAAAAATAACTACTACAATTAAGATGCGAAATAACATCATACCTATCAATAAAGATTTCTGAGATACATGAAATAGGTATCCGCGCATCCAAATAGGTAAGTCGATCCACCAATGAACCTGAAAACATCAAATGGAGTTAATTCTCATAGAAATTGTTTACTTGCGGTTCTAAATACAGACTCTTACCTTGGCCATGAAATCTTTATTTTCTCAATTTTTGTAACACATCACTCTCGATTTTGGATTTTTTCTTACTCTATCTTGTCCCCAGTGGTCTGTAAATATGTAAATAATCCAAAATTAATAAAAATACAAAAAAATTGTTTTTGCATGCCGTTTCCTATATACTTACCCGCATTGTTATGGCATCCTCTAAAGATGTGTTCAGATAAGTAGGTAGAAGCTTGGCTGGCCAACCAAGTCTTTTATCTACTATGCGCGCAGCGCGTTACATATAGGGCAGTAAACACTCTGCTGCATTTCCTTTATTTATTTTATTTTTACAATAGACCGAAACATCTATCAGAGGAACCCTCCCTCTGCAACCACCTGTACCCATGTACACAATAGTTCAAAATTTTCCGTAGCTAACACTACCACCAAAAACAATAGTTTAAAACCATCCACTAACACAGAATTCGGACCGGGCCACCCTTGTCTAAAAGTTTGAGGGGCAAGGACCCGAGTACACCCTACCTCGGAGGATTGTTCACACTTTTCTCCTACGGTTGGCTTTGACCCCCTAGTTCAAAGGTGTGAAGGGGCATATGTCACGGTAGGGATTGTCCCGCTCTACCCAGTGGCAACACTATGTTGAAATACACATGGTAACACTGGGTAGGTAGAATTCTGGTCGACTACGTTTCGAAAGAGACGGAGCTCCGTTAGTGGCAATCCTAAGTTTCTAAGCGACAGGTTGTCACTGTTTGGTACTTTGTAACAAGGTCTAATGTAATCGAGTTCTCTTTGGATCCCGAAAGGGCCTTTTAGCCATTGAGTTTTAGGCCTTTGTGCCGTATTCCAACGATCTCTGTGAGATCGTCGATCTCTGTGAGATCGAAAGTAATCTACTATTGACTGTGAGTAGGACTCCGCTGGAGTATCTTCTCCGGGTGAGATCACTCTAGTGAGCAGACCCTGTCTCTCACAGAAGGTCATATTTGAAAATTAAATAATTAAATATTAATATTTCAAAATTAAATAATTAAATATTAATATTTGAAAATTAAATAATTAAATATACGTAAAAGCAGGATGAATACAGGAAAAAATATCCAAAAACGTGTAAAAAATTTGAAACATCAAGTTGGATTTAATAAGTTGGAACAACATTTAAACAATTCCCTGATAAAATACTCGCCCATAAAAACCTATTACCCTCTTACCTTATACCTACTTATATTTTGCCGTCGCTTCGAATGAAATACCCTGAAAACCGTCTGGACACCCTGTATGTATACTAAAGACCATATTTAAAGAAGAAATTATTATAAAGTAGGAAATTTGAATTCAACGCGGAATATTTATAGAGCTGGAGGCGGATGCGCGAGGGGGGTTGTGATTCTCGAATGGTGCAATTTTGTCGTTCGATGTAATTGCACGCGGTGTTTCTTTTTATTTTTTTTCTCCTCGTCGACGTCGTTTTTGTCGTTGTTCCTCCAAGTTGTCGTATACTCCATCGAAGGTTATAGAAATTCGAATTGCGCTCTAGGAGGAGGCATGAGGACGGTTTATTGTAGCGTAATTATACTCCGCGGAGTATATAAGAAGGTGCATAGATGATGCGGGTCGCCTCGAATGAAAAAAGGGCCAATGGCGAAGTAAACTCAGCTGGGGGGGGGGTCACGTTTTAATCAATGAATTTTATTCGCGTCCGGGCAAAAAGGTACCTATGTATTTTGATGATGATGAGGTGGGGGGAAGGAGGGTGGTGTGAAAAAAGGCGACGACGACGGACTTATTTTATATAAGAGGATTTTAAAGGAAGTACGCGCAGTTTTGTCTCATATTTCGTACAAAATGCGGCTATAAAATAAGATCGGGTCGCGGTCGCCAGAGTAAGTAAGTAATTTTTACGGTTGCTTTGTTACAGGGTGAATTTACGCGATTTCGCTGATAGCCATGGGAGAAAATCGGCAGAGCGTCGGTTGCAGTCTTATCGGCGACTGGAATCATTGTAGTAAACGTAATCTGCGGTGCTTGGTTTACGGCTGCGGCCGCTGATAATTCAGCATAGATATACGACCAGCCCAGACCAAAGTACAGCAGCAGTGGCGCCGGCGAAAATGATGGTAATGAATAAAGACGACCAGATGATGCTAATATGAGATATAACGACATCACCTTGAACAACGCTAGCTTGATCAATGATACTGATATCTCGTTGAATGCAACCTCCACCGAAGTGTACGAAACAATTTTCGGCATCAAAGTCGCCGTACCTCCGTGGGAAGCTTTTGCCACCGCAATCGTTCTAAGTAAGTTGAAAGTAGAAGAATTTGGGCTTTTTCGCGTGCTAGCTCGAGTGGCAAAGGATACTTGGTGGTTGGTTCACAATTTTTTTTCGAAGATAATTCAATGGTAGTACAAAAGTTGTGTGTTGACTACACATTGCGATGTTTTTTGGAATCCCTGATGAGAAAACCTTCCCATCATCACTTGAATGATCTCGATTGACAAGATCAATTTGTTTTATGCTCCTTTGACCTCTCAGTCTCAATGATTTTTTTTTATTCAGTAATTTCAAAAATTAAAATCTAAACGTGGTATATTTTGAATTTTCCATAAAAAAGATAGAGGGAAGTAAAAAATTGCTGACAACGATTTTTTCGAGATCAAATAAAAATTCATCATGACCTGTCACAGTGGCATAGCCAGAAATTTATCGTGAGAGGGTAGGGGGTAAAACAGTGCCGGATCTGAGGATTAGGGCCCACTTCCCAAATCGAAAAAAGGACCCAGTTACATTTTATTGATGAGAAAAAAAATGAATCACATCACTTCACTGTGTGGATGATCATTTTGTTATAAACAGGTTCAAAAGGATATCTGGAATAGTTGATAAAATAGGGGAACTAGACTCTAAAAATTTATGCGGTTCAAGGGCCCATTCGCCCATTTCCTCCGGGGGTCCAAGAGGCAATTGCCTCTTTTGCTTACTATTAAATCCGCCACTGGACTCGAATCTTTTTTATTCTGGAAAAACGCAAAAAAAATCATCATTTTTTGGTACGATAGACCCGTCGTTTCCTGTCGTTCCTTGAAGAGACGACAGTTTGAAAATTTTCCAATGCACTGAAATTACACCTACAGCTCAAATCTTTTTTATTCTGGGAAAAATACTAGAAATGATCTTTTCTAGGTGTGATAGATTCGTCGTTTTCTGTCGTTTCCTAGAAAAACGACGATCTGAAAATTTTCCAACTCTCTGAAATTGCAGCTACGACTCAAACAGTTTCGAATCTCAGGATTAGAGCCCACTTCCCAAATCGAGAAAAGGGCCCATCACAACTTGAAAAAAGGGTTCAGTTTTCAAATTTTTTTGATGAGAAAAAAATGAATCACTTTTATAATTTTTTGAAAAATTCTGAGTTCAGCCCTCTCTTCTTTCCCATACATTTTTTTTACTCAGTGACGTCGGAGAGAGCGGTACAAGAGTTGTCAGAGTTGCGGAAGGGGATGTCTGGTTTCTCCGGCTCCAGCTTAGAGATTTTTTTCAAATCTGTCTGGCTGCAGGACTTGGAAAAAGTGTTTCTGGCTTCAGGTGCAGGTTCAGCATTTCTTTAAAAGTGGCTCCGGCTCCAAAAATCACTCGGAGGATCTTCGCTTCGTCCAAAATTTTTGATCAAAGCTCTTCCAGCTTTGGCTCTGGCCTGAGACTTGAAAAAGTATTTTTATGGCTCTGAAAAATCGCTCGGAGAAGCTCTCCTTCCTCCGGTTCCACTCCGGATCTTTGACCCTCATTCTGGCGAGGGCTGGACTGAGGTAGATTTGAGGTCGCTGAACACGAATCTACTGTCGGGCTGGATTCTAATTTCTAAACGTAGTATTTTGGCTATAAAATTTTTTTGGTGCCACTCTCAGCTTAAAAATTGTCAAATCTTTGACAACGAACATTCATCCCCTTCCCTCGGATACCCTCTAGACCATCCTAAAGTTGCAAAAAGTTAGGTAAAATAGGGATTCTCAACGCTTCCTAATTTTTTCCAAGTTGATATTTGAGAAAGTTGAAAAAATGGAAAAACTGGAAATATCACGAACAAATATTTGTCTAGTCACTTGGCCTCAATTTCGTCCTTTTTAAAAATCAGACAACTGAATATTTTCAAATGAAACAAAATTGCCCTACTCATTTATCAGGGGACTTTTTGAATGGAATTTTCATAAGTTTTTCGATTTTTTTTTTTTGAAGGAGAGGAGCTCATCAAAGAACGTTGTTGTCAAAGGACGTTGTGGTCATCTCAAATAGAATTTTCAAAAATTGTTCCTTTTTTAGAATTCAAAAAAGTAGCTCAAAATCCCGAATCTTTGTTTCGTATTTTTAATACGACTGGTCAAAAAAATTCATTTTTTAATAAACGTGGGTCAACAAATTTCTTTCTTTTTTAATAACAATTAGTATTGATTGGCAAATTTTTTCATTTTCACCTCGATATTTTCGACCAAGTTTCGTCTCTAAAAGTATTCTACTCAGCTCAGTTCTTTCCTGAAAATTTTTGCAACACCAACAGTTTTTTTAAACATTTTTCTACTCAATTTTTTTCAACATTTTCTAAACTTCAAACTTCTAAACTCAATTTTACTCTCAAATCTATGGATATGAGAAATGGTTGGATATTTCTCAAAGAATTTTTCAAATAACCAAAAAAAAAAAAATGTGAAGAAAATCACCAAAATTATCGAAAAAATTATCATAAATACACCTTTAGATACGAAATGTAGCTTTGTGTCAAAGAACACAAACTTTCCTTCCCTTTCGTTGAAATTGAAAATTCTAGAAAATAATGCAACGAATGGGAGGGGGTGGGGTCCAAAATTTTGTGAAAATTTTTTTCCAGTCAATATAAATCACTAGAGGTGCTTGAAGGTTCAAAATCGCCCAGGACCAAATTCAATCCTTATCCAGTCATGCCCTTTGAAATTTATCAAATCTCAGAACAAATTTTCAATATACCTGCGTATTTTGAACATTATTTCTTTGTTTCTTTTTTTTAAAATTTTACTATTTTTAAGGAATTTTAATGAAATTTTTCGAAAGATTACAATTTTTTTAAAATTTAAATTCATCGAGTACGCTTTTTTCAAGATTTTCATAAATGTGAAATTAAGTCGTTTTTTTTTTTTTTTAATTTTAAACAATTTTAAAATTATCAATGTATTGTAGGAAATAAACTACACTACCTCGTAATAAAATAACATCTTATACAATTTTCTGAAACAAAAATAAAAAATTCAAACTTTCGTGATTCAGCAATAAATGAAGTAAAACGCAAGAACTTTTAATTTTTCTAACGGTTTTCACCCAAGTTGAAAATTTTTTGTACGACCTACGACGTTGTTTCATCAGCCCAGAACAACGAGTGAAAATTCTGAAACACCACTCGAAAGATTTCGTAACAATATCCAGCGTACGAACCGCAATAAAAATACCGTCTAGAAATTTCTTGCAATTTTTTAAACGTTTCCACACCATCTGATCATCGTTTCGCAACATCGCTATAAAATTTTTCAAAAACCACTCCGAGTAAGTAAATTTTTCAACGCAGCGTAATTCTCGTATTTTTAATCTTCCTTACCCTTTTGTTTTCACCTCGACACCATCTTCATTCCTTACATTTTTCCGTTTTTTTCGCTCCCCGAACATTCGTAATCTCTCTATTTAATTTTCCAAACGAGTGTTTTTTTTTCGTTCGTGTTTTCCACGGCGAAAATTTTCATCGCGAAATGTACCATTTAAAAAACCCTCGACTAAAAAGCGTTGCAGACTCGAATTTTTTCACAAAGCACGGTAAAGTTTGTCAATTAACGCGCGGCTCGATTTGCTTTCCACGGAGTCATCTCTAATTAAAAAAGGTTAATTTTGAAAAATTGAAAAACTTGCCGAATACGGGAGATTGGGGTACGGAGCACGAGTCGCGTCTGTGAAATTTCACCCGAACGTTGGCGAATTCGCGAGTTCATTACTGTGGCACTTATTCGCCGACTTGTTTCTATTATAACAATTATAAAGAAACGCGAAAAACGAAAAACACGATGCGACGGCGAAGGGAAAGCGATGCGATGGAATTCCGGTGCAAAATTTCGATTAAAAAGCGCTTATTTGCACGGGTAACGGGTACACCGTGGAGTAGATTAACGCGCTTTGAGGTCGTATATTACGTACGAATATACCAAGAAATTATAAATAAATTTCTACATCGTCGGTCCTCGGTTGCGGCGCTCGAGCGGAGAAAAGAGTCAAATTAAGTCCTCACCGATTCTAAATTACTTCCTCTGACGCTTTTGTATTATAAAATTGCATCCAGTCGAGCATATAAATACTCAGCCTCGAGACCACGCCGGAGAATTTCTCGGCAAATTTTATTCATTATTTCCGCAACGAGCATTCTTTTTTCGATCATTCACCTCAGACAGCGGAACAGAGAATGGGAAAAATGCCGGTGTCATCGACTTCTTTTGACATGTGTACGAGGGGTGATCGTTGTACAATTTTTTATGAAAATTCAAGGCGGATGAGGTGGTACAAAAGCATATCTATAGACTTCGAAACAGCGAGGTGAAAATTTAATCTTCCCTCCATTTTCTATATCACATTTACCTGTTGGCTCTTTGAATCTGTCAATGTTCAAATAATATTCTAAAAAATTGAAAAATTAGGTTGAAAAATGATTTCCAGGAATAGTCATAGCACAGATGGCTGAACCCAAAAATTAATATCATTGGCGATGATTTTTGACATCGTTTCTTTTCTGAAGGGGGGAGGGGAAAAAGATGGAATTTTTCATAATTTTTCAATTCGGCTTCATAAACTCAAAAAAAATCATTTTTTGGTGAATTTTTCTTTAAAATGGCAGAAGCATGCAACCGTTTGCTCATTGAAATCGCTGGAGGGAGTTTCGAAGAAACATTTAAAAAAATGAAATTTCTCGAACGACTGAATTTCTGAGTTGGAAACTTCCAAAAGATTATTCTCAAATTAATTTTTTCGAATGAATTTTTCCAAATTAATTTTCTTGAAATCGGAATGAAATTGTTCAACCCTTAGAAAATGTTTAAGGCGAATTTTACCTATGAATCTTTTACTCAAGGTTGAAATAGGTAGAAAATTCGTCATGCGACCAAAAAATTGGTCTCGTGGGACATGAAAGTGAAAATTATGCATAGTGGGTCACTTATAATTGGGTTAACAGAACTTTAGGGTTTATCTAATAAACGAGTAAGTGGTTGACTAATAAACGAAATACTTAGAGTTTTTGACCAATCCTTTGGGTGGTGAGCTCGATCAAATTGCATACAAAGTACACCCAAAAAATTGATGAGGAAATCTCCAAAAAAAACCTTCGTCCTTACTTTCTTTTTATTGGCAAAAAAGGTCCTATTTGTTTCTGTACAAAATCAGATTTTTTATGATGAAAAATAAGGTTCGAGTTGGAAATTTTTTGAAGAATACGTGACCCGTGCAGGGAGAGGGTACTTAAAGTCGGATAACATAATTTTGCGCTAGAGCCAAAAATATAAAAAATGTGCGATTTTTTCTTTTTTTTTTTTTGAATTTTTAAACATTTAAGTTTTAAACGTGTTTTTTCGATTTTTTTTTGAAAAGTCGTGATTTTCTAATTTTCAAATGCCTCTATCTCGCCGAAAAATTGACCTACAAAGGAAGACATCCCAACTGGAGGTAAAATTTTGAGCCGAAACAAAAATTATTCGAAAACACACCATGAGAGGACCCCGTAATCAAAATTTTAGGTGCTGGCGTACATTTTTTGATTTTTTTAAATTTCGGGATACCTTTTATAGCCTGAAAAATGCCAAAATTTAATGTAATCAAAGAAGAGAGTTGAAATTTGGCATGTACCCTATTTTCGACCCGCTGAATCGATTGGAAGCGGTTTCAAAACGTTTCGAAGTCACCAGAAAATTTTGGAATTTTCCAGGCTGGAGAAATGTCCATAAAAATGAACCATATACCCTTCAGCACCTATAATCGAGGATTACCCATATTGGTGACCTATTTAATCGATTACAGTGCAATTTTCCAAAATTCCTAACTTCCAGTTCATTCGCATTTTTGGACAGAATATTTTCCTGGAAAAAATTCAAAATAAAATTCGAAAATTATCTGATGGCTCCGAAACGTCTTGAAATCGTTTACAATCGATTTGGCTGGTTGAAATTAAGATATCTACCAAATTTCAGCTTGGGCATACTTTTGAATTTTTTTTTCAAAAGATGCAAACATGCACGAAAAATCACAAAAAAAAAGTACCCACAAATTTTTATTTCATACATAGCAAAAGAAAACATGAAAAAGCGCGAAATTTCATGAATAAGGACTCTCAAAACTCAGAAATTTTTATTCCAAAAAATGGAATTCTTTCAGACTGCAAACTAAGTACTCGTATTACATATTTTTCTTTCTATCTTAGCTCCCGCTTCGTTCGGGCTCATAAAGTCTAAAATTTTCATAGGTAATGGAAATATGGGTTAAAAGTAATTTTTCCTCAAAAACTAAAAAATCAATTTAAAAAATGAAAAAATCTTGATTTCTAGTGTCTTTTTCTTCAAAAATTTTCGTTCTCGCTCAGGCATAGTGAATTTATGCAATTCATTTTTCAAATACTTACCTAATTATATGAACTCTCTTTCCAGCTCAAAAAATTAAATATTTTCAAGTAAAAAAATTCATTGAATGAAATTTTTTATTTTCATTTTTTCTGGGAAGAGATGGATTGTCTTATTTAAGAATATTGTTTTTTGAGGAAGTCAAAAATTTAACGTGAAAAAATTCGAAATTTTGTTTTCTATTTTTAATGCGTGTATAGTTCGCAAAGTTCCCTCTTTTACCTACTTTTTTCAACAATATTGGTCACGAAATTTTTCTTTATTCACTTCGTATCCACATTTTTAGGGGAACTTCGAGTTGGAAAATTTTCAATTTTCGAGTGAGCAAAATTGTGAATTCTACCATCTGCCCCCCCTCTCCTCCCCTTCCCTCCCCAAAAATTTGAAGTTTCGCCTTCGAGACTAAGGATCATTCAAAATTGAGAAAATTTGACATTTTTTGGAGACCATTTATTTTTATTTTAGATTTTGGGCAAAAAATTTTCAGAACAAAATTTCTCCCATTTTCAATGTAGGTACCATCAATTCTCATGGTTGAAAATTTTTTAACGTGATTTTTGAAACATTTTCGTTTGCCCCTTCAATTTTCAAGATTTGCAACGTCTTCATCTCATTTTTTAAAAATTGTACTTACTCGGGTTTATCCAAGAATTAAGATTGACAGGTGATTTATGGAACACCTTGTATAGTGCAAATTGGGTTTTCTGATTTGCTCAAAATTTATTAAAATTGATTTTTTGACAAAAAAGTTCAAACACATCTTCATCTCAGTGATCTGTCCTAATTTTCAATTTATTTTCGAACCTAATACTTATTTGTCTAGATACTAGATTTTTCTCTAATCGAAATTTTTTCACCTTCGAGTATGTATCAAATGCACGTACATTGTTGCGTCGTTAATTTTTGGCAAATTTTCCAAAATTCATCTCAATATATCTTTTACGTTCCTTTTTTTTTTTGCATTTGACAAGATTCCAATATTCGAGTATAGAATTGAATTTATGCAAGAAAAACGACGAAGAGACGAGCACTCGGGTACATGTAAAGGTCTCGATAAACTGGTGAAAAATTGAATATTCCGTTAACGTAGGAAAAATTATCATAATAACTTGAAACGACGCGACGCGGTATGTTAGGTAGCAGTTTAAGAAAATTGAAGTGATCGTCACCGCGGTATCTTTAACTCTACGCTTTTGTTAATTTAGTCGTTGATAGACTGTCGCATTTAAGTATTCACTCGAAGCAATGTCTTCTCATCGCTTCATATCGTAAATAACTATATTACGTGTATGTAGAAAACCAAATTATATATGTGGGTAAGGTATAAGGTGGCTGAAATGCAGTCTGGTATATACGTCTTTGAACAAAATGCAACACCGAAGAACATACGACGTCGTATGTCACAGGATACTTGATGGAGACACACAAGCTTAGGCGTTAGTGAAATATTTACAGAGGTTATTACGTTAAAGAGAGTAAAATTTTAAATCTCGTCGAGTGTAATTTGAAAATTTAATGAAGTTTTGCAGACGAACAGCTCACGAGAATAAGACTTTGTTTTAGAAAACGATGCAGATAAGAATAAAGCTCTCGGATAAGAATAAACGTAAACGTAAGTCGTATCAGGATACGTAGGTTTACGTATGTTCTCGGGTTTAATTCTAAATGTCGTCGACGATTGTAACGTGCAAATAAATTATATATACAGGGTGTGCGATTTCTATATTGTACTGGCGAGATGTGCTCGGTGTTGTATTCTCTTACGTACCGGCAGCGATCTAAGTATGTGTTGTACGCTTTTGTCACGTATGTGTCTTTTTCTTTTCCGGATATATGGAATTGCATTTGAACGTTTCGTTCTAAAATTACAAATAATTTAGAAGCGAGTAAAAAATTACGTAGGTGAAGAAATGGCGCGACGTTTAACGCGGAAATACGTGGCGATGGGTACAGGGTGTTTCGAAAATTGGGCTTGGTGGAATTTTCCGTAGCGAATGAGGGGATTCTTTGGACGTGATTTGACGTTTCATTCGGGAATTTATTGGTCTGATCAAGGATGCTGCAGGATTTTGTGATGAGAAAGCGAGAGAAAATGCTGATGAGTATAATTTAATGCTGAGGGAATTTGAAATGCTTCTTTCTCTCATCATCAATCCCTTACTTCCCTATTTGTTTCGGTGGAAAATTGTGATAAAAATGTCAAAGTATCAATTTTTTTGTAAAATTTGGGTACCAGAACCAAAATTTTAAAACTTATTTTTTTAAATTGAGTTTATTGAATCTCAAAGTTGAAGAAATATGATAGTTAAAAAAATTGCGTTGAATTTCATTTTCTTGAATGATTTTTTCGTTGTAGAGGGAGAAAAACGCTACTTTATTCCCTCTCGCGATGCTTCAATTCGCGTTTTTCTCCCTCTAAAACGAAAAATATACTCGGGAAATGACTTATTTTTGACGATTTTGAGTTATTTTCCTCGCTTTGTTCGAGCAATAAACCTCAAATTCATTGAAAATCTTTTTATTTCCCTAGTTGCATAATGTAACTATTTTTAAGGAAGAAAAATATTGATTTCATTTCCGGGTGATCGAAAATTTTAAAAATTCTCATTTAATTGATAGGTATAGGTAAGTAAAGGTATTTCTCTTAATTTTGTTATTTTTCCAAAAAAAAAAAATTAATATCATATTTTCCCTGAAAAGTGTAGTTTTTCAAAAACTGTCTTTGGCTCTGCTTGGCAGGGCCTCGAATTTTTTTTGTTGTGAAGTATTCATTTTCCAAAATTGATCAAAATTTTCCCATAACACTGCTCAAGTTTTCTCTTTTATCGATTTATCTGAAAAGGGGGGAGGGATGAAATCAATCAAGGTATAGGATTTCACTCCGGAGTCTGAGTCAAACTGACTCCAAATTGACTCCGACTACGAATTGACTCCAGAGTCAAACCGGAATCAAAGAGTCAAGATCAAAGATTGACTCCGGAGTCAAACAGAGTCGAGAGTCGAGCTCCGAAATTCACTCCGGAGTCAGGAGTCTGCTTTCTATATTTTAGAGGAAGAAAATGATGACTGAGGTTTTTTTTAATTATGAAACGATTCTGGATCAAATGAGAATTTAAAAAAAGAGAGACCTGGGAGTTATTGTTGAAAAAAAAAACCACTTGATGAAGGCACTTGCTGGGGATCTCAAACACATTTTTTCTCTAAAGAGGTACGATTTGAGTTTCTACACCTCTGAATCATCAACTTAAAAATTAGATTCTAACTCTCCTCCTCTCCTTGCCAAATTACCCAGCTTTGAAGGCGCATACCTCGAGATAGGTTGTACTTGGTAAAAAACTGTTTGCGGGATCTGAAAGAGAACTGATAGGGGATTCAAAATCGATAATCACATTTTGAAAATCTTAAAATTGAACTTTTGTGGTGAAAGCTCAAATTTCATGATGATTACTTGAAAAAATTTCATTTCGAAATGAAAGTAAACTTTAAGTTGAATTTATATTGTAAGAAAGGACGGAGACATATTTTCTTTCTACTTATTGTACTCTCTTAATTCGAATCAGTCAAAAATGACTGATTAAAATCGACAAAATCAAGTCATTGTAGGGATCAGTAGAAAAAATTACGATTCAATCAGTGAATTTTCACTACTGAATCAGTAAAAATGAAATTACTAATTCAATCAGGGAAATTTTTTTATTGATTCAATAATGAAAATCCACTGATTTGAATCAGTAACTTTTTACTGATTTCAATCAGTTAACTAATTTTCACTGATTCAACGATCGAAATTCACTATTTGAATCAGTAATTTTTCACTGATGGCAGTAAAATAACGCTGATTAACTGGGGAATCAGTGGAATTTGACTGATTATCTGTGACTTGATTTTTTCTCTATTTCAACAGTCAATTTAGGCATTTTTGACTGATTCAAATTAAGAGAGTACCTACATTAAAATATTTAAACTTCTACAGCAGCAGTACTTAGTTATGAGAGAAAAATTATACAAGAATTTAAAAAGTTGAATCGTTTGTTTTCATACTCTCTAAATCTGAATCAGTCAAAAAACTGAAAATTCACTGATTAAACAGCGAAAAGTGTGCAACTATTAATCAATGAAATTTGACTGTCAATCAGTGAAAAATTACTGATTCAATTAGTGAATTTTCATTTTTGAATCAGTAATACTTTTTCAACTACTGAAATGAATCAGTAAAAATCAAAATTTACTAATTCAATCAGTGAATAATTACTGATTCAATCAGTGATTACTTACTGATTCAATCAGTAAATTAAAATTTTTACTGATTCGATCAGTAAATTACAATTTTTACCGATTCAAAAATGAAAATTCAACGATTGAATCGGTAAAATTTTCACTGATTTCTTCAGTTGCACACTTTTGTCTTATTAATCAGTGAATTTTGACTGATTCAAGTTTAGAGAGTACTCTCTAAATCCAAATCAGTTAAAATATAACTGATTCATTCCAGTAAAATAAATTTTACTGAATTGATAAGTAAAATTAACTGCAAATCAGTTAAAATTTATTGAAATCAGTACTTTTTAACTGATTCCCAGTTCATTTGAAAAGTACTGATTCAATTACACATATTTTCACTGGTTTTTTTCAGTACATTGAAAAAATTTTACTGCTAGTTGGCAGTTCATGAAAATCACTGTTTGAATCAGTTAATTTTTATGGAATGGTAGTACCACCTGCCCTGTTGTACATGCGCAAAGCACATCAGTAACACATGGTGTTGTGCGTTGAGCCCGTTTGAAAAATTTGAAAAGAAATGTATTTTTTAAAAAATAAATTCATTTATAAAATACATTTTTTTTCAAATTTTTAAAACAGGCTTAACACACTTTTCGGGTCCTTATTTTCACACATTTTTAGACTGGGAAGACCCAGAATTTTTAGGAAACTCTTTATTTTCTCAGTTGCGGAGATATTGGGAGCCTGGTTTTTGCGAACTTTTTCACCCGAGGTTGTTCATCTACGATTAAAACTACAAAAATGGACTTCAGGCACGAAATTGAAATTATACACTGCAAAGTGCGAACGATTGAATCCTTTAAAATTTTTTTTCAAGTATCTATTTTTCCGGTAAAACAGAAATGAAGTGATTTTAGATCGACTTTGATTACTTACGTTTTCATTTTTTCCTAAACTTTTTTTTTTTCAATGTTTATATTCCAAGTCCAAAATTGTTCCCCAAATTTTTTTCAAAACATAAAAATTTTTACGGTCCATAATTTTTTCCAACGTCAATTTTTTATGTGAAATTTTTCAAGAATGAATGTTTTTTATCAAAATGTTTTCGACGTCATGACAAATTTGTAAAACAGGCCCAAGTCCATTCCTCAAGTCTAAATTTTTTTCTGACAACTTTGAACTTTATACAACGTCCATTTTCCAGGTGTAAATTTTTTCCTTTTTTTTCAAATTTCAAAATTTTTGTCAATTTTTCTAGTTCGAAATTTCTTTTACCAAACTTTTCCAACATGAAATATTTTCAAGGTCTTAAAATTTTTTTATCATTTTCCTCAACATTTTTCAAACTTGAACACTTTTGAATTTAAAAATTTTATGTTGGAAAGGTTCATGAAAACATTTCAAACTTGATAAATTTACAAAAACTTGAAATTTGAAAAAAATTCAGGGAAAAATTTTACACCTGGAAAATGGACATTGAAAAATTGTCCGGAAAAAATTTTAGACTTGAAGAATCGACCTGGGCTTGTTTTATGAATTTGCCAAGACGTTGAATACATTTTGATGAAAAATTCTGCTCTTGAAAAATTTTACAATTTCACATAAAAAAATAACGCAAAAGAAAATGTTCAGAAAAAATTGTAGACCTGAAAAGTTTACGTAAAAATTTGAAGTTTTGAAAAAAATTGAGAAAAAAATTTTGGACTTGGAAAATAGAAGTTGAAAAAAAAATCGTTTAGTCAAAGTCCACCTGAAATCAATTAATTTCTGTTAAGGTGGAAAAAATGAATGCTTACTTGACAAAAAAAAATATTGAAAGGATTCAGTCGTTCTCAGTGTAATTTTAATTTCGTGCCTGAAGTCCATTTGTGTAGATTTAGTCGTAAATGGTATGTTATAGGTATTCCAGAAAAATTTTTAATTCGAAGTGATTTAACCTTGAATAAATTTTTGAAAATATCAAGAAAATTTGAATGTATACATATAATACGTATATACATTTTATCTCTAAAAATAGATGAAAAAAATTGTACTTTTTGAATGAATAATGAAACAATTCCTAGAAACCAAGTGCCTTCAAAATTCAAACTTGAGAATAGTTGAAGTGGAACACGTTTTGAAAAAATCATTTACCTATAATTGAACCCTCAAAATTTTTAAATTAAAAAAAATGTATGGAGATCCTTAAACAAAGCAACGAATTTTTTTGAAATACATAATCAATACATGTCTCTCATAGAACATTGGTATCACAAATATATATACTGCTTTAAAAGACTATCGCTTAGATAAGCCCCGGTAGTCTAGTGGTTAGGTACAGGTAGTTAGGAACGTAGGATTGTTAGGGTGTAGGTTCGAATCCCACGTAGACCAGGAATTTTTCGGTTACCAAATTGAGTGAAAATAATACCATCGGATTCCTCATAAAAACGGAAGCGTAATGCAGGTATAACGGCAGTTGCAAACTAATTACCATATTTTTAAAAATTATTTTCATAATTAAAACAATATTACGCCGACGACTTGATCTATAAACATTTACTGATTTGGCTGTCAAATTTAACTGATTCCAGCATCTAGAATTGGAGCGGCCAAATTAACTGATTATCTGTAAATTTAACTGATTGAAATCAGTTAAAAATAACTGGTTAATGAATCAGTTATTTTTAACTGATTTCAATCAGTTAAATTTACAGATAATCAGTTAATTTGGCCGCTCCAATTCTAGATGCTGGAATCAGTTAAATTTGACTGCAAATCAGTTAAATTTTACTGATTTGGATTTAGAGAGTACTGTTTAAATAAAATACGAAAATTTCTATTGATAATAGCATTCAAAAGTTGAAAATTCATCATTTTTTCAACACCTATTTCAATAATTATAAAAATACATTCATGATTTTAAAAGGAGTTAAAGCAGAATAATTTTTGTGTTTTGGCCCCTAAAAGAGTCCTGACCAAAATTTTGTACCTCAGTGCACGTATTTTTGGAGGGGAGAGAGTATAAAATATGTTTTCCAAATTTAGTTTTTCCGTTTTTCACCAATTGCGGATAAGAATTTCGTATTTATCCTGCTACCAATACCCTTTCTAATTTTTAAGAATAAAAATGATCTATTTTATAATGGCTTGTTTTGCTTTAAGAAAATTCTATAATTTTGGAGCAAAATTTTCAGCTTTCCTCGATCAATTTTTCTATATTTTTAAAGAAGCTGCAGACTTGTGAAAAACTTTCATTCTTCTTTCGAGACCAAAGATTTACCTATGATTTTATAGTCAAAGATGAAACGTTAAAAATTGAGACCAAATTCTTTGGAATATTTCTGGTACCTATTAAAAAAATTTGTAGTATAAATCATTTTTTTTGAAAATTTCTTTCATATTGGAAATTTTCAAAAATTTTCTCATGGTCTTAAAACATCTTGAAATCTTTTCTAACCAACTCAGAAAGTCGAATTTGCTGTATACCAAATTTTAGCATTTTTCGAAACTATTGTAAGGTTGAATTTTCAAAAATTCGAGAAATGAACTCAAGCACTTGAAATTTAGAATTATGGGGTTCTTTTATGATGTATAATGCATTTTGATTTCAGTCCAAATTTTACAGTCAATTTGGGGGGAGGGATACCCACCTTGTCATGAAGAAAATTCAATCAGAAATTTAATCATAAATTTTTGAAAACTTATGATGAAGTTTAATTTTGTCTTGTTTTTTGACTTGAAAAAAAAATTTTGAAAGAGGCTGAAAATTTTCAAAAATCTCTTACTGGAATAAAAAATTCAACGTTTCTTTTTCATCAACTTAAATAGACTTCGATATTATTGAGAGAACTGAAGAGTTAAAATTTTTTTGCGCTTATTTACTACAATTTCAACAGAAAAATTTCTCATTTTTTCAACATAAAATGTAAACTTTAAAGTTTCACAAAAACTAGGAACCATTTCAACGAAATTTTTCAACTAAAAATGCATCTTCAAAGGCACGCACCTATTTTTCTCACAAGACAAACTGTCTCCTGTCTCTTCTCCCGAAATGAAAACAAACATCACACATCCAAAATAAAAACTGCTTTTCGCATCGCAAGCTTTTCGAATCTCACCATGCGTGGAAATTAGAAATCCGCAATTCCATTCTGCCATCTTTCATTAGCCAACTGTCGACGATAAATTCGCCTTATTCGCATCTAGGCCACCTTATTTACTCGAAACTAATTTGAATCGTCGAAAGCGACATTCCGTACGAGCAAACGCAATAATAATATGCAAAAGACATCAATGAACGTAAACTCAGCCTTACCGTGATTTTTTCCCATCCCGACGCGCATGCAAAAAGCACACAAACAGGATATTTAATCCAACTCTCGCCGGCCGAAAAACATTCTCAGCTTAAATCCACACACCGGAGGCGGTGATTTGTTGGACAACTGGGCTCGGGCGAATCTGTACACACCATCCTAATGCCGATGTAAAATGCAAATTCGTCTAAAACTTCGCGCCCGTACAAACATTCGTATGGAAAAAAAATACTCGCGCGGAACGTACGTACGGTACGTGTAGGATCCTAAAATAACTTAATTTCCCGCAGCAGCGAATTTCACACATAGTTTGAACAACGAGCATAGCATCGGGTAAGGCATACCGACGAACAGTTCGTTTTTCGAAGCAAGAAGAAAAATTGAAAATTTCCTTGTTTATCCAAACACACTAAAGCTAAAAGTTTCCATTTTATGCAAGTATTTTAAACTTGATGAATTGTTTTCCCATCAGCTTTTATACCGAATAGTTGGCAAACAAAGTAATACTGCCAACTAAGTACAAAGATAAAGCATATCACAAGAGAAGATATAAAACATGCGATTGAAAAACTGAAATGTACATAAATTTTTCAAAATAACCTTTTCTCTCGGGGTAGGAAGTAGAAAAAAACTCGCGAAAATCCTCCCATAAAAGAGAAAATATTTGAATAATTTAAATTTCAAAGCGCTTATTCTAAACGTATGTTCTTTCTCGACTGATGCTACGTATAGCTCGAATTTATAACGTATCAATACGCCATCCTACGTACGAAATGCCAAACCGCACAGACCGAATAGGACACATTCTCTTCGATCGGAGACCATTTATTAAATGAAAATTTCCAAAACAATTTCCCAGATATTGATGACAATGTAGTACCATTAAAGCGAGTCGAATCGAATCAGGTCGTCGCGATTATTCGTACGCCCAATGATTTATCAAAGTTCTAATTCGACGACAAAAATTCTCATATAAACGTCTAGCGCGCGCCAATGTACCCGCCAGTAATGAGAAATAAATTAATAATTTTGCCGCCGAATGCTCGTTATCGTCATTTCACCCTGCACCGTGCGCGTGGGGTCAAGGAGGCGAGGGCATAGCTTCGCTATTTCATTCGGAGCGGTGAAATTTTATCGTATTCGAGTCGATGATTCGGCGAGGGCGCGAGGGTAAAATGTACGAATGCGATGACGATGGCGAAAATTGTCATCCGCTTGTTCGTACGTATTGAGAAGAATGCATTATCTGCATATTTCCTCTCGCCTGCAATCGTCCAACTTTTGACTCGTATGGTTGATTTGTATCTGAACTTGGAGTTGTAGTCGTGTTTCAGTTTGGGAAATTGGAATTTATGATCTTTCGAATTGGTTTCCTTTTATTGACGGAATTAGCGAAAATTTCAATTTTTCGATATTTAAATCTGTTTGGAGCTTGTTTGAGAGAGGAAGGGAGGGCGATAATTCCTACAATCACGAGATCGATATTTTACAGGTCGTTTTAATTTTTTAATGTACTTTTCTCTAAATTGGGGTCTAGAGGGCACTAAAGGGTCAAATCCAAAAAATGAGCAAATATTTTCACTCAGTGCCCTAAAATACCTACAAAGGTCACATTTTGACCCTATTAGTACATTTCCAAAAAAAAAAAAAAAAAAAAAAAAAAGGGAATCAACTCACCAGCTCCCATTAAGATGGCCAATAGGGAAGTTCAGAGGGATCAGATGAAAAAGCTAAGTACACATTCGAAATCAGCATTTTCGAATTTGTAAACAACGATATGCTATTTCACTTTTTCTTTTTCTTTTTTTTTTTTTGAATTTTGGTCAAATTTGTAAACCTCTGTAACTTCCAAAAATCTGAATATTCCATCTTTAAAGTTTTTTGATTAAAAAAAGAGTAAAAATGTTACCTACCTACTGTAATTTTTTCAGATTTTTAATTGGTAGTTTTCAAATTTGCAAAAATCCAGATCATTTAAATTTTTTAGACAGTGAATTTCTTGTCAGAGGAGAAGGATCTTCAGCATTTTCCTGCAAAAGTTCTGTAAAAGTCATACATTTTGTTTCAGAAATTTCATTATTGAACCCATATGGTAACAAATAAAAAATTGTGAAATTATAAAATCAGCAAAAATGTAAAAAAAATCAATAATTTTGACTGAAAGATCAGTGAAAAATCACACGATTTTTAAAAAATTTAGGTATTTTCAGCGTGGCCGAAATAACAGAATACTCAAATCTCTCTTTGAAATTTGGCCCTTCCCTATTTTACCTCGAATTTTTAGTCCCTTCAAATAATTTCTGGGTAAGCTTATGGAAGGGAAAAGAGTCTGAAGAGAAAAATTGTCATCTCAGCTTGGAAAGTTTTCAAAAGAGATACGACTATTAAAAAGAAAATTGAAAAATTTTGGTTTATTTTTAAAAATGTATCCTCAAAACTGAAATTTCTCAATTTTTTGCTTTCTCTTTGGTGACTCTTGCAAACGTCATACTTTTACATCTACATTGTAGAAAATAATAATAGAGAAGTGAGCAGAACATTTTCGTCCAAAAAGAAATAAAAACATGATCACGAGGGTAAGAATCAAGGATGAAACTTGGACAAACATTTTGAGTTTGAAAAAATATTTGCTGATGAATATTCCAGTGTTATTAAAAAACCTTACGCATTCTGCGTAAGGTAACCGACTTTTCCACAAAAGTCGGTGTAGAAAACTTAATTTACTTTCGTTCAACTATTCACAAATATTGAGCCTACTGAGAAGTACCAAACTCGAAATTTTGGACTCCAGTGTATCCAGGGAAGGGGCTCAAATCAAAATAAAAAAGTCGGTAATACATAAGTTTAAAGAATTGGTACCCACGCTATTTATCAAGTACAATGACTGAAAATTGAAATTTTGGTCTTGCACTCAAGCTCAAAATTTTGGGCCCTCAAGCTCCCATATCCATAGGGGCACCTGGTGGGGGGGAGGGGGGCACAAATTCAAAAAAGTTGATAAATTGATATTGAATGAAATAATAGTATGCCATTTTTTTTATTTCTTATTTCAAGTTACTATTATTATTCAAAATTGAAATTTTAGCTCAACTGTCCCCATCCCCTCAGGCATTCTTATATTCTTAGGGACATGTAGAAGATTTAGATCGAAAAACAAATACCAAATTCGGAATCAGTGACCCAAAAAATATCAAACTGCGCTTTTTCACAAACTTTTTAATGCCAAACTGTAAATTTCGATTCTTAGATCTCCTTTTGCATCCTTTGAGGACCGTTTTTGAGCAAAGAAAGGGCCTTCCAAAAAAAGGCTGTATAAGAAGTTGTAGAGAATTAAATTTGTGTTCTATAATTTGTCATTAGATTTTTTTGAAGAGCCCTAGTTTTTATTCAAATTACGTATTTACGTTTCAAGCTTGCATAAGAAATTAAAAATGGCAGTTCACAAATTTAAGCTACCGAGGGACGACTTAGGAACATGTAGAGGATTCAAATCGAAAAACAAAGACTTAATTCGGAATCAGCGACCCAAAAAACATCAGTTTATGCCCTTTTACAAAGTTTTTTACAAACTTTTTAATGCCAGAATGCGAATTTCGAGTATTGTACCCTCCTTTGCGTCCTTTGAGGACCGTTTTTGACCAAAGGAGGGGCCTCCCGAAAAATGCCTGTTTAGCAAGTTGTAGAGAATTAAATTTGCTTTCGACAATGAGTCATTAGATTTTTTTGAGAATGCCTAGTTTTCAAATTATTCGACCTTCAAGTTTCAGTAAGCTATTGAAAAAAACTGTTTACAAATTTTAGGCGTACCGAGAGACGGTGTACCTCAACCGATCAGGCTGAAAATTTTTCTGTAAGGTCCTCAAACGTTTCTTTGCCAATCCTGAAAATTTCAGCTCAATCGGTTCAGTAGTTTTAGAGAAATCGAAATTTGAAGCGCAATGTAACTTTTACCTTGGTTGTTTGAAATTTCGGCTAAGTGCCCCCCCCCCACCCCGAAAAAAAAAACAAAGGTCAAAATCTCGAAAACGGCTGAACCGATTTTAAATCGGTTTGAAAATCTCAAAACTACGTAAAAAATGCTATCTTTTGGGATCGTTGTCCCCTTCTGGAGCTACACAGCTTCCGAGTTTAATCGCGGACAAAATTATACATAAACATATAAATATATATATATGGATCGTACTATCATTGCGAGGCCCGCTTTGCAAAAGGAGATGATACAGGCACTGTCAGGCCCGAATTTTCAAAAATGGGCATAAATGAAGGGTCAGGTATTAAGGCCGATGTGTGTAGCGGAAAAAATAGCCGAAAACGAGACGAATTTCACTGCGCAAGCGCCATGCCGCTAGCTCAATTCGTATTCGAATGGCGCATGGTTAAAATTTCCATGTGTTGCTGTGTGCAGAGAGGCGAGGTAATTTGTATATAAAGATATGCAAATGACACTGCGAGGCCCGAAAAAAAAATTTGCCTACGGCCTCCCGAGTATGCATACATCATGAAAAACCACTTTACATGGCATGACGTTGCGAGACCCGATTTCGGGTCTCGCAGTGTAAAATCGGGCCTCGCAGTGATAGCACCGTTTCCAAAACGGGTCTCGCAGTGCTTTGCTATGCCTGTATAAATATATATATACAGACAAATCTATCAAGGTGAGATCCGACTATAAAAATAGGCAACGTGAGATCCGACCCGTATTTTGGGAACCCCTTTAAAATAAATGATGTTCGCTATTGCATCTTCTTCTCCACTAATTTAGGCGCGATTAAAGACCACGAGTTCTTCAAAATATTTATTGCATGATTTTATGCACGAAAAAAATGAAAAGTAGGCCTATGTTGTATAAATATGATAAAAAAAGAGCAAAGGTGAGATCCGACTGAAAATTTATCTGCACACTCCCCGCCCATTCACGATATCTAATGTGATGTTGTATTGTTCAGGCAATTTACGCGGAGATGTGAAAAGCATTCCAGACCAATAAGGAGACGTCTCAAGATATAATGGGCGGGCCTATACACATGAAGAAAGGTGAGATCCAGAGTCGGATCTCACCTTTCCAAAACGGATCTCATCTTGCCAGTATTTTTTCATTTTGGATCTCACCTTTCCAGATTATAAATCTATATATATATATACAGGCATGGCAAAGCACTGCGAGACCCGTTTTGGAAACGGTGCTATCACTGCGAGGCCCGATTTTACACTGCGAGACCCGATTTCGGGTCTCGCAACGTCATGCCATGTAAAGTGGTTTTTCATGATGTATGCATACTCGGGAGGCCGTAGGCGAATTTTTTTTTCGGGCCTCGTAGTGTCATTTGCATATCTTTATATACAATTTACCTCGCCTCTCTGCACACAACAACACATGAAAACTTCGACCATGCGCCATTCGAATACGAATTGAGCTAGCGGAATGGCGCTTGCGCAGCGAAATTCGTCTCGTTTTCGGCTATTTTTTCCGCTACACACATCGGCCTTAATACCTGACCCTTCATTTATGCCCATTTTTGAAAATTCGGGCCTGACAGTGCCTGTATCATCTCCTTTTGCAAAGCGGGCCTCGCAATGATAGTACGATCCATATATATATATATATATAAGGAAACCTCGTTCTCAACCACACGTCCTATCGTGTTCAGAATGTCCGAAAACGTAAAAAAAAATTGTTCCCGACGCTCCCTTCAACTACGATGAACAATTTAGTACTCGACTTTTCCTAATGGAAAAGTCGGTAAAAGGAGAAATTCGCTGACTCATACTCTTGAAAAATGGAAATTTTCTAGTCAGTCATATCAGAAATAAGGAACAAAAATTATGTATTACTTTTTTTTTTGAACTGCCTACTTTTTTGACTTCTAAAACACACTAATTCATTAATGACAAAACTTTTCTAAAAAAAAAAAATCGAACAATTTTTGACAATTCTGTTTGGGATTGCCACCAAGTCCTTTGATGAAAGAGAAAGACAATTTTTTTCGTTTCAACCTACTTTTGTATCATATTGAGAAGTTGGGTAAATTTATCGAGTCCGAACGAAGTGAGAACGAAAATTTTTGAAGAAAACATAGCTTTAATTGTAAGCGAAAGAAGCAATAGCCTTTTGGGCTCCGGAAGAAATAGGCGAATGGGTCCCTGGACCGTATAAATTTTTAGTATCTTAGTTCCACTATTTTATCAACTATTTCACATATCTTAGTACCTTAGACCTGTTTATAACACAATGATAAGATTCCTTTTTTTTCTCATCAAAAAATTGTGAAAACTGAACCCTTTTTTCGAATTGTGATGGGTCCTTTTTTCGATTTGGGAAATGAGCCCTAATCCTTGGATCCGAAACTGTTTGAGTCGTAGCTGTAATTTCAGAATGTTGGAAAATTTTCAAACTGTCGTTTTTCTAAGAAACGACAGAAAACGACGTGTCCATTATACCAAAAAATGATGATTTTTAGTCGTTTTCCTAAAATAAAAAAGATTTGACTCGTAGCTGTAATTTCAGTGTGTTGGAAAATTTTCAAACTGTCGTTTTTCTAAAAAAAAAACGACAGCAAACGACGAGTCTGTCATACCAGAAAAATGATGATTTTTTTGTCGTTTTCCCAGAATAATAAATATTTGGTCCGTAGCTATAATTTCAGTGTGTTGAAAATTTCCAAACTGCTGTATTTCTTGGAAACGACGGATCTATCATACCAAAAAATTATGATTTTTTTGCGTTTTTTTTCTGAATAAAAAAGATTTGAGTCGCTGGACCCTTGGGCCGTACAAATTTTTAGAATTTTAGTTCCAATAACAAAATGATCAACCACACAATAATGTGATTCTTTTTTTTTCGCATTAAAATGTGAGAACTGAGCGCTTTTTTCAAGTTATGGACCCTTTTTTCGATTTGAGAATTGGGCCCTAATCCTTAGATCCGCCACTGCTGAAATTTCTTCATTAAAATTCCTTGCTTTTTTCTCTCCTCTCAAAAAACCCGTAAAATGTTTGAAAATTCCACTTAAGATTATCACGAATCTCCCTGATAAATGAGAAGGGTATTTTTTTTATTTGAAAATATTCATTTGTTTGGGCTACAAAAGATGAGGATTTATGTCTACTGTAAATTTTTCCTATATATTCTCTGATTTTCAAAATTTTTTCCAACTTTCCAAATCCAATTTTGGGAAAAGTTGGGAAAAAGTTGAGAATTCCAACTTTAACCCAATTTTTTCCAATTTTCCCCATTTTTTGCAATCGTGGGTTGGTCTGGGAGTCTAAACTCTCCCCCCTCCCGGTCGTCGCGCCACTGCCTTAAGTTTGTGCTTATTTTGCGTCTTGGGGAAATAGGTAACTGGGTGCTTTCAATTCTCATAATTCAATTACCCGGCGAAAGAAATTCGTGCGAAAACATTTGTAAAAACAAAAGGCTGGCGGGAATTCCTCGGCCAATATTACTAGCTGAATTTCATATCGAATTTATGGTATTCGCAGAGTAGATAAATATGAAATGAAGTACCCGAAAGCCGAACGTAGCGCTAATAAAAATGATATTGGTTATGTTCGCAGGTCTGGTGATCTTGACGACGGTCATAGGCAACGTTCTCGTAATCCTGAGCGTATTTAATTATCGTCCGTTGCGGATCGCGCAGAATTTTTTCATCGTCTCGTTAGCGGTGGCCGATTTAACCGTAGCATTATTAGTATTGCCTTTCAACATAGCGTATTATTTAATGGGAAAATGGATATTCGGTATTTACGTGTGCAAAATGTGGCTAACAAGCGACGTATTATGCTGCACGGCGTCTATATTGAATTTATGCGCTATCGCTTTGGACAGATACTGGGCCATTACGGACCCGATAAATTACGCCAGAAAAAGGACAGTGAAAAGGGTTACGCTGATGATTACGATTACGTGGGTTTTATCGGCCATTATTAGCTCGCCTCCGCTTATTGGCTGGAACGATTGGCCTGATGTGTTTGATGAAGATACACCTTGTCAGTTAACGTCGCAACGAGGATACGTTATCTATTCGTCGGTCGGATCGTTTTACTTGCCCTTGTTAATAATGGCCATGGTTTACATACAGATATTTCTCGCCACCCGGAGACGTCTCCGGGAGAGAGCCCGAGCTTCTAAATTGAACGCCGTCAAGGAAATATTATCGAATAAAAAGGAGCATCTGCAGCATTCGCCTTTGGAGCCCGAATCTGTCAGCAGCGAATTGACGAATTGCGTGCAGAATAATTCTTTCAGGTAAGATGTCTAATGTTGGCGTATAATTTTTTTCTATTACGCCGGTGATGGATTTTGTTTTAATGTCTGCCATAATGCTGCGGTGAGGAGGGTTGAGTAGGTGCTACGATGGCACTGGTGTGGAAGAGAATGGTTAATTTTAGACGAAAGATGAGAAAAAAATGACTCGAGGATTCATCATTTTTCGATTTATTACCTCGAGAAATATTATAAATATGGGCTGCGTGGAGCCCCTTCGATGCGAATTTTAGGGAAATTTATTACGTAGGCGAACGAATATCGTTAATCTAATTCGAACGAATAGATACCTATCTCATTTAATATAATGTATGGATTTTTAACCTAATACCTTATCGTGGTGATGGATTTTTGAATCGAGAATGTCGATGAAATTATAAGTTTTGGGTTACTGATCGACTTTTCGTGTTGGCGGATTGAAAGCTCAGTGGGGTGCGGATTCGATGTTCGAGAAAATCTAAGTTTTGATCGGTTTGATAAGTAATTACGAACGGTTTCTGTTGACAAATATACCATAAAATCTAATTTTTCGACTATGGTTCGACTTTTTTTAAAGCTCGTTTTAGTAACTTGAATAAACGAGAATTTGAATGATGGTATTCGAAGCAATAAAGTCATTGATTTTTGGTCCTCGAGCATCCTTTTTTTGAACCCATTCAATTTGCAACTTGGCAATGAAGAAAAATATCGATGATTTTATGTCCTAAAAGCAGCACCCACCGCTGATTCTAATCATAGATGGAAAAAAGGATTCAAGAATCATGTGGGAAAAAATGATTCAAATCATGCGATTTCGAATCTTTTTCATAAAATCAGTTTTTTTTTTTGTGGAAGGTATAATTGGAATTTTCGCCGGAAAATGTGACGTAGAGTCGAATAATTTCCAAAATAGAAGTGGTGTTTTTTTTTCGAAAATTTTTTTATTTAAACTTGAAATACTTGAAGAAAATTTTCAGTTTGGAATCAAAATAGAAAATTTGAATAAATTCAACTTGAGTCATAAATTTTGCATTTTTACCCCTCGAAATTTGAAAACCCTGGAATGATTCGAAAAACTTGAATCTTTTTTATAAGTCACGAATCATGGATCATGACTTATGGAAGAAAATTTCGAATCATGAATAATTTCATGAACTTTTGATTCGAATCATTTCAGTCGCAAATCACGAATTTTGTGATTTGAATTATGGAGGGTGCTGCCTATAAAAGCACGAATTTTGAGAAATGGAGGAACAATGATTTTGACAAAAAATTACTTGAGATGAATCATGAAGTTTGAAAAATTTGTTTATGGAGAAGAAAATGTTGATGAACTTCAATCTGTCGTTCGCCTCGATTTATGTATTGTTAACATTGTCGTAAAAATCAAAATTATTAATTTTACCCATCTTTACTTTATAATTTTAAAAGTTTATCTGCCTAACTGAGTCTTGAAAAAAAATGGAATATTTTGTATTTTAAGCGCAAACATTAAGATTATTCAAGTTTTTGGTACATAGAAGTGATTTTTGTAGAAAATACTAAAATTTTGTCAAAAATCGGGTAAAAACTCAAAAGAAGTCTTTAAAGGGACGTATCTCAACTTGAAGAAGACATTTTAAGCACAAATAAAAGTAAATTGAAAGAAAATCATAAAAAAACACATCTAAAATTTTAAAAGCTGAAGTTCTTTTTTGGAATTTTGTTGAATTTTTGAAATTTTAAAATTAGGTATCTCATATCCCTGTAAGATCAAAGAAAAAATTTAAACTTCTCCAGAAAATTTCAAAATTTTTTGGTATGCTGAATTTTTGACTTTCCATCTTTGATTATGAAGAAAATTTCACTTTTCATGGATAGACTGGCAGAGCTGAAAATATCTAACTTGAGAAATTTTTAATATTAATTTTGATTTTTGTATTGTCGATAAACTCATCATTCATTGGGATTGGAAGAGCATTTCAGAAGGGTTAGCTGCGGTTAACATTGTTTTTGGTCTTAAAAAATTGAATATTCGACCTTTCAATATGAGTTATTTAATTTTTGAACCGAAATTTTTCGGTTTTGCCTTCGTTTTTCATGAAATCATTTTACTCCATTAATCAGAAAATTGCCCTTGTTCTTCTCCCGAACCTCTTAAAAAGTGTAAGGAAAGGTGGTTCAATTTTTTTTTCAAATATTGCATTTTATTACGATTAAGTTAAATCATATCTTGATAAAAAATTGTCTTTGGGGATGCTGAAAAATTTTCACCCGAAAATTTCACAAATAAAAAAGTATTTGTTTCAAAATTAGCAACAATTTTCTAAAAAAAAATGAACGTTTTTCATAAATAATAATTGGCCAGATTGGAGAGAATATAGAAAAAACATTCTTTTGGATTACGGAAGTGGAGGAAATCCGGCGTTGGATTTCTGAAATTTCACTCAAAATCAACGCACCATTCAAATTTCCGCGTCCCTTTGAACTTTAAGCCAGCTCAATTCAACACCTCTTTTAGTCCCCTGCCTCTACATGAAGATTGAAAAGTTGCAAATCACGAAAAACAGGAGTGTTTGAATTGTATATTTCAAAATCCCAAAATCAAACCGAAATTTTTTTGTGTTGCCCGGAATGAATTTTGGTGAAGTTTTTTAAAAATAGGTAATTCGTGCCAGTGATGCCAACTTAAGTTGCACAATTTTAATAAAATATGACGATTGTTTTAATGTAAGATGATTCGGCAACATTGTTGAAGATAGATTTCCCAAAGAATTTTTAAAATTTGTTTTTATGGTCGAATAATATTTTTTCGAGTTATTAAATGGACAACTTGAATTTTATAAAAATTGATAAAGGTAGTGCAGTTGGCGAAATTGTGTTGAAATTTTTTCGATAAGTTTTATCATAATTCATCTTTGGTGTTTTGGATGCGTAATCGTCAATTTCGTGATTTAAAACTTTTCAAATTCATATTTAGGGACTAAAATTGATATAAAATCAAGCTGACTCTGATACAGAAAGATACAAGAACCTAAATTATAGCGTTCGAATGCTGCTTCAGAAATGGTATCGGAAAAATCTTGGGATGAAAATTCATCCAAAGTTCATTCCAAGCCTAAAAATTCGGAAATCAGTTTGGGATCACCAAAATATTGGAATGAAAATTCACCCCCAAGATCATTCTAGACTTGAAAATTCGAAAATCAGCTTTGGATGAATTTTGGGATGAAATTTCATCCCAAGTATATTCTAAACTCGAAATTTCGAAAATCAGCTTGAAATGAATGTTAAGACGAAAATTCGTCTCTTTATCCCAGATTTGAAAAATTGGAAAAAATCTGGGAATGAATTTTGGAATGAAGTTTCATCCCAAGCTCATCATAAGGTTAAAAATTCAAAATAAGATCGGCATGAAAATTAGGATGAGAAATCTGGAAACCATTTTTGAAGGTTTTGGACATTGTGTCCTCATAGGCTTTCATTTTTTTAAAAAAATGTTTCAAAGAGAAAAATGAAATGAAAAATAAAATTGAGAATATTTAGGTATAGTTGAATTTTTAAAATGAACGAAAGTGCAGAAAATTTTCTCACGTGATTTTTTTTTATAAAGTAGAAATATTTGTTTCAAGAAATCATCACGTGATTTTTCGAAGACTAAAAAAAATTCAACTCAAATTCTTCGAAGGTTCGAAACAAACTTCCTACCTTATTTTCAAAGTCACCATTGTCAACTACGATTGATTAAAAATAAACAGTCGAATTTGGAAAATCCCAAGCGTAATTTTTTTATCCGAAAAGTAATTCGCTGAAAATTTCTTATCCCCTATCGAGTTGCAAGTAGCATTTCGTTTTCCAAATTATACAAATGGGTATATTTTCCGTAAAAAGATCATCAACCCTTTTCACACCTTTTAGGGGAAAAAACCTAAGAGAAAAAAGAATAAGGCAGAAACACCTGTAAATTGTATTTTTATCTTTCGAAGGGTACATTTTAAAAACAAATACTTACCTTTTTCGCAGTCTCTCTTTTCCGAATTGGCCGACGATGCTGGCTGATTTTACGAAAACAAATAGCTAGTATTTTCACTCGGCCAATGTTCTCGTAGTGCAAATACAACGTGCCTTTACAAAGGTGGAAATTTCTCGACAATTGAACGGTACGCAGCAGGCCTGCGGCGCGACCTATTTATAAAAACACGCGGAAGTCGTTTGTATCCGGTTTTTCCGGGAGTCTTAAATTAATTCCAAGGGAAACCGAAACCATTTGGATAAAATAAAAAAAATCTACACGTAGTTTGAAAGCGCCAAGGCGGCGAGAGCGGAGGTGAAACTGTACGAACGTTGTAGATAGAGCTAAAGGGTTGAGAAAAAAAAATGGTATGCAGGAGGCAGAATAGGTACTCGGTTTATAAGATGGAATAAAAGGGCATAGGCAAAGGCAAAGTAGAATCGAGGTGTACGCAACAAATGGCCGAAACAGCGTCGGTAGGTAATTTTAAAAACAGCGGTATAATTTTGTTGTTGTTTTGTTCGTATAGGACGAAAACGAAGAGCAGAAAAGGCAAGAAACGTTGCAAGCATAAAACGAAATGCTCTCAGCATTCATTACTGGTACCGAAAACGCAAGCAGACGAATCATTATCGGACGTGCCCAGCATATCGCCCGGTAAAGGCAACTCGTCCGAGGGTAACGAAGTCACCACCACCGAAGGTAACAATCCTACCGAAAAATCTTCCGAAGAAGAAAAATTACCCAATAAAGAAAACGCAGCGCCTCAAACCGAGACGTCTTTTATCGTAAAGTCGACCAATGCTCCGAAAAAATCCGTCTTCGTGCATCAATTTATCGAAGAAAAACAACGAATATCGTTGTCGAAGGAGAGAAAGGCTGCGAGAACGTTGGGTATCATTATGGGCGTATTCGTATTCTGCTGGTTACCATTTTTTCTTATGTACGTTATATTGCCATTTTGCGGCGAAGGGTGTAATTTGTCTCGCAGAACGATTAATATTATTACCTGGCTGGGATATATTAATTCGGCCCTTAATCCCATTATTTATACCATATTTAATATGGATTTTCGTAAAGCCTTTAAGAAATTGTTACGATTGAGGCAGGTATCCTGAGGAATGACCAGGGCCCATGCCTGAGAATTTTTTCAATGTGATAACGATTATCGTCGTCGCTTTTCGATTCGATATATTTTTATCGTTCGTGTTTCGGTTTTTTTTTTTCCTCGTCGTATAGTTCAATTCGTATTCTCGTTTTATTTTTACCTCGGTTAAGGTACTTTTTTTCTTAAATTTTTTTCGTGTGTATTTGTATAAAGGAAAAAAAATTCGAACGAATTTGAAAACTATTGCAATGGCACCATAGGCTTAGCGACTTTTAACATTTAATGCGAATTTGTAAAGTGTAAAAAGGGAAAATATGTGTGATAAAAAGAAGCATCCAGCGGAGGCAAAAAAAAACGCCCGAAGTTATTCGCCCGGTAACAGGTGCATATTTGCAGCGTTATTGTGCGTTAAAATGAAGCGTTTCCTTTTTAGCACTCGTTTAAAAAGACCACCGCACCGGTGAAAATATTCAACCAAAAAATACCCTAATGTTACCCTTTCTTAAATAAGTCGCCGTCAAAGTACCCTTCTGTGTAGGCTGACGAACACTTGTTTTTTTTTTCGCGTGTGTATACGAAAGATGGTTACCTTTTTTTCCTTTTTGTGGTCGGATAGTGGAGTTTTTTTTTTCGAGGGTTAGGGAAATTTTTCTGATGTCGAAGTTCCAGCGATGGTGAAAAATGAGATTGGAAGTGAAGTGAAATGGGCGTAGGTGTTAGAGGTGGAAATTTTTTGAAGAATGGTATAGAGGCTCCGGAGGGTGTTGATTTTGCGACGATGGTGAAGAATTTGGGATAAAAATGGATGATAATTGGAGGTAAAGGAGGTGAGAAGTTGGAGGAAATTTTGGAATTGATTGAAAATTCCAGAATGTGTATTTTTTTCGTTGAAATCATTGGGTGATACAGAGTGCATTCTGTTTTTTTTTTTTTTTTTTTGGAACTCCCTAAATTGGAGAATTGATTTTTTTCAATCTGTGTGTATTCTAAGCTGTTTTTTTTTGGAATTGTCCAAATTGGAGAATTGATTTTTTTTTCAATCTCTTTCATACCCGGCAACATTCACCCCCTCCTCCCTCAGGCAGGACAAAGATTTGCAATCGAATTTCAACTTCTATTCGATGTGAAAATATTTAATAAGTGTTTGAAAATGGTGAGGGAAGGATCGGGGACAAAACTTCGGCAAAAATCTCATGAATTAAAATGAAAAATTTTCTGAGTAATATTATGCTGACTCGTTCTTTTTTTTTAAATTGAAATTTTTCGACCAGTCAGATTGAAAATTGAAAACAAAATTTTTGACTCCTAAAAAAAACTATTAATAACCGCTAGCCTACTAAAAAAATTGAACGATTTTTGAAAATTCCATTCTTTTTTCGTTTCAATATATTCAATTATCTCATATCTGGCATGGGAAGGTATCATTTTGAGAAATAATTTTGTGAATTCATCAAACCGGACTGCCTGAGGGAGACAGAAGTCGAAAATTTTGAAGAAAAACCATCATGGCGCTGTTTCTTTATAGTAAAAAGGCACCTTTTTTTATTTCAAAAATATTCAATTGTCTGGTCAAGAGAAAAAGAAGAACCATACCATCATTTTTAAAATGAGTTGTGCAAAATTCAGTCGCGATTTTGAAAAGGAAAATTTGAGGAAGTCTAAAAGTTCAAAAAAACTGAACATGTTTAAAATTTTTTCTCTGATACGAATTTATTAAAAAACAACACAAAATTTCAATAGATTCAAATTTCTTGTTAGTACAATATTCAACTTTTTTAAAAATTCTCGTTTTCAAGTTGGAGGAAATTTTCAAAATGTGAATTTGAAAAAAAATGAAGAAGTCTAAAATGGAAAAAAAATGAAAAATTGTTAATAGAAGATGCTCTCTAAACTTGAATCAGTCAAAATTCACTGATTAATAAGACAAAAGTGTGCGACTGAAAAAATCAGTGAAAATTTTACCGAATTAATCAGTGAATTTTCATTTTCGAATCGGTAAAAATTTTAATTTACTGATTGAATCAGTAATTAATCACTGATTGAATTAGTAAATTTTAATTTTCACTGATTCATTTCAGTAGTTAAAAAAAGATTACTGATTCAAAAATAAAAATTCACTATTTGAATCAGTAATTTTTCACTGATTGACAGTCAAATTTCACTGATTAATACATAGTTGCACACTTTTCGCTGTTTAATCAGTGAATTTTCAGTTTTTTGACTGGTTCAGATTTAGAGAGTGCTATAAAATGTTTTTCAGCTGCAAAATTGTTTTGAATTAAAATTTATCAAATTTTTTCTGAATTAGATTAGGCAAAAAAATCAAATTTATATTTCTTGAAATTTTCTCCAATTCAAATTTCGAAAACTTTCCTCGATAATTATAAAAATTTGGCGTAATTTTTTTCTCAATTTTGACTTTGTTTTTAAAAATTTCAACTTTATGTTTTTGAAAATTTCTTCTTACTAAATAATTGGAAGAAATTTTTAAGAATATGAAATTGAAAAAAAGTTTGGAAAATTAAATTTAAATTTGAAATAATTTTACTGCTGAAAAAATTCAAGTAAGTATAAGAATTGATACAATTTCAAAAACATTCACAATATTAGAGTAATAGAAGAAGTTTAAGAGTTGAAAAAATTTGAATTCAAGAATTAAAATGCCTAAATTTGGACTTTGATGTAGAAATCTCGTTCATGGAGAAAATAATTAAGAGCTACCTAGTTCTAGGATAAGATTCAATTTAATCTACTCATTTTTCTGTACACATTTTACCGAAAATTTGGTACTTGAAAAAATCAATGAGAATCTGACTTCTCTAACTTTCCTTAGAAAATCTCCTCTGGAAAAATGCCTGAACCAAAGTGAAAATTTCTTAAGAAAAGTACATCCAAAATCACAAATTTATTTTATTCAATCAATATTTTAGTAAGTATTGAAATATAAGGGAGTTTTTGTCAGATTGTTTTTTTCAAAACTGCCCAAATTTTTTTGAAGTTATCCAAACAAGACCTAAAACCCCTTAGAATACATACTGAGGTGATAGAAATAGTTTTAGTTTGAAAATGATCGAGATTGATTGTAGGTGAAGTTTTTCTTTAATTTACTTCCAATTTGACCATTTTCTTTGAACTTATTTGATTTTCTGTCAAATTCGCTTTTGCTTGATTTTTACATTTCTTCAATTCGTCCCATTAAAATTTCATATCCATTTTTTCAATTTACGTATAAGAATTTTTTCATACATTTCTTAATTTTTCGTATACGAGGGAAAAGGAGCTTTTTGAAACTGCAGATTTCGTACAAATGTAGGATTGTGGAATTTGAGACAGAATTTTCCTTAAAATTTGTGAGTGTAATGAGTGTTTTCAAAAATGGCAAGTTTTGTATAAAAATTGAAAAATATCTACATATGTGAGCCTGGAAATAGAAATCACCCTTGAGCGTCAAAAATTGATTTTTGAATTCAAGCCCCCCCCCCTTGATTCTACTTCTCCTGAAAGACCTAAAATCAGTATCAATATTCTGATCCTGAAAGTAATCCCACCCCTTATGGAAAATTTTAAAAATATGTAGAAAAGAAAAAATATTAAAAAATTTCCGATGAGAACGTCGAAAAAATTCGAGAAATTTATTGGAACCATTAAAAATGTCAGGCAGTATTTTTTTTCACTCCTCATCTCTAAAAGTACCAGTTCCCAGTTCATAACATTTTCAAATCCTTAATATAATCCTAGCTACATTTCGCAGCGAAAACTTTTAAAACCTCCATATTCAAGAACTACGAATGCACATTTTCGACACGACACAAACATAAAACGTCGGCATTAACGTCGACCCACATCCCACCTCTAAATGATTGAACGCTTCGAGTCCGCCATACTCGCAGATACGAAAATGATAGCCCGGTTACGATGAAAAAATTGCACTCGCTCGCGTGTTCGTGTTCGCGAAATGCGAATCGTTAACACGTCATTCGTAACGCTTTCCGGTAATTTATCTCCACAATGACGATTTCATTTTAGCTCATCTACTAAAAGAAATACGAGCTGGGTTTCAATTTGCTTATAAGTGCACCCCACCCGACCACCCGATCTGTATTCTAATGTGGTACAAAAAGCTTCCATAAACTGACGTGGCTTTAAATTAACTTACGATCAAATTCAACTCTCGTTGTAATATTTCAAACTCTAAATAGGTGTATCGTTATAACGAAATCCAATAAGTTGAATGTACCAGTGAAAGAACTCATGTTTTTTACACGTTTTTCAAGTTTCTCCCCTTCTCTTTATCTTTTGTGGTAATTAAGTGTCGAGCTGAAAAGAAATAGAATACGTAGCTTGGGGAATTTGAAAAATGCAAAAATTCCATGTAGTTTTGTTGAGACGAGGGTATTTTTATGAATTGAACTGATCAGTTTTTTTAATCCGATGAGAAATGAACAATTAAACGTAATTAATGGTTCAATGCTATAAATTTATGGGTTGAGTGATTTTTTTTTCAACAGTCTTGAGCAGTATAAAAGGAAAAGGGTTTAATTTTTAATTAAATGGTCATTTTTTTATAGTCTCAGGATTAATTTTTAAAAACTACTCTGGAGTAGGTTCATCTAATAGACAATTATGCCCCCTTCTCAAAAAAAAAAAAAAAAAATGGTAAAAAAATACGAAATTGTATTTAATTTAAATTTAAAAAATTGTAATTTTTTTCGAAGAACTTTTGAAATTTTAGGTATTATTTTACTAAGCAGATGACACCAAAATAAGTACTTACCTAAGTTTTCCTTCTTCTTCTTCTTCTTATTTTTTTTAAAAATAAATTTCAGAATCAAAATAAAATAGGATTCAGGAAATTGATGATACGTATTTAGTTATATGTACAGGGTATTCCATGAATCATGCCAAACTTATTTTTTTTACATGTAACCGCAACCTTGGGCTGAATGTGTTGCAGATCTTGAAAATTGAAGGGGCAAATTATGTTTCAAAAAAAAATCACGTGCAGGAAAAATTGTTGAAAAAAATTCTTAAAAATGAACTAATCGAGGAAATGGATGGTATGTTGATCATTGAAATAATTTTGTTCTCGAAGAAGTTTTGTATAATATCAAAAATGAAGAAGCTACGCATTATTCAAAACGAATGGCTTCAAAAAAATTTCAAATTTCTCAATGAAGTTAGGCAAAAAATCATGATGTAAAAAATTCATGGATGAACATTTTTTTTGCAGCAGCATTTCCTCTTCAATTTTTATGATTAACAATAATTAAGTTTCTCTGAAGGGTTTTTATTTTATTTTACTTTTTTAATGTATTTTTTCTGAACTGAAAAGAGTCAATTTTTTGATTTTCTCAAATTCACCAAAAAATCGAAAAATTAACCTTTTGTTTTCAAAAGTTGGTAGGTAGCTTCAAAGTTACGTTCAGACCACTAAATGATGCTATGGAAATTGTAAAACCCCTCAGATTCAACTCTTGATCTTTCCCACTTATCTGCCTCTAGAATTGAATAATAATTATATCTGCTGGAAAAAAAAAAATAAAAAATAGTCTCAGTGTAAGTGAGTAGAGTTTGTTTCCCAAAAACATCATTTTCGGCATTTCGGCCAATTTTTACTCTAATAATCTTTTTGATGGTAGTAACGTTGAAAAAAAATCACTTCTTTCAATTTTTAAATTTATTTATAAAAAATCGAAAAAATTGATTCTGAGAAAATTTTCAATGGAATTAGATATCTTGTGGCAGTTTTTTTTACTCGAAATAGCCATTGAAAAAGTAGATATGCATCATTCATTTTCAAAAAAAAAGACTTTGAAAATTTATTAATAATAGAGTGGAATGGTGCAAAATTGCTAAAATTATTATTTTTTCATTATTTTTATGCATATGTAGAAAATTGAAAAATATGAAAAAACTGATTTTTAAATTGATTTATTTTGAAAAAAAAAAACAAAAGGAAAATTGATCAAAAATTTAATTTAATTTTCAAGTTTTCAAATTTTTTGAAAGATGATTGATTTTTTATGTGATGATAGGAGGGGTGATGATTCAATGATGAGAAAATTTTTTCCAAGTCATTTTGAAACCTAAAAAAAAGTTATTGTAAATTGAAAAATAGATTGAAAAAGTGAAAACTTCAAAACTCTTGGAAAAATTATGTTGAGCTGATTTCGAAACAGAATTCAACGTCCACAACTAAAATTTCAACAGCCAGATTTTTTTACTCATTTTGAAGAAATTTTGAACTGATAGGTATGAAGAAAAACAACGAAAATTTTCTAGAGATCCCAGATTGATTAAAAACAATACAAAAATTGCTTTGATATCACTTGAATAAATTTTCAAAAATAATTCAAAATTAATTACTCAAATTTTTGCTGCAACCTAAAAATAAAAAAATATGAAGTTTCAAGCTTTCAAAAATTCTTACCACTTTGGTCCCAGGGGAAAAAAATACCTCAACTCTCGCACACCTAAATTACCGTAGAGAAATTAATTATCCTACCATTTACTCGTCATCCAGTCAAAACTCCACCATAAACCTTTTAATACGAATACGTCTCGAATTAATCGAGATTTTTTTTCTATCAGACATCTGCTCTAACGAAGCCACCTTTCGGATCTTTAATTAAGAGGTCGTTAGAAACAATTATCAAAACCTGGTCAAACTTCGCTTCTAATTTGGTCACTTCTGGTACCTCTATTTACCCAACTAATTTTACTTATGTAAATATCGAAACCCTCGAAAGGTGTATTCTCCTCCCTTTCTTCTCCAAATGACCCAAAACTCCAGTTTACTGCTGGCTCGTTGGAAAAAAAGTGCCGAAGTTTTCAAACGAATCTTTTTTTTTTTCTCGACTATTCGTATTCATTTATGATGATTTTAATTCGATGGTAAATTTTGAGAAAGTTTTCAAATCGAATTAACTATAGGTACGAATCTATTTTCAATGTGCTCCAAAATTTTATTGATAAGAAATATCAGCTTGGAAATTTTCCGGGTTGTTCAACCGTTTTCGATAAGTACACTGTGTGAATATTGAACTCGATCTTAATGTGATTTTAATTAGATGTGGAGTGATTTTCGAGCAACAAGATGTTAGAGTTGCCTATTGATTCTTTTTTTTAGGGGGAATTGAGTACTTTCGGGATTGTGTATTGAATTTGAAGATTAAAACGAATTTTAAGAGGGGATCTTGAGCCATTACGAAGGATAAAATTGACTCGAGTTATTGATGACGTCATAATAACTCGAGTACTTTAATTTTTTTTACCGAGATGGGAATATAAAAGTGATTTTTCCCGAGCACCTTTTTGAAACTGCTTCACTTGGCACCCTTCTTTCCTCCATCCTGCTTTTTTACATTTTCTAAAATAACGCCCCCAATCATTCGGCAACAAAAGTCGATACTTTGGAAGATGAGATAACGAAAAAAAACGTCGCGTCGTCGATAATAAATAGCGTGTTATTTGGACTGGATTATCGCGATTATGCAGCCAAATTAGCCAATACTCGAAATTTCTCGCTCGTCGATTCAGCCCGTTTAAGTAAATTCGTTCGGTGTATAAAAGTTCGATATTAAAATGTTACAAATGGTTTTTCATTCGTTTTTTTTTCCTCGAGCTTCGTCGCGAAAACGAACGTTGAAAAAACATTACGAAGTGGTGGCTGCGGGGGGAAGAAGGGAGGAAAAAAGAAAAGAGGAAACGATGACGTCGACAACGACGGTGACAAATTATTTAGATTTCGTTTTTCGGGGTTTTTAATTCGCGCTGTCATTTTTCGTTTGTTCATTCGCGAGACTCTAAAGCTAGAAAATTTTTTAAATCATCGCTGCGAGAGTATTTTTTCGCTATATGCCGCGGATTGGTTTTTTTCCCTCGGAAAGGTTCTTTGTACGAGGCGTGCTAACGCCCGCACCACTCGTACCGTACATCGTTAATCTCTATTTGCGGTTGCATTTCTGGCTTCTATTCGCACGCTTTTCTTCAGACTTATCTTCTCTTTATTCGCCTACTTACCGTGTTCATGATGGTTTTGTTATGTGTTCGTTAATGTTTTCTACTCTCTTTTGCCTCATTTATACCATTGACGATGTTCGTTGGTGCAGAAAAGAATTGATTTTATAATCGCGCCATACCTAGAAGTCGTAATGCACAGTCTCGAATTTGAATTTTTTCCAATATCGTCAACGCCAGCGAGGGTTTTAGTGTAATGAACATTCTTGGCTGGGATTCGAAATGCAGCGAATTTCTGGATAGCTTCGTGTTTCCGTGAGAGTTTTTTATGAATTTGAAAATGATCACGGGAAATGATTTCGATTTTAGGCAGGGCCAAGTCGATTAAATGTATCGAAATAGAGGTCGCATCGTATTCAACCGTGGATCGATTGTAGCAGAGTTGAGTATTTTTCCAAACTCGAAAAGTAAACTTATTGTGGAGGGAGGGTTGAAAGTCTATTTTGATCGTCTTTTTCACTCTGGTAATAAAAACATCCGAAGGAATAAGCTCGTTTATAACCGAGAGCTTTCTGATGTGATGTTTGTATCACGAGTAATAGGCAAGATATGACGTCAGAGGGAAAAATTTGCGTTCGTCTTTCAGTTTTATACAAATAACATTCGGCTGGAGAAACTCGATTGCGTTATCAGAATCTTAGAAGTGCGTGTAGCGTTTTCAATAAAAGCCAATATACGTAAATTCGCCAGCATCGGAGCTTCGCGTTGTCGTAGCAAAGCATATTTTCTTTGTGTGCTGTCAGAGGAAAAAAAAGGAAAGAGAAAATGTCGTGTCTGTTTTCATTTTTTGGGATGTTGTAGGCACTGTTTCGACGTCAATTTTTTTCATATTTAAATGATTACGTGGTTCAAGGGGTTTTAGAGAAGGGTAAGGATGTTTTGAATTTATTAGAGGGAAAATTAATGGAGGGTGAGGGGTTTCAAATTTGTTTGAGGTTAAATTGCAGGGTGAGAGAAGGGTGAAAGAGTTTTGAATTTGTTTGCCGGAAAATTAAAGGTTGAGAGAAGGGAGAGGGGTTTCGAATTCCTTTTAGAAAAATACGAAATGTGCATTATATCGTGGGAAATGACCGGAACTATGGAGAGTCTGTACTTACCCCTGCATTTTGCTGAAAAATGAAAAAATTCGATGGTTCTCCTTATCTTTTCTTTATAATGAGAAAATTATTCAAAATTGTGCTCAATTTTCAATAAATTGGTGAAAATTTAATGAAATTCCAACAAAACGATACCGATTTTTTTACATTTTTTTCCTCCAGAATTGAGATAAAATTGAATTTAATTGAAATTTTCCCTTAAAATTTGATGATTTTTTTTGAACTTTGATAATTTTATCGAATTTTAGCTCTGAAATTTTGAAAACATTGTTTCGAAAATATTTTATCAAATCCTTATGAAATTCATCAATATTCGACAAATGCCTGAAATGTTGGAAATTTTACAAAATTTCAACTTTGTTTATTTAAAAATAAGTAGGTATTTCTGAATTTTCGATGTAAATTTCCGAAAAATTCTTCCATTTTTTCAAAGATTTGTGGACCTTTTCAGGAATTTGGTGATTTTTTTTCGAAAATTCGCCAATTCCTTCAAATATTTATTTTGCTGGTTCAATTTGACACATTTGAAATTTCATAAGGTTTGAGAAGTCCTAAAGGCACAAAATTTGCCTGATAGTTCGTAGAAAAATTATAAGGTCGATGTTGATTCTGGGTTTGCCACCCTTCCCACTATCCCCCCCCCACCCAGTCGATGATTCAGGAAAATATTACAATTTTAAATTTTCTAAAGCTGAGTTCGAGTTTTAAAAAAAAAATTGAAAAATTGACTCGAAAAACCCATTACTACGTAACAAATTATTCCCAAAATTCGTTATATTTTTCAACATTTTATGTTATTTTGTGATATAAAGCCAAGTACCTATGTACTTAGGTATCCAAAATTTTCTAAAAATTCCAATTTTAGGAAAAAATAAAAAACTGAATGCAAAAGATGAATTTTTGGCACTTCTCCTCCCTCCAGTTTCGAATTTAGTGCTTTTCTTTACAATCTTCGGTTAGAAAAGCTTCAGTTACTAAAAATTTTTATTTCAAAATCTGTGTTTTTTTTAAAATTCTAACTTGCCTATTGAAGTTTTTTCTTATTTGAGAATTTGAGTTGTGGATCCAAAATCGAATATTTTTGATCAGAAAAGAGGGCGTCAATTTTAAAGTATGTGTACCTACCCAGGGAAAAGTCATCAGGTCTGATCAGGCCTGAAAAATGGCCGTTCATGAGCAGGTATGATCATACCTGATCAGACCTGATCAGGCATGAACAGGACAAAAAAAATTAAGGGGTTTAGGTATGATCAGATCTGATCAGACCTGAGCAGACCTGAGCAGGCATGAGCATGACTATTATACGCCAGGCCTGCTCAGGTCTGTTCAATCGCGGCCATTTTTCTTTCCTGATCAGGACTGATCAGAGCTATTTAGTCATGCTCAGACCTGATCAGACCTGATGACTTTTCCCTGGGTAGTTTAAACATTGTAAAAATAGCACGTAATTACTCCTTTTTCCTTTTCTCTCACTCAGGAAATCGAATTTTGAGACAGGAAATTATTTCTCTCGCCCTTATAAATCAATGAAAAATTCCGCAGTAAACGAACAGTGAAAAAATTTCTGAAAAATCAGTGAAAATTCACTGAAAAATCGGTATAATGTCTGAAATTTGCTGAAAAATCAGTTATTTTTTGTAAAAAAAAATCGGTGAAATTGTTTGAAAACCATCAGTGAAATTTTAAAAAAATTAGTAAAATTTGATGAAAATTAGTAAAATTTGACGAAAATTAGTAAAATTTAATAAAAATTAGTAAAATTTTATAAAAATTAAAAAAATTTTATAAAAATTAGTAACCTTAGATAAAAATTAGTAAAATTTGATGAAAAGTAAAAAGTTCTGCTGATTTTTTTTGCAGAAAAATCAGTGGAAATTCACTGAAAAGTCAGTGAAATTTCTTGTAAAATTGATGGAATTTTTATGAAAAATCAGTGAAATTTTTAGAGACATTGGTGAGATTTTTTTAAAAAATCAGTGAAATTTTTTAAAAAATCGGTGGCATTTTTTGGAAAATTGACGAAAATTTGCTAAGAATCAAAAAATTTTGCTGATTTTTTTCTGTTCTATGTGACTTTTCACTGATTCTGAAATAAATGAGAGACTGGGAAAAATTGAAACCGATTTTGTTTTTGTTTTTTCAATAGAGGGCGTTAGTACATAGAAGATTTGAACGTGTAATTTTTGAAAGTGTTATGTTCTGATTCAAAAACCCAAAATAATTGTCAGTTCTCACTCCATTCCTAATTTTCTATTCATAGTTTTTAAAAAATCATTCAACTTTCATGAAAATATTTAAAAATAAGGTACCTACGTTGAAAATGATTCTTCACGATTTTTTAAAAATTTTAAACACTACTCGAACTGTTTGAACCAATTAATTTTTTCCAACAAGTTTTATGTTTTTTAGTTAATTTTTTCAACATTTTAAACAATTTTACAACATTTTCGAAATTTCTATCAAATATTTATAAAATAAAGTTTAATTTTATAGAAAGTAATTTACCTTCGTTTGAAACAGTACCATCACCTCACCATTTGATTGTTGCAAAAATCCTAGATGAAATTTCACCGGAACTTGCTTCTTTGAAAACGTGGTCTAGAAGATACGGAGGGGAGGAGAAGTCCTACCTTTCTCGCCTCTTATTTCAAACAAAATTTACGATACCTTATAGCGATTCGAAGCCCTATAATGAAACGAAACTTTTTTTACAAGCGTGAAATTCCTCGTTGAAAAGAGCTGGTTTTTCGAGTGTTTTCGGTTTTGTTTCATCCGTCTTTGAAATAAGGCTACTCACCCACACTGCTACGATGTCCCGAATCGAATTCTGTAATTCATTTTTTTCCTCGATGGAAGGAGAGGAGATGAAGAGATGAAAAAAAAGGAACCACATGTTAACGTACAACTCTGTCCATTTTTTTTGTTTTGTACAATGTGTATATTTGTAAGCTTTGTAAAATAAAGACTGCTTCATATATCAGTAGAGACTATTCAAGTGTTATATTTTCGAACGATTGTTTTTATGTCATAAAAAGTATACAAATATTTTAGTAATTGTTGATTTATTAATTTGGATAATAAAATGTTACTATTAAAACAAATGGAAAACTTGTCAGTTTGTTGGTGGGCTGGTTTTTTAGTTATAGAAATTTCGCGGTCGCGTCATTTTAATACGAGATTGTCGAGAATTTGAAAAGCACATCTGTCTGGTCGAAAAAGCCTCCGCGTCCATCAGCGTCAGCTTTAATGTAGTTTTCTAAAAAGCCATAGTTGTTGGCAATTAACGACTGCTGAAACAAGTCTTATAATCGCTATGCGCTTCTATAATTTCTAAAGCATTTCTTTCTCGACATTAAAACGTGGACTTGAATTTGTTCTTTTGGCTGGTGCGCTACGTAGCACCGAATAAAAGCTTATCTGAGTAAACGAAACGTAACATTTTATTCCTTTCACAGTAAACTTACTTAAGAGAGTTGAAACAGGCAAATCTTCTTTATTAAAAGCATTCGAATCAAAACACAATTATTGCTTTTATCTTTGACGACGAGAATTTACCTAGTCTGCGAAGAGAGAATTTCTCTCTTTATGCAAATGTGTTCCTATCAAATCAATTCGATTTCTTTTTTCGGGCAGAAGAAGTTGGAAAAACACTCGATGTAAGTTAAATTAGATACAGAAGTAGATGGATATTGTATTATTGGGAGGAAGAAAAATACAGAATATGTACAAGATGGAATATAAACCATCTCTCGAGTTGACATTATAGATAAACAAAGTGCTACCCAGAAAAGATGTTTAATATTTTATACGATTCGAAGTCGAACGTAGGTAACCTATCTTTCAGGCGGCTGTTTTTTCATAATTTTCATATAAAATACAAACTTTACTTGTGTTTTAAATTTTCAGCTTGAAAAGAGGTTAAAGTTTCATCGCTTATTTATTATTCATTTAGAAATAGGTAAGTGCCGTGCGTTTTATAAATTTTAAAAATGTTTATTTTCAATTTACATGTTTTCTGCTGTTTTTGTTGCCACATCCGTTGCGAGCCCCCGTGCTGTTTTCGAGTACACGATCGCATTATTGATACATGCTGCTACCTATATCTACATATTTGCAAATTGAATTGTTAAACAACTTAAAAAGAAACTAAAGCGATACGATATTGAATACGGTAACTGGGGATGTTCCATGCGAGCTTATGATATGCAAATCGGAAATATATAAATAGTAGATACCTATACGTAGGAGGCGGGAGAAAAAAAGAAGAAAGATGTGTTTCGAAAATCCTCTTTAGTAAGCCTGTAACGTGTGCGATTTTTAGTAAAGCAGAATGGAAAAGTTGACGGAAAAGAATAATGGTGGAATTTTTTCGTGATGTATTGAAAGTGTATGTGGAAAGAGGGCGAATGAAATGGAACTTGGAGCTGTGTAGGGCTGAAATATCAACTTTTTGTTGGAATTTTTTTCAGATATCTATCTTCAGGTACCTATTTGGCGGATAGCTTGAAAATTTGACTCGAATTCAGGATTGTAGCGAATGTGGGGGGGGGATATGCCCACCAGATAAAATTCCAGTAGAAAAAATTGATGAATTCGTCTCGTGATGAGAGAATTTGACAATTTTTGTTTGAAAAAAAAAAAAGGAAATTTGGGGAAAAACGTCCCTTTTTAGAAATCACAATCCAACTTTGAAACCCTCTGAAATTGAAAATTTTCAAAAACTTTGACCTCGCTGCATTCAGTCTTTTAAATCCTACAAACATTTTTTTTCGTATTTTTATTTCAGTTTAAATTAATTTTATTATAGTTAGGTAAGTATTTTTTTCCTTGAAACTTATTATTTTTAATGTTTGAAAAAAATATTTTAAAATTTTTGTCTCGCTGTACTCGATCTCGTTGTGTTTCTCCTTTATTAATTTCAAAGTGAATGTGGCTAATAATCCAAAAGCAGTTGCATCTTTAAATTTTTCTAAAATTTTTGCTCTCGTTTTCCTCAAGTCACATTCATTTTCCAACCACAAAATTTTTAAAATTGATTTGTGATTTTTGGTGAATTTATCGACCCTGGCCTTGCGCGCGACGTCGCGACATACACAATTTTTTAGACTTGTGAAAAAAATGGATGAAATTAACATGGTTGAACTGAAAGGAGAAGGAAAATGTATTTTGACCTCCTTTCTCTCCCCCATTCACAGAAAAGTAGGGTGGATTCAAAAATAATTCTATCAAAATCAAAAAAATTCTTCGATTTTCCAATAATTTCAATATTGATTTGTCCTTTTGAGAGTTGGTAAAAAGAAGCCGTTAGAGTATTTTGAAGAATAAAAAAAAAACAGTGGATAAAGCGTAAAAATAGTCAGAAAATTAATCTTACCGAGCCCTCTTAAAAAGTCAACCTAAATTTGAGATTAAATAAAAGAGTAATGATTACAATTATTTTTAAAATCGGATCGAAATTTCTGAGATTTTCCCCTTTCAATAGTTCTACTTGAGGAAGTATCATTTTCTATAAATTATCTTCATTTTTTGAATTTGTCGATTTTTTTTAAACTGTGGGAGGATCCATTCAGTTTTAAATGAACTCCCATGGTTAATTTAAAGGTTTTTTTTTTTTGAAGAATTACGATTTTTAATCGGAACACAAGAATTCATAAAATTTCATTAATTACATATCAGTATTTCTAAAATTTTTTAATCGATTATAAAAATGAACTGAAAAGATGCTAAATAAATGCAAAAATCAAACTGGAAATTTCATCCTCCAATCTTCAATCTTCGACATTGAAACTTGAAAAAGAAAACTTGAAATGTAATTTTTTGATTCTCAATCGTGATGTATTTTGACTTGAATTTTTGCAAATCTTCTTGTTTGAATGGAGTAAAGAAAAATTGTTTTTTGTTGAAATAAAAAATAAACTTGACAATTTTTGATGTTCAATTTTTATACGCTTTGATTTTGAATTTTTCGAAAATTTTCAAGTTGAAATTGTGACTTTCTTATAAACGATTTCAATTTTTCACATTTACTATTTACAATTTTTTTGTAACTTAATTTCAGTGAAAATTATGATTTTCATGGCCCTTTTTTTATTGGCGTAAAAATGTATTTTTTTTTTTCTGTAAAAATTATGCTTTTTATGATTTTTTTGTAAAGGTGCATTATTTTCTGAAATTTTTTAATTTTACAAAAATTATGTTTTTTTAAAACTTTTATTGGCTCAAAATCTTGGCCATGTGAAACCAGACACTAACTTTTTTGTTGTTTAGTCAAAATCACAACTTTTTATGGGCTTTGAGTCAAAATAACTTTTTTCAAATCGTAATCGTGACTTTTTGAAAATAAATTACAATAAATCTATGAAACGTTGTGATTTTAATGGTAATCTGTAATGACCTTCCCCCTCTTCGCACCGTAGAAATATTAAGTTCATACCAAATTTTGCAATGCCTTGTTTAATCTGTTTTTGATGTCGTTTTCATTTTTCCGATCACATTACAGAACCAATCTTGGTACAAAAATTCGAATATTTTTTCTTTCGAGTTGAACATCGTGCTCTTTCTTTACGCTTGAAAATAGAAATAAATTAAAAATTCGTCGGGTATTTGTTTGACAGCCCATTTCGAAAAACACGTTATTGATAACAACTCATTTCTTAGATTTATTTTCGTTTTTTGAAAATTTAATATTACGGTCATATGAAAATGTATAGTGAACGATGACGTTACACGTTTTTTCGTGATAATACAGCACCTTACCTATGTATAGTAAATAAACAATACCTAGACTACAGGTGATTAACACCGTTATATCACATTTTCACAGAAACGTTATTTTTTTCTATCGTTATTTCAATTTTTTTGGTATTTTGAATTTATTTCTCAATATACTTACTGATAATTTTTGGTAAAAAAAATATTTTTTGTCTGATAAATATAGCTACCCATGTGGTAGGTATATCCTGTGGAAATGATATTTCGAAGAAAAATCGTGAGAATGGAAACGAATCGTATTTTTCGCCGTCAATTCTCATTTTTGTTTCTCATCATTTCTTCTAATTGTTTTTTTTTAAATTTTTCTAATCGAAAATATTACGAATAAACTTAGTTGCTGGAAATGGTGTTGAAATATAAATAAATAATTTTCTTGAAAGAATGGATACTGATTTGGGTTCAATGTACGAGTATCCAACCCAAATGATTTTTTTAAAAATCCTACTCGAGATCGTCACCAAACCTATTTTGAGTTTTTGAAAGTTTCAAAGAATTATCGTGATATTTTTCGTGAGCTTTAGAGAGACAATTTGGCAGAATATGAAAAATGTGCCAATAGAAGGGTTTCTTGAAGTACATATATCAAAAAAGAGAGGTCTATTTGAATCACATTTTAATTTTGAACATATTGAATGTCTTTGATAACATTTTCAAATTCTATGTTCCTAAAGACAAAACTTGAGAAAAACCTCGGCGGGAGAAATTAAAAATTTGCCAACTCATGTAAAAATAAATAAATATATAAAAATATAAATTTGTTGACCACAGTTCGTAGGGTATTTTACTCAAATTAAAAAACGAAAATTCGTATTTTTTCGTGCTACTTTTTTGACCTCCAAAATATAACTTTCTTTTCAATCAAAATTGTTTGTTTCAACTTTTATTCGAAAACGTCATCAAGCCCATACCTACAAGTATTCTGTGTTTTCTGAAATTTAAAAAAAAAAATCATGACTTTTTCGTGGCTTTTGTGCCATATAGTGAAAATTTTGTACTGTTCTTTTACTTCTTGCTTTTTTAAACCAGTTTGCTTCAAAATTTTTGAACCATCGTTGTAAAAATTTGAATGTCGTCTTTTCAACATAGAGATTTTTTCATTATCATAATGGCAGAAATGAAGTTGTAGAAAAAAATATTTTACACTTTTCTACTAGATACCTACCTAACTACTTCGTATTTTCTAAGAATTCGTGTGTTCAGTTTTGACCACTTCCTTACATAAGGTGATTTTTTAGAATTTCTATCGAATGTTTCAAACGCATGTGGACTTCTTGGAACGACTTGCGTAAAAATTTGACTATTTCGTATTTAATTTCAATGAGTAAATTTGGTGCTTTCCACCTAAAATGTCAACAACTTTTTTTTATCGGAGAATATTTTGAAAAAAAAACTAAAAAGGAAAGATACTAGCATAACAATTATTGTTTTTTTTTTATCACTTTCTTACCAATTCTTCGTAATTCTCATGCTGATTTATTAGGAAGTAATGAGCTGTAGGCATCGATGGGTGTAAATAATATATTTTTTGTTGGGTATATAAAGAGGTGTGAATAGCTGAAAACCATTAATTGGGATATTTCCTATAAATTGTATTATAGTGAGCAAAAATTCGTGTAGTGATGAAGTCTTTCGTGACTTTGGTTTTACTCATGGCATGTTTGGCTATTGCTGCGATTTCCTCGGTTCAAGGAGTACCAATGCCTTGCAGAGAACCTTCACCACCTTGCGAAGATTTTAAAATCCTGAATTGGCTTCATCATAAATAATACATGTAATTGCGTATCGTTGTAATATTATTATTATATTAAAAATTACGATTCAAAGTACGATTTTCCTGCATTATTCAATTTGACGTTTGTTTCGCCTATTATTGGTAATAATTATTGTGAAATACTAATGTAAACTTGAACCATCTTGAACCAAATAAAACACCTATCCGAGTTCTTAAATCTTATTGTTCGAAATATTCACAAGCATAATTTACTTAATCTATTTCTCAAAAAATTAGTCATCGTTCGAATTTTGGTGACTGCTCGAACTTTTGAGGTGATCTTATATAAAATTAAATTAGATTAATTTTTTAGATTACGTCACAAAAAGAAAATCAGGATCAATTTATGATCCGAAATTATTCCATAAATTCCTACAAAAGCATGTCACAACAAGGGAGAAGCTGAAAATTTGAGAAAAATAAGGAGAGGGGGTAAAATTTTAAATTAGTCATTCTTTACCGATCGTTCAGTCGAAAATCATTAATTTTTTCCGATAAAATGGAAATTTATTGAGGAATCGGTGATTTTTGACTAAAAAATTAGTCAAAAATTATCAAATTTTGAAATAAAATGACTAAAATACTGCCGAAGCGAAGCGAGAGCGATTTTTTTTTTTGAAAAAATACTATTTGAATAGCAAAAAATGCACTTTTTCAAATATATTTTGCAATAAAGAATCTTTTTTTCGGGAGGGTGGGGCCTCGAGCCTCCTGAGGCCTCCTCTCTTGGGTACGTCTATGGCCAATGTGTACCTGCAATTTTTCATAAAAATAGGTATTCGACTTGAATGTTGTGTATCACAAAACTAATCAAAAATGTTTCAAAATTTAAATGAACAAAAAGCTCAGTTTTTATAAGATTAAAAAATGCATTGGTACGAAAAATCTTGTGATTAGTTTTTCATAATGTATTCGAACATGAAAATTTTTAGGAAGGGACTTTGATCTTGTAAGGAGTCATGGTGCCATCAAAGAACATGTGTAATGTCATTCCAGTTTTTTTTCATTTTTCAAACTAAGTTCAAATCGTGAAGGGGATTTGGATATTCGATGATTAAATGTAGTACCTATATCCGAAATCAGCAACTCATTTTCATTTTTTTGGATTTTTGGCAAAATTTTGGAACGTCGTGCTTTTTTAGAGGATAATGATCCCATCATGGAAATGAACAATTTTTAGTACTGGTATGAGAACTTATTTTCAGTTCTTTTTTTTTTTGCAGATTTTAAAATCATAACCTTAAACATTGATTGAATTTTATGCTGAAAAAAAACTCAACTTTAAACTTTTGAAAATTTTTTAAAACAAGAAGTACCAAGTGTCCTTTCAATTCTCTTTTCAACTACGAGATTTTTTCATCAATTTTATAATTTTTTCTTTAATTTTATCATGGGTCGATGTGTAGAAAAATTCTCGGAAACTTAAGTATTTTCAAAATCAAAGTTGTAATTAAAGACGTCAACCACTTCGTATGTACTTTCCAAGAACATATTTTTTATTCATTTTGAATGAAGCAATTGTTTTCGATTTTAATATTATTGAAAACAGGTAGGAAGCTAGGAACCTATTTATTTCCTGGAAAAATATGTAATTTGTGAACTTTTTTTTTTTTGTAGGTACGCAATCCTAATAAGTTGTCAGATGGATATAAACTGTCAGTTGTTTTTTTAAAGGTACATTATAAGCAGTGTTGAGGTCATATTTCTGAGAAAAATCCGACGTTTTATCAGTTTATTTTTTCGACCTCCATTTGAATCGTAGGTACCTAACCTTGAAAGCTCGAAAAAAGTTGTTCTTTGGTTTGGTATAAAAACAGGCGTACAAGAGCTCAAAATCACAGTTAAAATTGAAAATTTCACGAGTGGAAAATCATATCTACCTATAATCATGAAGTCTTTCGTTGCTTTAGTACTGCTTAGTGCGTGTTATTTGGCTATTGCTGCAGTTACTTTGGTTCAAGGAGTGCCAATGCCATGCAGAGAACCTGAACCTAAATGTGATGACAAGTAGCTGTTTTGTACTGCACAGAGTAAATGGCTATTTCTATTTTTTTTTTTTTTTTCATTTTTTTCGACCCACAATAGTCAGAATAATTCACCCAAAAATAATATCAGTTGATTAGTTTCAAGTTAGTACGTTTAAAATATGGTTAGTTCGATGTAATTTTGATTATTGAGTTTAATATACATACACTTGAAGAAAACAATTTTTGTATTTTATTCGAAAAACCTGATAATAGTTTATCACAGGATGAAAAAAAAAAAAAAAAAAAAAAAAAAGTTGAACGATGATAATTAATCACAAACGAAGCATAAATTCATCGACGTACCTACTTATGATTGTAATGTTACGAGAAAAAATGATTTTTCTCAGGTAATTACCTACTTATTACTTACTTTTAAAACTGTTGCATGGAATTTTTTTCATCATGCGTAAGTATTGTCTTCAATAAAACTGATCATTCAATAAGAACTTTTAGATTGAAGACTTGTTTTTCATATTACTGAGAAATATTAATTTTATCTAATTTTCCAATGGGAATGTAAATTTAAATAGTGAACCAAAAAAACTGAAAATCAGTTTGTAAAATTTGAATGGAGGTAAGTAAATCAGATGATCTATCAAAAAAATGGAAGCGAAATGACTTACAGTTGCAGCTCACTAAACAAAAAATTTTTTCCATGGTAGTGAAACATTCATTTTTTTCATTTTTCATCATAATTATGAATGTATACAGGTGTACATATTTATAGAAAATTTTCTCTCGTTTAGTTTTTCTGTAAAATAACTGAAAATTGGAATCTCCTGCCAGAAATCATGTCATCTTTGATTTTTTCTTTGGTCGAACTTGAAAATTTTGATTTTCCAACATATCACTCTGTACTTAGTTACAACGCTACCTACGTTTAAATTCTTGAGAAAGCCATGGGTAAGTTTAAGCCTTTGGAAAAAGAACATCACGAATAAAATTATTTCACGAAAGGAAATCAAAAATATCTATATTAAAATCACGTAAGTAAACATTTTTGAAAGAAAAATTGAAAATTCGGTGAAACAAGTTCGTACATTTTTTTACTAATTAAACTGGAGTTTTTAAAAAATCACGATAAATTATATCGCGTCGTGACGACCCTCAGGGTGAAAAACATGTTTTTAAAAAAAAACGCCAAAATAAGTCGAAAATTGATTTTTTATGACAGACCTCTGAACCATCTGAATTTCAATCTTGATTTTGAATTCATTCGAAATTTCTGGAGATCCATTATTTTTAGTCAACAATTCTTCTTCAATTAGAGACAATTTTCTTTTTCGTTTCGATTTTCAAAAGTAGGTACTTAAATGAACTTCATACGTGTGAAGTTTCCCATTAAAGGAACGTAGATAGTTTTTTTCTGACAACGATTTTACCTACCTATTTGTACATTCTTTTCTTCAAATTGATCGTAAACTGTGGAAAATTGCTTCGAGTTCGAATTTCATAAAAATTAGTTCATGATTAATGCAGTGACGTAAGATACATAGATATTTCATATTTTCCAGGAACATGTTTTTATTTGCTTTTTGCCTCAAGTCGTATATTAGGCAACCGCAATCAAAATTTATTATCATCAATGGTGGTTTTCTTGGATGCACTATACGTGTTATCTGTTATGTACTTACACATTTCATATTCTTGCATTTACTTACGAAATATCAATTTTTTTGGAGAAGGGGAGAAGGTGGTAGTTTTTAAGTTTATGTTTCGCAGAAATCTATCATGTTCTTATCAATCTTTTATTTTTTTTTTTGACAATTATTCTTCAGTCTATATAAAATTTTAAATGAATCAAATTTCTCTGTGTCAAAATATTCCTGAAATAAATTGTCTGAAATATTAGACGTCATTTGATTTCCCTTCTCCATTTTTCAAAAAAAAGACCATTCAACTCGTGACTAGATTTTTTTCGTAACTTTTGAATAAAAATAGGATTTTTGTCAGAGAATAAGGTATGAAATTTTTAATCAATTTTTTTTGTCAATTTTAAATCAATGAGAAGTTAAAAAAATTAATTTTTGGAATCAATTTTATAGAAGAATAAAGACCCTAAATGCATTGAAATTCTGAAATTAAATCGATGTATTTTTATTGAAAAATGGTAAGTTTTTCACATTTTTTCTTGTGTGTTAAGTAATTCTTGACAGAATGAAAATTTAAGTACATTTACGAAATTTTAAAAAGAATGAATAAAGTACTTCAATTCATGTTTTTTTACGAAAACTATATCATTGCCCTGGTAAAAAAAATTCGAAATAAATATTAATTTATGGGTACATAGCCACCTATCTAGCAGGTCATCCTAGTCCATATCAACACATCAAAAAATTCATTTCATCGTTTCTAGTTTTTGAGTTAGCATTGAAACAAATATTTCGAAGAAAAACGGGTTTTTATTAATTTTTTGTCAATTATTTGATTCTGTTGTCCGAGACATTCATCGAGGAAGTAATGAATCATACTCTAGAAATAATCCATATTTTTGTTTCTTATTTATGTAGATTGATTACCTACCTGCTTACGAAAAAATATGATGTGCAAGGGTTCAATTTCAGCCTACGGTTACGTATAGGTATATATTCATGCGTATCGTGTGTCATTTTCTTTCTACATTTATTTCGAAAATAAATTAAAATTCGACTAAAATTATCCTTCTGGTTTCCTTTGGGATTTCGGATAAAAATTAGAATGCCTTATTTTAGTAACCACTTTTGATAATAATAGGTAATAAAAAAAACGCAATTTAATTTTTATCACGATTTTACGCGACGAGGAAAAAAATTCATTTTAATGAGAAAATTATATTTTACCCATCTGCTTGAAACTTTCGTAATAAAATTCATCGTAATTGAGGAAAAATTGGATGGAAAAAATTTTATGCTTTTTGAATTGAAATGAAATGATAATTAAACCTACAGGAAAAAATAAGAATCCGTATCTTTTGCAATTTGAATGGATTTTTAAAGGCTATTCTGAGGAGAAAATGGCGAAATTCCTTTCATAATTTTATTGTTGCTGTGTATCTTTGAAAAAATTCGTCGAAAAATTCTCCAAATTCGGGTTTTATCGATCGAAAGACCTGAAAATAAAGAAATTAGGAAACGTTTTGAAAAAAGTTTTACTAATGGGTATTGGATCCAGGTGACAATAATTGTCATGATAGTTTTCGATATTTTCTAGAGAATAATTTTTGAAGATTGTGATGGACTGATGGAATAATTACGTAATTTCGTTGAAATGTTTTTTCATCCAGAACATGAGTTTCTATAAATTTGAAAAATTCTCCAATTTCATTTGACCGTAGAGCCAAAATATGAAATAAATCACGTAAAATCCAAATTTAGGGGAAATGTGCATTGAAAGAAAAGTCTTTCTTTTTGTACTTACCTATGAAATCTGCAAGGAAATTATGAAGATTCGAAACCAAATTCTCAAAAAGCTTGCATTCTATTGAATTTTTTGCAAAGAAATATAAGCTAAACTTGCGAAAAAATCTTTTCAAGATTTGAAAATTAAATCCTTTATCGGTGTGTTGTAAAAAATTTGAAAAAAAAAAAGATTATTTCTATAAAAATACAAACTTATTATGTATGATTTTTTTCGGAAATTCATCTTTCGATTTTGAAGAAAAGACAATTTTTTCATATTTATTTTTAAGTCACCTAAAAAATTATAAGATTTTTGCTTTTTAAAATCTCCGGTAATTTGATAAGTACCTACTTGAAAATAATTAGGGTAAGAATCAGAGACAAATATTGGGACAAAAATAATGTTGAGAGGTGAAAATGAAAACTTGGCCCTAAAATATTTCTTCATTAAAATTTATAAATTTTTCGTGCTAATTTTTTCACTTTCAAAAAAATGATATTCCTCAATGACTGTTTTCTCCTTTAAAAAAAATTGAAAAATCTTTGAAAATTTCATATGAAATAACCATCACGTCCTTTTTTGAACGAGAAGGATAATTTTTTTCCTTAAAAATGATCAAATATCCGGACTAGAAGGGAAGAAGTTTCATATCATAATTTTGAAAATTAGTAGGGATGCACCAAGGGAGTTCGGGGGCTCGGGCCCCCTCCTTAACCTCGAAAAAGAGTTTATTTTTTTTTACAAAAAATGTGAAAAAGTGCATTTGTTCTTCAAATATTATTTTAAAAAAAAAATCGCCTTTGTTTCGTTCGGGCAGTATTTTATTCATTTTATTTTGAAAATTAATTATTTTCCGCCAACTTCTAAGGATTCTAAAATTTTCCTTTTTGGTCGTTTTTCTAGAAATAACGGGAAACGACAACTAAGAACTTGAGGATTTTCCTCTCAACCTCAGTTTCGCGCTCGATTCGATGGAAAAAGTCCTGTTTTCGAATTCCAACGTCCTGCTGTTCCAGATTCCGAAGCCAGAGATTCGGCGGAAAAAAGTCCCAGTCCCAAAACCGAGGGCATTATTGAATCTGTCTCGTCCTCTTGTCAAAAAGAATCCAACTATACATTCACAATTGATTTTTAGTCAATTCTGACGATTTTGGCTGTTTCAATAGTAGGAGGATTTTCCCCTAATCGCTGACTTTGGATTTCGTGCTCAAAACCCTCAAAAAAAAGTCCTAATCGAAAAACCGACTGCAATATTGAATTTCTCTCGTCGATATGAATATTTTTATTTTTTTGAATACTGTTCAGTTCCATCAATTTTTGTTTTCCCAGGGGGGGGGGGAGATTTTCCCTTTTGGATCGAGGAGGATTTTTTTTTTCAGAAATATTCAACTTTTTTAAGCTGCTCGACAGATATTTTGAACAATTCAAACAACCAAACAAGTCCTAAGAACTTCTCAGAATAATAAATTTTGATTAATTCTTCAACCACTTTTGTGGTACCTACAGAAATTTATGCCAAAAAACTTTGGTTTTGTTTTGGGATAAAAAAAGTACCTAACGATTTGAAAAAAAATTTATATCCGATTTTTGGAAAGCTCATCCTAAAATCTTCATCGTCAAAATTTTGGTTGCCCAATGTCATTCTGACTATGTATGGATTGAGTTTACCAATTTTTTCGACATTTCAGACTGTTTTAACACAATTTCTACAATTTTTCTGAATCCCTCCAAAAAATCTCTGTACCTTTTTCAATCAGATATTTCAATATCTAGGCACCTTTCCACCATTTTGGGCGCTATTTTTACATTCGACACAAAAATATGGCGCACAACTTCGAAGCAAATTCGACTAAAATCCACCGCGAAGAAAACTCGGTCGTCCATGTAAAATAACACCGTCGCGCCGGAGCTGTCACGAAAACCCCCCAAAGGTGAATAACACCGGCGGCGTTCATTACACAGCAGACAATTTTAATTCTCAATTCATCTTAGGATATTTTGATAAATTGATCGGAAATCATTAGACTGACCCAGAGCACCAAACCTCATTACCGAGACCTGATTAAATTACAAACCTCGTCTCGCTACCAGCTACATCCCTCGAGCAATAATAAATCTTCATACTTGCGAGGTAAAATTTATCAGCGAACAAACAAAAATTACGCCACACATACAGAATAAGCTGGCTGCCTACCGATTCCACGATAAAAATAGATACAAATCTTTCTGCGGTGGAAATATCTATTTTATAGGACGGACGACATCTTGCATTAGTAGCACGAAAACACATAGTTTGTTATATCTCTAAAACGGACTTTTACTCGGAGTACTACATACGTAGCCTATCGCAGGGTTACCCATAACGAAAAGCCTATTATGTGATCATTTATCAAGGTACAAAATGTTGACTTTTCTCCTCCTTTTCAACGAGCCTTTTATTTTTCTAAGCAGATAAAAGAGTAAAGTCTGCGTGAAGTTACGTTATTGTCGTGTAATTTAAAGGTTTCGCCAAATGGTGATTTTCTTTGATCAAAAGAAACGAAAAGAGAAAGCAAAGCCCCGCCGAAAACCCTGCCATCGTGATCAGAGAATATTTCGCTGTAAATTACAGCTTTTATATATAGATGGGCTTTTTATATATTGGAAATTGAGTTAAAAATAATATAAACTTGTGTCAAAGTCTCGTATACCTTCGTAGGTGAGGTACCAGGAAGAGGAAATAGGTAAGATGAGTATTTCATCGATAATAAAAGCTGGTTTTAAATTACAAAATGTCGCCTTATCTATCAATCGTGTTTGTTTAGTCAAGGGTGAAATAAAATGATGTATGGATCCGGAATGAGAATTCTTTTTTCCTCGAATTATATAATAAATATAAAAAGATAGGTAATAGAATCGAAATGTTTCCAATGGGTTTCGTATTAAAAGGGGTACGATGTTTTTCAATGGTTCCTAAATTTTATCTTTTTTCTTTCGAAATCGAGGTTTTTTTCCGATGATTTTCAAAGTGAAATATGCGTGGAAAATGCCCCTTTCGGTGACCACATGGTGTTTTTTAAACTTTAACCTAATGGAAAAGTATGCACGTCCTTGGTAGCCCTTGGTAATGGTATAAAAATTGCATCGTTAAATACGAAAGATAAATTTTAAAATCAGCCAACTTGAAATATATTACAGGTACGACTACGAATCACGTAAGTAAACAGAATTTTCCATTTGGAAAAGAAACCTTTGAATTTTTCTCATCTCATTATTTTTAAATTAATTGCTTTGAGAATTCGAAGCTACCTATCGATAAATTTGGAAACATCGTGATATTTTGTAGCTATGTTCATGAACACCTGCTGCCATCTTCTGTTTTAAATGGCTCGCGTTAAAATATTATTTAATTGCCTATTATAATATTCATGCATGCAAATAGGTTATCAAAATAATTCAAACCCATATTTATTAGATTGTCTATGGAAACCCTTTCGTAGTGGTTATTTTAAGTGTGATGATGTTAAATTACCTATGCCTGTGAAAGTGTTAATTTTTAATTGTTTCGTAATTGTTTTTGTAACAGATCTATGAGATGTCTTTATTCTCGAATTTTTTAAATTTATGATGAGCATTGATGGGTATCATTGGGAAAAATTGTGAAAATTCTCCTTAGAATTTTGAATATTCAAGGGGCAATTTTTCATAACTAGAAAAAAATTCAAACGCGAGGTTTTTGCTTGGAAATCGAATCAAATGTGGAGGTTTTGTTAAAATAATTCTGAATTGCCCAGGAAGCTTTTGAATAACTTTCGAGTGGGGTAGATGAATTTTTGGAGAAAACTTGAAAAAGTACCTACCTTGAGAAAAAATTACATTCTTGGTGAAAATCTAGCTTAGATTTTCAAACTCCCAAAAAAGTTGTTAAAAATCTAAATGTCAATTTGGGTTTGGGTAACTGAAATTTTTACTTACTGCAAAGATTTTAGGACATGTTTTTTCCTAAAATCAAATTGAAGTCTCATTCCATTTGGAAACAGGCACCTGAAGTAATCACATTGGATAAAAAATTGAAAAGTTTTTTTCGTACATTTTTATGGTTCTTAAGGTATCTGTGTGAATGTTCCTGAAAATTGACAGATACTATTATGAAATAATCATCTCCTTTTCGAAATTGGGAAATTTGTAAGCATTTTTCTCATTGATAATTTTTTGTGTTAGGGGGGAGTGCAGGAATAGATCTGAAAAATTATATTTTTACATTCTCAATTTTTTTCCAAATTTCTTATCACATTTCTCAATTTATTCAGTTTTGAATTAACAACTTCTCTCAGTAAAATATCATTTTAAAAAGTTTTTTCAACCGCATTTTCGTATTTTCCCCAAAAAAATGCATTTTTTTCAAACAAATTTTCTTTGCCTTGCTTGAATAATATTTTTTTGAAAAATTACTTCAGAAATCAGACAACAGTTCAAAGACAAAAGTTGCTTTAAAAAATAGGTAACAAAAATATATTTCTGGGAAATGTATGTTTTGGTATCTGAAAATTTGAAGGGAAGGGGGTGAAACAAGAGAAGGCTCAGAAATTTTCAGATCATGTATCAAAGTAAAAATATAAAATGGGGCAAAATAAGTTTTACGAGTTGGCAAAGTATCGAAGTTTTTTTAAAAGGTCACAAAAATATGAAAGAAGGAACTGGTCAAAGGCTTACGGAACTTGCAAAATCAGTGGTTCTTGCTTGTCTACTTTCGAAAATCTCTAATGAAATTATCTACAAGTATCATAATTTTGAGGAATTTCCTGCTCCCATCCTATTTGAAAAATTGATAAAATATACGCTCGAGAGATCAATTTTGAAATGATAAAAATTGTAAATAATCTCACAACCCATGAAATTATCGAACAATGGTATTTCTGGATGGAAAAACAAGAGACAGTCGGAAAGTTTAATGAAATAAAACATTTTAAAACATCTATTGAATACGAATTTTTCAAAAAATCACACAAAAGAAGTGGTCGCGTCTTTTGTATTTCCATTATTTTTTAAAATTTTTTTCTTCCAATAGTAGGTACTCATTGAGTTGAGGAGTAAAATTTGAAAAACATGAAGTTGAAAACTTTTTGAAAACATTCAATGATTTACGAGTTAGAATAGAAACTAATATGATTCCCAACTGTAAAATTTCTTCAATTTTTTCAAATTTCTTCCAATTAGATTTTTTTAAAAAATACAAATTCATATTTTTTGAGATTTCTTCCAATAATTTTAATACCTAATTTTAGAATTTTCCCCAAATTTTTAAAATTTTAAATTGGAAAAAATTCAACTTTGTGTGTTTTAAAATTAAAAGTTTGGAGAACATTCAAGTTGAAAATAATTTTACTATTTTTTTGGACATACCAAAAAATTAATATTTCTTGAAAAAGCTCAAGGTTTGAAAAAATCAATGAAATTCCATTATATTTACAGAAAAAATATTTTCTCAAAAGAAATCCTCTAAGAAAACGACTTTCACTTTTATATTTTGAAAATCCACAAAAAATTAATTAAGCAGCTGATATTTTGGTCAGATGAGTTTTACACCAAGTTCTTTCCAAAAATCGCATCCTCGTTTCGGAGATGACTCCTCAAGTTGTATAGGACTCCTTTTAATAGACATTTTTCTTATTTTTAATGATTTTTTTTTTCAAAATTTCATCAACTTCGTGCATTTTGTTCAAGATTTTGTTTTTTTTACTCACATGCAGTTTTCATTTCCTAAGAATAGGTATTTCCAAAGAATTATTTTCAATTCGTGCCTGGATCCATCGCTCAGAAAAACTGACGCATGCTGATTGTGCAATTTCAGCAGATACCGAAATATTTGCGCATGCCCAGTAAAATCTACCCATTTAAAAATTCCAAGCTGAAATTTAATAACGAGAAACACAAAAAATAAGAATCTAAAATAAGAACGAAAATTCATACAGGCTAAATCGTTATTACCTTTGTGAGTGAATTCGTTTAAGCAAATAACACGACCTTTTGATTACAACGAAACCGTGTTCTTAACAAGAGAAAAAAATTTAACGTTCTTCTTGCTTTGTTTTAGGCTGCTGTAAATTGCAGGTAGATAGTTGGTACACACGAAGAACGATGTAATGTTGGCTTTTATTTCACTTTATTAAACAAATGAGCTTGAAAACGACGTACTCGTGTTCGATTGAAAATTACATTTCGCTGTAAATTTATTTTCTTTTATGTATTCAAATTTCTACGCTGAGTGTATCTGTAGGTAGGTACATGAGCTAGTTACAATAATTTCGATATATTTTATGATCGGTGATAGTTAAGTTCATTTTGGAGTGTTTTATCGTTGTTACACGATAACCTTGACTTTTTCTTTATTCGTTTGTGGAAGCTCTTCGTTCCGAAACATTGTCGAATGTGAGGCACTTTAAAGCAATTTTTCGACTGCTCAAAGGTGCTCTTTAACGACTCAATTTGGAGCCTAAAAAACTACACGGGATTGCTTTGAGTGATAAATTCTTCAAAAGGTGAAAAGTTGATTACAACGAGTGCCATTTGTACGTAGTGAAGATTTTCACAATGAGGTAGCCATTACAACTAGTTTGCCAGAGAAAAAAAAATTAAACTGGCCAGAATTTGGAAAAAAATACAAACGACGAATGATTTAATTCGTTTTAAAAACACGAATAAATTAAATAAATCAGATTAAAAGTATCCCAGCGGTCCCTCGTATGCAAATTAGGAATATTTTAGGAAACATCCAGTTCCTAAAATTAAACTGGTAGGCAAACTATTTTACACTACGTCATAATTACTCTCGAATATAAACTAATTTCTCAATTATTCGGCTTGTTATTTGCTCGAATGAATTTTTTACCCAATTTCGATGGGTTTTATTCCAATTTATTCCTTTCTTACCTTTGCGAAGGAAAGAAATTCGAGAGTTTTTACAGCAGCTTCCACAAACAAGACTGCTTTCCTTGTTTTAATAATAGAATAATACGAATCGCGTTACTTTTGCGAGAAAATTTTTATGAAGTTGTAACCTGCAGATTTAGCCATAAATTAGGTTTTTTTTTCGCAGTCGAAAAAAAAATCTTTTTGATCATTATAACGATGGTATTATTCATACGCGAAAAAAGATGTTCTTGAAATTGACCCGTTTTATTTATTTTAGTTGATGGAAATTCGAGCAGCGCGAAATTTTCACCGTGTAATTTTGTATTTTGTATTTAAATTTTTCCACCGCAAACTACGTTACGCAGACAGAGGCAAACATCCGCCTAATGAATATTTTCATTTACATCTTAACCATTCTCTCTGGTTTGAAAATACACGATGCATAATTGCGTACATGTCTCAAAGGTTTTTTTTTTTTTCGTTTTGTTGAAACATTTTTGTTTTTTAATGAAAAATATGGTCAGTGCTCGTTTTGTTGGGAAAACAACAAACCCAATTTAAAAATCATTTTCTTCTGTAAGCCGTGTCTTGTGGGTTATTCTTGGATGAAAAATTTTATTTCGGATTGAAATGGAATTTTTTTTATTTTGAGGTTTGTAATTTATTTTTATCTGAAACAATTAGATAGGTATTATTTTTTACTCGATGAAAAAATTCCGAAGAGAGGAAAAATTGGTGGAAATTTTCCGAAAAAATTACCGGATTGAGAACGAACTTTGTTGATAGGTAAATATTAATTTTGATTGGCTTGATTTATTCTCAGCACATGAATGAAGTATCATACGATAAGTTTTATCAGTGAGATGACGTGCCCCAAGCCGTGCCCCTTATATTTTGTACTGATGAAGGTTAAGGCTGTTGTATATAAAATGAAAATATTATGGAGGATTGAATTATTTCGTTGCAGTTCGTTGGTACGTTCGTTTGCTTGGTCAGGGTTATTATAGGGTTTCTTAATTGAGAAATTTCATTTGTATACTAAAATGGCAGCCACTGTGATTCGTCCTACTCCAAACAGTTTCATCGATAATGCGAAAAAACAAGCTTTTGTCGAATTTTCTAATGGTCAGAAATGTCCTCTGGTGGCTCTTGGAACCTGGAAGGTATGTGTTTGTATCTGAGTATCTCTGGAATAAATTAGGTGTACATTTACTAAAATAATGTAGAATTATAATTATTAGTGCCTTGAAAATTTTTAAAATGTTTGCTGAATTGAATGTAGTTTCCATTTTTAAATTGAATTTTCAATGCTTGAGTTTTTTTTGGCTGGTATTCGTAAAAATGTATTTTAAAATAGGTACCTATGTTCTAAGAAGTAGGTATCAAAAATTCGATCAGCAGAACCCCCTTTTTTGAAGGATTTTTATGGTGTGTAACTTCCTTTTTAAAATAACATGAATGAAAAAAACAAGTGAAGTATTGAAAAGTATGGAATTTTACGATGATTCCAAAAATTTTGAAACTCAAGTTTTAGTTTCAAATTTTGCGGCTGAAATGTTAAAAATATGTATTTTGTAAAAAAATCTCCTAGATAGGAAGTGAAGTGATGTCAAATATTTCTATCTACCTACCAATTTTTAGAACTAATTTTTCAATTTAAGTTGGAAATTTGCCGAAAAACGGAAGAATAACCTTCAGCAGCTAAAAAAGGCTTGACAGATTTTTTTTTTGACATGCTCTTTCTTCTCACATAATTTACCTACATTTTAGAGATCTAGTTTCAATTTCAAAAGTAGGTAATATCACTACTCAGCAATAAATTTAAATTATTTTTGGCACTTCACTCGAACAGTCAATTTTTTCAGTTGGTTCTAAGAATATTTTCCACAAAATCGCTCGTTTTCAATGCCTGAGCCTCATAAATGGAGATTAAAAGTTGAATTTCAAAATTTTGAAAGTGATACCTACTTGCATTTAGCGAAAAATGTCGATGCTTTTTGATACCTCACTCATTTTTTGTCAAATAAATTTTTAGAAGGAGGAGGGAGAGCATGCATTATAAAAACCTCTGAAAAAATTATTTTGATACTTTCGAGAGCAATTGTAAATCTGAAAAAAAAAAAAAAACTAAAATTGTATGAAAAGTACGAAGGGCGTCTCTTAACAATTGATAATTTATGTATGTAACGTTTTCCAAATTATAGACTGAAAATCGACTCTCATTCTCAGATTCTACTCCTGGACCCAAAATAAACTTGAAATTCTATCTTTACAATATTGCAAACGATGAGTCATTCGGTATTGATACGATTTTTTTTTCAAGTTTCACTAGTTTAGCAGACTCAGTACTCAGTAGGGATCTGAAGTTGAGATTTGGACTCAATATCTTTGAAAACATTATTTATGTACTTATTCTATCTACTATCTACAATGTAAATATATTTCGTACCTGACTAGCATGTACCTCTACCTACTACCTACCTCGTAAGTATGTAGTTTCAAATTTTTTTCAAATCGACAAATGTTATTTCAATAGGTACCTAATTAGATCCAGGGGCCCCCTTGTAGTAGTTGAAAATTTGAATGTCCGTGAAGAGGGCCTTTGGAGTAAAAAAAATGGGGCCCCTTCAGACAAAATTTGGGGGCCCCTTCGGACAAAATTTGGGGGCCCCCTTGAAATTTCTGCCTTACCACTCGGAAAATCTGTGGGCGCCGCTGATTAGATCCCTCCTTAGTCCTTACTTGCCGAAATTTTTGCATCACGTAGGTAATTTTTTGGGGGGTGAGGGGGATTTTTGAAAAAATTGCCAGATTAAACTAGTTTGATTTCTCTGGATCCCGTACAGTCTCTCAATTTTGACCGATTGGCCTCAAAGAATTGAAAATTTCAATGTATACATATTTCACTGGTATCATTCTTTTTTTAGTTGATCTATTTTGCTTTCGGTTCAAATAATCAAGTCGTAAAGACTCAAATCTTTATTTACTATTCTTCGGAGCTCAATAAATAATACGACTTCAAAAATTTAATTAATTAAAATAATATTATTCAAAAAAAAAATATTCGCGAATGTTTTGTATCAAGTTCAACGATAGAAGCCGAATTTTGACGAACATTCGCGAGTCATTATCTGTAATAGAAATTCGAAAGTTTTAGTTTGATTCGTGTTAAATTTTCCAATTTTTGGTTCATTTTTCGAACTTTGATATTATTTTTTGTACCCTAATAATTTTATGAAGTATAGCTTTCGAGTTTTTCGATAAAAACATTGACTCAGCTGTTACAAAACTCAGTTTGCAATATTCAAACACTCGATTGCGATTATCAAACAACTGTTATCAAAGCTACTCTTATGTGTTTTTTCCCTTGTTGGATAAATTTAAATTTATTGATTTCTAATTCGTAATAATTAACGATCGCCATGGATAAATGTTTAATTGCTCCTGCCTTGTATTCGTGCAAAAGGGTTAAATTCGACTACGGGTAGAAGTGGACTTTGGTTGTTATCAAACAGCTATAAGCTACTTGATAAAGGTCCTTTGATAGTATTACAAATAACATGAAAAGTAAGTGTTCTAGGAATATTTCCATCTTACATATTTGATACTTCCATCTGCCAAAATATTTCCATTTTTCTACCAATCAATAAATACCAATCACAAATTATGTTCTATTTCCACAGTCTGAACCAGAAAAAGTAACAGACGCTGTAAAACACGCCATAGATATCGGTTACCGGCATATCGATTGTGCTCACGTTTACGAAAATGAAAAAGAAGTCGGTATAGCTCTCAATGCGAAGCTGAGCGAAGGCAAGATTAAGAGAGAAGATTTATTCATCACTGGAAAGGTACAGCTGTCTAACTCATATCGAAATGAGTCATATGTATTATCTTACATTAAGTATTCATCTTTTGATTTCAGTTATGGAACAATTTCCACAGAGCAGATATGGTCGAACCGGCGTGTCGAACGTCGCTGAAGGACTTACAAGTAGATTACTTGGACTTATACTTGATTCATTGGCCAATGGCTTACCAGGTTAATATTTTATTTTATTCAAAATATTCTATTCAGGAATCTTCGATCTAATCGTAAATATCTTCTCTAGGACGGATATGATCTATTCCCAAAAGATGAAAATGATAAAATACTATACAGCAATGCTTCTCACGAAGAGACTTGGAAAGCTATGGAAAAACTCGTCGAGAAAGGTTTGGTCAAATCAATCGGTGTATCGAACTTCAATAGTAAACAAATCGAAAGTATTCTGAGTTATTGTAAAATTCGTCCAGTCGTTAATCAGGTATTTTTTTTTTACAGTTCTATCCTTTGATTTATCATCACCAGATTTGTAATCTTTCGATTGTTCTATTTTAGGTCGAGTGCCATCCCTACCTGAATCAGAAAAAATTACGTCAATTTTTACACCAAAATAAAATGGTATTGACAGCTTACAGTCCGTTAGGATCAGCTGACAGACCGTGGGCTGTAGAAGAAGATCCTGTCGTATTAGATGATCCAAAATTAAACGAGATTGCCAAAAAATATAACGTCAGCGTTGCTCAGATTTGTATTCGATACCAAGTATGTTCAATTTTCATGTATTCTGAATACTTTTCGTGATCTTTTTAAATTAATTATTGTATTTTTATAGATGCAAAGAGGAAATATCGTACTTCCTAAATCTGTAACAAAATCTCGTATCGAGTCTAATTTCAACGTGTTCAGTTTTCATATTAACGATAAGGATTTTCAGGAAATTGACAATTTGAACAAAGTGTTTCGTTTCTGCGATCATATTTGGTAAATAATTGAATTATTTAATTTTGTTTACTTTTCTGAACAATTTTTATTTATTTTTTGACTGTTTTCTCTTCGCAGGACCAGTGATCACAAAGATTATCCGTTCAGTATCGAATTCTAACTTACATCTTTTATGCTACCTACGAGAGTTTTAGAAGATCGAGGTCATTGGTGCATCGTACGAAGAACATTATTTTTATGTTATATAATTCTTAATTACTTATCAGGCATTTATACTTTCAATCATGATATCATATCGTATATTACTGTATCGTTTTTTTCTTTCCAAACCCGAAAATTCTCGTCATACCTTAATTGGCTAAAATCATTCTTTTACTCGTTATTATTATCGTAGTTGTGATAAGTAATTTGAATAATATAGATAAGATTAAGTAAAAATATCTGTTGGAAATAATCTGGATATTTTTTTGAAGTCTCTAATCTTCTGGTATTTTTGAAACTGATTTTTCACTATTTTTAATTTCAAATCGAATTCGAATTTTTCCCATCCATTGCGGAAAATTTTGCAAATGATGTAATCAGTGAGGAATTTTTTCGAGCTTATCAACTTTCAATTGCCCTTTCATTTCTCAGAATAATTTCAATTTTTTAATATTGCAAATATTGTAAGTTGTTTATCGCGTGATTTATTACCAAGCAGGTACTTCATATGATTTTATCCCGTATCGTTATACAATGAGTGTTATCTAAGGCGAGGCTTGTAATTTAATAGTTGAATGTTTTCCCACAATAATAATTTCGGTTCGGTAATCTACCTGTCCTCTAGATAAACAGTTGCACGTTTCCATAAAAATCCCATTCGTGTTCTTTTTAATGATTGGCAGAGGTATGACGATAATTTAATGTACCCTCTTTGATAAGTGTTTTTCCATCACGAGAGTAAGTAAAGATACCGACGAAACACGTTCACAATGGTAAAAAAATATCTATTCGAGTAAATTATCAATAATTACGTAATAAACTTAATCTTAAAAATGTTCACAGCGATGAAGAAGAAAATTGATGATTGAGTTGTTGCTGATGTTGATTCTTCTGTCCCCTATTTCTGCCTCGATTTTTACGACGGGACGATCTAGAATGTCGATCGATATTCGAAGCGTTATATTCTTCAGATTTCGAACCATTCTCTAATCTGTATAGATAACAAAGTTGAATTTTAATTGGGTTATTCGTCATTTCATGTCAACTCGGCTACTTTTTTGAACTTAAAGGGACTTGAATTTTATTAGAATTTTTTTTCACCAAGTTCTATCTTAGGGATTGAAAAACGAAAATCATTACTTTGGTTTCATTTCCCTGGGCGGGGGAAGGGACGACTACGGAGGGCTGCGCCGTTTTTTGCTACTACAATTTTTCGAAAAAAAAAAAAACTCAACTTCGATGTCTTAACTGGAGGTGAAAAAACAAGTGCTCTCTTCGGAGCCTTCAAAAGAGCTCGAACCAAAACCATTGTGGCGATTACCAACACGAGTGATGGAAAATTATCGAAGTTTCGAAAAATGGTTGAGCGTTGAATTCGCATGGAATTTTCCATGAGAACTTTTCTTTAAATAAATTGAATGACATTTGAATATTGTGGAATCTTACGTTGACAATTTTTCGTGTTTTGATCCAGTAGGAGTTTCTTTGTTGTTTGGCGTGGCAGTGTTAAATTTAGATTGCCACTGTTTGATTTCGTTTTCGTGGTGTTCTTTCATTTCCAAAATTGCCTGATTATGTTCAGCTTCCCTTTTCCTGAAAGAAATAATCGCTTGAATGTAAGTAAAACGAGATGATAAACATCAAAAAGGAGGGTTTTTCAGTTGCTTCAGTCTCCCTTAATAAATGTTGAGAATAAAATGTGGGGTGTTTTTCTTTCTTTTTTTTTTTTTTGCAAAATAAAGCCAAGCCGAAACGAGGAGGTTCAACAATAAAGATTTTTCGTTTACTTTAATAACGCGTCCGCTTCTTTTGATAAATTATCATACGTTGAAATTTTTTCTTGTAGGTCTGAAATGGTGTGATGAAGTGAGTCGACATTTTCCTGCAGTTCTGTTTCGTTTTGATTCTTATGACTAACTTCTTCTTTAAGTTGATTGATTATGGTTTGAAGCTGCGAACAAAGGGTGATTATGAAAATGGGCCTAAAGAACAGACGATTAAGTTGATTAGGCATTTATTAGTTTATAATACCTCGTCTTCTTTGCTTTTTTCAGCCTTTAGTTCTTCGTTGAGTTGATTTTGTAAGGTGTACATTTCAGAGGTGTATTTTTCTTTGAGCTCTTCTATCGCTGCTTCTTTTTCTTCTATCAGTCTTTCGTATTGTTGTTCTAAATCAAGATATACTTGATTAATATTAAATTTTGGAGGATTATTTGGAAGTATTATGATAAATTATGCGGAATTTGTAATAGATACCCAATTGCAACATATATTTCTTGCCTAAAGCTTCGAGTTGATCTTCAGATTCACGTTGTAATTGTTCTTTTACCAGTTCTAATGTTGCCCTGGTTGAAGATATTTGCTGAGACCAGTTTTGCTCGTTTTGTTGAATTTTTTTCTCACAAGATTCTCGTAATGATTCTGAAAAGAAGAAAAATTACTTATAGTTTTGAAAATTTCTCCAATTTTAAGAAAACAGTTCAAATTTTCAAAAATGTACAATTTTTTAGGAAAGTCTCCAATTTTTGAAAAATTGTCACAAGTTTTGGAAATCCTCCACAATTTTGAGAATACAATTCAATCTCTTTAAAAAAATACAATTTTAAGAGAATTATTCAATTCTTAGAAAATTTTCCTATTTTTGAAAAATTGTCACAAGTTTTGGAAAAATGGTCTAGTTTTTAGAAAATCGCTCAAATACCCTGTCTTTGAAGTTTTTGAATGCTAAATACAAATTCATTTCTAAATAAAGCATACTTTTTTTAATTTTGATATTTTGAAGCTCTATATCAATTTTTGGGTAATTTTCGAAGCAAAAATTCTTGGAGACTTTTCCCGTACCTACTTAACTGAATTGAAAATAATGAAATCCATTTACCTATTTCTTGTTCATGTTGTTCTTGTTTCTTTTCGAGTTGTTCTTGATACGAGAGATCCATTTTATCTAATTTTCTTCTTAATTCTAACATATCACGATCGGAATTGGTTTGTAGTCTGAGTAACTCTTTTCTATAGGAATCCTCTTTATTGGATAATTTTACTTCCAATTCGTCCAACTGAAATAATTTTTTGAAAAGGATTGAAAATTAAAAGCTACAGGAATAGGTGGTGCTCGTAGGTAGTCTTACTTGTTTTTTACTATCGACCAATTTCTTTTCCCAAATTTGGCTATTTTCTTGTAATTGTTTTTCAGTTTTAATTTTAGTTTCTTCGATTAAATTACGTTTCTCTTCTTTGTGAGCTCGTTCCATTTCTAATTTCAGTCTTGTGGTTTCTCGGCGAACTTTGTCTTCCCACTAAGCGTAGATTTATTTAATTACTAAGGTGAAATTATTACTCGTTTCAAAAGTTTCATTTCAAATATACCTCGGAATTAATTTCGTTCTTTTGTTGCTCTAATTTGAAAGAATGTTTTCTATCCTTTTCTGCGATCTCTCTGCTGTGGATTCCCTACGAAAGAGGAAAAAAACGGAAAATTAATTTCGTCGAATATTTTTGTCATAAAAGCATCGTCCGACTAAGCATTTTACCTGAACGGTAGCCAAATGTGTTCTTTCTTTTTCCAATGTGGACCGTAATCGTTCAATTTCTTCGTTTAATATACGTTCGTTGGATTGTAACTGTTCGGTGGCTCTTGTAGCCATTCTTAATGAACGCTGTTGTTCGTGAGTTAGTCCTCGTAATTGAGTAACCTCAGCCTCGTATGTTTTTATTTTTTCTAGCTGGAATCCAAGTTATAGAAATTAATAAAGCAGCAGACTGCATTAACAACTACGATGACATTAACTTACTTCGTTTATTTGTTTTTTTAGCTCATTTATTTCGTCTTCTAATTGTTTCCTGACTTCTTTGATTTTATCTTCGTTACTTTTATCTTTATCTTCTAATTTCTTCTTGCATGCTGATTCTACCTCGCGTAATTTCCATTCGAAATCGTTTAAAAGCTGTTGTTCGCGGTCACTATTCACCGTTCGTAATTTCTCGTATTCTTCTTCGAATCGAGCTTGTATTTTTTGTTTTTGTTTCAAAGTATCGTCTAAAGCCTGCGGGGTTGTTAAGTAATTAGTAAAGAAAATGGAAAAAAGAAACACAATACGGTAATTTATGAAGGAGGGTAGCTGTGTACTACCGGTACACCTAATGAATTATACCCACCATTTGTAAAGTTTTAATTTTTTCATTTTTTTCGCTCTCTAATTCCATTAACTTATTTAATAATTCTTCTTTTTCTTTCTTCGCGTTTTCCAATTCGGTTTGTAATTCTAATATTTTTAATTTTAGCATTTCTACTTCGTGTTGCAAAGCGGTAACTTTTTTGAAATCATTTTCATATTCTGGAACCGAAAAATCAAGTTAAGGTAAAGGTCTGTTTTGTTTTTGGAAAGTATTGTCTTTTTCGTAGGTACCTACCTAATTTCTTGAGTAGTTCTTCATTGAGCTCGGAGTTCTTAGCTTTGTATTTATTTAAATCTTCTTCCACTTTGAGTAGTTTTTTTCTAACACAATCAGCTTCCGTTTGAAACGATGCCAGTTCTGCGTGAAGTCCTGTGAAACAACGTAACGATATTATTTATCTGTAAATACGTACGATTGATTGAAAAACTCAGATAAATTATACACAGAATTCTAAACTGATACGCTGATCAGAGAAATAACGCTGTTTTGACGTACTGTTCTGTACCATGCTAAGTGGATTATAGACGTAATCATTTTCTAAAATAGAATCGTTGCGAAGGCCGACTCGGTTTTTATGGTTGAAAAACGAAAGCGCCAGATGATAGTATAATAACTGTTATAATTATCTTCGCGACATTTATTTAAATCTCAATAAATTGTATACGTTTCGAGGCAGCGTAACAAATTTATAGTTGTGAGAAATGTTTTCTTATAATGAATAAGTTGAGAAGTGTACGCCGAGTTGGTGGAATTAGCGAAGTGATAAAACGCTTGGGAATTAATTTTCAAATCTTTCGCTGTGCTTTTTTACGAGTATCATTATTGAATTATGAATTTCGGCTAAGAAATATAAATTTTAAAGAGTACTTACGATCCATGCCCCAAGTTTTATTCATGATATCTCGCTGCAGATCGTTGATTTTTCCTCGCAGTTGCATATTCTCTGTATCTTTGGATTCGACTTCGCATTTTAATATCTTTATTTGGTCTTGGAATTTTGATTCTTGATGTACAATGTTCCTCCTGAATAAAAAAATATGCTTTTAATATAATGATATATTTTATCAGTTTAGAAGTTTAGGTGATAAAATTTTATTAAAAATAAAAAAGTTTGATTAGAAAATTTTTTTATTGCTTATTTTGTTCAACACTGTTTTGGTGTTTTTGAATTGTGAATTTAACGTTCATTACAGGGTAACACTGATTTAAATTTTTTTTACTTTTCCTCCATTTTTTCTATGATTTTGATTTTTTCGTTGTTGTTTGAAGTTTGAGGTTTTACGCAATTGTTTTTTATTTTAATTTTACGAATAATTAATTATCGAAATTCAATTACATATAATATGTGCCCGATTATCGTACAACCGTTTCCAGACGTATTACTAAGGTTTTCACATTGATACTTTGTAGGACAAATTGCATAAAAAATCGTAGAGACGCAACACCACCTATAGTACAAGGCCTCGGCGCTGATTTGTGACGTCACGATAGGAAGGCATAAAATTACATTGGTTTAAATGGGAGAATACAGGTTTTTCATTTTTAACTCAATACAAAGGGGAGTTTTCGTATTTTTTTACATCGTATCTAATGTAAAATTCAACGAGCTTTCCAATGGTGTAATTGTTTTTGGATTTCGAGCGATAATTTTCTTTTAAATTGAGATAAACTAAAAAAAAAAGTGGAAGTGTCGATGATTTATTGAAAAATGAAGAAGAAAAATTGCTTATGAAAAAAAAACTAATATACCATTAGAAAGAGCATGAAAAATGCTACATTTTGTCCATTGAGTGTATTTTTCCAAGTGTTATACTTTTTGAGTTACGCCTTCCCAAAAGTTTGAGTTGAAATATTTCAAAAAGTATAACACTTGGAGAAATACACTCAATGGACAAAATGTAGCATTTTTCATGCTCTTTCTAATGGTATATTAGTTTTTATTTCATAAGCAATTTTTCTTCTTCATTTTTCAATAAATCATCGACACTTCCACTTTTTTTTTTAGTTTATCTCAATTTAAAAGAAAACTATCGCTCGAAATCCAAAAACAATTACACCATTGGAAAGCTCGTTGAATTTTACATTAGATACGATGTAAAAAAATACGAAAACTCCCCTTTGTATTGAGTTAAAAATGAAAAACCTGTATTCTCCCATTTAAACCAATGTAATTTTCTGCCTTCCCTATGTGACGTCAGAGCCCGTTTTGATAACAGCGCCGAGGCCTTGTACTATAGGTGGTGTTGAGAGACGAGATCGAATGCCCGAATAAGACGTAAGTGCATTTTATATACAGCAATCAATTCATAGAATCTATTTTAGCACGCCTTACTTGTCATTAGTTTCAGTGTAACTATTCAGATCGTTCAAATCCATATCGCTGGCGTCGGAAAATGATTCATCGACTTCTGTAATGTCGTACAAAATAGACGGATAAGATCGCTCGTAACAAGGGTAGTTATTATCCATTTCTTCGCCACTTTCGCTTTCATTCTCGCTATCGGAGCTTTCAGTGATCATTATATCAGGTATTTGTCTGCGAGATTTTTTCCTATTGAAAAAATCCTCCACGTGTTGAGGTAATTGTTGAATTTCTTGTCTAATGTTCCAGTCAACGGCGTCCTTTGTATGATTCACGCACGCTGCAGGTAGTCTTTGTTCGTTATCGTTTTGTTCGGTGGCTTCGAAGTATTCGTCATCATTTGTGTCAATTCTCAACGTGCTCGGTTCGTCGTCTGCTTGAGTTATCAGTTCATCCATAAGTTGAAGATCATTTTCAATGGTAAGTGTTTCGGTGTCGTTATGAAGATTAGATTGTGTTTGTTTTTGTTCAACAGTGGTAGCGTTCTCCGGCGGCGGTGAATTCGGCTTGATTGATGAAAAAAAACGTTCCCGAGGCGAAATAATTTTTAATTCTTGATTTCGCGTATCTTGGTTGCTCGGTGAACTTGGAGCTGTATCAAAACCATCTTCATGATAATTCGTATCATCTTGCGAAGTTTCGTTAGAATTATGTCTTTGTCTCGAGTATTTATCTTGCGACAATTTCGTCTCCGCGAATTCTGCTTCATTGGTCGTTAAACCGTGTGACATCGAATTTGGCCAATTTGGTAGATTTCCAGATAGCGAATTTTTGTTTACGTTTTCTTCGTTAGGTGGTATTTTTTCAACCGAGTATGTATCATGTTTGTTATTCCTACATTCATTATCATTGTTTATTGTCGTAGATTCGGTGATCGTTTTCGTATCGTGACATTTCGATGATTCCGAATCAATAGACTTGATATTTTCTTTGGGCTCGACGATGTTTATATTCTGTAAATCGTTCCTGTGTTTCTTTTCAACATCTTGTTCTAACGATTGTACTATTTCCTGCTTTACGAGCTTCAAATTAGTTTTCTCCAAGTCGCTGTCGTTTTTACTATTTTCTGGCGTCGTACCACCGTCATTTTGTCTTAATACTCGTAAATCAGTTTCTAGCATTTTGTTTATATCGTCGCAAGCATTACGGTACGACCATCTGGTCGAATCTGTTGTTTCCTCTTTATACTTTTCGTAGGTATTTGGCCAATCGTTCCTGCTCGTATTTCCGGCCGAGCTCGACTCGCCAATTACCGCCGGCTTTTTCGATTCGGTGGTACCCATGATGATGGAATTTTGCGTAGTGTTTTGCCCACTCCTCGCTGGCCTTTCTGGTTCTTTAGCTGGTTGAACGATTCTAGAAAAATCAATTTCGAATTTGTCGACCGGTACACATTGGATTTCGTTTAGTGAACTTTTCGATTTGGATTTTTTGCTGGTCGATTTTCCGTTGTCGTTGTTTTTCTTACTTTGACGGCGGAAAAAACCGAACATTTTGGTCGTGTCAACATTGAGATCGAGAGCTGGATTAGGATTGGTGTCGCCGATGCGAGATTTTCTAAAGGCAATGAATAAGTTTAGTATTTTGTTTTTTTCAGGGGTCGCAGGTATCCGACGAGATGGCTGTGATGGAATTATTTCCAAGAAGTTTATGATTGAGATATATGTGAATTGGATATCGAAAATATCGAAATGAAATTGATTCGATTGTTTGACGAATTGAAAATTTTGTGTAAGTAGTAAGTACCTCCATGGTGAAATTTCATTATTAGATTATGAAGCTTTTCCTATCGATTTCTATAACGAATTTCCATTTTTTTTTTGAAAAAAAAATTAAGAGCTCCCACCTCTGTCCTCCCTGCATCCTATACCTATACATTTTAGTAGTCCTCTCATATGCCATCTGTTATTGGAGAATTTGAGAAGAGAAAGAGGTGAGGAATTGGAAATTTTATGATGAAATTGAACTTCTTTCGGAATTATATTTTATGATCAGTTTTGTATTTAATTCGGCTTGCATTTTTTGGCCATTTCCGATTTCTAGATTTTTTTTGAAAAAATTTACTGCTCAAAATTATATTTTATGATGAATTTTATATTCAATTTAATTTTCTTTTTTGTGTTTGAATTGCATTTTTGGTAATTTTTCTTTTTTTAAAAAATTTTTTGATGAAATTGAACGCTTGAAAATTGATTGCATGGTCAATTTTGGATGTATTCATTCATTTTTAAAATTTTTTTGCATTTGGTTCACATTTTTGATGATTTTTGAAATTTTTAAAAATAAATTGACTATTCAAAATCAGATTTTATAAACATGAGTTTCGTATTTAGTTCAGTTTTCTATTTTGTATTTGGTTAAAACTTTTTGACAATTTCTTTCGTTTTTGAATCAAATTGAATTTTTCTCAAAATCAAATTAATTTTGTAAATATTTAATTCATTTTTCGAAATTCTTTTTCACTCATTTTGGCAATTTTCTGAAGGAATCATCAGTATGGATGATTCATCAGTTTTATTCAAGTGACTTACGACTTCTAATTAGGTCACCATTCCACATTTATCAATTTTACCTGCCACTGTCCAATTTAAAATGTATCTTTCCTACCAATTTATTTCTTATCTTTTGAATCGTTCAAGCGAACATTTAACGATGAATGATGCCATTTAAAAGAAACGATTCTCATCCGAGCCATCTCTTCGTGAACCGAATTATTCTTCACCGCGAGTTCACGATAAGCTTATGCTAATTTCCGTCAAAATAAACTTTGGTAAAAGAACACTTACACGTTTGAACGACATCACCGAACTTTTCTGTACCCTTTTTGTTGAAAACTTTTCGCGCAAACCGAAACCTTTTTCAGACGAGTCGAACAATTGTGCAATCAGAAAAGCCGCATAGACCGCATATAAAGGTAAAAATATCTAATAAAAAAGTGACACTCGAGTCTAGAGAATAAGTTAACGGATGTTGTAGTCGTCGGACACTGACGCACACGTTCGTTTGAAATTTTGAATGTGCCAACATAACTTCTGCTCTTACGTGCATAGATATCGTCTAAAAATACGCTCGAGTTTTTTCTCATTTTCCCATACTGATTGCTATTGTGTTGCGGACTATCGCATGAGCAATTTATTGTCCCTCGGTTCAGTGTTACCATTAAAATTTCTTTTGTTTGGTGGCATTTTTTTCAGTTTAATGAAAAGAAAAAAATTATTTTTGTTTGTTTACCATTTCGCATGATCTGATGGAAGGTTAAGAGTAGAGAGCAACGAACGAGGCGTGAAATTTTGGCAAAGTATGGGGTATAATGTGCCGATTAAGTGGTTGTGTTGCGGCGAAGGTGGTTTAGGAGTATTTTTATGGGCGTTGCGATGTCAAATGCTGGACTTATGTGACATTTATGGTGGAAAAAATTGGTGTATTTGTTGATTAGTTAGAGAAATGAATTGAGTTGATGATGATGGGTGGTGAAGATGGAATTTGATGGAATTTTGAAAGGGATTGAGAAATGAGCGATGCCTTCATTTGTACGAAGTATGCAATTTTTCCAACTGCGATGTTAGTGAAGATACAGTATTGATATTTCTGATTTCAGTTTCTATTTTTTGAATAATTTTTCAGAAAATTGATCAAATGGTGAGAAAGTGTTGAATTTTTTGTATCAATTTTTTCCATATTTTCTGGATTTTTAAAATTTTTCCCATCTTAAATGAATTTTTGTTCTTTTTTCTGGTTAAATGGTACCACTGCTCACTTTTCATTCATCATTTAAACAACTGAGTTACTTGTTCGTAAATCGTAATTTAGAAATCACTCGACACCATAAATTTAAAACTAAATCTGATGACGAATGAGAATAAAATGAATACATAATATTGAGTAAATAGGTATTCAATCCTTCACCTTGTCTTATGTATTTGAAAATCGTTCACATGCAATCGCTTTTGTAACTATTTTTAACTCGAGCCACCTTGTATTCTCGCCAAATTAGACGTGTTTATAACTACAGATTGAAAAATGCATTTTAAAATACGATTTTAATCAGTTTTGTAACAACGTTGGTACGTAGACGTATTTCATAGAATCGGCTATTGATTCAGTGTTCTAATTTTACGTTATTTTAGTACGATCACGAGGCCGGTAATTGCTTCTTTTTTAATGAGATTGACGTTGAGTTCGTTGTGCTGATTGAAAAGGGTGATTTGCGATGATTATAGACTGTGTGAGCTTTGATATGGAAAGTACCCTTAGTGCCAAAATTTTGTTTTATATTGATTTTGGATTTTTCAAAAAAGGTAGAATTGGGCGGGAAAGGCCTCAGTTCAAGAATCAGCTTTTGACGCTGAAGTATAGGGTGATAATTTCACAAGTTGAAGTACGAGCTCAATGTCAATTTTTAGCTTCAATCAAGATTTTGTTTTTAAAAATTATTATTTCAAAATTTTTTATTTTCATCGTTCGTAAATGATTCAGCCACGTCGTTTAAAGAAAGCATTCATGGAATGATGAAAAATCATGATGGAGTCTGAAATATACTCATCTGTGTGTCAATCTCAATATTATTGATTTTAATTGCAAATAAGCCATAAGGTGCCTGCATATTTTAGTATCATATTTAAAAAAAAAAAGCTATAGAATTTCTATAATTTTACTTCAAGGTAGAAATCATTTTTTCAACATTTCTTTCTTCCTTAATTTTTTTAATCGATGGATAAAAAAGAATGAATTCATGTTAGACTTTAAAGTAAGAATTACAATGTAAAAATGGTCAGAAAAATCCCGAAAAAACAGAAAAAAATTTTACAGATCAAGTCAATATTTTTTTCTAATTATTGAAATGACATTTTATTCGCTCACGAAAGACTGAAATAGCATTTTTTTAATGTAAATATCGTGCTAAGATGATCAAAAGATCAACAAAATATTTTTTTCGTGCGGTTTTGAGAAAGTGATGGTCTTAAAAAAATTGAACGAAAAATGAAACCGTTTTTTTTTAGTGAATATTTTGAGTATTTAAAATTGAGCAAACAATTCGAAAACTTCAAATTTTTCTGCGGGTACCTATTTTGATTACCTAACAAATTTTTATGCGTTCCGATGAATAAATGTCTAATTTTCAAGTATTTATATTCGAATTTCAAAATAGGTATTGAGAAAAATTAATCCGTTCCAGAATAAATTTGAAGTTGAAAAGTTACTTCTAAGGACATTCTCTTATTTTATGAAATTTTTGAGAAACATGTAGAACAATGATTCCCCCTTCAATCGGTATACTAATTTTTTGAAATCATTTTGAGAAAGAAAAACCGTCTTGCTTTTTGTAAATTTTAGTTTTAACACCAAACAGGGTGGGGAAAAGAGGGCTATGAAAACACGAATTCATTTCGAATTTTTGTTCAAAATTTCGATTTGAAATTCTGCGAAAAGAGCATCACATGGAAATTTCAAGAATTTTAGAAACATTTGAAGCACTTTGATGTAGTCAATATCTTGAGAGGTTCTACAATTTTCTAAGTTATGCTTAATAATAAAAAAATCATGGAAAGTTATCCATTTAATGGTTTAAAAATCTCGAATTTTTTATTGAAAATTTTCTCCCTACAATTTTTAAGAATTATTTTCCAATTAAACATTAAATCTTTTATTAAAAATTTGAAAAGATCTACAAATCATCAAAATTACTTTGAATTTTACCCAAGTTTTAAAGAAAGATTGAAAATGGGAAGTGTTTTCTCTCAAGTCCCGCTTAAAATTCTGAAAATTCTTATCGAAGTTCAATTTTATTTTCTTGAACAATGAAATTTAAAAACATTTTTTTGCCTGTTATAAATATGTACTTACTGATTTGAAGTAGGTTACTAATATTTTAATGTGTGAGCAGATCAGTCTCGGGGAAAATTTTCACGATCTGAGCAGATCTGGCTTGGTATGATTGGAAACTGAACAGATCAGTCAATTTCTGTGAAATTCGGGTTTTTTAAATCAGTGTAATAAATTTTACTAAAAATCAAATAGTTTTCAGAAAAATACATTTTGTAAAAATTCTATTCAAAAAAACAAAATTTCACCAACTTTGACTGATTCAGATTCAGAGAGTAAATATTAACCCAGATCTGTTGACTTGTGTCTGAGAATCATTCTGCTAGCAAATCAGTGATTTATAAACGAGTCGTGATTGGTTTTTTTAAATAATGATCATTTTCATATGCGAGCAATTTGACAAAATTATTCATTTATGAGCGATTTCATCAATTCAATCGTATCTTCAGTTCTTTAATACTTATCTACTTGAGTAATAAATTCAATTTTTAAAAATCGTTTGTACGAAAGTCATTAGTTTTATTTCGTAAAAATGTTATCAAGATCTGATTTCAATTTCGTTTGCAAAACAAATCATTCAATGGAAGGTCACTTTCGGACTTTTTGGTGCCTGTTTTATGAACCTTTTGGTGATTTTTTCCAATCTGTATTTATCTGGAATTGAATAAAATAAAAGAGAGGATCCGAAAGGCAGCTCATCCTAAACTATAAAATCTCTAATCAAAAATCCTGATGAAAATTGCCGTCTTTGAATGTACATTAGGATAGGAGGGTTGAAATTGGAAATTTCCACTTCTAAGTAAATGAAGTTTTAAAATTTTCCTGGCGAAATACAAACACCAATTGTGTGGAACGAAATGCAGTTAGCTGGAGGATTCAGTTTCGCTAATTTTTCGACGACAAAATCGTCAGTTTAAAATTGAAAAAATTGAAAAATAATGATTTCTTTTTTGGAAAATTTTACCTTATGATTAAAAATTTTTCATTTTCAAGTGTATTCTTCTCAGCGAAATTAGATTTTTTTTTTTGTAAATTAATCGGTTTCCAAACAAATTACCTAATTTTATTTCTGTCGTTCGCAAACGACTTGAATGAATCAATCTATCAAAATTCCCGTTCTGTGTTTGCAGAATGATTCGAATAAGTAACTTATTTTCGAACAGTTTGGATTTTTCAAAAAGTCAAGAGATGTTCATTATTTGCGTCAAAATAAAACATTCTTCTGACTCACTAATTGGTAAAATCAATGTTGCCAAATCGTTTAGTACCAAATTAGTTTCCCCTCTTTTTTTGAATTCTCTGGATTTATCGTATGAATTGCGAAATATTCTATGATAAAATGAGTCTTATGCCAAAAAAAAGTCGTTTCATGAGGGAAGTGATGCGTATGAAGAGAAAAAGAGACTTCGTACAAATCGTTGAACTTTCTACCATTCTTGATTTAATATCCAAGTATCAAAAAATATAAAATGAATAAGTAGAATTTAAAGCGAAAATCTCGGATCACAATTTTTACATTTTTTATCGTGAAGAAATGAATGGAGTTTTGAGGCAAAAAATTTGAATTTTCATTCACGTAGCTAATATGGTTTCAAGTTCTTTTTGTGTCTTTTTTATGGGTTAAGAAAAGCTCCTTCAATTTGTCCTTTTTATTTTTATACTTAATACATATAAATAAAAAAAATATCATTTTCTTTTGTTTACGACTTTTTGAAATTTTAATAACGTGACATTTTATTACAATTTTATGCGAGTCCTTTGCTTCTCACAAGTTATTCCATTGAAGGACACATTTATGCATAGACATTAGACCAACTTATTACTCAACGTATTCAAATTTCATTCATACTTTTGCCGGTCGTTATCTTGGACTTGGAGTAAAATTGACCTACACACAAAATCATAATGTACCGTGCTTCGCGAACGAATAAAAATTCCAACGCAAGACCAAAGCGTCATGCCAAAAAATTTCGCATCGAGCTATTAAAATTCGTAATTACGACGCGCGCTCTAAGTATTATATTACCACACATTTGAATTTCATAAGGATTTGTTACGGATTTAGGCATCCATTGAGAGGATGATTTTGTACCATTGATGATTTTTTTTTTTCAATTCATATTTCGTAGATTTTTTTCAAGCGAAATATTCAAACTATAAATTTTGCTTGAAGAAAGTAATCTTAGATCACATTTCGAATTTGTGACTGCGATTTCAAAATATTTCATAAATTACGCCCAAAAGTTGTGAAACAGTTGAAAAAATTTTTTAAATTTTTGTAAATAAAAACCTACCAGTATCCGAATAGATTTTGTAAAGCTGTAGCTTGGTCTTCATCGTTGTTGGCAGACATATAACCGAAATGTAACTTCTCAAGGTAAAAAATAAATAAATGTTCGCGAAACTGCAACTTAAGCCTCGTAATATTCGCGACTAGGTAAATTTTTGTGTTTTTTTTCACGTTCACAAGCACCGAACACGTTATCTAATACTAAAAGAGAAAAATGGAACAATAGGACAGGCGTTCGGTTCGAACCTAATTTTAATTAAGTATTGGCTTCCGGCCAGCTCAAACGTAAACGCGTGTCGATTCATCAATTTCTCATTTGCCTCCTCGAAATACATATGCGGAGTCGGTCGCATACGCGCAGAGGTGTATTTTTGAATACACCAAGAGATGTATTTACGTATCGGTAGGTTTTTTTTTAAAACGTATTCATCGGAATTATGCGGGGGCCTGGGTGATTTCTTCTCTTCTGTGATGTCAGGAAGTACGAGGGGTGAAATTTTAATCCAAGTGCGTCAAAGCAGTGTGTGGAGTAGAGAAGTGAGTCAAAATGTGGTGATTTTTTTCTAGCCCAAAAAAAAAAAGATGATCGAGAGTAATGAATAAAAAAGACCGTTCGTAGGCTTTTAATTTTATTTATACGTATTTACATCGTATATTTCAGGCCTTTAGTCTAAAAATGATTCATCGTACCCGGCCACGTTGAGAAATTCTTCCATTTCGCAGCAGTAAATGTATCCTTTGGAGATATCCTCGTTAAATTTGGGCAGCCATTTAATTTTATGACAAATGTTTTCGCAGATGATGTAGTCTGGTGGGATAGTTTTCAGGTATGGGTTGTTCACGCCGAGGATAACGTCTCCTTCTCGGCGATCCATGTCGTAGACTATTTTCCAAAAAAGTTTGGGAACTTTGAGCAACGGATTTTTGTTTTCGTCTTCGTAAAGGTAGAGTTCTTGTTCAATATTATTTACGTCTGGTAAAGTGGCCACTCCGTAGGTTCCAGTTATCACTCGGTATCTGAAATTTTAAAAGAAGTTGTGTACAATTTGAGTGAGTTTGGCGAGAAAATGCGATATTTTACGTTCGACGATTATGAAAAGTATAGTGGAAATATCTGAAAATGATGTGAAAATCATTGAAAGACGAATGACGTTGTTAGTGTTTATTGTTCTCATGGTGCAGTTCAAGCTGTAGCCGAGGCATACGTGAAGAAATTGAAGAATTACTCTCTCCAATGACTATAAAGAATAAATGAAAAAAATTCAATGCTTTTACCGACTTTTTCGTCAAATATGGTGTAAAATTGATGAAAATATGTCAGTTTTACGCAATTTCGACCTTTGAAAAGAAAAAGTGTCTATTTTCTTCTCATCTTTGGAATTTTTTAAATCGAGAATACGAAAAAACGTCAGCTTGATTTTTTAATGTTAATCACCATGTAAAGTTGTACTTCGGAGAATTTTTTCAGATTTTTTGAAGGTGTCCCTGATAGGGAAATGTCATTTTTAAACTTTTATAGCTGATTTTTCGCAATAAAAAAAGTGGCAACACTGATTTTCAAAAATCCGTCAAAAAGCTCATCAAAGGCCCTACATAATGGAAAAAGTTTCAACTTTCTACCTATCATAGTTTTCAAGTTATCCACGCTCAAAATTTACCATATCCAACTTTACCTCAAAACTTTGAATGCTCGTGGCTGCCCTCAAAAAAGACTTGGAGGCTGAATCATTGTTTCCCAAACTTTAGCGGTTTTATGAAAAATTGCAAATTTTTCGAAAAAGTGAAAACTTATTGTTATAAAATATTTCAAATGATTTTGCCCGAATTTGAGCGAAATCGGTGCAAAAAATTTTCTTCTTCACAAGGGGCCCACCCCTTCAAAAAGCAATAGGGTTGGGGCCAGTGGGTTTTTACCACAGACTCTGGACATCGTATTGAAAATTTTTTAGCATTAAAATTTTGACCAACATCGGTTTCTTTTTTCAAAGTAGGTACATTTCTCCTGGGTTACATCCTCTTACTTCAAAACGAGTATTACTGAAAATGCCTTTTAGAAATGAAAACCATACCCATAAGTCGGAAAATTATTTAATTTGCGAATTAAATGAAAACTTGGTGTTTTTTAATGGTAATTAAGACCTCATCGGGCTTGAAAAAAAAACGCAATCTCAATCGAAAATCAAAAAAATTCTCGGATCGCAGCACCTTTGAAAATAATTTGCGCCGGAGCCCTTTCAAAACAAATTTACAAGGACGTATCGGTTTTTTACTTCTCAATTTTCAATGTACCTAAATACCTATGCAATTTTAAAATCTTTTCGATAGCACGGCGCGGCGTGGTGCGGATCCTAAAAAAAATCAATTTCAGCCAAATTATTTCATTTTAGTAAGTGAAAACAGTACAAAAGTTCAACTTACGTTTTTCTCGAAATTTTGATTTTTTTTGAAAGCATTTTTTTTCGAATTTCAAAATATCACATTCAGCTTATCTTTCAATCTTTTTGAGCGCTGTTTGCGGCATTCAAAGGGTATGAAATCACACTATTAAAAATTAATCACATAGAAAAAATTATTACATTACAATTTTTTGGGGAAAAACAAGCTTTGAAAAAAATGAATGGATTGTGAATTGTAGACTGTAGAGCATGATATCTCTTTTCTGCAGAGCTCAATTTTTTGAAACAGTTGAAAAAAGTAATTTGCAACTTGAGTTTTGAACTTTCAGCTGAAATATCTCAAAAATTTTGCAGTTTGGAAATAAATAATTTGGCTCTACAAAAAGAAAATTTTAGGTTCTGCAAATTATATTCTATTAATTTTTTTCGTATAAGACTCTTTCTTGCCTAGAAAATCGAATTGATATGTTGAAAGTAAAAGAATGAAAATTTAAATTCATGAAAATTCTCGACGCAATGGAAAAAAACTAAAATCTTTTCGCACTCGGCACTAAAAAATAGATCAGAATCGTATTTCAAGGATGATTAAGAAGGAACGAAGGAAAAATAATTCAGGCCTGTGTAATAATTGAATGTGCATTTCTTATGTACGTGTGAAAAATAAATCCTTCGAAATCTCTTCAAGTTGGTTTCTCAATGGTTATCACGTTATCAGTAGGTAGGCTAGGTACACTTGAGAAAATCCGCCACCCATACCGAAACCAAAATTGTACCGCAACCACCATCGACCATTGCTCGACGATTACTTGACCACGCGATGAACTTTGCATCACCAAGTACAGAACTGATTTCACTACCTTTTATTCGTTTCTATTTTTAGCTTTCTTCTCACACTGTCTTCAACTCGATACCAATGACCATTGTTGAAACATTGCCATTGAGGCGCCGCGTTAATATAATGAAACGTTGCCGATTGTTCCGATCCATAAACCATATCAGCCTTTGGCGTAAGATGACCTTTAGCCAAATAATATCCGCCGTCTTTTTTGATATATTCAAGAGCTTTTTTTCGATCTTTCAACAGTTTAGTAAACCAATCCTGTTGGTGACTAATTTTGTACACTTCATTGACTGGGAACCTGTAGAGATCAACGCCGACGAATCGAGGCCTTTTTACTTTACTCTGTTGTCCGGTAGATAGCATCGAAGAGTCATACCAGGTGTAATGAGGCTCTCGTTTTTCTTCATCGAAGCATACTCGAATAATTTCCAAAAAATATTTGTCAATTTCAAATCCTATGTTGAATACGGTATTGTAATTATGGCATTTTTTGTTTTCTTTTTTTCGCCATTTCGATGTTGGAAAATTTTGACATTTTAGTTCTCCTAAACGTATTTTGTCGTTTCCCACCATGATCTTGTCTTTGGAATCGCAACGTGCTCGGACTTTTTTCAATTTATTCAATTTTTCAAATTTTGTGTTGAAGTGTTTATCGCCGCAGCTTACCACGAAAAAGGACCCAGCAGATATTTTGATTTTATTGGATTTGCTCGGATAAAGCATTTCCTTGGTTTGATAATTTCTCATCAAAATTATGTTCTGTGGCACATGATCTTTTAATGAGAAAACGCACCCTGTTCAAAAATATGTAAACAGATTGTAAAAATAAGTATATAAAGCCGATATTGCAGAATGCTCCTGAAGGAGGGGGAAGTGAGCTTTATATGAGGCTGAAAAAATCGATATTTTAAAGAATGCACAGAGTACTCCACTACTCCGTCATATACACAGATGAATATTGGGACCGATATTTTGAATTGGAAAATCCATTAGTACTTACCGCTCATAAGTATATAAAAAGTACAAAATTTTAAATTTTGTGGAAATATTTTAGAAAAATCGGTTTTCACTTCTTTTTCTCGGGAACTACTCGACGTCGCGTCGCGTCGACCGATTTCTTCCTTTTTTTTTTGTCATGTTCAGAAATGTGTCCTTTTCAATTCCGCTAGAGGATTTTCATGATTTCAGTTTTTTTATCATTTTTTTGCCCAATTTATTTTTGTAAAACATCACCTCATTGTAATATTGTTAGGATATGTCTGAATAATGGATAAAAAAGTCATGTTTAGGGATCTAGTAGTTTCTAAAAAAATGGGCCATCAATTTAGAACTGGTTCTTTCACCCACAAACAGATTAAGGATACTGACTCTGCTGCAGTATAGCTATGGAAATCCCATTGTAACTGTGTGTTTTTTTTTCAATTTGAGTTGCTTTTCAACCCTTTATAGCATGGGTGTTCATATATGCCCAATTGCCCACAGCTATTCCCAAATTTTGAAAAATTTCAAAAAATTCTAAACAGTTGAAATATTAACAAAATTTTTCTTAAATGTTTTATGAACATCTCAATAAATCATATTTCACAATTTATTTCCAAATTTTAATTTTTATAATTATCAAAAAAAAAAATGAAAAAATTGAAAATTTGAAGTTTTCTGAGGATTTGAAAAAAAAACATGGTAAAAGGTTGAACGATCAAAATCTGCAAGGGTGAGATTGAAAAAAAAGTGAAAATATTTCGTCGGAAATCTTGCAAAAATTCGTGAAAATTCCCGGATTGATTTAGAAATTTTGATCGACATCTTGAAATATCCGTTGCATTCAATAGGTATCTCTTTAATAATTATTCGCATTACACACTTACACAACTGCATCCACAAATATAATTTCAGTTCTTCAATTATCGTTGCCTAAATGATGTAATTCTGTTTGTCCAAAGCATGAAATCGGCAGCTCGTTGCCGATTTCATGAATAGGTAATTACATCGATTAGGCGTAACATATGCATTTTTCAATACAAAATATTAATTTGTCAATTTCTTGAAAATTGAAATAAGTTCAATCCAATTTCCAGAATTCTGTTGGCCCAAAATTTTGTCCTTACTTTTCCATTAAGTATTTAGAATTGTCTTTTTTCCTACTGTATATTATATTCAACCTAAAAATGTTGAAAGGACATCCCCCTTCCCCATAAATATTGCCTTACTTTTTGCTTGCAATTCTACATAACTCTAGGCATTCATTTTTCAATTAACGGTAATAACAGAAAACGTTTGAATTTCAAGTTCATTCAGTACGAAAAATCGGCGACTGCCTAAAAATAAAGTTTCCATTTTCTAAATCGTACGCTTATAATTTGCACTTAGTATAAGAAAATATATATTAAAAAAGTGGTGAAAATATGCTTTTAAGGCTGTAGTTCAGCTTCCAAAAATAGGAGAAAATAGGTAATACAAATGGTTGCAGATTTTTGGGAGATTTTAGTTAAATTTGCGACCTCCTTATTTCAGTAAACAACCATGTCGTTTATTAGCTAAAAAATAGTAAAACTAATAATTGGCAAATTTTTTTCGAAAATAATTGAATTTCAAACATCTATAGTTTACTTTTGTTAGTTTTGTTGAAACAAAACAAAAATATTAAGTACCTACAGAAATGTCAAAAAAACTGCGAATAATTTTACGAATAAAACGATTTGAAATTGATAAATCGAACGATATTGAGCAATACAAACTTGAAAAATTATTGGCTATCTTGGATGTTATCTCATAGAATCGATATCCGTGCGTAATTGTATAATTTTTGCGAAAGTTTTGTGGGTCACTACAGGGTGTTGAATTGAAACCCAGACACACAACGGCAAAAAATTTCTCTCAAGGTAATTTTTGTCGAAATTTAGATTTGAAAAGTAGTCTAAAAAATTACATAATGGAAAACATGACGTTTTTCAATTATTTCATTCATTTCTTGAAAGAAAAGAGGATAAATTTTTCCTTTTTACACAATTACAATCAAAATCTAAATAGAATGCAAGGGAGAAAAAACGGGATTTTTCCGCTTTGCGTCTGGGTTTCAATTCAACACCCTGTAAATGAATGAATTTTTTTCGTTTTTGGTTTATTTTGATCAGAAAGGTTAAACTTAGGGCTCCACGAAGCCCTTTTTCCCGTAAACTACTTTTCAAACATGTAATGTTGGAGTGCAAACAAGTGAAAATGGCGTAAATTTGCCAATTTCAGAGTCGTATAATTAATTCAGGTAATTATTTATTCAAAAAATAGCTTTGTGACGCCCTAAGTATAGCTTTTCTGAACAAAATGAAGCAAAAACAAAAAAAATCCATTCATTCAGTGACCCACAAAACTTTCGCAAAAATTCGTCATTTTTACCTACTCATTTACCTACTGAAGTACAGCCTTAAGCGTTGAAAAACCTCCACCTTTTTTTTTTTGAAATTGGAGTTTTTTTCAACTTATTTTTTGAAAAGTCGAATTTTTTTTCATTTATTTACCCAGTCTTCTCCGGACGTATTTTCACTTTTTTGAATTTGTGTTGAATTGGTTTGCATAATACGTGGCGTTCAGTTTGAATGAATTGATGATATTTTTTGGAATAAAGTTGAGATTTCTCCAAACCCTCTTGTCAAAACATAGTTGGGAAAACCGGAAAGTTGTACCTAGGTCGTGTAGTTTTTAAGGAAATTGGACTTAAAGTAAAATCTCCCTTTTTCAAAGTTTAGTTGCTACCCTTTCCTCAATTTTCAAAAATATATTATTGCTAAAAAATTTATGTTAGTGTTATATTTCCATTTTTTATAAACTGTATGGGTATTTTTTATCCCAGTACATCAAGTTTCTCATTTTCGAGAAATATACAGATGGATGTAAACCAATTTCCCATTTTTTCGAATTCGTTGAGATTCAATTTTTTTTCTTTTTTCCCACGACTTGAAAATAACTGCTTTCCTGCTCTGTGCGTACAACTAAAAATTTCACCCCCCCCCTCCGCCCTTAAAGTTTAACCAATCTCGATCTACGAATTAGTGTTTTAAGGAGATGTTTATCTGTGGAATTCCTAAAGGAACTTTCTGTAATACCGGCGTATAAATTGTAAACGTAATTGCGTATGCGAAGACTTACCAGCGTTAGCGTTCAATTCTGTTATAATGGAAAAAACTAACAACAATAAAACGTATACGTTGATCATTGTGAAAACCTATAGGAAGACATTCATTCGCGAATAATATCAAGTTAATCGTGTAATTTTGCTACTGATCATAAAATAGCGTCTGATTCTGTATATGTATAAAATCATGATAAATACCTGTTTATGAAGTATAGGATAGCTGTTGAGTTTTCGTATAATAGAATTTGCATAGTGTCGTACGGAAATGGTACGAAATTTTAAAATGGGGGAGGAGGAGGAGGTGGAGGGGAAGTACGAAGAAACGTTTAAATTGTACAATGTTCACAAAATTCGTACGAAATTTTGCAAAATTTGTAATTCTTCTTTTTTCTTCATTTACAACACTGTCAATTAATGTTAATCAAATTTCTGTTCTCATTATGTGTTTTTTTTTTTCAAATTCAGAAGAGAATACGTATGACAAAGTGCAACTATTTAATAGGTGGCTACTTTGGAGGGCTTTAGCGGGGTGAGGAGCGCAGATATCGTGACTTTGATAAATTCAGATAAAAGTTTAGTTTTGAATTAGTGACAGTCGAAAAAAAAAAACCGATTTTTATTCTGTAAGGTCATTTTTTCTGCAAAGGATCATATATTACAATTAAATATATCGTACGAAAAAATTACGAAATTTTATTTTTCTCCCGTACGAGTTTCGAATGGTTTGATACTTTTTAAAAAATTTTCGTTGTGGATTTTTCAAATGAAGGTTTTCCCGTTTTTTTATCTCTAGATTTTCAGCAATTGGTCAAAGTGTATGAGCGGATACAATGTGTATTTTGTCCCAGGCGCTTTTGGGCTCCCAAACACCTCACTGTATATTGTCTGGAAAAAAAATTCACAAAATTTTGGACTCCCATTATCCCTTTTGGAATTATGACCATTTTGTTGCATAATTTTCAAGAAATTTTTAATTTTAACCGAAATGAAGGGAATTTTCTGTTCTTTAGCTCGAAGTTACTTATCGTAATGAAAAATGTTTTGCGTTGTACACGGGCCCGAATGAAAGTGCAAGATTTCCTCAAATAATCACGATGCAAAAAAAAATGATTTTAATGACATGATGACCTTGATTGATACCTACGAGTTCTATTTGACCAAGTTCGTACGTACCTGTGATGCATTTTTTTCACATTTCTTCTAAAAAAAAATGCAGTTTGGAATGAACCCAAAAATTATGAATAATGTTAGTTTGAAAGCCTTAAGTAATTTGGTGATTTTCGTTCGCGATTGGTAGATTTCACCTACGGCAAATAGGTATTTTATTTTCACGAATGATGCATTTTTTTGCATTCGTGAAAACCCGCTAATTTTATGGCCTTGTAATGTCATATTGGTAGGTATGGTAATTTCTTTCATCTGCTGCATTCGTGATTGCTGGTTTTTTCAATCTTTACGAAAATGAATTATCAAGTCAAGATATCATTTTAAAATGCGAATAAAACCAGAATGGTTACGCTAGTTGTTGCCCTGTAATCGGATACGTTGATCAAGTTGGCCTGACGCGAGTGAGGAAATGTTCTAAAATGTTGAAGTGTGAATAAATTAGACGAATCGTAGGTTTGAAGGAATATCAGTTTCACTGTCTTATTATTTTTTGAATGAAGGAGAAATAAAGGAGATTACGAAAGGACATGTCCGAAAAGAGATCGCTGAACATAAACATTGTGAAAAAAAATTACATTTAACAAAATCGAATTTCAATGCTTTTTGTAATAGCAATCAATTTTCGATGAATTTCAACTAATGAGCCATCCTAGGAAAGGAGAAAAGTTGACGGCATCAAACGAAGAGTGGGGGATAAAAGTTGAAAATTTTTTGACTGGGAATTATTCTCGATTTCGTCGATTCAGAATGCAACTTTCCTAGCTTTTCCTGCTCAAATTATTGGTTTTCATATTTTAGAGGTCAACTTTCTCAACATTTTCAACTCGCTTTTTTTGTAATTCGAAAATCACTTTGGTTTCAACTTGAAAAGACACACATCAAAAGGTAATGAAATATCAATCATAACAATCCAAAATTCTAGTGCGTCTATGCAGTGTATAGAGGACAGAAGTAAGTCAAAACGTGGTGATTTTTTTCTGGCCGAGAAAAAAAATAAAGAGTAATGAATAAAGGAGGCCGTTCGTAGGCTTTTAATAAATTACACATATTTATATCGTACATTTCACTTGACTACGATTTAGGACTTTTTCAGCCCATAAATGATTTATCGTAACCGGTCACTTTGAGAAATTCTTCCATTTCGCAGCAATAAATGTATCCTTTGGAGATATCCTTTTTAAATTTGGGCAGCCATCGAATTTTATTGCAAATGTTTTCGCAAATGAGGTAGTCTGGTGGGATGCTCTTTAAGTATGGGTTGTTCACGCCAAGAATAACGACTCCTTCTTGGCGATCTATATCGTAGATTATTTTCCAAAAAAGTTTGGGAACTTTGAGCAATGGATTTTTGTTCTCGTCTTCGTAGAGGTAGAGTTCTTGTTCGTTATTATTTACGTCTGGTAAGGTGGCCACTCCGTAGGTTCCGGTTACCACTCGATATCTGAAATTTTTAGAAAATTGTTAATTTTGAGAGAACTTGGCGAGAGTATGAAATAGTTCATTTTGATGATCGTGAGAAGTAATGGAAAATTGAAGTATTAAGTATTTGAAAATGATGTAAAAATCATCGAGAGACGAGGAAGTCGATGTGTTCAATGTTTGCGATCTCATGCTGGAGCAGTTGCAGTTAAAAATTATTCCCCTCCCACATCTTTGTTCCAAATGGCTCAATAAAGTTGAGTAAAAAATAATCTTAATGCATAACACCGGTCGACACGATTTTTGTTTCTGGGTCCTCATTGTGAAATTTGGGTCACTTTTATGTAACTAATGAACAAAAAATTTTTTTTTTGATCAAAGTCTGCTTTGGGGGTTGGGAGCCAAAAAACTGATTTTTCCAGGGCAATAAGCCTGAGCATTACAAAAAAATTTGAAAAAAAAAATTTTTCGTCTAATCTTATAGAAAATTTTACGGCGAATCCAATGCCGCAAACCGCAGACCTCCATCTTTTTTAGGAAAAAAGTTACAGCTCATTCTTTCCAAAATTCTGTGAGAAAATCGCATTTCATTTTTTCATGAGAAAGGCACAAAAATGTGATTTTTTTACATTAGTTCGGAAAGAACGAGCTGTAACTTTTTTTCTAAAAGAGATAGAGGTCCGCGGTTTGCGGCATTGGATTCGCCGTAAAATTTTCTATAAGATTAGTCGAAAAAATTTTTTTCAAATTTTTTTGTAATGCTCAGGCTGATTGCCCTCGAAAAATCAGTTTTTTGGCCCCCCCGCCCCCAAAGCAAACTTTGGAAGCCAGGATTCCGCAAGGTGATGTATTTTGATGTCTAAAAACAGAATTTTGGCATGAGAACCCAGAAACAGAACTTTTTTTTTGTCGACCTGTGTAATTTTTCTTACTAAAATTATGATGGCTGCAAAATTTAAAAATTTTTAATCCTAAAAACATTTTTATTGCTATTTAATTATTATGTTTATTATTATTCCATCGAAAAAATTTTTGAATGTTTTTCTTTGTTTTTTCATTTTAAAAATTGTAAATGTTGATAAAACGATCCACATTTTCCCTTTGAAATGATGCATGAAATCAAAACCATTTCATTCATTAAATTTTCATTTCCTCTCCCGAACAGTGAATGAAAAAATCTTTCAAATTATAAATTGATTGAATCAATATGATTCCTGGTTTTTGGTAAAAATTTCGTACGGAAATGTGGATTGCATTTTGGAAAATGATTTGAGAAATTCGAATCATTTTTACAAAATGATAAATCTTGAATCTGATTTTAAGGAAAATTGAAAATTTTTCAAATGTTATTTTTGGTTGTGGAAGTTTACTTGGATTTTGTAAAATTTTTGTTTTTTCGAATTCCTGTAATGAAATTATTATTCCATTTTTCTAGCCCAAAAAATTCAAGCTATTGTAAGAACTAAAATCAGAGAAGCTCTGCGAAAAGCATCTAATTTGTAAAAAAAAAAAATGATACCACCATCTTAAGAAAAATTACTTGAATGTAATCTCAAAACCTACCTGCCTTCTCGATTCACCAGTAAATCTCTAACAGCATTCTCCAGCCTGCCCCAATTTCCAATATTGAAAATTTGCCACTGCGGAGCAGCGTTAACAAAATGAAACGTTGCTGACTGCTCGACTCCGTAAAGAAAATCCGCTTTGGGGCTGAGATGCCCTCGACACAAATAATGCAAATGATCATTTGCTATAAATCGGGTTGCCCATGGAAAAGATCCCATAATATACCCCAACCAAGTTCTCTGATTATTTAAATTATACGCCGCGTCTACGTTGAACGTATACAACTCCTTATCAGTGAAAATAGGTCTAGGAACGTTATACTGATGGCCATAGTGTAATTTGGAAGCGTCGTACCAGGTGTACAGTACATCTTGAGTTCTTTGATCGAAACATGCGCTGAATATTTTTAAAAAATCTCCACCGATTTCAAAGCCAACATCTACCAAAGCGTTATTCTGGAAGCAGGTTCTCAATTCGCTTTTTTTAATGATCGAGGTTGGAAAGTCGACACATTCCAAGTCACCGAAAGAGAATTTTTCGTCATTTATGCTGACAGTGGAACCTTGGACACAGGTGACTATCGCCTCGTTGGGATATTTTCCATTTATACTTAAATTGAATCGTTTGTCACCGCAGCTCAGTCGTAGTTGGTGATTGGGGCGTAATATTATTACGTTTTCATCGTCTGGATAAATTATTTCGTTGGGAAGTTGTGGACTAAGGATTAGAGGGGTTACGGGGATATCTTCGTTTAGTACAAATCTGCAATCTGAGGTGTTTTGAAGTTAGAGGATGAAGTCTGAAGATGATCAAGGAAGGTGAAAATACTTACCTTCGGATGGAGTGAATTTAAACAAGTGCAAGAGTTTTTGTCCTGAAACATATCGAAGTGGTTTGAGGATTTTTTATAAAATTGATTGTGTTTTTTTGCTGAAAATTTTTGGAATTTTGGATTGCCTGATTTTAGTATTTTTTATAAATTCTGATTCTGTAGAATTTTAATTCACGTACCGAATTCGAAGATACTGAAGCAGTTGACTAAAACTGGGCATAAGATAAGACATGAATAAATCGCCAACATCCTTGATTTATTTTTCGATGAAAATTATCACCAATTTGAAGAATTCGTTCGAAGCAAAGATTTCAATTCGGGAAAAATTGATCCATGAGGGTGTCACAAAAGTATCTAAAATGAAATATTTTTCAAAAATTATGTCTTGAAATTCACGAATAAAATATCAAGTTATAATTACGTTTTCAAATTCTAAGATATTTTTCTAAAAATCTCCATTTTTTTTGAAACTGAGAACACTTTGAGAACCCACTTGAACGATAAACGAAGCGTAATTCGCGAGACGAACAAAAAAAATACGAATTACGAATTTATGGTGTCGAAAATGGCTCCAAATTAAACCACTAGTTCGTTAGTTGGTTGAATGAAGTTTACAAGTGTACTAACTTATGATATTTGAATATAAAATTATCTCGATGAGATGGGATATCATTTTCAGTCTAATCTACCGATTTATTTAATTATATGAATTTATCCGAAGGATTGCAGCAATTTTTATCGATCTGATATTTACAAAACATTACGTAGAAGATTACGAGTACTGTTCTTTGTCATTAAAGTGTTAGGATATTATGGGAGATTTCCCATATCGTGGGAATTTTTGAACGAAAATGAAAAAGAAGAAAGGGAAAATGAGAAATTGTAAAAAATTCAATCAAACATGGAAAAAATGGGAAATTCAATCAAACACGGGGAAAGTAATGAGGAATTCGTCCAATGGAGGAGAATTAAGGGGAAAACAAAGTTCTATGAATTTTTCAGTATTTTTATGAAAATTTAGTATCAGTGTTTGGAAATCTTGTAAATTTTTCCGTATCGTGAGAAATTTCAAGTGAAAAAAAAAAAGGAATGGAAAACGGAAAATTGAGTGAAACTTGACTAAAACAAAAATAAAGTGAGAAATTTTCTCAACTGAGCGAAAAGAGGGAGAAAAATCGCAAATTTTCATCAATTTTTAGGTATGTTTTAAACTTTTTTCAACGAAAACGCGAAATTTTAGGAATTTATGAGGAAAAAAGTGAAGGGCTAAAGGTGGAAAATTTATGATTTTCTTGAGGGAAATACGGGAAATTTTAGGATCTGATAAGGGAAAAATTGTAATTTCAATTACTCAACACTGTTCTTTGTCGTTAACTCATTGTGATATTTTTTTTTGGCGATTCCGATTTTAAATGGAGAAAGTGGAATTTGAAATGAGAGGGTTCTTAGCCAAGTATGAGCGTTGAAATTATTATCAAGCTGGAACTAGAAACCTTTTTTTTGAGAGGGGGGGTTCGGAGAAGGGAAACAGAATAATTTACAATGATCTAAATATGACATGGATATGACTTCTAAATTATTGGAATCATGAAAATTTTTCGTGATTTTCAACTTTATTTTTATTCAAATTTCAAATACGTATCGAATGGTTTTTTTTTTCTATATATGAAACGAGTTGATACGGTGGAATTGATTTGTACTCAGTTTTAAGAAAACTTTATTCGAAATCATTTATCAAATAATTCTTTAATCGTAATGATTGATTATTTTTATAGATTGTGACCAATCTTAGAGGCTATTTTCATTTTCAGAATCATTACACATCCTCGTACTCGTAAATCTTTCGATTTGGACGTTTGTGTGAGAATGAGATTACAAAATAATACGTAAAGTTACTGTTGAGAGTTGATGTTTTTGAAATAACCTTGAACTTGACTGTCGTTGAGAGGCTCAAACTCGGTATATTAACTCTTCTAATAGCATACTTGGCTGAGTTCTTTCATTCATGAACGTTAGATGTCATTAGTGGTTTTAAAGAGTTTTGTTTTAGCTTTTAGTTTCTACGGAGGTAGCTGCAATTACATATAAGGAAGAGAAAAATAAATGAAAGTTTAAATAGTGTTTTGCTACTACGTCGAGAAACAATGTTTTCCTGTAATCGGAGGTTGTCTAATTTGCCTGATGCGAGTGAGGAAACATTCTAAAGCATAGAAGTGTAAACAAGTTTGCATAATCGTAAATTTGAAGGAATATTTAGTTTTTGTCTTATTATTTTTTAAAATGTAAAAGCAAGTAAAAGTAAATGTAGATTACAAAATGATAGGTCGCTAAACGTGAATTTATTGTAAAATAATTTATTACATTCGGCAATATTCAAATTCTGAATCATTCAAAAAATCCAATTTCGATGCTTCTTGATCTCAATTCAATTTTTGATGAATATTGACTGAGGAACCCTCTTAAGGAAAAAGCAAAGATAATGGTATCAAAAGAAGAGGGGAGGAGTAAAAGTAGAAAATTTTTTGATTGAGAATTATTTCCGAATTTATCAATTTAGAATGCAGTTTTCCCTGCTTTTTTTGACTCAAGCTAGTTTTCCAATTTTCAAGGTTGTAGTTTCTCAACATTCTCTACAAGTTTATTTTCAAAGTGCTTTCATTTTCAAAATTTTTTCGTACTCGACAGTCTCAGTCAATTTGGTTTCAACTTGAAAATACCTCAAGGTCATGAATTATCAATTATCATTTTTTTTGACGATTTTTCAAGTTGGACTGCAGTTATTATAGGATTGGAAAACTATTTGAAGTTGAATTTTTTTAATGTAGTAACTTGTTTGGAAAAAATATCAAGAAATTTCAACTTGAAAATATTTTAAAAGGAAATTGTATTTAGGTATTGAAACGTAGAAAAAAATGAGACCTTTAAAAATAGATATTGAACCTGAAAAATTTTTGAAAATTGTTGGACTTGAAAGAAAAATGCAGTCTAGATTGAAATTTGATACTTCTTAAACTTGGATGGAAATTCTTTATGTGTAAATGCAATTGCAATTCAAGAAAAGAGTTTGATATCTTCATTCAGTTGAATCAATGGTTCTGAAGGATGATCTTCTTTCATGAAATAATCGAACTGTACATATATTAGCACTTATCGACCTTCAACAAGTATAAATGCCACAGAAAAGAAATTCAAGGGAGTTCCTGTCGATTCTAGAAAATGTGGAAGTGTTTTGATAAACCTAGACAGTGCAGTGTATTAGAAAAACCCAACTCGTGCCTAAATCCTTATCGCCTTTCAACTCGTACGACGTATTTTGTCTGATGTGCAGCACATGATTGAAGTATTGAACGATTAGTTTAGCTGTCTAATACAAACCGAAAATGACTTATTGGTGAGACAAAAAAATTAAACTGACTGAAGTGGGAGTTTTTTCGACTCAGAGTTTGGCTTTACTTATTTTACATGAAAATTTCCTTGAAAAATATCCCCACTTCCAAGAGTTTTTCAATTCAATGTCAGACTTACTCCATTCTAAGTAAATTTCTAATCAATTCCGCAGGATTTCTAAATATTTCTTAGTTTTTTAATTTTTTTCAATTAAGTATTTCAAAATTACTAAAATTTTTGAATAGTGACCTAATTTTTTGATTTTGAAAATTTTTGATGATTTGAACCAAGTTTATTATTTTTTTACCGTTTTGGAGGTAATTAAAAATTTTTTAGTTACTGTTTTTTTGGAAAATTTTTGATTTGAATCAATTAGTGCCAAAAGTAAACTTGAAAAATTTTGTTTGAAATTTAAGCGGTGATTTTGATAGTGCTGATCAGGTGAAAAAAGTGAAGAAAAATTCCAGCACGCTGGAATTTTTCACGAATCGAGTTTTTTTCTTGAATTTTGCACTTTTTGATCATTTTTGACGAAAAAATTGAATTCTGGACAAAGAAAAAAAAGAATAAAACAAATTGTTGAGTATAAAATTTTATTGATTTTGTTCATGCTCGAGCAAAGTTTTGAAAAAATCGGAGATTCAATGCCAGACTTTTTTCATGGTAATTTTGAAATGTCTAACAATCAAACACAATTTTTTTGGGGGGGGGAGGGAGAGAAGGGGCTATTTCAATTTTGAGAGCTAGCTCCTCCTTGAACTCACTCTAAATCTGCCTATGAATTTTAGGTGGAAATGGAGCTTTTAAAAAAAAAGATTATTATGAATATTGTAGAGCATGAAATTTCTTTTTTTGTCAAGTCTAATTTGAAATTAATAATAAGAAAAATATATTAAGGACCTAAAAGTTGAACTGATTAAGTATGCAACAACTTTGATTAAATTTCTTGATAAATATAATATTTTTCGATAAACATTTTTTTAAAATAAATTTTACCTATTTTGTGATGTGAACTCGTTTTTATTTTTTTGGATGTAATGTGCCAATTTTTGGTGAAATTTATAAATTTTTATAACCTTATTTTTTTCAGTGTAAGAACAAAAAAAAATTTGATAAATTCATTTTTTGAAATGGAGAGGGGTAAAATTTATTATGAAAAATGGTTATTTTTTGGTTCATATTTGCTCGAAAAAGTTTCTCAATGTTTATGTTTTTTTTTGCGGTGCTTGGATGCCTGGAATAAATAAAGAAAACCGTTTCTGTAATAGGTTTTCAATTTACAATTATTTATATCGTATTATTTTGCTTGCCAACAATTCAGAACCTATTAGTTCATAAATGATTTATCGAATCCGGTCGCTTTGAGAAATTCTTCCATTTCGCAGCAGTAGATGTATCCTTTGGAGATATTATCCTTTTTAAATTCGGGCAGCCATCGAATTTTATTGCAAATGTTTTTGCAAATGATGTAGTCTGGTGGGATGCTCTTTAAGTATGGGTTGTTCACGCCGAGGATAACGACTCCTTCTCGACGATCCATGTCGTAGACTATTTTCCAAAAAAGTTTAGGAACTTTGAGCAACGGATTTTTGTTTTCGTCTTCGTAAAGGTAGAGTTCCTGTTCGTTATTATTTACGTCTGGTAAGGTGGCCACTCCGTAGGTCCCGGTTACCACTCGGTATCTGGAATTTAAAAAATTATACTTAGTAAATTTTGAGAGAATTTGACGTGGATATGAAATAGTTCATGTTTGATGAATGTGAAAAGTAATGGAAAATGAAAAATTTATGTATTTTTTTTAAAATGTTGCTCAAAATAGTAGGTTAAAAATCCAAATTGAATACAACACCGACGAACATAGGCGAATTTAGAATTGCGATTTTATTTACATAATACCCGAACGAAGTAGGGATAGAGCTTTGAATAAATTGGATTTTTAATGTCTAAAAAATTATTTTTTGTATTTTAATGCTTTCGAAATTCCTATTCGATGTTATTTGAGGAGGGAGGGGGGGGAGGGGGGGTACAATGCATCCACAAACATAATGAAACAAGAACGAATCACTCAATAACTAATTCACAATAAGCGGTTTCGAGAGCTTTTATTGTGATAGTACGAACAGAGGCGTGAAGAAGTGATGTGTCCTGAGGGGGGACCTTGAACTTTCCCAACTAATTTCCCCGAAAATTTCCGACCATTTTCCCTATTTTCCCAAAAAAACGACTAATTTTTATTGAAATTTTCAAATTCTCGGTAATTCTCCTACGTGTCAAAAGTTTCGAATTTTAAATTCAGTGACAAACATGGGTTTTGACCGAAAAAAATACTATCCAATTTACAGCTTTTTAAAAATGTTTACAAAATTTGAATTTTTTAAATATCATTTTCCAAGAAAAATCCAGGAACCATTTCAAGATCAGAATCGATAAGTACGAAAAATGAAATTCTCAGATCAAAAAGAACTGTTTCAGATTTCAGACAAAGTCTTATACCTACCTATAAATTAGAAACCAATCCAAAACCAAAATCAGCAGCAGTATGGGAAGATTTTTTTAAGAGTTGGCGAAGAATGAATTTAAAAAAAGCTTGGAAAAACAGGAGGATTTCGGAGTAGGGGGGGGGAGAGGCAAAGAGGAGCCTTTTTTCGTTCTTTTACCTCGATTAGTTTATCCAATTGTGATTTTATCCATAATACCCAATTTTTTCCAATTTTCCCAACTTTTTGCCATCTTGGGATTGTCACACCTCTGGGTACGAATTAAGGATAAAAAAATGGAGTACCAGAAGGATTTCTTAGGGCAGAGCAAAAATGAGCCTTTTTTCACAATGTTGCTTCAAATATTTCGTTGAATTATGATTTTGTTCTTGCCCGAGAAGCTTTGAAAAAATTGGGTATGCTTACGAAAAACATTTTTTGGTGCATACATATAATTTGGAAACAATTGACAATCCAACAAGATTTTTTGGGGGGGAGGAGGGGGTCAAATTTTAATTTTGGGGTCAAGCTCCTTTCCCCTCCCACAGGACTCTCCCTAAATTAGTCTATGATGGAGATAAATTGAATTCATATTCGAGCAGAATACTTTAAATTAGTTCAAAATCACCAAAGTATGTGAATTGAATACGCAGATAAAATTATCAAGTATCAGTTTTCTGTGGAAATTGTGAAATTGAGCATTCAAAAAAAAATGAACATATTATGAATTGTAGAGTATGAAATTTGGTAGATAGTCATCTGAGCGGTACGACATTCTGTCGGTACGACAGATTATCGGCACGATAGCGTCATTTTATCGGTACGCCATTTTAGCGGTACAATTTGAAAAAATAGCAAACGACAAAATCGCGGCATGCCATTTTTTTATCGGTATTTAAAAAAAAAAAAAAATCGATTCCTACCTAAACCACACCTATACAGGAAGGTACCGACACCAATTATGTACTTTGGGGGTTGTTTAGATCCCCAAAAATACATGTGTAGGTGTGTGTTTATTAAAAAAAAATCAATTCCTACCTAAACCACACCTATACATGAAGGTACGTACACCAATTATGACAGTTATGCCGACAATTTGGCGTACCTACAATATGGCATGCCGACAATATGACGTACAGATGATTTGGCATGCCGCTGTGATGGCATTTGCAATGGTTTGAATTTATACCGCTAATATGTCGTGCCGATAAAATGACTCTGTCTTGCCGAGAATTTGGCGTGCCGGCGATTTGTCATGCCGCTTGGATGGCTGTGTTCCATGAAATTTCTTTTCTGTCAAGTCTGATTTGAGGTTTTCAAAAAAAGAAAATGAATATAAGTAAGTACTTAAAAGTTGAATTTTGAGCTTGAAGCTGAAATATCTAGAAAATTTTACTTTTTTTGAAAAAAAAAACAATTGGACTCTGCTAAATTTGAAAGAAAATTTTACGCTCTACAATTTATAATTTTTTTTTCATTTTTTTTTCTTTCTCAATTGTAAAATCATAATACGAGCATGTTAATTGTTAATGTATCAGAGCATTGAAAAAATTCATCAAAAACACACCAATGCGTCCAAAACCAAAATTGCACCAACCACCATCACCATTACTCGACATAAACTGTTCAGAACCAAAAATCATTCGAGTACCACAATAAACTGGACACCACAATATACTCATTTCATTACTTCTTATCCTTTTTCTTGAGCTCATCTCTTGCACTTTCTTCAACTCGATTCCAATTTCCACCGTTGAAACATTGCCATTGAGGCGCCACGTTGATATAATGAAACGTTGCCGATTGCTCTGATCCATAAACCATATCAGCCTTTGGCGTAAGATGACCCCTGGACAAAAAATGTTCGCCGTCGTTTTTGATGTATTCGTCAGCTTTCTGTCGAGATTTCAACAATTTGGTAAACCAATCGTGTTGGTAATGAATTGTGTACACTTCATCGACTGGGAACCTGTAGAGATCATCGTGGACGAATCGAGGCCTTCCTACTTTACTCTGATGTCCGGTGGGTAACATCGAAGAGTCGTACCAGGTGTAGCGAGACTCCTGCTGTGGTTCGTCGAAACATACTCGAATCATTTCCAAAAAATTATTGCCAGTTTGAAATCCTATATCGAATAAGGTATTGTTTTGATGGCATCTCTTGTTTTCTCTTTTTTGCGGTTTCGATGTTGGAAAATTTTGGCATTCTAGTTCTTTAAAACGTATTCGTTCGCCTTCGATATTGATCATGTCTTTGGAATTGCAACGTGCTATGACTTCTTTGGCTCTTGGTGATTTTTTGAATTTTTTCTTGAAGTATTTATCGCCACAGCTGACCTTGAACCGGGTCCCGGTACGCATTTTGATCGTATTGGATTCGCTCGGATAGAGCATTTGTTTATTCTGAGTTGTGCTCATTAAAATGATGGTTTTTGGTACATGATCGTTTAATGAGAAAACACACTCTGTTCAAAAATATACAAGCAGGTTGGAGTGAAAATTGAGAAATAAAGTGGAAACGTAATCATATGAAAAAACTTACCGGTGGCGTATAACTCGGTTATGGTGAAAAACACAAAGAACAATGAAACGAATACGTTGATCATTGTGAAAACATATAGGAAGACAGTCACTCGCGAATGATGTCAACTCGACCGTATAATATTGCTACTGATCATAAAATGGTGACGGATTCTATATATAAAATAATAATTGATACCCGTTTATGAAGTGTACCTACCTAGACTGTGACACTTGAACGACCAATTAAGATTTTCTAATCTAATGACAGCCTGAACAAGCTTCATTCGTCAAACTGTCGAGGCTTCGTATAAGATTGAACTTGAAATTTGATAATTTGCGAATTAATTTATTTACGTTTCGAATTATTTTTTGTAGTGGTTGTCAAGTGTCGTGAAGAAGAATGGGCTGTGGAAAGATCTTAATTGTGTTGTGAAGATTGCCAACCCCTGTGGTAGGTCATGAGTCAGCTTGGAAATGTTGATTTGATCAAGAGTCTCTTGGGTGTTTTGCAGTTTTGGTATGAAGTGTTGTGATTTGGGTTAATGAAAGAAAGTGTCAGGTTGAAGAATTTTAAAGTTGTAAATTCTTTTGTACGAGTTTTAAATGGTTTGATACGTTGGAAAAAATTTTGAAAACGGATTTTTTCAAGTAGATGTTTGTCTTTGGTCGAGGGAAAAAATGGGAGACAAAATTTTTCCTTGATTTAATCACAATCTGTTGAAAAATTACACCAAGATGCACAAAAACAAAAACAAAAGAAAGGAATTATTCGATGAAGAAAATTTTGGGCTGGCTTTGTGATAGTGCAAAGTGATGTGTTTTGAATTTTTAATAAAATATACAATATTTAATAGGTAGGATCGTTTTGCTTTTTTTTTAATGGTCGAGAGGGTAGTTTTTTCAGTATGTATTTGTGATGTACTGTTCATTTTGTCGAATTTTATGATGATTTTATACTTTTTTTTCAACGTGAATTTGAATTTCTAACATTTTTCGAGTAATTTTCGAAAGACTTAGTTTTTTGGAGTATGAAATTTTTTCAGATATGTGAAATCCCTTTGAATATCCAGGACTTTGAATATATTTTTTTTGGTAAACGAAAACTGCAAAAAGTGTATTGACCGATTGAATGGCGAATTTGGCCTCGTTCCAATTTCTCTCCAGATAGTGTCTCATAATTTAAGATTATTTTGGTAGAAAATGAATCAAATAAAAATCAATTCGACGTAAGTTTCTTCATTTGGTCATTTCTTTCCATACGAAATACTCAGAAATTTGACAAATCTGCTGAAATAACATTTTGGTACAGTTATTTGCAATTTTCGATCCTTGTGACATCAAAATCGCCACAAATGAATACCTAAGAGGTAAATTTATACGTTAAAAAAACGTTTTTGAGATATTTTCAAAAAAATATTCGATTTTTGCTGCGAATATCCTTTTTTACAGTTGAAAATTTTCCCAAAAATTTTTTACATCAAGGGGCACCATTTAATATTGAAGCAAAAGTTGAATTCACCTCCTTATAGGCTATATCCTGAATAAAAATTGGAAACTGAATAAAATATCAATAAAAATGCATAAAATGTACTAAAAATTGAAAATAATTTGTAAAATCTAAAAACGACTCCGTTAAAAACATATTTTGCAACGTTGAACTTGTCAACGTATACATAAACTTTTGAAAAAATCTTCTTTTTTAATATTTTTGGTTTATTGAAAATTTTTGCGTCTCAAATAAATTTTTATAAATTTTTTCTTCTCAAGTAAATTTTTATAAATTTTTTCTTCTCAAATAAATTTTTATAAATTTTTTTTTCTCAAATAAATTTTTATAGTTATAGTTCGCGTCATTGTGACACCATTTTATATACTGAACTGACGAAGTGGCACCACGAAACGACGTTCAGGCACCACCAAGTGGTGCCACAACGTTTTTTCGCGAAATCGGTCTATATAACGTCATTGAGGCACCAAACGTATTTTGGCCAATTTTTGCCCTGGTGCCACAATGACGTTTTTTACCAAATCATATATTATTATATAGGCTTTAGTGCTCTGTGTTTTTATTCAGGGTGCGCTGCTTGTTATAGCATCATTTCAAAAATATACTCAACTCCTTAATGACACCACGTACCATTTCTTTCAATCTCTCGCCGTCTGAGACACTAATACAATAGAAATGGTACGGCAACAACGCAACCATTGTATTCTCCGGGATCACTTAGCGCAGGTATACTGGTTGAACGGACAAGGGTCAGTTTATCTTTGTTTTTTTTTCGCGACGTTTATTTTCATTCAGAATTACTGCAAGGCAGTTTATTTTTCAATTTTTATAGTCATTCTCACACCTAATTCGTCGGACACAAGTCAACAAAAAAATTTCTCTCTCTGTCTCAGTTCTAATGCCAAAATTCTGATTCTGGACATCAAAATACATCACTTCGCTCAACCCTGGTTTCAAAAGTTTTCTGGGAAAGGGGGGAGATCCAAAAATCGGATTTTCCAAGGGAAATAAAAACATGAGAATTGAGAAAAAAAATTGAATTTTTTGTCCAATCTTTTAAAAAATTTCAGTGCGAATCGAATGGCGCAAACCGCAGACCTCCATCTCTTTCAGAAAAAACGTTACAGGCTCATTCTTTCCAAAATTCAGTGAAAAAATCTTATTTTTGTGCCACGCCTACGAATAAGTAAAATTTCTGAGCTACCTAACTAAGCATTTTAAAGTCATAATGACCGAACAAAACTTGTAGAGAATTAAATTTCCTATCGGAGAGAAACAGTGAGATTTTTCTGAGAGGTACAGTTTTCAAGATATTTCTGAGCAAAGTTGAACACTGAGGTAAAAAATTGTGAGAAAAAACCAAAATTTATTTTCTTTTTCTTGAACATCACAACTAATGTTTAACATTACACGAAAATATCTTCGATACTATGCTTCCCAGAAAAATCTCACTGGTTCCATCTAAGTAATAAGAAATTTAACTCTCTAATACAAGTTTTGACACGATAATTATGGCTTCAAAACGCTTGATTTGATCAGAAATTTCACTTTTTCGTAGGCAAGGCACAAAAAATGATATTTTTTTCTCAGAATTTTGGAAAGAATGAGCTATAACTTTTTTTGGAAGAGATAGAGGTGTGCGGTTTACGTCATTCGATTCGCTGTGAAATTTTCTATTAAGTTGGATAAAAAATTTTCGTTTAATGCTCATGCTTAATAATTGCCCTCGAAAAATCCGATCTTGGGATCCCACCTTCCCTCTAAAAAAAAATTTTGGTCAAAAAACTAATTTTTTCTTTCATTTGTTGTATAAATGCTACCTAAATTTGGCAATCAGAACCCAAACACAAAAATCATGTCGACTTGTGTTATACCTACTCAAATCAAGTGTGAAGGATCGCTAAAATTTTAAGAAAATTCAATGAGCTTTCAAGTTTTGTGGTAATTTTGTATTTCAAACTTTGATAAATTAATTCACAGTTTTTAAAAAAAATTGTTCAAATTCATGAAGAAATAACTTCTAACAAAATTTTTTTAGCATAATGATGATGAAAAATTGATGATTTTTCTTAACCTCAATTTTTCCGGAAAAAATTCTTCGCCATCTATTTCACGATTTTACATTCAGTCTTTTTGTGTTTTCATATGCAAAAAAATTCTCAATTTGATATTTTTTCTTTGTCAAGTAGGTATTTGATTTTGTGGCCAAAAGGAAAATTTGAAGAATTTTGGTGATTATTACGTAATTTCTGTGTTTTTTTCTGTGTTTTTCATACTACTTTATAGTTATGAAATAATTTTAAATTCCCCTGTTTGCTTACAAAATTTTATTCTTTGAAATTTTCGAAAAAATAAGGTACTTTTTTTCAAGTCAACTATAGTTTGCCAAATTGATTTTTATTTGATTAGTGATCTTTTTGATTGCATAATAGGAGCAGGTGTAACATTTTTTTCAATAATTTTTTCTTTCTCCTCTCCTCCTGTAATTTTATATTGCAATAACCTTGAAAATTTTGTCATTTCGAGGTTTCTAGGCCAATAATTTTAAAATTTTCTAACCGATGTAATCTGCAGCTTCAAAAGATCCTTAAAGCAGGATTTAAAATACAATGATTTGGAAATTTGAAGCAAAAATGAAAAAGTAACTATGACATTTAAAATTTAATTTAATTCAAACAAGTTATCATGAAAAATCTCAGAATTTAAAAAGTTTAAAAAGAAAAATTGACGATGAAGTTCCCTCTGCGTTTGTGACGTTCGCTTAAAAAATTGGTCAGTTTCGATATTTATTCAGAAAATTGAAAATTATTTCAAATTGAAAAAATTGAGGGGATTGTGAAGTACTTCATCAGTATTACATATGAAAGAGTGACCACTAAAAATGTTTTTTTTTTTTTTTTAGAACGTATACTCCCTACCCGAAAAAATACATAGTTTACACTTTACATGAAAAAAAAATTCAAAGTTACACTGTTCTGAGTTGAGGTTTGAAAAGAAAAGAACCTGAAGTTCAGGAATGCAAAATTTTGGATTTTTTTTCAATGAATGAATATTTTTGAAGGGCATACTTATTTTTTTAAAAAAAGTTCATTGTGGAAGCTACACTTTCAAGATCATAACTCCATTGGTAATTTTCAAAACAGGAAAACAAATAAGCCACTGGATTCGCGATGAAAGGGTCAAATGAAAAAAAAACTAAGCTCATTTTAGAACTCAGCGCCTTCAAAAACCTAACAAACGACACATAACACGTTATTTTTTCATATTTCTTCAAATTTTGACCTCATCATGGGGGCTGGGGGGTCGGAGGGGTCGAATGAAAAAACAAAACAAATTTTGTGTTATTTTTTGGCAAAACCAATGCCGGAATCGGATTCAAGAGGCAAAAAAACATAGTTTTCGACACCCTACTTGAAAAATTCCACAAATTTGAATTTTTAGCTCCTCCCTCCACTCCCCCTTGATTTTTTTGCAAAATCAATGCCGGAATCGGATTCAGGAGGTTAAAAAACACAGATTTCGACACCCCACTTGAAAAATTTCACAAATTTGAATTTTTAACCCCTCCACTCCCTTTTGATTTTTTTTGCAAAACCAATGCCGGAATCGGATTCAAGAGGCAAAAAAACATAATTTTCGACACCCCACTTGAAAAATTCCACAAATTTGAATTTTTAGCTCCTCCCCCCACTCTCCCATGATTTTTTTGCAAAACCAATGCCGAAATCGGATTCAGGAGGTTAAAAAACATGGATTTCGACACCCAACTTGAAAAATTTCACAAATTTGAATTTTTAGCCCCTCCCCCCACTCTCTTTTGATTTTTTTTTGCAAAACCAATGCCGGAATCGGATTCAGGAGGCAAAAAAACATAGATTTCGACACCCCACTTGAAAAATTTCACAAATTTGAATTTTTAGCCCCTCCCCCCACTCCCCTTTGCCCTTTGCGGTCAAAATAATATGAAAAATGGATTCAGCGCATCCAAAAACCTCCGATTACCTGGTTTATAATTTTTGGCCACCTAGAAATTTTCTCATCCCACTGTGCGCCATGCATAGCAACCTACGAATCTGTTCTCTTTTTTTTTCAAATAGGTAGTATGAGAAAATCGGAGAAATTCCGATCTTCCCACAATCCGATTGAAATTATTATCCTGTGCAAAACAACAGAGTAAAACCTGGATAAATTTGACAACAATGTATGGTGCCTTATTAACTGTATTTAGATATATGCTAGTATCATAAAGGGTTTCAATTGCATGGTGCCAAAATGACATTATTTATATTCGTGGTGTCACTACGACGTTCAACTCGCTGGTGCCGCAATGACGTTTAGTCGTTATAGGTAAATACACGGAAAAACAGAAGTTACGAAAATTAATACATTCTATCCCAAAAATAATAAATTTTATCAAAAAAATGATGAATTTTATCAAAAAAAGGAATAAATTTTACCAAAATAATAATTTTTAATCAAAAAATGATGAAATTTATTCAAAAAAAAATAATAACGAGTCTCAATTTACAAAACAGGTGAAATTTGTTCTGAAAAATGATATTTTTTATCAGAAAAAATGATAAAATTTGTCAAAAAAATGAATTAATTTTACCAAAAAAAATAAATTTTATTCAAAAAAATAATAAATTTTAATTTTACCCATTTTGAGAATTGGGACACGTTATTATTTTTTTGGATAAATTTTATTACTTTTTTTTTCAGTGTATTTTATCTTCTCAAATGAATTTTTATAAATTTTTTCTTCTCAAATAAATTTTTATATATTTTTTAATAATGATTTCAGTTATTCTGTTTTCTGAAATAAATTTTGTGATCAATTTTTTAGATTTTTAAAACTATTTTCGTCAGTATAATTATTTATTTTCATGTGAATGTTTTTAATTTTTCAATAATTTTTTTGGTCGTGCAATAGCTCTTCAGTGTATTTTAACGACATTGTACACTATTTATCAACTTTTACGTTTCTTTTTAAAATTTTCTGATTTTGAACTTTGATGAATTTTTGAAGGATACTTTAATCACTGATATGATTTTTTCCAAGTCTTAACGGCGCCTCATCAAATTTTACGATGTTTTTTTCGTATTTCCTTAAATTAATTTTTTCACGATTATTTTCAAATGCTTACTTTTGTTTTCATTTATTTCAATGATTTTTTTTTTCAATGATTTCAAATCATTTTATTGCACATATTTTGTAATATGCAAAATTTTCAAGTTTCATTTTTGGGGTTCAGATCATAGTGAGGGAAAGAGAAGCGTGAAAAATTATTGTTTGAATATTTCAAGCAAAAATAGATAACACTCCAGGCCCTTCGTTCGCTGTCGTCGTCTATTCCTCCGAAGCCAAATTTTCACCAGAATTTCATCGTCTCTCTGTAGGATTTTATCTTACGCAAAAATAATGTTTAGTTTCGAAGTCCTTTGAAAGTTTCATGTAAGTGAACTCAGTGAAGAAGCTCGAGAAGAAAGATCTATTATGAAAATACAGGACAAATCATTTAAAATTTCAGAAAATCTCTTTTGAATTCGTAGAATTCAGTTTCTTAAGAATTTTTTGAATAAAAAAATTGTTTTCCGAATTTTTCAGATTTCGAGAAAGGGTAACGAAAGTCTAAAAAATGGAAAATACATCAAAACTTGTTCTAAATTTTTATTCTTTTGCAGAAAAAGTCGAGAATATGGTTTCAAAGGGTATTCGAAGTTCTAGAATCTATGGAAAAGAGAGATCAAATGAAAAAAAAAATATCGCACTTTTTACCAAAATTGATAAGTTTTGATTTCTCGTTGATTAAAAATCAACACAAAATTGGCACATGAAATAATCATCGTCTACTTATTACAAAACAATTGTAGAAATAGTAACAAAACTGAACGCAAACATAACAATAGATATCTCGATGAAAACAAAATTATAAATTAAACTAGAATCTTCACTATTTTTTTCTTCGGTCTCAGTCTTCAGATGTATATTTTTTCTCGGGTCTCTCGTTCAACGCAGACCATTGAGATCTCATTCATTGTCACTTATTTCGATTACTTCGACGATAACCTAAAATAATCATACAAACCGGGTACCTATGCCTGTAGTATGCAGATGATTTTTCTAAAATGTAATCAAGTTTATCAAATTTACCTCAGCATCATTATCTTTAATGTTTTGTCGACTAGTCAAAAATTGATTGCAATTTAATACTGTCACTTTGAAATCAGTATTATTCGAATTTGCATTCTCATCGTACGGTGATTCTTTTAGAACTACTTCGGCTATTTTCAATACACTCTTGTCTGAAAAAATTGAAATGAAAATTAAAAATCTGAATTACTTCTGTATTTGTAATTTTTTGAAATACGAACTTACTATTTGCGCTGCTCTGCTTTCGAGCCAAATATTGCGCCGCTGTTTCCGCGTTAGAATAAGCTGTTTTTCTGCCACAATTTTCGAGATGAGAAGCTAGATGTTGATGTGAATTTATAACGATATTTTGACCATTTTTTTTTTCAATTTCAAGTATTTATAAATATTTACCCATATCATTTCCGTCCAAGCTAAAAAATCCGCAATAGCAATTTAATGGATCATCCAATAGATTTTCGCGTTTAATCTGCTGTAAAATTTGTAAATCTATCACAGCATCTCCATTAACGTGAGACTGATCTGAAATTTCGGGGGGCCTTGCTGTCTGCGATACCGAAGAAGAAATGTCATGAATTGAAGTTGTCATCTCTGAATGGTTGGTTTCAGATTCAGCGCTGGTTTTTTCCTTTGGTTCGGTGATTTTTTCACTCGACGTAGGTTCTTCGTGTTCGTATTCTGTGGACTGGAAGATAAAAATAAATTATGAATTTTTGTAAAATGAATGAAACAGTCAATAAAGGTAGGTATCGATGAAAGAGCGAAGTATAGGACTACATTGCACATGAGCTTTCATTTTGTGTTAAATGAGTTTGTGTACAGTTATATTGTGAATAGGGCACTGATTACTAAAAGTGAAAAATTTTGAAAAAAAAATTTGAAGAAACTTTTTTTTTATCGTTTTGGTTTCAAAATCTGAAGATAGGCATAACTGTATTTTTTGGTTACTTTTATTTTCGCTTACCTTACTTTGTAGAAAAAATTAGGTTTTTTGTTATTGTGCTGTGAAGAGGGGAGTTATAACTGGAAATAGGTTTTTATACCTATTTAGTAATTATTTCTGTTAGAAAATGATTTGTACTTCGATTTTGCATCGAACAGACATCATTTTTTTGTTGAGAGCATGAATTTGAAAAAATTTTGATTATTTGATTCAGAATGGGCAAAATACATTTCAAGATTTTTTTTCAAAACTTTTCCGTCCCAAAAAAGTAGAATCTTTTTTTAAAAAGTTTCTATAAAAATTCCCAAAAAAAGAATTGTTGAAACAAATTGAAAAATGGCACTAAACGGCTTTTTGAAATTTTGGGTGCATTTCTGAAACCGTTTTTAAATTGGAAAATTTTCAGTTTTGAAATCCATGTTTTTTGAATATGGGTTGATCCTCAGAATGAAAGTGATGGAAAAAAATAAAAATTTTCCAATCTTTCAGCATGGTGGCATTAAAATCCAAGTGTTTGATTTCCTAAATCCATTTCTAAGGTTATTTCTTCCCCGAGTGCCCTAGTCGACTTGGTGAGCTAAAAGAGGAGGTTCAGATTTTCAGTTTTCGTTCTATTCCCACGCCTGTGAATTGGTTTTTGATTACACAGGTCGACAAAAAAAAAATGTTCTGTTTCTGGGTTCTCATGCCAAAATTCTGTTTCTAGATATCAAAATACATCACCTTGCGGAATCCTGGCTTCCAAAGTTTGCTTTGGGGGTGGGGGGCTCAAAAAACTGATTTTTCGAAGGCAATAAGCCTGAGCATTTCAAAAAAATTTGAATTTTTTTTGACCAATCTTATGGAAAATTTTACGGCGAATCCAATGCCGCAAACCGCAGACCTCCATCTTTTTTAGAAAAAAAGTTACAGCTCATTCTTTCCAAAATTTTGTGAAAAAATCGTATTTTTGGGGTATTTTTCGCAAAAAAGTGAAATTTGAGAGAAAAGTAAGAGCTTTAAGGCCATAATGACCATAATAAGAGTTGTAGAAAATTTCACGGCGAATCGAATGCCGCAAACCGCGGACCTCTATCTCTTTTAGAAAAAAAGTTACAGCTCATTCTTTTCAAAATTATGTGATGAAAATCACATTTTTGTGCCTTTCTCATGAAAAAATGAAATGCGATTTTTTTACAAAATTTTAGAAAGAATGAGCTGTAACTTTTTTTCTAAAAGAGATGGAGGTCTGCGGTTTGCGGCATTGGATTCGCCGTAAAATTTTCTTTAGGATTGGTCCAAAAAAAAAAATTCAAATTTTTTTGTAATGCTCAGGCTTATTGCCCTCGAAAAATCAGTTTTTTGCCCCCCTCCCACCCCCCAAAGCCAACTTTGGTCAAAAAAAAAATTTTTTCGTTCATTAGTTACATAAAAGTGACTCAAATTTCACAAGTAGGACCCAGAAACAAAAATCGTGTCGACCGGTGTTATGGTTGTCGAAGGAACTTGAAAGTCGATTCAAAAGAATGTTGAATTTATAATTCAATCCTTACTTCGAAGCTTGGAATTATCTTCTGTTTAAAGTGCCTTACTTTAATTTAATTTTTTTCATTTTCAAAATTACTAATAATAGACATCTTTCAATACTGGAAGTAAAATTTTCAGTTGATAAAAAAATTAATCAATCCTGAAAAAAATTCATATCCGAAATTTCAAATGCAGAGGATCATTTATTTTTATGGTCTTTTTCCAGAGCTGTAGAATTTCAAGATTTTCTAGAGGTTTTGAAACGTCTCGAAATCCCTTACAATCGATACAAATGGTCGAAAATAGTGCACGTATAAAATTTTAGTTTTTTTCGTTCACCAAATTAAATTTTTATATTCTGCAAAACGACGATGTAATTTTTAAAGTTTCAAAATTCGCCAAAATTCAAGAAATTGAATAATTTTAGTAAGACTTAAAATTTTGGATACTGAATTCGATTTTGATATTTTTTCGATTTATTCACTGAGAAAAAATTGTAGTACTTTTCACCACAATTTGTGGTTAGATTTACTACAATTATTGCAGTTCTATCAATTTTAACTACAACTGTGGCATTTTCCACCACAATTTATGGTCAAAATTACCACATAAAAAAAAGACTACATTTTTATGATCGATTGTACTACAATTATGGTTAATCCTACTACAATTGTGGTACACATTTAAATGCTTTACTATAAGTGTGGCATATCCTAACGACACCAAGTAGGAATAAAAATGTTCAGAACAACTATAGAAGTGATAAAATGATGTGATAACTTATAAAAAATACTTTTCTATCTTGTGCAAAGTGAAAAAATAAGCTAAATTCGAAAATAGAAAAGTATTTTCAAAAAATTTGGTGAAAGTGATGTAAAATTTTGTGGTAAGTAACCCGATTTATTTAAGAGCATCTTTTTGACTTCTTTTGCTTTGAAATTTAGATATTTTTACTTTAAATCACTTCTTAACATAAAATTCCTACATATCATCATTGAACTTTACCAAAAATATAAATAAATTACATATTTCCCCTTAATCACACACGCACCCGGTGGCGTAATGGTTAGGGAGACGTAGGTTAGGGACAGTTAGGTGATAGGGACCCTGGTTCAAATCCCACGTAAGGTGAAAAATTTGTGAAAATGGATTAATTAGGGAAAGATGTCAGATCAAAGAGATGTGTATTCTGAAGCGAATAATGATCGAGAAAAACATGTCAGTACTGAGTATTATTTTTAAAAAATAATTTTAATTTCTTATTACAAGCTATAGTTAACATTACGTATAGCGAAATTCACTACAATTGTGGCAGTTGAAGAAGTGTATGTACCACAACTGTGGTAATAGGAATATAAAGTACCACAGTTGTGGTGAAATGGGTACCACAACTGTGGTTGAAAGTACCACATTTTCAGACTGTTCCAGTTTGGCCACAATTTTGTGGTCGATATCGCCACAGTTTTTTTTCTCAGTGTTTTTGTTTCGGCTCAGAATTTTACCTCTCGTTAGTAGTTTCACTGAAATATGAAATCTGATATTTTAATATGAAATTTGAAATTTATCAGACCCCCCAAAAAAACAAAAAATTGTGTCTTTGACGCGGCTTTACCGGATTAAAAACTCTCATCAAATTTATAAAATTTTAAAACCGACGCAAAGTGAATTTGGGTACGATTAATTCGGGAGAAAAGGTATTAGGTACTACTGACACCATGTTTCAGATCAAGCCTCACAACGAATTTAAAAATATTGATTTTTTAACGTAAAAAAAGCCAAATTACCAAAATTTCTCGATGACTGGTCTCTTCATCACACGTTGGTGGTACTGGAACTGCATCGGTCGTTTCCTTCAAATTCGTCGAGTTCGTTAATCCTCTCCCATCGTGAAATTTTCTGTGTTTTTCAAAGAGCCTGTAACTCCAAAACTCTTCGTGGCATATTGAGCAGGTCAATGGCCTAAAAAGAAAACACGTATGATTTAAAAATTTGCATTATAGTAACATACTCTGTTTATTATAATTTTCGTACTTGGATTTAGCTTTGCTATGACTTTGCCTGGTGTGACTGACTACTCCTTTCTTACAAGCGAAATATCTCGTGCAGTTGTCAATATCCCTATAAGGACATCGGAAGTAAAAAGAGTCCACATTGTTTGGATGCACTTGCGTTAAGTGATCATTCAAAGCAGCACTATTTTCAAAACAGCTTATGGACTCGTTTTCTGATTCGCAAATCTTGCATATTAGTCTAGAAAATGAACACAAACGATTTTAGTAAAATGAAATGTTTATTATTTTTTTTTGAAAAAACACAAAATAATTACAAAGACTTCTTCGATGTGTAATATGACGCAAATGAAGAGTTTGTTTCAATATCGTCGTCCGAAGCCGACGAGTAACTGTGTTTCCTTTTTTTTTTGGACACTTTTCTTTTCCTTTTTGGACGTGTTGGTCTGGAAAATGAATAAAATGATAAACTGGAGTTATTAAGAGTTCATACATTGAAACAATTGAAATTCATGTTTTGATCATTTTGATTTTTTTTTCAAAAGTTAAAGAGAGAATTAGCTGAGAAATTGGATTAGACTTCAAACGATCTGTTGAGAATTTTTTTACATTGATTTTACTCACACCCATTCCCTTCTTTATTCTGCCATTGCATCAAATGCGTTCAAAAAAATTTTAAAATTGAAAAAATCAACTTTTTGAAAATGGTCTTGATATGTATGATTTTACTCGAAAACACGTTCAAAAATTCTTAATACCAATCTTTTTTTTTTTCTTCAAATTTTCAAAATATTTCGTGAAATATTGGTTTTAATTATTTTTAGAAATTATCTTCGTACCTCTCCTTAAAATTATTATTAGCAGCTGTTTCCCATTCTCCATTTCTGAAGTCATTGAAAAGATATTTCAAGTTTTTAAAATGAGTTACATAAGCGATAATTAGATTTATCTTGGTTGATTGCAGAACTCCAGATCTGACTTGTAGTAGGTTTTTTCGTGTTTTCGTAGCGTTATCGATGTTCAGTTTTACTGAATGTGGGTTCTGTTATCGCACATTGGTGGATGTAGACTCAGACAGGTGTTTTATTTTTTAATATGCTTTTAATCTTGTATTTGCAGATCAAGCTAATAATTTTGTTTCCTCTTTGGTTTGGAGTGAGGATTGATTTCATTAGAAAAATTTATAAAATCCTGATGTATGATGCTGTCTGTTATAAATATTTTTCGTAAAAATTATTGGCATCAATTTTTCATCATCTCCTCTCATCAACGCAATTTTTTCAGAATAAAAATGTATCAATGCCACAAAGGTAGGAAAATGTTGAAAATCGTCGCTAATGATTTCTAATAAAACATATTTCAGGAAAATTTTTTCGTTTTTTCGATTTTCTGCAAATTGGTATATTGTTTGAAAACTATTGAAAATTACCTATAGGGCCTACGATATTTTTTTAAAAAAAATCATTCTTGCATGCTAAAATTATAATATATTTTCGAAGAAATTCGTTTAATTTTTTTCAATTTTACAAATTTTTAGGTTGAGGGAGAAAGGATTGAAGGAAGGGTCAGGAGAATGGAATTTTCCCCGAAGTTTTTGCTATTCGAATTTTCTTTGCTACAGCCCCCCTCTGCCATCTACACGTAAAAAATAATCGAAAAAATTTTACTCACATTTTAGTATTAATCATGACTTTATCATTGCTCAATTCCAACGTAGTTTCCGGTAAATTTGGTTCTTCGTCCGGCTTATCGTCATAGTGGGTCTCGTGTTGGGTTGAGGAAGCTTCCGGATAATTTGTGGTTTCGTTTGATTCACCTTCGTTCGCATCGATTTTGGTGGATGTAGCTTCTGGATTTTCCGACTCGTTTGATTGATTTTTCTTGTTTTCGACGAGTTCGTTGGAAGAGCCATCATTTTCAACGGGTAGCGTAATCTGAGGGTTGAAATTTTTGAACTCTTCAAATCTCCTCTTCACGTCCTCGATTGATTTAAATAATTCGTGCTCTCTTTGCTTCCATTGGACAACTGCTGCGTTAGTAGCTTCGGCTTCTTTGTTTTTCTCCTCGGATTGTTTGAGTAGCCTTTTTAATTCCATGTTTTGTGCGATCAAACTTTCACGTTCTTTGCTGTATGCGGCCAGATAATTGCTCATTTGAGCGAGGGTACATCTGCGGAAAAGAAAACGTGATGGGTGGATGAGAAATTGAAAATGTTTAACTGGGAAGTGACAGATTGTTATGTGTGAAATGATGAGAATGCTTTAAATATTGTGATTATGACTCAGACATTCTTGTTCGAAAAAAAACATAAAATATCTCGATTTTGATAAAAACCACAATCTGAGATGAATAATGAGGGATAAAACAAGCAATAAAAAAATGAATTTTATGAAATCAATTTCAAAAAGCAAAACAAAATCGAAGAGTTTCTTTTCAGAAATTTAAAGAAAGACGAAAAAAAATGGTAGAAGTTGCTCAAATTTTGCAATAAATTCTAAAAAAAAAAAATTTAAAATAGAGAATTCGTCTTATACTCGTATATATGTATTTCATTGAGAATTGATTTTCATTCAAATAATTGAGTTTTGGATATAGGAGCTTAAAATTTAATAGCGGTGGTTTTTTTTCAACCGATAGAATTTCTAGCAAGTGTGGATTTTTAATCATCAAAAGCTTTCACTGTAGAAAACCTAGTTTGGTTGGATTTAAAAAATAATTGAAAAATTCAACGGTGACAATTAAATTTTCGTTTTTCATACATTTCATTTCTTTTCTGCTGAAGAACTGAAATGAAAAATTCAATTTTTTACTTATTCATATTCAGACTTTCGACAGAAAAAAACCTCGAATTTAGTCATTCTGTAAAAATTGTGAGTAAGTGTGTGTACTATGGCCACGAAAAATTTTGTCAAAATGTTACTTTTTCGTTTAAGTAGTCTCACCCCTTCATACCTCTTAGTTTGAATGGCAAAATTGATAAAATAATTTAAAATCAGCGTTTTAAAAAACCTGAATTTCAATTTTTAAGTTGATATCACGTAAAAACAATTTTTTTTGATGATCAATTACCTAATCTAAAATTTCTCATCAGTAGAAAAATCTTACGAGGTCTAAGAATAAGAGTGCACCTGATTTTCTGGCCAAATGGTGTTGTGTATTGGGCATTAAATTTAAAAAACATGGTCGAACATAAAAATCTGAGTTCTGCTAATGACAATGAATTCACCGAAAAAAAAAATTTCAATTGATATAAACTTAAGTTGAAAGTACTTACTTTGAACGTTCGTATTCGCTGCTGTCCATCGTAACACTCTTTTAATTGATTATTAAATAATTATAGTTATTAAGGTAACACATTTTTTTAATAATATAACGTCAAAATCCAATATTCAACGTCTTTTTTCAAACGAAATCGTACATAAACGCAACAAAAAATAAATGGTAGGATCAGTAAATTACACACGCTTGTCCAGCCAACACCATTGATAATGTGATTTGATGTGGTTGTGGAGTGTGGAAGGAATATTGCATCCTCTTTTCTTATCGGATGGTTAGTAGGTGTACAATTGAACCCAAGAACCCAACGCGAAAAATTTCTCTTGGAAATTTTTATCATTGTAAGTAGTAGGAGTGTGAGGGGGGGGGGCAGGATTTTTTCGCTTTGGTGTCTGATGTTCGATTGATGTTCGAGTTGTATGTATGAATTATGAAAATTATACATCAGGTTTCAGGTATCTACTACCTATCCTTCGTTTCGTAAAATTGTTAATATTTTCAATTTTTTTCCATAGAAGATAGATGACTTTTTTTTAAAAGTATCTACCTTTGAAAAATGAGCTAAAAAGTAAGAAATGGGAGTCGATCGTATTTGTGGATAAAAATATCCGTAGAAAACAATTTTTTAAATTTTATCTCATTTTTTTGGCAAAGCTCAAGTCAATATTTACCCTTTGGCGTGTGCTGAAATAATTTTCTCTGCAAAGCAAGAAATGAAGAATTATTTCCTTCTTAGATGTGTAATTTATATAAATACGTAACCTATCTAATGAGAAGTTCCGAATTTTTGAAAAAAAATTATATCTACCCCTTTCTAATTTTTTTTTTTTGCCAATGAAATTGAAATATTGATGGACCTTTTTAAATCTCCATTCTGTATAGAATTGAAATGGAAGCAAATTAAGGTCAGCCTATACTGACTAACTTCATATCCGTTCATTATTTTTCACCAGCCGATCGCATGAATGTTTAAAATCATTTCGATGAAAAATTTTTCTGCCTTTTCAATGGTTCAGCAGTAAAATTTTCCATGTTGCTATTTGCCCAATTTTTAACTGTTCGTTGTACACTTCATATTTCTTCAATACCTAAAAAATGGATTTTTTTTAGTGAAAAATTTCAGGATGTTATATGAGCCTGTTTTCACTTGTGAAAATCACTATGAAGGCATACGTATATTTTTCCATGCCTTTTTTATTTTTTCTTGGTCAGTTGAAGGATAAGAATGATTTTCAACGGGATTCCAACAATAATACAAAATATCCCAAATTCCCAATCTCATTAAAGAGAAAATTTATTGTGTTATGAGTAGGTAAAAAGTTTTTTTTACTTTTTTCTTGAAAATTTTTTTGATTATCATCATACTTGAGCATGAAAATGATGAATTGTGACATCACGTTATTTGAATTCTATATTCTAAGAAGAGTAATTTCGATGATTTGTTGAGAGATTTAAATTTGAGAGATTGAGAAATCCAAAAAACAAAAAGCAAATTGCCCCAAAAAATATAAAAATAAAATAAAATAAAATTCAAAAGTTTTCGCGACCGAAATGATTTAAAACTTGAAAATTGAGTTTCTTCTGTCTGCAGTTTGTTAAAGTGTTGTGGCAGTAGAAATACCTGATTGATATGTTGTGAATATAGCTACACGACCCTTCCCTTCTGCTAATGCAACGATGCAGTCCATCCATCCATGCAACCATCATTAATTTTGTTTACTGTTTACTTATCGTTTATAAACAGATGCGACTAAAGATACACAAAATGTAAACGTTTTTGGAATCAAAAATATTGAATTCAAAAATCAAGAATTTTCGAAATTCTTTCAACAAAAATCGCAAATTTTTTAAAACAGGAATTAAAATAAAAAATTTTCCAGCTGAAAATTTAAATTGAATTTTTTGAATTTAAAATTTAAACCTAAATTTTTGTATAATAGGTAGTGTTGAAATTAAACTACCTATTTGTGCTTTATTTATTCAAAAATTGAAAATAAATTTTTCCATTCAAAAAATAGAGTAATAATATATGAATCCAATACTAAAAATAATCATGTTTTTGAATTAAAAATTTTAAATCAAAATGTAAAATTTTTAAAATCAAAAATTAAATTTCTTACAATCACAAATTGAAAATTTTAAAATCAAAAACTAAAATTTTTGAAACTAAAATTTTTAATTTTCAAAATCAAGAGCTAAAATTTTCAAAATCAAAAATTGAATTTTTTGAAATTAAAATTGAAATTGAATTTTTTGAATCAAGATCAAGAATTTGAAGCCACAATTTTTTGTATTGGAAGTTTTGAAATCATTTTTTTAAAACCACTGAAACCGAAAATTTTTAAGTCGAAACTGAAATCATAATTGTAGATTTGCAAACTAAAATCAAAATTTTTTAAATCAGATAGGTGAGTAGAAATCAGAAAATTTTGAATCCGAAAAATTGGTATCAAAATGTGCTAAATCGATAAATAAATTCAAGTTTTCGACTCAAAAATTTTAATCAAAAATTAAAATTGAAAGTTGTTAAATTAAAAATTGAAGTCGAAATTTTTTGAATCAAAAATTAAAGCCATAATTTTTTGAACCAGATAATTGAATCCATCATTTTATGTTATCAGAAAAAATATAATCAAATTTTTCTAAGAATTTAAGTTTTTTGAATTGAAAATTGAATACGATTTTTCATTTTTTCAATGTATGGAATGGAGTGAAGGAGAAGAGATAAATAATATTTTAGGAATCAGAAAAAAGAAGGCTGGCGAGGTGAGAGGATTGAGTTGTATTTATTTATTGAAAAAGGAAACATAACTTCATATCTCATCGTTTTATAGTTTTTGCCTTGAAAAATTTCATAATTTTCGACTGCTTCGTCTTCATTCGTAATACGTTTTTATCAATTTTTACATTACCTATTTATTTTAGAAAATAATCTAATACTTTGAACTGAGGCTATCTGCTCAGTTCAGAATCGGTTTCCGAACCCAAAACATACCTACTTGAAAAATATTACTAGGTTTTAGCCTAACTAGCCTGTGTTGGTGTACTGTGAACGTAAGTCGGTCACACTCACACCGTCACACGCAAATAAACAAATAAGCATTATCACTTGCTCATTTTGTGTACTTTTAGCTGCCTGTGTTTCTCATACACAAAAACTAATCGTGATTCATGATCGTGTCTGAAATGTCTCTCGTAATGGAGTATTAATGTGTATTCGTTTTGTTCGCTATAGACATAGAATAATGTATAATGAACGTAGTTAAACTTTGAGTCTAAATTCTGCATAATTTTCAAATTCAGATAATCCAGATAATGCGCTTTTGAAAATGAATCGAAAACGAGATGCTCCAGCCTGGCCAGCGTTAGTACTTTCGAACGTAGACGACGTCGAAAATATTCAAAGATTTAATATCATCGATTCTCCTCAAGTTAGTATTTATCTAAAAATTGTACATATTTTGATCAATTTCATCAATTTCGACTTTTGCACCATTATCGCAATTGTCACGTTTCTAATTCAATTCTACGTGTTTATTGTTTTGGCTGCAGTACCTGATCGGTCGTGGTTTGGAGTCGAATTTGAAAATTTTGCAAAAATGTATTTCGAGGAAGCATTGTTCTATAGTACGCGATGAACAAACGAACCTATGGTCAATTATCTCGCATGTTCAAGTAATTATCCTTTGTTTATTTGCTCATCTTATCGATTGTAAATTATCAACGTGTAATTTTTGGTTTACAGAATAGAAAAGGTGTTTCGGTCGGAGGGAAGGATCTCGAAATCGGCGACTCGATGAATTTGAAATGCGGAGACAGAATAAATATTACGCCTTATTTCGTTTTTCAATTCAAATGTTCGCCCGGTGTGGATGAAGAGTGTTGTTGCGATTATTCGAAATCACCGAAGCTTTCGAGCGCTATCGAAGAGTATGTTTATTTATTCGCTGATTGATTTTTTTTTCAAATGAGGTAATTGTGGTTTTTTTGTGTAGAAATTTAGATGCTACTCCGGGTCCTGTAATAGTTATCGAAGATGACGAGCCACCCACAACGCCCCCTACTGTATCCCAAATGCCTGACTCGAGCAGTTTGAACGATTCGTTGGATGATTTTTATAGCTCGGCGACTCCTTCGTGCAGTAAGGATTTTAAAACGTCGTCTCCAATCAAAAAGGAAGTCCCAGATTCATCGAAAAATTCTTGTAATCCGACCGATGTTACGATTGATTACGTAAGTATTGATATTTTGGTTTTCGAAACGATCTAGGTTGAATATTGGGTAATTTTTTCACGTCGATGTTTTAGGACGATCAAGATGCTGGAAACGATATTCAAGAAGAAATCAGAAAGTACAAAGAAGTAAGGTGTTGTTTTATTCGATTTACTTTCGTAATCGAAAAATGTTCATCCGATATTTTTTTTACAGAAGCTCAATTGGCAGGCCAGCAAGATCAAATACTTGGAATTAAAGGTGAAAGAGAAAGAAAAACGTGAGATGGAATTAGAGACGGTCAAGGAAGTAAGTAATTTCGTCGTTATTTTCGATCGAATTTCGTTACCGAATTTATTGATTTTTGGTCCTGCCCAGGAAACCGAAGTGTTGGAGAAACAGAACGCTGATTTGAAGAAAAGGGTGAACGAGCTGGAAATAGTGGAGCTGGAGTTCCAAACGAATCAAGAAAGGTTTAAATATCGCGACGAAGAAGAAAGAGTATGTGTAATGTTGAAATATGATTATTGTGAGAAGTATTATTCACGAATTTGTGTATCGCAGACTAAGGATGCTCTTCAACGAATCATTAATACGTTGGAAGCGGAAAAGAAGAATTTAATGGACGAAAACGAGCAGCTATTGAGTAATATTTGTACGACCGCCGATGATATGGCTAAAATCAAAGAGGTATGATTGGATTATTGTAAAAATATGATTTATGGAAATGATCGAATTGATTGGATTTTTGCATTTTGCAGGAACGTAAAGAGCTGGAGGAAAAACTGAAGGATAGAAATTTTTCTATCGTCGGTGTTCCTGCTGTCGGAGGTAATATTTTGTAATATGACGTAATTTTGAGCCAGTTTGCTTTAGGTTTCGTTTTGTGATTTTCTATGTTACGTTTAAGAAGAGAGGCTTTTGAGGGAAAATTTTAAGAAGTAATGCTTTGAAAGAGTTGAATTTAATGCAAAATGCACTAAAATGTGCAATATTCTTTTTTAGGCGTGTCTAGTTCTAATTATCGTGTTAGGCTGGAGTTTGAAAACAGCTGAGGAAATTTTTTACGTCTTGGATCCTTTCATGGCAAATCGACCAGAAATCTTGATCTTTGACCTCGTCATTTGATTCGCGTGAATTTGTATCCTGACCCTCTCCCACGGGGGGAGGGGGGGTTGAATTATGATTACTAAATCAAAACTGATATTTTTGATGGTCAAAAGAGTATCGAAAATGGATCTTAAAAATGTTACAAAATTTATAAAAAGTTGAATTTGTGACCCTGCCGGAAAAAGAAGTCTTAGTGTAATTTTTTTTTGAAAAATAAGACCAAAATATTTTCCATTTTTCTTACTCTAAAGCCTATTTTTCGATAAGGCCACATTTTTTCATTGAAGGTTTCAATTTCTAAATTGGTACTGCAGGCGAGAGATTCCATTTCAAAATTCGCCCAAAAATCCCATGAAAGTAACTTTCGTTTTTTTTTTTCAAAATTATTTCCTTTTCAAGATAAGAAACTGTGATTGGGGTCAAATTTGAAAATGAATTGTTGATTGGTATGTTTTTGAGAACGTATTGTTGATCCGATTTCTCAAAACCTTTTTGCGTCACGCCTCAGATATGGATTAAAATTTTGTATAGGTAATAATATAAAAATAAGATTCTTTTTCGAATCTATTTCAAGTGAAATTGAAACGATACTTTGATTTGATGTGAGGTAATTTTGAATATGTTTGAAACTAATTATTACTTTGTTTTCTGATTTACGTCGCTGCTTCCTGACCTTTTTTTTTTCAATTTTGAGTAAAAATTGTTGCGGTAGGGGAGAAGGAAGGGTAAAATGGGTCAGATCGTGAGACTGAATTGTGTTCAGTGTTTTTTAAAAACTTGTATAAATTGATTTTTCTTTTGATTTTTCAAAATTTAGATTCATTTTTGGGATGGGATGGGGAGGGGGGTTAAGGATGGAAGAGATGAAAAATCGAATTAAAAAAATAAAAAGTTGTATTTGTGTTTAGTGTTCTCAAAAGGATAAAAATTGATACCTCTCCCATTCAATTGATTTTCAATCCATTTTGAGAGAGAGATACTTTGGGAAGAAAGTTTTAAAATTTGTTTTAAAATTGAAAAAAAACCAGCTAAGAAATTTGTGTCTTGATCTCAGACCTTCTGGTAATTTTGCTTTCTCCTTCCCACTTTCCTTTCATTATTAATCTTCTCTAGTCATAATTTACCTTGAAATTCACATACTTACAAAAAAATACTCAAAAATTGAAAAAGAAAAGGGAAAAATATTTCTCAAAATGGTTTTAAATTTAATACAGAAACAAATAAAGGCAAAGATAAGTATTGGAAAAAAATTCAAACGTGATAAATTCTTCTCTGAAAAATGCGTCATCTAACTCGGATTGGATTCCCAGGTTAGATAACGAATTTTTCAAAGAAGAATTACGTTAATTATTTCTTCGAAGCAACATGTGGATATAAAACGTAAAAAAATTGGGTTTTTAAAGATAATTTTTGAACATTTTGAGACTCTCTGGGAAAGGGTAAGGTGGAATCAAGGTGGGATTTTTACCTGGTTATTTTTAGATTTAGGCAGAACTTTCTAGCTGATCCCATCCTATCTTCATTCTTCGAAAAAAATTCAATACAATCACGTATGATGATATCTATTCTCTGCCTTCTCAGATTATCTATTTACCTATTTTAGAGAAGAGAAATACTTTTTTCGAAATGTTGGCGAAAGTTACATTCGTGAAGAGTTTTTTTTGGTAAAATTTCAATTGATACAGTATTTTTTTGAGAATCAAAATTTCTACGAAAAAATTCAATTTTTAATTTGTATCAAAGTTGAAAACAATTTGAAATTATAGAAATTAGCTGAGCTCTTTTATTCATCCCCTCCCTCCGTGACAGAATGAATATCTGCTGGGGGTGATTTTATAATTATTGGTTTGATAGACTATGGAAAAAAATATCAAGCGAAATCGAAGATCATGAGGTCAAAATCCGAATCTAATTGGAATTGAATGGCTTTCTTGGTAGCTCTGGAGTATCCATTTGAAATTGTCTGAAAAAAGAATTTTGCTCGTTTATTCATTCATGTAGACGAAAGAATAATAAAAGTGCACAATTTATTGGAAAAATTGAATAGGCTGAATTTTGGAGTTTGAGTAATAAATTTACCCATCCAGGTTTTTTTGATGGTACCATTGTTTGAAAAAAATCTGAATATACCTAAGCCTCTATTTTGTAGATTTTTTGTTAGAGGATTCGAATAATAAAATTATTCAAAAGCTTGTTTCGTCGTCTTCTTTTTCATTTATTCAGTTCGTAGAATTTACGTTTCCTAATGACTCTTGACTCAATTTTTTGTTTTTTTTCGTTTTACAGCTAATACTGATTCGGAGAATTCTACGATGCCGTATGAAATTATTCGTAATTTATTGAAATCTGTACCTATCACGACGGACGATGGAATGGTTTTGCGTCGATTAGTCGTTGATCACGGAACCATCCAAGCTATTTTAACCTGCCTGGCAGTCTATAGCCACCAAGAGACCGGCCAGACTAGCAGCCAATCAACCGTCCAGTCAACCGTCCTGAATGGAAATCAGAATGCGGTAATTTGGAGTTTATTTTTTTACACAGTTTTGATTAAATCGATTATCATAATTTTTTCTCGTGTACAGGTCACAGCAACAGCAGTCTACCCTGCCACGGCTAAAAGAGGTCGAGGTGCGAAAAAAAACGCAGCTGTCAATAATTCCTCGAGGAATTATTGGGCCAAAGGTACCGGATATGGAACTGGCAATACCAATGCTACGTGGAATGTTGACCAGTCGCTAACAAAGCAAAGAATCGAAGAAAAGCACGTAATTGTCCTGCTACAGGTTTGTGTTGATTTTGAAATTTTCAATTTTCGGGTTCGTTCAAATTGTGATAAAATAACGTTTGTGTGTGGTTGAATTTTCGTAGATTTTGTCGTGTTATATAAATCCGGATTTCAAAGTCCAAAATCGTCCTCAAGTCATATTATCGGAAATAGGCAGTCCAGATGCGGCCTTCGATTTACCCCTTTTACCGCTCCAATTTGTCGAATTGATAGAGCAATCTTGCCTAATTCCCATACTCGCTTCGTATCTTCGTAATGATTCTGGTATGTGTATGATTCGCTTGTAATAGTAGTTGAAAATTGTTTTTATCGAAAATTCGATTTTGACGATTTAAAATGTGAAGTTGAATTTTTTAAAAAAATTGTATTCAGTTTAAAAAAAATTCCGACTGTCAATTTTTTTTATTTGAATTTTCTCAACATTTCTTCAACTTCTGATTTTTTAAATGTATTTTTCCAATGGTTGAGTTGGAAGAAATTTCATAAAATACGGAGTGAAATTTTTTTGGAAAATTCAAAATTGAAAAAAAAAATTGTGAAAAAAGTTTGAATTATTGAATTTTTTTTTAAAATGCGAAGTTGTAAAAAAATCGAAAGTTGAAAAATTTCAGTAAAATATTTAAGATTTTTCCAGCTTTGATTTGTGAAAATCTGTACAAATTTCGTACTTCCAAAGTATTTTTCGGATCGAAATTTTTTTTCAACTTTGAAATTTTTATAGTTGAAAATTTTATGAGTTATGGGAAGAAATTTTGAAAAATTAGCTCGTATCAAATTGAAAATTTTACTGTTGGAAAACTTTTTAAATTAAATACTATTTTGAAAAAATTTAGAATCTACGAAATTGAAAAAATTCGATCTTGGATTAAATTTTTTAGACTCAGATCGTCGTAATCCTATTTTTGGCGAAAATAATTGGAAATTAGTTACATTACGTTTTTCTTTCTCCGTTAAAATGTATTTATTGGGGAATTTTTTGTTACAGTTTTAGATATGGCACGCCATATTCCCCTTTATCGAGCTATAATGGCGCTTTTGCGAACCATGACATTGGATTCGCAAATGATTAAATTCTTGCTCCCGCCGGAGTACTGCGCCCAGCCGAGCTCTTCAACTGGCAGTGATCCGATTTCTTTGCTTAATTTATTGAAGCAAATGAAATCGTGTGTTGATACGTACTCGTCCACGTTGAAGTAAGTGAATTGAATGGAATTTCGGATTGATTTAAATTGAATTTGAGTTGAGAATTTTTTTTTACAGAAAAATGAACGCCACATTAATAGATACAGGAGGACTTCAAAATTCTTCTTCTTCTTCTTCTTACGCCTCTCCTTATCCGGGTTCTTACTCTCAAACTTATCCAGGCCCCTCATCTTCTTATCCTACGTCAGCCTATGTAAATAATCCGTACGCCTCTGGATATGCAGGTGGTTCTTCTACGTTTGGATACCAAAGTCCAGGCATGTTCTCTTCAGCGTATTACGATCCATTTTCGTTCACTGGTCCGGGACAAAATTCGAGTTATACGGCTCCCTATCAAACGTCTACGAATACTAATACAACCCAAGAAGATGACGAGGAGTTGAATAAGTTGATTTCAGATATTCAAGATACGACAACGATCGTTGAGGTGAGAATAATTTTGAATTTTTGATCACCTATTGCGAAAGTTGAAAGTTCCTGTACGAAACGTGTTTTTAAATTCCAATGTGTAACGGTACAAGGTCCGATGACCCGAATATTGCATATAACGGTACTATCAAATGGTAGATCATATTTTTTTACGTAAATTGTTCGACCGGAGTCAGCATTTTAATACGTTCTTCAATCAATTTTCTGTAAAAAAAAAGTGAATATTTTTAGACCTAATTTGATGATTTAAACTGAATTTGAAAATGTGTTTTATTGATGGGAAATTCATTTTCGCAATGTATAATTTTTTCCATTTATTGACGATGAATTTTTTTTTGCTTTGATTTTACAGATAATAGTTTCCAATTTTATATCCAACAGCCGATCTCAGGCTATCGAACAACCCCAGAAGGCGTTGGCGACGACTGCTTCTATCGAAGAAATTTATATACGTATTATGAAGAAATTATGTTTCGGTTCGTATTTGCGTCAATTTGATTTTCATTTCATCTTTGGTCACCGGAGTTTCGATCCTTGATAATTAGGATTTTGAAGTCACGAAAGTTCAAAATTCTGAGTTATTTTACTCCTAACGCCCAAAAAATTAGAAAAGTTTGTTTCCTTTATTTCGAAAAAATAATATTCTTTAACAAAATGAGATTTTTTTACAGAATTTAAGAAGTAACTTTTTTCTGATTGGAATTCCGGTCTTTTGACACGAAAAAAACTATAGTCAGGTGTTTTGGACTTGAAATGAAAAAAATCTAGATTGAAATTCCGGTCTTTTGACATGAATTGACACATATGAGTTTGGAAAAATTCCTTCAATTTTTAGACTATTTTTTAAAATTTTGTCACAGATACCTATGATATGCTCACCGGAAGAGACGACGGATCATATCAATTCAATGTCGCTTACCATTACGAACGTAACGTAACTGCGGTCTGTGGAAGAGGTAACGGCGCACGTGTAAAAAAACTCGCCGCAGAATTAAGTGCCCTAGAAACGGGACTTCCTTGCGAATACAGCTCGTCCATATTCATACGTTATGATCCCGCTAGATTGGATGTGATGAAAGTAAGCCTTTTTTTTTTTCAATTTCTATCGCAACTTTCTCATTTCAGGTGAATTTTTTAGAGAACAGATATTAATTGTAATTGTTTTCCATCCTAGGCATTAATTATTGGTCCCGCCGAAACGCCTTACGCGAATGGTTGTTTCGAATTCGATGTATATTTCCCGCCGGAGTATCCGAATGTGCCTATGCAGATGAATCTACAAACAACTGGCAGGCATTCGGTTCGATTCAATCCGAATTTGTATAATGACGGTAAAGTCTGTCTAAGTGTGCTGAATACGTGGCACGGCAGACCCGAAGAAAAATGGAATTCTAGTTTATCGAGTTTTTTGCAAGTAAGTCTGAAATTTTAATTTATGTGGCGAAATTGAAGACGTATTTTGTACGAGTTATTCATGGTGTGTTTTTTTTTTTCCTGGTATAGGTCTTATTATCGATACAGTCGTTGATATTGGTTCCGGATCCGTACTTTAACGAACCTGGGTATGAAAAATCCAGAGGCACGTCGTCAGGAAACCAGAGTAGTCGGTCTTATAATGATAATATACGTCAAGCCACCGTTCAATGGGCTATGCTCGAGCAAATACGTAATCCGAATCCGTGTTTTAGAGAGGTAAGTGAGAAAGTATCGAAAAATCGAATATAGGTCGACATTTATTAATGATTTTTTTTTTTCGTTCGTGTTTAGATTATCCATACGCATTTCTACCTGAAAAGGAAAGAAATTACGGATGAATTAAAGAAATACGTGAATGTTAATTCGAAAAGCGCCCATGTTACGTCGTTAAATGTGAGTCGTAATTTTTCGTTGAGTTAAAGAAGGACATGTCTATTAGTTTTTATGGTCCTATTCGCCCTAGAATTTTTTTTTCTGTAGAATTGGGAAAATTAGGAAAATAATTATTTTAAAATTAACAAAAGTAGTGGAAAAATAGAAAATTATGCTTTGAAGTATTTTTGCTGTTTTAAAATTTGGAGAGATTAAAAAGTGATCAATTTTTTTAGAGTTACGAAATTGAGTAATTTTGAAAAAAAAATTGATAAAAATCTAAAAATGAATTGATTTTGTATCTGTAATGACGAAATTGAATATTTGAAATTCTTTGAAATATTGAGTATCGATTAGATTCTTGAAAAAATTCATAAAACCAATAATGGAAGTAAAAAATTATAAATTGTAAAATTTTTAAAGACACTCGGAATCATAAAAAATTTAAATGTGAGGATTTTTCTATTTTTTTTGAAGGGGGGTTAAAAATAAAAAAATGAAATATACGATTTGTGGCTAAAAATATTGTTTAGAAAATCTGAAAATAGGATTCCGTTCAATTCGAGTTTTGTATACACGATTTTGGCGTTTTTTTGAGTAAATTATGTGTAAAAAGCAAATGATTGCAAAAGTGTTCATTTGAATTCAAAAATTAAAAGTAATCATCTTTTTTGCGATTCGATTTAGCCTTATAATTTTAGCAGGGTTGAAGAAAAATGATTGGTCGAAATCTGTCAAGAGCGGAAAAATCTGATTGGCTGAAATTTGTAAATAAAAATGACGTCGAATTTCTCAAATTATGTAGTCAAAAAGTACCCTTAAATCGATAATATATGTAGCTCAAAATTTGAAATCGTCATATTTTCTCCATCAATTTGTGTGGGCAAAGGACTTATTTGGCACGTCAAGATTTCGCGTTAACCAAATTTTAGAATAAAAAAGTATAATTTTGCTAGGAAAATATAGAATACTAAATTACATACAGTAGAACCTCGATTATCCGATTTAATTGGGGCGGGGAAAACTCGGTTGTGCGAAAAAGTCGGATAATCAAAAAGTTCAGTTTTTTCAGGAAAAAAATGTAATTAATGAGTTTACTTGAAATTTTTAAAACATTTTTGGCATGCATGAACTTTCAAATAAGATATAAAACTCGGATTTGAAAAAAAACAACTCCCAACAAAAAATTCAAAAAATAGAATCCGTAAAAATCGAAAAGGAATTATGTACTTAGAGTGGTGTAGTTAGATGTATTTTCATAATACAGATTTTGAGCAAAGAAAAATTGACGAAATGCAAGATTTTCAGGACAAGCAATGAATTTAGGTACTAGTTTTTCAAATCTGAATCAGTAAAATTTGATGAGAAATTGTATTTCTGATGAAATGTGCATTTCATCAGAAATCTGTGATTTTTGACTGAAATATCAGTGAATTAATCATGAATTTTTTATGAAATTCATTTCACTCATTCAAAAAGACAGGAATTTCACGTAAGTAATTTATCTGATTCAGGATTGTTCATTATTTTTTGAAAAATCATAGTTGAAGGACAGAAAATAATGTATTTTGTGATATTTTTAAGCTGAAAAATATGTTTGTCGAGTTTAAAAAGAGCTAAATTTAAAAGAAGTCGGATAATAAAGTATTATCCGACTTTTGAAAGTCGGATAATCGAGTAAAATCGGATAGAATTTTATGCTCGGATAATCGAGAAATCGGATAATCGAGGGTCGGATAATCGAGGTTCTACTGTATTTAAAATTTTTTGGAACCTTGTCATCAAACATGAAAAGGTGGAAGGAGGTGCTTTGGGGAATATTTTTGAGTCGGTAAAATCAATTTCCGTTGATTGTTTTTTTTTCTAGATAGTTTTATTTTCTAACAAAGAATCAATTTTTTAGATTTTAAATTTGGGAGATCCGGTGGGAGGAGGTTCGATCCCTCTGCCTCCAGCTCCGAAATTTTTGATTGAATTCTTTTTGGCTCCGGTTCCCCCGCTTTTAAAAAAGTTTTCCGGTTCCGAATATGGTTACAAAAATGTTCGAATGGGTCCCTCCCCTCTCCTACTTCATTTTGGATTTCTGCCTGTCTCTGCATCTGGAAGGTGCTCTCCGACTCTGGCTCTAACTCTGAAATTTTTGATTCTAGTTCCTCCGGCTTCTTAAAAAATTGTCTGTGTGGGTTCCTTCTCCCTCCGGCTCCACTCAAGATCCCTGTCCAATTTCAACTCTCAAGTTTCTTCTTAAAATTTTTTCAAATTATAGCTTTAAATAAAAAAAAAATAGTTTTTTTTTCAAGTCTAAAATTTTTTCTAAACATTTCCTCGTCTACTCTTGATATTTTTAAATTTTACCTCAAAATTGTTTTTATTCTGGGTGAAAATTTTTTCAAATTACAACTTCAATATATCAATTACTTATACTAGGGATTTTTCTCAACTCCAACATTTTTTCTCAATTTTTTATAACGTTAATATTTTGTTTTTTTGGTTCTAAAAGAAAATTTTGAAAAAATTAAGAGCTGGAAAAAATTTAAGAAATCTGAAGTTCTAGAAAAAAATTAGTGGTACTTCAAAATTGGCAATTGAGAAGGGCTGAAAAAATTTAGTAAATAAAAAATTTCTTCAAAATTTTAGAGCTGAAGAAATGCAAAAGAATGAATTTGAAATTCGAGGAATTTTTTTTGAAGTTTGAGAAAAATCTGAAAAGATGAAAAAATTGAGAAAAATTTTCAAAGCTGAAAAATATGTATCGTTAGGGAAACAATATCATCAGAGTTGAAAAAAGTTTTCACCTGAGAAAAAATTTTGAGAAAGAATTTTCGTTGAGTAAAAATTTACTGGGTTGAATAACTCTAGAAAAAGGTACCAGAAATGAAGAAATTTTAAGAAAAAAGAAAAAATTTTATTGGAGTTGAAAATATTGAAAATGAATGGACTGGAAATATTTTATACAAGGTGTCCGTCTGAATTTTGAATTCCCCCTCCCTCCTTCAGATTGTAGACAAATTGAGAAACAATTTTTAGAAAAAATTGTCGTACAGTTGCCTTATTTCGATACATGTCAAATTGACAAATATAATCAAACTTTTTATACGTTGAAAATTGACGTTTGTCTTGTCACTTGTGTTCCCTTAATTTTTCTCGACCATCTCTTTTAATAAACTTAGTGGTGGAATTACATTTATGTTCAAATCATTAATTTTTATGTGTTTTCACTTTGCAGAAACACTTCAAAGCGTTACAACAGGAGTTCGCCAAACTGCAACCTCCTCAAGGCCTCGAACCCAATGAATTGGAGGTCTTGAATTATGTACCGACAATTACCTCGGATCAGCCCGACCCGGAGCCAGTGGCCAGCACCAGCGCTGCTAATGCTGCCACCGCTGCCACCGCAATGATAAATCCGTACCACTTTCAACTGCCATCCACTAGCAATTACTATAATCCTACTGCTAGTGCTTCTACTTCGTATGCTCCTTCAACTTCCCATCAGCAATTTCAACAGCAGTTGCCAATTGTACCTGCGAATTATCTTTCACCTCAACCTCAACCTCAACCTCAACCTCAAACTTCTCTATCTCAAACCGAGCCAGCTGCTAATTTCGAATATGAAAATTGGCAATCTTTGTTTAATTTACCATGGCAAAACTCAAACGGATCGAGTGGTAGTTCGACGGCACAACAGGGAAGCAATGGAGGACTTTTTAACTTTTTCAACTAATGAGCGTTAATCGTTGAAAAAATTAATCGAAAAACGCTCGTTTTTCTCGTTTTATTGTAAATTGACGACTGAATTTTATTGATCAGGGTCCCAGCTTCCATTGTTTCGACGTTTATCTATAATGGTGCTTTTTCCCCTCGTGTTTCGTACTTCGTTATTATTTTATCGTCTCGTTTGTATTGATTTTTTTCCCTCTGTATCGTCTGTCTGTGTGATTCAATGAAGTAGCAGACAGTGGAGGGCAATGGAAGCTGAATTCGTTTTAAATATTTAACTGTGGTTATTTTTTCAGTTTACGATGGGCTTCTTTTTTATTGTTGTTATATGATTAGCTCGTATTTATACAGGAATATCATTTTCGAAGTACGTGTTTGTGATTGATATTCATTTTATTATTTTAAATCGTTCATTTGTTTTTGTAATCTGCAATTACTGTTTTTTAACCTTCATGATTTATCGTTAAAGATTACTTAAATGAATGGGTCGAGTGTTCCTTTTGCGAATTCGTATATTTTTTCTATGTTTAATTGTTTTTCGCCCTTTTTTTTTACTTGTCGTAGTTTTATTTCGAGTCCGGATGAGATCCTTTTTTCTTTACAATAAATAGCACGAGATCTTGCAAGTTGAAATTTTCGTAAGCTGATTTTTTATGAGAGGTGTGTTGAATTTTCAACTAGATCTCATTTTTACCTCTCCGTTCTTCGAATTTATTGGCATGTTTGTGATTTTCCGCTCGAACGGATAAAGTGGTGCTTGAATTGAAATTTTTTTTGAATATTTCGATGTTCGATGAATAAAATATCGAGCAATGTTGGATCTTTGATTACCTGAAATCAAAGGTATCCAACGATTTGATTTCAATTGAAATATTACGAATGAGATTTCAATTTTAATTACGTCATTTAAGGGATCTCATCCGGATCACTACTGAGTTATATCATTTTACTTGGTTATATAATTATGCGTTTGTAAAAAAAATCTAAGTCCAATCGCTGGTCGCAATCATCCTCGGGTGATTTTTCTTCTTCGAATTAACCAACACGAATTTTTACGTTTATTTTCTCAGGTACCTAAAATTTGTTAAAATAGATGATTTTTTCTCCTGTTTCTTTTACGTAAAGATAGGATTTAATTTACGATGATCATTTATGATTTTTTTTTAGCGATCATTAACATATGTAGAATTCGTGTGAATATTTTTACTCGTAAAGGTTATGCGACGAAGTCATTTTTCTCGTCTTTGGTTTCGGTTATTATTGTATTTTTTCTAAATATTTACCTATCTTTTTCAATATCAACGTATGTTCTACAATTTTTAACTGCGAGTTTACTCGGCGACGTATTCAAGTGTCTTGTGTTCATTTTTCAAATTATAAATTGGATACGTAAACTCGAAAGTTGAAAGGTATTTTTTATAATAAACGTGATCTACGCGATGGTGTGGTTTTATTCAGTTGAGCAGGGTTGTGGTATTGATGAGGTTTGAGAAAATCAAGTTAAGGTTTGTTTTGAAAAAATGGATTTTTTTGAATATAATTTTGAAGGGAAAATGTTATCGAGCACTGCCTTTTTTTCGTGTTCTGTAAGGTCAAATTGTGAGAGTTGTTTTAAAAAATTGATGATTTTTCTGACAAAATTGGAGGGTTTTTTGGAAAAAAAAAAAAGGAAAAAATCCGCGAAATTATTAATGTAACAACTGATGACTTTTTTGTGAAAATCTGAACGACATTTTTTGGTGGAAAATTTATGGCGTTTTGTGATAAAAAAGTTCATTAATGTAAATTTTTTGGAAAAATTTATGACAATTTTTGTGGAAAAATTTATGACAATTTTTATGGAAAAATTTATGACAATTTTTATGGAAAAAATTATGACTGGTGAGAAAAATGACAAAATTTTAAAAATAGTGTTGAAATTTTCGAAGCTTCAAAAAATCTTCAAAAATGTGAAACAAAATTCGATGCAATTGAATAAACTTTATTAAAATTAATTGAAATTTTCAAATTTTGACAAAAATGATTGAAACGGATGAAAACCAAAAAATTCGAAATGTGATTTTTTTTAATGAACCGAATTAAATTTTATGATATTTTAACCGAATTTCGAAGGAATTGATTAATTTTGACGACTGCAATGAGAATTTGAGCATGATATGAAATTTCATCGTTAGTGAAGTGTTCAATTTTTATTCATTTGAATAATTTTTGTAAAATCAATTCGAAAATTTGTGTTGAATTTTTTTGCATTATTTCGAAAAAAATTGTTTTGAAAGACTTCCTTAATGTACCTTATTTTTGGCATTTTCTATCAAATAATTCTTTAATCACGTTTTTCTAACAATCATCATCATACCTACATTGTAATCAAGTTTGATGTAATTCGAATAGGCGGTTCTAAACGCGAATTTATTTTTAAGCTGTTTGTAATTCCCTTTTTACTGATAAAAAAAAATGAAGTTTAACGGATCGTCGAAAAAAGGTCATTCTAATGATAAAGTTGATAGGTAGGTTCGTAGAGAACATAATAACTTTTACCGAGTATTCTTATTTCTTACGTGAGTAGAAATGACACAATCACTCCAACCTTTAAAATTTAGGAATTTTATTCAGAATAGGTACCTACCTACGTATAATTTTTATACAAAATTATTTTATGAAAATTGTATCGATTGAAAATAAATTGACTTTTTTCTTATGTGATTAGTGAATTGATTTGTAATTAATTATTTACCTATTTTAAATTTTTTCTAGCGATGTAATGGTGATAGTCGCATCATTGGCATTGCGATAACCATAATCATCAATGATGGACTATTAGATTGTATTGTTTGTATTCTTGATTTGAGTGAATAAACGGTTTCAACGTTGAAGTTGTTCGTGTGTTTTTTGCAAAAAATGAAATTCTATTATTTTTTGATTTTTGCGATTAATTTAATTGTGGCAGAGTGTGCTCGATTTCATGACTATGACCTCGTGGAGGAAGACTTGAAATCCGGATCTATTAATGGAGATTATATTATTGGAGCTTTGTTCCCTATTCATAATAGTTTCGATGATGAAGATTTTCAGTGCAAAACGATTGATGATTACAATGGAATCCAGATTGCCGAAGCTGCGTTTTTTGCTATTGATTTGATAAATAGGTCAGTTGCAGCGAATTTTGAACTTGTAGATGTATTTTTATTTGTGAGAGCAAAATTTACACCTACTGAGTTTTTTGCTGGTTTTTTATTTCTAGAAATAAAAATATTTTACCCAATGTCACCCTTGGTATTGATATCAGAGATTATTGCTATTCGTTCGAGGTTGCGGTACTACAAAGTAAAAAATTGATCGATAAGTCTGTCTCAAGGAGCAACGAAACTGAAGTAAATATCGTGAAATTATATGAATAGTTCAACAGCTGGTCCATTTTTTTCTAGCATAGATTGTAAGGACGGTTTAAAATTGAAGAATTTTCCCAAAAATTGAGGAAATTTTCCCCCAAAATAAAAAATTTTCCCAGAATTGAAGAAGTTTTCGAAAAATTGAAAAAAATTCCCTAAAACAAAAAAAGTTTTTAAGAATGAAAATTTTAAAAAAAGCAAAAAATTTTCAAAAAATCAAATCGAAGAATTTGTTAAAAATTGTAGGATTTTTTCAAAAAACTAGATGAATTTTTAAAATTTGAACATCTTTTCAAGTAGTTGAATTTTTTTCAAGCAATTGAATTTTATTTCAAAAATTGAAGAATTTTTTCATTTTTTAAAAAACTAAAGAATTTTTTATAGAAGTTGGAGAGTTTTCCCAAAAACTGAAAAACTTACCAAAAAAATTGGCCAATCTGCCAAAAATTTGGCGAAAATTTTACAAACTCTGCTGAATTATTTGTCTTAAAAATTCTAAAATGACGATAGCTGTACGATTTTCCTAAATTTGAAAATTTTCTGACAGTCGGAAAAATTTTCAAAACATGACCAAGTTTTTGAAAATGTTTCGATTTTCAAAAAACTTGATCAATCTCGTCTGAAACTTGTACAATTTTCACAAAATTAAAGGAATCTCCTTCACAATTTTCCAGGAATTAAAGAATTTTCCCAACCTGCGTTCTTTTGTTTCGGTGATAATTTCAATTTTATATTAAAATACGAATCATCAAATTTTCAGGATATTTTTTCATTCGCCCAAAAAGGCATCGAATCACCATTAATTGGAATTATCGGCCCTGATGACGGTTTGACCTCTGTAGAAGTCCAAAGTGTCTTGAAATTTTTCGCCATCGTCCAAATAGGTTATTCTGAACCATTGACGGATTTCATCCACGATATGATAGAATTGTATCCTTACTTTTTTTCTGTTACTCCTGGAACTTTGTTCATGACCGAAGCCATAATTGACGTTTTGATTGCCAAGAATTGGACGTACGTTTCAATACTTCATTCGACATCAGGTTGTACATTTACGTATTCAAATAATCTACCGGAAATAAAATTTATGAAATATACTTATTGGCTAATGAATTTTCATGACGTTTTGCAGATTCATTTGGAATCAAAGGCTTCACACAATTCCATAAATTAGCCTCCGAGAGAGGCGTATGTATTGCTGACGTTATAGAAGATGATATGATTATCGATGCTTCGGAAGAGGAGGGTGATGAATTGTTGAAGGATATTTCGGAAATTATGCCTTCGTATGATAAAGTTGACGTCATTGTGTGCTACTGTTCGCCTGAACTGGCGAATTTGTTATTTCGTGTGATTAAGAACAAGGATCGAAGTGATTCGGCCAAGAGATTTGTTGTCATCGGCGGGTACGTGGTACGAGGTCTATGAAAAACTAAAAAAAAAAAAGGAATTTAGTGATAGATTTTTTCTTCCGATAGAGATGGTTGGCCTCCAAGATACCCTCATAAACGTGAATATCCAGATGTAGCTGTTGGAGAAATTCTGGTCAGTTTGGAACAACCTTATATAAAACAATTCGACGATTACTTTTTAAGCCTCTCCTGGAATACAAACAAGAGAAACCCCTGGTTTACTGAATTTTGGGAGAAATATTTTAAATGTGAATTAGATCCATATGAAGGATCAGAACATCCTGGATGCTCAGGTAGGTACCCATCAAGTTCTCTTTTAACATTTGGTCTAGATTCTTTACTGATTTACGTAGAAAGGTTATAGGAATTGATGTGAAAATTTTACAGGTGAAGAAAGTCTGGCCACTGATTATAAACAAAATCCAAAGGTACCTTATGTCATCGAATCTGTGTTCGTTTTTGCCCATGCATTACATAATATGCTAGAAAAAGGCTGCGAAGATGTGCATTCTGGAAAATTACCAATGAAAAATGCGTTTTATAAGTCGTGTTTTCTGGTAAGCTGATGTTATTCATTTTTGTATTTTGAGATTTTTTGGACAATATTCATCACCTCTCTCCTAGATCAACGTTTTTATAATTTTTATTTTCTATGGGGGGGGGGGGGGGGAGAATGAGTCCTACTTGAGCCTGAAATTGAAAATCCGCCAAATGAATTCCTTGACGATTTTTCAAGTTGGAAAAAATTTTCAATAATGTTTTCTTCTTCAGAAGGGTTAATCACTAATTAAAAATCGCAATAAAAAAATGAGAAAAATTGTTTTAATAAATTATAAAAATGGATGTAAGGGATTTTGAAGCTTTTGAATCCCTTCGACTCCCAACTTCGGCTTTCAGGGTTGTGATGAGGTAAAATCAAAAATGAAAATTTTGCAATTTCATCAAAACTCGTTAAACAAAAATTCATAAAAAAGTTGATTTTTTGAAGAATCGAAACAAAATTAGAACTCGCAAAGATGTGCACAAAAATACAAAAATGAGTAAATCATGAGATGTGTTATTAATTGGACAGGTGGTCGGATTTTGAGCACTTTCCAGCAAAAAGCAAAAATGTCGGTCGAAAATATGTGGTTTTTAGGGCAATAAATCTGTAAAACTAATTTCATAAAAAAAATATTTCAACTTTTAAAACAGATGTTGAGGTATTACTTATTCGAAAAAAATTTTAGAAAGCCCTTTTTTTCACAATCACGTGAGTCAGCATTCAGTAATTTTCAACTTTTTAGATTTTTTCAACGATTTCTGGCTTTAAAAAATCGGATTCATATCGTCTTGTTTTTTTAGTTTCTTGGTGAAAAGGGGATAAAAAATTTTCCTGGCAAATTATACGTACCACTAACCCACGAATTTTGTGTGGTGGTGGTGGTGGTGGTGGGGGTGGTCCGCTAGATTCAAAGTATACGTTGATATTCGAACAATTTACCTTTAATTTCGTCTCTTAAAAATTATCATTTTTGTGAAACCTTTATGAAAAATTGAATGAGAAAAATTTTTAGGGTTCTTTCAACTTTTTGGAAACATCCAAAAAAAAACTCGGAATTTGGTATTATCTTCATTCGTCGACAAATGAGAAAATTATAAAATTAACACACATATTTCTTTTACCCTCCCAAATATTTAGGTCAAGGATTCAAAAATCGTTGTCAAAATTATTTGCCAGAATTATGCAATCTTTTGAAGTAGCGGCGGTCGAATTCGGTTTCTGAGGGCAATACCCTTTAAATAACCAAAATTTAATTAGGTTAATAACTGTGAATTTTTTCCCCTCAAAAAGATGAGTTTCAAATTTTGACCTCCGTTTTTGAGGTTCAGTTTTGTCCAGAGATCAAATTATTATGAAAATCGAGTTTTGCGCCCACGAATACTTCAGAACTTCTCTTATTCGGCCATTGGCTCCTTAGATTTTATCAAACTTATATACTTATATTCGTATTAAGATAATTTAGTGAGCTGAAAAATTTTCTAACCACTCTTTTTCTTTTTTTTCGATTGTTCGCCCCCAACATCATTTAGAAAAAAATTAAAATGTTCGTCTTTAAATGCTTTATCTATGTACAAGGTTTATTTTAGCACCTTTTTTTTTTAGATTTTTCGCTGTGGTTGAGCTGCTCTATCCAATTTCGATTCGAAGTTTACGAATTGAAGCTTCTTGAAGCTGAAACAAATTATTTCGTCCACGAGTTTTCTTTGCTTTTCTTTGATTCAACTGTGGAATCTTTGTCCTCAAACATTTTCTTGATTTCCTTGACCACATATCTTGAAGGTTTCGACCTTTAACAAGACGTGCTTCAGCTCATCATATGTACTTTTACAGCAACTTTAGTTTTCACAGATTCATCCGAAGCTGAAAAAATCCAAAGACGCGAAATATAAATTTTTAAAATATGTACCTAATACGTATCTACCTAACATTGACAATGAAGAAATATTAGCTTTTGAGCCAATTCATTTTTAAAAGTCTTAATTGACTACAAATTGAACGTCATTATTTCTTTAAATTGAGCCCACTTACCAATATGAAAAACGACAGCAGTTACCACAAAAATTAACGTCACTTTGAAAGCCATCCTGGCAAAAATATTCTATAGATGTTTGATTCAAATGAAAGAAACTGGAATGAAATATGAATTCAAATACGTCAAAATACGAAAAGTATTGCGAAAAATGAAGCAATCTGATGATGAGAATATTCTACTAGTATTTCGTTCAGAGGAAATAATTTGAGTGAAGGGTGAATTTATAACGCGTCCTAGATTCACGAAAGATACACGACGCCATATGTTGTAATAATTTTGCTTCATCGTTTCGATAAAAAAATTTCGATGTAGGCTAATTATGATTTTTCATTAGATTTTTGCTTATCAGATTCAATTTTCTTGATATTAGGTATCGATGTAGGCGATTTTGAATCTACTGTTTCGGATTTTTAAAAATACATATTCAACTGAGGGACACCTGTTGAGCTTCAAATTGAAGGGCAAGAGTTCAAAATTCAGTATTATTTTGCAACACTTTTTTTTTAGAATGAATTGCATAGTTTTTTCAAGTTGCAGAATTTTTGAATTCGATTTGAATCCTCTCAGCTTCCAAAAGGGGGACAAAATATGTGCAGATTTTTGGGAAGTGTGAGTGGTGAAATACATACCTACTTGAACTTCTTTACGAAAATTTCCCTTCCTGCCAATTTTTTGGGTTTAGGACGATTTTAATTAACCACCTCGTACCTACATCCTATACCTAGTTCTAATATGAAGATTTTTTTCAGGCTCATGTTCAAAAAGTAAAATTTGATTTTTTTGGAAAATCAGTCCAATTTGATACTGAACGAATTCCCAATGTATTGAAGTAAGTCTCTTTCTTTTTCTTTTTCAAAACGAGACTTCAAGTTCAATATCGATAAAATTTTCCCCCACAATGATTTTTTTCAGGTACAATTTTCATAATTTTCAACGTCTGGAAAATGGTTCCTACGATTACGTGCGAGTTGGCGAATACATCAGTAAAGGTAAATACTCGTATGAAAAAAATAAAAGCGTAGTAATAAATAAAAATCTGGTGTATCCTGGAAATAAAACCCAAATCAAGTCTTCTTGCAGAGAGCCATGTTCGCCGAAGCATGCGAAGGTAATTTTAAAAGTTATAGTTTTATTCAAAATTCGATAATTACGTATTTTAAATATGATGTTTCCTTTGCAGATATTGAAAAAAGATAAATGTTGTTGGGATTGCGTGCTTTGCAAACCACTGGAATTATTGATAGATTCGACTCAATGTGTAAGTTGCCCATATGGCTTCAAATCCAATTTAGATAAAACTCGTAAGTTTTGTTTTTCCCAATAAATTTTTTTCTAACCAAAAAGGTATCACAACTTCAAGTAAAATTTCAAGTCCTAGCAAAAATAAATTGAAAGTAGACTATAAAAGAACCCATGCTCAAAACTTCAGGCGTTGATGTACTTATATTTTTGTCGAATTTTGACGAATTTTTGAAATTAGGTAGGTACCTATCTGATCTCCCGGAAAAATTTGAAAATTTGATCTAATCAGAGCTATTCCAATTTTTCTTACAAGTTGCCATTAATGGTTTATTCATAAATCCACAATTTTTCAACTAACAAACTTTCTATGTGAGATCTCGAAACGGGGGGGGGTGGTACAGGGGACCATAATTCAAAGAAATTAAAAAAGTAAAGTAGCACATTGATTTCTGCTATGCTATTTCAAATTCGCAAATTTCGAATATGTACTTCGTTTTTTTATCTGACCCCTCTGAATCCCCCCCCCCCATTAGCCCCCTTGACAGGGTCAAAACTCAAACAATGAAAACTAACGTGTGACCTATCGTTTGTTAGGTATTTGGGGGCACTGAATTCGAATATTTGCTTATTTTTTGGATTTGGCGCCTTAGTGCCCCCCCCCCAGCCCCCAATGTTGGGAAAAATTGTACTAAAAAATTGAAATGGCTTGTGAGATATTGGTTATCACTAATTTGAGGGCGTAAAGAATTATTTCTTTCTAACCTAAAGACATAATTATACGAATAATTCAGGAGGGGGTTGGTTAAAACACAAGGAAGGGGGTAAAATCAAAAAGGTCAGTCGATATTAGAATTCTACTCCCTCAAACTAATGACGTTTTTTTGTCTGCAAAATTAATTGAAGGCAGTTTCGAGACGTTTCAGAGTCATCGAAAAATTTTGGAATTTTCCAATGTGGACGAAAAGTCCATGAAAATGGTACATATAAATTTCGGCACTTAAAATCTTAGATTAGGTACTAATATTGATGATCTAAAAAAATGATGAAATTTGTCAAAAAAATGAATAAATTTTACCTACGTTGAGAATTGGGACACGTTAATATTTTTTTGGATAAAAAAACACAATTTTTTTCAAATATTCATAAAAATATTTAAACAAATTCGTTTCCGATTAAAATTTTTTGCCAAAAAAATTTTTATTGGAAAAATTATTATTTTTATGGAACAAATTATCAATTTTGTGAAAAACGTATAATTTTTCAGAAAAATTTAATTTTTTACCAAAAAAATACAAATTGGAGTTCGGAAGTGGCGAATTTCGAAAAATTCTTCTTTGACGACTGTTCAAATAGGTCATCAGTATTGATAATCCACGATTATACCTAGGTACTGAAGTTCATATGAACCATTTTTATGGGGTTTTCTCCAGCTCTAAAAAATTCTAAAATTTTCTGGCGGCTCTTGAAACGTTTTGAAACTGCCTCCAATCGATTAGGAATGTCGAAAATGGTGGTATTACCAAATTTTTGCTTTTTTCGTTGATTAGTCAAATTTTTATATTTTGCAAAGCGATGATTCAATTTTAGGTTCAAAAATTCGCCAAAATTCTAGAAATGAACTTCAGCAACTTGAATTTTGGATAATTATGGGTTTTTAAGATGAATTTACTTTTGGTTTATTTTTGTTTGAGCGAAAATTTTAATTTGAGTTGGGATACTTACTTCCCTTGTAAAATTAAAATCTAACTTTTTTTGTTCGCAGGTTGCATTCCTATACCCATGGTACAGATTAATTGGTACGACACTTCGATTTTAACATCGCTTTTATTTTCATCTTTAAGCATCATCTTGGCAATGTTCAGTTTTTACATTTTCATCAAACATGATCACACTCCTGTGGTGAAATCATCGACCAAAGAATTATGTTACGTAATATTTGTTGGAATGATCATTTCCAATCTGACTCCGTTCACAATGCTTTCGGTACCGAATTTTATGAATTGTGTGGCTGTCAGGACACTTCCACCGTTAGGTTTTACCCTAATGTATGCTGCTTTGTTGGTAAAAACGAATAGGATTGCTAGAATATTAGCCATTTCGAAGAAGAAATTTCCTAATTTGAATCTTAAATTTTTGTCTTTGAGAGCTCAGGTAAAATATGTATAAAGAATGGGTTTATTTTGATGATTAGGTACCTAAACGACCTAAAGGATTATAAATTGATATCGCATTCGATTTGTTTTCAGATGGTGTTCACGATCGTATTGATCACCATCGAAGTATTAATTTGTTCGTATTCGCTGTATAAATATTCCATCGAACCTGTGAATGAATTTCGAGAAAAGAATAATTTGTATTATGGGATTAAAATATGTCCATTAAGGGAAGACATGATGATCGAAATTTTCGCTTTCATTGCTGTTTTAATATTAATTTGCGCTTATTACGCTGTGAAAACTCGGAACCTGCCGGAAAATTTCAACGAGGCTAAATATATTGGGTTTGCTATGTATTCAACAATCCTGACCGATGTTTCTTTTGGATTTATTTATTTTGGAAGTGAAGTCAAAGTGAGGGTTTTTGATTTTTTTACCTAGTGCTTTTTGAATCAATTCACAAAACTTTTTCATCAATTTTTTATCATTTTTTTCAGATACTCGCGATAAATTTATGTATTTCCGTCAATACGTTTATTGTGTTTATATTCTTAGTTGCGCCAAAATTGTACGTAATTTTACGAATGCCTGAAAAAAACACCAGAGCTTATTTCATCACGACGACGAATATTCGTTGTTTTATTGCGAATTACCAAGAGTCGAACGAAAGAAAGCCACGGTCTGCAAAAACTAAGTATGATAATAATAATGTATCTTTTGAGCTGATTTATCGTTTGAAGGTAGAAAATTTTAATCAAAAAACTGAAACATTTATCTTGTGCTTAATACCTGTTTCAAAAAAGAATTCATATAGGTAATTAGGATAAATTGAAAAAAAAACCGCCTGCATCAATGTTAATTCATTCGAACTTTATCACAATTGTCTGAATTCAAATTCAGTAGGCAGCCTTGCTGCGAAATTTTTCGGAACAATTTTATCTAAAATTATTCTAGACGTCCAGAAATGAAATTTTTTTGGCTCGATGTTGGTTGAGGTGTTCAAGTGGACGATCTGAGTTTGGTGGATATGAAAAATTTTATTCTCTTGATCTACAATTTTTCAACCTTCTGTTACGTAGGAGACAAAAATGAGTTGTTTAAATTCAAGGTCAAACTTTCAGAAGATGTATAATAGTTAATAAATATACTATTTGTAAAGGAGTGATCGAGGTTTCCAACTAGTGCTATTATACAAAAGTAATGTTGCAAAAACTTTTTTTTAAATAAAAATATCTTCGCTTTGAAATTATATATCAGGTAGCTGGGTCGTTCCATGTCAGTTCGTACGCAAAGTGGTAAGGTGGGTCGGCGATTTTTCTGATTTTTTTATGTGAGTAAACCTCGATGAAAGATGACGAATGCCGCAAATCGCAGCCCCCCAAGTCTTTTTGGAGGGCAGCCACGAGCATTCAAAGTTTTGAGGTAAAGTTGGATATGGTAAATTTTGAGCGTGGATAACTTGACAACTATGATAGGTAGAAAGTTGAAAATTTTTCCATGTGTAGGGCCTTTGGTGAGCTTTTTGACGATTTTTTGAAAATCAGTGTTGCCACTTTTTTTATTACCAAAAATCAGCTGTAAAAGTTTAAAAACGACATTTCTCTATCAGGGACACCTTCAAAAAATCTGAAAAAACTCTCCAAAGTACAACTTTACATGCTGATTAACATATTAAAAAATCGACCTGACGTTTTTTCGTATTCTCGATTTAAAAAATTCCAAAGATAAGAAGAAAATAGACTTTTCCTTTTCAAAGGTCGAAATTGCGTAAAATTGACATATTTTCATGCGATAAAAAATGAATTTGATTATTTTTAGTGAACTCAACTTGTGTAAATAATTATAAATTGAAAAATTTGAATTAAAAAAATGATTTAAAAAATTGAATAAGATTCAATGTTGAAAAATCGATGAAAAAATACCAAAACGAAGTAAAATCAACATAAAAATCTACTTATAGTAAAGTATCGAGGGTGGTAAGTGGAGTTGAATAGTTTTACCGACTTTTTCTTCAACAATGGTGTAAAATTGATGAAAATATGTCAATTTTACACAATTTCAGCCTTTGAAAAGGAAAAGTCTATTTTCTTCTTATCTTTGGAATTTTTTAAATCGAGAATACGAAAAAACGTCAACTCGATTTTTTTATATGTTAATCAGCATGTAAAGTTGTACTTTGGAGAATTTTTTCAGATTTTTTGAAGGTGTCCCTGATAGAGAAATGTCGTTTTTAAACTTTTACAGCTGATTTTTGGTAATAAAAAAAGTGGCAACACTGATTTTCAAAAAATCATCAAAAAGCTCACCAAAGGCCCTACACAATGGAAAAATTTTCAACTTTCTACCTATCATAGTTTTCAAGTTATCCACGCTCAAAATTTACCATATCTATCCAACTTTACCTCAAAACTTTGAATGCTAGTGGCTACCCTCCAAAAAGACTTAGGGCTGCGATTTGCGGCATTCGTCATCTTTCATCGAGGTTTACTCACATAAAAAAATCAGAAAAATCGCCGACCCACCTTACCACTTTGCGTACGAACTGACATGGAATGACCCTGCTCTGTTTTGTTGGGTTTAGTCGGTATTTTTTTTTTTTGGGGGGGGGGGGGAGAGGTATCCTCTCAAATTTGACAATCTTATCAATTTTTGTCCAAGGCCAGAATTAAATCTACTCTAACTTAATCATCATATAATAGGTTCCTTCTACTGTACGTAATTTATTTATGTGAATTTTTTTCGCATCAGGCTCGAAGAAGAAAATGGCATTTCTCTGGAAACTACAAATTCTGAAATTTGCGTAGGTACCCATTTCACGTATGTAACTGTTGAGGTTTTAATTAGGCATTAGGTACCTAAAGCTATATTTACGCTGGTCCGATTTCATTTTCAGTTTAATTGTTTGACAATAAGTATAAAAAATTCGACGCAATTTTTCCAACCTATCTTATTATTTTTCTTTTTCAGATTGAAATGAAAAATTAGAAAAAGAAAATGTTAAAATTCCAAACACATAATTTTTGTGAACCAGGAAAGATAATATTGAATGAATATCAATAGCAGATTTAATCAATTTTCGATTGGGCAGGTATCACTCACATCTCACACCAGATACATATTGAGCGAGGAGGTAAACTTGAGATTGAATGTTTGAAAAACAAAATGTTTCTTCAATAAAATGCGTTTATATTTTTTGAAAAACTTGAGTTTTTTTAAAAGAGTGAGTTAGTTCTAATAAAATTATCAGATCAAATTGACAATTTTAAGAGCTTTGTTTTTAAGATAGGCATTCACGCACGTTTCATCATTTTTCAGAAATCGATTGTTAATTTTAAAGTTCAACAGAATGTTCATTTGACGTATTTCATCAGTAGCCCAACTGGGCATTCGGGGCAGTGGGTGTTGAAAAACCTGACGTGTTCAGGTTTTAAAGCCTGAAATTGAAATCTCATTTCAAAGCACCTGTAAATGAATTCAAATGAAAAGCAAACGAAAACATTTTCAAAAAAATTTTAGAAAGCAAAAAATTAGGTAATCATTTTAAAAAGAGTTATAAAAATTGAAAAATATTTGTAACAAATTCCTTGAGAGGTCATAAAGAACATGATCACTTTTACCAAGTATTCTTGTGTTGTAAAAATAAAATTATTAACACTTACTTAACTTGAAAGATTTTTTTATTTTAACGAATGGGCGTTGAAAAAATTCGTCTAATTGAAGTGTTAATTATATTTTTACAACATGATACCTTCACGTGTATTTTTTTCAATCCCAAGTATTCTTATTTCTTACGTGAGTAGAAATGACGTAATCACTCTATAGTTTATTCCAAAAGAGTTTGCCAAAAACAACAACATCCTGTAAACAGTGATGAACAAAACAAAGCAATAATATTAATTGGCTATTGATAAAATTACCTAATTTTATCTACGGAATAGTGCGAATAGCTACCTCTTCTTTCCCCCTCACCGCCTATGTTTACGACCATTTTTGGCAAACTCTTTTGGAACAAACTATAACAATACCTAATTACCTAATACCTACCCACGTATAATTTTTACATAAAACTATTTTATGAGAATTGCATCGATTGAAAATAAATTGACTTTTTTCTTATGTGATTAGTGAATTGATTTGTAATTAATTATTTACCTATTTTAAATTTTTTCTAGCGCTGTAATGGTGATAGTCGCATCATTGGCATTGCAATAACCATAATCATCAATGATGGACTAGATTGTATTGCTTGTTTTCTTGATTTGAGTGAATGAACGTTTTCAATGTTAAAGTTGTTCGTGTGTTTTTTTCAAAAAAATGAAATTCTATTGTTTTTTAATTTTTGCGGTTAATTTAATCGTGGTAGAGTGTGTTCATGATTATGATCTCGTGGAGGAAGACTTGAAATCCGGATCTATTGATGGAGATTATATTATTGGTGCTTTGTTTCCTATTCATCGAAATTTCGATGATGACGATTTCCAGTGCAATACGATTAATGATTACGATGGGATCCAGATTGCCGAAGCGGCGTTCTTCGCTGTTGATTTGATAAATAGGTCAGTTGCAGTGAACTTTTGAACTTGTAGATAGGTATATATTTTCATTTGTGATAGCAAAATTTGCACCGAATGAGTTTTTTGCTTGTCTTTTATTTCTAGAAATGAAAATATTTTACCCAATGTCACCCTTGGTATTGATATCAGAGATTATTGTTATTCGTTCGAGGTTGCGGTACAACAAAGTAAAAAATTGATCGATAAGTCTGTATCAAGGAGTGAAGAAACTGAAGTAAGTATTTTGAAATCATATGAACAGCTCAGCAGCTGGTTCAATTTTTTCCCAGGATGGGCTGTATGGACAGTTTAAAATTGAGAAAATTTCTTAAAAATTGAAGAATTTTATCAACAATTAGAAAATTTTCCCTCGAGAATAAAGATTTGAAAAAAATCAAAAAATTAATTTTTTTTAATATGTAATAAAACATTTTTTTTTTTTTAAATTGAAGGATTTTTAATCAATTGAATTTTTTTAAAACATTGAAATTTTTTTCAAAAATTGATGAATTTTTTCATTTTTTTAAAAACTGAAACATTTTTTGCAAAAGTTAGAGAGTCTTCTTAACAAATGAAAAACTATTGAAAAAATTGAAGATCTTTCCAAAAAATTAGCCAATCTACCAAAAATTTGGCTAAAATTTTACAAACACTGATAAAAATTCAAATGGCCTGGGAGAAATATGTTTTTTATTCTGACTAATTCCAATAGTCGTTTTTTTTTTGCAGGATTGTGTAGTGGATGGGGTCCTAATCAACGTACCCAACTCTCCCCCCGCCTCCCCGCTTGCTTCCGTATTGCAGGGTGAAATATGTCCCGCCGCGGCGCACAGTGGGAGATTTTTGAGATTTGATGCCACAAAAGAAGAATTTGAGAATTTTTAAAAAATTTAATTGGTGAATAGAGGTTTTTGGGGGCGCTGAATCCGATTTCGAACTTATTTTCACCCCTTCCGATAACCCCCCCCCCCCATACAGGAGATGAAAACTCAAATTTCAATAAAATGTCGTGTTGGGTGTCAAAATATAGGTTTTTTGGGGCCCAGAACATGATTTTGAAGTTTTTCTTCCCCCTTCTGCTTACCAACCCCTTATACGGAGGGATGAAAACTAAAATTCATCAAAAATATCATGTTGGGTGTCGAAATAAATGTTTTTTGGAATACAGAATCTGATTTCGAACTCAGCTTTATCTCTTATGATAAGCTACCCCTATACAGGGGGTAAAAGCTGGAATTTTCAAAAAATATCATGTTGGTTGTTGAAAAACATGTTTTTTGGGGTCAAGAATTTGATTTTGAACTCATTTTCACCCCTTCTGACATATCCCTCCCAGGCTACAAAATGACGAAAGCTGCACGATTTTCCAAAATTTTAAAATTTTCCGATAGTCGGAAAAATTTTCAAAACATGATCAAATTTTTAAAAATGTTTCGATTTTCAAAAAACTCGATCGATCTCGTCTGAAACTTTACGATTTTCACAAAATTGAAAGAATCTCGGACTTTCATACGATTTTCCAGGAATTGAAGAATTTTTCGAACCTTGCGTTCTATTGTTTCAGTATTGAAACATAAATCATTACATTTTCAGGATTCTTCGTCCGCCCAAAAAGGCATCAAATCGCCATTAATTGGAATTATCGGCCCCGGTGACGGTTTGGCCTCTTTAGAAGTCCAAAGTATCTTGAAATGTTTTTCCATCGTTCAAATAGGATATTCCGAACCATTGACGGATTTCGTCCACGATATGATAGAATTGTACCCATATTTTTTTTCCGTTACTCCTGGAACTTTGAAGATGACCGAAGCCATAATTGACGTTTTGATTGCGGAAAATTGGACTTGCGTTTCTGTAATTCATTCGACGTCAGGTTGTACATTTAAATATTCAAATAATATACGCGAAACCTTGATGAAATATTTATTGACTAATGAATTTTTATGACGTTTTGCAGATTTATTTGGACTCAAAGACGTCACACAATTCCATAAATTAGCCTCCGAGAGAGGCGTATGTATTGCTGACGTTATACCAGATTATATGATTATCAATGCTCCGGAAGAAAAGTGCGCTGAATTGTCGAAGAATATTTCGAATATTATACCTTCGTATGATAAAGTTGACGTCATTGTGTGCTACTGTTCGCCTGAACTGGCGAATGTGTTGTTTCGTGTAATTAAGAACAATAATCGAAGTGATTCGGCCAACAGATTTATTGTCGTCGGCGGGTACGTGGTATGCTGTTATTACTAAGTAATAAAATTTTAAAAATCATATTTGCCGATTTTTGTCAAACTTGGATCTTAGTGGTCTATACGAGTACTTCCCCTGAAAAAATCAACACCTCCCCCCATTTTTTCCTTTCCAAAATCTCAACTTAATATTTTGAGGTTTTCAAGACCTATGAAGACCTTGAGGTACATTTTAATTGTACCTCAAGGCCTTCATAGGTCCTGAAAACCTTAAAATATTGAGTCGAGATTTTGGAAAGGAAAAATTGGGGGGAGGGTGTTGATTTTTTTCTGGGAAAATACTCGTATAGAACTACACTAAGATCCAAGATTGACAAAAATCGGCCAGAGTAATAAATTAAAACTGGCCTTTCCTCAATTATTCAAGAAGCACTCAAAGTTGAGGTTCAAAAATTCAGGTATTGATTCACCTCAATGGTGTCTACATATCCAAATTTCGTTTCGATTTTCCAGGGCCCAATTCACCATACTTATCTACTGATGTCCTTTTGTTTACCTATCTAGGTATGCAAAACTGCGAGGAAAAAAATGGAATTGAATGATTAATTTTTTCTTCTGTTAGAGATGATTGGCTTTCAAGATACTCTCGTGAACCTGTTCGAGAAGTTCGCGTCAGTTTGAAACAACCTTACATAAAAGAATTCGACAATTACTTTTTGAACCTCTCCGATAATACAAACAAGAGAAACCCCTGGTTTACTGAATTTTGGGAGGAACGTTTTGAATGTGAATTAGATCCACATGAAATATCAGGATATTCTAAATGTTCAGGTAGGTAGTAGGTACCCATCAAGTTCTCTTTTAAGATTTCATCTAGATTATTTTCTGATTTACGTGGAAAGATCGGGCATTTAAATGAAAATTAAATTTTATAGGTGAAAAAAGTTTGGCCACTGATTATAAACAAAATCCAAAGGTACCTTATGTCATCGAATCTGTGTTCGTTTTTGCCCATGCATTACATAATATGCTGGAAAAAGACGGCGAAAATGTGCATTCTGGAAAATCATCAATGAAAGATGCGTTTAATGAATCGAGTTTCCGGGTAAGCTGTTGTTTTTCATTTTTATGCTTTTATGAGCGTTTTTTCGAATTTGGAAAGACGTGGAAAAAAATTGTTCTGAAAATATTTCAAGAAGACATGGTAAATTTGGAGATTTTTTGGTCAATTAACACTCTCTTCTTCTGTTGGTAAAACCGCCAAGCTTAGCGTTTTTATTTTTAATTTTTTTAAAGTAGGAAAAAATTTTTAGAAATGTTTTTCACTTCACTTCAGAAGAGTTGATCCCTATCTAATTGAAAAGCGAAATAAATAAAATGAGGAAACCCCTTCTTAAAAAATTATCTGATAGAAGCTGAACAGTTTGTCGTCTTGAATTTTCAACTTTCTAGATTTTTTCTAAAACTTCTGGTTTTGGAAAAATCAAAGTTTTTTTAGTTTACATGGGCGATGCATCAACTGTATTAATTTTTTTGAAAAAATTTCATCACTTCAAAATTCTCAACATTTTTATGAAATAGGTACTTATGCATAAATGGCACTTATTTTGGTGGGAAAAAATGAAAAAAATTACATCGTCACATTGACTCTTTATTACTGAAAGGAGTTCAAAACTGCCATAAAGTTGTAAATCCACGAAAAATTTTCCAAAAAGGATCTGGCCAAATAAGGGGTGAATTTGGCCCCCGCTCCGATTTTCACTCTAACCCCCTTAATTGGTGCTCCTGGATGTAAAAACATTCTAAAAAAATTTTGACCCCCCAAGCCCCTCCCTTTCGGAGATATGGCCATTTTATTGGCTGATTTTCAAGAATTTTTAATTCCAACGAAAGTGAACGAAATTTTCTGTTCTTTGGCACAAAGTTACATCTCGTAGAGGTGTGTTTATGAAAATTTTTTCAAAAATTTTGGTGCACTTCTTCATGCCTTTTCGGCTATTTGAAGTTTTCAATCTTAAAAAACAGCATATAAGCGAAGAGCGACCAACTTGGAAAAATTACTAAAAAACACGTTTTTTTATGTAGAATTTCGCTGTACATTCGGTTTTGGCCGATTCTTTGAACTAAGGGCCAAAAAATGCGAAAAACCGTACAGTAACGTTGTTATTTTAGCAGATTTTTCAAATTTTTAACGTTCTATACAGAATGAAAGGGTCAAATGAAAAAACCAATACCATATTCGTGTTCAGCAGGTCAAAATACCCCGATAGACACCCTTTTTGCAAGCGTTTTGCTTGAATTTTCAAAATTGACTTTTTTCACTGATTTTTCATGATAAAAAAACTGAAAAGGGGTGAATTTCGAGACCTCGAGAGAAACAATTGCGAAAAGAGTGTTAATCGGGGTATTTTGACCCACTGAACACGAATATGAGATTAGTTTTTCAATTTTGGTTGTATCTCTTGCATCAACACCCCCTCGTCCCCTCCCCCCCATGACATAATCAATAATGAATGAACATTTTTTGCAAATTTATTACCAGCAGCAACATAGAAGATCGAGATCGAAAAAATTTCGCGAGAACAAGAGCAGGGCATAAACGATGATTGGATTTGTTTTCAAATTTTTAATTTTCATTCTGGCATCTTATTGCGCCTCACAAAATTAATTCGTTCGTTATTGATTATGTCATGGGACATTTTGCTTCCTTTTCTCCAAATCGGTAATTAAAATTGTCAAAATTACTTTTGTCAGAATTATGCAATTTTTGGGATAGCAGCGGTCGAATTCGGTTTCTGAGATCAACCAATACTTTTCAGGTGACCAAAATTTAATTCGGTTGATATTTTTTTTCTCTCTTAAAGGGATCAGTTTCATGTCCCCTTTTTCGGGACCTAGTTTTGGTCCATGAATCAAATTATTGTGAAAATCGAGTTTAGCGCCCACGAAAATTCCAAAACTTGAAAACCTTGCTTGTATCACGTCAAACTTACATATTCATAATTTAGTGAATTGGAAATTTTTCTAACGCCGCGCCGCTCTTTTTCTTTTTTGCAATTACTCACCCCCATCAAGACCAGTTAGGAAAAAAGTAAAATGTTCGTCTTTAATGTTTTTCAACGTTTATTTGCACAATTTCTTCACAAAAATTTCCCTTCCTTCCAATTTTTTTGGGGTTAGGACCATTTTAATTAGCTGTGCCATTCATACGTACCATCAGATCCTTACTATAGTACCTACCTACACCTTACACCTAGCTACCGTACCTTGTAGTTACGTAGGTAGCTAGGTACCCTAATACGAAGATTTTGTTCAGGCTCATGTTCAAAAAGTGAAATTTGATTTTTTCGGAAAATCAGTTCAATTTGGTCCCGATCGGATTCTAAATAATATATTGAAGTAAGTCTCTTTTCCTCTTTCAAAACGAGAATTCCATATCGATAAAATTTTTCCCTACAATGATTTTTTTCAGGTACAATTTTCATAATTTTAAACGTTTGGAAAATGGTTCCTACGACAACAGTGAAGGTAAATACTCGAATCAAAAAAATAAAAGTGTAATAAATAAAAACTTGAACCAAATCAAGTCTTCTTGTAGAGAGCCATGTTCGCCGAGACATGCGAAGGTAATTATTTTTAAGGTTATATTTTTATTCAAAATTCGATAACTATTTTAAATATGCTTGCTTTGCAGGTATTGAAAAAAGATAAATGTTGTTGGAACTGCGTGCCTTACGAACCACTGGAATCATTGATCGATTCGACTCAATGTGTAAGTTGTCTATATGGTTTCAAGTCCAATTCAGATAAAACTCGTAAGTTTTATTTTTCCCAATACATTTTTTTTTTCTAGGAGGTGTGTCCCAACTCAAAAAAATTTTTGAGTCCTAACAAAAAGTAAATTGAAGGTGGACCATAAAAGAACTTTATGCCCAACTATTCAAGCGCTGAAGTGCATTTTCTGAATTTTGGTGAATTTTTTAAATTTCAAAATCAGGTACCTAATCGCCGAGAAAAATTTGAAAATGTTATCAAATCAGGACTATTCCAATTTTTTTTACGAACTTTCCTTAATTGTTTATTCGTAAATTCACGATCATTTCCCTTCCAACCCTCAAGGAAGCCAGGGGGTGGACCTCGTAATTTTTCGGTAATCACGATTTTTCGCCGAATTACCCAACTTTTTAAAGGGATAATTTATACTTGAAGAAAACCTGTTTGCTGGTTTCAAAAGAGAATTAATCGGAGATTCAAAAACGATAATCACATTTTGAAAAGCTCAAAGTCGTACTTTTTTGATGAAAGCTAAACTTTCATGATGATCATGTATAAAAGTTACCATTTGGTAATTTGAAAAAATTACCATGCAATAAGTAGTCCTTTTTACCTATTTTTCAACCAACAAAGAGATTGTAATAATAACATGGTAAAATCCGCACTTTCTCCGTTGGGGCTGAAACTCCACCCAAAATGTTAGTCTTGATGTAAAACATCCTCAAAAAAATTTTGGCTCGATCCCCGCACCCCAACCCGAGTAAAATGGCCGTAAATGCCCGAAATTCAAAAATTCATAGCTTTGAAGGGGGTGGTTCAAAAATTTTAAAATTTTCCCAGGAAATAGTTGATAGATAGGTGTATACGTGAGAATTTTTTCAAATTTTTTTTCGCATACTTGGTGGGGTTTTGGGGGGTTTGAAAACTTCAAAAATTCGTAGAAAAAAAATCGGGGGGGGACCCCTCGCTGGATTTTTTTTAAAAAGTTGGTATTATCTTTAGGTATAACATATATTTTTTTCAGACTCCTTTGAGGGGGTGCAACATGGTCAAAAAAATCAAAAACTATGAAAAAAATGTGTTTTTTGAAGTTTTTTTTCGCCATTTTTACATCTTTCAAGGTCAATATTTCGAAGACCAATTGAAATTGGTTTAATATCACGGATTACTAATAATTTAATCGATTAAAAAAGAATTTTTCGAAATTCGGAACCTAAGTTATCCATATTTTTTTAGCTGTAAATTTTTCCAGAGAAAATTTGATTTTTTACCCCCAAAAAAATTAAAGCTTTCGAAAATTCTACTTTGACAGTTCAAATAGGTCACTAATATTGGTGACTAATCCACGATTATAGGTGCTGAAGTTCATAGGTATGAACCATTTTTATGGGGTTTTCTGCGGCTTTGAAATATTCTAAAATTTTCTGGTGGCTCCGAAACTTCTTGAAACTGCCTCCAATCGATTAGGAAGGCCAAAAATGGGGAATATACTTTTCAGCTTTTCACGTTGATTAGGTCAAGTTTTCCTACTTTACAAGGCGATGGTGTAATTTTAAACTTTCAAAAATTCGCCAAAATTCTAGAAATAGGTAAACTTTAGCAACTTAAATTTTGGATGTTTTCGATTCATTTTTGTTTGAGCTCAAAATTTTATCTCGAGTTGGGATACTTCCTTTGTAAAAATTAAAATCCAACTTCATTTTTGATTTATCTTTTTTTTGGTCGCAGGTTGCATTCCTATAACTATGGTGCGGATTAATTGGTACGACGCTTCGATTTTAGCATTGCTTCTATTTTCATCTTTAAGCATTATCTTGGCAATGTTCAGCTTTTACATTTTCATTAAAAATGATCACACTCCTGTGGTGAAATCATCGACCAAAGAATTATGTTACATAATATTCGTTGGAATGATCATTGCCAATCTGACTCCGTTCACAATGCTTCTGGTACCGAGTTTTATGAATTGTGTGGCTGTCAGAACACTTCCACCGTTAGGTTTTACCTTCATGTATGCTGCTTTGTTGGTAAAAACGAATAGGATTGCTAGAATATTGGCCAATTCGAAGAAGAAATTTCCTAACTTGTATCCTAAATTTTTGTCTTTGAGGGCTCAGGTAAAATACATTTATAAAAAATGGGTTTATTTTGATGATTAGGTACTTGAAGAATTATAAATTGAAATTTAATTCAATTTGTTTTCAGATCGTGTTCACGATCGTATTGATCACCATCGAAGTATTAATTTGTTCGTATTCGCTGTATAAATATTCCCTCGAACCTGTGAATGTATTCCGAGAAAAGAATAATTCGTATCATGGGATTAAAATGTGTTCATTAAGGGAGGACATGATGTTCGAAATTTTCGCTTTCATTGCTGTTTTAATATTAATTTGTACTTATTACGCCGTGAAAACTCGGAATCTGCCGGAAAATTTCAACGAGGCTAAATATATTGGGTTTGCTATGTATTCAACAATCTTGACCGATGTTTTTTTTGGATTGATTTATTTTGGAAGTGAAGTCAAAGTGAGGATTTTTGATTTTTTTTACCTAGTGCTTTTTGAATCAATTCACAAAACTTTTTCATCAGTTTTTTATCATTTTTTTCAGATACTCGCGATAAATTTATGTATTTCCGTCAATACGTTTATTGTGTTTATATTCATAGTTGCGCCAAAATTGTACGTAATTTTACGAATGCCTGAAAAAAACACCACAGCTCATTTCATCACGACGACGAATAATTGTTGTTCTATGGCGAATTTCCAAGAGTCACACGAAAGGAAGCCTCGTTCTGCAAAAAATAGGTACCTACATATGAGAAAACCCATTACTTAATGTATTTTTTTGAGCTGATAATTTATCGTTGAATGGAAATTCCATTCAGAAAAATAAACATTTCTGATGGAATATATCCTGAAAAAAAGTTCATAATTAGGGTAGATTGAAAAAAACCCTTTGACGAAAATTGCTTTGATAATAGTTTATTTTGATTGAGAAATTGACCAAAAGATCGTTGGATCTCTTTTCTCAGAGAGACTGGAGCTAGGCCTCATAAAATGTTTTCAAAAATTCAAATAAATCAGTTGAATAATTTAGTCAAAAAAAAATTGTTCTTAATACCTGAAATAATTTTTGATGAAATTTTTCAAGTTGGTTATTCTGATACAATATTTACCGAAACAAATTTCTGTTTATGTATTTGTGTGGGTAATTCAAAACCAGTAAGCAGCGCTTCTGAGAAATTTTTCAAAAATAATTTCATAAAAAATTATTCTAGACGTCCAGATGTTGATTATGAGGTCTTGAAGTGAACGATTTGAAATTGGTAAGAATGTGAAATTTTTAAGCTCTTGATTTACAACTTTTCAATCTCATTTTACGGAGGCAAAAATGATATCCAAATTCAAAGTTAATGGAAATGATTTCACTTTGAAATCCTATACATGGCTCCGTCTTATTTGGTTTGGTGAGTCAATTTTTTTGAGGAGAGGAGGTCTCTTACTCAAACTTATTGACTACCTTTATAATCTTCGTCAAGTCCAGTTTTTTTCTCCCTGATCTACTCTAACCTAAACATAATTTATCAAGTTCTAGTTTATTCATGTAAAATTTTTTGGCAACCAGGCTTGAAGAAGAAAGCGAAATTTCTATGGCAACTTTAACTCCTGAAATTTGCGTATCCCCATCACGTAAGTACCTAACTCTCAAGAATTCAATTACCTATAGTTATACCTTAATTACCTACTTAAAGCTATCTACGCTGGTCCGATTTCATTTCCAGTTTCACTATTCGACAATATGGAAAATTCGTTGATCATATTTTGACATCTTTCATCCAGACAAAAAAACTCCAAAAAATTCACAAAAGCTGAAAATTGGAAAAAATGTTGGAAAAAAAAGATTTCAAAAGTTGGTAAATTTGAGATAATTTTGATTTTTGATAAATACTTAATTTCGTTTTTTTAACAAAAAAAAAAAAAAGAAAGCAGCAAACTCATTCTAAGCGAAACGAAAGCGGATTTTTTTTTTTTTGTTGAATATGGGTAATTTCAGTCGAAAAAATATGATTTCAAGATTGCAAATACTTTTTTAAACAGCTACCTAAAAAATTATTTTATGAAAACATTCTGGGTGTACCGTATTCCATCTTTTACTATTGATACTTCGTTACACACCCTTTATTTTCGTGGATGAAAATTAAAGTTACCTTGTTAAATAATTAATTCAAACTTTACCACCAGGTTTATTAATTTACTTGATTATTTTTTTATCTCAGTTTCGTGATTTATTGCAATCATTAGCTAATGAAACAAGAAATATTAAAATTGAATGAAAGGATAAAATATATTTCTGTATTATATGTCTACCTATTGTACAACCTTTTTTTTTTCCAGTGTATACTTTTAATGTTCTTTACATCAAAATATTATATTATTCATGTTGCATTTATTGCCTGTATTTACTTATAAACCTTTTCATTTCCATTTTTGACGATTTAGAAGTTTAATTCAAATTTTTTGAAAAATGAAAATCTATTTTGCATTTGTTGTGATCAATTTGATCGTCACCTTAGATTGGATTAGTGGTTTTGTTTATCTCAATTCCATACAGAATGACACGAGGGTCGGATTAATTTCAGGAAATTACACTATCGGAGCTTTATTTCCTATTCGTGAAAGCGTCAAAAACCGCTTAAAATGTGGTAATATCTCCGATTACGGAATTCAAATCGTGGAAGCAGCATTTTTCGCTGTTGATTGTATAAACAGGTTAGTCGTGGTGATTTTTTTAAAAAAAAAATAATGAGTAGGTAGGTAGCTAGGTAGCTAATAGCTATATCCACCTGTAATTGAAAATCATAGATATCTTTGTTTCTAAAACATTCGAAGGACCAATATTTTTATTCTAATGTTTAGAAATGAAAGTATTTTACCCAATGTTACTCTCGGTATAGAAATTAGAGATTATTGTAATATACTCGACGAGGCCCAAGTCCAAAGTAAAAAATTCATCGACACGTCTTCCTACAAATGCAAAGAGATTAAAGTAAGTTCTATGCCTAAGTGATAAATATGTAAATGTACCAGTAGATACCTATGTGACTATGTAAAGTAGATTGAAAAAAATATATTCTGGATGTTGCGACTATTGACGAAAATTGATAGGATAATTTGCTTCAAGTGAGGAACCTTTCAGATAAAAGCTGAGCCAACTAGTCGTAAGAGGGTTAATCTAGAAAAACTGAAGTAAAGTCATTATCGAAAAAAAAACAGGATTTTCATTTTGGGTAATGCCACCAGCAGAGAACCTCGGCCACATTCCCTGAACAGTTGGGATATGAGTTTTCATAACCTAATAATTAAAAAATATCTTTTGTAGATACCTTAAAAAAAGTTTACAAAATTGAAGACTGCGAAATTGAAGATATTTTTAAAAAATTTAAATAACTCGTTCGATATTCCAAAACTAAAGTATCCAAGAATAAATTTCCGAATGAAATTTTTCAAAAAAGTTTCAAGAAAGTGCTTCCAACTGCATTTTAATTCACATAATTTCCATAAATTTTAATTGGTAATACTGCTGAAAAAAAATTTCTTGCAAAAGAGTTGAAAATTGTAGATCTTGAATTTGAAGAACTTTTTTCAAAATTCAAGTAGCTTGCTTGATGTCCCAAAACTGTGTCAAAAATTTTACTTGGTAAAATAGAATGATTTCTGATGCAAGAGTTTTTGAAGTATGTACCTATCATGGAAGAGCTTTAGGGGCGTTGCCACGGGAGGGGGTCTGAATCTTATTTTGAAGTAAAAATTTTATGTGAAAAATGTCTTTTTGGTGCATTAAAAATCTAATTTTTTCAAACCTGAGATCTAACTTTACTTGGACAAATGGGCATAAACAAAATTTTTTGAAAAAATTGTGTTTGAAGAGCAAAACACTGCACTTTTTTCACATTTTTGCAATTGAAAAATCTTTTTTTCGAGCTTAAAGAGAGGGCTGAAGTCCCTTGAGCCTCTCCCTTCGGATGCGCCTATGCCTCGAATAATTCATAATAATTGCAATTTTGTTCGAATGCAAAGTTTTTAAAAAATTGACGTTTCATGTTCAAAAAAGATTTTTTCATGTTTTATTCTGCTTCTCAATGTCATTGAGTAAAAGGAAAGTATGAAAATTCTGACCCCCTCCCCTCCTCCACCCCTGAGAAGTTCCTGGCTATGGCACTGGAAAATCTACAACTGCTTTTGAACTTAATCTGTAATTTTCATAAATTTCCAAAAGAATAACCTAAAAGAATTGGCTTACTTTTCAAACAATGACGAACCTCTTGAATTTTTATGAAAATTTCCCGGAATCAAAATGCAGTCGATTTTTTTGTTATGATGCAAAAATTTCATCAAAAATTCTTCAAGATGACTGAATAATTTTTTTTTGATTCTTTTTAAGAAATTTGAGTGTGCTTGGTGGGCATTGGTTCTATTTGTGGTTCTTCTTGGTCCTATTTCGTTCCGTTTGACCCTTTTCCCCCATTTGGCATCATTTTGCGTCATTTTCTCATTTGGTTCCATTTGACTCTCTTTTGGTCTTTTTTCATTTTTTGCTATTTGGCTCCTTTTAGTTCTATTTGTTGCCATTTTGTTCCGTAAAATTCAAAAAAATTTCAGATTGATGTGATTTGCAACTTTTCAACCCCTTCAGAGAGATGTAAAAATTCAAATTTCGTATATTTTTTTTTTGAAAAAAAAAAAGATCGACAGACTGAGATTTCTTGTTGATGAACCTACTTAGAACTTACGTCTTCTAGATCAGCTACTTTACGATCAGTAGATTCAAATTTTTTCTGGACGATAACCTCACTCAAAGTAAAATACCTACTTCGAATTTATCTCACATGCCTTTGTCCAAATCCTAGATTTTTTTTTCGATCTGCCTCGTGTGTAGCTGTAGATACCTAGATACTTCACGGAGGTAATATTTTTTAAAATAAATATTTCTAATCCTCACTCAACCAAAATTTGCGTAGTACAACTTTCGTTGTCGCTTTGTTGCGCATAATTTTTTTTTTCAACGGTTACAGAATGTTTCTTCATTTACTCAAAGTGACGAAACGTCATTGATAGGAATAATCGGCCCTGAAAATTATGTTTTCTTCAAAGAAGTGGGAAGTGTTTTGAATTTCTTCGAAATCGTCCACATTATTTATTCCGAGCCATTGCCGCAATTCGCCAGTCATGAAATAGACCATCCGTTTTTCTTTTCTGTAATACCTGAAAAGTATTATACGATCGATGCTATATTTGAGTTTTTGATTGCCAATAATTGGACTTATATTTCGGTAGTTTATTCAGAAGGTAACACTTCTTTATTAAAAAAACATTAACGATTCATATAATGTTGATTATTTGCTAATTAATTTTCACGCATTGCAGAATTACTCGAATTCTTAGACTTGGACCAATTCAAAAGTATCGCCTCCCAAAAAGACGTATGTATTGGAGATGAAGTGTCAGCCGATTTCATCTCCAGCACATTGGATTATTATAATATGAAAGATGAATCCTCGGAGAAGAAAAAGAATACGATTTTAGAATATGTGAGAAATTTCAAACCTTCGTTGGAGAGAGCCAACGTCATCGTTTGCTACTGTTCGCCAAATTCGACGAATTCGTTATTTTCTTTCATGGAAAAATTTTTTCCGTCCAAGAGATTTGTTGTTATAAGTGGGTATGTTAATTTAGTTCCCTACTTTATGTTCTTTTTTTGTTGGCGAATGAAATGCCTTTTTTGGATGGTAAGGAAGCAAATTTTGCAATTTTAATTTGAAAGATCTTCATTTTTGCTTGCACGTATTAGGGATGGATGGCCTCGGAAATATTTTGACGAACGTGTTGTACATCGAAACGTCGCAGTAGGTGAAATAGTGGTCAACATGGAAGAAGATTATGTAAAAGAATTCGATGACTATTTTTTAAAGCTCGACTTTAATACAAACGAAAGAAATCCCTGGTCAGCTGAATTCTGGCAGCGTAATTTCAATGGTAAAATACATCTTTCTAAAGGATCAAAATAAAAATATGTAATTTCAATATTTTAATGTTTCAAGGGTTCATTATTTATTATGATAAAAATTTACCTACCTGTCGCTGGCATGATAACATTTTGTTGGACTTGAAAAAAAGTTGGAGAATTGGGGGAAGAGGTGGAATCCTCAAATTTGCTAATTCAAAAATTCCTCTCAAAAGGTGGGCAAAAATTTCGAGGTGAATATGAAAAGTTTAGAAGGGAACTTTGCTCATTAGACAAATTTAAAATTAAAAAACAAAAAAATTTGAATTTTTTCGTGCTACTTTTTTGATTTTTAAAACCGGTATTCCTTTATGATTTCATCGTCTTCCAAAAAATTGAAATTTTTTTGAAAATTTCATTTGAGATTATCATCAAATTCTTCTTTTTATCCCACTTTGAAGTGTATGCCAATATTTAAAAATATTTTCAGGTACTAATAGAACACAGGCTGATGGTTATAAACAAAATCCAAAAATACCTTACATTATCAAATCCATATTCGTTCTTGCTCATGCTTTGCATAATATGATGGAAAGTGGTTGCGAAGTTGAAGAGATCGGAAATTTCAATCAATTGTGTTTCAGGGTTAAGTGGTGATAGTGAAGTATTATTTTTGTCCTAGCGTATAGTTCAATAATAAGTAATAGGAAATTTAATTTTAAAGGGATACGCTCAACGTGTGACATTTGATTTTTATGGAAAATCGTTCAAATTCGAAGCTTTGGGTCCGACTCCGAACAAGAAAAAGTAGGTACCCATTTAAGCAGGCTTACAGCTATGTAAAAAACTAAAACATGGAAATGCTGCCCAGTTATGACCATCCTTGCAAAATTTCAATCAAGGTCAATTTTCATTCAAAATGTCGAAAATTTTCAAAATTCTACTTCAGATTCTTCAATGCCAATGAATTTCTCCAAAGTACCAAATTCCCCTAATTTGCATAAAATTTACGTTTTTCATTCAGCGGTTTAAAAAATTGGCCAAAAAATTTTCCATTGAAATAAATTGGATTTTTAAAAATATTTTTAAGTAATGCCTATAATTTTTTTTGTAAATTTTCATCAAAGTTTTTTCAAATGATCAAGAATATGTGACCGAAAGAATCGACCTAAAGTGTTGTTTCATAGTTTTCGATTTTTTCGCGGACTTGGGCTCCCGAATGGTCTAAAATTCATCTGAAGGCATTTTTCCCGAAAATATTTTTTGAAATGGTGGAGGAAGAGTCAAATAATTTGGCATATGTTTTATTGCCCCGTCTGAGATGCCATCCCCCCTCTTGTAAAACAATCTGACAACAATTCTGTATCTCAGTTTCAAGATTCCCAAAAAAAACTTCATTAAGTACCTATTCATTTTGTTGAAATTTTACACCAAAATTTTTATTCTTTTAGGTACAATTTTTACAATCTTCAATATTTTGAGAATGGCTCGAGCAACTACGTAGAAGTTGGCGAATACATTACAGAAAAAGATGAAGAAGTAAATAATTCGTCCAAAGTCAGATTAAATGGAAAACTGGTATATCCTGAAAATGAAGTCTCTTTCAATTCAACGTGTAGAATGCAATGCTCGGAAAATCAAACAAGGGTAATTTTTAAATTAAAATTTGAAATTTTGATAATTTAATCGAGTGTTTTTTTTTGCAGGCATATTACGGAGATAAAAAATGTTGCTGGCGCTGTGTGAATTGTGGATCTCTGCAATTTATTACTGAAGATTTGACTGGATGCGCTAATTGTCAAGATGGTTTCGAATCCTCTCCAAATAAAACCAGTGAGCTTTGTTTTCCCTCATTTTTCCTTTGGTCTGGGTACCTATATCAATTTTTACGTTTGTAGGTTGCATCAAGATACCTACGAAGTATATTAAATGGCACGAAGTTCAAACTTTGGTATCAATATTATTTTCATCTTTGAATATTTTCTTGGCGCTGTTCACTTTTTACATATTTGTCAAGTATAAAAATACCCCTGTTGTGAAATCATCGACCAAAGAATTGTGTTACATGATGCTCTTTGGAATATTCTGCGCTAATTTAACTCCATTTACAATTCTTCGAATACCGGATCCTATCGATTGTGTGATCGTAAGGATACTTCCACCGATAAGCTTCACTTTTATTTACGCTGCTTTGTTGATAAAGACCAACAGAGTTGCTAGAATATTGGCAATTTCGCAGAAAAAATTTCCCAATTTGAATCCTAGATTTTTGTCTTTGAAAGCTCAGGTAAAATGTCATTTTAAAACATCTCACAAATCGATGATTATTTTTGATTATCTAGGTACCTACTTTTAATTTTTTAGGTCGTGTTTACAATATTATTGATCATTGTCGAAGTATTGATTTGTTGGCATTCGTTGCTGAAGAATTCCATTGAACCTAGGAGCATCACTCTCCAAAAAGAGGATTCTTCGCATTACATAATACAAATATGTGAATTAACCGAAAATATTTTGATGGAGACGTTCTCTTCTGTTGCCATTTTAATATTAATTTGCACTTATTATGCTATAAAAACTCGAAATTTGCCGGAAAATTTCAACGAAGCGAAATACATTGGGTTTGCTATGTATGCAACCATCCTGACCGATGTTGCTTTTGGATTGATTTATTTTGAAAATAAAGTCAAAGTGAGTATTTTACTGATTTTTATATTGTATAATTTGTTTCCCTGCTGATTGGTTGTTAATTTTTTCTTCTTTTTTTTTTCATTTTTTCAGATATTGGCCTTAAATTTATGTATCTCTGTCAATACCTTCATAGTGTTGGTTTTCTTGTTCGCGCCAAAACTGTACGTTATTTTGAGGATGCCCGAGAAAAATACCAGAGCTAATTTCATTACAACGACGAGTATTCGATGTTTTATAGCGAGTGATCCGGAATCGAGTGAAGAAAATAGATCCAGTTCGATAAATAGGTATGATGTCATAATTAAATAGGTACCTATCTAAATAAGTGAAATTTTAGTTGGTGTATCAAAAATAAAATAATGGGGATCGGTGAAGCTCTATGGAAGGAAATTTTTTATCACAGGGAATAGTGACGGGGCAAGGAGACTAAAAACATGTTGAAATTATAAAAAATTTTGTAAAAATTTTAAAGGTCTCTTTCCTTTTGCCATTTTTTTGTTAGACGAATGGTTGAATTGTGTATGTTTTGACTTATCTTGTGGACCACTGACAAAATTTTGCTGAACCGAAACAGGGAAAAATTGTTCATAAGCTTTGGCCTTGAATTTTTGAAAGTGTAATTAAATTTACCAAAGAAAACATTTTATAAGATCTGGAAAATTTTTCGAAAAAACTAGATGATTGCAGACATCATGATATTCAGCCTCTCTAAATTGTAAAGAAACTTAGGTAAAAAGGTCCATATTTTAATCAAAAAAAAGAAAATACCTACATATCAACATTGAAAAAATTTAGAATAAAAAGTATGAAAAAAGTTGAGAAAAATTGAGCTGTATTTTATTTAGAAGGGGGGGGGGGAATACATAGACTTAGGTGGTTGGTTTTCGAAAAAAAGGAAAATATTTTTTAAGTGATTGTTCAGGAAACAAGGTATTTGAGTGGTAAATTTGGCGAAAGTCAATTTTATTCTGGTTCGGGATCAGAAACCCCTTAAAAATCGATTAAAACCACCTCAGGTTCATTGCTGATTTTCTAGTGAATTTTCACTTATTTTTTAGAGGATTTTCACCGATTTTGTAGTGAATTTTCACGGATTTTCTAACGATTTTTTACAGATTTTCCATCAATTTTTTCTCTGTTTACATTCAATCAAAGCGGATTCTGGCTTTAAATAGCCTACTGTGGTGTCGAAATGACCAAAAAATCAGATTAAAATCGAATTATTTCATTTTTTACTCCGATTTCGGAATTATTGCTTTTCGTGCCAAGGTCGTCACTTTTTTCCTGGACAACCATGAAAAAAATGTACTTACTTGAAAAATGTTGAAAAAAAGAATGAATTGAAAAAATTTTTTCAAGTGCACCGACATTTCAATGAAAAATAAGAAGTTTACAATATTGTTAGCTTAAATTAGAATACAAGTAATGTAAAAATATTAAAGTTATGGTTTTTTTCTGGTACGCAAATTGACGTTTTTACAAAAAGTAATTTTCGAATTTAAAAAAGTGATTTAAATCCGTACGATATTGGCAACACTGTATCTCTAAATGATAGGTGGATTTAGACGGGGTACCGGAGAGGGGTAGCCCTTCTAAAAGTAAAATTAGCCCCCCTCCCAGAAAAACATTTTTCGTATTTGATTGTCAAACATTTTCAATATACCATGAAAAACCCAATTTTTTCAAAATTGACTACCTACCCGAACTGTTTGGAAGCAGTTTTAAGAGGTTTTGGAGCCACTAGAAAATTTTGATATTTTTCAGCACTGGCGAACAACCCATAAAAAATGGTTCATCAGAACTTCCGTAGTTATCGTGGATTACCCTTATTGGTGACCTATTCGATCAATTGAAGCATAATTTTCCAAAATTCGCAACTTTGTGTTCAAATCAGTGGCGGGTGTAGGTTTTTTGCCGCCCCAACCACAGGAAAATACTGCTCTTTGAAATTTTTTTCATGCCTACTCCTACTTTTTGAATTAAATTCCCTTTCCCCTCAAATTCTCGAAACGCTGAAAAGTGGGAAAAATTTTGTTCTATGTCGAAAAAAAAGTCAAAAATTGAAACGAAAGTAAGCAAATAGCAAGTTGGGTGCCATTATGTTTTGAGTCTGAACTTCGAAACCTCTACACATTCTTTTTCTTCAATTTTAAATAAAATATAACAATTTTTTGAAGATTATTAAAAAATGTTTCAAAAATGTGCCGTTGGCGCTCCAAGGACGTGTTTTGTGAGCCTTTAGGGAAATCCGCCACTTGTTCGAGTTAATATTTTTTGGTGGAAAATTGAGTTTTCCCATAAAAATTGCCAGCTAAAAAATATATATTTGAAGTCAAAAGTAGCGAATTTCGAAAAATTTCATCCATAGTTGTCTGTGATTATAAGTGTTGAAATTATTCATTTTGACCTTTTTAAAAGTACCTACATATTTAATTAAAATTATTCGTTGCTATTACTTTAATGTATAAAGTTTTCTTTTTTTAGAAGGCATCGAGAAAGCATTGGAAAAAAATGCGAATCATGCATGAGGCGAAATCTTCAAAACAGAAAAAGCAGTTCCATATCTACTATTGATTAATCAGGTTTATGGAATATGCAGCTTTTCATTTACTTCTTACTCACCCAATTTTTCTATTATTTTTTTTTTCAAAAAAATAATGTAATTATTTTTAAAAATAATCATTGGTTTTTGTAAGTTGCGTGGATTTTATTTTTTGGTAGGTACCTACTAGACTTATGACGTAGGTGCGTTCATATTTTTTTTTGCAACCCCTGTTTCCGTTTAACGAAATTTTTTTATGATTACTAAAATTGGAAAAGTTTACACATCGTTGTTATCTTTTGGTTTTGCGGGATGACGGTCTCATTTTGATTTATCTCACTTATCTATAAATGGGTATAAATTTTCAAAATTTCCAAAATCATCGTGATCAGATGGTATATGACGTTCCTGAGTTATAGTTGTGAAGTTTTTTTTCGAAATATTGTTCGATTCTTCGGATAGAGATGAGGTACCTAACGTATCATCCATCAGATAACAATAAATAATAATAATAAAAAAAAACAATAAATATGAGTGATTTGAAATGTAAAATTCCTGGGAACAAATTATGAAATATAGACAATCGATGCGTAAATGTGTACACCGAATCGATGAAATTGTTCAATTCATGAAATATCGTACACCATTGATTCACGTTTTCATGATCATTTTCATGAAGCCAAGTTTCCAAATAATATTTTCCTGAATAGGATATTTCTCAAAAATCTTTTTTCGCAAATGTCTTTTCCTGAAGATAAAAATTTATGAATTGAATTTTCGAGTCAAAAATGATATACTTATTTCATAAAAAAAAGAAAAGGGGCCTTAGGGGAGCTGTAAATTGAAAATTTTCAAATTCGTATGAAATTGGTCATGATTTATCAAATTTATAATTTTACATTTTTTTTTTACAACGAATCAAATGTACTTCCTTTCAGGGAACCTAAAATCAGTTTTTTTTTTTTTCAAAATTCAACCAATTTTAACTTTAATACCTAACTGAAAAAATTGAAACATTTTTCAAGGGATTTTCAAAAAAAAAATCAGTCAAATTGTTCGTGAGCGATGGAATGATACCATAGATATTTTTTTTGGACAAAAGCTCTTCAAAGAATTTCAGCGAATACAAGGAAAAGGGACAGCGAATCGAATGTTTACGTGCTTACCCTAGCCCACAATTTAACTTTATAAATCGAAATGGAGGGGAAAACAATGTTGTAACTTGCGAGCATCATAGTTTTTCAGTTTTTCGTTTCAATTTACCGTAGTGCACCTTGGATAATTAATTTAAGCTGCAGCTCCACGCGTTAGCTGTACCTAATTTAATTATTTATTTCAGTTGTTTCATCGTTTTATTTTAATAATTAGCTAATGCAACAATAAAAATAGTGCCTCAATTACGTAAATAAACGAATAACAATTTTTTTTCCAAGTTTGACAAAATATCATAATCATGTCATTGGTCTACAATTTCCTTCAAAATTTTATTTTACAAAGCTTTTGAAAATCGGACAAAAAGGCAATATGGCTGCAATGGCTTATAAAATATTTTTCCTAGCACCAAAACATATTAAAATTTCGTTAAATATGAATATTCCAAAGTCCAAAAATCATCATACCTAATTAGATGACAGCGTATGACGCTCAGGATGCACAGTGATGAAGGTTTTCTCCGAAATATTGTTCAATTTTACGGACAGATAGGTACCTTACCCCTCATCCATCAGATAACAATTTTTAAAAAACAACAGATATGAATGATTTGCGATGTAAAATTCTTGAAAACAAATTAATGCATTTATCTATGCGTAGGTGTGCATTTATATTAGGCGCACCCAAGGGGTGGGCTCAAGAGGCTCGAGCCCCTCCCTTAAGCTCGGAAAAAAAAATTTGCTGTAAAAATGTGAAAAAAGTGGATTTTTTTAACTCTTCAAACGATAGTCGATGGAAAAAATTGAAGCATTCACGAGTGACTTTCAAAATTCCAAAAAAATCAATCAAATCATTCTTGAATGACTAAATGAATTTTGAAAATTATGACAAGGGTTGCTTGAGGATGGGAGGGGAGGAAAGGGGAGGAAAGGGGAGGAAAGGGAGTTGATTTTCTGATGGAATCTGGTTTTTTTCATTTTTTTACTAAAGAATCGACCAGACACTAAAAAATTATGATAATTTTTAAAGAGGGGCTGAAAATTTAGAGGAATGGGAAAGAGGTCAATTTTAACGAAAAAAATTAGAAAAATCTTAAAACTTCGAAATTTTTTGGAATAAACGCAGAATTTTTGGCTCCCCCCCACCCCCAAGTAAAATGGCCGTAAATGCCCAAAATTCAAAAATTCATAGCTTTGAAGGGGACAGTTCAAAAATGTTGAAATTTTCACAAAATATAGTTGATGGGTAGGAGTATACATGAGAATTTTTTCAATTCTTTTTTCTGGGGGGTGGGGGTTTGAAAATTTCAAAAATTTGTAGAAAAAAATCGGGGGGACCCCTCGCTGGAATTTTTTTTAAAAAGTTGGTATTATCCTTAGGTATAACACATATTTTTTTAGACTCCTTTGAAGAGGTGCAACATGGTCAAAAAAAATCAAAAACTATGAAAAAACGTGTTTTTTGACTTTTTTCGCCATTTTTACGCCTTTTAAGGTCAATATTTCGGAGACCAATTAAATTTGGTTTAATAAGGGTCCACATATACAAAAATTACATTTCTGAATAATCGGGCCAAAAACAGATGAAAATAGCATCGCGGCGCTTCTGATTTTTAATGATACCTACTTAAGTCCAGTGCAATTAGACTAACAAAATGATGAAATACTGAAAAAATTCTGATCAAAGTTTTTTTTCTGGTTCAATTGATTCAGGACACCATACCGAACAACGTGATAAGACTTGTTTCCCTCTCTCTTCTCCAAAAGTGTCGGAGGCCCTAGAGAAGGGGTTATGAATCCCCGAAAATTGAGCTTCGCCTTGTAACTCGGCGAAAACATAATTTCTAAAAAAAAAAATAGTTTGTAGAATTTTGAGTTTGCTATAAAATAGATTTTTTCGCTTGATCGTGCGAAACGCGTACTAAGCCTACTTTCTGAATTTGAATCAGTCAAAAATTCAATTTTACCTGTTTTGAAAATGATTTTTAGGTACCTACCTATTTTTTTAAATTGGAATAAGGTTACTTCAAACATTTTTTCTGATTTTTTCGTAGAAAGGTTATGAATATCTAAGATTCCACTATTTCCCCGGAAGTGTCAAATTTCCGAAAACAATTTGAATCATTTAATCATTTTATTTTTCACTCCGAATCAAAAACCAGGGCTGATGCATTCATCAGTTCGTCGTATCTGCCTACACTCTGATAAAACTACCAAAATTTGTCACGTGAATTAATACAGCGAATTTGCAGGAAATAGCGATGACTGTTTTGATAAAAATCGTGCGATTTGAGTTTATAAGCAGTGATATTTGATTATAGAAACCAACTGTTTCGACCGGGTTCCATCTCAAAATATTCTAATCCAATTGTAATTTTGAAAAAGAATTTATAGTTGAAACTGGTTCGCTGACACGTGTAAGTACCTAGTTCAAGTTGTGTGTTTTTTTTTTTTTGCGAATATGAAGAATTCGTGGATTTTATTCTGCGTGTATATGACTATCCATGGGTACGCTTCTGGAAGTTCAGAAACATCTTCGTGCGGTATTTCGTGGAATCAATTCAAGGTATGAAATTGAAAGATTATCGTTATTTTTATTTAGTTTTAACAACGAACTACCTAAGTATCTCATAATTAGGTACCTGAATTGTTTGCGAATAAATATTTTATTTTGCTTTTTTCATGCAGAAAGAATACCATAAAAAGTATGATAATAATGAAACAGAAGAATACCGTTGCAAAATTTTCAACGAAAATTGTCATACAATTGAAGAGCATAATAAGAAATATGATACATTCAAAATGGGAATGAACAAATTTGGTGATATGGTACGTCAAATAATTTAATTGTTAATCGCCTTAATTTATTTTTTCATACTTAACGTAGGTACCCGTTCAATTTCAGACCGCCAAGGAATTTGAAGAAATGTTCAGTACTGATATTCACGGGGCAGGCTGTGCAATATCTCAGGAAAGTGCTGTAGTAAACGATGCACTTTTCAAAGATCTTGACAATGCAATCGACACAAAGCCAAACCTACCGCAGGCATTGAATTGGACTGATATGGGAAAAGTAGACGAGGTGGTGGATCAAGGAGACTGTAAAGCTGGATGGGCTTACAGTGCGGTAAATTTGACATATCACATTTACTTACATGAAAGGTTACACTGATTCAATCAGTGAATTTTTACTACTGAATCAGTGAAAATAAAATTTCACTGATTTGAATCAGTAAATTTTTACTGATTTCAATCAGTAATTTTTCACTGATTGGCAGTAAAATGACACATATGTATTAACTGGGGATAATCAGTGGAATTTGACTTTTTCTCTATTTCATCAGCCAATTTAGGCATTTTTGACTGATTCAAATTAAGAGAGTAAATTATACAACCCATGAAAGGCGAAAATGAAAAATACTAGTACCCGGTGCATTTTTTCGTTCCCTGCGCTATAGTTGCAGTAAATACTTATTTACCGATAGAGTTGAAATTTTACACCTTCTTTTATGAGACTAGATACAAACTTGATAAAATAGATAAATTTGGTGTCTCAGTGCGGTAGATATTGAAGTCTGAAAACTCAAAACATTTCACAAGTGGTGTTTTGCGGTTATCATGCGGACTATGCGTTTTATATAAATTTTAACCATGTTCAGGTGAAAAGAAAATTCAATTCTCCACAATTTTGGTTTTTGGTACTTTTCGTTTGTTTTATTTTTTTTGTGAGAAATTTAGTTTGGACATAAAATCCAAAAATATGAAGAAAAAAAAAACTTTGCCCATCTAAGACTGGCTTGTAGAGCTACATATTAAGCTCAAAAAGAAGATTTTTCATTACGAAAATGTAATGAAGTGCATTTTTTCGCTCTGAAAACATAATTATTTTTCGAAAAAAATTCCTTCGTTTCGTTCGGATGTGAGTTTCTAAACCTGAATCATGTCTTTGATGAAATTTCGCTTTGAAAATGAGTGAAACGATTTTCAATTTTTCATTAAAAATGAATGATTTTCAACTGATCTTTCAGTCTTGAATTATTGATTTAAATCAAGGTCGACGAGGGGGAGCAAAGGGTGCATTTGCACCGGGATCGCATTTTCTCCCTCAAGTTTTAAGGGTCTGCACAGCTCCATCGAGGGGGGGGGAGGTCATTCAGCGGGTACATTAGTACATAGTACCAGGCTCTTGAAAACGATTTTTTAATTACAAAAATATTTTAAAAAGTAAATTTTTTGTTCTTCAGTTTTTTTGAAAATTTTTGCCCTCGCTTCGCTTGAGCTGTATTCTGATCATTATTTTAAAAATAAATGACCTTTCGCTGACATTTCCGTCAAAAATCTCATTTTTCATTCAATTCAAAATTAGTCAAAAAAATCAATAATTCTGGTTGAAAGATCTGTGAAAAATCACGGATTTAAAATAACATGAAAAATGAGCAAAAAATCACCTAATGAAGATCAAAAATTTCTGCCCTTGCTGTGCTCGAGCTATAATATATTCCCTACTTGCAGAATTTTCTATCGATTTTGACTTGATCTAAACAATGAAAAAATCCTTCTATCTTGTTTCCAAATTTCACTTCACATCCTTGCTGCTCACATTGACTGGAGTGATGAAAACGGCTTGAAAAATGGTTTGAAACGAGGAGGCTGCAAAAAGCTCAGCACCGGACCAGCATTTCCTCTCGTCGGCCCTGATTTCAATCAATTTTCAATAGAAAAAATCAATAATTTTGTTTGAAAGATGAATGAAAAATCACTGTTTTTCAGTTTTCTTTCTACGTCAGCGCCGCGAAATAACAAACTACTCAATATTTTTCATTTAAATTAGTCCTCTTCCCTAATTTTCATCAAATTCTCAGTCAAATTTATGGACAGGTAGACTTATACCTTTATCTAATGCAGAAAAAATAATATTTTTGGAACATAATTTATTCAAAATTAAAATGTAGCCTTCCTGGGGGGGGGGATTTATGGGTGCCTCAATGTCCATTATACATAATTATAATAAGACTAATTGAATTTTTTATAGATTGACGCTGCTTGGAGCGGTTTATACATTAGAAATAAAACAAAGCCACCCAAATTAAGTGTGAAATTTGTGTTAGAGTGTAGTAACGGAGTAAAAAATAAGAACTGTACTTGCGGTTATGCTTATAACGTATTTAAACTCGCGAATATGAGTAATGGAATACCCTATGAAGCATCGTATAATAAGGTCAGTAATGTTTATAAATATTTTTTATTGATGGCGATTGGTTCAAATGGTGCTCTTAGACTGCTTTTTTCTAAAAAGATGATCAATATGAATTGAATCAAGGGCTTTCTAATCTGTTACCTTTATTCGTTAAAATTTAAGTCATTAAGTTCCGCAAAAATACATCCTGAGGAGACATTTTCAGGCATTAGCTAGACAATAAAAATAAAGAGCGGCAAAATTTAAAGCAGAAATCAGATCTGATCACGCATGATCATAATCGTCTAAATGTCTCAGACCTGCCCATGCCAGTGGCGTGACGAAGTGATGTGTCCTGGGGGGAGAGGGGTGTACCGCAAATTTTCCCAACTAATTTCCCGGAAAATTCCCAACTATTTTTCCTACCCCCCCCCCCCAAAAAAAATTAAATTTTCAACTTTTTGGAAATGTTTCAGTGTGTCAAAATTTTCCAATTTTATATTTATTATTTTCCAAGAAAAAACAGAACCATTAAGTACGAAAAATGAAATTATCAGAACCAAAAAAAAACTGTTTAAGAAGTTTTACCTACCAATATCAGAACCAATTCAAAACCAAAATCAGCAGCAGCGTCGGAAGATTTTTTGGAATTGTGGCAAAATGAATTAAAAAAACCTCGAAAAACCACGACGATTTGGGGGGGAGGGGAGAGGAGCCTTTTTTGGTCTTTTTACCTTGCATAGTTTATATACTCAATTGTGATTTTATCCATGCCCGAGCGAAGCTTTGAAAAATTGGATATGAAATACCCAAAAGAGACATTTTTTTTACTGTTTTAATGATGTAAAAATTCTTCTTCTTGGATGTAATTTGGAGAGAGGGTGCAATGCACCACTTTATTCCAATATTATTTAAAGAAGGAGAAATTTGCTGACTCATTTTTGAAAAATGAAAGTTTTCTGAACAAAGATTACTCTTGCTTGTTTGTGAGCTTTCTACTTTTTTTTCATCTAAAATACATTGATGACAACACTCTTCTAAAAAAAAATCGAACAATTTTTGAAAAATCCGTTTGAAATGAATGTGGGAAAATTTTTGAAGAAAACGTAGCTTTCAAAACCTGAAATTTCTTTATTAAAATTCGTGCTTTTTTCTCTCTACTTACCTGCCCTCCTTTCAGAAAAACCAAAAAATGTTTGAAAATTCCATTTACGATTGTGATAGTCATGAAGCTCCCTGATAAGTAAACGAAAAATGTTTTTTTTTTTTCGCGAGGGCGAAATTTTTTTTTGATATATTCTGAAATTTTCCCAATATTTCCAGCTTTCCAAACCCAAAGTTGGGAAAAGTTGGGAACTTTTTCCAATTTTCCCGAAAAGTTGGGTACTCTTTCCAATTTTCCCAACTTTTTGCAACTTTGAGATGGTCTGGGAGTGTGACACCTCCCCACCCCACCCCCCCCGGTCGTCACGCCTCTGGCCCATGCCTGTAAATTTTTCCTTAAGACGTCAACCTTAGCCCCCCCTGTCAAAAGTACTTAGTATAAGTAATTAAAAAGTTGTGAAAACCATTTTTTTTAAAAATATTTTTAAGATGAAATTTCATATCTAGGTAGTTAAAAAGGAATATTTTGAGAAAAATTTGTAAAACTTTTTTATAAAAAATAGTTGGAAAAATTTCGAGAATGAATTAAAATTTGATGATAGTCTGAGATAGTATAAGAGTTTGGAGTTGAATGAAATTTTGAGTAAAACTACTATTTCAAAAAAATCTTAATAGGTATAAAAATGCAGGGAACAAATTATGGTTAAAAAAGTTTCAAGAAAGAAAAAAAAAGAAGAAATAAATTCGATGGCATTGAATCAAGTTATTTAGGTAGGTATAGGTACCTAAAAACTTGGGTAATTCGAAACTTTAAAAAGTTTTATTGTTACTGAACTCAAAAGTGAAGTTTTCAATGGTTATGGCCAAATTTTTTTTGAATAGTTTTTCACTTATGTAAAGTAAACTCAACTGTCTCACCAATTTTTGTCAGAATTCAGGATATGCTTTTTTTTTGTCCTCCTTGCTGTATGTACCGTCACTCGTATTTATTGATTGTAATCCTGAAAAACATTCCAGGTTTGTGTTTTTAATCACTCGCTATTGAAATGGAATTCTCCCCGCGTTAATGTTTGCGGTGGTGAAAGAAAAAAATATTTGAACGTAATGAGCCTGCGAACGGCGCTCCAACAAGGACCTGTTGTCGGTTCCGTTCGGGTCAATGGCTCCGGTTTTCAATTTGCTAAAGAAGGTTCGGTCACTTGTTTTATTTTCCATTAAGAATTGGATTTGGAATCATCGAAATGATGTTAATGGTTTATTATTAATTTTCTTCAAAGGTGTGTATAATGAAACAATAGTATGCGACCAGGAGTCTAATCATGAAGTATTAGTAGTTGGTTATGGTAATGACGAGAAAACTAAACAAGATTATTGGATAGTGAAAAATTCATTCGGCAAGTCGTGGGGCAGTTATGGATATCTCAAAATTTCCGCTGTTAATCAAACTGTTGCTGGAACGAATTGTTCAGTTTTTTCCGCATTCACTATTCCATGGTTTAAATAAGTATGTACCTAGGTACCTGAGTAATGATAGGTACTTACCCAATTATTATAGGTAATAACGTTACTTATCTCTTTTTTTCTATTTTTTTTTTTTTTTAAATGGAGTCGTAGAGTTATTCAAAAAAATTTTTCTTCGTCTCAATGTTTCCGGATACCACGGTCAAAAAACAGAGATTTCAATAAAGAAATTCTGGTTTGATGTATGTTGAAGTAGAAATTTTCATTTCAAGTGCCTACCGAAAACATAATAGGAAAGACTTGGGTCTTTTGAAATTTTTATGGTTCAAGAACCGAAGAATTTCATTATTTTTATTGTACTAGCATACCTTTTTATTTAAATTTTCATGAATTTGTTCAAGCACCTTCGTCAAGTACTAAAAAAAAGATATTTAATGTTCTATCTTCATTTTTATATCTACTTACCTCATAATAATTTACCTTGTACCTAGCATTACTTACCAATGGATTTTACGAGTACTCCAAGAAATTATCGTGCAATTCGATCTAATTCCATTTTATTCCAGCTGCCCCCAAAAATATGTATTTTTAAGGATAAAATAAGTTTTTTCCATAGCGGTGCAGCTCACACTTTATTATAATAGGAAATATGTTAAAATTTATATAACGAAAAAATTAGAAAATAAAGTTGATCTATATCCAGTTTCTGTCAATGAGTATTGAAATATAATATAAAATTTGGCTGTAATCGTTGTTGAACTATTGCAATTTTATCACCAACATTTGTAAAAATGGAGTAAAGTTTGACCGATTTTAAATCGTTACTTTTTATCGAAAAATTGTCAGCAATTTGAGTAAAATCATTGCAGCGGATAAGTACCAGAAAATTCAGAACCAAAAAGAACCGTTTCACTCAATCCTTAAAAACCAATTTAAAAACCAGAACCAGAACCACCCAATTACAGTTCATTGTAAAACCAGAACCACCAGAACCAATTGAAGTTCAAACGGTTTTCAACACTGCATATAACCTTTTGCAAGAATACACCATCGAATTGAAATGGAAAAATTCTTGAAAATACGTTATTTCAAAAAAAATTAAAGCCAATGGCCAATGGCTCAATGGCACAATGGCACGACCTTTTCAATTTCAAAAAAATAACCTTTTCCGATTTACTTTCGTAAATTACCGTATTTACTGCGAGTTACTTCGATGACGTCACTTTTACACTTTCCCAGGTACACCAACTCTGGTTACCAATCAATAAAGTAAACCACCGAAAAAATTCTCACCCACATTTTTCTATTGTGTTATCACGTTATCAACATTCAATTAATAATTTTTATATAAAAATGGATCAAAATTAATCTAAGAATGATCCGATTATTGTGAAATCGTAGCGTCATTCGAATTCGCACTACTACCTTCGTATTTCCGCGATCCGCCCTTCGATTTACTTCAATTACAAGTTGTTCTTACGTTATCACTTGAACCGCATTTGGATGGAAATTGCTGGAAACACAATTGAAATTACTCGTGTTCCTATCATACTCGCCGATTAATTACTTAAAATTTAATTACGTGGTTTAGAATCACTCGTTAATCGAACCTTATGGTACTTATGTTCCTACGACATGAATCGTAACACGAAAAGAAGAGTGCCATTTCATTGTTTCGTCAGTAAGTAATCTCAATCAAAATCAATCTAGTTTGTATATTTTAACATCAATTTGAACACGTATTTTAATAATTTTGAATTCCGCAGGTAAAGAAATAGTCTCGTCGAAAGAAAATTCGATAGACCGGCCGATAGAAGGAGCAACATGTACGGTATTCCTTAGTAATCTATACGTCGAAGACACTAGTAATTTTTTACATTCGGAGTATTTCAAGCCGGATGTAGATATACGAGATTTATGTATTACGATCGGCGAAGCTGACTGCGAATTGGATCGTGGTCTAGAGCAAGCATTATGTTGCATGAACCAAGAAGAAGAGAGTAAAGTTACGTTAAGTTTAAATGATCAAGAAATTACTGTATTCGTTAAATTAATCAAATTCGAAAACCCACCTTATATTTTCGAATGGACTGACGAAAAGAAATTCTCGGCAGCTTTAGCTCATAAAGAGAAAGGTAAGTTGATACGAAAATACTCCTTAGTCACATTCACTGTACTGATCAATTTTATGAATAATTTTAGGTAATAAATTGTTCAACGAGAAACGATACGTGGATGCGTTTCATAGATTCAGCAAAGCTGTCAAATTAGTCCTGGTAATCGTGAACGATGAAACGCCGGGTAAAAATAACCTGTACCTGACATTATGCAACAATATGGCAGCCTGCCAGCTGCATTTTCGTAACTACGAGTACGTCGTCGATCTATGTAAAAAAGTATTAAATCAGACACCGGATAATTTGAAATCGTTGACGAGAAGAATGGATGCTTTCGTCGCGTTGAGGGATTTCGAAAAAGCACACACCGATGCTACGAAAATCCTACAATTAGATCCGTCCAACGAATACACTAAAAAGAAATTAGACTTTATTAATAAGAATTTAGCCGAGCAGCACGTTCGATACGTTAAAATGGTCAAACAAATGTTTATCTAGAAGTAGAAACATCACGCACAGTCAATTCGCAAGTATCGGAATGTTCTCGACGGAACGAGAAAACTAGTCTGAAAATATATCGATACTGAAATTTTCACTCCCTTTTTATTTCCTTTTCGAATAACTTTTACTTTTTTTTAAATTAATTTTTTTCTTAGTAACAAGCTCGACCAGTTTCTATGCTTTATTTTGTTGGTATTTTCGAAAGTGTTTGACATTAATTTTTTTTTCTTGAAGAAGCAAACGCACAATCGTAGCATTTGTACGGTTAAACTGATTAGAGGTAACGATGAAGGGAACATTTATAATAAGCGCGTTTAATTTATAACATTCGTGTATTTTATACTGAATTAAAAAGTTTTTATGATTTTAGAATCGAGTTTTGATTAAAGTTTCGAGCTAAGAGCTGGAGCGATAGTTGATTGAAGTGAACAGAGATTTGTGTAGTCTGTGTGGTAAACAAAAAAAAAATGATGAGTGAAAAATCCATTTCAGCATGTGAAAAGTAAAGTATGCAACTCGATTTACTCCTTTGCATGGAGAATAATTCACTTTTTTTCCGGCGCGGATGGTTGATGGATGGTCGGCGCCGCAGAAAAATGCCCGCAACTCGGCCAAAAATTGCTTAAAATGCAAAAACTAATACATTTTTGGAATTCTCTCGTTATGAACAATCGAATGGTTTTTCTATCATTCAATTTCGAGCATTTGGACGGGAGATAGCTTTTTTGCTGATAGTTGATGAAGAAAAACGAGATTTTTTTTCATACCTCTTAGGACATAGAATTTTGTTTTTCTTGGGATTTTCTTGTACCCTTCTCTGAGGCAAAATTTTGAAATTAATAACTCTTTATTTCGTTTATTTCTTCAGGAGAATTCTAGTATGAATTTTACAATTTTTCTCTATCTCCTCAACAGGGCTGAATTTTACTTTTTCAAATTTCTTCAGTTCTTCCTTCCATGGTAGAAAAATTTTATCGTAATCTTTTCGAAGGCAAACTTTGAAAATTCAAATTCCTTCAGTGTCTTTGATAATGAAAACAATTTTCTTGTACCCTCTTTACAGGGCAGAATTTCCGGTGGTTTACTGATTTTGAAAATGTTCCGTTATCCCTTCTCTTTCGATGTAATATTTCAAAAAAAAAACACTCCTTCGATGTATTTAATACTTTAAAAAAACACAACCACACTCTTGGAATTTTTTTCGTACCCTCCTGGACAAAATTTTTCTTATTCTCTGAAAATATGGCTCGATTTTGATAATTATTTAAATTAATTTTGTACAGGTATTTTTTCAACAGAGAATTTTAGTAATTTCACATTTTTAAAACTTCTCTCTTAGGCTGAATCTTCGGTTTTTCAAATTTCTTCTCCGTTCTTGATAATGAAAACGATTTTCTTGTACCTTTTAGGGAGCAAAATTTCTAATGATTAAAAAATAATCTTATCCCCTTTCTCCTTCGGCGTAATACTTCAAAAAAAAAAAAAAAACACCCATCGTGAAAAAATGTTTGTTATGCAATTACTGGTTGAATAAGGAATGATTCTAAATTCAAACGACCTCGGAAATCGTAAATATTATAACTTGAAATACTTACAATATTTTCTATTTTCCCAAATTGAAACAAATACACGTTTCGTAAAATTTTTTTTTCAAAATCCAAGTTTGAATAATTTTTCTACTTTTTTTCAAGTTTGAATTTTGAATTTTTTCATAAATTTTTTCGAGTTCACAATTTTACAATTTACAATAAGTAATTATTCTCTTTGAATTTTGTAGAAAAGTTAGATTTCAGAGCCAGAAAATATTTCTGAGAAAATTTAGACCTACGATAGAGCTTTAAAAAAGTATTAAAATAATTCTTGTTTAAAAAAAAATTGAAGTAAATTTTGAATTTTGGATTTCAAAAAAAATTGGCGTTGCATTATGATCCAGTTACCTACAAGTTCCTATAGAGAGCGCATTCTGTTTACTTTATGGTCACCAAGGTAACCAGTTAACCACACCCTACCTACTCCGTGTCAGCTGTGATGAATGTTGATGATTCACTCTCAGTTGCAACTCGCCATTCGTAGGGGGAGGTTGTTTTCGCGGAGCTAATTCGTTTGTGTTTTGTGTTTCATATTACTTTTGCAATGTTGCGCGAATTAATTCACTATTTCAAAATTAATAGTAAAATGTCGGTGGTGCACTCGTTTAGAATTTTGTTTTTTTTTTCAACTTGTGAATGAAATTTTATTTTTGATGTTGCTTTTTAATCTGTGCGAAGTGTTCACTTTTGAATAATTTTTTTTGATTTTTATAACCAGTGAAGTGAATGTGGTTCCTGTTCAACGATGTCTGACAAAGTATACCAGTTACATTCTTCTAGTTTCTGCGTAGTTTGGTAAGTTATTCAATGTTTTTATATTAGTTAATAATTAGTTATATTCATTATACAGTTTTTTTAAGGTCTTTTGAAAGGAACTGAAACTTTTCAAATCCGGAAAAGTTTTTAGAATACATTCAAAAGTTTTGATCTATTTTACTAAATTTCGCAGAATATTCAAACCACAATCCCAAAATTACCGTCAAGTACTCGTAATTATGTTTTTTTTTTACCTAAAACTTATTATGGATGACCGGTGACCTTCACCTAGAAAGTTTTTTGGTTCTATTTCGAATTTTGAAGTGTTTACGAACACGATTTGTATATTTATGTAGCAGTACCTAATCAGAAATTTCTTAAATTTAAAATTTTGTAAAATTTTTCATTTGGGGTGGAAGGCGAATTTTTTACATTTTTCGTGTTCGTAAATTTTTTTAGTACCCGATTTTTTATTTTTTCTCAGAAACCACCTCGTTGGTGAAAGAAAAAGTAGTCTGTAGCCTATTTAGTTTTGTAGAATTTTTAATTTAATTTTCATAAACAAAAACAAAATTTTTATGACTGATATGGAATGACCTCCGCTTAGTTTTTAGTTTGAATATAAATTTTGGCATTCTTTAACTAAAAATTGAGATACTCATTTCTTTATTTTGGAAAATTCGATTCGAAATTAATTATCAAGTTTCATTTTATTTCTTAACGTTTCCACTGTTGTTGTCTATACACCTCTCTCCTATTTTCGATTTCTTTTATTTCTTTTAGGTAAAATTTAAAATGTTTCTTGTACAAGTAGGTCTCATTTTTTCATTAAATACCTACAACACATTTTTTTCAAAATTAGTTTTCATTTAGGTACCTACCTATATAAATTAAATGTCTGTCTGTAAATATTTTCAAAATGAATTTGTTACCATTTTAAATTTTCAACTATTAACAAAAATATTTGGCGATATTTTAGATTTCTGTATATTTCCCTGAATCTTAAGTACCTTAATTGACATTGGCCCAAATACCATTTCTCCGAATAGTAAAATTTCGATTATTCTATTCCAAATCAGTTTACCCGAATTTTCTTATCTCGAAGGTCCTTTTTCCGGGAAATATTTCAAATTCATGAATTTGAATTGTCACCTACCCGAATAATTATCCGAAATACCTAGTTTTATCTCGAATCAATTCAGAATTAATTTACTTAAATTTTAAAATCTCAAACACCGTTTTTCCGGAAAATATTTGAAATATGAAATCATGAATACCCGAGAGAAATTTCCCTGAGGTCGAATTCTTCAATTTTTTTGAAAATTGATTAATTTTGTACTTACTTAGAACTTGTTTAGACTATTTTGAGGTAAATAGGTATTCGTGCTCAGTTATTTGATATTTTGATTTTCAAATATTTTTGCCCTCGCTTCTCTTGGTCTAGATTATTTTTTTCTTCTAATGTTGAGAATTTCGATGAATTTTTTTGGTCTATGGATAAATCAGTTATGAAATACATTTCATAAATCAATTATGTGGGTACTTTATGTTTAAAATCTTTATTTTTGAACGATTCCACTTCTTAATCAAGGTTTCAAAATTTGGATAGGTAGGTACTAGGTACACAGATGAGGTATTTTACTATTCGGCGAAATGGTATTTGGGCAAATGCCAATTCAGGTTCATAAATTCGATGTCCGGTAACTGATGTTTTTAAATGTCTCAATTTTTGGACTTATTTAGTCTCAGTGTTGGTAATTTTCCAGTGGGATTTGTAGAATACTATGTACTTCTAACTCCGTATAGTTTTTGATTTGAAGTATTTGTTAAGTGTTGAAACGTGAAAAGTTTTTCAAAATATGTTTTTGTTTTAGAATTAAGTTTTTTCAACACCTGCCAATTATTTACTCAAGTATTTAATTTGTTTTTTTTTATTTTTCAGGTTCCAAGTACCATATTCCGAGATGAAATGGACAGAAGAATCAAGAATATTTGAGAATTCGTTTATAAAGTGAGTACCTGCTACCTACCTACTTTTATATTTTAGGTTTATTCTATACCAACTCGGATCAAAAATGAATTTGGCTCTCTCAATTTTTTCCGGGTTCCCTTTGATGGTTTATTCATGTTTGTGATAGGTTGTGAGGGCATCAAGTTCGAATATTTATTTTCTGTGCTCCTTAGCCCCCAATTTACGAAGAGAGTATATCAAGAAATGAAAATGCAGTGTGGCATATCGATTCTTATCAATTTAAGGACGTAGAAGTCGAATATTAACTTGTTTTGATAATGCCTCCTTTCCTGTACTCTAACCGAGTGATAAAATTCAAATCCTTGAAGAGTCGAATTCAAAAAATAAGCTTTTCGATCTCAGTACCCTCAAAAACCTAACAAACGATAAGTCACACGTTATTTTTCATTTTCCTGAATTTCGACTTTTTCAAGGAGGCTTATAGGGAGGTTCAGAGGGATCGGATGAAAAACTTGAGTACCTACATATTCGAACTTGACTTCTTTATTTTGATAGTTTCGAATTTTGGTCAAATTTGCGAGTCTATGTATCCCACAGGGGTGTAAAAATCCCATCTTGTAAATTTGTTGATTGAAAAAAAGAGTAAAAAGAACTTACTTACTTGGTGTAATTTTTTCATTTTTTAAATGGTAGTTTTCATTTTCTGTTTTTATTATGAAAGTAAGTCGAACTTTCACCATTGAAGTTCTGTTTCGAGTTTTTCCAAATTCCCTATCGTTTTTTAAAATCTCCTTTCAATTCCCTTTCAGAGAAGGAAACAGTTTTCTCCCAAGTACAACTATCTTGAGCCTAGGGAAATTATTGTGGTTTTGTGGGTAGACCATCGAAAGGAAACTCCTTTAAAAAAATTGATCAAAATTGGAAGACCCGACTTCATTTTTGATCCAAGTAGTATGAAATAGCCTACATACCATTTCTATTGACGTTGACAATTTTCCCGTGAGGCTATTTCATACTAATACAAGAAAAAAATGAAGTCGGGTCTACCGATTTAGCTCATTTTTTTTGGTTTATTCACAAAACCACGATTATTTTTTCCTAACCTTCAAGGGAGTGGGAGGACGGGGACGGGTCTCGAAATTTTTAATGCAATTACGATTTTTTGACAAATTTTCAAACTTTGATGGCTCATATCTCGAGATAGGAGGTACTTGGGGGAAAAACTGTTAGCGGGGTCTAATAGATAATTGAGAGGAGTTTCAAAATCTATAACCATGTTTGAAAAAAATTACAGTAAATAGCCCTTTTCACCCTCTTCAATCAAAAAATTTTCAAGATGAGATCTCCGGACTCCTGGGGGTCTAGGGGTCCACAATTTTGACCAAAATTTTAAAAAAAAACATCAAAAAAGTAAAATAGCACATCGATTTTTGCTAATTTGAAGGCGCTGATACCTCTTTCCCCCTACTCTAACCGGCCTCCTAATGAAATATTCGTACATATCTTTCGGTTAGAGCAAGGGGAAGGAGGTAGAATCAAAAAGTAAGTTAATATTTGAATTTTACGACCTCAAATTAGTCCTTTCCCTAAAATTGGGTGGCTGGGTGGCACAGAAAAGGGTCAAATCTAAAAAAAAAACATATATATATTCGAACTCAGAACTCTCAAATACCTTACAAACCACGGGTCACAAAATATTTTTCATTTTTTTGAATTTTGGTCAAAATTGTGCACCCCTGTACTCCCCGGGGGCTGGATATCCCATCTTAAAAATTGTTTTGGTTGAAAAGAGGGTAAGAAGGGCTACTTACTGTAATTTTTTCACATTTTTAAATGGTAGCTTTCGTCTTTTGTTTTTACCATGAAAGATGAGCATCCACCACCAATGTTCAACTTTGAGCTTTTCCAAGTATGATTATAGATTTTGAATCTCCTATCAATTCTCTTTCAGTCCCTGCAAACAGTTTCCCTTCAAGTACCACCTATCTCGAGATATGAGCCTTCAAATTTGGATAATTTGGCGAAAAATCGTAATTGCATAAAAATTTCGAGGCCCGCTCCACCGCCCTTAGAAAAAAAATGATCGTGGTTTTGTGAATAGACCACCAAGGGGACCTCGTGAAAAAAAATTGAGCGAAATCGAAGACCTGACATCATTTCTGTCCTGTTTTGGTATGGAATAATCTGTGGTCTTTGTTATTGCCCACCAAATGTCATTTTTATTAATTCGACACCATCGAATTGTATTTTTACAGCAATATGGAATGATAATAGTGAAACGATGGACCCAGTTCGGAATGTTCAAATTCCCGGCGAAAACAACAATGACATAATTTAGTAAGTAATTGTATATTTCTTTACATAATTAGGTATTTTAATAACCGATTTAAAACTAATTTTTTTTTTTTACGTTGATACCTCAGGTAGCTTCTAATTTTTATAGACTTAGTTTAAATTTTTCAAGTTTTTTTTACGTCATAGACTCATAGAGGGAATAAAACGCTACTTTATTCCCTCTCGCAAATCACTCGAGTGCATAAATTTGTGTTTTATTCTCTCTATGACGTAATGTCATATGCAACTCGGGAGATGAATTATTTTCGACAATTTTGAGTTATTTCCCTCGCTTTGTTCGGGCAATAAACCTCAAAATTTGTCGAAAATTACTTCATCTCCCTATACTTTTTTCTCATCGGCAGTACCTTGAAAGCATTTTTATTCGAATGGAATTGTTATTTTTTTTTTTCAGATTTAGAAGGTTGGTGTTGCAAAGCCCAGATCACATACCTATTCGTGATAGTATTGACATTTCTTCATTAGAAAATGAGTTCGCGAGTTCAGAGGTACCTCAACTACGGACCTACTTACCTTTTGAAAAAAAAAACAAAAAAACCTGCAGGTAAAGTAAACACTCATTTGTACTTCAGTGCTTTAAAAATTTAATCATAATATTTTCAATTTTAGTGTTTTTAATTCAATTTTATTTTTTTACAGCTTTATAAAATAGGCCATGATTCGCTGTTGTTTTGTTTGATGGTTGGAACAGCCTAGAAAAACTGAAATTTCAAATCTGGAGGTAAACGGCTTCGTATTCGGTGAGTTTTTAAATTTTTATCATCTAATTTATTTCTTGCGAGTACTGTTAGGTAGGTAGGTAACTAGGTACTTATCTTTTATTCAACTAAAATATTAGTTTCGTTAGCCAATTTTTACTGCAATTTCTAAATTTTTTCAGAATTTTGAGATGAAATTTCAAGGTTTTCAGTCCCTTTTAATTTTCAGTCAGAATTTCATACAACCTATAAAGAAAATGAAGTGTAGAAGTAACAAAAAATTTTACAATCGTTGAAAAAATTGCAATTAGAGTCAAGATCATTGAAAATTGAAAACTAGGTAGTTTTAGTAAAGCTAAAATTATGAATTTTCCTCATGAGTTCAACGAAACGTTGATTGATTCAAATTGAGTCAATATTTTATAAAATACAACAGAAAGAGAAAAAAATATTTATTTTGAGGTGAAACTGCTTAAAAATTATCTTTAAATTTGCAATGGTGAAAATTATCCCTCAAAAAATGAAAAAAATATACCACATTAATTGAAATATTCACAAGATTTCTAAAATTTTCCTTTTTTTGTCAAAATTTTTCTAAACGCCTACGAAAATACAGTATAGGCAGCTTAAATAGCACGAATTAAGAAATCACTTGACCCAAACATAGGTACGACAGCGTTGAGGCAAAACGTAATTTGAAAGAAGAGAATAAATTAATTTTTGACTTTTTGAGTACCTCTGATTCAGTAAACGATTAATAGCCCTCGTAGTTCAACATTTTTTTGACAATTGAGAGAAAAACAAAAAAAAAAAAAATACATTAATATGCGTACAAATAACAATTTACTAAGATATCAAATTATTTTTTCGAAAAGTGAATTTTAAAAATACTCAGGATCATTCTACAACCCACTTAATTAGATAATGATAATTTACTTACCTATTTTCTTCAATAAGTAGGTACCTATAACAATGTATTAGTTACTCAGTTTATTTTCAGTTCAAATTAATATTTATTATATTTCATCAGTGTTTCCAGAGGTTATTTAGATCGGGCTGTCGATGTCGAGCAGACGCTCATGCAATGAAAATTGAACTGAAGTTTAGTTAACAATTGGAATCCATCCAGTGAAGATCCAGCTCAGTTTATGGAGAGCATTCATCAAGTGCAGAGCCATCTCAGTCGACAATTGACATCCATGAAGTGAATATGGAATTCGAGGTGAATTAGTTTTTAAATTTTAATCGCGATGTGTTATTTTCAATTATTTTGTGTTAGCTTTTCAAAACTAAGTGTTATATGAGCCCTAGAATTATTCTGGTTATGTTGAGTGTTTTTCCTTCCCTTTGACAATTAATTGCATGATTTTAGTTTAATTACTGATTTTTTTTTCTTATTTTCTTGCGCATGATGTTGCACGAGATGAATGAGGTTTTGTAAAACGAAGAAATTATTTATAAAAACCTGTTTTAATTGTAATTTTTCACCGTCTTTATTGATGATTTTTTTTTTTTTTAATAATAATTTTCATACCTAGGTACTATTTACCAGTATTAGAGATCCAGGATCAGAGAGACGGAAAGAAAAGGAATCCTTCGAGCCATTTTTATGAAGCCAGAAGCTCTTTGATGAAAATTCCAGTTGGAGTCGCAGCCGGAGGGTACCTAATAGTTTTTAATAGATATAAAAAAGTAAAAATTGTGTAGGTACACTTTTATATTCGTATTAATAGTCATTTATTTATAGACGTTTTTATGATACAATATTTATAATTTTACTTAATTGAATTTTTAAATAATTTAAAATTTAAACACAATAGGTACCTGAGTAAAAAAGTAAAAATTGGGTAGTTACACTTTTATATTTGTATTACAGTCATTTATTTTTTATGATACAATATTTATAGTTTTTCTTAATTGAATTTATAAATAATTTAAAATTTAAACATAATATGTAGGTAATGTAAATTTTCTTAGATTATTTTTATTTATTGGCCCCTTAATGGGAGCAAGGTCTGTACCTTGCTCCAACTCCTAGTCGCACGTCCACGTCGTGGGGGCTGGGATCTCGCCGGAATTGGGTCCGGCGTGCTAACGCGACAGGGGGCGTGCCAAAAAAATGTCCCCGGCACGTTGATTTTTGAACTTTGAAATTTTTTTAAATTTTGGGAGCGGTAACAAAATTCTTTTTTTGGTTTTGGGCTAAATTGGTGGTACAGGTAAGGTTCATGCAGGGTCATCCCAATTTTGTTTTGGGGTTACCCTGCATGAACGGATCCGGCGAGTGAATTGTGTAACGTCACTGGTGCTCGCTTCGAAAATGGTCGAAACGCAGGGCTTGACGATGTGGAGACCTTTGCCGGTGCATTTTTCTCTCGCTGGATCAGGATCTTATTTTTAATGGTAGTCGTAGGACCGTCTTATGACCTGCGTAATGCGCGAAATCCTGTGGCTTCGTCGAGGGTCATTGATCCCCATATCTACCTCGGCGAATCCGGGATGGAGGGCATTACGTGGCTCGTTGCGCAATCAGGTGTCTCGTCTTTTCATCGTGACTTGCCAAATTTGAAGATGGTCGGACCCGGACGCTCTTTTTAGTACCATAAAAAATCTCGATGTACATCGGTGAAAAATTAGAAAATTTAGGATACTAAAAAGAGCGTCCGGGTCCGACCATCTTCAAATTTGGCAATTCACGATGAAAAGACGAGACACCTGATTGCGCAACGAGCCACGTAATGCCCTCCATCCCGGATTCGCAGAGGTAGATATGGGGATCAATGACCCTCGACGAAGCCACAGGATTTCGCGCATTACGCAGGTCATAAGACGGTCCTACGACTACCATTAAAAATAAGGTCCTGATCCAGCGAGAGAAAAATGCACCGGCAAAGGTCTCCACATCGTCAAGCTCCGCGTTTCGACCGTTTTCGAAGCGAGCACCGATGACGGTACATAATTCACTCGCCGGATCCGTTCATGAAGGGTAACCCCAAAACAAAATTGGGATGACCCTGCATGAACCTTACCTGTATCACCAATTTAGCCCAAAACCAAAAAACGAATTTTGTTACCGCCCCCAAAATTTAAAAAAATTTCAAAGTTCAAAAATCAACGTGCCAGGGACATTTTTTGGCACGCCCCCTGTCGCGTTAGCACGCCGGACCCAATTCCGGCGAGGTCCCAGCCCCCACGACGTGGACGTGCGACTAGGAGTTGGAGCAAGATCTGGATCTTGCTCCCTTTTAGGGGCTATTGAAAAATTTATCAGAGATTTTCCGTAAGTTATGATCATTGATGAATGATGATTGTTGTCGTAGGTGAATCATAAGCTTGAATTCAAAACGCAGAATTTCTTCGAGTTCGAGAATCTTCCAGTATCGACGAATTCCCTGTAAAACAATAAATTGTTAATTATTAAAAAATATAAATGCATAAATATTTGTACGATTAAATGTATAACAATGTGAAAATAAATTATAAATAAATATTTACCACCGAAATTCCCTTTTTTTTCAAGGTTACCTATTTTTTTAATTAATGAATTGTGCAGATCGTGAAATTGAAAAAAATACCACGTTAGCAAATTATTGAAGAAATACCGATCCAAACTTCGAAAAAAAAAAATTAAAAAATCATCAAAGATGAAAGACTATAAGCATGACAAAGCACTATTCGAGAGGAAAAAAATAGGTAGGTACCATGATTATTTAAAGTCGAGAAAATATCAACTTAAAAATTTTTTCAAAGTGTAAAATACCAGTTTACCTTTTAACATCAGCGTTCAGCCATCAAACAGTCTCGATCCAAACTTTTTTTTCTTGTTGTCGAATGGCTTCGAAATATCCCAATGATGAAATCCTCGATCACTTCCTTATCATGAACTAAATACTTCTTTCCAGCTGAAAATCAGAAACAAAATATTACTTAAAAGGTAGGTATAGAATAATGCAAAAATAAGGTGAAGAATTCTTACCTATAATCGGCAACAGTACCTATTGATTTCGTGATTCTCCGTCAATATTGGCACGATAAACGTACACACCTGAAAAAAGAAAAGAAAATGAATAAAGATAAAAAAAATTATGACTGAAATGAAAAATAAAAACGAGAATTACCATTAAATTCATCTTACAGAACAAAATTTTACTTTTGAGCAGGAATATTGAATTTAGAATACCCATTTCCATAACGGCGATCGACAAAAAGATCGCAGTGAAAAATTTTAAGAATGGGGGATTTAAATAATACCCCCAAACCCATCTTCATTTTAATACATAAATATCTATAGACTGATCGACAAAAATATTGGAAAATTACGATGGAGAAAAAAATTCAATTTTTTAAAGAAAAATTTTCCATCTCGTAAAAATTTCAAAGACGTATCTTGATTCACAGAAAACATCAACAAAAAATTTCATACCACCTTTCATTTAGCTATAACTAGCAAAATAAATTCTCAAAATGCATTCTAAAAAAAAAATCCTAAGGAAAACGTAAAACAAGGGTTTAAAAAGTACAACAACAAATTGAAAAAAAAAAATGAAAACTATGAATATAGATATCCAACTAATAAGAGTTGATTATAATCAAAAACAATAATTTTCATTCCATTAAAAAAATATTACTGGTAGTTAGAGGTTGGTATTGTACCTAAACTACTCAATAATTTTGATGAAGATGAGTAATCGGTCCATTCGAAACATTGGATCGTTTTATCATGAGTTATTTACATTTACTGATGAATTGTGATGAAATTTTCAAAATATTATAAAGTCTTTCATTCAGAATCTTATTGATAATTAATAAATAGGTAGGTACCTACACCTACCATCAACAGATATTACGTTCTTCCATATCAAATATTGAAATCACATGTACGAGGTTGTATAGCTGGAAGTTTTTGTTTCAAACATGCTTTTCCGTTGATGAGAAGGTGATACCTAGAACATATTTTTTTCATTTTAGGTTCATTTCTTACCTAAGTACTTATTTTAAATTATTTTATACAGTAATTATAATTGTTTTACACCAAATATATCGAATAATTTCAAAAAACACGAGTTTTTTTTCCAGAGAGCTCCGAAGGCGATCAGAATTGGTATTACGAGTGCATTTAACAATAACAGGTCAATACTAATAGAAAAAAAAAAAAACGATGGCCCAGGTATTTCAATCATTCGAATTTCTCGATGGATTTGAAATTTCTTTTCGATTTTTTTTTCAAATGACTTAACAATTTTAATTTAAAAAATGACGAATTTTAGTTTAAACCTTCATAAAAAATTTAAATTCAAGGTTAAATCTGAACAAAGTGACAAGGATACCTTAAAAAAATAAAAAAAAAACGAATAAAATGTCGACTACGTTACAAAAATAAGAATTCAGATTATTTTCTGAATTTTCAAAGTTCAATAATTTTTTTAGATCCTAAAAATTCCACAATTTTTTATGGATTCTTGAAATTTCTCGATTTTTCCAGACTTCGAAAGTCCTTATTCTCAAAATTCCGTAATTTTTCTACATTCTCAAAATTCTCTTTCGGATTCCTAAAATTTCTTGATTTTCATAGATTTTCAAAATTCTTAGATTTTTCCATATTCTCAAAATTTCTCGACTTTTTCTAACTCTCAAAATACTTTGACTTTTCCACGTTTTCTAGAAAGTGGACACCTTGAATCAATTAGGGAAAATACTCACCACGAGCATAAATTTAAGCTCAGGAAGATAGTCACCGCTGAACAAATTCATGTAGCATTAAATATTGCACTTATTATTTTACTTCAACTTTCTGACCTTCGATTTCCTTTTGGACCAAATTTTGGGGAAAGAGCAAGAGCGGAATAAGTTGTTCTAAACAAGATTTAAATTCGCCCTCGATATCTGTAAAATGTGCCATTAAAATTAGTGGGCGAAATGGAAATTACGACAAATTTGAACAACTCGAATCACATACCGAATAATTTTCCGTCGAATTTCGGATTCGTGGCAACTTTTAATCCGGGATGAGGCAGCAAAAAACATTTAATATCGGTGCACTGCAACATAATTTAATATGTTTTCTCAACGATTGCCACTCTGGATGCAGTTTGTCTGAAATCTGTAAAAAGAAAAAAAAGATTACGGTAAGTAAATCGAGCTTTAGAAATTACGTTTTGGTTAATTTTTTTTTGAAATACGAACCTTTAATCTCTTATCTAATATTTCTCGGCCTCCTTCCGGTCCGTAATTCGCCTCGTATGGGAAACTCCAATCTCTGACGAGGAATTGTAATTTCTGGAATGGTTTGTTACCGGTATCTTCTAAAGCTAAACGTCCGTATTCGATAAACAGCTAAATAAACTAAGTATTTGTCATCAGTACAATTATTGATAAGTACTTCAATTTATCCTCCTATTTGACGTCGAACTTATTTGCAAATGTTACAAATCATCTTGAATATTTTGTGACAAGTTATAAATTTGAATTGAGCTTAACATGGTGCTGAGAGCGAATACCGTGGCGCAATCTTGAACCGTGCTTTCGCTGTCGAACGTTCCTTGAGTATCGAGTAAAATTACCGCCACCTGTGCAACAGAAAAAATTCCAAGTGAGTATATAACGTCGATGGAAACAAACTATACGACTAGGAAAGAATATTCGTAAACTTACTTTGACACCGTTTGGTAAAGTCGTACAGAATACCTCGGACCACATTAATATACCAGTCGTATCACGTTCCGATCCGCCTCTCCATGAGAATCCATCTAAAGGGCTGTTTTCATCTCCCAGCCAACTATCGCTTGGTTTTCTATCGGACATGTACTGTAAAAAAAAATTTAATTTGTGAGTAACTTGAATCAAAATTGAGAATTATGACCAATAAGGGACTTGAGGGAAAGAGGGGGAGGATAATGGGATGACTTTTATTGACTGAAATCGAAAAAATGTACCAAATTGCTCAAAAAGATACAAATCATCATCATTTTCCAAAGAAAAAAAAAATTGACCAATAAAAGACTTGGGAGAGGGAGAGAAGAAAGATGAAATGACTTATCGATTGAAATCGAAAAAATTTACCTACGAAATCGCTCAGAGATACAAATCATGCCAATTTTTTTTTACAGAAATGGAAAACATTTGAATATCATTCTGTTTCATCTTCGAAAAACAGGAAAATTTACTGGAAAATGATCTTGATCACGTTTTCGGGATTTAATAATTTTTGCGAATTTTTTTCATTATTTGTATGACCAAACATTTTAAATCAAAACCTTCACTCAATTTTTCTTGTTTTTTCAACATGATTTTTTCACGTTTCTCGACGACGAGAAGGAAAAATGATTTTCATTCATCAATTTGAGTAAAAATATCACAATTTTGAATTTTTTTTTTTTCGTACTTCGACAATTTTCCACCAGTAGTATGAACTTTGACTGAGGAAAATTGCTCCCCTTCTTCCTCTCAAAAATCAAACTAGTCACGAAATCCGACTGAAAATTCACGTAATCCAAAAATGAACTCGCCATTATAAGAAAAAATCCAACAGGGACGATTTGCCTTTACGAAAGGCTCCAGCACCGATATGACGACAGCATTGCAATCTTTGATATGATCTTAAAGTGAAATATCTTCCAAAGCTTCCTCGTCCAATGAAAACATGTGCTGCTCTTCCGAGACCATGATGAGGATCGGGTGAGCCTCCTCTATCGTCGGTGTCTCCATTATTCAGTATACTTTGGCGAGTACACGACAATATTATTTAAAATCTGCAAAACAGAGAAACAGAAAATGAAAATTAGCAATTTTCTCATCTTTGTGAATCAGAAAACGTACAATCAATCATATAATAGGACATCGAGTATCTATATAAATAACACGGGCCACTATTTCTTCCATTTTTTTAAAACGTTATTCCATTCTCAATTTCTCATAATTATACTATGTAACGCTCTCATCTATTTCTGATGGGAATTTTCCTTCATCACGTCAGGGTGTTATTCTACATATTTGTGTTTCTAATTTTTTTTCACCTATCAAAATCGACTTTATGAGCACAGGAAAGGCCCGACGAAAAAAATCTACAGAACATGAATCACTGAAGAGAGTGTAATTTTCCATCAGTGGAGTTCAACTCATTTTTCTCCATGTAAGCTTGATTTTCGAGATCATCGTAGCTGGATCTTTCTCAATCTCCGGTTTATAAGCGGAGGGATTTTAATCAATGGGAAACGTCAGAGTAAACTAGCTTTCCAATGAATCCTTCTGCATGGCTCATTTTACTCAATCCACTCTTGGTAACGTTCGGTTTAGGACACATTTCTGAAAATTTAACATTATTTCATAATATTTTTCCAAAGATAAAACTGATAAGAATTGGATACCGTAGTACTCACCAGCACAAGAGCAGCATTCATTCCAGAGATGACGCAAGTAATTGAAACAATCTTTACAGCACGAACAGTTCTTCAGATCACATTTACAAGCTGGAGTAATCAAACTATACTGGCACAAATAGCTTCGTTGCAGCTGTCCACCGTAATGGGCCATTGGACGACGTAAAACACTACAGAAAGATGTAAGAATAGCAAAATTCGTATGTACATTTTTACACATGTTTAAGTAGATAGTGACAGACCAACTTGAACTGGAATTTTTTAATATAAAACATGAAAAATTGATCAAAATTGGCAAAAAAAATTAAATGAAATTCGGAATTTGATAACAATTTTTATCAATAATCAAAATCAAAACAAGGCAACTGAAGCTTCTTGTTTTCACAACGTCACATGATTGAGTGATTCGAAATTGACGTTTGGGCAATGTGATTCTTTATTTTCGTGATGGAAAAGAATTATTATTACCATGTTTTGGAAATTTTTTCGAAGAAACTTGAAAATAACGAAACTGTAACCGAATTTTATATTTTACTACAAAATTGATGTAACGAAATAATAACGTAACAACATGAACGATTTTTTCCCGTAATTTGTTATTTATTTAATTATTTTTTATTTATTTGTTACGTTATGAAAAAATATTACAACTTTTTAATCATTACGATTTTCGAATACTATTCTTCAATTCATCGTCAATTTTGAAGATTTCTATCATGCATCTATCAAGGCTCAATGTTGAACTTTGAAAATTTCAAATCTACTCCCTCCAAAATAATTTTCTATGAATTCTTATTATAATATTCATTCTGTTCTAGGAGTTCCAGGTGAATTTTTAATTTAATTTCTCTGGTTTCCACTTTTCTTCACTTCTTCTGTTCTTCAGTCCCTTTCCAGGTCGATGGTTTTTAAATTTTTAAATTTTATCCTTCTTGATCCTGAATTTTAGTAATTTATTATTTTTTTGTGACTTCTTCCCTTTTTTCAAGCTAAATTTTTCTGATTTTACATTTTTACTTTCATCAGTTTCATCTCTCTTCCAGGCTGATTTTTTTTTTCAAATTTTCTGTACCTGAAATTTTATCCTTCTTCATCCTGAATTTTAGTAATTTATTATTTTTTTTGGCGACTTCTTCCCTTTTTTCAAGCTAAATTTTTATGATTTTACATTTTCACTTTCATCTCTCTTCCACGCCGATTTTTTTCAACTTTTCTGTAGGTACCTTCCTTTAAGGTCAAAGCTGACTTTTGATAATTTCTTCAGTGACCCTACTAGTACAGGAAAAATTTTCATAACAGGTATAAAAAAATTTCTTTTTTTTCTTCCAAACAACTTAGTATTTCCCCTTACCTTCCTGTAGACTGAATTTCAGATATTATTCTGAATTTTCCTGTCTCTATCTCCTTCTAACTTCCACCACAATTCTGAATTTCTACAATTTTTTCTGTTCTCATTCAAGCTTAATACAAGGATTTTTAAATGTTTCTTTTTCCGTTTTCCTCGCACCTCTCTTCAGGATAAATATTGGTCAATTCTTCTGCACCTTCTTTCAAGTAGAATCTAGAATTTTGATTTGCACCTGCCACAAGATTGAATTTTTTTACTTTTCCTAAACCTTCCTACTTCCTTTCCCAGGTTGAATTATGGTAAATTTTTATTTTATGTATTATTTTCTAGACTGAATTAGGGTACCTTTTCCTTCCATCTTACCACTCCCAAGCTATAAATTTGGATCAAGTAAAATTTCTCTGGTATACCTATCTACTTATTACCCCACTAACTATTAAGCTTTATTTTAGTAGGTAAGCAGTAGGCACCTAATTTCTATCGCAACCAATCCAGAAAAACTTTTGTTCATTTTTTCATTACCTACCTATCCTTGTATCCTCTTCCTTCTGAATAAATTTTGGTAATTTCTCTTTTGCTGCCTTCTAGTCTGATTTTTTTTTCATTTCTATTGTTGGTACATCCTTCACGTTAATTTTCAATTTTTCCAGTATTTCTCCGTCGAATAATTTGGTAAACATTTCGTAACCTCCTTCTGGCTGAAATTTTCAACTTTTTCGTGGCCTCTTTCTGACTGAATTTTTATAAATTGATTTTTTTTCTGAACCCCTGTCAAAAAAATACCGGATACCTATTTCTTATGATCTTTTTTCAAGCTGAATTTTGGTAGGTATAGGTAACTCGATCCAGATAAATCCAAGACAAAAAGAAAACATCGAAAAACAATCCAACTAAACTTTTCATTGCACATTATTCCACGATAAAATCCTCACCCACCACAATCATAATCCTGCATCAAAATATTCCACCCATTAATTCACAACCATCTCCAACCAAACTCCCACGCCAATCCTCTCATCCCGTCTATCCACCAACCTTCTAATAACGTAATCAACGCGCCGAAAATTTTACAAACACCAGTTTCAAAACATTCACCGGCAGATTTATTCGAGTTAATTTAAAAGAAAATTTCTACCGCGTGACAGTCATGGGTGACACGAAAAATAAAGAGGGTCAGAAAATTAAATTCGTATTAACAAATGGCAATTTATTTCGTTGTTATTGGAAAAGGACGCGATAAGGATAAAGGAAACGAAATAAAATATGAAGGACTTCGCATTCAACTGTCACTTACAGCGACATGTGCTTCCTAGTTCCCTACCGAAGGGTCAACTTCAGGGTGATTGTTAGCTAACTGCTGCTGCTGTTTTACGCCACTAAAAAGCGTACAACTATGAACTAAAAAGTTGCCAAATTGGAGCTCGGCTAAGTCCGTTATTTGTTCAGCCAACCAAAAACCGCAACTTTTCCTCGGTTATTTGGTAGAGAAATGTCAACTATTACAACACTTTACCAACTTTTCTTACAATTGGTCTTGTCCCTATTTTGTCGTAAGTCGCGTATTTTCTCCATAAGCTTCCCACTCGCAATGAGAAAAAATAAAATGCGTACGATACGAATTAGAGAGAGAGCCGACAATATAAAATATTTACTGTAGGTATCTCGTAAAAATTTATACCAAAGGACGATCCTTGTGAAAATTCAGTCAGAAGGAAAAAAAAGAGCTCGAATTAATTACCAACATCGTCGAGTTGAAATTTACAATCTATTCGTCGAGTCATCTCACGAGTTATAGATTTTTCAAAATAATGATAACATATAAAACCGGCGCTGTAAGAAAAATCCAGACACGCTTTTCGTACAACTCCCGAGAGAAAATTAGTACGTTGGCAAAAAAATGGAAAGAAAAGATGAAGAACAAGGTTAAAGAAAAGATATCTCGCCGTAAGCAACTTGATAACAAATGTGGGAAAAGGTGAAGAACAGTAGTTTTTATTCTAACTTGAATGGACAAATAAAAAGTGAACTGGGACAACCTCAAGGTACGCCATTCTCAATTTACCAGCTTGGCAATTTGACCATTCATCACTGTTTTTCTCGCTGTGCCAGTAAAGGTAACAATAGTGGTTCTCAGAACGCTGTCACTACGTGACAAAACTTTCAACAAAGAACTTGTCTTTCGCGCACTTGTTCGCATACGAAATGTTAAAAAATCTTTTTTTTTTGTTAGATTTCCCCCAATGTTGACACTAACAAACTAGGATTGTTCCGCCATAAAACACGGTTGGAATTTTCGTTTTTAAAATCTCTCATTGCTCGATTTTAACGTCAAAGTCGTACCTACCGAATTGGTTGGAAATCGAAAACCTACAATTTGATCGATTCGAAACATTTGATTTTTTCCAGTCGATGCCAAAACACAAAGCTAGACATCATAAAACGTATTTTCATTACCGTAGTTGAAAAAGAAACCCCCTATCGTGAAAATTACGCCAAATTGAAAATAGCTCCTGGCGCATTTGCAACAACGAATTTACAAATGACTTTATAAATATTCATTATTCGGTCGCAATTCGTACAACATTAATTTATCCTAATTACTAGCTTCGCTAATGCACCAAGTTGTGATTATTAATATCAGCACACTCTCTATTTTCATCTCATCGTCGAGGAGAGGAAAAAAAAACTAATTCCAAAACAAACTTCGACTGTAACGTCTTCCCTATTTAAATTCGCAAAAATTTCGCTTATTTCGAGACTGTATTATTTCGATGACGTTATAAAAATGCTTCGTGTTTTTTTCTCCCTCTCTCTTTTCATTTCGTCGTCATATTTTTATACTTCTTCGTCTCGCGCAATAAGCAAATATTTTATTAAAGATAGTCGTTTAATAATAAAGATGAAAAATAAAAAAGCAATAATAAAAAAACGAGAAATTAAAAATATTATTTACATGTTTCGCTCGAAAGGTACCATTTTGTTGAATTTTAATTTCATAAACTCGACGACGAATTAAACGTCATATTTATATTTTAATTTCGAAATAAAAACGTTCCATTAACGAAGGGGATTTTCGAGAATTTTGCCAGCAGTTTGCCACCTGGGAGTCGAATTTCCTTTTTTAGAATTTCAGCTTTTAGCGAGCGACGAAAAAATTATGAAAATTGGAGGCATAATATGGATGCTATTGAGGATCGACGGTAAATGTTTGAATCTGGTATAATTTTTTTGAGAATTTTTAATTTTTTTAAATTTTATCATGTTGGTTAAGAGATTTGAGAGGTGGACCCGGATCAAAAGGGTGGAAACTGGTAATATGTTTTCTTCCCTTTCATAATGAAATCATTGCATTTTTAGTTTGAAAGATTATTGATGTGAGAAAAATCAACTATGAGCCAGAAAAATGAAACGACTTGAAACAAGGTAAAATAAGACTGAAAGACATTTAAGTTTTGAAAAACGCCATTCTAAATTTGAAAATTGCTCAGCTTTTGAAAAACATTCAATTTTTAGAGAATAATAACAATGCTATTTGAAAAAAATGTCCGAACTGTTTAAAAAATTGTTCAAATTTTGAAAAAAAAAATGAAACTTTTAGAAAAGAAAATCAACATTTTTTAAAAATTTTATGAATTAAACGGATCCTTCAAATTCTAGAACAGGAATCATCGTGATTATAAAAAAACTGCGTCACGTTTAGAAAAATTCATCAATTTTCAGTACTAATTAACTAGTACAGTGGTCAAAATTTTGTTCCCATTGCCATAGGATTTGCAAGAAATCACAAATTTACCAAAATTTACCAAATCTATCGTAATCGACAGAAAAGTCATCAATTAATCATACCTAATTACCAAAAATTGATTCAATTTCATTTACCTACACAACGATCAAAAATTACCTAAATTTAATAATTATTACTTACCATTTTTTGAATGAAATCCAGAAAAGATGAATTAAAATCCACATAATTTTCAATTTTAAGAAACTTCAGAATTTTTCAATAGTCACTAGCAATTAAACTCGATATCACAAACACTGAAAATTATAAAAACTGAAATATCTGTGTTCACTTCAAGTTCCAAGCAACCTCTCTGTCAGAGAGCTAAAACTAGACTGAGCAAAAAAAAGTGTTGGGACTGCCGAAGTCAACATTAAGTGGGAGAGGCCACGCCCACAACCCATATCTCCATCAAAGCCTGGAGGGGCGGAGCTAAATAGAGTCTGGCCCAGCAGGTGGCAAATAACAGCACAGAAAATACTTCAAAGGGGAAATAAAGCCAGTTTTTAATTGTCCAAAAATCAAGAACAAAAAAATGACGAATGAGAACATGAAAATTAAATTTTATTAAAAAAATAAATAATGGAGTTGAAGTAGATAAAGGATAAGAATGAATACATTGAAATATGTTCTTCATTCTTTCAAATAAAATGCTCTCTCTTTTTTTTAGAGGTTTCCATTCAAAAAGTCGGATTCTAAAATATCCAGCCAAAGAAATGCCAAAATCAAGTATTTGAGCAATACTGTGCTAGAGTGTTCTAAATATTACATTTTGGAATGCAGTTCAATGTTCAATGCTTAATATGTCTGAAAAACCTGATATTGGTGTGAAAACTTGAAAAGAAAGGAATATAAGCAGTTCCAAATGAGAAAAAATAGTTTTCTAAATGAGAATGAAACAAAGAATAAGAATGTGATGAGGAAGAAATAACAAATCAACAAAAGAAAAACAAAATTTCAAAATTTACTTACTGTGTAATCACTTTAATTTGCTTAAAATCATGTAAGTTCACCGATTTTTTTGCATTTTTGTATGTCCCCAAATAGTTAAAGTAAGATAATCGCCATCTTCAACTCATTTGAGTCAACAAATCCGCTTAAATAGAAACAAACGCCAGAAAAAACAAGTTATATAACTGATCAGACACAAATGATCAATAAAAATGAACCCTACATTTCTGAAACAACTGGAAAAACTCACTAAAATCACCACAGATTCAGAAAAACTTGCAGCTGACTCATTAAACATTGCTGACCTACATTTCTGAAACAACTGGAAAAACTCACTAAAATCACCACAGATTCAGAAAAACTTGCAGCTGACTCATTAAACATTGCTGATCATCAGATTACCTTCACTAACAATTCAAACAGGCTCCAATAATCAGCAAAAATCCGTTTGTTGATACCTAACATTACCATTAACCCAATGGAAGCCAAAGTTGTCATCAAAGTTGCAGCTGAACTCAGCACTGTTGAGCTGACTGCAATACCTGTAAAAGTAACCACAAAGCATCAAGTAGAAAATGCTGAACCTCTAAAAAAAAAAACATCGCAAACCTGATGGTAACCACAGCAAATCATATCCAAGGCACTGCTAGTTGCTCCTTGCTCCATAGATGACCATAGTCCGCTGTTGCTTCATCAAACCCTGCTGACAATGATCCAAACAACACCATTGTCGCCATCACCTGCAAGAGAACTTGGGAATCAATACCCAGAGAACATTAGCGTAATAGAGAATACCACCTACCTGGTAAAAATTGCTGCTAATCCATTGCTTGACATTGAGATCACCAAAAATTTGTTGCCCGAGTTGGGAATCCAAGAAAAATTGCCTCAAGTTGCCATCCAAGTCTGCCATTCTTTTAGACACTGCCAGAGAAGTTTGATTAACTTGCCAAAGTTATTAACCTTTCAAGTTGTTGTCTCCTTCACAGGGCTTTCCAGCCAATCTTCATTGGCTTTTGGCTATCGGCTATTTGCTGAATTTTTTCATCAGCTGAAATAAAGCTGGCTATTGGCTACCTAAATTCATTGGCTTTTGTTTGACTGGCTATTGGCTGAAAAGCATGCAACCCCTCAAAATACTCGTCACAGTGTGTACATGACCATAGTAAAATCAAAACTTCATGATAAATGAAAAATTCGATGAAAATGATATAAATGTATCAATTTTTGAAATTAAATTCAAAAATTTGGTAAAAAAAATTTTTTTAAATTTCATTTCAGCCTTCTTCAGAAGGCTGAAAATCAGAAAATCATTGGCTGGTCATCGACTGGCTACCAGCTAAATCTTTTTTATTGGCTGGCTATTGGCTATTGGCTAAAACCCTTTGGCTACCATAATCTATCGGCTATCAGCTTTAAGCTATTGACTGGCTGGAAAGCCCTGCTCCTTCATCCCACTGAAACCATGATCTGTAACTGTGGGTGTAGGAATGAAAAAATACACAAAGCTCAAAAAACAAAGGAAAAAACTTCAAGCAATATGAAAAAATTATACATACACAACAAAAACCTTACCTAGAATTCCGCCACACATCACTTTATAACTGGAACCAATCTAGGATTCACTCCACATCTGCCATCAATGAGAACCCAGGAGAAATCACTACCAGCCAAATGCCATCCACACCTATAGTAAAAGAGTGATCATTGATCAACATCATGCAAAAACACTACCAAACCTCATTAAAAAAATTAAAATGGAAAATTCTTACCTGCAACTTGATTGAAATCATCACCAGGAATCAAAAAAAAAAATTGCCGAACTCTCCTTCCAAAATACACCGATCAGTAACAACTTCTGGAACTTGTTTGGATCAGTTAAAAAAACGGTCAAAACCTAAAATTTGAAACAAAATTGCTAATTGTTGCTTGTATAAGAAAAGTGTATTCACTTACCTTTATTATATAGAGACTGAGAAGTTATGTGGATTGCCTATACCCCTACAAGATGAAGCTGAAATTATGTTGCAAGAATGAACTAGTGTTATCAGATGTGGAGATACATCGCCAACCTGACAACACTTATACAAAAATAATGAACTGATGCCATTGTTTACATTCATACAACTTGGCTTCACAGCTTAGGGGTCAAGGCAATCTGCTAACTTCTCAGCTACTATTGTGAATTGCTGACCACAAAAGAATCCAGAAATCCCTGCAGCAAACACTGATCCCCGATCTTCACAGCCATCACCAAAGTCCAGTCCAGATCAACAACATGGCCATTGTCTCTTTGAATGGTACAAAACATCACCACTATCACATTGCCACCAGGAAAGTTCTGACCTGGAATAAGCAAAAAGGAGATTAAATTACTCATAGGTAAAATTAAACAAAAAAATCAAAGTTCATCCACTTACCTTGCTTATATGGTAAATTGCCGCCAGAAGTACCCAAAATCATTATCAAGATTGCTGAAATCACCACTGCCGCTGATGACCATCTCTAGATCCCAAGAGGATGATATGTCACTACCAAGGATATTCCCAAGCACTGTTGCCGCCGAAACATCACTAAGAAGTAAGAACTCCTTTGGATCTATGAGGAGTAAAAAAAACCTTGTGAATTAATAATGATATAACTAATTATTGTTCAATTATTCACTGTTTGTATCTTTCATTTTTATACTTATGTTATATTTTTATCTTTTTATACTTAAAAATATTTAAATTTTTGTAAACATCTTTTGCTTCACTGTGACTTTCACAGCACCTTATACCTCGTGTTCTCAATATAGTAATTCTAATCAGTTTTGTCATAAGCTCTAAATTACTATTATTCATACACAATGTAATAGCCTTTATGTTCATTGTTATTCATAAACCTTATAATGAGCTTCTCACAGGGCAGTATTTACACACAACCCTGTGGGCAAGAAAAGCAGAATTTATTCTGCCTTTTTCTGCTCGAGTCTGCTGATAATTTCTGCCCCTTTCTGCTGTTTTTTCAACTGAATTCTGCCTTTTTCTGAGAAATTAGCCCAGAGAAACAATGCACAACACACAACAGGGTATCAAGACAGGTATATTCAACGCGCATCAGGGGTCAAAATGTGCAAAAAGTGAGAATGCCTGCCCTTTTCCGCTAATTTTTCTGCATTTCCATGTTTTTTTTGCACACTGAGAAGCTACAGAGGCACCAAACTCAGGCCTGGGCGGCAGATTTTGATTTTTTTGCACATGCATGAAAAAAAAAATGAAAAAAATTACTGTACTCATAGAAAAAGAATCTTTTATGAACTAGCCTGTTTAATTACATACGGTTAGTATAGCATTAAAACATGGGGGGGAAAATGAATTTTTTAAATATCAAATTGAACGTGTCGGAACAAAAAGGGGTTATAAAAAAAAGTGTTTTTTTTTTCAAAAACGCATTTTAAAGTTTTTTTTTATAAATATATCAGAAATGGAATGGAATTGAGTGGTGAGAGTTGATTTGCAAGAAAGACCCATCCTTTGGCTGTCGAATAGCGGTAGAATCGTAATCTACCGCCATCTGGGGGTTGAACAGCGGCCTATCAACTTGGGCACCTCTATGTCCCCTTTTTCCTGCGACAATTATGAAACGGGTGTCCCTTTTTGAAGTGACTTGAAAATGTCGTACTTTAGAAAGGAAAAAGTTGGTTGAAATATTTTTTTTTGATATTTCAAAGTCAAAGAAACACAAATAAGTACTTTTCTCATTAAAAAAATCATGTATATCGCCCCTGAAAAGTGAAAAAATAGTCGTAATTGTGAAAAAACCTCAAATATCACATTTTTGAAGTCCAGAGTTAAAAACAGTCGCAAAATTTTTTTTCAATTTTTGAGGTCAAAGGAACACAAATAAGTGCTTATCTCAATAAAAAAAATTGCGTACATCGCATTTGAGGTGAAAAAAACCCTCGAATATCACATTTTTGAAAAAAAAGTTATGATTTTCGTTAGGTTTCAGACTTTGAATTCGCTGTAACTTCGCCAATTTCCAACATTGGAAAGTGAGCAAGGTCTCATTTTAAAGAGGAAGTTTCATAGATTCATAATCACTAATCGGATCAAAAAGGGACATATACCGGGTATATGTCCCTTTTTGCTCTGACGCGTTCAATTTCCAATGTTTCAAAGCTTCACCCTCCCTTTGCTCCGGCATGAACTAACTCTCACTTCTATTATCTGTTTAAAATATTTGGACAAGAGTAATCTCCCCGTGTGCAAGAAAAGCAGAATTACCTATTCTGTTTGTTTCTGCTCGATTCTGCTGATAATTTATGCGTTTTTCTGCTGTTTTCTCTGTGAAATTCTACGGAATTCTGCTCTTTTATGCGGAATTCTGCATCCTTCTGCTTTTCGTCACACATTGCGAATGCCAGAGAACAAAAGGTGTCGCGCAATGGGATGTCGAAAAGGTATATTCAACGCGCAGCAGGGGTCCAAATGAGCAAAAAGTGAGAATTTCTGCTCTTTTCTGCTAATTTTTCTGCTTGTTTTGCACGCCGGGTCTCCTTTACTCCTACCTCACCTTGAAAACGTTCTGATATTCAAAGTCTCCATACCCACTCTATATATCCAGCCAAAAACATGATCAATCGTGTTTCGTTGCTTTGTTTTTTTTTTTAAAAAAAGAGAAAAAATGTAATTAACCAAATAAAGCAACACATTTTTGGGGCTGGGGGGTTGTCATTCTGCCTCTGAAGGTCAGGCTCTGCCTTCTTGTGAACTTTCATAACTTACGTTCAATTACGGAATGTAACACATAGCAAACTAAATACAAAGGAATCTCAATGATCGGTAATTTTTTAAAATTTCGATTTCGAATTTTCAACTGTGTATACCAATGAAAAGTGTTTCATTATTGTGTTGAATTTTTGAAATTATGTAAATAATTTAGACTTTATTTTATCCCTATAAAATCGATATAAATTATGAAGTGGGTGCTAGGAATGTTTTTGGCATGAATACCTGCTTATTACATAGGTATTAATTTTGGAAAAAATTTCCAAATTCTCACAATATTTCCACGTTTGGAAAACGTCGACATACCACCTCGACAGATCGACATAATATTTGATAGTTTGTATTCATCTACACAATCATCGACTGTTTTTCAACATTAAAACTGACAATTTGGAAACTTTTTCTACAAAGAGAGAATGCAATTTAAATTGCAAATAAATTGCATTCTTCAGTTGTTCACAATAAAAAACATGAAAAATTCTCATTTATAGACATCAACTGCGACAAAATTTTAATGATCATCTGGTCTACAGGTCATATCTATTTTGAGAGGAAAATGCTCAAATTTTTATGACCCAAGAACCAGGACAGGAATGAGCCATGAGAGTAAAAAAGGGAGCAATAAACCAAAGAACCCAAAATTCTAAGAAAAAGAAGGGAACGAAAACCAAAATGTCATCGTTCTGAAATTAATATTGCACATATCCCTCCAGAAAAGTATGATACAATTTTCAATCTTCCTCCTTCCCTTACAAGGAGGTATAAATTCACCCCTCTCCTCCTCCGCTCAATCAAAAGCATCCATAAATTCATAATATCTTATCGACTAGAAATTTTCAAAATGATTCTGTCAAACGATACATACCTAGGTAAATACCTACCTACCTATTTAACCCCTTCAAACAGCCAAATCCTCAGATCCCCATCGATTTCTCCACTTAAAAACCGAACACAAAACCGAGTGGTAATCGAGTTTCATAGGTATCTGGCTTAGCTATTATGTTTCTCTCATTTGGTATATAATACTCGAATGAAGATGGCAAACTGTAACGTTAGACAAGGAAAACGCGACGTTATATTGTAAACTTGTAAGTATCGTCGCTGGTATATGAAGTATGCAGACGTCGAATTGATATTGCGACTGTATCCTTCGTCACGTGAGAATTTTCGTTTTAAAACTCAACACGTGTGATGTAAAGCGTGTAAAGTGGTGCGCGAGAAAACGTTAAATTCTGCACCACAAAAGAGAAGTAAATGCTCAACCGCATATTCTAAATTTAAAGTTCGTATATTACAAATTTCAACTTTAACGCGTGCATTGTTTAAATAATTAATTATAATAATCTTTGGAACTTGCTTTATAAAATTACTTTCGGTTTTCCGCCGCCGTGAACTTCAAAGTTGTTTCTTTTATATATGAATTACGCGAGCCGTTTCCTTTTCTTACCAACGAGAGACTTCTGCCTTTCCAGCATTACATAAGGTCACAGTCTATATAATTTTTGGACCGAAAACTTACGCAGATACACATTCGACGAGGAAAATTTAAATATTGTATCGAGTTCGTCTAGAAATCACGTACGAGGTTGTTTTCACAGAATGAAAAGGGTGCGGTGGTGCTTTTTAACGAAAAATCCTGCCTTTTTTTTTTGTATATCGAACGCCATTAACAAATTATATTTAAAATATTCGACATTCGATTCTTCGAGTAAAATGTTAATTTCGTCTCGCGAAAAAGTTTTCTCCTAAATTAAAAAGTATTACCGAGGAATACGAAAAGGTTGCGCCTTTTTTCGACCGAATATATAATCTATTTTAATAAACTTTTGGACTTTTTCGAGTCGCGAAATTCAATTTTACGCTAAGAAGGTTAATAAATTTCTTTTGCCAACTTCGAACCGCATTCGATTCTCACCTTCCGATGTTAACCTAGTTTTAGCCGAATTTTCCTGGTTTTTGATTTTAAACAAAGGCAAAAAGATGGATGGGCAAAATTGTCCAAGAACTTACCGGATGAGAATTACTCAACATGTTGAATAAAGACTGGATCAAGTCGAAAGATGTCAAGCGATAGTGTATTTATTATTTTTTTAAATCTAAAAAGGGGATATTTTAACCTAGAACAGAAAAAATATCAATTTAAATTGAATTGGTACCTACCTACCTAATCTACTTATAAAAAACTAGTGCAAAAATTTACAAACTGAATATTCAAACCAACGAAACGATTCTTTACTGAAATAAAATAAATATTCATTTAATTTCCTCTCGAAGAAAACCACACTTGAGTACTTTTGTAAAAGTAGGCGTAGGTATTGAATTAATTAAATCTCAGAAGGTAGGTACTTGTTGATTTCATGCAGATTTTTTTTGAGTCGAATAAATTTTTTCGAATACAGAGATGAAAATGAGTCAATTGGAGTTGAATAATTGAATATAAATCAAAATGTTCCATATTTGAAAAATCGATTCGATTTGAAAATTGTTTAGGAAGAGAACAAAGTTGGTAGAGAGATTTGAACCAGGGGAGGGGGGGATGAAGGCTTTCTTTTGCATTGTCACCTCAAATAGTCAAAATAGGTACTTTCGAATGATAAGCAGAAAAAATTTTGAAAAAAGTGGATTTTTAGTGCTCAAAAAAGCCAATTTTTTATGTTTTGTACGAGAAGAATTCGATGGTGGAAATAGTTGAATTTGATTCGTCCCCTCCGAACTACCCTACTAGCCTCTTGATAAAGTAAAAATTCGAAAAATTGAAAAATAACGTGCGACCCATCGTTTGTTAGGTATTTGAGGACACAGAGTTCGAATATTTTCTCAATTTTTAGATTTGACCTCTCTTAATCTGAATCGGTCAAAATTGACTGACGAAAGCGACAGAATCATCAATCATGTCACTGTAGAAATCAGTGAAAAATTTATTGATTCTATCAGTGAATTTTCATTTTTGAATCCGTAAAAATAAAATTTCACCGATTAAATCAGTAGTTAATAACTGATTCAATCGTAAAATTCATTGATCAATCAGAAAATTAAAATTTTCACTTATTCATTTCAGTAGTTGAAATACGACACACCCAGAAATTAATCAAGGGAGGGGCTAAGAATTTGAGAAAAAATGGGGCGGGGGCCAAATTTCAAATTAAGTCATTTTTCACTGATCTTTCAGTCGAAAATTATCAATTTTTTGTGAAAAACACAGAATTTATTAAGAAATTGGTGATTTTTGACTGCAAAATCAGTCAAAAATTATAAAGTCTAAAAATAAAATGACTAAAATACTTCCCTAGCGAAGCGAGGGTGAAATTTTTTTGAAAAAATACACTGTGAAGTTAAAAAAAATACACTTTTTTTACATTTTTGTAGCAAAAAAATCTTATTTCCGAGCTCAAGGAGGGGAGGGACTCGAGACCCTTGAGCCCCCTTGAATACGCCTATGGTAGTTGAGCAAAAATTGCGGATTCAAAAATGAAAATTTACTAACTGAATTGGTAATTTTTCACCGATTTGACAGTATGACAGTCAAATTTCACTGATTTAACTGTGGAATCAGGAAAATTTCATTGCCAATCAGTAACATGATTCCGTTTCTTCGAATCAGTCAATTTTCAGATTTTGACTGGTTCAAGTTTAGAGAGGCCCTTCAGTGCTCCTGGACCCCCAATTTCGAGGAAAAGTATGTTGAAAAATTAAAATGGCGTGTGACATATCGATTGTCACCAATTTGAGGTCGTAGAATTCGAATATCGACTTCATTTTTGATTTTAATCTTTCCCCTCTGCTCTGGCCGAAAGATATGTAGGTACGATAAATTCGAGAGGGGGTCGGATAGAGCACGAAAAAGAGGGTAAAATCAAAAAAAGTAAGTCGATTTTCGAATTCGGACGATTTTGTTTCTAAAAGGTGTACTTTAAGCCACACATACTACCCAAATATCCAATTCAAAAATCAAAACGGTTCCAAAAAATAAAAAAAAAAACAGACAAATAACAAACACCGACCAAGAATTTTCCAAACCCTCGAAATATTCAATTTTATTCCACCACGTTCGTCGCAAATCTCATCGTAAAGAACTGATTACTTCCATACGAGTGACCATATGGAAGAATTTCACTTACAATTAGGAGAACGTTTATCCGCAAAGTTACCGATTGCAAAACTTTGAATATGGAACATTTATTATTCTCGAGTTTTGGTAATTATACCGCATTGTAATTTAGCATTCGGGTACGTTTTAATGAAGATACCGAATTTCTTCACCGTACGATATGGCACCGCATCGTTATCTTTTCAAACAACCACGACGATCGATTAATCCCCAGAGCAAGCTGGTTAAAAAAAATCCCTTAGCAGACGGTATTGTAAAATAGAAATTCCATTTTGAATCGCGTTGAAAAATCTCCCATAAATCGACTCATCGTCTAGACAATAAAATAGGATTTCATTATCTTCGAAATTCAAAAAAAAAACCTTTGATTTAGTTCACATCGTTTTCGTCGAAATTTTACGCCTCCGACTAAGCCAAAAAACTTTGAAAAAAATGGTCGTATTTTGGTGCAAAAAAAAACCCTCACAATAAAAAAAAGTATCACGTAAAAGTTACTAATAAGCCAGCTCAACGTACATTTCCAACCTCGGTAATTTAAAACGAATTTGAAAATTGGACGTATACAACAAAAGCCCCACTGGGTAAACGATTACTACACTGGTTCTCGGGTTCGTATTCGAAATACGATTCTTGTTATCGAATTTCCTCATTAAACGTCCAAAATCGCGTACGGATTTTTCTAATTAAAAAGCGCCGTGCCGGCGAAAAAAAAACTACGACACGGGTTGGAAAACTTTCCGTGTGTTCGCCTTCGTCGCCGACAATCGAAATGGAATTCTGAAAAATTCGCGAAACGGTAAATTTACGAGAGTATTTGACGTGCTGCGTGGCGTTCGGCGGCGCGGCGGCGTAAAAAAAATCCCTAATTAACTTCTTCAGACATTACATGAATAATTTATAACCTCCAGTTAGCTTTTCTACGCTATGTAAATACACGTTGAAGCGATAATTGAACGTAATTTCGTTACAATACACCAGCGCCCTGTATTTCCACCTATCTAAGTGAAATTTTAATGCAATTTTCAAAATATTTCGTCGAGCAAACGAGTGTGCTTCTATGATTAATCCGTTTATATATTCGTACGTACGTTACGTATATGGATTCGACTGGTGTACATTGTAATATCACCGTATACGCTGCGAGTATATACTTAGCTTAAAATATTTACATACTTGGAAACGAGTAAATAATGTAGATAGCAATGAGGTAATTGATAAAGCTGTTCGGAGTCTTATATTCGTAATCGTAAAGTCGTATTACTTTGTAATTTCATTCTCTTGTGATGGAAAATCCGCTTACGAATTTATTCTGATTTAATCTCGCCAGTCAGCTCGAGCTGCTCGAGTACCTAGTTGTTTTATTATACGTACCTATTTTATTTGAAGCGAGGTTCCTATTTCATCTTGAAACGTAGTGATGATTTTGGTAGCATTTTCCAACAAAAATGATCGTTTTTGGTATTTCGAATCGAATTGCAGCAGGTTAAGCTTGGAGGCTTGGCAGCGTATTGGAAATGAAACAATTAGATGGTGTTTGAGAATTTCCATTACAACCTAAAAAAAAAAAAAGAAAAAAAGAAAGGAATGAATTATCTATTGATAACACCGATCGACATGATTTTTGTTTCTGGGTCCTCATTGTGAAATTTGGGTTACTTTTATGTAACTAATGAACGAAAAAATATATTTTTTGACCAAAGTTTGCTTTGGGGGTGGGGAGGCCAAAAAACTGATTTTTCAAGGGCAATAAGTCTGAGCATTACAAAAAAATTTTAATTTTTTTTTTTGGACTAAGTAAGTAATCTTATAGAAAATTTCACGGCGAATTCCATGCCGCAAACCGCAGACCTCCATCTCGTTTAGAAAAAAAGTTACAGCTCATTTTTTCCAAAATTTTGTGAAAAACTCGTATTTTTTGGGGTATTTTTCGCAAAAAAGTGAAATTTGAGAGAAAAATAAGGGTTTTAAGGCTATAATGACCATGATGAGAGTTGTAGAAAATTTCACGGCGAATCGAATGCCGTAAACCATGGACCTCTATCTCTTTTAGAAAAAAAGTTACAGCTCATTCTTTCCAAAATTCTGTGAAAAAATCGCATTTCATTTTTTCGTGAGAAAGGCACAAAAATGTGATTTTTTTCATAGAATTTTGGAAAGAATGAGCTGTAACTTTTTTTCTAAAAGAGATAGACGTCCGCGGTTTGCGGCATGGAATTCACCGCGATATTTTCTATAATATTAGTCCAAACAATTTTTTTTCAATTCTTTTTGTAATGCTCAGACTTATTGCCCCCGAAAAATCAGTTTTTTGGTCCCCTCACCCCCCAAAGCAAACTTTGGAAGCCAGGATTGATGTATTTTGATGTCTAGAAACAGAATTTTGGCATGAGAACTCAGAAACAGAGAATTTTTTTGTCGACCTGTGTAATATGTGTAATGAGTATTCATAATCGAATCAAGTTTCCATAATTGGCCCCCCGAATTATCAAACAATTAATACATATTTTTTCCATTGGGACCAGTGTGGGGCACGGGGGAGACAGATCGAAAAAGTAAGTAGATAATCGAGTTTAGCACCCTCGAATTAGTATAAAACAATGTACCACATTCAATTTTCATTTTTTTCCACGTATTTCCAGGATGTTGACAAAATTTTTTGAGAAAAAGCTGAACTTACTAGTTTGATTTTTTCGAATGACTTTTTTGACAACCAACCCCACATTTTGTGACCCCCTCCCTTTGCGTATATTCATTTTAAAGTAAATTCCAAGAACTTTTTGGCCCTTCTCTCGAAAAAACCGCTATTTTTGTTTCTAAAACCTGTTAATTAATTTGCAACCAGTTATTGTGATCACCGGAAAGAATTGTCTAGAAAAAAATTGCAGCGTTTATCATTTCTTGGCTGAAGTTGTGGTGTTGAAAAAAAAATTTCATAGCGAACTTGCATAGCGTTGAAAATTGAGCTTTTCTGGCGTATTCACTCGCTCCCCCTTTGTTATCAAAAGGCGGTTACGTAAATTTGCAACCAGTTCTCGCCTCAAAAAATTGATTTCGAAATTTTTTTAAAATGTACGAAAAATTGATACAAAATAAGAAACATTGAACGTTTCTGTACCATGATAAAAAAAACCGGTTTGCGTGTTCAATTAGTCGTACAAAAGCATTGATTTTTCCCTCTCTCACTCCAATTTTTGATTCGCTGCAAATTTTTTTTTTCAAGTCAATTCTTTCCGGTGATTACAATAACTGGTTGCAAATTAATTAACCGGTTTTAAAAATAAAAATAACGGTTATTTCTAAATTTTTAACAGAGTACAACTAGATTCATTTGAAAAAAAATTTCATAATTTTTGTTTTTTTGTTGAAATTGTCAAGTTGTCGAGAATGAACCGGTTCAAAAAATGAGTTCACTGACAACGTTTAGTTTTTAAAGCTCTACAAATTTTATTTGGAAAATTTTTTCTAATCTCGATTTTTGAGGTTTTTTTGACAACCGGTTGTAAATTATCGAACCGGTTTCGAAACAAAATCATCACATTTTGGTCGTCTCGGTGTGTAGACTTAATTTCCATAAAAAACCTAGACCCCCCCCCATTTTTTTGACAAAAACCGGGTTCTCAATTTGTGGACACCTTGTAGGTAGGACTGAAAATTTTATTATCAATCTTCAATGTCCTGGTTAACAGGAAATAATTTTTTTTTAGAAGTACATACTTTCATCTAGAGTAAACCCAAACCCTACAAATAATATTCAGATATTTGCTTTAATCGTAGCGTTTCAATAACTTTGAACATTCTAAACCACACATATTCCGAAAAATTTTTCAACGCACTACGTACCCGCTGGAAAAATTAATTAAACTTCTGACGAACAACCCATTAGAAAAAAAAACCCTCATCGATAAACCATTCAATAAAGGAATGGAAAACTAGGTAGATGGGGCACAAGAGGTAATTTTTTATTAATTTCAAGTGAGTATTTCTTCAGTTCACAGATTGCTGAGTCAGATACGTTTCGCTCGTTACTCGGTCTTCAATTATATTAAATTTCGATTGAAAGAAACATTTCGACGAGAAAAAATTCCTTTAACGTCTATATACGAGTTGTACCAGAAAGAAAAAAACTTCCACAATAAAATCAATGCTTTCGTTGTAGTGTAAACTACATTTCTATACGAATGTTACATCTCATATAAAAAAATAAATCTCTCGGAAAATTTCTTTCTTCCCCCCCCCCCAACCAACACGAGACATTATTAGACGAGAAAATTTTCCAAAAATAACTACCAAAAATGAGGAAAAATTAAAATTTTGAATTAAATGGTTATCAAAGGCAGCGTAGGAGGGATTTCAATTTTTCGTTTTTATCGCTGAGTAGGTTTTTTGACTTGTTTACCTGGGTATACTCGTTCATTCCAGTCTACAGTGGAAAAACGGTACTTTATTAATCGTCTGCTTGCTGTTTCGCTGCGTCGTCGTAATAACACCAAGCGCAGAAGGGGATCAGCCGACGAAAAGAAAAGAGTAAAACATCTCCACGTAATTAAAGCGTTATCTGAGGAAAATTTTTCTTCGATGGCAAATAACGCCGCCGTCTGCTAAAATTCACTTCGGGTTCGAGGTGAAAAAAAAAGGGGTGGCGAAAAATCGTCCGACTAGCACTATACCTATAATGAGAAATTGGTAGAAGTGAAAAAAGAACGTCTTATACCCGTAGACTGGCAGCTACTTTCTTATTTTAGTCAGCTATCGCTGATAAACACTGCCCGAACGTGATGGCGCAAATAATAAGGTTAATAGCTGAAATTGAATGCTTTCCACGTTAATAACGTAGCGCTAACCAGCGCAACCCGTTGAAAAGCAACAGAGAAATACAATGTTGGCGATTTTCTCTTCAACTTTTCGGCGTTTTATCTTCGACGCGTTAGTTATTTACGATCGAGTTTATAACCGACCAAAAATATCGCTCGTTTTGGCCATAAACATGCTATACGTCGTGATCCGGTAATAATCTAGTTCCTGCGAAGAAAGGCAAATGGGCAACTTATCCGCTATCGCGTTGTATTATTCGAAGCTAAGCGTAATTGAAGGGTTAAAGATAACGCGATTCGATGAATTATTTATCATCTCACGATGCATTATACGCCACCTCCGCTGATACCGTCGCATCGTACTACAATTAAGCCGAAATGCAATAATTAATCCGGGGTGGAGTTTTGGTCGCCTGTATCAACTAGCTCTTCAATAAAGAACGTATGCACAATGCAGGCTATTGAAATTACCTAAAAGGTTGCGGAATTTTCCAAAGAGGGATTAAGTTATGATTTTGAACGAGATTTGAGAGAGGGAATTTTAAATTTCAGCTTAGTTCGACTCATTTAAATATCGATCGCTTGAATTTATTTCAAAATTTTCACGATCACTTGATTAGCTTCCAATTTTTTTGATTTACCTATACAAAAGTGAATTTGAAAAGCTGAAATTTTGAATGGAAAATCATCATGGACATTTAAATGTGTTTTTTTTTGTTGAAAGGATCTTTCCTTGATCTCATCATCTTCATTTGAAAAAAAAAAACTTGAGAAATGCTGAAATACACATGTAAAATTGACAAAATTGTTGAAAATTATAGAAAATATTTTGTAAAATTTTTGAAAACGTTGCAAAATTAGGAGCAAACCAAAGTTGGCTTGTTTGGAAAAAGAACATTGAAAATTTCAGACTGGGATGAAAATTTTTAAATGTTTTATTCGGAGAACGATTTTTTTAAATCAAGATTTCCAGACCTTTTTTTTAAAAAAATTCTGATTAAATTCTGTTGTTTAACTGAAAAGGTTACTTTACTAATATTGGGGAGTGGTAAAAGGAGGAGAATAGAATAGCTGTCTTTTTTGCCAACTTCAGTTTTGTTTTGTCAAAATAACTCAGAATTGATCAAATTGCTTAAAACAGAAATTTTTACTTGAAAAAATGATGAAAATTGTGCAGAATATCAAAAAAATTGAACGAGAGTTTCAGAAATTGGTTACAATATCTTAGAGTAAAATGGGTGAAAGAAATGAATTTTCAAAATAGCCCAAAAAACAAAAAATTGATCAAAAATGTACAAATTTTCTACAAAATATTCATAATGAGACTGGACTAAAGGCATTTTCTGTAAAATCTTCGAATATTTAACAATTTTTCAGGAAGGGGAAGGAGGAGAAAAGGAAAGAAACGAGGAGTCAAAATTTTTCCCATTTTCAGTTCCTGGCTTCGCAAGTCTTCTCATTTTTTGAGGAGGGGGGAGTGTCATTTTTTTGTTTCAATCGTTTGCTTTTCAAATTTATAGTATGAAAATCAGTAAATTTTACAAAAGTAGGCCAAGCATGTCATGTACATATGTATAGGTAGGTAGGTAGGTAGGTAGGTACACGATTTTGCCCCCTCTTTTGTCTTGATCACAATTTTCCTCATAAGACAGGTATCCTAATTTTGAGCCCGAACCAAAAAAAATTGAAAATAATCTCAAAAGAGCCCCACACCCAAAATTTCAGGTGCTGAAGTGCATTTCTCAAATTTTGGGCGAATTTTCGCAATTTCAAAATTTTTGAAAAATATGAAAATCAGAACTGGAAAGTTTCAAAATTTTCTGGTGATTTTAAAACGTCTTGAAACCGGTTCCAATTGATTTGGTAGGTCGAAAACAGGGTGTACACTAAATTTCAGCTTTATAATATTTCAATTCCAAAAATTTACCAGAATTCAAGAAATGTTCTCACTTCAGCACTTGAAATTTTGGATACCTATGGAATTATTTTATGGCGCACTTTTAATTTTTTTTTGTTTGGGCTTAAAATTTTTCTATAAGATGGGATTCCTCTTTTTTCAGTGGTCTGAGTAGATGTTATTTTACAATAATGGCTTCTAACAGTTTTTAAATTTTATTTTTTCCAAAAAGTTCAGATAGATAACAGAGAATTTTCAACTTTTCAACCTCAACATTTACCTTCTTTTCAGTTATTTGGAAATGAAAATTTACAATTTTTTGGTTTTCCCATACTTTTCGTCATTCGTCACGTCAGTAAAATTGAAATTTTTTTGCAGCAACGGCTCATCAAGGTAATTTTGGAAAATGTGACTCAACCATAAAAAAGGAACCTAGTGTAAAAAAAATAGATGTCTCAATTTTCACGATTTTGGTCCAAATGACACCAAATCTCGACCAAAAACATGAAAATGAAGACATCCATTTTTTTTTTACACAAGGTCCCTTCTTTACGGCAAGGTGACAATTTTTTTTTTGTCAAAGAAACATTTTTTTAACAATAAAATTAAAAGCTCAAATGTTCAAATCTTGGTGAAGCAAAATTGAAAGTTGGTGCCAAAAAATTTTCAAGTATGAATGGAAAATCAATTAAAAATTTTCAAGTTTAATAATTGAAACAGAAAAAACAAGACATTATTTTTGACAAAAATGCACGTCAAATTCTGGACATTGCATCCCTTCATCGGAACGTACAAGTAAATCAGGGAAATGAAGACTTGTAATTGGCCAAATTTTTACATAGAATGTTCAGAATATCGTGGAAAATTGAAAAAAAAAAAAACACAAAAAATTATAATAGAAAAAGACATAAAAAATGGAATTTCTGTTTCCCAATCGATTTTTAATACATTGGGAGAGTAAACTAAACGTAACTTCAAAAATTTTCAAAATGTCTTGAAAATGCTTAATTTTCATCAACACTTTGACGATTTTTATACTATTTGTAACAATTTTCATGTCCAACCTGGCAATAATTTTTCACAGTCACACTCTTCAGCCCAAAAATCACCCTCACAAAAGTGAAAAATTAAACCCCAAATGCAGCAACAATCGAATAAAAAATGACAATCCGGCCGGATGCACTGTCGCCTTAGAGGTCAATACGTGTGTTATTTCTAATCAACGGTCGTTAAGTGAATCGCAACGTTGCTGGTAGCTGCATACACGCGATGATAATTAATTGACAACAATGTTACCCTTTCGGTTCTTTAACATCGTTACAACTATTGTTATTAGTGAGATGTGAATAACGCGTAAATTGTGTATTATTCAAGCGTGTAAATTGTACGAGCCCATTAGTCTATAAACTAGAACGTGGGTAAACTCGCCATCGCGCTTTATCGAGCTTTCTTAACTTCCTCATGATAATGGCTATTAATTGCGACCACCTAAAACTTTATTTGCAGGCGAGCTTAAAAATGATACGTTTCGTTGGCCTACTCCGAGGCCATTAGATGCCATTTTATGCGTTGCTGCGAATCTTTCTCAGCGATTGTTTTGTTTATGTAAAAGGTCGTTAATACGAAGTACGAATATTCGTTTTATCAAAAATAAGCGTAAGTGATCAAGAATAGCTCAGCTGGATAAATATTACAGAAATAGTTGGATAAAAATTCAAACTGAATAAAACGATTTTTAAAAACAGAGAACGAAGAAATATATTTTTTTGAAATGGATACTGGGTAGGTATACCTACCTAATATTTTGATAGAATCAAAATTTAGTTAAATTTTTGACAAAATTCTGATTTTCTTGAATCAGTAAAATAATTTTCATTAAAAACCTGTTTTTTTTGTTTTTTTTTTTACAGATTTTTCAGTCTAAAATTATTGATTTTTTGTAATTTTTTTGTAGTGCCAAAATCAAGAAAAATAAAAAATTATTCGTTTTTTTATAAAAAAAAAATTCAAACGATTTTCCAAGCTAAAAATTCCATCTCCACAAGTTTTTAACCATTTTTTTTTTCAAACTTGGCACGTTGAAAGAAATAGAAATACTAGAAGAAAGTATCCAAAAATTTTCTCAAATTTTTCCAACCACTTTAATGACCTTGAAACCGACTTTGAAAATTTCAAATCGTCCTGGGGATAAAATTTTGAGACAAGCAGAAAATAATTTATTTTCAAAGTTTTTCAAAGCATTTTACACCTCTCAGATTTTTTAAGATGATTTAAAGTTGTAAAAGTTGGTAAGATACTGAAAAATTGATAAAAAGCAGTAATTTTAATTAAGGAACAAAAATGATTAATTACGATGGGTTTTCCCCCACTTGAAAAAAATCTGATAAAATCCTGATATGTAGGTGTAAAATACATTGAAAAACTTCCTCCAAAGATGAGATTAAAATTCATCCGTGGACTCTAAAATCATCTTCCACTAAGGCAAATCGAATGGCAAATTTTTTCAAGTTCCACTAGACGTTTAATGACCCTTTTACTACGCTAGGGCATTCCTATAAAATTGTTCAAATGCTTAATGTTCAGACATTAAAAAAGTTAGGTGGGCATAGCTGTTCAAATCATCTAGAATTATTCAATTTAAAAATTTGAACGCAAGAAGAAACAACCTCACAACGCCACGCACAACATACGACTGAACAGTAATAACGCAATTAAATACAGTGCTGCCACATCGATCAGCACCAAAATTTGAGTCAATTCGTTCAACTCGCACATTTAACATTCTACTCCGAGAATATAAATTTGGAAAATTCATACCTAAAAATACTCTTAACACGGTGTTAATTATAATTTATCCTGCTCGTACTCCAAAAGCTGGCTGTTTTTACACCGTATATGTGTAGCGAAAAAAACAGGCCACGCAAGGCACACTTTTCGAGCGTATTTTACGCTTAATTAAAATAAAATGCACCGTTAATAGAAATACTATTCGAAAAATTATACGTACGTAGAAAAAAACCTCGGCTGCCGACACCGAACACAGGGTAAATATTTTTCGAGCTACTCGTTGAAATGAAAACGTATACGTAGGTGGAGGTGCCCGATGTAAATGGCATGAATTCTCTCATTCAGTTACGTTGCGCTGGGTTTTTGTTTGTGAAGATATATTTTTCACGGCGTGTATTTTAATATTTCCCTTAATTTCAGCTGTACGCTTTGATGATTTTTAATTAATGGCTGATATTCGTGCATCTACCACAGTCTGCCGTACTACGCGCGTATTTGACAAGCAAAAATGAAAAACTAATGCCCAAAGCGGAAAATTTTTTCGTTCTTGTAAAAACCCACACCCCGAGAAGTCCGAATTGACGGTGTAAAATTTACTAGTCTCGTTATCTGCGTTTTTTCTCTCTGCGGGTTATTTAGACTAACGAACAAAAAATTTTATAGTTGGTTTATACTCACAATAAAGGTCAAAAATATCGAGGTTTTCAATTTGTTTTCCCTCAGCAGGCATAGTACAATCGCAAAATGCAAGTAAAAGTGGATTTTTGACAAAAGAAGCATCAAAATTGATAAGGTGAAAAACATCATAAGATGAAATTTTAAAGAACCAGAATCACTCAAAATTTCGAAATTTACCATGGGAGGAGTTGGGTGCGTAAGTGGTCTAATGAGATTTCAGCCTTCTAAATATGGTAAGACTGAATCAGCTTGGGGTAGATTTCGACCGCCCTGAATACGAATAAATGCCATTAAGGTATTTTATGTTTTGAAAAATTCACAAATAGTACTGAACATTCTTCAATTGATACCTTTCTTTTTTCTTTTATACTTTTTTTTTTCCAAAATATCACATTTTTACTTCAATTTTCAGATGAAATATCAAAAATGCCAAAAATTTGCCTCACAAAAAATGGAAAATCAATTAAGGGAGCAAAAATTATCAATACAAAGGTTTTAGAGAACTTTTTTTTAAAAAACAAATTGAAAAAAAGAGAAAAATACTTGAAAAAAATACAATAGGTACCTACATATTTTTAAAAAATGAGAAAAAAATTTGAAAAGTAATTAAAAATATCGAGAATGAAGAGAAAAATACCTACTTGAAATAAAATAGGTACCTATAAAAATTTTGATGTTATTTACTTCTTTTCAAATATTGAAAAATAAATATGAAAAAAGGTTGAAACGTTATGTAAATGGAAGTCTCCACAAACACCACCCCCTTCACGGTACACCTGAAAATTTACAGTCAAAAATGGCCGCTGGAATGTAAAAATTGTTACATTTTGTTTTTTGAACATTATATTTTTAATTCCTTCTCGAAATAGGTAAGCTCAAAAATTTTTGATACAATAAATTTCATCTCTAGGAATTGTATTTTCAGTACGTTGATGATACGTATAAAGCAAGAAAAAATGAAAAATTATTGCTAAATTTGATAGAACAAACACACTGCTGTTTAAATCTAAAGTAGATAAAATCCACTTGTTTAAATCGATGAAATGGATTTAACTAAAAACCAAAGATTTTTCACCAATTTTTCAGTCAAGATGATCGATTTTGTCTGACAAATTGGGAATTGATTGAGAAATCATAATGTTTGGCTGAAAGATCAGTGAAAAATTACCAGTTTTCAATGAAAAACGTTTCAGTGATTTTTGAAGGCAGAATTTCATCGAGGATGATTCAGATTTAGAGAGGTATATGTACGTTTATTCAAAAAATAAAATGATCGAATTGGCGGAATTTTTTTGAAAAACCATGTTTAAAGAATAAACAATGCACTTTTTTACATTTTCATGATGATAAAAATCTCTTTTTCGAGCTTAAGAGAGACTGGAGACGAGATGTTATTCTAAAGAAATATTCTGAATCTACCGTGGTACCGTGATTTAAACTTCGAATTGAAAAAAAAAATTGGAATAGAATTTTTCTGTGAGAATATCCAGCTAGAAAAGGAAAAATTAGGGCTGGATCAATGGAAGACCCCAATTCCAACAAAGGAATTCAGGGGAAGGGAGAAAAAGGGAGCCTTCTTTTGCATTATTGTCTAAAATACTTATAGATAATTCAAGTTTTGAAAAAATGGGATTTTCAATGCCCAAAAAAGACATTTTTTGTCCTGAAAATATTTCATGCAGGTGGTTGAAAAAAAAATTTAAGAAAAAATTAGAAATTTTTTTAATACTCACAATTTTCTCGTTTTTTTTTCAATTTCCAATTTTTAAAGAAAATTTTGATTTCATAATTTTCAAGATTTCTTCCAACACTCGACTCGATACTGGAAAAATTTTAATATTGGATACAATTTTTAAAAAAAGCCAAGATGAAAGAAACTGGAAAATTTTAGAATTGGAAAATTTGTATTTAAAATGAAGTTGAACGTCGATCGTTGAAACCCTACAAGCTAGTCATATCACCAAGCAATTTTGGAACTACCGAACAATTTTGAAGCTGTCGACGTATATTTTTGGATCTATCGCTTAAAACAACCCTTGCTGGAGACCCCTGAATCCCCTCGGATGCGCTTACGCTTCTTTCATTAAAACTATTTTTTTAGTTTTTCGAACTGATTAAAGAAAAAAAATTTCGTCACCGAAAACCTCGCTAAGAATTCAGCTTGTTAATAATACAAACAATCATCGCAATTTTTCGGCCCAACATGTTTGTTGCGTCGTTGACAAAGACTCAAGATTTCACGCTTTTCACTTGTGAAATCACGTACCTTTGCTTCTTTTTATGACGATGTAAAAACTCAATTTAATGAATTGAAAACATTTTCGTATTTTTCGTATTTTCCTTCGGGGGTTTCAAAGAGCGAACGGCGCGGTAACTTCGTTATTTTCGTCGACAACGTTCCACACACAGATTGTAACCAGGTTAACATCTTTGTTACAACCATTCCGAGCGCAAAAAAGAGACCAAGGCGAAGAGCAGGAAAAGGGACTGAGACGAACAGGAAATCATATCTATATAAAAAAATTTTTCCCCAAGATTTACTATTATTATGTGTGTAACAATAACGTGCGTAGCAGAGCATCGGAGACCGGAGATGTTAATATAATTAAGCTCCTTTGCCAGCGAATAGAGCTCAAGGAAACCACTGCTCCCAATTTTTTTTCCCCCTCATCCGATGGCGACGATGATTTGGAGTTTTTAATTTCATTACAGACGATTAAATAGTGTATAAAGGTACAATGTAGGTGGAAAAAGGGGGAAAGAGGGCCCAGGTCGATGCTTGGGTACCTGTGTGTGGACTATAAATCGGAGACATATTTGTTACTTTTTTCCTCCCCCGATATTTTATTGTTTTTGGTCGGCTGAAAAAGCCTCTCTCGTTATCGATTTTACTCGGCGAGCCTATTGTCGACCCTATTAATTAAGTGCTTTGTGTTAAAAACGCTTTGAAACCAAATTAAAGCGTTTATTTCGCTTAAGTAAAATTGAAATTCTGCTTTTGCGAGTTTTGGCTATGTATTTTGAATATTTAGCTGCTTCTCACGTATATACGCGTCTGCAAAATAGCTAGCTGATGTTGGGGAAGACACTTTGCGAGGTAAACCGAACATGCTGATATTCAGCAACGTCTAACGAACTGGATAAATCCCACAAGGCATAAGGCGGAGTGGTATTTTAAACTTTGTTTAAAATCTAATTACCTTTTCGTTACTAAATTAATGTCGTTCATTTACACGTTTCACCTCTGCCGGTTCCATTCCCCTCTCCGGAGCTCTCACCGTATAGGTATCTTTTTTGGCAAAAACACAACATTCTGATTCGAAATTACCATAAAGACGACGATGATTCGGGGTTTCTCCGTTTCACTCTTTAGTCGCAGAAATCCCGCTCATTACTAGCGAATTGATTTTATCGCTTTTTATACAAATCGTTAATGAGGTTCGTTCCGCAGGGTTTTGTACGTATTTGTCTGCCTCGGAAAAAGGGTCTAAGGTGCCTGTTCTGTGTTTAGGATCCCTTTTACCGAGCTCGAATTACACGTACAAAAATATTCTCTTTGATTAACGTTTCGTTAGGTTGCCGATTTTACAGACGCGTAGGATCGCAGTGTACGGAGCGAGGCCTATCGCCGAGAACGTTCGAATGCGTGAAATTCGGAGGATTCGCCAATTTTATAAAAAACCTTACGCATTCTGCGTAAGGTAACCGACTTTTCCACAAAAGTCGGTGTAGAAAACTTAATTTACTTTCGTTCAACTATTCACAAATATTGAGCCTACTGAGAAGTACCAAACTCGAAATTTTGGACTCCAGTGTATCCAGGGAAGGGGCTCAAATCAAAATAAAAAAGTCGGTAATACATAAGTTAAAGAATTGGTACCCACGCTATTTATCAAGTAAAATTACTGAAATTTGAAATTTTGGTCTTGCACTCAAGCTCAAAATTTTGGGCCCTCAAGCTCCCATATCCATAGGGGTACCTTGTGGGGGGGAGGGCACAAATTCAAAAAAGTTGATAAATTGATATTGAATGAAATAATAGTATGCCATTTTTTTTATTTTTTATTTCAAGTTACTATTATTATTCGAAATTGAAATTTTAGCTCAACTGTCCCCATCCCCTCAGGCATTCTTATATTCTTAGGGACATGTAGAAGATTTAGATCGAAAAACAAATACCAAATTCGGAATCAGTGACCCAAAAAATATCAAACTGCGCTTTTTCACAAACTTTTTAATGCCAAACTGTAAATTTTGATTCTTAGATCTCCTTTTGCATCCTTTGAGGACCGTTTTTGAGCAAAGGAAGGGCCTTCCAAAAAAAGGCTGTATAAGAAGTTGTAGAGAATTAAATTTGTGTTCTATAATGTGTCATTAGATTTTTTTGAAGAGCCCTAGTTTTATTCAAATTACGTATTTACGTTTCAAGCTTGTATAAGAAATTAAAAATGGCAGTTCACAAATTTAAGCTACCGAGGGACGACTTAGGAACATGTAGAGGATTCAAATCGAAAAACAAAGACTTAATTCGGAATCAGCGACCCAAAAAACATCAGTTTATGCCCTTTTTACAAAGTTTTTTACAAACTTTTTAATGCCAGAATGCGAATTCCGAGCATTGGACCCTCCTTTGCGTCCTTTCTCAACCCCTAAAAAACACAAAAAGTTCAATATCTCGAAAACGGCTGAACCGATTTTAAATCGGTTTGAAAATCTCAAAACTACGTAAAAAATGCTATCTATTGGGATCATTGTCCCCTTGTGGAGCTACACAGCTTTCGAGTTTAATGCGAATTTCGAGTATTGGACCCTCCTTTGAGTCCTTTGAGGACCGTTTTTGACCAAAGGAGGGGCCTCCCGAAAAATGCCTGTTTAGCAAGTTGTAGAGAATTAAATTTGCTTTCGACAATGAGTCATTAGATTTTTTGAAAATGCCTAGTTTTCAAATTATTCGACCTTCAAGTTTCAGTAAGCTATTGAAAAAAACTGTTTACAAATTTTAGGCCTACCGAGAGACGGTGTACCTCAACCGATCAGGCTGAAAATTTTTCTGTAAAGTCCTCAAACCTTTCTTTGCCAATCCTGAAAATTTCAGCTCAATCGGTTCAGTAGTTTTAGAGAAATCGAAATTTGAAGCGCAATGTAACTTTTACCTTGGTTGTTTGAAATTTCGGCTAAGTCCCACCCCCCAACCCCTAAAAAACACAAAAAGTTCAATATCTCGAAAACGGCTAAACCGATTTTAAATCGGGTTGAAAATCTCAAAACTACGTAAAAAATGCTATCTTTTGGGATCGTTGTCCCCTTCTGGAGCTACACAGCTTCCGAGTTTAATCGCGGACAAAATTATACATAAACATATAAATATATATATATATATATATATATATAAGGAAACCTCGTTCTCAACCACACGTCCTATCGTGTTCAGAATGTCCGAAAACGTAAAAAAAAATTGTTCCCGACGCTCCCTTCAACTACGATGAACAATTTAGTACTCGACTTTTCCTAATGGAAAAGTCGGTAACAATATGATGACTGATAAAATTATATAGACGGGGGGTTTTTGCCGAGCGCTGTTTTATTACTCGTGTGTGCGAAATCGATAAAAACGTAGGTCGCGAGACGATTTCATTCCCTTTTTTTTAAAACTTCTCTAATGTCAATTTGGTGAGAATTTTTCTCGTATTGCGACGGCGAACTCGATATACCGATGTGAATCTTGTTTATGGGTTTATTTGAGAGGAGATATTGCTCGAATTTGGTATTTCGTATTGGTGATTTGGGTGAAAAGGTGTTTGATTTCGATGAAGAGGTGCTAGGTGCACCCAAGGGGGGAGGGCTTAGGGGGCTCGAGCCCCCCTTAAGCCCGGAAAAATTAATTTTTTGCTTCAAAAATGAGAAAAAAGCTCATTTTTTTGCTCTTCAAAGTATATTTTTTCAAAAAAATTTCGCCCTCGCTTCGCTCGGGCAGTATTTTAATACATTTATTTCAAAACTTGACAATTTTTGATTGATTTTTCAGTCAAAAACTACCAAATTCTCAATAAATTCTCCTTTTCTCAAATTCTCAGCCCCTCCCTTAATTAATTTCTAGGTGCGCCTATGAAGAGGTGAGATAAAAATCGTACGTGGTTTTGGATTAATTTTTTTTGCAAGTTTTGAGAAAGAAAATGAGAGGTTTTTCTGAAAATTTTGATTTTTTTAAAGATTAAGAACGATTTGATAAGTTGACGAATTTTTTACCTAATAATGTTGAAACGAAAGAAAGAAAAAAAAAACCTTACGCATTCTGCGTAAGGTAACCGACTTTTCCACAAAAGTCGGTGTAGAAAACTTAATTTACTTTCGTTCAACTAGTCACAAATATTGAGTCTACTGAGAAGTACCAAACTCGAAATTTTGGACTCCAGTGTATCCAGGGAAGGGGCTCAAATCAAAATAAAAAAGTCGGTAAGGGGGGGAGGGCACAAATTCAAAAAAGTTGATAAATTGATATTGAATGAAATAATAGTATGCCATTTTTTTTTTATTTTTTATTTCAAGTTACTATTATTATTCGAAATTGAAATTTTAGCTTAACTGTCCCCATCCCCTCAGGCATTCTTATATTCTTAGGGACATGCAGAAGATTCAAATCGAAAAAAAAATACTAAATTCGGAATCAGTGACCCAAAAAATATCAAACTGCGCTTTTTCACAAACTTTTTAATGCCAAACTGTAAATTTCGATTCTTAGATCTCCTTTTGCATCCTTTGAGGACCGTTTTTGAGCAAAGGAAGGACCTTCCAAAAAAAGGCTGTATAAGAAGTTGTAGAGAATTAAATTTGTGTTCTATAATGTGTCATTAGATTTTTTTGAAGAGCCCTAGTTTTATTCAAATTACGTATTTACGTTTCAAGCTTGCATAAGAAATTAAAAATGGCAGTTCACAAATTTAAGCTACCGAGGGACAACTTAGGAACATGTAGAGGATTCAAATCGAAAAACAAAGACTTAATTCGGAATCAGCGACCCAAAAAACATCAGTTTATGCCCTTTTACAAAGTTTTTACAAACTTTTTAATGTCAGAATGCGAATTTCGAGCATTGGACCCTCCTTTGCGTCCTTTGAGGACCGTTTTCGACCAAAGGAGGGGCCTCCCGAAAAATGCCTGTTTAGCAAGTTGTAGAGAATTAAATTTGATTTCGACAATGAGTCATTAGATTTTTTTGAAATTGCCTAGTTTTCAAATTATTCGACCTTCAAGTTTCAGTAAGCTATTGAAAAAAACTGTTTACAAATTTTAGGCCTACCGAGAGACGGTGTACCTCAACCGATCAGGTTGAAAAATTTTCTGTAAGGTCCTCAAACCTTTCTTTGCCAATCCTGAAAATTTCAGCTCAATCGGTTCAGTAGTTTTAGAGAAATCGAAATTTGAAGCGCAATGTAACTTTTACCTTGGTTGTTTGAAATTTCGGCTAAGTCCCACCCCCCAACCCCTAAAAAACACAAAAAGTTCAATATCTCGAAAACGGCTGAACCGATTTTAAATCGGTTTGAAAATCTCAAAACTACGTAAAAAATGCTATCTTTTGGGATCGTTGTCCCCTTCTGGAGCTACACAGCTTCCGAGTTTAATCGCGGACAAAATTATACATAAACATATAAATATATATATATATATATATATAAGGAAACCTCGTTCTCAACCACACGTCCTATCGTGTTCAGAATGTCCGAAAACGTAAAAAAAAATTGTTCCCGACGCTCCCTTCAACAACGATGAACAATTTAGTACTCGACTTTTCCTAATGGAAAAGTCGGTAAAAGTAAAAAAATTATATCAAGGGTAAGAGCAGAAATTAGTCGAAATAAAATGAGATCCACAGCTAATAAATTTTCAAGTTACGTACTTGAGGTTTCAAATGAATTATTCAATATTGTAAAAATCAATTTAGGCAAGTAAGAAATCAAAGTTTTCCTGTATTTCCTATTTTTCCTCAATGATGATTTTTCAACATTTCAACAGTCTTCAAATGATTTGAACCACATTTCAGATCTTCGAGTCTACTCAATGAGTTAATCATGACTCAGAATCACTCAATTTTTCTGATAAGGCACTGAATCAACTCGAGCCTTTCCTCCGCCCTTTTCGGGATAGGTAATTTTGTTTTAGGTCTTGAAATTCACATTTTTCACTGAGGGGAATTTCGAAACTTCATGTAAAACAATCGTATAAAAAGGGTTTTTAATGGGATATTTTGGCCCGCTAAATACGAATCTGACGTTGGAGTTTCTTCGTTTAATCATTTTTTTCGTACAAGACGTTCAAGATTAGAGAAATCTGCTGAAAAAAAACAACAATTTTATTATTTTTTTTTTGCGATTTTGGCCTTTTATACACGAAATTGTCAAAATGGAATTACATGAAGGAGTGCACCAAAATTGTTGAGAAAATGATCATAAACACACATCCACGACATGTAACTTTGTGCCAAAGAACAAAAAATTCCTTTACTTTCATAGAAATTGAAAATTATTAAAAATCCGGTAATAAAATGGCCATAATTCTGAAAGAGGGTGGGGAAGGGTCAAAAAATTTTCCAATTTTTTTTACATCATGAGGTACCATTTGAGGGAGTTGAACTGAAAATTGAAGCTGGTGTCCATTTCACTTTTTATTCGGCCGGATTTTTTTGACATTATTGAAAGGGTAAGAAAATTGAAAAATTCAGTCCATAATGAAATTAACTGACAATTTCCGAGTCCAGATACAAAATCCCCTAAAAAATTCATCATTTTTGGAAGTCTTAAAAATTAATTTTCATCGTAAAAACGAACCTCTGCTCCTATCCGATTGATTTCCATTTATTTTTTGAAAAAGTTATATTTTCAAACATTTCAAAATTTTCAAACAATATTAACTGCAGAATTACAGCTGTGTTGATTTTTTGAATTTTCGTGACATTTTAACTTTCTCATGAATTTTTTTTGTTCTTTTGATGATCTTCAAATAACGAAAGAAAAAAGCAAAATCAGTGTTACCTTTGAAAGATCGAAAAAAGAGAAATATCAACATACCTTCCATGATTTTTTTGGTAAATACTTCGATAGAAATTGAAAATTTTATTTTTCGAGTAAAATTTTCAATCTCAAATTTTTTATAACTCTACAACTTTGAGAATTTCGAATTTTTCTACTCAGTAGTTTTCAACCAGAAATCCAGAAAATAATCGATTTTAATTTCGAACAAACCGTCATCTGCGAAGTTTAAAAAAACATCAAAATACAAACTCAATTCCCAACTTCACACTTTTTCATTCGACATTCGACAAAGCGAAATAAAATCCCAAACTGAAACTAATTAATCGATTTATTCAATCCAAAACATCAACTATTCTCTTCATCATTAAAATATTCAATTTGAAATTTCCTGCAGCCCCGAACGCAGTAAAATTTTCAATCAAAACCTCTCTTCCTCGCTGCAACTGCAGCACACCTCGCGTACCACAGGTAGCGAGGCTGGCAGACCCGAGGGAAAAAAGACGTTCGTTAGTTCATATTGATTAATTATTTAACACGTCGAAACTATTGAGGCGGGTATTCGAACCAAAAGAGGAAATTTCAATTAGGATTGAATACTGTACATCACAATTCCCCGAGGACTTTTATTGTAAATCTCAACTCAAACGCTTCACTATTACTGCGACGAGATTTTTTTCATTGGCGATTCTCTCTCGGACAATATAAAATTTCCAAATACGAGCAACTTCACACACACCAGCGGAAATTTCTCATTACTATACAAATAAACAGACCGGCGCTAGCGTATTCGTAAAGAAAAGATGATAATTTGTTAAACAGTTGGCAAGGAAAAAAAGCCAACTCGTATAAAGAGCAATTTAATTTTTAATTTTAAATGTGAAAAGAAATTCATTAACATAAGAAAGAGAAATGAAATTGCCTGCGGATTTGCTATATACTTATAAGAGAAACGTTTCGAGATGACGGGGAGGGCATGGATGGAGAAAAAAGAAGCCGGACTCCATAAAAAATAACGATTTACTGGGTGGAAATTTTATTTGAAGTTTGTTTCGCTGTGCTTCTTTCTGCGCCGCGCCGAACCACTGATTCTCGGTAATTTCGAGCAACTCGAGCTTTTTATTTATGTACATTTTCTCCCCCGTATTAAAAAAGTTTTAATTTCATATTCAGATATCAAAAAAGTTAATAAATCAAGCCGAAACTTATTTATATAAACGCGATATAGATTAAGAATTTCGAAAATAAAAGCTACAGAGAAAAACTCCAAAGCTGGAATGAAAAACGACCGAATAATTTTAGCAGTTTTGCGATACTGATATTCTTTGTACGTTTACCAAGTATTAGCGGTAAAGTCGCAGTTATTACTGACAACTCTACCATGGGATGGTAGAACGCATTAACTTTTATAGTGTGGAAATCACATATACACCGCAGGTAAACTATGAATAGGGAGCAAGGATGCAAACTGAAACTGAAATTCAATTTAAACTGCTAAAAATTGCCTAAAAAATGGTACCGAAACCAGAACCGAAATTAAAAAAAAAAGTAACCATAATCTTAAACTGAAGCCGAAATATAGAAAAAAACGCAATCAAACCCAAATCTTATAATTTTGACTTCGTCTAATTTTTTTTTTTTTTGGGGGGGGGGGGCTGATACTCAAATTTGTTAATTCTTTGAGAGAATGAGGAGAATAACCGAATCTCCGAATCAAACATACTTTTCTGTAATAGAGGTATCATCAATTCACAAAGATTATCTTCCATTTGTCAGCAGAAGAGTAGAAAATTTGTCCAAATTCACCTCAGATCAAATATGAAATAATCCGAATACATAAATTGGTACATGGAAAATATTTCAAACCGTTCAGAAAATCGTTGAACTCAATAAATCAAGGTCAAAGGTTAAAGGTGTTGAATTGAAAGTCAACTTTTATGAGCCCTAAATCAAAGGTATGAGTCGCAGGTCAAAGGATGTAGGTCAAAAGTCAAAGGTAATGAGTTGAAAGTCAACATTTATGAATCTTAGATCATAGGGCATGAGTCGCAGGTCAAAAGCCATAAGTCAAAGGTCAAATGATGTACGTCAAAAGTCGAAGGTCAATGCATTGAAAGTCCACCTTCACAACTCTTAGGTCAAAGGTGGTTTAGTCAAAGGTCAAAGGTCAACATATGTCGGTCAAAGGTCAAAGGTCAACATTTGTCGGTCAAAAGTCAAAGGTCATGAATTGAAAGTCAACCTTCATAAGTCTTAGATCAAATGTGGTAAGTCATAGGTCAAATGTGGTAAGTCATAGGTCAAAGGTCGTAAGTCAAAAGCCGCGAGTAGAATGTCAAAAGATGCAGGTCGAAAGTCATAGGTCAAAGGTCGTAAGTCAGAAGCCGCGAGTAAAATGTCAAAAGATGTAGGTCGAAAGTCAAAGGGCATGAGTCGCTGGTCAAAAGCCGCAAGTCGATGGTCAAAGAATGTAGGTCAGTCAGAAGGTCATGCATTGACGATCAATCTTCATAAGTCTTAGGTTGAATGCGGTAAGTTATGGGTCAAAGGTCAACGATGTAGGTCAAAGGTCAAAGGTCATGCATTGAAAGTCACCTCTTATTAGTCTTATGTCAAAGGTCGTAAGTCAAAAGCCGCAAGTCGAAGGTCAAAAGATGTAGGTCAAAAGTCAGAAGGTCAAAGGTCGTAAGTCAAAGGTCAACGGATGTAGGTCAAAAGTCGAAGTTCAAAGGCTAAATGTCATAAATAAAAAGTCAGAACGGTTTCATTGGGTACCTTATTTAACAAAAATTCATTTCTACATGAAAAATATTCCACTTCACTCGATTGATTCGGTATTATTGATTTACCAAGTTGCATTTCAAATGGCCTGCTAAAAAAGGAAATACCCATAACCTCGATTTGCCCACGCCTCGGCATCCTAATACCTTTTTCTTCAATTTCCCAATGCCACAGTGTCCCAAAATCCGATTTTCTGCCCGAAAATGATCATGTTTGAAAAATCTTGCTATAAAAATACCTTAAAAAAAAAAGAAATTATTATTTTTTCGATACTACGTAATCAAAAAAAAAATCTGAAAAACTGAAATGATTACAAAATGTCTAGTGAAAGTCATCAAAAAATCATAAATTTTGGCAAGAAATCTGAAGAATTTTCAAAAATTTTCACTTTTAATAAAAACACTGTAGAAAAATTGTCCATTATTTTTACGAAAAGGACCAAAAAAGATCATTAAATAATCGTGAAAATTTGATAGCCTGATCAGCGGACATCTCGAGCCCTAAATTTAATTCAATTATAATAATTTTCCGCATGATGAAAATCCTAATTTCCGATAAATCAATATTACAATTTTATGAGTCGGAATTTCGACTTTCCAAACTCTAAAATCCGATCACGACTCACTTTCTACTATTCCGGCTTCACAGAGATAAACATAATATTGAAATAAAAAATAATCCACCCCTCTAGCCCAGCTCTTTTTCGCATCACAACTTACGCCAACTCGACTACTTTACAGAACTAGGAAAAAACCCCAAACTTCCTCAATAAATCTCACATTCTCGAACCCTTCCCTTCCTGAATGGCAACGGGAGGAAAATGAAGAAAACTCACCATTTTGCAAGTTGCCTCTGTCTGTTCGCGATACAACCTACCTAATGGATGTTTTCCTTTTATAAAAAAGCGTTTTTTTAGTTAGTTAAAAAGGGATAAGTAGCGAGAGGTAAGATATACAAAGATTTTTTCTCATTTCGTTACGATTTGTTTGTCGGGTTTTCTCTGTTATTCGGCACGAGTTCGGCCGAGGTTTCGCTCTATATAAAAACCTCGTTCGCTGGATGCACGACGAAGACGAAGAAGTAAAAAAATACACGCGATAAGACATCGCCTTTTATATTGACTTTTTGGTAAATAGCACTTAGGAGCGTGCTTTTAAAAACTTAAGGGAATACGGGTTTTTGTTGTGTTTAAATTATGTATGCAACATAAGATTTACTAGAATGAGCTTTGTGGGTTCAGATTATGGGCCGTTGTGTGTTCGTTGGAACGGAATTATTGCTTTTGCTTTTTTGCTTCTCGGTTCCTCTTCAGCTACCCGGTCTGTATTCAACCTGAGTCGAGGTTCGATTAAATTCACGTCTCCGAATCGTATTTCCGCGTTTTTTTCCTCCTATCCTATACCTACTCGTTTGAAAATCGTAGGTATTCGCGGATATAGGTATTTTAAATCGAAAAAACGCGATAATTTTCAATTTACGAGATGACGGTGATATTGACACGTGTATTATAGTCGAATTTCGTGTTACATCTTCGGCAAAAATCTAATTTCTCGTTCGACGATTTACGTTTTTTTTACACGTCGAGTAAAAAAAGCAAGCCGTTGATGTGAGCGTAATAAACATTCAGCACCTTTAAACGAATTACCAGACTATTTGTAATTTCAATGGAGGAAAAAATCGCTGCAAGGGTTGATTAGAAAATGTACGTGTTTTTTTTACACTTTATGGTTCCAAAAACGACGAGAATGGGGGCGGAGGTAATGTTTCCAGGTTGATGTATGCGAGCAAGTTTTATACATTTAACGGAAACAAAAATCGAATAAATTTAGTTTTTTTTTCTTTTATGGAAGCGTGTGTACGCGCTGTGCCATAAATAAAACACATAGTAACTTTTTCTTGCTTTTTTTTCCAGCAGCTCTCGATTTCTCAATACGTACATTTTTTATACTGTTGAATCAAATGTTTTACACACCTCGTGGGAATATGACCCTTCTATACCTTTACTCGTGCTGCTGATCGTTTTATTCGTAATCTTTTTTTTTCACGCTGCCTTCGCAAAGGCTCCCAACGAGAGCTGGTTTTTGTAATTACACCGACCGCGCGATGCCTTCGGTACGTTGTACTCGTATATCTAGAGGTACCCACACATACGAGACTATACGTCCCGTTCCGTCGACGCCGTTGTATGTACATTGCGGCTAAATAAAATCAGCCTAGTATTTGTATAATTGAATTACCCCGCGATCCAGCGTGGTCTCTCAATTTGCCATGTATACTGAAATGTTTTAAAATTAACTCAGACTTTTGACGTAGTATACCCGTTCGACGCTAACTACTCGTACACACAACCAAGAATTGATGACATTGTACGATGCCCCGTTTTCCTTGTTTAATGTTCATTAATTTAAATCACGCCGAATTTGTTGATGCTGCGTTGCGCCGGCTGGATTCGCGAAACGAAATGAAAAACTACCCGAGCGGAGAAATGTTGTCAGATGGACCTGCGAGATAATCTTTCAGCCTACGGTGATACCGTGAGAAGCGGTAAGACGGGGTGGGCGATTTTTTATGACTTTTGGCTTGGAATGCGAATTGGCAGGGCGAGTTGATCTGTGCAATTGGGCCGGAAATTACGAGTATAGATTAGAATGAACGCCTAAAATTGAAGCGGTGGGAGGGAAAAATCAAATTCTGAATTAAGTGAATTTTTTTGATTCAAAATTATAAATTTTTAAAATTGTATTAACTGAAACAATGATGAAATGTCCGTGTGCTTCCATTTTAGGTACTTTTGCTAACCATTATTGATATAAACTAGAAACATTTTTAAGCCCAAAAATCCCCCCACCCTCCTGGATCGCGATGACATAAATATTTATTCGGAGAGGAAAATAATGTTTTTAACGAATTTCTAAGGAAAAATTTCAGTTTTGCCCAAAATATATAGCATAAAAATATTTCTGACTTATCTGATATTGAGTTAATTTCTAAAACAGTCACAGAATATTTCTGACTTTATGATATTAAGGCAATTATTTTCAAACAGGGCATAAGAGTCAGCAAAAAAGTTGACTCCTGACTCCGGAGTCAATTTCACACCTTGACTGTTGACTCCGGAGTCTATTTCACACTTTGACTTTTTACTCCGACTTAACTCTTGACCTCCACAACCTTAAAATTTCCATAAATTGACCCATGGTTTCCACCAAAACTATGACGATTCAGCGATTTGAAGAATCGGTTTTGGTAATAATGTGATTAATTAATTTTAAAGAATCGAATTCCCAAAATGTGGTTCTTTTTTGAAGAGAATCTTTGACTCAGAATTCAACTCGGAGTGAAGCCGGAGTCGGAGTCAAATTGGAGTCGTCAGTTTGACTCTTGACTCCAGCGTTACTCCAGAGTCAAGATAGAAAGTTGGCTCCTGACTCCGGAGTTAAGTTCACACCTTGACTCTTGACTCCGGAGGTTTGACTCCAGAGTCAATTTCAAACCTTAACTTCTGACTCCGAAATCAAGCCGGAGTCGGAGTCAATTTCAAGTCAGTTTGACTCCTAACTCCAGCTTGACTCTGGAGTCAATCTTTAATCTTGACTCCCTGACTACTCCGGAGTCAATCTTTAATCTTGACTCCCTGACTCCGGAGTCAATCTTTAATCTTGACTCCCCGACTCCGGGTCAACTCCGGAGTCAAGCCGGAGTCGGAGTTAAGTTGAACTCAGTTTGACTCCGACTCTGAAGTTGACTGCTATGTCCTGTATTCAAACCAGGGCATAGGAGTCAGCAAAAAAGTTGACTCCTAACTCCGGAGTCAAGGGAGAAAGTTGGACTCCTGATCCGGTTTGACTCCGGAGTCAATTTCAGACCTTGACTCTTGACTCCGTTTGACTCCGGAGTCAATTTCAGACCTTGACTCTTGACTCCGTTTGACTCCGGAGTCAACGTTTGACCTTGACTCCGGCTTGACTACGGAGTCAAGCTGGAGTCGGAGTCAATTTGAAGTCAGTTTGACTCCGACTTCGGAGTCGACTCCTAACATGCCCTGATTCGAACTATAATATTTCATAATGTACAAGGAAACTTCAAAGAAAAATCTACAACAATTATAAGTCATCTAAAAATCAGCTTTGCGATGAATTTCAGGAGCCTTCAGAACAAGTCCAATTTCCAGCCTTCAAAACAACCTGGTTGAACCTTTAATCTCTAAAGGATTTCAAATTCTTGAAATAAAAAATTGCCAAAGTTATTACAAATGACCATTCCAAATTATCCAATTTACTAAAACTAATCTCACCATTTTAAAAGTGAACCGGTGAGAACAAAAAGGCGGTTCAAGTCTATTTTTGTCATTTTTGATGGAAATTGGGACATTAAAATAAGGTTGATCGACCAGTGTTGTCAGATTTTTGCGAAAGTGTTAGAAACATGAAGTTTGGCAACCTCGCACTAACGCGTTTGGAGTAAAAAAGGGGGCTAAGTCCATCGAAATACTGCGAATTTTCTTCAAATTTTTTTCTATGTGCTTTTGTATGAATAGTCACTAGTTACATGAAAAAATTTCCAGCTTTAGAACAAAATTTTTACCCAAAAATTACAATTTTCCAATAAAAAAATGGCCATTTTATTTTACATTTATGGGCATTGTTCCGGCGGATTTCGATTTTCAAAATGGGATTCGAAAAAAATGATGTAATTGAGTGTAGGAAACAGTTATGAATTTTTTATTATAGTAAACTATAGATTTATTCAAACTGTAAATGCTTACGAGCAACTGACGAAATAATCCTCACAATTGAAGTCAGGATAATTGAAACAATAGGCAATATTTTCCGGTCTTTCTGGCCGACCTTTGAAGCCGTAGAACTACATTTTCCAAAAAATTCACATTTTAGAAAATGAATCTTGAATCCTTTCCATTGTTGAATGAATATCCACGGCAACATTTTTGAAAAAATTGTCATTTTTAGTCACGAAATTCGATTTCTAATCCGCAGTTGATTTGAAGGAACAAATTTTTCAGCAGATGATTTGAGGGAAAACTTCCCAACCAATCCGTTGGGACCACGCAATAATCCACGCGATAAAACTCCAACCGAATATTTACTCGATAAAAATTTTCCAATTGGTAAAACTGCCTTAACCGCGAGTAAATAATGAAGGTCGTCGTCGAATACCCACGACAGCATCGAGGCGAGGCGACGAGGGGCACCCGAGACAAGGCTCGGTGCGGGTATAGAGCATTTATTGAGATAACTGAAGCCATATACCCGTAAAGCATGCGAACGTTTCATGTGGCTACGGGTTTCTGGAGACGAATTCTAAAATATACGTTGAAACCGCGTGTAAGTACATGCTAACGTCAATTGAAGAGCTCGAATTTGGTACGTAAGGCCGCAGTTCTATCTAGTTTACATTGCTCGAAGGTCTTTCACGAACGATACTCGCGTTACAGCGCAACCACCAGCTTGTAAGGTTTTGCCTTTGAAGTAGATATAATATGGTGTGTATATCGGGATTGGTGGCGGTGACGATGGTGTATCTGTATCGTACACAGTGTACGTTTCAAATGAATTTAAAATCATTACACAAATGAAACATTACGCAGCTGCGAAATTTCACAGTTGAAAAAAATTTCACAGTTCAGCGACGCGGTGAAAAAAGTTCAGAATAACAGGTTGCCCTACCTTGATGATTGAAGGGGGGAATGATGTTTCCGAAAAATTTCGTGACTCTTTATGAATCATGGGAATAGGATTGAATAAGCAACAAAAAAAATTCTTCAAAAAAAATTCTCAAAAATAAATCAACCAAGAGAATGGACAGTGTGTTATAAAAATTGAACAAATTTTATTTTGAAGACTTTTTTTCTTACATGAAAAATAAAGGGGCAACAGATCATTCAAAATTTTAAAAAATTCTAAAACCCATATTTTGAAAGACCCGATGTCCCTTGGTTATTATTGATGCTAAGCAAAAAGTCTAGGGAATAAAATTTGTTCATTTTTCAACGTATTATCCATTTATTAGGTTGATTAATTTTTTGAACTATTTTTCCTGTAGTTCCTTCAATTTTAAAGCTGGAAAAAAGTCATGGAATAAAAATTTGTTCTATTTTCCAAATTTCCACAGATGAAAAATTTTAACATAATTTTTTTGAAAACAGATTATCCGAAAACAATCTCCATGTCACCGATCTTGTAACAGATAAGGTTGTAGGATGAAAATTAAAATTGAATTATTCAAGCTGAAAAAACACGTTAATAAAATTGCCTAACGATTCGCCGTAAATACGTGATACTTGTGTATTTACGGCGAATTCGATAGGCAACTTTAATAACGCGACAATAATCAGCTGTTAGCATTATTGAAAAATACTTGTAATTTATTTTTTCAACTTTCAGAGAATGTTTAATTTCGCTTTAAAAATATTTTGTCGTTTAAATTAAATCAATTTTTGTAATTTTTCATTCTACATCAAAAATTAGATTTTTTCAATTTGAATCAGTAAAAATTCAATGAAGAGTTGAATTCAATTACTAAATAATCAATGAAATTTCACAGTTTATGGAAAACAACTGATTAAATTAAATTACTGATTCAGAATTGCTAATTCACCAGTTGAATTAGCAATTTTTGATTGATCCTGCAGTGACTCAATTTTGGCTATTTTTTCATCAGTGAATTTTTACCCATTCAATTATTATTAAAAATTCAAACGTCGTTTACAAATTTTCGCAACTTTATTGATAATTCATGGTAATTTTACCAAATCATGAATTCTTCGATCATAGTCAGAAATGGAATGTAACTTTTTTTTGGGGGGGGGGAATACAAATCAAAAATGCCGATTTTTAACCCTTAAATTTTTTTTCTGCTCTTACTATTGCGTTATTTTTACTTGTACTTTTACGTATTTAAAACCATCATTTTTAGAATGATATTGTGGAAATAGATCGAGCCCGAGCGAAGCTAGAGCGGTCATTTCTGAGAAAAAAAAGATCCAAAGATGAATTTTTCATATTTTAAAATCAGTATTTTAGTATCAGGGTGTCTACAGGTCGCGAAAGTCGCAAATTTCGATTTTGGTCGCTGAAATTGCGAAAAAGTCACGAAATGGACCTAAAATTAAGCAGAAGTTGCGAATTTTTTCCAAACTTCTTGATTTTTTTTCTCTTTGTACCTACAATGCAAAAATTAAAAATTTTCAACTTTTTGAACATTTTTTCGAAAAATGTTTGCCCTTTCGCCTTCCGATTTGAAATTTGCGTTTATGTAATAAATTTGATGGCATTACTTTTTTTTTGGGGAGGGGGGGGGGGCAAATTGAGATAATTGACAGGTGGATACCATGAGAAAAAAATCGCGAAAAAGTTGTGAATTTTGATTTTTAAAAATCTGTAGAAACCCCTGAATACTTTGAGATGGAGGTGAAATCTTCAACTCTTTATTTTTAGATACATTCATTTCAATCTTCAGTAGCCCGTGGGAAGCGAAGACAAAGATTTGAAAAGCTGATGATTTTTTGAGAGAAAATCATTCGTTTTTCCAATACTAAGGTAATTTGTTGTTCGAAAAAATATCATTATTTGGTGGAGAAATTTCGTGATTTTTGAAGTTTTTTAGTGAAAAAAGGAAATGAATTGAAAAATATTGATAGTTTATCTCTTGAAAATTAAGGATTTACGATTTTTTTCAAGAGAAACAAATGAAAATGATTATGGCTATTCAACATTTAGGGGGGGAGGGAGGTAAGGTCTCTCATTCCCCTCTATATCTCCGCTTCTGTGTTCAATAATTTCGTGGTATTTTAATCAACTTTGAAGAAAAATGTGAATAATTTTCACTACAGCCACAAAAAATTCTAAAATTTTTTTTGGTCAAATTTTTGAATAATTTTAACAACAGTGCACAAATTTTGAAATAATTTTGATAATTTGTTCTACGTTTTGTAAAAACCTCAGCTAATGTGAAAACTATTTTCACACCAGCTTGACATTTTTCCTGCCATTTTATCAATTGTGAGAAAAATTACATCAGTGATACAATTTAACAAAACAATTTTCAACTACGTTTTTGCGCTAATTTTTGAACAATTTGAAGATTTTAATCGATTTTGAACGTCATTATGGAAAGTTTTCAAACCATTTTATATATTTTTTTTCACCTCACTCGACTATTTTTTTTAGCTGAAACAATTTCTATGATTTTTTAATTTTGATTTCCATTTTTTGACACATTTCAATTGGAATAGGGAATCCGAAAAAATGAACTAACCGAAAAAACCATTAAAACTGAACTCACAGATTGACTAAAAATTAATCCAAATTCTCTAAAAAACAAATCTCAATGTCCGCAAATTTCGTAAAATTAATGAACTCGTCTTCTCCAATGATAAAATCCACCCTTCCAAACCACCCCTCAAACCCTCCAAAGAAATCACTCATCTCAAAGTTCAAATCAGTTGGAAAAAAATAACCGAAATTCTTTCCACACAGCACATGCACGCGTCCCATCGCGAACCAGATTTATTTTCACGATAAAGAGATGATCGCAGGACGGTCGAAGGAAGTCACAGTTAACATTTGAAATTGAATAGCTTCCAAATAACCTACACGCTTAATTTTACGATGCACGTTCGCCGAATACCATCCCTCTGGTTAAACTCCGACACCGCCGCATAAGCCGTAAATATTTCCAACGTGATCTGCATTCTGGCGCGGGTTAAATTAAAAATACGTGGCCTGCCGGAGAGGCGAATATCGGCGGATATTTTGTCGGAAGCGTATAGAATATATGTACCTAACCTACATAAACGACGCGATGGCGACCAGAGGCAGCATCATGCGAAGTATTTTATGCATAAAACCGAAATGCCTTTTCGAATAAACATTTATTTAAAACAAATATTTTTGTTTTCTTTTTATCCGCGTACAACATTTCACTCGTACCTCGGTATGTTTCTCGTTACAAGGGTAAAAAATGATTATGAGAATAGGTAGGAAAAAAAGGGCAAGCAACCTCGCAATATCGCAAGAAAAAAGATTGGCATCGGGTTCTCTCGCAAGGATAAAAAGTTTTTTATATCTGACCCCCTTCTCGCCTACCTTAACGAGTATATATGTATAGCATATTATAGTTCTTGGGTAAATATATACGCGCGTATATTCAGTTTTAGGTATAATCTGTTACTGAGTGGTGCTGGCGATGGCGATGGTGGCACGAGGATGCAAAATAGCAAAGTCCCCGGACGGTATCGGCGTGTTGAGGGTAGAAAATTTACGATATAACGAACATTAATGACTTCTCTTGGCTTAAAGTTTTCCCATTACAAGAAGCCGGAGAGCCGGAGCCGAGAGTTTTACGCGTAGAATGAGGAAAAATCGAGTATTTTGACAGTGCGACGCGTATTTACGCGTTTTAATCTTTCAAACGCATAGATTCGCGATGAATTAACTCGAATCGTTCTGCGATTAAATTCGATCGTCGCGAGATGTACAAATTGGCTGCCAAGTTTTCATAAAATTGCACCGATAACGGTATTCCATATTTATCCTTTGTGGATGTATACGTGTGCTTTTGTAGACTGAGGCGAGGAGGTGAGGATGACGATCGATGGAAACGAATTGGTGTTTTTTTCTCTCCCTGGGCTCCCTTGTATTTCGTGTCGAATTTAATTCGAACCGTGAAAGACACCTTTTTAATTAGTGTTTCTTTTAATATCAGCAGGGAACAGGGTATTTTGGGGTGCTGGTGATGTTTTTCATTAAGTAAAATGCAACATACTGATTATCCCAAGTTGGTATGTTCGTCTAATTTCTGAGGTACATACCTATACACGAGGAAAGATTTTGATTTTAAAAATGGAAAATTTTTGGTATAAATGGCAAATGCTAAAAAAATTGTTTACCTACAATACAAAAAAAAAGTTTCAAAAATCGACTTTTTTCTTCCCAGTGATAATTATTTCAAAAAAATCAGAAAATTTTGTTTATTTATTCGAGTTGCGGCCCATAAAAAACTGAAAAATCATAATACTTCAAAATGGTCACCTTTTCAACGCAAAATCAAGTACAAAAAAAAATTAGGTAGTCAAGTTCTGAAATTGTTTTTATAAAAATTGCTGCATAAATATATTTTCAATTTTAAAAATGAGTTGAAAAAAACCAAAAAATGAAATTGCATTAATGGAAACTGATATGATCAGTTTCAGTTTAAATTCTAAAAAGTTTTTAGTTCCAGTTCCTGTTCTAATTTCAGTTCTTGAAATTTTTTGTTTCAATTTTCAGTTCCAGTTTTCAGTAAATGACTTTTTTAAATCAAAATTTTCAATAATTGCAAGGAATTTCCATTCCCCTCCTCCCTAAAAATGTTCAGTGTTTGGTAAAATTTTTTGGTGTTGGCTTCAAAATAGCAGGCAAATAAAAAATGAAGCTGCTGGAACTAGAAATGAAGTTGAAGTTGATATCAGTTTCAATTTGAGTTTTCAGTTTTTAGTTCTCATCATTATTCCGATTTCAGTTTCATTATCAGTAAATTCGGACTTTTTCAAATCAAATTTTTGAAAAATTACTAGAAATTTCCATTTTTTTTAAAAAAAATTCAGCATTTGGTAAAATCTTTTGGCGTTGACTTCTAATAGTATGTAGCTAAATAAAAAACAAAGTTGTTGAAACTGGAAATGGAGCTGAAATTCACATCAGTTCCCGTTCCGGTTTTCAGTTTTTTTTTTTTTTTTTTTTTAGTTTTTATAATTTTATTCAACTTCAGTTTTTCTTTCTAGTTCCAGTTTTTTTTTTTTTTTTTTTTTCAGTTTCAGTTTCAGTTTCAATTTTCCATCTCTGAGAAACGGACGAAAGGAAAAATTAATTGACACCAAAATTATTTTTTAAAAAAATGACAAGATTTAACATCTGAAGGCACAGAGTTATTTAAAATTACGTCAAAGTTTTTTACCTTAAAATATCTTTCAAATTCAAAGATAAACCGAAACTAGGAAACATGGGGGGGGGGGCAAAACTGTTTATTTTTTGCTTACGAGGGAGGTATCCTTACCTGAAGTGAAATTTTGAGCCCAAATAAAAGGAACTCAAAACAAAGAATACCCCCTTCATATCCTAAATTTCAGGAACTGAACCTCATTTCTCGAATTTTCGCGAATTTTTTAAATTTCGAAGTCATCTCATGGTTTCCCAAAATGAAAAAAATTGATTTATTCAACGAAAAAAAAACGAAAGTTGGAAGATACCTCATGTTTTACTTTTCGATTCAATTTGAAAGCGATTTCAAGACATTTAGGATCCAATAGAAAATCTTGAATTTTTTCATTGCTGGATAAGTCTATAAAACTGGTCAATACGAACTTCTACACCAAAAATCGTGGATTGCCAATATTGATGACCTTTTTGATCGATCAAACCAAAATTTTCCACAATTTGCAATTCTGAGTTCAAATCCATATTTTTTAGCAGACAGATGATTTGAACTCAATGTTGCAAGTTTTAAAAATCTCTGTTTTTTTATCAATTAAACAGGACATCAATATTGGTAATCAACGGTTATAAGTGCAGAAATTCATATGGACCAGTTTTATGGGCTTTTCTCAAGTGCTGGAAAATTACAAAATTTTCTGTAGGTTACAAAAAGTCTTGAAACTGATTTCATTCATTGAGGGGAGGGGGAGGAGGAGGCAAAATAGAGTACCTACCAACTTGCAGATTTTTTTCGCTGATTAGATCAAATTTTCACACACCTAATTCAATGCGATGAGGTACCTAATTTTAAAAATTCAAAGATATATTTCAAAAATTCGAAAATAAACTTAGCTCCTGAAAATGTGGATATCATCCCTACTTGAGATTTTTGAATTTAGAGGAAGTGATATCAACTTTTTCATGTTTTTCTAATGTTAAGAATTCATTTTCATTTTTTTTGTTTTCAAAATACCAATTTTCAATGTTCAAAATAGAGTTACGATTTTTTAAGCTACTTAAACTCGCCAAACCTTTGAAGTTTCGCCGAATTTTTAGGTCGTTATGTTGAGAAAATATGAAAACAGATTCATTCTACACACTACAAAAGCATATTAAAATCATCACCTCCTTCACAAAATTCCAAAATCATAATACAATTTTTTTTGAACAATTTTCAATGCAGTTACAAATAAAAAGTTTTAAAATTTACAGAAGAAAAATATGCCAACACATTTTTTTTCCAATTTGAAGGATTTTGTTTGATTTCTGGGTTGAAATGACAGAGCCAGATGGAGGACGTCCCAAAGTTGCTATTTGAGCAAAAAAAACAAAAATTTTGAAATTTTGAAATCACAACCTTAAACATTCGAGGGTCAATATGCGATTTTTAATGAGGCACTTTCGATTTATTTTTTATATGGACTCATAAGTTGGGATACCTTCTTTATCAGATAATATGAAATTTTATCCAATTTTTTTGAAATTTAAATTTTTTACATTAAGTTGATTGGGATGAAAATCAAACTGTCAAATCATCATACTGAGGAAAAAATTCAAGTGATAAAAAATATTTTGAGAAATAAGTTCAAAGTTAACTTAATCTCGAGAAGGGAGAGGGGAAGTTGAAGAAAAAATTTCAGAGTCGAAAAAAATTCCAATGATTCAATAGAATTGAAAAAATTATCCGGAGGAAAAGATGCCAAGATCGAAAAAAAATTCTGAAAAAATGAAAAAAACTAATTATAGTTTGAAAAAAATTTTAATCCAAGCAAATAATCCAAATTTGCTTCTCTTCTAACCTTCTCCAATGACCAATTATACAAAAAACTCACTTCACATCACACCTTCCATCAGCTCAAACCACAAAAAAAATCCACCACCAACTTCTGCGATTCAAAATTATCCCAAGTCTCGTCTCCGTATTACACCACCAGATAAAAAAACCTTCACCCCAAAGAACCACCCTACACAACAAATAACCGACGACGTTTCGCCATCGCCCGTATACGACCAATTAAAAATGAATACAGCGAGGAAAAAACCATCGAACGGACGAAAATTACTCTATTTAATTGTCCCTCGGATACATAATCGATGCACCTGTACGTACATTTTCGCACACCACCGTAGCATCATTTTATATCGTATACGTTTAATCGTGTAATTAAAATCGAACCCTACCCGTACGACTATTTCACTCCATAGTCGTAATATTTACATTATTTTTGTACCCAGCAAGTATAATTTTTCGACGAAATAATGATTTTTGGAAAGCCGAATATACCAATACAAGGGTGGCATTAATTTCACATGGGCCGGCCTCGTACTCGAAACGAGGCTCAGTACGAATGCTGTTAAAAACAGAAGCGCTGAAGTAGCGCGTATGTTAATATAGGAAAAGAGAAAACTGAAAAAGCCCACGAGATGTTTTGTACGATAACCGTTTAAAAGTTGAAAAGCAATATCGTTTTTGATATTTACGATAACAACCGAAAAACCTAAGCTATCTGGACTGGACCGATATCTACTCTAAGGATATTTTCCAATAAGCGAGGCGAGGTACCCTTCTTCACTTATTTCAATTTTTGCTTATTTTTTTCCTCCTCTTTATTCAGGGTCTTTAATAAAAATCAATATTTACAAGTAATAAATTGCCGAGATGAAAACGAAGCGGGGTAAAAAATTAATCATATTGCATCTATTTAAAAAAACTTCTTGGCAAGTTTCATCGAATATTTTATCAGTTATTTATTCAGAGTTAACGGTTCGTTTTCGAGCGGAGGCGTCTAGCTCAAACATTGCGAAATTACCGCAACCCAACGTTTTCCCAATGACAATTAAGCTTCGCGAATAAATTTCCCTGCTTGGTGGAAAATAAACTGCGTATTTTCGATTGATTCTCGGTCTCTTTTCTGTCTCAATACCTTGCGAGAGTTTCGTCTTCGAATTCTATTTACTCGGCAGATTCGTATAAAGTATTCGATTACCACGTGGACCAGGCTCTGCGTCTTGTTGAATTTTATATGTTTTCTAGCTACATTTTCGTCTCCATTTTCTCTCTCGACTCTTCTTTTCCTTGTCGTCTTCTTCTTCTACTTCAAAACTGTCAAACTGTACGCTTTTAATCTTACGTCCGACAATTCCCCGGTACAGTGATGGAAAATTTTATCGAGTTTTTCGTAGCCAGGTACTCTATAGAGTTTGCAGATACACGAGCATACTATAAATACGCAAAGACCGTCGGCAGCAGTTCAAAAAGAGCTACATATTTTCAAATGTTTACCAGTGAATTTCTCCGGCGATTCTTTTCATAAAAATTTCACCTCTGCGTGGGTTTTTAAAGACGTAGGTATAGTTTTTGCGAGTGTTTTTCAAATGGCAAATATCTCGCCTTTCTGCCGAGCATTATAAAGATGTTACCGAAAAGTTTTTTCATACCTTGCAAATAAATTCTTCGCTTTGGATTAATTAAAACGAGCGCGGAACGAGCCGAATCGAGATGGCGGTTTTAAAATCATCTTGTCGTTTTCGAGATGGCAGAATACGAACGGCGTACGCTTTATTTATAAAGTGTATAGTATTCTTTGACAAAAAGCTCCAGAATACGAAGATATATCTTTAGATAACTTTCGAACGTTGTATTTTTAAGCTGTCAAAAATTTTATAAATTTTTCAAAACTTTCCGGCTTTAATCAACGAAATACGAACGATGTTTTGTGTTCGGATTTGGGAATGTTGGTAGGCAGTTCGAATGTGTATTCGGGGCAGATGAGATATGGAGGTGGATGTGTGGAAAAGTTGATGGAAAAGTTGGCCGAAGTTGAATATAGTTCGAAGCAGATACTCGTGGGTGATTGTGTTATTCGTGTGCGTGGAATGAGATTGAATATGATGAGCACATTGACCGAATTTGTCGGAATTATTTATCAAATAAGGTTGAATGCACTTGAATGATTTTATTTTTCAAGAGCAGGCGAGCAGGGGTAGGATTTTCGAAGGATCAAATCAGCGAATAAAGTTTTTTGAAATGATATTAAAATTACGTGAAATTCAAAAATAAGTTGAACTGATTCCAGAAAAATTTGAAATAGTTGAAAAATTATTAAAATGCAAAATGACGTAAAAATCTTTCTGCAAAAATAAGGCTACCAAAATTTTTTCTTCTGCATTTATTAGTGAGCATGTGATTAGGTTCTCCTTTTTTTCAAAAGGGGGTTCGACTTGATACTGTACGTTCGAAAAACATTTTTAAAAATTGAGAAAAAAAGCAAAGCTAAATTTTAAAATACCTATTTCATAAAAAATCTGAAAATATGACCTAAATAGTTTTTATATCTACTTACAGATGAACTTTGAAAAGAATTATTCTAAGAGAGCTTAGGGAACTTACCATTCAAGTCCCCTCAAGTTCCCCAACCACCTAAAATGATTTTTTTGGTCCAATAATTACTTTTAAACCCAGAATGGAGACCACCAAATTCAAAAAAATTGTATTATTATGAAGAAATAATTAGAAAAAAATTATTAACCAGCAGAAAAATGATCAGAATAGGTACCTAACAGGAAAACGAATTTCTACAAATTTTATTTATTCAAAGTAATTTCCAAAGTTTTTCTTGTTTATTCAAAAACTTATTTTTACAGTTCGACCATTTTTTCAAACATTTGAAAATAAGTTTCAACACTAAAATATTGATTTTTCGGGAAATTTTCAAACTTTTCTAAATGCTGATTTTTTTTTTGATTAATTTTCTTGGACGATTTTCGCCGCAACATTCGGGTTTTTAAAATTTTTGTCACTTGATTATTTTCAAAAATTCAAATAAAATTTGTAAGTACTTACTCTAAAATTCATAAATTTCCGCCAAGTTTTGTAAAATTCTCAATTACAGTAAAGACGAAATATTTTTTTTTTGAACTTCAGATAATTTTTATGGAACCAAACGAAATGGGAGAAGGAAAAATAAACAGTTTCATGGTTTATTTCCATTATTACTGAAAATGATTTCATTCGACTTTCACAAACTTTCAAAAATGCTTTTTAAAATTTTCGGATCTTTGGTGTGAAATCCCAGATTCAAGATACCAAATTTGATGTCCAACAGTTCTCTCTAAAATTTGGTCTCATATTTCATAAATTAACCCTCACTTCGATAACATCCAAGTTGAAAAAGCGAACGTATTTTGTGGAAAACTGGTATCTAATGAGAATTAATTCATTTTTAATTAAGAACCTTCAAGAAAATTTTTCTTTAGGAAAATTTCTCATAATGATTTCTATTTGGTCTTTTTGAGGAAGTTTCAAAAAAAACTTCCTGAGAGATTATTGTCTTTTTCTAGCCTTCAAATTGTTTTTTAGTTGTTCAAAGAATCAACCCTCAAATTAGTACGATTTTGCTGTGTGTTTTCTGCCTTTTTCAATGGAAATTTTTTTGTAAAAATTGTACATTTTCAAAATCCAACTGTTAGATTGATTCTCTTTACTTCTTTAAAAGATTTTCAAACACACTAACTTTCAAATTCGTTCTTTTTTAGTTTTGTTTTTTTTTTTCAAAAAAATCATCAATGGACTTTCTTGGTCTTGCAACAAAAACTAAATCAAAATTCGATTTTTCTTTAAAAATTATACCCAAAAAATATTTTTGCTCGTTTTTTTATTTGTGGATGTAAAAAAATCCATGACTTGGAAGTGAAATCTTCGAAATTCCGTACTTTTTTCCAATTTCAAAATTCTCTAGTCAAGAAAGGCGAGCCATGGTTAGTGAAAATTATTCTTATTGCTGGAGTCCCTCATCTTACTCCCAGAAAAATTGTGAGATGGAGTCGTATGATGAATTTTTAATCCAAAAATTATGCCAGCTTTAAAATCTCAGAAAAAGCGTAGGATCAGCCTAGCCTCAAAACCTCGGAAAAATCGCGAGATGATTGGTAGAACTATACAGGCACTTGGAAAAAGTTGAAAATTTGTTCATCAAGTATTTTAACACGATTAAACAATTTTTAAATGTTTAAAAAATTGTGAAAATAAATGCACATTTTCATTTATTCAATTATCACGAAAATTAAGTCGGTTGCATGTTTTTTTAAATTTTAAACGAAATTCTTTTTAGATTTTTGAATTTTTTTTCTCAAATTCACAAACGCCTTTAATTTTTGTTTTATTGAAGCGAGGAATTTAGAATTTTTCAACGCATTATACTTTCCCAGAAGCGAAGAAAATTAATTTTTTAAGTATTTTTGAGCAATCGAGATAACGTGAGTGATAAAGATAAAATTAAATCTCCTTACCTTGTCAAGATGTTTCGAAGCTAAATCCTATGACGAATGTTCTCGAATGGAAATACGGGATAGTTGCTCGGGATCAGAGGCGGAGACTTAGATTTTTTCCGCATGTCGCAAAATTTCAATCATAAAAATAAAATGATTTTTTGCAGGTAGGGTATTTAATTTTTATATTTACCAAACATAGCATTTGAGAAAAATGGGGAGAGAGGGTCAAATTTTAAATTAGTTATATCCCAAATCTTCAATTTTTTCCGACAAATTAGGAATTTATTGAAGAATTGGTGACTTTTGACTGAAAAATTAGTCAAAAAATTATCAATTCAAAATTACTATCTATGAAACTACTGCCCGAGCGAAGCGAGGGTGAAAATTTTTTGGAAAAAATACTGTTTGAAAAGCAAAAAATGCACTTTTTAAATATTTTTTGCAATAAAAAAATCTTTTTTCCAAACTTAAGAAGGGGCTCGAGCTCCCTGAGCCCTCCCCCTTGGGTGCACTTATGAAATTCGGCATGTCGCCAAAAAATTTCGCATGTCGCACTTGCGACATGCGCGACACGAAACTTTCCGCCCTTGCTCGGGATAAATAAATTCTGCAATGAAAAAAATCACAAAAAACACAATAGGTGAGTACAAAATTTGATTTGAATTTAAAACAGTTGTTCACACAAGAAATCGAATAAAAATATCCAAGGAATTTTCGAATCGAAAAATTCACATAAAATGTAATAAATCGGAACAAAACCCAATCCACGTCGAAATCCAGTCGCCTCAAAAATTAATAAATAGAAACTAATAAAACCTGGCATCTAGGAAGAAACTCCGACAAAATACCTAATATTGCGAATCATCCTCCACCACACAAAACACCGCACCGAAGAAAATCCCACCCGAAAACCGCATCCACATATTTCGAAACAAAAATCACACCTCTGGCGTACCCCGCTTTCAAAAATTTCCAACATATCCGAATCAGAAAACCTATTAAACTCGTGATAATATTATGCCACATCTCGAGTCTCGTTCTCGCTTAAAAATCTACTCGAACCGAAGAATTCGGCGTGTCGTCGTTGTAAAAGTTAGCAACGTAGAGATGAACGCATACGTAAGGTACATACCTGAAGTAAAATCGCGAAAGGATGATGGCTGGGGTGGGGTGGAGGCTGAGTATATATACTACGTTGGTTTACGATGGAATTAACACATAACTTTTGTTATAAGTTGTACGTTTCGTTCGTGTGCAAAACTTGGTACGAAGTTAGTCCGAACGATAAAACTGGCGAACAAAAGAGAAGATGAAGCTCAGATGAGCGACGCGGGGAGAACGGCGAGGAGGAGAGATGAAAATCCAAAAACTTGGGTTACTTTGTATTTTTCTTCTTGGCTGACTCGTTCATCTCTCTTATAAAGTTGTATGTGTGCTTTATTGAAACTCTACGTACACGAGACACGCCGCTTTCGTGTCATCGCTTTTTATCGTATACACAAGATGAAATGAAAATTAGATCGGAAATGGCGAAAAAAAAACACGAGTATTCGTGTACGACACGGGTTTCAGATTTTAAAGAAAATTTGCGATGAGGTAGTTTACTTTGATTAAATAACGTTCTGAAAAATTTGAGTATTTTAACCCAAAAAAATATAAGCAGAGCTAGAAGTCTTCAAAAGGAGAGATTTTCGAAAAAATTGCAGTTTTTTGCCATTTTTGGAGAGTTTTTTCGCTAAGAATTTTATCACCCCTTTCGTCAAAAATGGTGATTTGAATTTCTACACCATTCTGAAACATTGACCAAATGATTTTAGAATCAGACACCTACCACTGTTGACCTTCTACCAAGAAGATGAAAAATAACAGATCTGGAATTCAAAACGAGGAGACGTCATTTTTCGAAGAAAAAAACTTGATCGCGAAAGTTGAGCCCTCCCAAACACAATAAAAATTTCAAGGAAAATTCCAAAATTCTCGAAAATTCTCCTGATTTTTCCAAATTTTCCACGTTTTTAATAAAAATTTTTAGTCCAAAATATGTTTTGATGAAATTTTTCAAAAAATTTTCATGGCAATGCCACCAACTGCATTTTGATTCACGCAAATTCTAAGAAATTTCAATTGGCAGCACTGCTGGAAAAAAATTCAAAAAATAGTTCAATGACAGAAAATTCTTGAATAGGTTTTTTTTTTCAAGTCACAGAATAAACAACTTAAATCTTATGAAAATTAGCATTCCAGGAAAATAATGGCTTCAATTTTCGAAAAAATTACCATTTTTGATCACTCGAAACGAAAAAATATTAGTATCTGGGCACGGTAACTTGGAAAATCTGCATCGAGCACTCGCTATCTCGTTATTAAAAATGGAATTACGCGCCATTAAACGAATTCAAATTAAAATATTCGAGTCACGTGATATATACGTTCATTAGCTCGGTTAGCATGAAACGATATTGTACAAAGAACCGAATCGTCCGTGTAAACAGAACTATAGCAGGTATGGTATGGGTAAAGGTACCACTACGAGTAACATTATCAAAGAATATAGTTATCACGTGTACGTATACACAGATACACGTTAAAAGCTCGCGCGAAATTATAAATACGGCGAAAAGTTCGCTGCAGCGACCGAGAGAAGATTTACCAAAATAATCGAAGAGGAAGAGTATTCTGAAAATGAAAATGGGGTGAAAATTCATTAGGGTTCGGTAAACGGCTTTATTAGTAATTACCTTTTTGATGGCGTATTATGAAAGCGCCAACTACGAGCTCTTTCCTTTTGTATCTTTTACCTTGTACTTTTTCGATATTAAAATTTCGCTTGTACGATTTACATTTACATAAAAGAGAACAAGTATGGAAATCGTTTTACCTTTAATTGAGGTGAAATGCTAAAACGTCCACGTTCGCTTTGATTATTTAAAAATTATTCCCGACCGAAATTTAACCCCTTTACTTTACGTACACCGAAATCCAATAAGCTTTTGTTCCGGCCCGAATTAATATTTATTTCTTCGATATCGATAGATATCATTTTCACCGATGCGAAATCGTAGAATTTAATGAGAACAATGTGGTGAAGGGGAAAGGGATTGGTGGTAACGGTAAAATTACCAAAGACCTCGGTTGTAAAAAAAAACAACATTGTTTTGGAACCTGATTTGCAATCAAATTGATACCTCGAATTTTTTCGTTGACTAAGCAAGGAGTTGTTAATGAAATGTCCTTGTTTTGAGGATCTGATTGCGATATTTCAAAATTTACATGAAAACTGTAACAAAAAAAATTATTAAAAAGGAGGAAATGCAAAATAAAAAATTTCAAAAAATCTCTCAGCTTTTTCCAAAAACTTTTTTGTTGGATTTTTCACGTTACTCACAATATTTCTATATCGTGTCAATACCATATCAGCGTCGAACTTCAAAAAGTTGTTCAAATATTTCAGTATTTATAGTAACCACCAACCAACCGTCAATAAATTTCCAGTAATTTACCATAAAATACCAGTCCCTCCATCAGCCACCTCAATTACTTCTCTATATTACGGTTATTTACCGCAAATTACCCGATTACTTCAATTACCGGTTATGCATGGTAATTCAAAATCGATTAGCAGTTGTTTATGGTAATTTTAGATCAATCATTAGTAATTTGTAGTAAATTACGTCCCAGTTACTCTGATTACTCGTTGTTTACGGTAATTTACCATAAATTACCATAATAACCAATTATTTATGGTGATTTACTGACCAGCTATTCTAATTACTGATTATTTGTGGCAATTTACCGATGATTACCGGCTATTTACGGTAATTCAGCATTGGCTAAGGGTTAATTACGGTAATTTACCATTGATTATCAGTTATTTACCATGAAATACCAAAATAAATACTTATTCGTGGTAATTGATTTGCCAGCTATTTCAATTACTGGTTATTTATGGTTGTTCATCGCTGATTAGTGATTACCGGCTATTACGGTGATTTATCATTTATTACCAGTGATTTATGGTGATTAACTTTGAATAAATGGCTGTTTACGGTAATTTACCGATGATTACAGACTATTTACGGTAATTTACCGATGATTATCGACTATTTTCGGTAATTTACCGATGATTACCGACTATTTACGGTAATTTACCGATGATTACCGACTATTTACGGTAATTTACCGATGATTACTGACTATTTACGGTAATTTACCGTTGATTACCAGCCACATACGGTAATTTACCGTTGATTGCTAACTATTTACGGTAATTTACCGTTGATTACCGATAATTTGCCATTGATTACTCGTCATTTACAGTAATTTGCCATTGTTCGAGGGTATTTACGATAATTACCATTGATTACCAGCTATTTGCGGTAACTTGGCAGTGAGTTCTGATCAAGCAGTCCCTTGGAATTCTCATTTTGCAAGGGAATCGCACAAAAATATCATTTTCTAATTTGAACAAAAGTATAGAATTTTAAAAAACAACTCCAACCACATAGGTACCAAGGTTGATTTTTTGATTTTCAGCAAATTTTCCAAAATTCATTACAAAAAAAAAATCGAAGAATAATTTTGATAGAAAATTATTCAATTTTACAAATCTTTCAACGATTTTTTTTCCAATTTTTCGTATGAATTTATTAATGATTTTTCATTGGTTCACAATGAAAAATCAAGCATAGGAAAATCATCACTTTCCGCAAAATAGTTTTTATACAACAAAAACATCATAAAAATATCGTTCAAGCACAATTTTAAAGTTAACTTGGGAATTTTATTGTGATTCTAATTTCCCCGTTCGCTGATTATCTTCAGAATGTTCTAATTTTCGAGATTGTTTGTTGAAAATTTTCGTTAGAGAAAATAGTATGCACAAGGATTACGCAAAGAAGAGACCTTTGTTTTGGAAAAAAATCCTCTCTTATCAGGACGTTCTCATTCGAATCCGCCGCTGGTAATCTCCGTCCTGCCAAGTAATTTCTCATTTAAAAATAGCAAAAGAAAAAAAAGGCGCATTAAATAAACAAAGTACATTCCCCATTAAACATTTTTTCCTGGTAATTTTTAATTTTAACGAGCAAAGCGTCGCGGTTTTAAAAAAAAAAGGAAAAAAACACGCGTATAAACATCGTTAAGCTATGAAAAAAATTCTAATTTGATTTGTTCCTTTATTCGGAGGTTTATTGTCGTCGATACATGTTGAGTATACGTATATTTCGCAGTAATTATTTTCTTTCCGCTTCGTATTCGGTAGACGACGAGGAATGGAAAAAAGAACAAGGTATATTTATAATTTTATAACGCGTCGAGAGAGAAAAAAATGCTTAAAAGAATCGTCTCGCCAAGTTTTACCGAAAACAATCTTTTCTTTAGAATATCGTGGAAAAATGTTTTCAGAACTGTAGAAGTGCTATGAGCGAAAATAATTTTCTTCCATTTCGTTATCTGCGTCGAAAATTTTTCAAAACGATTATTACAACAAACTTCTTTTTAATAGTGGGAATAAAAAAAATAGAGAAAAAAAGTAAAAAAAAAACTTATAATTTTCTCTTAATAAAACTTTTTAATGAGTGAAACTAACGAGAATTTAGGAGCACAGTACAAACGAAAAGACGTGGAAACGGTAAAGAAAAGAGAAATTTACTTTCCTTCCGGGAGAAAAGTTTGGTAAAAGGAAACTGAACTAAAAAACGTGCCCGAATTGTAAAAATAAATAAAACGAAAAGGAAACTGGTGTAAAGTTTAATAACAATTTCGTCATGATTTATATTTCCACTTTACCTCGATTATAATGAATATGCAACACGACTCGATGCCAAATTAAAATATCAAAGCGAAATTACCAATTGAAACGTTCTCCCAGTTGGATTCGCGAAACGTAAAAAATAACAGGAAAAAAAGGAAAGACCACCATGTTCCGAATTTTGCAACATTAGTAAACTAATTTCATTAAACGAAGCGTATATATTTGTAACTCTCTATACCTTCGACGAAGTATCAAATCATCTGCAAATACATAAAGATATCCTCCTTTTCCTTTCCATTTCTCGTCTGAGCTGTGTAGTCGTCGAAGAGAGTCTATTTTCAGCGCTAAACCTTCCATCCCCCCCGTCGACCATTAACCCTTATTGCTAGACTAATACAAATATTGAATCGAAAATCGGCGTGTGTACACATCTTTTGATACTCTATCGAAATATGCCTTCGTTTATGGATTTTGTTTGTTCCCTTCTTACGCTATGTTATCGTTCGCGTTCAAAAGGTCTCTTATATATTGCGAAATCTCAAACAGAAATAGGCCCATGTCGATACGATTATTTAATTTACAAAATCAATATTTAGATCGAGAACAGATTTAGAGAAGAAAGAAGCTTATGTAAAGTATAAAAGTACCTTTGGGGATCCCTTTTTTCGGCAAGTAGGAGGCTCGTGTAGGTAGTAAATTTGGTTTATTTTCAAAATGATGGATAATTGGATGGGTTGGCAATTTATTGTCCATTTTCACCAGATTTTTCCACTCTGGAAAAATACAGCTTGTTACTTTTGATTGTGATGGAAGGGGTAGGGAAAGTATGGTATAAATCAACCAATCTGCCTTTCTCAGCAAAACCGAAGAATCATTTTTTTTTCATAAAAAAATTTTCTGAGAAATTTATGAGGTAGGAATTTTAAAATTTTATTTCAAAATATGAGCAGTTGATAGAAGACTTTCTATTTTTTTTTTCAAAAAAATTTCCAGTAATAAAATATTCTTGAGAATTTGAAACGATTTTTTCCAGATGATGAAGCAATTTTTCATCTTTCTGGGTATGTGAATCGTTAAAAGACAAGATTCTGGTAAGGTACTGTTCGTAAAAACTTCTTTACAATCGAGGAATTTGTTTAGAAGTAACAGCGTTACCAATATATCATTTTTTTTTTTTTTAATTTCTACCCTATCATCAGATCATCCAGGCATTTTTTTTTTTTGGTTTTAATGAAACAATACTCCATCAATCAGGGTTGATAACTTACAAAGAAAAGTTCGAATTTGCTTTTAATCTGAATCTGGGCGGAGGAGAAATTGAAAATTATTGAATTACGGCTAGGAAGGAGGTACAGGAATTATCTGAAAACAATAACATTCAGATACACGGGGGGAACGGGAAAAAATAGAATTGGAAAAATTCACCTATTCTGGAGGAGACTGGCAGAGAAATTCGAAAAATCAAGTATCAAAATTTTTATGGAAAGAGAATACAAAGAAAAAATATAAAAATTATTGTTTGAAATCAACTAAAAATGATAGTCGTCAGATTTAAAATAAAAAAATAATATTACTTAATTGAAATTAAATTAGGCATTCAAAAAGTGAACAAATCGAAAATCTGGATTTTAGGATTCTTTGGGTTTTGAATTCAGAAGGATTTGAATTTCGCCTTTCTCTGATGAATCTAGAAAATTAAAATCATCAAAACACCCTCTTATCAACAACTCCTATCTCGTTTAATGCGAAAATTCCCTGCTCCTGGCGCAGAACTCCTTTACCACCAATTCATCCGAAAATCGTCTCCATCGCTCAGCTTTCGTTCTAAAACCAAAACTCCTCACTCTAAGCACTCAGAAATGAACCTGAATTCCAAAATCCAGAGTTTGAGATTTTTAAATTTTAAATTCTGCTCGACCCAGAAGAATTCAAACCTAAAATTTGAAAATAAAAGTCTGAATATTAGAAAAATGCGAAACACATTCATAAAACGTTTTTCAACAACTTCTTTGTTCCTTCATCTTCAAATTCATCGACTCCTGGCGCAGAACCTCCTGGCACTAATAGATCTAAAAAACTCAACCCACACGAATCCAAACTTTCAATATTTGAAAAAAAAATGTTCAAACACATATAAGAAAGTATAAAACACGTTTATATACCATTTTCCAACAACTTCTTCGTTCCTTCATTTCAAATTCACTGGCTCCTGGCGCAGAACCCGCTACCGTCAATTCACTCGAAAATTTCCCTGCTTGCTTTACTTTTTCTCAAAAATTAACCCTGGTCCATCGCAGAAACTTGGAAATACAGACATGCACTAGCTCCTGGCGCAGAGCCCTGTACCGTCAATTTGCTCAAGAATCTTCCTGATCGTTCTACTTTTGCCCTAAAATCGATCTCGATCCACCGCAGAAACTTGGGAACACAGAAACCAAAAGCAACGAATAGGTTTGAATCTAAAATCCAGATAATGAGATTTCTTGAATTTTAAATGCTGCTAAACTTCGATGAGTCCGAATCTCAATATTTAAAAAAATAATTCCAAATGTAAAAAAATGTATCTTCCAATTTGAAACATCACGATTCATCAGAACACCTCAATAAATCACCTATCAACAACTCCTCCACTTCTCCATCACAAAATTTTTCGACTCCTGGCGCAAAACCCCCTACCACCGGTTTTCTCGAAAATCTTCCTGATTGCTCATTCTTTCCCCTTGAATTTGACCCCCATCCACCCCAAACACTCAGAAAGAAAGACACTGTGTGACAAATGAACTTGATCTACAATATGTGGTTCAAGTTTTTTTTTCATTTTGAATCCTGCCCAACCAAACTTCAATATTACGTTTAAAAAAAAGTCCAATAAGAAAAGTAGCTACGTATATCTCAATCTAAAACATCACGATGTATCAGGGCATTCATAACCGTACATCAATAACTCCTCTACTCCTCAATTACAAATTTCTCGACTCCTGGCGCAGAATCCCCTACCACCAATTCACTTGAAAATCCTCTTCACTGCCCTAGTTTTACTTAAAAAAATTGGGCCCTTCCACATCAAACTTTCAGAAAGAAAGAAACCAATTCATTAGTGGACTTGAATTCAAACTCAGGGTTTCAAGTTTTTTTTTGTTTTGAATCCTGTCCATATCATGACAAATCCAAAACTCAATATTTGAGAAAAAAGACCAAAGATGAAAAAGTACGTATCTCCCAATACAAAAAATTACTTTTCATCAAAACACATACATAGACCTCATACCAACATCTCCTCTCCTACACTATCAGAAATTCTTCGACTCCTGGCGCAGAACCCGCCTACCACCAAATCCCTAAAAACCTTTCCTACCGCTCATTCACCCCCTCTTAATCCAGTATCACAGAATTTTCTGACTCCTGGCGCAGAACCCGCCTACCTTTGAATTTCCAAAAACCTTCCCTACAGTTCAATTCCCTTTTCCCCCACTATCGCAAATTCTTCTACTCCTGGCGCAGAACCCGCCTACCACCAAATTCTCCCTGAAGCTTCTCTACCGCTCAATTCACCTTCTCTCCACCACTATCACAGAATTTTTGACTCCTGGCGCAGAACCCGCCTACCTTCAAATTCTCCAAAACTTTCCCTACCACTCAATTCACCTGCTCTCCTCCACTTTCACCGAATTTTTGACTCCTGGCGCAGAACCCACCTGCCACCAAAGCCCTCAAAACGTTCCCTACCGCTCAATTCACCTCCTCCCCTCCACTAACACAGAATTTTCGACTCCTGGCGCAGAACCCGCCTACCACCAAATTCCCCCAAACCCTTCCCAACCGCTCAATCCTCACTCTAGAATCCTTCACCCACTCCAAACCCTCAAAAAGAAACAACCCAACCAACAGAAAGGCCGAATCATTAAATTATTCATCTCGAAAACGATTCATACGTCGCGTCAAGCCGAAAAAAGGAAACCCCAACCCTTATCCGGCCGGCTCATCCAAAACACACCAAAAAGCTTGAAAAATTCACGCCCAAGAAGGACACCGGGATGAAAATTTAATTCAATTTTCCAGCGGCGATACCGCGACTCGTGGAAAGGAGGAAAAAACCTAAATAATTTGAAAAACTACCTTGGTCGCGATAGGTAGCTGTAGGCTGTCTAAATGGATTTTTTATTTTTGCCAAAACCTTTCGATAATAAATCGTCGCAATTATTCGGCGATTTATCACGGCCTTTTTGTCGAGCTTATCGTGTCAATAAATTTATATACGCAGGTATACCAGGCGGCGTACAGTTTGGTATTTTTTTCCTTCTCTTCGTCCTCTCTCCTCACTCACTCTGTCGCCCACATCGAACGCGTTTAATTTTCACTTTATACGCGTTTACCGGGATGTTAATAAAATTGCCTATATGAACGAGGCTACGGCAGCGTGTCGATGTCGTTATGCAAAAGCCATCCAGACGAAGGTGTATCGCGATATTAGTACTCCGGATGTGAAATACGCGTACTTGGTAAAAATCCAACGTCAAAGAGTAAACGGCGAAGCGAATTTTTCGACGTTTTGTAAAGATTAATCATAAATCAAAGTTCGAATTTAACGAAAAGATTTTCAATTACGTTGAAAACTGGTGTATCCGAAAGAGCGGCGGCCGAAAGGGAGGGGACGAAGACGGCGACGACGGTATCACATAAATGTTAATGCCGAGCTCGTTTAATCTTTCTCTTAAATGTATACCTTTCGTGATGATTGGTTTTGCGGAAAATTTCAGCGGTAATTCAATTTGTTGATTATCTAAGAGTTGACAGGCAAGATAAATCAAGCGAGTTATCTAGGTTCTACTTGATACCGCAATTAATTGCGTGTAAAATTGTACAAACCTTAAAGGTAAATTTTCCCATTCGATATATCATTTAGCCGCTTACCCGATCAAAGGATAATGTTGAAAACCCGAGCCGGGCTCCTCGGCGAACATTATTTTTCCCATTTTCCATCTCATCGTCCTATTTCGTATCCTCGTTGAAAATCTGCGCAAAAAAAATCAAAGTTAATTTCGTCTTATTCGAATGAGAGAGGAAAAAAAACTTCTCGAAAGAAAATCTCAAACTTTCCGGTATCGAACCGAATACAAAAAACTTTTAAACACGGTTTAACTGCTAAACGAAAAAAAAACCGAATTACCAATCAGATTGGCTTGTGTTTTTTTTTGAATGTATAAGAAAAAAACCCCTTCTCGATACGTTTTACTTCGTGCTTTGAACGCAATTTCCGAGTAATTTATCCTGAAAGAGATATTAACCGAGCTGCAAATCGATATTAGCCTGCAAGAATTACATTTTAATGTGCTAAAAACATCCACTCCGGTTGAATCCAATCGACCAATAAAATCGGCGACGAGATACACGTGTTCGATGGTAAAATTTTGTCGATATCTTTGTACCAGCTACGTGCACGATGCTTTCATCCAGCTTCATTTTCACGTTTAATTTCAAAGCTCCGAATACATACCGAATGTACTTTGTACGTATACTAAATAAAACCAACAACGACCGAGGAAAAAAATACAAAACACAGCTTTTGGGAAAAGGTTCACGTACAAGTCACGTACTTGAATGTTGGGCATTAATTTCCAACATTAAAATATCTACATGCCGAGGTAAAAACATTTCCAGCAGTTTTTTTTAATTAGTGTAATATCGTATATCTTACATTTAAATTAAAACCCGTACTAAAAGTCCGCGTTGAAAATGAGAAAAAAAAAAGAAAAAAGTTTGTATTTTCGCAGGTACACTTAGATTTATACTTCATGTCCGTTTTGTAGTATGCGTTGAATTTTCGAGGGATAAGGAGGTACGAGAGGAGTCGAGTGATACAACGAGAATATCTGGACGAAAAATCTGTTTGCGTTTTTTTTTCGGCGTCTTTTCCAAAACGTAATAAGGATATTTTTTCACGTAAACGCAGAGTAATGAAATTTGAACGAGGGACATAGCTGAGATGACGGTGTAGCCGAAATTACTCAGAAAATGTCCAAAATCGCTCCTATTGTTTGTCAAATACGACCTGGCACATTTGCCTCAGCGCGCCGGTTTGAATAGGCGAAATGTGCTACGTATAATTCAGGGATTCCAAGAATGTTGGCCAAGAAAAATAACAAGATGTGAAGCAGGATGGTAATCTATTTTTGTATTTTTCTTTAGCTAAAAGAGATTGTGTGGTTTAACAACTTTTTAAGGGTCAATTCGGGGAAATTACGATGCAATGAGAATTTTTCAAGGTGATATCCGAGTTCTGTTTGGTTGTTACGTTTCACCATAATTTTTTTTTCAATTTTTTAGAACGTGGATATATTTTTGAGTGAGAAAGTAGGATAGAAGGTAAAAAAAAACACGAGAAATTGTAATCATTTTAGATACTTATCACGATATTTTGGTGCGTGTCAACGAAATGGAGGATTTTAGGGTGTCCATAACATTTCAGAAATGATTTTCCCCAATTTTTCCAGGGTTTCCGGATTATTTTTTTCTAGACCTTTTACACGCGATATTTTGGGAAACTTTTATCATCATTTTTTGTTTAGGGGGGGGGGTGTTCGAATTATCTTTAGGATTATGGTCAACGGCACCCGTACGTTGTTCCCAAGAAATATGACGTTACAATTCAATTTTCAAGATGATTTGCAGAATTACAAAAAAAAAAGTATAAAAATTTCTATTTCAGCAAGTGTAGGTAATGGTTTGAGCGAAAAATGATTAAAAAAACACGGTTTTTAGAAAGATTTTTTTTTTTAAATAAAGATTCATTAGGAATTGAAAATTGTAAACTTCTTAAAAATCGTTCGCCAACATTTAGGTAGCAAGATTCAAAGAATTTTTATGAGATTTTTTGGTAAAACTGTACGAATAAGAGGAATAAAGGATTTACTGCCCAAGTGAAGCAAATATGATTTTTTTTATTATGAAAACATCTTTTGAAAAAAATGACTCAATTTTTTTCGAATCTTTATTCTAATTTAAACATGCAGGGTTATTTTATATTTTTACTTGATTTTTGAAAAACTAAATTTGTCCAGCCTGATGAAAACATGGACGAAATTTTTTCAGAGAAACGTGTTTGACCCCGAAAAGAGATATTTTTAAAAACAATTTACAAGTTATTTTCGGCTTCGAGAAATAGTAGGAAAATCGAAAAATTACGAATTTTGCATCAAAAGTATAACTTTGAAAGGAAGGGGGCGAGGTGAAAAATTTTTTCATCAAAAATCCGGAATTGAGTTTCTTTTTTTTACAAAAAATAAAATTTGATATTTTTTACGTAAAAATCCATTTTCTTAAGATTGAAATTTACTTCGTTACGATCAAGATTTTCCCAAAAGTTCAGGAAGACTTCGGCAAGTAAATCGAATGTTGTCGATTTAGATGTTTATACAGAAGAACGGCGACAAACAAAAAATTCTCAACCAAAATTTTTTTGATCAGCATCATTTTTTAAATGCACTAAAATCGAAAATATTGGGTATACTTTCGAACGACTATTATGACCGAGTAGTGGGGGGGGGGGATATTTTTGAGAAATTCGTAATTTAATGGACGAAAACATGCATTCAAGTATCAATTTGATAATGATCGCCAAATAAAATTGAGGAATGGTACGAGCAGAATTTTGCCTGCGCAAAGCGAGGGCAAAAAAACTATGATGAAAAGGACAGAAAAACACTTCACAGATGATTCATCTTTTTCCCGGATTCCTAAAAAATTCCAGACAAAATTTCTAAATTCCCTGTTCTTTCCAGGTTTCCAAAAAATTGACAACCTGGATTTTCTGACCACAGAAGGTGATAATTTTCGTATTTTTTCACCTAAGTGTTGGACCAAAAAGTGTTCCAAAATTTAACCATATCTTTCATTTGAGTTTAGGTATCTAATAATGAAATCTCATAAGAAAAAATATCAGATAATTGAAAAAAAAATCAATTATGATTATCATTACTCTGATTTTTGATCAGGTTCTTTTTTTTCCGTAGTGTGACGAAATTTCAAAATACTTATGTACTGAAAAGTGAACCGTAAAAAATAACAAAATCAACAAAATGTCAAAATATCACAAAATTTGTTGAAATATCACATGATAGGTATTATATTTTTTTTTCACAAATTATCTACAATAGATGACTTTTTCCCAAAATGTCAGATATTTGAGTACTTTTTTTTAGTTTACAAAATCGAAAAGCAATCTCAATGACTGAAAAATTGCACATTTTCATAACTTTTCAACACTTCGTACTTTTTTGAAATATAATTTCAACTTCGCTAATTGTGATGGAACAGTTGAAATATTTATACTTCAGCTTAATTATAAAGATCAAAAATTTTAATTAATAAGAAAAAGTCGTTTTGAAGTCAGAAAACAAAATTTTGTATATTTTTCCTTTTTTTGTTTGATTTTTTTCTCTCTACTTTTTCGATTTCCAAAAAATTTAAATTGATGGCCACCTAAAAGAACTGAAGAAGTAAAATCCCATTACCTTCGAAATTACAGCACGAAAAATGCAATCACGTAAAATAAATAGCCTACTTCTCCTTCAAAGGAGTTATTTCAATTTTAGTTCCCTCAAACGAATCATATACTCAATGCAGCCAGCCCACGTTACAATTTGTAACATAGCGGATTTATGACGTGAAACAGATAAAATCGAGGGGATTGCGAAGCTTTAAAAAACAATAAAAAAATCAAACGGTCATAATTCAAGTGCCTTCAATTTTATAGAGCAGCAATTACTACGACAATACGTGAAATAACTCGCCTATTTATGTCTTTAAAAGAACTAGGTCATGTCTGAATCATGCTGTATGAATACAAAATTGCAAAAACTTCCATATTGGTGTTTTAGAGGCTGTAAATCAAAAATATAACCGAATAATTCTACCCTCCGATTTTTTCCTCGCCTTTTTGACCCATTATAAGCTTCATCACAGGCCATGAAAACATTGAACTTTATTCCAGTTGGGAGGGGGGGAGTGAGGAAAAAACAATGTTTCTAATTCAACTTGACCTTATTTTTTCATTTCGACGAAATTATCTCGATATTTACAAACAAAATGCGAAAATTGTTTATTTTTTAATTTGATACAAAAATTGAAGAAATTGGGCTTCATCTGTATCACCTCAAGAATACAAAATCCAATTATTTATCACACAGAATCTCTATCCAATTTCCCCTTATTTTCTCTTCCTGATGAAACCTCAACTAGAAAATTTTCTTTACCGGAAAATTCGTCCAAAAAAGGAAAACACCATTATTTGAAACGAATAAAAACGAGAAAAAAAATTGATTTTCGAAATTCGCAATTCATTCTGCAATAAGGTTTCCTTTGTACAACACTAATGCATTTAGTAAGCTCTCCCTGTCGCCCTTCGTCACGTCATTACTTAATGACGTCCATTTTCACGTGGTTTATTGTGGAAAAGTCATATAGCGAAGTGCATTTCGCCGGCGCAATTTCTAAACCATTTTAAAATGTTGGTTTTTCTCCTGGAAATGAACTTTTCGCCCCGCTTTTCCATCTCACACGTCGATTATTTTTCAAATGCAATGAACGAACTTAATCCTCGATAAAATGACGTAGCGCAGACGAGAAAACTACTCGGGCAGCCTTTGACAAAGAAACAATTTTTATCTGCTTTTCAGCGCGTTCGCACACATTCGAACATATGAAAACTACGATTCGTGTCGGATACGTAGTCGGTTGCAGGAAAAACGCGTACGCTCTCGTACGTAATTTTCTTCAATTTATTCGACTTGTTCGGTTATTGAACTTTAATTTAATATTTTTCAAACTGCCAAGTACCTATAGATATGAAATGGTAATTTATCGTGTATCGGAGCGAATTTCCCGAATAATTTCAACGTTCGCGTATATAACCTACATATATTCCGTAATTGGAATTTCAAACGTATACGCGTTCACGAGGGCGAAAAAAATCTCTTCTTTTATTACTATTTGAACAATTTCGCAAACTTTGCGCGCACACAGCTTCCACGTACATAAATATCGTCGGAATCTTTCGTTTTTGTATTTCTGAACCGTCGAAATCATGTATTCGACAACGGTAACGAAGAATTTTTAAATTTTGTTTATAAAATATACGTACGAGGCTTCGCATTTCTATGCTAAAACAAGCACGAAGGTAATTTATTAGGGAATGATGAGCGATGACGAGGGAGAAGGGAGAGAGAAAATTCTTACGTATGCTGGAAGGCTGTTTCAGACGAATTTTCTAAATGTCGGTTGTAAAATTTTCAAGAAGGATGTGTTTAGGATTAAACGAGGTAAAGGGATATAAATTACACTTAACGAGGTATGCTATAAAAGACTGGAAATGTCTGGAAAAAACCTAAGAACCACAAAAGGATATGTTTGAGGTATCATTAACAAAGGTCTATCTATAGAAAGTTTAGGTAAAGCATAATTTAAAAATTGTAGCTTTTAAGAGAAACGAACGAAAAATAGGATAGTCTCAAATTTTGTCTTTGGTGATATTAAAATGTTCGAAAAGGAAAGAGAAGGCTATTTTTGTACCCACTAAAATCGAATTTTGACATTTACAGCCTAAAATAGATGTAAGTAAATAGGTTTTCTCAATAACAGAAATGGTATTCAGCTCTCCCTCGAAAATTTATGGGAAGGAGTGGACTGCCAGGTCAATGAAGTTGCTAATTGAAAATTTTTAGAATCACTCTGAAAAATTGAAAATTTTTGGAACCAATGTAAAAAAATTGAAAAATTTTTGAACCACTGCAAAAAATTTAAAATTTTTGAAACCACTAAAAATTGTTGGAACCACTGTAAAAAAATTCAAATTTTTGGAACTACTGTAAAAAATTAAAAAATTTTTAAACCACTAAAAATTGTTGGAACCATTGTAAAAAAATTGTTGGAATCACTGTAAAAAAAAATCAATTTTTTGGAACTACTGTAAAAATTGAAAATTTTTGGAACCACTGTAAAAAATTTTGGAATCACTGTAAAAAATTCAAATTTTTGGAACCACTAAAAATTGTTGGAACCACTGTAAAAAAATTTTTGGAATCACTGTAAAAAAAAAATCAAATTTTTGGAACTACTGTAAAAATTGAAATTTTTTGAAACCACTGTAAAAAATTGAAAATTTTTGGAACCACTGTAAAAAAAATTAAAAATTTTGGAACCACTAAAAATTGTTGGAACCACTGTAAAAAAAATTTGGAATCACTGTAAAAAAATTTCAAATTTTTGAAACTACTGTAAAAATTGAAAAATTTTAGAACCACTGTAAAAAAAAATTAAAAATTTTTGGAACCACTGTAAAAAATGAAAAATTTTGAAACCGCTCTAAAAATTGAAACTCTTTGGAACCACCGTGGAAAAACGAAAAATGTTAACAGTTTTGAAATAATTTTACTAATAAAAACAAAAACAAAAACAGATTTTACAAATAAAGAAATTTCAATAGGTCTATTTTTAAAGAACATTAGATGAAGCATAAAATTAAAAATTTGTAGGAACATCTTAAAAATATACATATGTATAATAGAATGGAGGGAGCAATTTTTCGCGCATCGAAATTTTAAAAAAGAGAGAAAATTTTTTTGAGGATCAGATTGTGACGATACTACACTCATTGATTTTTGAATATTGTGACTACTTTTTACGAGATTTCTGAATAAACCTCCCCGGGCTAAAAAAATATTTAAATTCAATTTTGAAAATTTTTGAACCCACTAAGCGCTCTCTCATCTCAAAAATTTGAAAATTTAAATTTATTACAAAAAAAATTCAAATAAAAAAGAAAAATTATTTCAATGCCAAGTTATAAAGTTTTCAAGAATGAAATAAAATTTACGTACAGAAATTGCGAATAAATGAACAAAAACGAAATTCAGAATTGATCAACCTAAAATCAACGAGTTCGTCAACCAGCATCGAAACATTTTGGAACTACAAGATCTCTTGAAAATGATTATTTCTTAGAGATACAAAGGAAAAAAATCGGAACTAGTGAGAATTCTTCTCGTCTTCATTCATCATTAAGACAAAGAGACACAACCCAGCCGTTTGTTCATTTTTTCTGGACTCTCATATATTCCAAAGGTAAGGAAAACAATTCGTTTCTGATAATCGTCTTCCAATTCTCGATTGGTGAATCGAAGCCGATAGTTACCACCTTCATCTGTTCCATTTAAGCTGAAATAGCCACTGTCGTATAGAAGGCACAACAATGAAGATGAATCATTTGATTTAATTTCTATTTGGCCCGAAAGTATAGATGGACTCACTAATAAAGGGTCATTGGTCTCATTACTTCGGGTATCAGAGAACGTACTCAACCTAGGGCTGGTATGGTATACCATTAAGTAAGCAACTGTGAAATTCATAAACTGTCCCATTTTTCGCGTCAAATAACTGCCAGATCCGCCAGTCTCAGTCCAATAATTTGTGACATTGCCTGACCTCAAATAGCTAATCACCGAGCAAGGATTGTATACTCGTTGAGGGCCTGGTGTGAATTGGAAGCCGTCGTACCATTCTTTCATTTCTTCCAACACAACAGTAGTGTTCACTTCGCGAATTCTAGCGATATTTTCGATCGACTCCTTGAAATTTGTTGTGAGTTCTTCTTCAGTAAATCCGACAATGGCCGCAAATGAAGTATTAAATGAAATATCTCGCACGGCGTTGAAACCAGAAGAAAAATTTGCCAAAGGAAGTTTGGTTATGCCGGTAATAAAACAGAAAATGATGTTCTCGTATTCACTTTTCAAAGCATGAAAAAAATCCTGTAAGATGGCTAAATTTTCACTGGCCAGAGATTGATTTGGATAAACTGATGTTACTGGGCAGTCGTACTCGTCGATTAAAATGACCACGTCACTTTTGGATTGTTGCTTTAGTTTCTGAATTAAGTTTTTCAAGGTTTGATTGACATTATTGGTGACTGGGAGATGAAATCCATTCGACACTGCTTCATCCTGTAGAATTTCGATTAAAGAAGCTTCTAACTTATCTGCGGAGGTCGTTTGTAATTCCGAAAAATCCAATCTAATGATTGGATATTTTGGCCAAGAATCGGTATCATATTTTTTGGAAATATTCATATTTCTGAATAAGTGGGAGTCACCGGTGAAGTAGTGGAAGAGAGTATCAATAAAAAGAGTTTTGCCGAAACGTCGAGGACGTGATAAAAAAAAGTATCGGTCATCGCTTTGAACGAGTAAGTCTACAAACCAGGTCTTGTCAACGTAAATCCAATTTTTTTCAACAAATTTTTCCAACGATAAGCCTTGCATTGATGGAAGTTGTGCTGGCTGCTTACAATCACCACAAATCAAAGTAATACACACGAATAAAAATAGTTCACACGTAATACGACGAAAACAAAACATTTTAAAGAGATTTTCAACGAACGAAGTTTGAAATGACTGTTCCTTGATAGATGATTAATAAGAATACCACCAACTCCAAGGAAATGAAGTTGAATATCGATCACTGCACGCTATCGTTACATTAATTGGATTTTTTTTATAAAGATAATTTACACAAATAAATTCTTGATGAATAATACGACTGTTGATTAACTTGGCTCGAATCTTTAATTATTAAATTTTTCAATCTGTTTTGAGAATTTGATATGGAGAAGGAATAGGAAATCAGTTTAGAGATATTGATTTTCATTCTGTTATCACAAATTGATGCATGGTAAGTAATCATTGAAATTGCAGTAATACTGTACAGATTATAAACCAATTCTATTTAACTGTAGGATTAATAATTACTTTCAAGATCACATCGAAGATAACGTTTTCTTCTTATTTTCATCTTATTCTGGTATTAAAAAAGTTTTTAAACGATTTTATGATATTTCACTTGAGTGCGGGGATCTGGAGCAGATCGGAAAGTGAAAGGAGAAGGTTCTCTTAGGGCTTCATTTTTTCAGAGCTGGAGAGACATTTATTTAAGAAAATTCCGAAGGCATCAAACTGAAAGTTTGAAAAAAAAAAGGTAACTTTAGTAACCATTTTCCATGAAAATAGTAACCAAAAAGTAACCTCAGAATCGTTAATTTTCAAGAGTTTCAGTAGAATCCCGGGGAGGGAAGGTTGCAAATACCAAAAATTTTGTTTTTTTCTGCAAATTTTGGCGATTTTAGAAAATTTTTGAAGATTTGAAAGCTTTTGCACATTTGGAAGAATTAAGGTGAGCAAAAATACTGACTTATACTGACCTTTTGGAATGACTTTTGGCATGAAATTTCAAATTTCCCCCTCCCCCCCAAAAAATCAATATTTCAAGCAATGGCGAAAAGTTTTGGTAAAATTTTTTTAAAAAATGAATGAATTTTCTGTTAATTCTTTATGTTATTTCAAATCTGTGACTTCACTGATCTTTCAGTCGAAATTATTACATATTGAAAATCAGTGATATTCAACTGAAAGATTTGTGAAAAATCATAAATTTTTAAAACAAAGGGAATAAAATACTGCCCGAGCGAAGCGAGAGCGAAAATTTTTCAAAAAAATAAATATATACTTTTACACATTTTTTATAGTAAAAAATTCTGCCTCCTTCATGATTGAAAAAAATGAGAGCCCGGTACAAAAAAATTCTCCTCTGTACCTCTCTCTCAACTGGCCTGATTAAGCTCTGACTGAGCCCGAGCACAGCGAAGGCGAAAATTTTTGAAAAATGGACACTCGGAATCTGAAATTTTATTATTAGGTCAAACAAAATTGTGATTTTTTCGTGGTTTGCATTGACTTCTAAAAAAACGATATCTATTGACTCATTTCTTGATCTCCTTCCAAAAAAATCGTAACATTTTTGAAAATTCTAATCGAAAGTACGGCGTTCTTCAGATAAATATGAGAAAGGAAAGTTTTTCTCATTTGAAAATAATAATTGTTTAGGTTGGAAAAGAAGAAGTTTCATACAATCATTTTGAAAATAAAAACTGTGATTTAAAAAAAAAAAGTATTCAAAAGCTGAATATTTTCTTTTCTTTTTTTGAGGAAAAATTTTGAAAATAGTAACCAATAGTAACCTCAGAAAGGAAAAAGTAACTTTTAGTAACCAAATTCGAAAAAAGTAACAAAGTTACTTGAAAAGTAACCTGGTTTGATGCCTGTATATCAGATCAGTAGTAAGTGGGCGGCTTGGCAATACTTTTTTTTCCAAGTTTTTTTGGCGCGAAAGGTATTAGGTGATAGGTATGACGCAAGTTGGTAAAGTAGATAAGGTAAACACGGACTTTGAAAGTGATAAACTACCAAGTGAGAGATATGGACGGAAGTTGTTGAATTATCAATTTCAAAAAACTTTGTGGTAACCACACGCCAGAGATAATTGAGGTAAAATTCGAGGTGTTTCACCATATATGAAATCCTGCTAATTAGTTTTGTGGTAAATGTTGGTTGAAATTTTTCATAATTCTTACCCATTCGCGGGAAAAAATTGAAAATTTTTATAATTTTTTGGTATTCGTGGATAAATTTGTTTGCATTGGTCGCAGCCACACTCCAGAGATGATCGAGGTAATGTTTTATAAAATCCTGGTAATCAGGTTCGTGGCAAAAGTTTTCATATTTTTACCCAGGGATGTCTATCTAGCCAATTATCTCTGGCGTGTGGCAAGAACATAGTTTTTTTCCAATTTGATATTGTAAAAATTATCATCAACTATTTTTTTATTACCTTCGAAAACTACGTAAGAAAAAATGAAAATGTTAGTCGTTTATCACCTTCCAAGTCTAAGTTCACCTTATCTACTTTACCAACTTGCGTCATACCTATCACCTAATACCTTTCGCACCAAAAAACTTGGAAAAAAAAGTGTTGCCAAGCCGCCCACTTACTACTCAGATCCCTTCCTCCCCAGTTCCTTTCTCTAGAAGTATCCCCTTTGAATTTTCAAAACGAGCGCTAGTTATTTTTGTAATTCTTTTTCTGAATTTAGAACAAATTTCTCCAAAACCTCATTTTAAAATTGGTTCAGTAAAATTTTCTTAAAATGAAATAAATTTCGATATTTTTTCTATACCAAAAAATATTTTTCTAACAACAGGAATAACATGATATTCCTACGTACCTAATTATAAAATTAATCTAACACTAGGTGCAGAAAAAATTTTAAAATACTTAAGGACAATTTTTTGGTAAAAAATTTCAAGTTTTTATCAAACTAGGTACCTACTTAAAGTACATAATAAATATGCAAAGTGATAAGTTCACATGTACATCAATCAACGTAAAAAATTTCAAACTAGATAACTGATTTTCATAGAAATAGATACCTTATGGTTGGAAAACAACCATCGTGACCATAAGAATTGATAAAAGAAACGAGTTAATGAGTATTTTTTGCTTTTTCGTAAAATTGACGGACAGAAATCAGGTCAAATGTACTGGGTGGTCCAAGACGATTGGAGCAGATTTTCAAAGAAATTTTCATTCTGAATCAGTGAAAATTCACTGGTGAACAGTCGAAATTGCAGCACAGGAAGAATCAGCCAAATTCGCTAATTTTTCAAAGATTTTCACTGATTTTTCAGTTAAATTCAAAAATTATGCTAATTTTTCAGTGATTTTTCATTGATTTTTAAGTGATTTTTCTCACTAGAATTGCAGCACAGGAGAAAATCAGTGAAAAAATTTTCAGTGATTTTCTCCTGTGCTACAATTCTGACTGTTTTTCAGTGATATTCGGCAATTTTCACTGATTTATAAATGAGAAAGTAGGAAAAAATTCTAAAAAAATTATGTTCAGGTCGAAAATACGCTTAATTAATCAAGTATTTTGACTGATAAAAAAAAAACTCCAAAAAAAATCCATTTGATTTGGTTACTTCAGTTATCTATCCGCTGTGGGTAACTGAGCAGGTAAGTAAGCACCTAGCTACCTAATGCTTACATAAATTTATCATTTTGATAACGTCTCGTCAACGTAATTACAGTAAAATAATTATTATCAGCCAGAGTCGTTGCAAAACAAATACCTATCCACGCCAAGAATTCAAAATCCAACATTTGTTGAAAGAACGATATCAACATCAAGTACTCGAATGGTCGAGTAAATATTTTTAAAAACTTTCATTTATTATCTATTTCAGTCGACAGAAAAAATGTTGGAACAAGAAGTAATCGTGGCAGTTAAAGAAGGAAATGTACGAGGAATCTGCCAAACATCCAAGTACTCAAAGGCCAAATTTTATGCATTTTACGGAATACCTTACGGCCAACCTCCAGTTGATGAATTACGATTCAAGGTTATCTTTTGAATTTAGGTACGTACAATCATATTTTTCATTTAAATTTGAATTTTACACAGGACCCGGTCAAAATCAAACCATGGAACAAAACTTATGATGCCACAATCGAGAAACCGGGTTGTATACAATTTTCATTGAGAAAAAATAAAATCATAGGAATAGAGGATTGCTTGTATACAAATATTTACACATCAAAAGTACACATGAAGAATTTATGAGATATTAGATAAAATTGGCCAATTTTTTAATTTTTTTTTCATTCTGAATTTTTATTAGTTGGTCTGTAAAAGTGAATCATTGAAACCTGTCATTGTATCAATGCACCCTGGAGGTTGTTTTTTTGGCACACCAAATCCAGATCATTTTGGATCCCCTGAATTTATCATGCATCATAATGTAGTTTACGTTTGTATTGGTTACAGACTTCATATATTAGGTTAAATAAAGACTTAGCCATAGATAAAAAAAAAAAAAAAAAGATTTAAAATCCTTACATGGATACGCTGTTTCACAGGATTCTTGAATTTGAAACTGGAAGAATGTTCGGGGAATCAAGGAATCAAAGACATTATCATGGCCCTTCAATGGATTAAAGAAAACATAAGCTCTTTTGGAGGAGATCCAGAAAACGTAACTTTATTAGGAAGCAGCAGTGCTGCTGCACTTACCAACCTCTTGATGTTATCACCTGCAGCTAAAAGTGGGTTTGCACTTTTGTCAAAATAATTCCAATTATTTACTCATCATTTTATGCAAAGGTCTACATCACAAAGCAGTGATTATGGGTTTACACTTGACCAATCCTTATTGGCCTATCCAAGATACAAATGAGGACCATGCTTGTGCAATCGCAAAAGCTTTAGGATATCAAGAAGATCCAAATGATAATAAAAAACTATTATTATTCATCAAGAAACAAAAGCTTGAAGATCTGATCGAGGAACAGTTGAAATACCAACGAATATTACACATGGTGACTCAAAAAGCTTCAAAACAAATTATGATTTTTTGAAAATAATTTATAATTATGCAACGAGAAATTTTAATTTCAAGCAGAACATGGGAATGTTTTTACCATCCTTAGACAGAGGTATGGTGCTTCCAGAATCACCAAGAGTTCTTAATAAATCAGTATCAAAAATACCAATCATGGTGGGATTTTGCGAAAGGGAATCGATTTTAGGATTTACAAGTAATAAAAATATTGAATCAACAGAATTTTAAATTTGTATCTGAATCCATATGTATTGAACAGATCGTATGAGACCACATACTGAGAAAAATTTCAAGAGGTTATTTTGTCAAAATCAGTGGAGTTGGGGATATGGTCGAAGTGATGAAGAAATTGAAACCATTAATGAAAAAGTTGAATCATTTTATACAAATGGCCAACCTATTGAGAAAGCTTCTTTTTCACTAAAAGTAGATGTAAGGAACTGAAGAGTTATACGTAGATTCCTAGGTATGATTAATGAATTTTATGCAATTTTATTGATACTCCAATAGATCCAAACTGATATCTGGTTATCCTGCCTTTATGATACGTTAATCGATGTTGTAGCTGCCGAAGCGCCAGTTTTTATGTACAAATTTAAATTCGAAGGGGAGAATTTTTCATTGAAAACTGTCATGTCTAAACAAATGGACGAGGAATTGGATGGTTGGTTTAGACAATGCTCCTTAATTAAATCTGAAGAAATCATTTAAAGGACTATTAGATATTGACTTGTTTACTTGAATTGTTCTATTTTGAAGGTACATTTCACAACACAGATTTCAGTTATTGGAACTGCTTCCAAGAAATTAATGATAAGCCAACTCAACAAATGGTTGAGACTTTTACCAAACTTGTTGTTACATTTGCTACGACAGGGTAAGAGTTATTAAATAATTCATACTTATCGTAAAGATGAGAAACCATTGAAAAAAAAACACACCTTGGATTTTGACCAAATTCGAAGTCAGCTTTATGACCGCGAGGGGAGAGGAGAATAAAAATTTAACAAAAATTCAAATGAAAGAAAATTTTGTCGATTGATTTTTTATCAAAAGGCTCATTTTTGATGTCTATCAAAATTCAAAAATTGAAATTTTAGATCTTTCCTCAACCTTTTGAGAATTTATATTACTTTTTTTACCCCTCCCCCCTCCTCCTCGAAAATACACAAAAAATTATGTCTGTTGCAATTTTTTCGAAAACAATTTTCCATGCTCTTGTTTATTTTGGTCATTTTTGAAGGTGAAGGAAAAACGACTCCTAGCTCTCTTTCCTCCACACCCTAGAGGCTCAAATTTTTTTGGACAGTTTCCAATGACCCAACAACCTTAGCAAATTAAGTCAAAATCAATGCGGATATCACCACTCATTATATGTACTAAAATCTTCGTAACTAGGAATCCGAATTACACGAATTTACCCGTCAGCTGGGAACCTACGAAGCCAGACAAACCGTGTTATTTGAGTATAAATAATGAACTTGAAATGATCGATGGCAAATTAAACCACAAAAGGTCCGAATTTTGGGATGAAATTGTAAAACAATTCAATCATTGAAAAACTTCGTGTTTTTTTTTCTCAAGAATAGAATATTTTTGGGAAAACATTTTAAAAAAGAGACAAAATACATTAAACAAAATTTTCATTTCTTCCATCTCATTTTTTTTCTCATGTTTAACATTCAGGTAAAATATAAAATAAGAGAAAGAGAGATCTGTTGGAACAATGAGATTTTATTTTTCATTCTGGTATCACAAGTTGATATATTTCAAATGATGATTGAAATCACATTAATATCATAAACTAATCTCGTCGAAGATAACGTTCTTTTTTTATTTCACAACTTACGTGTGTATAGAAATCTCCTCGAACGATTTGTTATTTCACAGAGAAATTTGTATGTAATTTTGTAGGGTATGGAAATTTTTTCAATACACTTGAAAAAGCGGTACTTATTTTAACATAGAGCGAACATACGATCCCAAACAAAAAAATTTAGGTAAGTATCTACATCATGAAATATCTCATATCAAAAATTCAAGTGCTGAAGTGCATTTCTCGAATTTAGGCGAATTTTTGATTGTAGGGAGACAAACCTCAAAAAAACTACATTTAATGATAGAAGCGTGAATTTTAGGACCCAGAATGATTTCCAGTTTTAATAAGTTTATCAGAGGCCCAAAATTCATCAAACCAAAATTCAGGCTTCTTTCATTAAATGCAGTTTTCTGCCAAAATATATGATTTTTACCATTTTAGCAGATTTTTCAAATTTTGAGAGTTCCTTGTTAAAAGAAATTTCCAAATGAAAAAACCAATCTGAAATATTCGTGCTCAGCATGTCAAAAATCCCGATAAACATCCCTTTGGCGATAGTTTTGCTTGAAGTTTTAAAATTCATTTTTTCACTGATTTTTCATGGAGAAAAAAGTGAATTTCGAGACTTCAAGGAGAATTTTCCGGAATTCGAAACTTCAAGTTCAATTTCAAATTTTTTCGACTGATATTTTTCCAGGAAAAAATTAAATCGCCCATGTACTAAAAAAATATGAATTTGAATTAAAAGTTGCGAATTTTGGAAAATTCTGTCTGAAGTGATCAAAAAGATCACCCAATATTGATTATTCGCGATGACTGGTGCTGAAGTTGATATGAGCCATTTTATGAAAGTTTTACTAGCGTTGAGAAGAATTCCACAATTTTCTGATGGCCCTGAAACATCTCAGAATTGCTTCCAGCCTTCCAATTGATTTGGCAAATCAAAAATTAAGATTTTAATATTTTACAGGGCTATTATGGGGTAGTTTTGAAATTTCAAAATTTCACCAAAATTCCAGACATTCACTTCAGAATTTGAAATTCAAGATGATGAGTTTTTTTCATGATGAACCTTAATTCTCTAATTTTTACTGAGCTTTGGCTCTAGTTTGATAGGCAAATCTGCCAAATATGTACTTATACGTAATTCACCCTTACTTCAAGGAATCCAGAAAATATCTACGAATAACGTGAGAACTATTTCGATTTTTTGATTCGTCTGCAATAAAACCAACATTTTTCTCTCTTAAGAAAATCATCTGAATTGAATGGACTTTGAATTATCGAAAGAAAAAAACGCTTTTGACATCTTGTTCGTAATTTTCCATCAATTTCATTGAGGAAATAAGGCTGGGGTGGAGGAGAGAGGGTGAAACTTCCCAAAATGCCCTCAAAAGTTAAATTATGCTCGTCAGCATTTTCTCTGGCTACGTTATTGGAAAACCCGACGAGCGGCCATGAAAAATACGACAACCAAACACAATACGCAGAACATGATAAGTGAATAAAAATATTTTAATGAGAGATGATTGCAATTCAAAAAAAAAAGTTCTACATTATAAAAATTCAAGAAAATAGAAGGCTTAAAAAATAAACATTGGAGAAGATTTTGATGTGGATAACAAACTGCCATTATTGGAAAATGTGTCGACACGCCATCTTTTCATTTCAACACCATCGAAGATAAATCCCAAACAAATTATTTTTTTCTTAGGATCGTCCTTATATCTTTCGACATATTTGTCGCGGCATTCAGTCAACAGATGGTCTTCAATGTAATCATATTCAATTTCAAATATCAAAACCATCGTTTCACGGGTACAAATAAAATCAAATCTCCCCTTATAGGCCACTCCTTCGATTTCAGGTTTGAATTGGGCCATTTTCAACGTGTTATATAGAAATACATGATACCAATCGGAACGAAAATGATATGATTTGAAGAAATTAGGGTTTTTTGCCAAAGGGGTCTCAAGTTTATTAAAAAAATTACCCCATCGGCAGTTATCGAGGTCTTGGGCCATTTCATTATATAAATTGTTGGTTTCTGAATATTCATCAGTACCGAGGCCGATGTAGACGATTCGTTGGAGATAATCGTCTTCCAATTCTAGATTAGTGAATCGAAGAAGGTAGTCACCTGATTCGACTGTTCCATTCAGGCTTAAATAACCATTGTGGTATAAAAGGTACAACAGCGAATATGAAAAATTCGAGTAAATTTCTTCGTTGCCTGACAGCATACGTGGACTTGCTGTTATTAAAGGTTCACTTCCTTTGAGAACCTTATTCGACCTAGGACTGGTTTGGTGATCCAAGAAGTAGGAAATCGCGTCTTCCATCAATTCTTGCATTTTTTGTGTCAAATAACTGCCAGATCCGCCAGTCTTACTCCAGTATCTTGTGACATGACCGGACCTCAAATAACTAATCACCGAGGATGGATTGTAGACTCGTTGAGGGCCTGGTGTGAATTGGAAACCGTCGTACCATTCCTTCATTTCTTCCAACACGACAGTGGTGTTCACTTCGCGAATTCTAGCGATATTTTCGATCGGCACCTTGAAATTGGTTGCGAGTTCTTCTTCAGTAAATCCAACAATGGCCGCAAATGAAGTACTAAATGAAATATCTTGCACGGCGTTGAAACCGGAAAAAAAAATTTGCCAATGGAAGTTTGGTTATGCCCGTGATAAAACATAATTCGATATTTTCAGATTGACTTTTTAAAACGGAGAAAAAATTCCGCAGGACGTTTGAATTTTCCTTCGCCAGACTTTCATTGTGGTAATCTCGTGATACTGGGTAGTCATACTCGTCGATTAGAATGACGACTTTTTTTTGGTAAAATTTTTTATGTATCCGAATCGATTGTCTCAGGGCTATATTTACGTTATTGGTAACTGAGAGGTTGAGCCAATTCCCCATTGCAACAGAATGTATCATTTTGATTAAGCTGGATTCTAATTCGTTCGCAGAAGAAGTTTGTAATTGTGAAAAATCCAATCGAATGATTGGATATTTGGGCCAGGAATCGACATCATGTTTTTTGTAAATATACGTATTTTTGAATAAATGGGAGTGACCCATAAAATATTGGGAAATAGTATCAATAAAAAGACTTTTACCAAAATGTCGGGGACGCGTTAACAAAAAGTATTGATCATCGCTTTGAGCGAGTAAGTCTAAAAACCAGGTCTTGTCAACGTAAGTCCAATTCTTTTCAACGAATTCTTTTAGTGATGAGCTTTGCTGTGGTGGAAGTTCAACGGGCTGGTGGCAATCAACGCAAGTGAAAATAACGCATACGAATAAAAATATTACGCACATAATATCACAACTTGAACGAAACATTTTAAACGAAATTTCAACGGAAGAACTTTGAAATGAATGCTGCTTGGCGAATGAATAATAACAATTTTACTCGTAGCTGAAGTAATACCGAGGAGAAAATAGAATCAAATACAAATATACTTGCATTCCACCATCCTTACACTACTAAGTATGTTTATCGTGTAGATAACATAAGTAAGTAAAATCACGATGAATGATATGAATTGATTCAATTGACTCAAATATTTCTATTCTCATTAAATTTCTCAATCGTTCTGAGAATTTTGAAATCGCGAGGAAATCATTTTGTAGATTTTAATTTTCATTATTTTATCACGAGTTGATACATGGTAAGCAATGATTAAAATTAACGTACCTATTACTGGAAAGATTAGAAAAATTGAATTTAAATGTACGATCGATAAATAATTACTTTCAAGATCACATCGAAGATAAAAAATAACGTTTTCTTTTTCTCTGACTCATAAACGAGTTTACTGAAAGATATGCACGATTAATTCGACAGGAAATCGATTAGAAGGAGAAAAAATCCAAAATTAAGTAAGTCTATATTTGAATTCTACGCCCTCAAATTATTGACAATCGATATGCCACACGCCATTTAAATTTTTCACCAAACCATTATTTTACCCCCAAAATTGGGAGCTGGGGGTCAAATCCAAAAAATGAGCAAATATTTGAACTCAGTACCCTCAAATACCTAATAAACGACAGGTCACACGTTATTTTTCATTTTTCGTATTTTGACCCTCTCAGGGAGGCTTACAGGGGGAGGGGGTGTTCAGAGGAGTCGGATGAAAAAACCAAGTACATATTCGAAATCAGCGCCTTCGAATTAGTAGAAATCGATTTGCTGCTTCACCTTTTTCGAGTTTTTTGAATTTTTGTCAAAATTGTGGACCCCTGTACCCCCAGCAGTATGAAGATTCCATCTTGAAAATTTGTTGGCTGAAAAGAGGATAGAAAGGACCATTTACAGTAATTTTTCAGATTTTTAAATGGTAGATTTCGTCCATTGTGATCATCATAAAAGTTGATCTTTCACCATCAAAGTTCAACTTTGAGCTTTTCAAAATGTGATTATCGATTTCGGATTTTCTTATCAATTCTCTTTTGAACCCCGCAAACAGTTTTTCTCAAGGTACAACCTACTTCGAGATATGAGCCTTAAAATTGGGCAATTTTGGCTAAAAATCGTATAATTTCATAAAAATTTCGAGGTCTGTCCCCTTAAGGATCAGAAAAAAATCGTGGTTTTGTGAATGGACCACCAAGGAGAATTTGTAAAAAAAAATCAAGCCAATTTGTAAGACACGACTTCATGGAATAGTCTTTCAGTGAAATTATCTCACAAGGGAGGTTTCCCAACTCGAAGTAAAATTTTGAGCCCAGACAAAAAAAAATCGAAAGTATGTACCCAGTAAAAGCACCAAATATTCAAAATTCCAACTGCTAAAGTGCATTTCTCGAATTTTGGCGATTTTTGAAATTTCAAATTGCTTTATAGCCTAAAAAAACGTCAAAATTTGGATTGCCGTACATTTTCCCAAATTCACTTTCCCGAAAGACATTTCCCCGAAGGACAAAATCCTTAAAACTTTTTACTCGAATTCAATAAACCGAATGCTTTTAATCCGAACTGTTCCTCCGAATACTTGTATCCCGAATCAAAATTTAATCAAAAGTTAAAAATCGAAAGTTGAATGTCAGAAATCAAAAATTGAAAGTTCAAAATTGAAATCCGATAACCGAATGTCATTTTCATCTTGATCTACAAGTTTTCCAAAAAAAAAAAAAAAAGTCATCACTTCAGTTTGCTCCATGTTCCTGCTTTAACCAAATTTTTATGACTACCTAATCATGTAAAAATACAATTTTATAATTTTTTTTTTTGGGGGGGGGGGAGGAGGCACGTCTGAACCTAAGGATCGATAAATCCGAAAGTCATTATCGAACTTTTCAAAAGAAACACGAAATTTTTTACCTAGATATTTATTACTTGTATCAAGCTTGGCTGAAATAGATCGTGGATTATAACATAATTTTTCCAAAAAATAACACCTTGTAATAAAAAATTTTCCATAATTTTTCGGGCGTTTGTCTGTCTGGAAAAATAATTTGGGATATCAGATTCGGGATTTTCGGGAAAGTGGATTCGGGAAAATAAACTGAACAGATACCCAAAATTTGAACTAATGAACAAAAAAAAATTGATTTGACTTGCCAAATTGATTGGAAGCAGTTTCACGACGTTTCAGAGCCACCATAGAATTTTGGAATTTTTCAATTCTGAAGAAGATCTCATAAAAACCGTTTATATGAACTATAATCGCAAATTACCTGATTTTCAGCGGATTTTCGTCGATCTTTCTCAAGAATTTCGTTAATTTTTTAGTATTTTTTTTCTCTGTTTGATTTCACTGAAATTTTTTCTCACTAATTAATTACTGTGCTACAATTCTGACAATTTATGTACCAGTGAATTTCGGTCATTTTTACTGATTTATAAACGTGACAGTGGGTCAACAATCCGTCAAAATATATTTCCAAAGACGAAATCATTCAAAAATGTTTAATTGATGAATTTGTAGAATTTTTTAGAAATTTAGCGGAACATTTTTCAGAAAACTCTTCATAAAAAGAACGAAACATGAGGTTATTATCAAATCCTGGAAAAATAGGTCATTGAATTATTTAGAAATTTTACGTCAATTTCAAATTTTTCAATCAAGATTAAATTAATTGGAACGAATCTTGGTTCAGAATTGACAATGGATACAATTTGACCATGAATATTATTTTTTGCCAACACATTTAATCGAGAAAAATGAAAAAATTCCATTCAAAAGATCATATTTCAAAAAAAAATTCACCTCTGCGTCTACATTCGACATCTCAAACTCGGCTGATAAACTCGACATCACCCAATCACATCTCGAGACTTCTGTGAGATACCCGCAATTCATAAATTTTTAAACCACTCCTTCATCTTTACCGCAATCTATTTCGCATCGAGCTCTATGAACTCGACAATGCGGCACGAATCCGTTAACTAATCGATCGACACCACAGCACAAACAAGGCAAGAACCTTAAATCCCTTCGAGTATGCTAAATCAAGCCATTACGATTCTCAAAAGGGATACGATATCCGGTACCCCATGGTGAAAAAAGGAAAGTCGAGAAACTGCGAAATGACACAATATCGCCGGTAAATTTACTCCGACGTCATTTAAAATTCTCCTCTTTCGTCTTTGAAAAAATCCAAAATAAACACCAGATTTGTATTCAAATAAGTCTCTGTTTTGTTAGTAAAAATGGCAGCCAGCGTCTTTTGTCACGTGTGATGCTTGTTCGCCTCTCTATATACCCTTCCGGGTTTAAACTGTTTCAACATGTTTATCCCTTCGACGAGCTGGGTACGCGTTACTAAGACGTTAAACAATTTGCCTAATCAGTTTGCCGTAAATACGCATCAACGTTGATCCGTTTCCTAAACTCCTTAATGACTCCGCCGCGCTGTGCCTTCCGGTACGCTGAATAGCTTAACCGGAGTAAAAAATTCGAGCACCTATGAGAATTGATACCGAATAGTTGGTAGATTAAAAAATCCTCCTCGAAGGGATCCGATATTTTCGAGAAAATATCGAAGCTCGAGTTTTTCCATTCTGGACAAATGAATTGGAAAAAGTTAAATCTATTTCAACTTAAACGCAATTACTCGCCAACATATTATTTATGGAGCGAAATGGGGATAAAGTACCAATGGTTTTTCTCATTTTATGCTCGCAGAAGGCGGAAAGAAACCGCGATGGTTTTTTCTGCTATTTCTATCTTTGATGAATAATTACGCGGCTATGTTCAATCATTCGGCAGTTGGCAAACGGCAAACCTCTTTTTAATGGTCGCTAACCAAATGTACACACGATGATAAATCGAAAACTAATGTTTTATCCGGAACGATTTTTCTTCCGCGTTTTATTCCCTTCGATCGATTTTTATTCGCGATAAAAGGCCAATTCGGCGTGAATTTTTATTCCGAACGAGAAGTCGACGAGGGGGCTCGTTATTAACGCGGAATTCGACGTGTTGTCAAAGTGTTTTGCTGTGTGGTTTTTGGGAAACGTGTGTGTTGGAATTATACCTTTGCGAAAGGAGCGGAGGTGATGGGGATGTTACATAATGGGTGTATTTGAGCCGCAGGCGTTTTCGATAATTACTTCAAGTCGAGCAGTATACATCTAGAGCACGCGTTCGCCATAAAACCAAACACGATGTGGAGATTTGTTCTCTATCTGTATATCTACAAATAGGAAAGGTAGTATGAGAGAACGAAATTCAAGGTGGATTTAGTTGCCTTATAGACACAGTATCGTCAGATCTGAATTTTTCAAGATGTATCAAGGGGGAGTTGGCGTGGCTTGTTCCCCTCCAAAATTTTCAGAATTCAGTTAAATTCGTTATTTCTACTTGCGAGTTGGCAAAAAATCACCATTTGTACTCATTTTTTCCTCAAATTGGGAAAATTGAAACAAAAATTTACCTATTTTTATGTTTTTTCTTTTTTGAAAAAAATTGGCATTTTCTGCAGCGAAATTTACCTACCGTAAATGTATTTTATCAAGTTGGAACATTTAAAATTTTCACTAATATTTTCTCAAATTAGAAAATTTTGAACAAAAAGTTGAAAAATAAATGCTATGACCTGTAAAACGTTCTGTGACTAAATCTATATGGACGTGTTCCAGGCACGACGTACAAATAGATAATAGATATACTTCGAACAACTGAATCGTTCTTTTTTTCGATTCTTGATCATAAAATCATTAAATAAGATGAAATATGTTCAATTTTTGAAGAACTTCTCATTTTTTCTGCGATGGAATTTGAAAGCTCTCAAGAAAATTAAACTAATCAAAGTCGATAAATACTCAAAAAATTCTAAAATCGAAAAATTTTCTTTAAAAATTTGAAATTGATAAGAATTTTGATGAAAATTGTGAAAAGTTCATGCTTGAAAAGTTTGAAAGAAATTGAGAAAATTTCAGATTGGAAATGATTCTGGAATTGGAGGATTTTTTTTAAAATGTAGGTATTCGATGGTTGGAAAATGTTACCTAGTTGAGAAAGGTTTTGAAAAAATCATCAGAATTGTAAACAAAGATGCAAATATTTAATGAAAAAAATTTCAGAACTAAAGTTTTTTAGGTTTGGTGACGATTTGGAGAAATGAAAAAATTTTAAAAAAATTTTCGACGTCAAACAGAAATGTAAAAACTTTTTTGAATTTGAGAATTTTGATTGGTTTGATTTTCTTAAAAGTTTTCATATTCGACCGCTGAAAAATGAGTAAATCTTCAAAAATTAAAGATAATTCATCGAATATTGTAATTCTGTGATGAATGATTGGAAAAAAGAACGATTCAGTCGTTCGGAGTAGGTATATGAAGTTGTACTTTCGTGCCTAAAGCACCTTTGTATTAATTCAATAGCAGGTTGTTCATTTTCAATTTTTAGAATTTTTTTAAAAATTTGTTCAGAATTTTTTAAAATCTGAAATATCCCACAAATTCCTCGCAAAAATTTCTCAACTCAAAAGCATTTCCCTCAATTTCAAGGTTGAGGCAATTTGAAGAATTTTCAAGGAACTTCGAAAAAGTAAAAAATAACAAAGATTACAAATTTTTTAAGCCAAAGCTCTTAATTTTATGAATTTTTTCCTCAAAATTTTCGCAGTGTCCTATTTTTTTTTTTTAATTCTCGTCTAATTTTGGCCCAAAAACGGAAAAATTTCTCAAAAAATTTCTTAAATTCAAATTGCATTCATTGTGAATCCTAAATCTCGTAAAAATTTATAAAGATCTACCAAAAAAAAGTGTAAAAACAGACGCAATTTTTCAAATCCTCGAGGGACGGGCGTGGTAGGGGGATTGAAGCATGGTCAAAAAGTAAAAACTTGAAAAAAAAAGTGTTATCTGTCGCTTTTTGTGGAGCAAAAATTCAAATTCTGTGCAGTGCAAATCGAATTACACCAAAATTACAATTTTTAATTGCCTATCGGGCCTCGAACATCGATATCGCTCAAATTCACATGGAGAGTTATTTAGGTGTAAAAGTAATACCTCAAACAATCATTTTCAGCTCCCCTGGTTTCCCTCGAGAACTGAAATATCCTTCCCTAAGTTGAACATTTTGAAAATGAGTTTTTTATATTACCAAACCAGATCATTTTTTAAAATTTTGGCATTTTCTATGAACATTTTAAGATGGAGAATCCAACTAGCGTATCAACTTTTTTATTCAAGGTATTTGTCCCCCCCCCCCCTCCATTTGAGAGTATGTAGGTATACAGATCGTAATTTTTTCCAGAAAAAATAATCTTGTGACACAGGTTCATCTTACCCAGAGAGCAATGATGAAATGAGAAATAAGTTTGAAAAAAATGGCAAAGGAATAAGCAAAAAAAAGGATCGAAAAGGGAAAGAGGTCAACTCCAGAGCATTTAAAAAATCTCATTGATGTAGGCTTGTAAAAGTATAGTTGGAAAAATTGAAAATCCGAGACGGAATTTACACAGATTTTACTCCCCTGGCAAAAAGCCTACGAAACGTCACCGAAATCTTCAATATGTGAACTTTATACTGTAAAAATTTCCACCGACATGCGAATAATGTTGCGCAAAAAATAAAGTATATTTGGTAACCGCGAAGAGAGAAAACTTCGTGATTAAGTTTTCCTAACGTTTCGAGTTTTAAGCTCGATCAGAGTAACATTTCGACGAAAATGTCAAAATTACTAGTTTCTCAAATATCCGCTCGAATAATTTCGTAAAAAAAAGTAAAACTTTCAGTTGACTCGGATTCCCTTACCCATTCTCTCTCTAAAACCCACGTTACAAAAACACGAAACCAAGACACACGAACAAGGGGTTTCCGCACCCATCGAGAATATCAGGTAAAAAAATTTGAAAGGTTATATGAAAAAAAAAAATCGTATTATTTTGCGAATTTTCGTCACGTATTCGAAACAACTTTATTGAATTTATAAACAGCATTTTCGTGTGTTATTCCGAACCGTAATAAAAGCTTCTTCCTGTGAAAAGATAATTAAATTTATGAAATTCTCTCTGCCAAAAAAAAAAAGCTCAGCAAATAAATCGAATAAAAAATCATTTCGCCCGAAATATTTCCTTCGTTTTATCGTGTCGAATTCACAACTCATTCTTTCGACGCGAGTATCGTATATATCTGCGGATTTCCCTCCCCCCTTCTTCCGCAATGTCACACAAACGAATACAAAATGGCGCGAAAACCTGCGTAAAATTAGTTTATCTCATTTAAATGTAGAATAATTAATTTGCGCGACTGATTAAAGCCGCGAGTTCATAATAGTTGTGAGTTTTAACCACTATTAAGCCTGACTGGTTTCGACTTCTCTATTTAATTGAATAGTAATTGAATAACAAAGCGGATCAAGTGCTCGATTAAAATTTATTATGTATCAAATTGGCATATACAATATACAAATATATTGTTTCGTAGTTTATCTCGTCTCTGGAAGCCCTATCTGATATAGCTACTGCTATAGTTAGTGTTACCCACGCAGTGTAATCTCTGAAATACCCCTCCTTCGTACTCGCACTCTATTCTTCTCGACCATTTGCCCAACGATACTGAAAATTTTTACCCTCTGCGAAGCTTATTTTATATCCATTACTCTCCAATACCGTGATTTTAAAACGAAAGAAATCCATAGTTGGTGATTTTTCCTGGTGCAAAGTTCATTCGTTTACGATACTTTGGGTCTATGTTGTGCCAGTGCCAGTTGCAAGATGTGATCGACCTTTTTTAACGCGATTATCGGCGTATTATTTACGTTAGATTAATTTTTAATATGTTCGGATGCGCAGTATGGTGTTTTGAAGAAAGATTCGTGAAAAAAGTCTAATTCACGTCTAATATAATGGGAAATTTCAAGTGATTTTTAAATACGTAGGAGACGAACGTGGATGAATTACAGACAAAATAGAAGAAAAGGACAAAATTCTGTGTTGTTTTTTTTTCAAATATTGACTTTTTTTGAAAAGAGGTATCGTTTTTGAACATTCTTTGAAATTTGAATTTAAAAAATGAATCGATTCAAGTGAAGTGATAGCAAAAAATTATAGAAAATAGGAACCTTGAGTATCCCCAAAAAAAACTATGAACGAATTTTATGAATTTTTCTTCATGCAGAATTTTGGAAGAATTTCACGATAGTTTTATTTATACATTGTTATAGGTAAACTTGGCTGCACTTCGCCGTTACCTAGTTGTATGGCAACACTGTGTGTCCATAGTATGATGAAGCCGCGAGCCGGTACTTGGATCTACCGAGTACCGCGAATGCAGCAGTAGTAATCTGGTGATACTAGAGTACAATACTCAGAGTCTCAGGCTACGAGCATTGCTCGTACCCAAAGTTAAAGTGGTTATTTCGGTTAATGTGACATTTCTATCAATTTGCAGTGCATAATGATATATTTCTATTAATTATGTGCGTTCTTTTCGTGTAATTTGTGTGTCGTTAAATACAGTTTGTTATTTTAATGACTTTTCGTTTAATTCGTCATCCTTTCGAACGTAAAACATTGGTTAGGATTTCAACCCAGTAAAAGAGGAGGTCTGTAGCTACGGCCCCTAATCTTTTACATTGGCGCCCCGGCGTGTGGTGAGTTTTTGGGGACCTGATCACCCCCAGCTTAACCCATGGTAAGTGTTTTTACACTTTATTGCTTCAGCTAACGTGTCTCTTCTTTTTGGGAAAAATATCTCGTGATATTTTTTCCCCTTGCTCCGCTAACGTGTCTATTACAGAAATATCTTTTGATATTTCTTCCTTTTTCCTATTCTAATCCGAAATTTCGATTTCCATTAGAACCCCCCCCCCCCTGCTTTAGCCATAAGTTAACTAATTTTAAGATTTTAATTTTAGGCGCATCTTTCTTTACTTAAGAAAGACGAAATCGTACGGTGCAGCGCATCGGCTGATTTCGACCTTGGAATTCCATTCCAAGCATCCCTCGGACACCGTTCGAGACCACCAACGAGAACGCGGTTGAAACGAGCGCACTGCGCCCACCCACCCGCCCTCATCTCAGCGAAAGCGTGGCAACAGAGCACTGCACCTGCATTGCAACTTGCCGTTCAGCGAACGCATTCTTTTTCTACAGCGGAAATCCAGCGTACCTGGCCAGTACACTGTTGAAAGTACCATAGGGATCGAGCCGCGTATGCTCATCTGGCAACCGCGAAGCACCGTTATCTGCTCACTCGCCACGCATGCTAATAGTATAGTATATTCATTATCTTGATATTTATGTTCAGTCATAAATAATCACTGATTATTTATCACTGCGTTATACGTGTATAATTAATTTTATTTTTTCACAGCAAAAATAAATTATTCGACTAGAATAATTTTATCGTCAACTATTCTTGCAAAACTTTTGCAAATAATCCATATCAATTAAATTATTGAAGTTCAATAAATACATTTGTCCTAATACTATCCAAAATCCTGAAAATGTCCGATATTGATCTTGCTCCTGATGAAATTCGTGTTGTACCAGTCACTGACGATACAGCCGAAGCATCAATAAGCTCTCGCACCCGCAGAGCCACCTCAAATGCACTTTTGACCCCAGCAACTGTTATAATTAACAGAACTAAACCCAAAAAAGGAAATAGAACTCGAAAACGTAATTCTACTGGAACTGACAATAATCTAGATGAAACACTGGTGCCGACAGATCGTAATAACGATTTATTACCTGAACTTCAGGCAATAAATAACGATCCAAACATGGAAAATCAGATTCCTGAGCCACAGGAAAACGAGGTTCGATCTCACGAACCAAATAACGAATTCGAAAATCTCAATCCTGAAGATCAGGAATTTGAGAATCGACTTTTGAACTTAGATTTTCCGGAACCTCCGGCACAAATACAAAATAATTCACCAGAGGTGAATAACGAATCACGTAATCAACAACAATCGAATAAAACCCCTCTTTCTGACGATCAGCCACTGTCTGATCAAGAGAAAGAATCATCAAAAGTGACCATTGAGGACGGATCCTTGTCAGATACCGAAGGTGATAGTAGAATTCACCACAACGATGACCTTGAGTCAGATGAATCGGGAATCGAAGATCGAGTATCGACAGCATCCGATTCGGACAATAACGAGAACGATCCAGAAAATAATGGCGGACAAGGGGCACAGGCTCCGACTCCGGCGCCATTCGAATACAATGGATCACGTCCCGAATCGGTAATGAGTCAAGCACAAGGCTTTCGACCAGTACCTCAATTTTTTGCAAACCAACGTACGAATTCGTCACAATCGACGAATTCACAACCAACTCATCAAATAGTACCTGTTAGCGTACATGCGCAGGTATATCACAATACGTCGCTGATAACAAGGGGCACGCTTCCCCTATCTAAACCTCATATTCAATATCCTCTAGTTCCAACCGAGACCTCCGGTGGGGGCCAGATGGTAGGAAACTTGGCACCGCCGAGTAGAAAGCACATTGTGCACTTGCAACAATGGCTTGAAAAAGAGAAAGCGAAAAACGAGGTACGCTTTCACAACATTGAGGAGACCTTGGACGAACAAAAGAAGATAAATCGTGAACAATCCGAGACTTCTAAAAACGTCCAGCGTATCGTGAACGACCACCATGCGCAAATCAACAATAACAGCGACACGATTGTAAAACTCACTGAGTTTGTTAAACGTCATGCCCAAAAAACTGAGGAAGATTTCAGCAAACAAGCTGAAGAGATAAAAATCGTAAACGATGTCAATGTCGCACGTTTCGAAGCTATCGAAAAAGACATCGACATCAAAGATAAAAACATGCAGTTTCGCATGAACCTACAAGAGGAAACTAGCCACAGGCTAGTCGATAAGGTCGATGCAATCGAACAAGAAATTGAAACAAATTTGCATCAAAGAATATTTGAGCAGGTACGCGCTGTGACCGCTCAAAATAACCATACGAGAGGAAGAGGAGGCGATTCTCGCACAGGCAGACGCCGATCTCTAAAAATAGATACATCGTACGAATATTTCAAACAAAAAGGCATTCGTTTAACAGAAGAAACGAGACATAAACCCATGGACTTTATTAGAGCCTTCGAAGATCATATCGAAGAATTAGATATGACCGACCACCAAAAAATAAATTTATGTTTGACACTGATCAAACTCTCCCCAGAATGGGTGAAAGAAAGAGCCAAAGAACGTAACTGGGAACTTTTCCTAGCGAAGTTCAAGGTACAATTTTGGAGTGTCGGTGCGCAAGAGGCGTCACTTGCATATTTCCAAAAAACCGACTTCGAAGCAGAAGATATGCGCGACTTGTGCGATAAATTTCTGAACTGGTTCGATACGTTAGAGGATATGAGAAACTTTGATGAAGAACGAATAATACAAATGATGTATAATAAAATGCCTCAACCGATGAAAGACAAATTTCTACCCGCACATCGCGCAAACCTTGATGCATTTAAATCAAGGATGGTAGAATTAACGGCATACAATGAGGAAGTCAATGAAGACACCGTCTGTCACTTTCGAAACAAGAGATCGCAGGCAGCGAAACTTATAAAACAAGAAGCTGCACCTCGCACTTCAAACCAATATCCTCAATTTTCGCCGAAACAACAAACTCAAAACTATAACCAAAATCGGAACTATAACAACAATAATTCGACTAAGAATTATTCAAATCAGAATAAAACTCAAAACAATAACCAAAATCGTCCGAATCAAAATCGATCTCCGAATAACAACCCCCCGAAGCAGCCCGCTCCGGAAGGTTATAAAAACACGAAACGAACGGACGAACCGAACTCGATTCTAAAGAAAGTTCACTTCAACGACGATAGATCGCGCACACCGCCGATCAACAACATCGAAACAGAAACCGTACAAGACGAGTACGAAAATACCAACGAAAGCAGTGAGAACTGCAATGATGAACTTCATCAAACTGTCACGATTGAAGATGCGTCGGAAAACGAGGAGTACTAGAGTCGAGTGGGCCACACTCTAGTGGAAATATCGAGCCCGAATATTTTGAAAAATACTTTTCCGAATATGAGTTTATCGGTGACGGCATTCCACATTTTCTAAAACGCGACGCGGTAGGCAACAAACCGCTACCATCGTATCTACGTCATCAAATTTCATTCGGCGACCTGCTCGAAGAAATTAAATACGTAGAATTTGACAAAAAGAAAGCGGTCGTAGGTTTAGGCACTCTAGAGCTAAACTACTCTAGAAAACCCTTTGAAACGCTGGACAAAGAACTGCGAGCAGTAGTTAATTGTCTATGCGAAAAAGGTTTCGAGGAAATAATTATTTGTTTCCCAGTGATAAAACCTAGACTCGAAAACGAAAAAGCCGTACGTAAATATCGATACGTACAATTTAGGCGTATGTTTTCTCGTCTCACTCAAGATGATCGTATATCGATATGGCACCAACCTGCGCACTGTTACGCAGAAATGGTATGGGAAAATAACTACCTGGGTAGACGCATCGCGCGCCCAGCACACGACTCAAATGACAATATGGTCATGCGAATGGACAAGTTCCATTATTCCGATACCACAAAAAAATATTTCCTGTCTAATCGCACCTGCGAAGAAGCTGCAAATGCGCTTCTACGTGAAAAACAAATACAGGAATCGAGACCGAGAAAACGCACTGCGTCTGGTAGGCTGAAAATCAGGAATGACGATCCAGATTTTTATAAACCTGACCCGAACGGAGCCCTTAAAAAGGAACGAAAAGAAAAACATGAAAAATATTATGAAACTTTCACTCTTCGTCCTGAAAAACCAATGGCTCCACCCGGAATGTCAACTGCGAATTTCCCTTCTTTCACTGCAAAGAATGAAGGATTTGATAAATCCCAGGAAATTCCAGAAAACGATTCACGACGTCGTCAAGTTCATAATTCTGATTCAGAATCAAGCTCCTCCTCCTCAAGCGACGAAGCTTCGGAGGAAGAATTACCTGAGCCAGCACCCTTATCTAAAGGGCGCAGTGGAATCAAGCCGATTGAACCGGAAGACGTCGCGAAATTGAACGTCAAATTTCCACGTCGCCGCACGAAGCGAGCGAAAACGGAAATACCGATTACGACTAATAAAAATCAGACGGACACGTCTGATGGATTCGTCACAGCGTGCGAATCTGTACCCTTGGACTATGACGTCAAAATGATTGATCCAGTCGAAAACGCGAAAATCTCCGTTAAAGACTTGGATCCAATCATTTTACAACAAATTGTCACCGAGACGTCGGAAGATCCAACGTGCGTCATAGAAATGGAATTTGGCGACAAAATGATGCATTCGGTGCAAATGGACACAGGGGCACTGCCCAATGTCATTTCGCACTCGCTGGTTGAAGAAATCACCATAAAACACCCGCATCATATTATGTACGTGCCACTGGCGCGTCCAATAAAAATGAAATTAGCGGACGGCAAACTTGTTGATTCGATGTCGAATATCGTCTTGATAGCCATGCACTTCATGGATATTCCGATGATTATGCCGTTTTACGTACTCGAAACAACGGCGAGAATCGTAATCGTAGGTCGATTATCGATGAAAATTCTCGGTATCGAATTAAATCAACAAGATGGTTATGCATGGTGCAAACCAAAAGGCCGCGTACAAAAGGCAAAAATACCCTTTTTGCCTAGTCATGCATTCCAAGGGGCAGATTTATACCATATGGATATTCTAAAAATAGGTGTTCCTAAACAATACGAACACGAGTCTATCCACGTGACGAAAGAGCGCACAAAGAAGCTCGACTGGTTGCCGCTAGACCCTGAAGATCGGGATTATGGTCCTCAACAATTTCGAGAGAAATTGAGAAAAGACCTTAACGAGGCGGTCAAAGGCGGATGGATCACTCAGCGAGAAGCTGATGATGCATACGACGAATTAGTAACATTCGAAGATTGCTTCAGTAGATATCCTGGTGCGTACACAGGAAATCGAAAGCCAGTGGATTTCAAATTTAATACTGAGCAAGAGAAATGGGGCACTTGGAGAGGTGAGAAGTACCGCCCCTCCAAGAAGCTCAAATTACTAATTCGTAAAACGATTAAGACGATGCTCGCACTCAAGATTATTCGACCATCGAAATCGACGTACATAAATACTCTTGCACCCGTCGTTAAGAAAAACGGCGAATTGAGACTGTGTCTCAATGCCGATGAACTCAATAAATTACTTGAACGCGTGCTTACGGAACCAAGATGTATTGAAACCATTATCAATGAAGCTCAAGGAGAATGGTTCAGTACTCTTGATTTCGTAGCCGGTTTTTGGCAACTTTTGCTATCAGCCCGCTCACGTCAATTTACTGCATTCCAAGTTGACGGGCAAGTGTACGAATTTAATAGAATGCCCTACGGTTTGAAAATTGCATCGGCTGAATTCATCGAGATGATGAATGAAGTAATTCCGATCGGAACCGAAGGCGTTCAAACATTCGTCGATGATATCTTGATAGCAGCGAAAACATTCCAAGAAATGAAAGATCGCTTGAAAATGGTACTAACACTGTTACGTACACACGGATTGAAGCTCAATCCGACAAAAACAGATTTATTCAAGCGAGAAACCAAACACTTAGGTTTCAAACTTGCCAAGGACACTATTGGCAAGCAGAGCGAGAAAATTCAAAAATTCACTGAATTTAAGAAAAAGCATACGAATGCAAAGGGCGAATTTTCACTCACGAAAGTGAAACACGTCCAAACGTTGGTAGGTTTAACTGGTCTGTATCAGCGATTCATTCCAAACTACCAACAAATTCTCGCTCCTATTCACCGACTAGTGACTCCGAACAAAGAAAATTGCGTCTGGGGTCCAGAACAAGCGGAAGCTTTCAAACAACTCGAGGCCGAGTATGTGAAAGATTTTAAATTACGACCGCTAAATCCAGAATTGGATTTATATCTGGAAACTCACACGAGTGATGACGCAATGAACTCTGTTCTATACCAGATAGTAGAGGGGCAAGAATGTGTTGTGATGTTTTCCAGCTATTCTTTTCGCCCTCATCAGAAAAAATACACGATCTTAGACCGTGAAATGCAAAACTTGGTGACGACTATTCACAAGATGCAATCATGGTTACATGGCTCAAAAATCCATGTACGCTCAGATTTACGACCGGTGGTACGTAAATTTGAAACGATCGTGCAAACTCACCGAAAAGCTGCAGGATGGATAACTGAACTTAACAGTTACGACCTGGAGTACGACATAAAAACTCCGAAACGTTACTTACAAAAGCTCAACGCGCCGGAGATAACGCTATGCACAATCGACGTAGCGTTACGATCTCTCGACTGGACAGCTGTCGAACCCTACGCTGTAGAGTTCGTCGGCGCAATGACAGGTGATTTATTATCCAACTTGGATGATATTTCACAATTCCAAAAAGATGACGAAGCTTGCCAAAAAATCACCGAAATTTTGGTCGGAACTACCGCCGAAAATTCGAAAACAAGGGCAAAACAAGAACGTCATAAAAAGAAATTCGCACTCATTCCTGATCAACAGGGAAGAGACGTACTGATGAGAACGTACGAAAACGGTAACACTGTTCCCGTTTTACCACGCGAATTATTCTTCGACACGGTAGACTACCTGCACGACACCTACGGACATCCAGGTGCCGCCAAACTCGAAAATATTTTCAAACGTTTGTATTTCTATACGAACGCGATGAAATATATACGTACAATATGCAACCAGTGTATTGTATGTAAAGTCAATAAAAATTATTCACCACGAAAAATTTTAGAATATGCACAAGTTGAAGCATATTCGATGGGAGATGTACTCTCGGTTGACTTGTTTGGACCCTGTGGCCCGAAGTCCGGGCCCAGATACCTGCTGGTAGTCAAGGACGTTTTTACTGGAAAATGCTGGCTACGTCCACTTCATAATATCTACAATAAGACGATAAATCCAGCGATGGAAGCGATTATCAAAGATATTATGAGTTTCCAAGTAAAAATCAACAAAGTGATTACGGACAACGGATCACAGTTCACGAGCGATTCGTGGACCAATCTGTTGAATAAATACCACATAGACGTACGCCACACTACAACGTATAATCCACAAAGCTCCTTGGTGGAGAGATCGATGCGAATTATCACTGATAAGCTCAGGGTAAAGGTCAATGACCGATACAACCCCAACGCAAGTCACTACGGATGGCACCAGTACATCCACGAGATCGAACTCGAGATGAATAACACCCCGACCCCATTTCAATTCACTCCAAATGAGGCCTGGGGCATATCCAACGAACTCTCGAAGGATATACCGACAAAAACCAACGAGTTCAACTTTCGTCACGAGTTAAAAGCACTGCTCGAAACCCTGACCAAAAACGAACCAGCGTCGGTGACGTCAGAATATTTACTGCAAAATAAATTGAAATGGGATCCTGACTCGGGAGATCCAGACGATTTTTTGCATGATGACGATGGATTCATCAGAGTGACTGCGGATGGGGCATGTTCCCATAACGGACTAGACAAAGCTATCGCAGGCATCGGTATATGTTTTTCTCCGGACTCCGAGAAAAATGTATCGGAGAGAATTTCGGTGGAGAACTACTCCAATTCGAATAATCTCGCCGAAGTCGTAGCGATACAAAAAGCACTCGAAATATTACGTTTCAACGAGGTGAAAAAAGTGAAACTTTTCACCGATTCACAATACGTTGCAAACGCGATGAACGAGTACATACCGAACTGGAAACAAAATAATTGGAAAAATGCAAAACGACACGACGTCGTACACAAAGATTTTTTCCTTGCAATTGAATCACTGATTCAATCATTTGACAGTTTCCAATTACACCACGTAAAAGCACATGGCGACGACTACGCAAATGCGTACGCCGATCGTCTAGCTAAAAAGTCAGTATATACGTCGGAACTCAAGAAGGTAAAAATCGATTCACTTACGCAGCGCGAAGTAATCGAAACCTTCATACGAGAAAAACGTATGCAGCAGCGTATGCATGCCGAGTATATACACAACAAAAACAATCTCGACCCACCCATATTGCACAAAGGCGATATGATACTGCTCACTGAGCATAAACATTCCGATCGTGGATATGGAATATCGGAAAAACTTTTACCTAAAAAGTTAGGACCGTATTTCATTGCTCGTAAAATGACCCACAATTGTTATAAAATCGTCGAATCTATCGACGATACAATTGGAAAGACGGTCAACGTACGTCAGATAGCACTGTTTCTGACGACACAACAACAAGAAGAGTTAAAACAGCACGCATGTTTTAAATCAAAATTAAACGAGCAGAGCATCGAAGATAAAATTTATAAATATCTCCATGACCACGAACGAATCGGACGAGATTGTACACCTGCACAATTTCGCAGACCTGTAAAAATAACAGCGGAGCAGATCGCCCGCGAAGCTGCTAAGAAATTACACAACGAGCGAGAAGCTCGTCGTAATGAACAAGCAGCAAATAAAACCAAAGAAAAATCTGCACCGCAGACAAATACTTCAACGATGACATTACGTTCGCAGCAAAACAATATTACGGATACTTCACAGAAGTTACGTAAGATTAAATCACCGAACGAACTAAATACTCTCACTGAGAATATTAAAAAAGTAATAAAAAATCCAGAACGATACGCTCAAGTTGAAACAGCGGCGAAATCATATCTCGCACAGCGAAATAAGAAACAAGCCGTAGATCAACCTATTTCTGGAAGTATAGGTAACCTACCTAATACCAAAATTCCAGGAACCGATAAGAATAACATCGACGAAAATTTCGGCGACGAACCGAAAACATCGGCCAGCACCAGCGGCCAGAACACACCATCTCCACCACGCAGTGATGCAAAACCTCAAGCTGAGGAAATCACTTTACGCAGAAGCAAACGCAAAAAGAAAAAACCATTGCCGGTGGCGATGATTGATTTTTTGACATTACCAGAAAAAATATATTTATCTAGAATATATAATAATTCTGACAATGAATTAATTACCTCCGATAATGAAACATCAGATGAAGAATTTGCACTTGCAAATTCAGACTGAAGCGAGATGAAACCCGGAACCCACTATTTTCACTGGAAAATGTGGTAACCCTGCGTCTCCCCTACGTTACGTAGATTGAACGCAAAGGCGACTGGTTTCATCTACGCAAATCATTCCATCTTCATCGAACCGATCGATATGTTTTAAATGTATGTTGTGAGTAAGAGTTATTGTTTAATATTGCGCGGTAATATTGATATTCGCTAGATTTTTTTTTCTCCTTTTATTTAAATATCGTTAATTTTACACGCACTTGCGTCAACGAAAGCCCGTAAGTACAACAGAAACATAGAAATAATTATCATATAAGCACAAGCTTCGATTTTCAAAAAGTACTTTTCTCTTGTTCGCACGTTGCCATGCTTTGTCGTTATAATCACGAAATGGGTAATACTTTTACCCACAGCTTAATTATGGAAATCATAATGAGGTACATTGTGATAATTCCAAACACACCGTCGGAATTGCCAGTGATAAATTTCACTCGCACTGTCGAATGGAAAAATCACTTGCAATTCGGCTCGGAAATAATATATTGGAGATATGTGTACGAAATACATATCCAACATCCAAATCCCTGAACTTTCAGGAAAATACGATACTTTTCGATCGAATCAAAATCGATTATAACGAACAGGCATATTTCAACGTGAAATATTTTTGATATGATGCAACATGTGCAATCAATAAAATCGCAGCTTGCAATTACATTTAGATATTTTCTTTAATAAATATTATGCATGTGTGTGATATTTGCATGAAAATTCACGAACGATGTGAAATAATATGTTGATTAAATGTGTATCTTAAGAATCACGATCGACGTGATAACAATGTAACCAGATTGAATTTTCATGAACTTCATGAAAACGAGATTACTGGAATATACGAAGGATAATTACGATCAACGTAGAAATATCCAATCGTAGACATTTTCTTTCGAAGAATTCATTATCAAATAATGATTTCAATAAATACGCTTATTAGTTATTAAGAATTTTCATATTTGAAACGTATGCAATTGACTTTCAAGTACATTCTCGATCAACGAGAATACGTTACGGCGAAGTAACGTAAATTTCTAAATAATCCTATACAAAACATGAAGAACTTCTTCATTTTAGCCCTCAACCTTATTTTTTGTATGGATTCCTGGAAACGTGACAATGAACACTGTTCATTCGAACGAGCTCGTACTCGAAACTCGTAGTCTTTTGTCTTCGTATAGTTTTATTACCCTGTACACGAACCAAATGCGTAGTATTTCTTCACTGAAGAAACCGGGTGAATATTTTTCAACCAATACGTCGCAACAACAATACGGCGACGTCCATACGGATAATTTTTTTTTTCTTCTTCTTTATTCTTTTCTTTCATTTTTTTTACAAATGTTAAATATTTTTATCCTAGTCCCTAAGTTAGTTTATTTCTTCTGTGAGTATGCATTATTCTTTCCTTTTTCGTAAATTCTTTCACTGAAAAGAATACGAAATCCAGTCGAACGTCAGCTTCATCTTTTAAATGTTGGCACCACTGCTTCCTGCGTCTGCGTTGCAGACTGTCGCCAATACCGGCCGTCCGTATTCAATACGGTTTGAATTCGGATATTTTTAGCTGTTGGATATCACGATTGAAAACAGGCTATTGTATACGATTTCGCCATCGGTTTGTCGAAGCATGTTATCGCTTATCGCTATGATTTCAGATCAACTGGGAACTATGTGTGTGTGTGCGTGTATTACTGATACACGAACATAATTCGATTGCATTCTTTTTTACAGACAGATGAATCAGCCGGACGACGAGGATTCGATGGCTTCGAATCTTCGATTGCTCGACGAGTCAGCACCGCTGCTCGATCGATTAATCGAAGCGGCGAAATTCGACAGCTACGGTATGGCGGCACTGCCCGATACCGTAGCCTCCAATGTTAGTATAAGTCTTCCACTGGATTATCAATTAAATTTTAGAAAAAGAAAATTAAGGCGTCTGCACTGCAGAATACCTAGAAAGAAACGAATTCGACGAAATAGCGACGCTGTCGACACAATTCATCGAAACATTTTTGCCACACACTACGATCCGAGTACTAGAATATGGCGTAGTATAATTTGGCAACATAATGATCTCTCGGCGTTCTTCACTGAAGAACAAAATTCTGCTGCATCGCCGGTGGCGATACAACAGAACAACGTCGACGAACCTTCGTCGACCGGTGTCAATTCGAATGTGTCCAGCAATAATAACAATAATGCATACGAAGTGTTCGACCTGAACATGATTCAGTTGGCACTGCCGACAACCCCACCACCGGCACCCATACACAACGAGCTGTATGGGTACCCATTAAACGATCCAACATTGCACGTGCATGATATGTCGCAACACGCGGCACCCGAAGAATCTTTTTCGACTGACATTGCACTACGCAATTGTTACGGGAGCGCACAGCTTGACTCTCGTACGATGACGACCGATTGTCATCTAGGCTCGACAATTATTTGCTCACGACGAGTAAATTACTAGTTTTAGTAATTAGAATGTATGACTAAAAATTTTCACGAGAAGTGAAAAACTAATCTCGTAAATATTTAATCGTATGTTACAGGAAATGGCGCTCGTACCACTAGTCCTGTGTAGTCGATGCAGGATGAATTTGGCCGACCCACCGAGGAGGCCAAACCAACCGTTTAATCCACTACCTATCGAACTTCGATATAGGTACGGACCATGCGGACACCCATTCCACCCGGAATGTGTGATCGACGCTCTTCAGGCCGAAGAGCAAGAGATGCGGCTCGAACATCCGCCGCGTCCAAGAGCATCGTACCACCCGGGATCCTTCCACTGTACAAGGCCCGGATGTGTACACTTGATAAATCCCACGACAATGACCGAAGTACGGCCATTGTCGGGATCATACGCACTACGAGCTGAAGCTCCAGCTGCACTGGCAGCAGTAAACGTCAATGACCAAATAGAATTGCGAAACTGTCGCGAAGAACGCACCGCGTTAACGGCAGAAAGGAACACCTTACGTGATCAATGCACTGCATTAACCACGGAAAGGGATTCGCTTATCTCGCAGTACAACGAACTTGAAGCGGACAGAACGGCCTGTCAAAACACCATTGCCCGACAAGGAGCAATCATTGATGATCTACAAAGATTGTTTACACTGTCAAACAATCGATTTGATTACAACCGCTTTACCCGTGCACGTCAGCTGGGTGAAAACGGTATAAGCTTACTCTTAGCAGAGCTAAGAACCCCATTACGTCCGAACGAACGTCCGGTGGATCCATATGCGAATCCACGACCGTGTTCAAGCAGCGCTTGCGACACACAGGGACCAAACAATAAACCCTGCATTAAAACGCAAATGGACGAGTCGATCCGCCGTGCATCGGAAGAAAGAGTACCGAAACAATCAATGGCTGACGCAGTCAAAAATGCTGAACAGAGGATAATGCACAAGCTTATCAACTGGAAAGCACCGAATGCAGAACTACTGCATTCGAAGAAAACGGTACCACCGACGCAACAGAACGCTGCATCGAAAAAGGGTCAACCAACAAATAAAAAAGGGTATCCTCGGCCACCCGCACCGCGGACGCCACAAAATGCACCACCGCCGCGTGCAATGACACCATTACAGCAAAAGCAACAACGCGCACAACGCGCACAGGCAAATCCGATTCAACCGATCCCACCCGCACCCCGGGTACATGGTCTGCCAAGACCGGTGATCGCAGATCGCGAAGCACCAAGTTGGTACGGTCCACTGAGACCGACAGACCAGGATCTCAACCAATTCCGAATAGCAGAATGGGAAGGCGACCCAATTCTGACACTCGGAACATTTGCAGTGATCGGAGATGGCTTTATTTGGCTGATGCCACGGTCACTGTTACGTGGCGATTTAAAAAACCAAATCGATGCACACCGATGGTATAGGCCACAAATGCACATCCAACAACTCGACAATATAATCGACGAACGACAAAGATTGCCATTGCGAATAGTAATATCGGTCGGTGGTGCAGATACATGTACGGATCGGGACGGAGAACAGGCGCTTCAAGATCTAAAAAGGGCCCTGGTGTCAATGATAACAAGATGGCGAGCTTTAGGACTTCGATACCTCGTAATCGTCCTACAACCAGTAATCGAAGGATCGCCTATAATTCGTAGAGAATTCAACGAATTCATACTAGAAAGGCGACACTTCGAGAACAATTGGTCATACACTGTTATCGACTTCAACCAATTCCCTGAACTACAGGCGACTGAAGCAATATTGACGGAAGATCGAACCACGTATCCGTTCAATGTAGGTAAAGCATTGCATTACGACTTGAATGCAATCTTACACGACGAATACAGACCGTATGTATTTGGTCGCATGATATTGAACCCACCATCGGTACGGGAACAAGCCGAGCAAATACCTGCACAGCAGGTACAAGCAGAGCAAGTTCCTCAGCAACCGCAACAAATGGTGCAACAAGCACCACCGCAAGCGGTTCCGGTGATAAATGTACCGACGACGTCTGCACAAGCGACGTCATCAAACGTAATCGCACAACCAGCGCAGGTTGAAAATGCTGCACAGCAGCAACAACCGGACGCTGAGATGAAGGAAGCGGCAGAGCCCACCGACGATGGCATGGGTGATGCCGATTCGCCTTCGAACGTTGCACCGACTGACCAACTTGGTCAGCCGTCGCAAGGTAAAAATTTCGTGTCATATATTCTGCACGACATGGCAGAATTATCACGAAACAGCCTGTCTCCGATACACGAAGTATCGGAGCAACCAATTGACAATATTATCAATTTGGGAGGCGATGACGCTGAAATGGAGCCGGTGGCTCCAGGCAGCGAAATGCTTCCGCCGGAGATTCCACCTGCACAAGCGATGGAGCAACAGACGGAAGAGCAGCAAGACGCTGCTACCGAAGAAAGTAGCATGGAAGATGAATAAATCTCTTCTAGAATCTCGATCTACGAGATTCACTTTCTTCGATAAACAATTTTCGCACTGCGAAAATAATCATAGATATATTTCAACTTTCTTAAAAATATTAGATGTACTAATCATGTTTTATCTTTCATGCATTTATTACACTGTAAAAAACTGCACTTATCAGTGCAACAAAACGTACTTGTCATACAACCACCCCCATCGCCGTTGGCCGACTACGTATTCGTTGAAAGATAAAAAGCGCCGACACTGTCACACGAAGGACATCGATTAGATTTAAGAAAGTAAAAAATATTATTAAGATTGCCGTATCAATATAAGAACTTCGTAAAAACCGTATTCGATGACTACGAATACATTTTTAACTATTTTTAAGAAATTTTTTCTCGTAACATGCATTTATTTTCTTGTGTCTTTTTATGTGATATTATGTGCCATAAAAATTAATCTAGTTCTAATATCATCTTACCAACTATTCGCACTGCGACGTTGATATTTCTATATGCACTGTTCATTTTTATTTGTTCGATGCTGTAAATTTAAATTTTTCAAAATTATGCACTGCACAATTTTTTTTTTTGATTTTTTTATCTTCTTATCGATTTGTTCCATTATCATGATGTTGTGTTGTTTGTAAATAATTTTTTTTAGTATTAAGAAAAACAGTCAATAATTTTAATTTCCTTCAATTTTCGTAAACGACAACACGAACGACGTCGATGCCGTCCAGATGCCAGTAATTTTAAGAATGCAATTTTTATTTTCTATATACTCATTGTCGTTAATTTTTGCATATTTTACATGTTGCATTTATTTGTCGTACGTCACGTTGCATAACTTATGCAAAACCGAAATTTTTTCGGCCCTTTCGTGTGCATTACGCTCTCAGCACTGCTGAACGTAATGCACCGAACTCAAAATTTAACCACACTCTTCCTTAAGAAGCTTTAACTTTTCTCAAAAATTAGTGACGTCGAGATGATCTCCGTCCAAAGGCATACTGCTCGTAGCCTATCCTCTGTTACTAAGTACCCAGTACTGCGGGGTGCTAGCGACGAGTTCGCTTACGTAACAGATGGTAGTCTAAGATAGTCCATCTTTGTCGGGGAGAAGGGAAGAAGGTATTCTCACTCGATTTCGAGTCGTGATGGATTATCGTTATCCTCACTGTAGTGGTAACTTTTGGTATTGAAGATAGGTAATAAGTGCACTGACCTTATATCCGATTCTTCAAGCACCCGCTTGCAGCTTCTTGGCTAGGCTTCACACCGTGTTGCCGCTCCCCTCAAGGTAAGAACGAAGGGGCAGGTAGGGTGCGGTGCAGGTCAAGTTGGCTTATGGCACTCGTCTTCCCTTCGGTTAGCTGTGCTCGCCACAGTGAAGCCGGAGGGGGCAAATGTTATAGGTAAACTTGGCTGCACTTCGCCGTTACCTAGTTGTATGGCAACACTGTGTGTCCATAGTATGATGAAGCCGCGAGCCGGTACTTGGATCTACCGAGTACCGCGAATGCAGCAGTAGTAATCTGGTGATACTAGAGTACAATACTCAGAGTCTCAGGCTACGAGCATTGCTCGTACCCAAAGTTAAAGTGGTTATTTCGGTTAATGTGACATTTCTATCAATTTGCAGTGCATAATGATATATTTCTATTAATTATGTGCGTTCTTTTCGTGTAATTTGTGTGTCGTTAAATACAGTTTGTTATTTTAATGACTTTTCGTTTAATTCGTCATCCTTTCGAACGTAAAACATTGGTTAGGATTTCAACCCAGTAAAAGAGGAGGTCTGTAGCTACGGCCCCTAATCTTTTACAACATTTTGCAAAATTCAAAATATGTAGTTGAAAAACGAATTTGAATTGAACGAAGTGAGGGTTTTTTTTAGAAAATTCGGTTTTAAATAAGTATAAAATGAAGATATTCTGAGCGTCTGAGTCTCCATTTTTAACATAATCAATGAATTCATCCTCACTCGGCCAGAAATGATCCCATTATTTTAATAATCAATGATTTAACCCCACGAAAAAATTTCAAAATACAAAGATGAGGATCAACTTTTTTTTAGATATCTCATTACGAAAAGCAAACTGTAAATCTATGATTTGGTTTTCTTCATTTTTCTTTTTTTAATTGAAAAGTCAGTATCGTGGGGGGAAAATGGAAAAAAGAGGACTTTTTAACTAGAAAAGGGCAAATTCAGGATAAATACGATAAGCAGCCAGGACAATCAGAAACCAATTTTTCAATTCAAGAAAAAATGTTGAGAAAAATTTTTTTTCAATGTTTACTTTTTTCAGAAACTCTCAGTATTAATAATAATTTTATAGGAAAATTGCGATTAATTTTCAATCAGATAAAAATAGGGTGAATTCCAACGAACAAGTAGTAAAAGGATCGAAATAAAGAAAATCTGTCACGAATCCAAACGCTGATTTGAAAAAAGATGAAAAAATATGAAAAACGTGATATTTTTGCTTCAAAATATCCTTTGACTTTTCAGAGATAGCAAAAGATTTATTTACGATATCAAAAAAAAAAGGGGGGAATAAAAAGATAAAAGAATCAAAATATTGATCGTTGGAAGAAGTTTCAAAAATGAAGATTATTTTGAAACTGGTGAAGGCAAAATTTATAGCAGTCCCCTCCCCCCTATCGTCCAATGCTTGATTCAAGTGACGAAGTGACGATTTACTACATATCTTTATCAAAAATTACAAAAAATAAGGTTGGGAAAAATGTAAAAAAGCCGATTGAAATTTTACGAAAATAGATGAAAAAAAATTACGGTAAATGAGAATCAAAATTTTGTAAAAATGAGAGAAAAATGGCTGAACCTGCATGAATTTGGTAGATATTTAAATACAAGAAATAGAAACTCAAATTAAAAAATCATCACGTAGGAATTCAAAATTTCTATTTAAATTTAGCACAAATCGACAATAAAAGTTTTAAAAAATCTACAAAATTGGTTGGCCAAAACTTTTTATCTCAAAAATTTCAAAAATTTTGAAAATACCAACCACAAAAATAAATAAAAAAGAGAATAAAATGCAAGAAACGTGGTAAAATTTTGATAAAAATTGTTCGAGTTTAGATCTACCTATTTTTCGAAGCATTTAAAAAATTTTTAGGCATGCAATGAAAAACTGTTCAATTTTTACAACAATTAAGTACAGGTAAGTATTAAAAAAGTAAAAATTTTACTAGGAAAAAATTGGAATAATTCATAAAATTTCTGTATCAAAATAAACAGTTTTTGAAACGTCAAAAATTGGGAAAAAATTTGAAAAATGCAGATAGGTACATACACCCCCAAAAAAAATCTGGGAGAGAAACGTGGGGCAAATTGTCAAGAATTAACCAAGATTCGAAAGTAAAAATCCATTCTACTTACTTATTTACAGGTATTTTCTATTTTAGTAATGCAAATTCACAACTCACCTGGAACAGAAAAATAATAATTTATTAGGTAAGTATTTGAAACAATGGAATATTATTTCTTCACTAACATTATACAAAATAAATGAAAACTAATCGAAAAATTATATTAGAAAAGTAAAAACTTATATTTTATGAGCATTAGGTAGGTACAAGAAAAGGGACCACTTGGTCACAAAGCTGATTTTCAGAAGAACGAAAAAACGTAATTTGGATCAAAAATTTGTATAATATGTTCCTTCGACTATCATTTGTTGCCATTTTTTTGGAAAGATGGCAAGCCTGATGAGGCATCAAAATCCAATTTTTCGGATTCTACGGGAAAATTCCCATGAAATGAATAAAAAGAATGAATTTTTGACCCAGAAATACGTTTATTATTTTGAAATTTTCACTAAAAAATTTTTAACATATTTTTATCATAACTAGCTCATTTGATAGGTAATTATGCCAACAACTCAAATCGACACGTGTGACCAATTGGAGCCATTTCTTAAAAACGTCCATATTTGAGAAAAATTGAATATAAAAATCTCATCCCAATTTCAAAAGAAGAACAGGAGACTCATCATTTTAAAATCCCAAAATAGACATATTTGACGTGATAACGTCAATCAGAAAAAATCTAAAAATATTTACTTAAACAAAGTGATTCATCGAACGAACAATTCAGCATCAAACAGGCAGCGAATCTAATCAAACTCTCGTTCTATTGTTTTAATTCATAAACATCTTTTCTTCATTTCGAACTATAACCTTCAAACTACTCGGGTATTTACGTAAGCAGTTCAATAATTGTAATCGATGATTTGATAAGAAATCAACGTAGCGGCGTTTATTTCAAGCAGAGAATAAAAATTTACACTTTCGTTGATGAAGAAGTTTAATTCCTATGTAAAAATACGTTCGACTGTCATAATGTTTATCAATATTTTGTTAATTTCGATATTTCTATATTCGTGTAATGCTTTGGATGTAACTTTGAAAGGTGAAGAATTAACTATTCCCGTGAGTGACAATTTTCTAAGCGAGTGCCAGACAGAAATAGAAACATACAGTAAGTACCTACCTATTACCTATTTAACATCAATCCACATCATTTTTTTGGTGATTTTTTCCCTCAAGTTGTAGCGCCACAAAACGTCACTGATTTTCCTTTTCGAGATTTTAGAAATATTCGGCCACCAAATTCAATTTTGGATTTTGGGGTTGTTATTTCAAAAATATTTGGCTATTAAAAATTACATTTTGATCTCTTTGTCAAAAATATGCGGCCACCAGAGCCAGTTTGGAAATTTTGAAACTATAAATACTCATGCAGACGAATTTCTCATCACTTCTTCCAGTAAGTCGCCTTGGCGAAGCATCGCTTTAGGTCGGCTTGCTCTCTGTATCTTTCTTTTCTTTTTAATATATCGCCTTATTTTTTCTCTATTTTTCCTTTTTTTTACTCTTGGCGAATTTTCGCTTTAGAGTATAGTAGACATCGTTGGCGATTCGTCGCTTTACGATTTTAGAAATTTCTACTGTTTTTATTTCAAGCTGTTGGCGATTTTTCGCTCTACAGCATTTTCTTTGTTTTTAGACATCGTTGGCGATTAGTCGCTCTACGATCTTTTACGTAGCTAGAGAATTTGTCAGGCAAGGGCGACCAGTACGCTTCGACGCCTGTTCAAATTCTAGTAGTAGTTGTTGGCGAGATTCGCTTTACAACAATTAGAATCTTAAAAGGTCTATCGAAGTTGGCGATATTCGCTTTACTTCGTCAGATAGGTAGGGGCAAAAATAGAAATCTCTACCTAAAAATAAGTGATCTGAAAAATAGACACTTCGTGTGTTTTCAAAGTTCTTAAATACTTATTCTAAATTGAATAATTTTCATCAATTTTACAGTTCAAAATGCAGAAAAAAATTGGGACAAGAAAGATTTAACGAATCTAAAGAGTAATGCTTCCAGTACTGAGGTACCTAGATTTTTTAAAAAAAAATCAAAACATAATTTTGAAATTTATTCATTTCTCATCGACTAAATTTTTTTCAGTGTTTGAAATTCTGCGGCTATAAAAAAATGGGCATAGTGAGTATCGAAATTAATTATCCTGATAATCAGAAATTTGCAAAATTTTAGACCAAAATTTGAAAATTGATTGCTTTAAGGTGAATGACGATGGAGACGTAATCATGACCTATTTAAAAAGTTTCACTCCACTAGAAAAATCAAAGTATTTTAAAACGGCAGTTTCCAAATGTGTAACTACTTCCAGTAAGTATATTTTTCAATATAAAAATTTCACCAGCTAAATATTCAAATTATCTCATCTCAATTTCAGAAACCACCAACGTTTGTTTGAAAGTATGGAAAAACACCAAATGTATTTTCTCCAGACTAACTCCGAAAATGAACACTTTCGTTAATTTAAAACTAATAACGATTCTAATGAGCTAACCTTCCGTTAGCTAAATATTCATCGACCCAGGTATTATTAAAATTAGAATAAAACGATCGTTAAATTTTGTAGCAACTTTAATTTCAACTGTATGGAAACTTATCACACGAACTTCGGACCAACCGATTTTATTTCATCGAGCTGGTAAAATAATTTCGAACCCGTTTGGGCTTCTAATCGATCTGTTTACTCGCAAACCAATTTTACAACTTCAATTACTCCGAAACTATTGGTTATGAAAATGGTCGGCTACACAATAATTCACGGTTCAATCGAATTCAAACCCATTCGACGACAAATTCGAAATTTCACAGCAGATAAAATAAAACCCTCGCCTCGTTTCGACCCGGTAATAAAAAAAAAAATCTCCATCCAGAATCGTTCCAAATATTAAAATTTATATCGGGAAACTGCGAACAAAGCAATAGAAAAAAGTCGAGGGAAAAAAATGGCATAAAAAATTACAAAACATAGAGATGAAAATTTATAACGTTTTTGAAAATTAGCATCAAAGTGTGAAATGAATTTCATGCTTTGTGTAACGCCTCCTTCGGAAAAATAATCTTCGACCGCAAGAATCCGAAGCTCGATTATAACTTCGACGCGATTATTTATCGCTGTGTGAAAAAAAAGTGCTGGCGCTGGCGTCAAAATGTTGATCAACGTGGTTTTTTTTTTACTTTTTTTCAAACTCGAGCTACATAAAAAGTTGTAATCGATTTTTTCGAATTACTCGATATATCGAGTATGAGTATAAAGAGAGGATACTTTATTGAAACGTTCATTTCTAATTCAAGAAGCAGTTCCATCGTTAGGTGTAGATAATGCATTCTTTTTAAACAAGTTACACCTAACGGTTATTGATTCGCAGTTTCCGGCTGCTTTTCTCTCCTCTCTCGCTTTTTTTTTTCACTCCGGTAACAATGAACGTCAAATACTGGCTCAGCTGGTGTTTCGTCTTTAAATCTTGAAAAGCAATAACGCCTTTACGCCTCTGGGTGGTATATTTTTTACGTTGAACTGTGTAAACATATTTTTCATCGTAGTGTGAGTAAAAGTGCACTTTTACTCACACTCGCGAATCGCTCGAGTGCTCAAACTCGCCTTTTACTCACACTACAACAAAAAATATCGTATGGAACTCGGGAGATAAATGATTTTCGACGATTTTGAATTATTTCCCTCGCTTCGCTCGGGCAATAAACCTCAAAATTCGTCGAAAATCACTTTATCTCCCTCATTGCATAATATACTATTCTTTTATCACATTTTCTAGGTTAAACGAATTTCTTCTTTTGAATTCGAAATTGCTGCCACCTTGTTGTAAAAGCGAAAAGGAGAAGGAAAAAAGTATTAAATATCTACAACTCTTGATGATAAATCACGATTAAAATTGAACCGAACCGAACCGCATTTTTGCCGAACTAAAAGTTATTTCGTGTTTTCGCCGAGCTAAGAATTTCGTCGTATAATACGTCATCTGTACTGTGCTGTGCGTTCTTATACTTTATACTATTTCGCGTAGTATCTGCGTTACCGTTAGGTACCTTTTACGTTTGATTTATACATATAGATACACGGCCGTGCTTAGTACATACTTACTTCGGTATACTTACCGGGTGTTCTGTAAGTAAATGTAATCCTTTCAAGGGCACGTGAATCAAGCCATGTTGCTTTGGCGTTGAATAAGTTGCATAACCTTAGCATTAGCGGCGTTCAACTGAGAGGCAGTTTTCCGCGATATTTTATTTTTCGTCGTGAGAAAATCTCGTGGAGTTGAAAGCGGAATTATACGCATACGGAGTGTGCCAGCAGTGGATAATTCCCTTTTGGCTGATGATTAGGCGAACGAGGTTAAATGGGGAGGGGGTGAGATTTGTGATTGTGTGTTTTGAAATTCAAAGGGTACCTAAATTGATCAATCTATTTGTTTTGTAAGTTACAAAACGTTTGGGAGAAATCCTAATTTTATTCAAAAACCAAAAAATTAAATTACAAACTGGGTAGAAATAATTTTTGGCTGTTCTAAAATGATTCGAAAAAAATCAGAATTTAATTACAAATGAAAAAAAGGCATCTTGATAATCAAGAATAACAAAGAAAAAAATACGCAAAAAATTATTACCGTGAAAAGCCACCTTCAAATTTTGAAAATAGTCATAAAAACGAAGTTTAAATTGGAATTTTCGACAACAGTCAAAGGAAAGTCATTAAAATCTAATTTTATTCGAACAATTTGAAAATATAGCTAACAGTTCAAGTAGAACAAAAAAGTCATAACACGAGCAAAAAATGTCATCAAAATCATTGCAAAGAGATTCTGTGAAAAGAAATCATGATCTGATATTCCATCAAAGAAAAAAAGTCACCAAGGCCATGATTTCAACAAACGAATCTGGAAATTTTTAAGAAATAAAATAAAAGTCTGAATTTGATTTCAAAATGAAGAAGAAAAAATCATAAAAATGGTATCAGACCTGAAAAAGTCACAAGGTCGTTGAAAAAAAAAAATCATCAATTGGCAATGGACCGAGGTTTAACAATTGTAAAAAATCATGACGTTAGAAATTAAAATTTCACTAACAAATCACTATAGTTTAATTTAAAGATCTGAGAAAACTGAAAGCTACAGAAAATCAAGATTTTCAAAAGAACATTTTCAAGTCTGCAAAGAATTATGAAAAGGTCATAATTTGACTGGAAGACAAAAATGTGCTTAAAAAATGATTAAGATACACGAAGTCTGTAAAATAAATGGAACTCAAAAAAAGGGAATTTTTGGAATAATAATATTTTTCCATTAGCTTACAAATGAAAAAAGTTTAGGAAACTAAGATTTTGAGGTACAGTGTTTATCGGTTATAACAACATCGGTTATAATGACATACCTCTTATAATGACCAATTTCAAAAGTCCCGGCAGAACTCCAAAAGACTCTATGTTAAATAATATTGCTTATAACGACATCGCTTATAACAACATATCGGTTATAACAACGTGATTTTTGGGTCCCTTTAGTAAAAAATATCGGATATAGCGACCTTTACATTGAAAAAATCACTATTTCCTTTCAACACCAGCAAATCTACTGCTTGGCTAGTACCTTTTATTAATGATCCCTAGGGTTCAGGTGAAGGCAGGTAGTTTTGTGTCTATTCTGAGAAGTATGACAGATTTTAAGGTGATAATGATCGCTACCACTTGCTGTGTTTTTTTAGCCTGTTTACTTTTGCATCCTATACAATGTTGATTTCACAATAGAGTTGAAACCAAAGTAATTTCAATTTTTCTTGGAATACCTACCTCATTTACTTTAACAGACTTTCTTTTTATTCACTGTCACTTGTTTACTGTGCTTCCCCTATCCCATCCCCACTTAAAATGCAATAGATTGGGCTAAAAAAGGGAAGTATGGTTATAGCGACCTACCGGTTATAGCGACCAGATTTCGAGCTCCCGCTGATGTCGTTATAACCAATAACTACTGTAAAAGATTGAGATTTTTGTAAAGCAAGTAATAAAACGGAATATTTTGTCAAAAAAGTGGTAAAAACAAAAGTCATAAAAGTCACAACTGATATTTTTGATAAAAGTCATACGATCAAGATCATTAACAAAAGTCACAAAAATCAAAATTTTTGATGAAAGTCACAAAACTAAGATTTTCGATAAAATTCACAAAATCAATATTTTTGACAAAACCCGCAAAATACAAATCTTTGACAATAGTCACAAAATGAAAATTTCGACAAAAAAATCAAATTAAAATTTCTTTTAAAAAATCAAGTTGAAATTTTAACAAAGAAGTCAAACTAAATTTTGACGAAATCCACAAAACCCTCATTTCAATGACTCAAAATCCAGTGATGAAATTAAAATTTCAACAAAATAGCCACAAAATTAAAAATTTTGAAAAAAATGGACAGAATTAGTGATTAAATAATCAAGATTTTTGTCAAAAAAGCGAAAGTGACGAAAAGGGCACAAAATTAAGATTTCAACAAAAGCGGTACCTAACTTGAAATTTTAACAACAGTAGGCAGTAAAATAGAAAAATTTCAAAAAAAATTGCAAGTTCAAAATTTTCGATTGAGGATTAATTTTAAACATTACAAAAACAAGATTTTGAAAAATATGTCACAAAATCAAGTTAACAGCAAATAAATAGTCACACAAACAAGACTTTGATAAAAAGACACAAAATCGAAGGAAGTCGCAAAATCAAGACTCTGACAAAAAGTCACAAAATCAAGCTTTTCACAAAAAGTTACAATCAAAAATTATAACAAAAAGACAACAAAACCAAAATTATGACAAATAGGTTGCCACAAAATGAAGATTTTGACAAAAAGTCACAAAACTGAGATTTTGAAAAAAGTCACAAAACTGAGATTTTGACAAAAAGTCACAATCAAGATGACAAAAGTCACAAAATTGGGAATTTGATAAAAATTTACAACCAAAATTATGACAAAACGGTCAAAAAACCAAGATTATCACAAATAGGTATAGTCACAAAATGAAGATTTTGACTAAAAGCCACAAAATCGAGATTTTGGGGAAAAGTCACAATCAAGATTATGACAAAAAGTCACAAAACTGAGATTTTGACAAAAAAGACACAAAATGTTACAAAATCGAGTGAAGTCACTAAATCAAAACTCTGACAAAAAGTCAAAAATCAAGATTTTGACAAAAAGTTACAAAATTATGATTATGACAAATACCTAGTCACAAAATCAAGATTTTGACAAAAAGTCACAATCAAGATTGTGACAAAAGTCACAAGTTGAGATTTTGATAAAAAGTCACAAAATCGAACGGTTTCATCAAAGAAGTAAAAACACCAAGATTTTGGTCACAAATTTACGACATCAAAATTTTCACAAAAAATCATGTCATCAAGAATACAATAAAAAGGTCATATAATCATGATTTCCTCAAAAAAAAAAAGAGTCAAAATTAAAATTTTGACGAAAATAATTCACACAATCAAGCTTTAGGTAAAAAAATTATGAAAAAATTTTACTTTGTAACATTTTCATCACAAAAAAAGATAACTATTCATGGACTTGGGTTTAGTTGTTTATCCAAGTGAGATTAAAAATAATGGAAATCCTTCAAGGCAAATAAAACTCTTTCAATTTTACATTTAGACAACCCTTAAACACGACTAATTTTGTTTTAAAAAACTCCATTAGGTACTTCGCTATATAGGTCACTCGAAGTTCGCTTAAAATCAAATTTAAAGCGAGTTACAACTTCGATAGATTACTTTTCAAGTATTTCACTATCAATTTCACATTCCAGCTCCAACGATCCGACGATTATGCAACTTATTAAACTCGTACGCAACATTAGTTACCATCATCATCCTCGACAGGATTACATTTAGTTACAAAGCATGCAGTATATTGTACAAATGTGCCAGCGTAATAATACACGAGTACATCTATACCTTATAATATTTATGCAGCACGGTCGTAAGAAACATTCGAACGTATAATACTACACGCTCTTACAGCGGAGTACGAATACACTCGCAGTCTGACGGTATTAGTACTCCATTATTTGTTGGTACAGCAGCGTAGCATTTCGTAAAGTGTATTTATGCACGAATGAGATTGCATTCGAGTTAAAGCGAACATACCTCATTATGGTTTGTTTTAAATAAAACACGATAGCGGATTTATTACGCTCTCGGACGCATTATTTGCGAACAAACGCCACCGCCGGTAGTACAAAGACACCGGAGTTGATTGGAAATTCGCGAAATTCGAGCTGTTTCACTCGAGATCATGTCAATTACCAAGTTTACTGTGTTTCGAATGCTGGCATTCGTCTAATGCAAATCATCCTCGGGAACATGGATTATTTTTTCATCCCTCGAGCCCGCCACTGCTTCGTCGCCCTCCTCCGAAAACAATTCTCGACAAAGTAAAATGAAACCAGAACATTAAGTTGGAAGCGAAACGCGGTTATAAACTACATCGAGAATTTATTATTGGTTTGGACTTTAACGGCTTCTCCAAAGTTTCTTTAAGGTCATTTTAGGTTTCGTAGTCATTAAACTTGAAAACAACTTGCTAGGAATTCCAAATGTTCGCTAAATTTCGACCATTTTTTCTGCTTCGCCTATTTCCCCAGTTTTCAAAACGTTAGGTCAACTTTTCGTATATACGAATTTGATTTATGGGCTGGTTCGTTGAGACTTGATCGGAATTGTGTCTCGATGCCCCCGAGAAGTCTAATGTGGATTATGAGACGAATTTCCGATCTAAAAACCGCCCATTATTAAAGAGAATTCGACTCTGTGTTGGGGTGAGGTGAAATTTTCAAAGTTGGTCATAAAACATTTGTAAAAAAGGAATCGAGGTCGTTAAAAAAAGGGGAGGATGGTTGGGTTTATATGAGTGGACGATCTTGTCCATCCCATAAATGTGTAGATTAAATTTACCAAATAGATTACAAAGATTCGAATAAAAGTTTTCAAAATATCTTCTATTTTGAAACAGTACAAGAAATTTGTGGGTTTCTAAGTTCTTCTAATTGCAAAATGAAGAAATGTTTCCAATAAAATTTACATTGAATGGTAAGTATTAGGTAAGTACTTGTTTCGCTAGCTCTAATTATTATTCTGATTTGGAATTCTCAATTTTTCACATTTAAATGTTTTCAAAATTATATCCAACTTTGAAACTTTTGAAAACGTGAAATTTTCTCAACACTTTTTCAATTTTAAATCTTGGAAATTTTTTAATTCCATATTTTTTCTATTTTTTCACTTATTAAGTTGAAAAAAATGAAACTGAAAAAATATGAGGAATAATTTTAAGATTATTCAAAACAGATTTCGAGATAAAAAAAATTTTGCAATAAAATTTTTTAAAATTTAATATTTCTTCGATTTTTTTAAACGTTTGTAGAATTTTCAAAAATTACCCAACTATAACTCGAATTTTTTAAAATGATTTCAAATTTTTCCGTGATTTTTCTAAACTAAAAATTTTTTAAATAAATATTGCCTAAAAAATTTCCTTAATTAAGGATTTAAAGAAAAAAATCAGCTTTAATGTTTTTCAACATTTCTTTCAAGTCATTAATTACTTGCAAGAAATTTGTAAAAATATTAATAATGAACCTTGATTGATTCATAACAAAATACTCATAAAAAAAGATGAGCAAGTAAATTCTTTTTTTTAAAGACCTAAGGACTCCCACTTTTGGCGCGAAATTCGACTTTAAAATATTACGTAATTTTGTTTGATGAAGAAGGTATGAAATAAGAAGACGTGTAGGCGGGTTTAGAAGAATGGATCTGAGGGGAGAGGAGTGGGAATAAGGTACAAAAAAATGAAAAACTTTTTATCAAGAACGAAACAGCAAAACGAAAGCCCAATGGAATGGAAGACAAACGACTGGCCCAAAATATATCTACGAAATTTTATATGTTAATTTTGAATATTTTTAGTCAGTGAAAAAGCAATGTAGAAAAAAGTCCAAAATTTCAACTAAAAAATATTTTTTGATAAAAATAAAATTTAAGTTCACACTTTTCAATGTAAAACCAAACAAAAAAACCTATTTTTTGCATTTTTCATCAATATCTATCACTTTCCAAGAAAAAAAAATTGCCAGTTAAATGACATTATTTTCAAACATACCTAATAAAAACAATGTTCAATAGGCATAAACACGATTTTTTTGGGGAGAGAAGGAAAGGAGTTAATTTCACTTTAGAGAGGGCCTAAATCGACCTCGTTTACTTTTGAGAAATTACTGTTTTCCAACATTAAGTGCCTGATTTTTTCATTCAGATGCAGAAAAGTATCTCAAAATGTGATTTTGGAACGTTGAAAAGAAAATTTCACCAAAATGATTTTTTTTTCGATAAAAATATCGATATAATGAATGAACTAATGAGTAGAAATTTTGTGCTGATAAAAAAATATATTTCACGAATGAAAAATAAAGGCGATTGAAATTATTATAATACGTAAAGGAACCAAAAAATTGAACATTTTTGACTCAGGAGGGATTTTATCAAATTTTACAACCTCAATTTGACAAATTCTCTCTTTGCAACTCTATTCTTTTCAAAATTAAAAACACCCTTCTTTCAATTATTGGACTGATAAAAGATCCATTCGTAATTCGTACGATATTTTCAAAGGAGAATCAATTCACATATTTCTGAATTCAGGAAATAAACTTACCAACTCGTATTTGAATTTTTTCCGACGTGATCTGAAAATTTTGAATCCAACTTCTCGACTACGAATTAGCTTTTCATTTTCTTTTTTTTCAGATCAGGTGAATCCTGAAAAAAAAAAATGATACATAAAAAAACGAGTGAGTAAAACTGCATTCCAATGAACAATTTCGTAAAAAAAAATCGAAAATTTGACACCTCATCAATAAAATTGAAATAAATTATTTTTTAAAAAAACATAAAAGACATATGAACTCTATTATTATCTAATTTATTTCGAATATTTCGATAGAGATAGAATCGTTCGAAAATTCCTGCAAACGAATCCGGAATCGTCTCGCGACTGTGATTAAAAACAACTCCCTTGAAAAAGGAAGATGGGAAAAAAGGCCAAGGCAACGTACCAACTCTGAAACTTCTCAACTGAACCCTTTCGTTTTGCAATCTATTTATAATCAGTAAACCTTTCACGATTTAAATTCAACTTCCACGTGTTTGTATCGCGACGACTCAGCCAATTTGGTAAATTCGTCCTTGAAATATTTCCACATGGCAATTTTCGTTTCCACTTCGCACCCCCTTTTTTAAAACTCCATTATCCGATAAAAATTGCTCCCTGTGCTCCCTTCGTCTGGCAATAACGGCACGCTTATTTGGAACCTCGAAACGCGGATGAAATTTATCGAAACAAACTTCCATTGATTTTATATATACGACCATCGTAAACAAACCGAATTGAAAATAAATTAACGCGCAGTTCGGGAAATATAGTATAATTAATTTAGAACAAAGAACTGGGCGAGGAAGAGGAAAAAAAGAAGAGACGGCATCGCAGAAGATCCCGGCGTAATTTTTCTTTCGCTATTTACACTCGAGTATTCTCGTCGGGCGCGAAGAGTCAGAATTTAAGCGAAAATAAGCCGGCAGTGGAGCTGAATAAAACTTAATTCCGTTAAGATGTACTCGGAGAATTTAATATTGTCGAATTTTCTCCGTCGGTGTAAAATTAATTACAATAAAATCGCCGTCCGTCGCGTTTCTCGAATAACATAAATGTACTCGAAAACGGTCGAGTGTGCTTTCAAAGAGTTTTCATCACATTAAACATTTTTGCAGCGCAGCCTTCGCCCAACGTTACCAGTCTGTGTCCATGTGTGCTCTGACCCCGAATAAAGGCTCCCAGTTTGGTCTTTTTTCCGCTCCTGTCCCGAGCTAGAAGTCATTTAATTAACTCGTTAACGAAATATTTGTCGAATACCGCACGTCTTCGGATAAATACACGAACCCGAGATGGAGCAGACTTCCAAAAGCATGGTTTTTGTTCACGATGTCCGTCTGTGCGGTATACTTGGTCTCGCCTCGTAATTCTCGTATTCTCTAATAACATCATACGACACCTTCGAATCGAGTAATCTCGAAAAAAAAAAGAACGAAATTCTTATTAAAAATTGAATCCACCAACCGATGCATTCGTCTTGGGAAACTAATCGAAATCCAATTCCTATCCCTTTCCAGTACACACCTGTATTATGACCCGAGTAAATAGCAAATACACACAAAAACCCCTTCATTTTCTCGGATACAGAAAACGCCATTAATTTTCATTTAGTTTGAAAAAGCAAAAAATTCACGCTCTCGTAGACGCCTTTAATGTTGTAAATTTTCACGTGGAATTTTTTTTCTCCTTCAAAAATACGATTATTTTTTAATTTAATGGTAAAAATTTGCTTTTTCGTTAACTTGGCGCGGTTGTGTATAATGTTGAAAATGCCACAGCTCGGACATTACCAACGTCGAGTAATTTTTCTCTTCGCCCCTACTGCGGGCAGAAGGTAAATAATGAAAATCGCTGCTGCTCGCCCTTTTCGTCAAACGAGACTAGCGAGTAAACTTTCAAAGTATGGAAATTTCCATCTCGTGTGTAGGAACGAACTAGGAGGGGGAGAGGGTTCATTGTATAAGATTTCAGCTTTGGAGAAGGCTTCGTTCAAATTTTGCTCGTAAATATGTTCGAAGATCAAGGGCAAGTGATGGAAAAATTTTCGATATTTCGCTCGAGTAGATTTTTTAATGAATTTTCTAATATTTATTCGATCGTCGAATATTTCGCAGGGGTAAGGAATTTCTAAATAAAGCTCAAAACGTGGACCTTTATTAGAATTTTTGATAGTTTATCGCGATTCAACCCTTGAATTTATACTTGACGACCTTGAAAAGTAAACTTTAATATCACACGCCAAGTTCACGTTGAAAGCCCTTTTTGAGCGAGGTGTTTGATCATTACTTATTTTTAGATCAAAAGCGAATGAATTTGGCTAATTGAAAGGTATCCATCGTGTGTAGGTTTGATTTACACGAGTATAATGGATAAGGTAAAGTGGGGCAATTCCGATCCCGGTGTAATTCCGATCGCGGGCAATAGCTACGTTGAAATATGCGTTTTGGCACCACTGATCAAGAAAATAGGTAGTTGTAGTGCTTACCAACACCCATTAAAAATTTTTAGGTCCATCCGTTTCGATATATTTTGTCTATTTTATGTTCAATATTTACATGTCCAAAAACCTTGTTGCAAAAAAAAGGAGTGTTTTTCAATGCCCGAGATTTCAGTCAATTGGGTTAAAATGTACTGAGAACCCATGAAATGCAAAATTCGTGAAATTTTGTTTTTCGTGATCGGTATTACCCCACTTTACCTTAAATTTAAATATGGCAGTGGTTTTCAAAGAGTTTTTTTTCCCAATTTATGAGTAAATGAAAAATAATAGGAATACTCGGATACCAATTTTATGCAACTTGAAAGAAATTGATAAAGGAAGGCCCGAATTGTAATTTCCAAACATGGAAAATTGCGATTTAGATTTTGAAATTCGTCAACTATGAAATCACTGAACAGAATTGAATTTTTGCAATCGATTTCTCATAACCAACTGATCAAAATCGATAATCTGGAATCGGAAATTGAAAATTCGATTTCAATCATTATTGATGATGAATAATTTAAAATTCGGTTACGAAAATCGATTTCTTATCTTTTCGTGAATTTCATTTCGAAAATCGATTTTGACCATCGAATTTGAATATTGATTTTGAGCATTGAATTTGAAAATCGATTTCTCGAAAGTCGATATTATTGATTATAAAATATCGATATGAAATCGGGTATTTGGGATATCGATTATCAAAAGTGATTGGAATATGGATGATCAGAAAGTCGATTTCGACTATCGATTTTCAATATCTCTTTCCTAGCATAGACTTTGATGCTGTCTTCACAAATCGATAATAGAAAACAATAACAGGTTATTGGGATATCGATAATTGAAATGAAATCGATTTTTTAAAATATCGATTATGTAAAATCGATTTTGACTATCGACTTTCAATATTGTACATCGATGTATCGACAAATCGATAGTAAAAATCGATATGACTGAATATAAAATATCGATATGAAACCGGTTTTGGGATATTGATAATCGAAATCGATATGAAATCGATTTTTGGAAAATTTATGATCAAAAATCTGATTTTGACAATTGATTTCTCAATTTTTTTGAGTTAATCGATCCACTGGAACTTACAATATTAGAATTGTTATCATGTAGTATAATTGCAGATCGAATAATCGATTATTGATTGATAATTCAATTTCAGAAGAAATTAGTGATGATGATTAATTGTTCATAATCAAATCATCAATAGACAAGGGTAAAGTAGCCAGAAATTGATCGTTGCTGTAAATCCGAGCACCTCCCCCCCACCCCCGACACATTTTGTCAACTAATGACAAATATTTCAATTCTTTATCCAAAGATTAATCGAATGAGATGGAAATCAGTGCTGGCGGAACAGAACACAACACAACAGAATAGGACAAATAAAAAAACTTAATTTTCTTTTCTTATGAAAAGGAACTTGAACAAAATGAGGCTTTAAACAACAACAATTTTATTTTAATCAAAACAAAACCATTTTTTGTTCACAATTTTTTCTTCTTTCCAGCATTTTAATGTCTTAATTTCTCATTTTCATACTTTATACTTTTGTAATAAAATTAATGTGTGAACTTTTTTGAAACTGATCTTCTTGAAGCATTAATATATTTTTGATTGATTTCATACGAAAAAAAAAATGAAATTGTTCGCTGAAATCGGAAATTTTCAGAGTCCTCTCAGTTCGTGGAATAGAAAATAAATTCATCAAATTTCTTAACAAACTAATGATTACAACATTTTAAACGTCCAGTTCTTTATTTTTTTTCAGCCTTTGAATTCAAAATTTTTAATCTGATACCTAATTTTACTAGCACATCTGTTACAACTTTTTTCTTTTTAAAATTGGTCAAAGAGTTTTAATGAAAAACTTCAAATTAAACCCTAAATATTTTACTGAGCACTCTTCCCCTCCTTTCCTCACAAGAGTTTGATCAGAAAGAACCAAAATTAGAATCAGAAAGATCTTAGGTAAAGTGACAAAAAAAAAGAATTGGCTGAAAAATCAAGAATTTTTCATTTTTTCTACTCGGAAAGGACACAAATTCAAATCATAATCACCAAGAAAGAAAATAAAGCTGAAAAATCAAAAAAATTTACGTCGGAATTTTTTTCAATGTTTTCTACCAAATTATACCCAATTTTTTCAATTTTTCTGATTTCAAACACAAAGTTATCTACATAATTTCTGTAAAAATAAATTACAATTACTTTCCACAACAAAGGGCACTCCCTCTCTACTCCTCCGTTTAATTAACACCGATTCGGAACCTTTGCCTATTCCAATCTCTTCGAAACTCGTCATCGCTTCAAATAAATCTCTCATCAAAAGGAAAACACAAGGTGTTGATAAAATTCGCCTTTCAACTTGAATTAAGTAAACGTCGCAACTCGAGCTAAACGTAATTTTCGCCCGAAGTTAATTTCTTTCTGCGCAAAACACCTCGTTTGGTTTCACTTTCCGGCTTGGCAAAGAGAGCTACCTAAATCAAGCCGAAGAATTAATCCTAGCGACGAGCATTAAAAAAGTCGTTTTAAATATAAAACAATTGCTAGAATTAGCCGAAAATGAGTGCAAAAAGCGAAGGAAGTCGATAACGGTTACCCTTTTTCAGCGTTTTTTTTTTATCTCTAATATTGTGTCCTATACGTATAGTATTTTTAAATTTAAAGCAAAAATTTAATTTCCTGAAACGTCGGCTTTGTATTTTTTTTATTCAGTGATAAGGAAAAAAAAAGATTCAATAATGAAAATGGAAAAAAGTTTTTTGGTAAAAATTGAATTTTTCAACATTTAATCAGTACCTAATTTTAATATTCGTTTTTATTATACAGATAGCTTTCAGAAAAGATTATTACTAGGTTCTTCCTTTGAAAATAAAGTTTCAAAGTAACTTTAATCAAGTTTTTTTTCTACTAGCTTTTAGTTTTAATATTTCGTTCAAATTACGCAAAAGAAGTAATCGAAAAAGTTTGGCAAGTTTTTTCTCCTCCGCTTTTTTCTTTATTATTATTATCTCGCGTATCATTATTGTTATGATTATTATTGTTATCGTATTATTAGTATTTTTATTGTCGCCATTGTTTGTATTATTAGCCGTTTCGTTGGGGGGCGATATGCTATCGTAATGGGGTATCAGCCTTCCTGCCGAGTGTAGTGCGAAATTACATTGTACGGGGGGAATTTCCGATGCTTCTTTTCTTACGATTTCGTTCGCGTCGCGTCGTTTAATTAGAAATATTTCTCCGTGTCGAACGGCGGAATTGATTTTTAATCCTACAAACGTTCGTGTTGCAGAATAGACTGCGAAATACCTTTTTTTTTCGAAGGAAAAACACGCGATTCCAGAGCCAGTTTTTCAGACATTTTTGTACATGGAAAATTTGTAAATTTAATTTTCTACTTCATTTATCATTTATTTCGTTCTGCAACAATGAAACGTGACAGAATGGCGAGAAAAAAACACGCCGGCAATAATACGAAACAGGGAAAAAATCGAAAAACTAAACATAACGCGAACCGAACCGAAACTTGGACCGAATTGATAACGGTCAATAGGAAAATAGGAGAGAAATATTTATATACAAATCAAAAAACACACCCAATTTATAAATAGTGAATGTGTACGTAGATCATTGAGGATGGACGCGAGTCTGCGGATGCGAGTGCGGCATACACCAATGACATTTTTCATTCAACAAATCTCGCCTGTATCATTTTTCTAGGCTTTTTGCCCTCTCGTTATGAGCGGAGGTAAATATGATATTAGTGTTATCGCTGTAGCACACATGGGATCAGATTACGCCTTTTCCGAATGTTATTTTTAAATACGTACGCGTTTTATTTCGCGTTCTTCCTACGACCGAGGCGATGGAATGGCACTGGAGGGTATTTTTTCGTCTGCGTGATGCTGAGTTGGGATTATGGTGGGAATAACTTATCGGGGCGATGAACTGATCGAAAGAGACGAATATTCAATTTCCGCGAAGGCTTTGTGGTAATATAAAAGGCGTGCGGTGCCATATTTAGACGGCGAAAGTCTAATTTAGGTTTAAAATTTGTAGCAGGAAGATCAAATTTTATAAAATTTAAAGGAAATGGGCAGCCAGCAATGCCAGCATGGCGAGACTAGAAGAAAGATAAGAGGGTCATAAGATGGTTCTAACAAATTATTGAAAAAACTTCGACTTGAAAGAAATTTTCAGAAAATATAAGCAGCTAGTCGAATTTGAAAATTTTTTAAGAAAATGAGAATTTAAAAAAATTTTACAGGGAGAAAAAATTTTAGTTTCTATTAGAAAATTTTTCCAAATTTCATCTCTTAAAATTTCTTTTTAACCTGATTTTTTCAAAAAAAATCTGTCTGGGTAATATGGCCATACTCTCTCTCGACATAGTAGTGGTAACACTGGATGAGGCAATGTTCTCATTCTTTCTCCCAGTTTCCCTTCAATTTTTTTCAACCTGAAAATATCTTATTTTGAAAATTTCTTAAAATATCATCGTGGAGGGAGACATTAGCGCCAATAAATGAGGCAACAGCGCATTTTCTGTGCCCCTGCATCATTATGAGGCAGCTATGTATCTCAGAATACGAGAAAATCAGTAGGTAAGAACCAGTGTTGAAAAAAAGTTTGTTTTTTTTTTTGAAAAAAAAACAGTGTTTTTTTGTTTAAAATGTTTTTTTCTGTTTAAAACTTGTTATAATTGAGAATGAAAAAAACATGTTTTAAACGTAAAAAAAACTGTTTTAAACACACAAAAAAAACATATTTTTGCCTTTAAAAAGTTTAATAAGATACGGTTACAGTTACATTGGTTTCAGTTTTCGTTATGCATTGTATCAAAAATTGCCAAAATTTTTGAAAACACAGGAAAATGTAATCGTGAAAAAGTCAGTTCTCACTTTTTAATTGTGTTAGAATTTTGCTAAAAATACTATAAATTTCATTCATTTTTGCATATAAAAAACACATTTTTCAAAAAAAAAAACAGAAATAAAAAAAAAACAATTTAAAACGATTTTTTGTTCAAAATAAAAATTGTTTTTTTTTCTTTGTTTTAAACCCGTTTTAAACAAAAGGCCAACACTGGTTAGAAACGATGAATCATGGTACTCCACTGCTCCCTAAAATATTGATCAACATTTTGAAATTTTTTTTTTATCTTGGAGGAGGTCACATGACATATAACCTTTGAAAAAAAATGCCAAATTCGGATTCAGCGGGTCCTAATCCTTGGAGCAGTGGTGCTAGTCTTCAGCGTTTTCAGTGGAAGTCTGCCCTCTCTGGTCTCAAGATCAGGGCTGCCAACAGTAGTGATTTTTGACCATTGAAAATAAAGGTAGTGATTTTCCAGAAAAGTGGTGATTTTGATACTAATTCAGCAAAACTACATGGTTTTCTTCACTTTTGTAGTGATTTTAGTGATTTTTGGGTCAAAAATCAAAAAATGAATAGATTTTTTTCGTTTTAGTCGTGTAAAAACCTTTTTTTTTTTTTCTTGTCAATTTCCCGTACACGTCTTAAAGTTGATTAATTTAGGCTATTTTTACCTTATTTTCTTAAAAATTACTAAACGTGATTTTTCAAATAAAAATTGAGTGATTTTTCAAAATCGATGTTGGCAGCCCTGCTTCAGACTCCGTGGGGCAATATGGCGGGAGACAAAAATTTCAACTTAATGTTTTTGAAATACCTTTTAATTGAAAAAAAATTTCAAGGCAACGAAAATATGAAATTTAAAAATAAATAAAAAATCAAAGTTGTAAGAATTCTAAGAAAATTCGAATTTAAAATTTTTTAAACTTAAAACTTTGAAATCGCAAAAATTGAAAAAAATTCAGAGTCGAGAAAATTCAAACTTTGAATAAATTCACGCTAGGGACGTCGAAATTCCACTTCGTTCAAAATTATTTAGGAGCTGGTAACTTTCACAGGACATCTGATAGGGTGCGGAAACGGGCTCGATTAAGAATCAAAATCCTCGATTCTGTGTCCGTCAAAATGGTATCTAGGTACTTGAAACTTTTCGCTTATTCTGGTCTTTTTTTTCGGTAGACAAAACGAACCGAGCTCGACGTGTTAAACGTGCCGAAACCGAAATTTGTAGCGATTTTAAATATTTATGCCTTCCCCGTTTAGACTTTTCCCCCTCTTTTCGTCGAATAAATTCTTGCCTTTCGTCGAATCTCTGTGTATACAAAAATTCCCATTCCCAACGCTATTTTACATACATCATTTTAAACCAGCCCGAGGAAACGGTAGGTATCTACGGTTCTACGCACTCGACGTGTCTCTGTGTGTCTATATCTCGTAAGTATACCTACCAAGTATCTCCATCTGTAATACGAGACGCTGTGCTTTCATAATCAACAAAACACGCGGATAAATTTATTCGAAAATAACGACCCTGCGAGCTCGGATGTAACTTGCGTCACATTCTCTCGTAATAATTATTGTCACCGAAGGCGTAATGTTAAAATGTTTAAAAACCTTTTATAAAATTTCGCGTTGCTGCGACCTCCTCGTCCCCTCCCCAACCATCGCGTCTCGTCGGTACCAAAAAGTTTCACTTTTACTTGCAAATAATATGGCAACTTATGAGAGAAAACTGCGATGCGTAAGTTTTCGAAATACGCTCCGGGCTTCGGTGAATACTTAAAATTTTGATTTTGCATTCTATAGCCGAATGGAAATTGTATTTTAAAAGCACTCAGCAGTCGTATTTTTATTGTCGAATAACTACGAAGCGAAACCATCGGCGGTAAATTTTGCCTAATACCGAAAACTCGTACATCTTCGGATACTGTTTTTTTTTTCTCCTCGACGAATTAAGAAAAAGTACACTTGAAGAACCGAACAAACTCGCCATCTCATTCCGCCTTTTTCCAATTCCGCCTACCTAGCTGTCGCGTAATAAGGAAAAATACTCGGGAAATTTTCGCGTCTATAAAATGGTCGTCGTCGGCGACGCGGCGGCCGAACAAAAAGCAGAAATTTTGTATATTAGGGCGTGAGCCTGAGCTTGGAAGAGAAATTGAACAGGTAATTTCATCACGTACTAAATTGGCCTTTTCAACGCGACTTCGTGTATCTTGACTTACAGACGAAGCTGCATTTCGTGCTCGAACAGATATGGAGCGAATTCGCTTACAAATTCTGGTTTTAATTCGAAATGAAAGTGACAATTTTCTATGAACATTTGGACCCTGATTTTGTAATAATTGAATTGCTTTTTACGTGGCCGAAATATTTTTTTCGACAGAACTTACCACGGGTACGAAATACGATCTTGTACAGCCTGTTTTGGAGGGGTTTTGCATAAACCTACTCAATTCAATTCGCATTCGACCTGGGTTATTCCGAACTAAAACAGGACGAAAGAAGTCGAGTCTTCCAATGTCTCTCTTTTTCTTTCAAGAGTTTCCCCCTTGGTGGTCTATTCATAAAACCACGATCAACTGTTTTTCTAACCGAGAAGTGGGCCGGATATTTTTATGCAATTATGATTTTCAGCAAAATTGTCCAATTTTGAGATTACACTTGGGGAAAAACTGTTTGCGGGATCTGAAAGAGAATCGATATGAGATTCAAAAAACTCAAAACTGAACTTTGGCGGTGAAAGCTCAACTTTAATGATGAGAACAAAAGATGAAAGCGACCATTTAAAAATCTGAAAAAGTTACAGTAAAAGTAGCCTTTTTTTTACCTTCTTTTCAATTAATGAAATTTCAAGATGGGATCGGTAAACCCCTGGGGGGCAGAGGGTTCACAATTTTGACCAAAATTCAAAAAAATCGAAAAAGTAAAATAAAACATAGATTTTTACTAATTCGAAGGTGCTGATTTCGAATTACATATGTACTTTGTTTTCTTATCGAACCCCTCTGAGCCCCCAATTAGCTCCCTTGATAGGGGTCAAAATTCGAAAAAATGAAAAATAACGTGTGATCTGTCGTTTGTTAGGTATTTGAGGGCACTGAGTTCGAATATTTGCTCATTTTTTGAATTTGGCTCTTCAGTGCCCCCTGGCCCCCTCAATCTTGGCGAAAAGTATGTTAAAAAATTAAAATAACGTGTAAAATATCGATTTTTACTAATTGAGGGCTTCAGAATTCGAATGTAGGTTAATTATTTTTTGTTTTGGTCCTCTCATTCGTGTTCCAATCGACTCTCTCATGAATTAATCGTACATATCTTTCAGTCAGAGCGGAAGAGGGGGGATAGTAAAATAATTAAAAGATCAAATTTCTAATCAAGTCATTGGAAACTGATCTTTCAGTCAAAATTATTGATTTTTTCCAACGAATTGGGAACTGATCAAAAAATCAGTGAAAATTAAAGGGTATGATTTATCAGCACAACAAAAAAGGCTGAACCAACGACAAAAAAATAGGAGGTTCGAACGACAGAAAATAAATTTGAACAGACGTAAGAAAAGCACGACTAAAATATATATTTCACGACGAATTAATATATTCAAAGACAGATGAAATCATCGCACGTCACGTGGATTCACGACAAAAGAACATTTTTGAACGGCAAAAGAAATTTTTAAACGAAAAAAAACCTATAAAAATAAATTCCAGTATCAACGTCGAAAACTCTTTTGAGAGGGTGCAAAATTGGTATGGGGTTTTGAAAACTTAGAAAGAAGCCTTTTTTTGCATAATAAAATCTTGAATAGGTAGTTCATAATATTGAATTATGATTTTGTTCATGCCATGCCAGAGCAAAACGAGAGCGAAGTTTTGATAAAATTTGATTTTTTTAATGCTTCAAGAAGGTCTTTTGCACGTGAATTTTCGAATAAGGGAGAAGGGTCTGGACCCGTTGAATCTCTCTTTGGCTATGCCATGCCATGCCATGCCATGCCACTGTATAATAGAAGCGTGATGATTTTGCCCGAGCGAATTTTTTTGAAAAACTCATTATGGGGGGAGGGACCCTCCAATCATGGAGGGGGTCTTTTATACTGAAATGTTTTTGTTTTCTTTTTATTTTAATTTGTTTTTCTAAACAATCGTTCAATAATTCAAATTTATCGTTGAAAACATCATTTCTGTCGTTGAGGGAGTTGTCGTGATTAATAAACAACAACAGTCGTGGAAACAACCTATTTTAGTCGTTACAAAATTAACCGTTCCAACCGCCTATTTACTGTCGTAACACTTGACTGTCGTTCAAACCTCCTTTTTTGTCGTTCGATTATATATTTCCCAAAATTAAAGAGTAAAAAAATCTCTTTTTCGAGCTTATATTAGGAAGGGGGGATCTCTGAGCTCCTGAGATCTCCTTATTACATTGAAAACATCAAGAAGATGTAAAGTGTCTTTCTCTGAAGCTATTTTGAGATATTGGATAAGTATTTAGGCATTTTTGCTAAATGAATTTCAGTTCGAAGTTTTTTGAAGGTGATCTCATGAAATCAGAATGAAAAAGTTGAGCAATGTGATCTTGAAAATTTGAAGAATTTTTACTTTTAATTTAATATTTTAAAAATTCGGAAGTTGGTGAGTTGATTTTCTAAATTTCTTTTTAAGATATGTGAGATTTGATTCTTATTTTTTAGGGTGCGTTAAATTCCAAACCTCTTTCAGCCTATTTAGCATTACCCAAAAGATTCCACAAGGAGATTTCCTTCAAATTTTTTTTTGTTCTGACGGAAAATATCTTGCCAATGGGTCTTTTATAAGTCCCATAATTCAGAGGAGGGCATACTTTTATTCAACGAAAATGTGTAGAATTTACGAACGACAAAATGTCAACTTAAGCTGATGAAATTGAATAAAATTTTACCGAGTTGAAAATTTTTAATTTTTGACTTCTTCATTACTTCAAGAAGAAAAAAAAAAGGAAATTTCTGTTCAAACGTTCCAAAACCCAAACCTACTAAAAATAGGAATAACCCAAAGATTAGGCACTTTCATTCATGCCTCTCTCAGCTCTTTCATTACAGAACCCCACATAATATTACGCATACTTGTAGATCTAAGTAATTTACACTCGAATTTCGCACCAAAAAGGGGAATCAACTTGTACATCCCCCTCACCCTTCAAAAAAAAAATAGGAATCAATATCGTCCCATCGAAAAACAAAAAAAAGGGAATCAATTTGCTTATCTTCTCTAAATGAAAAATTCTAATTTCATATTTTTCCAAATTTCTTTCAACCAAATTTTTTTTTAAAATGTAAAAAAACTCAAAAAATCAAAATTGTATAAATTTTATGAAAATTAAAGTTTGAATTGTTTGGATTGTGACGATAACTTCAGCGAAACCATTAAAAAAATTCAAACTTGAATTTAATTTTGAAAAAAAAAAATTGAAGAAATTTAAAAAAAAAAACAAAAATTAAAAAAAATTGATTTTGGAATAAATTTGGACTCTGATTGTTACAATCCCATTCTCGTGAAAATAATTTAGAAGCCGGCGTAAAAGTTGATAACTCAGCGATATTTCCGCGGTTCGCATCTCGTACAACCGAAATTCAAGACAACTCGAAATCCAGGGTGACTTTTGTTTCAACATTTCAACGTCGTAGTATAAAGTCGACCTGTATATGGAAGTACGCTTTAATAAAAACAAATAACGCGGCATCTAATTAAAACTTTACACAATCAAGCGAGCTGCAGCGCCAGAAATTCGAATGTTAAAAAGAGGAAAGTTTTCATCATCCTTTAGAAAAAACCGCTGATTGCCATTGTGGAAATTATTTTCGTCTTTTCTCAATTTATATAATGGTGATCTGCGACGTATACGTAGAGTATAAAGTAAGTATTTCGCAAATACATATTATTTGTCGAGTACCTACACCGAGTATATGTATTTTTCCTGTGTATATTTTTTCGCTACCGAGCTCGGGTTTTCCTTTTTGCAAAACAAATATTCAGTAATCCGAGATCTTTTATTGTTGGCGTTCTTGAAATTGGAAATGTATGTTTTATCTGTTTTTAACTAAAATAAAAACTTTTACACAAAACTTTTATAACGTACACGCGTTTCGCGAGATTATTCCATACTTTAGGTATGAAAAACTTTTATACATCTAGACCTATCTTTGTTCGAGGTTTCCTCGTCGTCTCTACCATGATGTCTGCCTTCTCCCCCCTATTGCGCGTCTATGCCTACCGATCTCTCTCTCTATATTCTTTCGGTTGCGATTACTTGTAAACTTTAACTGAACACAGAGTTTTATATTATTGTATTTGTAGGATATATTTTTTATGTTTTTTTTTCTTTGCACACTCGGCAATTTTCCATGGTTTTTCTCTATGTCCTCGCAAGCCTATATAGATAAATGTGTAATTTCCGCGTGTTTTTTCTACCGTTCTTTTCAGGATGATGTATTGTTATGGTATTGTTCGAAGCGAAATTTATAATTAGAGGTGGTTTTGTTGAAAAAATTATAAGCTGAATTTCAGTTCAAATTTTTAGATTCCTGTAAGTAGGTTGAAAATTGACAGATTGGTTTTTTGTTTTCGATATTTCGAACAGTTTTTGAAATTTTATGCGGAAACGAAGCCTCGAATGATAAAATTGGTAAGCTAGGTATAATGTTTTCAAACGCAGGATTTGCTATCTGTAGGTATCAGTCATTACATATTTTGAAAACCCTGAATAAATATTTTAGTTACAATCGAAAACTATACAGTATTTTTGCACCTTGAAAATGGTAATGATGAAAAGCTTTCATCTCCTTATTCTATTTTAGGTGCCTAAAACATGCATCGAATCAAAAAACCAATCATACAGATCGATATAGAATCTCAAATCGCTCTTGTTTTCAAATTTTGGGGACAAAAAAATTTAAAAATTCTAATTTTTCCCTAAATTATCCAACTTTGAAGATACACAACTCCATCTTTAGGGGACTGGGTATCAGAAATTTTTTCTAGGAGCTCCCTCACTAAAATATTTAATTAACATCAACAGTATTATTAGTCATTTTAAACATATTTTGGTATTATTTTTCAATATTTTTCAATTTCTATTCTTTGTTTCAGTTGGAGGAGTTTCAAATCAGAGGTGAGAGAGGAAGGGAGCAAAATGGAAAAGTTATGTATGATTTATTATACCATTTCACTGTTCAATTAAGTAGGTACATAAAATATACCTTTCCTTCCAGTGAAATATTTTATTTTCCTTTCAATTTTGTTTTATTTTTCTAGTAGAAATGAATAGTGAAAGAGAAATGAGGGAAGAAGGAGAAAACGTTCTTCAGAAATATGGTCTAAAAACTGATTGTTGAAATTCAGGTACATACTCAAACAAAAAACCTTTAAAAATGAGGTAAAATTACACCCCCCCCCCCCCCCATCAAATATGAAATTTCTATAATATTTTGAAATTTTGTCAGTCCTCAGAAAACAAAATTTCTAGAGCAATATTCATCACAGTTTTTTTTTTAAATCAATAATAGACTCTTGAAATATTATCACGTCAGTACTTCATGCCCTAATCCACTTTGACAATGTATTTTTCAAGGTCAGAGATTCAAGCCTTTTCCCTCTTGAGTTTCGAAATTGCTAATAAATGTCCAATGTCGTATTAAATTCAATGCTCTGATTAAAAAATGAAATATTTTCCAACTTTTTTTCACAATCAAATTTGTTATGCAATTTCAAAAAATTGAAAAATAATTTACAATTTCATATAAGAATTTTAAATTTTTTAGCAAACTTTTTAAAAATCCATCTCCTCAACCAAATTCAATCCTAAAATGTATTTTTATTCCAAATTCGAATGAAGTATTTTTGGCCAAACTTATATTTATTTTATAATTTTTGAAAGACGAGCAACTTTCCCTTTTCTCATTGTTCAATTCAATTTCAAACTCATTCAAAAATTCAATAATTTTTCTTCACCTTCACTATGAAAACGGTTTTGAAACTATTTTTATTCGCGAAGATGAAATCATTGAAATATGATGAAAATTTGATAAAAATATCATTTGGACATTAATGTTTTGAATTTTTTTTCAGACTCTTATGATGGCAATAATGACATCATTAGGGGAAAAATTGAAAAATTTACTTCAAAAATTTGAAAATTTTGTTGATGGCTGAGAATGAAAAAAGTACATAATGGTCCTTATTAATCGAATTCGATTCCTTCACATCGTTTTCATCACTTTTTAGGTCACTTTTAGATCGATTTTTCAGTAAGGTTTAGTTCAAATAGAAAATTTTTTCTGAATTTTACGAATTTTATAAGCAGATATGAAAATGATTATTTGGAAATCAGACATTAATGGAAAATGGAAAAAATTCCCCCTGAGATTTCGAATCCATTTCGGTGCCTTCACATAATTCCAAATATTTTTGAATTAATTTCTTGAAAACATTTCTAATAAATTCTACAACTACTAAAATTCATCTATGAATTTTAACAGTTATTTAACAAATTTAAAGACTTCTCGATTACTTTTGTGGTGTTTTATTTGGAATATTATGCAATTTTTTATGTTAACAGCTCTACACAATTTTTGTGCCATTTTGAACGATGAAATTCTACTCGCAAAAATTTATATCGAAGAAAAGTCTTATTCGGATTTTATCAGATGGGATAGTGAAATATTTAATTAAATTTTCAATAATTTTCATCTTGAAAGATGAATCAAAAAATGAAATCAAAACAAAGAAAAAATAAATAATTTTCAACACATCGATTTTTCTTTTTGTAAAATCCGCAGAAAAATCTTCAGCTCTAGATAATAAGCCCATATTTACCGCTTAAACAGATAAATTTCCTGTTCAACGTCTATGTACATAGGTCCACTACCAAGGCAACGCACCCGCCATCCTCGTTAGCATTCGGCTTCCAAACACCACACGCAAATATGACTCGTCCCACGCCTTCGTATAAATATTGCTTTCAAAGCCACGCAGCAAAACCACCATCGAACGTTCGCTAGCAGTTGGAAAACAATCCGACGGATTTGTAATCCCTTGGCTAAAACTTTGGTACTCACTGGTGGAAACATATTGATATTCAGTTACGAAGTAAGATATTTAAAGTGGAGCATTTTCAAGAGCTTCGTTCGTAACAGCTAAAGATCTCGTATCTTCATCAAGAAGGGTAATGTATGTCTTTAAGTTTCAGCTTTCCGTAAATTCTTCCAAAGTGTTTAAAGTTTTTCCCGTTTTTTTCCTCTCTACTTTCTCTCTCTTTTACGTTTTCGTACACATAAAACGATGGCTGCACGGTGTACGAGGTAGGTACGAATACGAACCCTCGAAAGAGCCGTATACGTGAAAATTTTTAATTTTCCAACATTACCAGAACAGTGTTATCTGATTTCGTTACCATTAAATACGAAATGATTCCCGAAAATAATCCCCGCGAATATTAAACTCGATAATTCACTGCAGCTTGCGAAGTTAAAAGTTCTCGGCGAAACTACGCCCGTTATATAAAAAGGGTCAAATTTATGATCCAAAAGCAGTCAAATAGCTCGAGCTGAAATTCAATACGTTTTCAAATAAAAAGTAAAAATAGTTTTGTACGACGATGGCGTGTCTCAATCGGCTTTGCTTCCTTTATTGGATACGAGCTAGGTATCTAAGATACGTACAGTTAAACTCCTTTGAACATGCGGAAACCTACGGCCCTAATTAGTTTTGGTTTCAATTTCAAGTATATAGGTATCCTATATATACACTTGATCAAACGTTTCTCGTTTCGAGTACTTCATTTTATTTTTCAAAGATTATCCAAATGGAATTTATTTATGGCATAGTTAGATAATGATTAATTTTAAACTAATGTATGCCAAAGCATGCCATTAAAAAAAATATCAAGTGTTTGGTACTTTGAGGTATTTCATGATCTACGACCAAATTTACACGGAATAGATATGCATCAGGCACGAAAATAGAAAAAAGTGTGATTGATTGAATCTTTTCTGTTTGATTTATGCGAATCTTCAGTTCGCATTCAACTCAATTTTTATCAAAGTATGTGGAATTTTTTCGACTCAAGTGGCTGTTTTTCTGAATAAGGTAATATTTTTTTAGCTTCAAAAATTTTTCAAATTTGTGAAATTTTTTCTCGGGTTTAAAATTTTTTTACCTTTGATATTTTTTCTCAAGACACTTAAATATTTTTCTGTTATAAATTTTTCGACGAGTATTATTGTATACTTACAGAGGTTTTTCTCCAATTTTTTCCAACTTTTCAAGTTTTTTTTGTCAAAATTTCAAGTTCTTAACTCTTGTTTTCAACTCTTACAATTTTTTTCTCAAATTTTTTCAAATTCTTTTGTTTCTATTTCAACGCCATATGCTTAGAATAAAAATATATTCTTATTACTTCCATAATTTTTTTTCAAATGTGAACTGTAAAAGTCCATTCTTTGATTCTAAAAATTTTAAAAGCTTTATCTACATTCTCCAAAAAAAATTTACAGAAAGTTTTTCAGCATTTTTTGTTTTGATCTAAATTTTTTAAAGATTTTTTATCCTAAGAATTTTAGTCAAAAAATAATTATAAAAAATTTTGGAGTCAAAAAACAAAACACTCAAATTGAGAAAGAATTAGAAATACTATTTCAGAGGAGACAAAAACGTTTAATAATGGACAAGTTGCGGGAAATTTTTTGGGAAAAAATTATGAAAAATTGAAAGCAGACAATGAAAAAATATGAAGGTTTAAAAAAAATGAAAATTGGTTTACTACAACTCGCGTAATGATTTTTTGAAAGTTATCTATTGCGTTTTCTCGTAGCATTCAGAAACGGGGAAAAGGGAGGAGGGGGTAATCAGTGTAACGTCACACTATGAAATGCCAACTATTTTCCGTAATACTATAAAGAAAATTTCTTGGCGTGACGAAATTTTTTTCTGACGAGGTCGTAATTTTTTCATCGTTTTTTTCCAACTTCAATTTTTTTTTGATGAGGTCGTAATTTTTTCCCATATTTTTTCATGATTTTTTCCTATATTTTTTTTCAACTTGATTTTTTTTTGATGAGGTCTGTATTTTTTCCGAGTTCAAAATTTTTTTTGACGTGGTCCAAATTTTTTCCTTCATTTTTTTCTCATCTTCAAATTTTTTTGATGAGGTCGTAATTTTTTCCTGTATTTTTTCATGATTTTTTCCGATATCAAAATTTTTTTTGACAAATTCTAAATTTTTTCCTCGAATCTTTTTTCCAACTTCAAAATTTTTTGACGAGGTATAAATTCTTTTTCAAACTTCAAATTTTTTGTCAAGGTTACACTTTTTCAACAAAAGTTTTCAACGTCGGTCGCGGCATAAAACAAACCCAGGTCAATTCTTCAAGTCAAAAATTTTTCCCAGCCAATTTTTTCTCTATTTTTTTTTGAATTTCAAATAATTTTTACAACATGAAAGCTTGAAGGTATTAAATTTTTTAAGGAGAAAAATGGAAAAAAAATAATAGATACCTTCAAATTTTTACGCTGTAAAAATTATTTGAAATTTTTAAAAAAAATAGTGTAAAAATTAGCTGGGAAAAATTTTTGACTTGAGAAGAATCGACTTGGGGTTTTTTACAAATATAAAAACGATGAAAAAATTTTCACCTCGTCAGAAAACAATTTTGAAGTTGTTGAAAAAAACGAGAAAAAATTTTTGATTTGAAAAAAATATAGGAAAAAATTTTGACCTTGACAGAAAAAATTTTTGACCTTGACAGAAAAAAATTTTTGAAGTTGAAAAAAAAACGAACGCAAAAAACGTGTGGACTTGGGGAAAAAATCGCTCACCAGCCACTTCGAATCCGTAAAACAGGCTCATGTTTGAAGACTCCCATGAGGCAAACAGGAAAGATTCAGTCGTTCGACCAATTTTCACCAGATGCATATTCCGAGTAAATTTTATCACGGGAGTTTCAATGAGATTTAAATCACTTTCCCTTCCTGAGGGGCACCAATTGGAAAGCTCAGGGAGCTCGAGTCCCCTCCTTAAGCTCGGGAAAAAATTATTACGAAAATATGTATTTTTTACTCTTCAAACAGTATTTTTTCAAAAAAAAAACTTGGCTGATTCTTGTAAAATTAGAATTGATGGAATGTTTTGAATCGTTGAAACCTTTTTTGACTCTAAATTAAAAATTGGGCTTCCGAAGAGGGGAACTGAGAGGCAAATTTTTTGAATATGGTATACTTTTATACGGATTTTTAGCTTCTGAATTCATGTCCAAAGTTGATTTTAGGAAAATTTCTGAAATTTTTGGATAAGGGTGGTTCGTTTCGAATGTATTTCGAGATTCTGAATTTATATCTAAAGATGCATTCACATTCATCATTTTTTCAACCAAACCTCCTCCCTCTTTCCATATTTTGGAAAGTGATGTTGGAATAATTGAAAAAGTTTCCTCTTTCACTTTCTGAGTATAATCGTTCTCAGATGTGAATCAAGAAGCCTAAATTATGCATCAAACGATATACTTATTACTAGAGAATTACAAAAATTTGCATTGTATCCTTCATGCGAGGCCCACTTCTCCAAATATGGGTAAAATCCACTTCGGACATGAATTTAAAAGCCCAAAATACAAACCACACTATCCCCTGTTTAAAATTCCGAAAATTTTCTCCTTCCCACTCTCAAAAGAATCAATTTAATTTCAGGACCGAACAAAAATTGAAACCAGTTTCAGTTTTTCGAAATACTTTTTAAACAGTAAAGAAGTCGTAATGACGAAATTCTGATTTTCGACTAGCTCAATTTTTTTCCCCCCATTCAAAGTCATATAAGACACAACTGATCTCGTTAAACTTCGATATGCATCTGTGGTTTCTTCTTCAGACGTATCTACCTATCTACTTTTATGCTTTCAAACTCTTTAACCAGATACCTATTTGAGGAGGTAGGCTACCAGGGTAGAGGGGCAACCCAACATCCAGCAAATTGGGATACACAAAATAGCTGGGTAAGTACTATCAAAGAAACGGCGAATAATTTCGTTCGAAGTCCTCCTCGTATTAAAGTATTTCTTTCAATGAGCTCTCCGCCTTGCTGCACGAAAAAAACGAAGGAAAATACTGAGTCTTTTTGAGAAAAAGTACAAATCGAACTTCAATGAACGAAAACACTTACTTTTACGAGCTGCACGAAACGAAGGGAAGGTCTAAACTTAAGTTTCTTATTACGTCTCGAGTAATACCCCATTAAAATGATATACTTCTCAAAGAAAAATCTAGAATCGCATTACTTTGATCAAAATATCTAATATTATCTGAAGCCGGGTACGATGCGACTTTCGCCGATCTCTTTTTTTATAGCTGCTCCATCGCCAACGAGCAAATTGCTCGGTGATTTTTTTTTGCCAATTTTATGACCTCGTTCTAATCGAGTATAAGCGATCTTTGCCTTCGTACCCTTAATCCTTCACGTAGGTGTACGAATTTTCGTATCTGGCTATGATTGGATAGAGGTGACGGGGACGTGAAGGCAACGTCGAGCCATTTTTTTACACCCCTCTGCGCCGTAAAAAATTTCACCCTTAATTCGTTATTAATTAAACGTTTGAAACTAAAGCGCATTTCCTCCTAAAAATTTAACGATTACAATTCGTCGTAAATTAACTTTATGGTGAGTGAACAGTATTAATTTCCTTAACGTTATCTATTTAGTCTACTAATAAGCAACGTTTTTATCGTTTTCCGCGCTGTAAGCATTATTCTATGCGTCAGTGATTTCCAAAGGAACACTAAATCTAAATAAATAACACAAAAAAAAGACCATCACGTTTTTTTTTTAATTCTCTATTTTAATTAATACGCGTCGCTGATTGGTATTGTTATACCGGGGGGTCAATTTATCGATTCGTTTGCCAAAGGCGAGCCGGCCCAGGCAGGGTACCAAATTCTCCTATACAAAGAAAAGTTCAAAACTCGCAAATAACTATATACAAAGAACCCACGCGAAACTAAATAGAAGAATTATTGCATATAAATTTTCAACGGCGCCTCCAACATTAAATACGTATAAGTATGTATCAAAGTATAAATCTCTTCAAGATTCTTTTTACTTCTCTCTACTTTCTTACTCTATCGTCGTCTAATGCGCCAAAAAGAGAAAAATAATCCTTTGACAAAAATAAATGCGCCTGAGGGTTATTTTTTTTATCTTTTGAAACAATAGTATAGATTTTTCGTAGCTCGACGTCGAGTTATTTACGCTTTAATTTTTTCATAACTGGATATAATTTTTAATATATTATTAGAAAATGGTGATTTTGCACGAGGCGAAGTTGGCTGGGGTTTTTTCCTGTACGCGTTACTACCCAAGATATTTCCCTAAAGTATGGAAATTACATGAGAAATACTCTGGAGGAATATTAAAGGGATTAGATGGACTGAGAATAGCTAAAATAGCCAAGGTAATGGTACCTAATGCGATTATTATTTTTAAATTTTCTGTTTCAAAATTCTTGAAATGATAACGTTGCTTTGAATCGAGCTAGAGAATGAAATAAAAATGGAATAAAATATGCAGTAAAGGTTGCCTGGATCGAATTCAATTTTCATACGAAATCGGGTTTTATTTCTATAAGAATCGAGTTGATCGGTTTTTTTGTGTTTGAGTGGAAGAAAATATGTACTATTTGTAATTCCCGCCACCCCCACCCGTTCCTCATTTTTATTTTATTAGCAGTCTGATATTAGGAGACCTGGAGCAAAATCTTCGGCTCTGTTCGCATTGCTTTGGAATTATTTTGTTCCACTTGGCTGATTTTTCTAATCAATGTAAGTAGTGCACTTATATTCATCCTGGCACACTCGTATTTAGATTTTATTAGAAACACAATTGTGCGACTTGAAAATTCAGACCGAAATTGTCACCAAGACGGAAGTGTTTCTGCGGCGTTTGACATAGTTGATTCCGCAGATGAAAAATATTTCATAAAAACTGGTTTCTAGTTCAGAGTAAGACCACTTCACCTTGTTAGCGCTGTATTATTTGTTAGAAACTCAAAATTATTGTGAAAAATTTGCTGCCTGCAACAGGATTCGAATCAGAGGCGTGACGACCGTGGGGTGGGACACCCCCCCCCCAGACCATCTCAAAGTTACAAAAAGTTGGAAAAATTGGAAATTGGGAAAATCTCAGAATATATCAAAAAAATTTTCGCCCTCGCTTCGCTCGTGCTCAGTATGTCATTTTGCACAATTCATTTTCAAAATGATAGGTACGTAGTATAAATTTCCATCCTTGTAGCCCAAACAAATGACTATTTTCAAATGAAAAAAAAATGCCCTTTTCATTTGCTTATCAGGGAACTTCATGACAATCACAATCGTAAATGGAATTTTCAAACATTTTTTGGTTTTTCTGAAAAGAGGGGAGGTAAGTAGAGAGAAAAAAGCACGAATTTAAAATTTTTAATGAAGAAATTTCAGGTTTTGAAAGCTGAGTTTTCTTCAAAAATTTTCGTCCTTGCTTCGCTCGGACTTGATAGAATTTCCCACATTCATTTCAAACCGAATTTTCGAAAATTGTTCGATTTTCTTTTAGAAGAGTGTTGTCATTAATGTATTTTAGATGACAAAAAAGTAGGCAGCTCAAAAAAAGCAAGAGTAATCTTTGTTCAGAAAATTTTCATTTTTCAAAAATGAGTCAGCAAATTTCTCCTTCTTTTAATAATATTGGAATAAAGTGGTGCGTTGCACACTCTCTTCAAATTACATCCAAGAAAAATAGTTTTTAAATCATTAAAACAGTAAAAAAAAAAAATGCCTCTTTTTTTTCAAAGCTTCGCTCGGGCATGGATAAAATCACAATGCAAAGTAAAAGTACTAAAAAAGGCTTCTCCTCCTCCCCCCCCTCCTCCAAATCGTCTTGGGTTTTCAAGTTTTTTTAAATTCATTTTGCGTGAATTCCAAAAAATCTCCTGACGCTGCTGCTGATTTTGATTTTGAATTGTTTAGGTAAGTAAAACTTCTTAAACAGTTCTTTTTGGTTCTGATAATTCAATTTTTCGTACTTATCGATTCTGATCTTGAAAAGGTTTTGTTTTTTCTTGGAAAATAATAAATTTAAAATTGGAAAATTTTGACACACTGAAACAATTTTAATATATATATATTTTTTTGTGGGGGGGGGGGGGGGGGGGGTAGGAAAAATAGTTGAGAATTTTTTGGGAAATTAGTTGGGAAAATTTGAGGTACACCCCTCCCCCCAAGACGCATCACTTCGTCAGTTCGTTACACCACTGATTCAAATCGGAGACTGCAACATTGGATTTGAGATGGCACATTCGAATTGATAATTCGAAAGAACAAAATTAATGACGAAATCTTGTCACTAATTTTGAGACAAATTGCAACTGAAAATTCTGAGGAAACAAACTTCCTTGAACACTCATGTCAATTTCAATATCTTATTTCGCATTTTTAACTCCCCTTTGCTCCTTTTCCAAAAGTCCTGTTGCTAAATTTGGATTCAGCGTGGAAAATTACATGCATTATTTATTCTATTCTAGGAATTTTCAATTCAACTCTATACAACTTTTTGCGCCTGAATTGTCAATTGAGTCCATCAAAGTCTTCCTACTCCTTGAGTAGGTATTCAATGAGTGAATTTGGGAGATTTTTCTTCTTTCAATGATGAGTTTTTCTTTTATATCATATCGTCTAAAAATTTAATCGACTAATGAGCAAAATTTTCAAATACAAACTATTTGAATCTCCGATATTTTTTTTTCATTTTCAAGTTTTTGACTTTTTGTAACGCAAAAAACAGCGTCACGCGAAATAGCGCGACGCAACTTAGCGTCTTAAAATTTTGGAATGACCTCCAACCCAAGAGGAAAAAAATTGAAAAATCAGCTTTCAGCCCTCTGATATTTTCCTGGCCATTCTGACTTTCTAATATTGAGTCAATTTTTACCTTTCGACTTTCTGATATTTATATTTTGAAGAAATAAAAATTTGTAAGTTTTCAAAAGTTAGCTTCTGACTTTCTGACATCAAATATTGAAAATACAAAAATTTATCAGTTTTTGACTTGGCGCCACGCAAAACAGCGTCTTAAGCAACAGCCGATAAGTTTTCAAAATCTCAAACGAACTGAAACACAATACAGCCTTCCTCGGCAAAAAAAAATTCATTCACCAACACCCCACCCCGTTTATTTTCAATCACGACGTAAAATCCGACCAGAAAAGAAGATTTCGTTACATTGCGTCAACAATTAAAGTTAAATTATAGAGAGAAAAAAACTATCGACTTTTGATCCTTATTGGATGGTATTTTCCATCAGTTTCATAAACGAAATTAAGATTTCCTTTGCGAAAAATGATCCCGGCGAAAGAAAATTGCTTCTTTTTTTCATCCAGTTGCTTATTTGTTTTACAGCACATTCGCGATCGCAGAAAGAAGAATTCAAAGATTCGCATGGTCGAGGCAAAAAAAGAAAAAAAGAAAAGGAATAAGAAGAACAGAAGAGCGGAGGAAAATAAAGACGAAGGCAGAACGAAGATCTCCGATGGGAAAAAAATCACATTCCGAATATACGATAAATTAATTGAAATTTCTGTCTAGTATAAAAGAACGAGAGATATTTTTTTTATGCCTTGTTGGAAATATATCTGGTCGATTGGTATAAGGAAAAATAAATTCCGCCATCCAATTACATCGAACAGTCAATTTTACAAATCCATTATAAAAGAGGAGAAGAAGAAGAACACGAAATGAAAATAAAATCTAAAATTTGGTTTTACAAGTAGGTTTCATTTGCCAGACATGTAAAACGATGAGCTTTTCCTGTTTTTTCTCTATTTCTTTTTTCTTACATTATTATTCGGCTCTGTCAGAGAATAAAAGACTTTATATCGTTAAAAAACAAAACGAACGAACGAACGAACGAATTCGGAAAAAAAAAGCAAGAAAAGGAAAAAAACACGCGGTAGGAAAAAAAAAATAGCGAGGCTAGAATTCGCGCACAGAAATTCTAAAACACAAGATCGACTCTGAAAAACCGGTAAAGCAGAAAAAAAACAAAGCGACAAGTAAAGCATACAACAAAGGATTTCAGCATTTTAGAATAAGGGGGTTCGTTTTCCACTCGTTAAAATAGCCATCTCTCCCAGCAGAATATTTATTACCTCGGATTGCGAGCCCACATTTCAATGGTTTGTGCTTTGTGTTTGGCACAATTCCAAAAGGATAAAAGTGCCCCCAAATCTAATTCTCCGCCGTTATTTTTTTCTTCTTTTTCTAATTTCAACGTAACACGCCGAACTCGCGAGAAAACTTGCTACGTTGAAATTTGATTTAAACGGAATTTCGAATCGACGAGTTCGAGGCGAAAAAAACCTCGCCCTCTTCCTATTTTTTTTTTTTGGCTTATACTCGTTTCATCTTTATTGAAATCGATATAGAAGGAAAAGTTTGCTTTGAAAGAAAAATTTTCAACGTTTTTAATAGATATTTCGAAATATTGCGAATAACTCGATAAACGTTACATATTGATCTTGTATAAAAGTATCGTGAAAAAGAATACTTCTCCTCGGTTATTTGTTCTTCCAAAGCAATAAAAACTATGTTTTGTTATGGATCTTTCGATAACGAAATAAGCTTTTTGTGCTTTATACGTCTTCTTTTGTGTATAAACTTGCCGCCAAAATACTCGGTCGTTTGTTGATTTCAACGAGCATTAAGTATTACGTCGAAAATTCTCTTGTATCCAAGTGCCCTCCAGAATCTTTCCAATCTCTTTCAATTTTTAGGACTAGTTTTCTTATTGCGAATCGACGCAGTGTGTAATTCTTGCCTCGGTGGATTAGAATAAGCTATGAAAACTGCTCTGAGACACAAGGACGAATATTTGCAAGAAATTTTAAAACGTTTATAAACGAATTACCTAGATATTTCGTAAAAATTTACAGAAATAGAAAATTTCGTCCATTTTTAATGAATTGAACATCTTAAGTACCTAGGTAATTTGTTTTCGTTTTTCATGCTAAAATTTTAAATAGGTATTGAAAAAAATTTATACTTACTCAACAGATAGTTCTTTTCCACCTTAAGACATGAAAAAAAATTCTCAAGGTCATTCCTTCAGGTGAATGTCTTTTCTGAAACAGAAAAAAAATGAAAACATTAGACAGTTTGTTCGATTGAATTGACCCATCAAAAAAGCGATTTCAATGACCTAATTCCACTAAAAAAGTAACCAATCGTATCCATAAATTCTAAATTTTTTCAAGAGAATAGAACATTGGGAAGAACTACAAAGTGGAACGATATTCCCAAGATTTTCTTCGAGAAGAATAGAAAAGTGTTTGAAACCTGTGCAATGCTCTAAATGAAAGAAAAATTTTTAAAAATTGTAAAATTTTCAGCAAATTGAACTATTTTTTAAAAATTGAAAAATCTTTTAAGTTTTTCAAAAATAAAAATAGGGGTTTTTTAAAAGTAAAAATGGAACAATGTTCTAAAAATTAAAATTTATAACAATTACTTACGCGCAATTTCCTAAAAACGTGAAAAAAATTTCAACATTTTCTAATAATAATAAAATTTGAAAAATTTTCAAAAACTGAAGAATTTTTGCCAATACTCGAATGTATTTTTTTTAAAAAAAATTGGAAGTTCCGCAAACCCTGAAAATTTGTTCGGAAATTTGAAAAAATTGGCAATTTTTTTACGTAAAAAATTTGAAAAACTCAAATATTTTTCAAAGCTGCCACAATTTTATAAAAATTGTAAACTGAAACAGTTCTTTTTTTCGATAGCTTGATTTTCCCATAACCTGGACAAATTTTCAAATGCAATAAATTTTTCTAAACTTCAGAAATTTTTTGAAAATTGGACAGACTTTTTAAAAACTTATGCAATGTTCTAAAAATTGACAAAATTTTGGAGAATTGGGCAAATTTTCAAGAACTTCAGCTTTTCAAAACTTGGATTGTAAAAATTGTGTATATAATTTTTCAAATCTGAAGCGAATTTTCAAGATTTGAGAAATATTTCAAGAACTGAAATATTTTTTAAAATCATTTTGAAAAATTTTCATCCAAATTCAGAACATTTTCCAGATTTTTAAAAAATTAAAACAAGATAGGTAATTCAAAAAAAAAAAATACAAAATGAAAAACATGACCACGACTCCTCAAAAATATAAAAATCTGAAAATGAGTTCTCGCGTTTACGATCCCTAAACACATTTCAATTGTTTTTAGGAGTCATATTACTCCTTTTTTCTGGAATTTCAACATGACCGACCAGTTTTCAAAAATGTAAGCCCATGAGCGGATTCAGGTCAAAAAAAAAAAAATACGAAGGAATTACAGCAATAATTCACAAAAAAGTGGTTTTGGTGCTTTTTTATTGTAAATAATAAATAAAAGTACTAAATCTGAAAAAAAATAATAATAAAAATGGAAATTGGCTATACTTGATTGGAAAATAATAGAAATTATCATTTTTTTCCTCAAAAATACGGATGGTAAAAAAACGAAAAGAAATCGTTTACTTTTCAAATTCACGAAAAATTACTGTAAATACTTAGGGGGAAAAAACGATTTTGTAAAAAAAAAAAAAAACAGATTTACTTTGGAAATGATGCGCATATTTCAAAGAAATACAGTTAAAATTACTGTTATTCGTTGGAAAACCCCAAAAAATTAAAAATTTCGTCAATTTTTCGACGAAAGCATCAATCAAGCACGTCGGCTGAAATTATCATCACCGCGCTCATATTTCGTTCGTCTTGAACGCGACCAATAAATAATCATAATACCACGCGATAAATAATTAAACTCTCGACTTGAAAATTAAATACGATCCCACGAGCCTTGAAAGAACGACCCCGTTCATTCCGTTCGCTCTGAAATCCTCTTCGAGCACCTATTTTTGACAAATTTCAACACCTAAAATAATCACGCCGTCGTCTCAATTAAATACGCTAAACGCAATCGACTGGGAATTACTTTCACAATGATTGTCAAAGTACCCCAGCTAAATTATTCGCCAAAGCAAGAAACAAGATCATCAGATAAGTCTGTACTGCGAAAAGAGATTAACAACGCAATACAGCCTACAAGTTGTTTGAAACAATTTCACTGCGAAGCAATAGCAGCTGCGTAAACACAAGCTCGTAATCATTTCACTAGATTTTCCATTTCGAAAATTTATTCCTCCGAATGGACGAGAGAAAAAGGAAAAAAACCTCTCGTATTCATTTAACTGAAACGACGATTCCAAGTAAGAAGAGCAAAGAGAAGGATAGTCGAAGAAAGAGGGGGGGGAACTCGAATAAAAATATTGTTTCATTTTCTCAAACGACTTCATTATCGAAGAACGAAAATCTATTGTGAAAATATTTTTATTATTATTTATTAGTATTTCTCCCAATTGCGTAATTTCTAAATATTATTTTCGATTTTTTGTACGTTGGTAATAAAAGCACGTTCTAAACGAGATTAAATTTTCGATGATGTTTTGTATGCGAAATATAGTCTTTTGTAAATGCCACGATTATCTGATTTCTTTTGCAAGTTTTCTTTGCTTTTCTGGTTCAAATTTGCATTATCGATTTAATATTATCGTTATGAGGTATAAAAAATGTAAAGGGGAAAACATATGAAACTTTACAGATCCAATCATTGTTTTTTATGGTGATTTTTCAAAAAAAAAAAAAAAGAAATATAAAAGATGGAAAATGCTGACTAGAGTTTTTCCAACAATCTGGTAATTTTACATCTTCAAATGAAATAATTTCACCGGAGATTTTCTACTTTCTTTTTTCTTGCAAGTTTTAAGCAAACCTCTCGACCTGAAATTTATTTGTAGCGTATAGTTAGAACATCTCTATGTAAATACTTGCAATCCTCGGTAGAATAATTTTTACCAAGATGAGACGTCGTAAACATTTCAAGTATACGAAAGATATCCTGCTAATAAAACTTTTGCGTAACGTAAATGTCGACATATTTATGTAGGTGTGAAATTCCTTCCACCTAGTTCTATTTCTAACAATGAAAAAGCATCTTTTTCTAGAAAGAATTCTTTTTTTAAGGTATTGTAGATATGTACGATGAAGCTAGGAATGTATTTTCAGATGATTCGTCGCTGAAATGAAATTTTTACATTTAGAATTTCGGTGGAATTATGTTTGACATCTGACAATAGCTGCTTTTACCGTAGGTACTGAAATAAGATTTAACCAAGATGATTCGTGACAGAAATGACTGCGAGAATGGAATGGAAAAGAGTAATTTAAGAATTTGAATCGAACAGCAGTGACTGAATTGCTGGAATCGAGGGACCAATGAAGCATTTGAAAATGTTTACTTTCAATCTGAGCGCAGATGAAATTTTTAAAAAATAAATCTTTAAAATGACCACGTTGTTAGCAAAAAATGAATTTGAAAAAAATACTTTTCTAATGCGTAAGTATAGACTATAGACCGCACCCGAAATTGATCTTGTACATTTCAAGTTTTCAGTTTTTTCTTTTTTCAATTTTTTATGTTTTGATTTTCTGGAAAATAACACATTCACAAATTCGAATAAAGGTTCCAAAGAGATATTTTTAATATTTACCAATATTTTTTTACATTTTCAGAATTCAGATAGAAAACCATGAAAGCCAACCGGCAATTTGCAGAAATGCGGATTTTAAAAATTGAGGGACAAAATCTAAGATTGAAAGTTATCTTTTTAGCTGTTCTTGTTAGTGCTCATATTTTTTTGTTATCCTCTGTTCTCCTCATTTCCCCATTATTCTCAATCTTCACATCTGCGTTTGTTTTCTTCACTAGCCAGGATATCTAACAAAATTTGTTGAGCAAAAATACAAACTTTGCTGATCTTTTTGAATGACTTTTCTTATAAATTTTCCGTGTCTACCATCTTCCCTCCTCCCATCCCAAAAAATCAATGCATCAAGCAAGACCGAACATTTTTGGTACCTAACAATTTGAAAAAATGAAACTTTGGCGTGAATAGGTGAATTTTTTGCCAATTTTTCATGTTATTTCAAATCAATGACTTTTCAATGATCTTTCACTCAAAATTATTGATTTCTTTGACAAATTAGAAATTGATTGATAATCAATGATATTTAACTGAAAGATCTTGAATGATCATCAATCTTCAAAATAATAAAAATATTAAAATACTGATAGAGCGAAGCGAGAGCAAATTGTTTCAAATAATACATGTTCAAAAAAGTCAAAAAATACCTACACTTTTTCAGATTTTTCTTTTAAAAAATTCTACGCTCTTGATGATTCAAAAAAAAAAAAAGAAAAAATGCGGGCCCGGTACAAATGTACTCCTCTGAATCCCTCTTTTGCTTGGCCTGACTGAGCCTGATGAGCACAAAAAGGGCGAAAAATTTTGAAAAAAGGGCATTCAGGTTTGTTTTGACTTCTAAGAAAACGATATCATTTCTATTGATTCAATTAATCTTGATCTTCCATAAAAATCGAAACATTTTTGAAAATTCCAATCAAGATCATTACCTTTTCCTTTGATAAATAAAAAGGCTAAGTAAGAAACAATTTTTTTCATTTGAAAATAATGATTGTCTAGGTTGGAAAGGAAGAAATTTTATACCATCATTTTAAAAATAAAAATTGTTATTTATGGTGAAAATTTTTTGGGGGAAAATGCATTCAAAAGCTAAACATTTCTTCATTATTTGATCAATATTTGATTTTCAATTTTCATTCCCCTTCACAAGAAGTATTTTACACATTCGGTTGAATTCTTGACAGAACTCAAACCAAGGAATTTTTTTTGAATATACCTAGGTGTATATTTTCATACAATTTTGGATGATGTGAACAGAATATGCTCAGTTTTCTTTTCTAAGCACTGAAAATTTGCTGCGAACTTCTATTTTTAAAGTTGAAAATTAATCACTCCACAATTCCACATCCTAGTTTAATTTCCCATAATTTGACGGAGTATAATATAAATTCTCTTTTGTTTCCTTCTTTTCTCTTTCAAAATCGTGATCAGAAGCATTTTATGGTACTCTGTTTTCATTACATTTTATTAAAAAAAAGTACGAGTTCAAAATATCCTCGAGCGTAGAGAGTAATTTTTTTTTTGAAAATTTAATAAATGCGTTTAAATAAATATATATTTTTTTTGGATAATTATGATCAATAAAAAATAATTAGGCAAAATAATTTGCCCCGACGCCCCGAGCAGAGCGAGGGAAAAAATGTTAATAAAACGAGTCCAGAAACTCCAGAATTGATTTTTTTCCTGGACTTTTACAAATTTCCAGCGGAAATGCCGAAAATTTTAAAATTCCCTGAATTTTCTCTGACTTTTCCAGACGGTCAAAATTCCCTGACGTTTCCCGGTTTTCCCGAGAATGGACATCCTGTTTTCAAACCTATTGTTAAATGTGCCAAGGAACAATGGGAGACGGCCTTGGTTCGGTTTAACGCTGCAGTTGGCTACCCCTCTTCTCTTCTTCCCTCGCAGTTCACTTTCTTTTTCTCCTCTCATTGTTAGTTTGCTACTCTTCTCCTTTTCTCCTCTTTATGAACGCCATTATTGTTGTTGTTATTGTTGTTATTGTTCCTTATATATATTTTTTGTTGCTCTCTGTCCACTCAATTCCTCTACAGTTCTCCAATCACCACATCTCTGTCAGTACCCTTCTCTTCACCTTTTCCCCCTCTCGGTTTACTTTCTGGTTCTTCTCTCATTTTTCCTTTTCACTTCACTTGTCCATTTGCTGATGTCATCTTTGCTCTTATCGTTTTAGTTGTAGTTTTTTTTTTCGTTCTGATTGTTCCTTATCTTTTTTGTTACCCCTGTTTTCTTCATTTCTCCACTATTCTTCAATCTGTACATCTCTGTTTGCCAGTTCCTTCTCTTCTCCTCATTTCTCTTTTTTCTGTTCGCCTCACTGTTCTTCTCATTTCTCCACTTTTTTCCCTCTCTTTCCGTCAATCTGTTCTCTTATCATGTCATGTTCTTCTATTCTCCTCTCTGTCTACTTTATGGATGTTGTCGTCATTATTGATGTCATTTTTCAATATTGCTATTGTCGATCCAAATAAAATTTTGAACCAACCAAATCTGGTCACCATAGTCGAGGTCATCCAGTTCCAAAACCACAAAACCTACAACCAATCAGAGCACGTATTGAAACAAATTATTCGTTAAATTTTCAACAAAACAGAAAATTCCACCATCGAATCTGTGGACTGAAAAAAAAAACCTAGCCGGAATTTTCAATTACATTTTCACACCGGGGAGACAAAAGGTCGGTATCTAATACCTATATTCATAGCGGGCTCTGATAAGGTAATTTTTCGTCGACATGTTCGGCACCGGCGCCTCGCCGAGCCGGTCCAGGGCGTCGAAGGTGGCAATTATTTATGAAATTTTTTTTTCAACGGATGACAAAAGGTACGGAGCGGCGGGGGTTTCGCGATTATTACGTACGCCATTTATAACAAACGGAGTAAATCCCTTTGCGGCTTTAGATAAGCGGATTATTAAAGCTGGCCTTTAATTTCGCAGCCTTTCTGTTTTGCGGGCTGAAATTTCGTTGCCGCCTTTTATGCTGGCGGAGCTTTTAAAAGTTGCGGGAAAGGCGAACGTGGGGATTTATTTTTAATTACGTAGTATAACGATAAATTATTGAGAAACGAGAGTGTATAGTGATTGTTAAATACAATCTACTATAATTATTAAAGAGTCCAACACCCATAAAACAAATTCCCATTTACGAAATGTGTATATTGCGGAACGGCGGGATAATCTTTGCAAAGTTGAAAATATCTACGGCAATAAGATCTCGTTCGCCTTTACCGACGAATATATAAAACTCTTAAATACGTATTTGCGGCCGAAATATTTGAAAAGCAACATGAAAAACCTTAATTGCTTTTGGTAAATTAAATTTCTTCGATGTTGTATACTTATAACGTTGGTACTCAGCGTACGCTATACAAACGCTCCACTCCGATGGGTTTTTCTTCTCGACGTTTCCAAGTATTTTTCTAGTTGTAAATACGCGTATAGTGGAACACTCGCCGTCGTATAATGAGTTAGTAAACTCCGAGGATGGAAGGCCCGGGGAGGAGGAAAAATTACTCGTTTAATTTTTCCAGCTTACCTCGAGACTTCGAAGCGAACCAGTCATTCCATCTGCGAATATTGAAGGTGAAATTCGTACATTACTTTTTCATATCCTTTTATACTTATTCGTGGCGTAGCTGAATTGCACTTTTTTTTACGAGCTCGCGTTATCAATGCAAGCGGCGAAATAAGGAAAGGAAAAAAAGCCACAGCCGCGCAGCTTCCTCTTTTTGTTGGGAGAAATTTTAAAAACATCTGTGCTTTACTTTTATTACCGCCATTTTCGCAATGTTGTTCCACTTGGCAGTTATTTTATTTACCAAGCAACTTTGTAATGACAGACAAATTGCGTCGTAAATTTCCATATACTATATACTCGTTTCGAGCGCAGACTTGAAAATTCCTTCGTACAGATCTTTCCTTCTTTTATCGTGCAGTATCAGAGGCGGATGTGGCTAAATTTTTTGAAAAGTAGTGAAGGGATGAACATAGGGAGGAGGGACAATCAGTCAATTCATTTTTCTATCCTCTTTTCAGCTAACAAATTTTCAAGAGACTGCTGGGGATACAGGGGTCCACAATTTTGACTGAAATTGAAAAAAAAAATTGAAAAGTAAAGTAGCGTATCGATTTCTACTAATTCAAAGGCGCTGATTTCCAAAATGTATTTAGGTTTTTCATCCGACCCCTGTGAACCCCTGTGAATCTCGAAACCCCTGATTTTTTCCCCCATTTTTTCAGAAAATGGCACTTCTCATATCATTTCTTGAATAGAATAAGCACACATAAAATTCATGAGGGGGTTCCCATAATTCTAGTCATATTTTTTATAGACACTCTTTCCACTCACAAAATTTCCACTTTTACTTTACCACTATCGTTTTTTTTTGACTTTTTAAATGATGGGTTATTAAATTCTTTGTAAAAGTTAAAACAACTTCAATCGGATAGAAAATTTATTTTCATTCTGGGATCTTAAAACCCTGGAGAGAAAAGGACGAAAGGTTGGTTAAAAATCTCCACAATTGTAGTTGGGCTTCAAACAATTGGAATACTTGGAATATTGTTTATATGGTTTTTGAGACGAAGAGTTTGAACATCAACTTGAGTTTGAGATTTTTGATCTTCATAATTCCCTTACTAAAGACCCAAATTTAATCTAAAAAATTGAAAATTTTGAGTGCCGTGTTATTTGAAATGTTACCTTTGGAGGTAGCGAGTTCAAAAATTGAGTTTTTGAGGTTTAAAACTTAAGCAATGGAAAAAATCACCAAAAATAGAAAAAAAATCCATAAAAAATTGAAAAAAAATACCGAATTGGAAAAAATGACTAAATGAAAAAAAAATGCCAAAAATGAAAAAAATTACCAAAAATGGAGGAAAAGTCATCAACAATGGAGAAAAAAATCATCAAAAAGAAAAAAAATACCAAAATTGAAAAAAATACTAAAAATTAAAAAAAATACCAAAAATGAAAAAATAAAGTATCAAAATGGAGAAATAAATCATTAAAAATGAGGAAAAAATCATCAAAAAAAAGAAAAAAAACATCAAAATTGAAAAAAGAATCACCAAATTGAAAAAAAAGCCAAAAATATCAAAAAAAAAACCACCCAAAATAGAATAAATTCACTGTAGAGATTCAATTTTTTTTAACAAGAATAATTTTTAAATTACTGCTGGAATTTTTCCATTGGAATACAAACTTTGATAAATTTTGGAAAATGAAAACTGGTGAAAGTGATAAAATGTCCTATGGTAACATACCAGTTATGGATCACTTTTTCTTTGAATTCGTGCCCTGACTTTATTTATGAACCAATTTTGGTGATTCTTTTTTTAAAATGAACGTTGGACTCTCCTCTACAAAGTAGCGCGATTGAATTTTGAAAAAAACTATTTCAAGTATTTTTTATGCAGGCTTGAAAGACCCAGAAAAAATACGCCTTTTTGGCGGATTCTACCAATTACGGATCATCAAATAAAATCGAAGTGATGCATTTTTTCTCCACTCTGGCTGTATTTCTAACATAATAAAGATGACCTTCAAAGATTTTCATCAACAAATTGTTAAAAAACCGAAGTTGAAAAACTACCAATTGTGGATCGATCCATAATTGGTAGCAAAATTTTTGATTCGCAATTATGGATCAAAAATTTTGCTACCAATTACGGATCAAACCAATTACGGATCACAATCACTTCGGCATCTCACTGCGCGGATTTAACAATGTGAATCACCCAATACATAAAAACACGACGAAAATCTCGGAACAAACGATTTTGGTGAAGAAATCCACCTTTTTTGGTACAAATTTACGTTTTCTTAGATGCTTGGCAAATGACACTCAAAATTCGTAAAACGGGTTGATCACGCGAAAAATATGTCCATAGTACTTCCCTGAACATGAAATCACCAGCAACCGCATCAAAAACTGAATATAAACATCATTACTTGATCTTTTCAACATTAACCATTGAAAAAAACACGAAATTTTGACTAAAAATTTGACTCACTTTACTAAAATGAATCTACAAGCGGTTTGGTGACACGAAAAATGCTTCGTTTACATATCTTCTGAAAGCTGAGACTTCAGGCTACAATATTATGTTGGTAAAATTTCGAGTAGACAATCCTAGTCCTACGTAGAGCGCGTCAAAAAAATGATCCGTAATTGGTAGCCTGATCCACAACTGGTATTTTACCATATATTTAATTTAAAAAATCACTTTTATCTTAATGTGAAATTTTTATGAACTATTCTCAATTTTTGGAAAAATTTCAGGAGATATGTACTGGTAATACCTCACTTGAATAAATTTAGAAACAAGTTTATCATTTCCTTATCATATCACGAATAATACTTATTCCCATAACCACAAATACGAATCAATAACTTGAACTCCATACTTAAAATTCGAAATGAAACCAAATATAATTGCAGACAAATAGACAAACAAAAATCAAGTCTGGCAGTCCAAAGTCTGTGAAAAGTGGAACGGAAAAATTCGCTCTTTTCTAATTCCATAATTTAATAATGACCAAATTAAAGGTTTGATCATTAAATTATATTTTTTTCATTTTAATGTGAAATAAGTATGAATTTTTCTCCTTACTTTTTAGGGTTGAAAAAAAAGGAAAACTTGGTCATAATAAAAAATTATTGTCGAAATTTTTTTGTGCAATCAAAAAACAATTTTTTTGATTTTTTAATTATTTTTACATATGATCAGAGAGAGTAATGTGTTTTTGGTTTCGATTTTGAAAATGAATTCAGTTTGAAATTTTTAATTTATGACATTCAAATAAGATTACTTTGGTTTTTGCAAAATAATTGCTCAAAACACTTATCTGCACATTGAAATTGGAAAAGATTACAGTTTTTCAGAATTATGTAGGTTTGATTGAAATGCATTTAAAAATTGATGAATTACCCATCAATTAAGTTTAAAAGAAAGGAAATATTAGGGAAATTGAAAAAATTGATACCATAATTTTTTGGAACAAGTAGAAAATTTTTTTATCTAATTATTTTGATTTTACAATTTTGTTGGTCTTTACATAATCAGAAAGAGTTTGGTCGGGTAAGACTTGAAACATGAATTTGGCTTTTGCCAGTTTCTTTCCCCATGATGGAAAAGTATTTATGATACTTTTTCCATGTGACCGGGAAAAATGGATCATGTGTGAAAAGATTCGATGTCTTCATTTTTATGTTTGGTCCAGATTTGGTGTAATTTGGACCAAAAACGTAAAAAAAAATACATCGATTTTTTTCACACACGACCGCACGGTCTGTTTTTTTTTCAGCAGGGTCACATACTATTGTTTTGAATCTCCTATCAATTCTCTTTCGATAAAAAAAAAAAAAAAAAAAAAAACAGAATGGTTGGTATTTTAAAAACTGAACAATATTTCTCCTCATAATTTTTTGCATAACTTTGAAATTGAAGGGACTACAAAAAATTGATCGAAAAAACTCTAAGTAAAAAATAATGAAGTGAATCGATAGTACATATGTAGAAAATTGAACAAATTTTATTCTGAAGACTTTTTGTCTAGCATAAAAAATGAAGTGGCTACTGGTTATTCAAAATTAGCAGGGTTCAAAAAATTTTCAAATTTTCTCAATTTTTAATGGCTTGTCGCCCCCTCATTTTTTATGTTAGGCAAAAAGTCTTCAGAATACAATTTGCTCGATTTTCAAACATGGGTACTATCCATTTCCTAGATTATGTTTTTTTTTTAGGTTTTTTTTGTCAATTTTTTTTTGTAGCCATTCCATAATTAAGCAAAAAGTCATAAAGAGAAAAAAAAATTTTACATGTTTTTTCAAAAACCAGAATTTTCTCCTTCAATTTTCAAAATTGGCAACATGTTCATCTCAATTTTTTTTGTGGTTCCCGCTTGTAAACAAAAATTAGGTTTGGACATCGACTCCCAGAACACCCTGTATAATTTATCTCGAGATATGAGCCTTCAAAAGTTGGAAAATTTAAAAAATCACAATTGCCTAAATATTACGAGGCTCACTCCCAGCTCCCTTTCCAACTTCATTTTTGGTCAGTTTTAGTATGGAATAGTCCTACTTATTCAAAAACGATGCTCGAGGAGAAAAATGAAAATTAATACAAAAAATTCATCTGTTTTTTATGAATTGTAACAAATTCTCTTCCTCGGTACATCCAACGAACAAGCAAAAAAAAGGCCTACAACAATCGACCCCTTTTTTAATTCACTCCGATCCCCTCTCTACCCTTCTTTCATCTTCCACAACACAATCATAGAATCGAAACCTCATACAAATAATTGTCGGTGTATAAAGCATAGGTACGGTACCATAACTACGTAGCTCGGTCTGAGCGCAGATCTCTGGTTAATATATACCAGTTTAATAACTCGAATAAGCTTTTATGTGGTAATTAGACGGGATTATCAAGATCACAGAGCCCATTCCCATTGCAAATACTATACGCGAACAAAATCCACTCGTAATTTAAATAAATTATTCGCAAATGCTTACTTTGTGATGGCTCCTAATACCCGAACTGCGGCCGAGTGTGTTGTAAATGTGTACAATATAGATAACACGCGACTCGTAATATTGTGTAAATTGTTACTTCAAGAACGGGTCAACTCGAAGAACGCTCTTTTTTTATACGATCCGATCCTTTGTGAACCGAAGGCGAGCCTCTTTCGCACAGAATATAGCGATTTTATACGAGATTACTCTTCTCGGCCTGTTCGGCGTTTTTTCTCTTTTCTTTTGTGTATAAAAGGCAGAAGGTATAGCTTCGAGTTAAAATACGATGACCTCGATGTAAAAGAATGAGAAAAAAAGGCGACGAAAACACCGAGTATAAATAATTGTAAAGATGAAATTGCCAAAGAAAATAAATTTTTTTCGATGCCCAAAAAACATTTAGAATAATTATTTCGTAAAAAAGTGTACGACAGTTCTCTAGTGCAGCTATTTCGCAACGGTGAATTAATTTTCCTCCCTTTTTTCTCTCTTATTTTTATTTGATGCTCGCGAGGAAAGACTCGTATACATGCGGTGATGTATATTGGCAAAGAATAAGGGTTTACATACGTGCTCCAATATAAAGGTATATACACGTTGGGATAGGAATTTCTGCAAAAATAAACTAAAAATAAGTAATATATAGGTACATGTTTTTCAATAACTCGCGCGAGATAAGGTAGAACGATTTTTTTTTCCTTGCCAAACAACAATAAAGTTGCTGATAAAAATACGATCCCTGTGGGAATAGACGCTGAAAACTTGGTACTACCGCTAAAATCGTTTTACACGTTGTAAGTAATCTTGGGTTGGAAATTTTCGTATGTCGTAAAGTTTGGAAAAACAGATAAAATTTCGAATTATATCCTAATTGAACGAAAGCGATAAATTTCGAAAACGTTTTCACGTATTGATTTGAAATACTTATTTTGCTTACAATTCTAAATGCGTGTAGAACCGGTTCCATCTTGAACGAAAATAATAGGATTACAAGTTTTTTCAAGGGGGATAACAGGAAATAAGGGTGGGCAAGAGTGGACCAAGCAAATTTTTCAAAAAAGTTTGGCCATGCCGGTATCTTTTAAACAGATTTTGATTCTTTTTGTCAAAAAAAAAAAGAGGTGAATCACAACTTTATGCTCTAAGTGCAGAGGCGATTTTCCAAGGGAAGTTAGAAAAGTCAGACTTCCATCAATTTTTTCTCCAAAATTGAGATTTTCAAGTACCTATCAAACAAGATTTTAAAGATGTAAGTTTTAATTTATTCCAATTTTTTCGAATCCAAATTTTTTCAAGTCTAAATTCCTTCCATCACTGCAATTGTAATTTTTTTCAGAATTTTGCCTAATTTCTAATTTTTGAATTTTTTCTTCAATAAAATTATTTCAAACCTAAATTTGATTTTTTTCCACTTGTTTTTCAATTTTATGTCCTTGAAAATTCTTTCCAATTATTAACTCGTGAAAATTTTTTAAAAACATGAAGTTGAAATTCATTGTTTAAAAAAGGAAATTTTCAAAATTATTGGAAAAAATTTTGAAGTTGAAGAAATTTCAAGAAAAAACATTTCACAGAATCTTTTTTTTAAATTCAACTCAAAAATGACTCAATTTCAAAGATTTTTTCAACATCCTTCGCCGATAAAGAGATCTAGGAGCGATCCGTGGCAGGGAGTTCTGCACCACCTGCCCCTCAGAGCCATGAGTAACTGATGATCTAATGACTGAAGTAACCTGAATGAGAAACCACTACAAGAAAAATGGACAACTCGATTTTTACTCAATTTGTAGGGGGATTGTGATAATTTGAGATGAATCGATGGTGATTTTTGTCGTAAAAAGCCCGCATCAGCTCAATTTTTATCGAGACGTAGGATTACTGCGATAACTTTTGACAACAATCGACACTGTTTTTTCATTGTTTTTCATCGAATCGCGATTTTTGTTGATTTTATAAAAAAAAATTGTCATAAAATGATATTGATTTGCATCGATTTATCACATAGTGTTTTCTTGAAAATAGTTTGGCAGTATTTCTGGTGAAAATTAGCTGTCCAACCCCCCTCCCCCCGCTACGCCTCTGGATTGATTGGAGTAATTCATTTCATAATGCCCCAAATTTTAGGAATAATTACAGAAAAAAAATCATTTTTTTTTCAACGCAATTAAAATATTTGAAAAATTTCCAAATCAACGAAATTTTTTGTATTTGGCTTCCAATTGCCAAATTGAGATTGCTTTTATGTAACCAAAGGGGGAATTTTCTTGACCAAAGTTTGCTTTTGAGATGGCGGTGGGGGTGGAGAAATCGAAAAAATATAGTTGGATTTTTCTGGGAGGTAAGGATAGATTTAAAAATATTTTTGAATAAAGTTGAACAGTAGTAGAAATAATTAAGAAAAATTTTAAAAAATCGTTTTTTTCCCTCAATTTCTCCACGAATGTGCAACTTTACTCGAAAATATATTGAAAACAAAGCCTCTCAGAAAAATCAACTTGTTCTAAATTATCATTTTTTGGTGGAAAAATCACCAAAAAAAAAGAGATTTTTTTACATAATTTTGGAAAGTTCAAGCCGTGACTTTTTTTCTAAATGAGACAGAGATCTGCTGCATGCGCCATTCAATTTACTGTGAATTTTTTTCTCAAACTTATATTTCTTGTATTCAGATTAGTAAACCTCCACCCCGCAATATTTTTTTCACTTCATTCAACTTCTCGCATAAAATAATAAACCTGCCAGAGATGATATCTCCGCCTAGGGAGCGAAAACCTTCAAAGGGAAATCTACATACATATAACGCCGGCACGAAACCAGCAGGACGGGACGGTTCAGCCGTTATATGCGAGAACGAGAAATCGAGATAAGTCGATTTGCAAGTTGAGAATTAGTTAGGTAACTAATAACTCATATTTTATAAGTTTGTGTTACGTGCCAGAGATTAAACTCTTAATTAAATGTATTAGTCAGGTATTTCCATTTAAAACTTACGCCGGTGAAAGTTTAATGGAGGTTTTTTCTAGCTGCGTGTTGTTGGTACACGTATAGGTACATAGTTGGAAACCTCGACTTTTTTCCTCTCTTTGTCGAACCACTCTAAACATTAAAATCTCACCACACATACACGAAGACAAACTTCCATCATCGAGAAATCATACGTATTAGGTTTTTCTCGCCGAGGGCGAGGAGAAAGTAATACAACACACCCTAACCATAATATTTCCAACCTCAAAGGTAGCAGACGCTGATTTTATACGCAACAATTTCGATTTTCGATAAGAACGTATAAAACGTCGAGAATTTTATTAATTAATTTCGCAGTTCCGGCGCGGCGTATGCGAACGATGCGGACGGGCGAATCGCGATAAAAAATCTCCGAAAGGGAAATTCCTCCATTGTGGTTTTTACTGTGTGCTGTTATCAAAACGTTGTTGGTTTTGTATTACGATAATAGAGATTGCAAGTTTATTTAATGCTTTTAACATTGCAACGTTGAAGATTTTTTTCGCCTCGTACAAAAAAAAAAAGCTCAGCTCGAAAGTATAAGATAAAGAAAAACAGCGGGAAAAAGTGAGAAAAAAAAGGAAGTCGAGGCGAAAAAAAAAACACAAACTACCGAAAAAAGCTTTTTTGCTCGAGTCTTCTTTTGGCTTTTTTTAATATAGTTTAATTTTTTTAAAACATCTGACCTTTTTATCGAGATAAAACAATACCTAAATTCTCATATAAATTTATCTCTTTCATCGTTGACATTTTATTAAAATTTCCCACCAGATAAATCGCGTTCGCCTCCTACTCGCTGGTGCGTTTTTTTTTTACTACCATGTTTAGCCCCCTTTATACTTATATACCTAAGAAGGAATTATCTTTAGGTTTTTGTTTTTCGCAGAAAACTAGCTCTTTTTTGCCGGATAAAATTTTAAATACGTTCGAATAAAAAGGACAGCGAGCAAAAACACTCTTTATTTAGGTAGCTAGCAATTTTATCGTACACGTATACGATGTTTCGTTGAATTATTCCGCATGCCATCCGATTCAACCGTCAACCATCACCTATAACGTCGCTCGTAAAGTTTAAAAAAGATAGTTATCTCGAAGTATCCGAATTTGGCAGCTACGCGAATAAATTGCGTAAAAGACTGCTCCGCGAGCTTTCGCTTTTGTCAACTTTCCTTTATCCTCGTTCGAGCTCTCTATTCATCGTTAAAAATTATTTCGACGAAAAGCTTTTTCATCAATCAGCGAGAATTTTTGATTTTTATTTGGCGAGATGTTACGAACCGAGTTCGGTATTAAAGTTAATTGATAAATCATCTCGTTCTAGTACACAAAAAGTTATTCTCGAGGTACACTTTTTTTTACGCGTAAATACCGTCGCCTTGCCTCTTCGTCGTGCTCGGAGAAGAGAGATTATTTTGGGATGTTATAAGAACGAGAATATAATGAACGATAGTACAGGGTGATTTGAAAGTACCACGACTTGAAAATTGCTAGTGAAAAAATATATAAAATTGTATTCATGAAATGGTTGATGATGCTTTCCTTTAAAAAAAATCATTCCTGAATGGTTACAAATTGAATGAAAAATATTATTTTTTTCGTTTTCGTTTTTTTTTTATCGAGATGCATAATTAGAAAATTTTTAAAAATTGAAATATTTTTTATTATTATTATCAATTTGAATTTTTTTTCTCGAATACGTACCTTGATGTATTTTCAACATCAATTTGTTTTTCAATCTAAAAATTTTCTCACGATTTTTGCATGTTCATGCCCAGCTTTTTAGAATTTTAAGTTGGTACCCTAAGATTTCAAAAAAGTTTCAAATTATATGCTACCATTGAACTGAAAAAAAAAAACAGTAAAAAAATGAGAAATTGAAAAAAATCTAAAAAGTCTGTACAAAGTTTTGGTATTGCAGTTGCAAAATGTTTTAAGAAAAAACTCAAGTTAAAATATAAATTTGAATTTTTTGAAAAACAATTTTGAAGTTGGAACTGAATAATTTTTAAAAAATGCAAAGGTAAATCAATTCTGAGAAAATTCCAGATTGAAAAAATTTTGGAAAAAAAATAGAAAAATATAAGGGATTTAAAAAATATGAAAAAAGTTTGGAGTGAACTTTTGTGCAAAAATGCAAAATTGAAAAAAATGAAAAATCTTGGGATGGAAAAAATTTCAACTTGAAAAAAAATGCTGAAAATGCCGCCTAGTAGTGCCTATATCCTGGGTAGCACTTACAAGCTAAAATTCATACATTCTCCCTTCTACTCTCCAAAAAAATGGTAAAGGAATTAATTCACCAACTCCCAATCGATCACATCCATGGTCTAAATTTTTACTTTAAGGAAAAAAGTACGACAATTTTTTACGAGATTTTTAAATACTGTTTTTCGGCTCCAAAGGCAATTATTCAAATTGAATTCTAAAAATTACAAAACTTTCCTCTCCCAGCAAAAAAAACTTGAGAACTTGAATTTATTGCAGAGAGAAATTTCAAAGAAAAAGAAAAAAATCTGTTTTAAATCAAAATTAAACTAATTATGTCGAATACTGAATTAAAATTCAGATTTTTTTCGGATTGTAAATCTAAAAATTTCTTCACAGTCTATCATCCTCTCCCCTTCCCCTCCCCTACCCGAAAAAACATTGGAAAAATTCGTCAGGGAATAAAATATCAATTGTTCAAAAATTTTGGCCAAAAATACGTTTAAAAGATGAAAACTCATCACTTTCCCTTATCAAGGTTAGTTTCTTCAACATTGTGATTAATGATATCACGATATTCCTTTCTCTTCACAAGTTATCAAAAAGTTAGTTTCCAAAAAAGTTGGATTTTGAAAGGATTTTTTACAGAAAGAAGTGTAGAATACTGTCAAACGAAGCGAGGATTTTTTCTGAAAAAGGAGGCGAATTTTTTGAAAAACTCATAATAAAATAAGCAAAGAAACACTTTTCTATATGATTTATTAGGTACCCTTATGAATTTTGAAAAAAAATTTCCGGAAAATTTCGAAATTTCTTGAAATTTCCTCAGCTTAAAGTCACCTTTTTTCTTCAAGTTTTCCAAAAAGTTGACCCAAGGGTCAAAAATCATTGAATGCAGATTTTACTTAATAAAAATTTAAAGATGCAAAAATTTATGAAAAAAATCAAGATTGAAATGGCAACACCGCATTTACCAAACCCTTCCCAGATATTTCGAGAGCAGCGTAAATGTTCTTCCTTGCCGATCTACACATAGGCAACTTTTCGTTCAGATCAACGTAGAAAAAAGTATAAATTACAAAAAGTTACGAAGTTCTGGAATTTTCGAATCACCCTGTGAAAGGGAAAAAATTTCTCTTTTAATATAAAACGTTATACGACAATGGAAAATTTTCAAAACACACGAGGAGCCGGAGGGTTCGAAGGGAATTTCCTCTCGCCGATAAAAATCGTTCAGGGGGATGTTAAAATGTGTCTAATTTTAATAATCTTATTAGTTTTAAAAGAGTAAAAAACGTCACCGAGGAGATAGGCACAAAGGGAGGTTGGAAACGGAGGGGGAGGGGTGTTTGCGGTTGAGGGCTTGTTATTTTATACGACGTTGAATATTTTCTCGCGCCTTGGTTAATTGTGAAATTAAAAGACCTCCGAGAATAAGAGAAAATTTTCTTCGAACTGTAATCAAAATATTTGTGTCGTAAACAGATCCGCCGCGAAATACTTGAGGGTCTGACACGCCGGCTCGAGTTTTAATAAAAGCTGCTATACGCGATACGATGCCTTTGCTTTCACCCTCCAGCTCGTCCCGTTCCGAGGCACTATTCGCGAACGCACTCTGCACTCTCGTGGCACGGTTATCAAAACGCGAAAACTGACACAGAGACGTCTTATTAAGAAGTTGCACAATTACTTTGCTGTCGTGTTATACCCATTTGAATTGTCTCGTCTTCTTCATATTCCGCACCAAGATATACAGTAATTAATATTCCAGATTTAAATCTCTTTCCGAGCGTTCTCACTCGCTCAGTTATTCGGTTCCTCGGCGTTATACCTCTTTTGCCTTTGCTCGCTCATTCGTGTTGCCAATATTAGAAATAAATGAAATCTTGAACAAGTTAAACGTGATTTAGGTAAAAGCTTATCTCGAGACGTTAATTTTTCTCTCTTTCTTTTATATTTATACCTCTTGAGCGTAGTTTTTCTTCGCACTTTTCTCCGGTTCCTCTTCTGTAAAGCGTACACAAAGGTGGGCGAGATGAGGTACGTTCAGAGTTATTTGTTGTATCCGCGTGTTTCCGCTATACCATTGTACGAGCTCTCGTCTGCTCTACGTATTACCTTCGCTATTCTGCACCTTCAAATTATCGCGATATTTTTCAATTTTTATAACGAGCGTTGCGAAAATCCATCTCGTTTGCTCTGTGATTTGTACTCGACACGGAATTCCATATTTGATGTGTTTCGTGTCCGCAGGCATCCGCGAATGATATCAAAATTGTATACAGATCGTCAGAAAAACATACGCGTTTATTTTCTTCCACATATCGAGTGCTGAAGGAATTTCAACTGATGATGACCTTTTTCCATAATTGATCAAAAAAAAGATTTGTATGTCATTTATCGATATGAAAATTGTTCAGGGGTCGAAATGTAATAAAATTAAGTCGCCATAAATAGTGAAAAAATGTAGTTTTAAGAAAAGAGGGAAATGGTTATTTTGTAAAATTACATCAAGTTTTGAAAAATGTTTACTTTTTAACGAATGGGTACCTATTATCAGACGTATTTTGATGAAAAAAAAAAAAACAATCTGATTCCAGCCAGCTGATTCTTCTAAGAGATTCAGAAAGACCTCAAACTACAAACGTCATTTTTTTGCATCACGTTTCAGAGGTATTAAAATTTTGTTTGACTAAGATTTCAGAGAAATTTTGAAGGAAATTGAAATTAGTAATGACGTTTTGTCAGACTTTTGTCCCATTTTTAAAATTTTGGAGAAAGGGAATAGCGATATAAAATGGAGTTTTGGCCTTTGAAGGGGAATCTGAAGAAACCTACCTCAAAATATCGGTCATAATAAGAAAAAACGCTGACAAAAAATTTGGAACCCTGGAGCAAAAGGCCAAAATATTTTTTTTCGAACTTCATTTTTTGTTATTCACCAAATGTAGGTACAAGTTTTGTATACTTATTTTGAAAAAAATAAACTGGGAATGAATTTGGAATTAATAGGTATGTGATGAATTTTCAACTCAATACTCATCCCAAACTGATTTTCAATATTTTAGACCCGGGAGAAATCAATTTTCATTCCAAGCTGATTTTAAATTTTTCAATCCTGGGATGAACAGGATGAATTTTCATCCCAATATTCATACCCAGGTAATTTTAAATTTTTGAAACTGGATAAAACTTGGGATGAATTTTCATTGCAAGATTCGTCCCAAGTTGATTTTCGAATTTTCAAGCCTGGGATGAATTTTCGTCCCAATATTCATACCAAGGTAATTTTAAATTTTTAAAACCTTGGATGAATTATTTGGAATGAATTTTCATTCCAATATTCATCTCAATCTGATTTACAAATTTTCAAGCCTTGGATGAAACTTGGAATGAATTTTCATTCAAATGTTTATTCTGAATGTATTTTCAAATTTTCAAGCTTGGGATGAATTTGAGGTTAGTTTTCATTTCAATATTCATTCCAAGCTGATTAAAATTATTTTTAAGCGTTTAAGAACAGAAAAACTTTGAACAGAATCGATAAAACGACATTTTTTCGTTAAAACATTAACTTATCCGAAATTTAAAATACTTGGAAAAATTTTGAAGAACTTCATGATCACTAAAAAAAACATTTAGTTGAACTTCAATAAAATTTGGAATTTTTTGTTGGCGAATGGATACAGAGACATTTTAGTAGAAATTCAAAAATTTATGAATAAGTATGTTGGTATTTGTAATAATTGAGATCGATATGCAAAATTTAAAAAAAAATTACAATGAATTTAGATAGTGCAAAAAATTGGAAAAATATTTTCAACATTTTCAATTTAAACCCTACCTACCTATTTTAGTTTTTTTTTTTTTTTTTTTCAAAAACGAGATTTATTTTTTTTAAGTTTTGTCATTTTTCATAACTGTATTGATATTTTATTAATTGATAAGTTAGATTTTTTTTACGCTGATTTCTATTGATTTCTTTCAAAATTCATGATTCGAAATTTTTATTTAACATCGCTGGGTGTACTAGTAAAAATTTGGATTGAAGAATTTTTTATCATCACCCTCTTTTGACTACGGTAGGAATAAAATACAATTTTGAACCAATTTTAGAGATTTTAAAAATGATCGTGGATGAATTCATTTTAAATTTCTTTTTTTAAAAAAAACAATTGAACTACATATTTTTTCAAAAAAGAAACGTTGGTATCTTTCTTAGGTTTAAAGAAATTGTAATTTCAAATTTTTTTCTTAATTTTCCATGACTTTTTTTCAAACATTCATATGAATTTGCCTTGTGACCCTACCGGAAAGAAGGAACCTTGTGTAAAAAAAAAATCGATGTATTTATTTTCATGTTTTTGGTCCAGATTTGTTGTCATTTGGACCAAAAACGTAAAAAAATGAGACATCGAATTCTTTTTACACCAGATCCTTTCTTTTTGGAAGGGTCACTTATGTTTTTTTCTAGATATTTTCGGTCACATAAAAATCATTTCTCCGATACAAACCAAAATCAAAATTTTCTCCGAAAAAACCTCAATTTTTGACATCGTTATCAAAGGAATGCTGGAGAGGAGGGCTTGAAATATGCATTTTACAGAGACCCAACAATGTTACGAAAAAATTAAAATTCTGAGAACATGGCAATTTCACCAATCACCAATTTTGGTCTTATCATGAAATACTTTTTGTAATTTTAATTCAGTTTTATGTAAATACAATTTTGTGCTTCGATCATTTTTTAAAACTTCCTGGAAATTTAGTTATCATTCTCTTAATTTTTCAATTTCAACTATTTTATACCTATTCGTCAATTTTTATCGCATTTTACACAATTTTTATAACATTCGAAGAAATTTTTACATCTTTTATACGATGTTGACAGATTTCCAACCTCTTCGATCTGACTCATAAATAAAACACCTTATTCATCTCCCAAAAACATTACGAATCACCCTATACAAAAGGAAAGGTGAACCACCTCGATGAACTTGACAAAGAGACAAAAAGTATATGTAAAGCGTACAGAAAGGCTCGTTATAGACTGAAATTATGACGGTTAGTTATTTCATCTGCTCCGGCAATAAAAAATTTTACGCCCGTGTAATTTCGCAACAAAAACGTACCGAATTCTTTACGACGACGTTTGATGCCTGTCTTCATCTTTGTTTTTCAAAAAATAAAAGCAAAAAATTCGCGATTTAGACAGTTGAAAAACAAAATTGAAAAATGAATTAAACTCTACGAAACATTGGTAGAAAAAATAGCGAAATTTTCAACGCCGAAAAACCCCGTTATTACACTCGAGAAAAGGAAAAATCGTTCAATGGTCCGAATACAAACACAACGGCGAGCAAAATTATCGATATAGCTGAACTGAAACTTTTTTCTGGATAACGGAAGGAATTTCTGCCCCTCCCCTGCATCGCGTACTTATATTCCACGTTTTATTAAAGTAATTTCAAACTGCGATGGAATTATAAATAAATTTCGATACAAATTTTCTCTTTTTGTATAAACGAACAAAAAAAATCTCCAGTCTATTCGCATCGTTTTTCATCCAAGTGCAAAAATATTTCCAAGCTTTAATTGAAGTATAAAATGAAACTCTTACGAATGGCGGATAAAAAAAAAAAGGAGGAAAAAATTTAAAACACGAAAGGTCACCTCGACTCTGACAAGTACGAGGCAAATGCTCGAATCAATCGAGCGTGTAAAAAAATTTAAAAAATATTCACCCTTCGATAAACACGAATAAAAAACAAATACCTAAAATAATTTATCCCGAAGCGAGCGCCGGCGAAAGACGAAAATGGCGAAGTGATGGAGAGAGAGACACACACGTAGCGGAAAGGCGAACCGTATAGAATAAAAACAAGAATTCGTCGAAAACGAGAATCGAACGCGTACTTCAAAGAGCTTTCGAGTTCCGAGTGCTCGGCAATCATTGGAAAAGTTGGTAGAAACAGGGTGTTTAATTAATTTTGCGGTATCCGTTTTTGGCGGCCGTTGGTCGAATCATAATATGTCGAGGCTTGTACACAAATAAACATTAAAAAGAGCACCGATGCCGCAGCCGGATCCGCGAGAGCGAGCGTTCTATACGTAAAGCAAAATATCCGAAATTGCAATATCTCCGAGGCCCCCTCCGGCCCATACCGTATACTTTTAACCGTTTCGTTAAACGGAAGGGGTTCGGAAACATTACCTTATGATTTATGATGTAATCAGGTACTCTGTGCAGGTGGAATGAAGTTGGTCTCTTCTCGTAATTTATCTACCCGCCCACTAGCCATTTGCCCTTTCGATTCTCTCTCTCGCTCCGGCCTCGGCTCTCTCTCCGTCTCGCTCTCTAATTCCACTCCGTGTACCGTTATATTCCGCGATAATACCCGACAAAATAACCATTTTCCTTTGAATTAATATCGCATTTTTGCCGAGCTGAGAGCAAAAAAGGTCTAAACTTATATCGTTAAAAAAAGCACCCCCCCCCTTTTTCGAGGGGGGCCCGGCTATTTCAACGCTGCGCTGATAAAGTAATATCCTCGATATCGAAGCCTGACCATCTTATATTGCTCGGCCATATATTTTACCGGTTGCTTAATACTCGACCCTGTCTGCCTACGCTGGTTCGTAACTCCATACCGAGAGCTTATGAACCCCCTCGAACGAAAACTGTATTATTGATACGAGTGTAGAAAATTTCATTTTTACCAATTGTAGCCCTATATAGATATTTTTACGAACGATTGAATCCGGGTGTCGTTTTTATTTTTCCCAAATATTTATCACCGTTTTCCTTTCAAAGAACGGTGCAAGGAAGGTATTTGGGAATTCTTATGTAGTTTGGAATCCGGTTGACGAAAAATTTTTACGATCGAGAGCTCGATTTATTTACGAGGTGTTTTTTTTTTTCAGATGAGGTAAAAAGAGGAGGAAAAAGTAATTAGGGAATTTATTCATCTATTGATTTAACTATATTAGATGCGTAGGGCTTTGAAACTTTGTTAAGTCTTTCAGTACCTTCGACATAATGGATTGGCAAAACTTTAACCTATATTATACAGAGTGTTTCGGTTCCAGCGTGCTACCTTCCATTTGGCGTATACGGTGTGGCAATAAGTTAAGATACATAAATTTAGATAGTTTTGTTGATTGCGGGCTATAAAGAGGCGAGGGTTTCATTCCGGAGTGATTGGTATATTTTCATTTTTTTAAAAAAAATATCAACTCTGATGACTTGGGGAAAAAAGACAACTGATTTTGCAAGATGAATAGATATGCAATGCAAAAATTATTCGTAATTTTTTTCCATAATCATTTTTCAGCCAAGAAAGTAGTCAATTTTGACTGAAATAATAAAATATTCAAGTACAATCCTAAATAATTTTCAAAAAAATTTCAGTTATTTAGTATCAGGAAAAAAACTCAAATCTGAAGTTGCATTTTTCCCTCGACACTTCAAATGTTGGAAAGAGAACCTCTCGAGTGAAACTATATTAATTTGGATGAAAATGAATTGAAATCATCGTAGGCATTACCATATCCAAAAAATTTAAAAAGTCAATGATTATCATTCAAACGAAATTGAGATTTCTCAAGTAAGAGTGCTGAATCATTTATTTCACCCATTTCAATACAACTATCAAACGAAAAGGTTATTTAGAGGAAAAATAATTTCAAGATGCGTAAAAAATTTTTTAAAAAAAAATTCAAGACTTTTTGAGATGTTAGTAAGTTAATTGAAATCAACTCACTCATTTTTAGCTTCTTTTAATCCTTTTATTTTTTTACAGCGGAAATTCGGTGCTCATCTGAAACAAAGAAACAAAGTAGCTCTCGATTAGATGACTTGTCGTAATTTTACTTTTAAAAACATAGGTATAATATTATTACATATATCAATTTCATGATCAATTTGTCGAAGGATCTTTCTTTTGCTCGTTCGGTTGTTCATTCGTTCCAATCACCGACCAATAAAAATAAGAATTTATATGAAATCAGGTTGATGATTCATCAGCTGTTGGTAAAATTAACAAAAAATGTACTCAATCCTACATAATACACTTTTCGAAGTTCGTAGAGAAATTCCAGAAGTCAACACAATTTCTGTGTTTGGGTTTCAATTTTCAAATGTTCGTTGCTTTCATGTAACTAATAAAGGGAAAAACATTTTTTTGACCAAAGTTGTTTTCGGGGGGAGGGGTGAGTGTCGAAAAATGTAGTTTTTCCAGAATAATAAATATAGGCCTAAAGAAAAAAAATTGAAATTGTTTTTATTAAGCCTGTGTTCATTGTTCTGGGCACCTTTAATTTTTTTAACCCTCCATTCACAAAGAAAACTATGAAAGCTACAATTTTCAGAAGTTGATAATTCCTCACAAGTTGTGCATTTCCCGAGAATAGGGAGATTCTCAGAAATAAGTAAGTAAGTAAAATTAGGAGAAAATTTTCCGGAAATGTAGAATTTCCCAAAAAATGAGAACTTTCTAGAAAATAAGAATTTTTCAGAAAATGAGAATTTTCCAGAAGATGAGAATTTTCCAGAAAATGAGAATTTTCCAGAAAATGAGAATTTTCCAGAAGATGAGAATTTTCCAGAAAATGAGAATTTTTCAGAAAATGAGAATTTTCCAATAAATGAGAATTTTTCAGAAACTGAGAATTTTCCAGAAAATGAGGATTTTCCAGAAAATGAGAATTTTCCAGAAAATGAGAATTTTCCAGAAAATGAGAATTTTCCAGAAAATGAGAATTTTCCAGAAAATGAGAATTTTCCAGAAAATGAGAACTTTCTAGAAAATGAGAATATTTCAGAAAATGAGAACTTTCTAGAAAATGAGAATTTTCCAATAAATGAGAATTTTCCAGAAACTGAGAATTTTCCAGAAAATGAGAACTTTCTAGAAAATGAGAATATTTCAGAAAATGAGAACTTTCTAGAAAATGAGAATTTTCCAATACATGAGAATTTTCCAGAAACTGAGAATTTTCCAGAAAATGAGGATTTTCCAGAAAATGAGGATTTTCCAGAAAATGCTGAGAATTTTCCAGAAAATGAGAACTTTCTAGAAAATGAGAATATTTCAGAAAATGAGAACTTTCTAGAAAATGAGAATTTTCCAATGAATGAGAATTTTCCAGAAACTGAGAATTTTCCAGAAAATGAGGATTTTCCAGAAAATGAGGATTTTCCAGAAAATGAGAATTTTCCAGAAAATGCTGAGAATTTTTCAGAAAATGAGAATTTTCCAGAAAATGCTGAGAATTTTCCAGAAAATGCTGAGAATTTTCCAGAAAATGCTGAGAATTTTCCAGAAAATGCTGAGAATTTTCCAGAAAATGCTGAGAATTTTCCAGAAAATGATTTTTTTTAGAAATTAAGAGCTTCTTAGAAATTGAGTAGCATTTGAAAGTTTCAAAGTTCCTCGAAATTGAAAAGTTTCTAAAAAATATTAGGAATTCCTCAGAAAGTGAGGATTCCATAGAAATTGGAAAGATGATTTTAGCAAAGATACCCTGAAATTCAAATGTTAATGTCAGGTTGGATTTGTTTTCGTGGGTCAAGTTCAACGTTGGGAATTTTCCCAGGTATTTCCAATTTTTTCACAGAGAAAAATCCCCAGCTTTCCCAGAAGGTGGAAAATTTCTAGATTTTCAGATAGTGGGAAATCTTCCATAAGTAAAAATTTTTCCCAAAAGTTGCGAGTTCTTTAGAAATTGGAAATTTCCTAGAAATTATTGCCAATTTTCCAAAAGCACAGAATTTTTTCAAATTTTCTAGAAATTGAGATTTGGCCAGAAAGTATACAGTTTCCAAAAATTATGAAGAATTTTACCAGAAATTGTGGAGAATTTGCCTAGAAATTATTGGAAATTTCCCAGAAATTTCATGACAAGATATTTCAAAATTTTTTCTACGAAATTTTCATGCTCAAAAATATGGATTCGAACTCGAAATGACGAATTTTGAAATACATATTATACTTTAGTCGATCATGAGTAATACGTAATTATAAGAAAGTACCCAAAATAATTTTTCATGTAGATCATTTTTATGGGTGTTTCTATAGTTCTACAAGAAATTCCAAAAAAATTCTGGAGGCTCCGAAGTCTCGAAACTAAATCAAATCGAGTCGGCAGGTCGAAAATAAGGTAAGAACCAAATTTCAGCAATACATTCGTTGATTACTCCCATGAAATTTTCATATTTTGCAAGGCCATGTGGTACTCTTAAAATTTCAAAAATTTGCTAAAACTTGAGAAATGAACTTTAGCTTTTGAAATTTTGGATATGGGGTTCTTATATGATGCATTTTTAATTTTTTTTGTTTCAGCTCAAAATTATACTTCGAGTTAGATCAGGTACATTCTGCAACCGAGTAATTGCCGGAATCGCATGAAATTCAAACTATCCTGACAGAGTTCGATTGGAATTTCAGAATCTAAACACGAAATATGTAATATCAAACCACCATAAAATCAACTCATCAACCATATGAAAAAATCACCCCGCAAACTGCATTCCAACCCCCGACACTTGCATCGGTCTCACCACCGAGTTGATTTTTCGATTAGGCGTAAACGCGCGTACATTCACCCCGAAATTTTCGCTCACCCACTCGAGCCTAATAGTTTTCTAGAGATTTATCAAGTGTCACTCGACAATACTGGGCGAATTTGGAAATTACCAACCCCTCGGTCGGATCCCGATCTGAAATTATTAACAAAGCTGTGGAAACGATTGCGGAAAGGCGAAGGGTAAAGAGAGTCTTTTCAATTAGAAATTAAAAGAGTCTTTTGTGGAAATTTCGACGAGCTCTCGTTTCTCGTGCTACGTAACAACATTGTACGATAATTACGACTTTTACACTTGCACAGGCTCTTGTAATGTTTGGCGCGCTGCTTTCACCCCTCCGACGACGAGTGTATTTGGTGGCAAAAATCTAACGTCGAGTAAACATCTCGACGCAATTGTGATTTCGCGTGCGAAAGCCAACGAAAACTGAACGTTACCGACGGTGGTAATTGAATTACAGTGTACGAGAGTGAACGAGAGAAAAACACAGATACACGCGAACGGAGAAAAATAAAGAGTGGGAAAAAAAAGTGTAAAAATAGGAAACGAGTATATATTGTATGGAAAAATAAAAAAATCTCTCGTCGAGAAGCGTACATCGTGGAAACATCGGCGATGGCGGTTTTCTCTGGTACATTTTTTTTTTTTTATTGGTTAACGTGCGCGGCAATAATTCGACTAACTATTTATATTATGATTAATCTCGGGTTTTTAATTAATTTCCATCGAAAACTTAGGTTATTAAGGGATTTTAAGGAAAGTAGGACAGGATTAGCGTCTTTCATCGTTGAAACGCGCAGCTTGTGAATGAAATCTTGCCTAATTCCTTGGAGAGTTTGTTTTACGTGGTTAAATAACCGGTAATGAAGGAAAGTTATTAATTTTATAAACGCCATAGAGAGTATTCGCCGCAGTAGCGCCAGTAAATGCCAACTATTCCAAGAATTCGTTTCGGCGCGTGAAAATAACCAAGCTTCGGATACACCGGTGCGGAGAAAATGTACACGACGAATATGGTCCTGGCGCGTACCAAAGAGAGAGAAAAAAAAGAGAAGAAAAAATTGCGAAACGCGTAATTCAACGCTCGGTCAATGCGAAATTAAAAACTTTCGCCAGATTTTAATTAAATTATACCAAGGCAGTGCGGTGATTTAAAATGAAGTTCGGATTCGGCCTTTGTGCGTGTGTGCTGCGACCGAATTTTGTATGGCGGATTCGCGTATGTGTATCTCTGGAAACGCGAAACGAGTAACGCCACATGGTGATATGAAAATACAACGAGACCGGAGACCAGACGCGATGCGAACGTTTGCCCAGCGTCTGTGGACTTTAAAACACCCAAATAGGTATATTTTATTCCGATGAACGGCGAATGTTTTATCTTTGAATTATTCCGAATTTCCGTTCAGATAATGTTTGTTATTTATTGTAAAAGTTTCTATAATTACTATCGTTCATGGTGAAATATAACGCATATTTAATTTTAACTTTGTTTAATGCTGGTACGATTTATTGGCGCGTTTTGGGCATAAATTTCCTTTACCGAAGAGAAACCAGTGGAGAATTAAGAAAAATGCGATGGGTGCTGGTTTGCTGGCAAAACGAAGCAGAGGGTAACTTTTTGCCAATTATCGTAAGGACAATTCAAATTGGTGGAATGGAACAGTTGCAGAATTTCTGGCTAATGTCGGTGGAAATGTGAAAATTGCGATAGGGTTGGGTGGAAAATTATACGAAATTATTTTTTAGCTCGTATCGTGAAAATTTTACGAAAAAGATGAAATTTTCGAAACTTTTTGAAGAACTTACCTAAAAAGAGAATTTATTAAAATGAAAAAAAAAAGTATTTAAAACGTGTTGCAAAAAGTTTGAAAAATTATAGAATTTTTATTTTTAAGAAATATGATCGAAACAGTTGAAAATTCTAAAAAAAAACATTATTCAAAACTTTATAAAAAGAGTGACCATTTTTAGAATTTGATAGAAATGTGACAAGAGTTGTTGAAAATTCCGTAAGTTTTAGGTCAGAATAAATTATTATCAAAAATTGTCACAAAAAATTCCAAAATCACTAAAAAAAAAAGTTCAAAACGTAATAAGAACAGAAAAAATTCATACAAACTGGTTCAGAATGCCATGAAAATATCGAAAACCTTTTCATAAAATTGAAAAGATGTACTCAAGATGTATTAGTTTTTCAAAATTTAATAAATCAGTTTTTATGCAAGTAACGAAAGAAAATTTCAAGGATTTTAAAAAAGTTTTAAAATATTATAATAATTTCCAAGAGCATTTCAAAATAAAAAAATTGAAGTAAGGTTTCTTTTGAAAGGAAATGTTGAAAACATGGATATGTTTTTTCCTCTCATCCTGACTTCTGATATCAAGGTCATTTCAAAAAAATATAAAAATTTGTTTTTAAAATTTAAAAATTAGAATTCAGCTCTCTGATATTTTTTTCTGTTATTCTGACTTCCTAATATTAAGCCAATATTCAGCTTCTGACTTTTTGATACATGGACATTAAGTTAATTTCGGAAATATAAACATTTGTTTTTGACTTTGAGGTCACGCAAAATTTGGAGTCACAAAATAGGGTCTAGAAAATTTTTGGAACCCCCACTTAGGAGGAATTTCAGCTTCTGACTTTCTGATGTATAACAGGAAAGTTGATTTCAATTTTAAAAATTTAAAAGTATTCAAAAGTTAGCTTCTGACATGATAAAAAAAAACCATTCGATTGTTTATGACGAGAGGATTCCAAAAATATATTAGTTTTTGCATTTTGAGCAATTTTTGGTCGAGTTACGGGCGTTTTTCTTCTCTCAACTTTCGACTTTCGGACAAAAAGTCATTTTTCATCCAAATGTTCGAAATTGAATGACAAAAAAACCATTCGATTGTTTATGACGAGAGGATTCCAAAAATATATTAATTTTTGCATTTTGAGCAATTTTTGGCCGAGTTACAGGCGTTTTTCTTCATCAACTTTCCCCGTAGCAAAAAAGCCATCTCTCGTCCAAATGCTCGAAAGAGTGGTTTTGATGGAATTTTTAGTATTTATCGTGGAAACAATAAAAAAAATCTATATCTTAGGGGTACTTTTCACAAATTAAATTTTTATCTCCATTTTCAGTCCCTTTTGAGAAAAAAATTTCAACGAAAAAGTCTGCTAAAAAAATACTTAATGAAATTAGATTGGGAAGCATGGAATTTTTTCTGTACAATTCGTTTGATTTTTTCTAGAGGATACTTACAAGCCTGATTTTCGAAATATTTCAGTTGAAAGTTGAAAAAAACTATTAATGGGCTTCGTTGCAATGAAATTTGATATATTCTCAACAATTTCGTTTCATCCATTTTTTTCGTAGACCCCTTTATTTTCTGGGGAAATCGTCGATTTCAATCAAGAACTTCAATTTGAGTTGAGATGAGAATAAACTGAAATATTATTTTAGAATTTGGCACTAAAAAGTTGGTCAGAATCAGAATCAGAATAGAACAGGTACGCAGGCAAAAAGTTTTCAAATGCAAACCTGTGGAATTCTAAATTTCAGTCCTCACTTCTCTACATTTCACCCAATGAGGGATTCTTTTTTGGGGTAGGGGTGAAATAACACCGAATTGCTGTAAAAAGAACATTTTAAGAGGTCAAAATGAACCTGTACTTTGATATTTCGCTTGATTAAGTCTGAAAATTTTACATTAATTATTCTGCTCCATATCAGGAGTCTCGATTTGAGGAAATAAAAAATAGATTCTTAGAGTAGAGAGTTCTAAATTTTGAAAAAATCCTAAATAATTCGTTAATTTTGGCTCTCAATCTCCACCCTTTTAGCCCGGGGGGAGGGGGTGATAGCTCTGAAATCGAGACATCGAGACCACCAAATTTTGGCATTCTAATTCGATAGTTTGGTCAGTACTTTTTCAATACTTTTAAATAGTTTTCAATTCTTTACTAATTTTTTGAATATTTCCACTTTTCAAAATTGTAATCTGAAAAAAAAAAAACAATTAACACAAGACGACAAATAAATACTTCTAGATTTTGATAAAAACTTTACAAAAAAATGACGAAAATCGTCCAAAGTAAAACTATGTACTTCCAAGATTCACATAGATTCATTCATATACGTACGAGCCATAAACTAAAAAGAAATAAGGTCTTTCCCAATCACATCCCAACGAAACGATAAACGAAGATGAATACAAAAAGAATGCTGACAAAGGATATAGAGGAGCAGACAAGGATTTCGTATAGAATGGCGGGTAACAAAAGCAAGCGCGAGGATAAGTGCGGTTGAATACAAAAGAAGTGTGAGCTTGAATGACAAAAACGTTCGTGGGTAGAATGTTAAGAAATTAAATCAGCCTACACTACGCTTGCCTGTTGCTACCTATAAGCGAATTTTGTTTGATGAATTTCGCACTCTTTTGAGAAAAAGAGAGAGAAAATCTGCAATCGTACCAAGATTTTAAATTAGAAAAATATAAACCGAAGAACGAGCGGAATTATTCGCGGTGAAATTGAAATTACCACGAAACCGTGTTCGAGCTTATCTTCTTCAACATGTAGATAATTCGCTCGAGTTAATATGAATTTTCCAAAAAAAAAGAAGGGGAAAAAGATGAAAGAAAGTCTGGGTATCTACATTTTGAGATTAATTTTTTTAAAGTCGTCAAGTATCGGTGATTGTCGACGATATGGTTATATGTAGTATAAAGGGAACCGCTGCCAGACTGTAGTTTTTATAAATCCTTATGACCCCGTTTATAGCGTCGTAATAATGACACTCTCATCGTCTGGCGGTATTACTATAACGATACCGGAATAGACGGTTATTACTTTCTTAGCAGGCGTTTTCGTGTAATTTTCTGCTGAATTTTCCTCCTCGTTGATCTCATTAGGTGCGAGAAATCTCTCTATTGCTCGGTGTACGAGGAACAGTAAATCAATCGGTGGCGAAATGAGGGTGTATAAGGAAAAGTATTTCTGAATGAAATGCAATGTACATGTGCAGGAATCATAGCGAAATTCTGAAGAAAGAAAGTAACCTTCGGTAAATTTTTTTGGGTAAGTAAAAAGTGACCAAAAATTGAACAAAAAGTACCTTACCAAAAGTAATCAAAAATTCAATTTTTTCGGTGTGGGCAAATTTTTTCAGTTTGCAGTTTTCTGGGGGGGGGGGAGGAGGAGGAGAGAAATTTTTTTGTATAGTTTTCTGCAAACATTTCAAAAATGAATAAATTGAAACGATGGGAATAATTTCATAACTATCAAAAATCATTTTTTTCATTTTTTTCTTGAATAACACAGGTTGATGTATGTTTTCTATAGAATTTTTCACGCATATCACGAGAAAAATAGTAGAAAATCCCACCACCCCGAGGATTTTTCACAATTTTAATTTTTTGTTTTGAATTTTTTAGCATTTTTTGATAACTTTTGACTTTAAAATCGATTTTCTGGGCAAAGAAAGTATTCCAGATAAAAAATGAATAAAACAAAAATTTTAGAGCGTCAAATTTCCTATCCGTAGTCCTATCAGGTTTTTTTTAGGCTTAGTGTTCGAGATATTTTGATTCAAAGTTCAACTTTTTTAAAAAATTGAAATTACCTTGAAAACTAAGCCTCCTAATAAAATACTACCTAATAGAACTCTACAGATTGGAAATTTGATGCGCCACAATTCATGTTCTATTCATTTTTTCTGCAAGGGGCTTTCTTTGCCCAGAAAATCGACTTACTCGTTAAAAATCACTTTGAAATTTTTTCAAGGAGTGATAAAATTTGATTTAAAAAGTTGAAAGATTACTCGATTGGAAATTTTTTACGTAGCAAAAACAGTTTAAAATTTTTCGGAAAATGTTCCAAATACCACGATTTTTCCAAGGTTACGTTTCAAAAATTTTGAAAAATTAAAAATCACTTGAAATATTGCGGAATTCTTCAGCACAATGAGAAAATTGTTTGAAAATTCATTTAAATCGTCAAAAAACTTGTAAGTATTGAAATGTTGTAAAAAGATTTGATAAACTATGAAAATGTTTATCAAAGGCTGATATTTGAAAAAAAAAATTCTACATCATAATTCATGAAATTTTTGTTCCTCGTGATATCGTTTTTTAAAATTATTTTTTACTAGATTAACTTATTGAAAATTTCAAGCGTGAAATTTTAAAAATAATCATGGATAGATTTAGGATTAATTGAGCAAGAGTCGAGCTATTTCATGAGGGGGGAGGGAGGGGTAAAATTTTCACTAGATTTTTTTAGGTACAGATAAAAATCCTGACCACTTATCTCCCCTCCCCCCTCCCTCCAGTTCAACTCGTTTAAAATACCGAACAATTCACAAAACTTATTTAAAACAATTTCTACAAATTTTGAGGCAATCAACATTTTAAAATATCCAAAAATGATCATCATCAATGATCATCGATCCATTTCAGTTTTTGAGGTCGACCTTTCGAAAAAAGTGTTTGATACTTGTGAAATTGGACCTATTTTCGATATGATGTTTCAGTCCTTCTACAGATATGGTGTCCCATATACCTCGATTGGAAAATAGTATCCCTTTCCAAAAAAAAACACAAACATTTTGAACATAAAGTCTTGCAAAAAATAATCTGAACAGGACATAATATCTTGAAAGCCTTCGATTTGAACTCAAAAAACTAAATTAACTGTACTCAGAAAAAAATCAATTGAGAAACATTGTCCAAAAATTTTACATCGGGCATGGTGTCCCGAAAACCAAAATTTAAATATTGTGTTCTAAATACTTCAATTTGAACCTACTTCATGAAATCATTCAATAAGTTACATTTCCTTCTCACGAAAAACTCAATTTGAGTATAGTATCCTGAAAAAACTCCTTCAATTTGGACATATTGCTACAAATCTAAGTAAGGTAGTGCCCAAATAAAACTCAATTTGAACGTATAATGTTCTGAAAAACTTGAACGAGATTAGTTTTTTCAAAAACCCAATTTGGACATGATGCCCTTTTTTTGAACAAAGCATCTTAAAAATCTCTCATCTATACATAAGTGTCCCAAAAACCTTCGATTTTAACCCTATTTATATCTCTATGAATATTTCACTATCAAATTTTTATACTTAAAATTAAAAGATATTAAATTACGTAGCCACCGCATCATCTTGAAAAAAAAATCTCATCACTTTTTCAGGCTTAATAAAGTCAGTTCTCGTTTTTGAACAAATCCTCGCGTGTTCCACTAAGTATTATAATCGAAACCGTTGCGAAGAAAATGGCGCAGGTACATTGTCATTTCTATACGAAAATGGAAATATATTTAGAAAACTTATTCTCCATTAAGAGTCGTCTTAAAAGCTTTCGCTCGCTCGCTACACAAATTCTCGCCGCCATCCCACCGAAACACATAGTAATAGTAAATGAAAGAGAGAGAATGGGTAAACAAAACAAACAGAAAAAAACATTAAAATGCTACTTTACCCTTTTCGCTATGATATATTTGTTGACGACTTGAAATACGCCTACGCAGCAACACATACGTCGTCGTATTGTTTGTCGACGTTTAAATGTTAAATCAAATTTACCGGATATCAAGGCGATGTGAAATGAAAAATTATAATTTCATTCTATCGAGCCTTATATATACTCTACATGGATTATAATTATGTTAACTTCTATCGTTATAATAGAAATGCCAGCCAGCAACGCAAACCGAGCAAACTTATATAGAGTTACGTTGCTCGAAATGAATTACTTTGCCTAAACTAAATTAAGGTAAGGCTAAACGGTTATGAAATTTATGTTCTTATATAATTTCCAACCTTTCTGTAGTAGTTTATATCTACGGAAATAATTATATTGCTAAAAGCCAAAAGCCAAGTAACTCGGAATATGCGTACGTAGGAGTATTTATTTTGAAGTTGTCATAGTTGTTGATGGTCAAAAAAGAATAGAATTTCGATTCAGTAGCCGAATAAATTGTTTTGCATTATTTTTTTTTTTGCTACAGTTGTGTCTAGATATCAAAATGACGATTGCTATCTCTTTTGATTCTACATTCACTCTTGGAATTATAGGAGGTACAAATAACAGAATTGGATTCATCTATACTCTCTTAATTTGAATCAGTTAAAATTGACTGATTAAAATCGACAAAATCAAGTCACTATAGGAATCATCAGTAAAACAAATTACTGATTCAATCGGTGAATTTTCATTACTGAATCAGTAAAAATGAAATTTCACTGATTCAATCAGTGAATTTTTTTTACTGATTCAATAATGAAAATTCACTGATTTATTGAATCAAGTTTTCATATTTTAATTTTAAAATCAAAAATGCAGAAGTTTTGCAAAAAGTTTCATGATTCGGTAAAAAATGGTAAACTTGCGGCATCCCTGGAGAAAACCTCTTCATCATGCAAAAAAAAGGCAGAAGTTTTGCAAATATCTATGCAGAAAGTCTCATCATCCAGCAAACAGAAGTTTTGCAAATATTCCTCAGAAAATCTCATGATTCTGCAAAAAAATGCAGAACTTTTTCAAAATTTCAATAGAAATATTAAAGATTTTGAAAGTTTGGCAATATCCCTCAAAAAGTCTCATGATTCAGCAAAAAAAATGCAGAACTTTTTCAGAATTCCGACAGAAATTATCATGATTCCGGGAGTTGTGCAAATATCTTTGCAGAAAGTCTAATTGTCCTGCAAAAATACAAAAGTTTTGCAAATATACCTCAGAAAATTTTATGATTCTACCAAAAAAAATAAATCAGAACTTTTTTTTAGAATTCCGACAGAAATTCTCATGATTCCGGAAGTTTGGCAAATATCCCACAGAAAGTTTCATGATTCAGCCAAAAAAAATGCAGAACTTTTTCAGAATTCCGACAGAAATTCTCATGATTCCGGGAGTTGTGCAAAGATCTTTGCAGAAAGTCTAATTGTCCTGCAAAAATACAACAGTTTTGCAAATATGCCTCAGAAAATTTCATGATTCTGCCAAAAAAAAAAACAAAAAAAAAATGCAGAACTTTTTTCAGAATTCCGACAGAAATTCTCATGATTCCGAGAGTTCTGCAAATATCCCACAGAATGTTTCATGATTTTTGCAAAAAAAAAAAATGCAGAAGTTTTGCAGAACTCCCGCAGAAGATCTCATGAATGTGCAAAATATGCAGAACTTTTTCAGGATTCCGGCTGAAATTCTCATGATTCCGGAAGTTCTGCAAAATTCCGATAAAAAGTCTCAAGATTCTGCCAGAAATGCTGACGTATTTGGAAATTACTAGGTATAGAAAGTCTCATGATTCTGAAAGTTCTGATGATTTTGCAAAAAAAAAAAAACAAAAACAGAAATTTCGGAAAATTCCAGCAGAAAATCTCGAAATTCTGCAAAAAATATAAAAGTTTTGCAGAATTCTAGCAGAAAGTCTTATAATTCGCAAAAAAAAAAAAAAATGAAAATGAAAAAGTACTGGGGTAGGCAGAAATCAGTATTCACAGTCGATATGCCGGTGAAGGTCGTGTGGATTCAGCAACCTCCTCTGGGAAAATGTATCCTTCAGGAAAAAACTGTTCCTTTTGGGGAATTGAATTTTCAAACGTTTTATTCAATTTGAAAAAATATTATTTTAGGTGTCACACCTTCGACGTTTGAACTTTTTTTTAGTACCTCTAACTTCTTATAGAAGGCGCCTCTTGTATTATTAGAATTGAAATGTTATTAGTACTAATATTAGTTGCGATAACCTAACACAGATGGCGTCACAATGCAATTTACATCACAGAAACTTCTAGTATCTCCTTTTCTAAAAAGATGGTGCTGTGAGGCTGTCTACTAACGATTTTTTCCAGTCTGAAACATTCATAATTTTTTTCTTTCTTTTTTTTGGAAATCAAAGTAGACACTGACTTTTGTCTACCCCTGTATTGAAAAATGTTGAAAATGAAAATAAAATAAAATAAAACGTTATTCATTCTTTTTTTTTTTGGTTCTTGCCTACTTTTCAAAATTACTGGGATGCAATAGTTTTTTAGGTAACAAAATCGATGTCCATTTATTGAAACCATAATATTGAAAAATAAAAATTCGAACATAGTCAGATTCAAAGGCCTATTGAGAAAAGGCTCAGCAAATTCCCAGCCTGCCCCTCTTCAGCCTTGAAAAAAATGCAAAACGATCACCTCTAGTAAATATACAATGCATAGTTCATAGGTGAACATATATGCGGGTAAATACGCATTATTTAATATAATGCGGTATCATCATTCAAAAACAACGCCAAAATAACATCTCACGTTTATACAAAGACACGTTGAAGGCGAAATTTTCATTTTCCTTCGCACTTCGGACATTTTGTATACACACCTTGTACTACGTAGACTCGTGTGAGTGCCTAAGTATACCACACACGTACAAACCAACGATGAAAGTTGACGGCACCAGGGGAGGGGGAGGGGCAAAGGGGAAGAGAGATCGTGGTGTAAATGAAGAACGGTACCGGGTGGAGAGCGCGAGGAAGCCGCGGAGAGTACGCTGCGAAGCGAAGGCGAATTTAAAAACTCAACCTCATTTGTACAAGTCCTAAAATACTCGTTAGGAAATAGGACGCCGGGGCCGGGGCGCGTCGGTTCATTTCGAGTTAACTAGAGAATTGCCGGCGGTTTTAAGTTTTGAGGAAGAATATGTAAACAACGAGGTTACGTCAGCAAACAATGAGTACTCGGCGAAACCCTCTTCAGGGCTCAATTTGCATGTGAATGAAGAGCGGCAAAGCTGCAAGTTAACGATTGTACTAATCTGATTTATGGAAGTGCAAAGCGTTAGGAAAAGTGTAACTTTTCGTCGTCGACGTCGTGTTCGCATATAGCGTCGGATCCCCTTGACCCCCTCGATTCCCATCTCTAGTCGACGTGAAAAATTGAAAATTTTCATATTCAACCTGAGGCGATACAAAGCGCACAGCGTACAAAGCCGAGCCGAATAAAAAATACCTGAAAATACGTCATTATGTAAATAAGACGTCGATTTTCGCGGTAATTCTCGCCGATGCTTATTTTCATTTTATCAATCTGAAAATACGGGGCAGGTATTTTCGCAAAGTAGCTAGGAAAAAGCTTATTTACCCGGCAAACTTTACTCTACGTCTTCGATATTTACGACGCAGCGCGGCGAGCAATTTTTATATATTCTTCGGTTTCGAATCGAATTATATGTATTTTCGCATTACGTAATCATTATTTTTGGTCAACGAGATTGTCGGGGTTTTTTATTCGCGTCGATGAAACGGTGCAATTTCGCTGGTACGTTTATTCTCATTTTATGGATTCTATTTATATAATTTTGCTGGATATCCCCCGAAGATACCCGTGAGTAGGAGATAAGCATGACTTATGTGTGATGGTTTCCATCGGATCCCTGGAGAAATTCAAACTGGGAATTGACGAGTTGCTTCGGACATTTTCGTGTGCACATTCTTACGCTTCTGGCTTCAAACTGACGTTTAATTAGCAGCGAAATTTTCGCAATTGTGCGGTTCTGCGAGTTTACTGCGATGAGATATTTTCCTAATTGAGGTAAGTTTTATTTCGAAAGTTTTTTGTTTTCTTGTAATAAAATGATATATGAAGTATAGACAGTAACAATTGTAATGTACATTTGGAAGGACGAAGCCGACGAAGGAGGAATTTTGAAAGTTGGGAAATAAAAATCTGAAAAAAAAAACAATTTAAACATTTTTTTGTGCCACTTTTGGACAAATTTTATTTTTTAGAACAAACCAGACTGAAAAAATGGCACTTGTCCCACAATTTCCCTCCCACTCCCCGCCCAAAAAATTCAATAGTTTCGGTTTTTCAAGACTTTCAAAATTTTTGAGATTTATGCTCTTTCTAGGGAAATTATCAGCATAATTGACCTTAATCAAAGTTTTTTAAATACTCGATGAAATAATAGTCCAAAATCGAAATTCTAAAAATCAAAATTTTCAATTTTATTAGATTTGAAGCTCTGTCTAAGGTAAGGGCAATATATAACCCTAAAATTTATCTTTATGAAGTTCTGATGAAATTTTTTACACATCATAATCAGAAATTTAAAAAATTTAAAACTAGCGCTATTTTTGGGACATTTGAAAAGCAAGATGCAGCTTTCAAATCAGTTTTTTTATACTTTAGCTAGTTTTCCATCGAAACCCAAGAAAATATTTTTTTACGGTTCACCAATTCTTTTTCAGAACTGTACTCGAAAAATTGAATTTCAAAGTAAGCAATTCATACCGAAAAAAAAAGGCAACACGAATAAAAAATTAAACATTGAATTTTTCTTTTTTTCAAGCCAAATTTTTCATTGAATTCAAAAATTTCAGAAAAACTGAGTAAAAATTGACAAGTTCATTAAGTATGAATCGAAGAGGACAAACAATTTTTAAATAAGGTCTCAAAAACCTTTTTTCCCTCCCATTTCTTCCATTTTTTCCACCGTCAAGGAGATTCCAGATTCTTCGCCCCTACTGTACATATCTCTAAGTTTGGAGTTTCATCTTTTCTGATCCCTTTTCTGAAAAAAAAATTACACAAGCCTGCATGTTTTCAATTTTTTTTTTTTTTGCCTAATCACAGATTATAGGTGATTCTGATATTTTTTTTAGTTCTACGTTCTTCAGCTTTTCCCCATCATGGCAAGATTTTTAATGATTTGAATCGAACATAAACTATGAAACGTAAAAAATTTCCTTTCTGTAAAGTTTAATTAGTTTTTTCTCTTGGAAGCTCAAAGCTTTTGGGATTTTTCAGTTGAAAGTTCGCAGATAAATTTTTGTAAGTATTTTATTTAAAATAACTCAAAATTGAAGCCTAGTAAGAAAAAATGAATTGGACTCTATAAAAGGAAATTTTACGTTCCATTCATATTTTTTTCACATTTGCAACATTTTTCATTTTCAACGATTAAAAGTATCACGGGCCGGGAAATCAATAATTTTTTTCCAGGATCATTGATCGTGATTCGAGATTCCGACCTTTTTTTCAGTGCTGAGTTCAAATGTGATTCAAGTTTTTCTCCATCTCGTTCGGATTTCTCCAATTCAAATTTTTTGGTGAATTTTTTTGCACCTTCAAGACGATTTTATGAGTACAAGAAGGGTACTGCCAAAAAAAAAAAAAAAATGCAAACAACACTTTGTAAAACGTGAAATTTCTCATCAGTACAGTTCGACTACATATTTCCTTTTTAGGAAGTTCAGTTTTCGAGACATTTTCAGAAAAGTTGAACTTTTGAACTTTCGAGTAAAAATCGCAAAAACTTGATTTTCTAGGGGAAAAAACTGATTGCACTGCACAAAAAAGAAATTTTCACTCTTTAATTCATTTTATATTCATTTTTATGGTAGAAGCCTTCCTTTACTTTGGAAAATCGATTTCAAGAGCCAAAACTCATCAAAAAATGAAACAAAAAATTCAAGTTATGAAAATATCTGATATTTTGGAATTTTTCCACCATTTTCCTCGTGATCAGAGCAAAAAATACGTAAAAATACGCCTTTATTTCAGACATCATTTTCTATACCCATTCGTGTCATCGCAACATCATAAAATGACAATTTCCACTCAAAAAGAAAACTGAAAAATCATCTATTGTCAAATTCCTGCTCAAAAATCTCGTTTCAACCCACCAATATCATGAAAAATTCGATTCAATTTTCCAAATACATCTCGTCAAGAATTCAGGTACTTGGAAAAATTCCAAAAACCACTCCACTTCGGACCCTTTGAATACTTATCAATTTTTTCCACATTTTTCTCCGCTAAAATACTGCGATATCGTCTGCAGAAATAACGAAACATCGACGCCTTGGAAAAATGTGATATTCGCATCGGTCGACCTCGAACATTACCCCAGCTTGGTCGTAAAACACGCTCCAAAGAAATCTCTACATAGTCCGGATAACTTATCCGGCGAAACATTCGAAGACATCAGGTACTTTGCGAATCGCTCCGTATACGTAGGTACGTTTCGCGTTTCGATATAATAACAACGAGATGACAAGATCGTTAAATATTTCATAATAAGCATTACGATGACGGCGACGTCGACAATTCGTATTCAAAACGAATATAACGAAGGGTGTAAAAAAGAAAGCAAAAAAAAAAAAGGAAAATAAAAGAAGAAAGCAAAGGAAGGAAATAAGACGCAGAAACATTCGTCATTATGTCGAGCTCGTCGGTATTCGCATAAAATGTGCAATTACTATGTTTACCACATTTCAACGTCTAACCTCGATCATTTTGTCATTGAAAGCATGTATAAAACGGATCTTAAACGGTTCACGGAGTTTAAAATGGGTATTTAAATGATGAGGGTCAAATATAACAAAAGGTTACCCCCGAAGAAAAGAGTAATCTTGAGAGCGCGCTGAAAAAAACAACAACAAAGATCTTCGCTTTAACCGCGGCTCGTATCGACACGAGTTGAATTTAAAATAAAGTCTAAAAAAGAACAAGTCCGTAGTCGGAAGAAAAAAAAGCCGCCTTAAACGTTGTTTCGGATTCGGATTTGAATAAAAATTTTCGAATTAGCCGGTTGCATTTTGTTTATTCAGATGACTTAATTCTACGTCCCCGTTGGTACCTTTTTTTTTCAACATTCTTTCCAAAAAAAAAAAAGGGTTGGTCGGTGGGTATTTGGCAAAGCTATAAAAATTTTTATACGCGTAAAATGTTTAAAAGGAATTTATTTTTTTAGACGCCAGCCAGCTATATGTTGAACGTTATTTGCGGCAGTAGATCGAGTAAGAGGTGGAAAGGGCAAGGTAAAGAATGGGGGAACCTATACGTTCATTACAACGTTATGAACAAGGTTTTACTGGCAATTCTTGCACAGTTTATCCTTTTACCGAGCCTTTTTCTCATAAATATTATATTCGCTTCTTACAAAATGTGTTAGCGAATGAGCTCTTTAATTTTTCAAAACAACGCTACTCTTTTTTTTCTCGTTTCTTTTTTCTACCTACGGTTTTTTTTTTTTACTCTAAGGCGAGTTAATTTATGACGCTTTTTAACCAAGCACTTCATACCGGTTTATGTGATTTTATACGCGAAAGCGGAGGATCGCGTGAGTTGGGAGATTTCGAGCTACGAAGGTTTATCAATTTGTTTCGTTTATCGATTTTAAAGCATGGGAGAAGAGGTGATTACCCGACGCACCTAATTTTTCTTTCAAACGAGCTCTATTCTTGGCAGGGTTTTTTTTATGGGGTAGAAATAGTTGGAAAGAAGTTCTGAAAATATTAAAACTAGAATTCCTTGGATTTTATTTGTCTGCAATAATTATTGAACGAAGTTGGGTGTAATAAGCTGCCTAACCAGGCTCCTTCGCCCGATCGCGAAACCCAAAGACTGATGATTTGATAGGTATTCAGTGTTGGAAAATACATAAATTTTGAACATGTGCCATCTTAAGTAGAATTTTTTTCAAATCTCACATCACAATTATATGTGACCTTCCAGGAAAAAACGGCTTTCAGTCTGAAAAATTTTTTTTTTAAGTTTTCCAATCAATCCAAAACAAACGATAATCATGGTTTTGGACTGATTGTGAAACTTTTTTTAAAATTTTTTTTCGAGCCGAAGGTCGGTTTTTTCCTGGAAGGTCACATATTTTTGAAACTGAATTTTGAAACCGATTTAGAGAATTTCAGATTTTTTTTAAATTTTAATTTTAATTTGAAAATATTAATTTCCTTACGGAAATGATACCTGTCGGTTCCAGTTTCAGTTCCAGTTCTAAAAATTTTCTAGTTCCAATTTACAGTAAATTTTGACCTTTTTCAAGTCAAATTTTTAAAAATTACAAGAAATTTCAATTTTTTTCTAAAAATTTTCAACGGTATGTAAAAATTTTTGGTATCGGCTCCAAAACAGTGCATGAAAAGATTATGCTGTTGGATCTGACCATCTGACTTCAGTTCCCGAGTTCCAGTTCCAGTTTCAGTTTTCAGTTTTCATCGTCTTACTTTCGGTTTCAGCTCCAATTATTCATTTTTAGTTTCAGTTTTCAGTTTTCCATCACTATTTATGTGTGTAAATCATTATAAATGTAATTGCAAATTATTCCATTACTTACTATAATACATTTTGTCCATTTCAAGAAAAGTTTCAAACTTTACTCTTTTCACTGATTTTTTAGGGCGAAAGAAATTGAAAAAAAAGTGAATTTCGAGACCTCAAGTATAACAATATTTCAGCCATATGTACTTATTCTTCCCTTTTTTTAAAAAAATAATAAGTTGAAAATGCTTGCAATTTTTTTAAACTGCGGAAACGCTCATTTTTGAACAATTTTTGAATAATCCAACTCAAATTTATTTTTGTCGATGCGCAGTTCTAATTTTGGAAAAATTTGCCAGCTCGACTGTTATGTTTCAATAAAAAGAAAATTACACTATTTTTTCCTCAAATAATAATTATAAAATAGCCGCTTAATCTCTGTCGAATTTAAACCATTTTCGATAGCGTACTTTTTCTAATTAAGGATGAGGATGATAACAAGTGGCTAGAAAAATTCTGCCTTAGATTCCTCGAATTTCATCTAGAATTATAACTAGATACTTATTAGGCACTTGAAAGTATGATTACGTATTGGTGTTCGTTGCTGGTTCGTACTAAAAAAAGTTATTGGAATTGCGAGTATAATTTTATAAACAATCATGTTCCGTTATTTTGTGGTATTCGGGCTCGTTTCTTACAGTATTAGTTGTAAGTAATTCTTCTTTCCGACTGATATAGATGAGTAATTTACTGGGTTAAATAAGGATTATGCGTTGCAGCGAAATTGAAAAATAATTACAATGCGATGAACAAGTCCGATCTCATCAGACTATTACAAGAAAAAAACCAAACGTTAAAAGAAAACGACCAAAAGTTACAAGAAATAAATCAAATAATTTATGCTCAACGGGCCGAAATAGCAAGATTGGCTTACTTCGACAAGGAACGCTATCCATATTTACAGGGTAAGCTAAAATTTACTTTTCCAAACTGTTTAGAGCTGATTTATCTTTTCATATGAGGTCTAATTTTTGATAAAGAGCCTTACAATGCGAAAAACAATTCCGACTTCAAAAAGTTACAAGAACAAAACCGAATAATGTATGCTCAACAGGCCGAAATAGCAAGAATGGCTCACTTAGACCAGGAACGCTATCCATATGCACAGGGTAAGCTAAAATTACTTTTCTAAACTGTTCAGAGCTGATTCGTCTTTTCATATGGGGTCGAATTTTTGATAAAGGGGAAAAACCCACGAATTATTTTTATTAATGCAGAAGAATAAAATTCGAAACCTCGCTTGAAGCCTAATAAAACTTGAATAAAACGTTTACGTTTGGGCTCAGTGGTTACTAGCTAATTGTCTATCTCTGGCTTCATTTCATGTTTTGCGTATTTTTCAGCATACACATTGAGGAAAAGATTGAAAAGAGAGGAGGCCGATAAAACTTTATTTATGTACTTATAATTATTTCAGATTTTGGCGTAGAGGGCCATAATGAAGTTTAAAATGCGGGAGATTTATTGGTTTTTCTTTCCTGAAAAGCATTATTCCCTTTTCCGCACACAATATTTCGGTGATACCGCGGATGCGACCGGATCAGCTGCATGGAACGACCCAGCACTTGGAATTATTCTGTTTAATTTCAATAAAAACTTTCTATTTAAAAAAAAATCATCTTCGAATGAGTAATCAAAACGATTTTATCAATAAAATTCAAACAGAGAATGATCACCAAGTCAATTTAAAAGGATCTATGTAATCTTCAAAGTAATTTATCTATCTTCTAAAGATATCATTCTAGGCGGTTTGAATTTTATCTTAAATATTTGGAGTAAAATATAATTACATATTTTATAATTTACGTCGTACGCGTCGTTTTTACTGTACGTATTTATCGCATCTTCTATCGAAATAGGTATATTGAAAAATCAAATAAAATCGAAAGTGATTCTCAAGCAAGTATCGGAATGGTTTGTAAATTGAAAACTGGACAAATTTTTTCATTCTGATCGACTTTTTGCTCAACTTACTTCCAGCATGCTGACAGAAAATTAGAAGAAAAAAAATTAATCATAAAAATGGTCGGAACCTTGAAGTTGAACTTTTGTTATGCGCATAACATGGAAATTGTAGGGACACAGGTACAAGTACATTTTGTACCAAAAAGCCAAAAATCACTTTTTTTCATACTTTATTATACCGTGTTGTAAGACAACATGAAAAAAAAAAAAAAAGGAAGATGACGCGGTTGAAATCACGCCTAAATACGCGAAAATGCTGCAACTAGAATATCACAAGCGAAGAATATTTCGCATTTACTACCTGCAGCAGAAGAATATCTTAATTTAACCAAAATAATATCAGACAAAGATTGAAATGAAGTTTAAAAAAATATACTTAATGGCACAATTTTCTTTTCATGATTTGAGGTCGTAGAATTTGATTTTTTGATTGATTTTCCAATTATGGTGGGACATGAGTATCAAAAAAATAAAATCTTTCCCCTCCCCTCCCTCGAAATTTTTCAATGGACAAAATCCCAGGATCTAGATTTGCGATCCGATCAGTCAACTGCCAAAATCTATCATCTGATAAAATCACAAAATCGATTAATTTAATCTATTGGGTGCATAAAAGTGACATTGATTTTCAACCTAGAAATTACTCCGATCTTCAAATCTTCGAAAAAATTATTCCAACCTCGAGAGGTTAAAAAATGTGGTAGAATAATTTGTGAAAATTATTTCTATCGCTAATATTACGTGTAATGATTTTTTCGATGAAAATTCATTCTAAGTTTAACCTAAAAATCATCTCAGCCTCAAAATTTCGGAAAATCTTTGGAAGATTTTTGGGATGAGAATGCCGTTTAAAAAGCTCCGAAAAAATTGTAGAATGATTTCCAGGATGAGCAATTGAACATTTATCTAAAAAATTCATTCAAAATTCATCTCAGCCTCGAAAGCTCTTGTATGATGATTTTTGGGATGAAAATACCAATCAAAATTCATTTAAACCTTAAAAGCTTCAGAAAATTGAGGGGTGATTTTTAGGATCAGCAATTGAATATTCCTCTCAAAAATTGACCCAAAATTCATCTCAATCTTAAAAGCTCGAAGAACTAGTTGGATGATAATTGGGGTACAAATTTATCCCAAAATTCCTGCTGGCCTCAAACGATCGAAAAATTGTGGTATAAATTTTGAGGTAAAAATTCAGCCTAAAATTTATCCCAGTCTTAAAATTTTAGAATGAACATTCATCCCAAAAATTGTCCCCAAAATTCAACCAACCCGTTTTAGGGTGAAACTTCATCTCAAAATTCATCCGAGCCTCAAAATCTCAAGGAACAGAGGGATGATTTTTGGGGCGAACATTCATCCCAATAATCATCTCAGTCTTCAAATTTCGGAATGTAGAAGATTGGGATGATTTTTGGGATTAAAATTCTACCCAACATTTATCCCAATCTTAAAAGCTGAAAAAACTTAGGGATGATTTTTGGAATGAACATTCAGCACAAAAATCAACTTTTAAATTATGCCTGCTTTAAAAGTTCGGAAAAATTGTAAGATATACAATTTTCTGGATGAAAATTTGTCCCGAAATTGGACTCATCCTCAAAACATCGGTAAGATCTTGGGAAGAAAATTCATTCCAATAATCAGGCTCAGCATCAAAGGCTTGGAAAAATTGCCAACGGAGGAGGCACTGAAAAGAGGGTCAACAATTTCCAACTTGAAACCCCTTTGAATCGGTTCAATTTTTGAATCTTATGGAAATATCATATCACGGCAGTTTTGAAATGTGGGGGGGGGGATCCCTTGCCTACGTCGAATTATCGTTTTTGAAACGAGCCAATCTTCGCTGATTATTAACTGCACAGAAACGTAAAAAATACCGTAGCTGCGAGAGAGAAATATCACAAATGTAGAGCGAATAGCAAATACTGCGAAGGTTGCGGCAGCCTGTACCTACTTCCACAACGCTGAATAAAAATCGCGCTCGGCGTTGAACGCGAAGCACTGCGGCAAAAGGTATTAAAATATTCAAACGTATAATTCAATTTCACAATAGAAAATTAATCGAGAAATTACGTCACCGTGAAACGTACGTACGTTTTTACGCTTTGAAAAATTTCTTTTTCATATCGAGCGTAATATCAAAAATTAAATAAAAAAGGCACAATCCACTTAACCGAGCACTGAGTAATGTTTGAAAAACGTATATTTCATTTCTACAAGCTTTTAACACTTCAGCCATCTTATGGTAAAACTTTCAACATCTCCGAGCAATCTTTTATACGCTTATACATATTTTATATAGTTTCTTTTTTGTCTTTGGTCTTTTTTATCCCCTTTGCTGGCTGGCAGGCCTCTCTCTCGTTATTTTCTGCGTGCCGTGTACGGTTTTGCCAGCCGTAACTACTTTGTGCATATTTTCAAATTCAATGGTTCGGCTTGCTCTCTTTCTCTGTACGCTCGCTTTTGTTTATTTCGTTTGAAAAATAAATTAAATACGTATAACGTGAAATGTCAACGTGGTCGTGTTTACGTGTACATAATTAATACGTTCCGATGACTTTCGCAATTATTTTTAAATGGCGGAAATTTTCGTTAAATTATGCCGCCAAGTGAGGGTTTTATTCCAACATCGCGCCGAGCATCTAGGCAGGAAAAAATATTTAAAAACCTCGCTCACGTCTACTCTACACATAAGTTAAGTATACGAACGAATACTCGTACGGTACATGGAATTTCACTCCCTCCTGCCTCCTTTCGCGAAGATATGGTACGGCGTGTGAGACGAGACGTAGAGCGCCGTTCGTCGAAAAATTATTATTTTTCCTGTTTGATTCAAAAACGAATATTTATTCGTTATTCGTACGTATATTTAGGCTACAATATTACACACAGCGGCGAGGAAGAGAAAGAGAGCGAAAAAATTCAACGCTAATAATCCACCAGCGTGTAATTTAAATTTACAGCCAACGTTTCGTTTTTATGCAGCCAACAAAAACTCAAGCATGCGGAAAATATTTAAATTTTCCAGACAAACGCGAAAAAATTACGAAAATAACCGAGATTTTATAGAATTTTATCGTAATCAGCCATCGTGCCGAGTGAATTTTTATCAAAAAAAATTTGCGCAGGGAAGCGCCGCAACGACCAAGTAACGTGGAAGTGATTTTTATTCGTCGAAGGAAAAAATTGGAATATGAAATGCGAAATGGAAATGTGTTTTTTGAAAAAATAAATGCATATGTGGTTGAAGATTTTCGTGAATGATTTTATTATTTTTGGTTTGGGTAAAATTAAATTTATAGTAAGTGGACGATAATATGGATCATACAAGATCAGAAAGAATTTGGTTAATTTAATTTCAAAATGTTACGAAAATTAATTTACATTCTGCTAAAACATTCAATAACTCATTTGATTTTGTGACAATTCAACGAGTTTTCATGATTTTCATGACTACCAATATTGAAATCTTTAAAAAAAAATTTGAAAAAAAAACACAACAGTTTGATCATGTTTGATGCATTTTTTTTGAATTTCGTTTCATTTCTGGAATAGAATTTTTCAACTTCTGCGCACGAGCAAAAGATTTTTTTACATGCGTTAGTTAAGTTGCATAACCGGTTTGCCGTAAATATTCGCCATCGTTTCACCTCGCCACGTCTTTTTTCTATCTCTTCAAAGTTCATAAAACTGTATGACTTCTTAGCTCGTTTGAAGATCGTATTGGTCAGAAATTGAGCTCTCTCATTTGTAATAAATCAGTAAAAATTATCGAAAAAATTTCCTTTAAAAAATAGGCAAAATTGCAGCGCAGCAATAATAAATCAGTGAAAAACATTTCACTGAAAACAAACAAAGGAAAAAATTGTTGGAAAATCAGTGAAAATTCACTGAAAAGCCAGTAACGTGTTTTAAAGTTGCAATATTGAAAATGATTTTAAAACATGCACAGAAATCATAAAAATCGTTCAAATCATTGCAAGAAATTATTTGATTTGTCAAAAAATAATCAATAAATAAGTAATTGGATTTTTTAAAAAAATATTTTCGAAAAATTATGGAATAGGGTACTTTGAAGTGACAGAATTTAGAACAAAAGATTATTTTTAAAAAATCGTAATTTTCAAAACTTCGAAAAATTACTGTCAAGGGAAGTATTCCAGCTTGAAATAATATTTTGAACTTGAACAAAATATAAATAAAAAAAAACATCTCAGAGTACCTCATATCCAAAATTTCTGAGGCTAAAGCTCACTTCTTTAATTTTAGTGAATTATCAAAGTTTCAAAAATAACCTCATCGTCTTGTAAGAAAATTTGATCTAATCAGCAAATAAAAAGTTGAAATTTACACAATCAATGATTGTAATCCGACGAGAATTGACGGATTTACGAGATAAAAAATTGTCGTTTTTGTCGTTTTTCAAAGTATGGAAAGGGAACGCCAGGTTTACATCATTAAAAAGAGACGTTTTTGTCGTTTTTCAAAAAAACGATAAGAGACGACAATTTACCTACATGATCAAAAAAATACGTTTTTGGTCGTTTTTCAAAGAAACGACAAGAAACGATGGATTTACGTAATAATCAAAAACGTCGTTTTCGTCGCTGTTCTAAAAAAAAACGACACCAAACAACGAATTGAATATTAAAAAATTTTCGTTTCGTAATTTTTCAAAAAAAAAAAAACAACAGCAAGAAATAAAAGATTTTTCGAGATTACAAAATATCATTTTTTGACGAAAAAAAACGACAGGAAACGAAGAACGAACATGATCGAAAATTGTTATTTTTACGTCTAGGTCGTTTTCAAAGAAACGGCGGATTTAAAAATTGAAACATTGTCATTTTTGTGGTTTTTCAAAGAAACAACCAGAAACGATGGATTTTCATGACTAGAAATAGTTGTTTATTATGTTTTTCAAACATACCATGGATTCTCTACTCTCTAAATCTGAATCAGTCAGAAAACTGAAAATTCACTGATTAGACAGCGAAAAGTGAGCAACTATTAATCAGTGAAATTTGACTGTCAATCAGTGAAAAATTACTGATTCAATTAATGAATTTTCATTTTTGAATCAGTAATCTTTTTTCAATTACTGAAATGAATCAGTAAAAATTAAAATTTACTAATTCAATCAGTGAATAATTACTGATTCAATCAGTAAATTAAAATTTTTATTGATTCGATCAATGAATTAAAATTTTTACCGATTCAAAAATTAAAATTCACTGGTAAAATTTTCACTGATTTCTTTAGTTGCACTTTTTTGTCCTATTAATCAGTAAATTTTGACTGATTTAAGTTTAGAGAGTAATGATCAAAAATAGTCATTTTTGTCGTTTTTTTAAAGAAATGACGGATTAACATGATCTTTTTTTTTCATAGAAACTTCGGGAAAGGGAAAGGGAAACGACAGAATTAAATATTGAAAAATAATAGTTTTTGTAGTTTTTTTTTTAAAAAAAAACGACGGGTTCGCATGATCAAAAATCGTTGTATTTGTCGTTTTGCAAAAAAGAAAATGCTTTAATCTTGCAAAAATTAAAATTATTATTGTATGTTTTGTAGGCCTGTTCTTTTTTTTTTTTTTTTTTTTTTAAAAAGGTTCATTAAACACAATAAAAAAATAAACGAAAATTAAACGAGATAAAAAAATCACAAATTAAATCAATAACTCTATAGCAATTAAAAAAATCAATAAGTAAGTAAAAAAAAAATTCAAAAAAAAAAAGTTATTTGCACACTTCGTTTGAGAACAAAAAGTTCGAGTATTTGTGGGTGTGAATTCAATGCTACCACTTTCATGAAAAAAATCACGTCTTGAATGTTCGAAATTTTTCCAACATGACAATGTACTTACATACCTTAAATTTGTGAAAAATTCTTAGATGTCTATTTTTTCTAAACCCGAAATGAACACATTGAAAAATTGGTGTGATTCAACGTTTCATACTGTGAAAAAAAATTCAATCTGCCGATAAAAATTAGTTTCCATCTCGATTTTTTAATTATGTTAAGAAATACAAATTTGAGAATTTTTTCAGATAACTTCCCATTCCACTGACTACATCAATACAACATGGAATGAAATTCGCCTACGAAAATTTTCAACAATTCACGATTCATCTCTGTAAATTTTCAAATACGTCAAAATTTGCACTAAAATTTCGCAAACAGAACAAATTTTCCATAGCTTCACATTCACACTAGAAATCAACCAAACCGCCTCCGGCGATCGCAATTACCTCCAAAATCGCAATACGTAAATTACGTTCTTCGTCGATTCGTTAAGCCTTTGCCGACTCCTGCACCAACACCAAGATCACAACCACGTGAACCCCGGTGGCACAGCTTTAGGCAGTGCTGTTGTCGGATTCGAACACGAACACGATTTTCATTGAACACGACTACAATAACGCCACTGCCACGCCAGTCCTCACAGCTCGCAGTGTTTATTGTAATGAAGCCGCGAATTTTCAATTTATTGCTGCCAATGCGTGTGGCTTGAATTGGCGACGATATAATTAAACCGGGCGGCGCTCGTACTCCCAAGACTTACCATAAAGAAGCTCGCAATCGAGTTCACTTTACCGTAGTTCTCCTTCTCCCTTGCTGTGTGTGTGAGCCAGCCCGAGCTGTTGTATATTTATATGTGAACGTCGTATTTCCGTGTTTATAATCGAAATATAGCACACTTGGTATATAAATGCGGTACAATCGAAATACAAATTTCAATAGACGACGGTGTCAAATAAAGAGATAGATTTATTGTGTGTAGTAGGTATACCGAATGCTTATACAGACTCGAAGAGCGAGTACGAGGAGAACAATTTGTATAGAACTAGTGTACTGTTAAAGGATAAGAGAGATTAAACGGTTGAGGAAAAAAATTCGCTGTACGCGCCATCAAAGGGAAAATATTCATCAAAATGATGATTTAGAATCGTCGACTCGTCGTAAACCAAAAACCATACACAGCAGCAGACTCGTATACCAGCAATCACAGTCTGAGTCGAGAGTTTACAAAATATATGTACTTGTAAAATACGCGGTTATGAGCGAGGAAGACGAAAGGGCGAATCAGTATCAACCGTGCAATAGGGAGGGGAAAATTTTCGTTAGAAATGAAGCAATTAACCATACGAACGTTCCTTTGCGTATACCAAGATAAATATCTTAATTAACGTTTATACCATTTGGTAAATTTGTTTTGACGAAAATCACGACGACGATAATTTACCATGTTGAAATAATATAGGTGGAAGCAGACTTTATATAATCGACCCAGTCTAGAATGATGCAATCGTTGGTAAATTAGCAGCGATTTTTCCCTCAATTTAAAACAGCGACGATGGCAAGATACGGAAGGGCTGGGAATGTTTTGAAAAAATGCTTGGTCTGACTGTTTTTTTTTTTTTTTCAAATAACTTACAAGTTTTTTTCTTAGGAAAAAAAATTGGTAAATAAATTTTTGAACAGATGAGTCAAATTTTTATTCTCGATGAATTTTTAACACAAGATATGGAATATTAAAGGAAAAATTGCAATTTTGGTGGTGAACTGTACTACAAACATACAGGTAGGTAGTGAATTGAAAAGCCTAAAAAAAGGTATTCGAAAATTTTTTAAAAAATTGAAGATTTTGTACTCAACTACTGAAACTCTTTTATAGGTAATCGAATGTAGTAGAGTCAATAAAATTCCAAATTCAAATGTAATCAACCTGACTTTTATTCAATTTCCTTTTCCTTTGCTCATTCTGTTTTTTCAAAAATTGTATCAAACTGTAAAATTTTTCCATACGTAAATTTTTTCAATTAAACATTATTTTTTTTAGCATTTTTAAAACTCAGATTTAAAATTTTTTTATTTCAAATTCTTATCAAGATATTTTTAAAAAATTTCCCATTATCGAAGTTGAAAGAAAAGTTGAAAAACACGAGATTGACATTTTTTAAGAAATTCAACGGTGGAAAATTTTTAAAGGAAATTTTAAAATGGAAAATTTTGAATTGAAAAAAATTTAAGAAAAATTGTATTATTGAGCTCAGTACCTTTGAAATAAAGGAAATTGATTCCCATGTCACTTATTATTTTCATTTTTTTTACAAGCGTTTTTTCAAAACTTGGGGAGGAGCTAGGGGAGCATTGAAGGACTGCATCCAAAAAAATAAGCTCATATTCGATCTTACAACTTTCAAAACCTTAGAAAACGACACGTCGTCCACACCTCATTTTTGAATTTCGACTTTATCGATTATCGAAGAATTCAGAGGAGTCGGATGAAAAAACTAAGCATACCTACTTATATTATTTGAACTCAGTAAGTACCGGAATGGTGGAAATTGATGTCAGTTCGCCCTTTACATTATTTTGAATTTTGACCAAAATTGAGGACCCCTGTGCCTCCTAAAGAGTATTGAGACCCCATCTTGAAAAGTAAGGGTCTATTCACAAACTTCGTAAATAAGAAATAAGAAATAAGAATTAAGAAATGAAAAATTTTACTTTCAATTGACTTACAATTACCTCCAATCAGATATCAGAATTAACTGCATCAAAACATAGCCAAATATTTCTCACGTCCTTATTTCTTATTTCTTATTTCTTATTTCTTATTTCTTATTTTAATGTTATGTGAACGTAGCCTAATAAATCGAAATACATATGAAAAATTATCTTTATTGTAATTTTGGGCACAGTCCAATTGAGCACCAAACTTTGGGAAATGAGGATGAAAATTCAATAGAATCAAGATGAATTTTAAATGCTATTTTTTGAATAAGATATTGTTGATTACGCGATTTAAACAAAGTTTTATTTCTCAAATTTTGGATTTTGAAAACCAATTTTTCTACTGGCATTTTTGAATACCTACCTAATTACAATTTTTTCTTTGTCAAAATTTATAAGTAGGTACTTCGATTTTTCTTTTTGATGAAATTTTTGCACGCAGCATGATTTTTCAAAGGGGTTTCTTCTTACACTTTTTTTTTAAATTTTAAAACATTTGAGACGCTCTGAATTAAAAGGGAAGATTAAAATAATGAAAAATTTCATCAATTTGAGAAAAAGGCTTTTGAAGATTATTAAACACTTCTCTTTACATTTTTTGAGCAGAAAAGCTAAAATTTTGAGAAAAGGAAGCATAGAGCATAAAACTTCCTTTCAGAAAACTGCATTAATTATTTACAAAAGTGTTTAGTTGATTTGTTATTATTGAAATTAAAAACTGCAAATTCATCAAATTTTAAAATTTCATCAATCATAATTTTTTGACAATGAAGTTAAACAAAACGTTCTAACGAATAAAAAATACATTCAAAATTGTACAGAACGAAATTTTCTTTCTGCTGAGAGCAATTATTTTTTCTCCAGGATGCTTTGTTTTAAAGATCCCTTTAAAATATTCACGTTGGAATTTTTTTCAAAAAATCTGATTAAAAAATGAAATGAAACACTGGATGATTTCATAAAAAATTCAGTAAAATATTTGAAATTCGCTGGAAATCAGGGTAATTTTTTGAAAAAGCCATTAAAAAACAATGAATTTCGCTCATTTTCCCAGGACAGCAATTATGAATTTTTTTAAACAACTTCACCGATTCAAAATAAGGGAGCAGATAGAAAAAAATTATGAACGAAAAATTTTTATTAACCACAACAAAATACAAAATAGGTAGTAAAAAATAAGCATCTAGGCAAAAAAAATTTTACCTCGAAATTGGGAAAAATCATTAAAAATTCGACCAATGAAGTAGTAACCTAAGACACCGAACAAATTCAACTCCGCAGTTATTTTGAAAACCACTGCTCGAGAAAAAATCGTAATTTGAACACCCCTTCCTCCAAGAAAGGATCGAAATTTCGGCGATTCTTTCATTAGACCCTCGAGAAATCCCATAAAAAAATTGAGCAAAATCAGAAGACCTATAAAATCAAAATTTACTCGAGTTCACAATATAGAATGAGCCATTTCAGTTTTTTTCCTCGATCATAATTTTGAATTTAAATAATATTTTATGAGAATGAAATTTTCTTATTCGATGTTGTTTTTACTGAAAATATTTCCTCGAGATTCCATTTTCCACCTTCCTCAATTCCAATTCCTTCGAAACATTTTTTTTCTCCATTAAATTGACTTCTCTGCCCTCATACATTCAAAAAATATTTCGGTCCTTGGTAAATTGATTCCTCCCTAAACTTCTCGATCCTTCTACCCTGTTCAAAATTTTTTTCAAAATCCGCCTTTGATGTAAAAAAAAGGCTTTGATTCGAAGAGAAAACGCAAACACAGATGGCAAAGCTGTACGACTATACAATGTAAAACTCGCCAGCGTGCAACACTGATGAATAAACACCACAGAAAATTTCGGAGGCTGCGTCGTGACGCTGAGTCTGTAATCTTTAGTGTACGAAGCTTTATGAGAAGTGCTAACACGTGCGAAGAATTTCGGCTGTTGTAATTTCGCGGCGTCAACTTTTTCATTTTTTATTCACACACACGAGTTTGAAAAAGCCCCCCAAAAAAAACGAACGAAATTTTCAAAATTATTCTCTCGTTTTGGTTACGTACAGATTATTCGGGTACCAAAATTTGGAAAAAAAATTCACCTTGTAGAGCGTTAGCCGCGTTTACAGCCACGAAAATTTTAGTAGCGTTGTGACGTGCGATAAAAAATCTCGTATTTATTTTCCGTTATTATAATAATCGTGTCGAATTCGATTGTGTTTCGTGTTTTTTTCTCGTCCTTTTTGTCTCTACGTTTTCTGTTTTTTTTTTTTCTACGAATAATTTTTCTTCTGTTTTTCGTGCGCCGTTTGGCCGATATTTAAGAGTGTTTTTCTTCAATTCGTAATCATTTTTCGTACTGCTCATTTTTTCGTTTTGGTTGTTGTTGTTGTTTACGGTTTATATAGATTATCTCGTTATTGTTGAACTGGCGCGGTGCTCGAAATATATTCAAATCGAGTATTGGATTTTACCTAGTCGAATAGGTATATTTTATAATCGATTATCTCGTAACGATGAACTCTTCGGCGGGTTACGCGAATAGGTGAATTGGAATTTTCACCTGTTGACCAATCGTCGTCGATTGGCTGGCGAAAAAATTTAGAAAAATTATTCCTCCTAAAATAGTATGCGCAATTGACGAGCTGGCTGCGACCGTGGAAAATTCAGTACCAAAAATCAAGGTAAAAAATTTACACATTTTGAATGTAGAAATATGATACGTGAATGTGGGATGATGGGGGCGACGTTTACAGGACGAATGGCCCGAGCTATGCTTTAATTTACACGTCGATTAGTTCTCTCGTGGCTGGCAGCACCCTCACCTGGCCATGGTAACCGCACATTAACCAGAATATGAAATATGTTAAACTCGGTACTGGTACGTCGACGATAAAGCGATCAATTTTGAATTCAACAGTTGCACCAGGTCTACCTATGTGTATATTGGCCGTGTATAAATTTGACGAAACGGTATACCCAGCTGCCTTCTCCGCCCTGTTGGTAACGTTTCTCCTCGCGTCTCTATGTACGATACACGATGTTGCTGCTGTGAAGACTGGCACTAAGTGACAAGAACATTTCCACTAACTTAAAACAAAACGCATAAAGCCTATCTAACAAAGTTTTGCGAACTTTCGCAACAACGCAACTTTTTCTTGATGAATTATCCATTTATTGCGAGACCATTATAGCGAAACTTTACGAGACGATAATCCCCAAATTACAATTTCTCACAATTGATCTTCATATATCTTGTCAGAATTGGATGCGTGGGTTCGGGTTGGTATTTGTAGGGGAGAAAGGGGAGTCGATGGAGGAGAAGATGTGTATTGGAACCGGTATCGTAAAAATTGTGGTTTGATTGGGGTTTTCTGAAGTGGGAAAATGTTTGAAACGAGATAACGAAAGAAATTGTCGTAATTTATTGATGTGATTCGGGTAAAATCGCCGCGAGAGATGAAAACAGGGTGATTAAGGGTTTATCTGATAAGAAGATTTGAGGACAATCGACAATAGCAAAGGTCTTTTAAAATATCGAATATTTTTTTAATGAGAAATCAAAACAGCGTAATAGATCAAAAAAATTATAAGAAAGTTCATAGGTCTTGAAAGAATGAATTCACGAGAGAAAAATAACCCTTGTTCATTGAGCCACTAGGAAGAAAAATCTAATTTTTTTCAATCGACATATTTTCACTCTGATAAACTAGTCGATTTTTTTGCATTTATTTATTAAAAACGATTCGATATAAAAATTTTCCAAAAAAAATAAATTTTTTGGTTCAAACTTGTTATGGTTTTTTCAATTTTTCTTGGATCAAACTTTATGGTACCAGAGGCGAAAAGATGAATTGAAATGATGTAAAATTGCTAAAAAATCATTTTTCTATTAAAAGACTAATGAACGCATTCATTTTCATAACGTGTTGAAATCTTTCTCGGGAGATTTACAAGTTGAAATTTTTCAATTTTTTTTAGATTCTAATTCTGAAAAGAAAATTGCTATGGCTAAAATTAGAAAAATTGGTAGCCAATTAACAAACATGAAATATTTTCAATACCTACTCATTGTTTTACAAAATTCCATGACTTGAATTTGCCTTGTCATGTTTTTCAGAAGAAAGGTAGATCTGATTTCTGATCAATGTAGGAGTGAAGGAGGAAGAGGAGGGAGATGGAGAGAGGAAGTAAATGAATGAATGATTATTCAAAAAAAAATGTACCTTCAGATATTTCAAATAATTTTGATGAAAATAAATAAAAATTTTCATCGAGGAAAAGGAGAAAGGGGATTCGTACTGGAATATGTATTTAAATTTCATAATTTTTTTCGAAATCATTTCAGCCTTGAAGAAAATTTGCCAGAATCATTGATATTTTCAGAAAAAACCCGAAATTTTCAAAATTCACCACTTTTTTCAAGTTTTTGAAAACGGAAATCATGATCAATAGTGATAAGGAGGGGAGAATCAAAAAATGTATAATAGTTTTAGAATGAGTTTTTTTTTATCGCGGTAGTGGGGGAAGAGATTTGAATTATCCATTATCATTGACAACATATCAATCCACGAGAATTATGCTGTACTAAAAATTTCAGTAGTTCTTAATTTGTTTGAAAAGAGCAAATTTCGTATAAGTAGTTAAAATATGATTCCAATACTTCAAAAAAAAAATTAAAATCACTTACCAATTAGATTTCTGCAATGCGGATGACAACTTCACTATTCAAGCAAAATCACTTCGAAATCTGAAAAAAAAAAATACAACAAAAATTATTGCATTTAAAACAATCAAATATTCATTTAAAATGAATAAAATTCTGCATCCATAAGAGCGATTTTTTTTTTACTTTCTTAAAAATAAAGAAACATAAGAAAGAATGCCACATGACAAAAATGAACAATAATTTTCAAAAGTTTATAATTATTGTTTGGAAAAATACGAAATTTTTCCATCATACAAAATTATTACTTTCCTCAACTTTTTACCTCAAATTTATCGAGGTTTTTTTTTTTTATAAAATTGAAAAAACTTTTTTTTACCTGCCATCAAGTCATGAAATTTTTACTATAAAATTTCCATCTCTGGAATCAATCAAACTCTCTTTTTACAACTTTCATCTCACTCAGTCGATAATTTCAATCATTTCGACGAAAATGAGAATTCAATTCGCAAAGGAAAAAATTCCACCACTTAAATCTACAAAATTCGTAGGTAGTCGATTATAAAAACACGAAATTTGACATCGATGGAAAAGGGTGGATGGGGAAGAGAGGTGTAAGAGGAAACGGATTGTATTACAGGGCATGGTACCTACGTATAATTTAAATTGAATCCTGCCGCTCGTATCTTCATATCTTTTTTCCTTCCATCTTCATTTTCTTTTTTTTTTTCTATAACGCGATATAAAGTGGAAAATTATGTTTACCGTATTAAAAGTCTTTCTCCCGAATACACATTCGATTACCAATATTTATGTTTAATTTGACAATGATGGGAAGAAATGGAAGAAGGTTATGAATGAGATCCTTCATATTTCTATAAACAAATTCTTCTTGTACCTATTTCATATTCTTATACAATAATCTGCATTTTTTTTTTTTTTTTTTTTTTAGGTAATTTTCTAAAGGAGAAAAATGAAATGAAATTAAAAAAACAGCAAAAGTTCACTGATAAACTCAAAAAAAAATTATAAATTTGAAACTCAGCGACTTTGGTCAAACTTTATAGGTATCATAATTCAGATCAATGGTGTTTTAATTTCGTTTGAATTATAACTTGATTTCTGAAAAATTACCAACGTCAAAAAGCATTCTATTCTAGCTCACTTCTTGAAAAAAGTGCATACCTATATGTATGTGAAGAATTTTTCAAAAAGAGAGGGAACAGTAATGGAAAATCGTCAATGATGACTTCTGAAATTTCCTCAATTCTTTCCAACGTTTCATTAAAAATTTCACCAAATATCCCCGAAAAATATGAAAATTCAAAGATAAAAATTTTTCTGCATCAAGACCATGCTCAAGGAAGTAGTTTCGACAAAATTTGAACTTGAAGCTAGACTTTATTAACAGATAGAAATCGGCAAAAGTTGAATCAGTAGAAAAACATTTTCATCAGATTATTTTGAGGCCAAGGTACAAATACATCTGTAATATTGATCATCCCAAAATACCAGAGAATCCACGTAATTTCGGATCCTCGTCTCTCTAAATAAAAATACTTACTTCAATTTTCAAAGCATTGATTTAAAAAAAAAAAACCTCACCATTCAAACATCAAATTTCACCCCAGATACTTCCAAGATAAATAGGTATACCTTATAGAGATGAATTATTCTTCTGAGTTTCTGACCTATAAGTTTAGTACTTCTTGAATCAAAACTCAAAAGGTGGAAAATAGGTTTTAATTTTATTTTTATGGATCGATTCAGTCGATTTTCTTCAAATTTTGGTATAAATGTAAGTAGATGTGAAGTCATTTCACAAAAAAATTTACAGCTGCTGTCTCCTTCCAAAACTTTGACTTCATCATTTTAAAATCCTCCTTATATACCTACGTATGAAGGACTTTAGGCAAAATTTCCAACAAAAAAAGAAACAAATTTTAGATAGGTACCAGAACAACGTAATTTTTTTCAAAATTTTGTTCAAAGTTGGCCATGATTTACCTTTGTTTATATTGGAGAAAATTAAGAAAATACTTACAATCTTTTGATCATTTGATTCAACAATTAATCTTTTGATCATTTGATTGAACAATTTTGGTCAATTTTGATCAAGGTCCAGCAGAGGGTAAATTTTGAAAAAATTATTGTTATTCTGAGATTATTCAGGTATGTAGTTGAAAATTATTTTTTGAAAATTTCACCTAAAATCCTTCATATGTGAGGAGGGCCTTAAAATCTTGAGTCAATTTTTTGGAGAGGAAGGGGAGAGGGGAGAAACAACTACAATTTTTTTCTATGAAAAGTCCTAAAATTTATATCCAAATTTAAAGAAAATCGGTCAAGTCAATCCTAAGAAAAATGAAATTACCCATGCCCTTCAGATTTGGGTCATCATCGGTCCCTCGTGAAAAAACTAATTGGAAATCTTCGCTCAAAATATTCAAAATTAGGTCACAAAACTTGAGAATGATACAAAAATCTATTTTCTTCCAAATTCTAACCGATCTGATTGGGAATTAAATGTTCTAAAATCGAACGAATCAGCTCACATCTTAACGTCTCAACAAATATGTGAAACACGGTCATACTTTGGAAACCGGTTCCAAACCTCCTGACGATTTCCCACTTCAACCGGAACCAATGTCAAATCGACTCCGCCATCGCGGCTACATAAACAAAATGGACGCCCGGTTTGGTTTCTTTATCTGTATTCGATTTACCTGCTACGCGAATCTAATATTTTAATACTTATCGAACGAATATACGTAACGAAATACCGAATTCTTGAAATTCCCTTCATAGATATACCAACAACACAAGCGTCGAGACTCGAGACGCAGGTAAAAGTATGGCAACGGTATGGTATGGCACGAAGAAATTCAATACATGCAAAATATAACGCTGTAAAATTACCTGTCTTCGAATTGAATACATACCTTGAACGGATGAAAAATAGCACATATTCCGTCAAAAATTCACCTTTCTCTCTTTCTCTCCGGCGAAACCGGGAGAGAGAAAAAAAAACACCTCGAAAATACATTTATATACCGAGACGACGGAGGCGTTGGCGGTATAACGAATATCGATCAAGTACACTATACATAGGTATACGATACACAGTGAGTCAGCGAAGGATACAGACACACCGAGCCAAGTATAAACCTATCGTAATTTATCTATATTTTCGCGGCGCGGCGTCCCGTCTACCATAGGACCTTAGACTATCCATAGATATAAGCTTTTGCTACCTAATATGGTATCGGTATATGGTATGGGTTTTTAATAAAAATTTCTATTTTTTAATATCGTACTTTATTAAGGATTACCAACGTTTGTAAGGTATAATCTAGCCATTTTTTCAAATCTACTTCTCTCCGTCTTAAAAATAGAGTACACATTGTACGAGTACCGACGTATAATACGTATACAGCAACGAACCGGAAGCAGGGCAGCGGATATTTTCGAAGAAAAGTAATTTAGATTATCTTTTCACATACGTGACCAGTATACAGTATCAAACAAAGAAATAGTATTAGATTCTCGGCAAATACCTACGTCATCGAAAATATCTCTAATTTAAAAGAAGGATTCGCAAGGGAAGACGATACACCGAGCTGAGGCAGCGAGGCCAAGAGGAGGCAGCCGGAGTGAAAAAAAGAAGAAAATAAATTATTAGTACGGTGGACTCTTAACGTTTGAAAGTAGATTTATGAGCCAAGATATACACCTTCTTATAAAAGAAGGATTCTGGTATACTTTTTTTTATAGCATATCTTTTTTTTCCTTCCTGAGCTCGCCTTGGTTGCTTCTCTGTGTTGCTCGTTACTAACAGATTCTGTTCGGTGGGAATCGTTCATACATATACGCATATTTTTATATTATATCTAGATTCGCTTATTGTTTTGATTTTTAGCCAGATTTTCTGTAGGGTTTTTTCATTTTTTTTTTTTTTTTTTTTTTGTCAAAATATGGTGTTTACTTACTGGATTTAAAAAATGAAAATTTTTGATATTTTTTGGATTTTTTGGCCATTTCCATGCAATTTTTGTTGCTTCAGTTTTTGCTCGAAAAAGATCCACATTTTTACCCTTCCATTAAGAAATTCAAGAGCAGAGGAAAATGTTGAAAATTCTCACCTTTTTTTTTAGAAAAATCATTAAAATTCTTATTTTTGTTGAATATGTAAAATGAAAACACAGGCTACATAGTATGTTAGAACGGTTTGATCTAAAAAAAAATTGAAGTGGACGGAGCATGGAGGCAAATAGCAAATATGTAAAAGCTTTCTCCATGAAAAACTGTTCCCTATTTTCCAGGGACATAAATGACCACAAACCATTATTTTCAAGAATTTTTTTTGGAGTTACATAATAACATAATTCTAATTGTGAGATCAAATTTTCACAATTAGACATTAAAGTTTATTTAATGACAAAAATTGAAAAATATTCAGCGAAAATGTTTCCCCCCCTGAAATTCATATATTTTCGTTGGATTGTTCAGAGAGAAGACTTTCAAAAATTTTAAATTAAAAAAGAAGACGAATATTCTCTCGGTTGGTCAACTTCAAGGAAATGAAACTCTCATTTAATGAGTGAAAATTATCGAAAATTATAAGAGAATTGTCAGAATTTCAGAACAGTGATAAATCAATTAAAAATTTCATCGGAAATGAGCAGTGAAAAAAAAACGATGGAAAATTAGTGAAATTGTTTGAAAAATCAATGAAAATCAAAGACTTATTGTGCTGTAAATCTGATTTCTTGCATAGAGTTTTCACTGATTCGGAATGAGGGAGAACACTCGATAATTTTTCGCAAAATATTCAAATTTCACATCATCTGAAATAACCTGAGGGCCAAATTTGAAACATAGAATTTAGAAATTTTCAAGACTTGCCGAACAGAGTAGATAATTTTGAAGTCTCAACCCAAGTGGGAAGATCAATAATTTTCAAACTAATTCAGAATTCACGAAGCCCAAAAAATATCCAAAAATTTCATTAAAAATTATTTAGATGAAAATAATTCAACATTATAGGTATTTTAAACGAATGTCATCTAAAAAATTAGCATTATAAATATTGGAAAGTCAGAAAATTGAAAAATTTTATCTAAGAAAATTTTAAAAAATTGTCTACTTTTGAATGTCAATTTTCCAAAAAAAAATTCAACTCGAACTATGTACATCAAGTCCTCAAATTTCACTACTCAACTCCATAATATAATTTTTCCAATTATTAAAAGAAAAGAAGTTTTTCCTTTTTCTTTTTCAATCCAGCCTTGATTGGAACTAATTTACAAATTTGATGAGATGCCGAGCATGAATTGAAGTTTAATCTTTCTGGATTTTCCAATTCATATCTACTTTTTACCACTCCCTTCCAGTCAGAAAAATACAATCAAATCATCAAGTACTTATTATAATTCATCAATTTTACGAGCCATACAAAAAAACGAATCAAAAGAAAATTGAAATTTTGAATGCAGAATACGTAAATAGTGTTTAAACAGCTAGGATTCGTAAAAAAAAATCCAATTTTTTTTCAAGCTCAACTTATGATGATTAATTTTTTGCAAAGGTTCATTCTCTCCTCTCCTTCAAAAAACTTAAAAAAATTTAAATTCCAAAAAATTGAAAATTCAACTGAATTTCTGGGAATTTTACAGTAAAATTCAAATCATAAAATTTTCGCGCCTTTGGCCTTTTCAAACAATTTTTCTCAACAAAAAAGAAACAACGGCTAAATAAAGCAAAAGAAAATTATGAGAAAATGGAAATTTCAGCAATCAAGAAGTACATACTTACCTAAGTTAGGTAATTTCTCAACTTTTAAATTTAGCTTCTTCAACCTTCTTCATAATAAGTTGAGGTTTTTTTTCGCTTTTTAGAGGGTTCAGTCTTTTCCCCCTGAACAAGGTAACTCCATTTGAATTTTGAAAAATATTTAAATCAAAGGAAATGGAAATTCTTACCTTTTTCCAAAAAAAAGTTTTAAATTTTAAATTTTCTCAAAGATGAACTTTAAAAAATTTACTAATTTACAAGAAAATATAGGTAATTTTTTTGTAATTTCTCATTTTTTTTACATATGTCCTTACCTTAATTCTTTTGTTTTTGTTAGAGGTTTTCTTCACAGAATTCCCTACCTACCTATTGCACAATACATCAAGTGAGCCTGGATATAGAAATTGATTTTCGAATTGATATTTTTTATTTAGCTTTTCAGAAGAGGGAGAATCAAGAGAGGACCTCAACTCAAGAACAGAATTTTTTAAATTTTTAAAACATGTTCAATTTTAAGCCTCTGATTTGCTCACGTCAAAAGTTTCTGACAGGCTGACCTTCTTGTCTTAGATCTTACCAGTCTCTTGAACTCGTATTTTCAAAGAATTCGAACTTTTCAAAAATCCATTCTATTTTCTCGCCCAAAATTTCCAAAATGATATAAAATCAGCTCAAAAAATAATCTGGGTTTCCTTCACTCAGGCTGAACCAAAAGTAAGGGACAGCTCGCTCACCAAGAAATTGAGCTGTTGAATTTTCAGTGGTAAAAATCAAATTCAAATGGGCAAATTTTCAAAAGTAGGAAATGAATTCTTTTGAAAAATTTCGATATCAGTTAAAAAACTGGAAAAATTGCATCTCAAATCGAAAAAAAATTGAAAAAATTCGATCTCAAGTTGAAAATTTTCAAATCTGCCATTTCAATTCTTAATATAAAATTTGCCTAAATTCTTGCATCTCATCTCCTTTTCTTCACACAAAGGCAAAATTTCACACCAACGTGAAAATCGACACCACTATACCACAATGATAAAACCGACTGAACAACACAGGCGAAAATATTTGCGGCCGTGACATTTAGTTCAGCGAACGATCGTTTATTGCGATTTTCCAACAACGTTGCTTTTCCAATGCTAATGCTGTTGGTGGAAAATACCCAGTAACGTTTTTTTCCTCTCTCATTTCGTTCCCCAGCCCCTTCATGGTACTCTTTTTTTCCAACGTCGAAAACGTTATTCTCGACCTCGTCTCGTACTTTACCAGCTGCAAGTTCTACGTTCATTCGAAAAATTGTAATAGGCGTTAAAGAAATATAGCTTATGGTATTATAGTAGTATACGCCGCGCCGTGTTGTAAAAACACGACGAACGCATCTTTTCCACCGCCATTAGATACTCTTTTCTCTCATCTCTTTTTAGTCGAAACATTTGTAAAACGTATATTTGTCAAAAGTTTTAATACTTTTCCACTTTACCGGAGCTCGTTTTCTTATATAATTAAATTTCATCTCTCTTTACCTTTTCTTTCGCTCGTATACCTTGCTACTCGCGCAATAAAAGTCTGCTGAATTCATTTCCTGGTGCTCTTTACAAACGCCACCGCCATACCCCACGTTCGCAGCAGATTCGTCGGTTAAAGGTAGAAAAAAAAATAAAGGAAATGGAAAGAAAGGGAAATTCTTCAGTTGTCTCGTATTCTTATGCGTAGTAGGTCGCATCGATGATCGTTTCCGCCATAATATTACGAAACACGATGACGACTTAGACGAAAAAGGCATTTTCACTCGAGACGAAGACGAAAATAATACACGAGGGAGGTGAATATTCTCGAAAGTAACACGTATCCGTTCCAAAGGTAAAATTCGGCCTAAAAAAACGTTCTGAAATAGTAATTATTAAGTAAACACGCGACGAGTCACCGGATGGCGAAAAATATTCACGATAAGATGAAAAATTCGATCACTTGTGTACATTTCTCGGGCAGAAATCTCATCGGTAAAAATTGATCATTATTAGGAAACGAGCCAAAATTTCTTTTTATGAATTGGATTCCTTTCAAATAAATCAAACGAAACACATGTTACGAATAGTAGAAAACATCTGGTTAGATTTTATAAAACAACGTTTCATCATTAGGCGAAAATCGCCCCGTTATAACGTTCGAGAGTACTAGTATACATTTTATCGGGTGATTTATGCTCGGATCGATTTACCGAAGACTGCGAAAAACGCGCAGACAGAGAAAACGTTCGAAATGGATTATCGATAATTAGCGCGGCCGAGACTCGGTTCGGTTTCGTAATTGAGGCCGAGAAAAAAACACCTTTTTTCGTATCATCGCATCGGTGCTGCGGCGCCGCGTGCCAATAGTTCGTAAGAAAAATATGAATTGGGATAACGACGGTCATAAGGGAGACCTTGAGGGACGAAATTTCTTTTATGAATCGAAATGTTTCTCGGAATTTCATTCTAGAGTCGTTGAAAGAATAGATAACGCCGTTTTATTATTTTATTTTTTTGGTAAGTTCGCGTTAATTTGATTTGTCGTAAAGGGTTTCTATTATTTTCATCTGCGAGGTCTATTTGGGCGGTGGAATGAGTATATTTTTCAAGAAATATATCCTCGATGACGCTGGTATCAGAGGAATGAGGAGAATTTAGAACGTAAAGTTGTGAATATCCTTGGTTGTTGGTTGGGTTTATAATTAAGAAGATTATTTATCATTTCCAAGGTTTCGATTTCATTTTTTGCAGTAACGCAGTAAGGCGGTTTTGTTTGAGGAGAAAAATATAAAGTTTTGACAAACACGCCGGAAGAACGTAAAAATACGGATTTTTCACCAAAATTCAGATATTTTGATTGAAAAGTCAATTTGATTTCTGTACACGGCTCATTTAATTTGATTAAGGAAATGATTCAAAAACGATTTGGACGTGTTTGCTACAAAAACAAACCGCATGCAGTTAGTACCCATTTTTATTTGGGGGGGGGGAACGAAAATTTAAAATTTACGTCTTGCATGAAAGTTTTCACAAGTTTTTCGAATCAAAATTTCATTTTTCTCAACATGGAATCGAAAAATCATTCAAAAAGGAAATACTTGAATAATGTATCAATTAAAAAAATTTCTTGATTCAAACCTATTTTTTTCAAAAGCCAGGTACAATAAGGAGAAGGAGTTCAATTAGGAACCTAAAGAAATTTGGTTAACAATCTAGCTGAAAATGTTGGAAATCTTGATACGTATTTTGCAGACTTGCACAAATTATTCAAAATTTTCATCCAGAATGAAGAAGCGAATAAAAAATTACGGAGATGAACAAAATTCAAACATGATAAAAAAAAACAACATTGAAATTCATTTTTTTTTTAAATTTCCTCCGATCTCTCTGATCTCTCCAAATTTTCTTGGTCGATTTTTCAAATTTTTCAAGACTTCTGAACACTTGATCAAATTTAAAGAAAATTCTATTATTTTCTGGGTCAAATAAAATTATTTTAGGTAAGTAATTAGAGTGAAAGCAAACTAAAGGCAGAATTGTCTGCAAAAAAAGGTCTTCAAAAACTGAAAAATTATCAATCTTCCAACATCTCAGCCTTGGAAAAATGACAAAATTTCTAGCCTCATCTTCTCAAATGTAAAATAATTGTGCATAGATATATAGCTTAATAATTCCGAGCAAAGTATAAGATAAGTTGGTGTTGAAAAATATCTATGAGATTTTTTGAGACAGATTAAGCATACTTTTTATTCCAAGTATTTTTCAATACTTTTGATCATTTTGATCATCAAGTTTTCTAGAAATTGGTAATCGTGTAGGAAAAAAATGATTTTTAATAAGAAATGCAATAATAATTCTGATCTTTGAGCCAAATGCTGCTTTTTTAAAATCATTTTCAAAAAATTTTCAGCGTGACATTTTTAGTTTCAAGATTTTTTTAGTTATTACTTTCATAATTTCTCAGTTGAAACAAAACTTTTTTTTGGAAAACTTGCAGCTTAAGCACATAAATTTGAAAAAATTATATTTCAAGGCAATTCTCCTCGGTCTCGAATGATTTTTTGTGAACTGGCTGAATATGCTTCGTTCACGAACGATTCTCTACTGGATCAAAAGACCAAATCATCACGAACGACTCATGATTAAGTACAAAGGTAAGTTAAAAGTGATTCATTCTCAGCCATTTGAATGTTTTTTCATTCATGAAAAATTCTTTTAGGTTCCTAACTACCTACCTATACTAAATTTTAATCAAGAACGACTCATACTTGACAAAATCACTGAGAATTATTCATTGGTAACTGATTCAAAAGTTCAATAATTAATCACTGAATTCTGACTCTGTTTATGCGATTCACAAATCATTCGATGAGCATTCTAAAAATATTTTGATCATTTTAATAGAACTATTTTGAGGCATCCGCGAGCAATTGAATAATAATTTAAATAATGTCTCACTGAGTCATTCGAAAAATATGAATATTTTCAAAATGAAAAATCATCTTCAATATCAAAAAACGCGAAATTCTCAACAAAAAAAACTACTTCGAGAATTACATAAATTGGACCAAATCAAGATATCTGATCACAACTTCGACATTAATTTTTGGCGCAGAGCCCCCATTCCAAGAAAAATTATTCGCACCTCGTCAGAAAAATGTGTGACGTCATTTATGACGCAACATCCGATTGGCATCCGGTGCATATGCATTAAGGACCGTTTTAAACAACTCCCTCGTAATATTTTCGAGATAAACTTACCTGTTTTCTGTACTCAGACGTGTAATTCAATTAGCTAATTTTTCATTCGAAATCAGACTCCCTTGCGAAGTAATAAAATGAGCACGAGTCTCGAAAGCGAATAACTCAACTTGAATTACTCGGACGAGAGAATTGAAATTTGTCACGAAGCGGCGAAAAAGTTCGCTAGAGAAGATCACCAATGGGTCCAAAAAAAATGCGAAAACACGCTTAGTCTACGTCGTTTGTTCTATTGCCCGTAATTAAGTTTCGTCTGGCGATTACTCATTTAGCCAATGATCCGGGACCGAGTATGTAATAAGAAGATAGAACCCGTGCGGGCAATTTTCGCTCACACATGTCTTGCTCTGCTATGCACATAATACGCGTAGGTACCACGGTACATAGCTACATACCGGGATAAAACGATGTCGGAATTACTTTCTGGCGAAAAATAATCAGATTTACGAGGCGAACGCTTTTAGGCGAAATAAAACACGAGCTTCGTGTCGACGACTAACTCCTAAATAATTTTGTAACGAATGGGATTTTGACGATTCGTTGGACCAAGTTTATTTCAAGCTGACCTTTTTTCAGCTCCATTTCAATTTCTATAATCCAATTTTTTTGAAATCTGTATTCATTTTTTCAAAATTTTTCTATCGATGAAAAAACTCTAATTCTCTCAAAATTTTTCCAGCTTTAATTTTAAAAAATTATTATGATTTTTATTTCTGTTCAAAACTTTTTTAAATTACCTACTCTCACACTTTGAATTAATGCAAAGTGGGTACCTAACTTTAAAAAGCCAGAACTGCAGCACAGTAAAAATCAGATCTTTGATTTTCAGCGGATTTTCGCTGATTTTTCAATAAATTTCAGTTATTTTACTGGGTTTTCAGTGAATTTTCACTGATTTTTCAGAAAAAATTTTCTAGTTTGCTTTTATTGAATTTGTTTTACTGATTTACTACAATTCTGCAATTTTGACTGTTTTCCAATGATTTTAGATGATTTTTATTAATTTAGAAATGAGATAGTACCTACTCTTTTAGTTGAAAGAAATTTAAGTACAAGAAAAAACAGAAAGTTGATTTTTTTTTTAAATTCGAAGATCGAAAAAATTTAAAGAAATTTACAATTGGAAAGATTTTAGAGCTGAAAAAATTGAAGATGAATTTTGAAATTCCTGGAAACAGTTTTTGAGTTGGAAAAAGTTTCAAAAGAATGAAGTTGAAAAAAAGAGGAAAACGAAGTCGAAGAAATTTTAAATTTTCAAGTTCCTTCGTACTTTTTAAAATTTCTTCAACTCTTCAACTTTGAATGAGAAAAAAAACACTCATGTTTTTCAAAATGACACTTCAAATATCTTCTGGAATTCAGTTGTTGATTTTTTTTTCTTTGAAGAATTAAGGTACCTAAGTATTTGAAATATTTTTTAATTTTCTCAGCTGATACATAACACAAATCAAAATCAGAAACGTTTTGAGAAAATTGAAGTGTAAAAAATCGCATGATTGAAAAATTTTTCAACTTGGATACAGTTTCAAAAAAAATTGTACCGAAATTTAGGGCTGTTGGAACAGTACGTCCATTTTTCCTGATCAATTTAGGAATAAATCACTTTTAAAATGAATGGAATCGCTCTGGATTCCTGTTACTAGCAAAAATAATTTTTTTATTCTGTTCTGGTTTTGTTCAGTTCAGTTGTTCAAAAAATTCAACAAAATTGACAAAAAATTGAAAAAATTGATGTGACCACCTTCTAGGTATTCCATAAACCGACTGGATTTTGAGGATTCGTTATTTTGAGCATTTCAATTTCGCAATTGTTCTGATAAATTTTTTTGATTGATGATTAGATAAAATGAATTCACTCAGTAAATTAAAACCACGAATTCAATCAAAAATCTATTCATCCCTTAAATCCACAAGTTTCAAAAATTTCAGAACATTAATACCACCTTAAAGCATGGGAAAATGAGAATTTGTGACCACACAATGCTGGAAAGGAAAAATAAAATCGTGAACAAAAAAATGGCCCTATTGGAAATTGAAATTATAAGTTTGACAAAATATACTCGAATTGAAAAAAAAAAAAAAAAACGATGAAAAAATTATAAAATTAGACACATCTTTCACACCTTTGAAAAAAATTTAGGATCGAAGAAAGTGGAAAAATTTCAAGTAGAAAAATATGAACTTGGAAACAATAAATTCGAGAAACTATACTTGGGTACTAAATTTTAAAAAATCTACAAATGGAAAAATTAAAAAATTGGATACACCTTTAATAAAAAAATTGAAAGAATTAAATTATTTTAAAAAATTGAAAAAATTGAAAGAATTAAATTTTTTTAAAAAATTGAAAGAATTAAATTTTTTTAAAAAATTGAAAGAATTAAATTTTTTTAAAAAATTGAAAAAATTAAATTTTTTTAAAAATTGAAAAAATTAAATTTTTTTAAAAATTGAAAAAATTAAAAAAATTGAAAGAATTAAATTTTTTGAAAAAATTTGAACTTGAATTTTGGGCTTATGAATCGTTGAAATTCCATTTTCTGCAACATCATTTAGAAACTAGTCAACGACCGTACCACGAGCCTGCATAAAAGTCTACATCTCTCTATCTCACCATCCACTCGTCATCGTACGGTTTACGGGTAAAATTATTAGCATCCGTTTATGTGGAATCGTTTGTGCGAAAATACGCCAACAAAAGTTCAGTGTTCTTCGTAAAGATAATTACTTTTTCGCGCTTATTTCATGCTGGTGAAATTGTATCGTCTAAAATCGACCATAGTCTTGTACTTTAGGGTGACGAAAGAAATTATAATTTCGCTAATGTTACGTCTCTTTACCCCTCCAAGGTCCTTCGCCTTCTGGAATTCAAGGGGGTGAGAGGGGGGATCCCATTTTCGCAATCTCATTAGCGATGTCATATCAGATTTTCCGTACTGGAACATTATTTCGGCGAAGCTCGAGTGGAGTTTCACCTAAAGCAAATTCTTTCGTCGTGCCGTCTACCAAGATACGAGCTTTTCGTGGCGCGATACGCGAGTCCTCAAATATTCCTCCATAATTCTCGACGGTGCGTCTACCGATGGCGTTATTAAACCCTTTTTTTTCCACTCTGCAATACCCTTCTTTTCAACTTTTCACTCGTTTCGCATTTTTTTCCCACTTCCGTCCACTTAAGATAATCACTTTTACTAGCGTTTCACCTTTCGTTAATGTTAACCCGGTATGCCGGGCTTTGGTGGGTATACGTCGAGGTAGTTATCGCGTGTTGGAGGCGCTCTTCTTTTTTTCCCGGTTCTCTGGAGCGATGCGCATTTACTCGCCTTTTTAACATCATCGTTTCCAGATTAATTAGCTCGTTTTTCCACTCGGCCCCATAAATTCCGGGCCGACGCTTTATAGCGTATAAGTACACGGTACATATACGTCGCCTAGCTTCGGCATCACTGCCAAGGTGCGAAAATGATCATTTCGAAACGAGCAGCCATATAGCCCTTGCGAACGAATTATTATTCACCGGGGAGTACTCGACGATGCTATAAATTCGCCTTTAAAAAATTACCCTCGTTTATATTGACATTTAAATAAAACGTTTACAATAGCAGCCTTTGACAAATGAAATAAATAATGTGAAAACCGCCGTAAAAACCGACCTTTCTCAAATGCGGGTACTCAAGCAAAAGTAAAATTCTCACATTTATCATAAAGTCGAATGTACTATAGCGTATATCTTGGTCTTGGCGGTATTCGACGACCGTGCGTACAGCAGTTTATCTGCAGATAGCGAAGCAAAAAAACCACGATGTGGTAGCGTGATGTCGTATTATGACTTTATGGCTAAACCCCTTCTTTAAATTTTCAACGTTGAGAACTTTTATTTCTTTTAATGGCGAAAAACTTTCATCGATTTGAATATATCTGGCGAATTTATTCTGAAAGAAATGCACGTCTGGATTTCGAAAAGATGGCAAGGAAAATTGGTATTTTTTCGCTGATTTTTCAAAAATGGAAAGATGATGTCATGGAAGGGAGGGAGAAAATACTGGCTGAAATTTACTGATTTTGTTGGGGTATTTAATCAATTTCTCTTATTTTATTTTCTTCTACATAATTTGATAATATTTTTGTAAATTTTTCAATTGGTATCAGATTTTCTCAAATAAAACTAAAATTTACCACATTAGGTCAACCAACCCTCTCTCCACTCTCTTCAGGATAAACACATCTTGTTTTTGGTCCCAATGAAAAAGGTTCCTTATTTGTACTTAGAGTTAATGTCCTTTTGGACTCATATCGTTTCTTTTGATATCATCATTAGATGAATGTGTCCGTCATCCAGTCACCGATGTTTGTCATTTATATGTAGTTTCTACAAGTGTTTGTGTTTTATTAGTCATACTGAGTCATAGGCTCACAACTTACTTCATTCTATAGAAGACTGTATTAGAGTACACTTCACCTTTTGACATTGTGAATTCTTTCACCCTGACTTTTTCATTTTTGTGTTGTTCATATTTATTCAAGAATATATTTCGTTTTGGACATTGAACTGGTGTTATATTTTCATGTGAGTATTGATTCTATATATTTGAGTATTTCAAGATGTTTTCATGGTAGCAAGAGCGTTTGAGTTAGATTTTCCGGCCGGCTTATGTCGCCGGTGAGCCTATTCTCAACCTCTTAGTTTATTTAAGTTATTTAACAAGTACAAGTGGCTTTAGTATGTAATTTCATTATCTACCGAAGTTTTATATAATCAGCACCATTTAGTGATATTAATAAGCTTAAAAATTAAACCGAAGTTTGAAAAAGTGAAAATCTGATAAATTTCCGATGTTTATAAATTTAAAATAATCTAAAACCCGAAAGAATTCAACCGAAGACATTTTATTTCATGAATTTATTAATTAAAATGAAAAATTGATTTTTATGACGCAAACCGAAGCTCGTAATAGTTACTCCGATAGTTAGTCCTTAGACGAAAGTTTTGGGCGAATAAACTGATAATTTTCAATACGGTACCGATGCAACAAGTTAATAAATAAAAACATAACACCGTATATACAATTGTGCGTCAAATGCAAGTGAAAACCGATGTTGTAAAGTTTAATAAGTTTAAAAGTGTCGTTATAAGTTAATGTAGTTAAAAACCGAAGTTAAAGCTACCAAAACCGATGTAAATTGTATAATATTCGTTATAAAATCGAGGTTTGTATCATAATGTAACATTTCATGCCACCTCTGTACTTTGTATAATTTAGATCACTTGCACACCGAATAGAATATGAACCGAAGATAATTATATCAAATACGTAGAATATTATAGAATATGCAGAAAATTAGACTATTTTGTGGTATAAACTAGCAATTACTTCGTTTCGGCTAGTATTCAAAAAAGCCCAATTGCAAGGGTGGATCGGACGAACTTCAGACACAAAAGCAAGCTAAAACCGGCACCGATGTTGTAAATTTGTGAAAATTTGAAAAGCAAATGATAAATTTATTATGAGAGGGAGTTTTTAAAACCTTACGGTCTCCCATTAATGGCCAAAATAAACGAATTCCGATGGTTAATCTATTTGAAACGAATTAAGCTTGAAACATAGTCTTTTGTGTCTGATATAGCCAAAACTCTGTGTGTAATGTACGTATGCACGTATAGAGATGGCCGAAAATAAGTTCGTTCAATCCGCAGGCGGCTTACAGTGGAAGTTAGCATTATCGGTTGTCCCTGATGCGGTACGGAAACTGTAAGTTGATGGTATAGTATTCGCATGTGTTGTCCCTGCATAATGCTATATCATTGTAGTTATTAAAGAGCTCCATATGATAACTACACCTGCCAATGAGACATATCCTAATTGTAAATAAGCCTGAACCGAAGTAATATATTCTAATGATAATTAAGCAGGCAAATACGAACCGAGAACAAAATTTAATGTATTTCTGAAACCGTATGTTTTAGATATTGCTGAATAATTGCCAAAATGGGCAGAGAAGACGACAACAAAGACGAACGTCGTTCCCGAAAGAGATCGCGCTCCGATTCACGGTCTCGCGATCGTCGGAGACGCCCAAGTGACGAAGAACGAAATTATGGCGATAGATACTACTGGTCGAACGTAAGATACTGTGTTTCATTTATAATTTGTGTCATTTGTTTACCCAATATTGAAATACGTAAGGTTCCTATAGCGATTTAGTTACATGTGTAAAATTTTTTTTATTAAAACAGGATAATGTCTCTGAAAACGTGCAACGCACGGCCACATCGCCGGAGCCAGCTGCGGCTTCAGGTGGAGCTAAAACGTCTAATAAACCGATAGTTAAAAGTAAAATCGTTGTTAGTAAAGGTGTAGATACGTCTAGTAAGAATCCCTCCAAAAGTAGTTCGAAATCGGAAAAACCTATTGATAGGAATAAAGTTACTGAAAAACAAACCGAAGATAAAAAGAAAACCGATGATACAAAGAAAAAGTCGTTAAAAACAACCGAAGAAAATATTACTATGAAACCTATGGACCCGGTAAGTAAGAAACCGTCAGCTGAGCCGGTACTCAATGAACCTTCAGCTGAGCCGACGAGTAGCAAATTTCAACCAGAAGCAAAACAGGTAATTTCACCCGGTGATCCTAGTTCTAGTGGTAGTAGCGATTCCGATAGTGATGGCAGCTCGTCATCAACGCCTAAAAATCAAGATGAACCAGTAATGAGAAAACGAATTGAAAACAGACCCGATGATGATGAACATTTACAAACTGAAGACGATAAATCAACGATTCAAGATCAAATCGATGCATTAAACGAAGAAACTGCCAAACTAAAACAATTGAACGAACTGACAGCTAAATTAAAAGCTCAACGAGCGTTAGCGTTACGTAATTATAATTTTCTCAAAAGCCAAGAAAAACCGAATGAAGATGAACAGAACGCTGATGATGAAGACGAAGACGCTACCAAAACCGTGTCGAAACCGAAGAAGAAAATAAAACGCAAAATAAATGAGCTAAAATCGAACGAAAACAAATCTGAACATGACGATAACACTAAACCGAAGAAAAAGAAGATTAAAGATGATAAATTGAAAAGTAAATCTAAACCTAAACAAAGTAAACCAACCGATGATGAATTAGAATTATCTGATATCGAAGAACACATTAAAAGTGGTACTGATTCGGATTATTTTGATGGACAGTCCGAAGAAGAAGATGAAAATTTCCAAGTCATTACCCGAACGAATCCGATTCAGATGTATCGTTACAAAATGATTCCGATGTAGAAAATCGAGTTACAGAATCAGACAGTGAAAAACCGAAGAAGAAAAGAAAGAAAGACGATAAAGAACAGAAACCGAAGAAGAAAAATAAACCTGACGATAATGATAATGAACCTGAACAACCGACAGTACAAGATGAAGTAAGAATACATCAATTTCGAACTGCACCGATGGTCGGTAAATATAAGTTAACGAAAAATGAACACTATGATACGTGGTACTCTAGGTTAGTTAGCGAGCTCGAAGGTATGGGTTACGACCCTCATGATAAAAATCCATCGAAGTTAAACAATATACAAATGAAAAATATATTAATGGCTAGAATCGACAACTCGTATATCGAAGACATTGTTAATTGTAAAACGTTTCAAAAAGCTATAGAAGTATTAAAAGAAACCCGAAGATCCGAAGTAAATAAATCGTCTAGGACTATTGAACAGCAGTTTAGTAAACTACGTTTATTTCGCCATGAGACCGTAGCCGAATTCTTTCAACGTATTAAAAGGTTAAGATCTGAGTACTTTTCTGTAGTAAATAAAAATATTCCCCGAAGAAAAATCTTTGACCAAATTGTGATAGGAACCGAACGTATTTACCCCGATTTAGAAAAATATGTAGATTTAAAAGGGACCTACCCTAAGCTAACCATACGTGACATTAAAAACTTTTTACTCCGACAGGAACAAAAGGCTCGTGAGAGAGGCCCGCAGCAGGCAAAGTTTGCAAATAACAGATCCAACCGAGGAAGATTTCCGTCGAATAGAGGTTACCAGGGCCGAAACCAAAGGCAATCGAACAACGTTGGAAACAGACCCGTACGATGTTATTTGTGTAACTCTCCTTCTCATTTTGCGAAAGACTGCCCAACGGGAGTGAAATGTTACGGCTGTATGCAGTTCGGCCATTATAGGAGAAATTGCCCAGTACCGCCCGAACAGCAGATCCCTTTTGGATACCAAGGTAAGAATAAAAATCGAGGAAATAATAACAATAACAATAACCAGTCGAGCTCGTTCAATCGAGGTAATCAAAACCGAGGTGGGCAAAATAATCGGTACAATTTTAGAAACACAGCCAGACGAGGTAGATTTAATGGGTCACGAGGTTATAATAATAATAACAACCGAAATTTTCAAAATTATCAGAATTTCCAACCGAATGTAAATTTTAATCAGAATAATGGTCAAAACTTTAATCAAGGGCAAAATTTCAATAATCAGTCGTACGATAATTCCAACCGAGGTGGAAACAATTTCAGACGTGGTGGTCGTTTTAATAAAAGAAAACCTAAAAATAATGATATGTCTGCTCAGCAGAATAATAAGTCGGATCAGCCGAAACAACAACCGAAAGAATAATATCACAGCCATTTATGTTATCACAGTCGTTTATTTTATTTAGTATCACAGATAGTTTTTAGTTTATTAAACCGAAGTGTATTTTTTGTTGTTAAATAGGAAGAAATCCCCTCCCGTACGATAACGAGGTGGATCCCGAATGGGAAGAAGAATTTCGACAAATGGAACAAATTGTCTTCCCCCCCTCGCCGCCCGTTCAAGACCCGATGGATAGGCAGTTCTATCATGACATACGGAGAAACGCCGCCCAAGATCGTATCGAAAATATCCGAAGATTCCAACGTGACATAATCTTAAATGAACGTCGCAGTATCAGCCCAATTTCGCTGTCCCCAAATGAGCGACGCGAAGAACAGAGCTTCCTTACGCAGGAAAAATTAAAACTGAAAAAGAAAATCGAAATGCGCAAACAGGAAGTACGTCGTAGGAAGCGCGAAATTGAAGAAGAAGAAAATAAGATCCGCGACGATGAACTCCGATTCGGGCTGCAGAAAATCGAGCTTAAAAAGAAGTTACAACAAAAGGCAGCGGAGTATGCTTTACTTTCGAACGAAGCGCGGCGCAAAATGGACGAAGCCGAAAGATGTCACGACGAACTGACGAAATTACGAAAATGTTTTCACGAATTTTTGACCACTGAAGAAATCGCTGACGAATTACGCGAAGAAAAAGAAAAATTAATGTCAATCGAAGGTCCACCGTCAAATAAAGAGATGTCGCGAGCCATCACTCAAAAGTTATTCGATAGAGTAATGGAAAAAGCCAGAAAATTAAGCACGAAAGATGACCAACCCGAAGACGTCGAAATGAGGCCGAAAGAACGAACGCCACCCCCACCACCACCCGGCGGACCTCGTATTCAAGGTCAAAAACGGTCACCGATGGAGCTTAAAACGATTGAGTATAACGACGTCAATACTAAAGGTAAAGTTATAATTAAAAAGTTCCCGTCCCCGCGGTGCCCGATCGAAAAATTTAATCTTAGTAATTCACCGCTTTTAGAATACTATCCGCCCGAAGATGACCCAATGAAAAGCCAAAACGTCAACGACTCCTCGCAGCAGCCGAAAAAGAAACATGGCGATGAACAAATTATTTTTCCTATCGATCATTTTGACACGCACGTAGATATGGGCTCGGGACCAGTACCAAATCCATCCATCGCCGGCTCGTCGTCTATGAATGTCGATCAATTCGAAACGGATCCAACGGCGGCTATTGCGACTGAACAATGGGAATGGCCCCTTCCGAAACCGAAATATCAAACAAAGGCCACCAAATTAAATCGGGATAAACTTCACACGAAATCGACGAAGACGACCAAAGAATCGAATAAAACAGTCGAAACAGAATAAGTGTAAAGTTCAGCCCAGTCAGCGCCGCCAAACCAACCCGAAGAAAACTGGGATTTAGAAAGCAGCGACAGTCCCAGGCCAAATTTTGTTTACGATGGCTACAAGTCAGTTCTGGTGGATACGGTCGACTCAGTCATTCACTCCGCCTTAAATATTGTTCAAGCTGGAATTGCGCGGGCGCAGTCACGTCAATTTGAAGACGACGGCGTCGAAATAGATCTGGCTCTCGACACAGTAGTGTCGGAATTGAACGTCGAAAAGGCCATGCAGGCAACCGAAGGTAAGGAAGTAGTTTTTATTGGTGATACAGGCGCGACTACGCACCTGCTTAAGTATAATATTTATTTATTAGATAGAACACAATGCTCGATGACCATCAACGGTATAAATAAAGACCCTAACACTTCGTTACATACGAGTATTCAGGGCACCGTTCGAGGGCAAAGTACTATTTGTAAGAATAGAGTAGAATTAAATAACGTTTTACTAGTACCCGACGTAACTGATAATTTACTTTCTCTACGAACCTTCGTCGAAGACGGTCATACTGTCATATTAAACAACCGATGTGCTAAAGTTTTACATAAAGAAACTGAAAGAGTAATTCTTCAAGGAAAATATAAATCTCCTTTTTGGTATTTTATTATTGATTGTGAGAAAAACCCAACAATTTTGGTAACTAAGACTAGAAATCGTACGTATAAAAGACAGAACGATGAAGAGGTTAATGACCCAGCACCGAAGAAACAGAAGAAAAATAACAAGAAAAACAAGAAAAAGAAGTCTAAAACTATAACCGAAGAACAAATCGATGAAAAAGAACTATATAAAATTTATGCCATCGAAGATGAAGCTGAAAATATTGATAAACGTGAAAGAATAGATAATATACCGTTAGCTCACGAAATCTCGCGTGAATATAAAATGAAACCGAACGAAGGCATTTATATAGAACCTAAAGGCATACCAGACGACCTTGAAGATTTTGCAACCTCCGGTGTTAAATGGCATTATCGATTAGGACACATGAATTACGATCAAATGTGTAAATTACGTAAAAACAGTAAACTGCTAAAAGGTGTAAAACTAAATAAAAAGAAAATCGATCGATGTGACGTATGTAAAATAGCCAATATGAAAAACCTACCATTCAAAGAACGAAGACGACGTGCAATTAGACGTTTTCATACCATACATTCAGATATAATGGGTCCAATAACACCTGCGTCGTATAAAGAAGGCTATAAATACATTATTACGTTCGTTGATGATTATACCCGGTTTGCCATTGCCTACGTTATGCACGATAGAAAAGATACTACCGATTGTTTTTTAAAATTCAGAGAAACTATCATGAACATGACAGATTGTGATAATCCTCACATTATCAGAGTTTTTCGCTCAGACAATGGAGGAGAGTACATTTCTGATCAATTTCAGGATACGTTGGCTGAATATAAAATCAAATTTAAACCGTCAGCACCGAGAACAAAGCAACACAATGGCACCGCCGAACGGTTCAACCAGACTATTATGAATCGAGTCAGAGCAATGCTAGTAGATTCGGGCTTACCGATTAATATGTGGGATGTAGCTCTCGGAGCAGCTCTTCACGTGTATAATAGAACACCACATGCGGGAATAAATTTTGAGTACCCCTTAAGAAAACTGTTTCCCGATGTTAATCTTAGACTTAATCATATTCGTAGATTTGGATGTTTAATGTTCGTCAAACGGTTAGAAAGAGTTAGTAAAGTCGAACCGAAGGGTATTTACGGAGTACTTGTTGGCTACACATCTACAGGCTATAAAGTAATGCTCCCAAAATCGAAGAAAATCATCAGAACTAAACACGCACGACCGAGAGAAACGAAAACCTACAAACACCTAACTGGTCTCCCAACCGATGATTTAGAACCAGAAGTAGATGAAAAACAATGGTTAAAAGAATTCGATTCAATTTACCGTCGAGATGATCAAGGAAACCGGCTTCCCATTGGCAGAGATAAGGTGGTAGACAAAAAGACGGAGGGAGATGTAAGCACTGAGCCCAGCTCGCTGCCACAACCCACTTCCCATTCGTCGGATTCTACTCACCCCCCACCTAAGAAGCGCGGACGACCTCGAAAATCAGAAACGGTTGCTAATTTCAATAAAACGGAGGGAGAACCTGATGAGGAAATGATTTTGTTATCGAAAGGCGAAATACCGATAGATGAAAATGCGATGGGAATAAAAGAACATTTTGAACGCGAATTAGAAAGATTAAAAACGTATATTGCGTTAACGGCCCCGTAGAAGATTTAGAAGCTTTTGCTCTTATGGCAGGACTTGCAGGAGACCCGATTACGATTGATGAAGCATTATCAGGGCCAGATAAAGAATTTTGGAGACAAGCCATGACCGAAGAATTTCAATCGTTGGAAAAACATAACACATACGAAGTCGTTGATAGGAAAATACTCAAGAAAGGAGCGGTTATAGTTGATTCGATAATGTTGTTAAAAACGAAAATAGACACGAGTGGACGTGTTCGATTTAAAGCACGACTAGTTGCGCGAGGTTATAAAGACACAAGATCCTATTCACTTGCTGAACTATATTCACCAGTCTCCAGAGTTGCCACTATTCGAATTGCTTTTAGCATAATAAACAAATTCAATCTCGAAGCAATACATCTTGATGTCAAAACAGCGTTCCTACATGGAGAATTAACCGAAGAAACCTACATGGATATACCAAAAACCTACCCGATGAGCCCAGACGAAAGAAAGAAGAAAATTTGGCTACTAAAGAAAGCAATTTATGGGTTAAAACAAAGCCCTAAAAAGTGGAATGAACATTTCAACCGATTGATGAAGAAAATAGGTTTTAAACAAGACATTAACGATCCATGCATCTATTGGTTTCGAAATAAAGATGTACAACTATTTTTGATTTTATATGTCGATGATATATTATTCGCTGGAAACGACGAAGAATTTATGTTCAAAATTTTAGACCTACTCATCAAAGAAATAGACATTATAAATTTAGGAGAACCGAAAAAGTTTGTTGGAATTGAAATTTTTAGAAAAAGACCTGAGAACATCATCTATTTACATCAATATAATTATACGCTTGAAATACTGAAACGATTCAATATGGCCGAGGCAAAATCATATCCAATTCCGATGATACCGCAAAACAGGAACGATAAATCAAAGATTTTGACGAATTTACTTTTAGCAGGTGCACAACCGAAAAACCGAAAGGAACGAAAACAATTTAAACTTATGGAAAAAGAAAGACAGTTCAATGAAGCACCTTTTCCCTATCGTGAAGCTATTGGAAGCGTGATGTACCTAGCTAATGGTTCAAGGCCAGACATCACGTATGCAGTGCACTACCTTAGCAGGAAACAAACGAGCCCCTCCAGATACGATTGGGAACAAGTTAAAAGAATTTTCAAATACCTCGTTGGAACGGTTAATTATGGATTACATTTTAGCAGCACCGAAAGTAATTTAATTGGTTACGCAGACGCCAGTTATGGCGATGATTTAGACACACGAAAAGCTACGACAGGATTTATTATTCGTTTATTTGGTGATGTTGTTGCGTGGTCTAGTAAACGACAGGGTAATGTATCTACGTCTACGTGTGAAGCTGAATACGTTGCGTTAAATGCAGCATTACAGGAAGCTATCGCAACCAATGCTACGTTGAGACGAGCGACTGGAACCGAAATTTCACCGATCGATTTATTTGGCGACAATTCATCTTCATTAAAATGTACCGAAAAACCTGGCACACCGTCGTTACGTCATATACCCGATGTTAAATTTCACAATATACTTGACTTTGTAATCAACGAAAAAGCTACCGTTACGTGGGTTAGCACCAAAGAGCAAGATGCTGACATTTTAACAAAACCTTTACCGAAAGAATCATTTAACAAATTACGAAACAAATTAGTATTACCGATAGATGATTTAATTAATGAATAACAGTACAAGAACCGAATAGAATACAAATTTTGCTTAATACTACGTAATCGATGACAGTGTTCTTTTCATATATCTGTTTCAGGAATTCGAAGTATGACTCGCGTCCTCGATGTCTTGTCTGAACTCCTCTTAGCAATTGAAAACCTGGACATAACCGAAACGGAAACCGAGGAATTAAAAGAGGTGAATCGCGTCTACAACAAATTAATATTCGAATCAAAGACGAAACGCGAGAAGCACCGTGAAAAAGCTCGAGCGGCGCGGCGGCGACGAGCGATTTTTAGACGCCAGCAGCGTGAAGCTCAGCAAGAGCAAAACCGACGACCGACCGATGACAATGATGACGGATTTGAAGAAGATATGGACGCGCAGGCAGAAGACGAATTATTACAGTCGCCGCAGCGGGAAAATCCGTAATTTTTTTTTATTATTTTCTAATTAATTACTCAAAACAACCGAAGTTTTTTTTGTGTGAGTTGTTCCTTTCTCGTTGTTATTTAATTTTGTATTTATTATATAAGTTCATTTTCCTTTCGTATCGAAAGATGATATAGTTAATAATTTGGAACAAATTTAAAACCGAAGTTTATTTATTTTGAAATATGAAAGGTTTACCAATAATATGATAAGTTTTTTTTGTGCCTTTTGAGCCTGAAAATTTTTTTTTTCTGGTGATTTTGTGAATTTATTTAAATGTTCCTTTTCTTTTGTGATATTACTTAACCGCTCCGCTCAAGCTTTTTGGAGGGAGTGAAAAAGGTTCCTTATTTGTACTTAGAGTTAATGTCCTTTTGGACTCATATCGTTTCTTTTGATATCATCATTAGATGAATGTGTCCGTCATCCAGTCACCGATGTTTGTCATTTATATGTAGTTTCTACAAGTGTTTGTGTTTTATTAGTCATACTGAGTCATAGGCTCACAACTTACTTCATTCTATAGAAGACTGTATTAGAGTACACTTCACCTTTTGACATTGTGAATTCTTTCACCCTGACTTTTTCATTTTTGTGTTGTTCATATTTATTCAAGAATATATTTCGTTTTGGACATTGAACTGGTGTTATATTTTCATGTGAGTATTGATTCTATATATTTGAGTATTTCAAGATGTTTTCACCCAATTGCAATGTAAAAATTGATCAAACATGATGAAAATATGAGTAATAGCTATACGAATAAATATGTGCAATAGAATTACAAGAATTTATCAAAATATAATCGTTCAAACTTGTTATTTGATCAAAAAATTTTGAATAATTTGTTTGAATTACAAAAAAAAGTAATAATTTCATGAAAATTGTTCTAAAAAGTCGTGATATATTGAAAGGAGGAAAAAGTTTCCAAATTTATTTCATAGCTGTTGAAAATTAAGTGAATAGTGTTGAAAATATTAAAATAATACGGCTGAAAATTAATATAGAATTGTTAAAATTGCTGTAGAAAGTGATTAAAATATGGGAAAAAATTGTAAGTAAGAATTCTTTAGAACTCAAAAATATAGCAAAGATGATCAAAAATATAAGAAAAGTTGTGATGAACTGTTGAAAAAATTATAAAATTATACGTTAAATTCTATAGTAGGTGTTGAAATAATTCATTGTCAAAATGATGTCGCCATATTTAAAAAATGACTTGAGAAAATGAAATGAATAATTCTCAAATTAAATGATTTTTTTGAAAAAGTTGAAAATATTTGAACAAATTTTTCGGAGTTTTCAAGATTTTATTAACAAAAAAATTACTTTTGACAGTTTTCATGTTTCACGTTGATAACGAATTTTACGATAATTTTAGAATGTTTTTTAAATATTTTCCTGAAATTTTTTTTGAATTTTTTTCAGGAATGTGCGAAAAGCGTAGAAATCTTATCAACAATCCTGATGACTAAAAATTGAAAAAAAAAAGATAAAAAATGTTTTTGGAAGAATTTTGAAAAAACAATATCTATTTCAAGCAAATTGAGCAAAAATAACAAAAAACAATCCAAGAGAAGAAGAGAATAAAAATTGTTAGGAAACGTACATTTGAAAAGCAATTTCACAAGCCAGCCCCAGCCTTAGGTCAGATTGCTGTGGTATAATTTTCGTATTTAAAATTCTTTATTTTTAAATCGATTTCAAAATGTTTCTCAATTTTCAAATTGTTAGACTTTTTGATAATTTAATTTCGTGTTTTCAACTACTTTCAACAACTTTCATGCCATTTTCAACAATTTTGAAACAAATTAACCATTTTTAAAAAGAGTTTTCATAACAATTTCATTTTTTGTAACTTTAACTCCATATTTAACAACTTTGAAACAAATCTAACAATTTTTCAAAAATTCTCATAATATTTTTAGAGACTTTTTTGTATTGTCAATTTGTCAATATCTGGAAAGACTTCAACAATTTTTTCAAAAATGTTTTCAATAATTTCAAAAAAAATTTTTGCTAAATAAAAGTTCATTTTCATAATTTTTCTCTCTTAAAAATTTTGAAAAATACTTATGAAAAGTTGTACGTTTTGAATAATTTAGCCGGATTTTTCGGAATTTTTGCTGGACGATTTGATGAAAGATGAAAAATATTCCTGTCCCAAAAAATTCACCTTCGTCGAAAATTGAAACAATCTCGGTATTTTTTAAAACTGTTCAAATTCTTTTTAAAAAATTCACCAATAAGATAGAAAATGAACGAAATGAAAAAAAAAAAAATCGAATGAACAATGCAGGATTTTTGAACTAAATAAGTTTTTCTGCATTTTTTTTCAATTTTTAGCACCATAAACATTTTGAGCAACTCTTTTGCTTTTTGAAAAATGATTTCAAAATGTAATTTTTCAATTGTTCTTTTTCATATACCTACTTGGGTAATTTAAACGAAATATCGACGAATTTTTTCAAAAACTTCGAGATTATTAAAAATCAATAAATCTGTTTAAAAGTATTGTTTGTAATGATTTTTTAATTTTTTAAATATTCAAGTATTTTGTCATTTCTGAAAATTTCTTCAATAATTTTAATGGTTTGATTCGATGATATTTTCCAAAGTCACCCGCAGCCAATGACATAGGGGCACACAAGAGAGGGGGGGGGGTAAAAGTGCATTTTTTTTGTTTTTCCAACAGTATTTTTTTCAAACACTTTGCACCCTTGCTTCGCTCAGACAGTATTTTAGTCTTTTTATGTTCAAAATTGATCATTTTTGACCAATTTTCGAGTCAAAAATCGCCGATTCCTCAATAAATTCTCAGTTTGTCAGGAAAAATTGATGATTTTCGACTGAAAGATCAGTGAAAAATGATTAATTTGAAATTTGACCCCCTCCTCTGATTTTTCTCAAGTTCTCAGTCCCTTTCTTAATTAATTTTTGGGTGTGCCAATGGCCACTGAAACTCTGTAATGACTGCTATCATATATGACAAAAGAAAATTCCATTCCAATTTCATTCTTTGTTAATCTAATGATATGTCAGTCAAAATTAACCTCATTTTAAAAGGGGATATAGAGGCAACTTATTCGACATCATATTATATTACAATAATCATAAAAACGCATTGAGATACCAATTCTCAGTACACTTTCATCTCTTCTTGCTTCCTCCTCCCTCCACCCAAATAACGAACAACCCCTTTCACTGGGACAAATCTGCAATTGTAACTAAAATATCATCTAGGGTGTCTATAGTATACCTCATTGAATGAAACCGATCCTTTCTAATCTCTCAGTACATATGTGTGTAATCTACCATCATGTAAATCCCAACAGCGCTGTAATAGGGGGGGGGGTCATAAACTATAAAGAAAACGGATCCATTCACCCTTTCTGTACAGAAGGAATCATCCAACTGCCTACGAATGTCTAACCGTACATAGAACCTGGGAAAGGGAAAATTCGACTAAAAAAATTTCTATATAACGAGATTGGGACGTAAAATAGGGATACATGCGAAGTATGTATACGAAACTGTACCGCAACTCGCTGTAATTAAAATAACTGCGGTTGTTTTTCCAAATATCTTCTATTCATTAAAGAAAACACCGCCGAAATGTCGACTCGATCGTATAAATACACCACACGCGAGTGCCTTTCGAATACAGCACACATTTTCGAGAGAGTATCTATGCGATGTTAGGTACAAAAGTGTATTCTGCGCTATACCTAACCTAGTATACACTAAACGACGAAATAGTACACACGTATGAGAGACAAAAAGATCCAGAGTAAGGGAGGCAGGTCGCTTTACTCAAACACGACGACACCGGCGAAGGTTCCAAAATTCTATGTAGCGCTCGGATCGGGGATCGGATACCTCGGAGAACAAATCTGTTTTCGTATTAAAGCTTCATCGTATAGTTTAGTCGTTAAGGGCAAATGTGAACTGGAATTATTGTGCGCTTTAAACAGCAACAGATGTTCAAGCTCGCATTACGTTACACCATTTTACCAAAGTAAAGCTTCTTTTTCGAGCATATCCGGCGCTATACTTATTGCGGGGGAGGTGTTCAAAGGGAGCCCTTTATTTCCTGTTTTATAATCTCAATAAACTATTCTCTATTATTGCCAGTTTGCTCGTTCTTCGTTTTATCTATTTACTGCGCCTTTGCGCGCTGCGCGCTGTCAATAACACGCGATGAAGTTCCAAACTATGGGCGTGTTGTCTTTATTACTTACTTTTGCCATTTTTTAAATATTTCTCTCTCCGGGTACTCGAATTCGGCCGGGCCAACGATACGATGCGGACAAACGGATTCGTCCTTTCGCGCGTTCCGAACTGTATGGCAAATTACCACGGTCGTGCGAACGCCCGCACGTAATGTACCATCGGTATCGTATCGGATATTTTCGCAGAAATATGATTTTTCTCCGCGATTCCGCTCGTGCGGTTGGTAAGTACAGCGACGATTTGCCGCCGTCGAGCGTCGTATTTTTCCACGATGAGAAGCGCGGGAGCGGTACGGTGCCGGTTTCAAGGTTTCGCGTGATGAATTTCCAACCGAAAATGTGTTTTTCGAGAATTCTCTTTTCGTGATATATTTATTACCGAAGCGTATAACGTTCCGGAGGCTGTGTTTTTAACGTTGCGAAGTACGAATTATTCGAGCATTACGGGGGCGCCAAACTAGCTCGGGAATTTACGATTATCATCGGTGATTTTTTTTTTTTCGAAATTGAAAGTAGTAAGTGTATTGAAGTCGATGAAGTTCGGAATTTTCGTGGGGGGAAATGGTTTCGTAATTTTGGACATCGTACTGATTATCAATTTTAAAGGAAGATATCGTATTTGATTCGGTTATGTTAAGAGAGGTTTTTCGAGCGAATCATAATGGGTAGGTAATTATAAGAATTTTTTCAATTTTTCTCGTGATTATTCTCGTTTTGGGATTTTTTCTGAAAATTTCCATTTTGTAAGATGATTATTTATGATTTCATAATTTTTTTATGGCTATAATTTTTAATATTTTAAATATTTACTTATAAAGGCTGGTGTTTGTAATGATCCTTCATAATTACGATTATTTAAATTTAATGTAATGTAAACTATGGCAATCGGATATCATCTTACAATTCAATCACTAGTAATTATCGTCATATAAATCATATACGGGTACTATTACAGTGTTATGACCGTAATTACCCGCAATTACCGTGATAAGACCGTTATTACCCATAATTACCGTGATACGACCGTAATTACCATGATACGACTGTAATTACCCGTATTTATCGTGATATGACATAATTACCGTGATATGACCGTTATTACCCATAATTACTGTGATATGACATAATTACCCGTAATTACCGTGATATGGCGTAATTACCTGTAATTACCGTGATATGACCGTTATTACCCATAATTACCGTGATATGACGTAATTACCCATAATTACCGTGATATGGCGTGATTACCCGTAATTACCACGATATGACCGTAATTACCGCGATATGACCGTAATTACCCGTAATTACCGTGATATGGCGTAATTACCCGTAATTACCGTGATATGACCGTAATTACCCGTAATTACCGTGATATGGCGTAATTACCCGTAATTACCGTGATATGACCGTAATTACCCGTAATTACCGTGATATGACATATTTACCGCGGTATGGCATAATTATTGTGACATGACGTAATTACCCGTAATTACCATCATATAATGTGTAACTACCAGTATGAAATATTTACAAGTAATTACCGTTGTATTTACATAAGTAGCTGTAATCACCATAGTAAGGAATAAGGTATACGTAATTACCACTATTACCATTCTCCGAGGTAATTTCTGATAATGACCATTCTCCAAGGTAATTACTGGTAATTAGCATTTTCTCAGGTAATTACTGGTAATTACCATTTTCTTAGGTAATTACTGGTAATTACCATTCTCTGAGGCAATTTCTGGTAATTACCATTCTCTGAGGTAATTTCTGGTAATTACCATTTTCTAAGGTAAGTTCTGGTAATTACCATTCTCTGTGGTAATTTCTGGTAATTACTATTAAAGCAATACAAACAAAAATCAGGTCTTGATGTAACCAACAATTTCCGAGTCAATTTTCATGTTTTTCACTAAAATGAAAAGATTTATGAAAAAAAAATTTCAACCATAAATAAATGTTTTGATGTTGCAAAGGTGATTAATCGAACCTTTTTCCAACCGAAATAAAATTTTCCTTTTTCAACATTGTTGCTCAGTGTTATCGTTTTTTTTTTGTACTTGTTGTCAATTTTTGATTAACTAGAGAAACATGAACAGTCGGACCCCGAGTCGAAAAATAATCATCAAATTCTCTTGTAAAAAAAATCGCACAACTAAAACAAATACCGTCGATTGGCAGAAAATGCCTCATTCGCACGCCATATACGGCCATAACACCTCCGATTAAACCAGCCCATAATGTTAAAACCCATCCGTATCGCATCAGCGATATTTTCATGCGCGAAGTACACTTACGAGGTAATTTCTGTATCATAAATTACGGCGAATCTTTCATTGAATATAAAACTTGGCGACGGTTCAAAAATGTAGTCATATTAAAAAGACTTATTATCTAATTTCTCAATTTGAATGACATTTCGAAACCCTTGCCTCCGCGTCTCCTTCGTCCATAGCTGTTTTCCAAATTCGCGACAACGAATTTCGATCGAGCATGGAATAAGGCAAGGAGGCGAACTAGCGAAACAAAACTTCCAGTTCAGATAAAACAACTCCCGACTCCGAGCCAGTCGTAATAAGCGCTAAAAGTTGAGCGAAATTCAGCGAATAAAAATCCATCGTAAACTAAGTTGATGCCTGGTGTAGAATAACAAACGTTTTTATTGCATGCATTTTACGACTTAATCTTATTACGAGGCATACACTCGTAAAAAATAAAAATATCAACAAGCATTTCTAGTATGATTCAAAGTTTTTGGCAAATTACCCAACTTGAACCGTATCATCTCATTGTTTTACCTAGTTATTCGGTTTTTGTTTCGTTTTTACGGGCGTATTTAGTTACTTTTACATTTTCCGCGCGATTTGACGTTTGAAATTTGCTACCCGGGTGCCTATTTTTCGTACGAATTCCGCCTTGTGATGTGCTTTACGGTCAAGTGAGTAGAGAATGGTATTTTTCTTGATGAAGGATCAGCGTCGATAGCGAAGATAGTGAAATTGAATTTTATTTTATGGTTTTGTACGAAGGTCAATAGTCTTAGGTTGAAATTTAGGTCGAGAATTTTTGCAATTTAAAAAAAAATGCTTGAATCTTGGAAATTGAATGGTTTTTTACGATAGTGTAGGCAAATAAGAATAAAAAAATAGCTTGTAGAGTTTTCATGGCGAAAAATTGCCGAGTATGATTCCTTGACTAACCTCTGTAAAGTCTGCACTTCACAGATCTCGTTATTAATTTTTTACTATGGTTCTACATGAAATTTTACTGAATAACTTCTCAGGGTTTGATTTTCCAGCAAAATTAGCACATTTTTATTCTGATCTCAATTTCCTACAATTTTTGTCCAGAAATTTTTTTGTACTATCATTTCGGATTTAGCATAAAAATTCATTTCTTTGACATCATTTTTGAGCATCAACATTTTCGACCGAAAGTTCTTGACAATTTTGAACTAACCAGTTTTTTCTGTATGCATAAAAGCAGCAGTTGCGGATCAGAAAATAGAATCAAAGGAGAATCTCAACTCAAACATTAATTTTCAACACCACAGGGTGGTTTTAATACCGAAATTCATATATAGGTGAGCCAAATGAAGTCATAAAAAAATTTGAGTGGGCTAAAAAATTCAATCCAGATGTGTCGGGAGGAGGGGGTAAAAATAAACGATAATCTGAAATTGAAATGTAAATTCAAAAAATTTTCACTTTTTAAAATTGGAAATAAATGAACTTCAGAACTCTAAATCTTATGTAATAGATATACCTAGACCTACCATATAATCAAATTCTTGATGTATTACGAGAAATTTTAATTTTAAAAAAATGATAAAAATGAATTTGAAAAAATATCAATTTAAAAACATTCTATGATGAAATTTCTAATTGAAAGAAATTCTGAGGAAAGTGTCAAAATTGAAATTGAAAAAAATGTATTTAAAAAATGGCATCTAAAAAAATTGGAGAAAAATTGGACTTCAAAAAAATTTAAGATATAATTTCAGATCTAAAGTGGGTATATTTTGAAAAAAAAATTAAGTAAGTAAGTAGTTGAAACAAATTTCAAAAAATGAAAATTCAAAAAAAACAGAATGAGAAAACAAAGAAAATATGATTAAAAAATTTTCAGAGAATTTGAAAAAAATAGAAAAATACCGAGTTAATTTTGACGTAGAAATCCATTTAGGAAAGGGGAGGGGGTGAAGGCCCAACAAAATCTATCAAAGAGGTGCAGGGATGCGAACGTTCTAGAGGTTTGTCAGGGAACCACTTTCGACATTTGCTGAATTTTTTTCTAAAAATTTCCAATTCGCTTCTACTACATTCGAAATGAATAAACCTCATTCAGATGTAATTTCGAGAGAGAAAAATCAGGTCACATCGCATACAATTTCAACTTTGAAAAAAAATTTCCGCGACAACGTAGAAAAAAGTTCTGCGCTGTACCAATGGCTGAATTCGTTCAAACACGAGCCTTTTTCGCAGATTATCTTGCACACGACGAATTCATTTGCACAAGGTGAATTATAATAATGCACATTATTCATAACTTTTTTCGCACAGGTTTCATTATGAAAACGTGGCACAAGTCGGAAACTTTCTCGAATAAGCCGAACGTTCGCGTTAAATGAACCGAAACGAAAAGTGCTTCCGTTGTTTAATATTTTTGTTCCGTTTTCGTATAAGTATGCGAAGTGAAAACAGCACGAAGCGCGCGCACGTAAAATACACAATTAACGAGCGATTTAATTAAAAAAAAAAAAAGGATCAACTCTCGTCTCATGAGCTTTGTTTTTTTCCTCCGTTTCTTCGAAACACGACGCGAATATTTTCCGTAGTCGAAGTGAAAAAGAGTAAACATAGACGCCATCGATTATGCAACCGAAAAAATGTAAAAAATTACTCCGCGTAAAAAAATAAAATTAATATCCCTTTATGAATTTAACACGGTATATCTCGCGCATACCGAGTATACACTTTGAAACGAACCGCTAAAGGTCATTTCCTCATTTAAATATACGCAGACAAGGTTTTCATAAGCAAGAAAAATAAACATATTTTATAGTACGCGTCTCGATCTTTCGGTCTGTCTCTCTTTCCATTTAGAAACACGTGTGCTTTATTCACACACTCGCGCGAAAAGACCGAAAAAAATACCTACTGGGGAGAGACGAAACGAAATTCTCGAATTAAATTAAATCATCGTCTCGCATAGCGTAAAAAAAAAGTAATTCTGTCGGCAATCGTATTAGACTACATGGACTCGTATATTAAATGTGACCATGTTTAAATTGAAAAATGTTAACGTAGCGCAAACCTACCGCATTTCACAAATCATATGCTACATAAACATGCATACATTGTTGTTGGCCAGACGTATGGAAGAATGTCGTATGGTCTATCCAGCATCAGATATAACGAAGATGTCGAGTTTTTTTTTTTTAAATGTGCGGTAGGTCTGGGATATTCTTTGTAAATTGAAATATCCGAGAATTTTTATTAAGGAAAAATGCGCAAAAGGAAAAAATTATGAAGAAAAATTAAAATTTCCATAAGTACTTAATTCATCTGACTGGCACCAAAATTTCAAAACCCACGAAAAAAATTTCAATTTTAAGATATCGAAGCACTAAAATTTGAATTTCCAATAATTTCAATCAACTAGATACAAATTTGAACCATTTCGAAGCCTTCATTTAAATTTTGATTACTTTCTCAACAAACCATAAATGAGTTTATCGCTATTAAAAATCAACTTCTATTCCAAGAGTCTTTTAAAAGAAGTTGCTGAAAAAACGTTTTGAATTTATTGGTAAAAAATTAAGCTGAGAACAAAAACAAAAAAATTTGAAATTACAATCTACGATTTAAAATACTTCTTGTTGGATTTTTTTTTTTTCGAAACTGGCATACTTGATTTGATACCAACAATTCTTTCCCTGTTTCGAAGAGGTGGTAAACAAATTTCATAAATGGGCGTAAAACAATCCATTGACATACCTATTTTATTTTTTCCAACTGTTGAAAATTTCGAGATTCTTTCAACTTGATAGTGAGTTGAATACTTTATATTGCCATAAATTTTAAGATTCTCTCCATTCTTAGAATTCTTTTAAGACTTTGATCAGTTTACTTTAATTGGTACATTGTTCTGAAGTTTATTTCACTGAAGAGCTGGAGTTCTAAAAATTAGAACTTTTCAACTGTGTTTTCGTTTTTTTTTTTTGCTCGAGTACAATTTTCCTTATTTTTTTCCAGGTATAGATAATTTTTGTCTCCTCCCCTTCCCTAAAAATAATCACTTTCAAAAAATATCAACTCGATCGTAGGTATTAATTAATTCTGCGATTGAAGAGGTGGGGGCAGGTAGGAGATAAACTCTCTTTGCCTTTTTCATTCGATCTGCTATTCATGGGTTATTTTAAACAGTTTTAACCAAATCTCAATAATAAATTATCAGGTCTCCGGAGGAAGCTAATCAACAAAAATTTCCATAAAGCCAAAATTACGAATAAAAATTGATTCCAAATTTAAAAATTATCTTGAGAAAAATTATACGTACGAATTCAAGTGCCTACTCAAAAAAAAAACAAAGCCAACTGTTCCGAATCAGCGTCAAAATTCCACAAACAAGCCCTAGCAAAACTTGTAAAAACACTCGAAACCGAATCCACCCGGAATTTTTTCATCGATTTAGCCATTTTCGAAATTTAAATCGCATCCGAATCGAAAAACTCCGGTCGTTAAACGTTGCTACATTCACGTGTAGAAATACCCACGTAAATACGCTCGAAGTATCCCGAAAAAGACATTCGATAAATGAAAGCTCGTTTCAAACGCATCGTTAAAATTGTAGGCGTATAGCGAGCTGCCTTAAGCTTTCGAATCGTTAGCAACATCATCACAGTACCAACTACCTACATAAACCTGTACCGAAGCACACAGTACCTTTTCATGTAGATCTGAGTACTTCGGCTTTTGAGAACGACGGAGACAGAGAAGGGAGGGCAACGAGACGCATTTGTAATCAAATTTTTAGCAGTAAGTTTTGCCAAAGCGCGTATTCGCGTCGCTGGAAGGCGAAATGTCATGAAAGTTACGAGTTATAGTACTTAACATGAATAAGATATTTTCAACTTTTACGCGAACTAGCGAATTTCTCTCTTATATACTTTCAACTCTTGCGAACGAACCAACAAACCAACCAACAACGAAACAAGTCAGCTTAATTCTTACATCTGCGGTATACTAATCCGCGAACCTCAAGAAAAGAATAGAGAAAAAAATCCTTACACGATGAACTTTTCGAAACTCTCGACATGGGTAGAGTGAGAAGAAAAACAACTTGGATTTTGACGAGAATTTGGTGAAGTAATTTGCTATAGGTGGGGGACTTGCTAAAAAAAAAAATGTTAAGTCTTGCTTCTCGCGATTTGAATTTTTAGTTTCTATATCTCTCTGAGACATTGACTTCAAAAATTGGATACCACTGCCCTTTATGGATTAAAAAATGGGAAAGTTGCTGGTCGCTGATTTGAGGAATTTTTGATTTTTATTGCATTAAAATCAAATATTCAAACTTGCGAAAATCGAGACTTTTTTTGGTGAATTGGAGTAATTTTCGATTAAATTTTTCGAAAAATTCTCATGACAGTGTTGCCAACTGCACTATGATTTACGCAGTTTTTAGAAAATCTCAGTTGGCAGCACTTTTATGAAAATTTTTCGACAAATTTCATCAAAAATTATTTCAGACGACCAAAAAAATTCATTCTGAGTTGTTTGACTGAGCAATTTAAGTACGGTAAAAATTAAATTTTTTTAAAATTTTCGTTTGACAACTTTTTAACCAAGGTTTTTAAATTTGAGTCGATGGTCCAGAAAGGTAATCCACGAAAAAGATCACACACAATATTTGCCTAATTCGAAAACTTAAGGCCCTTCTTGAACGTAACTACTGAATTGGACAGAAATTATTTTAAAAAAGCATCGTTACAGTAAAAAATCCGATTTTGATAGTCAAAAATTGCATTTTCAAATCAAAAAGCATGCGAGAAGAGCGGAGAGGAATGGTAAAAAGTTGATAAGCTTTTTGGCCGAATTTCACGTGCAGAAAGTTTACGAGTGGGAAAAAAGCATTTTTTTCCCCTTGAAGTTATGAAAGGGACAAAAGTAAACTATATTGTAATGATCTCCAGAAAAAAAACACATCTACTTTTGCAGGTGCTATGAAATTTTTACTCTGATTCATAGATTTTCACAAAAAATTCTAGTTTTTCATCACAACAAACTGACCGTTAAAATAATTGAAAATCGTTAAAAATGACATAAAAATTTTATGTTTTCAAGTATTTTTGAAAAAAATGATAAAAACTGCGACCATTTTGGACATAAGGCTAACCCAGACGAAAACGAGAGAACGATTTCTCTTTAATCCTTCCATCACGTCAAAACTTAATTTTTTAATCAGAAAAATAACGCTTTAATTGAAACATTTTTGAAGGCATAGCTTAAAAATTTAGTTTCTATTCAGACGTGGAAAAATTTTGGAAAAACTGTTCTCGAGTGCTTTGACCCGAAAAAAAAAACATCAAAATTCTCATCTGAGTTAGAACGTTTCGAAAGTTTAGAGCTCCATTTCCAATGATAACGAAGTTGTATCAGCGGGGTGTAGCTAGGGGATCCTGAGGTTCAGCCCTTTCAAGAGGTCAAGAATTTACGTGAAAAAATGCCTTTTTAGGATATTGATATTCTAATTGCACTCCCATCCCCCCTCCCTCTCTCCCTCCCACCCAAAAAAATTTTGACATCGCAGCCTGAATAAAAATATATTTCTCAAAAAATTAAAGCATTTTTATAAGTCAAATAATGAAGTTAAACAAAAAAAAAATTCTTGAAAAGATTACTTTTAATTTTGAAAAATGATCGAAAAATTCGGAAAACCTCCACGAGAAAATTCTCCCATGATTAAAGTAGTTTTTTTTTCAAATTTTGAAGCATTGCACAGTGGACCGAATGGGAAAAACACCGGTTCATCAAGTTTTATTCTCATAAAAAGATCCCAAGAACAGGAAAAGGTTCATATACCACACCATTTTTACATACTGAATTCAAAATTTTCAAAAATGTTTTTCTCAGCCCTCAAGAAGGACGGTACTGACACCCAATTGCAAAAAATTTGAAAAAATCGACATGGGTGTGAAAATCAAAGGTTTTTTGGTCAAGAATTTCGAATTTGGGGTCATTTTTTCTTGCAATTCTGAAGGAGAACAGTACCATGAGAAAAATTGAAAAAAAAATGCAATATGGGTATAAAATTCTGGGGGTTTGAAGCCAAAAATTTCGAATTTAACGATATTTTATCACCCAATCCTTCAGGAGAGGAGCTAAAATCAAATTTTTAAAAAAATGGAAAAAAATGATGTGTTTAGTTGGCATTTTTCAACAAACTGAAAAAACGCACCTTTCCAGCAAAAAAACCAATAGACATTGTTTTACCCACACTTCATTGTACAATTTCATGCGATTGATTTTTTGGTCCAGAGGAGCCTAAGAAACTTTGACCTATTCGGTCCACTGTGCATTGCAGCATCTTTAGTGTTTTTGAATTGGATAAAAAATTCACTTGACCTTCCTCACAGAACTTTTTAAATGCGATAAAAAAGGTTCTCAGCACATTTCGTCCAAACTAAAAATTAAAAGAATTACAGTAAGTATTCCGAAATTTACCCAATTTTAGCAATTTTTTTCCAAAAATTTTAAAACATCATTATCATAGCGTTTTTGATTTTCGAAATAGACAAAAAAAATATAACTTTTTTATTAAATATTTTTATGCACAACAAGAAAAAATTTCACTCAAATTGAAAAAATTTCAAATTTCAAATTTTTTAGAACGACGATGCCAGCGGGTGGCACCATCCTAAAGGAGCGAAAAATCATATTTTCTCGCGGAGGACTCCACTTGCAGGTCTCCTAGCTCCATCTCTCGGAGGGGGGGGGGCAAATTTCTATCTAGGGATCCTCCACCTGAAGCAAACCATTCCACCAATTTCCACTGCAATCCAACAGATGTTTTTTTCGTCTCACCTTAAAATACCAACATACGAGAAAAAAATACAGTTCACGCTTCTGTTCGGGTTACGCAGCTATTCGAACTAATTACACAGTTTAAAAGGGAGAGGTCAGTACGTGTAGATTTATGCGACGATGAGGCCAAATGTCGAATATGGCGAATTTGAAAAATGCGCAAGCACCGACATTTTTCTGTAACCGTTTAAACGGTACCGGAGGGGCAGGCGAGATCCAAGCCGAACCTCGCCTCTCTCGCGACAAATAAGACACAGCATTTTGTACACAGTGATGAGGAGCAGCGACACGACAATTCTCTCTGTCATCCGTCCAAATGGCCTTTTGCCAAAATCTACGGTATACGCGTTCGCGCCACGCCACAGATAACGAACACGTTGTATCTTTAAAGATTTTACGTGTCGAAGAAGAAAAAAAAAACGAAGAAAAAAAAACTTGCAAAGAAATTTGATTTGACTTGCGGAGAAACGATAACAATGCCAATCTAATGGTATTAAATTTTACTCCCGGTTTTTATTACTGTACCAAAGAGAGACGGTTAGATTGAGGTTTTCAGACAAACTCTGAATTTCGGTAGGTAAAATACAAGACGACTGATTCCTTTTTCTACAATATCAACCCTAATCCTACCTCGATGTTCTCGTAGAAGAGGTAAAGGCTAAAACCCACAGCAACGAAACCTAACAAAGATGAAATTTCATCTCGCCAAATTACAAATAGATAGATGATTTGCTGCTGTTGGAAAGAAAATACAACGCTCGCGATACTCGGGCTTTAACTCGGCTCGCCTTGTATAAGAAAATATGAGAAATAACAAGCTATAAATTTCACCCCACCGACAATCTCGTTATTGTTTTAAAATCATAAATTGCTGCTTTCTTCGGGGATGAGGTTAAAACCAAACCGAAGATTTATTAAGTCAGCTTCGCCGATACCATCGGATATTCGCCTTATCTTTTAATTTACGACCGATGCGATCCTGGTATTTGAAAATTTTCAAAATATACATATCTTGGGAGAAAATATGCATTACGAGACTATTATACCATTACCCATCGTGGTCGTTGTTTAGCAAAACATGTTCAACATGGTGAAGCTGGCAATGTTTATTTACGCTTTCTTCCTGAATCAGATTTAGTCTCGACTGAGAAAGAAAAAAACGCGCCAACAAACCAACCAAAACGGAACAAGGAACGCCGCCGTATTAAACATTTCAAAATATTATACGTGTATTAAATCATCGTCGAAATTTTTATTCATCTGTGAAGGTAATTTTTTTTTAAAAGATGAATTCATCTCGGCTCGCGAGGTTTTTTTCTTTTGAATACGATGGCGCTTTTTTGTATAGACGTCCTTTACACGGCGAAAAACAAGAATCGGGACGAATTTTTTCCCCATTGACGAAACAGTCGTGTCGTCGCGTCCTAAGTAGGTTATTCGTTCGAGAATTTTATCGCGCAAAATGTTTTGATTAATGTGAAACGTATTTCCGGGTTATTGATCTGCGAGAATCTCGTCGAAATGAAGAACGAAGTTGGAAATTTTCACAGGTGTGATGTAATACGAGTCGATAGCTTGGAAGTTATTTTCGCAAAATGTGGAGGAAAATCGTGAGAGGTTTTATTAATATTGAAGAAAGATGAAGGAAGGGGAAAATTTCGATTAGTTGGTATCAATAAAAATAATGCTAAAATTCATCTCGTTCGATTTGAGGATTTGTATCGCAACAAATTGAAAACTGGAATATTTTCTCTTGAAATTTCGTCAACACCAAAAAAATTACATTCTTATTACGTAATCAGAAAAAATTCATATAATTATGAGCATAAAAATGAAAAAAAAAATGAAAATCACAAAAAAAAACTCAGAAAAATTGAGATTCATGTATCATTGAAAACATCGGTTATCACTTGAATGGATATTATCTCTCTTGAAAAAAAAAAAAAAAAAAAAAAAAAATGAACAAGAATCAAGAAACAAAGAACAACTTTGGAAATTTTAGAACAAACTGTTGTAACGAAAAAAGTGTGAGTATCTAATGTAATTTTTAGCAATCAATTTGTAGAAATACGTAATTTTGTACTTCGAATGAAGAGATACAAAAAGCACTGGAAAATTCAGAATTGATCTAACTGAGCCAAGATACACCGGCTCAGATTAAAAAATATGGTGTTGGCAATTATTGAAAGGCAGTGTTTCTTTTTTAGTGTATACCTGATACATATTTTGCAAAAAGTTTTGCATTTAGGTACCCAAATGAATAAATAATAAAATTGAGAAAACTAATGAACGATTCATTTTGTTTTTTGTTCCAGGTGAGTTACGAATTTTCATGGTTAGAATAAGAAGTATCTATAAAAAAAAAAAAGATGAGTAAGTAATTTTTTGTGTTTTTTTTTTTAAAAAGTAGGTAATCAATGTTTAAATTTTTCTTGAAATCACCCAGCGCAGAAACTATCAAAATATCACGAAAATGATGTGAAATATCGTTTAAAAAGTAAAAACTTTCATACAAATCATTCAAAAAAATGGCATGAAAATTTTCTGAAAACCATAATCATTAAAAGAGCCTTAAAATTTTTCAAAATTCGTCACTTTTTGCACAAAATTATATTTGCTTTTTGCCTTTTTGTATGAAAAACAGGTGTATTTTCAATTTTTTGCAGGAAAATTGTAAGCCAAAAATATAATTTTGAGCAAAAAGTGACGAATTTTGAAAAATTTTGCATCAGTTGTTCAATTAGGTCACCAATAATGGTAATCCGCGAATATAGGTGCTGAAGTTCATATTGGCCGTTTTTATGAGCTTTTCTTCAGAGCTGAAAAAAACTTAAAATTTTCTGGTGACTCTGAAACGTCTAGAAATCGCTTCCAATCGATTTGGCAGGTCTACAATAGGGTGTATATCGAATTTCAGCTTTTTTCGTTGATCAGATCATATTTTCATGATTTACAGGACGAAGAGGTTATTTTGGAATTTCAAAAATTCGCCAAAATGCGAGAAATGCACTTCAGCACTTGAAATTTTAAAAATGAAACTTTTTTATGATGTACTTTCAATTTATGACAATTTTGACTCAAAATTTTACTTTGGGTAGGGATACCTGGCTTGTAACTACAAAAAAAAAGTAGTAAAAAATCACGTTTTTTTTTTGGTATTGAATTTTTTTGACCATGTTGCACCCCGTTTTGGGGCCCAAAAAAAATATGTGATACATGACCATTTAGCCGAACTAATGAAAAAAATTCCAGCCATGTACCCCCCTCAACATTTTTTTTTAATTTTTTGAAAATTTCAATGTGAAAAAAATTGGGAAAATGTGAACCGAAAATTTTCAAAAAATTCTCATTTGTACTATCCAGTAAGATGTACAATCTGTAAAAATTTCAAATTTTTTTACCCTCCCCTTCCAGAGATATCGCGTGTTGAAATTTCGACATTAAAAGTGCGATAATTCCGAAAGGGGTGGGGATTTGGGGCCAACATTTTTTTTGGAATGTTTTTAGACCAAAAGTAACCTTTTGAGACCATTTTGACCAATTTTGGGTCAAGGGCCGTTTTTTACCCTTATTAGGAAAGGCTCTTTGCAAAAAGTTTCATAAAAACTGTTTTGCAGATTTCAAAAAAAAGGTGAAAATAAATCAAAGGACGAAAATAGGTATTGAAAAAATTCAATTAAATATGAAAATTACTGAAACTTTGATAAAAATGAATTAAAACTTCTTGAAAATTGTTGTTTGATTATAAAAAAATGCAAAACAAAATCAAATTATTTGAAGAGATGTGTTCTTCTGTATAAATTTTCAGTATATTTTTTGCAATTTTCTGAGATCCTTTTTCTGCTTATTTCTCTCTTTTCTATATTAAAAACTGAAGTAAATTTGATGAAATTTCCAAAATAAAAATTAGGGGGTTTTCAGAGTTTTTAGAACTTTTAGAGAAATGCTTCCATCCTTTTCATTCCCAATTTGCTTTTGTAAAAAACTTGAATAATTTTCATGTTCTCAACGTTTGCACAGAAATGAAAAAAATAATTCATTATTCTTCATACCCTGAGAATTTATGGTAATTTTTCTAGGTGGCCAAAAATTGATCAAAAGGCTTCAATGGGGGGAGGGAGTGAATGGGCCTAAGATAACTGAAAATTACATTTCTGGCCTTCTTTGTCCTCTCGATGATTTTCCTCATATCTTCCCAATACAGGTAGAACTGTTAGAAAGACATTCTCTTATTATGCTACATATTTCTGGTTCCTGAATGTGAATACTGGCGAAGAATACATGGGAGCCTGTTGCTATGCGATGCTGAAAATCGAATTCTATTTTAGGTGTTTTATTCGTAAGTATAGGTATAAATATACTATAGGTGGTTGGAAGTTCGGCGACTCAGAGAGCTTTAAAAGTATCACAAATGTCCTACCATTTACCCACGTAATGGTGACGTACATTATAAGGGTACATTATTAGAATAATTTACGACTTTATCTCTTGGCGAGAATGTATATGGACGAGAAAAGGCCATGTTTTTTTCCCTCTTTATTTTATTTCAAGGTCTCGAACGTTGTATATGGTCAAGGCACCGACCGCACGTACCGCGTCTCCCGTGCTCTCTTCTTAATCCCGCAAAAGGCATGATTTTTCGTCAAGAATACTCCCTCGGGAACATTTTCAGCTATTGGCCTCCTTCGTAATAAGCGGCTTTTCCGCAACAAAATGCTACCCATTCAGATACCAACTTGATTTTTGCGTTTTATCTTTTCCAACATTAATCTTACTTTTGGCGGAAAAATAAACTCGTCCGAGGTTCGTTCGCTGTAAATCTGCGTCAAATTTTCTATCGCTAGGCGGACAGATATTGGTTGCTTTTTTCCAGTTGTATAAACGCCGAAGCAGGAATTATTATAAGCATCGTGAAGATCGAAGTGAAATTGGGTCAGTTGAACGGACGCCATTTTGCGAATTACTACTTTGTTCGAGGGAAATTATTGCCTGGAATATTTTTATTGAAGATGAAATATGGGAAGAGGGAAATTGTTTTCTCTGTGTTATGCCAGATATATTTTCTTGCCTTTTAAATTTTTGGTAAGTTTAGGCTTTTTTTAATAAAAATTCGTGAAATAATTTCTGAATTACTTAGTCGTTTCAAAATTCATATAAATATTTTGAAATTTTTCTGAAATTGAATAAAATCGATTAGAAAGTCCAAGTAACAGGTCGAACAAGTCAAGAGTGGAACTAAAAAAGTTTCAAAGCGCCTAAAAAGGATTCTTATGTTGGATTTAGAGATGTCTAACAGGTCCAACAATCGATAAAATGGTACTGCAACCTCTAACTTCTAGCCTTGGAATCTGTAACCTGGAATTTGAAATGACTTTTGAGATACATCATACCTCATTTTTGAAACAGGAATGAATTTTGAAATGAATTTCCATCCCAGTAATATTCTCAAGAATTATTCCATGATTTTCAAGTTTTGCATTTCAGTGCTGCCTTTGGTGAAAAAATAAATTTTTGTGATGAAAAGCTAAAAGATATGGATAATAAAAATTAAAAAATGATTTTGCCGAAATCGAAAGTTGACGACACAAAAATGAAGAATTACCATTTCTCATCATTTTCCTCGTGAAAGATCCAATAAGTAAAGCTTCAAAATCCAAAATTAATTCTGTTCAGTTACGTTCTCGCAATTATAATTTTGATAAGTTTTAGGTTATTGTTCTTCAGTACTTTTTTATAAAAATTCAATTCTTAGTTTTGGTTCTTTCAGTTTTTGGCTATTGTACTCAAGAACCACTCATTAGAATATTGGTTCTTGAATTTAGATCTCAAATCCTGTTCTTTAAAAATCTGGTTCTTGGATTTTGTTCTCAAGAACCGATTTTCAAAATATTGGTTCTTGGAGTTTTTTCTCGATAACATGTTCTTTAAAATTCTGGTTCTTGAATTTTGTTCTCAAGAAGACTTCTTCAACATATTGTTTCTAAGATTTTGTTCTTGGATTCCGTTCTCAAAAGCCATTCTTTGAAATATTTGTTCATAGATTTCGTTCTCAAGAGATGTTCTTTAAAATTCTGGTTCTTGGATTTGGTTCTCAAGAACCGGTTTCCAAAATATTGGTTCTTTGAGTTTTTTCTCCATAACATGTTATTTAAAATTCTGGTTCTTGGTTTTGGTTCTGAAGAACCGGTTTTCAAAATATTGGTTCTTGGAGTTTTTTCTTCATAACATGTTCTTTAAAATTCTGGTTCTTGGATTTGGTTCTCAAGAAACGCTTTTCAAAATATTATTTCAAGGATTTGGTTCTTAGATTCCGTTCTCAAGAGCCACTCTTTAAAATATTTGTTCATTAGATTTCGTTTCAAGAAATGTTCTTTAAAATTCTGGTTCTTGGATTTGGTTCTCGAGAACCGGTTTCCAAAATATTGGTTCTTGGAGTTTTTTCTCCATAACATGTTCTTTAAAATTCTGGTTCTTGAATTTTGTTCTCAAGAAACGCTTTTCAAAATATTATTTCAAGGATTTGGTTCTTAGATTCCGTTCTCAAGAGCCACTCTTTAAAATATTTGTTCATTAGATTTCGTTTCAAGAAATGTTCTTTAAAATTCTGGTTCTTGAATTTTGTTCTCAAGAAACGCTTTTCAAAATATTGTTTCGAGGATTTGGTTCTTAGATTCCGTTTTCAAGAGCCACTCGTTAAAATATTTGTTCATGAATTTCGTTCTCAAGAACATTTTTCAAAATTTTGGTTCTAGGATTTAGTTCTTAAGAACTCCTCTTTAGAATTCGATTCTTGGATTTCGTTCTCAAGAGCTGTTATTTAAAATTCTGATATTTCTGGTTCTTGGATTTCGTTCTCAAGAACCGTTCTTTAAAATAGGTATTGATTCTAGGATTTGTTTCTCAAGAACCGTTTTTCAAAATTTTGATTCTTGAAAGGGTACCGGCGGTTAAGATAGGCGAATCTGCCCCCGAGCTGAAATTTGAAACTAACCGACGGAATTTGGTCCTTAGGGTCTGAAAACCACCTGGTAAAAATTTTGGCCCCCTACCCCTCCCCTAACCCGAGTTATGGGGCAAAACGTTACTTTTTTCAGCCTTTTCATTAAAAATTTTTATCTCCGAGAGTTTTCAACCAAATTTTTTCAAATTTACGTGAGTTATACTCCATACTGAGGGGTATTAGTGGGTGGTTTGAAAAAAATTTTTTGATGATTTTTTCTAGCCAAAAATCACATTTTAAAACTTGAAATCGAGTTTTCTACATGATGTTGCAGAGGTGCAAAAATGAAAAAAATATATATCATGTATCTAGTCCCTATCTACAACGTAATATTTTTTTCAGAATTTTTTAGGTGGGTGGAAGACCTTCAAAAACGCAAAAAACCGCATTTTTATCACGTTTTTCGCTCAAAAAATGGTCATTTTTGGCCGAAAAAATTTTTCGGGTAATAATATTCCAAAATACGTATTTTTACGCCACTTGCCCGATTTTCACTTCATTTCATTCGTTTTTGAATGATTTTTGCAATTTCAAGTAACCTAAAGCGTAAGACTTAAAATTGTATGTATGTAACTTTCCTTATACCTGTATAAAATTATCATACGGAAAACACTGAAAGAAAATTTGTGTTCAGTAGCTCGAACTACCTTCGAAAAATTCATTTGCATGAGCAGAGCACTCAAATTTCGAAAATTCACTTTGTAGCTAACAAATTTTTCAGAGAAAGGGGCCAAAATGTGTTTTTTCAATGGATTTTTTCGTATTTTTGTGGTTTTTCGCCAAATGTAGATAAAAGTTTCGAGTTTTTTTTAGATGAATTTTAGGGAGTTGGAAGAGCCCTAAAATTTTTTTTTCAAAATTTTTGGTTCATTTTCGCCGAGTTATGGCATTTTAGAAATTTTGAGCGGCCATTTTCTCTTGAAAGGTCAAAGGTAGCCTAGTTATTTGGTCTGACCCTCGAGAACATTGAGTGAAATCTGAATTATTCTTAAGAAATGACTATGCCCTATGAGAAAAAACTCAAAAAACGAAGAAAGGAAAAAAATATGAAAAAAATCGAAATAATTCAACTTATTTCCAAAAACGAAAAAAATGACCGAGTAGTCGATAAAAATGTGAATAACTCCGAACAGTTTATTTTTCAAAATGAAAAAAAAAACGTGTCGTCAGTAAAAAAAAATGAAGGAAATCGAAAGAAGTAAAAAAATGATGAAAAAATTGAAACAACTGAAGCTTTCATTTTAAAAAATTACCTCAGACCATTTTGAAAGTTTCACCTTGGAGAATTATTGCGAGAAGAAACTTGCAGGGAAGAAAAATTCAAATCAAAGTTGAGTAGAGAAATGCCAATGGAAATGCAGAATAGCAAAAGGTAGGAATAAAAAATTATTCGGTTTGGAAGAATTCACTACCTCATATTTTTGCTAATTTGAGCAATTTCTACATGCAAGGAACAAGGTAAGGGAGGAAAGTTCATTGAAACCAGTTTTGACTGTTCCTACCTCGAACAGTAAACCATAACAGGAAAACATTCCAACAAAAATTTTGAACCCTTTCAAAATATTTTTCTATTTTTGAGACTTGTTTTTTTATAATAAACGTGGACCCGTGAACGTCGTACTTCCCACGAGAGTGCCGTGGGAAGTGTAACGTTACTGTACGCGTTACATGCGAGGGGTGGTTAGTTTTCATTTTTTTGACAATGTTCCACCACTTCGATTTTTTTGAAATTTTTGTGGTATATTGATGAATTAATGGCGTATCTTTTGGGGGGAAACGTTCCATTGTACCTTTGACCTTTCAAGAGAAAATGGCCGCTCAAAATTTCTAAAATGCCATAACTCGGCGAAAATGAACCAAAAATTTTGAAAAAAAATTTTTAGGGCTCTTCCAACTCCCTAAAATTCATCTAAAAAAAACTCGAAACTTTTATCTACATTTGGCGAAAAACCACAAAAATACGAAAAAATCCATTGAAAAAACACATTTTGGCCCCTTTCTCTGAAAAATTTGTTAGCTACAAAGTGAATTTTCGAAATTTGAGTGCTCTGCTCATGCAAATGAATTTTTCGAAGGTAGTTCGAGCTACTGAACACAAATTTTCTTTCAGTGTTTTCCGTATGATAATTTTATACAGGTATAAGGAAAGTTACATACATACAATTTTAAGTCTTACGCTTTAGGTTACTTGAAATTGCAAAAATCATTCAAAAACGAATGAAATGAAGTGAAAATCGGGCAAGTGGCGTAAAAATACGTATTTTGGAATATTATTACCCGAAAAATTTTTTCGGCCAAAAATGACCATTTTTTGAGCGAAAAACGTGATAAAAATGCGGTTTTTTGCGTTTTTGAAGGTCTTCCACCCACCTAAAAAATTCTGAAAAAAATATTACGTTGTAGATAGGGACTAGATACATGATATATATTTTTTTCATTTTTGCACCTCTGCAACATCATGTAGAAAACTCGATTTCAAGTTTTAAAATGTGATTTTTGGCTAGAAAAAATCATCAAAAAATTTTTTTCAAACCACCCACTAATACCCCTCAGTATGGAGTATAACTCACGTAAATTTGAAAAAATTTGGTTGAAAACTCTCGGAGATAAAAATTTTTAATGAAAAGGCTGAAAAAAGTAACGTTTTGCCCCATAACTCGGGTTAGGGGAGGGGTAGGGGGCCAAAATTTTTACCAGGTGGTTTTCAGACCCTAAGGACCAAATTCCGTCGGTTAGTTTCAAATTTCAGCTCGGGGGCAGATTCGCCTATCTTAACCGCCGGTACCCTTTGTTCCTGAGAACCATTCTTTAAAATTCTGGTTCTTGAATTTCGTTCTCAAGAACCGTTCTTCAAAATATTTTTTGTTCTTGGATTTGTTTATTAAGAATCATTTTTCAAAAAAATAGTTCTCAGATTTGGTTCTTAAAAACTATTCTTTAAAAAAGCGGTTACAGATTCAGTTCTCAAGAACCGTTCTCTGAAAAAAGCTACTCCCAGATTCAATTCTCAAGAAGCATTCTGTGAAAATATTGTTTTCAAATTCAGTTCTCAAGAAACGTTCTTTGATTTTGTAAAGTTCCGTTGGGTTCGGAACAAAAAAAAACAGGTTTTTAGGTTCAAAACAGTTCTTTATCCCTAAAAATAACATTGTAGGTAAAATAAATGAATATGTGAATTTTGAAAAATCGTTAATTTCATTTCAAAATAACTGAAAAATGAAATTTTTAAAATAATTTCACAAGAAGACATTTTGCCCAAATAATGTGAAATTCAGCTTTCCCAAGGTTCAGACTTACAATTATTGCCGAGCTGCACGTGGAATGGCAGGTATCGTAATAACGAAAATATTTTTCAATAAAGGCGCTAGAATTTTTTCAAAACGATACGATTTCATTCGACAAGCCACCTTAATAAAATAGGTTACAATTTTACCATTATTTGTCTGCGAAATATTTTCAAATAAAACTAGTTTTACACGCGAATAGTATCGAAGAAACTGGAGCTGTGCGACGAAGACGCGAGTACATTATTCGTATATAAAAAGAAAGGGAGGAAAACGCTATTCTGGCGGAATTGCGTGCGGCTCCATTGAAATCATACAACAAATTTAAGCATCCGAATAGGCATCCATCCGTTCACAAATATTTTTCTCTCGTTTCTCCTGCCAGTCGTCCTTGCCATCTTTTTCTATACGTGCACACACACATACGCGTACTTTTCTACCACCACATACGCCATAGAAGAAGCAAAATCATCCCTGCTCGTTTCGTCGAAGGCAAATCCCGAATTCAACAAAAGCTTCGCGAATTTCCCATCATATACGATCTCTTTATTAAGTCTGGCGCTACGTACAACGTAAAATATTCGAAAATATTTTTTCGATTCGATATAATAAAATACAAGCGAAATTTTCCATACGTAACGACACGACGCGAACGAGGGGGTGGAAATTTTCAAAAAGCGTTTTCGAATGGAAATATTATTTAATAGATTGTCGTCGTACGAGGCGACGTGTGAGTATGTGACATTGAAAGGGAACGAGGAGGGGTGAAACTCAACATTATTATAATTGATTGCGGTTAAAGAAAGAGGTTTTAGCCCTATATAAGAGTTTGTACACGTCTTGGAAAAGTTTCATGTTTACGCGAACGTTTTACATTTTATAAGGTAAAATTATCAAGGCTCAAATGGAACGCCGCTAATCTTAAACGATGCTTCAGAAATAATAATCGCTTCCACACAAACTTTCTACATTATATCCCACGACTATCATTTAAACTTACACTTTCGCCCGCCCCGATATTCTCGCAATTACAACGAATCCATTTCCATCCCATCGATATAAGTAGAAACAATATCGTTGAATTCGAGAAAAGTGGAGAGCGAAATGAAACGTGCGCTTAAAAATTCACCACCGCCATTGACGACGCTATTGACCCGGTTCTTTATTTTTGGCAATTTTAAACCGTCGCTTTCTCATCCCCTGCGGATGATGGCGTTTTACGTGTAGTTCTCATACACGCGTTATCCTGCGGTATTCCTTTGTATTAAAGTACAATGACGTATTCCAAGTTGAATCCGGAGGATTTAAGTTAATTCTTATTCGATTCGAGAATTTTGAAATGATTGAAACTTCGGGCAGAAGATACGAGTGGTGGAGTTTTGAAATTTATCGAATAAGTCAGTTTTATTGGAATGGATTCCCAGTCGAATTATATAGCAGGTGAGTAAGTTTGGGATTTTAGTATCAATTTGAATTTGGAATCGTGTTTTATGATTATTGAATGATGTAAAACTTTACGAAAATTTCAAAGTTCTTTGAAGTTCTCAGAATTAATGAAGAATTTTTCGAAAATTCAGCTATCATCATTTTTTGAATAATTTTTCATGTCAAAATGATTTTTTTTCTGGTACCATCCAAAAAAAGGAGGTTATTAAATTCTTGATTTATTTTCCGAAAAATGAACCCCCCTTTCATCTCCCCTTCAAAATGGAAACTAGTAGATCAACTATCAGATTCTAAAGGACAATTTGTTGTCAAATGAAACTTTCTTTCGATATATTTTTCAAGCTGGAAGAAAATGGAACAATTTAGAAGATAAAAACTGAAAATAAACATAATCAATTGGATAAGAAATCTGGGATGTCAAAGCAGTAAATAAAAAAATGTAATCTGAAATTCCTATCATCTTGAAATTTACCATTTCGGAGAAAATAAGAAAAGTTTGTGATGTCTTCTCTTTCATTTTTAAATCAGTGAGAATTATCGAAAATCACGGAGAAACAGTCAGAATTGCAGCACTGGAAAAAAATCGGTGAAATAATTTTCACTAAAAACCATTGACCTTGGAGATCTCCAAAGTCTATGCTAAAAACGAAGCAATGAGAAAAATCATTGAAAATCAGTGCAAATTCTCTGCAACGCAACGTCAGTAAAATTTATGAATTTTGCTGAAAAATTAGTAAAAATTTGCTGAAAATCAGTGAATTTTGCTAGTTTTTCCTGAACAGCAATTCTGACTGTTCATCAGTGACTTTTCGAGAGTATTTCTAATTAGGTAGATTTTTTGTTCTAAATATTCAAGTAATTCACCAAAATATCAAAAAACGAAATCGAAACATTCATTTACTCATTCAAATTATTCAAGTTTTTCAATTACAAATCCATTAGCTAGATAAATTTTTGCATTCATCATTTGCAAGATCGACAAAACTTATCTATATTGAGCAGTCAAAGGATACATTCATCAGGAAAAAAATGGCAATCATCCTTTCAATCTTCCATACAATATTTTATTTTTTGTTTGTTTTTTGAGTTTTTACTAAATACTGTACTCAATTTTTTTGCCAAATTCAATTATTTCAAGCTGGAAAATACTTCAAGTTGGCTTTACTGGAAGCTGGAGCAAAAAATTGAAAATTTTTGACATGAATTAAATTTTTCCCAACTTTTAAACCTTTTACTGCAAATTTTGTATCAAAAAAGATGATTAATAGAGTTCATGAATTTCATAAAATTTCCAAAATGAACCTAATTTGTTCAATTATTGGAAACGTAATTTTTTAATTTTCACGGTATTTGTTTACTGAAATGTCCCTTTTAAATTTCATGGCATTTTCCTGTTCTTTTCATGACTCTTATTTGAAAAAAAAAAATTGCAATAATGAGAATTGAAAAAGAAATGTTGGCCAAATGTTTCAAGAGAGAAACAATGAATTACTTTTTCAGTGTTCAAACAGAAAAGAAATCATTCGAAATAGAATCATTCTAGGAACTTTCCATTACCATAAATTTTTCATGAATTTCATGTTGGGTCAAAAAATTTTCAATTTTAATTTTTTCTAATTTTTACATCTCAACTTCGTACAACTAATCTTGAAAGAATATGGTTTTGAAAAATCCCAACGAGAAATGTAAAACTTTGCTGTAAAATGGTCAGAATTTCTAAAAAAAAAAAAAAAAAAAAAAAAAGTAGGTTATAAATAAATTTTGAATTTTTTCAACAGAACATTTCTTAGCTATTCCTTCCAATAGAAAACCTCTCCAAAAAAAATTCCTGCTAATTCTAACGAAGAATGATTAAAAATTGATATCGGATTCTTTCATAAATTGAGCTTTCAGAAGTTCTTGCTTATATTCCCTTGGAAGAAGTTTGAAAATTATCTGAATATTTTTTGTTAAAGGAGGCCATATTTTTCAATAATGATTCTAAAGTATTGAATTTATGACAATCCCCCCCCCCCTCACCCAATCTCTAATCTCGACAAAAGTTTCTGCAAAATCATTCCATAGAATAGACAACACATATTGATTTGAAACGTAAGAAATCATATTCTCCTTTAGAAATTCTGAAAACCAGGAATAAGTTTGGAGACCAAAAAAAAAAAACTCAATTCTCCCTCATCCTTCACTGGCAATCTGCATAAATGCAATTTGCTCACTGCATTCAATAGCTAGATCAAATTACCATTTCAAAAAGAGGCAAACGTGGATTTAAAAAGTGCCAAATTCTATTCAGCGTAAAAAGCCAAGTCTTAAGAAAACATCGAAATATAAATGATATTCCACTTGGAAATGAAGGGTAAATTTAACCAGCCAGGGGAGAGAAATGTCCCTGACCTCGAGTACAAAGCTCGCTTTGAAGTTGGTACTTGGTAGGCAACGGATTATAACTGATGAAAGAACGAATTAAGACTTAGCATACTCTGCAGTCAACGATTCGAACGCGGCATTAATACTTTGAAGTGTTTTTCAGTAATTGGAAGAGTTTTCAGTTCGTAATACGCGATAATTTACAGTTCGTAGACCGTAAAAACCTCGTTTCTATAATTTGTACACAGCAACAATTCCGAATCAGCAAATTCAAACTTTCCAGACGTTTTTCATACCGTTGCTATTGCTTACAACGGGATCTCTGTCATTTCGCGAACACGAACGTGAAAAAAAAAACCCTCGACGAAAATAATTCTTCGTCTGGTAATCTAACATTCATGAAATTTCGCTAATAATAATATCAATCTTATCTTGGAACCGACGTAAAAAAACAGCAACGATTCGAAGAAAGCCACACCGCGTTACAACGTTTTATTTCAACCATCGCCGACGAGAAAACGAATTAATGTTTAATTTAAATCTGTTCTGGGCGAATTGAAAGCTCGAGTATTGAGGAAGAAGAAAAGGTTTATTAAATTCTTTTCCTTTGGTGATTTATGCGCCGACTATAAATCAAAACAACTCGAAATAAAAATTCCCTCTTTTCAACGCTGCGCTGCTTTTCGCACAAAGGTGCAGAATAATCAGCAACTTTTCCCTACCTAGACCTACATTACATTTCCGCACGCCGTTTCTTTTTCATCGTCGTTCCAGGGTGTTGTGTATTTATATTGAAAGATGAATGAAAGCGTAATGCACATCTACGCGTTCTGTGGCAACTTTTTAATCATTAATTTTATTTCGGTCGAGTACGTTCTCTACGAACGAGACACCCTGCCCTTCGACACTTGCACTATCCCGGTGTACAGGGTGTTTCGTAGATGACGAAGCTCTTTCCAACCAGTGTAGGCAATCCATCCTGAGTAAAGTTTTCAAGTAGCATTTTTTCGGAAAATTTCATGATGGCATCCTCTCATTTCATTTCTTCTGATAAAAGAAGATTCCCATGAAAATTTTACCCCCAAAAAACATGGTAGTTCAAAAAGTGAACATATAAAACACCAAAGCCACAAATGAAGAACACAGAACTAAAAAAAAAATTAAAGAGCAAGAACGCAAATGCTCAGAAAACAATGAGAGCGATCAGAAAAGAAGAAAACAAATGAGAACAATAAGTATGCTTTTTTTTCATTCTTTTACAAATTTCCATTATGTTTTGATTCTCTAAACTGAAATGAATCGTCTGTGACGGTGACTCTACCAGTGAAAAATAAAAATCGATGATCGTGAGTATACCATATTAAATTTCTTTCACAAAAAATGATCGAAGCAGGGCTGCGAGAAGCGAGAATGAACGAAGATCGAGAGTAAAGAATGCAAAAGAATGCTATTTTTCCAAAGAATGAGAACAAACAAAGAACGAGAACGTAAAAAATTAAATTTTAAAGAACGAGAATGTAAAAAGTAAAGAGTGGAGCGAAGAAAGAGAAAGAGTTGAAAATTCCAATATAGAAATGTAGACCAATTTTACAAAATGTCTAATGAAATTTTTTGAGAAAAAAGCTTAATTTGACTTGACCTTTTCAAATGACCTTTTTTGACAACCAATCTCAAATTTTTTGACCCCCTGCATGTATTAATTTAAAAAAAAAAAAAGCATTTCTTGTCCCTCCCTTGAAAATAATTTTATTTTTCATAAGAAATTCTTAATATTTATCAATGGTAAATGGAATTTTCATGAATTTTGAAATTTTTGAAAAAAGGCTTGACTTTTTAACCATTAAAAAAGTTTGACTTTTCAAGACCAGCTTGACCGCAAGGCAGACAACTTGACCTGTTAGACACCCTGCTTTACATTTTGCACCATTTTTTTTCAACACTAATGACTGAAAAATGCAGTTTGACATGTCTGAAATTCCTGAAAACGGCGTAAAAAAGAACAAAAAAATGAACATTCTGAACTGGAGGATTAGCGTTCAGCATGAGAATGGAAAGTTCTGAGAACGAGGATCAGAAATTGAATGAAATGAACGAACAAGTGATGGAAAACAAACTGAATGTGACAGTAAATTTTGTTCTTTAGTTTTCGTTTCTGTTCTGTTTTTCCAATTTAAAGTTCTTGATTTTGGTTCTGTTTCAGTTCTCGAGTTTTTGTTTTTGATTACATTACGGAACCATTTTTTCCCATTCTTTTAGGTTTTTGTATTTATGAAGGTGTTTTTCTCGTTTGTCTTTATTAGATAAATTTCATTAAATTGAAGATCAAAATCAAATCTCCATTTTAACGAAATCAAGAGCAGAAAACGGAATTTTTTGTTTTTTATTACGGATCTTAAAAGATGAAAAAATGTTTTGTTCCTATACTTATGTTTCGGTTCTTTTGAATTAGCAAACATTGAACAGCTGAAAAGAAAAACAGAACATGAACAAAACAAACAATTTTTTTGAAAACAAACTGAATGTGAATGGTTATAAAATCAAGTATGAACAAACTGAATTAGCCCCATTCATTTTTTTTTTTTTTATGCAGATGCTAAACACATTTATTTGATGTGATATTTCAAGCCTAAAATGAACATGAGATAAAGTTTCATTTCAGTATTCATCTCAAGTTTTTTTTTCTCGAATTTTTGAGCCTGAGACGAACTTTGGATGAATATTCATCCCAAAAATTATTTCTTACTTTTTACCCAGGAACGAACTTTGAATGAAATTTTAACCCAGTATTCATCCCAAAATTTTTTTCGAATTTTTGAGCCTGGGAAGAACTTGGAATGACTTTTTATTCTAACATTCATTTCAAGTTTTTCTCAAATTTTTGAGTCTGGGATAAACAAGGGATACAGTTTTATCCCAATATTCATCCCAAGCTGATTTTTCATGATGAGAATAATTGATTATTTTTTGGGCCATATTCGCAGAAATTATGTTCTCATTGTACCTGCTGCTTGGTTAAGCAAAAGCAATGAAATTGTAATGAAAACTTTTTAAAAATAGGAAACAAAATTACTCATATCTTTCATTGAATCAAATCATAATTTTTATTTTAAAAAACAAACATATTTTGATGTAAAAGGTCTGGCCGGGTAAGGGGTGAATTTAGCTCCAGTCCCGATTTTTGATCTAATACCCATAGACGATGTCCCATGAAGTGAAAAAATTCTGGGGAAAATTCCTCCCTCACCCTCACTCTCTCTCTCTTTCGGAACTATGGCCATTTTATTTGGTGATTTTCAAGAATTTTTAATTCCAATTCTTTGGCACAAATTTTACATCTCGTAGAGGGGTATTTAAAATAATTTTTTCAAAAATTTTGGTGCACTCCTTCATGAAGTTTTGGCCATTTGAAATTGTCAATTGTAAAAGAGAACATTCAATAAAGAGCGACTATTTTTTTTTTAAATATCCCCAAAACGAGTTTTTTAACGTAGATTTAAGTCCCGTATTTAGTTTTAGCGATTCGGTGACCCAAGGGCCGAAAATCGTAAAAAAAAAAAAAAAAAAAACAGAAAATTGTTATTTTAGCAGATTTTTAAAATTTTGACAGTTCTACACCGAAAGGAATTACCAACAAAATTTTCCCCAGAATATTTTTACATCATGGAACACAATTTAAGAGGAGCGGATCAAAAATCGGGGCTGGGACCAAATTCGCCTCTTACCCGGCCAGACCCTTTTGGAAAATGATCTTTTTGTTGGAAAAAATTCGATTAATCGGTCGATCATTTCAAATAATATAGGTAAATTAATATTTTTCCGATTAATTGCCTTTTTCAATTAATCCATTATTAATCGTCCAAAACTGCTGATTTTTGAATTTTCAAGATTGAGGATGAACTTGACATGGATCCCAATAATCATCCAAAGAATTTTTTCGAATTTTCGAGTTAGGGATGAACTTGGGATGGTACTTTTACTCCGGATGGATTGCCTTCGTTTTGTATAAACGGAACACCGTCATCTATTACAAAACACCCTATACCGAATACGCGATAATCTTTATGTATAGAAAGGTTTCCCTTCAGACTCGTTCTTTTCTTCGGTGCGATTAAACGTCAACGTAAAAAACTTTTCTCATCGTAAAAGTCGTAAGTTGATTACGTATAAAAAAAAAAGAACGAAGAAAGAAATTCTACTTACCGATGAAATTATCCAATTGGAAAACAACATTTGACCTTTTTTTCTTTCTTACTCGGTATACATCTCCGGCAGCATCGCAATTCCCTAGAAAAAACAAAGCTCATTATGGTACTTTTTCAAACATACGTATCTGGCGAACAAGAACAAGAGACCGAAAGATGGAGAGGAAAAAAAATGGCAAAAACTTAAACATACTATGTAAGCATTTTAATACAGCCAAACTCCACTACCCTTCTGCATCTCTTGCACTGTATGTTTAAAAGAGCGCTCTCAACACCATTGCGAAAAAATAGAAGAAGGTTTTGTTATGCAAATAAATGCTTGACGTGGCGGAACTGAGTTCGTTTCTTTCATTTTTCAATTTAAAACGCTAGCATGGCTGCTTTTGAGAGAGTAAGCATTGCTGCGAAGAAGGATTTTTCGATATTCGCATATTTTTACATATTTACGGCGCGTGTGATGTTTGTATGTAGTTTACGAAGAGAGAAACGCTTTTTCGCCCGAGAAATGTAAACACGAAAATTTATATTTGAAACATGAATATGAAAGAAAAAAAACGTCTGGGGAAGGCGAACGGAAAGGGGTGGAAAAGAAAAGAAAAACTCGCACGTAGAAAATATATAAGATAGTTACTTCATATAGTAATATTTAACCGGGGGATAAGTGACGCTTGAAAAATTAGTACGTAACAGATGCAACCATTCACCGACGAAGAATTTTTCTTTAATATTAACGGCTTCCGAAGGTATTGTCGGGCGACGCGACGTACGTATACAGAATGCAATGAAATCCACCTCGACTAGCGGCGGAAAATTTAATACTTTTTTTATAACTCGAACTACTCAATCAAACCAGCTCTCGGTAGCGATAAGTTAATATGAAAACCGTTCTATCCTTGGGCATTGGGCCAAAATCAGAGCGAAAAAAAAATGGTAACAAGATATGAATCTTTTTAAATGGAAAACTTTTCACATAGCAACATTTAAATTCTTTTATTTTACACTCGATATTTTTTTTCTGACTCTCGTCGTCTCCTTCTGGGCGCGTATGAAACACGTCGTATGAGTAATGATACGCCACATGTCAAACGATTTCAAGCGACAGCCCTACATTATCCGCCTTCCTGTCCCTTTCGTCATTAAAAACTCTATGCTAATAATAATGAAGGTCGACTCGATGTTTTTCCCTACGTACGAACAGGTGACGTGGTGCTTTTCTCTTTTTTCGACGCCGCCTATCAAGCTGGATGCGTGGATGGTATTCGCAGACCGGAGGTGTTTTTCACTCCTTGATCGATGTACCGGTAACTGACGCGCGTGTGGGACGAATACGACATAATTTAAGAAACGGTGAAGAAAAAAATTGGCCAAAGGGAGTCGGGTAACAAAAAATAACCAACGGGAGACGAAATCGACTTTGTAGTTTGACCATAGTCCTGCAGGTTTTTATTAAGGGTTTATTCGAGCGAACGAAGCGAAAAAAAGAATGGAGGTGGAAATGGCATTTCGTTTTACGAATTTTTTCTAAAAATACATGACCAAGAAATAAATAATATTGTTTTTTATACCCGTCGTATTTGGTAAGTTGTGAAAAGAAACACAATGGAATTCGGACTGTAAAACATCCCACTGTTATAATAAATTCAAAAGATTTTATTTCATTTTTAACGCTTTTTATTTTATCCTTTGACCCTTTTTACCCCGGATTGCCATGTGCCTGATAAGTCTTCGATTTATGACCTTGAGTCGGCCGCCCAAAATACGGGCACGTGTTTGAAAACTCATTGAAGATTGTCGCCAGAGGGAACTGTAATGCGTCTAGCGGATGAATTCATTTTGGCGGGAAAATTTCGTTTTAATGAATGAGTTTTTGCGAATTGTTGAAAATTATATTAGTTTTTGAATCGTAATTAATGTCCAGGCTATATTAAAACACCTACGTGGAGTTACAAATGAATTGAAAGTGAAATTATTATTGTTCACGTGCTGACCTTTTTAATATGAGAAAACCTTTTTTTTTCGAATTAATTTTGGGAAAATCGTAATTTTTCATTACATTTAAATGGGAATGATTTAAAAAAAAAATGAGAAACTTGAGTAAAAATTATTTATTGAGTTTTTAGAAGACTGTCATTTTCATATAATAGGTCTCGATTCTACTAAAATGTTCAAGGCACTCACAATAAAAAAAAATCTACCCTGCTTTTAATATTTTTTCATTCAAAATCAAAAAGTAATCTCATTCATCAAGTCTACGATTCGTTTCTGGTCTAATTTAAATCAAGCACCCATTATTTACATGGGCTCATAGATCAAAAAGTCTGTCTCTCCAAAAAAAAAAAAAAAAAAAAAAAAGGTTAAAACTATAAGAATAATTTTCAAAATAAATATTTTTAAATTTTTTGGAAATGTATGGTAAAATGAAATATTGAAAAATTGTGTCAAAATTTACAAAAAAAAAATGAAATTTGTAAAAAAAATTAAGATATTTGTTTCTCATTCATGAATCAATGAAAATCATCAAAAATCATAGGAAAACAGTCGAAATTCCAGCACAGTAATAAATCATCGAATTAAAATTTCACTGAAAACAAACAGTAGAAGAAATTTCTGAAACCCCACTGAAAATTCACCGAAAAGTCAATGGAATTATTTGAAAAATCTGCGAAAATCGGCTGTAAATCAAAGAATTTTTTGAGCTTTTACTACGCTGAAATTCTGATTTTTTCCGTGACTTTTCACTAATTCAAAATGAAAAACTATGTACACTTACCCATGTATTTCAATATCTGAAACAGAAAAAATTATTTTGAATTGTCAAAAACTTGACCTGGTTAATTGTTTGCTTACACTTCAAATAATTTTCACAAAATTTAAGACAATTCTTTTCTGAATTTTATCAGATTATTTTTGTTATTAAAACAAGTAAGAGAAAACACATTCTCTTTCTCCAATTAACAAAATTTAAATATCGTCTTCATTATCCAATTTTACATTGCATCAACTTGAAAAAAAAAATTATTATGAAATTTGAAGAAAAATCTACATTTTTTCTCCCATAAGATATCTCGTTCGAAAATTTTTGGTCAAATTTTACTTGAAGTTGAAGCTTATCTGGAGAAGGGAAGGAGAGGGAAGGTACTGAATACAATTTTTGAATCAAAATGCAGAATTCTTGTAATGTAGGGATTTTTCAAAAAAATTTGAAAAGGGTACCGGCGGTTAAGATAGGTGAATCTGCCCCCGAGCTGAAATTTGAAACTAACCGACGGAATTTGGTCCTTAGGGTCTGAAAACCACCTGGTAAAAATTTTGGCCCCCTACCCCTCCCCTAACCCGAGTTATGGGGCAAAACGTTACTTTTTTCAGCCTTTTCATTAAAAATTTTTATCTCCGAGAGTTTTCAACCAAATTTTTTCAAATTTACGCGAGTTATACTCCATACTGAGGGGTATTAGTGGGTGGTTTGAAAAAAAATTTTTGATGATTTTTTCTAGCCAAAAATCGCATTTTAAAACTTGAAATCGAGTTTTCTACATGACGTTGCAGAGGTGCAAAAATGAAAAAAATATATATCATGTATCTAGTCCCTATCTACAACGTAATATTTTTTTCAGAATTTTTTAGGTGGGTGGAAGACCTTCAAAAACGCAAAAAACCGCATTTTTATCACGTTTTTCGCTCAAAAAATGGTCATTTTTGGCCGAAAAAATTTTTCCGGTAATAATATTCCAAAATACGTATTTTTACGCCACTTGCCCGATTTTCACTTCATTTCATTCTTTTTTGAATGATTTTTGCAATTTCAAGTAACCTAAAGCGCAAGACTTAAAATTGTACATATAAGTATATGTAACTTTCCTTATACCTGTATAAAATTATCATACGGAAAACACTGAAAGAAAATTTGTGTTCAGTAGCTCGAACTACCTTCGAAAAATTCATTTGCATGAGCAGAGCACTCAAATTTCGAAAATTCACTTTGTAGTCAACAAATTTTTTTTCAACAATACTTACGTTGCTACCAATATCATTATCAACAAGAGGTATGGTGAATCTGCCCTTGAAACCAGTTTTGACCGCTCCTACCCCCAAAAGGTCAACCACGATGAGAAAACATTCCAGAAAAAATTTCAGACCCCTAGCGCAAGTGTTTTCGGAGATAGGGGCCAAAATGTGTTTTTTCAATGGATTTTTTCGTATTTTTGTGGTTCTTTGCTAAATGTAGATAAAAGTTTTGAGTTTTTTTTAGATGAATTTTAGGGAGTTGGAGGAACCCTAAAAAATTTTTTCAAAATTTTTGGTTCATTTTTTGCCGAGTTATGGCATTTTAAAAGTTTTGAGCGGCTAATTTGTCTTGAAAGGACAAAGGTACAATAGAACTTTTTCCCCCAAAAGATGAGCCATTCATTTTTATAAATATACCACAAAAATTTCAAAAAAATCAAAGTGGTAGAGCATTGTCAAAAAAAATAAAAACTAACCACCCCTCGCATGTAGCGCGTACAGTAGGGTGTGTCAAGTTTCTTTTTTTTTGAAATTTGACGGTGCCACCTCTTAATTCTGTTCCTTTTGATGAGAAAAGAAGACCCCCATAAAAATTTTAGCCCGAAAAAATTATGCCAAGTGGTGGCGCAATGAAGGTGAAAATTTGCCATAAAGGATAATGTAAAAAATGGTCTAAAGTTCAATATTTCATCCAGTGTGTCAATTTTTCACATTTAAATTGAAAGTAATGCGAAAATCTGGTCAAAAACAAATCACATGGAATATGTTTTCAAAAGAACGAAGAAAAATTATTTTTATATCATTTAAAAAAAACTACCAAACATTGCGCGAGTGATCGCCTACTTGCCACGGTTTGGCGCGGCAATTCATGCAAACACCGGGCAAATCATATTCGTAACTTTACCTTTCTTGCGCCACCACTTAATATCATTTTTGGGACTAATTTTTTGTATTTCCTATTTTCTAGGTCCAATGAAAATTTTAGGGGGGTGGCACTTCAAAAATATTGAAAAAAATTTTTTACCATATAAACATGATACACCTTAGCGTACAGTAACGTTGTATGTATTTCCCACATCCCACGGCACTTTCGTGGGAAGTACAATGTTCACGGGGTCAAAACATGTCAATGAAGAAATTGAAAAATAGCCTACTTATTTTTGGTCTGAACTTCGAGAACATTGAGTGAAATCTGAGGTTTCAAGGGCAGATTCACAATACCTCTTGTTGATAATGATATTGGTAGCAACGTAAGTATTGTTGAAAAAAAATTTGTTGACTACAAAGTGAATTTTCGAAATTTGAGTGCTCTGCTCATGCAAATGAATTTTTCGAAGGTAGTTCGAGCTACTGAACACAAATTTTCTTTCAGTGTTTTCCGTATGATAATTTTATACAGGTATAAGGAAAGTTACATATACTTATATGTACAATTTTAAGTCTTGCGCTTTAGGTTACTTGAAATTGCAAAAATCATTCAAAAAAGAATGAAATGAAGTGAAAATCGGGCAAGTGGCGTAAAAATACGTATTTTGGAATATTATTACCGGAAAAATTTTTTCGGCCAAAAATAACCATTTTTTGAGCGAAAAACGTGATAAAAATGCGGTTTTTTGCGTTTTTGAAGGTCTTCCACCCACCTAAAAAATTCTGAAAAAAATATTACGTTGTAGATAGGGACTAGATACATGATATATATTTTTTTCATTTTTGCACCTCTGCAACATCATGTAGAAAACTCGATTTCAAGTTTTAAAATGCGATTTTTGGCTAGAAAAAATCATCAAAAAATTTTTTTCAAACCACCCACTAATACCCCTCAGTATGGAGTATAACTCGCGTAAATTTGAAAAAATTTGGTTGAAAACTCTCGGAGATAAAAATTTTTAATGAAAAGGCTGAAAAAAGTAACGTTTTGCCCCATAACTCGGGTTAGGGGAGGGGTAGGGGGCCAAAATTTTTACCAGGTGGTTTTCAGACCCTAAGGACCAAATTCCGTCGGTTAGTTTCAAATTTCAGCTCGGGGGCAGATTCGCCTATCTTAACCGCCGGTACCCTTTCAGCAAAAGATTCTCACTCTCTTATTTCTCTCTCTATCACTTTTGTAAGAAATGTTAAAAACTTACTTTTTGTTTTTGTAACTGATTTTCACTGATTTTTTTTGGTTTTTAAAACTTTTTTTTCACATGTTCCCGTTTTTACATTTCTCAACTCAACAGTCAACACTGAGCCAAAGCACGACAATGACGAAAATTTTTAAACCGAAAATAATTCATTTTTCAAGTTTGTAATTTTCAACGATAAAATAGGTACCTAGTACCTACCTATACCTACCTACTTGACCCATTATTTAACATTTTTTTAGTTTTTTATTTTTTTTAATGCATTCGTTCGAAATAAAAATTTCAAAATCCTAGATGACCATTGGAAAAAAAATTACTTTAAAAAAATCCAAGTCTTTTGAGCCAATATAGGAACGGAATATGATCAGCACTTTATTCATTTTCAGCTCCATTTCCTTAAATTCAGGACCTTTTCACCACTTCCACTTCTTACTGAATCACTTGAACATCGAGAGAACACTTGCTCTCTTTTTAATGACAATATTGAAACATTTTGCAAACTCAGTCGTAAAAATTGAAGACTTTCTCATCACTGAATTAGAAAAATAGTACAAAATTTACCTGAATTAGGAAACTTTATTTATTTTTGAATTCTTAAAAATACAATTTTGGGTTCTTTTTCGATTCTGGAGTTTTTTTAAAACAAATTTTTCAAAAAATTCGTCATTTTATAAAATACGAGTAATTACCTACGACTTTTTTTTCTCGAAATAAGAACTTATTTTCAATATTTTACGCATCTCCAAATATATTTCAAACAAGTTTATTGATGTTTTTATACATTTTTATAGTTTTTACAATAAAATTCTAAAATATCGAATAAGTTTTATTTGTAATTTGTTTTCATCTATTTTAATCAATTGAATTTTTTTCCACTTTCTCCTCCCTTAATTATGAAAAAAGGAGTAAATCGTTTTTAATGGATTTGCCTAATGACGATCCAAAATTCAAAATTGTTTGGAGACTAGGATTAGAAATCCACTATCCAAAATCCTTTCAGAAAGCAGATTTAAATGTCCGTAGAACGGGTTATAAGTCTAGTTCAAAACTAAAATTCAGGCTATTAAAACATTAAAAAATTTAACTAAATTACAAAACTGACAATTTCTAAAAAAAATCATCATAAAATACCAAATATTCTGCTCCTCAAAAACCTTCCACACTCGCCACATCCTCTCAGCACAATTCATCACCCATGGTAAAATAAATCCACCCAAACAATAGTTAATCCTACATGAACCCCAACACCCCTCCAGTAATTACATTTCCTCGCTTCGACTACCTCTTCGTATTATTTCCCATCATACGCCGCCATTCGTCAAAGAAATCCAAAAACGAGAGAAAAAAATCCGTATTAAAAAAATTACACCGGGTCACCCAGCCCGAGTTTCCAATCCACTCGCAATATTTTCGCTAGAAATGGAAACCTCGTCGGGAAAAAAAATCAGTCTAAAGCGTACTTGTATATCCGATGATATCAGATAACAAAGCAACATTATAATGGAATTTTTTCATTATTTCCAAGCTGGCCGGAAGGAATAAAGGATGTCTAGAATGCGACGGCGCACGACTCTCTGCTCGGCACACAAAATATAATGAATTATACAAAAACTAATTTCCACTTCTGAGCAGTCCATTTTTAACCCCCTTTCATCGCGCCAAAAAATTAAATTTTAATTCCAATTTATATTATACGTTTTCAAAAAAAAAAACTACCTACGCAGGTATTTTCTGTTCCCATTTTTTTTTTTACTCTTTTGTACGATATTTTTCACGGTAATTGAAATTCAATTTAATTAAGTACCTACGCGAATTTCTTTTGCAGATAGACAGACGTATATATTATACCTACGTAGCATTTGTATTACGTTTCAAGGTACGTACCCTTCTCGGTCGGGTATTTATTTTTCTTAATTTTGGCACGGCTACGAAAAAGTGTGGGGCTAATTAGAGTATAAATTCTAATTTACTTACAAAATGAGCACAATGGCGACGAAGTAAGGGTTTTGATAATTTTAAAATTTAAATGTTTCGAGACTATAATTCATCCTCTCGTATATATCTGTATGGTAAATCGTTGTTTAATTAGAGATTTATTAATAATATTTGTTAATTGGCTAAAAACGTGTACACGTTAACGAACTGCCATATACCAAGCCATGGCATACCATTACCGCAGCGATACCGTTACGAATTTTATAGACGCAAGGACAGATTAGTTTATAATTTATATGATTTTTACGTCTATGACGACTGTCAGTGTTGATATCATTTCCGAGCGAATTTTTTCTCTCTTTTTTCATCTTGCTCGGCGTGATTTATGTCTAGTTGACATTTTTTTACTCTTTTTTTCGCTACTTCCAAATTATACCGGTTGGTAAAATTGCTGAAGCATCGATAACTGCCAATTTTTTCCCCTTTGAAAATTACTCGTGTAGGATAATTCGAAGCCACGTAAAGCTCTCTCTGCGAGCGTATACCCATTAAAATGTATTTTTTTCGTTCCCTTCGAGCGTGCATGGTGAAAAAAATCAAACGGGTACACACGTTAGTACACCTTTTATGGCCAATTAAAAAGGAAAAATTAATCATAGCGTTAAATAAGGGGAGGCTAAATGTTGACTGAGGCGAGAAAAACTCGGTTAAGCGATCGCATCAATCGTGCAATGCCAAAAGGAAACATATTCCTTCTCCAGTCTGCACGTGAAACTGTTGAGATTTTGTTGAATTACGGCAATCTCTGTTTTAGCCCGGATTACCAGAGTATTCATTGTAAAAAATTCCACCAGTGGGTTCCAAAACGAGCCAGGGCTCGGTCGAAGTGCTGCCAAGGAAAAGGCGGTACGATCTTCGTTAAAAATGCATTCTTCCTTTTCATTACACGTCACTGGAAAAAGGCGGAATAGTGAATAGTTAATTTCGAACGGACATTTTAATTACGTTTAATTACCAAAAAGTAAAAAAATTTCATTTTAGAATCCCTTTAATGAATATTCATGATTTTTGTAATCGTTATACGAGATGTAGCGGTGAGTCGGCAGAGTTTACCTAATTATCGCCAGCTTTTCCAAATACGTTTTTTTTTGAGAGAAAAAAAATCCGGCGTAGTAATTTTCTTAACCTCGAGTAAATGATTTTAATTTTCTTTCGAAATTATAACGAAAAATTTTGTAATTTTGAGTAAAAAAAAAAGGAAGTGAAAAAAAAGGCTACGAGAAAGAAATCTTTTTTCGATAGGTACTTTTGAAATTACACGAAAATTTTCTCATACTTTGAAAACCATTGAATGTTAAAGTTTTATCAGCGATATAAAGGCTTTCCGTAAATAAGACGTTTTTTCCATGGCTATCCTAATGACTACATCAATTTTCCTTTACGAAAGAGCAATTTCTAAAAGAAAGGACCGCACAAAAGACTAAAAAGTCTTTTGTCGGTAATGAGCTTTTATCCCATCGCAACGATGACATCCGCAATCGGGAATCGACGGAAAAATTTCTTCTTTTTGTTTTTTTTACGCTTCTTTTCGCTTTCGACGTTTTTTTTAGGATTTTTTTTTCTGTATACAACGAGATTTTAATAAAACGTTGGATTTTTCGATGTTGACCGGCTTTTAACGCGCCGTTTAGGCAATTTTTCTAATTAATTATCGAATTCGATTGATAATCGATTATAAGCTATACAAAGCGAAACGTTGCATATTAATTGCATAATTTACTGGAAGAGAAATTCGGTCGATTATTAATTAGGGCCTATTTTTGGTTGGAAATTGGGAGGGAAAAAATGATGACAGAAGTTCGCTTCGGTGTTTCTTTGAACGTAGGGATGATTTTAGTTTTGTGGAATTGAAAGGAAGTGAAATGCGGCGAGAATTTTATACTTTGAACGGATTTAAATGTTTTTTAAAATTAATTATGCTTATTATCGATTCTTTTCAATAAGATTTTCAACTAACTGTGTTGAAAATATTTTTTCAAAAGAATTAAATTCTCGAGAATTAAAAAAAAAAACTCTAAAAATGCACAAAAAATTCATCAAGTAGATAATTACTCATAAAATATTCTCGAAAATGATTTCCAATTAATTTTTTCATAAAATTTGAAAGAGAAGTTTACCGCTTCTCCCAAGCTCTGCCAATAATCAATTTCGGAAATTGAAAATTCGACATTGCCAAGTAAAACTGACCAGTAGAATCGAAGAAAAACCAAAATTAATGAATGAATAATGTTGCGATTTTTCTCCAGTTCTAGTGATCACTTCTGAACCGAAATATAGAAAGACTTCAACAAGAAAAAAGAAAAATACATCAAAGAAATTTGTGAACTGTATAAGTGGTCAATTTTTTTTTAAATTGTAGTTCGCTGAAAAAACTGTTAATCCAAAATTTTGCAAGAAAAAATCCAAAGTTATTTGAATCAGGTGCCATAAAAATTGAAACAAAAAATGAATGAAAATACTACTGAAGTCTCTGAAATGGTATTGAAAATGGTACGAGTTGAAGCCCAATTGAACAGAGAGAGGAGTTGAAACAAAAAGCTTCCTCTCCTGTGATCACAAAGTTCCATTTTCGGGTGGAAAAATTACCTTCAAAGCAGATCAAGAGAAGCGATGGCTTGGGGAAAAAATTCGGCCTGTATTGGAAACGATTCGAAAAAATCCCATTTTTATTTGAAAAATCCATTTGAAAATTTCACGGGAGAAAGAGAAAGACATTTCCAAACATTTTTTCTTCCCTAATAATACCAACTTTAACTTAGTATAGTCTTTTGCGACAGATCTCAAATATTTTGAAAAAAATTGGGGAAAACGTCACGATTATGAATGAAATTTACCAAACTTGAAGAATTTGTTACTTTCGCAACATAAATGGAACATCTTTATGTATGACTTTTCATAAAAAATTAAACATTTTTGATATTTTTCAATGGATCTGGTATTTTTAATAATTTTTTTGTTGTTTTTTTAAACAGATTCTACAACATTTTAGGCAATTTTAATGAAATGAAAATAGAGTTTTATGACAATTTTAATGGTATTCAAGATATTTCAAGCATCATCTGAAATAGTTTTCATACATTTTTTTAAATGCTCACTTGAACGATTTTTTAAACAATTTTAGATGTTCGGTTATCAACCGGTTTGTGATCAGACGTGTGTTCCTACGTTCGTTAGGCTTGCTTTCTCGGTTGTGGTGTTATCGCTTATCGTATAAGAATTGACATAACACGTAGCTGTATAAATCTCGCTGCTTCAAGCTCAAAATGACCAACAAAGATAAAGATGGAAAAGAAGACAGAGGCAAAGATGAAAATATTCTTCATACCATAGCAAAGGACCTAAAGGAGGTAAAAAGTACGGTTACCCAAAGTAATAAAACTCTAAACGAATTAACCACAAGAATTAAAAACGTGGAAGATCAACAAGAAGAGATAAAAGAAGATATTGATTTTCTGTACGGCAAGAACTTTGCTTTGTATAATCAGTTAAATGAGCTAGAACAATATCAAAAGAAATCTAACATAATTATTAGCGGAATACCTGAAAAGGAAAATGAAAATTTATTAGATATTTTTATAAACCTAGCAAAGAAGCTCGATGTAACCATCAAAGATTTCGACGTTATCGCTATCCATCGTTTATCACCTCGTACAGAAAAAGAACCTCCACCTATTATCGTTCGTTTACACATCTATGATAAGAAAGCTAAATTAATCGATAGAGCTAAAACGGTGAAACCTACCTCAGAACTATTCACGGAAGGCGAAGCTCATCCAATTTTTATCAGTGACCACTTATCAAAGGCAAATGGATTTCTCCTAAAAAGGGCTAAAGAATTTAAAAAGTCAGGTATAGCGAAATACGTATGGACCAAAGAATGCAAAATTTTCATCCGAGAGCACGACACCTCCAAAATATACCATGTTACGAGTACAGAGGATTTAGATCGTTTCAAAGCTTCGATTAAGAAAGATACACCTTCAACTGCAACAGAAGTCGACGCTACTTCTTCATCCAGCAAGACTGATAAACCACATCAATCATCATCATCCAGCAGACCAAAAAGGAAAACAACACAGTCAACCCTGAATAATTTTCGATATGGAAAGTAGCCGAACTCAGCCTCAGACCCAGTCACGCCTTGTCAGCGAGGGTCTTCAAGACTAAACCCCTCTAAACATCCGCCTCCACCCTCATTTACACGCAAATCTAATGTGCTAAAATCAAAAAATACTAACAAAAAGAATAATTTATATGTAGGTAGTCTAAATGTAAGATCGTTAAAAAATCTAGAAAATCAAGCAGAACTCGAATATGCTTTCTCAAATAACCCAAACTTAGATATCCTTGGTTTATCAGAGATAAGAAGAAACGGTGAATACATTTTAAAAACTAAAGAAGGTAACTTATTGTGCTATTGTGGTAACAACCTGGGACAAAGGGGAGTAGGATTCTTGATAAAACCAGCTTGGAAAAGCAAGCTTGTTGAATTTAAAGGGATTAATGATAGAATAGCAGTTGCTGAATTCAGCATAGGCGAATACAAAAATTTGGTTTTAATTCAGGTGTATGCTCCTACCGCCCAATCGGATTTTGTAGAATGTGAAAACTTTTATGAAAATTTATCAAGTACTCTAAATGTTTATCACGGGCACAAATATAAAGTTTTGATTTTAGGCGACTTTAACAGTCAGATAGGCTCAAGGTCACAAGAGGAAACCGAAATTATGGGTCCCTACAATTATGGAACGAGAAATGAGAGGGGAGATCGCCTCATTAGCTTCTGCATGGAAAACAGTTTGAAAATTGTAAATACTCTCTTCAAAAAACGTAAAGGCAATATGTGGACATGGATCTCTCCTAATATGATACACAAAAATCAAATTGATTACATCCTTGTACCACAAGTTGCATCAAACATTTTAAATTTTGATGTTCTAAATTTCAACTATGGTTCAGACCATAGACTAATAAGATGTACAATAAACATAAAACGATCGCGTCCCACTCATAATTTCAAGGCAAACAAATTATCTACAAACTCCTGGCTCGATTCTTATGTGTACAATCTTAATAAAATTCTCGCAGAACCTACTGATAAGACCTCAAACATAGAAGACCTTACATTTTATATCGAAAACTCAATCAAAACAGCTTTCCAGCTATCTGAACAAAAACAAGAAATAGATTCAGACTCCGACACTCCCTCCCCCGAAATTTTGCTTCTAATAAAAACTAGGGAAAACTTGAGAAAAATCAAAAATAAAACCAAAAAAAATAAAATAGAATTAAATTTAATCTCAAAAACAATCAGAGCCAAATTTCGTCAAAACCAATGGAACAAAAACAACAAAATTATTCAAGAGTTACTTGACTCCTCAAAAAGCACAAAACAAATGAAGAATAAACTCTGCCAAAGTAGATCATGGACCACTCATCTCATGGATGAGAAAAATAAAAAAATTACATCCAGACTCGGAATTAACGAACTTGCAACCAGGTTTTATTCAAATTTATATGACGATCCAGACTCCCTCCAGGTCAATAAAGCGGCTACTGCATCAAATTTACTAGAAGAGGATATCCCAATAATAAGTATTTCTGAACTAGAACATGTGGTCAAACACCTGAAATCCAAAAAATCTCCAGGCTCTGATGGTATTCTCTACGAACACTTGAAATTTGGCACAAGAAATCTGCTAGAATTAGTCTGCTCTCTCTTTAATAAAATTTTAAACGAAGGGAAAATTCCCACTTCATGGAAAAAGAGCGACATCATCCTTATTTTCAAAAAAGGGGACAAACAAAAAATTGAAAACTACCGTCCGATAAGCCTAAGCCCAACTCTGGCAAAAATCTTTTCAAAAATTTTGACTAATAGAATAACAGCATTACTTCAGCATCAGCAACCGAGGGAACAAGCAGGCTTTAGGAAAAATTGGTCTACCACCGATCATCTATTTGTAATTAACCAACTGTTGGAAAAAAGTGACGAATATAATATCGATGTCTACATGGCCTTTATAGATTTTACAAAAGCTTTTGATTCGATAAACCATAATTTTCTGATAGAAGCACTAATAAATCAGGGTACACCACAGATTTATATCAACCTGATAATTAACCTTTACTCTGACCTAGAAGCTAGAATAATAACGGACATCAAAGGGCAATATTTTAAAATCAAAAAAGGAGTCAAGCAAGGTGACCCTCTTTCCCCTTTATTGTTTAGTGTCGCTCTGGAAGAGATATTCAAAAAGATCAATTTTGATAATAAAGGGATAAAAATCAACGGCGAATTTCTTAGCAACTTGAGATTTGCTGACGATGTAGTTTTGTTAGCACAAAATCTTCAGCAGTTGAAAGAACTATTTCTAGATCTTTATTACAAGGCCAAAAATGCGGGACTAATTATAAATATAAGTAAAACAAAAATCCTTTCCAAAATGGAAGATCAAGAACCATTCACAATTGATAGCATACAGATAGAAACAATAGAGGAGTTTATCTATCTAGGCCAACTTATCACCTGGAAAAATCGTTCAGAAAAAGAAGTAGATAGACGAATTGCCTTAGCGTGGAAAAAATATTGGTCCTTAAAATCCATATTTAAAGGCTCTTTTAACAATAATCACAAAAGTGATATTTTTAACTCTTCCATCGTCCCTGCTTTAATATATGGCTCTCAGACATGGACACTAACAAAAAAACTTATGAACAAAATTCAATATACTCAAAACGCTATGGAAAGGTCGATGTTGAAAATCAGGAAAATAGACAGAATACCCACATATAAAATTAAAAAACAATTCAAAAATAATATAAATATAGTTCATGCAATAAGACGCCAAAAATGGGACTGGGCGGGTCATGTGGCTAGAATTAGGGATGACCGCTGGACTGGATTAATTCCGAACTGGTTCCTAAAATCAGGCAGAAAAGCAGGTAGACAGAAGTTAAGGTGGAGAGATGACATAGTATCTTTTCTCCATAATAGACACTACCACAGGGTAGCTTATGATAGGCGTGAGTGGATGAGGCTGAGGGAGAGCTTTGCTCAAAATTGGGCCATTTGCCATTAAATATTTATCTTTAATTAGTACTATAAGTCTTTACTTTCTTATCCGGCAAATAAAGCTTTATTGTATTGTATAGATGTTCTGTGACATTTCAACGCATTATTTTGAAAAAAGTTGTGGAGTTTTGATATAGATTTAAGATTATTTTACACAAAAAATATTTCAGGGCAGAAATGAAGAAATTCCATCTTTTATTAATTTTCAATTTCTTTAATAAACAATGTTGATTTGTTGGATACTTCTGAAAAATAAAACATAAACTTTTTATTGCGAATTTTTGACCCTTAGAATAGAAAAATTGACAAAGAAATCTTGGCAAAAAAACTATCAATAAAAATTACTTCACTTACATTTTTCCTCTAGACAAAAAAGTCTCGAATTATTTCATGACTTCTTTTTCAATTTTTGAAGAATTAGCTTAAAATTTTGAGACCATCAATTTTTCATCTAGAGAAACAAAGAAAGTTCCAGCAGCATTCTAAAATAAAATGTTCGAAAATCCTACCAATTTTTCACACTTTTCGGGTGAGGGGAGAGAAGAAGACTTTGAGATCTCAACTTTATACATGCATAGTACTTTTTTGAGGGAGGGAGACCTTTAATTATCTTTTGTCGTGAAAATGATCAATTTTCAAAAATTTGAAAATGACAGCAAAATTTGAATTAGTACACTCGTTTTGTTTTCGAGAGAAAAAATTAAGGAGAAGTTAAAAAACAGAGGAAAAAATTCACCCCTTCTTAAATCAGTTTCAAAATATTGAAAAATTTACTTTCCCTTCCCAAAACATCACATAATTCATTTTTTTCACATTCATGGTTCGTCGTATCGTAGAATTTTTTCGAAACGTGTTTCCTTTTCTTTTGGTTAAATATTTCAACACACAATCAGAAACATTTATTTAATATTTTACGCAATTTCCATCATTATAAAATATTTTCACATTTTACAAAATTTTGGAAATTTAAACGATCCGATCTTACAATCATAATTTTTGTAGTAGTTTCAGAAATATTGAGTTTTGCCTACTTGAGGATTTGAAAAATTTTTAATGCAAGGAAATTCCACATTTTTTTCAATGCATGGTTATTTTTGTGATTATATCACAATTTTCAACATATTTATCGAAAAGTAAACAATTGCTTCGAAAATGGCGAACACTTTCTAAAACATCCCCTGAGACCCAGGCCCATATACACGCACCTAGTAAATCACACAAATCAGCCCCTTGGAAAGCATAAACACGCAACCGTATCACCTCGTGCGAGACCATCAAATCTTCGCTGAACAACTCTCAACTCGAACTAAATCTGGGAAAAAAATTTCACAATAGACGCTATAAACCTATACATACAATATGATTGAAAACTAGGCAACCCTTTTACATAAAGTAAATAGGCAACCTACATTACCTCTCGGAATACTACTCGCAGATTGGTGTAATTGAAGGAGCACAAGTTACGATATTTTTTGAAACCGATAATATTAAAGATAATTGATACTCGAAGGGAAACGAGTTCCAGATACTTGACTGCTGTAAAAGTACCTTCACTTGAATTCCATAATTCTGCAAGCGTTACACGAGACGAGCTACCTATACGTATATTAGAACAATGCAATGAAAATTGCCCACTCATCACTCTCGACGAAAGCATCTAAATTACATCGCGCCAGCGATCGCGGAGGTAAATTTAATCAACGATAAAAATGACGAGGGAAAATCTCGAAACGGGAATAAAAAATACCTCGAGTATAAAATTTCACAAAACCCAAATAAAACTTGACATCTTTAAAGTCGAAAATTTTCGCAGATTAACATAATTGGTACAGCTTAGCGAATAGTTCAAGTACCATTCGAATCGAATATACGACTTTTTTTCTCTCCTTGAGTCGAATAAACGAGCGAAAAAGGAGAAAAAGTAGAAAACAGAAGAGGAAAAAAAACACAACATTTTTAAGACGTTGATATTCGCTGGGAATTTAATTTACTCGGGCGTTTCGTTTAATAAAATATCTGATACAATAAACGACAAAAAAATTGAGTGGCGAATAACTCGTTTATGATGAAAAATTTGATATTTCTCGTCTCATTTTAGCTTTTGTATTTACTTAGGCATAAAAACGCGCTCGAATAGCTGTAGAGAGAAAAAAAGGCAGAGAAAAAACGAGCAGAAAAGTTAACGAGAATGAAGAGTAATTTTAAGACGAAGTATTTCAAAGATTTCAAGTTTTTTTCCTGCGAAAAAAAACTTCTCGTTATAGAAATTCCTTTATGGAATACTTTTGATCAAAGTAATTTTTTATGGCGTTTTAAATTAAAATTAAAACCGTAAGATGGTGTAAATTTTACTCTCGGAACGCGCCATTGAGTAGGAAATTTCATAATACCCTCATCATCGCGTAAACATGACGATGAAAATGGACGAAGGATATTTGAGCAGACTTTTTGGCAAAGCTATGTATCAAAGTAGCCCATTTGAGCACAATTTATCGTTCAATGTATTCAAAGTCCTCAGAAACAGAAGATGAGGATGGAAGGAATAATTTTTAGCATTTTTTCCCATTTTCAATTCCTTTGGATATGATAAAGATTTCAGTTGAGAAATTTCTTTTAGCATCGTTAATTCAGAGGCATATGGCACCTCAAAAAATGGAATGATGAACATGAAGATAGAAGAATTGACTTTCTTGAAAGTAAAAATGTAATTTTTTTCGAAACACTCAGAGTGAAATTTTTTCCTACTTGAACTATTATGATTTTTCAATTAATTTTCTTTTTAAATGTTTTCACGATTTTTATGAAAAAATGAAGAAGAGAAAAGCAGAAAATTGCTATCAAAATTTTCATCAGCACTGAATTTTTTCGATTTGAGATGTAATATTTAAAGAAAAAATGAGTCTTCACTCAACTAGAGATTTTCTTTCCCCTTGAACTGTAATCAGATCGAGAGATAATCTAAGCCATTTGAAAATTTATTTCACTTTAAAAAACAATAAATCAAAAGTGATTCGAAACTGCTCAATAAAGTGACCTAAAATGTTTTTAAAAATTTCAGCAGTTTTTAAAATTTTTTGAAAATATTTTTGGCTTGAACTGAACGTTTTTTTTAAAGTGTTCCATTTTTTGATTTTCAAGTAATATTTTCGAAAGAAAAAAAAAAACTTGAAAAAATGATCGAAATCCTGAAAATTTATTTAAAAAACTGACACATTTTTTTCCTCAAGGTGAAAACCTTAAATCTTCGATATGTTCAATCATTACTTACCTAATATGAGAAAATGTTTTTATTTGCGTGTAAGGAGACAAAACTTTTTATTAAAATGTCAATGCACTTAATTTTCTCCCATTTTTTCTCATTTTTTCACAACTTTAAAATACTTACTTTTAATTATTTTATTCTTAAATTTTTTGTTCAAAATGTAGCCCTATTTTTTCAATTACCTATACTTAGGTGTAGGTAGGTATGTATTTCACTCATTTTCATGTCGTATTACAATTTAGATAGACAGTGTTACCAATTTTGCGAATTTAAACCGTGTTTTTTTTTTTAAATCTTTCATACGTAAATTTTTATCAAGTAAATTCACTTTCAAAAAAGTCAAAATTTAAACTTTTTTCGCGCAATATTCTAAACTACGAGTAATTAAGCAATGTTGTCAACAATATAAATCTAAACACCAAACTCATAACATTTTGAAAATCATGCTTGACAACGCTGAAAAAAATTGAAGAAATTTGTTACAAAAAAAGAAACAAATTGAAAAAAAGAAAAAAATATACAAAAAAATTAGAATAAATGTTTTGAAATAGGTGAAGTATTTTTATAAATAAAAAAAAGAATGGAAAAAATATTTTAAAATAGGAAAAATTAAACAAAATATAAATCATGATTTTTTTTCTCCTATAAAAATGTTAGAATGTTGAAGAATATCAAATTTTTTAAATAAATTCTCGAATCTAACAAAATTTCTTAACCCAGGCCTCAGCAAATCCATGCCAAAACCTTGATGATTTTCTGGATGTGAAATTGAAATTTTCATGACACTTTAAAATCCAACAATTGTGGGATTTTGTTTTCAAAATCTAATGACACAGCTTCTAAATTTAATTTCTTTTTTTATTGATACTCATTCTCAAAATCAAGCTAATCGAAAATCATTTTTGAGCAGCCTTCCCCCCCCCCCCCCAAAAAAAAAAAATCATAGAAAACTTTGGAATTTTTTTAGTCCATCAATATGAAAAAAACTGAGTTTTATTTTTCTTCTATACAAAATTTTAAAAATCCAACGTTTACGTGTTGCCAAACTTTAGGAACCAGTGCAAATGCATCACTGATTTTGAAAAGCACGCGCAAATGGGCTTATTTTTTCCAAAACATCATCAATCAATCACCTCTTTTGTAAGAAAAAAAAAACTATGCCCAAATGGGCCATTAAAATAACAATAGGTATGCGCAAATAAGCTCCAGTCATAAAAATTTAACATGGCGATAAACAAAAACCACATCTTCGAAGCCTTACATAGCAGCAGATTCTTCGAGGCCGACACAAAATCTTCCACAGCATAGCAATCCTTCCATTTGCTCATTTGGAGAAAATAATACCGAAATAATATTACATCGTTTTCATCCTTTACATCGGAAACAAAAGTACTCTTGACTTTCACTCGTTGTGGGGTATTCGAAATCAAAAAGTTTTCGCGTCCCTCTCAGCAAGCGTCCTTTCACTTTCCCACTTAGGTTTCCTTACTCAGCGGCGTTTTCGAATTTTACTCTCTATTCACGGTGTAAATTACGAAAAACTTTTCACAAAATCCTGCCGGATGCGTCTTTTATAGCCATCAGCGGAACGAATACTATATTATTTAATTTTACGTAGGTATTTTCATCAAATTTCTCCGCATGAAACATTTCTGGGGCGTTTTCGTATTTTATACGCTTTTCAACGTGTTTTTTTCAAGGATGTGAGTACCTACTGTACGTAGGGATAATATTTCGTGTAAATGTTTTCTCGTGTTTTTTTTTTTCCTCTCTCGACTAACGTATCATTTGCAGAATTACTGAAAGCAGCAGAGAAGTAGAATGGATAAAAAGAGATATTATTGCAATTTGAATACACGTAACGGTAATTACTCGTAAGTACGGCGTTTTTACGACTATCTGTGTAAAAAAGGAGGAAAAAATAATTCGAAAGTTGGTAAAAAGTCGTCTCGTGGTACGTGTATTCGTATTATACGACGGAGGACAAACAACGTACAGAAAACTCGAATGAAACGACAAATATTTTCATCTCCGTTTGAAAAAGTGTTTTATGGACAATTAAATTAAAAACTTTTAACTGCAATGAAAACATTTTTTTACGGCTCGAAATTTTTTTTTAATTTTCAAACTTGACGATTAAAATTAAATCATCGCCGAGCGTAATTAACGGGTCGCGGTAAGTGAAAAATAAATGAACCGAGGGAGAGAAAAATGTTTTTTGGGGGAAAACGTGGCGCCCTCGTCACACCGCGCAAATCAACAAATGGACGTAAGCGTAGGAGTGACAATAAAAGAAAATAAAGACACGTAAAGGGTTGCGAAACTACTCCCAAACTCGACTGTTGTTGGCAAACGTTAAATAAAATACTTTCTCTCTCTGTCCGCGTCCCTAGCTATCTCCATTTCTTTCTATCTCATTTAATCATTCATTCTTCTCACATTTCTGAAAAATTTCACAAATCTTTAACAATTTCGACGAAAATGTGTCTCTGGTAAAAAGAAAATTACTATCGTTGTAACGTGAAATTGCGCGTGTAAACGGAGTCTCGCTTTCTTTCTGCTTTTGAGCGTTTGATTTTCTCTTTTTTTTTTGACGAAAGTTCGCTCTCATGGTGTATCAATTCCATTGTATACGCTCGTACAGTCGTACACGCGCAGCACATTGGGAATTTTGGTGCGTTATTGTTTAAACGACATTGCATTCGGCTTAATACCGGTATTTTTCTTTTTTCTGATTGCAGAATGAACCGAGGAGCTTGGAAGATGTGGGCGATGAAACTTCTGATACAGATATGACAACTCTTAATGCTGTAAGTGATAATTTGTGTTATTAGAATTTTATTCGAGGGTGGAGGGTAATTTGAGTGAAACGAAGGAAAAATGTGGAAATTTATGATTCTGTAGAAAAATTCACAGACAGCATTTGGATTTTTTCAGCAGGTTTTCTTTAATTTTTAATTCAAGATCAAATTTTTCCATCGGGAAAGGAGGAAATCAGCTTGGGATGGATTTTCATCTCAATTTTCATGCCAAGCCTCAATATTCATCAAAAGCTGATTTTAGAATTTTTTAGCCTGGAATGAACTTAGAATGAATTTTCATACCAATGATCGATCACCTTAAGTGGATTTTCAAATTTTCAAGGTTAAAATGAATTTGAGATGAATTTTCTCCCCAAGATTATTTTCAAATTTTTAAAACTAAGAAAAACTTGGGATGAATATGAAAAAAAAAAAAAAAAAAAAAACAGAAGAGTGAATTTATGTGAATCTTGAAATTTTCAGAAGTATGTATTTTCGAGTAGCTCGAAATTGAGGCAAAATTAAACAAAACTTTCTACAATTTTCATCCATAAAAATTTTCTAATTTTCAAAATCAAATCAATTGAAAGATTCAAATGATTTGCAAATACAAGAAAAAGACTAAAAATAGCTCAACGAACGAAATTTAATCAGCTGAAAAAAAATAGTCTTTGAAAATACAACCACAGTCTGCTAGAAAAAAATTGAAACAGAATTCTGAATGTGTATCATTGAGAAAGTGACTGTACTTATTTGTCTAATTGAGATAAATAGGTACAATTACAGGAGAGTTGATAATTTTTATAGAATTGACCAAAAAATTACAATTTAGGATCCCGAACTAATAAAAAAAATGACAAAAAAAAGGAATAAAAAGTCGCTCATTTCCAGAAATCTGGTCGAATCGACCAGAATTATTCAGCCAGTCAATTAATCACAAAACGAAGAAAAAATCAGGCTTGAGTTAGAAGTCTGAAGAAAACTCTAATCTGGTCAAAAAATGTATAAAATTATGTTTCAAACCAGAAAAATTCTGAAGCAATGTCATCTGAGTCTGAAATTTTTAAATTCAAGCTGAATCGAGTTTCATAAAAATTTTACTGATTTATAGCAATTTTTTTCATAATTTTAGGGAGTAACCTCTGAATTCCACACTAAGTACATAAAAATCATTTTGTGTGAGAGATGTTTCAAAAACGCCTCTTTCTGCATTTCTCAACTGCTGAAATTAAAATTTTTTTTCGAGCAGACTCCAGGATCCGAGCAAAAGTAATAAAAATCTAATTCCTAATTTCGATTCGATGCCAAGTTTTTAAACCAAAATTCCAGCTGATGAAGATCATTAAAAAATAAGAAATTGTACTAAGCTTCCAAAATTTTCAATCAAAATTTTTACTGAAGCTGCAAAAAATTTAGATTTTAAAAGATCCCTCTCAAAAAAATCGAAAACTCAACTTGAAGGTGTCGAAAAAATCCTTAATCCAAATGCAAGACTTCTATTAGACATTTTTAGAATTTTTGTAAGACTTTTATGGTGGTATATATTTATTTTCTCACTCTTCCTGAATCATTTTCTCAGAAATTACAGACCATTTAGCGTTCTTCAGAAAAAAATTATCAAGAGACAATATTCATTTTATGAGTAGAAAATAAAAATATATGATATTTTAATGAAAGATGCAAAACTTCAGTTACAGGATCTGTTAGAGACTGGTATAAAAACTGAATAAACTCGAAATAATTAAAATGAAACGAATTAGGTAAGTAATCCAAATTCCAAAACACATCAAAAGTTGCTAAATGGGGAGGGGGGTATAATTATAAAAAAAATCACAAAAAATAGCATAATTTTGCTGAAAATCTGCTCCAATTTAGACGGTATCCCAATTAAAAATACTTACTTCATTGCAAAAAAGTAGGTAGGTATCTAAAATTTCAAGTGCTAAAGTTCATTTCACATTTTTTAAATTTTAAAATTCTCTGAAAAATATTAAAATCTGATGTCTTTAGTCGACGAAAAAAGCTGAAATTTTGAATATGCTTACTTTTGACTTTCCCAATAAATTTAAAATTATTTCGATACGTTTCAAAGTCTCTGGAAAATTTTAGAATTTTTCAACAATAGAGAAAATTCCAGAAAAATGATCTGAGCATCAACTTCAGCATCTTCAATTGCGGATTACCCAAATTGGTAACCTATTTGATCGATTAAACTACAATTTTCCAAAATTTGTAACTTTTGGCAGAAAATTTTCTTGAGAAAAACTTGAAAATACACAAACAGCGAGCGTACGCATCGAAATTTTTTTATTTAAAAAAAAAAAAATAGATTTTCACATGAAGTTACCAATTTTGGAAAATTGTACATTAATAATTGATCAAATAGGTCACCAGTATTGGTAATTTCCGCGATTTGTAGACACTGAAGTCTATAGGGACCATTTTTATGGATTTTTCTTCAGATTAGGAAAATATTTTAGAGGCATCGAAACGTCTTGAAATTGCTTCTAATCGATTTGGGAGGTCAAGAACAGCGTAAACGTAAAATTTTAGCTTTGGATCAAATTTTCGTATTTTTACAGAAGGATTGGATAATTTCGAAGTTTCAAAATTTTGCCAAAATTTGAGAAATAAACTTTAGCTTTTGAAATTCTGGATAAGGATTTCCTTTATTATGATATACCTACTTGCCCTATTTTTAATTTTTTTTTTTTTTTTTTCATCTCAAACCTTTTTGAGAAACCTCTCAGCCTCATGTAAGCCAAATACATACAATCGTCCTACAAAATTGATATCAGGATGAAACCTAAATTCATAAAATCCAACAACTGAAAAAATCTCACAAAGCTTCAATCTAGCTTCCGAATCTATTCGCGTTCGTATCAAAAAACTCGAATGAAATCTACACTGAGAAATTCTCCTTTCTAATAAAAACACTACAGTAATAGCCTTCTTCAGATCCTCAACCTGTCAATAGCAAATTTTCGTCACTTTATTGCAACTGATATCGCTGGTACCTTTCTATAATGGTCGAAGTGGAAAAAAAACCTTAGGATAAGATTTCCACCCCAAAGCTCGGACGCTTTTAGCCGTGAAAAAATTCATAGCTGCGATCTTATCACCGCCGTTATTCGCCTTTCATCCATACAAAAGAAAAGCTCGTCTATCGACGAGCAAATCTTAAACATGGACGTTGAAATTAATGAATCGTGAAGCGATTTAATTTCACGGAACGGATGACCGTGCTAGCGAAAGTTACACAACATCCTGGGCCTCGAATCAATACCTATACGTTAAATAAATAATGAAAAAAATAGAAAAACGAAAATAAAAACGGTTTTGGGAATTTTTTTTCCTGCCTTGGCGAAAAGTTATATCGCAATGGGATGTTTAAGATGGCTATATAATTCTCGAGGGGATCGGCTTCGTAAATCAGATGATACTGACAAATGACCGTTTGGGCGGTTTTCGAAGAGAAGCTAGGCGCGTTTTCATTCCCAAATGACGGCTTATTTATTAATCTAAAAACGAAACCGCGCTGCTCAAATTTCGCTTTGGGATACTTGAAAATCTATTAACCTGCGTTTGCACGTATATATCGATGAGATTTTTTTTTCCTTTTGGTTTTCATATGTACACAGTATCTCGTCCAGTATTTTTGTAATATTTTTTTTTCGCCCCGCGTAGACTCTTTTTTCGGTATATTGAGGGAAAAAAATAATAAAAGGAATGGAAAAATCGAAGCGTTAATAAAGAAAGGATATAATTGAACGGAGAGATGATGCAGGGAAAATGCATTTCAGCGTTTTATCGTATGCTAAGTTGAAGGTCGTGTTGCGAACTATATCGTAATGGTTGCCTCGGTTCGTATATTCGCTTATACATTAAAGAGTGCACGCGGCGGTGTTTTTACTAAACAAACCTTTGAGAAAAGCATCGAAGCATCTACTAAAAGCAAACTTTCAACCTTTGGCTAATTTAAATGGCAAAATTAATGTAAATTCAGTCTGTCGTTTCTTGGCGTATAATTTTAGTGCAGCGTTCGACGCTCAGGTAAGGAAGCCGAGCCCGTTTTCATCAAAATTCCAAATACTCATTTCGCTTTGCCGCGACTAAAAAATGCGCATAATAAATTTATCAGCGTCATTCGACTGGAAACAATTTCATAATTTTAAGAATTTCATTAACTTTAAACAAAACTTTTTTAGGTCTTTTTATCTTCTGGTACGTCTTCGCGTACGCCTCGCTTTCGCCCCTTTCGCCCCTCGCCGCGTCTTACACGACTATTATTATGACACTGATGGCGATGATTAGCATTCCTACGTTCATTAAGCGTTATTACGGCGATTTTTTTTATCATTCTCTTAACGAGAGAATTTATAAAAATGTTAAATAGATTTTTTCACCGGAGGAAAGAAATTATGTTGCGAATTTCGCTGGTATTCTGAACTCGTCCCTCGTGGATGGTAATTTATTGAGAAATGTAGCTGAATTTTTTCTACGATGAATTTATGGCTTGGTTGTTTTAGGCGTGAACCTTTAAAAAATAGGAGTAAATTTCGCATTATTTGGGTAGAATGGTCTCATTGGTCTCCTTAATAACGTACTGAAATTTGCAGCCCGAAAGTGTGCGGAGGACCCCTCCCCCCTCGCCCAAAAAAAGGTAAAACCTCATTCAAAACCAATTTTTTCATCCAAATAGAAAGTTCGATCAAAAAATTTCAAGAGGGAACGATTTTTCTGCGTTGTATTTCTATAAATAGAAATATCTCCTGTATTAAAAAACTTTTTAATAAAATTTTCATTTCAACACGTTCTGGAGGGACTGAAAATGACGATTTTTTAAAATTCACAATTCTTTTCATTTTACGAACTGATTTAGTCTTTTAGAAAAAATAATACGAGAAAAAAAATCATTTTCACCCCGCATTTCTCAGTTTTCAAAAGAGGGCAACAGTGGTGCGGGGAACAGGGCAGGAGCAGAGAGGTACTGTTTTTCATGGAAATGGTAAACTACAAAAGTGATAACAATAAGACACATTAAGTAGATCGAAGCGAAAAAAAAACCATAGGTATCCTAATATTTGATCAAATTCATAGCAATATCGGAGTCAAGTGTGCAACGAGCCGGAAAGAGCCGGGCTCATATTGAAAAAAACTTGACCAAATTAGTTATTTTCAAAATATTTTCAATTTTTACCTAAAAAAAAATTTTAAAACGGATAAATTACGCATTTTTTGTACAGGCAAGCCTTTAGATTCTTGTTAAACTCTTGATTTAAAATGTGAAAAATCAGATAAATACAAAAAAAATGATAACTTTTCTATTGAAGATTGTACAACGAAACTCATGAAAATTGAAAAACCTAAAAACAAGATCAGAAAATTTCCAGAAAATTTGATGATTTTGTAGGAAAACTCATTTAAAATCTGATGTAAGTGTACTCTTTAATTTCGAATCAGTGAAAAGTCGCTCAAAAAAATCAGGATTGCAGGACAGAGAAATTCACCGAATTTCTTTGATTTTCACAGGGTTTTTGCTCATTTTTTTAAAAAAAAGTTCACTATGTTCAATGATTTTTCAAATAATTTCACCAATTTTCCCGTGAATTTTAGATGATTTACTGATTTTTCAGGAAATTTTTACTGATTTTCCAGAAGTTTTTCTCACTGTTTTGTTTTCAGTGATTTTTTTTTCACTGAGTAATTATCGTACTGGAATTCTGACTGTTTTCAAGTGATTTTCGATAAGATCAAATTCCTTCAAACGCGAATTTAAAATTTTTTCAATAATAATTTTTTCCCAAAATTGTTCCCAGTTATAAAATTTATTCAGCAAAAAAATTTATAACTTTAAATTGAATCAAATTTTTCCATTTTTTTTTCAATTTCACATTTTTATTAAGGAGCATACGTATTAAATAGGTAAAGGTAATATTTCTTTCACCGTTCAATGAGTGAAAGGAATTTCGAGAAACATGAAGCTGCTAATTTTCTAGAAAAATATAAAGTTGAAATTTTTTTAAAAAATCAAAGCTGGAAAAATTTCTAATATCAACATTCTTTCCAATTTTAAAATTCGTTCTTTTCTTACGTTGGAACAAAATTGGCCAAAGCCAAAAGTTTAAATTTGATCCAAGTAAATTATTGAATACTTTGTTGTGATCCAAAAAAACAGATGAATTGTTTCATTAATATCCCAGATTAAAAAATGTTTATTGTTTTCCCATTTTTCTCCTCATTGACATTTTTTATTCAGAAGTGTTCAGTGTTCTCTTAAAATATGGCCTGAGATTTTATTTCCAAATCCAGATACATCTAGAAAACATTATCCTCCCTTTCAAAAAAAAATGGCTAAATCCACCTTAGGTTCACAGGTGTGGCTCATTTGGAATTTTGTTAACTCACAAAAAAAAATTTAGCCTCGGTCTTCGAAGTGAGGTCATTTTTGAAAAATTACAGATTTTCCAAGGTAAATTTAAACTAGAATGGAGGAAAGGGAACCATTGGAGGATCGATAAAATAAGATTTTTTTGGTCATCAAAACTCAACTAACATTCAAAACTTGATGTAAAAATTTATTTTTTGGCATTAAACAAAAATGGAAATTTTGAATTTTAGTGCAGCCGTTGGAAAAAATTAATTTTTACAATAAAAAGTTTAAAAATTTGGACTACAGGCATTTTTATAAAAATTGGAAAAGAGCGCCACAAAAATGAAGAATCTATGTTTCTTACCATTCTTCAAAAAGACCGCATGTAAAAAAAAAAAAAAGAAATAGTGAATTTTGAAAAATCGTTATTTTTAACCTCCAAAATTTCTAGAAAATGAAACATTTTCAAAAAGTTTTGAATTGAACCACACGAAAGTCAACGCAGAAAAAACTTTACCCATTATTTTTTTGATTCGACCTATATTTTGGTAAAAATTGAAAAAAATCTGTTCTGAGGATGGTTTTTACTTTTTTGAGAAGGGGGAGGTATAGAATACTTTTGAGGAGGCCATTCTACATTAAATAGAGTAAAATTCAACTTTCCCTAATTTTTTTGACGTTTAGACCTAAATTTACTCAGCGTTCGGATAATTTTTCAAACCTAAATTAAACTTAGCTCGACCACAGACGAGATAAAATTTTAAGCACCCCTGCAATAAAAGATCGCGCAGGTAAAGCGTACGTAGAACACCGGACTTTGCAACGTGTATATCTAACTTGTTACTTTTCTCTCTCGCTGCTCTCATGGGAGACAGCAATTTCCCATTTTCCTTCATTACCCTATATTACGAATTCTCTTTGTTCAATTTTCCTTCCTCCACTTTATTATCGTAACGTTTCTCTTCAACTCGCTCTTTCTCTTCCAATTAATGTATCTCGTGTTCAACATTAATGGCCAATGATAGGTTATTAATGTGCTCGACGTCATGGCATTTTCTTATTTAGTTTATTAAAGGTGAATTTCGCTTCAAATGTATGGCGAATGTTGTAGGCTGTAATTTGCTTAAATCTACGTGCGTTTCTCTATATACGTCGCACGAATAGTGGCGCAATGTACGAGTAGTTTGGACGTGATGTAATATCGTATAGGTATGAGGAATTAGTTCGCATAGTATGTTCGCTGCTTGTCTACGTCGATAGCGTAATTGATAGAAAACTTTTAGCTTACAGTAAATTGGTATAGATGGGCGAATTCGTACATAGTTTGCAGCTTTGCGAAAGCAATATTACGAGTGACTTTTCAAATGAGATAAATATACGAAAAAGGAAACCGATGTGCATTTGTCTGGGTTACGTTTACTGATACTTATTTTCATCATATCATATACTTCAATTGATTGATCGAAACATGCGATATCTTTTAAGAAGGGGGAAGGAGCATGGGGATTGCACGAATGAAATTCGTAGCCTGAGAAAATCTGCAAAAAAAAACTTTCTAGGTATTCACATGGCAAAAAGAAAAGGAAATGAGGAAAAAATCCAAATAAGAAAGTTTACTTCATGGTTTACCTATTTTGTGTTCTCTTTTAGTTTCAATGACAGTAAAACTTGCCAAAAATGAAATAAATACGCGTATTACTTTACGAATTGATTTTATACGTTCACGTTCTCGTATTGAAATGCCAGAGAAAAAAGAAAAGTAGGTAAAAAAATTCGCCGAAGAGAAATTTTTTGTGAAAAAAATGTCAAAGAAACTAAGGAAATGTTATTATGGTTTGAACGATTTTTTTTTTTTTGGTTGAATATCAAAGTTATGATTTATCATGAAAGAATCAAAGCAATATCTTAATTCAAAGTTTTTCAGGAGAGAAAAAGCAGCTGTTTTTCAATTTCTTCACTCATGATTTTATATGTTCCAGCTCAACTACCCAAAATTTTAATCAGCGTCATTAAAAAAACAGTTGAAATTGTGAGGAAAAATATGAAGATTCATCTGAATATCATAAAAACATTCAAAAAATGATAAAAATGAAAAAAAGTAACGAAAAAGCTTAGAAAATTTTTGTTGAAAAATTGACGAAATTATCAGAATAGAGAATACCTATGCAATCGAAATGAAAACGAATTGAATTTGTGTAAATTAAAATATCGAAAAGTAGTTTTAAAAAAACTATGCCAATTTGGGAGAATTTTATTAGAAAATTATTTAAAAATACACAATCTTTAAAAAAAAATTGATCAAGGCCACAAAAACTGTGATATTTCATCAAATCGATTCAAAATTTAATAAAAATGATTGAAAATGAATAGCAAAGTTTCGTATTTCCAGAAATGTTATAAAAACGGTAAAAATGTGATAGAAATGGTCTAAAAATATCATAAAAATCAATTAAAATGCTATCAAATTCAAAAAGGCACCCCACAATTTTTCAAAGAATTATACATTTCTGAAAAGTCCAGAAAATCAATTCGCACCTAAATCAAGTACAATAAAATTCGATAATGACAGTAAATTTGGTATTCGTACCTACTTAGGGAACGACGAAACATTTCAAAATATTATACTTAAAATGATAAACAGCCAAAATTTTGAAGGCCATCGAAATTTCTAGTTATGAAATTTAGTCATATTGAAAGTGATTTGAACCATTTGAGGTGTTTGCCTTCGATTTGGGTGGAACTTCAATTTTCGAAAACAATAAAATGCCCTAAAATCTCCATTTTCCAAAATTTATGCTGTTGAAGTTGATATCCCTATGTTTTTGGCTAACGTTTGAAAAAACTTTCGAAATAATTACTTACTCATCTAAAAAAAGGATTTTAAAATCTTCCTTGACGTGAGCATTTATTCTTACTAAATTTTGTAAATGAGTTCGCCTATGGAGGAATTATAATTGTACAGGCATGAACTTTTTCAATGAGAAAATTCAAGTGCAATAAAAATTAAAAGCCAGATAATTCAAAAGAAGGGAGCTAGAAGGTGAAATTTTCAGTTTTGATGATAGGAATATTTTTTTACTCAAAAGGTTCTATTTTCTATGTATTTTTTTTTTTTGAAATATAATATAAAAAATTTCCCAAAATTTCTCAATAAAAAAATTTATTTTGCAAATTTTCTTATTATAATTCAATTTTTTTTCAACTAAGATGGTGTTTAAAATCAAAATCATAAGTAAGTACGTACATTATTTTAAAAAGGTGGAAGGTCGTCAAAAAAGTTCTGAAAGGGTACCGGCGGTTAAGATAGGCGAATCTGCCCCCGAGCTGAAATTTGAAACTAACCGACGGAATTTGGTCCTTAGGGTCTGAAAACCACCTGGTAAAAATTTTGGCCCCCTACCCCTCCCCTAACCCGAGTTATGGGGCAAAACGTTACTTTTTTCAGCCTTTTCATTAAAAATTTTTATCTCCGAGAGTTTTCAACCAAATTTTTTCAAATTTACGTGAGTTATACTCCATACTGAGGGGTATTAGTGGGTGGTTTGAAAAAAAATTTTTGATGATTTTTTCTAGCCAAAAATCGCATTTTAAAACTTGAAATCGAGTTTTCTACATGATGTTGCAGAGGTGCAAAAATGAAAAAAATATATATCATGTATCTAGTCCCTATCTACAACGTAATATTTTTTTCAGAATTTTTTAGGTGGGTGGAAGACCTTCAAAAACGCAAAAAACCGCATTTTTATCACGTTTTTCGCTCAAAAAATGATCATTTTTGGCCGAAAAAATTTTTCGGGTAATAATATTTCAAAATACGTATTTTTACGCCACTTGCCCGATTTTCACTTCATTTCATTCTTTTTTGAATGATTTTTGCAATTTCAAGTAACCTAAAGCGCAAGAATTAAAATTGTATATATGTAACTTTCCTTATACCTATATAAAATTATCATACGGAAAACACTGAAAGAAAATTTGTGTTCAGTAGCTCGAACTACCTTCGAAAAATTCATTTGCATGAGCAGAGCACTCAAATTTCGAAAATTCACTTTGTAGTCAACAAATTTTTTTTCAACAAAACTTACTTTTCTACCAATATCATTATCAACAAGAGGTATGGTGAATCTGCCCTTGAAACCAGTTTTGACCGCTCCTACCCCCAAAAGGTCAACCATGATGACGATGAGAATACATTCCAGAAAAAATTTCAGACCCCTAGCGCAAGTGTTTTCGAAGAAAGGGGCCAAAATGTGTTTTTTCAATGGATTTTTTCGTATTTTTGTGGTTTTTTGCTAAATGTAGATAAAAGTTTCGAGTTTTTTTTTTAGATGAATTTTAGGGAGTTGGAGGAACCCTAAAAAATTTTTTCAAAATTTTTGGTTCATTTTTTGCCGAGTTATGGCATTTTAAAAGTTTTGAGCGGCCATTTTGTCTTGAAAGGACAAATCGACGTAAATTCCACAGTGTCGCATGTCACATTTGGTAACTGGCTGCACTGACATACAAAATTTTTCAAAAAAATTCCAAAATACCTATACTTTTGGTGATTGAAAAAAAAAATACCTACATAATATTTTTTGGCGAAAAAATGATCAATTTAAAGATATTCCTTAATTCTGTATTTTGGAATTTTACGATTCGCTGTTGGCTGCACTGGCGTATAAAATTTTCAAATTTTTCCTTCAATATTTACTTTTAGTGGTTAAAAAAAATTTTTTCAGTCAATTTCCCAACGAAAAAAAAATCATTTCAGCTTCGCGAAAATTTCGTATTATTGGAATATTGCAATCCGCAACTTTTCAACCCCCTGGTAGCGCTCTGAGTTTTGATCGGAGAAGGATGGCGATGGTTCAGGGAGACGTAGAAACTCAAATCGCAACTTTTTAGTGCTACGACAGCCTCTCACGCAATTTTTTTGACTAAAAAAACACAAAAAACAGCGTTTTTTTCAAAAGGAGGTGCACTTTGAGCACCCCCTGCTCCCCTCCACTTGCCCCTTGGGGGCTCAAATTTTTTTTGGGAGGTCTCCCACTCAAAGTAAACCACCCCACCAAATTTGGTCGAAATCCAAGATATGTTTTTTTTTTCACTCCACCCTAATATACAATTTTAATTCTTGCGCTTTAGGTTACTTGAAATTGCAAAAATCATTCAAAAAAGAATGAAATGAAGTGAAAATCGGGCAAGTGGCGTAAAAATACGTATTTTGGAATATTATTACCCGAAAAAATTTTTCGCCCAAAAATGACCATTTTTTGAGCGAAAAACGTGATAAAAATGCGGTTTTTTGCGTTTTTAAAGGTCTTCCACCCACCTAAAAAATTCTGAAAAAAATATTACGTTGTAGATAGGGACTAGATACATGATATATATTTTTTTCATTTTTGCACCTCTGCAACATCATGTAGAAAACTCGATTTCAAGTTTTAAAATGCGATTTTTGGCTAGAAAAAATCATCAAAAAATTTTTTTCAAACCACCCACTAATACCCCTCAGTATGGAGTATAACTCACGTAAATTTGAAAAAATTTGGTTGAAAACTCTCGGAGATAAAAATTTTTAATGAAAAGGCTGAAAAAAGTAACGTTTTGCCCCATAACTCGGGTTAGGGGAGGGGTAGGGGGCCAAAATTTTTACCAGGTGGTTTTCAGACCCTAAGGACCAAATTCCGTCGGTTAGTTTCAAATTTCAGCTCGGGGGCAGATTCACCTATCTTAACCGCCGGTACCCTTTCTCATAAAATTGAAAAAAAACCTGCTTGGAATGTTGTATCAAAATAATTATTCCATCGTTTTATTTAAATCTATTTAAATATAGAATAATGAAAAAAAAAAAAAATTATCCATCATTTTCTCCAGAGTAAATGCTGAATGGAATGGAAAACTCGAAAATCTTAGAAATTTTTTCAAATCATGTCTTTTTTTTTACAGGAATGCAAAGAAACTCCGATTCACATTTATTGTTTTTGTTCATTTGATTGACTACAAATTGTATTAGGTACAAAATGGGGTATGGTACCTACAGGAAAAATCTCATGAAAATCTCATCTGAAATTCAATTTTAAATCTCCCTTTTCCAACCCTTAGAAAAATTTTCTCCATTTTTAGAAATTTTTCCAACGTTAGAATTATCAATTTAATTAAATAAATGAAGAGTGAAGGTCAAAAATTTGCAATTTTTCATCAGGTACACTTCATTTCGTTTAAAAATTTGAAAAATTTCATATTCTCGTCGAAATTATTTTTTCTGAGACTTAAAGTTTTAAAATGTGATTAATTTTATTCAAGATTTCGCATTTTTATGCACTTACATTGGCTATTTTATTCTTTACTACAATTTTGATTCATTTCATGATTTTTTTTTTTGAAATGCCTGCTCGTTGCAGCGCATTATGCTTCGCTATTCTTCGCTGATTCGGTCTAATAGGCCATAAAGTAAAGGAAGCCGGTGCTTCGCTATTTGAATTTCTTAGGTAATCTGCCATCAAATTCACGTATTTATTATGGATTTATATGGTCGATAAGTTTTTATATGTATCAGCACATTGCTAGTTCTCTCCTCTTTAAGACTGACATATTCACTCAAATTACACCGTTCCGAAGACTAAACTTTTTCCTCGTAATTTTTCCGAAGGTCTGGAAGTAGGTAGTTCATTTCAGCCTTGATACAGACACAGGCATCATAAAAAACAAAAACTCTCGTTCTTTTCCATTCATTAAATTGGCAATCACATCGAACTGAAGTTTGTCGATTTTTTTCCACCGCTGTAAATTTTCCTCGTCCGCATTTTCAAAGACATCAAACAAACGGCTCGTTCTCACGACTGAAAAACATTCGCTGTACAAAGGAAATGAACCTATTTCAACGATTGCCATATTTTTGTAAACATAATTTACAGCTTATGCTCGTATTCGGTGACAATAGTAGGAACATAATTTATAAACATCGACGACCAAATGGACATCTGTAATTTCGCTCGCATGGATATTCGAAAATCACGATAGGGGCAGATTTGCCCTTGATTTTTTAAAATACTCATGCCAATGAATCTGATGGGCGAATTGATCCACGCACGCGATAAATCTGTCACGGTCATGTATCTCGCATCTCCGTTCTGCGATGGTAATTTTAAGCAGGCAACTGGCCCATTATTGCGTATGCACATATCACATCGTTCGTCGTATTCAGTCATCTGTCAATCAACTGCGTACGCGATCGTAAAACAAATATTGATACTGGTGTTCGACGTTCATCTCTTGATGATTAATTTCGCGGTGTTTTGTTATTTGGTTATCTGGGCTGGATATGCGAATTCGCAGGAGCCCTGGGTTTTGCAACGTGCCCCCAATGACGTGTCTAGTGTGTTTTTTAAAAATACTACGTTTACCGGAGATCAAATGATGTGTTTGTGGTCCTGGAGAGATACTTTGGCTGGTGTGTGGGAGACCAGAGTCAAAGTATCGTTCAATAATATTCATAAAGGTGGAGGCTTCGATTATAGAGATGGATTCGGAAGAGAGCTGGTCAGAGTAAGATGGTATCAGCTGCAAAATGAAAATGTTACTTGGAAATCGCTCATCGCGAGTAGATTTCCTTCGCAAGCTTGGAGTATCGTGACGCCTTTCGTCTCATGGGGATATACGCCGAAAAGTGACAGCAGTTGGAGCTTTTTTGTTGACAATCTTACTATTGAACCGAATCAGCTGCTTCAGAGGCCTAAATTAGTTAATCCATTGACGGCGGCCATTGAAGAATCAGCAATAGATCCGAGGAAGAAGAGATCGGTGGAGAAACCGCAGGCTTCAGCTAAGTTTCATCAAATGGCCAATGACGTAAGAGGATTCAATGTTGTCGATTTATTCACCGGAAACGGTATTTTTTCGTCAGTTCCACAAATGCTAATCGATGTTTATAGCTTTGTGTCTAGCCTGTTCCCATCCAGTGATGAAGATGGTGCTTCCGATGATTACCCTACCGAACCGGATGCCGAAACTGTTCCCACTACGAGCGCATCTAAAGCTGCTGAGGCTACTACACCGTCACTTTGAATAGGGGTACCAAAGAGCAATGGTTTTCTTTACAGTAGAGCTGGCATAATGAATCTCGTAGTCTGAACTGAATCATCAAAAAAAAAAAGTTTTACCTCAATTATACTGTCCTATCAAAATATTGTAATTTTACGAAAAGGTTTGCAAATTAATTAGTGATTTGATTGCATAAGAATGTGAATTCTTTTTTTTTTTCAATATAATATTAGCAAGGCTGTTTTGCACCAGAATTTTTTTTTTCACTTTTATGGTGTTAATTGATAGTTTGAGATTTTTTAAGTTTTGCGTGGTAAACTGGTTTCGTACTCAAGTTTATCCGCTCACTCAGGGAATCTGAAAGTGATACCTAATTGAAAAACAATTATAAATTCAATTTTTTTTTAATTTCAAAAATTGATACATAGATAATCAAAATGCGATATAATTTTTTGCAAATTTCATTTTGAAAATTTTGGAAATCGTAACATTTTAAACACTATAAAAATAACTGAATTGAAAAAATTACCTCCAGAAACTGAGTACCCCAGAAAATGGTTTCGAATCATCTCTAGGTAAGTGTTAAAAAATTAATCGAAACGGTTTGAAAAATTTTGAAAATAAACATGCCATGAAAATAGACAGAAATGAGTTGGAAATTGTCTAAAAATTCGTAAAAACGAGACTTTTTTCTCATTTTCTCAAACTCAAACTACAAAAATTTTCCAAAAAAATTATCAACTTTCGAGAAGTTTTCAACTCAAACTTGAATTTCCCAACTACAAAAACAATCCCTCCCTGCTCTCTTTAGTACAATCTCATAAAAACAAAAAAAAATCACTAAACAGTTCAAAATAATACAAGCAGCTAGTGTCTGAATAATGAAAATTTTGCTTTAAAAAATCTTGGAAATGAAGATTTTAGTTGAGTTGTTCTAAAACCCTCGCCCTGATAACAAAAAAAAAATCCACGACTTTAGAAACATTTTATAAATTACAATTTATTTTCAATCAAATTTCACAAAACTTTCAATTCATTACGTTTGATGAAAATTTCAAATACCTAACGTTAGAATTTTTTCGAATAATTTTGTTGATCTTGCAACATTTTCAGCTGTTTTTACGATTTGATATAATATGGCAATTTTTTGATTCTGAAAAAAAAAACTTTTCATTTTAGAAAAAAATTTGCACGCATGTGTCGATTTTTTAAAATCAATTTTAATTGGCAGTTGAAATGTTTACAAGTGATTCCAAAACTAGAATTCAAGAATTACGCAACAAAAGATGAAAACACGAAATAACGCTCAAATGCAAAAAATTGAAAAATACTGTTAAAAAATGCACTAAACATGCACTCTGAGTCAAAACACATCGTAATAAAAAATTTCAATCACATTTTTAGATGACTCTTGAACTGAAAAAAATGCATTCGCACATAAATTCACTCTCTATCATTATTAATGAAGCAATTAATAAAGTTTTTATAGTTTGAGCAAATAAACTTGAAAAAATTTTTCGCTTGAAAAACTTCTAAATCTCCAAAAAGTGATAAAAAGGTTCAAGTTCATAAATTTTTCACTAATTTTTTTATTACCTTTCACAAAAATTTCTGAAGACATCCCTTCCTTCCCTCCAGCATAAAAATAATCATTCCATGGGGTCTATTGAACCTGAAAAATTAAAATTTTTGCTATTTTCTGAATCCTTTTTTCCGTTTCCATGAGATTTTTCCTGTTTCAAATAATTTGTTGAAACCCCCCCCATATTTTCATCATTGCATTAAAAAATTCAAGAAGAGGAAAATTTCGAAAATGTTTGCTGATTTTTTTGCTGCTGAGAGTAAATTCTTGCTATTTTAGGATTTCCTAACAAATAATTATGCGAAATTCGTGAAATTTTCTGGTTTTTCTTGGTTTTCTTGCCAATCTGGGATGTAATCAAAAGGTTTAAGTTCATAATTTGTTCCAATAGTGTTTGAAGATTTTTTTTGAACAAGTTTTGTGATAACTTTGAAAATTTTTATGTAATATTCCTGATATCTACTGATACGAAATATAAATAATTTTTTTTTAAGGAAAGAATTTATTTTTGAAAAAATTCTTTCAAGACTGAGGAAGTCGCAGACAATTTTTTTGAAAAAATCTGATTTTAAAAGCAGAAATTGGACTTCTTTCGAAACAAACAAAACTTTGTGTGTTTCTTTCATATTTTCTCACCCCCACCCCCAGGAGACCCGAATGACAAATTTGTGCAAGTAGTTGGGTAAAAATTCAACTAAAATACGTATTTTTCAATAATTTTCATCACTTCTCAACCACTCATTCATCAAAAAAAATATATTTTTTCGTCGCCGAATATTTCACTACAGTTTTACTCGGATGAAATACAAATTTCATTCAGAAAATCTTCACCTAGAAACAATCATTATTAATTTTTAAATAATTTTTCAATAGAACTTCGATATCGTATCAAGGAATTTGACAAATTTCGATTCAAATAAATCAACCGTAATTTCGAAAAAATTCAGACCCAATTAGGTGTACCATATCTACCGATTTTTTCACCATCTCACTTTTTCCTCGTATCTGCAAACTCCAATCTACATAATTTTCGATCCAACCGCAAGTTACCTTCAGGAACGTAATAAAATTCACAATCGTCCAATTTGCCGGCAATTCATTTACTCTTTCGTCGACAAATTGGACCGAGCTGCGCGACATAAAATACAACATAATGGAAAAGTCATCACGGACGTTATTGTATATAAAATGTACGATATCGACGTACCTTCCGCAGACCCGAACGCGACCCGTTTTTTTTTCCACAGCTGAGAAAATTCAAAAGTCGAATTGAGAAAATAGTGTTTATTTTCAACCCCACTTTACAGTAGTACGTGTTTTTTACCCTATTGAGGAATGTTCATCGTAATTGTTATGTGCTTGGGAAAAAAAGGGGTGACTTTTTGAAAGGTTTTTCGGTTTTTGTGCTGTAAGTTTACGCGGTAGTGGGTTCTTCGTCGTCTGTTTAATATACCGAAGCAAGGGAATGCGGAGGTTTGAACTTATTTTACAAAAATCGACTTCGCGGCGTGTATTTTTTGCGGCTGCGAATATCGCTGCGCTTTCTTCACTTGGAGCTGACGCGTTATAAAAAATCATTAAACATTTTCTTTCGCATTTATCATTGAGTTCGTTCTGTCTAACAAGTTAAAAAGCCTGTAAATCTTAAAACTTTATGCCAACTTTTTTCTGCGAAAAAACCCCGTACCAAGTTTTTAGCTTTTTTTTTACTCTTCCTTCTCGTCAGCCATAAATTCAATATTTCGACTCGCTCGAAACGTTGGTAATGCGAAGAAAAATATAAGCTTGGGATGAAAATGACGTATAGAATTTGGGTAAGACCCTGAAATGGTGAAAAGAATCGAGTCTTATCGACTATAATTACCGGTCCAAGTACTCGGTTCGAATTGCTCGACGAATTTAAAACGTTGTATTGTTTGCGTTTCTGCCGTCTCATCGTAGTGTAAGTTTCTCTCGTTTCAAATGTGACATCGGTTAATACGATTTGCAAACTTTTACCAACTTTGACAAGTCGATTAACACTTCAACTACACCGTAATGAACGCGGAATACGAAAGAAAAAACGAATTTCGCGTTCTTCGGCGTGATTTCCAAACGAGCGACGAATAAAAATTTTTTAATTAAAACTTGGCGAAATAAAAAAAACTCGCTGAGATTCCCCCACGCTGCGGTTTCTACGCGTAAAACTGAATGAAATTTTCATCCGGAACAAAGTTTGAATATTTTTGAGCCCTGTGGATACGCGAGTGTTACTCGAGAAAGCCATTTTTCAGAAGAAACAGCCCGAATACCTTGAAAAATCGTTCCGACACATCGAAAAAACTCGCTGGTAGGGAAAAAAGGATACAATGTGGGTATTACTTATTCATCATGCTATTTCCGCATTATTCCCTCAAATTGTATTTTTTTCTCATTTAAACTTCCATTTGCTATTTATACGACCATTGGAAAAGCGCGACTGGTCACGATGTGACAAATATCTACACAATACGTATTGATTAACCGAAACAGAACCAATCTTTTTTCTATGAGGAATTTTCCATATAAATTAACTCGTTGGCGAGAGAAAAAAAAATCAATTTATTCGACGTCGTTGATTCCGAGAGAGAACATTTTTTACCCGACGAGTTCTATTCCGGTATCGGAGGAAAAAAATAAAACTATCAAAACGATATTTTTTCGGGGGAAAAGAAAAAGGAGAAGAATAGAGCGAAATTGGAAAAAACATACGCCATTTCGTATACCAGATAATGTATATTTGTACAGTAATATTTTCCAACATCGATATACTTTTGATAAATAGTCTAAAAGAAAAGAAGGCGAAATTAAATTACGTTTTATCCCTTTGGGCGAAAAAAAAAAGAAGAAAAGAAGAATATTCACATGCGTTTTTCTATACTCGTATATAAGCTCTTTTGTGCGCAGAAGGCGGCGGAACAACATTCATCCATGTATAATGTATATGATAGGTAATGCTTAATGCATTATTTCTTTCTTCTGCAAATTCCTTTTGGTTATGTCGTTAGGACGAGCCCGAGAGTTACAGCCGAAGAACCGATATAAGGGGTTAAACAGCCACGGTACACATAAATAACCGCCTTATAAAGTATCCGATGTAACAAACACACCCTTTAAATTCCCAATCCAACGTTTGGACGCTGCGTATCCTACATATTTCCAAAAGTTTAAACGTTCTTTAAAAACCATTTTACGTAGCCGATGCGATGGTTCGCTATTAAATTTCCCTAGCAATCTTTTTCGAAAGCGAGAATATTCGTGGGCTGGTTCGAGGCGAATTTTCCTTTTTTGTCGCGAATGTGTGGTGAAAATGCGTATTTTTTAGTGGTGAATGTGTTTCGAATTTGAGAAGGATGGAATGATCTGAATGATTGCATCGAAAATTTGGAAATTTGGAATGAAATTTTGTCTCTACACTAGAAAGAAAATCATCCAAAAAAAAAATAACGTGTCCCAATTTTCAAAATGGGTAAAATTTATTACTTTTTTGAATAATTTTTTTTTTTTGGTAAAATTTATTCATTTTTTAACAAATTTTATCATTTTTTAGAACAAATTTCATCTATTTTGTGAATTGAGACACGTTAATATTTTTTTTTTGAATAAATTTTATTATTTTTTGATTAAAATTCATTATTTTGGTAAAATTTATTCATTTTTTTGATAAAATTTATTATTTTTGGGTCAAAATGTATTCATTTTCGTAACTTCTGTTTTTTCCGTGCATGATTTATTCATGATGATGAGATGTTAAAAAATCGGTATATTATCAAAATATCAAATACAAAATTAAACAAAACTTCAGCTAAGTACAAAACAAATTTTGCAATCATGTGAGCACAAGCAAAAAGTCTAACAAAATTTCAAACCCCAAAAGAAGAAATTTAGAAGGACCTTAGCAGAACTTTTAGCATAACCATTTCAAAATGAATATCCCCCTCCCCCAAAAAAATCAAACTCACTTTAGGAGAACAAATTTTTTTGGTTTCAAAATATTATTGTTGAAAATGGAATAAGAAAGGAGTTTTTACCATAATTTCGAAAAAAAATATATATATGTGAATTCATTAAGCTCTCTTAATTTGAATCAGTCAAAAATACCTAAATTGACGGATGACATAAAGAAAATCAAGTCACTGATGATCAGTTAAATTCCACTGATTCTCCAGTTAATCAGCGTCATTTTACTTCCTATCAGTGAAAAATTACTGATTCAAATGGTGAATTTTGATTCTTGAATAAGTGAAAATTAGTTGACTGATTGAAATCAGTAAAAATTTACTGATTCAAACCAGTGAACTTTCATTATTGAATCAGTAAAAAAAAATTCATTGATTGAATCAGTAATTGATTACTGATTCAATCAATGAAATTTTATTTTTACTGATTCAGTAATGAAAATTCACCTATTGAATCAGTATTTTTTTTACGGATTCCTTCAGTAACTTAATTTTGTCGATTTTAATCAGTCAATTTTGACTGATTCAAATTAAGAGAAAGCCCCTAAAATTTCGTGCAAAATCGAAAAACACAACCATGATTCAAAAAGTTTTCAAAACACCGAAGGTAATCATTGTATCATTGGAGTGCAATTTTGAATTAAAATTATATTTTTCAAAAATATTGCTCATCATCTTCGAATTTATTTTCTATTTCAATATTTTGACACATTAAGGGAACTTCCTTTCCAAATTATAATTTTTCAAATATTCAAACAAATTAAAACGCCCATCTAATAGATATTTTCACATAGTTTCCTTTATTTTTGAAAAAGATTTTTTTTTTACTTTTGCACATTTCCTAGACCAGTATTTCATATTTTCCGGACCTTTTTGGTAGATATGCAAAGATAACCAGGATTAAGTCTTTGACGAAATTAGACAACTTTGTTCTGATTTAGGTAAATATTCAAATTTTTTGATAAAAAACAGGGTGTCCAACAAACAGGACAAAATCCAAAACAGGACCAAAAGGACCTTCAGCAGCACCCTTGAAAATAGGTACGATAAATTTTGTACACCCCCCCCCCCAAAAAAAAAATCCCCCTTGCGTATACTCGTTTTAAAGGAAATTTCAAGCGCTTCATTATCTCCTTCTTGGAAATACTCTTCTATTCCATAGAAAATATCAAATTGCAGTAGCATTGCTAGGAATTACTCAGAGAGAATCAGAACTTTCATAAATCGTTGGGAAGTGCTGTGCTATGTTCACGGTCATGCTAATTATTTTGGCCTCAAAAACCAAAAATAATAACAAATCCAAGTAGTGGGTGTCGAAATCTTTTTTTGAAGGGTACAAAATGGCCATAAAAAGTTGGATAGGAAAGTTATTTTCCCGTATAATTGCCTCAAAATAATTTGTTGGATTGTAATATTCTCGCGAGGGCGAAAATTTTTCAGAAAAAGTATCTAGAAGTTCAAATTTTCTCATCAAAATTCAATGTTTTTTCATGCTCTTTTTTTGACATCCAAAAAACAAGAAATTTTGTAATGAGCTCCTCTTCTTCCAAAAGTATTTTAAAAATAATTGGAAAGTTACTGAACCCGAGCGAAGCGAGGGTGAAAATTTTTTATAAAAAAATCCAAGTTGAAAATGTATTTAAACACAATGCTTCAACCGAAAAATTCTTGAAAAACTGAAATATTTTGAAAAAATTTGCAACTTTTACAAATTTTTGGTCAATTTTGCGGCTTTTTCGCGACTTTTCGCGACCAGTAAACACCTTGCCCAACAACCCCCCCCCCCCCCCAAAAAAAAATTAAACCTATTAAAAAAACATTTTTAAACAAAAATTTGCAATAATAATTGTTAGAAATAAGCGTAAATTTATTTCAAAAATTCAAGCATAAAAATAACCGGATTTTTATTGTTTCGTTTCAAATTCCTGACGATTTCCTCTTTCCAACGAGTACCCACACGATTTTTTTTTTTTAATTTTGGCAGCTAGATCTCAAAATTAATACAAAACAGGACTTTTCTCTAAAAAAGCCTCAAAGCAGGACCAAAAGGACCAAAACATGACCACTCAGCTCAAAGCAGGACCAACAGCACCAACAGGACTTGTTAGACATTCTGAAAAAAGTGCAAAGGAGAGAGGTAGAAATAGAGAGAGATTGGGCTATTCAGAAACAAATTTTTATTTCTCATTTTTCAAAGAAAAAAAAAACATCAATAAACCGAATCATTGAGCTCAATCAGAACACAGGTGACAATTGCTGTCTAAAAAAAACTTTCAGAGGAAAGAATTCGTGTTTCAAGGCAAACTAAACTCATAAATGAAAGTGGGTCGGTTTTCAAAATTAAAAGAAACGAATTTAAAACTTGGAAAAGTAGGTAGAATTTGTTCGATTCATTTAATATTTAAAAAGTACACAAATTCTGGATTTATTCAGTTCAAAACTGAAGAAGTTGATTTTTTCCACCTTTTTAAATTCTGAAATTGATTAAAAATAGAATAAAAATAAATACAGATCTTGAATAAAAATACATTTTTTCATAAAAATTAAGATTTTTGGGAAAGGGAAAAAAGACCATTGAAAATTCAAGTGAAATAAATTTTTTTCGATATCATCAAGCTTCAAGCATCAGAAATTCGTCCTTCTTATTCACTTTCTCGACAAACTTTCGACCCCTCATTCGTTCAATCACGTATCATCGAACGATTAAGAAGTAACACCTTCGAAACCCATTGGTTAAAAAACCTTTTACTAAAATCGGCGCGAAGAAATACTGTCAAGGCGATATGTGAAGGTGGAAAAAACCGCGTGAATTTATATTTCCTCTTTTTTTACGATGGTAATGGATATACGAAATAAAAGTATATATACTCGGGCTGAAATATGAAATTCCGCAGAGAGTATTACCTCGTGTATGGTAAGTTACGTACAATGACATATCAAAAATGTTGCTTCACACTCTCGTCTAGTTTTCCATACATGATTCCATACTTTCACAATATCTCACTCTTCTGCGATTCTTTTCCTCGTATTTTTTCCTCTCGTCATATTTTACAAACTCCAAACATCTCGTACCGACAATATAATTTTTACATCAACGAAAAATAATTCGCGATCCGATATAACACGATGAAATTTTTTTCAGCATCGACAAAAAAAACCTGATAATAGAATGACCCATTCGATATATCCAATTTAAATAATAGAAACTTCCACCGAATTGGCGCGGAATTCGGAATTTCAACGTAAAATAAATACCTACTCGCATTTCTGGAACGCGAAACGGGGAAAAAAGTCGAGAACGACTTCGGGGCTGAAAATTCGTAATACAAAAACTCGTATATAGTATTAAAATTAAAATTTACCCACTCATTATTCTTACTGAATACAAATTCATTCGAGAAAATAAAATAAAAGCGATTTGTATTCAGTTCGATTTTCAAACTTACGCATTTTCTTCACATTCATTTTGCGCAGCGTTACCGGCGTTTACGCTAGGTAAACGCTGTATCGTTTCTTTACAATTGATTACCGACAATTTTCACCGAACTCGTAATTCATTTCGGTAACTTTTACCATTTCTTTAGTAAAACGTTTTTAGGCGTAGCACCAGATTACACACGAGTAAATTCGTACAGTGGTATTTGCGAAACGAGTTTTTCTTTCGTTGATGAATTTTCAAAATGATAGAGAACAGAATGACGGAATGAGGTGAAGGAGGAGGGAAGAAGGAAAACCTCATACCAGCGGTTTCATTTAATATTATAAAATTGCATTGCAACACGATGAAGCGTTAGGATGAGTGAATTTTTTCATGCTTTATTGGAGATCTTGGGCGTTATATCGACGAAAAAAAGTACATTAATCAAAAAAATCACATAAAAAATTTCTTCGGTGTTGAAAGTTTCCTTTAATTTTTTATACGTGCAAAATAATTTTATCAGGAGAAAATAACACAGGTTGACAAAAAAAATTCTGTTTCTGGATTCTCGTGTCGAAATTCTATTTCTAGACATCAAAAGACATCACCTTGCTCAATCCTGGCTTCCAAAGTTTGCTTTGAGGGTGGTGGTGGGGGTGGGGCAAAAAACTGATTTTTCGAAGGGCAATAAGCCTGAGTATTACAAAAAAAATTGAAAAAAATTTTTCGGACCAATCTTATAGAAAATTTTACGGCGAATCCAAATGCCGCAAACCGCAGACCTCAGTCTCTTTTAGAAAAAAAGTTACAACTCATTCTTTCCAAAATTTTGGGAAAAGGCACAATAAAAGGGAAGGGAGAAAAAATGAGTACTTCCTCGTAAAGTGGCTTTAAACATCATACAATTGTAATCTCATTCATGCCCAAGCCAAGCTTTAAAAAAATTGGATTTTCAATTCCCAAAAAAGACATCGGGATAAATCCTAAATCATTCGTATGATCACTTATAGAAGGAGAAAGGGGATAAGAACTACTTTTAGTTTTTTTTTTTTTTTTTTAAGGTTAAGAGTATTCTTTCGCGAAAATCGGAGATGCTTAATCTATTTTTCATGTCTGGAATACGATTTTTTAACCCCTGCGTATGTGCTGGACGATTCTATTTATTGGCGTTAATAAAGTTGCATAACCGGTTTGCCGTAAATACAACTCGTACAATAAAGCAGGGTTGGGCAGGATTTGAATACCTCTGGATTTAAAATTCAAAAAATCTCAATGTCAGATTTTGGAATTTAATTCACTGTCATCCCGGATTTTAGATTTGAATTTAAAATCCGTTTCTGCAATGGATTTAGGAAATCCTAATTTTTTCAAAATCCTTCAATTTAAAATCCAAAATTTGTGTATTTTGTGCTCGAAATGGGAGATTAGTATTCTGGTTCCGGTTGAGTACGGTTTTTTTTTTTTGGTAAAATGATAATGAACCTTTAACGGTCTAGATTAAATGACAATAACTTCAGATAAAGGGCAAAGAAAATTTTTCTAAGTTGTGATGTTGTTTCTAATTTCGAAATAGGAATGTTTTGAAGTTCGGAATCTTTTTCCAATTTTTTTCTCATCATTTTTACACTTAGAGTTTGGATTCTGGATAATAGATTTCGGATTTTAAATCTGCTTTGTGACAAGATTTTGAATTTCGGATTTTGAATCCACTGTCAAAAAGGATTTCGGATTTTGGATTTGAAATCCTTTTTGTCACAGATTTTGCCCTTCCCTGCAATAAATCGATCTCTTAGAATCTAGATTTCTGTTTTCATCATATTGTCGAGCAATTTTTAAATTAACGTGTTTAATTGAAAGACTCCTTCCCCTTTCCCATTCGCTGTTTTTTTTTTTTTTTTGATCAAGTAGCATATAAAATTTTAAACATAAAAATTCTCCATTTTATATACTATTTTTTAGAACGAAGGAATGATAGAAATTCATAGGTATGTAATCGGTACTTCAAAAATTGGAAATTTGCTTCTTTACATAAAATCATTGCTACTCTGATGGTCCAAAAAAGGCATAAAAAACATTGGTAAATATGAGAGCTTCGCAGTTTTTCACTAATACTATAATTTTGAAAATAATTTAATTCACAAGTTCAAATTAAATTATAAAAAGCTGAATAAAATAAAATCGCTTCAAATTTTCTGAAAAAAAATTTCGTACGATTCAAAAAATGAAAAAAAAATTATAATTGATCTCTCCAAGTGTTTGAAATTGGATTTTCAGAGCCCCTTTCTTCTACCACCATCATTCCTCCCTCTTTCTCCATTCTGATTCGTCCATTCGCAACCAATACCTACAAAATCCCAAGAACGAATTGAAACAACCCCCACGATGGTTCTCGGCCCGAAAACTGCATCGGACTAAAACGTTTCATCGAATACTTGGAAAAATTAAACCTCTCGAGCGAACCCTCGCTCGATTCCAGAGCCGAATTCGACTTTCGCCTTTTTCTTCATACACTAAAAACTTAACAGCACATACGCCACGCCATCCGAAACACTCAACCCGACGTACTCGTGTTTTTTCTTGAAAAGAACCCCTTTTTCGACCTTTTATACCGACGGCAAATATTTTCTCTATCGAAAGGTACGGTATAGAAACATTTTACATCACTTACCTCGCGCGATAAGTAATTTCGGAGGTGAATTTTCCTCATTTATACGACAAATAGAGCTTATTGAAAGGCGTCTTCGTCGTCTCTGCCATGCCATCAGGCCCAGATAGAAGAGTCGAATGCGAAAACACATCTAGAAAAAAAAAGCAGAAAAAGAAAAATATATTTCATGACAGAAACGAAGAAAGCTTTAGGTTGTGTTTTGTTAAGTTGTGTAAATACAGAGAAATACGAGTAATAAAGCAGGGGAAAAGATGCAACATATGATTTGGTAAATATTTGTCGCTGATTTCTCCTCGCACACGATGTTCGCCTATTCTTTTATACTGAGTGTATTATATGTTTACAAATTCTTTACAGATTTTCTTCTTTTACGTTCGCCCCTGTCTTTTTCCCTGTCCGCGGCGAAGGTACGCGATTTCAAAAGACTTGTTTTTTTCCTTCGGTATAATTGAAAAAACAAGCCATTCGTTATAAAATACTTATACCCGGCGGCGTACTCGCAGATACCGTCAAATACCCTAATAAAGTTGGATTTCGCGACAGACGAGACGTTGCGATAAAACAGGGAAAAATATCCGACTGTGTGTTCTCTTTAAAATGGAAATTTTCCATCGCGATAATTGTCGACTTTTCCGGGTATCTTATTGTCAACTCGAATCCGCCAGACATAAGTTTGCATTCGGTAACATATACAGGGTGATTCGAAAGATTTGCAGAATAGGTAAGCAACCAGTAAGTCGTGTTTGCACGATGATTGTCGAATGTATCTGGAAAATAAGGCGAATTTTGACTGATTTTGCAGGTCGATATGGGAAATACTTACTGTTTGATGTTTTCTATCCCATTTTTCACACTGATCACGAGAAAAATAGTGAAAAAATTCCATCACACAATGATTTTTCACAATTTCGATTCCTTTTTTCGCACTTTTTTGAGAACTTTTGACCTTTAAAATGGATTTTCTGGGCAAAGAAAGCTTCATAGCGAAAAAAATAATGGAACATTGTAGAGCGTCAAGTTTCCAATTTGTAGAATTCTATCAGCTTTTTCTTGGAGCTTAGCTTTCGAGATATTGTGTTTTAAAGTTCAAAATTGAACTTTATTAAAAAATTAAAAATATCTCGAAAACTAAGCCTCCTGAGAGAAAACTAATTGGACTCTACAGATGAGAAATTTGATGCTCTACAATTTATATTCCACACATTTTTTCCATAAGGAGCTTCCTTTGTCCAGAAAATCAATTTCAAAGGTTAGAAGTTATTGAAAAATGTAAAAAAAATGCAAAACAAAATTGAAATTGTGAAAAACCCTTGGGTGATAGAATTTTTTTACTATTCATTTCGTGATCAGCGCGAAAAATACTATCTGGTAATTCAAATTAAGACCATTTTGGAACTACACTGCTACAGGGGTATTTATTTATTTTCAATTTAGAGGATTTTTCAGGGTGAGTGACCACAATATTTCAAAAATGATTTTCCCTTACTTTTCCAGATCAATTTTCCGAAATTTTCCAGAACTTTTAGATATGATTCTAGACGATTTTTTTTTTTCAAAAATCAATATTTCTAAGGAGATTTTTCATCTTTCTGGTGACAAAAACGACTTTGACTGATTTGAATTTAGAAAATTCTAACTCAATCCTCTTCCCCCCTCGACACAAAAACTTGTGAATTTATCATAGAAAAAAAATTCAAATAGAAACGAAAAACTTTATTCTAAAACATTATTATGCAAATAAGGTTTTGAAAAAAATTCAGAACAAGTCTGCGAGATAAAAGAAATTCTCCCAAATCATGAGAGTAAATTGAATTTTTCCTGACTGAAAATTTGAAAGTTTCTCCACAATTTATTACTCCTCCCTCTCCCCCCCCCAAAAAAAAAACCACGTATCTAACATTTAAATGTTTTCGTTTTGCTTCAGTAAAGAAACACTAGGAGTAGAAAACCAATTATTTTGATGAGATATGCCAACTTGATGAGCATAGACAAAGCAAAAACCAAAATTTTCGCAAAAAAAACCTCTCTTATTTTTTTTCAAAATCATGATCAAGAGCATCATGGTATTCCTTTTTCTAATCACATTTTAATAAAAAGTACATGTTCAAAAAAAATTGAATGATTTCTGTAGAAAAAGAGGTAAATAATTCTTAAAAGAAGCGAAGGAACCCTTTTTTTTTTGGTAATTTAATCAGCAAAGATGTGTATTTAATTATCAATTTTTTTGTACATCACAATCACAATCAATAAACAATAAAAAAGGGCTAATATAAAATTGGTTTGAAAAATCTAGCAATTTTAAGGTAAGAAACACTTTTCTGCAGATGCTTCATTCTTTTGAATTTTTTAAAAATTTCAGCGAAAAGTCAAAACCCTCCGAATTTTCCAGACCTTCAAAATTCCCAGACTTTTTCAGGTTTTCCAAAAAATGAACACCCTGCATTTTTGAATGAAAATGCAAAAACTTGATTTGAAAAATCTCAATTTTGAAGAATTTCTCACTTGATATTCAATCCTACAAAAATGGCAGATACAAGAACCAATAGCTCAGTTTTGAAAACGAGGTAGAGGGAGGCTGAACCCCTCATGAGACCTCTGGATCTTGACGATGACCTCATTGAGCTCCAAACATTTCCAATAATTTCTTTGTCTACCATACCAAATTTCACGTCCTTCATAATTCACCAAGTACTCCGTTTATGGTAAAAAAAGAGAGAAAAAAATTGATACTTTTGCCTTTGAACTGCCAAATTGGAAACAATTTTAGGAGTGGTGGGTTTTTCGGAGTGAGAGGTGGGGGTATTACGATGAATTTTTCAGATGTGAAATTTTATAAGTAAAAGAAAAGGAGATACAAGCATTTTTAATAAAAGGAATGAGCCTTTGAAGGAGGCGATGGATGCCATATCTCGCCATTTCAATTTCAAGTCCACAAAACTGAAAGGCCATCAGGTAATGGACATGAATGAAAGGTTTATTTGCCCCTTCTAAGGCGTCCATCGGCAACTATTTCACTTCGAAGTGGAATAAATTGCCCAGTTTTTTTACAAAGGTGATTCAGAATTTTTTCGGACAAATGGCACCGGAAAAAACTACTCGGACTAATTTTAATGCAGCATTTACAAATAAACTACCATCGTACATGGTCGAAAATGGGTCTTAAAATTACCACCGTCGATGTCGCAGGTACACCGATGACGAACGAATTCGGCGAGACGTGTTACTTGGAATCTTTCACCTGGCCGCATTTATCAATCAAAACTTCCCTCTTCGGATCGCCCTCCGGAGTTCCGAGTTTTTCTATTTTCTCAACGACATCCATACCTTTAATGACGGATCCGAATACTACGTGTTTTTCGTCCAGCCAGGGTGCTTTTACAAACGTAATAAAAAACTGGCTTCCATTAGAGTTAGGTCCGGCATTAGCCATTGAAAGGGTTCCAGGTTTGTCGTGTTTCAAGATGAAATTCTCATCTTCGAATTTTCCGCCGTAAATGGATATTCCGCCGGTGCCGTTTTTATTAATAAAATCTCCTCCTTGGCACGCGAATTGCGGTATTATTCGATGAAAAGGACAACCTTCATAACTAAAACCTTTTTCGCCGGTACATAAAGCTCGGAAATTTTCGGCCGTTCTTGGTACAATGTCAGCGCGTAATTCGATAAGAATTTGTCCCGCTGGTTTATCGTTGATTGTTATATCGAAAAATACTTTCGGATTTGGTTTTTGTTTGACCGATGATTTTTTCCGCTGCATCGCCTGTTTTGATTTCGCCGAGGACGCCATTGTCGTTGGCTTCGTTATGTACTGGTGCACACGCTTCGCCAAATGTTTAACAAGTACTTTTTTTTCGACTAGATCGTTCGACTCGTCGAGTTGGCTAATTTACGAGCGAGTATTTAAATATCCATGGTAAGGGTAGAAAAAATAAGTCGGTTGTCAGATATACTTGGGAGTGATTCTCATTCTCAAAAGAACGCATCGTGTGATTATCATTCCATAGAAAAATGAAGTTTTTGCATACGTGAAATTTCAATATCCAATATAATTTGATACAAGTCATGACTCTAGGTACACATAAATGAGTTCGATGAACAATCTTTTGACGAAGGTATAAAAAAATTACAAAAAAATTATTCAACATTTTTCTCAATTGAAAAAATTGAAGAAATATTTGAAAGCAAACAGTTTTTGTGGAAACAGTTGGAAAAGTTTTAAAATAATTTATGAACCATCAGCAGAATATTAGTCGAATATTTTTGGAAGATTGGAACACATTTGACAATAGGAGAGAGGGAATTGGCCAAAATGGGACGGAAGAGGAAGAAAGGTGGAAATCAGTATAATTATTATCAAAGTTTTTCGCTTAGAAGAGAGAACACGTCATCTTGTCCACTTTCAAAGGTGTGAATGGGAAATGCTGAGGGAGGGGATCAAATAAAGATTTAATCATCAACTTTTTCTGACGAATTGGTAATTTGTTGAGGAATCGGTGATTTTTGACCAAAAAATTAGTCAAAAATTATCAATATTAAAATAAAATGATTAAAGTTTTGCCCTCGCTTCGCTCGGGCAAAACTTTTTGGGAAAATACTGTTTGAAAAGCAAAAAAATGCACTTTTCGATATTTTTGCAAAAAATCTTTTTTTTCTTAATTAAGAGAGACTTGAGCCCCTAAGCCCCCCCCCCCCCCATTAGATGCGCCAATGTGTGAGCCTGGATATAGAAATTACTCTTGGGGGTCAAAATTTGGTTTTTGAGTCGAGGTTCCTGCTTGATTCTACTCCTATTGAAAGGCTCAAAATCAATGTGAACTTAAAACTAATTTTGGAGTCCCCATGGTGATTTCTAATTCAAGCTTACAAAGAGTAATTTTGATCAAATCTATTCATTTTTTGCGGAGGAGGGGTTCTTAATTACTCCATTTGGTGATGAAATTTTCAAGAAAATTTCTGAAGAATATTACAAGGGAACTTGAGAGGGAATACCTGGATTCCAATAGCCGAAAATAGCATGCACCTAAAATTCTCAGAAAATTGGCATTTTTGTTTTGAAAATATCTAAGTACATTACTAAAATTGAGAAAAAAAACCAATTTTTTTCCATGCCCAAAATATCTGTATAGAAATTTTAAAAAATTCCTCAAAATCTGTTCATGTTTTGCCATATTTTAGAAAAAAAAAAACACCTAAAAAATTACGTATCTTCTAAAATCTTGTTTCTGATTCACAGTTTTAAAATCAAGGAATAAAAAAAATTTCAGTGGATACTTTTTCATCTTGAAAAAAGTTGAGTAAATTATTACATAAAACGTAAAAAAAAAATTGCAATATATTTACGTAAGTTTCGGTGAAAATATTCAATATGACTGTAAAATTGGTTGAAAAAGCATAAAAATCGCCAGCAAAATCAAAATTAAAAAAAAAAGAATTTGAAAAAATTCACACAATTTAATTTAATTCAATTTAACGATATTCTCAAATTGTCGAGCGAATTATTTTTTCAGGAGGAACATTTTGAACGTTTTTGGCACGATGTACGAAATTTCAATAAAAAACATTAAGCTTTTGACTAAAATTTTCTTCAAGAAAATATAAGGTAGGTAAATTTGAGGACCAAAATTCAGGAATATTGAATCTCTCGAACTTTCTTCAAATTTTTTAAAGTTGAATCTTTAGAATTTTTCAGATTTTTGAAATTTTAACGTACTGACATTTATTCTGAGTAGGTAAGATTTTTCCAGCCTTTGAACATTTTACATTTTCTTTTCTAGAAGAAGGAGAATAATTTTCCGTTCTCATTTCACTCTTTTAAAAAATTGGGTACCAAGTACCTACCTAGCAAAAAAAGTATGATCGAAAATTTTGAACAATTTTTTTGCTGGAAAGTTTTCATGTGTCCAACTTTTTTGGGACATCTGCTCCATCTCTCGAGGGATGCAAAAACTGAAATTTTATTTCTAAATACCTAATAATTTTTAGACGTAAAATATGTATTCGAATCATTTTTCAACTTTTCATTTCTTTTATTCGAGTACGTAGATGAACTTGAGTAAATATTTTAATTAAATCTAGAGAGAGAAAATTACTCGTGCTATTTCAAAAAAAAAATAGATGATTTTTTCCCACTTTATTTACTCTTTAAAAGCCAGTTTCACGACATATTTTTATTAGGCAAATTTGACACCATTCACCAATCCAAACCAACCCAGCGATCAATATTTGAAACTTATCTGCATTTTTATTCCTTCATCAACCACTCCTTTCGCCTCGACCAAAATGTCAATGTTCCATTAAATCTTGAAAATTTGTTTGAAAATGGCATTCGTGAACCAATCGCCGAATTTTTCATAAGCTGCTGCTCCGCCAGCACCGTTATTAAATTCGCCATTTCGTTCGGATTATATTCCAGTACCGCATTTTCCAAATAAATAAATAATTAACGAGTGGAAGCAACCCTCAGCCGGTATCGAGAAGTGAGAAACATTCGAGAGTGGAAATTTCTACACGATATAATATTTATAATGTTTATAAATGATGGGTGCGGTGAGGCGCGAGGATGAAAAGGAACCCTCAGCATCGAGTTTTAAATTCATCCAGACAATTTTCACATCTCGCGAGTTACTCAAGTATGAAAGTAATTCTAGCGGGTTTTTTCTACCATTTCGGCTGGAAAATTTGCATTAGGTGTCGCGTTTTGTTCGCGGCCTAATCCGTTTACGTAGGTATATAAGATGAAAAAGCGTACAACGAAGCGTAAAATATTTTCACGTAAACGAGTAGGTATCTGTAGTGTGCATATAGCTTGTGTAGTACTCACCTCTGTAGACCGAGCAAAGTATAAAATCTTGGGATGAAATTTATGTACGATAGAATTTCGAATACTGTGGAGCTGTTTTTCATCTTGTTAAGATTCATTAATCCGTTATTCGCGCCAGGCAGCCGTTTAAATCTGCAAAAACATCGAGTAAATTAACGAAGGATCGATATTATAGCTACGTTTACATTTCAGCTTCGAAGATGTACCGATAGGGAGTAGGAAGGGGGTAATTTGTTCACCCTTTCCAATGAGATTTTTCAGTATTCGGTGGAGAAAATTCAGCGTTTCTACTCACGAGTGGGAAAAATTTGCTTTTTGAACTCATATTTTGTCAAATTAAAAAAATTTAAACAGTTGTAATTTTTTTGTGAAAAAGCAGAAAACAATTTTCCCAGGTCGAAAAAATTTCCATATTTTCCCAAATCGGGAAATTTACCATTTTTTGTACATGTGAATCTGAATGAAGAAATCACCTTAAGGAGTCAAAAATTAGTTTTTGAATTGACACTGAAACCTCAGCTCAAAAATCATTTTTCAAGCCCAAGGGTAGTTTCTCTTTTTATATTCAATTTCACTCTCTTTCAAACTAGGAAAGTTTAACATCTGTCCTTGCATGATTTTTCGATGAGAAAACAGAATTGACTGCTCATTATCTAGGGGAGAATTTATCAAATATATCTATTTTCCCCAGATCGGAAAAATTGAACAGTTTGGCCATTTAATTTCATTATTCTTGCCTTTAATTTAAAAAAGCAATCAAATTTTTCAAAAACTTTGTCCTCGCTGTATTCAGATTTAGTGTGAGTATTTCTCCTCTAATAAGTAATTTGTTTTTTCCTCGAAATTATTTTAATTAATTTCATTTTAAATTGGTGGAAAAGCATTCATAAATAGTCACAATTGCAGCACAGAAAAAATCAACAAAATTTCAGTCAATTCTCGCCGATTTTTCAGCATAATTTCACTGAATTCCCAAAGAATTTCACAGATTTTTCAACAAATTTTATAGCTTTTATTGACTTTTTTATCAATTTTCACTGATTTTCCAGCAATTTTTTTTACTGTTTGCTTTCAGTAAAAATTGATTCATTAATTTATTGCTACGCTGTAATTCAGACTGGTTTCCAGTGATTTTCGTTAATTTTTACTGATTTTTAAGTGAGAGAGTGAACGAAAACTTGATTTTTTAGAAACGTAGGACTTGCTGGGTTTTGTATCATCATAAGTATCTCTCTTTCTTAGTTTTTAAATAGGCGTGGCTAATTTTTTATCCAATTATATTACTCCAAAACATTGTTTCAGCACTTTGAATTCGAGGTTTTCTAAAAATTTAACCCTAACTTCACTCGGGCCAAATTAATCTCGTTCATAATTATTCGCAATTAAACTACAAAAGGACAAATTAGAAATAAGCCATGGAGTAAATGAGAAGGGAAGGAAATTAACCTGTCTGAAAATTCAGTTCACTCGGCAAATTTGAGCCACTCCCTCTCCCCCTTCCAAAAAAGGTCATTCTGTTTTGTGGTTTTGCGTCTGAATAGGGGGTTGTTATTTTCCACGACTTGGAAAATTCAATTGTTCTGAACGATTCTTGTTTCGTTCTTTCGATTTCTAGGCATGGGAATTTTTTTGCATCGCAATTCTTTCAACTTCTGAATTCCAAAAATTATTATTTTTACCACAAATAAGATTTAGACGGATAAGTACTTTATTCAAGTCCAAATTTTTTCAACTTCATTCATAATTTTTTTAATTCTTCCAACAGCAAAATCATTTCAAAGTTCAATCCTTTTCAAATTTTCTTCCAATCATTTAATCAGAAAAAATATTTTAAAAAACATGAAGTTGGATAAAATTTTTCTAAAAATTTAAAAATGAATGGAAATTTGATTAAATATTTTGAAAATATTAGAAAAGATTTTGGAAGTAACAGCGAAATTGAACATCTTTTTGCAACAAATACCCCTGGGAAAATTAGTCCCAAAAAATTGTACAGTTGGAAAATATTTCAAAATTGAAGAGTTTCAACTGTTTCAACATTAAAAAATTTTCCCGACCTTTCATTTTTTTTCATATTTTTTTTTCAAATCTACGCTTATTTTTCAAAATTCTTCCTAATCAAAAATAACTTTGACGTAAAAAATATAAACTTCAAAATTTCTTCTCAATTCAAGGAGTAATTACTAATCAGATTCAAGATTGAAAAAATTTTGAGAAAATTTGATTATTTAAAAAAAAAAAAAAACTGTTTAAAATGTGATTTGAGAAATGAAAAGTCAGAATTTTTGAATCGAAAACGAATGAAGAATCAGTATGTTTCGTTCATCGTTCGAATTTCCCCAGTCATGGAAAATAATCTTATATCGTCTTCATGAACTGATTTCAATGAAAAATCACTGGAAAAAATTCAAAATTATCAGTGAAGGAAAAATTAACGAAATTCCGAGATTTTCAAAGCATTTTCGCCCATTTTTCAAAGAAATTCACCAATTTTTCAGCAAATTTTACACACTTTTATGACCTTTAGTGAATTTTTACCAATTTTTCAGCAATTTTTTCACTGATCTATTACTGTATGGTAATTTTGGCAGTTTTCTAGTGATTTTCGATCATTTTTACTGATTTATTAGCAAAAAAAAAAAAAGAGTGCGATTTATTCAGGTTAAAATCTAGAATAGGTATATGAAGTAAAAATGGAACTTTTTGAATGGGTAAAAAATGTTTTATCCGATATTGGTTTCTTTGAGAAAATTGAAAATCATCTCGATTGAGATTTTCAAAGTTTTTTGCCCTCCTCCCCTCCACTGGATTTTTTTAAAAAAATATCACTTCCCTACTCAGCCTATAAATACAGACACACAAGTTCGATAAAAACAAAAAAATCCAATACCTTTCTACGCCGATTAAGCGAATATTTCGAGGGCTCGCTATGGGCGTAAAAGCAGCTCGATACGAATTCCCATCTCTGGCGAGTTTTACATCCAGCCAATCAATACAGATATACGCGTGCATGGGGAAAAATTAAGCCAAGTACATTTACACGATTTTATTATAGTTTTTTATTACGGTGGCTGTAAATTCGCGCTTTCGGAGCCTAAATTGTATAGTGCTCTGTGTGTAGAAATGTCTGTTGTATCGTTTTACAATGTGCATATAGCAAAAACACGTTGCTCTGTCAATTAATATCGTTGTATTTCATCACACATAGTTTTAACGTTAACGAGCTGAATATAGTAATTTTAGACGGCGAACCGAGCCTGGCGAATGGCACAAAGGGTAGGACGAGCGCCGGGTCGAACGTGGCGAATCTTTTTGCGCGAGAGCGTAACACTAAAACCACAATTTCGCTATATACCGCCATCCAAAGTCGTAATCAGACCATGGCTATAGTTATGCAAATGTCAAAGGAAAGCTTTTATTGTAAGCTTGGTAAATTTAAACGAACCGTTAGTTTTTTGCCTGTCCAATTTTACATTGATTATTCGTTTTAAACGCTGTTTGAAATTAAGCTTTTTTCTTTTTATATATGTAAATTAAACTCGACGTAAAAAATTCGATTGACGATCGTATCCACATCGACGAGCCGTGTTTCTCTCGTTAATTTAATTCTCGTCCTTTTTTTTTTTCGCCGAGCTTTCTCTGTCGTTGCTCCGCTTCGTCTGTTCGCCTTTGATTTTTTTTGACGTTGTTTTGTCGTCGACTCGTCGCTGCGAAAAATTGAACTAATAATCTTCGCCCAGTAAGTTGACGTATTGAATATTCAGCGAAAAAACACCCTGCGGTGATGTGATCTCGATTCCAATATCGTGCTTACGTCATCTATGGCGAAGCTTCCTCGATTTTCCTTCATGTCCCTAATCTGACGTTCGATTGTTTATCCCGAAAATTTCATAAGTTAAGAATAATATTTTTCGAAGTTAAAATCTGGTATGAAAATTTGATTTTTTTTGAGGGAGGAAAAACACGAGGATTTTTATGGTATTTTTAATTCGATAATTGAACTCATCAAATTGCACGTGTTGAAGCAATAAAATACATAGGAAACGATACCCAGTTTCTGGTCGAGTTGAAATAGAACTAAAAGTTAGGTAAAGCGTAAGTAAAGGTAGTAAATTTTACCCTTTGTTACCTATGTATATTTTTGCTGTTGAGAAATTTCACGGTACGTAGAACGACGTGTAGTACGAAGTCTTTTAAAACGGTCTGACCGTACCGAGTGAAAATATTCCAACTGGGTAAAAAATTAAAGAGCTCTCGCGCCGTCGTATAAAACCCTTTTATCCGATGGATGGATAGGAATTTCACGCTAAACTTAATTAATAACAGCAATAACTCAATTCGCCGATTTAATTAAAATAACCCCTTCTCGATGGCGTCATAACGTGTCCACATTTGCGGCAAAGTATATTATCATATTTTCGAAATACGTTAAGTTGTGATTTACTCGTTACCGCCGCACTGGGCCGCCGGTGCTGAACTTTGTATAGTAAGATTTTTCCAAGCCAAAAACAATATAAAGTTAACTGACGTAATCGGGCTATTAAGTGTTTTTTTTCGGTGATAAATTTTCGTCTGGACCTATAGACTTATTTTTTTGGTTAGAAAAATAATGAATTTTTTGGTATTTTTTCTGGATGAATTTTTTCCGATGAAAGAGGTTCTTTCAACTATTGAGTCGTCTGATTCAATTTTGAAATTTTAAAGAAGTGAAAGAAAGAATTCAGTTGAAGTAGAGCGGGAATTTTCATAACCGATAGAAACTTAGTGCATTTATTTTCAAAAGAGAAAAAATATGCGATGATTTTCAGTTGAATTTGGGCCAAAATATGACATTACTTGAGCTCATCACTCGAGAATGCATATGATTTCATGACCTAGAAAAAATGTTATACGGTGGCACACTTCGTTTGAAACTCCTAGTTCAAGTTCTTTCATTATTAGCGCCCTAGATTTTTCATTTAAAATTAATGAATAAATTATTCGCGGAAAATTGCGTAAAATTGGAATTCGAGCAGCCCAGAAATATTTTAGATGACATAAAAACATATAAAGAAAGAAATGAAAATCATGAAAAATTCCATGAAGGAGGTTCAAAATTCATAAAAATTATTAAAATGTTATAAAATTTTTAAAAAATACATATTATAAAATTAACGAACCAAAAATTGAAAAAAATCTAAAAACTGCTTTAAATTCACCACAAAAATGATGGTAAAATTTAATGAAGCTGAAGAAAATTTTCGAATTGGGCCATTTTTAAAACACTTCTACAGTCCACTGTTCCTTTTTTAAAAAGTTTCATCATATTCCATCAAAACTGCACGATAGTGACACCATTTCGGAGATATGTATTTTAGTTCATTATACAATTATTCAACGATTTTTATTCAGAATAGAAATTCAGATCTAAAACACATTTTCAGAATTTTCGCAGAGCCTTATTTCGCAAAAATTCGTTCTTTAAAAAATTCTACGACTTTAGAATAAAGATTCCGAAATTCCCTGAATTTTTCAAATTTCCAGAAGGTGGCAATTATGCCAAAATACTACAAGTTTACTTTTTTCAGATGGTATGTAAATTTTTAAAAAAACAACAACAACAACAACACTTTACAAAAAATTAGTGAAATGAAATTCAGAATTTTTTAAAAATTCTTTTTCATTGTAGTGTGAGTAAAAGTGCACTTTTACTCACACTCGCGAATCGCTCGAGTGCTCAAACTCGCCTTTTACTCACACTACAACAAAAAATATCGTATGGAACTCGAGAGATAAATGATTTTCGACGATTTTGAATTATTTCCCTCGCTTCGCTCGGGCAATAAACCTCAAAATTCGTCGAAAATCACTTTATCTCCCTCATTGCATAATATACTATTTTTTCTAGAATGAAACAACTAAAAAAACATATAATAACAGAAATGTGTAACATCGAGAACTAAAAATTAAAAATTTTTAAATTAAAAATAAAAATTTTCAAATTTCAAAAAAAGAAATAAAAGAAACGTCCGATAAAGAGAGATTTAAATGCAAACACGAATTGTCCAAATTTTTGAATCTTGAATGTTTAGAAAATTTGATCTAAATCTCAATTGAATCATGAATATTTCAAACCAATTGGGTTGACTATTTTTCACAGTTTTACAATTTGTAAAACCTGTTGGACACCTAATCCAAAGAAAAATATACCTACAAGATTCGTATGAAGTATGAACCTTGAATATGGGCATTTAAAATTTGTACTTATTAAAAAAAAAATTCTAAAAATAATGTTTTGATGACCATAAAGACAATTCATTTTCGATGGATTAATAAATTCTTTTCAATACTTATTTTGTACCATTTTTTACAACTTCTTCAACAAATTATTTTACCTTTTTTAAAAAATTGGATTTTTTTTACTCGTTACGAACTTCAGAGTTCATTTCACTCAAAATAAAAAATGAATCAGACTTTTCTTCAATTTTTCGATTTTGAACATGCTTCTTTATTTTGCTCATATCAAAAATAAATAAAAAGAGCAATTCATCATTTTTTAAAAATCATCTGTAACTTACAGTAGAAAAAATTCGAAATTGTCGTTAGGCTGGTAAGGAGGGAGAGATTGAAAAAAAAAATTTTAAATTCAACTCACATAAAATTTTTACAATTTTTTTTGACTTTGCAAGTAGGTAATTTTCTTTTTTTGCAATTGATATTCCAAAATTGATTAAGTGTGTACGTTATAAATTGGCAAACTTTACAACTCAAACTCAATTTTTTAAACCATAATCATGATTTTTCCCACTATTTTATGGAAAACGTAAGCTGCTCGCTCTTTCTGTCTTTCATTCAGACCAAACTCCTGCAGTCTGTCAAATATTTCGAACCCTATAAAAATAATTCGAAGGAAACTTGAACTTTCTTTGAAAATCAATTTCACTGTTACCCATTCATTGAATGGATCACCTACGAGAGCTCAATTCGCATTTCACGCTCGATAAAATCTACCCATTATTATTATATGTAGAATTGATACACAGCTAGGCAATTTTTTGGCACGACTTGCGTGTAACATTCTACATGCACCAATTAAAACTTTTGACCTTCGTTTTGGCTCATAAACATTTCATGTTTTTAAATCATTTCCGTCAACTTCTTATCAATTATGTGACAGCATTATCGCGTATCCGGGCTACCTTTTCATTCATTCTCACATAGAACAAAACAAAACTCGAGCTTACTCTGGCCAGTACCAACGAAAATCCATTCCGACCGGAAACAGTGATCAGATATTGACCGAAATTAGAAATTAGCTAACCAATAAACCCAGCCCGTATATCCAATTGAAAAGCATTTTTATACGGAAAAGAAATATTAGAATTTTCTGGCTACGGTTCAAGATGTCATTTTGCCAAAAATCAAAATGATACGGTGTACTTGGAAGGATGAAGAAGCAGTTTGTTAATAAATTGCACCAGACAATGGTAGCACGGAAAGGTGAACGGTAATAAATATCAGAATTTCGTCTGGTGACCTCTTCGTACCGCTGAACGTATTTAACATAAGTAAAACATTTGTCTGAAATCGTTAAGCGACGAATTAATCACGGTATTTCTTCTACTGCGATAGTGACATAGTTGCGGATTTTTTTCCATCGCTTATGTAGGTGAAAAAATAAAAACGTTTCGTGAGAAAAAATCTCAAGTACGTTGGGTGCGAGTTTTACTTTTTAGAAAGCATTCTGGGAATTTGAATCAGGTAAATTCGAGTCAAATTTCGTCCATTTTGCATTTATTGAAATACACAGGTGTCTGAAAATGACTGATGATGTCTCGTATCAAGCCCCAACAACCTTTAAAGTGAAAATGGTGTCAGATTTTTGAAATTCGGTCTTTTTCAATCGAATGCAATTTTTTAAAAATTGAGGTGACTGGAGGGGGAGAGGGAGACTCAAAAATTTACATGAGTTCAACCCTGCAAGTTTTTTTAAATTTGAACAAAAACTTCATAATGAAATTTTTAAGTTTGCTAAAATCCTAATTATTGGAACCTGATATTCACTTAAATCCGGGAGGCGTTTCTCCCTTTTTGAACTCTTTTTGCAAATATAATTTCTCCAAGTATCCACTACATCTCAAAAACGAAAATTCTTTTTATTTCTAGGATTTACGATAAAATTAATTCTAGCCATTTTCTGATTTTTTAACCACAAAGCTAAAATCCAAGTCAATTTCTGTTTTTTTTTTTTTTATATTTTATTTTTTTGCTAGCAGACACCTCTTTGTTTCAAGTCGAGCAAAAAGAGTTCTGATTGAAACTGAAATAATGAATTACCGTGTGGACATATCGTTTTCGATGTTTTCAAGATCATTAGTCTGAATTTTGACTTCTTTCGGAAACTTATCGAGCATTGAAGTGAAAATTTCAAGATGGTCAAGCTTCCAATATTCATGTTTTTCGTAAAACTAAACATTTTTTTTATATGTAAGAGTGTAAATTTTTTAAAGCAATTTTAAAAAAAATTTAGGTCAAACTGGGGTTCTTTTGAAACACCCCTTCCTCCCACAGGATTTGAAATCAATTGATTTAAAAAAATTGCATTCAGCTGACAAAAGACCTGCTCGAGGTTTGATACGTCAAATAAAATTTTTTACAGGCTTCTAGAGCATTGCCCGAAACTTCTACAGTCAAAATTTCAGTCTCCGAAGTGGAGTTTTAATTTCGAAAAATCATCCAAAACATCGAAACATTACAAAAAACTCTAATTCGACAATTTCAATTCACAACTTCACTTGAGAAACTTGAAATTGAAGTCGAAAGTAAAATTTTGAGCCTAAAAAATTTAAATACACCAAAAAAAAACAAAAATCCATTTCAGGTGCATTTCTCTGATTTTGAAAATTTAAATACAACAAAAAAAACAAAAATCCATTTCAGGTGCATTTCTCTGATTTTGAAAATTTCAGAAATACCGCATTGCTCTAAAGAAAAAAAATCTAATCATCAACAAAAAAAGCTGTAATTTGGTATATAGGCACTAACCCTATTTTCGAACTGCCGAATCAAATGAAAGCAATTTCAAGACGTTTCAAAGCGACCAAAAATTTTTGAAATTTTCTAGCGCTAAAGAAAAGTTGATAAAAGTGGTCTGTATGAACTTTCGTGCATAATCGATATTAATGACCTGATCAATTAAAGCAGAATTTGAATTTTCTAAAATTTGCAACTTTGAGTTCAAATCTATATTTCTTGATTGAAAATTTTCATGGAAAAAATTTATCATGAATTTGAACCCGAAGTTGAGAATTTTTGAAAATTCGGAATTCATCGATCAAATAGGTCACCAAGATGGGTGATCTGCGATTACGGGTGCCAAAATTTATATGAACTATTTTCATGGGGTTTCTCCAACAGTGAAAAATCCCAAAACTTTTCAGTATCCAAAACGTCTTGAAACCGCTTTCATTCGATTCGGAAGGTCGAAAATAGGATATAAACAAAATTTCTGCATTTTTCGTTGATTTTTCATACTTTGCAGATCGATGAGATAATTCTAAAATTTAAGAAATTCAACAAATTTCGCCTAAAATTTTGGAAATGGGATTCTCTAGTGTTGTATTTTCAATTTTTTTTTGCTTGAACTCAAAATTTTACTTTGGAGGAGTTGAATGCTTTTCTTGTTAGTACAAAAGAAGACTATATCGAGATATAGATAATTTTTTTTGCTCTCTTAATCTGAATCAATGAAAATTGACTGATTAAATCTACAGAATCATGTCACTGTAAAAATCAGTGAAAAATTTACTGATTCAATTGGCGAATTTTCATTTTTGAATCCGTAAAAATAAAATTTCACTGATTGAATCAGTAGTTGATCACTGATTCAATCGTACATAAAAATTACTGATTCAACCAGTAAATTAAAATTTTCACTGATTCATTTTAGTAGTCGACAGTCAAATTTCACTGCCAATCAGTGACACGCTACCGTCTCTTTTAATCAGTCAATCTTCAGATTTGACTGATTCAAGTTTAGAGAGTGCTCTCTTAATTTGAATCAGACAAAAATACCTAAATTGACTGATGAAATAGAGAAAATCAAGTCACTCATAATACTGTTTCAAATTAGTAAATTTTCATCATTGAACCAGTAAAAAAAAATTCATTGATTGAATCAGTAAAATTTCATTTTTACTGATTCAATAATGAAAATTCACCAGTCCTAGACTTTCCAAGTCAATTTTGGACACAAAATTGAAAAGGGAATTTTCTGGTGATATTCTACACAAACCTGTAAATTTTAGCGAATCAGATCTCGGGCAAGTCTCGAAGTAACTTTCCAATTTTACAAAAAACATCGGTAATTTTCGGGATGATTTAGGACGAATTTGATGCAATTTTTACTGATTTATATTTAGAGGGAGCACTTTAGCGCCAGAGTAAATGTATGTTAGACGGGTCTAAGTACACATGCGGAGAAAATGGAAAAGAATAAAATTACGCGAGTTCGCAGACGTCAACTAAGCATTATTAATAACGTAATCTAGCGTCATCGAGTTGAACGCGATGACAGCAGAGAGCATTCAGAATTAAGAGCGGAAACGCGCATTTGTATAGCTGGAAAGATTTTTAACAATATCCCCAGCCCCCCGCCCCCTCGTAAAATGTAAACGTGTGGCTGGCGCGGAAAAGGTTCGATAAATTTTCATATATAATCACACCGCGACGCCAACCGACAACGCAGTAACCACATTACAAAGAGCAACCTTTACAAATAACGACACCTAATTCCGTACGTACACAATTTCTATGTTTACAGACCGTATCAGAAGTTCCATGTATAAGAATACCATTACAAACCGCATACGTAAGTCCGACCAGTCCGGAGACCGCCATATTTATGTACAGTTCGAATACGGATAATCAGGGTAATGTCGAGTTGCATTTAAGAGATAGCAGCGATATAAACGAGAAAGCATTTACTTCGGTATTCGGCAAATTAGAATCCGATCAAGATTCTTATACCATTAGTTACCAAGATGATACTGGAACAGTACTACATCAGAATAATATTGATATTCTGCTTGGCGCAGCAGCTCTTCAATCAAATGGTAAGTTGAATTGAAACAAAGAAGGAGAAAAAAAACCTCGTCCTTATTATTTTTTTTTCATCGATAATACAAAAATTGAAACGCGAAACGAACAATACGCAAAATTTGCTACTTCCAAGTTTGCAAATTAGTAAAAATTTACGTTGGTTGAATTATTTCGACGGCGACGCAACGCTATAAACTCATTTTCACGTACTTGTATTTTTTTCTTTGCATCCTCTCGACCTCGCATTTGTATTTCGATATTGTCCTTCGTCCCTCTTTCGCACTTGTGAGTTCTGACAACGAGAAAATCCTTCAACTGCACCACTTGGTTGAATAGAAAATGCTTTTTTCGCTTTTGCCAACACATCGTTTAACTCGATATTGTGAAACTTTTAAGCTACCGTATTCGCGTTCGAGCTTTTTGTTTCATTTCGTTTTATATCAATATTATTTTAACGAATAAGACCCGTGTTGCCAATAAGATTAATTCTTAATTTACACGCAGACCGAAAAATGTTAACGATATTCGGCGATACATTTTTAACCCGACTAAGTTTATCTCGTCGAGTGAACCGAAAGAAGAAAAATAGCGAGCAACTTTTATAAGATAAATATTTACTCGATTGTGTTGTCGTCGTATAGCTGTGGAAATAAATTGGAAAAATTCGCGACTCTCGCGTCTGGATCCTGGGAATTTTTTCCGAGGCGAGTATTTCGTGAAAAATTCGAGAAGTCGGAAATTTTTTATTTCCAAACACACGCGACGATAAATAAAATTTCGCTAAATTGAACTAATTTAAAAGAAGACGTTGTTGGCGGTGTTTATATATTTTTATTTTGTTTATCGCGTGGTTTTCTGCGTTTCTGATGATCGTAAATTCGAAATGTAATAAAAGTTGCAACATTTTCGATGTAATTTTTAAAATTAAAAAATTTATGGAAGTTTTTTATTTCGATGTGGAAAATTCTTGTCCGATAGGAAGTCGCAGATAGTCTAGCTGAAACTGATTCTGATCTTATCATGGTTGCGAATAATGGGGAATTATTAGAACTAGATAAATAATAAATTCGAAGAATTTTCATGTTCAAGGTCATCTTATTGGGAGAAGGCGAATTGGAAAAGTTGGAAAAATTGTTTTCAAAATAAACGTCGCAAAAGAAAAAATTTTACAAAATTATTCGATGGACATTTCATGTTTGGGTAACTTTGTAATATTCGTAGAATTTCTGAAAAATTGAATTTCATTCGGTTTTGCAAGTTTCGGGTATTTGTTTCAAGTTGGAATGCAGATTTTTTATTGTTTCGAATATTCCCAGAATATTTTTCTCAAATTGTTGATTTTTTATACAAATTTTTTACCCAGTTTAAATGCTTCGAATCAAATTTTCACTTCACTTGAAAAAAAAAATGAGAATTTTTTCAATTTGAATAAGATTACAGACTGCAAAGCTTGAAGAAAGTCAGGATTACTGAGGCAGAATCAGAAAAGGGCTAAACACAAAAAATTTGAAAAAAATTGACGATTTTTATGGAGTTACATAGGAAAATTCCCAACATTACACATCTCATCAATATTGCATAACTGAACTTTGAAATTTCATGTATTTCAAAAGTCAAAAGTCAAAAATTCAAATCATATGATGACATTTCAAAATTCTCCCCAGTTTTCCAGTTCCAACATATTGCAAAACAGTGAAGAAATTTCAACTCTCCAAGGTACATTTATCATTTCTGTTGAAATATTCGAAAATTTGTTACAATAGTCCGTCTTTATTTATTATTAGATATGAACTGATTCTCGAAATTTTCAGAAAATTGTGAAAAAATAATTTTAAGCGTATCACCGAAGTAAAAAAGCAAATAACTGAGAGCATACGAGTTCATGTTTCTCGATTTTTTTGTTGCTTATAATTTATCTTTTTTTTTTAATGAAATGTATGAAAATTTGTTACGAAAATCGACTCTGTGAATTATTTATTTTAGGCAGAAAACAGTTTTTTTTTTTCAATAGTGCAAAATTCAGTCTTCTCTTTCACATATTATCTAGATTCAAAAATACACTTTCAGGAGATTTATTTAAAAATGATGATTGTAACAATTTTTTCAACTTTGAAGCTGATTTTCAAGATGTGTTACAAAAAATTTACTGAACTGAACAAATTTTTATTTACAGACGCCCGACTACGATGGCCTTTAGCGTCTAAATTAGTTAATTAAGAAACATACAAACAATGTAAAATATAAAGAGAATTTTTAGAACATAGAATAAGTTGGTAGAAATAAGTTGCAAAGAAAGTAATATATAAAGATTAGGTTTTCAAATAAATTTGCCTCAAATTTGAGTGAAAATTCCAATTTGATGTTTCATTCATACATAGGCAATTCGACGTCAGAAAGAGACAGCAATAACATTTAACATAATTTCTACAAAAATGGAATGAAATGTAAAACTATTATTTGAAATTTTCGACTTTCATTAAGAAATTTTTTTGCAGATTTTCATGTTTTTTTTTACCATTTGTACCTACCCTCCTTTTCATTTAAGAAAAAAAAACGAGAAAACGAAACGAAGAAATAATGATGAGAAAGAAAAATAATACATAGGTAGTTAATAATTCCTTTGAATTCAAACTTTTCTAGATTTTACATTTTCCAGGCTTTCCACGAAAGCTATAGATAACTTGGGGTACTTTAACGGTTAAACTTTACAAGAAATGATCGAGGGAAGCTGCAATAAAAATGTTTCAGGTTCAATTTTTGAATTGGGAGAGGAGGTTCATAACATGAGTTTTAAAAACGAAAGCTAAAAATTGAAAAGTTGTACTTTTCATAAAAAAATTTTTCTCTCTGAAGTTGGTTGATGAATTTACCAAGCCCGAGATGAACAAGGATATTTTTTTCAATTTTTTTCCATTTTGAATTAAAAAGCAACGTTAATGAGTTCTCAAAATTTCCCTTTTTTAAAATTCAGGGTAAACATACGATTTCCTAATTTTCTTGAAAATTTTTTTAGCTTCATAAAAATTTTAACTTCGTGGTAATTTTCGGATAGAATTTTTACATTTTTTCACTACTTCTGAGTCTATTTTGAAAATCTGGACTTTTCTCAAGTTTCTCAACTGAATGAAAAACTGGAAAACTGGTATCAGGAAAAAAATTATGCACTTTTCAACTCTTACCTCGCTTAATTACCTTCAAAATCAAACTAAGATGAAAAAGTCATCTCGAACCCTTTTTTCAATTTCTAAAATTTTCTCGAATAACACAATCGATTTAAACAATCTTTACATTTTCCTTAGCAACATTTAAATTCTTCACCTAATTCTGAACTCCTAGCTGACTTCTGGAACTGTGTGGGCCATTAAAATGCTTAAATACCGATCATTTTTTGTAATTTTTTCTAAAAATTCAACTTTTTTTTATTTAGTTCTACTGAAAATGGTCTGGAAGTACTTGATTCATTCAAAAATATGAAATGTTTATCGTTTATTTTTCAGAAGGAGGTGGTTAAGAGTTCGACCCCCACCAAATCGAAATGAAAAAAAATGCATTACGAACGTTTCTTTTTCAAATGTTACTCTTTCATTTCAGATAACCAAGTCAAAATTCACCGAAAAAAAGTCAGAATTGTAGTACAGGGAAAATGTGTGTAATTCTTTAATTTTCAGTGGAATTTCACTGATTTCTAGCAATTTTTTCACAGCTTACTTTCAGCGATTTTTTTTCATTGATTTATCACTGTCCAGCAATTCTTACTGCTTTACAATCATTTCCGATCATTTTCACTGAATAAATGCGAGAGAAATAAAATTGTGAAAAGTTTTCAATTATAGGTAATTTTTGGTGAATTTTCATAATTTTTAAAAAAAAAACGAATAATTTTCAGGAAAAAAAAAACAACTCATTTCTAACATCAAATTTTACAACTCTCGAAATAAAAAAACAGCGGAAAAAGGTCATGCTAATTTTCCTCAACTCGTAAAAATCTATCGAAAACACCGTCGAAAACTCAAAATCAATGCAAAAAAACTACAAAACTCGCATAACAAAATAAAACCTCCCCTCGAGATATAAATTCCAACTCGACAATATCTTAATTTAAATTGCAATTAGTTGAAAATGAAAGGAAACGGTATAAAGTACAACTTATAGTTACACAGTTGGAATCGTAATGAAAACTTTTATACGCGATGCTTTGGAAATATATATAAAACGAGACAAACAATATCGGAATTCCTGCGAAGCAGTCGCAGAACAATACACGAAAATGAAAAACGGAGGTAAATCCTTTTATGATAAGTTTAAACTTACAATTGTGCGCGTGATAATGTGACGTTTCGGTTTCGAAACGGATGTGTTAATGTTGGAAAATTTCCTTCTTTCGTTATAAATTCTGCATTTCGCAGATATTGTAATTATGTTGTCGGGCTCAGGGAAGGGTTGCCGGCCATCGCGCGTGAAAGAATTTCCACTGAAAAATTCCTCGCATTGTGGACGAATTTTTTTTCGGCTAATTGTTTTTTTTTCTACGCTCGTACGCTATGCCAAGGAACACGACGAGAGAAAGAGAGCTATATATTAAATAATTAGCAGCATGGTGCACGAGTAAATATCAAGCATATAAGAGGACAAACATACGTGATGAAGCTGTCACCCTTATAAATAGAAAGGTAACACGTACAATATGTCGTAGAGATATGGGACCAATTACGTAAAATTGCGGAATTACGAGAGTAGGTACCTAGTTTTAAAAAAAAAATTACAGAGATGAGTACCGCGTGAGAGTAGGACGGGAGGACAAAATAGAAAAATATTTTCGATTCTATGGTCGTATTTTAATTATGCTTTAAATGTCTGAGGTGTATAAAAGATTAATAACGCTGCGTTAACATTAAAGTGACAACGTAAAAAAGCGTTACATGTGCAGAAAGTTCGCGACATATAATTCAAACGATTAGATTGTGTTTGGTTTGAGTGTGCGCTGCGTCTCTCGCCTCTGCGTATATGAAGCTGACATAGCGTACTTGGGGTTTTGCGAAGAAAAGTGAGAAAGGTCGATGTAATAATTTTCACGCTGACATTCGCAGATGACGTGACGAGGAGTATCTCATTATTTCTATGGATGACAAATTGAAAGGCCAGATTGGAACATATTTACGTAGAAGATATTGTTCGTATATATCGAGATAAGTGCGCGTGACATCTTGTTTGCAATAATTATTAATACCAAAGGATTTAAATGACAACGTGTATAAACCGTGCGCCGCTGTAATTTCTTGTACTTATATTGGTAAAAATGTTACCTTCGTTACGTCGTTATTAAACAAACGTGTCGTAAGGTGCAGATGTCGCGCCGGATTTGTAAACTTTTTTCCATATAGAAAAGATTTTGCAACTATTTCAATTTCGGTGCAGTGGTTTTGCTCCGGAGTAGCGAAAATTTTCATCGTAAAATGAGGTATACGTGAAACTTTCCAAGGATTATTTCAGTGGACCAGATAAGAATTATGGTGCAAGTTTCGGGGTTATTCTTGGGAGAGTAAGGCTGTAATGATGTCGATGTCGGTAAAAATTGCCACGAGGTTGGATTTTCTGAATTTTTCTAGCGCACAGGGTGCCGGTTAAATGCAGATCCAACTGCAGAATTTGGATGTAAATAAGTACAGGACGTTGAAAAAAAAAGTTGAATGAATCTACATTTATCTCATTTTCTTTGAATTTCAAAAGCAAAATAAATATTTCTTCCAGGGACGCTGGACGGTTTCAGAATCGTTTGTTTAGAGGAGGAGAGAGTTTCACTGAGAAGAAATGTACAATATGTAAAAAAAATCCACTCGTCGGTACATCGACGGAATTTGCCGATTCCTAACCAGAAATAATTTATAGGGCTGAAAACATCTGGAAATGTTACATCTCTTCTCACATTCCCCTTTGCTATCGAGTCTGACTTTTTAAAAAAAATGTGACCTTCCAGGAAAAAACCGACCTTCGGTCCGAAAAAAAAAATTAAAAAAGTGTCCCAATCAATCCAAAACAAATGATAATCATGGTTTTGGACTGATTGGGAAACTTTTTTTTTCTATTTTTTTTTTTCGGACCAAAGGTCGGTTTTCTCCGGGAAGGTCACAATATTGGATTGAAATATGTGGGAGCTGAGTCTGAGCCTAAATACAGAACTCTAAAGATGTAAAAAACTGGTTCTCAAGTTGAGGTTCCCCCGGATTTTTACTCTTTTTTGAAAGGCTCAAAATCAAAGAAGTCGAAATAATGTATTTTTGATTCTATAAATCCGAATCCCAAGTTTATTTACTCCAAAACACAAGGGAGGCTGAGTAGGTCAAAATTAATCATGTTGGATATCGAAATCTATGTATTTTGACCTAAATCTGAATCTGAAGTTCATTTGCTCAAAAACAAATACCTAGATTTCCAACAACTCATCTCACGCGATAAATTTGAAGACTTTGGGTTTTCCCATCCCCTCCAGCCCTTTGGGATTTTAGAAAAAATAGACTTCGGGTTCGGATTTGTGAAGTCAAAATACAAAGATTTCGATATCCCACAAGAAAAATTCGAAAATTTTGAGTTTTCCTCTCCCTTTCCCGTCAGTTCTTCTTAGGGTTTCGAGTGAATAGACTTCGGATTTGGATTTCGAAGGTCAAAATATAAAGATTTCGACATCCTACACGAGAAATTCGAAAATTTTGAGTTTTACCCCTCTCCCTCCCCTCAGCTCACCTTGGGATTTCGAGTGAATAGACTTCGGATTCGAATTTGGGAGATGAAAATGCAAAGATTTCGACATCCTACATGATGCTTTTGAAAATTTTAAGTTTTGCCCCTCCCTTCAGCCCATCTTGGGTTTTCGAGAAAATAAGACTTCAGATTTGGATTTGGGAGGTCGAAATATATAGATTTCGACACCCTACATGATTAATTTGAAAATTTTGAGATTTTCCCCTCTCCCCTTCAGCCTCTTTTCCCCTCTTTGGTTTTGGGGTCAAATGGATGAAAAAAGGACCACCAAAAACTTTATACGCCCAGTTTCGGAACTTTAGTCTCTAAATTTTTTCAGGCCACTGTGACCCCCCCCCCCCCCCCTCTGTATGAAAAGTAATGAGATTTTAAAGAGGCTGATGCTAAATCCATTTCTAAATAAATAAGATTCAAAATACGAGTATAAAAGATAATAGGAAGGAAGAAAGATAGGGGAAGAAAAACTCAAAATTTTGAAAAACATCATTTTTAGCGTCCCAATGTACTTATACTTACATTTATTTTCCTTATAGCGGGAGCAAAGTGCTACTTTTCCGTCCTCTCGCAAAATGCTCGAGTGTTTAAATTCCCACTTTTCTCCCGCAATAAGAAAAAATATCATGAACTCGAAGAAAAAATAATTTTTTCTCCCTCGTTGTGAAATATACTACATATTTTGGTCAAGTCGAAAATAAATTCTACACTTACAGTTTTTCACAAAACCCCGCACAAAAAGCTACAAAAAAGAAAATGACGGAAATAAAAATATAAATTTTATACAGTTTTTGGGTTCGTATCGCGGTTTCAAAACTAATGTATTTGATGATGTCGAATAGAATACTGAGGACACTATTTTTCACAAAATTCAAAATGGTCTCCGAAGAGAGAAAAATCATACAATTTTGAATATTTTTGAGGTACTTAATCAAAAAATTTTGAGTCAATGAAAAAATTCATAAATAAATTATTATTCAACATCAAAACCGTCAGCGCCATCTCATTCGAACTTTTGCTCCCTTTTTTTTCAAATATTGGTTAAAATAAATCCCATTGTTCTAATCACTTTTGGGTCAAAGTTTTGAAAATGTTTTTCTGTCGACCTAAACAGAATCCAGAATTTTATTGATTTCAATTTTCAAGATGCACCGATACGTTCATTCCCAAAACTAATTTTTACTGAGAAATTCAATTTTAATTTTCGTTCGTAGGTCCTCCAAATTTTACCTTAAACAAAAATGTATCACAGAGAACTTACTCTGCTCACGAAAAGGAATTGCTTTTTTTCGTAAACAAAAAAATGTACAAGTCTAATTTTTATTAAAAGGACAATTGTCCTTTCAATTTCATTAATAGGCTACTGGTTCATCAAATTTTTTTTATTCGTCCTTTGTGATACTTAATCCATTGTACAATTTTGTTCAGGCTACTCCCTCCGGCATCCCATACAGCTCATTCATTCCCTCTCTCTCCAGTTCCCTTTCCAACTTCCAAAATTCAGCAACTATCAGTCCATTCAAAAAAAAACTTTGATTATGGATCAATCACACGACACACAGAGCATTTTTACCAAACCTTCGGCACCAGCAATCAAAATTTCACAAAAATCTTGACCTACGTATTCTCAAATCCCCTTCTCGTATTATAAACCTCCAAACATCAAATCACGAGGAACAAAATATTAAAATCTTCATTTTCACTCTAACACAACATGCGACGTCATTTTCAACCGTCGATTCTTTGATCCTCGCTCATTCAAAATTAATGCTGAAAATACCCCTGCACATAGCTGATTTCACCTTCACAATGATGTAAAATTTAAAACTAATACCGTCATTTGAAAACTAGGGAAAAAATATCTCTTTACGATTTTCCACCAGCACTCTCGTTGCAATAGAGATAAAAAAGTGAAAAAAAAAAAACGACGAAGGAAAAAAAACCTTCGTGCATAAAGGTTTATTCTGTAGTATTTTTTCTCGTATTTCCATACAAATACACAAAATGTAAACCATTTTACAATCAGGATTTACATACATAACGCTTACGTAGTATTGAAAACGTCATTTTTGAAGCTAGTTTTCACGTTTGTTGATGACATTTTTTCCCCTTTTTTTTTTACAATGAAAGGAAAAAAATACGAGAAAAAACCGCCATAGAAGAAATCATTTTCGTTTATATTTTTTTTTCAAGCGTCGAACATTTGCTAATCGAGGACGCCGATGGCAGTAAATTTTCAACTAGACATTGCTTAAATCCATAGACAAGCCCTACAACTGTTTTCCATAAAGTAAAAGACATTTGTTACGTTTATCTTGGAAAATTACTTCGTTGACGTAATATATCTAACCGGCGAATAGATGAATTTTCACCCGAAGTCGGTTCGAATCAAAGGCGAAAAGGTGCGCATTGTGACAATAAAAAATGTTCGCTATTTTTTCGTCTTATACCTACATATTATCGTTGGTTGGCAAAACGTTATACGACGTCGTAATTTTTTTTTCTTCAACAGCCGCACGTCGGAAAAAAAAAACTTGGAGAAAATAAAGGCTATAGAATTCATCGACAAGGATAAAAAGAGCGAGCGTGAGAAAGCAAAACAGAATGGTAAATTTTATCAGCCAATTTTCAATCGGGTTGCTTTTTAATTTTCCATTCACGTATTAGTGGCTCGATATGTGTACGAAATTTTATACGAAAATTTGCTAAAAGACGGTTACCTACCTCAATTTGGTCAGAAGTATTGGGAATTGGTCGAAATGAACCTTTTTTCTTTCTCTTCTGTATTTTTTCATTCTCGAGTAGATTCGGGGGAAATAAGAGTATCTAACTTATGAGTTATTGGAAGGAAAAAAAACGATAGGGTGGAAAAAAGATTTTTAATTTTAAGGTTCATTTAAGATAAGTGAAGTTTGCATTTAAATGGCCAAAGGCAAGAACTATTTTGAATATTAAACAAGGCTATTTAGGGAAACAACGCACGAATAGAAGAATAATTTATGTTCGACATCTAGTTTTCGATGTTCGTGCTCGGAATGGAAACCTTCGAATCGAATTTCGTATACCAGATTCCGTTTATGCCTTTATGTGGTAAATTTTTCGCAATATGCGCCAGCGTAGGAGAGTAAATTTTATAAATAATAATGGACACGTATGAAAATAAAATATTTATAAACTGTATATACATATTACATTTACCTATACGTTGGATATATTTAAATGATAAATCACGCCATCGTGTTAAATAAACGACCGAAATTATTTTTAATTTATGCGACCAACCGGGCCTTAATTTCTTTTCATAATCTCGCCCATAACGATGCATTAATTTTATTTTTTCATCCCGTACTAACCTTCTATACGTTACGTTATTAATACAAAGTTTCGTAATTTTTCGCAATACTAATTTTTCCCCCGGTTTTTTTTTCTATGTTACAGAAAATAGTGTAAACAATTTTGAAATATTCGAAACCGAAACAAAAGAATCAGAGCTTATTTTATCACCTAAATCATTTGTTAATGGATCAGAAAAACCCAGCGAAACGAATAACAATTCGCAGCCCAGCGTTAACGAGGAAACAGGTACGTTAGCTATCGAATAGCGATTCTCAATTTGTTAATTTTCTCCCTTCATTTCGTGCGGAATTTTTTTTTCTCTCTTGGAGCGAAATTTTCAATTTTCTGTTTCATTATTTTTCAAAAATAAATTGCTTATTCGCTCAAACGAATACGTTATTAAATTAAAGTTCACCTACTTGTAAAATTTTTATCTCGGAGGCCTTGAACCTTTGAATTTGAATCTTTTTTTTTATAGCCGAAAACAAAATTTTAATAAGCTAGTAACGCCTACATTGCGTTGTTTTATTTTAACAAATTCAACGGTTCGTTTTTAAAAAGGGTATGAACTTGAAATAACAAAAATGAACAAGATACGAAAATTTTTTTAGAGTGGAATTTAAAATCTTGATAATATGGCCCGCAGGGTATAGAAGCACAACGATGGAAAAAATCTCGTCAAAATTTTTTACAGCGACGAGATTGAGAAACGGGTTATTAATATGATGGAGGAAATTTTCCCATTTTGCAAATGAATAATTTTGTATACACATATAACGTGATATAGGTTGATAAATGCGAAGATATTTTCCAGATATGTTCATATTTTTAAAAATTGACGTTCAAGTACGAAATTATTGTGAATTAAGGATAAATTAATTCCCCTCTTCTAAAAAAATAAGGACTGAAATTCATCACAAAAAATATTCAAATCAAAGTAGAGAAAATTGATATAATTTTTAACTATAATGAAGAAAACTTCACAAGTAATTTTCTAAGAATATTTTTGCAATGTTTTTTGTCACTTGGACCCCCCTCTTCCCAAGAATTTGAAAAAAAAGAAAAAAATAGTCAAAAAAATTTCGAAATTTTGAACATTATAAAATACCGGGTGACCGGGAAGTACATCCCGAAAAAAATTTAAAATTTCAGTAAAAAAAATTTATTGGCGAGGTAATCTTTTTTTTCTCATATTCTACTAAAATAGACTGTCTTCTAATCTCTGCATAAGTTATTGCTCGAAGAACCTCAATAATCCACAATTTTCTCGTAAAACAGAAAAATAATTCAGTAATTCAGGGATAAATCATCTGGTTCCAATTTGTGAAGCGCTGAAACCTAATCCTCCTTATTTCAAGGTTGAACGCATTGTTTTGAAATTGACAGGGTTGAAATCAAGCTTTTGGCTATCTTGAAACCTACCCCCAGATATTCGAAGATTTTATTCCGCGCAATTTTTAAATTTTGCTTGGTATGTTTAGCTATGGCATTATAAACTAAAATCGAATTATGCTTCACAAAAAATTTAAATGAGTTGAGAATCTATGAAGTGGCCTATGATCGAATAGTAATGAACCAAGGATTCTGCCAGAATTGAAATTTTTCGGATAAATTGATTAGGGAATTTTTGAGAAGCATTTATTTTTGGGAACTACTTTTCGGTCACCCTGTACTTGTACATACCTACTTTGAGAAAAGTAAACCGAGTTTTCTGAGGTTAATAGAGAAGCTTTTCAATTAGTAATAAAGATGATTTCGAGTGATTTCCAGACAAAAATTTTAATGACCCCCACACGGAAAACTTAAGGGGAAATTAAATATATTTTTCAAACTTTATAAAAATTTAGTTCAAAATGAGTTAATAACGTTGAGATTTTTCACCAAAATCGATTGAAAATAACATCAGAATCAACATTGTATTGAAAACCTCCAGAAAAATATAGCAGAAATCGAGAAAAATCAATAAAAAAAAAAAGACTTCAAACACAAAAAGAACAGGAATATTTTCATGAAAATTGTTGAAAACCGCACTGAGAACCAGAAATGTGTGAATTAAACTGTCAACAAATGAATCCATTTTTAAATTCTCTACAAAAACCATTAAAAATGCATTATAAAATTAAAAATGTTTTACAAATTTATTCAAAACTCAAGAAAAACTCGTTAGAATAAAAATCGTTTAAAATCTTGTAAAAAATTGAAAAAAAAATCCATAAAAATTACTCAGAATATCTGAAAAGGTGAATTTCTACCGAAAAAAATTGGGAAAAAGTAAAACATGAACAATAAAATATCTTTACAATTGAACGAAACGGTACGAAAACTATTTGAAAATTCAAAAAAGTAATATAACACTTGAAAAAAATAATAATATATTTTAATGAAAATTTCGAAAATTAACATTAAAAATGTTGAAAAATCATAAAAACTATTTTAAAAATTCATCAGAAATATTTATTTCAATTTTGACTAATTATCACGAGGAGATGATGGCACAAAATTTGTTAAATTCTGCCTCATTTCAACGATTTATTATGACACTGTAAATAAGTTTTCTTCCAATTTCAAAGATTTTTCTGGAGTTGCATAAAATTTTTCTAGTACATTTTGAACCCTTTCTTCGCTACCATACTCAATTTAGATGAAATTTCAACAATTTTTACAACCAATTTATCCGATTTTAAAGCCTTTTCAATTTTAAAATGTTTTATAATCAATTGTTTAAATTTTTTCAAATGCCTTTGGCCAAGTTTTAACGAATTTGTGGATCTCTTCCCATGAAAAAAAGTTTTTATCAAGTTTCGAGCCAATTTTAAGGCGTTTCCAGCAATATTTCGAAAATACCAAAACTCAAAATTTGCTTCGTAAAAAAATTATCCCATTTACGAAAAAGTTCGCGATCTTTTCCCTTCAAAAAATATGATCTCATGTATCATTGGTTACAAATCTTTTTTAAAAAATAGAAAATTTTCAATTTTTTTATTTTTTTCATAACGTTTTTAAATTCGAATGTTTCGGAAATATTAAAAATTGAAAAATTTAAAAACGTTGCAAATGATATGATAAAAATTTTGAAAAATCATCACAAAAATTAGTGAATATGAATTTTTCCTAATTCAAAATAAGCAAAAGGGGCAAAAATTCACAAAAAAATCAAGTTTTAGAAAAAATAACAACTTTGCAGTCTCCACTCAACCCTTCGAGTACAGCGTTGGCGTTGTCCCTGTCGACTTATGGTAGGCAACCTTTCGTTCAGATCAACGCAGGATAACTTCTGAATTACAAAAAAAGAAAAAAGAAAAAAAAAACGTTTGGTTCTCGAACTTTCGAGCCTTCCAGAATATTTATCCGTTTTTATCCGAGTTGAAGCGAATTAGGCGTATTATGGGAGCAAAAAATCAAACATTTCCGAATGAAATATTTTCAGAGTTTTTGAACTCGGAAAAATAAAAAATTTTGATTGAAGAAATATCCAAAATTTTTTCAATTAAAAATAAAAAATTTCATCATTATTTTAGGAGCAAGCTGCCTCCTCCTCCTCCTCCTCATTAATTCTGGTCCTAATTTCACCAATATTTATGTTAAAAAGTATGAAAGATTCAAACGTAAGACCACCCTTAATGGTCTTCAGAAAACATCAACACTGTTCACGAGCTTCCCCAAAGATAATTATTATACGAGGGCTTTTTCACGAGTGTTTATTATATTTCTCACAGATCAATATATAGCCAAGTTGACCCACGGATCTATGTATCTTCAAATACACCATATTTACAAGCAGGAAACTCCTTTTCAACTTGTATTTCTATCCTGTTTAAAAAAGAATTTTCCGTATAGAAACCAGCAGCAGTAAAATTTATTTCGCAAAATTGCAAAAAAGAAAAGCACACCTCGCATTAGATCCTGCCTGCTGTACTTCCACTTGTATTCTTCTAGCCGTAAAAAAAAGGAGAAAGAAAAGGGAGAAAGAAGTAAACTCGAATAAAATAATAGATTTACACAAGGTCATAAATTTCTATTTGCGAGCACATAGGTCGACATCGCGTATAACCCCACAGAACTGGCCAAACTTCCGGGTACAAAGAGAAATTACTCGCTACTAAATATTTCGTATCCATTTATTTTTTCGATCGTTAAATTCGAGTCGGTATAGCAGCGTAAGTATAGTTTTTCTACAATGGTATAAAATTTCACGAGAAGAAATAGTCAACTCGTAAACTTCGATCGTCTATTACGGTTGATACGCGGCGTTTCTCTTGCCTCGTCCAAATGAATAATGAAAATTGAAAAAGATAAATGTTTAAACGTGATTAATACGAGATTTCAAAATGATTGCTCGCTGGAGAGAGGAAAATACGACGATGACGCGACAACTCTTAAGCAGCATTTTATACGTCTCTCAGGAGTAACGACACCGACGACGTAATTGCATAGCGATTGTAAGGCGCGATGATTCTGCTACATGTTTGGTGAAATTACGATAAAAATTATCAACGATAATGCGCACCAGTCCCTAGGAAGTCGAGAATACCAGACATGGTATAAAACTTCAACTCTCCTGATCCCTTATTCATTCGTCTGGTTAGGTAGACGGACCGCAGACGAACAAAAAAAGAACTAATTCTGGATCTTTTAATGCCTCGGTTTGGCGAGCGAAAAAAAAAAGAAAGATAAAAAGCTAAATAAGCTTTTGACGTTTCTTTTCGTAACTTTTCCGCTACATATAATTTAATCAATATACGAAATGACAAGAGACTCGAAGAGAGAATTTCATCCTTGTTGTTTTCATTAATTCAGGGTCCCCCTTGGCGTCACCCGCGACCAACAGAGAGCGCGCACGCCAAAAAAAATTAAATAAAAACGAGAAACGGCAGCGTATTCGTTCGAAACGGTTTTTAATAAGATTAGTTTCATACTACTTTCGTCAGCTTTCAAAAGTTTCTTATTCTTTTGTTTCAATTCGTTGTTTTACCTCCTTATTCGGGATTTTTCGCTTTTATTTTTATACTTAACTTTTCGTATTCCGTTAGTCTCGTCGTATAAATAAAGACAACTTTCGAGCAGACTGGCTGTAGAGATGTTGGAATTTCCGACGCTCTTTTGCGCGATTCGAAGAATAGAAAAGAGAGAAATTCAAAATGCCTTGAAATTAATTACTTGATGACCTAGTTGTCAGTTTTATTTTTATTGTTTTAATTCCATCGTCACTGTTGGCTTTGTCGTATAATTTGCATGGTTTATAGGCTGAGATTTTTTCAATGGGAAAAAGGTAAATGGTGAATGTGTTTTTTTGATTGTAATTTTGAATTTAATTCTGAGTTGAAATTGGGATCTTTGGTGAGGAATTTTGTTTCACGATTGGTTCTGTTTTTTTTTTTTTTTTTGACGAAAACGATTTTAATTCAAATTTTGGTTTCAAAGACGAATGATTCAAGTTTCAAAGTCACAAAGAACTACTCTCCGGCTTCTGGAATAATTCGTTTTATTTCTGATTTGCATTTCTTGGACACTTCCATCAGAAATTGGAAATTTTTTATGGTCCTGTTAAATTTTTCGATCAAGATTTCATTCGTTTGGCCTTCAACTCTATTCTCATTGGTTTATTTAGGGCGTCGACAGATTTTTAAAAATCAAAATTCGCGACTTTTTCGCGACCTTTTCTCGACTTTTTTCAGTTTTTTCCATGGTATCTACCTCTCAATTCTCTAAATTTCATCCCCCCCCCCCAAAAAAAAATAATAAATACTTAATGACATCAAATTTAATACACAAATTTTTTTTAAGATTTCAAATCGGAAAGGGCAGAGGCAAAAATAATGCTGAAAATTTTCAATTTTTTGCATTGTACAAACGGAAAAAATTCGAAGAATTTGGAAATAATTTGCGATTTTTTATTAATTTTGGGTCAATTTTGCGAATTTTTTCGCGACTTTCGCCACCTGTAGACATCCTGTTTATTGGAAATTGACACTGGAATTGTAAAATTTGCGTTTTGTTAATGGGTATTTATTCGGATTGAAAATCCTGGGACACAGGATTTGTAGAAAAATTTGAAAACCGAAAATTAACGCTATCGTACTTCCGGGGGACCTACTGAGGCCAAAAAATCTCTCTTTACTGCAAAGGTCCTCTGGACCCCTATTTTCTTGGCAATGTCTTTCAATTCCCCCTCACCACAAAATTTCAAGTTCTTTCAAATTTGATGAAACAAAAACAAAGACTTCGCTGAAAGGTACCGTTTATCTTCATTTTCCGAAAAAAATTAGGAATAAAAATTTAGAATTTTCAAATGATGGAAATTTTTTTGCAAAATGATGCTAAAAAAGTTGAATAACTGCTCCTGATCAAACTTTCCTCGTTTAAAATATTTTCTTCAGAATTCAGGAGAGAATTTTTTGAAACCACAATTACACTAGAAAAACTTCAAAATAGGTTAAAATTTCGAGAAAGGTGTCTACGGTTCGGAATTTTTTCGCGATTTCCATCTTGATATTTTGAAGATTCGCTTTCCTCATCTTTAGGCTATCATTAATGCTTATCCTTGTCAAAAAATGAAAAAAAAACAAATGTTTTTTCAATTCCTTGATTATACCCATACATAATTTTATTTCATTCCATTTCTTCAAGTTCTCCAGACTCTTTACAAATTGAAAAATATTAAAAATATTATAACTTGAAATTACTTCATGACAGAGGCGAAACTTTGGGGGGGGGGGGGGGGGGTGGAACACCCCCCCAATGTCAGTCGGCAAATCTTGGAAAAAGTCAGCAAATTTTGGAAAAAGTCGGCAAAATTTGGAAAAAGTCGGAGAATTTTGAATAAACTTAATTTTTTGGAAGGAGGTAATTTCAGAAATATTGTTTTTTTTTGAAAATCAAAAAAGTAGCACAAAAAATGAGAATTTTTTTATTTTCAATGCGTGTAGTTGGTAAAGTTCTCTTTTTTAAAAAAGAAATAATGGTCGCCAAATTTGATTTGACATGTTCACTCGAAGTTTTTGTACATGTTCGTAGAACTTTTGAGTCGGCAAATTCTGAAAATTCATAGGTTTCGAGTCGGCAAATTCGTGGATTTCACCCCCCTAAACCAAAAGTGAAGTTTCGCCCCTGCTTCATGAAACGAAAATATCAGAATTCGATACTGTGATAATTTTCGTTTCAAAAGATTTCAAATATTCAAATAATGCCTAAAAGAAAAAAAGTACTCTCATTTCGAATTCAGGAAAAGTCACTGAAAAAAAGTCAGAATTTCAGTACTTAAGCAAAATTAGCAAAATTTTCTGATTTTCAGTGGCTTTTCGCTGATTTTCCAAAGAATTTACTAATCAATTTTTCAACGAATTTCAAATATTTTACTGATTTTTCAATGAATTTTCACTAATTGTCTAACAATTTCACCTTTTGCGTTCAGTGAAAAAAAATTTCACGATTGAAAATTGAAAATTATACTCGTACCTCAAAATTATTATTTTTTTCAAGTATTATTTCAATTTTAAGAAAATTTGTTGAGCTGGTGTTGGGTTTTGAACCATTTTTCTGGGTTTTCAACAAGAATAAATTCATTAGACCGTAGGAATATTTTTTCCAATTGTTCTCACTGCGAATTTTTGAAATGATTAGGTGTGAAACTTCTCACTTTATTATACGTAGTCTCAAGTAGAGACAAATTTCTTATTTCTTCCATTTTTTTAAACCTAATGTTCTGTTCTTATAAGTTTTTGAAAATTTTTGAACAAAATTCTCGACTTTTTTACGACTTCTCCACTTTTAATCCAGATTCTCAAAAACCTCATCAATAGTTTGATTTGAGATAACATGATAGAGGGGATGATTAAAATTGATCAAATTATCCAACTTTGGAAACTCACAGCTCCCATTTCAGGAGTCGAGAGGGCTGAAATTTCAAATGATTAAAATTCAACTCAATTAAAAAAATAATATTCATAGAATTTGTGAAGTGTGAGATTTTACTGGCAAAAAGAACGAGTATGGAGTGAGAAAGTCAAAAACTGGATTTTTTCAGGAAAAATGTTTTTTTGAAAGCTTACAGCTGCGCTATTAAGAATCAGAAGAAAATAAAACTTCATTTGATCGAGTTTGAAGTCAATACGTATTACACGTCGAAAGAAATCTTCAATTTCACTCCAGTTTCCCCAAATGAATTTTTACTCTGGCCTAATGAGGAGTTCTGTCAATCTTCATTTTTCTAGAATTTCTTTCGGTAATCTCACAACATTCGATATAATTTTTCTCCTGCTCTCGACCAAATACATATTTCCAATGATACAAAATTTTTCCAACTTTTAACCCAAGTAAATCATAACCCTGCATTACACCAAAGAACCATTCGACAGAAACGACGATATTTTCAACTCTTTGTACTCTTACATCTAAATGGAATATGAACGCTCGACAGAATATTCCATGCCATAAAATTCTATATATTTTTACGTCGTTTACTCTTCACGCAGACATAGAGAAATCGAATTCCGCATAAAACCTCACGATACCATTCGGTTAGAAAAACTTCCAATATAAAAATTTTTCGTAATTTTTTTTCTTTTGCTTTGCAGCTACAGAAGACGTTAAATGCTATTCAGATGGAAAATCACCGTCATCGGGTAAAAAAATCAAACCGAAAGCATCATCTCCGAATGGCTGGGGTCCTCAGCAATGTTCGGTAATGACAAATTATTAAAAATACCGCTTCTATTTGTAATATGTATGTATATTAAAAATTCTTCTACTCATTCGACTTTCCTCCTTTGCCGAGGAGAAAATTAATATCAGGAAAAAACCACGCGGTATCATCGTTGCGCTCGTATTAGCCGCATCGGCGACAGCAGCAGCAGCAATGAAAAATAGAACATTCTTTTTGTCTTAATAAAGAAATTTATCTTTCAAACAAAAAATATCCTCGTATAGCTTTAACCTTTATAACTTTCTCAACTTTCCATATTTATGTAAATTGGCTACATCTTTAGAAGGACGCGGAAAATGTTGTTCGCATTTTTAATAAGTTTGAAAATTCTACCCCCGAATTATTCATTCGAGAAATTGTTTCCGCTTCTCACTCTTCTTAACGGCGGTACGCAGCACGAAGCAGGAGGAAAAAAAACGTAAAGCGCGCCAACTGTTAGAAGACATATTTTTACCATTTTCGTTGTCATTTCAAAAACATTCTTCTTCTTTCGTACACTGGCGCATGCAGCGAAATACGTTAAGAAAAAATAGCACTTTTTTTTCTCTCGAAGAGGAAAAGGTACGAAGGAAAAAAAATATAAGAAGTTGCCGAAAAAATATGAGGTTGCTCGCATTAAGCCAAGTATTTTATGATTAAAAATTTTCGCGCAATAAAAAAGAAATACCGAGAGGTAAAAGCGAAGGAATAGGTATGCTTTGAAAATATCTGCAACTTTGGAAAATTTCCCTCTTTCGTTGTATACTATAAAATACCTACATTCAAATTAACCCCTCTTTTTAGGCTTTAGCAAAAATAATGAACACATTTTTCAAACCCTCCGCCTCCCACGTATCAGTAGGATTTTTCGCAGCCCTGCCAAACGAAGGGTTAACGAACTCGAAACTTCGACGTGATTTTTGCCCAAGAATGTACCTCAACAGACATCCGTCGAATTAATTTAATACGTTGCGGATAATGAAACTCGATGAGAAATCTCGACAAAACGAATCAATCTCTCTTTTAATAATTGAAATCGTAGGTTACCAGCGCCGAAGACGCATCGTGTACGCACAGCACCAAACGAACCGCGTTCCGAATTACATCGTCTTATTGTTTCAACCGAGCTGGGTAGGTGAACGAAATGAAGCCAAAAGATCAACTTAGACGTCGTATACTTTACGTATCTGGCGCGTAAGGAAACGCGAAATAATTTCTCATATCGAAAGATAATTTCCTGTTTAATTTTGCAATCGATTCAAAGTGGAAAATTCAATATTACCAGCGCGTTAAAGTACCTATACCTTGGAATAAACCGCAATCGTGTAAAATTTAAAGCATTGTAGTTGCCGGCAGAAGCTTTTGTAACACCTTCCAGCGTCGTGTAGAAAATCCACCGGTAATAAATTTCTCATCGGTTAACGATAGTAAACAAAGAGGCCGGAAATTGATACTGTTATTGAAACTCGTCGATGATGAGACCATCATCGTCGTCTTCGATTAATATTTTCGCACGTTTGGGAAAAAATTACGGTAGATTGTCCTAAGGGTGTTATTTGGGGAAAGGGGGGTTTTTCAGAAGTGTGCGAGGGAATTTGGGACGTGATCAACTATCCTGGATTAAATGATTTGATTTTATTCGAGTTGGCCGAATTGTCTGATTATTGCAAAAAATTCAGGTTCAAACATTTTCCGTTCGTTTTGCTGGAAAAAATTATTTTTTTAAGGCATAAGGGTACAGTCGCCTAATATCGACCCGTGCCTAATATCGACCCCCGGCTTATCTCGTCACCTAATGACTCAATCGAGCTGGAAAAAATTTTTTCTTATGTATTTTTTCGAGAAAAAACGAATGAAACCAAAATCACAACTGTAAAGTCAAAACTCGCGGAGATAATTAGAAAAAACGAAAATGAGATAGCCAAAATATTATTTTTCGGTGCTTTCAAATATAAATGGCGAGAACATGATTTATGGTATTGTAATTTTGTAAATTGTGATCGATAGTGAAGAAATCATCTAGTTGAAAGGGATAATTGTTTCAGAAGTTTGAAAGAAGAAAGTATTTTAAATTTTTTTTTGAAATTAAATGTATGGGGTGCCTTAATATCGACCCCCTCTGAGTGCCCTAATATCGACCCTCTCTGAGATACGATTTCATGCATTCAATTTCAAAAAAAAAATAAATTATGTACTTCTACTTGACTTCTGAAACAATTATTCCTTTTAATTACTTGATTTCGTCGCTATTGATCACAATTTACAAAATTACCATACCATTGATCACATTCTTGCCATAATCAGATGTTGGCTTTATCAGTTTCGTTTTTTCTAATTATCTCCGCGAGTTTTGGCTTTACGGTTATGGTTTTGGTCTCATTCGTTTTTTCTGTAAAAAATACATTGGAGAAAAAAATTTTCTCGCCATCATTTGGTCAATTTAGTTAGTTTTCATAGGGGGTCGATATTAGGCACCATTTTTTCACTTTTTAAATTCGGCATTTTTTGGAAAAAAATTCGTCAAAAATTGAAAATGAAAAATTGGGGCTTGGGGCTTTGGGATATTAAACTAGACTCATTACCCGACATTTTAAGCCATAGTAGGCATTTCCAGCTCAATTACAGGTCGAGTAATTCAAAAAACAATGATGGGGGTCGATATTAGGCGACCTTACCTCTCAACCTTGTAGAATTTTTTGAGATTTTTTGGAATTCTATGCAATTTGTCTCTTGGAGAGAGATATGTAAGCAATAAAAAAATGAATAAAATATGATTTTCTGTCAAATTAATACATATCACATAAGTGTAAAAAAGAGTTCTAAAACTACTGTAAACAACTTTATTCATTTTCGGGGGGGGGGGGGGAGGGAAGGATTTTTGAACCATGAGGATTAAAGTAAATGAGAATGCGATTTTCACGAGGTTCTACTAGATACATTTTTGATCATTTTGGAGTCTTTTGCCAATAAAAATGAAAGAAATTAATTCTTCAAATTCACTGAAATCGAAAAAAGTTCTAATTTAGGTCTAGAAAAATAAAATTGAAAATAGTTGGCTGTATTCGTACTTCGTAGCCAGAGGTTAGTACACAGGGTATCCCATTTATTTATTTTTTTTTCATTTATTATTTTTCCCAATACATCCAACTTTTCCAGACCAATTTATTAGTCTTCCAGCATCTTCAATTCTTCATAAAAGTTTCTGACAATTTTCAAAATCAAAAAGCAACATTTTTACACTGATTCGCAGCAAAACGTTATTCCAAACTTTTTAAACATTACTTTAGAAAAAAATTTTCAGAGGGAAATTTTTCCACAAAAAATATTTCAGTTTTAGTTCCAAATTTTCTTTTTATTTCCGAGTAGGTATTCCACAAAAAAAAAATCAAACTGAGTATTGAAAAACTTCTATTTTATTGTAAGAAAATTGATAAATTTTCTAAGACACAATCGATAAAATCAATGAAACTCGAACAAAAAGAAGACAAAAATTGAATAAATTGGAGATCTTTTGTTTTCAAAATTATTAAAATACGGAATACTAATAATATCAAACATATCTAAACCGAAAATTTTCAAAAAATATGCTTTCAAGTATTAAAACAAACCTGATTTTTTCAACAAAAAATATCAGGAGTAAGTACGTAGTACAAGTAAAATTTTGTAGTTCTAAAAAAAATCCTCGACTTTACCTCCGTTTTTTCCGTTTTTCAAATTCTAGAAAAAATACACTTTTGTATAATTTTGTCGATTTTTTTTTGTTTTTCTCCACTTAGACGAGTGAAAATCGCTGTTAAAAATTAGGTAACCCATCTAATGAGTTTCTACATAAAATTAATTTTTTTTAATTTAAAAAAAATAAAAATTTCTGACTAATTTTCAATCATAACACATAAATTTACTATTTTACGAGATAATTTTGTGTGATTCAACCATGAAAACGACGAATTTTTGGAGTAATTTGACGTAAATTTGCAAAATAAATTTTTTATAACATTTTACTGGGTGTAAAAGAATTGGAAAGTAAGAAAATCAACCTTGCAGCTCGTCAAAATAAATCCGAATACAACTCTTTTTGAAAATGCCTCATAAAAATATTTCAAATCATATTCCAAGGTGCTATTGGATCAAAAAATGAATATTTTTGCTATTTTCTGGATTTTTCTGGCCATTTTGTACCATTTTTCTAGCTTTAGACACTCCTTCTTCCTCCTCCTCCTCCTCCTCCTCCTCCTCCTCCTCAAAAAAACACTACCTACTTGTATTTTTCGATTGAAAAATACAAGAGAGAACAAAATGTTGAAAATTCTTGATTTTCACTGTAGAATTATCAAAATTCTCGCTATTTTTTAGATTTATTTTTGCGAGAGAGTAAAATTCTTGTCAACTGTTGGTTTTTCTTGTAGTTTTTTTTTTGTCAATAGAGAGATGGACACGTTGGACAGTATTGAAAAAATGTAAAAGACAGAAAGTCTGATTCGGAGAAAATTGAAAAAAATATTTTCCTAGGCAATAGAGACCGAAAATTAATTTCAAAATCAAAAAAAAAAGAGAAGAAAAAGTTGAGCAAAAAAAAAGTTTTCTTCTTACTCTCGCCCACATTCGCAAAATCGCATTTCAAGTCAAAATAAAAATCAATATTCAATTGAAAATTTGGCGAACAGATGTTCACTTGAAAAACTTGCACGCAATTTGAGACGAAATTTTTTGAAAAAAATTGTATTAGGCGTCAAAAAAAATCCTGCGAAAATATCATTTGCGCCGGAATTTGCCAATTTTTCGTCCTTCCAATAATGCCACCCTCGTTTCGTTCCACGAAAAAGCTTTATTCAGATAAAAGTAATATTGAAATCGTGTGAAATTTTCAAATCTCAAATCAAGAAAGCTTCCTCCGTTCCGATTATATAATTTCTCTAGCAATTTTTCGAGAAAAGGTTCGCATATTTTTAGCTTATCTCGTAAAATTTCGCCAAAAAAACGCCCCACCCTGAATTTTTATTTCTCGACCCATTACACACCCCGAAATCTCTTCCACTTGAAGCTCTCGGTACATCATCGCATCGCGGTACCAGCAGCACGTAAATTACTCTGGATGCTCGCGCGTGTAAAACACCCATTAAATAACGAAACACTTAATTAAACGTTGGCGAAATAAAAAGCTAATTATATCTCGGAACTAAATTGTTTTTATAATAAAATGAAAAACTGCTCCGGCGAACGCGAATCAAAGTTAATCGTAGGTGTTACACCAAATACGAAAATTACATCGCTATAAAGAAACGGCCGGACGAGGAAGGGGTACGAGAAAAAGTCACGACGACTACCAAACTCGAGGGAGAAAACCCTGTAAAGAAATAATTTAGTGAAGAACGGTAGAAAATTTTGTTAACATGGTGCAGATGTGGCTCTAATCATTTTTAAAGTTCAAAGTAAAAATGTAAAATGAATGAAACGAAGTGAAAAGAACTTTCTTTTTGATCAAAAGCAGTTTTCATGAAAAGTAACGCAGAGACCGGGGGAAAAAAGACGAAAAGAAAACGACGAGAAAGAGAAAAAAATCCACGGTGAAGGGAATATAAGAGGAATGAAAGGAGAGAAAAAAAAGGCCAGACAGCCAGGACGTTTTACTCGTCGTATAGCATTCCTTTAAAGTAAGTTCTTAATTATTTCCAGTTCAATTTTCACCGACAGAATGCTCTTTTCGAAATTACCTCAACTTGGAGGCCACCCTGCCGCATGTAGTGCGTTGGAAAACGAACATTTTCAACGTATGTGCAATATACGAACATACCGTGAGGTATTTCATCCTACAACAATCGTTCCGATAAACAAAGAAACACCGCCAGGTACAAACGACAAACACTAAACATTTTTAATCGTTTGATCAAATTTTACGCGCTTGAAAGGAGAAATTTTTCACGCCTTCAAGTTGCTAGGCGCAGGTTAGATCAGATTTTCGAAGGTAATTTCTCTCGCGTCTCGAGTCTTTTATTCGTGTCGCCCTCGTTGCTGATGAAATTCTCGTATCGAGATAAAAAACAAGGCTTTCGGGAGCGAAAATTGGACGAATTATGTCGCGAAATATAGTGAAGCTAGGTACCTCCGGTATTATGATAATACTTCCCAAATGGAATGTAATTTTTTTCATAATGAGTAATTCCAAAGCGGATTGCTTTTTGTTTCTTGTTGTTTTTGGAAAATTAACGAATACGCGGGATAAAGACGATGGCGCATGAATTTTTATGAATGTTTTTTCGTTGCTTTATTATATTAACTTACGAGCGCAAGTATCGCGCTATAATTTTCAAAAGGAATAATTTGTTAAAAGGAAACCGCTTTTATTGTTTAATTCTGTTTGTATTTTACGTATACACAAAGATGCCATTTGTCATTCGGAATTTATTACAATTACATTGTGTGTTTGTTTTTACAATGCGTAAATAAATTTCACCCGGGGCAATTCTTCCGTTTAACGAGCAAAGTAATAAAGCCATTTGGGCGGTGCGGTTGTGTGTGCTGGTGCGTTTGGTTCGTTATCATTAATATAAGTTGATCGATATTTTTGTTGCAGATATGTTCGAAAATTTTTGGTAATACGTCGGCGTTGGCCAAACATAAATTAACCCATAGTGATGAAAGAAAATATGTGTGCGTAACTTGCGGGAAAGCTTTCAAAAGACAAGATCATTTGTAAGTATTAAAATTAAGTCTATATAAATTTGGAAATGTATGAATGGAAATTAGAATTTAGCTTTAAATTTTTCGCTAACCATCGAGTCAAAATTGTATGACTTTTTTTTGACCTTTGAATCCATATATTTAGACTTTTAAACAAGTTTGGCTCGTGGTAGAAAAAAAAATAACGCAAGAAGGGTTCTGAGGTAGAGGAATTGACGCCAGGATATCTCAACAAAAAATTCACAAAAAATTGAATGATAATATTTCGTTTTTGAAATATTTTTGTGAAAAATTTGGTCGAAAAATTTTTCGATTGCTAGAGAGAAAAATCATCTTCCTCGACTATTCAACCGTTCAAAAATAAATGATTTCTGCAACTTTATAAAAATTCATTACTTTTTTACTGACTAATAATTGGAGACAGCGAAGAAAATGATCAATGGCTCTAGTTCCAGAATTTCGGCAATCAATTCTGAGTTGAACGTCAAAATGATAATTGAAAGCTTTTTGATAAAAATAATTTTCAATTATCTCGAAAAAAATTGAGTAAAAAATGTTTAATAAAATTGTACTGAAAACTGATTTGCTATTTATGCATTAATTTCACTCAAAAAAATAATAATTTTTCACATTTTTCCTCTTCATCAATTGTACCGAATGCTTCTTCAAGTTCAGCTCCCCCCTCCCCTCTACACCAGGTACTAATATCTAGATTTGATTATGGTAGTAGGTCGAAGTACTGTCACAGAAATGAGAAAATTCTTGATTATATTTTTTTTAAGTTGAAAAGAATAATTTTTTTTTGAAAAAATATCACAGTGATTGCGTTGTTGATGTACAATTTGTCCCTTTTTTAGTCAACATCTTCAATTGTAGCCAAAGCCAAATAAAGAAAAAAAAGTCCTTAGTCCATTCATAATTTTTTTTTTCAGAAAAAATTTTCATTTGCAATTTTTTTTCTCTCTTATCTCGTTTTTTAATCAAAATTTGAGGTTTTCATGGCATTCAAATTTTTTTTTAAGTGATTCAGTATAGATTTTGAAATAAAACGAGTCCTAAAATTTTCATTTCATGTGGTTTTTAGAAAGTTTTGGAACAAACTGATAGCATCTTCGATTAGGAAAGTCAGAAAAATACTGTACCTAATCTAATTTGTTAATTTCCTATTCGGTTTTAAACCAAATAAAAAAAACTTCAACAATTTTTCATTTGAACAGATTTACCAAATCAATTGAACGATTTTTTTCACTTTCATTGTTTCATTATCTACAGGATCTGTTGGGAACTTCACCTATTTTCAAAGCTTTTCAAAACCAAACTCCCAATTCTTTAATTAAATATCTAAATTCGAAAATTTTCTAGAGACTCTGAAACTTTTTGAAACCGTTTACATTACAATCGATTCAGAAGGTCAAAAAAAGAGTGCATACCAAATTTCAGCTTTATCCGTTACTGACGACGATTGGATGAGTGAAATTTTAAAAATTTGTCAACAGCACCTAAAATTTTGGGTATGGAATGTTTTCATGATGTAATTTGCTTTTTTCAATTTGGACTCAAAATTTTATTTTGTTTTTGGGTAAGTACTTTCCTTGTTACTAATTATTTCAAAAACCATTAAAAATAAGTAGGGCTGAGGCTAAAATGGATTAAAAATGAAGTCGAGTCATCCGATTTTGCTCAATTTTTTTACGAGTTCTCCTAATTTGAAGGCGAAGAATTCAAATATGGACTGATTTTTTGATTTTACTCCCTCCTTTTTCTCTAACCAACCCTCTCACGAACTAATCGTACTTATTTTTCGGTTAGAGCAAGGGAAAGGGGTGAAATCAAAAGATGAGTTGATATTCGAATTCTACGCCCTTAAATTAGTAATAATCGATATGTCACACGCCATTTTAATTTTTTAACATATTTTCCTCAAAAATTGGAGGGATGGAGGAACTGAAGGGTCAAATCCAAAAAATAAGCAAATATTTGAACTCAGAGCCCTCAAATATGTAACAAACAACAGGTCATACGATATTTTTTATTTTTTCGAATTTTGAACCTATCAAGGGGGGGGGGGGGGGGGGTCAGAAAGGTTGGATGAAAAAATCAAGTACATTTCTGAAATAAACGACTTCGAACTAATAAAAATCAATATGCATATGCTACTTTATTTTTTCGACTTTTTTTGAATTTTTGTCAAAATTGTGAACCCCTGTACCCTCTAGGGGTCTGAAGGTATCATCTTGAAAATTTGTTGGTTGAAAAATGGGTAAAAACGGCTACTTACTGTAATTTTTTTAGATTTTCAAATAATAGATTTCATCTATCGTGATCATTATGAAAGTTGAGCTTTCATCAACACAGTTCAACTTTGAGTTTTTCAAAATGTGATTACTGTTTTTGAATCTCCTATCAGTTCTCTTTCGGTCTTCACAAACCGTTTCCTTCAAGTATAACCTATCTCGAGAAATGAGCCTTTAAAGTTGAATAATTTGACAAAAAATCGCCATTGCCTGAAAGTTATGAACCCTCTTCCCAGGGGCGTGCACAGGCATATTTTACCGGGCAAATGCCCGGTAAAATTTGGAAGGTGGTGGTAGGCGAGTAGGGGGTGGTTGATAGGTCGGTGGTGGGTGGTTGAAGTGGTGGTTATGAAAGTTTGAAAGTTCGTTTAAAAATAAAAAGAAACAGAAATAAAAATTATTAGAGGTAGGTATGGATACGTAAGGTACCTAATATGCAGTTGTTGCTTATTATTTACCGTCCTTCTAATCGCATTGTAGCAATTAGATTTTTGATTGAGATGTAGATCTAGGTATATCTACTTTGAAGATGATTGTTGATTTATACTTATTACCTCTGCGCAAATAAAATTGTGTTTGACGGTATACCAAGTCTGAAGTGGTACTATACGACAGATCAGTTACATATCGAAGGTAAAGTCAAAAGTCAGAATATTGCGTGGGCTCAATTCAAAATTTCGTGATTGATTTCAATAAATTCCTCAATCTTTGCTCAATTTTGAAAAACTATCAGGCGACAACCTCAGAGGCGTGACGACCCCCCCCCCCCCGTCCATCTCAAAGTTGCAAAAAGTTGGGAAAATTGGAAAGAGTTCCCAACTTTTCCCAACTTTGGGTTTAAAAAGTTGGAAAAATTGGAAAAATCTCAGAATATATCAAAAAAAATTTCGCCCTCGCTTCGCTCGGGCTCAATTAATTTTCAAAATGATAGATAGTAGAAATCCCCATCTCTGTAGTCCAAACAATTGACTATTTTCAAATGAAAAAAAATGCCCTTTTCATTTACTTATCAGGGAGCTTTATGACAATCACAATCGTAAATGGAATTTTCAAACATTTTCTGGTTTTTCTGAAAGGAAGGGAGGTAAGTAGAGAGAAAAAAGCACGAATTTTAATGAAGAAATTTCAGGTTTTGAAAGCTACGTTTTCTTCAAAAATTTTCGTCCTCGCTTCGCTCGGACTTCGTAAATTTTCCCACATTCATTTCAAACGGATTTTTCGAAAAATGTTCGATTTTTTTTAGAAGAGTGTTGTCAAGATGACAAAAAAATAGACAGCTCAAAAAAAGCAAGAGTAATCTTTGTTCAGAAAATTTCCATTTTTTAAAAATGAGTCAGCAAATATCTCCTTCTTTAAATAATATTGGAATAAAGTGGTGCATTGCATGCTCTTTCCAAATTACATCCAAGAAGAATATGAAACTCCGGTGAAAAAATCCAGTATTTTGATACCCATGTTGCTTTTTTGGGGGGGGGGGTCATCAGTGGGTGGTGGTGGTGGTGGGTCCCTAAATTTTCAGAAAATGCCCAGTAAAATTTTTTTCTGTGCACGCGCCTGCCTCTTCCTCCCCTTAAGGTTTAGACGAGAAATAATCGTGGATTTTTGAATAGATCATCGAAAAGAACTCTTTAAAAAAAATTAAGCGAAATTGGAAAACTACTTCATTTTTGGTCCGTTTTAGTATTAAAAAGCCCGTACAGATTTCATTCAAAAAAAAAAATCCATAATTCTAAATGCGGTTACCCTGTCGGAAAGAAGGGACCTCGTGTAAAAAAAATCGATGTCTCTATTTTCACGTTTTTGGTCCAAATGACGTCGAATCTGGACCAACGACGTAAAAATAAAGACATCGTTTTTTTTACACAGGGTCCCTTCTTTCTGGCAGGGTCACAAATATCCATGGCATTTGTTTGAGTAAATTTACTGTAGTTTTTTGTGTCTTCTGTTCGTGGCAATTGAAACTTTAGACAATTTCTGGCGATTTTATAAATTATCTGCGACTTTTCTCTGCAGATATTTCAAACAATTTTAAACTTGGATCGGGTAATTGATTGAAATGACACGCTAATAGAGCAGAAATCAAGGTAACATCACGCAGTCTTCGTCTCTGAATTTTTTTCTCGTACCTACCATTAAACATTTTCCCCAGCAACCGAAAATAAAACACGTAATTTTTTTCCAAAAGCCAGCCAAATAATAGGATCCATTTGGTAAAACTCTTCTCTCAAATTACCCTTCGACTTTGATCATACACACGCATCGGCGGATTATTCAGACGAAATACCTATATAACACACACTACAACTCATTAAATAGGCACCGTAACGTTTATCCGGATTAGAAGAATTATTAATAAGATTTGCCTATCTTGTGCCTGCGCTCGGATAAAAGTATAAAACCACGGGTAGTTTTAAAGTGTTGGTTGGTAATTTATATCAATCCTTTTACTATTTAAATCTAATTAATTTTATTTTAAAGGTTTTACGTTAATTGCTTACGTGCGTATAGTTTACACCTCGTTAACTCCTTTTGAAGACGAGATAAGCAAAAGTTGAACATGGCTTTTTTTTATATTTGCCTAAGTTGCTCGTAAAAAGAGGGATGATTTTATGTACGGCGTTCAGTTTTATGTATAAAGTTAAATTTAAAAGGGGGAAGTGTTTAAGCGATCGGTAAGCGTTTCTGGCAAGATATTGTCGATTAAAAGAGGGAGAATTCGATTCGCTTTTAATAAACTGCTACGTGATACGTCAAAAGATATTTACACGACGATTGGATCCTTGTGCTATCTTCAATTAAATATCGCTAGATTATAATTACGTTATACGCGTTTGGTTTACTGAATATCGAATCGTCGAATTCGATGTACATTAAATTTATACACTTTTCGTATGAAAATTAGAAGGGACCAGGGAGCGGATTTGATAAACGTGCCAATAATTTGTCGACTTAGCTCGTAGGTAATAAAAAAAAAAGAAAAATGTTATTGTGGCATATTTTATTAGCACGATAAACCGAGACAGCGCATTCCATATGACAGAAGAGGCAAAGTAATTGTCAACGAGCTTACGAAAGCATCGCATTAACATTCGCATTTCATAATATACCAACTGGGAGAATTGAATCTGGTCTTTTTGTCAAAATTCGCATTACATATGCAAATGCCTATTCTCACCGTAGGCATATACGAATCAAGACTGCAAAACGTAATCTCCCCGGGGATAAGCTTGGCAAAACGTTTGGTAAAATTATATTATTGAAATTTTGTCGGCCTGAAAATTCGCTATGTTTTTGACGGCTTTTCAAAATTATGTAAAAATCTGCGCAGCTTCACAGAGGAGAAAAAAATATCAAGATGGGCTCCGAACAAGAGAACGTGCATTTTTTTTCTTTCTATCGAAAATATAGGTAATATAATTTTTGTAATTTTCGTCGTTTTGTATGCGTAACGTGTCGAGATGGAGAGAAAAAGAGAAAAAGGAGGCGTAAATAAAGAGAATCTCGTTTCAAAGAAACGAAATAAAGTATAGAGATCAGCTAGCGTAAAATAATCGAATGAAATTAATACGATAAGAGGAGCTTCTCTCGATGCAAGCTTTAAAAGATGCTACAGTACTTTTCCATCGTCGTGTGCCCCCCTCACAGCCTCCTCGACTTCAAGTTTGGAACGTCTATAGGTATATAGTTCTTTTTTAAAGGCGCATCTAATTGTTAGTATTTTTGAAACACACAGTGAAGTTAACATTGCGAGTTTAAAGATAATAGAGTTAAACTTGGAAAAAGGCTCCGTGGAATGATGATGCTTGTTTCTACTTTATCGGCTTAATATTGCCGTTTTCACTAAGATAATAGCAACGGCGGCTTCTTACGTCGGATTGTGAATTTAATCTATTTTCCGCGGGCCTGAACCAAGAAAATGAGATATAAAGATTAATGCTGATCGCTAAAATGGCGTAGCTACTGTTCGCGAAAAACACAAGAGGTACTTTCCCCCGCTCGAGCCTTTTTTCCTCGCCTTTTTTTTCCTCTTTTTTTATTTTTATTGGCGAAAACATTTTTTTTTTCGGGTAAATATTTCAGTGAGTACTAAAATTCGAATTATGAGCGTTTCGTCGTAAAGACTTGAAAGCGTTGGGAAATTTTTAACCAGGTAATTTACACGGGTTTTTATTAAAGGCATCGGGTTTAAAATGGAAAGCGAGAAGTTTCGCGGTAATAAATGAGTTGCTTTCGAACAAAAGAGCTGCCATAAAAATTTTCGTTCGGAATCTTACTTCTGGACTGGGTAAGAGAAGCGAGGTGATTTAGAAAGGTGGTTTTGTATGTAACTCGGTGTAAACGAAGAGTATTGCGAGAAAGGTGGTGTTTTATCTGCCTAATATGTAGGTACAAGGTATTTTTTGGTTGGGTTTTGGATATGACACGTGTCGTGGCACAGTTGATTGTCAGATGTGACACGTGTCGCTAATTGTGACACGTAAAGATGAATTTTTAATTGGTAGAATATTTCTGCTGGAAATGACGAATGAAAAATTGTTTAGATTATTGATTATCTGAAATGTTTGCATAAAATTTACGATTTTGATTGAAAAATCATGGAAATTTGTTCTTTTAATTTTAAAATGACGCAGGAAAAACCCAAAAACTGAAAAAATTCATTTTTAAAAAACAAAATTTGATAGGTCGACGTATTATCCACAAAATTGAAAAATGATTTCAAAAATTGATAATTTTCTGTAAATACCACAGTTTTCTACGTTGATAATCGAAAAATAAATAAATGTTTTTAGTGGAAATCGAAAGGAGAGTGGAAGGGAAAAGGAAGTGATATGAGAGAAGGCATTTATGTTAAAAAATCTTGAAAAATTTTATGAAGAAGTCCAAACAGAGTCATGAATTTGCGTTGGAAAATTTTACAATTTGTGAAGTATCATATTTGAGTGATTCTGATTCATTCTTACCTTCTCGTTTCAAAAAAATGACACCATTTTTCTCAAACCTTCAATAAACCCATTTTTCGCGATTAAAAAAAATATGGGAAGGGTCCGCTCTCCCCCTACCTAATAGAATTTTTCATAAAATTCCATCCAAAATCAGTTTTTGATTAAGATTTTATTGACTTTGCGGCTTCAAAATCGTGATAGCAGCAACAAGTTACATTTTCGTGAGGTGGGTATGGTCTCAGTGGAAAGGAGAAGTCGAAAAAATGGTCTGACTTGAATAGGATAAATGAAACTCTTGAAATTTCAGTGTATGGGAATTCAAGGTTACTGATTTTGATTTTGGCATTCATTTTTTACTCTGAACAAATCTGAATCTTCATGGAGGAATAAAACTTGAATTTTTAGAAGCGTACAAATTTTTTCCCCCTTCAATACTGATGATGCATTTACTTTTTCAGCACATTTTACGGAATGAGAAAATTAAAGTCAGAATCGGAGTCACGCCCGAGAATATAACATTTTGAAATCCATATTCAATTTTTTGACCCTTTCCCTTGGGGTTCAAATTTGATCGGAGCGAAAAAATGAATGTCAGAATCAGAATCAGCGGCTTTGAATACCTAGATTTCGACACCCATATTGAAATTTTTCAAAAGTCTGAGTTTGAACCCCCCCCCCCCACTCAGATGTGGTCAGATTAAAAAATAAATGTCGGAATCAGAACCAGCGACTTAAAATATGTACCTAGATTTCGACACCATATTAAAATTTTTCTACATTTTGACATTTGACCCTCCCCCCTGTTGGGGCTCAATATATGTCACAGCAAAAATAAGTGTCAGAATCAGAATCAGCGACTTCAAATACCTAGCAGCGACTTCAAATACCTAGATTTCGACACCATATTGAAATTTTCTATATTTTGACATTTGACACCCCCTCCCTTGGGACTCAATATTCATCACAGCAAAAATAAGTGTCAGAATCAGAACCAGCGACTTCAAATGCCTAAATTTCGACATCCATACCTGTTAAAATTTTTCTAAATTTTGAGTTTCGACATCCCCTCGGGGCTCAAATTTGGTCAGAGCAAAAAATAAAGGTCAAAATTAGTATCAGTGACTTCAATTACCTAGATTTTGACACCAAAATTGAAATTCTAAATTCTGAGTTTTGACACCCCTCTTCTTGTAGCTCAAATTTGGTTAGAGCAAAAAATAAATATCAGGATCGGAATTAGCGACTCCAAATACTGAGTTTTTGACACCCATATCAAAATGTTTCAAAATTTTGACATTTCACCCCTCTCCCCCTTGAGGCTCAAAATTTGTCAGAGCAAAAATAAATGTCGGAATCAGAATCAGCGATAATATCAAATATGTACCTTTATTTCGACACCCATATTAAAATTTTTCTATATTTTGACATTCGACCTTTCCCCCTTTGGGGCTCAAAATTTGTCAGAGCAAAAATAAATTTCAGAATCAGCTAGATTTTGACACCCATATTAAAATTTTTCTAAATTTTGAGTTTTGGCTCCTCCCTCCCCCTCCCTTCATTTGGAGCTCAAATTTGATCAGGACGAAAAATATACGTCAGGATTGCAATGAGCGACTCCAAAAACCGAGATTTCAACACCCATATCAAAATTTTTCAAAATTTCGGGTTTTACCCTTGGGACTCAGATGTGTTCAAAACCAAAAATGAATTTCAAGAATGAAATCAGCGACCTCGAATTCCCTTACACTGAAAGTTTCGGATTTTCATCTCTTAAACTCCAGTCAGAATAATTTCTGACCAGTTATTATTTCAATCTGGCCCACTTTGCATCGGTAACTTTCCATTTCAAAACCTGCCAACACAGGTAAAATCCGCATATTTTATTAATCACATTAATTCCATTCAAAAATATCCCACCACCGAGGTAAAATGAAGAGGGATTCCGTAACTCAACCCAGAATACAAACGCCACATTACATCGTAACTTTCTACCAAATGTACTCTACCAATACATCAATCACGCGAATTAGCGCCATAATCGAAGGGGAAGCTCTATACGGGCGAGTTAACGTTATAAAAATTCGCTAATCAGGAAATTTTTAATTGGTAAATACCCTCGAGTGAACGAGAGAATTACACGCAACAAAAATAGAGCAGCCGGCTAGGCGTACCGTCTATCGCATCGGTGGCGGCACCGATAGCTTTAGATTGGCTCTCAATACTCTATAACTATTGGGAATTGAAAGCATCGGCGGGACGAGGAGAGCGCAGGGGCGAAACGGAATAGGAGCAGTACAGGAAATTTCATAAATCGTTAGAACTTTTACATTCATTCGCTATTTATCGCTTCAAAGAACTTTAAAACTACTCGGAGAAGAGGAGAGAAGTAGCAGAGGCTCTGCTCGTCTTCTCTCCGGCATCTTTCCCTCTCATTCTTTAAACACTTTTTAAAAGTTTTTCGAAAATCCAAAGTTTTTCTTTTTTCATCGAACTGTAAAAATTGAGCTCTGAAACAATTTCCAAGTAAAGGAAAAGTTGCCAGAAAGTTGCCATTAATGAAAATAAAATCTCATAGGTTTTACCGCGTGTAGTTTTTTCGGCGATGTTTGTTTGGAATCGAAGAAAACGAGAAAGCAGCCGCGAAGGAGCAAGAACCAGGTTTATTTTATCACAAGATATATATTTTTTTAAACCACCAATCTATACGACAACAAAAGAAAAAATACTACGAGACGATTATTTATATGGAGGAAAAAAAATTGAGAATGTAATTACTTTCATATATGGGCACGTGGGTTTTTTTCGGATACTGGAGCGTTCAAAAGGAATGAGATTTTTATCACGATTGAGATTTTTTTTTGAAAAAAGGGGGAAACCGTGTAGGAAATTTTGTAGGTAAAACGACATTCGATTTTGAACCATTTCGTTCGAATGGATTATTTTTTTACGCGAAAATACAACGAGACAGGGAAGTGAAGGCGAAAAAAAAGGCGCGAATTATCTTCGATAAAGTTAGTTGGCTTATTGGGTAGGAAAAGTTGGATTGCGTTCAAACAATAAATAAAGAACTTGCTTAAAAACCGATACATAAAGTAAATCTAAACACCGAGATCGTTTTAAACCGTAGTGTATTATCACATTTTAATGAAACCATTGTCTTACCCTATTGCCAAGAATGCAAATGAAACGTTCGAATTTAATGAGGCTTTGTGCAATTCGTGTCGTTACAAAATTTCGAGTATATTTTGCCAAAATTTAATAAAGTTTGTGTTTTCCATTTCGTTAATAAAAAAATAAATTACAAGCGATTTGTTTTCTTATATAAAATGTATTTAATGAAATTTTTGTCACTTAAATGGCTCCGTTTCTTATTTCTCTTTCCTTGGAGAGAATAAGAAAAAAGGGAACAATTTGGGCGAAAAAAAGGTGTTCGAGAAAGATTTCTTTTATTTTTTGCCCTCGTTGGAAAAGTTCCCCTTTTTTGAGGAAAATTTTTCAAAGCAAAATACCTCGAGCGATACAGTTTCATTAAGTTGAAATATTAAATATATCGATAAGTTTACCTCCCTGCCTGAATGATATGTGTTTCGATATAACTAAAAGTTTATTTCCTGCTGTTGAGAAATCTGTACAAATATATCGAATCCAGAGATACTGGTGTATTTTTTTAAACCATCGCTAGTCGTTTATACAGTGAAAAGGGGAGGAGAAAAAGTCGAAATAAAAAAAAGTTTTACATCTACTTTGTAAAGCCTTTCACCTATATACGACACACCGGATTGTAAAATCCTTTAATCTGACAAAGAAGGTTACGAGTAAAGTGAGGAAAGGGAATCAAAGCAGAAAAGAAGTATAAGAAAGAAAAAGAAATAGAAGTACTTACCTAAGATTATCCAAAAGCGCTTTATCTCTTGTGAAATTCTCTAAATTTACGATAAAACTTTGTTTCGTGTTCTTTAAAGAACGTATATTAAATTGCACGTTAACTCGTCCTGGTACCTTTTACCCCCTTTTCATACCATTCCCCTCCCATCTAGTCCCATTCGCATAACAAAAAATACTACATATATAAGAAAAAGTTAAGGTAGGAAAAAAAAAAGGAGAACCGGAGAGCTATACGTAAAAGAATAAAAAATACGAACGTACGTAAGTTGCCAAACAAAAATGTTTCAAAAGAGTAAAATTAACGAAAAATATTATTTCGCTCGAGAATAACCAACATGTTTTAAATTTTTTTACCATTCTACCCACAAGGTAGGTTTTTTTTCTTTTTATACTTTGCGAATGGAAAAAAACGTGTTTTTTCCACTTCTTAATTAAAAGCAAAGAAAAATGCAGAAACGTAGGCATTTGTGAAAATATTTCATGCTGGATGGTTAAAAGAATTATAAGCGGAGGAAAGAAAACGAAAGAGCGAAGTTTGAAAACATTTTCATGCTTATAAGAGCTCGCTACGAGTATTTATGTGCTATATCGAGACGATAACGCCAAACAAACTTAATTTCAAATTAACACTGAAAAGTTAACAAAAGTAATGATGCCGGAGAACTTGGAAGGAAAGTCTTTGTATATAAGAATATCATCGTCGCAATTTACTAACTAACGTTATACTTACGACATGCAGATATACAAACTATCAAACCATCTAAATAACGTCGCTTGGCTTAAATTTATCCTTTCGCTTATTTCATTCGAGAGGGAGGAAAAATTAACGACGTTTAAAGTTTCGAAACGAGAGAAAAAACTAGTCTGCAGGTTTGTATAATGAATGTCCCTAATCATCGCGAATAAATATAAGGTGTTTCGAAATTGCCACGTGGGGCTTGAAAAGTTCGGTTTTTGAATGGTTGGTAAGTTCGAGTTTTCGGATTATTACTTTAAAGGGCGATAGATTTATTAATTTTTTAAAGTTTTGCGCGATAATTGGGCGTGAGTTAATGATGAATGAAATTAATGGAAAAAAGAACTGAAAAGAGTTTGAAATTTACTTGGGGAGAGGGTGAGAATTGTTCTATTTCTCCAAGAGGTAAAAATGAAAGGCTTTATTGAAACATGCAAAATTTGAGAGGAACGAGGATAAATAAGGAATTGGATTGGTAATTTTAATTAATATAATTCAAGATTTATCCCCTTTCCTTCCTTTTCACATACGTAATAGCTTTATAAGGCTACAAAACAACTACTATCGATATTTTTTGCTTTTCTCCCACTCTCCAATAATTTTTCATTGAAAATTTTGCAACAATTAGGTATTCTTATGACTAATCGAAAAGCACTTACTTATTATTAGGTACTTTCCACTTGAGAAAATGAATGTGGTACTCACCTGAAACAAAAAAAACAACAATTAATGAATCGAAAATTTAATATCAAGTAAGGTAACTCTATTTCAAGATTATTCAACGTGAGTAAGTAAATATCACAAAAAAAAAAAAATGTTCAAAACACTCCTCTGCAATTTTTTAAATGAATTTAGCCAGTCAAGGGAGGACTAAGCAGAGATAGGGACTAATGTGGGCACTGGGCAGTCACTCTTTCAATACTCAATATTTATAAAACCGTATTTTTAGACAGAAAATTAGGTTCGAACCGAGAATTTGGAAACAGTTGAACATTTTTTTTTTGGAAAACTTGCAGTTTGAAATTAGAAAATTTGGAAAAATGTATTTCAAGCCAAAAATTATTTCGAAAGTACGATTTCAATAGAAAATTTTCAATTATTTGCCCCCCCCCCCCCCCTCATTCGGATTATCGGCTTTCCTCATATTCTTCGTTCTCATCAAGAAAATTGTTGTATAGAAACGTTCGATGTTGTATCTTTCGTCTCCATGTCTCCATTTTTCATACATTTTGAAATTTTTAAAAAAATCAGATCTATTGAAGTGATAAGGATAACTGGTTGCGAATTAACAAACTGGTTTTGAAAACGAAAATGACATTACATTTGAATTTTGATGTTCTACATACAACATTCATTTTTTTAAATTTTCTCATTTTTTTTGTCGAAATTGATAACAAGTTACCATGAATGAACCGGTTTGGAAAATGAATTTACTACTATTTTTTGGTTTTCAGAGCTCTACAAATGTCGTCCTACAAAATTTTTGGTAGCTTCACTTTTTTGGAAATTTTAGACAACTACTTAGTTGCAAATTAGCAAACTGGTTTCAAAAAAAAAAAAACTTCATTTTGATCGTTTCCACACACAAAAAAAGACCTGCATTTTTCGATTAAAACTGGTTTTTTAAGCATGGAATTATATTGAATCAATCTCTGCAAAAAAAGGACAAAGCAAAATTTTAATTCTTTCTAAGAAAATAAAAAAGGAGGACCCTGAAAAGTGACATTTTTAGATGCAAAAATTGATTTCTGTCAAAAAATTGACTTGACTTTTCTTCACATGAAGTGATTTAATTTTGCCCACAATACAAACTTGAATTGGTTTTTTTTCATGATGAAAAGTCAAGAAAATAAAATTTTTTACTTTTTGAAAAAAAAAAAATTGTCAGTTTTAAATTGTTAACTATCCATCAGCTTTATACTGGGCAAAGGAGAAATGTTCAAAATTTGGCCCGAGGAAAGATTCAGAATAAAAAATAATCAAAAATCAAGCTGAAGAGGGTGCACATGAAAAATTATCAAAAATCAGCCTGAAATTGGACTCAGGAAAAAATTTGAAATTACTAAAATTCATCTGCAGGGAGAGGGGGCAAAATAAATTACAAGTCCGAAAGAGGAAGAGGGTATCGAATAAATTTGAAGTTTTCAAAATTCAATCAGGAGAGGAGTACGTACAAAATTACCAAAATTCATTTGGATAAAGAGTACAAAAGAGAAAATTACTTCAGCCTAAAGGAAAGAATACAAAAGTAGATTGAAATTAGCAGAAAAAATTATCAAAATTTAGCCCAAAAAGAGAACAAAAAAATCATCAAAATTCTGCACAAGAAAGAGAACATAAAAGTTATCAAAATTCAGCTGCAGGAGAGATACAGAAAAAGTTTGAAATTAACAGAATCCAATCTGAAGGGGTATAGAAAAATTTTTCAAGTACCTAAATTTAGCCAAAAGAGGGTACAGAAACACCGAGAAACAGTTACCAAAGTTCAACATTTAGGGGGGGAGGTGCAGGAAAAAATTGAAATTACCGAAATTCAACCTCGAGAGGTGTAAAAAAATGAGTCTGAAGGAAGACCAGGAGAAATTACCAAAATTCAGGGGTAGGTAGTAGGTACAAATGAAATCTGAAGAAATTAACAGAATTCAGTCAGGGGGGTATAGGTGAAATTTTGAGTTACCTAACTTCAGCCTACAAAACGGTCACCAAAAAAATTCAGCATGAAGGAAGCAGCAAGAGAAATTTGAGATGACCTAATTTCGACATGGAAACAATCATCAAAATTCAGTCATGAAAATTATACCTACCTAAATTCAAGCTGAAGCTCAGTCTGGAGGGGAGGGGGTGGAAAAAATTTGAAATTAACAGAATTAATTCTGAGGGGTGTAGGAGAAATTTTTAACTACCTGAATTCAACCTAGAAACAGTCACCAAAATTCATCGGAGACAGCTATACGAGAAATTTGAAATAATCCAAATTCAGATTGAATAGAATTCAGAAACAATCACCAAAATTCAGCCCGGAGGGAGGCGAGAAAAAAGTTGAAAATAATGAAATTCTGCCCGAAGGCATTTTTGGTCAGATTCCTCAAATTGAAAAAATTTCTCATTCTTTTTTCAACCAATCTAGAAAAACTTGGCTTTTCATGACAACTGAATAAACAGAAACTCGCAAATCGCATATCAACTCCTGCCACCTGATGATGCTACAACTCGCACTACAAAAATGTAAAAATATTCGCTGACCTGACATTTAAAGGGACAGACGTTCCAGCTTTATTCTCTTCGGCCAAACTTGACAAAGTTTTACAAAACAAATTATGTATTGTACGTCGTGTGTCGTGTGATCGAAAACTTTACCCCTTCGAATCTCAGAGTCGATAAACTCACATACATCTGCGTCGTTGGAACTAAAACTACATTGCCATAGATTGAAGGCAGACCCAAAGAATGGCCAAGTATTTCCAAAAATGCGTCCTTTCAATAAAAACAAATCCTTTTTCGTATTTTAATTTACTCGGAATAAATCCGAAATTAAAAATACCCGGTTGATATTCTCGCACGAGGCTTTTTTCCTATCAATAAAAAACGTATTTTCGGAGCAATCGACGCGACCTCCATGAATATATAACTCATTTTTTTTCCAAACTGGCTCAATTTTTTTCCAGCCGACACCTTTAAGAACCACTTAACATACAACTTAACGCAGGTATAAAGTTGAATAAAAGCTCATCAATCATTTACGCTTAATGCCAAGCCGGTGTTCTTTTTTACTAAAACGTCGTTCTGGTTATTTCGTAAATATATCGTAAAGAAAAGGTCTGGCGAATCGGAATACTTATATTTCATTTCCTTTCACGCCGAGTTCTCCGGAGTGAGAAAAAACTTATAATTATTTTAAACGGTTTAAATTAAAAGTCGACGGGGGTTCGGGCAAAAGCGGAGCAAAACTAAGACGTTTTTTCGCCTCGTAAGCTGGGCGTCAAAAAATTAATAACTTTGGTTGAATTTTTTATAAAAATAAAAAAACACGCGAGAGCGAGTTAATTAAACCGGTAGCGAAGCAAATGAAATCGTGTAAATACGTGGTGAATATCTGTCGTATATTTACATTGGGAAAAAGTCAACCTCGGTTACGACCGATCGTGATTGGAATGGCAAAAAAAATCAAACAGTTTGGAATTTTTTACGTTATTTGAAAACTGTCAGTTCTTAATAGATTTTTCATTTGTTTATTTCGGAGTGTTTGGCGGAAAATACAAATGATTTTTATTTTCCAATTGTGTGGTGAAAATTTCGATTCGCTTGGTTCTTGTAGGTATTTTGTTAGGTACATACGTCGAGCTTGATTTACATATGTGCATTGTTTGCATACAGCGAGAAGGAAATTTCAATTCTATGTTAAAAATAACATCGATATGTATTTTTGAAAATATTCAAGTACGGCGAATTCGAATCGAGTACTCGTGTATTTACCTCGGTGGAAAAACCGCAGCTCGTTTGTAACGAAATATTCGCACGATATTCTATCGACTAACTCGATTTTGTATTTTTTTGTTCGCAGAAATGGGCATATGCTTACTCATCGACATAAAAAACCATTCGAATGTAAAGCAGATGGCTGTGGAAAATCATATTGCGACGCTCGCTCGTTACGAAGACACACCGAAAATCATCATTTACACCCTTCATTACCGATAGCCCCGCCAACCATATCCGTCCAAGAAGTGATTTCAAATACGTCGAATATACCCTCTTGTATACACTACGCACCGAAAGGCTCACAATCATTCCAAAAGAGTAATATTAACTCGACTGTAAAGTTACCAAAAACATCCGCAAACGGTGAAAAATCAATAATTCCAAAATCCGCAAATCAAACATCCAATTCTTCGGAGAATTCCGATGATACCAAGGTAAGTTTCGAAGGCTAATTTTACCATAGGCCTTATTTTAATCTGGCGTGTGCGTTTCTTTTTTTTTTATTATTCGGCGTGGAATTAATCCCCCTAACACGCTTTATTCAATAATATTTGCGACCCTTTTCGATATGTAAATTTTTGGAAATTTACATAGAGAAATTCTAATTAAAAATTTATTTTAAAAAATACGCAACGTGGGCGAATTCAGCGTTTCTATTTATAGAGCGATTTTTGTGGTGATGATGGTGGTGGAAGGGGAGATTGAATTGAATCCTTTGAACTTGTTAAAAACAGTGGAAGAATATTTCGAGTAGATATTACCAACGTTATGTTTCGATTTTGATGATAATTAATAGGTCAAGTGGATTATGTGAAAAGCCCTAAATAAAATATCAACAAATTGGTGTTGATGGATGGTCATGTTTTTAATTTAGACACCTTCGATCCCAGAAAATTAGCGAAAATTCTATTCAAATTTTTTGTAAGAGGAATAATTTTTTTTTCGCTTAAAATTATGAAATTTCGAAATGAAAAATTTTGATGGGCAAGAATCGTTGTGAATGAAAAATTACCAGAGATCGTTTTTCACGGCTTCGAATTTATTTTCTAAAGCAGGTATTTCTCATTACAAATGACATCATGAATAATACATGAATAATGTCGCCGAAAAAATGGCCTAAAATGAGATGGAATTTTTTCAAAGTAAATTGCAATTTATTTTGATGGAAAAATTTGTCTAGTTTTCTTGAATTTTCTAAATCATGAAAAATTTTTAGCAAACCACGGGGGAAATTTTCGAATCTAAAATCCATATGAATAAATAATACGAATATTATATAATTTTATATTTTTCTCCATTTTTTGCCCAGAAGTGATGGTTTGAAATTTGTCTATACGAGAGTCACTGATAATTCGACGTATTTTACGTAGCTTTATTAATTCAATGTTCATAAGATTTGAAAAGAAAAGGCCATTATGAAATTATACAGCTTAATTCAAATGATAAAAAAAAATAGATCGGATTTGAATTTCAAAATCCATTTGAACTATTGCCTTCGAAACTGAATACCGATTTGCCTTGTACACTGTACAGAGGTGTGAAAAGTTGCAGATCACGAATTTGAAGGGGGTTTAGGTAATTTTCATAAAATTTTAACAAAACATCTTAAAGTAGCTAAAAGAAAATTTGTAGGTCACGTAGAATAATTTTTGTCAATTTTTTTTTCAAATTTCAACCACAATTTTTTGAATTACGAAATTTCTATAAAATTTCAATGGACAGCATTGCTAAGAAAATTGTCAGAAAAGGGTGTCTGCTGAAATCAAAAAAGCAAAACTCGTAGTGTTTTTGTGAATTTTTTACACCTTAATAGCAAAATTTAATTTTAACCACGATTGTTCACCACCCAGAGGATCTTGGATGACAAATTTGATACGAAGCTACGAACAGCTGTGAACAGAAAATTTGAAAATATTCGCACGAGAAAATAATGGAAATCACCCACCAAATCTCGCAGTGGTAATGAGTTGATTTTAGGAAAAGATAAGATCAGATGTGTTACACCTAAAATTACTCAATTTTTTCTAAAAATTTAGAAAAAATCATATTTTTAAGCATCAAGAAAATTTTTAATTTCATAAAAATTAAAAAATGATTGGGCTTAGGCTTGGATTAGGCGAAAATTTTCATCAAAAAATGTACTCAAATTATACCTAAAATGTGCTATTTTCGAAGCACGAATTGCACCACAGTAATGAATCAGTGAAAAAATTGCTCGAAAATCAGAGAAAATTCGCTATAAAAAGTCAATAAAACATCTGAAAATCCGTGAAATTCTTGGAAATTTCAGTGAATTTTTTTGAAAAATCAGTGAAAGTTTTTGAAAATTTGGTGAAGTGGAGTGAAAAAATCAGTGTAAAATCTGCTAAAAATATCTATTTGCTGCCCAGTGCCCATGTCCAATTCGATAGTGAGCTGCCCCTTTTTCCAAAAGCACTTTTTTTCTTGTAAATTTACTGACATTAAAAAAAGAGATTAAGCACGAAAACATGATAGATTTTGAAAACTTGTTCAATTCAATAACGTCAGAATAATTTTTGATTTTCACCCTTTTTCACTTTCATTTTTCAGGTCTTTCTTTGAAATTTTGACCTAAAACTACTTTAGAAATGAATTTCAAAGCTACAAAAATACTTGATAAGGTATAATTTTATACCGAATTAAAATTTTTTTAAATTCTGAATCGATCTATTCCCTTTTAAGTCTAGTTTCTGTATGACCAAATGTTAATAAACCTCTATCATAATTAGGAAAATTTAAAAATCATTAGAAAATCAACCGGTGTTTATGAAAACAATTATTTGGGGAAGTGTTGCATTCGAGGAAATAGTCTGGGAAAATTGGTATTCTGAAAAATAGAGAATTTTGAGTAATGAATTTGATAAATTGGTATCCAAGGGAAATTTTTTGAGGAAAAACATTTGCGGAAAAATGGTCATTCGGGAAAATTCCCAGAAATTTTCCAGTCGCAATCTTCACAAATTTTCGTACTTTGGAATTAAATAAATCCTTGTTAGGCAAAATCCAGAAGAATAATTGCATTTTTGATTGATAATTTCCTTTCCTAAAATTTCATTCTGATTTTATAATTTTCGTACAATTTTGATGGGTTTTCCTACTTTTTACAGCCATTTTTAAAATTCGAGTTTTTTTCGTGCATAATAAAAGTTGAGAAAAATCAAATTCAAAAGCACCACCCTTTCCTTCCTAAAATTAAAAACGAAAAACCCAAATGTATATTGTATACACACAACTTCTTATTTTTCAGTTCGGGAAAAAAAAATGATCAAACATTTTTCGGCGTTTCCAAAAAAAAACCCTCGTTCGACGCGACAAAAACACGAAAACTTTTCCATTATCAAGACCGCGTCAATACGATTGCGAAAATTCAAAATTCATCTATCAAAAAACCACGAAGCGACGGGACGCGACCGGGTGAAAAAGTTACAACACGAACACGAGAAAAAGAGGGCATCGGAGACAAAAAAATCCATACCATTTCGTAAAAATTCGCTACGTCGCAAAAGTACAATAATAAAAGCAGCCGCCAAAAAAAAAAAAAGAGGCAAAACTACACAAACGGCAAATTTGGCTGTGCTGGAACGACCTCAAAATACTAGCTTAGTCATTCTCTCCGCCCTTTTTCACAAATACAAAACATTCCCTCCTAATCAATCATATTTTAAAACGCTTGTTTATGCAACTTCCGCGCTCTCCAGAGAAATAGAGATGAGTTTTTAGTCACCAATGCCGCGGCGCTGTTATTTATTACACTCTATGATAACGACTCTCTTTTGGTTTCGTTTTAAATGGCTTCATTTTTTCGCCAAATTATTTATATATTTACGAAAATCATTGTGCGGCGTGGCGGAGCGAGAGAGAAACACCCGAACGATATCTCGATTCATTAATTACGCGTGCTGGAAAATCTGTTCGAGATGACGTTGATTGTCCTTTTTTTTTCGAATAATTTCGTGTATTTATTCATAGGTTGTTGGGGGTTTTGGAGTATTTTTTTGAAACGGTTATTAACGACGAGATTTATGAAGTCGAAATTTAGTATACGGAATTTGTTACGAGTTTTTGTCGAGTTGAATGATCGGCACGTGGTTGGGTAAATTGCGAAATTTGAAATTATCGATCACCGAATGTCGCGTAAAAGGGTATTGAGTTGGTAAATGTTTTGAAATCCAAATGTGATTTTATGTTCAACTTTCAAACGCTGAAATAAAACGAATATGAAAAAATTTTTAGTCAAGTTATCAAAACTTCGGGATTGAAAGAAAAATGTGTTTAGGATTTGTTATAAATTTCGAAAAAAAATGGGGGAAAAAATTGATGAAATTTTGTTTTTTATTCAGTTTGTACTGAGAGAGTAAAAATGGTTTTTGAAAAGATACAAAATTTAAAGCTTACAATCGTCCCGCATAGATTTTCACCTGTAATGTGAAAGGAAATGACCATTTTAAGCAAAAATTCCAGGATTTTAAAAATTCTGTTATTCAAAGAAACATAGGCATAAAAAAAAACAACCAAAAATTAAGAATGCAACATGAAAGCCGGAGATAAATTGGGGACCACTGGCACTTTTTCCTTTTCATTTGCACTTACTTCATTCAAAAAAATTATTACTTTCATCGATCATGTTCTTGAAATTCCTGATTTTTGCAGAAACGATTTTCACAAAATAAATCCAAAAATAATCAGAACTGGGTGAAAGAAAAGACTAAAAAAAATTGGGAAAATTGATAGGATTGCTTTTGAAAAATCACAACTATCTCAGAAATTTCAAATACTCAAAAATAAATATTATCACAGTTTGCAAAGATGTTTTTCGAAAATTCAAGCGAGTGGACGGACTGAGACCAAAGACCATTGACTATATTTCTATTTTATAAGCATGTTATATCCCAATTAAAAAATTGAATACTTATTATGATTCTTGCCAGTTTTGTAACTGTAAAAATGATATTGATTAGGTATTTGTTCCAAATTTTCCACCTTATTACCCCCTCCCCACAAAAAAAAATTTAAGTAAAATTTTAGGTGATAAAAAATCGAATTTCGAAGAATAAAAACTTGTCTTTCCCCCTCCCCCTCCTTCTCACAAAAAATAAATCTTTTTCAAAAATTTTCAAAAATCAAGCTTGCTAGATTGGAATAATAAGTCTACATTTTTTATTGAATTTTACACCCTTGAGTTTTCTTCAAGGATCATCTCTCATTTTTTCATCGAAAGAAATAAGTACTGATAAGTTCAGAATATTCCACTTTTCAACTTCCATTTTCGAACCTTTTTTGATGTTTTGTACATGAAGGAAATCCAAAAATTCGAACCCGTATACTCTTTTTTTGATATGGTACTCAATTTTGATTTTGAAGTTGAAATAAAATGATTTAAAATTGTTTTCTATTTCAAAAAATACCTTCATTTGGTACTTCTTTCTACAGGATACATAAATATTTCCCTAAATTCAATTTTAATTACTTGAAATTACAATTTTGGTCCTCCTTTTCCCATAAATATATGGCATAAACAGTCCTCCCTACGAAAAAATTATTTCAACAAAATTCTCAACCTTTTGAAAAAATTCAATTAAAAAAAAAGTTCAAAAAATCAGTGTTCTTTTATAAAACAAATGGTAATTATTTTTTTCAATGAATTCCATCATTCAAAAAGTCAAAAATCTTTCAGAGCTAGTTGGTATAAAAATTAAAATCAAATTCGCACTTTTATTTTACCTACTTTTTTTGGATTTAATAATACGTAAGCCTGGATATGGATAAAGAAACCACCCTTAGGTGTAAAAAATTGATTTTTGAGTTGACACTAATTTTGGGCCTTTCAGAAGGAATAGAATCAAAGAGGAACCTCAACTTAAAAACCCAATTTTTTACACCTAAGGGTGGTTTCTACATCCAGGCTCAGAATTATGTTTGTTTGCTCCAAAAAATTTTTAAAAAATAAGGGAAATTCAAAATTTTCTAGTTTTGGAACGACCTAACAAACCTAATTTTTCGATAATCAAGAATAACTTTTCACTAGACCAAATTTCGTCAAAATTTCGTATCATCGTTCCCCTTCTTTTTTTGAAAATTAAAAATTTTTTAAAGCAATTTTGCACTGCTGCTAAATCCTCGAATTTCTGTTCCTTTTTTCGTACATTTCATGTTAGTTATGAACCTAGTTTTTCGTTCTCTTATCCGTCTCCCGCCTCACTCTCTTCCCTCCATCAGATTTTAGGATGAATTTCACTAACTTTACTTATAGATTATTTTAATGAATTTTTCCTCCATTTCAATTCCATCTTGATAGAATTTTTTTCCTAAATTGACTACGGTATTAGCTCTTTTGCTATCCTATGTCAATACTTGAAAATGAAAGCAGACGTCTTTTTCCAAAGAAAATTCATTCAAAAATGAAATTTAAACGTAAGTTGGTAAAAAAAATTCTATAATTTTCTCTTTGATGTACTAAACAGACACTTCCATAAAACGTTATTTTTCACGAATCTTGATTTAAAGTACATAGATACAAGAATTTTTTGAAATTTTTTTCATTCTTGAATTTTTAAAAGTTATCAAAATCTTCAAACATTTTTCATTCATTTTTTAAAAAATATCAATTTAAATTTTCTTCATTCCGAACCATTTTCATCAAAAATTACTCCACAAATAACATTGCCAGCTCACTAATCGGAGAATCGAAATTTGGCCATTTTCACAGGGTCTCCAAAGCCACCGGTCTGAGTTATAAAGTAACTTAAACGCCTTGAAAATAATTAAAGTTTAATTTTAAGCAGGTCTAAATTGCACACGCTAGTCATATTTCGTAAATTTAGCATTATTTATTCACGTACACATTGAAAAGAGAAGCTATAAAACTAAATTCCTAAAATTCCTCGCATATCTTTTGAAGCGCAACTCGACGGCATGGCAATGTCTCTGGTAATCTTTTATTTACATTTATAACCGCCTACGGGTGAAATTCGAACTAAGCTTATTTTTTTCCTTTCATTTAAACGATAAAGTTTAAAGGTAATCGTTACGATTTGGGCTTATAAACGTGAAACGTTCGGATAAAATATTAAAACCGCATCCGAGCTTTTGGAAAAATCCACCGTCGCGAGAGTAAAATCTTGAAAAATACATACTCGCGAATGGGGCAAAAATTAAAATAATTTTACAATTTTTTTCACTCTTTTATCCCAGCGAAGGTGTGAAATTAAAGTATCAAGCGAATACTTTCTTTGTACGAAGAATTTGCAAATGGCGAATAATTCCATTGGTAAACTGTAATCTGAACATTGTTAGTATTAAAACGTTTTTCAAAGTCTGAACCAAACGAGCGCATATTCGTTTACTACATTTATCAGCATAAATCCCTTCGGAAAACATAATAGAATGGCTTTTGTGTCGTGTTATCAACCCTATGCACGCCCTAAATAAAAATCTGGATTATACATATACACATCGGTGGATTTTTATATATGTTTTTGTGCTGCTCTCTTCTCTCTCTGTCTCTCGATCGTACTCTCTCAGAACCCATAAAAACGAGAAAAAAAAAGCGCCAGCGAAAAAAAAAAGTTCTAATAGTTTTATATACGAGATTTTATTGATTTTATATTTGTGTCGAATTTTCTTGCTTTTTTTTTCGCGAAAACCTCCCGAGCTGGATTTTTTCTCGTTAACCCAATCTACGGAGAGAATTGGCTTTAATTTTTTACCAACTTATTCTCATTAAATTTTTATTGCGTATTGGGCGTTCCCACGTTTAGCTCACATTTCAATATTACCCTTTGAAAGGTACCACGAGCTGGATGGGTATTATTTTCCATACCATCTTCGATACGCACAGGCTTATTTTATTTCCCAACTTTTGAAGCTATTTTTAAAATATATCTGGATTTTTGCTCGGCTGTGTGCATAAAATAGAGTCGGGAAACTTGTCTCAGCGTCGTTTCTCGACCATAAAAACTTGTCTCTTTAATGTCTTTAGCGTACTACAGAATAAATATCGTCGTTTGTGCGAGAAAATTCGTAGCTTTGCAGTTCGCGACTCGGAATAATATCGTAACCGAGAATTGTTTTTCGAGTCGTTAAAAAATTAACGAAATTTTCTCTTCGAGCGTTACCTCGTCACCCGCTGTCCCTCGTGTCAGAAATTAAACGTCATACTTTCTTATTGTAGTATACTTTTAATTGGTAGCTTCGTTATTATAATTTTAATTTTAAACGAGAAAACGAAGTTGAAACTTGCATAATTTAAATTTCGTAATTTTTTAGAATTTTTTTTACTCGGGCGAATCAGAAAGAGAAAAAAAGATGTCCTAATTCTGTATCTAAGATCGGGTCGTAAAATTTACCAAGAGAGCCGATAGTTTTTGGACGTCGACTTACCCCTTTCCCCTTTTTCTCTTTGTATTTACGTAACCTAAAGCGTGGGTTTCTATGCGAATTGAGAATAGAAAAAAATCGAACTCTGTTGCTTTTATCGAAAAGTACTAAATCGTATAAAAACGATAATCGTATTTTGCTGCTTGAATCAATTTTAAAATAAAATCCGTGCTTTTTCTCAAATCCTATATTTCTTACGAGAAAACTATTTTAAATCAGCGTTTTCAAGGTTTTAAAATCCGGATTAAAATGAACTATGAGGTTTTACCGGGGAAAAGTAAATTTTGGCTGAGTTAATGTGACAGCAGACTTGGGTAATCAAAAATAGCTTATTTAATTCGAAAATCTCTTATTTTGAGATTTCTGACAAGTAGAAAGCAAAATACTTGGAATAGAGTGATTCGACATTATTTTTAGGTCGTATTTATGTTTGGATTTGGGAATTGCATTTTTTAAAAAGTCATTTTCAACTCGTTCATTCTTTTAGAGGACCTTCTTTTTTCATTTAATGAAAATCAGTCGAATTGTAGCTTTTCAAGCAGCTTTTAATTTTAATGAGATGTTGTCATATTATTTTAAGAGTACCATTTTTCTCTCTTCAATCGACTTTAAAAAATTTCATCTGAAATCAAACCATTTGCTTGAAGAAGATTTTTTGGTGTCCTAAAAATATTGAAAGTAACTTTTGATGAAAAAATGTAGAATTTTATTGCTGAAATGAAACTTGGACACTTGTGCAATTTTAAAGTTGGAAATTTTTGAAAACAGATCACTTTTTAATTGGTAATCGAAAATTTAAAAATTTTCTGGAGAATTCACATTGGTTCAAAAACTGCTCATAATTTTTTCAGGATTGAGAATATAGAAAATGAGGAATACCTACACAAAAATTGCAACTTTCTCCCTCAATATGATGTGCTTTTCAATTTTTGTTGAAAATTTTTGCTGAGAAAAATTAAAAATTGACTTAGTAGTTAAAGAAACACATTTTGGAAAATCGTGCTATAATTGTTTGAATGATTTTAGTCGATTCGGGGAGTCGAAAAAAGTATTATACCAAATTTCAGCTCTTCATCTTCACCTTGATTAAATTTTCTATTTTTCATTTGTCAAAATTCGAAAACTGAATGGAAAGTTACGTTTCCAAAGGCTCATGCAATTCCAAAATCTAACCTTCAATTTTATAACACACGTGAAATTTTCAACTGAAATTTTTTTGAGGTACTCTTGATAGGTATTTTTTTATTGAAAATTTTAATGCCAGTGAGGAAAACTTGTTTGTGAGGGAAAAAGTCACAAAACATGAAATGCTCATCAATTTTGCTTCCATTCCACTCATGTTTCAATTTTTTTGATATTTATTCCTATTTTTGGGAGATTTTTCACAACTGGCTCAAAATCATTGAACGATTGAACTAGTTAACTAGCTTTTCATTTTGTTATTTTTAGAATATTTGCTACTTTTAAAATGGGTATAAATTTAAAACATGATAACCAATTTTCTTTTCTCCTCAAAAATTTTTTCCTTTGAATAAAATAGGTAAAAGAAATTCATTTAAAAAAAAAACATGAAAAATAATACAATACCTAAACAATGAAAAATTGAATTAAAATTTTTTATTGAGTCTCGAAATTGGTAAAATATTTTTAATATCCGTTTCTTCCACGAAATCACACAAAACACACTTTCAACTCGCTCACCACCCACACAAGTACGATTTAAAATTACATAAGGTACACGAAATGAGAATTTTTCTATATTCTGAACACTTTTGTTATGTTTCTAATTGCAGACGACGAATTTGACAAATGCCACCATCATTCACTGTAAAAATCTGTCTCGATCTAATAATAACGATTGCTTAACCCAAGAACAACTCCATCTGATTGAGCAAATCATTAACGAACAACGTAAAAAGTTAAAATGCGAACAAAAAGGTCCAAAACAGCTAAAACTCGTGACCCATCAACAATCAACAGGTTCATCTCACGAAGGTGGAACGCTGGATTCTTCGCGTAACGTGGTTGTCAACTCAACCGTTAAAATAACCTCGACTTCTGTTTTAGTGCACAATAATAAAATTAAATTATTACTACAAAAAGGAAATATTCAGGTAATTAAAGAAAAGCACCGTAATAAACGTATTAGAAAAGAAGAAATTTCAGATGTACATATTTTTTTTTCTTCTTTTTTATTAGGTACTTATTTGTATTGTACGTAATATCAAAGCTTGCAAATTTGTCGTTCTATTTTGAAATTCTTTAGAAAAAGAATTTTGAGTGCGAACATTTTTTTATTGGAAGATTTTTATTTAATTTATGCATGGACTTGGACTTTGTTGTAGAATGCTTTATTAGAGTAGAGATAGAATTTCTACACTTTTCTTCCCCACCTTTTTTATAATTTTTCATCATTCAGAAATGAGAGCAATTACAGCTGCTAGTCAATTATTCATCTGAAGAATTAATTTTTCATCTATATCTGATTGAAAAGAATTTAAAGAGATAAATTTTTGGAATAATAATGTAACTTTTATACTCAACTTCTTCACTGAAAAAAATACGAAAAATATCATTTTTTTTTGGGGGGGGAGCGTTAGAAACTGGATAAAAATACAACTAACTAGGTAACTAATTTTTAACTAAACACAATATCAAAATTTACCAAAAATATTCAAAAAATCAAGTCCATTTTAGTCAATTTTAGCTGAAATACGCGGGATTTATTTTTACTTCAGACGTTCAGAGGTCCCATGAAGCCCAATTCTTTGAAGATGAAGTCTTGAAAAAAAAAATTGGAAAGAAATAACTTTCAAAAATAATAATCCAATTCTGAAATACCTCTTCCCTCCATCGCCAATCCATCCCTGAAATTACTTCGAATTCAAAATTTTTGAAAATTCGCCAATTTCATTTTCACAATTATTTCAAAATAATCCAAATCCACCAATAAATGTGATTTTTTCCATTTTTTTTTTCAAAATTCCTTCATTTTTCCTTCTTAAAACTTATTTTTGATACTGGTTGTTGGAAAATCAAATTAAGAGTGGTCTTTCTTGCACCTTGAATTTGGGGTTTTCTAAAATTTTTGATCTCGCTGGGGCCAAATTTATTTCCCTCATATTCACATTGAAACCACAAAATTTTATTTTCAGTATAAAATTATAATTTAAAAAAATTTCTCGACCTTACTTCGCTCGAGATCAACTAACAATTTCGTTGATTTTTCAACTGTACTTACTGGCAATAAAATTGGTAATAGGTTTCAAAAAATTAGCAGTTCGGCATAAACAAAGAAATGAATGAAGAGGAAAAAGAGATGAGAAAATTTAATTTGGTAGGCAAATTTGGCCATCCACCCCCGTTCAGTTTGCCTCGTGCTTGAATGAATCGATTTTTAAAATTTTCAATTATGTTCACTGCAGCTACCTCCTACATAAAATTTAATTGGGTTGAAATCTAGGGAAGATTAGGTACGTGGTAAAAAAAAGGAGCAAAGTGGAGGGTTAAAAAAAAGTTTATCAACGAAGTCTCACATCCGCTGGAAAAATAGAAAACAATTTCTCTTTCGTTCCAAAACGTCGTGAAAAAATTTCCAAATGATTCGAATAAAAATATAATTTTTTGAAAATGATGATTTGGAATGAATCTTTACCGAACGACTTAGAATATCTCATCAAGGAAAATTTTGAAAAATTCTGAATTGAAATTTTCGACGATTCAACCCCCCTCCTTCTTTCTCATCCTGTTTGGAAAAAACCCTTTGGAACGTCATCGGTTGACTTGAAAAAATTGATTTTTTATAGTCCAAAAGACACAAAAACAGGAGTAAAGAGAGACAAAATGACGGATTTTTCAATAGTTATTGAGAACCGTGAAAAAAAATAGAAAGGGGTTGAAAAATTGGAGAGAAGAAGCCCCCAAGAAAATTAGGATACGTCCACAAAAGCTGTAATGATTTCGACACCTCATTAATTTTAGTAGCTGAGTAACTTCGGTATTTAGATTATTTTTATTAATATTTTATCGAATTTGAAGGATTCGTCCCAAAGAAACGCAATTATTAAGTAAGATGAAATTAAAATCACACTACGATTCTTTGTCGTCAATTTAAAAAAAATATCCAAAAGTTCACTTTTCATCCTATTAAGGAACCGATGACGCTGACTGAACAAAATTACATCACAAATGACAATTTTTTCCAACCTCGTTAGAAAAAATTTTTTACCGAAGGTTTCTTCCAATTTCCTCAAGCTTTGTTACTTTGAAAAGCGATGTCATTTCTAAAAATATCTTCAGCGAGTCTCGTCACTCTGGACAATTACTTCTACCCATATCGTCGTATCCGATGCGATTTCTTTTAATTTCAACGAGTAGCTCGGTTGTTTTCATCGTGTTTTCATCATCCAATCGAATATATAGAGTTGGTTTTTCATACGCATTTCAAGACTTCTTTGTGAAACGTAAGTTATCTTACGTATTAGAAAGAAAGAAAGCAAGCAGAAAGAAGGAAATAAAAAGTAACCTTCTTCCATTTCAAAAATGAATCCATATGAGATATTTGTTTTTTTATCTCGCTTATTCGGAACGATCAACTTTGACTCCATTACTTTTATTATGACTTTCTCTCCGGTGTAGCGAAGTTTGCTGTAGCAACAAGAATAAGAGGAGGATCGCGAAGATGGAAGCATTTGTATAGACGAATATTGTCTCTCGTCGAGAAAAAAAAGGCGAAGAATAAAGAAGACACGAAACCGAGAAGGAAAAAAAATAATAAAAAGAAAACCTATATAACGTTTCTTTATAACCAATAAAAGAAAACTTGTCAAACGCGTAAAGTCCATTATACAAAATTTTCGCATTTCCTCAAACATAAAAGTATAAATTTAAAAATGCAAACTGCCCTATGAATACGATTCCGAGGGTTTCTGCGGGCTGTTTTATTTCGCCTACGGAATGCCAAAATGAAATTTTTTTATTAGCGGGCGAAAGAAAAAACGCAAAATTATTCCAAAATCGTATAATCGTATGCGACTCAGCTTTGCATTGAAATAAACAGGATTACGACGAGTATACGAAACGATTGTATATAAATTAACTTCCAAGGTTTCAAATATCCAACTCTGAAGAGCCTCCGTATACTTTCTATTACAATGTAAGTATTAGATCTCGTTCTGGATGTAAATGATTTTAATGCGATGCGTGGGAGCAAAAAACCCAGCTCGGTTTACTTTTTACGCGGAAGAAAATCCTATACAAAGGCCTGCGAGAGAAAAAAAAAATCGAATTAATTTAAGTACAATGAATCTTTTTCAAATTTCATTTTCGTTTGACAACAAAACACCAAGACTCGTTTTTTTTCTTGTATTTTTTTCCTCGTTGCTGCAGCACGTCGAGAAAAAAAATTTACATACTTAACGTACAACTTTCAGCTACAACACTGTTACCGTCGAAACTACTTACTACACGGTGAAAAGAAATCAACCCTTACTTCCCGAACTTATTATAATAAAAGCACCAACACTAATACACGCACATACCGACCACCTAACCTGTTCCATATTTCTTCCTTAATGCATGAAAAACGACACCTGTACCAAATTTATTATTATGGAGATTTTTGCGCTGCTGGGAACAACAACGAGTACACAACGCGTAGATAAATAGCTAGGTCTATTGGGTAGGCAACTAGCCTATTTTTATGCAGCTTTTTTTCCCCCCTGTGATGGGAGAGAGCGAGAGTAAATATTCGAGAATCTCGAATTATCAGCATGGAAATGAAGAAGAGTGATGGGGAAAAGGAGAGTGGTAAAATTCTGATTTTTTTTGGTCTTTGGTTTGATAAAATTATACGGAGGTTGACAATATTCTCGTTGGTTTCAAAGGGCCAGAGGGATTAAAGTTGGTGTAGACTGAAAGTTCTTTGAAAAAGTCAAGTAAAAAATGCATCAATTGAATGTGAATCGAAAAATCATCGGAAACGTCATTTACCTAGTTTGCAAAATTTTCAGTAGAATATTTTTCAAATCAGAAAAAAAAATTCAAAACATCTCAAATACAGGATGTGTGATGCAATAAATTGATACTTTTCAAATCCCTGTCTTTGGGGACTAAAAATGACTAAATTTTAAAATCTAAATCGAGAGAAATTAGGGGGAAGATGATATTCTAAAAGGGGAAGAAATTTTTCAAATTTTTCAAAGAATTTGATTAACTTTAGTAGATAATGGAGTTTTTTGGATCAGGATTTTTGAATAGTTTTTTTGAAGAAGGTCTTGCCTGTATTTTTTCTAATTTGTTTTTTAGTTCGATTTTTCACTGAAATTATGAGTGAAAAATAAATATTTCGAAAACTTTTCTTAAAAATGACTTCTATTAAATTTTGGGATATTTTTCAGAATGCAATTTTTCTGAAAACGTTGTAATCAGCGTTTTATTGAAATACTAGATTTTGAAAATCCTCCTAAATTTCATCATTTCTGTGACCCTGCCGGAAAGAGGGGACCTAGTGTAAAAAAAATTAATGTCTCATTTTTTACGTTTTTGGTCCAAATGACATCAAATCTGGACAAAACACGTAAAAATGAAGACATCGATTTTTTTTACACTAGGTCCTTTCTTTCCGGCAGGGTCACAGTAAAAATGTGATATTTCAACTTGAAGTTCACTTTTTCATTTTACATCCACCTATTCTAATTTTGTTGAAAATTGACACGTTTTTATGATGTTTCGCGTTGACTAGAATTTTTTTAACAATTTTTTTAAAACGAAGTCGCTGTGACATTCAAAAATACGTAGACTGAATCATAGATGAATTGTAAATATTTTCTTTTAAAATCTGACATTCTGATGAAAAAATTGTTCAAATCTACTTTATAATCAGTTTAGCCAAGTTTTAAGTTTTTGGGGACAAAAATTTGAAATAATCCACTTCTGAAAGAAAAACTCATGAATTTTGAAAACGGATTCGTAAAATGTTGGTGTGGTTTCAAAATGTGGTCACGTTTACTTGTCAAACAGGGATGAAGTTTTCGTCAGAATTACAAAATGATTTTTTTCTTGAAAAATAAAATTTCTCTGATGTTTATAAATTATGAAAAAATTGGGATAAATCAATGAAATAATATCTACCGTTAAACGGGTTCATATATCAGTCCAAATGATGTAGGGTTTGAAAATTTTTTGGTAATTTTTAGTCTCCAAAACAGGATTTAAGTGCCAGTTAATTCTTCTACGTCCTGTTTTAATTGAATGACCTCAAAATTGGTCATAATATTTTTAAAACAGTTCAAAATGATGTAAAAATAGACAACCCCTAAAAAGCGTCGAAAAGAATAGGACAAAAATTTCAAGGGGAAAAAAATTTAACAAAATAGAAGAACTTTTAGTTGAAACTGAATTAAAATTTTTCGCAATGTTGTGAAAATTTCTTAAGCCGAAGTAAAAATTGTAAAAACTTCAAAAAATGATAAAAACAGTATTAAATTTTTAAGAGCATTAGAAAATCTCAAAAACAATCAAGAAATATGAAATTATTGCCAAAATCTTTGAGAATTTTGTCTTGAATGCATTTTTCAAGATTTATCATAAAACTTAACACATTTTTTGGTACCTCATCTTTTCTAGCCATCGATTGGTACATTTTTAAAATAACAATTGGATTTGTAAATTTAACTATTTCTAGTTTCTTAATTGAATATTTTACCAAAACTTTGATATTCCATAAAAATTTTTTACGTTTCGTCTATATTTAAAACAATATTAGATAACAATAATTTTTCGAGATATTAAAACTAAAAAGGTCTTTTTTTTACAAACATTGAATTTTATGAAAAGGTCTTTTTTACAAACACTGAATTTTATCAAAAGGTCATTTTTACAACAAAAAGTTGATTTTTACGAATTTTGAAAGCAAAAATGACCTTTTTCAAAAAATTTTACTGTAAAATTAAACCTGAGAAAAACATATTTTTTGAAAAATTTTGAGATACTTGACAAATCTCCATTTTCTTCAGAATCTTTTGGACATGAAATTGTTATAATTTTAATGGTGTTTTTGTTTACATTTTCATAAGGTTTTCTGTATAAAAGGTGTTTTTAATCCTTCGAATGATCTTTTCACCGTTTCAAAATAGTTTTCCATCGCATTAAATACCTAAAGGATAGTGTAAAAATACAAACTACACATCGTGTCGTACATCAAAGGGAAAAACACCAGTTGTGAGAGTTAGAAAGCGGAATTTTAACAAAACGCAAATGAATTTGTCAAGAACCCTTATTACAAGTTACCTACACTATTACAGTATTTTAAAAGTAACACGCTCTTGGTATTCAGGTGTCACCCCTTCCATAATTTTGCATAAGAATTAGCAAACTCCCCCTTTTCGAACACTTGTCCAAGCTACCAATGAAAATTTACCTTTTGGAAATGGAATTAAATAGATACGTGTTGATCGAATGAACCAGATGGGCCATTTTGTTGAATGCTTTTTAGCGGATAACTTGGCGTTGGCGGTGTTAAGAATGTGCTACGAGTATAAAATGTATTCTGAGGACTATTTGTCGTATACTTATATCAGAGATTTTCAATTTTTCTTCAACGAGCAGGTAATAAAATGGATGATTTTTTAAATCATTTGTTAATAGGCATTAAGGATTCGACTATTTTTCAGGTTGAAAATTAAACTCGAACTAACGACGAATTTGCAAGTTTTGTTTTTACGTATTATAATTTTAGCAATGTAAAAAATTATTTAAATAACTAATAATAATCAATTGTTGAAATTTTTTTCGTTTTTAGACAACCAACGTGAACGGTTGCGGAAATAATGGAAAACAGACGACGAAGTCCACCTCGGAAACAAAAGCAATCGAACAAACGAAGCCAGAAAGTAAACCGGTCGAATGTAATTTATGCCATAGAAAGTTCAAAAACGTTCCCGCCCTGAATGGCCACATGAGACTACACGGTGGATATTTCAAAAAGGTAACCATCGTTGAATTTCTTTTCTTCTCGTATTCTTCGTTTCTCGAATTCACATAAAACTTGCATACAGGAAAACGATGCAAAAAAATGGGAAAAGAAAGAGTCGAATGGACCTCAACTGACCACAGCCAGTATCAGCGTACGAGCCCTCATAGAGGAGAAAATAATTCAAAAACGGTCGAATTCGAATTTAAATAACGCTTCGAAACTGAATGCTAATGCAGTTGCCATTAAAGTTAAACCAAAATCGACTGATGTTTTAGCAACGAAATCTAAATTAAGTAAGTGTTGGAAAATGTTTGCTTTGATTAATTTTTTATTCGAGATAAAAATTAAATTTTATTTTTAGCCACTGTGGCTGTTAAAGAAGAGGAATCCACCGAGGATCCAATGATCAACGAATATCAACCAAAAGTGTCATCATTTGCGATACCAGCAGCTCCATCTCAAACGACACCTCTTCCATCGATCAATAATAATGATTTACTGAGGAGGACTAAAGAAGAGAACGAAAATTTCAATGCTTCGATACACGAGGAAACGCTTATGTTTAACGAGCTCTTATTAAAACGAGTGCATCAAAAACCAGTCAAAAGAGCTAGTTCTGATCCAGGCACCATGTCGCATAATACGCAAAGGTACGTGGGTCGTTTTTATTTTGAAAAATAGCTACCTTTGGAATAGCTGTGTAATTGGCTTAGATTTCCTTTGAGGATAAAAAAGGGACGAAAATGGCGTGAAATATCAAAAAAAAACTCATCTACCTACCTACAAAAAATATGTATACCAGAAGAATTTATTTTTCATAAAAGAATTCGACTATATTCGGGAGGAGGGAAAACAAAGAAAACCAATAAGGTAACATACCAGTTTTGGATCACTTTTTCTTTAAATTCGTGTCCTGACGTTATTTATGAACCAATTTTGGTGATTTTGAAAAAAAATTAAATGTTGAACTCTCCTCTACAAAGTAGCACGGTTGAATTTTGAAAAAAACGATTCTAAGTATTTTTTATCCAGGCTTGAAAGACTCAGAAAAAATACGCTTTTTTAGGGGGTTCTACCAATTACGGATCATCAAATAAAATTTAAGTTATGAATTTTTTTTTCACTCTGACTGTATTTTTTACATTACAAAGATGGCCTTCAAAGATTTTCATCATAATCAGCAACCGCATCAAAAACTAAATATCAATAACACAACTTACACTTTTCAACAATCGCCATTGCAAAAAATACGAAATTTCAACTAAAAATGTGACTCACTTTTTTCAAATGAATCTACAAGCGGTTTGATAACACGAAAAATGCAAAGTTTACATATTTTCTGAAAGGTAAGACTTCAGACTACACGATTACGTTGGTATCAATCCTAGGTGACCATTTTGGAACGACGTGGAGCGCCTCAAAAAAAAATGATCCGTAATTGGTAGCCTGATCCAAAACTGGTATGTTACCTTAATTTAAAATCAAGTCGTAATTTTGATTTATTTCTCGAATTTTTCTCAAGCATTGATTTCATTAGGTAATTACTGATTATTTTCATTTTCGACGAATTTTTCCATTACTGGATGAAATTAAGATTAACCTACCCTAAATTAATGAATTTTTTCCTCGAAATAGTAGTTCTTTCTAATAAATTTTTGATCGGAATTCAAACAACAGAAAATAAACACTAAAGATTTACGTTCTCGACTTCTTTTTTTTTTTGCAGCTACGTTTTGAAGAATTCTTCATTCATATTCCCTCTTTACCCTCGTCCCCCTCCATTCGATCCTATAACTGGAAAGCTTAAAATTCAAGTAATTTCAAACAATGGAAGGCAACGTTGAAAAGAAATCAAGAAATTTTTCAGTCCTTTTTTTCTCATTTACTTGATTTACTGATCATTTTTTGTCAAAATTTTGTATTTTGATTTTTTTTTGAAGTAGTGTTTCATTTTAAATTTTGGTAAAAAATCATTCAATTTCGGTCAATTGCAAGCCAATTTTATCTATCTTTACAACTTTACTTTCATCAAATTTCTAATTATTTATGGTATGCAACTGGATTTTAAAAAATTAATTTTTAAAAAACTTGCCTAAATTTTTAATTTTTTGACGCATTTTTGCACTCAATTGTGCCAAATAAAATTATAGATGCTGCTTCAAGTGTTTTTCAGTAAATTTATTCCATTTTTTTGTAAATTCCATACCTACTTTTCTCGTAGTATTCTATTACTAATAATTCAAAGTTTCAAAGATGTCCAACCATGAACGACTTTACGTTGATCAAATTTTCAAATTCGATTCTGCTAAAATGAATAATTTTTCTGTAATTTTGTACTTTTTATAGTTTGTACGAACCTTGAACATTTTTCAATTCAATTTCATCCTCATATCTATTATTCACACAAAATCTCATTTCTCTATTTCAACACATTTTCACTCAAAAAAATTCGTTTCATGAAAAAAATGGTTTAATCTTTTGTGGTACCATATTGAGTTTAATAAATTCAAATTTTCTAACTCAACTACTTCCAAGTCTGAAAAAATCAAAAAAGGAACAAAAATAATTATAATTTCATCATTTTTCAGCAGTCCTCAACTAGAAATGACCTTTTCTCCGGAGAGCGCGTACTTAGACGTATATCAAAACCAAAATGGCCAATATTTCACCAATGGAATCGGAGACGATATGTTTCAAAATGTCCAAGACACTGATTCGATGTTACTGCACAATGTGGATGCTTCGAACGAGCTAAATAATTTGCAACAAATCGAGGTAAGCATACAACATCGAGTATCAAAAACAAAACTTTAGGAAGAAGGGTACAGGAAGATGAATAATTTTTCAACTTTCAAAATATTACATAAATTATTCTAAAATTCAATCATTTTTTGTAATACTAAGATTTTCCCCAAATTCCTTCTCCTCTTTAAAAAATGAATGAATTTTTCTCGCAAGGGAGATATCTCAACTTCAAGGAAAATTTTGATTTGAACAAAAATTAATCGAATATCATAAATTTTTAAGAATCAAAATTCGCGACTTTTTTTCGATATTTTCTCGACTTTTTCCTATGGTATCTAACTACCTCTTAATTCGGCCCTCCCCTCCCCTCCCCTCCCCTCCAAAAAATTAATAATTCGATCAAACTTATCTATTACACAAAAAATTCCAAAAATTTCAAATAGGAAGGAACGAAGACGATAATTTTTAGAAAAAATATTCAAAAAACTGGAATATAAAAACAAATGCATTGCAAAAAGAGAAAAATTTCAAGGAATCTGAAAAAAAAAATTCACGACTTCTGATGAATTTTGGGTTTTTACGACTTTTTCGTGACCTTCAGCAACCTAAGTTCATTTCTCAAATTTCGACGAATTTTTGAAATTTTAAAATTATCTCATCTATCTACAAAATATGGAAATTTGATCTACCCTACAAAAAAAAAATCTAAAATTTTATATAAAACCAAATTTTTGACTTCTGAAATCGATTGGAACCATATTCGAGACGTTTCGGAGCCTCGAGAAAATTTTAAAGTTTTCCAGTAGATACGGAAGAAAAGACCTATTTGGTCGATTGAAGCAGAATTTTTCAAATTTCGTATTTTTTTGAAAAAATTTTAAAATTACGTCGATTGTGTGACCATGGAGCTGAAAAACTGAAAATTGGACGGTACTCTATTTTTTTTTCAACCATTTGAACAAATTGAACCCAGTGTCAAGACGTTCAGAATTTTCAAGAAATTTTGAAGTTCTCCATAAATTATTTTTGAATGGAGAATTTTTTATTAAAAAATATGGATTTCAACTTTAACTTACAAATTTGGAAAATTTTGTTTTTAATCGATGAATGGGTAATATGTGAAATTATAGGTGTTAAAGTTCATATGGACCACTCTTGTGGGCTTTTCTGAAAGACTGGAAAATTTTTAAAATTCATTGAAAGCTTCGCTAACATCTGGAAACCTCTTTCAATCGATTTGGGAGGTCGAAAATAAGAAGTGTTTCAAATTTCAGTTTTTTTCGTCATATTTTTCAGAGTGATGATGTAACTTTAAAATTTTTAAAAATCGTCAAAATTCGAAAAATGAATTCGATTAACTGTAATTTTGAACATGGGATTCTTTCAACACGTACTTACTTCAGATTCATTTCTGTTTCGACTCAAAATTTCCTTTGGATTGGGATACCACTCTCTTATCAGTGTCAAACACCCAACTTCTTACAGAAAAAAACCTCAACACATTCTAATCTCCGTTGAAACCAATTTCAGAATTCCGACTTCCAAGAAATCACATTAGAAGAATACCAAAACGTAACCAACGATTTGCAACACCAGCAAGACCTTCAAGCGGTGCTCAACTCCCCTTTACCAGTCAGCTTGGCCGAATTTTCTTACATGCAGAATGAAACAGCAGTAATCACGAACCACGACCAGAACACAATACCTTACTCCCAATCACCTCTACCATCACCGAGTTTCACTTACCCAACGCCTCCGGCCAGTCAAGAAGGACAATCTCCATCATTCTGCCACGTGCCATCATCAGTCGTCCACCATACGCACGTATCGTCTCCTCTATCTTCGGCCTTCTACTCGTCAGGAATGTCGAGTCCTGGAGCTGTTGAGGCGGCTCTGAACGAAGTCCTTCCGATGGACGTAAACCAAAACATGTATCCGTCGCCGGCGTCACCTTCGCCACTTTCAGTGACCCCGGAACCATCACCGGTTTCCCTGTCGACATCCACTTTCAGCTCGCAGACTGATTTGTACCATGCTCAAGCCCAAGACGCCGAGGATTCTTTGCTATCTGCGAATCAAAAAGAATTCGTATTTAGGAACAGCGACGATGAAACTTATAAACAATTTATAGAAAATGATTCGATGTACCAAGACAGTGCTCAAGATTACCAAAACGTAATTCTGGACTGTAATCGGTTAATCGAGAGCAGTTCTCAATACGTTCCTTGTAGTAATTCGAGTTCGATAAATTTAAACGGTGAGACCAGGACTGGGATAACGCTGCAGACCGAGGGACGAGAAAATATCACTTTATATGCGGACGACAGTTCCGATACCCGGTGTAATATCACATTTCACACAGACGATGCCGGATCGGGAGCAGGTAGCGAAGGGGGCGTCGATATTCACTCGAAAAATAATAACACCATGGGGTTCAATTCCACCTTCGAAGATTCCAATCACGATATCAGCTTTAGCGCCGGTAACGAAATTAATTTCTCGGCCGAAGACCGTAACGATATTTCGTTTTACGATAAAAATTTAACGTTTCAAATGGAAGACAAAGACGTCGCTTTGTATAACGAAGGCCGAGAAAATATTACCTTACATTCGGAAAATCAGGGACACGTGGTTTTACATTCCGACGACCGAGGTAACGTCATTATACAATCTAACGAACGTAATTTGACTTTCCATACCGAAGAGAACAACAATTACGAACAAATCACCTTTAATCCCGTCACCGCGCAATTGGATTCGCAAAATATTACTTTACATATCGCCGACGACGAATACGAGCAGAAATTAATATTCACGCCGACCGTCAAAGATCACGAAGAAGCTTTCGTTATAAAAAGTTCCAAGTAAGTTGACACTTTATTCGGGTAAAATGTAACTTCGATTTATCAATAGAAGCGAATATTTTGCGAATGATTGCAGCGTCAGCAGGAAAAGGCCTTTTAGTAGCTCGTACAAGAATAAATTTCCGCAGAAATCGAAACTAAGGGTGCATAGACATTCGTCCCATATGCTGCATTATACTCCGTGTCCGATGCTGAATCCTTTGAGAAATAGTTCCGGATTGTACTGGCAAGCTAGTGTGAATGCCAATTCAGCCAATCAGAGAGGTATTTTTGAAAATTTGTATGTATTTTTATGCTGAGTTGTAGGGTGGTTGGAAAAATTTTCTGGTGCAAAGGAATGACTTTTGTATGGAGTTTTCCACGTCTTTGGCACCTATAGTCGGTTTACTTTGAAAAGGGATTCTCTTGAGATGTCAAATTTCTCTTTGCTATTTAAATATTATTTATTTTCAGTCATTTTTTCTTTATTAAAATAAAGGCACTTTTACTCTTCAGATCAGAATTAAGGCAGCATGTTTCTACTGAATGAAAATTTTGAAGAATATTGAATATGAATGCACTTTTATTGAATTTTTCAAAATTTTAAATGAAAAATTTTTGTACCTGGTAATTTTTATTTACCGAAATGTCTGGTATGGGAGAACCTCCAATTTGGATGAAAAAAAGTATGAAAAAAAGGCTGTAAAAATCAGAACTGATTATCACAGAAGAATTTCACGCTTCAATAGAATCCCTTCTCAAAATGAACAAATTATAAATGGCGAATTTCTCCCTATCCAAAAAATTTTTTAAAACAAAAATATTGAAGAAAACATTGCGAAATATTCGAATCCTAAAAATTTTTGTAATTGAGAAATTTGAAAACTTCATTTTTTTTTTGAATTTTTTTTACAGATTTTTGCATCAATTTTGAATTTTAGAAATCAGTTTCGAGCTGATTTCATAAACTTTCTCGACTTTCATGCCCCTCCCCCCCCCCCTCAGCAAAAAAAAATCATGGCCTCATTTCTCGTAATTCAATGGTTTCATAACGAGCTCGTTTTAATAGCAATTGAATAATATCAAAATATATTAACTGAACATTTTCAAGAATCTTTTGGAAGGTGTTGAAATACCAAAACAAGAATGATAATGATACAAAATCATTTAAAATACTTCATCAATATGTGTCAAAATAATCTTAATTCTGTTCAAAATATCAAAAAAATATGTGTACCATATTTTGTTAAATTATTCAAATTAACAAATAGAAGTAGACATAGAAATGGCTTCAAATTCAACAAATAAATTTGTAGGAATGAAATATCATAAAATTATCAAAATCGCATTTCTAAAAAATTTATAAAAATGCAAGATTGTGAAACTTCCTTTCCAACTTGAATAAAAAATAAACATAAAACAGACTTGAATAACGTAAAATTGATCAGAATATTGGAAAAATTGTTCAAATTATGGAAAAAAACTTGAATTCAACTTGTTGAAACGCTGATAAAATGAAATTTCGGTAAAATCGTTGAATTTGAATGGAAGTCGAGTGAAAATAATGTAAAAATTGGAAAATTTTATCTTAAATGAGTAAAATTTCCGTTTAACTAACAAAAAATGCAAAAAAAAACTTTTTAAAAAAAATTATAAAATTTTTACAAAAATTAGCTATAGGTACCAATAACATAAAAATGTGATTTTTAAATATTGACGTACTTATTTTGAATAATTTTGAATCAATTTTAAAATTTTTCAAGACTTCAACATTTTTAAAAACTATTTCAAAACTTTTTCAATGTTTTTGTGTAATTTTTATCAATTTTTGAAGGATTTTTATACCAATTTCAACGATTAATTTTGCTGCGTTTCCAAGTAATTTTCACAACTTTTTCATTATTTTAAAGCTATTACTTAATAATAATTTGAACCATTTTTACAAATTAAAGCAATATGAATGCAATTTCAACAATTTTCAAACAAAATCATAATTTTTAAAATCGTTTTAATTAATTTTTGAAACTTTTTTATAAATTTTTTTCAATTAAAAAATTTTTTAATCCATGAATTTTTTCACGATTATAATTTGAACTTCTCCCACAACATTTAAAATATAAATTTTAATGTATCCTTTGAGCTTTTTCAAGTCTAAAGTATTAAATCATTCAAGTCAAAATTGTCTATCATACAAGAAAATCTCGCACCACTTCAAAAAATTGGTAAAAAATATTACGATTTTCTGAAATAATACTCCATTGATTTTGTGCCTTCTAAAGCAGAAGAAACGGGCAAAGAGATACCAAAAAATCAGCTTCTCATCGAAAGCGACGAAGAGCCTCATATAAACATAGGTCCTCACTTCCAAACAAACATCGAACCGTGTCGCGAAAACCCCCATCCAGGGAAACTCGTCTCCCACGAAGACGTAGTCTGGGAACCAGCCATCAAGCATGGTATTATGGATAACGAGCGTAAGTATCAGTCAAATTTATAAATATTTATGGTAATTTGACATACCTAAATTCTCTAAGTTAAACGTTTACATGGAAAAATATTTCGGAATTATCAATTAATATCTATAATTATTTTGAATTTTCAGTTGATATGTACCTAGAATTTGCGTGCTGTGCGGCTCTACCCGGAGGAGGACGAAATAAAGAATACGCTTTACACATATTACATTTATGTCAAGGAAATATCCACGTAAGTTGAATTTTAATCCATCACAGAATCTGTAAAAATTTGACCATTTACAAACTCAGAAATTAGGACCATATGAAAATTTACAATGGCATTTCGATTTTACAGGAAGCTGTGTTGAAACTTATGCAACCTAAATTACACGTACCAGCAGATCATCCGCTTCTGACCAACGATTATTGCGAAAGTGAACCGTGGAGTGCCGAAGAAATCAATATCTTTCAACAATCTATTTTCAAATTCGATAAAAACTTTTCCCGAATATCTCAGCATGTACGTTTCACAAGCATGATACTTCGAAGAAAACAAACGTACAAAATGTACACATCTAAATTTTGATTTCAATTTTAGGTGGGAACTAAAACAGCCAAGCAATGTATTCAATTCTATTATTTATGGAAGAAAGCTTGCCCCGAAGAATACAAACGAAGTAGATTTAATTGGAGACATTTACGAGAAACGGATCACGAAAAAAGTTCAGTCATTCCTGTTGGTAATGCAAATGTGAGTACAAGATGTATAAATTTTTGATTCATTCCAATTAAAGAGTTTTATTTCGGAAACATGAAATTATTGACAATTTTCTCAACACTTTTGAAATGAAGGTTTTTGGATCAGACTAGTCCAGTCAGATTAATTCATTTGAGATTGAAAAGGAATAAATTAGGGGAAGAAAGTTTTTGTATCAAAATGCTCAGGAAAATGTCCCAATTAACGTACAAAAATTCCAACAAAATCAGTTTGGAGCATTTTTCTCAGATCCATACAATTTTCTACATTTTATCGTTTTTTTATCTTTTTTTTTTTTGGAAAATTTAGATCCATACAATTTTGAAGAGCTTGAAATTTTGCATAAAATTTATTAGGTTAGATATATAAAAAATTTTTGTACCACCCATTTAACATGAAATACTACACCTTTGGTACTTCATTTTCTGAAACTTGCTGTTTTAACCATATTTTTTTGAAAAAATAATAAAATAAAGTAATTTCTTCAGTAAGTATCGTATAAATGATGCTGGAAGCATAACAATGTTTTTACAATGGAGGATAAGCCTCCTCCTCTTCCTCCTCCTCCCCCTCTCCACCCAAAAAAAGAGAAAAGAAATAGCTACTTTTTTTCCCAACACAATCTATTCATTGGTAAATAAACTTGAAAGTAATTTTGACCCATCAAAAATAAATTATTTTCGAATGATCATTTTTTTGATGATTCCTCGATGTCCTCAAAATTTCGTCGTGAATTTAAAAAAAAATTAAGAAGATAAGGAACGAAAAAAAGGCAAAAAACTGATTTTAAGGAGTAAAAATGAAGACTTCGTGGGAGGAGGAAGGGGGATTCTCATGGATGATTTTGGCGGAGTTTTTGTACGTTGATTAGCACACCGATCCCCCCCCCCCCCCAAAAAAAAACGTTTTTCTAGTTAAATCTTATTTCGACCAGTCTAAATAAAAGGCAACCACCCACGAGAAAAAAATAAAATAAAATCAGATATAAATGGGGATTTGAAATCAAAATGAAAAGACAAGACATTTATTTCAATTTGAAATCAAGAAGGACAAATGTCCCAATTGAAAAAGTTCGATTTTCTGACTAAAAAATTCAATATTTTTAATCGAAAAATCCCATAGCTCGAAACTAAAAACAGCTGAAATTTAGTTCTTTTCTCCCCAATTTGATATACTAAAATTTTTGAAAATTTACACAGGTGGCAAATGAAATAGAAGTGATATCGACCACCGTTGATACGAGACCTTTCGCCTGCGAATTTCCCGAATGTTTAGCCGTAAGTAAACTCATTCTTTTTTAAATCTCCGCCTCAGCTGATCTCTCAAAATCAAATTATTTCACTTTTCTATCGCAGAGATTCAATTCTCGAGCTGCACTAAATGGTCACAACAGAATACACGGAGGATCAGCAGACAGATGGCGTATGGTAACACCAACTCCATTCAGCAGCGGTAGCAGCAGCACCAGCAGCACTGACAATTTAGAAGAATTCCCATGCAAATTATGCGGAAAGTAAGGATCATTTTTACCGATCAAATCTCTCAAATAAATCGACCTTTTCTGATCGAAAATCTTTCCATTTTGGCAGAGTATTTAGCAAAATTAAAAGCAGATCGGCCCATATGAAATCTCATCGACCATCCGAGATGGAACCTAAAAAATCCAAAATCGAAAAACAGCAGCAACAGCAGCAGCAGCAGCAGCAACAGCAACAGCAAGAAGCTCAAAAACCCGAACCCTCGACCCCGTCGGATACTAACAATCGACAAATCTCGTCACCGTTATTTTAAAAAAATTAATAATATATGTGTGATAATGCTAAAAGTAAATCTAATATCTTCCTTTCCTTGCTCATCCTTTTGCTTTCGTAGTAAATTCTATTTTTACTTTTGTTTTCCTTTTTTTTTGTTTTTTGTTTTTTTTAATTCCTTTATTTATTTAAAAAAAAATTATTAGTAAAATGATACACGAACATAATCTTTAGTATGACTGTTTTTTCTCATCCTGTTGTGATCTCAAACATCGTTTTAGTTTTTATTCCATTTTTTGTTTTCCTGACGTCTTTAGTTTTACCTCGGACGATAACGTTATTCAATTTATAGGTATATTTTAGTCTAATATTTTTTTTAAAAAAAAAAGAGAAAGAAAAGAAAGCAATATTAGAATAACACGAAATGAAATTTCTTTTATAATAGTTTGATTATTTTAATGGTTTCTTTAATTATACGTGCATTTGTCCTGAATCCAGTCATTAAACCTTAAGTCTTTACAACGTGACGAACAAGGCCTAAATGTATGTACGTGTTTTCTTTGTTTTACAATATTTATTTTTAGTTTCCCGATAAAGCAATAAGATATACCAAAAAATAAATAAAAGGTTGTGTGATTTTTTATCCCTAATTAATATTGTTATTGTTATAAATTTCATAGAAGTTCTCACATAACAAAAAAATGTTCCTTTAGATTGAGAATTTTTTTTCCAATAAAAATGTACATAAATTTGTAGACACGTATCCTATTTCGCTTTTTTAGATACATTACGAATTATTTTTCGTCGGTTGATTTTTTTAAACGTATACCAAAATGATTTTCTTAGTAAATGTAAAATTTTGGCAATACTTTTCTTTATTAATCAATTTTTAAATAGATTATAAAATTTTTAACAGTTTTGACAATCGGGCAAAGCAGGGTTAATAAAATGCGTAGTATTAAAACAAGGGAGATATAGCTATTTACTATGCATTGTTTTTTGAATTTTAAAAAAAAACAACAATAATAATTCCAATATACGATTTGTTTAGAATATCGAAAAGAATCTGTACAAAAATACCTTTCAGGTATTGCAATTGACATCAAAATATCAAGTTTTTCTTATCAAATCGACAATCAATTCCTTCCATATGAAAATAATTACCACGGCCTAAATAATTTTTAATTCGAAGCATTAAAAAAAAACTACGGAAATCGAATGCTTTGAAAAATATTACAATACGATCGAAGTATTCGAATTGAATTTTGAGCTATTTCCCTTCATTATACCAGACCATTATACAAAATAATATACATATCGAATAATATTGGCCAGGTTTATCCGCGTTACAGAAAAAACTCATGCTATGACATTTCGAAGACCATCTCGAGTAATAAAAATTTGGAAGGTAATAATTGAGAAATTCAAACGTATGCTCAAATGACTGGTATTTTTGAATTTTATGAAAATTTGTGTATGTGTGTACTCGTAGGTTGAATGTACTTCTTTACCTTTATTTTTTTTCAGAATCTTCCTATATAATTGTTTTTAATTGTGCCAAATGTTGTGATTCATTTGATTTTTTTTCGCTGTTAATAAATGATCCATTACCTTTTCATTTTTTATATAAAAAAAAAACGTGTAAATTACTATATTTCGTAGGTGTGTCTGTTTTTTTTTTAAATGTTTCTGAAAAATGTCGTATTTTTAAAAAGAAAATAATCGGTTTATATTACAACGTGTCTCATGTATATTGATTATTATATTCAAATTAGGTATTATACTATAATCGTATCAGATTTTTTAAAAAAAGGAAAATTCAATCACTCAGAAAATCTTATTCACTTAGCAATATGTTTTTTTTACATCGAGATGATTTATTTTTCAAAATTATACCTATTCGTGGTTGAAAGACGACTGAGGAAATAGCGAAATTTTGATCGAATGAATTTTTTAAAAACGTATCTTTTTGTAAAGATGTAAAAAATGGAGGTGGCCTTTCAATAACGAATAAGTTGAAATACGTGTAATGCCTAAAGAACGTGAGAGCTCTTTTTTCTTCGTGACATTTTTGTTATTGTATAGATTAGTTACTCGTTAATATTCATATTTTCCCCTTTTTTTTCCTTTTTTGATGTTTTAGAGTAGAAAAATAAATGTTTGTTGTTGTGCTTGCAAATTCATTTTTGTGGAACTTTTACTCCGCAGGTGACTGAGTTATTCGTACAATTTTTGACGATATTTTTCCTGAAAAGAGGGAACTTTGGAGAGGGGCTAAAAGTTACTCGTTTTCGAATTTTTTTATTTTATCTCCCCTCACTCCCTCTGTGACAATGAATATAAAAATCATTCAATTGAGAAAATTATTTTTGTGATTTTATGACCACTTTTCCTACCTGAACCTTCAGCACTCGATCACGTCCATATCAATTCTTCAAAATAAAAAAATAAAAGTAACGTTCAAGATATGTAATTTTACAACAATTTTGGCAATTTTTACAAAAAACTTTAATCAGTTATTTTCATTTTTTTTTCTTTATCAGCCTTCTCATCATCGCCAAAAAATTGAATCAGAAACAAAAATTCAAAAATTTTACAAAACACCTAGTTCAAATACAAGTTTATTTTTTGGTATAAAAATTTTCCACCTTTATTATCAACCCACGTCGATTCTCAAAGCATGAAGCACTTTAATTGAATGAAAAATTGAAAATTTTGAACCTTTTGATATAATTTTCATAAAGTAATTATCTTGAATTTACACACCCATGGATTTTTTTATTGACAGCCCCCCTCTCCGTCTCCACTTCTGAAACTTCATTTGAAAATTTCAATTACATATCTTGAAAATGTTCTGACTAACACCAGAAAGTCTTTAAAAAAATAGGTAAGATTTCAAAAAAAAAAATCTAAAAAATGAACAAATTGAGATGCAAATTTCATTTTTAAAAAACGAAAGAAATTCTCTATACGCGCGGCTGCACTGATATTGTTACTGCCGTTACGTGCTTCTCAATGAAGAAGAAAGGTAAGTTAAAAATTTCAATAAATCAGATTTGAGTAGGAATTAGAATACATTCGACTCCGCAGTTTTTTTTTTTTATTTCACTGACTTAAAATTCCATAATTCTTTTATAATTTTCCAATCAAAAAATGTTGAAGATGTAAGATGTAGGCTGCCTTTTTGAAATCCATTTGGTCTAATTCTCACTTCCCCTTCTTCTTTATATGTAGAATCTTTGAAATCGTTTGCCAGTTCTTCAGAAAATTTCAATAAAAATAAAATTCTACTTCAAATAATGGAAGAGAAAGAAAATTTTTAAAAAAATCAAATTTTTTCAAACTAATTTTCTTTTTTGTTTGTGATGAATTTGAATTTGTTATATTATTGAACTTTTTATAAATTTGAAGACAAGAAAATATGCTCTTGAGATACAAACCACTTGAATTTTTTTCAAAAAAATGAAGTTTCGAAAAATTTTTTGAATATAAATTTGAAAAAAAAAACAAAGAAATTTCATCAATAGTACAAAAAATGCATTCCCTTAAACAAGCCTTTAACCTTTCACTTTCTGAATTTTTTCATTTTTTTCATTTAAAAAAAAATCATCAAGCCTCCCCTCCATCCTATCTGGTCTTCCACCACTCACGCAATGTAGGTAATTAATAAAAAGCAACATTTCGTTAAACAAATTTATAATATGTAAAAAAATGTGCTGAATCAGCAATCAGAAGAGGATGACATTCGAAAACATTTTTTTCATTTCCAAAGTGGCAGCACTGAATCCTTCCGATCTGATAAGGATTTTAGATAAACAAAACGACAGGAAATAATTTTTGATTTTTATTCAAACTCGAATAAAATGTTGAAAAAAGTATCCTTTTTGTGGTAATTTACGAAATATATCGAACAAAAATGTTCAAGGAACTTTGTCGTTTGTGTGGTAACAGAAATGACGAAACGTTGGATATTTTTAGCGAAATCGGCTCCAATCAAAAGCTGAAATTGAAAATTAATGAAGTCGTTCGTTTGAATGTAAGTACAAAACATTTCAAAAACAAATTATTAATGAAAAATCCTTTCGTTAATTCTCTATTCTTTGTATAGATCGTGGAAGAAGATCCTTTACCCAAAATCGTTTGTATTTTATGTATCAAACATTTAGAAAACGCTTCATACTTTATCGATCACTGTCACCAAACTCAAACCTACTTAAGCCAGTTGTATCAAGACAGTATACTACCAGTAAGTATTTTATTGTATAACAATATTCACCTTATTGCACATTTTAATAAGGATTTTTTAATTTTTCTCTATTTAGCATCAAATCACCAGTGCTTTCGATACATTGAGTAATGTAGAGAAACCAATCGATGAACAAATTATCACTGAACATAAAGATACGGTATCGAAATCAGCCTCATTCAACGATCTTGTATCAACAACGATTGAAAATAGCATTCCAATTGAAAACTGTAACCGAAGTATTTCTGAGAATCACAACGATGGTAGTACGGATCAAAATTATATAGAACTAACGAACGCTTCGAGTATTCGACTTCCAAACGATTCTGCTCCGTCTATTTCAACCAGAAAATGCGAAGATGATACGTTCAATAGTACAAAAATAATCTCCAACGATGTGATAACTAATGACAAAGATGTGAATAATATTTCTCCCTGCGATACCCGTTCTTCAATCGATAATTCTCAGAATACTACTACTCAAAATACCACAAATGATCGTAGTCAATTGAAAAGAAAATGTACGTCGCAAACAGTTACAATAAGCCAAGATATTTCGAGCGATGAAAGTAACCACGAACAAGACGATCAAAGTGACGACAGTAATGGTTTCGACAGCTACGATGACGAGTATTACGAACTTTCTAGTCAAAAGGTGAAAAACACTGCTCAAAAATCTAAATCGATTTCAACTTCGAACAAAAAAAATGCTAAAAAAGATATAAATACAAAAAATTCAACCTTGGAGCAATCTCCATCGACAGCAATATCGAAAACGAACACTAAAGTAAGTAAATCCATATGGAACGATGAATTAACGATAATAGTTCATTATCAAATCATAAAACACGATTTTAATTACAGGAAAATACGAGAGAATCCAAAGATAAAAAACGGTTCACTTGTGCTACTTGTAAAAAATCCTTTTCTCAAGAGCTGACTTATCAAGAACATCTGAACGTTCATTCTGGTAAACGTCCGTTTTCCTGTAAACTATGCACAGCTTCATTTCGAAGAAGACAAGAGCTAAATCAGCATTTACGAACCGTTCATTCAGAAAAGCAGTTCAAATGTCCGTCCTGCGATCACGTAGCCAAACACAAAGGTAAACTAACCGAGCACATTAAAAGCGTACACGATAAACCATTCGCTTGTGATATGTGCAATTACCGGACTGGAGAAAAAGGTAAAATAATGCAGCATATTGCCAACAAACATACCGCCGATTTATCGTACGTATGTGAAATCTGCGGCAATGGATTCAAAACGAAGAGTTCGTTGCAAGTTCATATTCGAAATATTCACTTTCCTGAACCGAAAGTTTGCCAGATTTGTGGTACGGTTTGTCCTTCGTTGGCTCGATACAGTTCGCATATATTCCGGTGTGGAAAAGAGAAGAAGAGATATCCGTGTGAGAAATGCGGCAGAACTTACGTAAATAAGGAAATTCTGAAGGATCATATGAATAAGCATTTGAACGTGAAACCTTACAAATGTGACGTCTGCGGTAAGGAGTTCTTTCAGAGAAATCGACTGGATACTCATAAATATGTACATCGTGGAGCTAACTATCAATGTGAAATCTGTAATCAGTCTTTCAATAGGAAAGATAATATGAAAAATCATATGAAAAGGCATTTCTATAAATCCATGAGGTACGATAATATGATTGTGACTGCTGTTTGAAGAAATTGTCTTTTGGGAAGATCAAATTAACTTAATTTTGTATTGTGTTCATTTATTATTCAAGTACCATTGTAGCATTAATTTTTCATAATAAATTTTGTGTAAAGAATTCGAAGTATAATAATTTTATTTTTATAAACCATCAATATAATGGCAATGATCAAGTAATGAATTGACTAGTTTTGCGTTCGACTTGATCTTTTATTCACGTAAAAAAAGAGAATCGCAGTTGGCATTTTTGAAAACCAACCGTAATCGAAACACCACTTGAGACTTGCAAATAGAGATTTTTCAATGATATCAGGACTCATGTAACGCTTCTATTACTTTGGCTGATTTCTAATTATTCAAGTTGATTTTATTTTACGATTTCGTTTTACTTCAACGTAATTCAATTTCAAGTTGAAGAAGACTTGGACACGGGTTCAATACATAGAAATTGAAGTAAATCGATCGTATTAGTCATCGAATGAATCAGATAATGGGCATTTATAAACAAGTTTCCAATAGAAAATGATGAAACATAGTAACTTTTACCTCTGTGCTTTTCCAGGATGCAGCTATTCAACAGTCATTTTGGATGAATAAACTAGTTGGGAATTGTGTATAGATCGCGAAATACGTTTAAAATTACTCGAAAATTATAATACAACTACAATATTTAGTTAAAATTATTGAATTTCAACCGCAACGCAAGACCGAATTACGACCACGAACCGTACCGCAACACCACGAGAAACTACCGATCAACCGAATGATACGGGGAAAATCAAAAACTCAAGGTACACAAAGTAAAATACCAGGTTTATTTACTTTTTGCAGTTTGTTTTTTATTCACTAGGTGTCGCTAACTAACAATTTTCTATTTTTCCCAATCTCAATCAATTACATAACTTTGGTTTATATCTCATTTTTGTGACATGTTGATAAGAAATAAGAAAATTTGGAAAAAATTGAAATAATTTTAAATAAAATTTTTTTGTAAGAAAATATCTAAAATTCCCTAGAACAACGTTCAGAAACTACTCTTCCATTACAATGAAATCATCTCTTGGAAATTTCTTCATAATTAGATGACTTTTGAGTAATAATGAAAAAGAAGAAAAAAACTTTTCAAGCTGTCCTGGATTTTGGCTCATTTGAGAGGTAACATAATGATTGAAATAATTTAGAAGCTTTTGATTTCCATACGGAGACTTGACTCTATAAATTTATCTTATTTCAGACGAGTCGAAGAATGTAAATATTCGATATCAGGATCAGAATTTTACAACAGGCTACTAAACCAGTTGAGAAATGGATTGAAATATTTAGAACTGGAAAACGTATCCAACATTCTTTGCTACGGATTAGGAAACTTCACTAGCAGCGTAACATCTCGATACCAACTGGCCTTGCTGTTATTGCTAAAGGAATGTTATCAAGTGGAGATATATGCTTATGATCCGATATTTTCCCATACAGAGATCGATTTCTTGAAACAGTTTAATTTCACTGTGATTGACGAAAATGAAGAAGGTGTCAGAGAGATAGCAGAACCGACTTTGGTTTTCTTGCCTCATTGTCCGACAGCTTTAGTGAATAATCTATTGTGGCGTAATTGGAGTACCTCTCTGTCTAATTGTATCGTGCTGGGGAACAGCTTTAAGACATTACTTGATCGACATTCTGAACGGTATTTTAAAGAGAAATACTATTATATTTATTCCATTCTGCCTTCTACAGAGGAAACTCAAGTGGAGAATATATTCAAGTATACCGATATCTTTAACGATATTTCGTTGCATGTGTTTCCTCCTAAAAAACTTACCCAAATACCTTCGACTTTTTGGAATGATAAAGTGAAACCTGTTTATTCAGACTGTGATATTGAATGTATCGGAAATAAGTTTTCGGAAACGTTACGATTATGAAATTTTTTAAAAACATGGTTGTATTTTTTTAAAAATTAAAACAATGTGAAATTGAATATATAATATAGATTTAAGAATTGTAACTATTGTCAATTAATTTTTTTAAAAATTAACTTTAAAATTGGAATTCACAATGATGAACATGAACAATTTACTAGATAAAAATGCAAATAAAAATAAAATTCACGATTAAAATTAACATAAAAAATTTTAGTATCTAATTATCGTATTGTTTTTTTATTGATTTAGCTATCGTGTGTAACATCATATTTGTGGTACCTTCGTAGATAGTTCCAATTTTGGCATCTCTGAAATATTTTTCCTGGGGGAAATCTTTGGTAAAACCGACTCCTCCCATTAAGTCGATACATTCTGAGGTAATTTTACCAGCAACTTCTGTAAAATTTGAAATATCATTCGAAATTAATCTTTTCCATTAATATGTCTACTTTGCTTCGATGAATTTATATCTACTCAACCTGAAGAGTAATATTTAGCCATGGCTGCTTCTTTGACACATGGTAATTTAGCGTCCAATATTCTTGCTGCATTATATACCAATAATTTAGCTGATTCGAGTTCTGTGACTAAGCGAGATACCTGATGTTGTACTGCCTAAAAACGAACTATTTTTTCATTTCTTGATACAATGAAATGATATTTGCAAAAATTATAGCAAACCTGGAAGGAATACAGCGATTGATTGAATTGTTTTCGTTCGAATAAATATGGTATTGTCGCATCGAGAGAACCTTGTGCTAGACCAATCATTTGGGCACCTATACCAACTCTACCTTCGTTTAAAATGTTGATGGCGTATTTATATCCTTGGCCAACTTCACCGATTATGTCTTTTTCATCGACCTAAAAAAAATACAACATAAGTTTGATAAAATGAATCAATATTTTCTCGTGAAGAAATCTGTCGAAGTTGGTGACTTGATTTTTGACGAATTTAAAATTTAAAAATCAGATTTTTCAGAAAAGTTAGATACGTATTTTTGAAACATTACTGTCTGTTTGAAAATTTCTATTTTCTTCAGCAAAAAGTACGTATCCAAAAGAACATGGGCAGCAAAAAATCAATTCAATTGAGAAAAATTCATAATAAATCCAAAACTGATCATTTCTCATACGATACCTACCAACTTCCTGAATCAAATTTTGCCATTTTCAACCATTTCGAAGTCTTCAATCTAATTTTAATTTTTTTCAAATTTGAAAACATGAAATAATCACCAAAATACCAATTTGGAAGAATTTTGGAAAAATTTGAAATCAAATTTAGGTTTGTGCGATCGATAGTCGAGAAAGATATCTATTCGCATTCCTAACTAAAATTTTGGAGTCCCTTTCGAAATGTAAATTGGGGTGGTTTTTGTTCATAATTTCAATGTCTGTGAACAATAAACAAAAAAATAGCTCACTTTTCAAGTCACTGAATAAAAAACTTGAATTTTATAAAAATGCATAAAAATCAAAAGTTTTTGAAAAATGTCATCGGAAATATTATTCCAAGTACCTAATTGAAAAAAAAAAAGTTAGTAGAATTTTTAAGTGTTTGTGTGTGCAATTTGAATTTGATAAAAATCAAAAATTCTTCAAATTCACGATCAGGATTTTTTTCAAAATCTTTGTAGAGGCTAGAGGGTAAAAATTGGTAGGTATCCAAAATTGAGGTAAATGGTTCAAGGAGTAAAAATTCAAATCGTACTTTTTCAGTGGGTCCGAAATTCCCGCACCACCCAAAAATAACGAAACCCAAACCTTTTTTTTTTTTGTAATGAATGATCCTGCAAATAAAGTGCCAACGAAATATTTGATTGGTTTGGTAGGTTTAGGTACCTATTTGATTATTATAGGTTAAACACATGTAACTATGTCATAAACTCTAATAAGAAGAATAAATTTAAATTGAGTAATAAAGAGGAAAAGATTTGTAAATAAAAAGACATCGTCGTTATCAATAAAATACAGAGTTATATCACGTTCCTAATTCAAGATTCTATGATAGAATATGCTTAGTGCCCTAGTGCCCTTCACGAGTTTACTCATGGTTTTGCTCTTGATTTTTTTTAAAAAAAATTAAAGATAAACAAGAAATATAGGTAATAATTGATTACATAAGAACGTAGATAACTAAAGAATTCATTCATGGGCAACAATGATATAAATTAATCACCTACCTCACAGTTATCAAAATGGAGCACACAAGTACCAGATGCTCTAATTCCAAGTTTATCTTCCTTTTTACCGACTGTAAATCCAGGATTATCTCTTCTTACAATGAAAGCGGTGATACCTTTGTAACCCTGCAATACAATTTAAAAAATGTATACAGTTTGGGAACCATTGGATAATATTTTTTTTTACATAATTATCAACGAGTTGATTATTATTTAGGAAGTGTTTCGTGAATTGTAAGCCACATACTACATAAATTATATCTGTTACTATAGGGAGTTTTGATAAAAAATTATATTTTATCTCAACAATGTCCTTTATTTTTTAGGGACAGACTCGAATAATTTTTTGTTACTCGATATCAATACAGATAAGTAGGTATCGGCGGTGAAACATGAAATACGAACCTTTTCAGGATTTGCGTTTGCCATGACGACGAATACTTGAGCTATATCAGAATTTGATATCCACATTTTGGTTCCATTTAAGACGTATTTATTGCCAACTTTTTTAGCTGTCGTTTTTAAGGCAAAAGCATCTGATCCTGAGCTTGGCTCCGATAAACAGTAACTTCCAGCCTAGAATAAAAATAATTCAAGTGGTTTTGGTTTTACCCGTTTAAAAAAATATTTGTGAAAAAGTGAAACATATCAATATCGATATGAGTTCACGTGGGCCACATGATTATGTAATTAAGCATCATAATTACTAATTGCGATATCGTCATTATTTGACGTTTATGGAAATTATAGGTTTACAGATAAACAGATGATCTGTTTATCTACCTACCTATATCGTCAATCGAACAATTCAACCGTAATCTGGTAATTATTCGGTATATTTCTGACAATTTAGTTATTCGATAAGTATTTCAGAGATTTTTGAAGAGCTAAAATATCATCTTCTCCTGCTACTGAATAATTTTAACGATCCCAGTCTTGTGTAATTACCTAGTTCAAATTTTTTTACCCTCCATTTTTTTCCAATAATTTCTTTAATTCGGAATTTTTCTCAAAATTGCATCGAATTTAAAAAAATTTTAATGTTAAATTTTTTCCGAATTATTCTATTTTGATTTTTTAAATTTTTTTTCATATTTTTCAAAAGTCTATGAGTTGAAAGAAATTTTGCAAGTATGAAGTTATTCCAAAAATTTAGGAAAACGCGATTTCTTCAAATTTTGTTCAACTTCGTATTTTTTAGAATTTCAAAAAAATTTCTACACCCAATTTTCAACTTTTAGTTCAATTTGTTTTCAACTAGGTATAAAAATTTTAAACGAAAAGTTATTAAAATTTTATCCTACTTTGGATTTTTGAAACAAATTTTCAATTTCATGTTTTTCAAAATTTCTGCCAATTCATTAAGTAGGTAATTTCAAGAAATTTTAAGCACTAAGTAAAAAAATATGAAATCGAAAAAAAATTGAAAAAATCAAGGTAGGAAAAAATTTACAATTGGATACAGCTTAAAAAAAAAATTGAATTAAAGAAATCGAAAAAAAAATCATAATTGAAAAAATTTGAACTTGGAATTGGACTTGGATTGTCGAAATATCATTTATGTAAAAATTATTCTAGAGCTAGGTACGAAGAAAGTAAAATCATTGCGTGATACCTACCCAAGAGGTAGCCAATTTTGGTAAATATTCTTTTTTCTGTTCGTCATTTCCGAAAGATCTTATAAATCTGGCTGATAAAGTGCCGTGAATATCTACCAGAGCAGCCACTGCAGCATCCACTTTTGATACTTCTTCGATAGTGATAATTGAATTAGTAAAGGAAGTCTCACACCCACCATATTCAGCAGGAACTTCAATTCCCATCAACTAGAACATTCAAACAAAGCATTTGTTTACATTGTCGTACACGAGGTATTTCAAAATGATAATTATATGTACAAAGTAGGTGTGTGGGAACGAGGAAGGGGTGATTAGACAAACATACCTAGGTATGTGTGTTCATTCAAATATAATCGTAATTCAGTGCATTAATTAGTAGGTTCTTGTAATCTAATCGTATCATCGAATGAGGTAATGTCAATAAGTTAATCACCTAATAACTTACACCATTTTCAAATAATGACTCCAGTACTGGTTCAACGATCCTATTCTCTTGTTCCATCTGTTTGATATATGGGGCAATGGTTTCTTTGGATATTTTAGCAACTGGTCAAAAAATAATTCAAAATAGTTTTTTGTAGAACAAATTAATAATTTAGGAAAAAAAATTAAAGTAGGTAAGCTACAGGTTAGGTTAGGTTGGTAAATCAATTGAAATGATATTAAATTATGCTGAAAGATATTAATAGGTACCTACCTATCAACTATAGGGGTAGAAAAATAGTAGACATTAGGCTACTCTGATTTGAAAAATTCTCAAATAATTTTCTCACAAAAGTATGAGTAAGTACCTCTAGGTGTAGGAACTTGGGTAAATAAGTATAATTGAAACATACTTCCAAAATGATAAAATCGTTAAAATAAAACATCTCAAATAAAAAATTATCACCTAATTGGTTTTTAGGTTTAGATATGTAAGTAGGTACGTTTATAACGTAATAGAATATCATCTCTTGTTTTTGAGCTACACGTTTCATTAATAAGAAAAAAAAAACATTGATGAATAAAATCAAATTACTTTTTATGATAAGTATGGGTTGGTACTTCAGTATTTTTTATACTTGTGAGTAATCGTCATTCAGTACATCAATTAAATAGAAAATTTTTATAATTCTGGTTCGTTTTTTTAAAAATATTTTTCTTTATTAATTTAACAAGTTTTATAATGTTGATTGGTAGTAAAATGGAATTATTATACTTACCTACCTACTCATCAAACAAAATAAATTTCTAGTAAAATGATAATGCGCCTATTCGATATTAAAAGATTAATAGGTATAGACATTCGCACTTCCAAAATTCAAAATTTAATCTTACCTTGATCTCTCATAGCATTTTCTTCTTCGGTAAAAGATGTTAAAGGTGCTGGTAGACTAAATTTTCGATCCAAAGTCTTCGCCAAGATTTTTTTTGAAAAATCCAACCCTTGTTTGGAGAAATTTCTGCCCAACATGTTGATTGAAGGAAACTTCTGAAATTTAAAAATAGGTAGGTAGGTAGGTACTAAAACATTACAGAATATTTATCGGTATCTAGTAAGTATGTAATGTACCTAACCTACCTACCTAGGTAGTGTTAGGTAGATATCAACTGAATAATATGGAAAATTCGTTTTGAACGTTTTTTTCGAATATTGGATTTGGTGATTAGGAAGTTATATTGTTTAGAGTTTAGACCGCGAAAAAACATGGTAAAAATTAAATTCACCTTCCTTAACTCAATTTTCTTCGAAACCTTTGCTTTTTGCAGACCAAGAAGTCTGACCTTCTTCTCACCCCCTTCCTCAAAAAAAATGACCACCTACTTAATAGACAAAATTTTGAAAATAATCGACAATTTTTTACTAGAAATGTTTTTACTCAAAAAATAAATGTCATTGATTCAAATTTTTCATTTCAACGTCCGTCCTGAGCTGACGAGAGCAAGCATGGGCTCATATAAATTTTTTGTTACTTTTTTGCTAGAAAATTCAAAATGAAATGTTTACTTGGGTAATTCTTCCCATGCTTTCATTGTAACCAGAGCATTAAAAATGATCCTTTATTTTTTACGAAAAAAAAATTCAGTCAGCAAAAAATTCATTTTCTGGGGTTTTTTCAATTTTTTTAAAATTTTGAGAATTTTATAAAATGAGCAACAAAACTTTAATGGTTGCGATTTATTTCTCAAAAAATTCTGCTTGTGGATTTATTTTCATATATGTACCTATCTGAAATTTATTTCACAGAGACTTCGTCTAGATGTCTTTCTAAAAATATTATCCAATTTTTCGAAAATTTTCCAATTGTTATCATTGTTTATCAAATCCATCGACTTGTTAGGGTTGATTATACGTGATAGATGATTATTTATTTCTTTTTAATTTCAGGCCACGGTGAAAAATTGTCTTTTACAATTTTTTGAATGAAAAACTATTCATATATAAACCATTATTTAAGAAAAATATTTTGAAAAGTAATTTTTTCGACTTTTTTTCTAGGTAACCTTATCTACCTACAAGAAATTCAAAAGTACCTAGGTAGATACCTACTGAAAAAAGGTTCATTTTTCAAGTGTTTCTAGAAAAATGAAACATTGAAGTCAGTTATATAATCAAAGATTGAAGTCTTAAAATTAAAAAAAAATGAACCAATAATTTATCATGTATTATTTAATGTGTACCATTTTGAGTACTTTTTTCCCTTAAATATATCTATGTAGTTATGATTTTGAGACTAAGAACGTGATAGAAAGTAAAAATGGTATTAAAAGGAGTGAAATTTTTCCCAGACTTTTTCAAACTTCGTACTCCCTTACCCCTTCAAATATTCCAAAAAAAAAAAGCAAAATAAATCACTGTTATTTCTTATTTACAATCCGTTATAAAATCGAAGAATGAGTAAGCTGAATAATTTTGAGGAATTTTAATAATACCTTCGTAATTCAGGTAGTCTCTATTTACGCCTCTTTAAGCAGACCAGTAAAACCACAGCATAAGTATTGAAAAAGGTTAATCGTCAACCAGTTTAAAGAAATTAGCTTATGCCAATCATCACGAGGTAAATGGTAATTGCGTTATTAAAGAAGGACGGATGTTTGCGTGTTTGTAATCTTACTACCCATTTGACTCATTAGAAGATAATCAACGGTACTTATACAATGTAACCGGAAATTCAAATTTTTCAAAATAAAACCAAAATAATAATTGTATAAATCCAATTAGAAATTTTACCGAAATTCTAAAATTCCATATACAAATTAAAAGCATATTTTCGTTCAAGTTCAATGCCAAGCACTTTTACTTGAAAGTTGAAATACGTATAAGCATGTCTGAATGTCTGAAATAATGATAAATATCTGCTGACTGCATTGTAACATAAAATCAACTATGTATGTCATGGATAAATCTTGCTATAAACATGCAATAATTTTTTTGTCAAATAACTCAATTTGTACACAATTTCATTTTTTTTTTTTAATGATCAAATAGGTACAATTATCGAGTAGGTAGGTATTTAATATTTAAATCACCTAGACCTACCACTATGACAATAGGTACAAATTTAATCATGCGAAAAATTGTATCCAAAAATACATAATTTTATTTAAAAATAAAAATAACAAAATTGACGATATAGAAATAAAATTCTAGGTAGAAATAACTTACCAATTATATCAGAAAAATACGAAAGGGAAATCACAGTTCAACAAAACTTTCGATACCAATAAAATAAAAAAATTTCGACCCAAAGAGATCTCCGAAGACGTTAATGAAAATTTACGAATAGAAATGAAACCCTTTGAATATTATCCGAATAGTTAACACGTTTAATACGCACCACTGGTAACTAATACTGACCAACATCAATTGCAAATGATTAACACGGTTTTCAGTGCTCTATTATCTAGTTTATGAAATGAGATATAAAATCGTATACGATAAGGACGACTATTCAACAATGTTCATTGTTGCGATTTCCACTTTAAAAATCATCTCTGGTATTTATCGTTTATTCAATGGAGTAGGGATGTTTTTCAAAGTAAAGTGAAGTGAAGGAGTAAATAAGTTGAAACTTGAAAGTGACATTCGCATTGATGAAAGTAGGCAATTTGAATTGATAATGTTCTTCAGTAAAAGTCTCAGAGCAGAGAGGGGATGGATACTTTTTCTAAATAGGTATCCAAAAAGTATTAGGTAAATAGGTAAATACCTAATACGAGAATTTTTTGAAATGAAAAAATAAAAAAACAGGCACCTGCAGATAACAAAGTACACAATTGAGTAGGTATTATTTTCCGTATTCTTTCTGAATACTTTTCGCTATCGTATTTAATAAAATGTTGGTTGCCCCTTCATAAATAGTTCCAGCTTTGACATCTCTGTAATATTTTTCTTGAGGGAAATCTTTAGTGAAGCCGACTCCTCCCATGAGATCAATACATTGTGAGGTGATTTTACCAGCAACCTCTGTGAATTTCATCATTCAAATTAATATTGGTGGAATTGGTAAAAAATAATGGAATTAAATGGATAAAATAAAATTACTAACCGGCTGAGTAATATTTAGCCATGGCTGCTTCTTTTATACATGGTAATTTAGCATCTATTTTTCGAGCAGCATTGTACACCAGTAATTTGGCAGTTTCAAGTTCCGTAGCTAGACGAGATACTTGATGCTGTACAGCCTGGAAAAAAAATATTTATCAGATTAATCAAAAATATCAAGAATGGTTTTAGGTCGTTTTGCAAAAATATGAAAATTTGAAATTCAAAAACTAGCTGATTTTAATCTAAAAATATCATTGGAGTCTCTTTTTTTCAAATTTATTCGTTTTTCCAGGAAATTTAAAGAAAATCATTTTTTCATTTTTTAAAAATATTCTATAAAAATTGAAAAAAATTGAGAATTATTTACTTTAAAAAATGTCTTAAGTGTATAGAGTAACGTTGAGAAAACATCACCAATGCATTTTTAAAGGGAAACATTCTCTGGAATTACCAATGCCTAAAGAATTCTCAACCCCTAAAAAAAATTCAAATTTCCGGAAAATGCAGAAAATTGTTAATGGTTTCTGAAAATATATTTTTATGAAAAATTTTCCACTCTTTTAATCAATTTTTTTCGCCAATTTTTCAATTTATTCTATTTTTTTTTTTGGTAATACAGTTGAATTTTTGGGTCGATTTTTCAAAGTGAAAAATTAAGGGATGGATAGTTGGCCAGGAAAAAAAAGTAAAAAATGATCCACTCCATTGTAGAATTTCGTATTTAGTGAAGAATAAAATTAATATTAATGCAGCTAACCTGGAAGGAATATATCGACTGATTGAATTGTTTTCTATCGAATAAATAAGGTATCGTAGCATCGAGAGAAGCTTGAGCAATACCAATCATCTGAGCACCAATACCGACTCTACCTTCATTCAACAAAGTTATAGAATATTTATAAGCTTGACCAACTTCTCCAAGTAAATCTTTCTCTTCAACCTACAAAGTTATTAAAAATTGGTGACATTGAAAACGAGAAGCCATGAGAAGCACTTGTTGAATTTGAAAGTTAGGTAGGTACCTGGCAATTATCAAAATGAAGCATACAGGTACCAGAAGCTCTTATTCCAAGTTTATCTTCTTTTTTGCCAACAGTAAGTCCTGGATTATCTCTCCTTACGATGAATGAAGTAATACCTTTGTAACCCTGAAATAAAATTCGAATGAGAAAAAAAAAATTAACAAAAAATAAATTAAACAGGTAAGTAATAGAGGCCAAGTAATGATTCATATCAGTAAAATAATGATAAATATGAAGACTTCGTTTTCAAAAAAGGTGAAAAGTAAGTAAATTTCGGATCTTTCATTTTCCCTTAAAATTGAGAATCCTCAAAGTTTTAGCCCGCAACCTCAATCAACGGCCATTTTTACGATCCCTCCATTCCTCTATGAGATTTAATATAAGACAGCATGCGAAAAATGAAAAAAAAAAAACTGAGGTATATAATGTGAGATTTTCAAATATGTAGGTACCTATTATTCAAAAATCAAAATTTTCGACTCGATTTTCATTTTTCCAAATAAACTTTAGATTGAGAGTTTGAGAATTGAATTTGAGATCTAGGAAAACAGTTTCTTTTATTTTCATCCCATAATTGATTATTTTGATCCTGAAATCGCCAAAAACAGTAAATTTTTACCCAATTTGAGTGTTCAGCATTGATATTCCTTAGAAGGATTGCTAGGATTCAAAGATTATCCATAAAAATGGAAATTGAGATATACCTATTTTTACATATTTTAAAGTAATATTTAGACATTTTTCTACATTTTATCAGAAAAATTTCGTTTGAGCATCGATAAGGTTAAAACATTCGGAATTAAATTTCTAGAATAAAATGAAGTGAAACCATCAAATTTCAAAAATTTTTCAAAGCGAAAAATTCCTCAAATACTGATGAAAAAAATTAAATACCAACCATTTCAGGATTCAAATTAGCCATAACAATAAACAATTGAGCAATATCGGAATTGGATATCCACATTTTGGTCCCATTTAGGACATATTTATCACCCACTTTTTTCGCAGTCGTTTTCAACGCAAAAGCATCCGATCCCGAACTGGGTTCTGATAGACAAAAACTTCCAGGCTAAATTGAACAAAAAATTTAAAAAATTAAAATCATCCCATCATACAATCGAATTCAGAAAATATCAATCTTCACCCAGGAGGAGGCCAATTTTGGTAAATATTCTTCTTTCTGCTCTTTGGAGGCGAAAGATGCCAAAAATTTAGCAACCACGGTGGCATGTACGTCGACCAAAACAGCCACTCCAGCATCTACTTTGGCTACTTCTTCGATAGTAATTGCTGATTTAGTAAATGAACTTTTGCAGCCGCCGTACTCTTCAGGAACTTCGATCCCCATCAACTGAAACGTGCAAAGAGTGACCTTATCGGTCTATCATTTGTACTACAAGAATAATAATAACTAATATACATGTCGTAGTTGTTTTTCATGCATCAACAATGAATTAATTTATTTACTCGTGGAATTATACCACGCAAATCATCCTACTTTTTATCAGCTGCATAATACTTAGGTAGGTAGTTAAGTTACCTATAGTTATAGATTTACAGAGATGTTGATATTTTATACTCAACTTACACCATTTTCGAATAAGGAATTCACGACTGGTTCCACTATTTTGTTTTCTGCTTCCATTTGCTTGATATATGGTGTAATTGTTTCTTTAGATATTTTTGCCACTGAATTGAAAAAAAAAATTATTAAGAAGGAATAAAATATCAAAATTATAGACGCACCCAGAAATTAATTAATTGAGAGAACACAGGGGGGAGGTCAAATTTCAAATTAACAGATCTTTCAGTCAAACCCCACTGATTTTTTTCTGGCAATCAGGGAATTTATTGAGAAATCAGCGATTTTTGACGGTAAAATCAGTGAATAATCATAAAATGTTTAAATAAAATGACAAAAATACTGCTCGAACAAAGCAAAGACGAAACTTTTCGACAATTTGCGGTTTGAAGAGCAAAAAATACACTTTTTCCTATTTTTGTAATTAAAAAAATGTTTTTTGAACTCAAGGTGGAGCTCGAGGCTCTGAGCCCCCCCCCTTTGGGTTTGTTCCTGATGAAAATTACATACTCCAATCTAAAATATAATTGCCCCAAGTTTTACCCTTCAGTACATATATAAATTCAATTTTAGGAATTATTGAAAAAGTGAAGTAAATATTCAATTTTTCACAAATTAACTACCTAATTAATATTTAGAATTTTGGTGAATTTTTTGAAAATTTTAGAAATGATCATTTGATATGCTTATTTTTCATAAAAATTGTAAATCTAGATGTGAAATTTTGAAAGGTAATTTCTATACTAAAAATACCCCCCCCCCCCGATGGATTTAATTTTCGAGTCGATCTGGAACTTCCAGCCAAATTTAATTTTTCCTCGGCGCCCTGAAATTGTTCCAGAGGGGTTGCAATTTGAGTAACTCAAAATTTAATTTCGAGTCGTGGGTGAATAAATTTTTTAGATGAACGAAATTCCGGGTTAGTTGGCAAAGCCAGGTTGTAGAAATTCCTTCTAGTTAGGTTTAAATATAGTTCATTAATAAGGTTATTCAACATGCAAAAATATTCAAAATTTTAAATAAAATTTAGCGGACTATAAATTATTCAAATTTTTATTTTTTCGAGTTCAGAATTCATTATAAATTTTCATAAGTCATTCGTAGATTAATGTAAAATTTTTATCTGGGTTTTATACACATTGACCGAATAAAAAATATTTTATTACCCCTCCCCTTCTCCTCCATTCTCTCCTTCTCAAAAAAATCAATAGGCCATTCGGAAAAATCCAGGTTTTACGACTGAAATTTTAAACAACCACAATTTCTTTTCAAATATCGTATCAAATGAATAAAAATATTTCAAAAAAATGATGCTCTAAAAATTTTGTTACCTTGATCTCGAAAAGCAATTTCATCTTCAGTAAAAGAGGTTAAAGGTGCGGGTAGACTAAATTTTCGATCAACAGTCTTCGATAGAATTTTCTTCGATAAATGGAAACTTGGTCTGGTGAGACGTCTTCCCAACATGGTAACAGTTTGAAATTCTGAAAACGAGAAAAAAAAACTATCAAATTCAGTCAGAAAATTATGTCACTCTGAAATGAACTTTTTTTTCAAAAATAAAACTATGAAGCAAAAATTTCCACTTACCAACAAATTTGATATATTTTACAAAGTACAAATCCTAAAAATTAAAAATATTATTAACTTATCACATTAATTTACTTCAAATTGGATAAATGATCAATCGCAATCAGCTTTTCGTTTTCGAAGCAAATAAATATTTTTTTAGCAAATCATATTAGGTATCAATCGTTTGCGTTTGACCAAAACTGATAACACCGAAACGTTTACAGTGCAGAAACTCGAACGCTGACGAAACGAGAAAGAAGTGGGAGAAGTTAATTATATGAACGAAAATTCACATAATGTGCGTAAACAAAAAAAACATCACCTCCCAACTCCCATCAATTCGCTACCTCATTCCTACTTGGAAATAATAAATGAACTCGTGAACCTTGTGACATAAGAGAACAACACGAAATGAAATTCTTTTCATTGATACTTTCGAATCAGAATGAAAAAAAAATCAATAAAATAATTTCATGGAAACGAGTAATTCCATTTTTCGAAATAATAATAATTTTTTTTTTTTTAAATAAAATTTTTATTTTTTTAATTGGAATATTATTCCAGAGTTGGTGGGAAAATCTTCATACAGTACAAACCAATACTTATTTAGGTAGGTACTACTACTACATGAGGATTTTTGAAATCAAAAAACAAAAAAATACAGGCATTCGTTTCCAAAGCAGTGAAGCATGCAATTGAATATTAATTTTCGTATTCTTTCTGAATACTTTTCGCTATCGTATTTAATAAAATGTTGGTTGCTCCTTCATAAATAGTTCCAATTTTGACATCTCTGTAATATTTTTCTAGAGGGAAATCCTTGGTGAAGCTGACTCCTCCCACGAGATCAATACATTGTGAGGTGATTTTACCAGCAACCTCTGTGAATTTTATCATTCGAAATAAATTGATAGGTGATTGATGAAAATAATGGCTTGAAGTTGATAAAATATAAAAACTAACCAGCTGAGTAATATTTAGCCATGGCTGCTTCTTTGATACATGGTATTTCAGCATCTATTATTCTAGCGACGTTGTATACCAGTAATTTGGCGGCTTCAAGTTCCGTAGCTAGGCGAGATACTTGATGCTGTATCGCCTGGAAAAAAAATTATATATCAGATTACTCAAAAATATCAAGAATGGTTTTAGGTCGTTTTGAAATTTTTTTCCAAGTCTGTTTAACTGCTTTTGAAAATTTCAACTACACAATTTTAAGAAATTTTGAAAATTTGAAAATCAAGAAAATTAATGACAGATATATTTTTTAAATCAAAAAAAAAAAGTAAAATACTTAGGTACCGATTTGAAAAATTGAAAAAACTCTCCAAGAATGGTTATGTATAAAAAATCTTTCAGGATCCACATTTCATTTTTATTCGATTTTTCAGGAGTACTTACATAGTACTTAGGTATTTACCTACATTTACATACTTGGAATCTTGGAAACATATTTTTTCGTGTTGTTTAGAGCTCGTTTAAATAGTTTTTCCAAATCGAAAGAGGTGATTAGGTATTAAATTATATAATGCAAGTAGCTGATTTTATTCTAAAAATAACATCACAGTCCCTAATTTTCAATTTCATTCATTTTTCAACGAATTTTAAAAAATCATTTTCTAAATTTTTTAAAAATTTTTTTATAAAAATTGAGCAAAGTGTAGAATAATGTTGGGAAATATGATTTTTCAAAAAGGAAACTGTATCTAGAATTCCCATAATGCCTAAAGATTTCCCAACTTCTAAAAAATTTTCCAATTTCTGAGAAATTCTCAACAATTTCAAAGAAATTTTCAATTTTTTAGAAAATACAGAAAATTTTCAATGATTTCTAAAAACTTCCGAATTCTGTGAGACCACTATTACAATTTTATGGAGTTTTTCAATTTTTTCTGAATTTTTTCCATCCATTTTTCAATTTATTAATTTTTTTAAATACTGTTCAATTTTTGGGGCGATTACGCAGAGTGAATGAATATGGTTGACGGTTGAGTAAGTATAGGCATGTAGAAAGTTGGCCAAAACAAGTAAAACATGATCCACTTCATTGCAAAATTTCATCAAAAAAAAAAATTCCATGTAGAACAAATAATATTAAAAATAATGCTGCTAACCTGGAAAGAATATAGCGAATGATTGAACTGTTTTCTATCGAGTAAATAAGGTATCGTAGCATCGAGAGAAGCTTGAGCAATACCAATCATTTGGGCACCAACGCCGACTCTACTTTGATTCAACGCATTCATGGTATATTTATACGCTTGGCCTACTTCTCCCACTAAATCTTTCTCCTTAACCTAGAAAATTATTAAAAATTGGTGACATTGGAAACGAGGAGCCATGCGAGGCACTTGATGAATTTGAAAGTTAACTAAGTACCAGGCAATTGTCAAAATGAAGCATACAGGTACCAGAAGCTCTTATTCCAAGTTTATCTTCTTTTTTTCCCACAGTAAGTCCTGGATTATCCCTCCCTACGATGAATGAAGTGATACCTTTGTAACCCTGAAATGGAATTCGAATGAGAAACATTAAATTTTAACAAAAAATAAATTAAGTAGGTAAAAGTAATGGAGGTCAATGAATGATTCATATCAGTAAATAATAATAAATATGAAAATTTCGTTTCAAAAATTAAAGGCGAAAAGTAAGTAAATTTTAGATAAGATAGTTACCTACTCAGAAAATTATTTAATTTTCCGCTAAAATTGAGAATCCTCAAAATTTTAGCCCTCGGCCCGTCGGCCGCAATCAAGAATCATTTTCTCTATTCCCCCTATTCTTCAATGTGATTTAGCGAAAAATGAAAAAAAATCCTAAGTGAAATAAATTTTTTCTTTTTGGCACAAATATAATATAGTCCTACCATAGTACAATGAAAATTTTTTTCAGATTTTTAGCGTTGGTAGAACAGACGAAAAAATGCTATTTACTGTTCAAATATATCCATTTCGTCATTCAAGCAACTGAAAATTTTGAAATTGCTCTACTTTTAAAATTAAAACTTTAAAGACATACCGACAATTATTTTTTACTCCTTTCCGGAATTTCATACTCTGAAGCCTTGATATTGAGTAGAAATCCATCCGAAATCACGAAGTTGAAAATAAATTTAAAATGATCAAGAACGTGAAGTTTAGGATGAAAAAATTCTCAAAAATTGATCATCACGCCTCGTATACACCAGATAAATTACAGAATTTTTGGTTCATTGGGTTCCGAGATAGGATTCTTTAGACGAAAATTCAACATTGGGGTGGGAGTGAGATGGGGTGGAAAAAATGCCCTAGAATTTTTTTGGAGGGAACTTAATAATATCTGTTGCTCAATTTGAAAAATACCTCTCAGCAGGCCAATTCACCAATTTCGTAATTTTAATGTCGAATTTAAAAAATGTGTCGAATTAAATAAAATAGAGATGCAAGGAGCAAGGAGACAAAAATCGGAAGAGAGGACTGGACTTCCAAAATTCTGAGAATTTTAAGGCTCTAAACCCTTTGACGCATAATTGAGAATTTTAACCCTAAAATCACCAAAAACGGTAGATATTTTTATAATTTGAGTGCCCATTGATCATCCTTATGATGATCCTTATACATCATTTCATCGAAAAAAAAAGTTTTAGTATCGATAAAGGGCTAAAACTTCTAGAACTTAATTTCTATACAAAAATGAAATGAAACCATCAAAATTCAAAAATTCATCAAGACACACACAATCCTCAGATACTTATACTTGAAAAAATAATAAATATACTTACAAACCTTTTCAGGATTCAAATTAGCCATAACAAGAAACAATTGCGCAATGTCGGAATTAGATATCCACATTTTGGTCCCATTCAGAACATATTTATCGTCCACTTTTTTCGCCTTAGTTTTCAACGCAAAAGCATCCGATCCCGAACTGGGTTCTGATAGACAAAAACTTCCCGGCTAAATAGAACAAAAAATTTAAAAAAATTAAAATCATCCCATAGTATAATTGAATTCAGAAATATCATTCTTTACCCAAGAGGAGGCCAATTTTGGTAAATATTCTTCTTTCTGCTCTTCGGAAGCGAAAGATGCCAAAAAATTAGCAACTAAGCCATGAATGCTGACCAAAGCAGCCACTCCAGCATCTACTTTGGCTACTTCTTCAATAGTAATGACAGATTTAATAGATGAACTTTTGCAACCGCTGTACTTTTCGGGAACTTCGATCCCCATCAACTGAAACGTACAAACGGTGCGATGACCTTATCGGTCTATCATTTTTGTATTACAAGAATAATAATATATTATTGTTCTCGACATCACGACATTTGTATATTAGTTCGGTACCTATAACTTATAACTAATACTGATATACATGCCGTGGTCGTTTTTCATTAGCTATAGATCTATGGAGATGTTACTCAACTTACACCATTTTCGAATAAAGAATTCAAGACTGGTTCCACAATTCTGTTTTCTGCTTCCATTTGCCTGATATATGGTGCAACTGTTTCCTTGGATATTTTTGCCACTGAATTGAAAAAAAAAATCAAAATTACGTAGCCCAGCTATAGCTAGGCTGTGATAAAAATTATATAGGTACCTATTGTATATTAAAAATTTCCCAAACATAATGAATGATACAAAGTATAAAAAAACCTTTAAAAAAAAAATTGATGCGAAAACTCGTTATGAATATTAAGTAGATAGCTAGGTACATACCTGGGTAGTTAATTTGTAAAAAAAATTCAATTGTTCACTTTTTTGCTTCATAGAATTATATTTTCATACTTTCTGAAGGGTAAAGCCATAAAAGTATAAAAATACAATTTTTTATGAATTGAGACAGTAAAAAATTGAATTTTTTCCAATTTAATTACCTACCCATTTTTGAATGTTGACGAATTTTTTGAAAATAATTAGTTGACTAAAATTGGCCTCCTAAAATAATTTAGATCATTTCCTTAAATTTTTTATTTCTCCGAGTTCAGAACATATTTATAAGCATAGACACCCAATTTTCATAAGTCATTCGTAGATGAATGTAAAATTTCTATCTGGATCTTATACACATTAACAAAATATTCAGTATATTTTTATCCCATATACCTTCTCCTCCCTAATCAAAACACGCATAAGCTATTTTTAAAAAATCAACGTTTTACGACAATAATTAAATACAACCACAATTTCTTTTCAAATATCGTATCTATCAAATGAATAAAAATATTCCAAAAAAATGTTACTGTAAAAATCTTGTTAGGTACCTTGATCTCGAAAAGCATTTTCATCTTCAGTAAAAGAGGTTAAAGGTGCTGGTAGGCTAAATTTTCGACCAACAGTTTTCGATAGAATTCTCTTAGATGAATGGAAACTTGGTCTGGTGAGACTTCTGCCCAACATGATGACAATTTGAAATTCTGCAAAGGAAAAAAAACATATTGAAATCAAACAGAAAATTAAGTCACTGAATTGAACACTTAAAAATAAAAACTTTGAAGCAAAGTTTTCTTCTTACTTACCAATAAATTTGATATATTTTACAAAGTACAAATCCTAAAAATTAAAAATATACATACTTCAAATTATTGAATAAATGATCAATCGCAATCAACTTTTCGTTTTCGGAGCACAAACCTAAATATTTTTTAGCAAATTATACCTACTAATCGTTTACGTCCGATCAAACTGATAACACCGAAGCTTTTACAGTGCAGAAACTCGAACACTGAAGAAACGAGAAAGAAGTGGAAAAAGTTAATTACCTATACAAAGGAAAATTCACATACCTAATGTGCGACTTTTTTAAAAAATAAAATTTGAATTTTTTTTATATTGGAATATTATCCCCGAGTTAGTAGGCAAATTTTCGATACACGTAAGTTAAACTCGAATATTACAATGATTAAATTATAACAAAAATCGAACTCGTAATGTTTTTATTAGAGGTTCATACGATCTACTGAATACTACAGGAACAGAATCTATCAAAAAATAATTATATTAAATGCTAAATGTATGCAGCCAAGTACAAATTTAAATACTTATTTTTTTCATCTTTAATTTTGGAATATTTTTCATTCTATTCCATATTCGTTAAACAGAAATTTTCATCGAGTTATATAAACAATAATAGTGAATTAATAGGTACGTAAAAATTCAATATCACATTTTATAAAAAAAAATTAAAACAAAAAAAACTTCAACAACAAAAATTAATGTATTTGAGAACAACTTCTCATAAAATCGATTGATAATATAACACACTTTGATTTTATCACACCATCGGCAGTAGGGAGTTGTTTTTTAATCCTTTCCCCCGCGAAAAAAAAACTTCTGGATGAAATTCAGTCATTTTTACATTTTAAAACAAAATTTTAATCTGATTAATTTCATCGAGTGGGAAGAAAATTAGATGCCAGTCATTGAAATGAGATATTTAGACAAGGATGGTACCTAAATTAATGAATTTGACAGATTTTACAACAAAAAAGGATCCAAAATATTTTTAAATAATTCAAAACGTTGAAAGTGAGACAAATGCCATTAATAAACACAAATAAACATCATAAAAATAGTTCCAAAATACTGTAAAAATCGTTCAAATAATTCACAATTACTTCACGAGGCAGAAATAATTTTTTCAACATTTTTTTCTTAAAATTTTATGAGTAGAATTCCCCATTTTTCGAATTTTTTTTCAACATAGTCAAATTTCAAGGCTGGAGGAGGAGAGTGGGAGAAATAAGGAGTCCGAGAAAACGAATATTCCATCAAGTCGTTTTGAAGTGTTTCCAGCTACTCCCTTCTTTCAACTTGCAAATCAACGATGAATTTTTCCTCCACGAAAATTAATTTCACAACTCCAAAAATTTAAAATAAATTCGAATTAATTTTATCCGGAAGTTTTTTTTCAGTTCTGAAAGGATGAATTACTACACGATTCAACACACGAGAATATTTAAAAGTCACATCAGCTACCAGATGGTCTAAATTTACTAAAATCCTCACTCTTTATAATTCCTAGTTTATCAAATTCGTCAATTAAGTCTAATACTTCATCAAGATGAGTCAAATTCAAACCAGCGAATTTCTTACATATTATATAAAAGCTTTTGTCAAACACTCCTTTTAAACTAGATGTATCTGCTACATTACTCAAGCCTTCACGAAGACCTAGCAAACCCGACAAAATATTTTTCTGAGTGAAACTTTCCCTCAGACGAGTATCTGCGCATTTATCCACGCCGTTACTTAAACATCTAATCAAAGAAACTAGAAACTGGGTTTCAGATACAATCAGAAGTTTCGATTTGATTTTAGGCATATCTTTGATTATTTGAACAGCAAAGGTTATATCATTTTCGGGATTTTCTAGATGTTGTTCAGCGATAGAAACAATTCGAGTTTCTAAATTACTAATGAGATTTTCGATGCTCTTTAATTGACTAGAGTCTAACTGGTCGCGTTCAAAAATATTCCAATCGAATAATGTGATATAGGTTTTTGAAATACTCTCCAAGGTGTACTTATTGTAAGGTGTATCCACACTGGACAAACTGATGATGAAATTTATCATTTTACTTTGCTCGTCTTTCGTCCATAATTCGTCGTTGAAAATGTGAAACGTCGAGAAAGAATTGAAAGCCAAGGCTACGTTTAGAGCGTCAAATTGTTCGTAAATGGTGTGTCCTTTTTCGACTGTTTTAATAATGAAATTCTTGAGGAATTTTAGTTGATCGTCGTTCCATTTCTTGTCGTCGAAAATACATATCCTATGTAACGCATTCAAACTGCTCGAAATTCCCACAGAATTTAATTTACTGGCTACGACACTTCCTCGCAAGACCAGACAGACTATGAATTCTCTGGTGCCTCGTAATTCGTTGATATTCCATTTGGCTAAAGCGTTCAAACTGATTGCAATATTCTGAGCGTTAAAACTGGCACCTATCGAACTACCTCGTTTTAATAATTGATTTATAAATTCTCTAGCTCCTTCGAACTCGTCGACGTTCCATTTGCATAAAGCGTTCAAGCTGTTGGCAACGGCCAGCGAATCGAATCCGTCGACCATGGAGCTCGAGTGATTCAATAACTGGACGATGAATTTTCTAGCTCCTGGTATCTCGTCGATTTTCCATTTAGATAGAGCATTCAAGGTAGCGACGATACTTTGAAAACTAAATGTGTCCACGGTTTTATTGCCTCGTTTTACTAATACCACAATTAGTTCCCTGGATCCTTTTAGTTCATCAGGGTTCCATTTAGATAGAGCGTTCAAGGTACTAGAGATACCCTGTGAATGGAAAGTATGAGCGGTCGAAATGGCACATTTGACTAATCTAGCGATGAAATCACGAGCTCCGGGTAATTCGTCAATGTTCCATTTCGACATGGCGTTCAGACTGTTGGCGATTTCTTGAGAATTGAATCCTCTTGCCGTTGCATTTCCTCGTTTCGAAAGCTCTATAATGAATTCTTTGGCTCCTTCCAGTTTCGCGATGTCCCATTTGGATAAGGCGTTTAGGCTGTTCGAGATGGCCTGGCAACTGAATTTATCAGCGATGAAATGCCCTCGTTTTAGTAATCGGATGATGAATGATTCGGCTGCTGTAAGGTCGTGAATATTCCACTTGGATACAGCATTTAAACTATTGGAGATTTCCTGCGAATTGAATCTTTCGGACATTGCAGTTCCCTGTTCCATGAGCTGAGTGATGAATAACTTAGCTCCTTGTAGATCATTGACATTCCACTTGGATACAGCATTTAGACATCTAACGATGGTAAGCGAAGTGAAACTACTGGGATCATTTCGGCCAGCTTTAACGATCGAAACTCCTTGTTTCATTAATTGAACGACTAATTTCCTGGCTCCTGGAAATTTGTCGATGTCCCATTTAGATAAAGCGTTTACGATATTACCAATGGACTGAGAATTGTATTTTTCAGCAGATATCCAATTTCCTTGATTAATTAGCCGGATAATGAAAGAATTGAATAGATTAACGTTATCTTTTCCCCACATGTTGATTTGCAATACGTTCCATTTGGATAGAGCGTTCAATGTGTTAGCTATCTGCCAATCATTGAATGTAAAACTGCCTTCTGTTTTTGTACTCAATAATTTATTCCCTTCTACGGATAATTTGACAATCAACAGCTTGATATTTTCTTGATCTTCTTTTCTCCAAATTCCATCGTAAATGTCTAGCTTTGATAATGCGTTTAAGGCTCCAGAAACGGTGAATGCGTCGACTGCGCCGAGATACTCGAACCGCCGAACCCATTCTGCCACTAATTCACCTATGTATTCGTGTAAATCTTTATCAGTAGAAACTAACTGCTTGGAGAAATGAGCGTGTTCTTGAAAAGTATAAAACATATCTATGGCACTGTCGCTTTCTGTGGTAATACAACGTCTTCTTATGAAAGCAGAATGTTCTAGTAAGTATGGTAACATTTTCATCATATTACTACAGTTGTCTATTTTCGAAAAAGTACCAATGCGGGTTGAATGTAGGTTCCTTGAGATCTCAGTACGAGTTGGCAAGTTGGTGAATATTTTCAGAAGACTACCTTCGGGCGAATGGCATATTTTCTTCGGAAAATGGGCACGACCTCGTAGAACAGAATACATCTTTACGAGGAAACCAAACACCAGATTTCAGCAACCAAATGTAGCAGATGTAAGAAAAGTATGTTTCGACATCAGTTGATGAATTTCATGGATCTTGAATTAAATTTGAAAAAATTGAGTTAGTAGAAGTGACCACATAAATATTAAGAGATGATCTACCAGAAATTACCAAAAGTTGGAGGAGCTTTCCATTGAAACCGAGAATATGATCCAGTAATGATGGGAAGTGAACTCTGATCGCAGATATTTGCATCTGAAAATAAATGTCGATTAATGAATGAAAGTACACGAAATTGAATTATTCCTTGCTAAGGAATGAAATTGTATGCAAATGTAATTCAATGAAATGAAAATTTTCTGAAAATAAATGCGATAGATCTTTTTTTATTTTAAAGTGAATCTTTTTACCGGTAGGACATGATGTGATAGCCAACTTACCAAATTAGTATCTGGATATGAGTGGCCGCCACTATAGATTTATAGCTACAATAATTTGAATGAAGTCTTGAAATTCATTCTACCAAAAATTAAGACATTACAATAAATGAATTTAAAACGAAAAACTATAAAATCACAAAAACGAATTTTCGTTTTTCGTTTCATTGATATTGATAATTTTTATCAGTCATGTGGTTATAAACCATGGTTATACGATTGAGGTTTACCAAGGTTCACAAAATTGCTGTAATATGTATGACGTCACTCGACGGGAGTTGGGTGGGAGGAAAGAGAGGTGACGAGGTGTGATGTGTGATAACTGATAAGAAAGACCGATTTTGATCAAATTATTAGAGATTAGTGATTTTTATGGAAAAAATTTCGAAATTAACTTATAAATAAATTTAAAAAAACCTTAATTAACAACTATTTGTGTATTGAAGTCGAATCCATCAATTTCCTGTGTCTCAACTTCGTAATCAACCATGGAAATTGATTCAACGACGAAGAACTGCGCTTTGTAAGTACATTTATACTATTTTTATTTTTCTTAAAATCATCGCTAAAATTTTCTGTATTTTCAGCTGCTCGAAAGCAAAAGCGAACTACGTTTGTCCTCGATGTAACTCGAATTACTGTTCTAAATCGTGTTATCAATCGCAGCAACATTTAGATTGCTCTGAACAATTCTACAAAGAATGTATTGAAGAGGAACTGAAGCTTGAAAATATCGATCATGCTGGTAAGAGTCAAATGATAGAGATATTGAAAAAGTTTCAAGAAAATGCAGACGATGATGATGAAATCGAAGAAAGAGGTACAGTATTCTTTTTCAAGTATCAATTAATCTGCACTTGAAGAAACCCCCTTTCATATAAACTTCTGTGTAGATTCTGACGATGAAGATTCTCTGCCAGACCTTTATGATAGGCTGGAGAACGTGAATTTGGACGACCCCGACGAAATTTGGAAAAATTTAAGCGAACAAGAAAAGCTCGAGTTTCAAGCTATATTAAAATCAGGCGATATTTCTCAATTGATTCCTGAATATGAACCTTGGTGGTGCAAAAGGTGCGTAGTACATACTAGAAAATAATTTGTAAACCGCAGACTATTTCGTCCAATTTACCTTACTTTTTTTTTAGATACGAAAAAAACATAGAAGAACTCGACGATTTCGTAAATAAAAAGAATAAAGAAAAATACGTGAAAGAATGTCCTACAATAAAACAGATTTCTCCATTTTCCAGTCTATCTGTAAGTTTTTTTAAAATAAATTCAATTCAAAATGTTTAATCTATGGAGTAAGTACATCTTGTAATTTTAAACATTTTTATTTCACAGAAAGTGACGCCATCGCCTGCTATTTTATGGAATATTTGTAACGTACTAGGATCTTATGCATTCACCGTCCGAAGATATTTAGGTGAACATCGAGATTACAGAAGTGAAGCATTGCACACAATAATGAATTTATCGGCAAATCTAAATTCGAATGTGAATTTCGAGTCGAAAAAATCATCCATTGAGAATGTTATTTTCCAAGTTACCAATGTAAATATTATCGCTGTTCATTTTCATCTATTTGTCAATTGAGTACTAATTATTTTTATGTAATTATCTAGAATTCAGAGTACGAAAGTTCTAAAGACGAAGCAACAATCATCAGAGATGATATAGAAGCATTTCTAGCTGGTCCGGAGAAAACAGAGCAAAATTTCTATATTCTCGCTGCACTTTCGGATTTGTATACTCTTTACGATGAAACGTTGCATAAAAAAGAAGACAAAAACAAACCGAAAGGAGAATTTTCAAAAATATTCCCATCTCAAGTGAAAAACCCCATCGATAAACGTGAATTACGTTTATGTATGAAGAAAATCAATTTTTATTTATCTTGGGTTAAAGATCATTATCTTCCGTGATTTGGATCATTTTTTGTTACTATGTGAACTTATTTTTCATTTTTTATGATCATTTTTCTATTAAATCACTTCAGTTTGTTTAACGATTTTTTCATCTTTGATCTTTGATGACCTATAAGGGGGAAGACGCTTCTTCGATTTTTCATACGAATAGAAAACCCTATTTTTTGATACTTCGTTTCACAAATCTAGATACAAACATTTAGCTTACGCATTTGAAAGAAAGATTGAAAACTGACACAGAAATTTTGATAAGACTTTTCAAATTTGAAGTCGTGCTTGAACCTAAAAAGCTCAATTTTCAAATACATGCCAACTTGCCAAGTTCAAAATTTAATCTCAAAATCTAAGTAAAATTATCCAAATAAGTCCAAAAATATATCGAATTAACAACATGACCATCCTATTGTAAAAATTAAACAAATAAACTCCATACAAATGACTCGACATTTTATTAAAAACCTATACACGAATATATACACTTCGTATCAATAAAGTAATAAAAAATACAACATATGGATATGCGACATGAATCGCTGGAAAAAACCTAAGGAAAAAATCACCAACAAAATTTAGGTGAACATCGAGAGTACAGAACCCGAAAGTGAAGCATCGTACACAATAATGAATTTATCGGCGAATCTAAATTCAAATGTGAATTTCGAGTCGGAAAAATCACCTATTGAGAATGTTATGTATTTTCCAAGTTACCAATGGGTTTCTTTCAGAAAGAATCCTCCAGGTCGCATAACGAAGGAAACCTTCGGAGAAGAAATTTTATTGAATTTTTTGCTATGCATTAATGAAAATGTGTAACTTTTGGGAAAATCACTATCTCACTTCGATGATAAAAATGGAGTCCGAAATACAAGTCTCGTTGAGAGAGGAAGAGGCTGAAGGCCAAGGTCAATCTGATATACATCAATCTCAAGTTCCCAGCGCTGCCAGAGCAAGAGGCCGAACGATTACACGCTCGCGAGAAAGACTTCGAGCCGCATCTAGCCAGCCTCCCTCACAACAAACAACTGCGGCATCGAATGAATTTGTAGGGAAAGATGGCACCATATGGAGAAAACGACCAGTTACGGCAGGTACTCCTCAGGTTGTTGCCGATTGCAACATTAGCTTGCCATATTACTTTTGAGCACATAATAGGTAATTTCAAGATTCAAATAGTTTGATAAACAAAAACATATCATACAAATGACTTGACATTTTATTTAAAACCTATACACGAATATTTACACTTCGTATCAATGAAGTCCTTATAAAAATACAACACGTGCGCCAAATAGTACAATTACTATGAATCGTCGGAAAAAAACAAAAGAAAAAAATAATATCGCAGTACATATGGAATGAAGCACACCATACAGCTCATTACAATCAACAGAAAGGTAATGTCTAAAATAACTGGTTTAAAAAAAATAAATAAAAATAAACAGACAGACGTATTTGATAAAATAGTATCGAGAACAGCTCGATATTCCGTATTAATATTTTCTGCTGAGACTGGATTTGTACGCGTCGAATCGATCGTTATAAGATGCACTTGATGGGATACTCATCATACCCATACTCGGCATCGTATCTGCATAGCCTCCGCTACTGCCGAACATCGTACTGCTACTTCCACTGATAGGCCCGCTGCGATTCATAGCCATCGAAGATGACGAGCCGCTCGTACCCGCCCATCTGTAACAATAAAAAAACACAATTTTCAAGAATGACGTAATATTTACAGAATCCAATTCGTAAATAAAGACAGAACATTCTTTGATTTTTTCACATTATTTAGAGGTTGTTAGCTACTCATTTTACAATCGTCAACAATTTAACAAAATACAAAGGAAATACAAGCTTACTTATCGGGTATACTGTGTACAAATTTACCAAATCCACCACATGCGTTCACTCTAATGCACACTCAGTTTTTAAAAAAAAACACCAAAACAATAGCTCGAAAAACTATAAACGCGTAACGACAATACTTCAGCACCATTAATTTGAAAAAAATTTAAATTTTAAGAATAGGAAAAATCTTCAGGACGTCAGAAAATCTTCAGTTGCATTTAAAATCAGATAATTTGCTAGGAACAGTTTTGAGAAGAAAAAAAAGGCATAGGTAGTCAAGAAAGTCTATACTTCTATCAAATTTAAACAAAATTGAATACCTTTGGTCTAATTACAAAGCGAGTTTTACAGCAAAGATGATTTATAATTATTAGATATCAACCAGAAATCTTATTGCATAGATGTACAGTCTACACAACCTCTAAATACAACTTAATCTAAGTTTATGCTCTGACTGATCAACAACTCAAAATCATTACGTTCTTTAAAATTGTAACAATTGAATTATTGATTCGAAAATATCGATCGATCCGATGGTGGAGCAAAACATCAATTCTCACAGCCATTAATTGAACTAGATTAAGAATATAATTATTCCAACTAATAAACCCATATCTCATCGAAATAATCTACAGTCCAACTGGTAACAAGTGCTCATTAAAAGTGCTTTTTTGCAGGATAAACAAACAAAATAGGCTTTTCATGTGCATTGGTTCTATTGACCCAAAAAAGCGTTTTTCTGAATTTTTGCTCAGACGATTTTCAAATCAAGATTTCAGTTTTTTTTTTCAAATGTTTAATCGAATTTTGATAGGAGCAATGGTTTTTTCGACTGTCCAAAAATCTAGTCAATGAAAGGCTCAAAATTTATAGAAAGTTATTCAAAGCAAATTTTGGTTTAGATATTTGAATGTTTGGCAAAATTTGACCCTCCTTTCATAGGCCACATCCTAAAATTGGCCTCAGCTCAAAATTCTCAATACGTGCTCGAAAAAAAAATTCAATCAATATTTTCAAATTTTTGTTAAATTCACCTCATTTTCGTAGGTCACATGTCAAATTTTTTAAAACTCTTAGAAATTGGTCTGATTTTAGGCTCAAAATTTTTCAGAAATATGTACTCAAATTATATTTTCACAGATGTTTTTGTGGCTTCAGGGAAAGTTTCAACTTTTTTTGATGGATCACAATCCTAGTTTCTAAAATTTTTTGATATTTCACTTTCGACGAAAGGATTATTTTTTTGTCACAGATTAACTTTAAAAAATAGAAATCAACGGATAATTTTGAGCTTCAGCCCCCAATTGTGCTAGGAAAAAAATTAAAAATACGTTTTTTTCGAGACTGTGGGACACATATACATAAAAGGTTGGACAGCAGATTAAAATACGATCGTTACCAAAATTTTCAATTTTCAAAATAAATAATAAATCACAAAATCACGTGATATTCGATTCCAACAAAAGCACCCAAAATTATAATAGTCAAAAATCAAAAAAAAGGCCAAAGGTAAAATTCTCAAAAAGATTACATTTGGAAAAAAAATTTAATCAAAAGCTAAGATTTTCAAAATTTTGTCCATTTTCAAGAAAAAAAAGCTACGAGATCATGAAAACTAAAATTTGGCACACGAACTGAAAAATAAATTTTTAAGCAGTTCTAGGTAACGCCTTACCCTAACTCCATCATCCGATCGATCACATCACGCATACTTCTTGATTTCATGACCCCGGGAATTCCATCTAAACAATGCAATGTGAATAACACTCGTAGGATACAACTTATATGTATCTTAAAATTAACATACGTATGGTCAAGAATGTGTGAAATGTTCTTATAGAACAATTAAATTAAAATTTTTCGATGCTCCCTCGCTTTTCTGATTTATTTTTACATTAACCTCCTTCAGAAAACACTTTTTTCTCCCACATACAAGAAATTACAAAAATTGTATACTTAATAAGAATAACTTGACACAGATGCTTAGAAAGAACTCAATAATATCGTTTAACGTACCTATCGGACGTGGAGCCACCGGATCTGGCCCATGGTGGTGGCGCATCCGATTTTCTATCGCTGGAACTGGGCTGCCATGCGTCTCGAGACGACATTGATGTATTTCCGCTGCCACCTAATCCACTGTTGAACGATTTCACCGTTGATGACATACCGGAGGTTGATCTGGACCAGCCTTCACTCGGTACATTTCGATCATATCGGCTTTCTGTAAAAAGAGCAATGGAAACGATAGCATTAGTAACTCATCACGTAAGGAATACAATTTCGCGATATTCAATATTGCAGTATTAGTTACCTTTGCTGCTGGACGATTTACTCTGTATGTCTTGATACCGATGTCTTATATCTTTAGATCTGACATCTTCGGATGCGTGAGAACTCTGATAACTGTGATGATCGTATCTGCGATAAAATATGAATTATTTTACATATGAACTCGGATTTTGGAAAGGTAAAGGTGAATAATTTACCTGGAACTGTCTTTGCCTGGTTTATCGCGTGACGAATGAGATACCGGTTCTTTCCTAGATTCGATGGCACTATTTTCGTATCCATCGCGTCGACTCGATACGTACGGGGGTGAACGACCCCGAGCACCATTGCTTCTCGACGGCGGAATTTCCTTCCGGCGAATGTTCAAACTGTATTTCAAAAATTAGAATTAGAATTTTCGAATATGGCGGCAAAATAAAAAGTTTTCGGCATAGATCCACGGCTCACCTAGTAGATGACGATGAAGTTACGTGGATATGTCTACGATCAGGCGAAGGAGGACGACGTTTACGATCGTCGTCGAAATTGCGAGTGATTTCCATCGGTCTTTTGACGGCTCTACGAGTCTCTTCTAGTTTCATCTGCGCACGACGTAGCTCTTCTTTTTCACGTTGCAGTCTTTCACGTTCTAAGCGTTGAGCTTCTCTTTCTAATTTTAGCAATTCGGCTTTCTCTCTTTCGATTTTTTCACGTTCCATTTTCAATTTTACGCGTTCCCTGAATTGAAAAATAGAAAATGAGAATTAATATTCAATCGGTCAATTTGCACGATGTCTGAATCAAGTTCAAATTACCTTTCGAGACGAGCAGCTTCTTCTCGTTGTCTACGTTCGATTTCACGTTGACGTTCACGTTCCACATGACGTCTTCTTTCTTCCAAACGTAGAGCACGTTCTTTATCTCTCAATCGACTACGTTCACGTTCCTCCTGCAAACACTTCAATATCTCAATAGCCATAAAAACGGTGGCTGTTTCTTGCAAAATAATCAATTCGGAGGCTAAAGTGCTCCAAAAGAGTATCGTCGCTGCCACCAATTCGCCCTCCTCTCCTTTTGAATTTTTTTTATACGATACAGTAGCTGCAACGTTTACAACCATAATTTGCTAATTCACGATGATGAACCGGCTTAGACCAAATACCAAACAAACCAACACGCGTGACAATTTTTCATTTCATGAAAATCGAAGCGTTGACCGGGTAACCTGAATTTTTCGACGCTTAATCACCATAACCGAAACAGATAACGAAGGCGAACGACGATACGTCAACTCGGTTGAGTAACCGTTTTATCAATTTTTAGTTAGAAGATATCTCCGGTTATTAGTTTTCGTCATGTTCAGCTCGCTATTTTTTAGAATTGATATCTGAAAATGGAAAAATAAATGCGAAAAAACAAAATAGTCGTACTTTGATTCGGGCAAATGTCAGAACGTCATTGCGAGGTTTTCCATTTTCTCTTGATCTGTTTCTCGGTTCGAAGGATCGATTGCCCATAGATCGACCACGTTGATCGAGCTTGTCGCTTTTAACGCTGCCAGTTTTACTTTCACCGTTTACGTCTTCGGAGGTATCTTTAATTGAGGTGCTTTTTTTGTCTTCTAAAGAATGAATAAAAAATTAATCAGGATTGGAATAGGAATTTAATTTTGATTTTTTCTATGGAATGTTCTTACCTTTTTTGTCATCAGCGTCTCCTTCGGCGGTTTTAGCAGCAGTAGGTTTCTGTTTAGCATCGGTTTTATTGGCATCTCCACCTTCAGCGCCCACTTTCTTCTTTTCGGGCTCTTTCTTCGCTACCTTAGGTCTGGCTGGTCCAGTTCCGTCATCCTTGGCCTGTGAAATGAAAATTAATCAATTAGAGAAATATAATTTCAGATTATTCGAAATTCAAGATCACAAAGATTCATGTACAAAAAATCATAACGAGTCCAAAAGTAAAAAAAAAAACTCACTCTTTCCACCGATATCATCCTTCCATCTAATTCGGTCTTATTCAAATTCTGCATGCTGACAGTAGCATCATCTGCTGATAACATAGTAACATACCCATAACATCTCGAACCAGGCGTCTTCGCATTAGTAACGATTTTAGCACCAACCACCTACACAACAGAACAAAAATCAGATAATACAACGACTCTGTAAAAATAATCGAGAGCTACTTGTACTCGAAATTAGTTCAAATAATTGTCAAGACCGTAATAAACCGTACGCCTATGAAAAGATCGTACAGGGAACACGATATCATTTTAATGTAGCGAGATTCCAAATAGGACCAGATAGACGAAAACTATCTGACACAGAGTGCCACTCGCATTAGTCAATTCTGTGTGAAATGATCTTCATTACCTTTCCATATTTAGAAAACAACGTCTTCAAATCGGTAGCTCTGGTCATCGATGATAATCCACTAACCCATAGATTTCTACTGCTTCCATTTCCTTTAGGAGTCGTTACCTTTTTGGTGGGTGTTTTTTGATCTTGTTTATTTTCTTGCTCGCTGAAAGTAAAATAGACGAATTGTATTAGATTTCGAGAATAAAAAAATAAAGAAAGTGGCACAAAATATGGGAGAAAATCCAACCGTTTAACAGATGTCGCAGAGGAAACATTAAAAGTAATAATAGATAATAATCGAGGCATTTCTTTTCAAGTTTACACAAAATAACAAAATTTCAAATAGTTTTTTGGATTCCTGTAATACATTCAGTAAGAGTTAATACCTTTTCGCCGCAGAAGTCGTATCAGTATTGGATTCCTTTTCGGTATCTTGACCCACATCATTATTTTGTTGTTGCTCATCTAAAATTAAAAATTGATAAGATATTATAATTTAGATGATTAGGAGATAGGATTTAAATCATATACGATTACGAGTACTGAACAACTCACCCTTGGGATCCTTTTCCTGAGATGAATCTTCCTAAAAATCCCGAACGAAGAAATGAAATTAAAAAACCAGCCGAATTCAAAGATAAGCTATCTAGATTAAATTTACGTACCTCTTCACCAAATAACTTGACTTCATCTTCTCCGATGGTTAAATTGATAGAATCTTCATTATCTTCCTTATTAGTATCGTTCGCTTTCTGAAAAGTGAAGATAAAAAAACTCTTATTAAAACAGTCCATCATAACAGACTTAAAAACGACACATTATATTAAGCTCAAAATAACATAGGTGAATTCAACAAATATATTTCATATTGCATAAATACATGAATGAATAATTAACTTATCGTAACGTGTAGCTGATTAGGAGAGAAAAAAACGTACGCGTATCATAAAACACGAAAATAACCATACGACATATCGATTTTCCGAGAAAATCTTAACATAAGTCAGATTTGAATACTTTTCGCATGCAAATTGATTTGCTAAATAGTCACGCTTTATCCAGAGATTCAGCTGAGGTAATTAAACAGCACATTTCAATCAATAAGGGAAGTTACGATATGTGTTTTTGTGCCAATAAACCCCATCAGTTTCCAAGTTTGTTTCTTGCCATCAAACGTACAACGTGCATGATTGATTTTTCCAAACGATGAGCGACGTAATCTGGAATCGTGGAAGTGGAATAGTTGATAAGCAGCCGATCGATGTGAATCTGCAGTAGACGAAGCAGCAACGCACAAAATAACACCAAGATAACTTCCTTACTGATCGAAATGGCTCGTAAATCGATCCGAAGCTCACTAACGAACGATTAAAATAATAAGGTAGAATATAAATATGTTACTTCTGGAATGGTTGTTGACAGGCCAGGTAGGCGAGGGAGTTGCTGTGGGAGACGTAAAACTTAGGCAACGCAATATTTTAGGATTTCAACAAACCTCTTTGGATTCTTCGGTAATGTTTTTTTTGGCAATACTAATTCGTTGCTCTTTGGGAGTTGTATTTTCATCTTTATCGAGATTTTCTTCGGCGGTCGATTCCGTTTCTTCGACTTGTTCGACAGGAGCCGCCGATGTTGCTTCGGTTGTTTTAATAGGCGACGTGGTTATCTCGACTTTATCTTCGCTAATTTCGGCGGTATTTTCCGTTGGTTTTTCGTCGTTGTCGCCGGCGGACGACGTTTGTTGAGGCGTTGGCGAATCACTCGGGGTCGTATTGGAATCTTGGGGTAAATTTTCTTTGTTTTGTTCAACCTGGGTCACATCGTCTTCTTTGTTCTCTTGAGTGTCTTCTTCGGATACAGATGACAAATCATTAGCACCGCTATCTTCTTTATCTTCTTTATCCAAATCGCCTTCACCCATTGTACGTCCTAGTATCAAAAGCAAACCTTTTTTTACAAACTTGTTAATTGTTACGTGTTTCGAAAAGATTGGCAGTCTTTTAGAACTGTAGCAGCTTGTGAGCCCACAAGTCGACAACGCCGCAACATTCGTATCTTCGACGATTTCGATGAGCTGAAATTTTATCTTGAGATATCGGAAATTACTCGCTTTTTTCGCGATTTTAAAAGAATAAATCGTTAAAAATACTCGAGATTCGTGCTCCGCCTGGCCAGTTTTTCTTCTCGCATAGATCATCGAGTCGATCTACACTATGTATAACCTCGACTTCGAATATGATTTTAAATTCTGGTAATTAGCGTCACCTCGTTCTCGTTTATGAAACCGGTACACGAATTATCGACAAAAAAATATTTTGTCGTACCGCGACGAAACCAGTGAACAGTATTTGAATTGTTTTGCATACAAAATTACACCACATGGATTAAATTATCAAGCTATGTGATCACCTGCATTATTGTTATTCTTCGCAGCAGAATCACAAATTACCAATAAGCTTCCTGAGATATGAGGAAGAAACAAATACAACTTACTTTTACTGGTGCGAGGAGTCTTCTTATCGGCTGTATCTATATCGAAAATATAGGCTTCAGGATCGTGTCCGTCGGCTATCAAAGCCTGCAACACGTTTTCAACAAACAGTGAATAATGAAAATTTTCCACGAAAATACCGAATCAAGTTTGGAACTGGACAGTGTGCGTTTCAAGACTATGCAATGGCACAAGATCACAAAAGGGGTAAAAATAGATTGCGTACCTTTTGTAACCGTTCGATTAATTCGTTCTTTACGCCTGTTTTATCAAGATTTCGTTTCGCTAGTTCATTCCTCAGATCGATTACACGTAAATTCATCAATTTACGTGACTCTATATCAGTGGCCATTGCATTCGACGGAATCAATAATAATTAAAGTAACGTTTAAAATAATCGAGAATGAAATTACAACATATAAGGCAAAAACTAACAGAATAATCCCTATTCACAACGAGAACAGAACAGAATAATTAATCACTACAAACAAAATGGCGATTTGTACAGATTTTTGTATTTTTTTTCGAAGCTCCTCCCTTACTTTTTTTAAATTTTTTTATGCCAAGTTATTATTTTTTGTTTTACTTAGTTGTCATATGTGACCGCTAAAAGCGCTAACAACATATTCAATATTATTCTTCAAGTACCAGGCCGTTATATTTTTCTTGGAAGTCGCTGGAAAATGTAAATAAAAACATGTGATTTAAAATCAGGAAATCACTGATAAAAAATAAAAACTGGCAAAAAAATTTTTGATCTTTAAAAAGTCTAGAGAGTAATAGTATAATAAGTTTGTTATTTTGCAAAACTTTTACACATTCAATCATTCATTCTAATCCGGCAAATACAAGTAAAATTTTAAATTTCACTGGAATTCTATTTCGGGAGACTCGCGTACCGGTGAAGAATTGACTGATAACTGATAACCTATTGATTGAATTTCAAGTTAATAAGAAGTAAGTTTTCCTAATGAATAATCATATATTAAATCAGCTCTTAAATGTTCGAAAGTAGACATGAAAGTGGTGTACCTGACCCGAGTGAGAATTTGTATTCCTGGTATTTATTCACTCTGATTTAATTTATTTTCGTTTTGTTGATAGATTGTGGAATCCAGTTTTCACCATGATCGGAGTATATTTGAATAAGAAATAGTAATATTATCATGAGGTAATGTAATTCAATTTTCCGAACGATTTAACCACTTTTTTTCAATTTATTCAAGTTGAATGCATTATCTTTTACAGAAAAAATATCATCCAGCGTCTTATACAGTCATTCATAAGTTTCGTCGACTAAAAAATTCATGTTCCAGTGATTTCCAAATCACCCAGATTTGATTACTGAAATAATGTTTGCCATCTTACAAGGGCATGTACACTTGACGAAAAAATTACGTTTCACACGCCCAGATGATATCACGAAGGTATTAGCCAGTTCGAAAAATCATGCTGGCTTACCAAAAAAATTATGTTACCTGCATCACGACGATGTGATAATACCGAAGAACGCACTTCATCGCACCATCTTGAAGCAGACGTATGACCCTCTGAATAATCATCAGAAGAATATAATCCTTCATTTACAAAGTTCTGGCAAATTTTCTCTGAATCTACGTTACATTCATACGAATAGATTAGAAAAGCAGTTTTTCAACTTTCATTGTCATGCCGATTACTCAAGAAAGTTGTCTTCCATCAATAGAAATTCAATCCAAGAAATTGGCGATCTCGTCGAAGAATGGGTGAAACGTTTCAATTCTCTAAGTGTAATCCAATCCAATACTGTTGCTGGCACTTTCAATACATTATCAAAATTAGACATCTTTAATCAGAAATGGAATAGAGAAGATCGCGAAAATTTCAAGAAGTTGATTGTCGAATTGGCAGAGCAAGGAAATAAATTACAGGACCCCAACATTCGATTCGGAAATAAATTCAATACATGGCAAGTTGCAAATACGTTGAACGCTCTAAGCAAATGGAATGTAATGAGAAACGATATTTGGGAAAATGATGAAGTTCATTTGTTCAAGTCTTTCATCGACAGGTTGATTCATCAAGGAAGTAGACTAGCAGATTTTACGAACAGAACCGCCGATAGATTTGATTTTCAAGCTACTTCTAATATTTTGAAAGCTCTGTCCACTTGGAATATTGACGAGTTTGCCGAAGGTAAAGATTTCATCGCCAAGTTGATAAAAAATAGTACCACAGCTGCGCGATCCCTTTCTCAGCGAAATTCGACTAATGATAAATTAAATGCTATGGGTATTGCCAAGACATTGAAAGCTATGTCTGCGTGGGATATTGATGAGCTATCAGATAACAAGGAATTTGTTATTCAGTTAATGAATCAGGGGATCCTGTTAGTCGATACTTTCAATTCAATCGCGATTGCTAATTGTTTAAACGCTCTATCGAAGTGGGATGTAAATGAGTTGCAGGAAGCTAGAAGATTTATAATGCGGTTAGTGAAACGAGGAAACGAGATCGTAGACGAGTTCAGTTGTCCATCTGTTTCCAACAGTTTAAACGCGTTGTCTAAATGGAATATTGAGGAAATTCAAGGCGCTGAGGAATTTATCGTTCGAATTGCGAAAAGAGGAAGTTCTATAGCCGGAGGCTTCAATTCTCTGGAAATTGCTATTTGTTTGAATGCTTTGTCCAAGTGGGATATTCTAAAATTACAAGGAATGAAGGAGTTCGTCGTCGAACTAGTGAGATGTGGAAATTTAACAGCTGATAAATTCAGTTCTCAAGAAATTTCAAGTAATTTGAATGCTTTATCGAAGTGGAATATTGATGAATTAAAGGGCGCTAAGGAATTTATTGAACGATTGCTGAGGCGTGGCGATTCGACAATAAGCTCTTTCAATTCTCAGAGCATTGCAAATAGTTTGAACGCTTTATCCAAGTGGAATATTGATGAGATACATGCAAAAGATTTTATTGTTCGGTTAATACGACGGGGAAATTCATCAGTCGACGGATTCAAGTCTCAGAGTATCGCTAGCAGTTTGAATGCTCTTAGCAAGTGGAATATCAGTGACTTTGAAGGAGCTAATGAATTTATCGCTCAGATCATGAAGAAAGGTAGCTCTTCCGCCTTGGGATTCAATTCTCAAGAGATTGCCAATAGTTTAAACGCTGTATCGAAGTGGAATATTGATAAATTGCCTGAAACCAGAGAATTCATCGTTCAGTTAGTAAAGCATGGAAATTCGCTGGCTAACACTTTCAAATTTCAAGAAATTTCCACCAGCTTGAATGCCATGTCCAAGTGGAATATTGACGAGTTCGAAGGAGCTAGGAAATTCATAATTCAGCTGTTGAACAAAGCCAAATCAATGATTGAAGGATTCGATTCCATCGCTGTAGCAAATTGTTTAAATGCCTTATCCAAATGGAATATCGACGAATTAGAAGGTTCCAAGGAATTAATAATTCAACTGGTGAAACGAGGCAAATCGATGGTTGGCGAATTTAATCCTCAAAGTGTTGCAAACAGCTTAAACGCTCTGTCTAAATGGGATATCGACAATTTGCCTGGAACTAGGGAGTTTATTGTTCAGCTAACGAAGCAAGGAAGCTCAATCATTGACGGATTCGATCCTCAGAATATTGCCAATAGTTTAAATGCTCTTTCCAAGTGGAACATTGATAAATTCGATGGAGCTGAAGAATTCATCATTCAGTTGATTAAGCATGGAAATTCGACAGCTTCGGGATTCGATCCTCAGGAAATTTCCAATTGCTTAAATGCCATGTCGAAATGGAATATCGACGAATTTCCAGGAAGCAAAGAATTCATAGTTCAGTTGACGAAATGTGGAAATTTAGCTAGCAAATCGTTCGACCCAAGGAGTATTTCGAGTGCCTTGAATGCGCTGTCCAAGTGGAGTATCGATGAGTTCGATGGAAGCAGAGAATTTATCGTTCAGTTGGGTAATGTAGGTAGGTCTTTGGTTGACAAATTTAATTCTGTGGAGGTAGTCAATTGTTTGAATGCGTTATCCAAATGGAATATTGATGAGTTCAAAAGTGCCAGAGAATTTATTGTTCAGTTGGTGAAAAGAGGAAATCTGACAATTGAGGAACTCGAACCTCAAAATATCGTTATTTGTTTGAATGCTTTGTCTAAGTGGAATATCTACAAATTACCAGAATCTAGGAGATTTCTCATTCGATTGATACAGCAAGGAAGTTCATTTGTTAGCAGTTTGAATCCTGCAGAGATTTCTATGAGTTTAAATGCCCTTTCAAAATGGAACATTAATGAATTTACAAATACCAAAGAATTTATTGTTTACTTAGTGGACAAAGGTAGCTCAACGATCGAGGAATTTAGTCCTCAAAATGTTGCCATTAGTTTAAACGCCATGTCCAAGTGGAATATTGATGAAATTCAGGGATCTCGAGAATTTATTATTCAACTGGTACAGCAAGGCAATTCGATTGTCACCAATTGCGATCCTTGGGATGTTGCCAACAGCCTAAATGCTTTATCTAAATGGAACATCGATGAAATACAAGAAGCTAAAAAATTTATTATTCGATTAGTGAAACATGGAAATTCAATAGTCAGCGGATTCAGTTCTCAGAACATTGCCAATAGTTTAAACGCTTTGTCCAAATGGAATACCCTCGAATCACGAGAAATCAGCGAATTCATCGTTCAGTTGGCAGCTCAGGGAAATTTGACAGCTAACGAGTTCAATGCTCAGGGAATTTCCAATAGTTTAGGTGCGTTATGTAAATTTGGTATTTTCAATGATGAAAAATGGGATCAAAGTCAGATAAAAAATTTCAAGAGTTTTGCTGTCAAACTTGCGAAGAAAGGAACAGAAATATGCGAAAATTTTGATGCTTTGAGCGCAGCTTTAACTTTCAATGCTGTGTCATCGTTGAGAATTTTAGATGATGAAAAATGGACGACCAGCGAGCAAAATCAGCTCATAAATTTTATCGCTAGTCTCTCTTCTGTGGATGCTCCATATAGGAATTATACTCTTGAGAGTATTTTCAGAACGTATGATTTATTATCTGAATGGAATGTTTTTCAAAATAATAAGGTTGATTCTAGTCAGATGAGCAGGTTCAAAAGTCTCGTTAGTAAGTTGGAAAATCGAGTGAGCGATATCGTACAAAAACAGGAATCGGTTGATCCAGAAGTCGATATAAGATTCGTAGCTCAAATTATTAAACATTTCTCTAAATTCAAGTCAAAAAACTTGGTGCGTGAAAATGAATTATTAGTTCATCTATTGCGTTGTTTGAGCTACAATGTCGAAAAATGTGAAGCTGACAGTCTTAGGAATAGCCAAACTCAGAAAAATGTAGTCTCTGGGTTACTAGATCTCCATAAAATTGTCAGTGATTTGGAGGATACGAGTTATTTCGAAGGATTATTCGTTGATGATTTATATCAAATTCGTAATAAATTCGTTAAATTGAATCTAAGTCAAAGTAAAGAAATACATAAAGTAATAGATAAATTTGTTGAATTAGAATTAATGTAAGTAAAGTTGTATAAATGATTGAATTAAGCCCATCTACAGAGTGAGTCGTTTATAGAGGTTTGAATTTTGAAACTTGCACCAAATAAAAAATTTTAAAACAGCTGTAGGTACAAAATTTTTGAAGCTATCAAATCCATGCGTTCATTTTGATCCCAAAATCTGAATTCCACTTTCGGAGCAATGGAGGTAGACAGACACCCAAAGTTGATTTTTTTTAAATTTTTTAAATTTTTAGAAAATTACTGAACTTTATTGTAGCCAATTTTTCCATTTTTTGGTTAATTGATACGCCTTTCCCGTTGTGCAATTTTTTCTGGTTTTGCGACAAAATGCGATATGTCACAAATCGCATTCTGTCGCATTTCTGTCGCAGAATATTTATCGCATTCTATCGCAAAAATGTTACGGAATGCGACGAACTGTTACAGAATGCGACAAAATGTTACAAAATGCGACAAAAAATGCAATCAATGGTTACGGATGATCGCGTCTAATTATTAAAGCGGGAATAGCAATTTTTTTAAATGTGGTGATGTTTTTCTAAATACGCAAGGCCGATGTATTCTGCGAGGCTAAATATATTAGCTTGAAACTGTTTTCATTTTGGTGAGGTGCAACGAACATGGGCAAATTCAGAAATTAATTGATGGAGAGGATGAGAATTCAACGAAAACATGAGTTTTGATCGAATTTCAAATCAATCACTTTATACCTACTGATCTTTCAATCAAAATCAATGATTTTTTGGACAAATTAGGAACAATTCACAAATATCGGACTTGAAAAATAAAAATTAGGTAACAAGAGATGATAAGAATTTTACTTTTGATTACTTTATCAAAATTCAAATCAGAATTAGATCTACCAAAACATAACCAAATATTTCTCACAAAATCATTTTTCAATTGGTTGAAAAATTCACATTTCTAAAAATTATTGGTTGCTCCGTTTTTTAAAATGTATGATTACTGACTGAGGTTTGTATTCACAATTGCATTCTGTCGCATTTTGTCGCATTTTATCGCATTTTATCGCATTTTGTCACATTCTGTCGCATTTGTAACATTCTGTCGCATTTTGTCTGGAAAATATTTTGCGATGAAATGCGACAGAATGTTACAAAGTGCGACAGAATGTTACGGTATGTCACAAATCGCAAAACTGGCGTAAAAGTAGCATAAATGTCGCATTTTTCGACGTTTATTTTGCGACAGAATGCGATCTCGAAAAAAATTTTGCACAACGGGTTTAAACGTAGAACATTCGGATTCGGAGATGTCAAATGCTGCAGACTTGAAAAATTTAATTTTCTATGTGTGTTTTTGATTATACTCTATTTTGATAACATTTCAAACGACTCTCCCTTTTTTTCTCTTGTGATGGTGCATAGTAACTAATTCCGTTTTGATGTTGAATATTGTTTAAATTTTCATTGAAATGTGATACTATTGAATATATTTTTTACCAATTTGTTTGTTAAATCAAAAAGACCAGTTTCAAAAACACTAAGTGTTTTTTTTTTTAAGAATGAAATAGACTGATTATTATTTATTGTAGATTTTTAAAAACAAACATTATTTTGAATTGTATAATTTTGAAATATTCTCTGTACTTACTTCTATTATTAGGTTAATTTTTTCTCGTTCCATGTTAAATAAGCCAGCGATACTGAATTTCTAAATTTTTTCGATTATTCGAAGATGTGTAATGATTTTTCATTTGTTAAATTTAAAAACTTTTTAATTTTCTTTCCGTTCGTTGAACACTTGTAAAAAAAAAAATATAATAATAAAGATTTTAGTTTCGAGTTCAAAGTTCAGCGTACTCTATCCAGACCTATATAAAGCGATTTCGTTATCTAAATCTAAAATATATTTAGATTTTAGAATAATTATCTCAAGGTCATGGACTTTCCAAACGATAAAACACGTTACTTTTTAGATAAGTAATCCTAATTACTCGATTCCGCCGAAATTTCGTAAAAATGAGGTTAAGATGTAGTTCCACACTAGACTTGGACAACAAATTCGGATAACAAACAATCCAGTCCAAAAACGTTTAATACTTTTAACACTAAAAATGAAAACAAACCGCATAAATTTCAAAACCAAATCATCTTGAAACAGTAAAATGATAAATTCACTTTAACTGATTCTCTCAAATCGTCGATTTTTCATAGGTATGAAAAGGCAACGGCTAAAAACAAAAATATGTATAAATTGAAACAAAATACTAACGATAACTTATTTCCGAATTTAAAAAAACGCATCACAAAAATAATATGATCACAAAAATAACTTATAAAGATTCATGAGGAAGTTCAATTAATAATAAAAAACAACCTATATGGATAAATTCGAAGAAATCACGGCGTTATTTTCGTTGCCGATTTCTAAAAACGATCTTCCTTCGAAAGAAATTTTCTGGTAAACTAATCTGGAGTCTGATTTAGCACCTAATAAAATCTGCAAGGAGGCATAATTAGTGCACTGATTTAGATAAAATTCAAATTATAAAAATAGATTATATTTTGACGTACTTCTGTTTGACACCCTTTATTGGTAGTGGAATCGACGGAACACTTCTTGGTGGAGCTGCTCGTTAGAGCAGGAACCGGAATGGTTAGAATCGAGGCGTTTTTCGTGCTGACTTTTCTCAGCAAGAGGGAATTTTTCAACCCTTTTAGATCCGACAATAAAGTATTTCCAGTCTGTAAAAATTGTTTTTAGGTATGAAAAATAACGCAGAAAAATAGGAGCAAAAAAATCGATATCATTTTTTACCTGAGCAGAAAAATCCACTTTACTAATTTGGATGCTTTTTCGTTCTTGTCGTTGTTCTGGTAGTTTATGCTGTATGAAAAATCATCGATTAGTAACAAATTCGAGAAGATTTCATACACAGGTAATTTTAAAGGAAGTAAAAACCCCAATCAAGCGAATCCACATAGACGAACACAACAAGATGAATTATAATTTATTAATCCATAAGCTCAGAATGTATTCCTAAGCAGAGATGAAGCAAGGACGCTTGAGTACAAGTTTTTTGAAAATAGTAAGCAACCATCCATGAAATTTCTCAACCAATAGATTAAATAAAAACAAAAGATGTTATAAAGAGCCCCACATCTGTATTCCCACGCGTGTGAACTAAGCTTCAAACTGAGCAATGATTAGAACGAAATCGATCCAATTTAACATTTAGAATTTAATAAATGGGTCAACTGACCTCTCTACGCTTCCCTTCATCAAAATAATCACTACAATTAATTGGGAAACTCTTAGTTTTAGAAATGCCTCTTCTAAAAAAGTAATATTTCGGATTACTTCGTAAGATTCTTCTATCAGCACCCAATTCAGTATTGCTATGTCTCGCTGAAAACTGCATTTCAAGGATTTAAAAATTGAATCGAGGAGATAAGAGAAGGAAATGGGATTTGAAAAACGATGGAAACTTTCGTGCCAATGGAGAGATGAAATTTATAATCCGTACCTTCAAACTCATTCGTACTCTTTCGACCGGTTTCCCTGAAAATTTTTCAACGCCATGATTTTTCGACACCGCCTGGAAAATGAAATATTCCAGTAATTAGATTCAGCGAGTAACCAATTGCTCGATAGTATACAAACGAATATTACATTTACTTCGCTGTATATCGGTTTGTTTCTTTTATGGGAATCCGAAAATCGTGCTCTTTTAGCTCTGACAACCTAATAAAACAAATAGCAAGAAATATAGCAATTTTTAAATAGATAGGAAATTATTGCTTTCAATACTTACAGCAGCCTTTGCGTCGTCTGAATCTTCATGACTGGAATCACTTTCATCTGAGTGTCTTCCGTTCGTTTTACTCTGAAATAATGAATCGCCGTTAACATTTAGAATTACATCATCGAAATTAACGCAATTTTCACTCACATGATTAATTTCAGCATTATAACTGGTTTCTTTTGAAACGGAAGAAGAAACGTTATGTTGCCTTGTTCGATCGCTATATTTTATCACAGAAACGTGACGGTCACTCTGTGACAATATAAAAACAGACTAATTGAAATCGTGTTTCTATAATGAGATAATATAAAAATGATATCAAGTACCTCGCTATTTTGACAATTGGAAGATTCAGCATTGTCATGAATTTCGAACGAACCCAGTACAGGAGTTTCGCCTTTGATTAGCTTCGTGTGTTTCAACAAATCCGACGTCTGAATTGGACAAAAATTAGGAAGGTATTTGATAATGAAAATATTTTTATTACATTTCTTATACAACATACCCGTTTCTGCAAATCAATCTGGGTTTGATGTACCTCCGAGACGAATTGATCAAAAATATCCAGTTTACCGCAACAATTGCAACATATACTTTTCGACAGAAAATCATCTGGACTGACCTAAAACAGAGAAATATTAGTTTAATGAGTGCACCATGGCTCAAACATTGCTTGAGTGTTTTCAAGACTAACGAAAAGTTGTAACCGCCGGTTTATTTTCTCCGATAACTTGTGACTGATGCCAGTCTCGCTGAAAATATTAATCAACGGTCTTCCACGCGTTGAACATAAACGGCAATGTTCGTCCATTATCATAGGAATTCTTTCGCTGAGAACTGGAGAGAATAAGAGAGATTAAACGAAATTACTGTAAATGCAAACAATTACGCAATTTACAGTAGAAAGTCACTCACATGGTTCGAAATCATCGACTTTGAATGAGTATGATTAAACTCCACTGAAGTTTGAAAAATGGTCAATACACAGGTCGTTGTAATATTAAAACTCGACAACGAAGTCCTTTTGAAGGATTTCGACGTTCTTACTACTCCTTTCATTAATTAATTCGAATAATTATCCCATATTCTTTTATTCAACAAGCTAAACGACTGAACGTGAAGTGAAACGAAAAAATAAACCGCAGATACAAAATGATAAAAAAAATAAACCAATAGGATTTCAGGAATTTAAAATAAAATTCGGTGATTGGTTTACGTTTTATTTTTTCTGTAGAGGGGTGAATTGATAACATTGAGCTTATCATTTTTGACATTTTTTATCATTTATCATAAAATATGAAGGCTCGCTGCTAAAATCGTAATTTGGTTAGTTTATTTTTTTTAAATGGTTCGAGTTATCTTTTGATTTTGGTTTCAAGAGTTTATTAATAATTCAACATGAATGATACATGTCGTCTGTGTGGTAACTCTGATCAAAAATTGATCAACATATTTGAAAGCCTCGCAAAATTTCCCAATTTGCATTTCAGGATTTGCATCAATTTACAAATCAAAGTAAGGATCTTCTCATCATTAATACGTATTTGTTGTCAATACTTCGTTTTTAACGTATTGTTGTTCAACAGATTTCCTTAGCTGATGATTTGTCTCATTTTATCTGCCCTATTTGTTGTGTAAAGCTTGAAGAATTCGATAGGTTTGTTAAACAATGCCAGAAAACTCAATTTATTTTATTCGGCATCAATGATACCAATTTATCGCCTCCGGAGGTAGTATTCTTAGCCATGTTATTCGTTGCTGGTCTGTAGATTACTTTGATCCATAGAAGTCCTCCATTTTTTAGGAACAGATTTCCGATGTCGCGGTAAAATGTGTTCCATTGTGTCAGGATTCATGTACCCTCGATGGCTCATGTAATTCCATTATTGATCTCGTCGAAGAAAGGGAATATGAGGTAAATCATGTCGAATACTTTTTTAAAATTATTTTAAACTTAGTTAATAAAATATTTGCTTCAAGATACCTTTCAAAAGAAGAAAATTGTCCCCCAAATTTCAAAGTGACGACAATGCTCTAGAGGAAAATCAAGAAATTGAAATAAATCTTGACGATTATTATGAAAACGATACCAGTGATGAAAACGTCTCCGGTGATCCAAATTGTAATCTCACTTCTGAGAAATTACCTCTCAGTAAATTAGTTTCGTTTTTCTCTTCGAGAGTACAAGTGAATAAATCAGAACCTATTGATGAAGAAGTCGAAGTAAATATTGATACGGTTGGTACAAGGACTGATCATGGAATAGCGAAAATAAAGTGTGAAAGTATTGAATCAGAGGATACGTCGAATGATGGCGATTCATTGACTGATAATCAGAATGAAATTTATATCAAAAAAGAAGATGAAAAATCACATCATAGTGTAAAATCTAAGGTAGGTTTCACAATTAATGAGCTGAATCTTGATTCTACATTATTTCAATCATTTTTCATTTGTTCGACAGAGTATTACGAACATATTCAAACTTGAACCATCTAATCTAAAAAAATGTCCTCTTTGCGCCCATAAATTTGCACCGAATGAATTGGAAGAACACATCAGGTTCCATTCAGACGATGAAGAATACATCGATTTAATAATCGCGGAAATGAAAGAAGTTCCATTCAAGCATAAGAATCATTCCTGCGATGAATGTAAAAAGGTCTTCATACGAGACAGTTTATACATAGAACATAGAAGGAATCACTGTGATATCAAAATGATCAATTGTCATCTATGCGATCATTCATTTTCGATTCGTAAAAAACTTAAAGTGCATTTACGCGCTGTACACATTCCGAAAAATAATAAGTGTGATTTATGTAGCTACGCTGCCAAAACTACTCAAGATTTACAAAAGCATATAAAGGGTGTGCATGAATTTCAACCGATAATTTGTGAGATTTGTGGTAAATCAGTATCTTCCAATATAAGTAATTATAACCGACATCTGCAGACCCATTCGGAAGAAAGACCGTACAAATGCGACGTATGTGATATGTCATATAAAACAGCTGCCTCGTTACAGAAGCACCGAAATAATATTCATTTTCCGAAACCTGTTATGTGTACTGCCTGTGGGACTATTTGTGGATCCCAAGTTAAATATAAAAAACATGTTAGACGATGTCGAAGGAAGATGCAACGGTATTGCTAAATTAATTTTGTCGTCCAAGTCGAATTTTCTCTCGTATTCTTGTTGCGGTATTATTGAATAAAAAATATGGATAATTTGAAACTTGTAGTCATTTATTGAAGAAATTTACTACCTATTTCTGTGAAATGGATTGAGTTTTTTCGATGCTGTTAGCTCTGTATCTTTGAGAACAAATTATTTTGTATTATTTTTATTCAGCGTAGAGTTTACAACTCTTATGTCTTTTGCTCCAACTTCACTATCGAATAATTGGAATCTAAATAATTAAATAGGTGAAAAAATTCGAACACCTCCAATTTTATTTTAATTAATTTTTTTTGATTATTTAAATTGATATGAAAATTTAAAAAATGATTTTTTTGGGAAATTCCGAGAAAATTTCTCAAAGTAGAAATGAAAGACACATCCTATTAGTAGGTATACTCTACTTTGACTTTGTTGTATTTTTAATGTAAGTATAACGTAGATAAGAATGTGAAATAAAATGCCAATATATTTTTTGGAAAAATTGTACCTAGTTGTGAATTTTGAAACGACTTGAAAGATTTTGAGAAACGAACTGAAAATTTCCTGCAGAATTTTGATAGCATGAACAATGGTAATGGTGATTGCAAAGCTGGTGTTTTCTTATAAAATTACGAAATTTTGTGCGGTTGATTTTGGAAAATTTTGAAAAAATTTTGGGAGATAGTTAATATTGAAAAGTATAAGAATTATTGTTGGAAAAATGAATTGAAGGTGATTAATTTGAAATTTTGATGATAAAATTATTCGAGAAAATGAAAATGGTAGTGAAAGTAAAGGGAATATTTTTAGAAAGTGATGGTGAAGTGAAAGAAATTTTCAATTTTTTTTTTACAAAAATGAACGAAAAAAAAAACGAATATTTAGAAATGAAAAATTGGTTTTTTGAATAATTTTTCTCCAATTCAATTTAATGGTTGGTTTTTTTGTTACATTTTTTTGCCAAGTTGGGTATTTACTGGTAGACACATTTATGGAAATATAAATCCGAAGCAACAGTCGGAATTTCTTGAAATGGATAAAAAGATGAGAGATGATAATAGTGACGATATAAAATGAATGAATATTTGATGTGATTTTATGACGATTGAATTAACTACGTTGTTTTGAATTAATAGATACTCTGAGAAAAGTTTCATTCATGCTCAATCCAAAAAAGAAAAGAAAGAAAAGATAGGAGAGAAATATAATTGTACAAACGTAAATAAACGTTCATTTCGTTAGGTGTATTCATTGAATATTGTTCTTAATTTATTAATTACATACTCTTAATAATTTATTACCAGGTCAAATTTTTTTCCCCAGTAAAAATTTTCCTATAGAATATTTCTTCAAAATCTAAACGCCTATTTGCATCACAATTTGGAGCAAGGGAACAGGGAAGCCTACCGTCAAACCGCACACGATCAAACAGTAATTTCCAGAGATTCAAAAACTGCAAACCCAATACACTGAAAGTTGATCTATTTTTCGTACCTTTGGTGCGATTACGAAGTTCGACCAATACTCGATTCAAAAAAAACATAAACGACAACTGATAAAGAACATAGCAAATTTATTTATACAAAATTATACCAAAAAAAAGGATGAAATACCATCATATAAGCGTAATTACATTCTCTATTTTAAAAAAAGAACTATGAATACATAAAAAAGAAAACTAATACTTATAACATGGCACACTCTGCAAATTGTGATCTTTGAACATTTCGAAAAAGAAATATTCAACATGTGATCATGGCACAATATTTTGATATTTGAATAAAATATGATATTCATTAATAAATAAAATTGAAATTACAAAAAAAAACACGAGTGAACGCTGGACGGGACAAGTTCAACAAATTTAACATTTGAAAAAGTACAATTTTTGATTATTTTGAAAAATGACATGAAATGAAAAAAACACGATAAGTATTTAATAAGAGACAAAAGTACCGACCGAAAAAAATGGTAAATATAATTAAAAAACACGTTTCAATACTAACATGTACCAAAATTCATAATTTGAAGAAAAAATTATTCCTAGTCGTGTAGCAATTACAATGAAAACAGCTGTTAATTCCAGTTCAACGAAGACAATAAAAATTAAATCTGCAAACCAACTTCAAAAAAGAGAGCAAGAAATTATTTTAAAAAATACATCAAATATCACTAATGGCAACCACAACTTTTTGCTATCATATTACGATATTTTTTTAAGATGACGTTATTATCTTCCAAGTAATACAAAACCGCTATGGAGCCTAATTTGGTCGGAACACAACATGCTTTTGGAGCATCTGCAGGACTAACTAAATGTACTAAAGTTTGAACAACTGCGTGATTAGTTGCGTTCATTTGGGCATTTAAAGGAAAGTCGCAAAGACCGCTGCAGTAGTAAGCTGCATATCCATCGGGGGCGATGATCCATTCCTAGAAAAAAAAAATTACATTAGCTCGATAAACTTATCTGATTTGTGATACATAAATGACGTAAGAAGTCATCACTGGTAAAACTTACATGCCAATTTAAGTCTTTAAAATTCACGTATAATGTTTGTATTTGGCAATTTCTCAACGACCAGGTTGATTCAGCTAGAATGAGAATAGATATTTTAGATTATCGAAGAATAACCTTAAAGAAAAATAAACACCAACAACTCACGAGTTACGAAAGGATTCGTTCTATAATTAGAACTTCCTTCGTATTTCTTTTTTCTTCGTCCATTTTGATTTGTATCTCTTATACGACGTATTTTGGCTTTTTGACTATTGGCACCGTATTTCAGAAAAGCCACCATGAAAGGTTGCTGACTTTCACCATCGGAAGCGGACGTCGAAATTATACCCATGTTCTCCGGATGAATTTCGTGTACTACAAAGAAAATAAATCGATATTAAAGATACAAATATTTTTATTTAAAAAAATATGAGAAATTGATTTACGTGATTTCATGTGTTGTTTGTGGACTGAAAAATACAGTCCTCTATTGGATATTGGAAAAGCTACCCAACTCAGCAGAGGAGTCGAGATGTTGAAAACTAACCATCCTTCGTAATCTCCGGTGACATTCGTAGAATCAACGTATTGTAATTGCTTGTCACTGAAAATAATAAAAATAAATTAGAATAAAAACAAAAAAAGACAAATGTTCAACAAATACAAATGCACAAACCTAAAACAAAAGCAAACAAGCTGTAATAAAAACTACTACAAGCAACAAACATTCATCGAATTTACAATCGACATTACACAAACTATTTCAAATTTCATGATAAACTTACGATTAATACGTATTCTTTGACATACTATAATTCAGACAGGCTGCTGAAAAATTTACCATTATGAATGAAGTGTTTCGAATTGAAAACACATTTGAAATGTACATCAAAATCTATCAAAATAACTAACCCATTCGAATCCAACACGACTTGATATACATTGATGGTGAAATTAGCATCATCTCTAGTCTCATTATTAAGCTGCTTGTACAAACGTAACTCAGCATTAACGATGACATCTCCTACAGGTACATCCGATACATCGAACCATAATCGTTTTCCTTTTTCATGTCTCACGCTATTCACATGGTCAGCTAAAAACACAAAGACATTACATTCGGAACCAATGGAATAATTATATGATTGAGGAATTACTCACTGTGAGATGAAAATGTCATGATAGCGTCGCTTTCTTGCACCGATCGTAAATCTTCACTCTTTAGATTAAACTCGTTCTCTACTTCACTTCCATCTAAAGATTTATAAATATCTAAGAGAAATTTAGGAGCTGAGGTTTCCAATTCCGAAGAATTATAAACTTTTCGTGGTTTACGAGGTAGCCCAAGAATGCTCAACATTTCACGTTCGAATTTTAATTTTTCCTTTCTCGAGATGAATCGCTCGATGACAGTTTGGCCTTTGCCATTATCCACATATAATCCGGAGAACGCGGCAAAGATTTCGTTCGAATATAACGCTAATAGGAAAAGTTTTACCAAATGGAGTTTATACAACTCCATGCTGAAATGACGACGTTCAGAGTAAAAAGCACGTGAAACTCATTCAGATTAAACGTCAACGACTACGAAAAAGAAGAAACTACGACACGTAGATTAGGAAATTTTTTATACATTTAATTTGTAGTAAAGAACTGAATAATTAACGATTAAAATTTGATTTCTATATCACAATTAAAAAATAAATGATTAAAATGATTATTTCAACAGGTGCCTAAATACCATAAAATGAGCATCGCGTTGTTTTTAAAAAGCTTCGATAGAAGTGTTACCAAAAATATTTGAAAAGGGAGAACAGGAGAACACAGCTTAACCCGCCGACCATGTCATAAGCTTTGGAACCACTGATGCGATAGATGTATTAGTTAGGACTTGACGATTCGCAAGGGTATGTTGGAACCCCCCCTTTTTCCCATAGGTGGCGCTGCACACAGATAAAATTAGTGAGATACCAAACGAAAAAAAAATTGAACGGGAGGAACGCGATTATGAAAGTACTCGAAAAACTGAACAAAATGGCGTAAACAAAATTTTTCTACCCCCCTCCGTTTTCTCTCCCACTTTTCAAAATTTTATCAATTTCAAAGGGGAGGGGAGAAAATTGAAAAAAAATTGCAAAAAGGAACTCGATATTTAATGTACTCGACGAGAGGAAAAAAATGACGTAAACAAAATTTTTCTACCCCCCTCCATTTTCTCTCCCACTTTTCGAAATTTTATCAATTTCAAAGGGAAGGGGAGAAAATTGGAAAAAAATTGCAAAAAGGAACTCGATATTTAATGTACTCGACGAGAGGAAAAAAATGACGTAAACAAAATTTTTCTACCCCCCTCCATTTTCTCTCCCCTTTGAAATTGAATTGATAAAATTTCGAAAAGTGGGAGAGAAAATGGAGGGGGGTAGAAAAATTTTGTTTACGTCATTTTTTTCCTCTCGTCGAGTACATTAAATATAGAGTTCCTTTTTGCAATTTTTTTTCAATTTTCTCCCCTTCCCTTTGAAATTGATAAAATTTCGAAAAGTGGGAGAGAAAATGGAGGGGGGTAGAAAAATTTTGTTTACGTCATTTTTTTCCTCTCGTCGAGTACATTAAATATCGAGTTCCTTTTTGCAATTTTTTTTCAATTTTCTCCCCTCCCTTTTGAAATTGATAAAATTTCGAAAAGTGGGAGAGAAAACGGAGGGGGGTAGAAAAATTTTGTTTACGTCATTTTTTTCCTCTCGTCGAGTACATTAAATATCGAGTTCCTTTTCGCAATTTTTTTTCAATTTTCTACCCTCCCCTTTGAAATTGATAAAATTTTGAAAGGTGGGAGAGAAAACGGAGGGGGGTAGAAAAATTTTGTTTACGCCATTTTGTTCAGTTTTTCGAGTACTTTCATAATCGCGTTCCTCCCGTTCAATTTTTTTTTCGTTTGGTATCTCACTAATTTTATCTGTGTGCAGCGCCACCTATGGGAAAAAGGGGGGGTTCCAACATACCCTTGCGAATCGTCAAGTCCTAACTAATACATCTATCGCATAAGTGGTTCCAAAGCTTATGACATGGTCGGCGGGTTAAAATGCTAAATTTCCCTCTACTTCCCTGGCATAATTCTTTTTTTTATCTGTACCTATTCTAAATTCTAATTGCGCAATTTTGATTGATAATTCATTGTAATTATTCCAAAATTTGCCTTAGTTAATAAGCCATAAGCCGAACATTTTGCTACAACTTGTTAATGTGTTAGATCATCCTTGCGTCCAAAGATCAATTTTCAAGTGACGATAAAGATAAAGTAAGTCTGATTGAACGTACTGCATCTGATATAATTGCACGTATGGTACTATTCTCAGTTCGCCTTTCGGTCTCTCTAAATAAAACCTTTTTACACTTAAAACACGTTTCTTTTGGTATTTCGGTCGTTATTAATCTTCGCCTACGTTATCTTTGTAGAAATCCGATGTATTCATAATGGTTAAATTCTACGAAAGCAAGACCACTTTTGACTTTACTTGGGATCAAGTGGCTCAAGGATTTTGGCATCGGTATCCAAACCCAGAAAGGTAAGTCAAACTTCCGCTGTTATTTCTGGAACCTAATTAATTAGGTCATTACATTGTATTCCTTTCTTTTAGCACTCATGTTCTATCAGAGGACACGGTGTATAGACAAATCCGCGATGGCAAATTGTATTCGAAACGTTTACTCACAAAGACGAATAAATTACCAAAATGGGGTGAACGGTTCATAAATACCAGGATTGTTAAAATAATGGAAGAATCGGTCGTCGATCCTGAAAATAAAACGCTTACTACGTACACTCGAAACCTAGGTTATCAAAGCGTAATGGTACGTATCACTTTGAAATCGGCTTTCAGTATATTTTGGATGCCTTTTAAATTTCAAGTAATTTCAGGGTGTTGCTGAAAAAGTTGTTTATAAAGTGTCCGATGAAAATCCTATGAAAACTGTTGCTGTTCGTTCTGCTACCATTGATTCCCAAGTGTTTGGATTCGCCAGAGCGATTCAGTCTTTCGGATTAGAACGATTTAAGAAAAACTGCACCAAAGCTGTTCGAGGATTTAACTACGTCTTGCATTCTATGTTTCCTCATCAACAGAAACAAATCGATATTCTACCTCATGCTAATGCTATAGTATCTCAGAAAAGTAACACTGAGAAGTTGAAAGATGCTGCTAGAAAAGCCACCGACCTTGCTAAATCAAAAACACCTTTCCCTAAGATAGAAAGCATTTAATATAAGTATGACTGCGCGAGTTGAGCGAATTTAGTTGATTTATGATTAAGTTATATGTCTTGGGAATATGCTGTATTGTAGGTTTCGTCGTGATTGAGTTGTGTAAATTGTTTCTTTCTCGTAGAATCCAACGTGTGTATAAATACGTACTTGCATTTCGATTATAATGTTTGATTTCCCTCCGTTGTTACTTTAGCAATGTAATCATCATTTTTAATGTAAGTTTTAGTTGCTTCAATTGGTAGTCAATTCAAGCTCTACCGTCGAACGTATAATTCCGCTTGGTATCACTGCCATTTCGGATATCTTTTCCGGCTTATTTATAGTTTATCTTGTACTCTAATTTTAATTTCGTTTGCGAAACCAACATCCTGCATTCAAGATGCCAAGTTGGAACCGTAGTTACGATGAAGATTCATGCATAATTTTTATTGAAACATGTAGTCAGGATTTAATGTGGAATTTTTTCATTCTTTTCGTTACTCTAAATTTCGATTAATTTTATGCAATTATTAAGTAGTACTTATAAACTTTTTTTTATTTTTCTTTCGGATTGGGCGTTATTCTTCACGTTTCATTTTTCTCTACAGAAGTATATGTTTTTTCAAGTTGATTTTAGTTGTTTTTTTTGGCAGATATCTAAGCCTAATGTTCGAGCCATTGTTTATTTCGAAGGATAAAATGAATCGCAAAGAAGAAAGAAATTATTTTTCAATGTGTCCAAGAAATGTAGTCATAATAGGGCAAAATTTTTTGAAAATGATTTGTTGCTTCTTTACAACGTTGAGTTTTCAGCTCCACGACAAAAGTACAACTTTTCACTGCGGATTCGTTTTTATTTTTTAATTATAAAACATGGGACACATAAAAACAAACATTCAAAAATATATTTTAAAAAAAAACAATCCGTTCACACAGCAGAGTTATCTTCTGCACTTTCAAGACCGCTGAACTCCATACTTGATAAAGGATTCTTCTTCTTTGCCTGCACCAAACAAACAATGATTATTTATAGTTTCATATCTCTTTACATCAAAACAACTACTCTACACGAGCCAGTCATACCACATATTTATTGAACGCTTTATTTTTGCCAGTTTTAAATTTAATTTTTTCAGGTTTTTTCTTTGAATCATTCACAACTGAGACGATATTTTTCAAACTCGATGGAACAATATACTCGGGAACGTCAGTTAAGTGCTGTTGTAATTTCACGGTGTGTAAAGCTTTATCATGCCTCAGAGTTTGAAAATCTCTCGGGTTCTCGTCGAAATATCTCTGCAAAAATAAATAAAATTCAATATTCACGAGATCACGACGTCATTTGAAAAAACAAACAAAATATCGATAACTTTCAAGTAATCATAAAGGTCACCCATATAGCGTAGAATTAAAAAAAAAAAAGAAATTTCAGAGGAGTTTTCAAATGGTAATAAACCAGTCGAAATTTTATCAGAGTTGAATTCAAAAAATGATTCAAAATTTGAAAATCTCATTATCTGAATTTAAATCGAAATGTGATCATTTTGAACGCAATACCTCAACACTCGACATAATCTCACTTGTAATATGATACGTAACTACTTCGATAAAACCACGTGTTTTTTTTATCGTAATTGTTGTATAGTAACGAAATTAAAGTACGTCAAACCTTCAATTTCTTAGAATTCAATATTTCTTGCTTGATTTCTTTCAAACGAGCCTCTCTCACAGCAATTCTGGTAACAGCTTTCCAAGCATCTTTGGCTCGGTATCTGAATCCATCTACTTCTTCCAAACTGAATTTGAATTTTCTGTAAAAGTCATTCATCAATACTTATTCCAAATGAAACAAATAATAAGAGCGACAAAAAAACCAACTGGAAAATTTCTTGTTCTTCTCGTAAGCATTCTTTCATATATTCTTCTACTTCTTCTTTCAAGTATTGTTCTCGTATACTGACAAAAGATAGCACGATACCCTAAAAAAATTGATACATATATAATTTAAAAAATTATGATATTTTTTCTTTTTCCTGTGACATACTTTGTTGGTTCCTCTGGCAGTTCGGCCGGCTCTATGAATATATGAACAAGTATCTGAAGGAAAGTCGAAATTTACTACGTTGGAAACAAATTGAAAATCTATGCCTCGAGCAACTCCTGATTCTTTATCTCTCTTTCTTTTTCCGCTGAAGAAAAATTCAAAAATTGATAATAACGTCGATAAAATGAGGTTAATTTTGTTATACCTTTTACTAGCAGATTGTCCAAAATCTTCTTCCAAAGCTCTTTCATCCGAAGCGATGATAATTTTATAAACGTCGTCGTTGAACTGGGAAACCGAATGACACCTCGAGGCAGCGGGTAATTCCGAATTCAGTACACAAGTTGAAATACCGAACTGCTCTAAAAATAATTTAAGCCTGGACACGAATTTGGGAAATTAATTTCGAGAAATCAATAAACTAAAATAAATCGAATTATTTAGTAAGTTACGTACTTGAAACATCGATCAACTGTATTTACGAATATAATACTTTTGCCGGTAAGAAGAGATAGTTTTAGAAGAGTATACAATATAATAGCCTTTTCTTCTTCTTCCGCATTCACATAGAAATGAGTAAGTTGCGTGAGGGGAGCTAAATTTGGCTCTTCTAGTTTCAAGATTACTGCATGGCGTAAAATTGATTTTTTCAAAGTTATAACATCTTCAGTCAAGGTTGCACTAGCCAATACTGCTTGATAGACTTTAGGTAAATAGCTGAAATAAAACTTGAAATAGTTTATAGACGTTCAAAAAATAATCAAGAGTGGAAAAATTAGTTAGTATACCTCAATACTTTATTTACATCATTTTCGTGGCCAACAGAAAACATAAGATCGGCTTCATCAACAATTAATATTTCTAGCGTATCTTTTGTATGCAAATTACGAGCTTCCAAGTGTAAAACAGCTCTGGAAGGGGTGGCCACGATTATATTCGGTTGGTCTACAAGTAAAGGTTTTTGAACACTGAGATCGACCTGAGAAAAAATACATAACGGATCAGTAATTCAATAATTTCGCGAGTTCGTTGGTAATATTACTCAACGTACTGGAGCAGATATGTCAACACATGATACTTCATCGGAACATTTACAAGTCAATTCTTTAATATTAGAAGAAATCTGATTACAAAGTTCTTTACTAGGAGCTAAAATCATTGCTCTAGTGCCTTTTTTACCGTTCGTCTAAAATATGCAGAAATAAGACTTTAGAAATGAGAAAAATTGTTACGGATTGGAAAATGCTATGTGACTTACCGCATTCGATAGCAATACTTTTTGAATTACTGGAATAGCAAAAGCTCCAGTTTTTCCAGACCCAGTTCGCCCTCTCATCAGTACACCTTTACCTTCCAATAATAGAGGTATGGCTTTTTCCTGAATAGCTGTGGGATTTTCCCAGCCCAACTTAGCTATCGCCTATAAGATTAAAATGCATTATGTATATGTATCATCCAAAATTCAAAATACTATCGTAAGTGTAATATTTACTTTAACGATGCGATCATCCAAGCCCATTTTATGGAATTGTAATCCTTTTGATGTTTCCATGTCGTATTTTATTGAAAAAAAGAACTGTTGAGCCAACAGGTAATTTTTATTCGAAGAATTGAAAAAAACACCTCACCATAGCAGAAGTGGCAAAGATGTTGTATTCTTCAGGTGTTGAATAGATAAATTTTGACGATTGTTATGTTCTAACTAGGAAATAAGAAATGGATTGTGAATTAAAACGCCTAAAAATCTCAGAATTTTTCGATTTTTTTTCAGATTTTCTAATCAAAATACAAGAACGAGATAGATAAGCGAAAATGCACGTGCACGTTCATGAATAGTAAATAACAAAAAGGTCAGGCTCGTTTTCTTTCATTTTGAGATTTCAGTCGATTTTAATGATTCTCCATTTTTGAAAACAAATGAACATTTTTTTGAAAAAAATTGATAATTTTAATATTATATTTAAAAAATTGGTCATATAAATTAATTTATAATTCATATTGAGTAGTATTTATTGTAAAAATTGAGTTTAATAATATTATTTTGGATTTTTCTTGAAGAAAATTGACGTCATAAAATTTTACAACACAAAGCACGACCTTACAGATGATATCTGGTAGAAAGCCATTTTGGAATTTTGGGTTTATTTTATCAGCGCTAATTGTGATTCTGATTATGCACGAAAAAGTTCAAAGTTCAGAGCTTTCTGCTTTTTTCTGCTTCATTTTACTTCAACTGCTTGCTAGTGAAAATTGGTTATGAATTAAATTTGGACCAGCTTGAATGTCAGCATTATAATCTCTAAAATTCACCTCCGGTAAGTTTTCGTTCTCAACTCATCTTTTGATCAACTTTCATAAAGTTTTACTTATTTTCCTTCTTTTTTCAGTAAAAATGTCTTCAGCTTTGGAAAACCTAGAAACACAACTGGATCAATTCATCGAAAATGTCCGACAAGTTAAAGTTATAGTTAGCGATTTCTCGACCAACAGTCAGCCAATTCTCAATCAGAAGATACAAAAAATGGTACACGATTTACAGGAACTTGATAAACTCAAATCACAAGTTAATGACGTACACGTACCTTTGGAGGTATTCGATTACATCGACCAAGGTAGAAATCCTCAAATTTATACGAAAGATTGTATTGAAAAAGCACTCACTAAAAATGAACAAGTGAAAGCTAAAATTGATTCGTATCGAAAGTTTAAATCTAATTTATTAGCAGAGCTGAGTAGCAGTTTCCCTAATGAATTAGCCAAATATAGAGCCGTGAGAGGAGACGACAGACCTCTTTCGTAGATTAATTTTTGAATTGATTTCTCATTTCTGTTTGAATAATTTCATTTTGTTACTTTGTGTTTTTTCTTTTCATTATTTTAGTCATTTTGTGTATTCTTTCATTTTTGTTACTCCAATTGTAATTATTAAAGGTTCAAGGTTTTATTTGTATCATAAAAATATTAAGTCAAGAATGCAAATACAATAATAATTTCAACATTTTGTATTTTCTGTTTCAAATACTAATTTTTACGTCATCTATGCCTATATTATTGCACCTCATTTCGTACGCCTGAGAATAAATATTTGAATATACGAAAAAAAATTTTATTACATCATTCAAAATTGAAATAATGAGTTGAAAAATTCACTGAAATTATCATTAAATAACTGACATTATTACTGGGAGGACAACATACAAAAAACTAGTGTAACAGAGATTATGCTTGCGGACTTTCTTCGATTTCTTCTTCGACGACAAATTGTTCCAAACATTCAGGTTCAAGTAAAATCAACTGCGGGGTTTCTTCTGGTTTCACATCAGCTATACCATTTTCTGTGAGAATTTCAGTCCATAAGTCGTATAAAGCACTATATCCTACATATCCCGTCCAAGGAAGATTTTTCATTTTGCAAGCGTGAAATTTGGTGAGTATTTCAGCCGGAATTTTACTTTCGACGTATTCTATAACGCTTAAATTACAATCGCACGGTTTTTGTGCATCGATGGTTTGCATTTCAGAAGGTAAAAGCATATCCTCAGAGTCTTCTGGTTTAATTTCAAAAGGAAATAATCTACAAAGACGAAATCCGTCGACGACGGTCGACTCGAAAATTTTCTTCTCGAGAATAGAATCGATCAGAGGAGGTATTGGACAATCAGTGGTATCTTCTTCTTCTTTGCGTTCACTCATCCACTCTTTTAATTCGTTTTTCCAAACTGTTCGTATCAAAGAGAAAAATCCGTGAAGCGGTTGCAAGTAATGGATAGACTTTGGTAAAGTACATAGTAAAACAATCCCGTGCTCTTCACAAAATGAACTTAATGGTAAACTCATACTAGAAAAGTTACCGTCGAGGAAAACAATGACCGGAAATTGAGTACTGGATTTGATTAAAAAAGGATAGAAAGTTCCAGTCATATATTCGTAAAAAGTTTCGCAGTTATTCCATCCAGACTTGGTGAATCCGACAGACCAATGAGAAGGAACATGTTTCAGGTTATCACTAGGCACACTTTTCAATTTATATACAGCAGACGGAGGAGCAAAACTACCAGTGGCATTTGCAGCAAATAAAATGGTTACATTGTCGACGTAACTATGCGAAGCATTATAGGCTGCTTTACGTTTATCCGTAAATGATAATTCTCCTTTGTTATTTACGAACATGCACATTTCATCGATGTAATAAATCCTATCGGGGCAGTCGATAACTTCAGAGGCTGATTCTTCATCGATCAAAGACTTGACGTTTGCGTACCAAGTGCGTACTTTAGCATCGGTGACATTAACTTTAGTTAGGTATTTATGCTCGCTAAGCTTTTCGACGATTTTCGGATGCCTGGTTTTAAAACTAGCAAACCATTTGCGACCAGGCATGTTATTCTTGAACGGTAATTTATGCCTTACGTGTTCTGGATACTGTTCGATGATTTTCTTCACTGAATACATCAAACCGCTTTTACTCAGAGAGAATCCACGTTTGTAGTTATCCATTAACCAACTTTCAATTTTAGTTTCAACTTCTAAGCCTAGAATAGCCGAAGGACCTGGGCGACAGAATTCTTCCGGCCTACCGCCTGATAGCTTGAAGTACAGCGTGGTTCGAGGAATGTTGTAGATTCTACATGCTTCAAGTACTTTCAGCCGGCCGGTTCTTACATCGTTTATGGCACTTCTCAACTTGGATGGAGTATATTTTCTGCATTTCAAAGGATCTGTATAATTAGAAATGAAATCATTATCAACTGATTATAAGAAAAACATGTCGGAATAAATTACTCGATTTGTCATTTTTAAATCACTAGTATAACGAATAAAATTCAGTACACAATGCTACATTTTTCATACTATAACAGCAATCAAATATTCGATAAAAGAGATACAATTGGAATAAAATTCAAAATAATTATTATAGAACAACGCTGGAAAAACAATAACAAATGAACCGCCGAAAACTTACCCGCGTTTTTATCATCCATTTCGGGATTTTTCGACGATATACCTCAACAATTGTTTGGCATAGGATTGAAATAATCTCATAAAATATTCGAATTAAGCAATTAGCGAATTAATTGATAAAATTCATGCAATTTCATCAATTTTTTAAAAACGTTTTGAATACACAAATAGGTGCTGTCACACATAACGGTGTTTTGTTTTGAGTTGGTGTTATCTGTAACTATAGCAGTGTAACCATGTATTAAATTTCAAAGTCCCAACTTCAATATAGCTTCTAAAAATCCGGATTTGATTTTGATATTTGATTATTTGATAATAACTAAATCGAGGTAATTGATTCCCAGCTGTAACATTTCTTCTCCATGAATTTCCTTCCACAAACAACTTTCAAAATGTCAGTATCGTTTTTTTATACAATTTTTATCTCTAGATAATCAAAATGAAAGTCAAAAACGATAATTTAAAAGTGGCTGATTTCCGGTACCAGACCTTTGTTCTTAAAAAATATCCAACTAGAAACAAAATAAAAACAAGCCACTGAAATAAACTTTTTATACATCGTGACATACAAATTCATAAATACTCATTAAAAATAACATCAGCAATGTAATGCTCAACTATTTCAATAAAAAAACAATTATCAAATTATTTTTTAAATTTTAACTGTAAGAGAAAGAGAGAGAGAGAGAGAAAACAATAATATATAAATCGTTAAGAAATTTGCACATTATATAAAACGAATTTCAAAAAAAAAAACTAACTTAACGAGCCTCGTTGGGCAAGAAGCGATGTACAAATTTGTAACCACAAAAATGCGACGATGCTCGCACGAGGCATGATAAAATTCACAAATTCGTAATAAAAATAACAAAGTTATCACATGTACGATACTAAACAGTCATAGACATCAAAAAAACATTCTTCCAAGTAGACTGGGATGATAGCGAAAGAAAAGAAGAAAACGAACTTGAGAAACGTATATATATTTTTAGGCTTACGTTTAACGACTATGATGTGATCATATCATTAACGGAGTTTGAACTAACGGCCGCAACGGTTGATCCTTTTTCAGTCAATTCTTTTTTAAATGAGGATAAATTCTGAGTGAATCTGCGAATTAATTACAAAGAAAATTATAAAAACGATTCGTATTAATGGGCAAAGTACTCTGGTCATTTTCTAGAGATCCAATAACTTACTTATCTCTATTTCTACTAAGTAAATTCCTTTCTACTCCATTCATCAGGTTTTCGAACCACTGAGCCATGGCAGCTTGTTTATCCGGTGGTTGACTTCTGATTATGTTTTCTCGTAACGAATTAAAATACTGAAAATTTTAAATGTAGTTTCATTTAGATGTAATCTGATGAAACTGAATGAAAATATGAATTACCTGTTCGTTTAATAATATCAGTCCTAAAAGAGGTCTCGACATTGACCACTGATTTCGGCATTCGTCGAACATAATTATATTTAAAACGGTACTTAAAATTTGTTGCAAAATACCGGCATGTAATTCTAAAACTTGTAAAAACGGTTCGTTCGTTACGGGTAAACCTTGTCTAGTTTTTTTCTCTGCAAAAAAAGGACGAAATCGTGATTAATTATTAATACTTTGATACGATCTCTTCAATTTTCCAATTATATACCTTTAAGTTGAACTTGTTTGAATAAATATGTCGTTATGTGATCCAAAGTCGTACAGCATCCTGTACAAATCATAGTATCTACGAAAAAATATCGATAACGTAAATTTAAATCATTTGGACGAATTTATCGTAATTTGAAAAAACCAAGCAAACACAAAAGACAAAAAAAATTACAAAATCGAAGAATATTTCACGAAAAAGTGAATTAAAAAAAAGTTATCAAGGAAGAGGCATTTCACTTTCAGATATCGATTTCAAACTTTAAAAAAATTATTAATAAAATTTCGAGAATTTTTCATATCCTTCATTTTTTTAAAATACAAAAAATTCATTTCAATAATTCGAATTAGACAATGGTCTCAGTGGTAAACATGATTACTTTTTTTGGTTGTTGTTTTTTCGAATTTGGGACAATTTCTATTTTTAAACCGCGAGAAAAAAAACCTGAAATAATTCAGGATTTTTTGAAAATTATCCTTAATGTGTCTCAGCACAAAGAAGAGAATTTATCATTTATTTATTTTTTTAAAATAAAAAAATGACACTTTTTTGAATAGTTGCGGACTTTTTGAGAACCCAGTAGACACCTAGATTTTTTTCTAAAAGTGAACAAATTCGCATGATTTTTTTTTAGCTAATTAAAAAAGAAATCGATTTTTTTCTGTCACCCATGGGGAGGGGAGGGAGGGAACTCATGGAATCTTCAAATAGTTACGCCACTTAATATTCAACATTACTCACTAAAACTAACGTTAAAATTTATTATTACCACCTATGGCGTTTAATCCGTCCGAGATGGTTGAAAGTATATATAGGAAAACTTGCGGCTCCAAAGTGGATAAGAAATTCATATGATCTTGAGCAAGGCATTCCAAAAGCACGTAATACGTCTGCGATAGCTTCGGATAATCCTGAAACCGGTTCATGAATAAATAAATTAATTATCAAAATCTTTTCGAACGAAAAAATAATTAATCCACATAGATTTTGTGGTGACATTCGGCCACATTCACCTTGTTTATCGAGTGAATGATCCCACTATTTTAATATTATTTCCTAAACGAATTCTACTTACCAATAAACCGTTACGTGGAATGCAAAGTAACAATTTGATAAACGTTTTTAAAGCGTTTTCTAACGTATCGTCGCCGTACAATCGAAATACTCCGAAATTTACGTAATTTCCACAAAGGGCAGCTTTCAGCATAGAGAAGCATATGGATATACCTTTCAATTTCAACGGATATATCTGTTCTTTCGGTGGCTCTATTGGTAATATGTATTTTGCTGTAAAAAAAAAAAAAAATGATTACAAATAATGAATTTCAATACATAGTTTATAAAAAAGTTACAAAGGATATCGAACTCACCATAGGTGCAAATAATTTTACTAGCTTCTCTGAACAGTAAAATGCCATGCGGCGACGATACGTCAAATTGTAATCTTTGAGATCTATTTTGAACCAATTCGGCGAACAATTTCAGCACCGGGGTGGTTATTTCTGGTTCGGTGGCCCATAATTCGATGGCTCGTAAAAATATAGGCATATAAGCCGGGTAACTGTCACACACATATTAAGGAAAATATTTCAAATAATTATTCAACTGACGAAAATGTTTCCAGCCATTTGTTCCATAAAAAAGGATACAGCCAATCAAATAACAGCATAAATGATGCTTTCGTGTTGAACGCGAATGCTAAACCTCTTAAATCTCGAGCTATGCCGATCAAAGGTTTCTTAACTTCATCATTCGCATAAACAGATGAATCTGAAGAAACCGCGAACAGATTTCCAATCGTATCCAAAGTACCTGAATTCACACACAGATGGAAATTACACACGTGAAAAATTAATTCCACAAGAAAGTAAAAATTCGATACTGACTAGCTAAAGGTAACATAAAATTCTCGAATTTATCCTCTTCTTCGCCGAGATCAACCATTAATAACCGGCCGAGCGAAGTATAGAACATAGATCGAAGTCGCATTTCACTCAATGTAACATTATTTCCCAAAAATGGAAAATGTTCGCTCTGAAATAATGCTCAAAAATTATCATCAAGATTATAGCTTGATATTCTATCGAGTTAATTTTCAACTTACAGTATGGCTACTCAATAGGAATATCACTTCTTCTAATTTCACCATTTTACGGACACACGTGTACCCGACAGAAAGATCATTAAGTAACATTAATGTCTTCGATATTGTCTGTTCGCTTCCTCCCCAATATTTTAAGTTAGTGATTCTGAAACATGAAAAAAAGAAATTAATATCCAGCGAAGATTTTTTTCACTTAAATAAAATCGTCGACTAACATTTTACGCATGAACACGCTTAAAACTAAATTTTCTTCTCCAATACCCAGCACATCTTGCAGTCTTTTGTAAACTTTTGAAGTTTTAGGCACCTACCGAAGAATAATTGAATTAGAAATTGAACTAATTGAAATGAACGAAAATATTTCAGGTTGAATTTGGTTACCTGTTCACCGATATATATTTTTCTGAACTGCTCGAAAAAATTAAGAAAAGATAATTCTAATTTTTCACAGCCACTTTGCGGTAATCTAGAATCGGTCAGGTTCATCAGCTGTAGCACTCTTACAACCATTTCACCATCCATAACATCGTGTTCGTCGTTCGTATTGAATGAAACACGTCCACCAATTGCAGCACCAATTATGTACACCAGCCATGTTAATCGTACTGCAGATGAAAAGAGAATATTAAATTCGATCAGTATTTTGAAGATTTTAATAGAATTTCAAATAGGTATCGAACTGACTCTCTTGTATATTCAAGTCGACTTGTAATCTATTGGACGAATTGACTAAATCTTGATACAGAGCTGCCGTCTGGTCGAAAACTTGGACTAGCATTGTGCAGGTTTTCGGATAATCGCATCTAGCAATCACAGATACTTGTTCCAGTTGCTGAAGTACCATGCCCATGTCGTCCAAAGGATCATCCAATCCATCGCTACAATAAATACAGAGAATTAAAAATTTATACGAAAGATCATCAGTATACAGGGTGTCCACAATATTTTAGAAATGATTGTCTTCAACTTAGCCAAGTTTTGTACGCGTTTTTTATGTTGTGATATTTACAAAGCATTTTTTAGGAGGTTAAGGGGGATTTTTTCATGTGAATAGAGCCCCAGCTGGTTACAGAAAAAAGTTTTGAAATCAAACCTAGCCATGCTGTGATCAATTTTCGTTTAATTATTTAAAAAAACAATTGAAACATTTGCAATTTTTTTTCTTTCAAAAGATGAACATTTTTGACCTTTTAAAATTACTCATTTCGTCAAAACATCATTTTTTTTTTTGCAATTTAGTGCCTACTCTTTCATGGTGCTTGAAGAATTGAAATTGGTCCCCTCTTCCTTTTGCATAAAAGGTATCCATGGCGCCGATAAATTCAGCTAAAAAAAAAAATGTAAAAACAAAAAATAAATAATGATTCAATATTTTTTCAATGCGAAAACATGAATTTTTTTTGAGAACATCAATTATTTGAACTCAAAAAAAAAAATGAAAATGAAAACATAATATTTTGAAAAAATTCAAAACCGTCATAAAAATTATGAAAATTGGAATTTGCAGATATGTATTTTGGTGAGGAGAAGGAGGAGGAGGAGGGGGGGGGGGGAAATTATGAAAATTATAACTTGAAAATTTTGGAGGTAAAAAAATCTGAATTGTTCGGAAAATAATAAAACAATTCAAGAAAATTATGAAAATGCAAACTTGAACATTTCAAAGTCTGAATTGAAAAAAATTAGTCTTGAAAATTTTTGTAGCAGAAAAAAAAACGAAAATATAAATTATTTAGAAAATGCTTGTCAGAAATCAAGCGAAGAAAATTATCTGCCATTTTTCAATATTGATAAAGAAAAAAATTCTTTCGTCCATACCAATTACGTGAACGTGAACGATTCAGTCGTTCGCAACATTTTCGAGTTAGGTGGAAAGCACCTGATATATTTTCTGTGTTAATTTCATTCGAGCGTAGCAAAAATAGATATCAAGCAGACATACATTTAAATATCAATTTTTCGTTCACAAAACACAAAATTGCCAAACAGAAAAATAACATTACCAAATGAAGTAGTCATTTAACCGAAGAGAACTAGAAGTGACACTTTTTGAATAATTTACAATACAATGAGCAACAAAAGTTTCCCAAAAGACTTTGCTATTTTTTTTGGATATTTTGAAAAATTCCGGGTAAAGTTCTAAAAGCTCATATCTTCTTCAGGTTTCTCAAATGTGGACATCCTAGTGCATTAAAGCCGATATTTACTGAATTATAACGGGAACTGCTTCGAGACGAGCTGACACATAGGCGTTGGTTACTTCTGGAGTGTATGTTTCTAATAAATGCGGTTCGGAGGCTTTCACATAAGGCACAGATGCAACCATACGTTGCCATAAACTCAATAAATAATGAACGCTGTTTGGAGCGAATTGCCAAACCTTCGAACAAAATTTTTAAAATAATTATAATGCGATATTACAGGCAGGCCTAACAAAAAATATTTACCTGTAAACTTTCCACAGTGAATTTAGTGATTAACTGAATAGTTTCCGGATAGTTTTCGATCATCACCAACTCACCAAGTTGATAATTTGATTTTAAACGGGCTAAAAGCCTACAAAATTCGTGATAATTATTCGGATTTCTTAAACCCTGAAAAAAATTATTAAAAATTGTTCAATGATTTCAATATTATGTTGCGATCTGTCTGATCAAATATTTTGAATCAAACCTGCGGATTTTGTAAGATATGTTTGAGTCCGTTGACTAAATGGGCGAGAAACTTGGCCCTTTCAGGATTACTGAACAAAGACCTTCGCACAGATGCTATTTGAACTAAACAAGATAACGCCTACAACATACGAGAGAGATTTAAGATGAAATACTGTCCATCTCAACGATCCCAATCAAAATGTAATTTACCAAAGGAGATAAACTGCTGGGTAAGGAATGATACAAATTGAAGAATAACTTAAGCGTCGTATAATCTAAAAATGCGGGTCGCCAACTCGTAGGAATTTGAACGGTGCATAAATCGTCAGAAGATTCGTCCGTCGACGTGCCGATAAAGTCAAAAGTTAAGCAATTATGTGCTAATCTGAGACATTGTGTTATTAGACCATGCTGCAACGAAAACATCACATTTAGAAATTATTCGCAGAGAATCAACTTTAAATTGAAAATTACCTGCGAAACATCGTCGAAATTTAAACTTTTACAATTTTCATTGGCTGTACTCAGTAATGAACACGCTAGTCTGAATATTTCGAATAACTGGGTGTCTCGAAATGACGACGCTGTTTTTCTATGTTTTGTGATCGACCTGTTACCTTCGGAATCTGAAATTTGATTCATCTCGACTACCAGCTCTGATAAAAGTTGAACGCCAACCATACAATATTCCATCGATCCCTAAAAAAATTAAGTGTCTTCAATTGAACGAAGTTTCGAACGATGGACATCGATAATATCACGGCATTTACTTGTAAGAATTGCGAAATATCATTGACAACATTTCTGAACACGTAATCTTCTTTTTCACCGTCGAACCAGCCTAACTTCGAAATACGAGCGAATAAGGTGATCAAAGATTGAAGCACAAAATTAGGAAGTTTCGGTCTGGTAGCCAAATAGTTCAATACATAATTTCCTAAACAAACAGTGTCAAAATTACACCACGTATTGGCAGCATGATAAGCTAATCGAAGCATTTTACTTATGTCGATTCTCTGCTGAAGAGGTAAATTCTGAGAACTTCTAGAGATGATCTTCGTAAGCGTTGTACAAGCTAGTAATTGAGCATAAGACGATTCACTACGTTCAAGGAGTAACTGACACTTGGAAAGTGCATCGGGTGAATTTTGAAACACAACTAGAGCTTTCTCGGCTTCGATGCGAATGTTCGGATCCTGAGATTCGTATAATTGCGTACAAAGCAATTCCAACTGCTGCACTTCCTGCTTAAAAGCAACAAAACGTGTTATAATTAGTTGAAATTTGCAATCGTAAATATTCAAAGTTGAACTAATGAGATTCTTATCTTATACCATCATTGCTCAAAATACCAATGTGGAAAACCTCTCACACATCGATAGTTTGAATTTAGTAGCATTGTAGGACGCCGGTGGTGTATTTCAAATCATGATTTAGAAATACATGAACCTAGATCATGATTGTAATCAAAATATAAGCCGAAAATAAACAATGGCAATGCAATTACTTCGCTCACTTGCACTCGAGAGTTTTGGTGATAGAAATAAAACGCCGAAACGATGAAATTAAGTTGTATTTGAAAATATGCGATTTACACATGACAGTATAATCGTTGTACAGACAAAATACGTACAAATGATGGTATAATTTGGACATATCGAGGGCTGAAATGTAATTGCGTTCAATACTAGATTAAAATTGAAAAAGTGTAATACATACGGTATCATTCATTTTACGGAAAGTAAAGCTTGCTATGGTTATTCTAGAGGTTAATATTAAACTCCTTGGCGTATTTTATCGAATAAATAATTAAACACGGTTCTTTTTACATCATACCACTCTTAAAATCACCGGGAAAAATATCACCGATTTTGACACACACACACGACACACCACTACACGCGGGGATACTCATCTCTTGTCCGCCATTTCTACCGTTTCTACATTTTGTTGAATACCAGTGCTGCGATCTATAAACAAACAAAGCAAAATATGTGGGGTGGCGGGGGAGGGCGGTTTTCACAGATTTTCATTTTCCATTTCCACCCACTTTTCCGGTGATTTTTCTATGTTCGGGGAAAAAATCGTTCAATTTTTTATTATTTTATTGTATTACTTAACGAAGACGATTTTTCAAAATTTTGTACAGTATGTTTTGCTTTCGTAATGTTCTGTTCAGACCTTCAGACTCAGACTCAAAGTACTATTTCAGTTATTTTTTGTTTCTGAACCTTCTCATTCACCTTTTACATTTTTTACGAAAAAAAGTAGAGCACTAAATCACTTGAAAAATGGGCAGAAAATTGGTAACCTATTTTGAATGTCAGTAATCAATATTTCAATGTACTTACTCAACTATTATGAGAAAATGAATCGAATTTTCAATTTTTCATATTCTTCACCTTCCAAGCATAAACGAAACCCCTAGAGGGATTATTTTTTGCACTTTTGTTTTCAAAAATTGGAGGGTGGTGCTGAAAAGTTATGCTTAACTGTACTAAAACAAAACAATCTACCCTCACCCTCGGCGTTGATTTTGCAAACAGCTATGAATTGTTTGAAAGATTTTTAAAACAAAACTAGAGCTGAAAATTTTCCCTATTCCGGTCTTCTCGCATTTTTATTTAAAATCATGAATTTCAAAATTTCATTCATTCAACAAAAATTCTGAAATTTGTAAGAGTGTAAGAATATTAAAGAATTGTAGACCAATTGACGAGAATTTTTCAATTTCTTTCGTCGTCATATTTCGACCAAAAAATCTAAAATGAAAACTTCAAACGTTCAAACTGCTGCAGATCTAAATTTCAGCTATTATAGGCTGTTACCAATTTTTTTATCTCCTAATATAAGAATGAATCTTGAACTTAATAGGTTTTTTTTTTAATGGTATACTTTTGGAAAAAATTAAGGTTTAGATTGATGTCGATCACTTGAAATGAGTTTTGCACCCATTTATACGAATTTTTTCAAAAATTTTCTCTTTAAAGAAGGAATGAGTATTGACAATAGAAAATTTAATTCGAAATCGAATGCCTATCTCAAAAATCGAATCGACTTGAAATAATTATGATTTTTTAAAATTTTAATAATTTTTTCAATTAAAAAAAAATTTGAAACTGTTTCATCGCTGAAGAATGGCTGATTTACAAAAATGCATAAATAATTTTGTTTAATGTCAAATTTTCAGTCGAATAGGTGATTAAAAATTTAATTAAAATGATTCTTCATGGAACCACGTAAGTGAACATGATGAGCTTAGGAAGTCAAAAGGCATTTAAGGGTCGGAGCCAAAAATCCACGAAAGATTTCAAGTAATACATTCGTCGGTTTTTTTTTTAGAGATATTCAACAATGGTCAACATTCTTACTTCGGAATCTTTAGACAGGATTTTCTCATGTTTCGAAATGAGATAAAAAATTGGCATGAAATAGTATTATTTTACTGCTCCGACAGAAAAGATCACAAATGCTAACAATATAAAAAATTAAAAAAGTAAATAAATACACCAGCATAGAGGAAAAGCTGCACGACATCTAAAAATTTCAATTAATTCACAATTTTATTAATTTTCAAATGCACTTTCGAATGGTATGAATTTTTGTACTGGTACGATTTACATTTAGAATGTAAAGCTACGTAAAATCGACATTTCATCAAAACGTGTGGCTCCAGAATTGAAATCCGGTCCTTTCACATATCTCAAGCGTAATCACAGTTAATTCCTCCGATGCTTTTAATAGTTGATGTAAATAGTATCGCCATCTTCAACGGCGTAAATATTCATTGATTTTAATTGATCGGACATTTCAACTTTAATAGCAGGGTTCTGAAAATACGATAAGACATTGAAAAAACCAATAAAATGAAAAATTATTACATTAGAGACGTATTAATACTGACTTTGGAAGAAATACGAACTAAATTAGGTGACTCGGTATTAATATTGAAGGCACGTTTAGCTATGGCAATTAATTTATACACGGCGAGAGACAGATGAACTCGTTTTTTAATTATTTCTTTGGCACCATCTTCGGTCATATGAACGAGATTTATAGTAATTAAATGTCCTTTTAAGGAAGGATCAATTTCAGTAGGAACTTCAGCAGGTCCATATTCTAACAACAGACAATTTATAATAAGAACTGTAAATTTAGAAGGTGAATATAAATTCGAATCGAGTACTTTGAACGAGCAACGGGTATCGAGGATTTTCGAATAAAAACTTGGCTTTTTCTTTTTCGTCGTTTCTGCTGCAAAACCAATCTTTGGCGAATTCTCGGAGATAATCATATTCTGCGCTGCGTCTTTCGTCTGGCTGTATTTCACGTCCGTTTAAAACCTAAACAAATAAATTGGTAAAAATTAAATTTTATTTTTTAATTTTTTTTTTGTAACGAAAAATTAAAAATAAGATGTACCTTGAGATTTCCAATCCGAGCGACAATTTTTTCTCTGTATGATAAAAATTTATCACTGGTCGTTAGCGGATTTTTATTGATTCTTAGATCTTTCAATGCTGGTAAGTTATTCAGATCAATGATATCAACATACTGAAAAATCAGTCGGATGATTTTCATGTGTTTTTTTTTTCAATTTTTTAACGAAATTACTTACATTTTTAATGTAATTTTCCGATACATAAAGCGTATGCAATTTCAAAAACAAACGTTCTTCGGGTGGAATAATTATTTCGGTGATTCCGGTATCACAGGCGTTGAGTATTTCTAATCTAAAAATCAGAATTGGAGTTTCATTATGACACATTCAAGTTATTGAAACAGAATTTCATAAGGGTCAATTCATGCCAATTCTCATAATTTTTAATCTTTTTCAGATTTTGCTAAATTTTTTTCACGAGAATCTCTCATTTTAAAAGTAAGAATATCAACGTTGTTAGGTATTAGTCTCTCCCCCCTCGAGAATTTTTCAAAAAAATTAACACGAATTCGATGTCTTGATCTCAACATTGATGATGTTAGAGCAATTTGACTTCCTTAGTTGAAAAAAAATATTCCAATAAGGCAATTTTCGAAATGAAATTTCGTTGTTTCAAAACCTAAAATTTTGAACAAAATTGAGGGAGAAAAAAAAGGAAAATTATAGGTTCGGAACTAAAAAAAATCATAATTTTCAAATTTTGCATCAACAAAAATATGAAAAACAGCATGCCACCTTGAACTTTGGTATAGTCTGAAAACTGAACTTTTTTTCACCTGTGTCAGTCAAATTGCTCAAAATATTGCCAATTTTAAGAAACAATACTTCAAAATTGAGTATTTTTATGAAAAATCGACGAGCGAAAACAAGGATGCTCTATCTCGAAATTTCAGAGAATTGGAACCAAAATAATAATTTTTTCCTACCTTCGGAATTATAAAACCTCGTAAAAATGTTTTGAGCAAAATCAGAAGACTTAGGCTCAAGAATAGTTTAATCAAATTGAAAGAAATCCACGAAAAACATGAAAATGAATACTTTTTTACCTAGGTAAATGTCCCAATTTACAAATTTCAGACCATTTGTAAATTTTATTTCCTTGAATATCCAAGTGTTTCAAATTATAAAAAATGATTTGAGGACTTTCTAAAATCTCTATGTTACAAAATGGCACCTGCAAAAAATTCAAAATTCAATTCCAAATTCCAGTTTTATAATAAATCCTAAGAATTTATTTCACCTTTAACGTTTCAATCTGAGGCCACATCGTTGCTAAATTTAATATATCGTTCCAAGAATAAATCGTTCGACACAGGAATAAATGCAATAATTTAGTAAAAGCGTCGCTGTATTGTTTCGGATTTTCAGGAATTAATAATCGGCTGTCACTAAATCAACAAAAATGAAAAATATCAATTTCCATAAGTCATCAATTGGCAAAGAATATTTAAAAAGTAAACAATTACTTCAGACTTAACGACTTCAGCTTTTTCAATTGTCTTCCAATAATAGCAACTTTTTCCCAAGATGTGATCAAATTATTGGATAAATCTAAATCAACGATATTTGGACAGGTTTCTTCAATTTCGCCTGGTTCTCCGGGGCTGCTAACGTTATACGCTGCCAAATTGACCACTTGTAGGGAATTTAAAGGTCTGAATAGAACAAAAAAAACACAATATATTAATCAATTTGTTATTGAATGATGATGAAAAATTTAGAAACAAAGAACAAAAATGCACGAACCCTTGTAATAATTTAACTTTTTCCAAATTTACGAAATCAAACACAGCTACGTCGAATTCTTTCATACTATTTTCGTATTCTTCTCTAGCTTTTACAACGTCGTAATCGTATTGTTCTCTGAGAGCATCGACAAATTTACATCCAAAATGGACATCAGTCGATTTGACAAACGAACCCGATTTTGAATACCTGCACACACGAAAAAAATACATAAAAAAAAATTTCCACAAGAAATAAATTCTAACTGATGACTTACGTCGCGCTGAAATACCGAACACCTTTATAAGTGCCATCATGTTTTCCATCATTTGGACAATCCCAGTCAATTCCAAACCACGTGCCAGCAAACGGGGGAACTTCTCCTATGAAACGAATAGTTCCTCTTTTTTCGCCATAAACAATCCGGTCGCCGACGCTCATTTTAAAATACAATTTGCCTCAAGTTGATTTTAAGTCGATCATTAGAAACGCTGAAACAAGTAGAGATGAAGATGGAAAATTTACAAGAATGAAAAAAAGTAAACAGGAATGATTTTCTATACTAAATAACCATATTAGAATCAAAAATAAATTTAAAAAATAAGCTAAATATATGATTACTTTAAATATAACAAAACAATCAATTTTAAACTTTAGCCATATAACGACCGCAAATTTCCAATTGTTTTGATGTGAAGTGTTCTGATTGGTTAAGAACCAGATACGTTAGATCGGAATTATTTTTACCTGTTTTTGCCCCAAAATGTGCCCAAAATGGATCTTTCTACGATCCAAAATACAAACTATGTACAAATTCAAATTCACTTTTAAAATCTTCCAATTCTATCAATTCTGAAATTTTTTCAAAGCGCTACATTCAATAAATTTTATAATTTTTCCACTAATAATTTAATTTTTCTCTTCGAACTGATTTTTTCAGTTTTTCGAGCGTGACATTTTTAGAACTTTTTTGACCTGAATTTTTTTTCCAACAATTTTCAATTTCTTTCAACTTGGAATTGAAATAATATTTTTTAAAAATTCAGTTAAAAGTGATATTGTTTGAGATTGTCTATAGATCCTCAAAAGAACGTCGTAAAAATATCACCCTCCTGATTCCATACTAACCCCTCCAAACCAAACAAAGATTAAAATCTAACTAACGTTCAAAATTATGAAAAATAAAAAAAAAAATCAATGGTTTTAGATGAGATCTACCGAGGCATAATTTTCTAGCCATCTTCTCTTTAAATTCCAAAAAAGTGAAAAATTTTGACTTTTGGGTACCCAACAAAATAGGTACACTCACCAACAGTAAAATTCAAATAACATGTTGAAATAATATTTTAAAAACGATTCACATATCGAAGTAAAAAAATTCATAATTACGTACTACAAATTATTTATTTCATCATCTACATCAACTAAATCAGCAATAGACGAAATAAGTACATTAACTATTTCATGGCAAAAATTCTCATAAAATGTAATCGAGCATAAAAAAAAAACATGAAATGAACGAACACATACTATTTCAATTGTAAGTTCAGCCTCATTTGTTTGTTTATCTCAACAGGCCTAAAAGTAATCATTACGTAAAATGCTCAAGTTAATGACCGATGCTCATTCGAATCGACAAAAATTTAAAATTCATACAGACTGAAATATTCAACTTTTTATGCTCGAAAAAGGAAATAGGAAAACGAGGAAACGAAAACGTTGGCATAAATACTCATACACCTAATGATATCGCAGTAAACATTATTTATTCAAATTTAAGCAACATTGTAATACAGCAGACTATTTTTATTTCTCATAATTTGCGAAAATTACGCACAATTATTATAATTGGCACAAGTTATCCAACAAGTCGCAACAAAACCTACAACAAAAATTTTCTAGGTAGGTCTCACTCTTGTCAGAGCAACAAAATATTAATTATTCCCCTTCCAGTCCCTCTCCAAAAATGTATGTATGTACAGTTAGCAGTCTGGTAGAAAGTTAACGAATAAAAACTTACACTTCTACGTCGTCATTGCTAAAATAGCTATGTACAAGTACAAGTCACGAGTCAATCGTAAAAACAAAGAAAAAGAAAAGAGAAAAAGATAACATAATTTTCTAGGAATTTTCACCTTTCGTTGAAAAATTTAATCGGCTTTTATTGTTTTCAATACGGCTTTCACGAGTTCGTATTTTCTCCCTTAGGCTTCAACTTTTTCAACTTCGCAAATGCAATGAAAAACTTTTAGGAAAAAAACGAAAAAAAAAGTCCTTAAAAAGAACGAATTGCGCATTGCATTGCGCATTGATGCAATGCAGCAAATGAACGAGTGCAAAGGGCAAATGAGAGTCTAAATAATACTCATGGAAAGGACGATATCGATATCGTCGATATCTATTCGTGCAGTGAAAAAATCACTATGCGAGTTTTCAGGTTTTCACTATTCAAAAATCTCTTTTCAAAATTTATTCACCTCTGAATTTTTCTCAAATTTTCTTCTGTTTTCGACTTTGGAATTTTTTTACATTTTTTTGCTCAAGAATTTTTTTCCCCTGAAATTTTTTCTAATTTTAAATTTTAAATTAAATTTTTTCTTAAAACTAACGTTTTTATTCAAATTTTTGATACCAAAAGATGTTTTACCAATTTTTTTCTGATTTCAGCTTGAATAAAATTCATTTTTGGTTTTTTTTTTCAAATACTTACTTAGGTATCTAGTTATCTAGGTACTTGACTTTTTCCCAAATGTGTAAAATTTTCCTAAAAATTGTCAAACGTCAAACCTAGAAAATCGGAATGGAATCATTTCTCCAAAATTTATGAATTTTTGAGCGATGTACTTTTTTTTTGAATAAGACTAGGACCCCAAAACGTCATGTTTTTTAGAGATATAAAAAATCGTAGCTGGAAAAGTTTCGAGAGAAAAGGGAAGGGAACGAAAAAAAAAAAATTAAAAATAGATTTTAGCTGGAAAGCAATAATTTTTGAAAGGTTTGACGTTTGAAGAAGTTGGAAATTGAATTCAATAACGAGAAGAAAAATGTTAAAGCTGGAGAATAAGGAAAAATTTTTGGGGATGGATTCAATTATGAGAAAAAATTTCGAACCTGAAAAAAATGTTTGGGAAAATGCAGAAAATTTCACTCGTTACGAATGAAGAAAAAATTTTATTTACAACAAAGTTCGAAAAAAATTTCAAGGGAAAAATTGAAAAGTTTGAACTTTGGAGAAAAAATTTTTGATTGAAATTAAATTGAAATAAATTTTCAATTTTTAGAGTGAGAGAAAAATTTTCGAGAACCATTTCTTTCAGTTTCAATTTCAAGTTTGTGAAAAAATTTAAAGTGTGAAAAATTTAACGAAATTAGTTTATACTTGATAGCTAGAAAAAAATCAGAAAATTTGAACATGTTTAAATTTGAAAATGACAGTTCCTAATTAATTTTTAGTACCTTTCTACCTTTGTAAAATTTGTAATTACTTGGAAAAAAGATAAAAGCACCACACGAATTAAACGTCCTTCGAGTGAGCAATTTAGACTCGCGTCATCGAACGATAACGTTGTAAATACAATACGACCCATTAACCCGAAAAGAGGCGGGGAAAAGAAGTGTTATCGGGCGACCGGCGTCGTAACTCGTCATTGGAATTGAATTTTTAGTTTACTGCCAGAGTGGTGATTACGATAATATTATTATTGTGTCGATAGAAATGTGTGTAGAAAATATGAAATAAATCGCGTGTTCAACGAAAATTTTAATCCAAAATCATACCACATCGTTATAGTAGAAAAAGGTAAAGTACAACATTGTTATTGTTACACACTTATCACACGTAAACTCCAAAGTGTTATCACAATTCAAAAAAATTGAAAAAATTTGATAATTTTCCATTAAAATCTGATTCAAATTACTCGTGAATAACAATCCAATCGAAAATCACAGGTTTCATGAATTTCCACCCCAAACTTGTTTCATAGCTGATAATTCCTTATTAGTTAATGCATTCAGTGAAAATCCAGTATATTTTTCTTGATATTCTAAATCCCTTAGTTCATTAACTTTTACTTTCATTTCACTCCTCAGTTTATTAATTTCGATATTAGCGTCCATCAGATCTTGATTCAGTATCTCTTTGGCTTTCTCTTTCGACAATTTGGTAATACTTGATCCGAAAAGAGTCCATACTTTTTGACCATCTTTTAGCTTATCCAAAGCTCGTAGACTTTCCCGGTCCCAGTTCCTTCTCAAGTCCAAACTGACTGAGTCGTTTTTATCGACTAATATCTGTTCAGCTTTTTTTTCCACTTCGAATAAATGTTGTAATTGCTTTTTCTCCTTGTTATCCATCTGTGAAAATACATTATACTTGAGGATACGAAACATTGATAAAAGTACTGCTCGAGATAACGAAATTATGTATTAAGATTTATTTTCATTTTTTTTCTTAATGTTAAATACCATTAATTTCAGGTGGAGAAATGTTTAAAACAAGTAGAACATTTCGAATCAAACTAGGGGATAATTTCATTGGCAGCTTTGGCTCGTAGTTAGTTGTGTTGATTTCTACGAAACAATATCCGAATACTCATCTCTGATGTAATTTAATTTCATGAAATCGATTCAAAAGTTGGCACAATTAATGTGTTTCGTTTGGACATATTTTTCATTGTGTTTCGTTTAGACTTATATTTCGTTGTGTTTCGTATTAATTATTCGAGTAATTTTTTCAGACTGATAAGAGAAAAATTATGAACGGTTCGGCAGATTCACATCCGTTATATGGTCCATTGGTTGCTTCCATAGATGAAGGAACGACCAGTACGAGATTTATGGTGAGTACGCAAATAACACTTGTAATCTTGTTGACCTTCTTAACCATCGATCAATAATTCATTCTAAGTACTAGTACTTAGGTATGTTCAAAAATAACACTTTTGTGCAGGTATTTTCATCCAAAACTGAACAAGTTGTGGCCTCTCATCAAATACGTATCCATAAAGAATACCCGAACCCAGGATGGGTCGAACAAGACGCAACCAAAATCATTGATGCAGTAATTTCAACCATCGAAGAAACAGTGAAAATATTACAAAGCAAGAACATCAATCCTGCTGATATAGTTACCGTAGGCATTACTAACCAAAGAGAAACCACTCTATTATGGGATAAGATAACCGGTCAACCATTATGTAAAGCAATAGGTACTCCACTTGTTTGTTACCATACGTCATGATAAGAGCCACCACCTACGAAAATTTTCCCAATTTTTAACACCTGGCGAAAAACGAGCTAAAAAATTTTCCGTAATATATTCATTACCACGCAGGTACATTCTCGATTGAACTCTGGTGTTGGGGAAAATTCGATAATTTACCATTTTCACTGTTTAATTAGTTGTTGTAAAACATGGAAAATGCCAGTTTTTCGATGATTTATGTTATCGAAAGATTTCAGGGAATAGCTCGTTTTATTACGTTCGACTTTGACAATTTACGATTAATTTTCATCCATTTAATAGCATTTTAAACTCTACAAAGTCGATTTAATTACCGTAATTAAAACATGTTTTACAAACGTAGACAACGTGAATTTTAATGTCGATTTTATATTTCCCAGTATGGATGGATAATAGAACCGCCGAGACGATAGAGAACTTATTAAATACGAAACCTGACAAATGTAAGGATCAATTGAGAGAAAAATGCGGGTTACCGATAAGTCCTTTCTTCAGCGCGTTAAAATATCGCTGGCTCATCGACAACAAGCCGGAAGTTAGAAAAGCTATACAAGAGAACCGCTGCTTATTCGGCACAATCGATTCGTGGCTCATATGGGTACCTCTACCAACTATTTTACAATAATTCTGCGAATAATGTTGGTAAAACATGATTATTTTTTTCGCAGAATTTAACAGGAGGCGTAAATGGCGGTATTCATGTAACCGATGTCACGAACGCTTCTAGAACCATGTTAATGAATATTTCTACCTTGGAGTGGGATGAAGACTTATTAAAGTAATTACAAAATTACCTTTTGTTTTGAACATGAAAACGTGATTATGGCAACTTTGGGTATTATTTTCGAATAGATTTTTTGATATAGATAAGAAAACGTTACCGAGAATTTGCAGTTCATCAGAAATTTACGGGTATTTAAAAAGTACATCTTTGAAAAGCACGCCTATTTCGGGGGTAAGTACGTAAGTCAATGTTCATTTATTGTACATGTACGTATATGAGTAACGTATTGTGAATCATTCGGATAACTATTTCATTTATCGCATGAAATCGAGTTTTTTTTTTATCAAAGGTTGATTAGTGGAATATGTTACTGAGATAATTTTCCAACAAAAGGAAAAATTATATAATTTCGGCGTCGTTCGCGTTTTTTATCGGGTTAAAGATCGAAATTAGAAAAAATGACGTTTTATTTTGTTGTTGTAAGATCGTAATGAGTTTTAAATTGAACTTCGTATTTTGGATATCGAGTAATCATGTAAATATGCGAAAAATTATCTCGACTTTTGTGGAGTTACGTTAGCGATGAAATTAATAATTAACACCGAATAGCGTCAGAGTTGGGAAATTTTGCAAAGATGTACGTTTTAATGTGAATTTTGATGGGAGCTCACCAGCTCTAGAATAGAACAACTGTAAAAAATTAATCGCGTAGAGTTTTCTGTATCGAGTGGAAATAATTATGATTCAATTTTATTTGTAGTGTTTAGGTGATCAACAAGCAGCTTTAATAGGACAATTATGTTTAGACGAAGGTCAAGCAAAATGCACTTATGGCACTGGATGCTTCCTTTTAAATAACACTGGGCCAAAGGTGACTATTATCAAAACTTTTGCATCTATATCGAACTTATTTTCATTTAAAAATTATACTTTCTGCCAGAAAATCTATTCTCAAAATGGTCTATTAACCACAGTAGCTTATAAATTTGGTACGGACGCAGCCTCGTACGCCCTCGAAGGTTCAATAGCTGTAGCGGGAGCCACATTTTCCTGGCTACGGGATCGTCTGAATATTATTGACAATGTAAAAGAAATCGAACTATTGGCCGAAGAGGTGTCTTCAACAAACGGTGTATATTTTGTGCCTGCTTTTCAAGGTCTTTACGCGCCTTATTGGGATCCTAGTGCAAGAGGGTACGAATTTCAAAAATATATTACCTGATTTAAGCTTTGATACACGAAAAACACAACAACTGAACTGAATAGAATTCGAATGTATTGCCAACGTTGTTATGGAGCTATTTATCGATTGATTGAAAAAAATGACGTTTTCAGATTGATCTGCGGTTTAACAATGGATACTGACAGGAGACATATACTTAGAGCTGCCTTGGAAGCAGTCTGTTATCAGACTAAAGCCTTAATGGAAGCTATGTCGAAAGACACGAAAAATGATTTCAAAGAATTGAAAGTCGACGGTGGAATGGTCGATAATAAATTACTTACTAAATTATTAGCGGATATTTGTGATGTGAAAGTTGGTAAGTTATGAAAGAAAGTTGAACGAGAAATTACTATTAAGATATCTTATTTGAAATTCATATTTTGCAGTTAAACAAACGATGCAAGAATCTACTGCGTTTGGTGCAGCTGTAGCTGCAGCGTTGGCCGATGGAATCAATGTTTGGGCTGTATCGGATTTGAAAATCGGGTGTGAGAATTTTTCGCCTCAAATGCCAGAATCAGGTTTGTGTGCTGTGCTCAACTTGCTAGTATTCCATATTTGAATAAATGATGAGAAAATTTACTTTGTTTTTAATAGAACGAAACACCAAATATGCAAAATGGAAAAAAGCGGTTGAAAGGAGTTTCGGGTGGAACAATTCATAGTAGCCGTAGTGAATAATGCTTCGAATTTATTTCACTTCAGATTGTTCGAGTTTTAAATATGAATCGTATACCTAAATGTTGCCTTAGTGATAGTTAATCAGTGTCTAATTTTGTGTATCAAATAAAAAGTGATTATGTGTGTCATTTTCGAAAAGCTTTTCTGTGATTCAATCCTTATCTCAGTTCAATTATCAACTCGAGTTTCTCCCCTATACAGAACTACAAACTAAGAATGATCTTTTGTTGATGAAATAAAACATATGTTGGAAAAACAACTTACTGCATAAACTGTTGACAGGTGGTGGGTAGAATGAAGATTTTGAAGCAGTACCTCGATGAAATTAATTTCAATAATGACTCGTAAACCGCAATTAAATCAAATTATCGTAAAATTTAAACAAATTATACTTTTTTTGCACCGCAAAAATAATCTGTTATCTGTAAAATTTCGACAATGGAAGAGAACCTCTGCAACAAACCTCGCTAGCCAAGTTACAAAAAATTAAATCATTCTGTTACGGTCAATTAGCGCTTTTAGTGAGTAAAAGGTAAACGAAAAAGCAATAAAGCCTGGCTAATTTTTTAAATAATATCTCGTCAAAAATGATGATAAATTTTTTTATTTTTTTAAAAAATTTGATAACAGTTATTGGCGAAATGTAAAACTTTTTCAAAACTTTGGAAGTAAAGTTGACTGTGTACTGTGCTTTGAAATGACAAGTGCCGCTAAAGCTCAATAAGTTATCGTAAGAAATCACTTATGAAACTTCTCTATGAATGGTATTCGTGGTAATTTTATTAATGCAGATTATTTCTCAGCGTAAACCGTATTGTGATCATAAAAATCGATGATGTTTGAGCGGAACGTCATCAGTTTTATTAATAAATTCAAATCCCTGGATGTATTCACTAAACCGTTGGAGGATTTTCAAGAAAAAACTCTTTATGGTGGCCTAGGTATGATATCTATGGTTTTTTTCGATAGGAAATGATTGTTTAGAATTCATTAATTGAAACTGACGTGTTATTTAGTTACCATATTATGTTGGATAACTATCCTGTATTTGGCGTTTTGGGAATTCATTGATTATCTTCAACCGGCCTGGAAAGAAGAAATTTTCGTGGATGTTTCCGGTGGCTCAAAGTTACAAATCAATTTGGATATCGTTGTGTCATCGATATCTTGCGAATGTAAGTTATATTATTTCTAGCTTCATTCTCTATTGCGAACGTTGCTTCATAAGCACAAAACACTGCATGTTGGACAGATCTAGCCTTGGATGCAGTTGATACTTCCGGTGATCAACATTTGCACATTGATTATAATATTTACAAACGAAGACTAGATTTAAATGGCGTTCCTATTGAACCTCCTCAAAAAGAAAGTAAGAAGAACATGATTTGTTTGTTTAGTGGTAATAATTTCGAAAAACTTGTATTTGTTTTATTCTTTAAGGTTTAAAGCCTGTAAATAAAACCACACCGGCGATATCCAATGCACAGGTGATTTTTCTATTAAAATTGAAACTATTGCGATTTCGAAAACTAATGAGTGACTAATTTTTTTAAATAGAATTCAACTGAATGTGGAAGTTGCTACGGTGCTGGAGAAGAGGGCCAGTAAGTTAAATTATTATTTACCTTATATGAAGGTATTTTATTTTACCGTCAATGTCTTGATGTTTAAATATTTTCTTTAGATGTTGCAACACTTGTATGGAAGTGAAAGAAGCTTATAGGAAGAAAAAATGGATTCCTAAACCTGACCAATTCGTTCAATGTAAACCTGAATTAAGTTCTAATACTACAATATTCAAAGAAGGATGTCAGTTGTATGGTACTATGGAAGTGAACAGGGTAATTTTATTTTTTAAAATTTAAATTTTTGTCAATACGTTTTCGAATACCAAATTAATTAATTTGATGATTTATCATTTCATAGGTGGGAGGTAGTTTTCATATAGCTCCGGGTCAAAGTTTCTCCATTAGTCATATTCATGGTAAATTTTCAATTACTTACTCTTATTACGATTTTTATTTCAAGCTAATTATTCTATTTCATAGTGCACGATGTCCAGCCGTATGCGTCGCATATGTTCAACACCACTCATCACATTCGACATCTATCTTTTGGTAAAAAAATTACTCAAACAGATGGTAGCATACAAATCACTCCTTTAGATGGTCATCTTGGATTAGCTAAAGAAGGTAAGAGTTTGAAATATACATAAATGTAAGTTATTCGCAATCTTGAAGAGATTCGTAGGATTTGAAAAAAAGGTGCAAATTGCAAGTTATCATCAGACGCAGTTTATAAATTCAGGTGCATAGGGTACATACTCTTTCGGGCAAACAAAGTAATGCAGTTGGTTTCAATCAAGTTTTGAATTCGAAGTTTAAATAATTCATTTTTAAATAGTTGCAGAAATCGTTTCGTTTAGTAGGTACATCAAAATCACACATAGAATGAGTATTGGGCTGATTCGATTTTCGAGTTAACTTGTTAAAGAAAAAATACCAAGAAGTAACTTAGGTGTATGATCTATTCCATACAAATTCGCCAGAATAATCTTATTTTGACTGAGGTATTCGGAATCATTGAAACAAATACGAAAATTAGGTTCAAGTAACATATTATTCTCTATAGCTGTTCCATTAATCGTACACGTAAATGCCAGCAATAAATATATATAAAACATGAAAGATCCAAAAAATAAATCTAAAATTAACGCAACTAATATGTTACAATTCAAGCTAACAACGAAGAGCAGTTCCTATCGTCATAAATATTCCGAACGATAAACCAGCATTCAACATATTTTTTCCTACTTGACGAACTGCGTCACTACCTCGAATTCCATGTCTAAAAAAAATTAGATTCAAGATGTTAAAATTCGATCATTATGGATAGGATTTTCTAGGTGTATTTAAAAATTATAAATTCATACCGGAATATGGCCGAACCGCCAAATAGTCCTCCAATTGTCATACCGACTACAAATCCTAACATAGCTCCAGCTTTCATCCTTTGACTGCAAGACGCGCCGGTTAATTCATATTTTTGAACGTCTACTTGTGGCATTGTTATACCTGTGAATGGAAATTGAATTAATGCATCGATGTATGCGTAATTACATTGCCAATTAATGGCACTAAAATTGAGGAATCTGTGAACCCATCATGATGAAATAAAACACACCAGTTATCACATGGAACTATTTACATCAGAGAATACTATAATAAGTATGAAGTGTAAAAAATTATTGCACTTACTTTGGATTAAGACTATTCGAAATTTAATTATGCAATGGAATTATTTTCTTTCTTTTATCACAACTTTCGCACTTTGCTTTTCTTTTTCGAATTTGGATAATTGTCTCTTACCTCTCTTATCTCTCGCGAACTTAGGCGAACTTGAACACCAGTGTTACCAAATAATGAAAATTGAATTTCTTCGAATTCAAATTACCTATTTGTTTACCTACTTTCACTAACCATTTTGTGATTGGTGGAAAATTTTTCTAAAAATGAGGTGGGGGAAACAGGTGAAGCAAGAATACGAAATTCCCGGTTATTAAAATGAAACAGCTGATTAACGATATTACGAACACGTATAATCATGAATTATTAGAAATTTACAAAATTCGAAATTGTTTTTCAGTGATTTTCAAAAAATCCTCATTCATAAGTTTGCGTATTCTTTCGATTATTGAGTGTTGTAAAGTTTTAGTGTTCGCCAGTTTCTGATATTATTTCGAAGTACTTGCTGTACTTTGTCTCATCAAGGTAAGTCTTTTGTATTATTTTTTATCTTCCATCTATTTCGTCGTTATTTTCATCATCTAATTTCGTTCGACTATAAAGTTACAGAAACCTACTCGAAGAAGGAAGCCGCACTGATTTGCTAAATTTCACCATGCCTGCTCTAGACTCGGATCTTGAAAACAATCAAGATATTTCTGAAGACATCGAATATATTTCAGAAAATCATTTGATTCATTTTGTTGAAGTGGACAGCGAAGATGATAACGATTTTATTGAAATGGTAAAACGTCAAGATGAACGCAATTTTGTGTACAAACCTGAAAATTTTTTTTATCCTTAAAATTTCAGGAATCGGAATCAGGCGACGAATCGCCGGAAAATAATGAAGTTCCCAACTTCGATATTTCAAGTTTGACTTTCATTGCTAGATTCTATAGGATTATCTCCTGCCTGGAAAATATTCTTAATGCAATGCGAAGATGTCTTATTACCTATCCTCCCGAATCTGTCGTCGGTTCATCTTTGAGAAGTCGCAATCTGAATTTTTTAACCTCTTGGCGTCTTATATTTGAAAAAGTCCACTTATTTTTTGGTAAATTCAGTTTTTCATCAACGATATTTTAATTTTTATTACCAACTGACAGAAAACTACTTGTATGCTTTATAGGAAGCTCAGCATGTGTGATGACACTCGTAACGAATCAGAAGATTTCTGCAGATACCATTTATGCTGCGATTCAAAATATGAATAAAGAAGATGAGAATTGGCTTGAAAATGGAATTAGCGTGGTTACCGGTGTTAAGGACAGAATCGATTTTGTTCTCGAATCCTTGTCATCTATAAATGACGATAAAGCTGCGAAAGATGCTCTTAAAAATTTGGATGATTTAATTTTTAAAGAGATAGCACTTATACCCGATGGTGATGATTCGTACGAAATTGTGAAAGATTTTTATGAGAAGCTCGAAGCGCATTTACCTTGAGATAATCTCTTTTGTATTTTCATTTGTATCTCAGTTGTTTCGTTTTTATGTTGATGTAAAACTTTATATACCATTTTTTTGCCATTGTTTTTATAATTTTATATTGTATACTTGATTGATAATTATTTTTAATGTTTCGAATTTCGGAGTTCATCAGCCGTAGTGGGTATTTGAAAAAATTTCAACTTTTTGAGCATTAAAATGATTTTTAAAATGAATATAATGATCGTTTTTTATGGTGTTGTTCCTTATGATGTTATCTAACCATTCATTTATTTTTTAAACTTGAACACATTTTTATTCCACTAATTAGTTTTTAATTTCAATATTTATTAATTTCCAGGTGCAATGATGTTCAATTATTACATAAAGCTGATTCCGACTGTGATAGAGAGAATGGACGGATATTTCTTCTACACTAATCAATTTTCGGTGACAAAATTTGAAAAGGTAATTTCGCTTTTTCAAGAGTTGAATATTGTAGAACAACTCGATTGATACAAAAATATCTATACTGTTGATTTTAGCATTTATCCATCACCGAAGGTGATTCTGGCATGCCTGGAATATTTTTCAGTTACGAATTATCTCCTCTAATGGTTAAACGAGTGGAGCAACAGAAGTAATTATTGATTTATATTATACGATTATGAATGAATTTTATTGTTTCATGATGTAATATTTCCATAGATCGCTCAGTCATCTGATCATGACAATTCTAAGTTACATCAGTGGAGTTTACATCGCTGCATTATTAATCGATTCGTTTGTCCATAAAACGGTGAAATATGTGCAAAAATTGGAAATCGGTAAACAAAGTTGATTATGATTATTATCGTGTAGGAACGATGGATCATGCACAAGTTTTCGTTCTGCATTTATTATTTTTACAGTATTTCGTTCTATCTATCGATGTAAAAGTGGTTATGAATTATTGTTCTTGTTTTAATATTTATTATTCAAATGATCGATGAAGTCTGTTCGATCTTAACCCCAATTATATGTTTTCTTTAAATACATAGTACTGTACAGCGTAAGGTACAGTTTTCAAAATGAAGTACGTGGTACTGAGATTGTGTTTCGCATTATATTTAGATCTCATATGGTTATAGTTCTGACCGCAATCATTTTTACCTAATTTGAAAGTCGAATTGAAAACGTCTTATTAGGATTTTCTTTAGTTTATTCTTGGTTCCTTTTTTCAAAATGTAATCAATGAAAATGTTGAGTTACTTGTTCTTCTGTTGTGTATTTTGATTTCCATTGTTGTGAAATGAATTTTATGTTTATAATTACGCATTGCCGATAGTCATTGATTTTGAAATTTGTATTGTCCAAGTTTATGTACAAAAATGACTTTATTTGAATTATTTATTTTTAAGAGTTTGTTGTGAATAAATTTAAACCATTTTCTGTAATCTGAATTACACGCGTGGAAGTTGACTTTTCAATTGTTCTTTGAATTCATACACGTGTTTCTAATAAAAAATACTAAAAAATGAAACACGATGGGAAAATAATAATTAATGAGAGATATTCAATAAATTGAAAATTACAGAGTTTTTAAAAACAGATTATAAGTGTTGACAGAAGTTTTAGCCACTTTATCACAAAAAGTTGCATCATCTCCCATACTTATGTCGTCAATGGAAACGTAATTTGGTTTTGTAGGATCGTACTGAGCTTTGCCAAGTTGTTTTAAGAATAAATGCCTTTGTTTCAATCTATGTCCTCTGCAGAGTAAACCGGACGGTTGAGCTACAATTCTTGATAGAGGTACTTCCATGTCGATCAACAATACATCTAACCGTTCTTGAACAAGTTCTCGAGCTATGAAAAAATAAATTAATAATTACTCAACGTTATAAAGCTGTTTTATAAATAAAATAGTAGCATTTACGTAGGTTCCAAGCATAGGGGACTTTCAGGAATAATTGTTTAGTCTGCTCTTTATCGAATTCTATAATATCTCGGAACAGAAACTTGCAGTCCTAAAAAAGGATGGACGATGCATCGTTTTTAATCAAAACACTTCAATGAACTATCGTATGGAAAAAAATATTACTTCCAATTTCATTCCTCGAACTGAAATAATAGAAGGACATTGGCACACAACTTGACGTATTTCTTCTCCAGTTAAACCAATCTCTTTCTGAAAATCTCCTAATATTTTATCAATTCTTTGCGTCCTGTAAGTTTTCAAAAACTAAATCAGTTAACAAGAATTAATTGATTGAACAAGGTACGCAAAGTAATTACTTACGAATAACTGAGCCAATATGGATTTCTAGTGATAATTCGTGAAATCATATCTGGCGTGAATTTTTTTGATTTCAGATAATTTATTCGCACTTCTAAATCGTCCAAACTTTGTTGAAGTAGGAACGGGTTCTTAGTAAAAATGAATCCAAGTTGATCAGCAGGTACTCCATTTTCGAAAAGAAACCTTGAAAACAATAAATTCGATTATTCTCTGGGAAGGACTTCACTTATCTAGAAATTGTTGTTTACTTACGAAATATAGGGCTTGACATCTTTTTCGAAATCTAATTGTAGTATGAAGGAAGGTAACTTCTTCTTTGATTCAATTTTATGAAAATCTACTCCTAAATCGATCAGTTGTTTAATAACTTCACTTTTGTTGGCAAAATAAGCGAAGTTGAAACTAGGTCTCAGCTCAGGTGTGATGTGAGATACATCTGGTAACTGTTCGGGTTGCAGCTCTTCGAGAACCGAATATATGGAGTTTTGTTGAGACTGATGAACGGTATCGACGGAGGAATTGTCATTTTCATGATCATTCGAATTAAAGTGAACTAGAGTTGAATATGCGTTGAAATTTCCATCGAGTTTTGATAACAGAGAACGGTTTTTGATCGATTTATGAGTCAAAGTTTTACCGGCACGAACAAATATTCGACTTAAAATGACGCTCATCGTTTGTAGAAGGGTTGAAACATCATATGAATGAAAGTAAATTTGATTAATAGTGTTTTTTAAAGAAAAATTTGACAATAATTGTTGAAATTTGAAACCAAGAAATATTTTTTATCAATTATCAATGAAAGAAAATAAATTAATTTTGTTGGATTTCTTTTGAAGTTGTATTCAGTCAGAAAATTTCAGTGTTACCAGATGTAAAAATTTTTAAAACCCACAAAGAAAACGATTCTGATTGATCGTTCCATTTGACGTCATAATTTCGGCCAATTAAAATTTCTGAAAAATGATTGGTCGAACTTTTAACCCTCACCAGTTCCAAATTTTATCGCCTATTGATAAAAAACATGCAGTAACCTTCGGACGTGAAATTTGTAAATGTTCATTTCTTTCCGTTAAACCGCTCGAAGTAAAGTTTTTTTGCAACTTGTTGTACTTCCTCAAATTCCGTTTGAGAACGTTAAATCATTAAATCAAGTGTTAATTTTCCTATCGTCTGGTTTCGGGAAGTGTTTTGATCGAATTTTTGAATGCCATGCATTTATAAGTTGATGAGCACATTTCATTATGGAAGCACCAAGACCAGATCCTCCTGCTGGAGGAAACAACAGAAATGTAAATGAATGTGCTGTCACTGATATTTCACTGCCAGCATTCTACCAATCTCACAGTATCGCACTCCTGGCTGTCTCTATCTTCGGTGTCATTTGCTTCTCGTTTTACAGGTATGTCCTATTGTGAAATGTACAAAGATAAAGTCACCAATTTTGGATGATGAAATTAGTCACTAGATAACACACGTGGATCAAGTTACGTTCGCTACATTTTATCACTTCATGACTTTTTCCAAATTGGCTGAATTCCTTTTCACAATTTTGAATTGTAGAGCTCGATGAAATCAATTTAATCATACATCATATTCTCATGTTATTTTTCTTTTTTTTTTCAGAGACGATTCCAATATTGATGATAATATTTGGCATGGTTTACTATGCGTCATATTCTTTTTACTGATCATATCAGTTCTGTCATTCCCTAATGGACCGTTTATTAGACCGCATCCTGCAGTATGGCGAATGGTTTTCGGATTAAGTATTTTTTATTTACTGGCGTTGCTGTTTTTGCTCTTTCAAGATTACAAAACAGCTCGCAATGTATTTCTATGGATCGATCCAAAGCTGAAGGAATTTCGAATAGATATGGATAAAGTTAGTGTTTGAATTACTGTCATGTTCGTAATTTCGAACTTGTCGAATAATCGATTATTTCGCAGGAATATGGAGTTAATTGTTCAGACATTACTCCTGAGAGGATTTGGTCTCATCTCGATGTATTTGCTGTCGGACATTTTGTCGGATGGGCCTTTAAAGCTGTATTAGTTCGCCATTGTGGTATTTTATGGGCTATGAGTATTATGTGGGAAGTAACGGAGGTTCGTATAATACATTTTTCATCAGCTATTACACGATTCGAAGTTGACATGCGTTATTTTCAGATCGCTTTTGCTCATTTATTGCCCAATTTCGTCGAATGCTGGTGGGATATCCTAATCTTGGATATTTTACTATGCAACGGTATCGGAATTTGGGTAGGATTGAAGATTTGCAAGATTCTAGAAATGAGAGAATATAAATGGGTTAGCATAAGGTAAAAATTACCAATTTTTTTGTTTCCAAATGTCTCTTATTGAATTACCACGATAAAAATATACGTCACAACATTACAGTGTCTGACGATTGTGTAATTCACCGAACTTATTGACGTCGAATTTAAATTACACATGTGTCACGATGTAACGTCATGTGATCAGATAAATTGCAATTTGAGATCTGTAAATTTTGTATTATATTGCTGTGTTTTCGTTTTAGAGATATTCATTCCACAAGTGGTAAATTGAAACGAGCAGTATTGCAATTTACACCTGTTAGCTGGACTCCTGTTAGATGGCTTGATCCAAATTGTACTTATATGAGATTCTTCGCTGTTTGCCAATTAGTCATATTTTGGCAAATATCCGAGTTGAATACTTTCTTCCTGAAGCATATTTTTGAAATGCCCCCATCTCATCCTCTAGTCATCGGTAGACTAACTTTTTTCGGTATTATGGTCGCTCCTTCGGCAAGGTAATTACATCATTTTTCTAAAACTCACATCCTTCATTTCTATAGTACGATTTTCAACCTTTTGGAATTTTTTTTATCGATCGAACAACTTGAATAGGCATTAGAAATGAAGTCTAATCAAGGTTATGTATTTGATGATTCAAACATTTTGCAGTTACGTTGTTAACCTTGCTTACGTATGAATTTTTTTTTTCGAATTTTTCGTTTATCTGTTCTCGGTATGTCTCTCGATAACGATCAAAATACATTTCAAGTGGACAGTGATATGTATTTAATTCAAATCAGTTTAGGGCAATTAAAACTTGTTATTTTTATGAATAAAATCCGTTTAATTGGAGTTGATTTGCGGTAGATTGTTACGAATAAAAATAGAATTCAAAACCACGCTTCAATTTGTTATTCCGATCGCGTGAAATATTTGCGGAATATGTCGTTTATTTTTTATAATTCGTATTGATTATTGTTGCAGGCAATATTACAGCTTTGTTACTGATTCGGACTGTAAAAGGCTGGGAAGTCAGTGCTGGGTCCTGGGAGCCGTTATATTTACAGAGTCATTGTTATGCATGAAAAATGGCACGGCTTTATTCGGACGTACTCAAGCTTTTAATATTATAATATGGGTTCTAGTCATGTTGCTATTCTCAGTCTTATGTGTTTATGGATTCCAAGCCTGGCAGTGGTATTTTCAAGTGAGTTTAATAAAAAATAACCCCTTCATAGAAGGTTTTTAAAACGCTTGATAAAATTTTCTAATCGAGTTACGATTAAATTTTTCTTGATAATTGAAACTTCAGAGGGGGAAGAGAAGGGTAGTTGGTAGGTTCACGGGAATTTTCTCGAATGACTAATTTCCTAAAAATGTTATTCCCTATTCCGCGTTTAAGAATGGACAAGTCTGAATAGAATCCCCAAATGACCAATTTCTCAAATGATCAATTTCCCAAATGATTAATTCTTTAACAAGGGTCGTTTCCAAACTGTGCATATGTGACAGTGACAGCGACCAAAGTGAACGAAAAGAAGTTGATTTTACACGGGTACATTTACCCGCGGTTCAGAAGTTCTAAAGGCGGTACTAAATGGAATTGCAGAAAAAAAAAGGGAAGAGAAACTCAAGACATTGAACGTAAAGCTACGATCCAACCTGAAAGCATCCGGTGGTACTCTTGCGCTCAAAGTTGGCTACTGTTCCGCCTGGAGTTTTATGTTTCTTACCTGAACGAGAATCTGCTGATGAGTGCCAAAATTTCTACTCTTCGAGGCAGAGATGAGGAAAATGACGAAACAAAAGCTGCCTTTTCCACCTCGGCCAAGCAGTTGACGGCCAAATTTAAACAGAAGGGTTGCAAGAAGCTTCTAATAACAGATTCATCGTGAGCAATTACAACGAATGCCAAGGAAAGGAAACAGCAAATCGAATACCTGCGTAATCTAGCTCACATCATTGTATTATAAACTAGAATAAAAGTATTTATATTTTAGTTTGGGATTTTTCATTCGAGAAAACGGACTCCGGAAATTTTTTCAAGAAATTGGTCATTCGGGAAAGCGTTTGTTCGGGAAATTAGCCAGGAAAAACTGGTGAAAACCGAGTTGATTGATTATGACATTCGCATTTTTCAAAATTTCGTGAAATGGATTTTTTTTACCAAGTAATTTAAAAATATTTCATAAAGAGATTTTTTCGAGAAATTTGATTTTTTTTGTCTTTATTTTTCATCAAAAAATGTTCGAAGTTTTTTTTGACATTTTTTTTTTTTTTAGTTGAAAAGAAAATAATACAAAAAAATTGAATTCACTCCAAATAAAAATGTTTAAAAAAATTTTTAACTTCATTTTCAGGGTTTCAGTTTTGTAAAATGTTAGTACTTTCAAGGTCTCGATTTTTCCAATATTAAAAATTTTATTTTCGAATTCGAAGGTATCTTGAATTGGAGTGAAAAGTCAAATAGAAAATTTTCGTTTCGAGGCTCATACCTTATTATTCATGTTTCAATTTCTCAAAAACTTTCGGATTCATTGTTGCAAACTTATTTTAAATGTTCTACCTCTTTTTTTTTGAACTTCAAACTTATGCGGACGTGTCGAGTAATCAAGAAGAGGAAGTCGAGGCTGTCGCAAAATTTGTTCAAGGGGAAGGAGAAGAGGGCTGAGATGTAATTTTTGGGAAAATTTATGAATATATTATACGTATCTTACAATTTATTGTTTTAAATTTTTTAATTTCTGATCAAAATTTAAAATTTGAGGTGTTTTTGTTTTAAGAAAGACAAATTCATCTTTAGCTAAATATGAATTTGAAAAATTTAGAAGCGAGTACGTAACTAATATTAGGCATTTTTGAAAAATTAAGTCTTGATTGTTTCCAGAAATAAGTATAAGAAAATTTTTGTTGATTTTTCATCATCTTAAATTTTTGATCCTTTTCATTTTTAATTTTTAAAAGTAAGTTCTATCTATTTTTGTAATACTTTGAATTAAGATTTTTTGTATTAATAATTAATTTTTTTCACAGCGTAACAAATCAAGTGATCAGTGTTCTTTATTACAAGAAAAACCAGCTGCCGATAATGGTAAGATATTTCATTTTATATGTAATTTACCAAGTAGAAATTTTCTAATAATTTTGCTCGCACAGTTTCTAATGATGAGCAAAATATACCTGCAGAATTACTTCAAAATGGTTTTCAAAATCTACAAGCAGAATCACATCAAGATGATTTGAAAAATATGCAAGCAGAATCACATCAAGCTGATTTGAGACAAAGACCGATGCACAACGCGATTGGAACTGTCGATTAGTTTCATTAATCAATCGGCAACCCAACGTAACACATCTTTAGTGCCAAAGGATCTCTTTTCTTTTTGTTTTAATTCTAATCGTACAATAAAGATCTATGTCTATATTCCTACGTTGATGTTCGATAAGCAGACCTGTGATAAGAAATTTTTATTTAATGACCAAAAACTACCGAATTTTAGAACTTGCAAAGGATTATTTGTCGCTTGATAAGATTAAATTATGTTTTTCATATCATAATTAGAGTAGAGTTCTTTTCTTTTCTTTTTTTTAGTTTTATTTTACCATTGTGTTACCTTTTAGTTTAGGTATCTACAAAGATGATATTTTATATTAGAAAAACCTATAGGTTATTTAAAGAGTCAGATTTATTCATAATTTTTAACTTATCATTCTAATGAAGGAGTATATTTATAAGTTAGATAAAAATCCTCTTTTTTGAATTGCCTTCTTTTACGTTGCGTCGTAGTTTTGTGGCACTTTAACGTTTTGATTTTCGTAAGCGTTTCTTAAAAATCATAAGTGACAATTTTTGCTTCTAAACTTTCAGTGGTGTATTTCAAGGGCTTTATGAGCCTATATGCATTTCATTTTGCATTTTTTATTCGTATTTCTACTTGAGACGTTCTAAATGAAATACGCGAGCTTGTGAGCATATCATATTGTTAAACTAAATGCTTTTTTGTTTTATTGTGCGTTTTTTGAAGGTACCTACAATAAACCAGTGATTAGAATTCGTATGTTTTCATTTCGATACTGAATCATTTTTTTGGTAAACTGAAAATAAAGTGAACGTGTAATAAAAATCATCTTATTTACAACAACATTTCTCACAATTTCACATAATTTATGGTAATAAATAATTACATTAAAAATTATTTACAGCATTTTTCATAAGTTTACAAAATAGTTACGGCGTTGATGTTCTGATTTTTTTAAAACAATAAATAATACGTCAATCAATTTAAGCCCTAAAATTCTTTTGACTTATCACTTTTGAATCTCAAGATCTTTCAAAATTACAAAAAAAAAAGTAAAAAATTGCTTAAAAGAAAAAGAAAAAATTAAAAATAATATATCACATTTGTATGCAAATGAGTTTATTTATTATTGTTGCCTGACGCGAAACCATCTCCGGTCGGGTCGAAAATCCAAGGGTAATTATTGGGACATTCCATGCAAGTAAATAGACGAATAGTTTCACCAGGCAGTTCCCTGGTTGTTAATGGACATGGATTGGGCAATGAACAGTATGGTTGACCTTTAACATCACATTTATCTTTCCATTCGGCGAACTCTCTTAAAGCAGAAATTTCCAGCGGAGTTTGCATCCATTTGATTACCTGAAAAGGAAATATAAACAATCGTTAGCAACACGTACTATTTCCAATTTGTGTTTCAAAATCAGAGCATTGTTGTAACAATGAATAATAGCTTGAAATTAAAAGTAATATCGCTATAAAATCGAGTAAACGTACTTGTTCCATAGTGACGAAGTAGACGTCATTTCGGCCTTTCATTTCTTCGATAAATTTGATTAACTCATCTTTGAATTCTTTTTTACTCTTGAGCCACGAAGCGTGGAAATGTAAACCTAAAGGAGCACGATTGGTTTTATAATGCCTATCGAAATTGTGTCTTAACAATCTGGCGAATTGTTCTCCCGTTTGGATATTTGAGCAGGAATCAACCATATGACAACCAGGTAAAGATTCGTCGAACATTGGATCGTCTCTTCGGTCTAATTCGTTCATAACCATTTCCCAAACTGGATGACTTCTACTGGGACAATTTTGAGCATTACCGTTGCATTTGTGAGGCATACGGAAGTACAAAGTATAAGGCCAGACTGGTACTCGGCCAAGAGGAGCTGTAATCGAAGCATCATAAACGAAAAACTGGTCTGTCATCATTTCAAATTGTTTGTTGCCTCCGACGCGTAAATACGGAGCTCGGACTCCTACAATTGTGCCATCGCTAATATTCGAGAATCGTTCGACGATCAAACGAGCACCGGCCATTTCAGCTAACCAATCATCGTACGAACCACCGGTCCAATATTTTGGATCATCTTTGTGCGTCAGTGAGAAAATCGCGATTTCGTGACCTTTTCGGTGCAATTCTTGGACGGCAGCGTAGTTGGTGTACTTATGAGAAATGAAAAATGTGCCTTTGATTTGACAACCATTCGACATCGCTCTTTGGCCGTTGAAAATTTCTTCGTATAGATCAATGTTATCAACGTTTACAGCTCCGTTGAAGGTGATTGTTATCATCTGAGGAACCTAGTAAACGAAGTTCCGTATTTAATATCGTTGCCTATGAAATATAAAAATAAATAGGTAACGTTGGTGATTTATAGTACTTGAGTTGGTTCTAAACCTCCGGGTATTCTAGTTCCGTCAGCTGAGCAAAAGCATTCTGGAAGTTCGCATTGCGATGGGTCACAGTCAGGAGCACGATTAGGGTCCAATTCAACAGCTGAAATTCACAATCGATTAATCGATAAGTACCGGAGATCATTTTGAAGATTTATTTTTGATATGATAACTTACAGCAGGCGTTTTCGTCAGATTCATCTTTACAGTCTGGTTTGTCGTTACAGAATAATTCTTTTGCCATACATTCTCCATTTCCGCACGCTAGTTGTTTTTCTGGGCAGATTGGTTCGTCTGTTTTCAAAATAGGCATCACCTTTCTGGGCTCTAAAATTGTTAAAATAGCACGTGATGTAGGTAATGATAAGAGTTTGTTTTTAAAAGCTGATTCAGATCAAAAATCCAAATTTCCGATTCGTGATGGAATCGTAATTTGAAATAAGCGTGAAGGATTATTAATTATATTTTCAACAAATGAAAAATTTTAAATTATTCTTAGATGAGCCAAGCAATTAATGCGATTATGCGAGTAAGCAAAAATAACCAAGCGAAACATGCAGGATTATTGAAAGAAATTTAAGTTTTTTAAAATGGTTGCACTGAAATTCAATACAAATGTAAACAAAAATGCTACCGGTTTTTTCGCTGAAATATTGAAATAAAAGCATTTACGTGCGGTTTTTCATTAGAATTAGTTAATTTCGTGAAATTCCGGTGTTCTTTTTTAGTAAAATTATGTCAGGATTACAAAAGAAAATAAATATCCAAACGGTCCATGAAAAGATAGAAATCCAAGGGAAAAGGCACGCTTGCGTATATGAATTAGAAGCTCAAAAGCTTAGAATCACAACGTTGGTACCATAAAGTAAGATAGTAAGTGATTTTTGTACAAAAATTCGTGTAACGAAGTAAATTTCTCCGTTGTTCTCAGTTTGAAACAAAAGTACAGTGCAGCTATAGTCTCTACAGTTATTGTTCATGGTGATGAGCTTACAAATACGAACTACTGGTGCTGTGCATTTCGAGTAATAGGTATCTACCGGTTGAAATCTTCAAACTACTGTAGATTTGGTGGCATTTCAATTCTTATACATGGATGCATGTACCCTATATTTGATGATATGCGTCATATTAGGTATGTATCTGCCTACAAATCTTTCATGCACAAATACTACAAAAGCTGCAGCGTAGAAATGTAATATTTTTGATCATAGTTTTTGAATCTGTAGGTATTTGCTATCTACTTGTTAAGCGAATATGTATGTACAGAATTTTTAACTACTCAAGCAAACTACGTATCTGTTAATATCGCCATGTGATTTCGAGTTACTATATTTCTATCACTATGAAAGGTGTCTTCTCAACTCTTGTTAATTATGCTTAAATTTATACGACAAAACATAGTAACTCTCAATATGACGATTTCTGTACAGAGTTTCGCGTGTGATTCCGTTGCCCAAAGTAGACTGCCTAAACTTACTGTCCAATCGATCACAATTGGTTACTTTGCTTTTCCAGTCACATGTTTGTTTATCAATATCAAAGGCCAAACCAGATGGGCAACTGATTTGCTTAATACCGGCTTTTGTACACCTATACGAATGAAACAGGTTTGTATTTCCATACATTAGCTGATTACGGTAATGAACCTGTTTTTAATAATATAGGTACAATAGATACGAGTATCTTTACGGTAATTAGGTTTATTGTAAGTAAAATCTTGTAAGCTCGGTCAGTGCATTTGTAAAAATTCATTTTCAAGAAAAAAAATTCGTACGTAACGGTAAAAGTTCGAGTACTAATTTTTGGTGTCTGTTTATTTAGGTTGATGGAGGTTAAATCACAAATGAGAAGTTCCTTATGAATGAAGAATGAAGTTCACACAACTACGATGCGAATTCGGATTTTAGAATTAGGTAATTAGGTTGATAAAGATGAACAGAGAGGCAACGGTCGAAATGTTGCCTTATTGAGTTAAAATTAGTGGTAAATTTCATTGGTTAATTGTTATAACTAAATCCAATGAAGTATACAAAAGAATAAAACCAGAGTGAAATGGAATTCGAAAGATATAGAACGTTAAGAGACATTCTCCGAAAAATCAACCACAAATTCGACTCTCGTCTCGATATTACTTACTCTCTATTTTGTCACAGTTTTTAACGCGCGTTTTCCAATCGCACGTTTGACGATCAATGTCAAAAGCTAATCCGTTGGGGCATCGGACCCCAGCCAATCGTACCACTCCGTTTTCACCTGCTTGATCACACCTATTTATAGTATCAGAATGTAAAATTTTAAGGCTATTTTTTGCGGTTCTCTCGTTTTTTTTTGTGCTTTAGTTTCCTAAACTAGATTAGTAAAAATCCACGCTGTAATCTAGATTTTATTGCGGTTACTCTTATAAAAACCATGTTCGCGTATGATTACCTATAGATAACGGCAATTTATTATTTTTTTTCGTAGGTACCTTCGTCTAGAGCGAACGTAGCTTTCATAAGAATGTTCTTAAATATTGAAATTAGAAGCTGTATTGAGAAGGAGCTATTGAAAATGTGTGAGAAATTTACCTTACGACGTCTCTACAATCGCCTTCAATGGTCAATCGGAAATATTCATCGGGTGGCCTGTTCTTACACAATTCGTCGATCGAAGGATCGTCCGGTGCATCTTCACCATTTTGATTTTGGCGTTTCTCTCTGACGGAGCTACACCAAATCGCACCTGTAAGTATGATTTACAGTCAGAAATGGTTGTAAAATCATTGTAAAGTAGGTAACTATGTACTTGCTATAAGTAGATATATATCTATATCTAGTTACGAATTATTGATTCTGCTGATTTTATCAACATTTTTTAGTACATTGCCCCATTTTAGGGTGCTGATCACGAATTATACCATGTGACAATATCCACAAATGAGCAAAAATCCCTCAAAACTGGTTTCTTTTTTGATAATTATCCCATCGAGGCCAGAATTTAAATACCTAAAAAATGTCCTCGACTGATTATGAAAACATTACCCTGAATGATTTGAAGCCGGAAGAAACTGCGAATTTATTTTCCTAAAATCGATCCCGTTTTTCTAAAAACGGTAAAATAAGATACGTATATTCCAGACTGAATAAGAAAGTAATTTTGAAATTTTCCGTGCACGAATTTAAGTAGGTAGGCTAGGTACCTAGAAACCGGTTTCAACTGTAATTTTTTTTTTTCTAAAAATAGGTTTACACGATACATTTGCACTCTGACTGTTTTCTTCGATGGTTTCAACGTTTCAAGCTTCTCAGAACCAGTTTTTGTTCTCAAAAAATGCTTTGTAAGGCGCATTGATTCTTTGATTACATAAATATAATAATTACAAAAATTTCTACAGTTGAATTTTAACTTTAAACCCCAGTTTTTCAGTGCTGAAAAGAGAATATCTACGTAAGGTTCGATTCAGTGAAGTGGTAGGAGGGGTAAGGGTTAAAAATAGAACACTACGCAATTTTTTGTCACTATTTTCGTTATCAACGCTTTAAATGCACATAGAACCAATTTATCGGAGAATCTGAGCCAATTTTCGATAAGAAAAAAGTTTGTTAAGCATAAAAATTCATTTGTATAAATTTTTGCCATTTTTTGAGCCTCCACTCTTCCTGGTCAATTCTTAGAAAAACCGGTTCCTGTGGGCTAAAATATTCAATTTTGGAAAATTATATCGTAATTTTTGTGATTAGAGCTTAAAATTAACTCTATATGTACTTGGATTTTTTTTTTTAGGAAAATCGAGGCCAATTTCTAGAAAAGAAACCGGTTTATAGGGAAAACTCATTACTATCGAGGTTAATTATCCCGTTACTCGTAGTTTTTTGGACCTCAAATGTACTCTATAAACCATTTTCCTGTGTAATCAGCGTCAATTTTTGGAAAATGAACCGGTTTCTAGCGTCATGAAATCATTGAAGAGAATGATCGTCATTATTTTTGTAATCAGCGCCTCAAATTATGCTTAGATACGCTCTATAAAGCAATTTTTGGAATTCAGAGGATTTTTTGATTTTATGATGAAAACCGGTTTCTATATCCTTGCTTAAATTTGCTTTTAGAAACTCTCAATATGTATTATATTCGTTCTAGGTGCCTCAGTTATACCCCCCCCCCCATTTCTCAATTTTCTAACAAATCTGGGCTAATTTTTGAAAAAAGAACCGGTTCCCGCAGGTTTCAAATCATCAAGGATGATTTTGTATGTAATTTTCATAATCAGCGCATTAAGGACTCTTCATATTCTAATTTTTGCCGTGAAAAATCCTTTTTTTTTGAAAAAAAACAACCGGTTTATAAAAGAATCTACTCTTTTGCGAATTTCCCATAGCCTTCTACGTAAAATCAGCCCCTCCCCCCTAATCAAAAATATCAGTAATTCGGAATTAAGCGCATCCATTGCTTATAATTTCCAATACAACTGGAAAAATAATACTGGAATCGGTTACGTCATACCTTGGGTAGGTTTCAATGCCACTTATTAAGGTTGGGCTTTTAAACGTATTAGGTAATTGGCTTAGCTAACATTAAGACGAAGAGATTATTAGATTCAGTGACAACATGATTAGACATTAATAATGGGTGTAAACTTCACACAGACGGTTGTGCTCATTTATGAACCTTTCGACTCAAATATGAATAGGCCTAGAAGTACCGACACCTTATGCAACGAAACCAAAAGTCAATCAGTGACCATTATCGACCAGAAGATTCTTTCCCGGATGAATTCATATCCAGACGTGCTAATTCTACAACAAATTGAATAGTTTCCAATTTACCAGCCGCTCGTTGCACATGAACTATAAAAAAGCAATTGGAAAACAATAGAGGTCACTATCTGAAAGACTACATCTCGGATGCGCGCAAGTAAACGTACGTGCGAAAAATTATTAAAAGACACAATTGATTCTAAGCGCGCTACGGTATTGTAATTACACCCGCACTGCGCATCTCAATTTACCGGTCCTTTCGTTCGTGTTTACTGCGTACGCCATTCTTTTTATTCCAGTTATTACCCACGACGCTCATCAATATGTAAAATAGAAAATGGGACGTGGAATTGTGTAGAATGAGTAACTGGATTGTATTCATTTTCCATCGTCGGGTCAGGATCTTTGAAAAAGTAGCCAATTTCAATGTCGCCTCACAACGTTGCCAAATTTAATCATAAACATAAGGTGAAACTAACTCAAGAGTGGAACGTTTTCGAAAGGACAATGACACTTTAACATTTTTAAACGTTCCGAGTGTCGGAAAGTAGTACGTGACTTATTAAACCCTGCGATCGTTGATTACCAATCATGAAGAAAAGTGGTGAAATGTAACAAAGAGCACAATGAGAGATACTTTTATGCACTTCGATGCGGTTTACCAATATTTAACGAGTGAATGGAGACACGTCTTCTTCAGACGCACAATACCGCACCGAAGCAGTTCGGAGAAATTTTCCGTCGAGCTTTTCGATTTACGGCGAAATTTAGATGATTTTAGTATCACAGGCGCAAGAGTGTTGCATATCGGGCCAGAATACGGCTCAACGACCAAGCTGTCGGTTGGTGGCGAAGCGAGGTATTTGAACCGGTTCGCAATTGGCGTGCGAATAGTCGACGCGTTCACTGCGGAGACGTTGTTACATAAAAAGTACACAGCTAACTATATACCTATAGATGTGCAACTGAACGCGAGAATAGCGAGAAAGGTCTTTGAATGAATAATACTTCAGATAGAAACTTATCGAATATAAATAAATAACGTAGCCTAATAGCTGTTTATAAGTTTGTCACCAGGATTTTGATTGCTTTCGTGTATAAAAAATAGATTGAAATCATTCGCAGACAATAGGCCAGAGAACAGAATTTGCCAATAATATCCATTTATGATCTGATTTTTATCTAATGCGTTAAACCTTATACCTATTACTATCACTAAAAAAATCAGCTTTTAAAAACTTGGTTTTTTCCACAACAAAAATAATTAGATATAGCGCCAACATCATACTTTTGATAATTAATTTTAAGGATTTGAAAATGAAGCCTAAACTATAATTAATTTCCCACCTACCTAATTATGAATTTCAATTTCCATTCTCTTCAATTAATTGATATAATTAAATGCCTATACGAAATAAACCCCAATTTGAGCACTTTTACTACTTGTAAAAATTACCCATTTCAAATTACGATGAATTCGCAGTCTATATTACAAAAAATTTACCTACCTTCAGTCACGTTCCAATTGTCAAAATGATTTTAACAACCGACAAACTTATTAAACAGTTAACTATGAATTCATTTAAAATTAAAATATAATAAAAAATATGCAAAAAATTGAAATTACTTACCGAATAATGTTATAAACAAAACCAACGAAGTAACTCTCGCCATCTCGTGGTATTTCACGAATAATGAAGAAACCGACACTATCGTGTTATCACAGTATTTATTCGAGAACTGGTTTAGCGCATGCGCGAAACGAATTTACTTTCACTGATTTTGAGATTGGTCTGTGTAAGACTCCAGACCATTTAACAGCACTACAATTTCTCAGATAGGTTTAGGTTTAAATGATTTTTCAACTGTTGAGAAGATCTTTATTGTGGCTGTTAATGGCAGACGAGTGATTAGATTGGATTTTTATAATTTCCAACGTGACACGAACCAGTTCCATCAGATATAGGTGGCTTTATTCCTTCTCCGGCGATGAGACTGGAAAATATTGCGACATGTAGAAAAATCATGGTTGTGAAGTTGTTGTATGTACTTGGTGCATGTATGTCGTGGAGATGGGAAAAATTTGAGGTTATGATCAATTTTTTTTTTCAAATTGTGGAAATCTCATTTGTTACGAAGCTCGGCTTCGTGGATAAATTACTGGAAATTGATTGGTTTAAATTTATTGTTGGAACCAAATCTAGTCAAGTCCATAATAAGAGCTCCCAATAGCTGGGATGAAAATTTCATGACCAATAACAGGGTGTTCAGGAATTAGAAAAACCGGTTTCGTCAAAAAATTTGATCTCTTCTTTTTCTAACAAAATAAATGCTACGTACTTGAGGGATTAAAATTTATTAGTATGAATTTTTGAAACAAAGTTAATAATTTTGAACCGGTTGTCAAAAAAAATGAAGATACTGGAAAATGTTCGGAACAAAAGTTTTTGACATAAAAAACCGTATGATTTTTGCTCTAAGACTTGTTTTCATTTCGGAATGGAAATGGGAATGGAAGGCTGTATCTTCCCTCCGATGCCACGAAATAGAAAAAAATTATGGAGTTGAAAATTATCATTTTTTAATTCAATTCTCTATAAGTAACTTTTATTTCAAATATTTTTTTTCGAATCTTAACATTTTTAAAACCGGTTGCAAACTTGAAATAAAATTTGAAAAAAAGTTTCGTTTTTCTTCAAAAATTTCAAACTGTTGAAGTTCGTAAATTTTGTTTTTTCAACATTGTGGAACAAATTATATTTTTTCTCAAGGGGAAAATTTAATGGTTTTGATTTCATAAAATGAAATTTACACTCTATTTTGCAGAGGTAAATCAATGGTGGGGAAGAGCAGGGCTGAAAAGGGTAATTTTCCCTCGTTCAAGTTGAAATTTGATGTAAACTTGAATTTTTTTTGAAAATCAGAAAATTCTGCTGTAAATTGGAAAATTTTCTGATTTTTGCCCCCCCCCCCCCGATTTTTAGTCAACAGACAAGTATTGTTCTGAAATAATGTACCTACTTTTGAATTTTTGATAACTTTTTTTAAATTCCTCTATATAAAAGAATATGAAAATGTGGCCCTGCCGAAATGAAGAGACCTTGTGTGAAAAAAATTATGTCTTTATTTTTGTGTTTGGTCCAGATTTAGTGTTATTTGGAAAACGTGAAAAAAGAAACATCCTTTCTTTCCAGCAGGGTCACAAATGGGGAAGATAGGCTTGTTAATTAAAGGGAGGGTAATTTCAAATTACGGCGGATATTGAGAAAAAATGAAATCCGGTTTTTTGGGTTTTATAATTATATTATTATCAATTTATTTTCTAAAAAAATTGACCCTCGTTCCCTCCTTCATCTTCAATGTGGGATAGCTCTTCAAGAAAATAATGCACACTGTAAGTAGGTACATCTGATTAAAAATCATGCAATTTTTTAATTTCCGTTTACCCAAACCTCATTTTCTTCATTTTTTTTTTGCATTACTATTGTAATCACGTAACACATTTCCCTTGGAAAAAATTCTGGTTACGCCCTGTTAATATCTACATTTTAATACCGTTTAGTTTTACTCACTGGTACTTCTGCTACAAAAAATCATCTACATATGAATTCAGTATAATGTCCTTAAATTTAAAACCACGTATGACACAAATTCGAAAAAAAATTTGCAATGTAGTATCTGTAATAGTAGGTATGAGTTATCCGTAAATTTTTCTCAGAATATGAGGCCAATTTTAAATGTGGTAATTTATAATGTATTCAAACGTCTTTACGAATTATCTAACACCCATTGCCAGGCGTAATTAATTGCGATTCTGATATATTTAAATTACCGGTTGGTTCGATGATGGTTTATTCTTGGTAATAAAAAAAAGTCTCAGAATGCAGGATGATACAACTCTTTTTAAGGAACAAAAATAGGTACACAAAACTCGCTGGCCTTGGTTTTAGTCATCCAACATGCATATTAATCGAACTGAACTTTTAAGTTTTAAAAAGGGAAAAATTTTGATTGGAAAATTTTCAGCATAAAATTATCTGCTGCGATGATAATTCGAATTGGGACATTTGAAACGGGTACCAAAAATATTCAATTTTTTAAAAATATTAGGTACATACGATTAGTGCGATGAAAATTCTGTTAATACAATTTTATTTCCTTTCTTTTTTTGTGTGAAAATAATCGAGTTGATTTGTGGGGGGGGGGGGGGAAGGAGGAGGAGAGAAATTTCTTATGAAGCTGACTTAAAATGCAATATGTGCATAGTCGACAAAATGAATGAGTAATTTAATTTTTTTTTTTTTGTTGCTGAGTGTTGTGCAGGATTTTTGAAGAGAAAATGCTCTTATTCCCATTGGGCTATTCCATACTAAAACAGGACAAAAATGAAGTCAGGGCTTCCGATTTCGCTAATTTTTTTACGAGTTTTTTTTAGTCTATTCACAAAACCACGGTAATTTTTTCTAGCCTTCAAGGGGGGAGGGAGGCTCAAAATTTTTATGCAATTACGATTTTTAACAAAATTTCCCAACTTTAAAGGCTGATATCTCGAGATAGGTCTACTTGGGGGGAAACTGTTGCGAAGTCTGAAAAAGAATTGATAGGATATTCAAAATTAATAATCACATTTTGAAAATCTCGAAGTTGAACTTTGGTGTTGAAAGCTCAACTTTTATGATGAGAACAAAAGATGAAAGCTACCATTTAAAAATCTGAAAAAATTACTGTGAGTAGATTTTTTTACCCTCTTTTCAACCAAAAAATTTTCGTGGTGGGATCCCTAGACCCTTGAGAGGTTTAGGAGTCCACAATTTTGACCAGAATTCAAAAAAATAGAAAAAGTAAAGTAGTACATTGATTTTTACTAATTCGAAGGCGCTGATTTCGAATATGTAATTAGTTTTTTTATCCGACTCCTGTGAACCCCTTTTTAGCCAGGGGTCAAAATTCGAAAAAATGAAAAATAACATGCAACCTGTCGTTTATTAGGCATTTTGAGCTCCAATATTTGCTTATTTTTTGTATTTAACCTTTCAGTACACCCCTAGCCCGCCAATTCTGGGGGAAGTATGCAATGAATCTTATCCGCCTAATCGCCTTTTTGAAACCAACTTTGACCCTTTCCAGCCAGTCAATTATTTCAAATTTTTCTGAATTTAATGAATTTATCCAAAAAAGCTTACTGAAGTTTTAATCTGGAAATCGATCCAAAAGTTGATTTTTTCAATAAACTAGTTGAAAAAAACTCGATTTTCAGCTGCTGAATTTAATGGAGAGAATTTTGAAAAAATTAAATTTTTTAAAAATATTCCAGGAGTTTTTTCCAGTCAAATTCGTCTCGAAAGAACTGGATGGGAAATCTCGCACATAACGATAATTATCAATAATCTCTCAATTACGCCATTCACTTACTCGGTTACTTTTATTTGTTTCAGAATTGATTTGTCGATAATGCTTCCTTTGCCGCTAACAACTTTCATGTACATCTGAAAATTTGTTTGTATTTCAACACCACAACTCGAGAAACAGGAGTACTAAGTAATAACACCTTGATTATACCACTGTGGGGTAATTAACGCAATTATATTCTAGTTACGTGATTTTTATTTACATTTAGGCACCTTTTATTGATGGTTTAACAACTGGTTTTGATGATCAAGATGCTTAACGATACGTGATGTTTAAATACGAATAGTTTCCAATTGACGAACTTCGCCATGATGAATTCTGGAAGCTCGTGGATGCCTATGGAAGCATTTCAGGTGCGAAATTAATCTATTTTTGCATTAGACATTGACCAAAAGTACTTATTGGATTCAAATATACCCCTCTCTCCCTCCATCAACATCTAAAAATATTCGAACTTCGGATAAAACAAAAGACCAAACTATTACGTAAGTTCATCCATCGCCTCCAGCAATTCCAATGACACATCGATAAAAAAATAACCATTTTTAAATGCAGATCGTCGTCGCGTCAAGTTAATAAAATTATTATCTTGTTTTAATCGCATACCGACGATCCAGCTTCCATCATTCTATTATCCGCTGGAAATGTTTTTGAACTCTGTTAGAAAACGCGTTTTTTTTATGCATTAAAAACAAAAATTAAATTAGGGAATAAGATTGTTTTTTTTTTGAACGAGTTGAACAACTTTGTCGAACGGTTTTATTAAACGGAAAATACAGAAATACTGGTTCCGCTGACAGTTGCCTTGACCTTCCCAGATTACTTTCATTTCTTCGTTTGACCCTGTCCTCTCTATATTAAATTTTAAGTCCATTTGATTTGATCGTTTGGTTTATATGATAAATGGTCATATGGCAGGCGTGGCGCCGTTTCCACTTTCTTTTAGAAAGGGAAAGTTATAGGCTTCTTATTTCTTCCTCCTCCGTAATAACGGTGCATATAACGTATTTTTTTTTTTTTCAAATAGGAAGTGTCTTGTTTTTAACATGGCACTGGTGCTGTGTAAAAAGCGCTTATTATCGAGCAAATTCTACCATAAAAACATCCAAAAAGTCGCCTTAGCATAAAAACACATATTTCTGTCGTACTGGGTGTTTTACGATAAATTATCTGGAACAATTATGTAAATCGTCTGGTGCCTATGGATTTCAACGATTTTACGTAAATTTTCCAGCCATAGTTGCTATTTTTAATTCGATTTTTTTCGCGACGTTTGGTTAATTACGAGATCCTTCTTGGAAATGGGGATTGGAATTCTGGATGCGTTTTAGCTCGTATTATTTATTTTTTAAATTTACTATTCTTATGAGACTGAATGGATTAATTCTAGGTGACAGATACCTCCTATATGATTTTACTAATAGCATCTTCGCAGGTCAATAAACTCGTGTTTATGTTTTTTTTTTTGCAGGTAACTTGAAGTTTGGAAATTTTGCGTTGATTTATTATCCGCCGGACTTGCGAATAGGTTTTCTATCTTGTTTATCGTAGAAATTAGTAACCGGTGTTGGCGGAGGTGTAACTTGAGTGAAGACGAAATTAAAGGTGACGTCATCCGAGATAAATGCACAAGGTGAGAAGTTACATGTTGCATGTTGGATGGAATTATTTGCTGAGGTGTTACGTCAAATGGTTCGGAGTTGGTTGTTTGTAATTTTTACCTATTCTTTTTTTTTTTTCTGGCATTTTAATGACTTGAGAAATTTGGCCAAAGGTGAGATGAGGATTTTATTAATTCTTGGGTAATTTATTAGATGCTGAAATTTAAAGGTCATTGTTTAAATCTTTGAGTTTTCGATTTTTTTAATGAACTTGGTTGGATAATAGAATTTAAAAAAACGGAGGAGGAGGTAGATATAAGAGAGGCAGCTGCACCTCTATCTCCAAAAATATAAAAATTGCATTATTATTGAGAAAAATTAGCGAGGTGTTTTACAAGTTTTGCAAATGACGGAAAAGACAGAAAAGTCGTGAAATTGACTAACCAGAAAGGTAACCCAACTGAAAGTAAAATAGAATTTTGAGTTCAAACAAAACTAAATCGAAAGTACATCATAAAAGAACTCTTCCCCAAAATTTAAAGTGCATTTTTTTTCAAATGTTGGTAAATTTTTGAAATTTTATCTCATTGTCCTGAAAAATACGAATTTTGATCTAATCAACGAAAAAAGCTTTAATTTGGTATAAATGCCCTTCGTTTGACCCCTCAAATCTATTGGAAGAACTTTTAGATGTTTCGGAGCCATCAGAAAATTTTGGAATTTTTCAGTGTTTGAGAAAAGCTCATAAAATTGGTTCATTTGAACCAGGTATCCGGAGGGAGAGGATTTTGTTCCTCCGGCTGTAAAAAATTGTCCGGAGGAGTCCTCTCTCTTCCCTCCGACTCCGCTCCGGATTTCTGATTTGAAATTCAGCATCTATAATAATTGCGGATAACCAATCTTTGTGATTCCGGAATTCTCAATTTCAAGTTCAAATTCATTTTTTGGCAGACGCTTTTCCTAAAAAAAAATTGTTTCTGCTCAAAAATATAGATTTGAGCTTAAAATTGCGAATTTCTAAAAATTTCTCTTTAAGCAATAAATACCGGGGGTCTTCAATATTGGTTATTCACCATTACAGGAGCTGAAGTTCAAATGAACCATTTTTGTAGGCTTTTCTCCAGCACTGAAAAATTTTAGAATTTACTGGAGGCTTCAAAACGTCTTGAAACGTCTTTCAGTCGAAAATCAGAATGGAGCGACGAAAAAAATTAAAAAATTGAGAATTTTGTCTTGGAAAATCATAAAAAATACGTACGTTGTCGTGTGGTCTGCAAAAATTTGGTAATTTTTTTTTCGGTCGAGTTCGGAAATTTTTTGATACCTTAACGATAATCCATTTCGAGGAAAATTTCGTTTCAAGTTGAAAAAATCTAAAAAAATATTTCTGTCGAAAATTTTTAATTTTTTTGGTTGGTCTTTGTTTTAAAATTGAAAGTTTAGTTTTTTTCATTTGCAGGCATTGAAAAATTTCACTTTTCCCTCTCTTTTCTTGAATCTTTAATCCCTTGGCGAGATGAAGAAACGTTGAAATCCTACAAAATTTTCGAATTATTTTCAATAATCAAGCTCACGAAGGCACTCGCGCGAATTACCAGTACTGGAGAGTAAATAATTCGATGTTTTATATAATGAATCTACCTATAACTGGTTTTCAATAGATATACGCGCGTCGATGAAACGTAATACTCTCGTCGTCGACGACTCTTGTGTAATTAATAAGCATCGGGTGGTCTTTAACAAAGGGAATTTGTGCAACGTTATGGTGGAGTCAGGTCGGGCAGGGACAGGGCGATCTATACAAATGGTATTGTTTCTTCCAGAGTAGTTGTGTTGGTTTTTTTTTGTGTCTAGGAAGTGCATCCTTAAGGTATATACATCGGTGCGAGAGAGAAAGAACGTAAGAGGTGTTACAAATTGTGTAATTTTATCGTTTCGTTAGTCTGGATTTATTTTTAATTTTCGTTACTCGACGATACGATGATCGTACGTTTATAATAATGAAATACCGCCTACGTTTTATATCTTGAGGTAGGTTTGATTTTATATTGTTTCGAAGATCCAACGCGCTGTTTGGAGTATTCAAGGAAAGCTTCGAACGTTTCAGTTCGAGGAAATTTCAAACGACGAAGGCGAAAAATTGTATCGCGAATATAGGATTTTTAACCTTGCTTTTATGTAACATTGTGCTCACTGGTAGTGGAATATATCGGGAAATAATACGCAGACTGTGCATGGTACATTGGTACAGCTAGACGAGATACCTAAACCTACACCGGTAGAAAGTAATCTGTTTCCATTCACATTTACGAGCAGCAGATTTTAAAACGACCTTGCTCGTAAAGATATCTATTGCATAAATTCTAATTAGTAGCAGATAGGTATTTTCACATATGTATTATAATACTCGTCGCTGGATCGTCGCCGCCACAGTCTTCGGAGCAGCTACCGCGTATAAAAATTACCAGTACCGAACCAAGGATAAGTAGAAATTGTATAGACTATAATGATGATACTGAATCATCAACGGAGGCACGCGAACTGACATAAGAAGACGATTATCCGAACTGGAGAAATTCTGTCGCTCACGAAAAATTACATCCAGTGACATAAAAATGACCAATTTTTTCCCCCAGTTTTGTGTCTCGAAAAAAAAAGCTATATTATTAACGAATTAAACGCTCGAGATGGGCGATTGCCGATTCCTGTGTTATTACGGTCGATTATGTAAGTGGTATCGTGATTTTATGTACAACAAAGTTGAGATTATCTCGCGCGTGGTAATAAGTACTTTGGAGTTAAACCGATTTACCAGTCCGCACCTATAAATAACTCGGTAATTTTTTCCCGTCGCGTCGTCGATGGTGGAATTCGCATTGGTAAACGTGAGTGAGGTGAGAGGCGCAGACGAGAAAAATTAGATAGGTACGAAAAAGTTCAATGTTTGCGCCATTGCGCGTCATCTCGACGATTTCTTCCTGTTTTGCAGACCTTGAAAAAAATTTTGAACTACAATAGATGTATAGGTACTTGGGTTATGTAATCGGCTGATCTATGTGGAGCATTTCTTCCGAGTATGAAATTAACGTAGGTATTGGCGAGGAGGGGTTTTAAGATCCGTGGTCGGCGATTGAGCTGAAATTTGGAATATGAAAACAATATATCGACCATATTTAGAGACGAGATGTTAGCTGTTGAGGTTGGTTTATTGATTTTTGGCGAATTTTTGAAAATTTTTGGAATGGAATTTTGATTCAAGTGTTCTTGGAACGTGGGAGATGAATTTGGCATTATCAAAATTCAATCTGGAGAGGGGTGCGAGAGAAATTCAAGATTTTTAAAATTCAGCCTGAAAAAAGATTTAGGAGAAATTTTGAAATTACAAAAATTAACCTTGGAGGAGATAGAGAAAAAAAATTTTAAATCATCATTTGAGGCAGAAAAGGGTAGGTACTGAAGGATTTTTAAAATCATCAAAATGTACTCCAAAGGGAGGTTTTAAGAATGTAATGAAATTCAGCTTGGAGGAGGTTACGAAAAAAATTATGAAAATTCAGTTTGTTTGCTAGGAGACCCAGGAGAAATCAGAAATGATCCATTATTTTCGCTGAAAAAAGAGTTTAGAGAAAATTGAAAATCATTGAAATTCAGCTCGGAGGTGGTAGGTATGGAAAACAATTAAAATTACAAATTTTGACGTGAAGGAGGGTACAGGAAAAGGGTCTGATCGAATAAGAGGTGAATTTGACCCCAATTCCGATTGTCGTTCTCCCCTCCTCTTCCCAAAGATGGTGTCCCTTGATGCAAAAAAATTATAGGAAAATTTTTGACTGATCACTCCTCGCCTTTTTAGAACTAGGTCATTTTATTCTATCATTTTCAAGAATTTTCAATTTCAACCAAAATGATTTTTTTTGGCACAAAATTATAACTTGTAGAGGTGTATTCACGATAATTTTTTCATCAATTTTGGTGCACTCCTTCATAAGATTTTGGTCATTTGAAATTTTCCACTAAAAAGTACCTTCATATAGTGAAGTTCGACCACTTTGAAAGTATCCCAAAAATATGTTTTCAAACAGAAATACACGTCACGTAATCACTTTTGGCGATTTTGATACACCAAGGGTCAAAATTGACGATAACCCGTATAGAAATGTTGTAATTTTGGCAAATTTGACAAATTTTGGATGTTTTACTTGGAAAGAACTGACCAAAAATACAGAAATTAAAGTTGGGTTCGTGTTCTGCGGGTCAAAATATCCTGATCAACACCCCTTTTTTTACGATCGTTTCTCTAGAAGTCTCAAAATTTATTTTTTTTGCCGTACTAAAATTCACTTTGGAAGGGGCTAAAGCAAAAATTTTAAACTAGTAAAGATCATATAGGGAAGGAGAGGAAAACGGAAGAAATTTTAAATTGACGAAATTCATCTCGGAGAGAGTACGAGAGAATTTCCCTAAAATAAGTTAGGAAGGACACACAAAAAAATATATCATCTGTTCTGAAAGGGGAGGGTGGTACTAGTGAAATGTGAAATTGACTAAATCCAATTCTGGAAGGGGAAGGGAGAGATTTTGGCTCGGAGGAGAGATAGGAAAAAATTAGAAATTTTCTCTGGAGGGAGGCAGAAAAAATTTGAAATCATCAAAATTCATTCTGGAAAAGGGACACTGGAGAAATTTGAAAAGGAAAAAATTTAAAATTGCTAAAAATAACCTTTGAGAAGAATGCTGGCGAAATGTTCAAAATTTCCAATATTTGGCTTGAAGGAGTGATGAGAAAAAATTGGAAATCATCGAAATTTACCTTTCACCGGTGGTGGGGGGGGGGGTACAGGAAAAATCTAGGACCACAAAAATTCAGCATGGAAGAGAACCGGTGTAAAAATTTGAAATGACCATGACCCCAACTGAAGGAGGTACAAAAAATTTACTGAAATTCAGTCTGAGGAGAAGGTACAAGAAACGTTTAAAGTAAAAAAAATTCGCCCTGGAAGCAAATATGGAGAAAAATTTAAGATTCTCGAAATTAATCTTCTGAGGAAAGTATGTACTTGAAACATTTTTAAATGACTAAAATTAAACTTGAGAAAGTTGATCATTTTCTTCTCAAAAAAAAAAAAAAATCGTCGTAGCAGAATAAAACTGATCCATTCAGGGATATTGGCATCGATATCCATTTCAGAATAAATTTAAAACCGAATTTAAATTTCCAATTGACGAAATTTTTTTTAAATTCAAGGATATACGCTTCCAAGTTCTTCACTGTATAAAATTTAAAAAATGTACTTAGTTAGATGACGTGTTAGCTTTCATGCGGATATCACATTGTGTAAAAACACGTGTTTGAAAGACAGTCTATGAAAGGTAAAATTTTGGTAAATGTTCAAAAACGGTAAAACTTACTTTACGTATCGATTAATTTGCATATTGTCGTGTATTTTCTACTAATGCAGGCAGATGAAAAAAAAATAACTTATTAATGGATATAATTTACCAATTGGATTATATCATTATTGGCGCTCGCTGGTAGCTGGATACCTACTTTTGATTATGAAGACATTTTTTTTCTATCGATGGCATGTTCTGTAGTAGCATAGTAATTAGGTGTGCGTTTGGTATTTTTTTTTTTTGGTTTGTATTATTTAAGCGAAAACCGCAAACGACCAAGAAATAGATTTATAGATTTAAATGGTGTAGGTTTTGGTATAGCAAATGTATTTGAATTGTAGTGGTATGATATTATGCTGATTTCGTGCCAGTTTTATCTGTTATTCTTGTTCAACTTCTGCCTGCCTGAAAAGCTATGAAAAAATTAATGGATGTTTAAAAAATTGTCTGCCAGTGGCGACAAAAGATTTTCTTTGCGAGGAGTAGGGTATGAAAAATGTACGTGTGTGGGTGTTCTAGGCAAAAAACAGTTGGATGAGATTAAGAAAGAGGTGAAAATTGTTTTTTCGTTAATTTTTTTGACTATTTTATTGTTTTCACTTAGATTGCTGATTACAAAAAATTTAAAGTCTCCGTACAAAGCCTGGAATTAATATATCAAAACGTAAATAATTTATATACCTTCTTGGCAGCGTTGTAAGATTTATTTAAAATTGTGTAAAAGTTATTGACACCGTAAAAATTGTTTGAAACACGTAACTAAAAAAAGTCAAAGTTCTGGTGAAATTGTGTTAATGACTCGGAATAGCTATAAAATTTAATATAATACTGAAAAAACTGTTTCAAATAAGTATTATGATCTATAAAAATTCAGAATTTAGTAAAAAAAAATTGAATGCTCGTAAAAATTATCCAATTTGCGTAGGTGATTGCGGTTAAAAAAATTTATGATAGAAGACTGTTCAAAAAAAAAACGAACTCCCTCAAAAATATGTACAATAGTTTTTCCGGATTTAAGTGTCTATAGCCTCTAGAATTCATTTGAAAAAAAAGATAAACCCCCTCATTGTACCTTCCAAGTTCAAAAAATATTATCTTTATATAAGAAAGAACTGCCAAAAAATGTTCGATAAAAACATTCATTAGGACGAATATAAAAAAGGACATCCTGGATTTGAGAAAAAATTAATGAGGTAGTTTCTTTTGAGTGAAATAGGTACCTTTTAGTAAATATTTGAGCCCCCTAGCCCAAGGAGCCCAAGGAAAGTTTGAACTAGAGATTTTCGAAATGATATTTTCAAAAAAAAACACGAGGTTTTGCGATAATGACCTTATTTGAGAATTCCTAGTTTAGACCCTCTCTGGGTCAAGGAACTAAAATTTTTTCTGGAAAATCACCTACTCAAAGAAAACAACTTCGCCAATTTTCGGGTCATGTTTTGTTATTCTGTTCTTTCTTGATAACACGTGTCGATAGTAATTTTTTTTTGTTGAACATCCACTTCCGTGTAAAGATATTGAAATTTTTCAAAAATGTCTCAAACACTGCTTTGTAGGATTTAAAGATTTCGTAAAAATACCTACTTTTATAAATTATAATTTTATTTCAAAATTATTCCAAATATTTATTGTAAAAATGGTTTTACCACTTCTTCCTCACTCATCAAAAAAATTTCAAAGGTAAAATTTAAATTGAAACATTGAAATAAGAATCATACTATTAGACGTTCAAAATATCCTAAAAATGTTTGGAACTGTGTCAAAATTACTTAAAATGCAGCCAAAAATTGGTTTGAAAGCTGAAGAAATACATTTTTACGTTATTTTTCCAACAATTTTTGTCACATCTTCGAAAAAATGTTGTAATAATTCGGGCCAATCAAATAATTTTAATTGATTTTGAACAACATTTTTATGCCATTTGACGAGTTCAAAGTTCAATTTTCGTTTTTGATTGAAAATATCTCAAAAGCTGAGATTTTATTGGAAATCCCTCTCTTCTCTGTGATGAAAATTCATCCCAGCCAATGTTCAAGGTTATTACTCATTTAGATGAAAATTATCTACAATACTTACTTTAGCCTTAGAAGCTTGAAAAATTCGTGAGATGATTATTGAGATGAAAAATCATTCTAAAATTTATCCCTGCCTCGAACGCTCAAAAAATCGTATTGGGATAGTTACTGGGACGAAAAACTTTATCTCAATAATCATTCCAGCCTCAAAAACTCATTTCACCCTCTAAAGCCCATGAAATCGTGAGATGATCGTTGAGATGAAAATTTATTTCAAATATTCATTTCAGCCTCAAAAGCTTGAAAAAATCGTGGTATGATTATTGGGATGAAAATTAATCCTTCAAGTTATGTGACATTCATCCTCCTTTGTTCATAAAATTGACTTTGAAGTGAAAAAATGTGTAAACAAAAAATTCAAATTGGGTGAGAACTAAAATTATTTTCGAACTAAGCTCTAAAAATTGGATCAAAATAATTATGCAGAAAAAATTTGATTTTTACGAATAAAATACGTTGAAATAATAGGTAACTGAAATTCCTAATATTTTTCTGAAAGAATCAACCCCCCCCCCCCCCCAAAAAAAAAATGGAACATGACTTTTAGAACGTGAAATCTTCTTTTTGTAAAGTCCAATTCGTTTTTTTCTAGAAGTTTCAATTTTTTTTTTAGATTTTTTAATAAAAGATGAAAGTTTGAATTTCGAATTTTCGGCTAAAATTTCTCGAAAATTTTACCTCCTAAGAAAAAAATTAAACTGTACAGAAGAAAATAATTTTTTTCGTTGGACACTTTCTATGTTTCTTTTCTCAAAAAAGAACTTGAAGTGTTCAAATTCATCAGAAAATGTACCTAAATCAAATTTGCAATAAAAATTCAAATCATGGATACTTTCGAAGTAAAGTAGAAAAACTGAATTCATGTTCAAATTCAACTCTTAAAAAGTACCTATTTATCAGAATTATCGATCAGAGTCGATTCAGGCCTGTGAATCAAAAACTTCAATTTTATTTATCCAAGTCTCGTCTCGAATTTTAAAACTCTATTGAGAAGACGTGAATTTTCTTCTCCATAATTTTTGTAAAAACATTTGAAAAATGAATTTGAGGTCTCGAAAACTTGAATTTAAAAAACTTTGCTCGCTCTTTCCAATAAATTGAGATTGATTCAGCCAATTTCTGAAATTTACCATGTAATTTTATTCCAAAGGCGACCCTCGCAGACGAAAAATATTACGAAAAATGTCTGATGCAACTAGACAAAATATTTTACTCTCGTATTTCCTGTACCTACATATTCAACTCGAAAAAATTTCGTGAAATTACGAAATTGATCCTATTTTCTCATTTTATTCATTCCTATCTCTACCTACTACATCTAATACGTTTACACAAGTACTTTGCCTCCCAGGTACATTGTACTTAATGTACGTAAGATACCTACAGCAACAAGTTTTTCTCTCTTCTCGTCTTGAATCACGTATCCAACCTATGCATGTGCTACGTAGCCTACGTACTTATTTTCTTTATTGTATTCGTAAATTCAAACCAACCTGTATAAAGATACCGAAGTTATCACGTATGTGTGTGATATTCTACGCCATTCTGGCCTTCTATGGCCCGTACAAAATCTATAGACGTTCCTACTATACCCAGTAGCAGTACATTCTGGTTATGTGCAGTTGGGCACAGGTAGCCATAGATATGGGACCAACGAGTACTCGTAATCTGTCTGTAATGCACCTGATTACAGCTCGTTAAAATAAATTACCCAAGATAAAGAAATACACGTTTACCTGTAAATCGAACGAACGAGACGATGAAATATTTTAATAACATTTTTTTTAATATACGTTTAAATACTACAACGAAAAATCTACCTATTTACATCTGGAAAAATAGTCTATATTTATTCGTATACGTACGTATAATATGGTCACATATTCTCACAGAAATTGTAAACATTATTTTTAAAAAAATTATAATAAAAACAAGAAAATTTTTTGAATAGTATTAACAGCTCGTAAAAAAAAAATTTCAAAAAAAAAATCAGTCTCCGAATATAAAATATTCGGAAATTAATATAAATAATAGAAATATTTTATTAAAATACATCATTCTTAAAATCTTAACAAATCTAATATAGAAAATGATGTTTTTGAAAATTTTTTTTTACATTTCAGGACGCAGATAAATTTATTCAAACAAAAAAAAAAGCTAAAAAAAGAAGAAATAAATAAATTGTAAAAATTAAAATTGTCATATTTCAAAATTAAGTAGGTATTTTGTAAAAAAAAAATATGGATTTATAGGTATACAAAGGAACAAAAATTAAACTACAAAAAAAAAAACATAACAAAAACGGATACCTATGTTGGAAAATCAACTCGAAAATTTCATAGGCGAAGGGAGCGGCATTTAACGTAATTAATTACAAAATAATATGTATAAAAATAATATAGAAAAAAAAACACGAAATTTTTAAGTAAAACTTGAATTTGTAATTTAATTAACAGCCATGTAAAAAAAAAAGTAGGAGACGCTTCGAGTACGAGAAATTCGCATTTCTAGACTGACGGTTAATTGACTATACAATCTCAACGAAGGTACTCACACCTTGGACGAGAGCGTCTCAGCGAATCTTTTTGTTCTCAAGATGGTTGCAATCGTATGAAAATATACAAAACACAAGAAACACGCACACATTACACGAGATCGATATTCGGATGTTATTTAAATTTTTAGAAGAAACCGTCTCCGGTCGGATCGTTAATCCATGGGTAGTTATTCGGACATCTGACGCAAGTTTGAAGGTTAATGGTCTCGCCGGGAACTTCTTTGCTGGTCAATTTACAAGAGTGCGGTACCCAGCACGCTGGGATGCCTTCGACTACACATTTTTCTTTCCAAGCGTCGAAAGATTTCGTTTCGCCGGAGGTTCGTGGATTCTGCATCCATTGGATGACCTGAGTCATGGTGACAAAGTAAACGTCGTTGTGATTGGCCAAAACTTCATCGACCCAGAATAAGAAAGCGTCTAAGAATTCGGGATTGTTTTTCAGCCAAGCCGCGTGGAAGTAGAGACCCAATGGAGCACGGTTCTGGTCGTAGTGACGATCGAAATTATGATTCAAGAAGTTGTAGAATTGATCTCCGGTCAGAATATTGGAGCAGGAGTCAACCATGGCACATCCTGGCAGGTATTCGTCGAAATTTGGGTCTTCTCTGCGGTCCAGCTCGTTTAGAACCATTTCCCAGACGGCGTGACTTCTGGTTGGGCAATGTTGAAGATTACCGTGGCATCTGTGAGGCATTCTGAAGTACATTGTGTATGGCCAAAGTGGAGGATTTGATAGGGGAGCAGTGATGGTGGAATCGTATAAGAATGATTGGTCTTCCATCATGTTGAACTGGTTGTTGCCACCGACTCTTAGGTAAGGAGCTCGTACACCTACTACGGAGTTATCGGTCAGATTGGCGTATTTTTCTACGATTATCCTCATTCCAGCCATTTCCTTGGCCCAGTCGTCGGCTGTAGCGTTGCTCCAGAATTGTTCGTCGTCGTTGTGCCTGCAATTGCGAAGAAATTACGATTGAATTTAATTCACCTGAAGTTTCTGGGTGCATAGGCAGAGATAAAATATGATTGGGAGGGGGATGAGTTTCAGTTGAATAGGAATGAAACATGAAACAAATGTTCAATTTCGACGACCCCCCTCCCCCCAAAAATCTTTCACCTTGTGATTTTTATGGAATACTTTTTCGGAGGCGAAACTTGGGAAAATCGGGAGTCGTAAAAATGAAAGATTTGCAGATTGAAATTATTGAAAAAAGAGATTTGTTTATTAAAATTCATCCGAAAAAAACCTGTGAAAAAGTCTGAATTTTAAACAATTTTGAAAATGATTGAGTAGAAAAACGTTTGAAAAACAGTTTTGTGTTGAATAAGTTTTGAAGAAGCAACTAAGCTAAACAAATACTTTAGGGACGAAACTTGGTCGAACATCTTGGAGGTGAAAATGAAAAAAATTACTAACCAATATTATTAAAAAAGGGAAAAATTTACTGACTCAGGTATTTATTAGAAAATGAAAATTTTTCGACCAGTCGTACGAAAAATCAAAACGAAAATTCGGGCTTCTTTGAGCTAATTTTTTGACTTCTAAAAAAATTTTAAAAAAATTGAAAATTCTTTTGTGATTAATTTTTTTTTAACTTTTCCAAATCCAAAGTTTGGATAATTTAGAACAAGTTGGGAAAAGTTGGGAATCTCAACTTGACCAACTTTTCCCAATTTTTCTAACTTTTTCAACTTTGGGATGATCTGGGGAATGTCACCCTCCCCCTCGGGCACTCCTCTATAATGAACAAAAAAATTGAATTTTTTTTTTGAAAATTCTACTTTAGATCTACCCTAAATCTTCTAATAAAAAGAACTAATTTTTCTCGCTCTAAAATGTCCACTTGATTAAGTATCTAAATTGGAAAAGATGAGAGTTCATATGTACCATCATTTTGAAAAATAATCATGCAAATTAATCAAGTCGAAGCGAAGCTTGGGCGAGATTTTTGAAAAAAAAAATCCATAAACTGAAATTACTTCATTTTTTAAATCAATATTTTCGTACCCATTGAAAAGGAGGCGAAATCTTCAATCTCATTTTTTATTACATAATACTTTAGACTTTAGCTATTTTATTCTATTAGGGTAAAAATTTCGTTCTTTTGAAAATTTTCAACGAAATTTCGTATTTTTTGAAAAATTTGCTTGATAAAAAAACAGGAAATTTGTCTCCTACATAAACTGATAGTTCCATCTCTTGAAAATGAAGCATTTTCGAATTTTTTTGCGTGAAACATACACACGAAAATGATTTGGGGAAACTAATTTCATATTTGGGAGGAACGAGCCCCCCACGCCCTAATATCTCCACCTATGTCTGCGCAGAATTATCTGACAGATTACCAACATTGATTAGTAGGTCGAATAAGAAAAAAACGCTTGGGCTGATGTGAATTTCACAAAAGTTTTAATTAGGTACATGAAAATACTAAATCGAAGAGCGATTAAGAGTAGATCGAGAAACTTTGGATGAAATCCAGACGATACTTGCGTAGACTCATCATCGTCGATAATCGCGCTTATAATTTTTCGAACGATTTAAAAGAAATCAAATGAATAATTTATACTTTTCTATCGATATATTTCACAACCTGTTTGAGGTTATAAACACATTTACCTAATTTCTTCTTCGATGGATTTTTTTTCACAACCAAGGTTATATCGGTATTTTTTTGGAGGAAAAATTTCCACGTTGGTCGGATTTTAATGACGCCAATGTCGTAATCGTAGGTAATAACGAGATGGTAATTTTTTCCATTTTTTTTTTTAAATCGGTGATATAATTTTTTTTACGTGGATAGGAACAGCTCCGGGTTCGTGATTAGGTGTCGATATTTTCCCTATAATTTTAATGCGAAAAGAAATTGTTTCAGCTGTGTAGATTTATGTAGAAGAAAAATGATGGCTAGAGACGGGATGTTGGTTGATTGAAAACCTCATTTGCTTCTTTATGGTTTCATTGTGGTGTGTATTTGTGTATTTTCACGTTGGTATGAGAATTACTAATCTTTGTTGTACAATTAGTACTGGAAAGGTCATGCATTGTGAAGTGAAATGTTTTTATTCTCATGGAATTTGCGTTCGGATAGGTGATCGAGTGATTCTCAAATTATTAATGGAAGTGCCGTTCAAGGTTTGGTGGTTATGATTATGAATTATGAGGAGCTCGTTTGAGAGAACGTTGATGGCTTGGGTGGTGGCGAATGGAGTGAGGTTTTTGTCTGGTGTGACCAGCGTTGCGTAAGTTTGCCCCTTGAGAAGTCGTTAGGATGTTATTTGATTAAAAAAAGAGAATTGGTAAGTTCGGACTCGAAGATTTGAGTGAAAATTGTACTGGGTGAAACAGCAAGTGGAAAATGTCTATTTACCAATTTTTAGCTGCTTGGAAATATTTCCGAGAAATAGAAAAAGTTATGAAAAATGGAAAAATTGTTGGGGGAATTTTAAATTATTATTACAAAATTCTTCATTTGGTAAGATTTTGGAAAATTTTGAATTTGGTCAACTGTCAGAAAATTGACGAGAAATTATGAAAATTCAACGAATTGTCGAGAATTTGAACAATTTTTGAGGAAAAAATTTCATGGAAAATCTCGAATTTGATGATTTTTTGGTAATTCATGATCGTTTTTGGAAAATTTTTCAATTGAGAGAATAAGTAGATTGAGGAAGGATGAAAAACATGATTTCACCCGAAAATTGCGAGGGAAGTCGAAAAATTAAGGAAACTTAGAGGTACCTTACAAAAATTATGGAAAAATAAATAAAACTATTAAAATGAGACCACGTTTTCTCTAAAATCAAAATTTTTCAAATTTTAGCGTTTATTTTATTCAAAATGATCGGAGAATCAAACTATAACGTGCCATAAAAATAGGCACTGGAATTGTTTAAAAAAAAATACCCGACTCAATCAAATCATTTTTAATTTTTTTTACAAAGCACTTTTTTGAATAGGTATTTTGAAGTGGAAATTTTTTTGAAAATCATTCTTTCTTCGTTTGAATGTTTTGAAACGAGAAAATTTCACCCCTCAACTTCTACAACTGCACCTTTTATCTGGCACCAACAGATTAAAGATCTTAAAAAATTTGAAAAAGTGATCTGGAAAGTTGAAAAAAAAAACATTTTTTCAATTCTTGTGAGTATTAAGGAGGGGGGCGGAAAATTGGGAGATAGAAAAAATGCAAATTTTCAAAAATTGAGACATTCAATTTTAAGTTTTGGTGTACATGTGACTTCTTTTTTGAAAATTTTCAAGTTTTAGTAAAGCTTTTTTACGATTTAGTGAATGGATAACTTCAAGAAATGAATATTTGAATTTATAGAGAATGATCAGAAAAATATTTTGGCCAAGAAATTCAATTTTTTAGGAGTAAATGAAGACCAAACTAAATTCAATCGGAAAATCGATGAAAGCTCAAAGTTATATCAATTTTTCGAAGAAAATTTACAACCTGAGTCAGAAAAGACTGAAAAAATTGAATTTCGAGTTGGAAAATTGGAAAAATTCCAGCTAATGTGGAAATTTTCAATTTTTTACTCTTCAGTTGAAAGATCTTTACCATACTTTAGAACCCAGAAAAATCCTAAGGAGCGTATTCAAAGAACTCAAAAAACCACCAAACTGCCAACGAATCAAAATCAAGCCAAAGAAAAAAATCGTTCGCAAAAAAAATTGGAAAATTTGAAACTGGACAGCACGGAATCATAATAATCCGATGACCGATTACTTTACTAGATAAAAATCAAAAATATTCCATAACCTTGATCAAACGATTCGTTGAAACCAATCAACAATCTACGTGCCTGCCCTCAACATTGGAACCTAATAATATTTCATGAATTGGTCTAGGTCAGTGCCAAGGTCTCAAATCACGTCTCAGCTGACTCTCTGAGAATGTGAGAGAAAGCACAGACCCCAAAAACCTCTCATCAGGTACCAGAGAAAAAATTAAAGTAAAAATACTCACGTAATCGAGTGAACAGCGATTTCGTGTCCTTTTCTGTGCATTTCTTGAACAGCCGAATAATTGGTGTATTTATGAGAAACGAAGAAAGTAGCCTTAATATCACATCCATTTGGATTTTTCCTTTTTCCATTGAATATTTCTTTGTATAATTCGATATTATTGTTGTTAATGGCATCGTCAAAAGTAATAGTGACCATTTGTGGGATATCCTTGGGTGGTAAGTCATTTGGAACAGCGGTACCATCTTCGGAGCAGAAACAATCTGGTAAGACGCAGTTAGCAGGGTCGCATGGTGGAGCTCTATTGGGATCATTGTCATTATCTGGAACGAGACAAGAAATATTTTCGAAATTACCTACAAGTCTGAGGCGAGATTTTGTCTAGTGGATTGGATGGCTTTAATGATGGACCGAATCAAGTTCAACCTTCGAATACGGTCATTTTTCATATCGCCCTTAAGCTTGTGGAATATAGTGATCGAAATATTAAAGGTTGCAAGAGATTGCATCACTGGTTCCGTTACATAACTGTACTTTTTTCATTTTCTTTCTCTTTTAATTTTTTTTTTAGTCGATAATCGTGCATCGTCGTAAATCGAAGAATAATTAATATTTATAATGAAAAAAAGTGATCTTCGTGTTAAAATTAACCTTTAAAAAAAACTACTTTCGTTGTCAATTTCTGTTGAAGATATTTATACGGTGTAATGGCTTCACTTTACACGCTCGTCGACAACAGACGTGAATCTGTGCAGTTTTAAAGGAATGCTGTTTTACTTGGCGAATTCCCAATATGAATCGGCAATCTACCTGTTTACGAATTATTATTACATACGAACGCATAATGTATCCAGATCTACCTATCCGAATCTATTTCGTATATGGCGTTAGAGAATAAAAGTGAAAAAATAGATTAGAAAAAACTTGAACCTGGCTGACTTAATTGGACGAGTTTGAAAATGGATTATGAACTGATTTACGATAGACGACTAAAACGATTAAAAAGTTTTTTGAGACGATGATTATGCACCTAGGTAAATTCCACATGGTTTTCGAATACCCAAAAGAACAATTGAAAAGGCTAAAACTTACGTACCTAGCTACCTACCTAATTTTTTTTTATTGATTTACCAGAAAAAGGATGTCGAAGGAAAGTAAGTCGCTGATTTCACTGCGTGCGACATTAATTCCAATGAATGGTCACATGTAACATACGACCATTGAATATTAAATTTTGAAGGTCAATAACCGTCGTGTTTAGTGGGCATTGATTTAAAATGCATGAGATACCGTTTGAATTCCAGAGTTGGTGCCCACTGGCAATTATAACCGAAGAGTAAAGGTACCTATATGGCATTCGAATGATAGCTTCGTTGATTTACCGCGTCAGCCATTCAGAAGTATTGATTTTATCGCTGAAAGTGAACGATGATCTGATAAGTTCATCACCGTTACTTGGTTCAATGAATTTTGATTTTTTGGGTGATAAAATTGTGGGGTGAATTTTGATTGAGTTAGCGGTTGATTGATTTGTATTCGTTTGATAATGATAAACGTTTAGTAGGAGAGAGGGGTAGGTACCGTACCTTGATATACTTGGATATTTTTAATCGATTATTGAATGTATGGTGGTCAGAAACCCCTTTTTTTCAATTCCATAAAAAATTTGGTAAAAGTTTAATGTCAAAAATGTATCGTCCTTAAAAATAATTAAAAATTAAAAATAATTGACCAGAAAACGATTTTAAATTGTAAAAGGATGGTTTAAAAATCATTTTAAAAAACTAGGAATACCTATCGATAAATAAGTAGAGAAATATTTATCATAATGAAGTTCTGAAATTATTTTTTCAGTGGTCAAAAAATTGCTTAAAATATGGTAAATTTTATCGAAATGAGATCAGGATTGTTCATTGATGATGTAAAAATTTTCATAAAATGTTTGTATGTTATTTATCCTAAAAATGATCCATATCGTTGTAAAAAACATGAAATTGTTTCAATTTTTTTTTTGAATTTTTGAAAAAATTGATTTATTATCCAAAAATTATTGATTTTTCGTAAAACCCCGAAAAATTGAAAATTGATCATTAGGGTGGGCGGGGGGAGGAGGGGGGGGGGAGTAAGAGATGAATAATTTTAGCAGAATCCAGACGAAATTTTCCAATTTCACAGCTCTTCAAAAATAAAGATGGGACAAACAATTTTTTCACCGAGTTTCAATGAAAATTTTTCAACTATCGATTTTTTTAGATTGACCAATTTTACAATATTTATTACTTTTTCTAATGCAGTTAAGTTTAAAACATTTAAAGACAACTTTGCTCTCTCATTTTTATAAATCAGTGAAAATTATCAAAAATTCTTAGGAAACAGGATTGCAGCACAGTAATAAAGCAATGAAAAAATTTCGCTTTCAGCAAACAGTGAAAAAATTTCTGGAAAATCAGCTAAAATTCACTGAGGAGCCAATAAAATATCTGAAATTTAACGAAAAATCAGTCAAACTCTTTGAGAAATCAGCAGAAATCCGATGAAAATTGAAGAATTTCGCTGATTTTCTCTGTGCTACTGTTCTGACGTTCTGACCCTTTTTTCAGTGAATTTTCACTAATTTAAATTGAAAAAGTTGACGGTTTTTGTCGATATAAATCATGCTAGTAAGTTCCACATATCGAAAATTACTGAGAAACAGTTAAAATTGCAGCACAGGAGAAAATTAGTGAAAACATTTTCACTGAAAACAACTCGGTGAGAAAAATCACTGAAAATTCACTGAAAAGTCAGTAAAATTTATGAATTAAGCTAAAAAATCAGTAAAACTTTGCTGAAAATCAGTGAATTTTGCTGGTTTTTCCTGTGCTGAAATTCTGACTGTTCATCAGTGACTTTTTACTGATTCAGAATGAGAAAGTTGCTTTAAAATGCTACAGTTTCCAAGAACGAAAATTCGAACATGAATAGAATGGAGAGGGAAGAAGGTAAAAAAACACGAAAATTTTCGATTCAAGCCAGTTTTTCTCATTTTTTCTGGCGGTTCCTAAAAAAGGTCATCGCCGGTGGAATTTTTTCAACTTCGACTTACATCAAATCAAAATATTGCAATTTCACCATTGTAAGGACAAGCTGCCTCCTTTACCCCCTCCTTTGATGTGCATCTCTGGACTTCCACATTTTCAAAAAAAGTATAAAATTTGCACAAATTTTCATCATAATTCAATTTTAATCAATTCTGATTTCTGATCTTTAAAAAAAAATTTTGAAATTTTTTCATGTTAAGTATTATTTTTAATGATGTGCCCAAGGGAGGGCAAAGAAGGGGCGTCGTCGACCCGCTATCTCTTCCACAAGGTTGACCCTCTAAAATATTTCATCCAATGTTTAAAAAAATTTTAGTTATTTGCTTTTTGGATTAAATTTTTAATTAATTTATTATTTTTTCTTAGTTTTTTATCGCTTTTCACCTTCTCCCCTTTAATTTTAATCTATTTTAAATTCTAATTTTTTGAGATAATTTTTGAGATATTTTCTTCAATATTTAAAAATTAGCTATACTGTTCGTTTTTTGAACCCGATTTTTTAATTTTTATGCTCAAGTTTCTTTTTTTTTGTCATTTTTTGTCATTTCCAGTGTAGTAAAAATACCTTTCATTTGCCCCCTCCCCCCACCGCTCGATAAAATCTTGAATATGGCTTTCTGACAATTTTAAGGATTCTCCTGTTCGCTAATTTATCTTTTTTGTGCAATAAATTTCTGTACCTATCGAGGCATAATATGTACTTGAACGTAAATTCCCAAGCCAACTCCAGTTTATCAAATCTGCACCAAACTCATAAATAAGTTACTTTTTATCTGCGTACAATGATTTAACGACCGCGTAAAAAAAAACACTTCTTAATCAAACCTCGATGAAATTCACTTGAGTGGAAAATATAACGCCATGCAGTAAATCGCCTTATGGTACAACTTAAACGAATTGGCAAATGTATTTAGGTACTTATAGGCAGGTCTGGGCACTAATAACCTAAGTACACGTTATGTAGAGGCGACAGGCGACAATCGCACGAGGCACGACGACTTAGACGACGATGACGTTCGTCGAAGTTGTAAGATATAGGTAATAAATTTCGTAATATGCATTATTTCTTATAATGATTCTTGTTTTGAACACGAGAGCGAATCACACGGGCAGAAATAGCAGGCTGGGCGTAACGGTAATATCGTATTACGATATCGGACTTATTTGCACTTTAATTACGTAACCTGCGTTTAGATTTTGATAGGTATTTGGTACGTTGTGTGCGGCGGTGGCGAAGGCGCCTGGATTTCTTGGCTCAGTACAATAGGATGAGTAATGAGGCGAATAACCATTGGCCGCACCCAATGTTATATAACCGGAGACTGTCTTTTTTAGAAGATGATGGCAAGATGCTTTTGCTCATCCTTGCAGAAAAATAATTGCACACGTTGAACGTGTCATCGTATCGCGTGGTAATCATATGGTTCATGTGGCAGTGACGCGCTTGACGAATCAAACAGGCGAATAAGCTTTTCGTTTCTTGGTGTTTATTTTCTAATTGCAATTAATTCGAGTCTCGAATCGTTATAGGTTTCAATGAATGAGACGGTCTGGTAAGTTGATTAAACCATTCGCGGTTTTTTTAACGAGGTGTTGAGTGAAAACGAGGAGGTTTTTTTTATTGGTCGTTAAATTTCGATTGTTTAATTTTTATAGCCTATAAAACTTCAAAGTTTTCGTTTTCGGGTTGAAAAATTTATCTACGGTGATTTTCAACTTCTATGATTGCGAGTGAGGTGAAGTAACAGGTGAATGTAGGCAGCTTTATTTAATGTGCCATAAATTAAAGGTGAAGAGTGTTAGTTTGGAGTAATGAAAAGTTTCCCAGGAGTTATGAGTGCCTCAGGGACCCATCGAAGGATTATGGAATATGGCGGAGGAGGGAGAAAGGGGTGTTATTTGTTGATTACTTGAAAGTAGTCTCCAGGAGTTAATTTTTTTTGCTGTCATCACGATTAGATATCCAGATTTTCTTGTGATAAAATAGATACGCTTTTTGACCCTTTTTTTTGCCTCTTTTGAGCAATTTATCCATTTTTGGAGGGGGGAAATTCTGCAGCCAAAAATGTAAATTTGATAAAAAGATCGGGTTGATAAAATTCTTTTTCAATTAATTTCTCATAAATCCTGAAAATTTTTGCAATTCTTTTCCCTCCTCGAAAGTTGGAATTACCAACCACAATTTATCAAATACATATTTTTGACCCAAGAAGAAATGACCTTGATATATGTAGGATTTAAAACTTTCAAAAGCCTATGAAAATTACAAAAAAAAGGAAACGTTTCTTGAAAAATTACTCAAGTTCTTAGATATGTTTTGATAGCAGCCAAGCTTTTTTGGAGTAGGGAGGGGGGAAAATATGTAAAAAGGGTTGGGTATGGAAAAATAGAATATCTGAAGGATTTTAAGGAAAGAGGGTACAAAAGTGCATTATAGTTCAGTTATTCGTTATTTTGTCCATTTCCAGGCGAAGTTTTTTTTTAAAAAAGTCATTTTGAGTGGCTAAAAAAGACATTTTCAATGTTTAATGCTTCAAAAATGAGGAGTAAATTTGATATTTCTTATACCCTTTACCCCAAGATATAGAAATAAGGTATTGAGATTGGATGGGAAGATGGATGCTTTCATAATGTATCGAAAATTTGACACAAAAAGTAATCAATGAATCGAAAGTAGAGGATTTCTTGTCTTTAGTTATATTTTTTTTGATTTGAAATAAAATGTCCTCAAATTTCTGGTTCAGTATCCAGAATACTTCAAATTTTTGAAAAAATTACGCACTTACTTTTGATGTTTTTCTAACTTGACTCAAAACACGATTTTTTCATATTTTTTTGGCTTAAAATGTGAACATTTTCAAATTAATGGGAAAACAAGATGTCTACAGGTCATAAAAGTTCCAATAGTTATCAAAAACAGCTTGGCGATATATTTTTTTTTTTCAATTTAGGAGGTTAATAGAAAATTATTATGAGAAATATAATAAAATTTTGCAAGGTACGAAAAAAAACTCATTATTAAAAATTTTTCCAACTAGTAATGCAAATTAGCTGAATTTTTCAAATTAACTCAAAATCCAAATTTTTTATGAAAAATAATTTTTTTTTACCAAGGGTAAGGTCGCCTGATATCGACTACCATGTTTTTGGAATTACAGGTCTATGAAAATTAAATACTAACAAAATTGACCAAATAATCGCGAGCTTTACCCTAAGATACTGTTTCAACTTGAAGAAATATTTTTTCGACTTGAAATCCAAAAAGGTGATTGGACAAATTTTGATCTCAATGTTCAAATTTTTCGTTTAAAAAGTGATCTTTTTACAATTAATTTCCTCTCAAAACTACTTTTTGATCCAAAATAATACATTAGTGACCTTGCCGGAAAGAAGGGACCATGTATTAAAAAAATTTTATGTCTTTTTTTACGTGTTTGATCCAGATTCGTCGTAATTTGCGCTGAAAACGTGAAAAAAAAAGACATCGTTTGTTTTTTTACACATGGTCCCTTCTTTCCGTCAAGGTCACATTGCTTAATTTGATCGGAAAAATGCGAATTTTTTTACCACAAAAAACGAATTTTCCGCTTTGAAGTGCATTTTTTTTGAGAATTTTCTAGTTTGAACATTATGTATCTTTGTTATGAGGTTGGCCTATAACCAATTTCCTTTTTCAGCTTTTTATTTTCCAAATACATTTTGGCCAGCAAAAATTATTAGTCAATTGTAATCCATTCAAATTCGAACGGTCTCCTCATAAAACATATCATTCTTATAAAAAAGAAGACAAAAAGAAATGATTTATCACGTACGTATGTTTCTGTAGAAATCCTACAAATAAAACGGGTTAAAAAAATCATCCGCAGTAAATCAACCTCGTTCAAGGACAAAGATCAACGGTCAATAGCTGGCAAATTTTTTTCGATCGAGCAAGTTTGCCAGGTAATCTTTGACGTACATTTACCTATAAATCTACGAGCCTACCGTGTCGATTTCCTGATCAGAATTTGTATTTTGATTGATGTCTGAAATTTTTCGAACTGAACGAGAGTGCTCTGGGTATAAATTTCTGAGAAATAATTTCATTTCATGAAGTAAGAGTACTTACAGGAACAAATTTAAATACCAAATAATAAATCGTATTGGAGTTTTCACGAATTACATTTTTCACGTCAGTTGATCGAAGGAGCGTTATGCAATTACAAGGAGAAAAGGGAAGCAGAGAAGGAGGGGTAAATGCACTCGCGAAGAATTTGATGGAAAAAATCTCACCAGGAAGATATGTTATGGCTCTCGTTAAAACGAGGATAACGTTGAATCGATGATCGGGTTATAAATTATCATGTTCGATTGTACGATAAATCATGCGCACGAGATATTGGATTTTAATAAATTTATAAATTGTTACGAGCTTAATCTGTTCTCGGCTCGTGACGCGGAATCTCGTGTACAGTTATTCTAGGCTGGAACAATACACGATTGGGACGATATTCTCTCGATAAAAATAATAAGATAGATGCCTCGTAGAAACGAGTTCTGGAACACCATAAGACTCGAGGGGGGTCGATGGATTTATTTGAAGTATTATTTTTTTGTATGGGTATTTCGATGAGATGGTTCGGGGCCAAAATTGATTTTTTTTGACGATTCGAGCAATAAAATTGATACGTAGATATGGGGAAAAAATTCACGAGGAGCAGTTTAGCTTCCTAATCGGTTTACTGGATGAAAGATCAAACGATAATGACGGGTGGCCGCCTCTCTATATCTAGTACCTTCACGTCTTATTTAACGTGCTGCTGCAGCTTCTGGTAATGCTCGCTCGTGCCCACAGATTGGTAGAAAAGTAGCTAACAATGCACATTATGTCTTTACCTGGTTAAAGAATACCTAAACGAATGTTGTACACATCATTTGAGAAGATAGTGAAAGTATGTTAGCACTATTATTTTACTCGTTCGTCCGTCGTAAAATTAACCACGCGTATGTCAACTTTTATTACTCCGTATTTTTTCTTTCTTTCGTTGCAAAGAAATATCTCAAATTTTTGGACGGGGAAAGGGGAACAAAAAAAAGATCCCTGATTCCACAAGGCTGAAGTATGTATTGGTGATCTGATTGATTAAATTATTTGTGAATTAGAAGATGACATCACTTACCACAAACATTTTCGTCGGAACCGTCTCCGCAATCTTTTTCACCGTTGCAGAAAAGTTCACGTTTGACACAAATACCGTCGCCACAAGCCAACTCCTTTTCCTCCTGAAAATATGCAGAATTAATTAGAGTACGACATTTTGCGGTGATGATCATGTATTGAAATGAAATGATTGGTTATAAAATTGATAATTCACGTAATGATGGAATTTGTGGTGAATCCGGTTCAAAGGTTCATCAGTTATCTAGATTAGATTATGTACGAGTATTTGGTGATGGGGGTGTGAAAAAATTGAGAAAATTCCAAATTGTGAAGCCCTAATTTCTCAAGTCGTCGGATTTTAAATTCGATGTGCAATTTTTCAGCCTGCCGGATAAAAGAAGACTTTAATTCACCTTAGTCCTGGTTAATATTTCCAGGATCCACGAGGATTATCTCTTCTCATCAACCGTTTTTTTGTTTGAACAACCCTCATTTTCATTTTATTCGAAAGAAAAAATTAGGTTGAATTGAGAACATTCCATATAGTCCAGTAGAATAATTAACAATTAACATTCTATAGGAAATATTAAGGTGGCCAGCGGAATTTTAGTATACTGGTCCATTTTTATGTTCTGAACACGAATCTGAGGTGTCCGGTCGCGTCCGGAGGGCGGAACACCTCCCAAATTGAGGATCTTTGCCCCCAAAACTGATTTTTGGCCCATATCTGCCAGAATTTTGCTTTTACAGCAAAAATAGGGTTCGTAAAGTTATTCTACGTCAAATTTCCTAGCCGATGACTTTTTTATGGTACTCGCAACCCCAAGAGGGCTGGAGCTATAATTATTCAAAGAAAAGGGATTTTCTTTTTAAAAAAACCAGTTTTTTGCTTAAATCTGTTCAAATATTGATCCTAATGCAAAAATGGGGGCTACAAAACTTTAACCTATGAGATGTTATAAAATTATATGCACAAGCCCAATGGGGCTGGAGCCACAATTAATCAAAATGAGGGATTTCCAATTTGATTCATATTAACCCAGGAGAATAGCATTGTAAAACCTCTCTAACAATGTAATTTTGAAAATTTTGGCATTTTCTGTATAAATTTTGAGATGACGAATCCAATTAGCGTATCACCTTCTTTATTTGGCGTGTTTAACCACCCCTACGACCTCTTTCAAAGTATATAGATCGTGGAGTATTTTATTCAAAATTTGGAATTCTAATTTTAAAAAATTAAAACTTTTTTGTAATTTCTGCTTTATTTTTTTCGTACTTTTCCCCTCTAGCCACTCTCTTCAAATTACAATTTACCAAATAATTCCTTCCCGACTTCATACGAACCTCTTTATTTTATATTTATTAAATTCCTTAACGCGTTTCTTCATCCCCCTTCCTCAGGTCTCTTACAAAGTGATTTTTTCTCATTTATTCGTAATGAATTCGAAGTAGTTCGTTCGTTCTTCGCTCTTTAAATTGCAGGAAAGTTCTCCACGTATTCAGAGAGATAACCAAAAAGCAAACTGTCGCTTCCCACAGCGCATTAACCCCATTTCAGCGCATCAAAGATATTAAAATTATTTCCCACGTATAAAAATCTAGAGTAGATACTCGATTATCTTACTGAGCAAACTGGTTCGTCGGTGAACAGCAAAGGCTTGATTTTCCTTTCTTTGTTCTTCAGTCTACAATTTTTCACCGCACTTTTCCAGTCGCAGGTTTGTTTCTCGATATCGAAATATAATCCTGCGGGACAACGGATTGCTTGTAATCCCTGTGGGAAAAGAACATCTCGATTAGATTATTTGTTTAGATTAATAATTCGTTGGGTGTACCTTTACGTATAGAATTGTTCAAGGTCAAATTTTTAATTAAATGGAAAATGAAATTACGAAGAAATTGAAACGAAAATGAGTTCAAATTTTTATTTCGATAAATTCAGTGTTGTTATAACGGAACAAAAAACAAAAATAACGAATTTCTTTACGTTACAAGTTGGAGAGAAATAAATGCAAACATTTCATATTTCTTTCGTGCTACTTTTTTTTATTTCCTCCAAATCTCTAAAAAATCAGGATTACTTGATCCAAAAAATTGAAAATTTTATTTTGAGGTACCTTGTGATTTGATTTCCAAAAATAGATGAAAAGAAAGAATTTTTTCACTGGAAAATATTGAAGTCAAGTTTACTGACCCCGAGCGAAGTGTAGGTGAAAAATTTTGAAAATAGAGGCATTCAAAGCTATTTCTTTATTTTTAATTGATGCTTTAGTTTTAATGGGGAGATGAAATTTTCAACCATGCCCGAGCGAAGCGAATGCTGAGATTTAAAAAATTGATGATTTTCAGAAAGAAAATGATTGTTCGAATTCTTCGAAATGAAAATAATATGGGCATTCTTAACGAAATTTCGTGCTTTTTCATGTTAGGTATTTTTTTCCTATCTGGTGAGAATTTTTGATTATTCATTTTTGATGATTTTTGGTGCAGATTTGGATTTAAATTTGCCGATTTTTTGAAAAAATTTCTGAAAAACTCTGCAAATTTTGTTGAAAATCAGCAATTTTTTTCATAACGTTCAGTAAATTTTGTTAAAAGTTGGAATTTTTTTTTGAAGTCGGATTTCCGAACCCAAAACCTAAAAATATGCTGAATTTTCCAAAATTTGCCGACTAACATTGAGGGGGCGTTCAACTCCTCTCACCCTCCAAGTTTCGCCTCCAAGTCGATATTGAAAACTCTATAATAGAAATTGAAGTCATTTTCAGGTTGAAAATTTTTTTCAAAAGAATAAATTTGAAAAAAATGAAGAAATCAAAGTTGGAAAAACTTATAATGCTAACATTTTTCCAATTTTCAAATTATTTCCAACTTTGAAATTTTTTAATTCAAATTTTCTCAAAATTTCAATTGAAGGTTATGTTTCCAAACAGGACTAAGCCAAAGCCAAAATCTGTACATGAGAAAAGAGACCCAGATGTAACTTTTTTCAGGAAACCTGGATACCTTCCTCATCTAAAGATTTTGGATTTAACCTGTTTGAAAGCATAACCTTCAATTCGATTTTTAAAAAATTTATAGATATTTTTCCAAATTTTTTTCAATTTAAAATTTTTTTCTCTAATTTAATTTAAATTTGAATGAAAATTAATTGAAAGAAACTTAAAATCAAGTAAATAAATTTAAACTTTTTTTTGCAGAAAAAAAATTGAAAATTCAATTTAGAAGAATGATAACTGAAAAAAAAATTTAAAATCCAGGAATTTTTTAGGAGCTGAAATACTCGGTTTTTATTTTTGTACAAAAATGAGAACATGGCGAAATAATGTAACAAAAAATTAGAATAACGTTATTTTTAAAATTATAACGTTTCGGCATATTTTCGTTATAAATACCGGAACGAATAACCGAATTCAAAAAATTTCATATTTTTTAACGTAACCTATCGAAAAAATTTCGTTACGACATTCCTGGAAAAGTTCCAAAAGAATCAATACGTTCAGAAAATATGGTGGGAAAAAGGTATGCAACTTAATTGACGTGAAAATAAAGGTGACTAGGAATGAAGATTTTTTTGATGGCTTGACGATATGATGATGATTGTAATTACCAAATTGATTCTCGACATACTACTTATTATTTTGCCAAGTGGGTAATTTACGTTCATATGACATTTGAATTGTCATAACGACGATGGCGTTGATAATACGACACGAAAATGAATGAACTGATATTAAATTCGGGAAACTGCAGACAAGTATCGTCGACATTCTCAGATCATTGGTACACCGAGAAAAAGGCGAGGTAATTGGGGAATATTAACGTCTGTAAACAGTGTAAACACTTACCGATGATGTGCACTGTATGACATCACGGCAATTATCGCCTTCTCCTGCTTGTAATCGGAACCATTCACCGGCGTCCTTGTCCTTGCACAACTCCAGTTCATAATCTTCTTTTTTTCCTTCGGTGTCTTGTCTTTTATACCTGTGGAGAACGTGCTGAGGGTGGACTTGGTGTGGAACTATAAAAAAATTAATACGGGTCTATTGAGTATAAATTTGTCATTTTTAAGCGCCTGATAGCTCATTTACGGTACAATTACGTAAACCTAGACGAGAAAAAATGGTGCCCTTGCGAGGGTCATAAAGTACCCAGAGTAAAACTTTGACTTGTCTGTGAGTCATTCAAAATGTAGGTATTTCTTGATAATTACGAGAACTGTACAATTGATGGGTATTATATGAGTAGATCCAGCTTACGTCTTCTAATGCATTCATCGAAGTTGTTTGGCTAGGTTTTGAAAATCATCCGTTTGGTTTGCCAGTGAAAGTGTATTTTTCTTCGGTATTTGTTGGAAATAGTGACGAAAAATATAATAATCGAGCTATCTTAGAAGAATTCTTAATTAATTATGATTTTCGGCAGAACGAGAACAAAAATATGGTTTGGGAGCTTTCACCGTAATTTGGAAACGAATTCCGTTGACGAACTGAAATTCGTATAGACTCGAGATGCAAATTTTTATCGGTATGAAATTTCTCGCCGAGTTGTAGACGCGGACGTTGATAATTTAGGAACCTTTGATAGAAAGTGAAACCATTTACCACATTCCTCGGTCATTCGATCGAACCGACGAAGCTAGTTGCAATAATTATAAGCACTGAGAACAATTAATGTAGCGTAACATGCTCGCATATTAGTTCGTATTTTTATATCCAGCGACATATTGGGGGGGGAGGGGGGTAAAGAACACCTTCGATGTTTATAATTGGTGCTGGGTTAATTGTTTGAATAGGTACGAATTTGGTCCAAAAATTTTAATTTATTGAACGTAGATGTTGATACGAGAGGTATTCGACGGTTATGATGTAAATAGATGAAATCATAATCATACTGCGGTGTTACGTGGCTTTTTTCATTCATTCGAGCTCCGGAGTCTTAATATAGGTGATTGGATGAAGAAAAGGTGTCATGTAACCCTCGAGTGTAGTTTCTTTTTCAATTGCGGTGTGGTCGTGTGTCTTGTGGTGTGTTTAAAGATACCAAAGGAATTTGTTCTGTTTAAGAGATGAATTAATAATCAGGAAGTGGATACATTGTTGTACGTATTGAAGGTCGAGATTTTGATCAAGAACTTTGAGGCGATTCGATGGGTAATGGGGAGCTTTAAATGGAGTCTGATGAGGTGATTTTTACAACCCATATTCACCGATCGAGTCCAAATTTGGCTCAGTGAAGAAATGCGAGCCCCCTCCCCCCACTTGAGGACTTCAAGATTAAATTTTGAGCTGCCTAAGTCAATTTTATGATTTTTGGCAGATTCTAGAAAATGGCCGAGAAGGTTAAAAACTGATATTAGGTTCGAAAATCACTAGAAAACAGCCAAAATTGCATACAGAAATAAATCAGTGAAAAAATTCACTGCTGGAAAATCGGAGAAAATTGGCTGAAAAGTTGATAAAATGCTGAAAATCAAAGAATTTTCGCTGGTTTTTCCTATGCTGAAATTACGACTTTTTAAAGTCACTTTTACTCCTCCCCTCTCCAAGGCTTCAACTTATTTCAACCATTTTTGAGTTTGATTTGGAGCCTTAATGAAACTGTGGATTGCTTCAAACAAGAGTGTAATCAAATTTGACTGCACAAAATTTGGTCTTTTTGTAAATTCGATTTCTTGAATCGATTGTATACGAGAACCGAAAATTTTAGAAGACGGGTTGAAAAGTTTTTTTTCACAAAATTGATATCCGAGGTTTAAAAAATTTCCCAAAATTGCATATTTTTGTAGCAATTGGCTCGAAATTTTGCCTATTGCTTAAAATGTACTCATCGAGTTAATTACGTCCATTTTGGAGGAATTCTAGAGTCTCCAGTAAACGTTTTATTTTCTCGGCTGCTGTGGAATAACTCCTGAAGGCAGTATAATCAACTTTAGTTCTGAAATATCGAATTTGAGTTATGGGAACAGAAGGAATTTTTTGGGAAAAGTATTGTCTATTAATTAGTAATTTGCTTAAAAAATTGAAAATTTTTCAAAAATGTGGTAAATGGAAAATTCCTAACTGCGGGACTTTCAAAGGAAGGAGAGAGGGAGAGTTGAAAAATTAGGACTAGGAGTCAAACAATTGCAGGACAACTGTCCTAATATTGCTTTGAGATATGGAACGAATTTGACATTTTAAGCTTCTAAGATAATCCAACGTAATGATTTCCTCCACATTTTTCGCGTTTTAAAAATATTGAAGATTTATTGAATTATTCTATGAATAATTTTCTTTAACCTCGAATTTTCGCTTTTCGTAGTTTTGGGAAGCATTTTGTAATCAGAAATCATGACACTGGATGAGAAAGCTAGGAGGTAAATTCGTTTCCCCAATAATGATAAAATTGCATTTTTTGTCGAAAAATTTGCTTTGATCATGAAACTAGACACACTGTGTCAAAAGAGCGGACTTCCTATTATATACAAACTGGTGACTAATTGCACGAATTCAAACTTTCAATTCATTTTTCTCAAACACTGTGAGCTTTTCAGATCAATTCTTTTCTTTTGGCATCCATCCTAACTATTCTTTTGGTGTCTGTTTTACCCTAAAAAGCATCGCTCTGGCGAAATATATATTTTCAAGAACAGAAATAAACTTTAAACTTATGAAAAGCTCAACTTTTAATCTATGAATCGAATCATTCACGAACGAAATCGTTCGCGAACAACTGATTCAATCGTTCGTTCATTCAAAAGCATAGTTCGTGAACGACTGATCCAATCGAACAAATTTCTCGCGAACGATCAATTCAATCAAACGAATCGTTCACGAACAACTAATTCAATCAAACAAATTGTTCGCGAACGACTGCTTCATTCAAACGAATCGTTCACGAACAACCGATTCAATCAAACAAATTGTTCGCGAATGACCGATTCAATTGAACGAATCATTCGCGAACGATTAATTCAATCAAACAAATCGTTCGCGAACGACCAATTCAATCAAACTAATCTTTGGCGAACAACTGATTCAATCGTTCACGAATGACTTGATTCAACATTCAATCGAACAGTTGATTCGTGAACGACTGCTTCAATTTAACGAATCATTCGCGAACGGCTGATTCCTTTGAGTAAATCGTTCACGAACGACTGATTCATTCAATTGAATCATTTGAAAACGAATTTATTATTGGCAACACTGTATGAAATTAGTTTTATGAAGAAAACACATAATAACAAGAATTGACCAATCACAGACCTACAAACTTTGAACTTAATTTTCTCAAGAACGGTGAGCTTTCAAGAAAAATTCATGAGAACCAAAGTTGTAGAGCTTGAAATTCCTGACCATCAAAATGCCCTCCGTTTTTCTCTACGATGCACCGTTCGCGAGATATTTTCGAAAAATCAGTGAAATAAAGAAAACAAAAAGTAATAGAAATCAACCAATCACAAGCCTTCAAACTTTAAGCTCAATTTTCTCGTAAACGGTGAGCTTTTAAGAAAAATTCATGAGAACCAAAGTTGTAGAGCTTGAAATTCCTGACCATCAAAATGACCTTCGTTTTTCTCTACGATGCACCGTTTGTGAGTTATTTTTGAAAAACTGAATAAACTTTAAAGTCGAAAAGCTCAGCTTTCAAAGCTCGGATCGACTTCAAAATTTAATCAGCTCTTCACCTATACACATTCTAATCACCATAAAAATTTCAAGTCGATTGGTCAACTCTAACGTGAGTTATCGTGTCAGAAAAAATGTACCAAAATTGAGCTTAAAAGTTGAAAAGCTCAGCTTTCGCTGCACAGAATTGCACCAAAATCTAATCAGCTCTTCCTCTACATAATCTACACCTACTGTAAAAATTTCAGCCCGATCTGTTTAGTTTAGCGAGAGAAATCGCGTCAGAAAGAAAAGGCTTCAACAAACAAACATATAAAAAAACAAACCAGTATGATTGCAATAGCGGATTCCCGCTAGAGCGGGAAGTCCGCTAAAATTTGTAAACGATGACTTTTCTCCAACTGAGAAAATTTTGGATTCAAAATCGAAAAATTGAAAAGAAATTGGTACATTTGAATCGATGATAAGGTTACGTCAAAAAATTTTCAATGGTGGCCTGTCACCTATTTTTTTTTTTTATTTGAAAAAACTTTCATTTCCAGCCCGAAAACTTGAAGAAAACAAATATTTTAAGTTGACAAAAATTTTCAAACGTGATGACTTTTTGAAATTTTTTATAATTTTGCCTTTCGAGTTCAAAACATTTATGAAAACGACATTATTTCTACTAAGTATCATTATGGGTTTAAAAAACTGTAAAATAATGACATTTTGAGACTGAAAAAATTTGAATAAAATTGCATTCTGAATAAAAAAAAAGATTTTTAGTGAGAAAATTGGAAAGAAAGTAATCATTTTAATGAGATTTTTGAAAACTTGACTGTTTTTAAAAATTACTATTGTTTTGAGTAGAAAAAAGTGATAATGAGTATGGAAACCCAATAAATAAATACTCGTATTATTCATTTACCTATTTCATTATATCTATTCGTTTCAACCTTATGCAAATTGCTTCAACTTCGAAAATTGTGTGTTTGGAGCTTAAAAAATTTGGAAAAGTAGCATTTTAATTTCGAAAAAGTTGATTTCAAATGATAACTAATAATTGCCAATGTGGTAACATTTCTTTGAAATCGGAAAATTTTTGTTCATTGAATCCAAAAAATTGAGAAAAAAAAGCATTTTGAGCCAAATTTTGAATTGAAAAAGTGAGGCTGAGTCAAAAATTTGCAAAATAATGACTTTTTTTTGAATAATTTGAAAATTTTTGAGTTTTGAGGTCGAAAAAAATAGCACATTAATTAGGAAAAATCACCTCTAAAATAAAAAAATTAGTAAATTTACCAATTTTCAAAATTTTTTCAAAAAATTTCATTTTGAAGCAAAAAAATTGAGAAGATCCTATTCGAATTGGACCTTCTTTTCTTTGCTGACAAATCATGTATTGTATTATAGTTAGGATCATTATTTTTGTTTCAATCATTATGAATTTACCTGTACAGTTTTTGAATTTTTTGCATTTTTTTCTCATCTCTGATTATGTGATGTGAAACCGACGACTTGAGATAGAGAAATTCTTCAAAATTTTATCATTTTTTACTATCCACATAACCACTTTGGATGGTCAGCTCAATCGGCCATAATGTATCTTTCCCCAAAATTCTAATTTTGTAAGATCATCAAGTGGTTCCCAAATTCTCCGATTTTTAATTCTATTTATTATCGTTCTGGTATATGCAAATAATGTTGACTCGATAGTGAATTATGAACGGAATTACCAACAGCGTTTCCATGTGAGGAAATTATCCGGAAAATCGCCCTTTTTCGCCTCAGTGTACATTTTAAGGTCTGGTAAATTCATTTATTGTAATTTTTACAGGGTAATGAAGCAAGCAGTGTTAAGCAAAATCGAGCTATATCATAATTCGTGCGAATAAATCGAATAAAATGAAAATTTTTCGCCGTTTGGTTAGTTTTGGATCCAGCGTGTCAAATTCCAACTGGTTTACAAATAGGTGAGTTCATTTCAAATCTACTTCTAAATTTTTATTTTTATTTAAATAAGTAGGTATTTATAAATGAACGAGTGAAAACCATCATCTCGTTTTCAAATTATGAAAATTGATAAATAATTCGGCGCTATTTTTGAAACGAAAACATAAGGTGATCAAAAATCAAGCTTCAGTTTGAATTGTTCAAATGCACGTATTTCAAAATCTATACTCTACTTTGGAAGTTTCAAAGAGGGTAATGAAATTTCAAGGTCACCATATCAATGTATCTCGATTCGATCGAATCGTACGGAAAAGAAAATTCAGCCGAAGAGAAGGTCTGTAAACGAGTACCATATAGAATTACATCTTGTCGTGCATTGTCCAAGACGAATAGTGACGAAAGGGAAGAGAAGAGAGAGACAGAGAAAGAAAAAAAATACCTACATATTAAATATACGTATAGATATAGGCAGCATTATTACGATTTACGTAATTTTCAATGATTTTGCTTTTACGTGATAGGTGTTACTTTTGATCACGAAACAAATAGGTGCAAACAGGCAACAGGCGCTCTAGTTAATATAGGAAGTTACTCTCGTCGCATGTTATTTCATATCACGGCCTGTCTCGCCATAAAAGTAATAAAGGCACCACGATTTTTATAAAACATTGACACCCGTTTAGACCGCATAAGTGAAATTACTCATTAATTGTACATGGAATCGTTGAAAAAAAAAAAAAAATAGGTGTGATGAGAATAATAACCTTGTGGTTTGTTAGAATTCAAGCGAATAAGATCAGATAATACGAGAATAGGCTACCTACATTTTGCTACGTTGGTTATTTCTTTATTAATAATTTAGATTCGTAATTCTACAGCTAGGTACCTAGACCTACTGCCTAGACCCACATTATTAATTTTACCAAATATTCTGTTAGGCCGCAAATCTGCTTTGTATTTCACTTTTCTGGCCAAGTTTCATTATTCTTATCGCGTGTAAAATTAATTATATTTGAAGCACGAAGCTTTATGGTTTAAAAAATTGATGAAGAGAGGATATTTACCCGAGTGCACATATTCTACCGATACAAAAGCTGCGGCTAATAAAAGGCTAACGCAACTTATCGGACGCATAATTGCGGCGAAGAAAATCGGACAATATTTAAAAATTCTCTATCGCGCGCGAACTCCGTAATAATCAACTCGCGAAGGAAAAAGGCACCAAGAGACTGGCTCAAACCAAACTAGTCTTCAGTCATGGTGCGTATACTGAAGAAACGTCCTACATTCCACGCTTCACGTACATCTACCAGACGGTGAATAACTATAGGAGGATATCTCGATGCTATAATTTGTGCATTTTTGGCAGTTTTCGATCGTACCGTGGTTCAGGGGGTGAGAATTTTTTTCGACCAGTCGTCCAGGGAGGAAATTTTTACTTTTGGGGTATGAGGAGGGGGAGAGGGAGAAGGGAGTTTGAATGAAAGGAAAGTTTTCAACTGTTGGGTGGTGTCGATTTTTGGTTGGATTTTTTTTACATGAGATTGAAGAGGGAAAAAATTGGAAATTGGTTAGATTTTTTTAGATTTGATTTTGGCATCGTCAGCGATTTCCGGTATGACCTTCAAGGACCAGTTTATGCAGAGGGAAATAATTACGATAATTTTCATTTTTTTCAACTTATGAATTCAAAAAAATTTATTTTCTGTACGAGTTTTTTTTATGGGGATTGTGATTTTGAATGGAAATGTGATATATTTTATATTTATAGTTTGAGATTGGACGCCAAAAGTTAAAAATTTTTTATGATTTAGATTTTTCTTCCTTTCTCTGACAAAAAAATGCAAAAATTTCTACTTAACGATTCGAAGAGAAGAAAATATGCCAACAAGAAATGAAATGGATGAAAAATTTCCAAAAATTAATAAATTATTCCTCAAAGTTGGAGAAATTTTCGTTGAAAACTTTTCGAAAAAATGGTTGCTTCGATGGCATTTGAATGAAAAATGAGGTTTTTCGAGTTCAAGTTTTCTAAAATTACCTATCAAGATTTATAATTTTTTTTTACAAAAATTGAGAAAAAAAATGATTTTAATAAAGAAACGTTTTGAATTTTTGAAACAAAATTTTGTTTCTTTTAAAAGTGTTTTTGATAAATGAGATTAAGAAGGAAAGCTTTCACTCGTCCACTCAGAATTTTCGGTTCGTCCAATTTAAGAATAGTTGGATTAATCTTACTCTATACTTTTGCCATATCAACGAGAATTATTCTATGACCAGAGAAAAGTTGATAAATGCTTTGCCATCTCACAAGATTATCTGTATTATTTAATAATAGAAATCGAGGTCTACGGAATGAAAAATGTAAAAGCAAAAATAAAAGGTGGTTCGAATGTTGATCAAACGTGGTCGAATTAAATTTCCTTTGTTTTTGAAAGCCTTTGCAGTAAAAAGAGATTTTTGTTTAGCCCTAGTGAGTTCTCACGAGATCCCACGAGTCTCCTCGGAAACGCAGGCGCAGGGGAAAGCTCCTTTTTCTTTGCAAAGGTCCATTCCTACACGTTAGCAATAAGAGAAAATAAGAGATTGATTGGTTTTCTTTATCTTATTATAAAGTTTCTTCTGGATTTTCAAGCCGTTTATCAAGCTTGGATCTATGGAAGGGAGGGGTAGCCCCAAATTTTCGGAAAATCTACAATTATTTGTAGTAAGTACAAAATATTTCAAAAATTACAATTTTTTGCTTTTCAAAGAAATTTACTAAAAAAAAATTGACAACATTGTATCTTGCATAAAACATTTCTGTGCTGACTTATTCGAGAACAGGCTTCTAAAAATTATGTCATATTAATCATTTTTATCACACAGTGTTTTTTTTTTTGCTATCTGGATAGGTACATCTCATTCTCCGTGAGAAAATTCGAAATAATTTTAATATGAAAAATTTCGTGTTTCCTTTCACTTCTAAAATCGTTGTCTGAATTGTCGACTAAATTATACGAAAATTTCGTTTGCCAGTTTATTCAAGTCACGTGTGTCAATTCTGCTTAGAATCTTGGAACCGATTTTTAAAATTAATTAATTCTTTTTCGTGGCGAATTTATGTGAATTCGTGCATTATAATCTCTAAATTTGGAAAATTGAATTCTAATGCGCATAGAAATGAGCCTTGTACGAAGCATAGAAGAAAGATACTGGGTTTGCTTTTTGAGATATTTTCTTTTTTTTTTCAATGTTCAGGGGAAAAAAATTCCTAAAAAAAATTTTGACAAAAAATTTTGTTGTTTGTCCAATAAAGGTGGGTGAGAAATTTTGAAAATATCTCAAAAATACCTTCAAAGGGCAAAATATGTGTAAAGTTATTTCAAAACATATAGGGCTAAAATTTTATTCTATAAATATTATGCTCAAGATTTTACAATCTTAAATTTTTCTACTGAAAATTAGCGAAAGGATACCCTTAAAGAAGATTAAATGTTGACAAAAATTGATCGAGAGATGCTAAAATTTTTACTTTCTCAGCGGGGTTTTCTCGATTTACTTGAATTGAATACTAACTTGAATAGAAAAGAGAGACGTAGGGAAAAAAATGATTTTTCAGTTTGTTCGTTTTATTTTTTTATTAAATTAGACCTGGTATAAAGTCGCAAAAATCACATTTTATGGTGGTGTCTGCACTTGACTCATCGAATTTTTCCCTGAAATTAATTTTTTTCATATAATTTTTTGAAACCTTTCACTGTTTTTTTCAATGAAAATAGAAATAAAAGTGGTCATACAGAAAAAGGTCAAGGTCAACTTTTCAAATGAGAGGGGAAAAAGGGGTCATCGCAAGTTCAAGAATCCTTATATTTCGTCTCTGAATAATGACCATTGAGATATTGTAAATTCCAGAGAAGTTTGAAGGTTACGTGGATTTTTTAAATTTTCAATCTCCATCTCTAGCAATCCTTGAAAACCTCTGCAATTTTTTAATTTTTTCGAGGATAAATTTAGAATTATGAAACGAGGGTGAAAATATTTCTTTAAAAGCCCTGAAAATTTTTTGAGGCATATCTGTATTAGTTCCAAAATTTTGTTAAACATTTTGATTTAACGAATTTATTGAGATATTAGAGAAACAAGCAGGTACTTGAAAAATACACAAATTTTCAATTTTTTTATGACCAGTGTATTTAATATAAATGTACTTATTGTACTTAGATATGAGAAATCTGAATTGAAAAAAAAGTTGTGAGTCTGGCTAAGGAAACCACATTCAAGTGTAGACAATTGTTTTTTGAATTGATGTTCCCCCTCCTTCGGATTCTACTCTCCTTCATCAATTGGTGAAAATTATCGAAAATCACTGGAAAACAGTCAGAATTGCATCACTGTACAAAAATCAGTAAAAAATTCTCTGAAAGCAAGTAATGAAAAAATCGGACGAAAATTCGCTGGATAGTCAATAAAATGAGTCTGAAATTCGTTTAAAAAAAAAATCAGAAAAAATCTGCTGAAAATCGAAGAATTGTGCTGCAATTCTGACTTTTTTCAATGACTTTTTACTGACTTGGAAAAGGAAAGTATCCCTTCTAAAAGACCCAAAATCAGTGTCAACTCAAAAATCAATTTTGGACACCTACACTGTAAGGGTGGTTCCTATATCCAAGCTCGCATATCCCTATTTTGCATTTTTAAAATATTTCTCCATCATCACTTTATTTTCATTCAAAGGTCAAAATAACTCATCATAAAATTTCAATCGTCAATGTAATCGATCTTATCATCCTTACCGATAAAAACCTCCAAATCATCCTCATAATTTCCTGGTGAAGATTCAATCGCAGAATTTGCAAACCGATTATTTCGAATTAAATTGTTCAATTTCCTGACCTCTTTTTATAGCCAGCTAAGCAGTAAATACCCAGATGAGAGATTTCGCATCATTTTACAATAAATGATCGCTCTTGGTACGAATTATTCGATCATCACCGGCATTATAATATAGAATAAGGTCAAGCCGATTATCATATTTTTAATCGAGTCGAATTTTTTCCCCTTTCATTATGTAATTGGCATAATTTACCAGCAGTTGAACTATGTACCTGGTTCAATTAGTCGACAATGGATAATAAAAGTACATATAAATTTTAGCGAAAGCTGGAAACGATAAAAAAATTTCATGATTTGGAATCTGAGACTGGATTGCATGGAAGTATATCGTGAGTTTGATTCGATTGTGGCGGATACTCGTAAATCATCGAATATTGAAAAAAAAATCGTACCATTGACTTGATATTTTTGCGTTCAAGTATAGATTACTCGTATTATAGTGATGATTATTTGAACGAGACCCGATTGTTCTATTCGTAGGCGTTGCCCGTTGCTCAAAAGACTATAATGTATTCACGATAAGTAACAGTATTAACGAAACTTTCAATTAATATATTTCGCCGAAAGGCAGTTAGAAAGTGATAGAACAAGATTTGTATGTTGGGTTAATCTGCATACTTTGTGCATAAAGTACATAATTTACCTATATAGTCTCCCTCATATACCTATTATATTATTTACATACATCGTTGTTACTAATTTTTTTTTCTTCATAAATGAAGCAAAAAATAAGCAGACTGGACCGCAAATAGTGAGAAAAAACTCACCGTAGCATCGAGCCCATGTGGCCTTGCGTTTGATACGTTGCAATCATCCAGTTTTAGGAAACGCGATTAAGCGATTACCTACTTGGATGCAATGCTGATTCAGCGAAATTACTCATACGAGTCGAACTCGATTTGCTAATCGAAATTCAATTAGAGGGTTTTAAAGAGGTTACGTAATGCAGAAATCTATGTGTCAGACTCAGGAATTCAGATCATTTTTAGGGGTTACCTGGAATTTCATGTGGATGGCCTTTGGGTATTTGCTGTGCACTGGGTTTTTGGGTGACCTTTTGGTCGTAGATTGATTATTTTGATTTGTTAGCAATCTTGATTTGGCGATGAATTCGAAAAATTTTAAGTTTTGATGATTTGAAGGATAAAAAAGCTGATTAAAATTTTAGCTCGTGTTGTTGATTCGAAAATATTAAGTAGGTTAGTGAAATTATTGTTTCGATAACGATGAAATTCTCCAACGTAGGTATGTGTTCTTTCCACGTACTTTTTCACATTTATATTCCGTACGTACTCTGACCTGATATAGATCATAAGGTGAAATAAATCCGCCTTTTCGGAGTTATTGGCTTGATTAGAAAATTAGGTATATTTTTTAAGGAGTTGCAATGATTTCGATTTTATGCGAATGTAGAATGCTATACGAGACAAGGTGTTGAATTTGTGATTAATTGCGATCATTATGGTGATAAAAATTTTCTGATTGTGAAATTTGTAAGTAAGATTTAAAATTTGATCGGCGTAATTTATAGAAAAAATTTACCAGAGAATTTAACCTAGTGCCAAATAATGCATGTGACCAGCGATGTGAGAAATTGTTTACGGTGTTTATTTTGTTGCCTACTGAATTAATGAAGGAGTAAATGAAACAGGTTTATTATCAAACGAAATAGGTATTATAATTTCAGTGCCAAATATTTAGTGGGATTGCTCCTTGAAGGAGATAAACAGGCAACTTCAAATAATTTGAGATGATCGACATTAAATTTCGTTCAAAATCGCGAATTGTTGTACATCGCTGAAAAAAAATTGTTTGAAGTTTTTACAAAACTAGAATGGAAAATTAATTTTACGAATTGCTTAAAATTGAAAAGAGAGAAAAGTTTTTATATTTTTATTGAAATACTTAACATGAATGAATATTATTCGCTTAGAATATCAGGTAAGAATTACTAACATTAGGCAGAGAAATAATTTTTTACTTGATTTTTTTTAATGAAAAATTCGAACAAAATGATGAAATAGTAATAAAAAAGTATTCATCTTGAAAATTTTTATTTTTGAGCAATTTTTCCAATTTTTTGTAATTTTTAGGAATGAATTTTGGACTTGAGGGGGGAATTTTATATCCTAAATCAGAAGCATGATGGGCTTCAACAAGTATAAATAAATTTGAGATGTAAGACAGCCATTAAAGAACTGGAGCTTTCAGACTATGAAAAATGTTCTATTTACTTACCAATTTTTTTCTTGATCAATATTGAAATTATAAATTAAAATAATACCCTAATTAGGGTATAAAAATCAAAAAATTAAAATAGGGTTTGAAGCCTCCACTTATTGAACCTTTGTCGATTTGTTTCCTGTTCTCCTTCATTTCAGTATTAAAATTTTGAAATTCATTAGACTGCCTTGGCATAGAGTGGGGGAAAAATTGAGAAAAAGGAAGCGAATTTATTCAACTTAACATAATATTGTGTAATTTCAACTACCTATTAAATTTCGAAAAAATTGACAAATTGGTGAATTTCCAAAATTTAATGGCTTCAGCTTCCATCACCTTGAATTATTGTCCTCCCCGTGCACAAAAATTAATTTAGTCCAATCAATTTTGTAATTTCGATATTATAATAATGTATAAAAATGATGAAATTTGCGAATTTTTAAAATTTGGAGGCCTCAGCTCTCTCCTCTTTCCCTCATTTTGGGTCCTGTGGTCCTGTGATACTTAATCTAAATTCATTATTTATATTTTGTCAATTTCATCATTCTACTCTCAAAACAGCAAACGTTTGCAAAGAAGGAAGAATTCCAGCCATTTTTAGTCAATTGAAGACTCCATTCCTCCCCCTCTATTTCTACAAATGAATATTGATTTTTTATTTTCATATATTTAAAAATTTTGTACCAATCATTCTATTGAGAAAATATATCAATCAATCAATCAATATGCATGGTCCCTGAAACTGATCCAGACAAGTACTAAAATTTTGAGTATAATTTCTCAGAGGAATTGAATCATTCAAAAAAAATGAAATCCCAATATCCAAATGTTTGAGACATACTTTGCTATTTATTCAATATCAATTTTTTGAACGTAATTTCTGTTCTTTTGAAAAATATTGAAATTTTTTATAAGACGTTTCAAGTTGTTAACTAGATCTTTTGTTCTCTCCTATCACTGCATTCTTATTTTTTTTTTTTTAAAGAAGAAAAACGAATCATTTATACGTCGGACGTGTTTTATTTGAAGAAGTGAACGCAACCTTGTCATTGTGTTTATCTTTATTTATTTTAAAACCCTCTAAAGGTACACTTGGTGAATTTCACCACCAATACCGATTTCTGTTCACCCGGGTGGAGCATGTAACTGTTCGCCTGACGTGGGGAGGGGCGCTTAGTAGAACGTCTTACGCACGATTCGAGGACGTATTTGTGGTTGCCTATACGAACCTATTCGAGGGCTATTTTTTTATTTTTTGCATTGAATTTAATAAAATTTCATCACATGCTTCAACTAAACCTTAAGGTTACATTTTTCCATTGATTCTTATGTACTCAATCTGCGAAAAGTGGGCCTTAAGGTGAATTTCGTTGGTCGATTTTTTTAAACGTAGCACTATGTCTATCAAAAATGGTAAAATGGGCTGGTAGATGTGAGCTAGACCGTAGGTTTCATTTTAAATAGTTCGGACTACACATTGCCACTACTCTCGTTGATTCCCGCTGTTTCACCCTGACCGCAAGTAATATATTTAGTGTGGTGGTGAAATTCACCACAGTGTACCATTTGAATTTTTTTGAAGTGTACACTTCGAGGGTTAATTTTGTCGTATAGTATACAAAATGAATGCTGCCTTCAATCTTCTACCCAAGCCGGTTTTCTTCAATGAGGTTCCTGCGTTGTACAACATTATTATATGCAAATTCATTCAGCAGTCCTGGCATGAAGAATTGGTATTTCAAAAGAATCAAGACAAGTTGTACTCTTTTGCTTACGAGAGTGAGTTTCTACAAGTGTTCATAGATTTAAAATGTCAACAAGTGAAGTTTTTGTGGGATGCAGAATGGGACGAAACTCAACTGAGTAAATATATATTTGAGGAAACAGAATCGCTCAGTGAGCAGTCTAAAATTCAAAGATGTTTAGAATTTTATGCGATGAGTTTGATGAGAGATTTTCACGATTGGATGCATTTTCATAGTCTTATACTTTTTTGGGATCCTGCCTACTGGGATTTAAGTTTGATTTGTTTTCCACTCGTTGACTTGCTGTGCAATTTTGAATTCGTGTACGATGTTTACGGAGGTATCGATTACGAAAAAACAGCTCAGAATTTACTGATTTGTGATAAAGTTCCATCATATCAAAAGTTCATTATTGCCTGTGTGTACTGTTTTGAAGCAGAAATCGAACAATTGTGGTCTTCAGTACTGACACAACTGAAACACGATCAATCTGAAATGGAAGGATTTAAAACAGTCCAGTATTGGATTTATCGATTAACTAATTCAACAAATACAGTTCTACCGCAACACAATATATCCGAGATGTTCGAAACATCCCTGACTAATTCAGCGATGAAGTATTTTTGGAAGAATGTTGAGACATTTGAAGAACAAGTGAATTGCATCGGCTTATGTTTCAAAAGTTACAATACGTTTGCAATGAAACAGTGTATGATATATTGGTTTCCTAAAATGAATGAAAAATTTCTGAAACACGTCATATCGCAATATGGGCCCATTATAATGATCAGATCGGTACAAGCGCCATCGTGTCAACAATTCATGTTATCTTTCTGGCAACATACCGCAGATATGTTTGAAGGCGATCAATTCCTGAAAATTCTGGAGCAAATGAACGCCGTTAAATATCGAGATTTTCGCTTAATTGGTAGAGTATTATGGTGTAATGCCCCAACAAAACTTAGAACTCACGTTTTGAATCATTACCTGATGGAAGACTCTCTCGATTCATTGGATTGCCTGATGAAGCGAATTTATGTCCGAAATCCATATTCCACTAATATTAAAGGCAATTTATTGTTGGCCTCTGACCATATTTACTACCCAGATGGTTGCGAATGCGATAACGACCCGGAGGGAGAAGATTGTAAATGCATGACCTTACTTCGGTGAATGTTCGGTTGTTTTTTCGAATGTTCTTATTGTAGGTAATCTGAGTACCTATTGTCATAACATATGAATATCTAGAACTAGATAGAGAAAAAAATTATTACATATTTTGGTTCCTTAGAAACTAATCACCTTTCACATGTACGATTCTTAATATATAATATAGCATCTTTTATGTTTAATAAAGTCAGTTTTCCTATAATGATATTAATGATTATTCAACACCTGTCAATTTCATTAAAAATAAGTCATTAATCATCGGAAACTAGCAACGGCAACGGGCAATTTGATCAAAAAAATGTTGGTCTGATTGGCTGGTTGATCACAAACTTATAGTACTTACTAAATAGTTTGTTCTGTTATCTAATTTTAAAATATAAAATTTTTTGATATTTTTTAAGAACATTCCAAAAACAGTCCATAAATGTTATAAAATTTCATTTTGAAAAAAAAAAGCAAAGCTAAATTTATAATTTTTTTTATCGTAAACGACATCTTTGATTTAAAAAAAAAAAAAGAATACTTATAAAAAATGTTTATTAATTTGTTCACTTTGATTGAGCATGCAGTAAAAATCAAAATATTTGGTGAACAAAAAAATCAAGAAAAAATAGAAAGTTTTCTTACAAATACATGAAGTACATCTAATCGTAACCACAACAGTAACTATAAATTTTCAATGGTATACTCAATGACTCTCCAGAAAATGACAACAAAAATATACTCAAGTTTTATAACCTTACATTACAAACGAACAACACATTTGACTAAGGAAAAAATGTAAAATCTTAAAAGTAGTAAAAAAAAATGGAAAACAAAATCGTATACATATAAAACTATAATAACAGAGATGAGATGTCTTAGTGACACATAATACATGCAAAATATCACAATCGAACTTCACCTAATTCAATTCTCCATCAAAACAACATTAGGGTTTTTCATTTTCGCAGCGAATCCGTAAGTTTCAATACGATCTTCAATATTCATTTCTAAAGCTCTTTGGGCATGTTTGAAACCAGCTCGAAATCGTTGAAAAATGGCCAACGATTTAAAATTTACGTAAGGCTTAAATCCGAATGGTTTTATTCGATCTTCTGAACTCCAGCACCTTGATAAGTTATTTTCTTCGTCGAAGAATACCACGTGATATTGCACCTGTTAAACATTAAATATATTAATAGATGGAAACTGTTGTGCGGCATTTTTAATGTAATATTTCTAGAAAAATTATAATATTGCAAACAAAACTTGAAATTACCATTTCAGTATCACTTTTTGTAATCCAATAATACGTTTTATAATCAGGATCGTCGTCTATCATGGCCGGCCAGGATGGATATCCTGACATTTTAGCCCATACAATAGTACCTCTTTCGTACCTACGCTTTGGCTCAACATATTTAACTATTAAAAAAAAAAATAGTAGTTTTATTTAGTTATTTAGTCTAACTAGCCTTAAAATGATAATTTGATCAAATGAATGAAAATTTCAACTTACGAATCACGTCGGAGCAATAAATGTCCTGTAGACAAATCTCAAGTTTAGCTGGTCGCCATATATCCCAATTTATTTTCAGTCTTTTTTTCGTTTTGGTGTCAGTTTCTCCTTTAGATCTTTTTCTGGTAGAATCACTAATAAAAGTCTCCACTTTCGTAGAACTCGAGCATTTTTCATTTCTATCTATTACATGAGATAAAAAATAACTACTTACAATTGAAAAAAATATTACCAATTGGCTGATGAAGAATTATTTCAACTCACCCAAGCCACAAAAATGAAAATTATTTCCTCTGCTGAAGATGATATCTTTTACATCTTCGGTGTGATGTGCCAGATTTTCCTGTAGTTGGAAAATATATTATTGTAGATTTAGAGTACCTACACAATTCTAATTTTTAGGTATATGTAATCCTGTGGTAGAATATTAATACCTTTACACATTTACAGCAATCGTGACCATCTTGCTGGGGTGAGATCCATTCATATTTCTCGGAACAAAAACCAGAAACAGTAGTATCCATTTCCTGAAAATGAAAAGCTGAGGTGAGTGATGTGATTTTAAATTTTAATGAGATTAATTTATTTTAGAAATCGTTTAGGTATAATGTTTGTGAAGGTTTTTTTGTTTCAAAAAAGTATCTCATACATTTCCATGAGAATTTTGATAACATGGAATTATCCTGAGTGAGGGTTTATCATTTAAAGGATGATAATATCATATCAATGAAAAATATTGTTTTCAATTTCAATATCCGCGATAGTGGTATTTGACGATTATTTCTCCAGAGTATTGGTTGGGTGATTGAATAATGGGAGTATTTTACGATAAGATAATAATACTCGGAAATACTTAGTTTACTGAATTATAAATTATGCATATAAAATGAAACATTTTAAACTACCTTAGAATAACAATTCGATCACAGATACACTGTAACTGTACCTTTGAGGTTTTTATCTGCTGTTGATTTATTTCGGTTTGTAGTCTTTATGATACGGCATTGGTATCGGTATTCGACATAGATCTGCTAAATTACGATAATACTTACTTCAGGGTTGATAGAATTCAATAAGTCTTCGAAAGCTTTTGTTAACGAATCGTTCGGCGTCATCTAAACAGAAAATATAAAGAACAATTTACCTCCGCTGAGTTTGGAAGTGAATAAAACGTTAAAGTGATACTGACGGTTTTAAAGGGAATTCATTTATACTACTACGTAATGTGATGATTAATTACAGCTTCTGAAAAATAAACGATGTTAATATTCGACAAATCAACAGGTTAAATCGAATCTATGCTTGATTTGCGCACAACCGCGATTTAAATTTTCGTTAAAAAATGGCCTTAAATGGATTTTGTTTGATTTTGATTACTTTGAATATGTTGGAGAAGAGGGGAAGAGCAGTGTGATAAGAATGTGTTGATATTAGCGATCCTATCGGGTTTTGAAATAAGTTTCTAAATCAGTGTAGCCAGAATTTGAAACGAAAGAGCACCATTCAATTTTTATTTTTTTTATTAAAAATTATTTTGACTTTGATCGTTTGATCTTTGATAAAATACTTTTTAAAATTATTGCAAAATTTTTAAATAAAATCATACATAATCAATGCTGATTTTGAAGACTGAAAACGAAATAGGGCTAATGCAAAATGAATGCAGGTGGACCGTTAGGAAGAGAAGTGGATGTAGTTAACGAACAAAAACTCAAACATTTTTATTATTTAAATGAAAAATATGTAGGTACTGCAATTTTCGAAAATTTGCAATGCATGAGTATAAATTCAATTAGTAGGTCTATGAACGCATATCAAGCTATCAAAATCGTGATCGTCGTCAAACGACAATGGCATTTTTCTCTTCTGCCACCTTTGTTGCGAGTTAGACAATTGGTAGGTGTACAGCTTATCATCAACTGACAACAATAATTTGTCTTTGTAATGAGTGATACAAGAACTTTTTACATCATAACATGATACAGGTACAGGTAGTGGAAGCTGGCGCCAACTTCGCGAATTTCGATCGTGTATCCAATACGTTTCTGAAAACAGCACTGCAACATCTCCGCTGTTCATGACGTTGAAGTCTTGTGCAGTATCGGAAATTTCGCGTTTTTGTATCGTCAATTCTGGCACAGGTACCCATAAATTTCGATCGAAATCGTACGTTTCAAAAAATTTATGGCAACTGTAGAATTCACCACGTATTCTTGTTTCGTACAATTTGTACAATGTTTTCCCATCGCTTGCAAATCGCGAAAAGCGTTTACCCCGATCATCTTCTTTTGCTGTAAATTGTGTCCAACGATTGAAATGCTTCAAGTATTTCAATATGCGTCCGTTGGAGAAACAGCAGTAAATATCATCGCGACAATTCAATAATACAAAACTCTTCTCATTACAAGGTATATAAGCCAACGAGGTGAATTTTTTCGACGAAATGTTGTAGACTTGGAAAAAAATTCGACTTTGATCATCAGGAGTTGAAACGGTGGCAGCGATGAATAGATTATTACCCATAATGGTTGCCGATGTTGAATAATTGAACCAAGTATTATCATCGAAATTATCGTCGACCGATTCTTTACGACCACTGAAAAACTGCAATGCTGCGATTTTCTTCATTTTGGCGTTTGAAATACAGATCATGGTTTTACTCGATAAAACAAACACTGGACTGTTTTTTTTATGCGTATTTTTCAACAATGTATCGTGTGTAGTCAACGAAGTTGACAACAGCACTTTCAGTAGCTGATCTCGAATGAACTGTTCCGAGCAGTTGTTCAAATCAGGCATCGCCTCCATTTTGTAATTATTACAATTCGTCGTAAGATTGCAATTTATAGCGAGAGCGATTCGAGGTATAAAATGGTATCGATCTTGTACATTTCCCATAATCCATTTCGAACAAATTTCGAGCAATTTGTCGGGATCATTGAAATCAAAATTCTCAGGCGAAGAAAAATCATCGAATCTTACGTGTAACAGAGATGTGATCAATAAATCTTCCAGCATTTCAATGGAAATTGCACAAAACGAAGAGAAATCGTCGATTCTGGACCACTGTGTCAAGATACGTTGGCAAAGCAAACATTTATAGGCGTTTTCGAACTTGGCCACTAAGTCTGCGTTACAAATAAAATTCAAAATTTTGACCACAATTTCGAAACGGATCTTGCAGAGTTTGCTGATTATCCACAATTCGCAATCACTCATCAAGCTATCAATTTTCAAAATGCTGGCGGTTTTCAGTACACCGACAATCTTGTCAGAATCTAGTTTTACTTTTTTGTGATAAATGTACTTGATTGATATGTCGAACGAGGTTTGATCGACACCTTCGACATCGAGTAAAAATTCTTCATCTTTATTCGGTTTTCCAGAGGTTTTAATGATCTCGGTAGAGAAGAGGTTGGCAAAATAACCTGATTCTGAGAGTAATTTGCATCGATGAAGTTTGTACGTTTTCCCTTCGACTCTGACTACAATATCGTGTAAATAGCCGTTTTCTAGAAATCTGGTCATTTTATCTTGTTGATTTTGGTCAACAGAGTTCTCGTTCAGTTTACATCGTTCACGTGCTCTTTGTTCTAGCTTTTGTGGTGCGACTGAAAAGTGAAAATGAAAAGAATGTTTGAATACCAATAGAAAAATTCCCAATTATTTTTACCTATTTTTAATTTGATTACTTATTATGAGGATGAAATGATCAACTGATTTGTGAAAGATTTTTTTTAGAACAAAAGAATTGAATTTTCTTGAAATTCAATGTCTCTCGAAATCGGTTGTGATAAAATTCCATTCGATTTCACTTCTGATTTTGAAAAAATTCCCATAAAAATGCAGTTTTTAGCCTAAATTAATTGTAAAATCTTTACTTTTGTAAAATTTAAAATTGGCCCTTTTGGGCGTTTTAAAAACGGTATTGGAAAAGGTACAAGGAAGAGGATTTTCATTTCAAATTTTCATTGCAAAAAAGGGGCCCACTCACTCACAGTAACTAATTATTTGTTCATATGAGCGAGATCTTTCACAAACAATTCATCCATCATGAATTGAACTCAAAGGAAAAGAAAATAAATCAAAAGTGCGACTTTTCTGGACTTTTTGAATCTCGAAAATTTCACTTACCAACATTATTCGTTCCTATTTCTCCTTGATAAATCACCATTTCAACAAAATGTCTCAGGACAGAGTCTGATGTCACCTCTTCGCCGGTATCGCATATTTTGACTTTGAAATCTTCTATGTTTATTAGGTAAGGAAAACTAAATCTCTGTTTAACAGCATTCACCAGCACCATGGCATGAGAAAGTCGATTTTCGACGTCATGGAATATCCATTCGACACAGACTCGGCTACACTGGCGTATATCAATGACTCTATGATCAACGATATTCCAAAAGTGTTTCTTCTCCTCGCTTGAAATTATCCCAGCAAATTGGTCCAAAGGTAAAGATAGAAATTGTTCATGATTTTGAACCTCAGAAAAATGTGTGGACATGCAAGTATAAACGAACGGCATCAATTTATCGAAATTTCTATTCTCCGCCACATAATTGCACAAATCGTAAAGATTCAAATCAAAAGAGGACTTTTTTTGGATAAAATTTGTTATAAATTTTCCGTAAACCTTCAGATCAATTTTCATTTGAAGATAGTCCATCGCCATCAACAGCGAAACGTAATTATCAGCGTTCAGAGCAGATTTTAATTCTTGCCCGTATATCATATCGACGATTGTCGAGAATGTGTCGCTGTCCATAATCGGAAGTTCTAAAAAATCAACATTTTTCTCGCAAAAATCTTCTATGAATAATTTCTCAAAGTAGTCAGATTTGCATGCTAATTGTATCCGATCGAGATGGTAAACGTCTGCGTCCACTTTTATTTTGATGTCTGCATATTTACTTCGAATCAGATTTTTTGCTGGTTTGTTCTGATGCCTGATAGTTGTGTCGTTCAAGCCACCAGTGGTCATGATTTCGCCGCTCTGTGAAACAATAAAATATGAGATTTTTTTAAACCCTTGACTAAATAATCTAACATCGACACATCGTTTTGATTAGATCATAACAGAATGAAAATACATTAAAGAAAGATGAATACTTACATGATTTCGTTTCATTTTCAACCGTAACTATATCTTGAATTATAAATATAAACGTAAATTATGAAAAATAAATATAAATTTGATTTTGATACGATTAACTCATCAAACTCACATGGCACACTCGTCAGTCGTCACTCACACTCGCACCGGTGTGATAAGAAATGTTTTCTATTTTTTCCAATCAGTGTAGCCGAAAGTTTAAAAATAAAAGTATCATTCGGTTTTTGACTGGAGAGGGCTGGGCTAAAGGCTGAAAGCTAAAGTTGAAGTTCATTAAATTTTTGTGCCGGTGCAAATTATTATCATACTTTGTATGCATCTGTGCAAGTCTCACAATAGAGAAAAAAATTACAGTGTAACTTTAAATTTTTGATAGAGAAGAATTTGAAGAAATTTAGTAACACAAGGAAGAAAATTTATTCGTAATTTTTTTCCTCGTCTTAATAAATTTCTTCAAATTCTTCTCTACCAATCAAAATAGGTATTTACTTCACTGTAATTTTTTTTTATTGTAAGAATTGCATTGCAAATACGACTTTTTGAACTCGAGAGTTTTCTTTCTTTCAAAATTTCTCTTAATCAATGACAATGTAGAAATAAATTTTCAAGGCTGTAAAAAAATTATCGAAGAAAACTACTTATTTTATCAGAGTACCGTTAGACAGTACTTGGAAAAAACATAAGATCGTAAAAAATAATGATTTTGACCGAAGAATTTTGGAGATGGAAATTTGAAAAAAAAAAATCCAAAGTTCTATGAATAACGTATGTACCTATTATAAAATACAGAACAAGATACCTATTAAACAAAATACATAATTATTTTCGAATTTCGACGGAAATCGATATGATCCGGTGAAATTTTTTTGGGGTGATTTTTTTATCATTTTAAATGAATTTCCTTTTAAAATAATTACAAAATTAGGTATTTGAAATATTTCATCACTAATTAGACGTCTACGTGAAACTTGGTTGATTATCAATGAATACATAATAACTAATAATATAATTACTTAATAATTAAGTAATTTGAAAAAGAAATACATAGGTAGGTGAATCCAATAATTTGAAATGGAAATTAATTTTTCACGTGCATTGTTTTTGCTTTTAGTCTGTGGGTTTGTGCACAAAAAGTTTTATTTGAAAAAGTGGAGTTGGCTTGTCTTCATTACAAGCTTTTAATTTTTCCCTTCGAATGATAAAATGTTGAAAATTAATAATAAATATTTTTGGCATGCGTTTGAAATTTATTATTATTACGTTTTTTTTTTATTTCATGGGGTTCAGACAACATGGTCCATCAGTCCATGATATTGTAATAAATTGGCGACTTACTTAATGGAAAGAAACCCAGACAATTTTTTTTAATAGGTATATTTTTTTTTAAAGATTGAAACATGTCAAAAAAGAAACAAGAAAAACAAAGTTTGTATAGGGAAGAAGTTGGGAAATCAAAAAATTTTTTACATCAAAGAACATCATCTAGAGAGTTTATATCAAAAATCGAGAGACGAGGCCGAAATATCCACCTCTTATTCGTCTAGACTCTTTCCTACCATTTTTATTTGTTTTATCGAATTATTTGAACCTGGTGGTAGGTAAATATGTAATTCAAATGTTAACAAATTAGCATTAGACGAGATCATGGTATAACTTTTGGTTTTATTAAACTGAAACTATACAATCACACCAGCTGCGGTTTCAAATAATCATTTCTGACCTTTTTTTCAAATCAAATCGCCGAGTCGACAAGTACAGTTTACGATCTTTCAAAAAAAAAAAAAAGTGAAAAGACCAATCGAAAGTTTCAACCGGAATTTCCTATGGGATACGAATGTATCAGCAACTTACGAACTTTTGACAGATTTCCCACCTCAAAAAAATCTCGTTTTTGTTCAATAGAAGTTTAAACTAACCAGGTGCCAGGATCTTTTTGCCTTTACGGATTATGTGAAATTCTGGCAATGTCTTTTGATAGTGGTTGCTCGTTTTCGCCGGCTCCTTTGATACATGCGTATGGTAATCGTCACCACTGCTCGTAAGAAAAGACTTATGCAACGTACGTGCCAAATAAGTAATTCAAGACTTTACCAGACGATTTTGCTCCAAGTGCGAATTCATACCGCATACCAAAGGGTACATATCTCGACATGCTTGCTAACAAATTTAATTATGTATTATGAAAAGCCCCCGGTATCTCTCAGGTAATATCGCAGGTATCACGAGTATGGCAACTAAAAAGGCACAAAGGCAGTCTCCTTGACCTGCGTGGAGCAGGCGCTATATGATCACCCTTGTGTGAGGAATATTTTACGACCATAACGTTTGTTGTTGTGGTAACATTGTTAATATTTTACTCAGTACCGTGTTGCTTCTTGTTTCAAGTAGTGGTTTATTTGAAACGTACATGGTGCTTTTTAAGCCGCTCAATTGTTTAACGACGTAATGATTTTCATGTGGAAAAAAATCGCCGCGTGAATTTTCACCCCTTCTGGTACTTTCGGTTGTGCGGTGATTGGAGTTTTTTTTTTGCTGGGTTCAAAAAACTCGAGTGTCGAATTCAAAAACGACTGGTTTTGGAGTCCGGTGTCGAATATTGCCAAAAAATTTGAGTATTCGTTTAAATGAACCGATTTTCTGTGAAATGGTAAGTTTTTACGATTTCATTGAGATGATTGAAATTGTTGAGTCGAGATGAAATTTTTAGTCAATTTTTTGAACGAATTTTTTGGATGGAAAATTTGTGTGGAATAATGAAAGTGTTTACCGGAATTTTTTCAATTGGTCTTTAATGTGAAGCTTATATCCTCAAAAATATTACTTGACAGAATATAAAATTAGAATTGAATTTTTGAATACTTACATATAATGTGAGCCTTGATATAGAAATCACCCTTAGGTGTCAAAAATTTGTTTTTGAGTTGCATCTGATTTTGAGTTTTTCAAAAGGAGTAGAATCAAGAAGGATCGACTCAAAAATGAATTTTTGACCTCTAAGGATGGTTTCTATATCCAGACTCACACATTCAAAAAAATTATCATCCAGAGACCTCGTAAATTTTACCTAAAAATACAACGATTACAATTTTTTTTGAAAAAATAATCCATATATCGTATCTCTTACGTCATAATAATCTGAATTTTTCATTTTTTTTCCGAAGGTGGTGTACGAATGTATAATTTTTTTTACTTATTAATGCCGAATCGTTACTAAGTTGCGTGTTAATGGGGTTCATTTCATATTACACTGGAATATGTTAAATGGCAATGAAATAAATTAATTCTTATTTTCATGCAGGGCTTGAATGTTGGTCAGAAATTGTCACTGAATTGTACAAATGTTTAACGAGGGTTGTTCGAGGTTCAGGTGCAATGTTGATTGCCTTATGTTTGAATTTTTTCCTCCATAAAATCGTCTTATTTTATGGTTGAATTTTTTGAGGTCGATTTGATCGATAAAATTGAATAAGCAAGCATACGATTGTATTTTTTGGGACGATTTTTATTTTAATTTGAAGGTCTCTATGGAGAAGAAAACAGTTGAATGTTCCAATTTTATTGAAACCTATATTCAATTTCAATTTTTCATTCAATTCATCTCTAAAACATCTTTTCGTTTGGTAAAAGAGTGAAAAGAAGTGAAGCTATAAAAGCGTTATAATTCCTATAAAATTAAAGAAAAATATACTTAGAATTCGTTGTAATTTTCCAAATTAATCGTCTCGTGTTTCAACATTTCTGTTTCGCTCTGGGGTATGAAGATTATAAAAATATACAAACTGACGCGACTATTATTACGAAAACGAACCAAAAAAATACCTTATAAAGAATGAGATATTGAAATTACGGTACCAATAAAACGAGTATTATTTTCAATCTAAACTTGAAATGTGAAGGTGTTGAGGGGAGTCAAAGTTGAATTTTCGCTGTATTTTTTCTTAACATTGGCTTTTCGTTAACTATTCATGTGTTTTTATTTTTCGAGAAAATAACAAGCGACATGAACCTCTCAATTTTTTATTTCTGATATTTTTAATGGAATTTTCCTAAAATTCGAGTGGATAAATGAGAGGAATTTTGATGGGAAAATAATTATTATGCATTTATTTGCTTTTCGTCGAGTTACCATGCGGAAAACGAGTCGCTTTATGAAAGAAATAAAAACGTTGAAAAACTGCCCTTTAACAAGTCTGCTGTCACCTCTTTTCCAAATAACTCGACTGTGGGAATTTTTGAACTAATGACACTGATTAATGACTGACGTAACTAGTTATGGTATGAAAGATCGCCTCAACGAAATTAGTTTGCGAGACGGAGCTGAAATGGATCAGAAAATGATCGTATGGTTTGGAAATTGTGAAAAGTTTGTACGTAACGTTACAAGTTTTTAAAAGCTGGTTTTTGAGCAGAAGGTTGAAGAAAACGAAGCAGATCATCCCTTGGTACAGGCAAAATTGCATTTAATTGGTTGAAAATTAAAAAAAGAAAATCAATATAGTTTATAATTTCTTTGCTCCTCTAGTGAACCGAACCAAACCTTCAGTTCAATTGAGGGGGAGGGTGAGGGAGGTGAAAATATTGAATTGGATCAATTTGCAATTTTTTTTAGAATTTAATGAGGAAGAAGGCAAAAAACAGTGTCTAGAGTCTAGACCTCAAAGATAACTCCTTCTTTGATTCAGCTTCTATTGTACCTAATCTAATGATGTCCTTAAAAATAATTTGGGCATTGTGTCCCAGAAAATCCAGCGATTTGGACTTAGCCCAGAAAAATAGCCAATTTGAAATTTTGGACACATTGTCCGAACAATTGCTAATAGGCATCATAACCAAGTTCTCAGATATGCTTGAAACTTTGACAAAATAAGGTCTAGTATACCAGAAAACCACTCCAAAAATTATTTTTCAAAAAGACCTCATACAACATTTTTTATAAACGATTAAATGTTGTTGTCACAAAAATCAGACCCTCGCGGAACACACTGTAGACGTGACGTCAGAATATTGCATGAAGCATAACGACAAACGCGTGTTCTATTAACAATCGGTTTTTTTCTCACTCCACATCAGATTAACTCAAAATTTTGAGTGAGGACATAGGTGTTTGAGGAAGGTAAAATGATCTACGCGAAATTCTCTACAAGATGGGACAAGTTCGAAAGTTGTCCCGTTCACCAATCAAAAGCTATTAAAGCTCAAAGTTCTGGAGAAGCGTTTTTATTCCAAGTATTCGATGTTTTTTTCACTTTAGATTGAAATAACTCAAAATTTTGAGTGACGACATAGGTGTTTGAGGAAGGTAAAATGATCTACGTGAAATTCTCTACAAGATGGGACAAGTTCGAAAGTTGTCCCGTTCACCAATCAAAAGCTATTAAAGCTCAAAGTTCTGGAGATGCACTTTTATTCCAAATATTCGATGTTTTTTTCACTTTAGGTTGAAATAACTCAAAATTTTGAGTGACGACATAGGTGTTTGAGGAAGGTAAAATGATCTACGTGAAATTCTCTACAAGATGGGACAAGTTCGAAAGTTGTCCCGTTCACCAATCAAAAGCTATTCAAGCTCAAAGTTCTGGAGAAGCGTTTTTATTACAAATATTCGATGTTTTTTTCTCTTTACATTGAAATAACTCGAAATTTCGATCGAGGACATAGGTGTTTGAGGTAAGGAAAATGATCTACGTGAAATTCTCTACAAGATGGGATAGGTTTCAAAGTCTGCCTGGTCACCGATCAAAAGTTATTGTAAGTTCAAAGTTGCGAAAGTACCTAAGCAGTTTTCTTTTTGCAAAATTTTTTCATCACTTTTGCGACTTCTAATTTTAATAACATTCGATCGGTAGCCGGGACAGCTTTTAGGTAAATCTTCACCATCTTGTAGAGAATTTTACGTAGATCATTTTACCTTCCTCAAACACCTATGTCGTCACTCAAAATTTTGAGTTATTTCAATCTAAAGTGAAAAAAAACATCGAATATTTGGAATAAAAATGCATCTCCAGAACTTCGTGCTTTAATAGCTTTTGATTGGTGAACGGGACAACTTTCAAACCTATCCCATCTTGTAGAGAATTTCACGTAGATCATTTTCCTTACCTCAAACACCTATGTCCTCACTCAGAATTTTGAATTATTTCAATTTTTCCTTTTGAACAATTTGTAATTTTATACGATTCTTTATTACAGTGTTGTGACGATCATGTGTCTTGCAATATAGTGACGTCATACAGTGTGTCAATAAGATATCACAACGATTTTTGGAAGGTCGCATTTTCGCGACTTTGAGAATTTATTTCTTGGCTCACCATGATCGTATCTCCCTCAGAGTGGGGTCAAAATTTTTGTTTCGACTAGGACTACAACATATATTTTTTTGAAAAAATGCTTATGATGCCTATTGGAACATATTGCCCAAAAAATAGATAATTTGGATATAATATCTTAAAAAATTAAAGTATATACTTATGTGTAAAATAGGAATTTTTATAAAAATTTTCAATTTTTATAGATGTTTACTCAAGTCTGGTCAAAATTTTAACACATCACAAAAATGTTTTTCAAGTTATTGAGATTTATATGCTGAACAATTTTGAAATTTGGAAAATTTCATTTCAACGATTTTTTTCTGTTAATATATCATTGAAAAACAAAAATTCAACTTGATGACTGATTTTACGAAAAAAGAATCAACAGAAAGAAATAACGAAGTACCTGCTAAATTCTATTCTTACCTATTACAAACATTGGACAATTTGGAATGTTTTTGCCCTAAAAAGAAGAAAAAAGATGAAACACAAGCAAAACTTTTCACGTGAATTGCCTGCTCCATTTTGAAACAAAACGCAAAGAATAATTTCTTTCTTTTTACTAATTTTTGGTATTTTTTAATACGTATCTAATTATGAAAAAACTTCGGAAAATTTTTCAAAATTGTAGAAATATTAGAATTGTGATTTTTTTCCTGTAATTATTTGTCCCATGATGGATGATGAAGTGATTGCTTGAAAAAATTTGATTTTGTATTCATTTGTTTGTGTTTGATCATTTTAGGTCAATTATTCAAAATCTAATCAAATGAAAAAATTATTTAGGTTGGATTTCAAATTGGGTACCGTTTTTCCAAACTGAGCTTAGTTTGAAAATCGTAATGAACGGACTTTTTTCTTATTTGAAAAAAATTGCATCTAAGGCCCAATCCTCGTGCACGATTTTCAAACTTAACTCAGTTTGGAAAAACGGTACCCAATTTGAAATCCAACCTAAATAATTAAACTCCCGAAAAAGTAGATTTTTGTCCTAATAAAGCTTTTTCCTGGGAAGGAAAATTCACGTAATCCTTTTGACACCTTCATTCATGAAATTTTTTCAATTTTTAAAAAACTTTTCAACTGTTAGAATTTTCTGAGCAAGGTCAAATCTTGAAAGCAATAATTAACTCATATCTAGTTGTGGTTGAAACCGGAGGGGAAGGGGGTGGCAACTTCTGTGTTGACTTTCCGCATTGAAATTCAAAAAAAAGATTCGACTGAATTTAAAAAATTATCCCTCTCGAAAAAATAATTCAGATTTTTGGTACCTGCCTACACTTAGCTACCTACTACTCATTTAATAATTACCTGTAGGTATAAAGACAACTTTATAACCCTTTTGCTATTTCGACTTTCGCACGTGAAAAAATTATGGCGTTCTGCTTTTAAAAACCTTTGCCAGTGAAATTCCTTCCTCTCAGTTTCATCGAGTGGAAAAAAACCAAAATGTTTGCTCCTTTTTTTAAAGGCATCTCGAAGCGGTTTAATTTGATTACGCGAACAAGACCAAACAATTTGTTTTCATTTTCGTGGGTCTACGTAGTAAAACTTGGTCCAACAGTAAATTTAGCGGATTAAATGAAAATCGAAACTAACTCGAGAATAGTTCAACTATTAAGTGATATTGTTTCGACTTAGGACTTTATATCAAGTTTGAAGTTGGGAAAAAGGGGAAATTTTCTCGGATTAATGTCATCGCCTTGGAAAATCTTTTCGCTGATGCAAATTGTAATTTTTCGACATTTTCCATCTTCTTGTGCTTTCTTTCTAAATGGTATCTAAAAAGTGCAATATTGTAGCAATATTTTGACATTGTTTCACCAATATTGTAATTCTACGTTGTACTAAGAAATTTATACACCAAGTATAACGTTACAAGATACGACGATATAACGAAGAGAAGCTCGAGAAGGAAGGCAATAACGTGTTGAAATGGTAATATAAAAGTACACCGTAAGCTTACCCAGCAATAACGAACAATTTTATGTAAGAAGATTTTTAAAATAATGCTTTTCGAGTAATAATCGTCTTTAATTTGCAATCAACTCTAAGTACACCGAGTTTATTCTACTTGCAAGTTCCCACAGCCGTTCTAAGCCTTCTATAATGGCCATTTATGGATCTCGTCTTGTTCGCAGGATCAAATACACTATGAAAATATATGTACTCACATTAGTCAACAACTTGGCTTATTTTACAGCAGCCATTTTAGAGGCAAAGATTACACATAATTTTCTAAGCCGTGGAAATTTTTCACCATTATTTCTTATTCGCAGTTGACTTAATAAAATATACCCAGACCTAGGTATTCGTATAAATTTTGACGGGTGAAATTTTTATATCGCGTGGAAATCGAAATACGGCTTGCGTTCGAATACGTACAACGCTTTGAAAAGTCATAAAACTTGTAAAAATTACACTCGAGATCGTACAGTTCATGAAAAATTGAAAGTTAGCAAAGTTTATAAGTTAGTCGTGAGATGAATAAATAAAACCGATGACGAGGCGAGAGTTGCGCTATTATACGTATGAAAAAACTTTCCGCCACGAAGAGGAAAAATATTGTATTATTGAGAGAGTAAACCGTACGTATACTACGTCCAGATATGACGGTTGTAATTACTGAAATGTTCAATGCAGGTATTCGTCGATCATTTTCTCCATTTTCTAGACGTGATTTGTGTTCAGATATGAGACTAGATGGATGAGTTCGGTTGGTAAACATGAGGAAAAAATTATTGCGAGTAAAATTTTGATTTTTCTGTTCTCGAAAAGGATTGGAGAATTTAATTTAGGTAGTTGAATGTTGAATTCATTTATTATTATTTGGGCTCGTGTCAAATTGTTGTCATGTAGGGTGTGTCAGTCACAGTTCATCGCCTTCTGTCTTGCGATGCGATGCTACAATACAAACGGTAAACAAGTAGATAAAATTGTCGATTTTGGTTTTTTGAAAGGGGGTGGAATCATATGCCATAAAAGTTCTTCGATATTTTAAATAAGAATATTATAAAGTTTTGAATTTTTACCTGAGTAAAAAAAAAAAAAAATGGAAATTCGAAGTAAATATTTTTGTAGAATTGGAAAAATTCTGTGAGATGGATTTAGGTTTTCATTCTGAACTTGAAGAACTTTCAAGATCGTCCTTTTTTTTTTCAAATCTATCTACACTTGTTGAAAAATTATTGGTTGAAGATTATTGTCTGATAAAAGATATTGGATGTTTTTTAGTTTTATTTGATTTTGTGTTATTCAGCTGGACTAAAAATTGCAGGAGAGTAACTGTTTTTTTTTTAAAGGGGGGGGGGGACATCTTACGGGAATTAATTCTGGCCTACCTGCAACTTACAAGATGCGAACCCAAATTTTCGTGTTTTTTTTTGGATTAATTTAAAAAGGGATAAAAAATGATGAAAATACGAACGAATATGATTTTACAACGTAGAAAGAAGAAAATAAAAGTACTTGGAAGTTTTAATTTCCATTATAAGTACGAGTAATTACTTTAATAAAATTTGAAAGAAACGTAAAATTTGAGGACGGTTTTCGCAACATTTTTCGGAGACCATTGAATTGAATTCGATGAAATTTGGATATGTGATGTAAAATAACATTTCTGAAAGGCTGATAGGCCCCTTTTTCCATTTTTTAAAAATTATTTCAATTTTAATTTTTTTTTTAGACAATTAAAAAAAGGGCTCTGTTAATTTTTGTAAAACCCCTCATCAAATCTTACACTTCTTCTAAGTTCAATAAAAATACTTATAATGGGTGACAATTAAAACTTGCAAATGCTTCTATTTTTTTTCTACGTTCTAAAATCATATTTGTTCGTTGTTTCAACTTTTTATCACTTTATAATCCGAAAAAATTGAAAATTTTGGTTTGCGCCTTTAATTCCCGAAATACATATGTAGAGCACCCTCTTGAAATTTTTTTTACGTAAATAGAAATGATCGAATCAGTGGCGCACCCAAGGGGGAGGGGTTTCAGGCATAGGCGGATTTATGAAAATGGATCAGGGGGGGCTAAGCCCCAGGTCAAAGGCATTTGAAGATTTTTTGGAAGGATGCAAACTGCAAAATCGATACAAGGACTAGAAATACAAGAAAAATCTTATAAAAAAGTAGGAGGGAGCCTTCTGTGACACTATCACCTCAAATAATTTGAATAATTGTGATTTAATTTATACCCGAGCGAAGCGAGGGTGAAGCTTTGAAAAATTGAATTTTTAATGGCCATAAAAGTGATTTTTTCGTATATTAATGATTTCAAAATTCCTATTTGATGTTATTTTAGGGGTAAGGGGAGGGAAAACATATTCGCAGTCATTGCCGTTGGAAGCTTTTTTTTTGGGAAAATACAAATTGAGGAAAAAGACATGAAGTACCGGAAGGAATTTTTGGAGAAAGGAGCCTCCTTCCTCAATGTTGCCAAAAAATAATTTGTGAATTGTGATTTTGTTCATGCCCGAGCGAAGCGAGGGCGAAGCTTTGAAAAAATTGTATATTTAATGCTCAGAAAATACATTTTTTTCATGGTAGGTACATTCGAGTTTAATTGTCAAACAGTTTGACAATCAAACACGAAAAATTTTTGGGGGGCTAATTTCACTCTTGGGGGGGGGGCTAAGCCCCCCGCGCCCCCTTAAATCCGCCTATGGTTTCAGGAGACTCAAGCCCCCTGATGCTTAAGCTCGGAAAAAAGATTTTTTAGGTAAGTATTAAAAAAATGTGAAACAGTGCATTTTTTTGCTCTTCAAGTACTTTTTCAAAAAAATTTCGCGCGGGCAGTATTTGAATCATTTTATTTCAAGATATAATAATTTTTCAATCAAAAATCACCAATTCCTCAAAAAATTTCTGATTCATCAGAAAAAATCCATGATTTTTGACTCAGGGCATAGGAGTCAACAAAAAAGTTGACTCCTGACTCCAGCATTGCTTCCGGAGTTAATTTCAAATCTTGACTATGGCTGGACTCCGGAGTCAATTTAAGACCACGACTCTTGACTCTGACTCCGGAGTCGGAGTCAATTTGGAGTCAGTTTGATTCCGACTCCGGAGTCGACTCCTATGCCCTGTTTTTGACTGAAAGATGAGTGAAAAATGACTCATTTGAAATTTGACCCCCTCCCATTTTTTCTCAATGATGATGAATGGTGCAAAACTGAGTTCTCAACAATTTTTTTTGAATGGTTGCTAATTTTTGAAAATTTTTCAAGTTAGTGGGTTAAAAATTTGGGTTGAAAACAGCCGGCGTTTAAATCAACTTTGGATATCTTTTCAATAATCTGATTGGAATTGAAATATCCATCATTTATTAGAAATAAAATTCATTATGAAAAAATGAGGAGAAAAAATTAGGTCTGTAGAATTTTTCACTTCGTCTAAATTCAATTCCACGAGCGATGAAAATTGAGCGAGATTTTTTACACTGCGGCTATTTTCCTTCCTATATGTGAAAAACTATACGAGTATATTACATTCGCAATTTATAATATAAATCGCTGGAAGTATTTCATTCCGACGGAAACACGAATATCAGGATGATTTTTCAACGCATACCGAAACATAATACCTTCAACCACAGCAAAGCAAACCCTTCACCTTTATGTACTACAAAATGATACAATTTACCAACTCGCTGTATAATTTGATTACTATAAAATGCGTACTGTGCCTACGAATAAATAAAACACAAAGAGCAAAGATAAAAAATTCAAAATTCCCGTACCCGCCAAACACAAAACTTCTTTTTTTTCCCCGTTTTAATACGTTGTGAAATTGATACATGACTCACGTAAAGTACAAGAATAGGAAAACGAAAATAAATTCTAGGGTTTTCAACGCTGTAAAGATTAAGTACCTCGTCAGGACTAATCCTTAACTAAAATTACACGAAAACGCAAGTATGACGTGAATAATAATGTATTGGCATGAAATATAACACACTTTATGAGAAAATAACGAAATTCTACACTGAATAACCACTTTAACCGAATGGTCTATTTAGCTCTCCCGTTCGAACACCTTAAGAGATGTTCGTGGCAGCGATCCGACTTACTAACTGTACCGAACTCGGTACCCGTATCATACGGGTACCGGCTCGGAACTACGTTTTACGGCGCAGCATACAGTGTTACCACATGCACTGAGGGAAAGGCGAGGATGGCCAAGTTTACCCATAACACTTGCCCCCTCATGCTTCACAGCTGGTAAGCCAACTGCTGGCAGAAGGGAAGGACGAGCGTTATAAGCAAACGTGAACCACCCCCCTCTCCCCCTGCCCCTTCGTTCTTGACTCAGGGCAGTGGTTGGCACTGCATGATGCATGTCACGTAGTTCCAAGCTAGGTGCTGTTTTACCCAAATTTGAGGAATATTGGAAAGGTATTATACCTTTCCTCACCCATTTCTTTGTTATTACCAAGTTAGTAAAATATATGACCTAGATTCGAACTTTTTTGTGGGTGATGGTATAATACCATCACCCCAGGTCCCTAACTGGTAAAAAGATGGACTGCCTTTGGCTACCATCCGTTACAACTACTGGGAGATCGAACTTCTATTCGTAAACGAATAGACTCCCAAGCACCCGTTGGTACGTAGTTGTATAGATCGAAGCCACGAAGCAGTCGTATATGTGTTCGGCGGAGATCATCTCGACGCGCACGGGTTTCTTCTTAAGGAAGGTTTTTGAGCGAAATTTTGAGCCACGTGTATAGGAATTAGTATGATACTAATTCACTATGCACGGTGGAAGACAAGAAAGAATAATAAAAAAAATTTCGGTTAAAATAGCTATTCAGTGTGTGTCGAAAGTTGATGCAACGAGATATTCAAACAAAATGCATGAAAATTCAAAAATGCAAAGAAAATAACTGCATCGATATGCATAATATCAAAAAAAAAATAAAATAAATGCATAATAGACATGATAAAAAAAAGAATAAATGCATGTCAAAACATAATAAAATACAAAAGAAAAGAAAAATATGTGCCAAGAATTAAAGAAAAAAACGAAATAAATTCTTATAGTATAGGAAAGTGCGGAAACTTCTGAGCACATATGAAATGAATAAACAAATAAAAACATTGTCCTTAATGTATAATGCAAAATGTGAACAGTATTGCACAATGTTCACTTCAAAAAAATCTTTCACTTATACTGATAAGGTAATCTTATTATATAAAAAATTTGTGGGGGGGCGTGTCGCAAAAAAGTAAAAATGACAAATAATAGAAAAAATAAAATGTAAGATAAAAAAAAATACACATATGCAAATAAAAATTATGCATTTTTATGCAAAAAAAAGATACGATGATGCATACTGGGAACTGGTACAAATAATTAAAAAAAAAATTTTCTTATAGAAATAGGCGACACGTCCCAAAACGAACTTAAAAATTAAATTGACGACGACGAAATATCATTATGATGACGACGACGACTTTTTATGACACATCCGGGGTATTACGAAGATCGACGACAAATGACGACGTATAATTCGTTGATTGGTATAGTCGAGGTTTATAATTATCATAATAGTAATTATTACAATTGTTAAAAAAAAGACATAATCGGTACGTATTGAAAAATACGGATAAATAGTTGTGGAATTTTGGAAAATAATTACGAATAATTCGTAATTTTATAGTCGAATAAAAAAAAAAAAAAAAAAATTTGTTTGAGGTCGAAACTCTTTTTCTCTTTTTTTTTTTGAATATTGAGTACAAAAATAGAAAATATGGAGAGATTACGAAGGATTCGTAATATTTGTGATGAGTACTCAAAAGATAAAGATTTTGTACTGCGAAAAATTCGAAGTACGTTTTCTGGATTCGTAGCTCGTTTTTCATTCATTTTTTTCAATACTATGAATGATTCGTAGTATATTTTGTATTTTTTACTTTTTTTTTTTTTTTTTTTTTTTTGAGCTACGAATATTAATAAGCTGTAGGAAGAAAATTCGATTAATACAGGTTAAAGATTCATGCATTTTGCACGAAGTACGATAATAAGGTAAACGAAGGTGGATTCTCGATTTTCGAGAATTTATTATTTGACACATTTGATATACGTAATAGGAATAAGTAAAGAAAAATACCAAGGATTATCCAAGGTATCACTTACCCTTTTTATCGATGACGTAGCGTGAACGAGAATGATTTCAGAATTGTGGACGGAGGTCGTTGACCGGATGATCCGGTCATTGACCTTTCGTATCACAATCTGTCGACGTATTTTGGTCGCCGGGGACCGATTCGAGTACCGGCGGAGGCGGTATTATCGGCGGCTGTGGATCGAGGATTGCCACGTCGTCGGGCTGATCGACGTCAATCGGATTTTCCGATTGGTTGTCAGGCACCGCGGCGTCGCTTGATTCGATGTTTTTGTTGTCTATCGCGGCTTCGTCTGTTGCGATATCTTCGCCGGCGGTATTCATCGCGGTGTAGTTTATTGCGATGTTCGCAATTTCGACTGTTTCTGTCGCAGTCGATTCAGTCTTCGCAGGAGATGGTTCGACATCGGTGACCATTTCTGTAGCAGGTTCGGGCTTCGAGGAGGAAGAATTCTCGTTGGCCATCTCCACCTCGTTTGGTTCGTGTATTTCTACGTTGGCACGGTTCGCCAGTTGTACGACATTTTCTTCGTTTTGTACTTGTACCTGATTATCAGGAACACGTACCGCGAAGATTGGTCGATCAGTGTAGAAATACTCAGGTCGATATCCGGTCGTTGTAATGTTTACAATTTCCTTGTATATCTTCCTACACGAGCCCAAACTGAACGTAACGTGATTCTCCGCAATCGTTCCGTTTGAAAGCCCGGGGAGTAAATTTAGGTCTAAAACCGAGTACGACCAGTTCGGTTCAAAATGCTGTCTTGCCCGAATGAACGCGTTGAATCGTTGACGACTTTCGGGCAGTCCGGGTAATGTTGGCTGGGTCACAATGACCAACTCTAGCAGCCCATATATTCGCAGTGTCGTGATAAGTTCGATGAATTTACTGGTGATAGACGCCATGATGACGTCTATCTTGCCAGTTTCTCTTGTCTCGACGCCGCCGAGCGATAAAAATAATTGTTGTGGGCACCAGTGTGCATTATGCACCCTGGTACTCAACATTTCCATCGACATCTGGGGCAGGTAGTGGGGATGGGAATAAAATTCCATCATGTGGTACTTGAGTAACGGTAGTATACCGGCCCATACGTACCCATCCCCGAATAATATCCATTGTTCGGATCTAATTATGGCTTCGCCATTCCATTCCGCAATTCTAAATTGCGCGAGGGTCTGGTTCGTGAGCCGCATCGGCCCGTAATATTCCGGCGGCGGCAACTCAACGGTGATCGGTACCGGCAATCCGTGGCGGCGTAACGTCGGCGGAGGTGGCGGCACGGGGTCACGGACGGGAAAAGGGTCGATCGGCGGCGGACCGGATCCTACCGGTTCGTTTTCGACTGATGGAACAGGCATCGCTGGTCTGACGGTAGCCGGATCTTCCGGTCGCTGTTTCGGCGGTGCCTGTTTTTTCGAGTACGACGGTTGGTCTTGATTGAATTCCGCATTATGCGGAATTGGGTCTGGAATGGTACTGTCACGGTTCAATGGGGAAACTCCCGCATTATGCGGTGTTTTCCATTGAATCTGTTTAACTTCCGTGTTCGAATGTTTCCGAAGACTTTCTCTCGCTTTTTTCGCTGCATCATGCAGGTAGTCTTCGGTGATAGGACCTTTGTACGGAGCTTGGTAGGGCGGCGTTCGGGTTTTCGATCGCGATTGTCTCGATGTAGGTGGAATTTGGTCGTCGCCGGCCAGGTATCGTGCATATCGATGTATCTCCTCTTCGCCTCTCGCGCGGACTTTTTCAAAGTCGGCTGAAGAAAAGCGAGGGTTCGAGAGAGTGAGTACATCTGTCAGATCGAGCCCGCGATGCCAAGTTTTGCCCGAATATTCTAATTCGCGGTCTAACTTGTCTTGCAATTGGTTGATATGCCGTGTCTGTTGGGCGATGTCGTCTTTAAGACGCTCGACCTCTTGATTTTTCTCCGCCAACAGCTGTACCGCATTTTGCGGTACAGGTGCCGTCGGTTGATCCATCATTAGTCGGATATACCCGGTCGCTGGCGTGATTCGTCGCATGGATTGAAAATGTATCAGTTGGCCACATTGTTGTGACACGCAGTGGAAGTGTCCGGAACGATAGAAGGAGAGCGGCCTGCCCACTGGTGGGCGCTGGCTCTCTTCACTTTCGGCGTTGTATGCTCTTTTGGCGCATACCAAATGGTACACATGTCCACATTGAGGTGTAATGAAGATGGGGGGAGGGGGGTCGGCATATTGTCGATCCCTCTCCATCCCCATCGCCACATTCTGATAACACCGACAACACAAGGGTACCGGGACGTATGCCATTTCCTGTGGAAAGAACAAAGCATAAATACGAAATGGGTTAGAATATTACACATGTATGTTACATTGTTAGTGGTTAGTAACCTGCTATTGACACAATCGATAATAATTAGTATTCTGATGATCAGAATACCGAAAACGAATCGAATTTTAGTAGGTTGTTATTTTTATTGACGATTTTCGTTGATATCGGGTTCCGAATGGACATCGATTCGGAGCGCGTTGGAATTTTCGAGAATTATCGTATCCGCCTCCGACACCTCCTCGGCTGAGTATTTTATGATAAAATTTTCCGAGTGAGGTCCGGTTACATGCAGCTCTACATCTTTTCCAATTGGAGCCCACATGAACCGGTCGTCGTCGGGGGTGTCGTCGGCTAATTTGGTAACTGTCAATTTGGTTACCTTATTATTTATCGTGCAAAATGCAGATAAAATTCGTTCATCCGTGAACGTCGTTTCTATTTTCGTGTTCTTTTTTATTGGATCCGGCGATGATGCCGGATCCGGTGTGATAATTCTGTCGACCAATTCCCCCCAATGATCGGGGGTTCTTGGTCGACTTTCATCATCAGACGGAGGTAAAGTGCCTGGATCGATTTCTTCGAATTCTATATTATTCTGATCATGCAGAATATCATTTATTATTTCGTTGATGTCTTCTTTGTGGTCAGACATTTTTCTGTCGTGCTGAAATAAAAGAAAAATTCCAGAATGGAATCAGCACGACGTGGTATTTATCCGATGTTTAAATTTTGATGCGTATAATACGCGGTCAATAGCAGGGTAAAAATATTAAAGCGAATAAAGCGATAAGCAGATAAAAATAATACACTACGCTACGTATAATGCGTAGCGAAAATTTTGCGTTGTAACCGGGTTGCCGGTTCGTGCTAAAACGCAGCTGCTTTTGTACCGAATCGTGTTCGTTACGTGCGTCCGTGTATAATACACGGCAACGTGGTATGTTTGGCGCCCGTCTGCAACTTCGGCTGAGCGAAGCCGCCAGGATTGCCAACCTTACGATTCGTAATGTTGAATTTTGCTTTGATTAGGTTTGAATTTGAGGAATTATTCATTATGAATAATTCGAGTACGTGTTTATAATAATGATACCTGTGTAAATTCATACTGGGCAAGCGTTTGAAGTTAAAATTATCTATATTAAATAATTCGTACGAATCTGCACAGGGTTGGTTGTATACGATATCATACAGCAGAATGCTGGAGATAAGGAATACGTTTTAAACGTAATCATTTTCGTACACGTTCAGGTTTGAAAATTATTTTTATACTGAGGTGCACGAAAATTAATTGCGTTGTACTTGTCTATGTATTTTCTTGCCCCATGTATTTCGAAAAGTACATCGATGCAAGAAAATTTCATAAAACTCTCCAAGCATGTTGCTTAGAAAATAATATGATACTGTTTCCAGTACATAGAGATTTCGTACAGAGTAATTGTTTTGATGAATTTCATTATCATAATGGAGTTTTACGATCGTTTCCGATCGTTTTGATCGTTAATGAATTATTCATTTCGATTGAAATTTTTACAAATCAGGTAATTTTGCTCGAAATAATTTCGAGTATTGATAATGGAATTCGTTGGAATTACACAATAGGGTAAGTAATAGTCGAAAATGTGATCGATTGTAATAATGATTATTATTATACGATTATCACGTTTTCTAGTATGTACACGATATGTTAAAATACAGCGATGCAAAGCAGGTAAAAATATGCATGCAAAAACACAGTATCGGGGTGGCGATTTCAACGTACGTTTATTTTTGATCGATCTAATTACCACAGATGGGTAATTTAATCAAAATTATTCTCCACCTTCACTGAGTATCATACTCGGTGGTTGTAAATGTAACAAGAATATCGAAAATTAATCAACTTTGTTTTGACAAGCGAATTATCTACGCAGCGAGGTTCTGGGCGCCATGCGGTGCGTGAACAAAGCATGACGCCGGAGCACGCCGCTGAGTAGATTTTTTCACCGGAATCACTGAATTTCATATTTTCTGAGTAATAATTACACAGTGAAATATGAAACTGTTCCCTACTTGGTTAAATTATAATAATTTAGCGTTTCTGAGCACATGTGATACAATATGCATCACATGGCATCGGAACTATTTTAACCATTTTTCGTTGAAATCGCCTTGTAAATTTAAACACAGAATATTTATAATTAGTATAAATCGGTAAAAACTTACAGTTCTCGACGAGTTAAGACTTTTTATCGATTATTCTTTACAGACGGTTTGTTGAACCGTTATGTTGGTTGGAACCTAAATGATTGGCTCCGACTCGATCTACGATACGGCGACTTTCTTTAAATATGAAAGTCAAATATAACATTAACAAAAGAAACGCCGCAAAAATTATAACCAAGCGCGGAAAAAACAAATCGCAGTTTTCGCACGAGAATTCAAAATTGCCGGAACAATTGAACATTATAAAACATAACACGAATGCGAAAAATGAACCTTATTGCAGCACAATGATAGAAACACAAAGCAACGTAACCGATTCTCCAACGAACGCATGATGCGCGTAGTTGATAATCAGTGTTACCGCTTGTGTCGCGCTAAACGTTGCGAATTGAACTTTGAAAATTATCAAGTTATTATAATTTAATAATTTCAAATTTCGTCTTCGCTTTCATTTTCGCTTTCATACAGTTTGATTAGATGTTGTTTTTCATCTGGTGAAAGAAAATTCACCATTGCAATTTGCAATGGTTTTTTCTTTTTCCTGGTACTTCGTCTGAGTTGAGTACCTGTATTGTCTACGTCACCCGTTGGCTGGCGATTTACGTCAGTTGACGGACCGGGTACACTCTGTGTACCTCCGGTGACGTTCGGTGTTGGTTTGGGTACACTTTGTGTACCTTTGTTGACGTTTTTCTCCGTTTTGCTGCACGTGACGTCAGCGGTTGGAGATTTTTCATTTTTCTTGACGTCATTGGGCGATTTTCGCACTTCGACGTCATCAGTTGGTGGCGGTGTGGTGATTTTCTTGTCGTCAGGTGAATTTGCACGCGGAACTCGCCTTTTCCTTGTTTCAAGGTAGGTTTTCGCGGCACTTTCAACCTTTTGGTAGCGACTTGGTTTCACCACCGCTTTTTTGATGTTATCGGCGAGTTGTTCAAGCTCAGCAGGTGTTTTTAATTTACTTAACTTCTTAGAAGTTTGAGTAAATTTTTTCACTCGTGGCCTGAGTTGCATTGGAGAAGTGTTAGTCGGATTTTCCGATTTTTTCTTCTCCTGTTCAGCAAGTTTCTTTGCACGGCGGGCTACACGCTCGTCATGCAATTTTTTCGCCGCTTCGCTGGCAATATACTCAGCGGTGACCTTGACTGGACGCCTAAATTGGGCAGGAGATACCTCCTTTCCAATTTTTTCATGGGCGTGAAGGTACTCGTATATACGATCCTCCAGTCGTTTATTGTCCAACATGGACTGTAAACAGGCTTCCTGTTTAAGTTCTTCCTGTTGCGCAACTGTCAAAAATAGTGAGATCTGACGAATATTCACAGTCTTGCCGACTGTGTCGTCTAGAGACTCAGCTATTTTGTAACAGTTGTGAGTCATTTTCTTCAAGATGAAGTACGGACCCATTTTCTTCGGCAGCAATTTTTCGGATATTCCGAAAGGCGCTTCCGATTTTTTATGTTCCGTTAACAAAATCATATCCCCTCTACGGAGTAGTGGGGGGTCGGGGTACGTCTTATTATGCAAGTATTCATTATGAATACGTTGCTGTTGACGTTTTTCTCTTATAAACGTCTCGATGACCTCACGCTCATGCATTTCGTCGATTTTGAGATTTCTCAGCTCAGAAGTGTATACGCACTTCTTTGCCAGTCTATCTGCGTATGCATTCGCGTAGTCATCGCCGTGGGCCTTCACATGGTAAAGTTTGAATGATTCGAACTTTTTAATCCATGTTTCAAGCTCAAGGAATAATTCCTTGTGAAAGACGTCTTGTTTTTTGGCGTTTTTCCAATTATTGGATTTCCAATTCTCGATATGTTCGTTCATCGCGTTCGCGACATACAACGAATCGGTGAAAAGTTTAACTTTTTTGATTTCGTTGAAGTCGAGAATTTCCAACGCTTTTTGGATGGCGACAATTTCGGCGAGATTATTCGATGCAGGGTATCCCTTCACCGAAATTCTCTCTGAAACATTTTTTGTCGTGTCTGGCGAAAAACATATACCGATTCCCGCTATGGCCTTCGTATCGCCATTTCGCGAGCATGCGCCATCTGCGGTTATTCTTATGTAACCGTCATCGTCGTGAAGAAAATCGTCAGGGTTGTCCGGATCATCCGGATCCCATTTCAATTTATTCTTCATCAGGAACTCCGACGTCACCGAATCTGGCTCGTTTTTCATCAGAGTTTCCAGCATCGCTTTCAGCTCATGACGAAAATTGAACGAGTTTGTTTTGGCCGGGATATTTTTCGAAATTTCGTTCGAAATGCCCCAGGCCTCGTTCGGTGTGAAGTTGAATGGCGTCGGAGTATTATTTATTTCTAGCTCGATTTCATGAATATACTGATGCCAGCCATAATGGCTTTGGCTCGGATTGTATCGTTCGTTCACTTTTACTCGGAGCTTGTCTCCGATTATTCGCATTGTTCGTTCTACGAGCGACGACTGTGGATTATATGTTGTCGTGTGACGTACTTCGGCGCCGTACGAATTCAACATATGATTCCACGTATCACTCGTAAATTGTGACCCGTTATCGGTCAAAACTTTATTTATTTTGACCTGATGGCTTAGTATGTCCTTTACTATAGCCTCCATTGAATTGGTCACGGTTTTCTTGTTGATATTCGGTATTGGACGGAGCCAACACTTCCCAGTGAATACGTCCTTTACGACCAGCAAAAACCGTACACCAGATTTTGGGCCGACAGGACCGAACAAATCGACAGAGAGTACATCTCCCATACTATACGCTTCTACTTGCGCATACTCCAGAATCTTTCTGGGGGAGTAGCTCTTGTTCACTTTGCACACGATACACTGGTTGCAGATAGACCGGATATATTTCATAGCGTTTGTATAGAAATACAAACGCTTAAATATTAACTCCAGCTTTGCCGCGCCAGCGTGGCCGTATACGTCGTGAAGATAGTCGACTGTATCGAAAAATAATTCACGAGGGAGTACCGGCACCGTTGTTCCATTTTCGTAAGTTCGCATCAGGACTTCTCTGCCCAGATCATCTGGTATTAGAGCGAACTTTTTCTTGTGACGTTCCTGTTTAGCTTTCGCTTTCGAGTTCTCGGGGCATGATACCGTAAGATTTTCTCGAATTCGTTTACAGGCAACGTCATCTTCTTGGAATAGAGCGATGTCGTCTAAATTCGACATCAAGTCTCCGACCATTGAACCTACGAATTCGACACTGTAGGGTTCAATACTGGTCCAATCAAGAGATCTTAACGCAAGTTCGATCGAACATAATGTGATCTCTGGTGCGTTGATCTTATGTAAATATTTTTTCGGGGGTTTGATATCGTACTCAAGATCGTAACTGTTCAATTCCGTAATCCAGCCCGCCGCTTTGCGGTGGGTCTGAACTATGGATTCGAACTTCTTGACTATCGGTTTTAAATCGGATCGTACGTGTATTTTTGATCCGTGGAGCCATGACTGCATCTTGTGCACGGTCGTCACAAGTGTCTGCATTTCACGGTCCAGGATCGTGTAGTTCTTTTGGTGAGGGCGGAATGTGTAACTCGTGAACATCACGACACATTCCTGGCCGTCGACTACTTGGAATAATACCGAATTCATCGCATCGTCTGTAACTAGAGTATCTAGATACAAATCGAGAGCGGGGTCAATCGGTTTAAGCTTGAAATCCTTGATATACTCCTCCTCCAATTGGCGAAACGCTTCCTGTTGCTCAGGGCCCCATACACAGGTGTCCTTGCCAGGAGTGACCAATTTATGGATCGGAGCAAGGATTTGCTGATAATTCGGTATGAATCTTTGGTACAGTCCGGTAAGTCCTACCAGGGTCTGTACGTGTTTGACTTTCGTTAAAGCGAATTCACCTTTTTTGTTCGTGTGCTTCATTTTGAAGTCGTTGAACTTTTTGATTTTTTCGCTTTGTTTTCCGATCATTTCATTCGCGAGCTTGAAACCAAGATGGTTTGTCTCACGTTTGAAAAGGTCGGTTTTTGTCGGATTTAGTTTGAGACCGAATTCTCGTAGTAGGTCCAAGACACGCTTCAAGCGCTCTTTTACCTCCTTGAACGTCTTGCCGGCGATAAGAATATCGTCAACGAACGTTTGGACCCCTTCCATGTCGAGCGGAATTACATCGTTCATGACCTCGATGAACTCGGCTGACGCGATTTTAATTCCGTACGGCATTCGATTGAATTCGAATACCTGCCCCTCGACCTGGAAGGCGGTAAATTGTCGAGAACGCGCGCTGAGTATCAGTTGCCAAAATCCTGCAACAAAATCCAATGTGCAGAACCATTCTCCTTTTGCATCGTGAAGAATGTTTTCGATACTGCGCGGTTCGGTCAGCGTACGCTCCAGCCATTTATTCAACTCGTCGGCGTTTAAGCATAATCTTAACTCGCCGTTTTTCTTAACAACTGGAGCGAGCGTATTTATATATTTCGATTTTGATGGCCTAATGATCTGCAAGGCCAACATTATCTTTATCGTCTTTCGAATTAGGAGTTTGAGCTTCCTGGGGGGGAGATATTTTTCTCCTCTCCATTTGTCCCAATCTTCGGGAGGTTTGATGAAGTTGAAGTCGACTTCACGCCGGCTCCCGTCTTCATCGCGCACCCCGTTGAATTCTCCTGGGTAACGACTAAAGATATCGGAATACGTAACGAGTTCTTCGTATGAATCGTCAGCTTCCGCTTGCGTAATATGGCCTCCTTGGACCGCTTCGTTAAGGTCTTTTCTCAATTTCACACGAAATTGTTCCGGACCATAATCCCGGTCTTCCGGGTCCAAGGGGCTCCAATCGACTTTTCTCGTACGATCACGGGTTTCGATTATCGCTTCCCGTTCGTACAGTTTTGGAACATTGACTTTTAGGATGTCTAGATTTGCGACATCTGGTCCTTGGAACGTACCTCCAGGCTTAAACCAGAGCTTGGACTTGTACGAACGACCTTGAGGTCTGCACCACGCGAATCCTTCGCGCAGATTCATCTCAATACCCAGAATACGCATAGATAATCTACCTACGATGATTATTCTGGCTGAAGTCTCTAACACATAAAACGGCATTATCATCGGAATGTCGTTAAAGTGCATTGCGATGAGTACGATGTTCGACATTGAATCTACCAACTTACCGTCGGCCAATTTCATTTTGACAGGCCTAGTAAGTGGTACGTACATAATATGGTTGGGCTGGCTCCGAGTGATTTCGTCCACCATTTTGTGGGAAATCACATTCGGAAGTGCCCCTGTGTCTAATTGTACAGGGTGCATCATTGATTCGCCGAATTCCATATCGACCACACACGTCGGATCTTCCGTCGCTTCCGTTATGATTTGAGCCTTGATCATCGGGTCAATATCTTCGAACGGAATTTTAGTGTTGTCGATTGATTCGACCAATCGCACGTCCGTATCAACTTTTGCGGTTTCACAGCCAGTGACGAATCCATCCGAAACTTCAGTTTGGGATTTTTCGTCGGCTGTTTTGTAACTGACGCGTTTTTTAGGTTTGCGTTTCGCAAAACATACCGTCAATTTGTCGACATCCTCCGGATCGATCGGTTTCATTTTGCGGGGTAAACGTATTTCTTCGCCGGATTCCGAACTCGACTCTGAGGACGAATCCGATGAAGAACTTGACGAAAGATTCGAAGATTCCGAATCCGGATTATGTATTACCCTTCGCCGATGATCATTTTTTGGACGTTCTTGGGTTTTGTCGCGTTCGTCGTCGCTTGATTCGTTTGCGACGGCTACTTTGTTAATACCGGGCGGTGACATTTTTGTTTCAGGTCGGAACGAGTAGAATTCTTTATGTTTCGCTCGTCTTTCGGCCTTTAATTTTCCGTTCGGATCCGGTTGGAAAAAATTCTCGTCATCATGACGAATAGTTAATCCGCCCTTATTCGATCGTTTCCGGGCACTCATTTCATGCCTTTGTTTGTCTCGCAAAAGCGCGTGCGCCACTTCGGGGCAGGTTGCTTTTGCGATAAAATACTTCTTTATCGTGTCCGAGAAATGGAATTTGTCCATTCTCATGATGATATTAGTATTTTCGTCGACGGCAGGGCGCGCGAATTTCTTGTCCATGAAATTCTTTACCCATTCGATTTCGGTGTAACAGTGAGCGGGACCGTGCCATACAGAGATTCGGTCATCCTGTGTCAGGCGCGAATACATTCTTCTGTATTGGATATACCGGTGCCTACTCACTGGTTTCTCGTCTTTAAGGCGGGGTTTTACGATTGGGAATATAAGAATTATATCCTCGAACCCTTTTTTACAGAGGCAATCTACGACTGCTCTGAGTTCCTTATCAAGGACGTCGAACGGCTTCCTCGAATAATTCAGCTCCATCGTACCGGCGCCCAAGATCGCCTTCTTTTTCGTAAATTCGACATGCTCGATTTCTTTTAGCAAATCGAGAAATGATATTTGATGTTTTAAGTACGATGGGAGCGGACCCGATCCTGCTGCTTGACGCTTCAGGAAGTGCGGTATTCCGTCCCCGATAAACTCGTACTCTTCGAAGTTCTTTTCGAGAAAATTGGGCTCGAGATTGCAACTAGAACGTGGCCCGTTCTGTTCTAGTTTTCCTCGTTTTCCGAAGACTGCTCATTCTCAGACGGAATGGGCGTTTCCTTTTCAGGTGGAGGTGAAGTGGGGTCGGTTTCCGACTCTGTCGTTTTCTCCGCCTCTTCCGTCTCCACCTGATTTACAGGAGTTGTCTTTTTCGGCTGGTCCCCGAAACTTACTTTCTTGAAGATGGGGGATTTTCTCCCATCTGTAGTGGCTTGTTTCGAGGTTTTTGGTTCCGACGGTTTTGGCACCGTGGTGTGCTTACCGTTCGTGAACTTTGAGTATGGTTTCGAATTCGCCTCCTTCCGATAATCGGAGGAGCGATTGTTCGACGTTTGGCGGGAGCGATTATCGTTTTTCTCGCCGACAAACTCACATACGGCGTCGTCTTCCACCTCGTGGCGGTCCATCGAAACCTCCTCGAGTCTGTCCCGGAAGGTCCCGACATCTTGCCGGTACTTTTCTGGGAACAGATCCCGCATTTTCTTGGGCATTTTGTTCACCATCATCTGTATAACCCGATCTTTGGGTATCGAATCAATTTCCTCAAACGTGCGGAGCCAGCATATGAAATGGTTGGCCAGACTTCGCTGGTCAGCCATTTGAAATCTGGTCTTTTGGAAGTAGGCGGCAGATTTCTCCTGCTCGCCCGTACTCCAAAATTCAATGAAGAATTCTTTCTTCAGCTTACGATAGTCGTCGTAGCTCTGTCGTTCGTTGACCCACGATTCGTGGACACGAATCAGTGACAAGAGCAGTCCACACATCTGATGATCAGACATGGTGATATCACGAATGTGGTTTTCGAATCGTTTTATGAATTCGTGAGGTTGATAGAGTAACGCTCCTTCGAAAATTATTCCGCGTTTTTTGAAGGCGTTGTATGATGTATCAGTCTTCAAGACTTTTACTTTGACCTTCTTTTTCTCACGTCCATCATCTCGGTCACTCGAACCTCGAGATCCGTTCGAACCTCGGGATTCATTCGAATTCCGACGGTCGTTCGAATTTTCGAGATGTTTCTCGATTTCTTCGATTCGTTCTGACATATATACGGTCGCCTCAGTCGTTTTGCTCAAACGTTGCTCGAAGTCATCGTTTGTGGCAGTAACAACTTGTTCCAGGGAGTTTAAGCGGGCATTATGCTCGTCTTTCACCTCCTGTAAAGCGGCCGTTTGTTCCGCATTTATGCGGTCCATTCTTTCCGCACTACGTTGAATAAATGCGGTCAACTTGTCAATATTACTGGTATTGTTGTTTATTTGCGCATTGTGATCACGCAGGGTACGCTTTGTGGCGATAATCGCCTCGGCGTTGTCCTGGTAATTTTTTACTTGGGTTTCTTGTACCCTTTCGACGTGAGATAAACGTTGATGATCAACCGCTCTCTCCCTCTCTATCCATTGCTGGAGTTTGGCGATATTGTTTATCGTCCGTTCTCTTGTCGCATTCGGCGACAGGAGGGGAGGAGGAGTGTATACTGATCGTTCGCCATAGCTACTAGTAGTCAATGCTTTCTTTGAAATATTGCTGGTAGCTACGGTCGCGGTTGACGATGTATTTCCGGGTGAGTGTATACTCACCCTAACCAGTTGTTGATTCAGATTCACATCGATATTATTCGATGTGTCTGAAGGTGTGAGAGAGTTTAGGGCGGGGGTAGTTAGATGATCTAACACCCCGCACCCTACATTTGTGGTGGTCAAGGTCGCCGGGAGATTCGGTGCCCCTTGACCTACATTTTGTATTTGAGGGCGTGAGTTCGTTCCATTTCTGGGTTGACGACCATTCGTTTGGTCATCTACGTCAGATTCATGTTCTGAGGAATATGAACTTTCAGCACCAGAATGGTACGAAGGTTCACCCTCTGAGTCTAGTGGCGTGGTCGTATGCACGACATTGTCGCCATTTGGGATCGGAACGTAATCATTACGTTCAATATTATCGCCTTCATCATCACCGATAGGCGTGTCTTCAATGGTTACCACTGAAAATGCCTTGTCTTGTGAGGTAGGCAACTTTTCAAGCGCCCGTGTCGAAACGGTTGCGTTTGATGTCGATGCGGTTGCCTGAGGCGAGTTCGCAGGAGCAGATCTAGTAAAGATACGGACGTTTGAAACGTGGCGGTTAGGTTGTTGATTATCAGCAGCCTGGTTCACGTTCTCAACGTGTGGAATATTTTGATTTTCAGTGCTCTGATTTTCAGAAACTGAATTTTCAATATTCTGTTGTTGTATCTGGTCATTAAATACCTGTTGACCAGGTATTTGATTGTTATTATATTTTTCCGGTTCGGAATTTTCATCTCCGGAATATTCTGTCATATTTTGGGAACCATTGGTAGGCGGTTTTTTATGCTTTCGCCCACCACGAGATCGGCGTTTCCGTCTGTTGGCATTAGCTACGTCAGAAATAACCTGACGTGCTGTAACTGCCGCCGATCTTGGGCCAGATAATATTTCCGGCTGAGATTCGGAATCTTTCCTAATCTCGTTTACGTTTACATTATTGGTAGACATTATCAAGGATTTTATTAATAATCAATGAAATCAAACAATTCGAGATTATTTATGATAAATAGTTTTATTTTGCTATCAGAATTATTCTAATTAGCTGTGTGGTGAATAAAAATTATTCACAACAAGGGGGACAAAATCGTATAGACAAATCAATGAAATAATGCACAGTTTATATAATACACAAATCATGCAAAAATATCACTACCAGCTACAGCATGCACTACGTATTATTATTGCCGCAGTATAATACTGGCGGTTAGATAATAATAAAAAAAATATTCTGTTGGCTGCGCGTGGCTCGGTAGTCGCGTCAATATCGGCTGGCTACGTGCTTGGAAACGGCGGCAAAATGTAACCGTTTTTTCACAGCAAGTAGTTCCAGTTGGCAACGTGGCTATGAACGTATGATGCGTTCGTAGCTGCGGCGCTGCTGACGTATAGGGCGGGCGGGAGGGCGCCTTGCCTTATTCTTTCCGCGAATTTCTGGAAATAGAAATTCTCAACGACGTGTCAGAGATTATCTCGACATAAAATTCGCGGCACTGGTGGTAAAAACGAAAAAAAAATAAACCTGAACTAGGTTTCGGTTCTGCCTACGTGCAGAACTCAGGGTCAGGGTAGACCCTATCCACGGACATATAAATATCCAAAAAAGTTTCACTTTTATTTCTAGTAAAAAAGGAATAAAAACACTTACTGGTAAATATGGTATTAATTACCTTTACCCAGGGTGGGATTCTGTTGCAGTTGGCCTTTCTGCTGGAACCACACGTGTCGAGCGCCAATGTAAAGATTAAGTACCTCGTCAGGACTAATCCTTAACTAAAATTACACGAAAACGCAAGTATGACGTGAATAATAATGTATTGGCATGAAATATAACACACTTTATGAGAAAATAACGAAATTCTACACTGAATAACCACTTTAACCGAATGGTCTATTTAGCTCTCCCGTTCGAACACCTTAAGAGATGTTCGTGGCAGCGATCTGACTTACTAACTGTACCGAACTCGGTACCCGTATCATACGGGTACCGGCTCGGAACTACGTTTTACGGCGCAGCATACAGTGTTACCACATGCACTGAGGGAAAGGCGAGGATGGCCAAGTTTACCCATAACAACGCTTACAGGAAATTTTTACGATCTTGATGATTTTACGTGAAGTTGTAAACGCCGTGAAAGTGCAAAAAAGGACGGTATAAATATCAATTTTTGTCATAACTGACTGTTCAATAAGCTTTATTTAATATGACATTTTTATAAAACATATTTTGGAATTGAATCATTTCAAAATAAATTTTGCATTAGGTACCTACATCAAAAATCTTCCTCCACTACCCCTCTCTTTTCTTCATTATTTAACGTCTAAGGAAATTTCATCCTTGAAAAAACAAAAATTAAAAATAATTGTCATCTTCGGATTAACGATCATTTTTACGCACTATTTTCATAATCCAAGAATTATCTATACTAAGCACACAGGTGCCTTTTTTGGCTTTTTCGAAACGCTCTTTCAAAGCGTATTGAATTTCTGCGCCTCAAAGACGCTCACTACGCAGATATTTTTCACTGCAAGAAGCCAAGATCGACGAAAGACCCCGCGAGACGCTAATCATGAAATTTAAATGAATACGACAATGACGTATATACAAACTTGCCATAAGCTGGATAAGTGGATACCTATACTACTCTGGTGAGTAGTGTTCCCCGAAGTGGAGTATTATCAAAAAAACAGCTTTTATTTTCCACCGAACGTCTATGCTTTTAAAAACTCTGGCTCAAGGTTACTGTGCTCGAGCTTTTTTTACGTGTATGAGAAAAAAATACCCGTATTTTTGTATTATTTATTCGTATCATTAAAACGAGGAAGTATTGCAGGTTGCATAAGGGTAGATGTATGACGTAAAAGTCGCATACGATTTCCGGTTTTTTACAAAATCTCTCGTAGGTACGATATGATGGAAAACTGTATATGTATCGACCACGTACCTAACGAGTGTTTTCGTAAAGATAAATTTTCAAAATGGAAAAATCTTATTTTAACTGAGTTTTTTCAAATTGAATGCTGTCATCATAATATTTAAAAAGACAAAAATAGATAAGAGTCATTCCAAGTTATGTAAACCAAATGTGGCCATCTACAAAAAAAGGGGTAATATTGTTGCAAAGTTGATTACGAGAAAAACGCAAAAATGTGAACTTGGGTCATAGAGGGCTCCAAAACTAACTTTTTCAGATTCTATACAAAATTTCCAAACAAATTTTTAAAAAAATCACTATTTTTGCACCATAAATACGTTTGTTCGCGAAAAAAAAATCATTCAAAAACATAAAACGCGTTTTCGTTACTAGGGAGTAAAACGCTACTTTACTCCCTCTCGCGAATTGCTCGAGTGCTTAAATTCGCGTTTTTCTCCCTCTATAACGATAAATATCGTATGCAACTCGGGAGTAAAATGATTTTCGACAATTTGATTCATTTCCCTCGCTTCGCTCGGGCAATAAATCTCAAAATTCGTCAAAAAATCATTTTACTCCCTTGTCGCATAATATACTATTTTCTCAGGGTGTAGGAGTCGACTCCGGAATCGGAGTCAAACTGACTCCAAATTGACTCCGACTCCGGCTTGACTCCGGAATCAAGTCGGAGTCGTCAGGAGTCAACTTTTTTGTTGACTCCTATGCCCTGGTTTTTCGTTTTTCTTGAAACTATGTTTTTTCAACTTCAATTTTCAAACTGTCATAGAACTGCGAATTTCGAGCGAAAAAAAAGGTCACTTAATAGCTCATTCGAAAGACAGTTTTATGTAGTTTCAGAATATGGTAAAAAAAAATGTCTCCCTCCCCCCAAATTGACGAGTCGCTATTAAAATAGACATACGTTTGCGAACCAAACGCAAACGTAACTTGAAAGAATGAAAATAGCCAAATTCGAATTATTACAACAGTTTATTAAAATTTTGACCGCTGAATAGCTAAAAAAGTGCGTAAAAATTGTTAAAATTGGACCAGTTCAAAGTAGCCCCATTTAGAAAAACGTCTTTAGCACTGTTTCCATTTCATGAAAAATTGAAAACTTCAAAGCATTTGATAGAAAAATGTTCAGCCTCTTATTTAAAAATATTTCTGATTTTTTTGAATCAAATCTCGATTTTTAAAATCAAAGTTCGTTGAGCTTATAATTTTGATGCTTTTTGGACATGATTTTTCGAGCTACACTGCTTCGTTGTCATTTGTGCCGACGTGAGTGGCAATCTCGCAATGATAAAAATAACTTGATTGAAGGTTCCCTCAAATTAAAAATTTTTCCAAAAAAATACAATCACTTTTCAAAATTATCCACTTGAACTTGATTTTTAATACCCCTGCTTCAAAAAAATAAAAGAGAATGAAGATGATGGCGAAAAATAAATTTTTATATTTTTTGATAAAAATGTTCTAATTTAAGCTACGGCAATTTTCTATCAAAAACTTCTCAAATATTTCGTTCTTTTGTTAATAAAAATTGAAAAACATGAATAAATTCATATTTTATACGTTATCTCTCGAAAAATGATACGTATCGAGATAAAAAAGTCACCACCAATGGTACTTTTGAACAAAATATTGAATCTTTACGTAAAATCATTTATTTTCGATTCTTGATTTTTAATGATTTTTTCCCCCAATGGTTGGCTAATTTTTAGTATGAAAGCTAGAAATAGGTAAGCAGCGCTGAAGTAAAGGAATTGGGGTTGTAAACACTGATAAAAATTTTAAAAAGCGAAAAAGCCTGAATAATGAAGCCACTCTACAGAGGAAAAAATTAATTTTTATGAGTCAAGATTCCCCTTTGATTCTTCTCATTCTGAAAGGCCCAAAATCAGCTTCAATTCAAAAACTAATTTTTGATGCAAATGTGGTTTCTCTATCCTGGCTCTTTTTTTTCTCGCACTCCAATAATGTCGAAATAAGTGGAACAAATGAAAAATCACATTCAAATACACATGTAAATAATACCAATAAAAATACGTAGTTAATCTAATATTATCACATAACCTCGATTCCTTCATCCCAGCTCGAAAAATTTTCCCTTTTAAATTCATCTTAATGCACATCTTTCTCTCATCACCCAGTACTAAAACCAAGTTCCGCATTCGAACGAAATTTAAACGAGCGATAAAACCTCCCTGGATGCAAATACTCTTTAAAATAACCAGATTCACGACCGCTTGAACAATAATAAAGCGTCATTTCCACGTAGGAAATAATTCATCCCCACAATCGAAGATTTCGACCCATATACGTAAACTTATATATTCGAATATCTCACGTATACTTTCGCATAAGCCACTGCGAAAATTTTATGATTTGAATGTTAAAAAATAGTAAAAAAGTATACTTTGGTATAGTTCACATCACCATTTACCCAATAACAATCCGCAAAAGAAAGTTACTTGGCACTCAGATTTGGATTATTGCCATTTGATAAATACGAATCTTCTCCATGACAATTTTCAAGGGGATAGTCGCAAATGTGAAATAAATTACATTGTCTAGTCATCCCTCTACTTTCCCCTGCTGTTTTTCAAAATATTTCGTATGATCGTGAGACGATTTATCACCAATGTTTGAAAATTTACTCGATTTGTGTGATTTTACAAGTGTACCTACTGGGACATGGCATTATCGATTTATTTTTTTAAATTTGTTCCATGAACAGGTATTTGTTCAGATTTGAGTCAAGGGGAAACATTCTAAGGTAATGGGAAACACTTACAAGTTGTAAGAGGAAAACATCGGAACCCATTACTTATATAACTCGTTTCCTTTTTCCTTTCTTTCTCCTCCTTTTTTTTTAAATCTACAAATCCCATGTATAAGTTCAATAATAGAATGAAAAAAATACCGCAATAATAACATTCGTTATTGTACGAGTATGTTGCTTTTGTATGGTAGATTTGAGAGATGGGATATATTAAAACGTTGCCGCAATATGTTACCTATCTTTAGGTTCTATGTAGGTACCTCTATAAGGTAAACCTTCGTATGGTATAGACCGAGACGAGATATTCGCGATAAAAAAATTTCCCCATTTTGTTTCACCGCGTATACCAATAAATATCATTTCAGGTATGAAAAACTTGTTGAAATTTTTAAATTTCATTCATCTCTAGATATACGAGCGTATCCTACGTATATTGGTATTACGTATAGGAAAAAATAAACCTGTCGTGCTCTCATTTTCGATGCGAAATACGCCCGCACCTGTTCCCCATCCCAGTCCATTGTCGGTACTGCTGGCTGGTGGAAGCGAAAAAGTAGAAAATTCAATTCGGAAAATTTGCTCGTACTTGAGGCAGAGGTATATACGCGGTAATACTTCAGGGACCAGGGTATATATACTTTGAAAAATATCTTGTCACTTGTGTACACATCGATAGTCATTTTTTCAAATACATGACGATTTGTGTAAATACGTATCATGGCAACGAGTACCTACGATACCTTGGCTTATACGCGCGCGTATCTGATAACGGCCGTCCAATTCTCTCGAGAGAATAAACGCCATCCATTAATTCGTGTTTATAATATTTTTTTTCGTGCTGAGTTTTTTTTTCATGGCCCAGAAAATCTCCCGGTGCGAAGGTAAATTACGCGCGGTAGTCGAAATCCTGAAGTGAAATATTAAGCACGTGCATTTTTGGCGGCTGTGTATCGAGTGGAAGTGCTTATTAGGTGTGATGGATGGCTGAGGTGGGAATGTGAAAGGTTGTGCAGTTCGGGCTGAAGTTGGGGCGTTAATTTGAACGAGTAATTAGTTTTTTATGCGATAAGCTCGGGTTTTTTGTACCTTTTGCATTTTTTTTCGGTGTAAAAATTGTTGTTTCTGATCGTATTTGTGAAAAAAAATTATAAGAATAAGTGGTAAAACCTTGATTATCCGATATTGGGATGGAGGAAATTTTTCTGAATTAAAGGTAATTGAAAATTTCAAAAACAAAATTTTGGCTTGGATATGTTTTCAAAAAAAAAAAAAATAAGAGACCCTGAATCAATTAACTTCAAAACGAAAAATTCAGAAAAATCCCCTCAAAATTCTTAAGAATGGGGGAAAAATTAAATTCTTAAAACATAAACAGTGTTATTTGTGGGTTCAGTGGCATAGTCAGGGCATATTTTTAGTAATTGAATGATGCATAATACAGATTTGAACAAAAAAAAAAGTTGACAAAATGTGAGAAAGGGCCTTGAGTGAAAAAATTGATGTTTTTATTTTCATGTGTTTGGTCCAGATTTGGTGTCATTTGGATCAAAAACATGAAAAATGAAACATCGATTTTTTTACTCTGGGTCCCTTTTTCAAGGCAGGGTCACAAATGCAGGATTTTTTGAGCAATCAATCAATTTTAGGTATTTTTTGAATCTAAATCAGTCAAATTTGATGGAAAATTGTGTTTTTGACAAAGTAGGCAATGAATGAGAAATCTGCGTATAATTTTTTGTGAAATCTATTTCAGTGACTCAAAAAGGCGCGAATTTCTTCAATTTTTATTGATTTAAATTGATGGAAATTTTTTGAAAAATCATACCTTGTTGAAATTGAGGCAGAAAAAATCGATTTGATGAAATTTTCATAATTAAAAATCAGAATCTTCTTGTTGAGCTTAAGAGTAAGTGCTCGAGCTCACCGAAATCTCAGCTTGGGTGCGATTCCAATTTATTTGGTTTGGAGCTAAATTTAAAATAAATCAGACAATAAAACATTACGCAAGTCGACAATGATTTTTGTGTCTGGGTTCGATTGCCAAATTATGGTTGCTTTATAGAACAATGAAGGGGTAAAATAGGATTTTGGTCACAGTTTGCTGTTGTCCCTCTCCCTCTCCGGGGTAAGATGAAAATTTGTTTACGTTTTCTAAAATCATCTTTATCTTCTCCCAAGACGAATAAAATGGCATAAAAATTTTAATAAAGTTCCACCAGAGGTCAAATAACCCCTTTACCACACGGGGTGTCTAAACCCTCCTTGAGGTCAAGAAATTTTGTGAAAAATGTCTTTTCAGCAAGGTTTAGGAGTCGCCTCCGGAGTCGGAGTCAAACTGAATCCGAATAAATTGACTCCGGCTTGACTCCGGAGTCAAGCTGGAGTCAGGAGTCAAATTTTTTTGTTGACTAGTATGCCCTGCTTTTTAGACATTAAAAAATCCAATTTTATCAAAGCTTCGTTCGGGCATTAACAAAATCATTAAATTAAAAGCCTTTTTTGGGCATTAAATATCCAATTTTTTCGAAACTTTGTTCTCGCTTCGCTCGGGCGTGAATGGACAAGTTGCACGATTTTTTTTTTTCAAAAAAAATATAATAGATCGAAAGTAGATGTTAAAAGATGAAGATTTAAAAAAAAAAATCGAAAATTGGTCCATTAGGATCCGCGTAATGATTTTTTGAAAATTGTGTTTTTTCGTAGCTCTGAAAAAGGCTTTGATTATATAACATGGATTGCTAGTTCATATCAGGTGTTTTGAAGAGGAAAAAAGAAAAGACCGAATTGCGAAGCGCATGCGTGAATCGTTGAAATTGTGTTTGAATTAAAGTTGAAGTCACAAAGTTGATTAATTACTTACAAAAGAATCCCAAAAACGTTGCAGTTCGACTGATTTTTGTATATTTACCACCAGCTCACTTTGAATAAATAAAACCTCAATCAAAAATTACTGATAAATCGCAAATTTGAACATTTTCTATCATTTGGAATTTTAAAATTTTTATACTGAGAGTAAACAAAAAATTTTCCAGCCACTAATATGTCCCATTGCAAATCAAATTATCCAATCAAATTACGAGAATTTTGTATCAAAAACAATAAAATTTTCAAAGATTTTCAAGCATGCGCACAAAATTTTGATCTTTTCTTTTTTCCGCTTCAAAAAACACTTCTTTTTACACAGCAACTGGCTATCCATGTAATATATAAAATCAATGGAAAAAGGGGGCGTGGTCAATGTGACGTCAATAATTCAGATTTTATGGCAAATAGTTGGCTGGTGGGTATAAAATGATAAATACAGGAACAAAAACCGAATTTTCACTGATAACTGATAAGTAGAAGTACAGGGTCAAGGAATATAGATATACTACGTATAATAGGTAGCCCGGATCAGCGAGTTTGTGTGCTAGTGTGAGTGAATTATGACGTCGTTGGTAGTTGGCCATTATTTACCATTTTATTTTGCCGTTGATCCCACGAAGTATGCGCGGACATCGCTGATTATGTTTGTCAACATCGACGTTGTGTGTGCTTGTAGTTGTTATGTTGTTACAGCTACCGCAAACTACCAATGACGTCAGCACCCCGCACTCCTCACTCACGCGAGTGTGTACAACAACGATCCGGGCTACCTATTATACGTAGTATATCTATATTCCTTGGTACAGGGTGTTGAATTGAAACCCAGACGCAAAGCGGAAAAATCCCGTTTTTTTCCCCTCGCATTCTATTTAGATTTTGATTGTAATTGTGTAAAAAGGAAAAATTTATCCTCTTTTCTTTCAAGAAATGAATGAAATAATTGAAAAACGTCATGTTTTCCATTATGTAATTTTTTAGACTACTTTTCAAATCTAAATTTCAACAAAAATTACCTCGAGAGAAATTTTTTGCCGTTGTGTGTCTGGGTTTCAATTCAACACCCTGTACGTATGAAAATTCAGTTTTTGTTCCTGTATTTAGAAAATACCCATCATTTTATACCCACCAGCCAACTATTTGCCATAAAATCTGAATTATTGACGTCACAGTGACCACGCCCCCTTTTTCAGAGCTACGAAAAAAACGCAATTTTCAAAAAATCATTACGCGAATCCTATGGACCAATTTTCCATTTTTTTAAAAAAATCTTCATCTTTTAACATCTACCTACTTTCGATCCATTATATTTTTTTTGAAAAAAAAATTTCGTGCAACTTGTCCATTAAGTCACTATTAGTATTACATGAACTATTTGATACTAAAGTGTGAAAACAGATTCATTTTTACCCCTCCATCTTCCCCACCCTCAAAATTTCTCGTTTTTCAGTCTCTGTACTCATTTTACAGCCACCCGAAAAAAGTATCCCACGCTACGGGTTCAGACCACCCCTTTCAGACTTTTCTGGCTATGCCGCTCGTTCACAAGAAAGAAAAAAAAGCTGCTGTTTACATACGAGATGTCTGAAAAGTAGTACATCGGGTGTCCAAAAAAATTATACAGGGGATCTGAAAAAAAATTCAAGAAAAATGCTTATGGCGAAGCCATTCGAGGTTTAATACATCAAACTGAAAAATTCTTTCCATGGTCACAAAAAACGTAAAATTCACTTAGCCAGACTTATGGGGGTTGAGCTTCAAAAAATTACCCCAGAAATCCCAAAAAATTACAAAAATCTAAATATCTCAGATAAATTTGATCTGAGATATTTAGATTTTTGTAAGTTTTTTGGGGGAACTTATTGATCGATTTTTTGAAATTCAAATCCAAAAAATTCATGCATAAAAACACGAGAAAAGTCGGTTACCTCACGGTTTAGACGTGAGAGCTTTTTCATCTTTCTATTTATTCAACGGATTGTATCTACTTATTTTTCAAAAACCTGAATGACTTTTCACGGAACTTTGCATATGAAACCGCGAACAGAATTAAATTTTTTGTTTGAAAAGGAAAAAAAATGCAATTCTTATGTCTAAAACACGACCCGACGATTGAATACAAAAAATTGTGTAGTACACCTGAAAGAAAATCACAGTGGGACTATCGCAAAGCTCGTTATTGTACAATGTACATGTGTATATTGTACCTCGAGCACAGAACCGTGTACAGTGCAAATACTACAAGAAGGTAGTTTTTTATTTCAATGGTTAATGTCCGGCATGAATGAAAACGGAAATGCTCTTATTTTTGTTATTCAAAAAGACGTCCCTTTGCGGCATTGGTGGTTTGGCACCCCCTCCCCGCTACAAATAAGTAAACATAAAATCGTAATAAAAGTTTTATTTACGTACGCGACCAATGTAAGTATGGAAACATTGGTACGACTCTGAAAATATTACTTTTTAGCGTGCTCATTTTTTCCCCCACAAAAGCCAAAGGTTTCTTTAGCTTAATTTTTTTTTCTCTACAACATTTCCATTCTTGAGTGCGAAATGCAAAGGTGTTGTGTTTTAAATGGAACTGCAGTGTGGTATCACTTCTAATGGTGCACGATTTAATACCATTTGGTACGCGACCGTGGCGCATTGTTTGACAAATGAATTAAGAAAAACCCGCATCCGCGGGTGCGCGTTGGCACACACAAAGCGTCTCGATTAAAACCTAAGCACAGATGCTCGCAGGTTTTAACTTTTATTAAATCTTTAACGGCGGCCCCGTCCGGCAGTATTTTTAACCGAACGTGTGCCCCATATACGTAAAAGTACCACTACCTACCGATTACCAACGAGTAAAATCCACTGTATCGTATATAACGTGTACCTGATCCATTAGCAAGTATTGTAATTGAAGTGGTTTGTCGGATATTTTGCTCGACGAGGATTAAAGCTTTTAGTCATAAAAGTGTGTTGTGTCGAACGTGTGGCAAATGCTGGTTGTATGTGCGAAAATCGAAATTTTGCAGGAGTTTTGTGGTAGGTATTTTTGTTGGGTATTTCTAAACGATTTTATGAAGGTTTGATCATTCAAAATTTATCAAGTAATTAGAGAAGGAAATTAGAAGGGGTTAAATAAGCTTTGATATTTCAAATAAGAAGTCTAATTTCAAACTGGCTTATCAACAAAAAATTTAATTAATTTTGAAATGATCGAGAAAAACTCAAAACTGCTGAAAATGTTTTGAATGAAGATGCACGGAATAACCAAAAGTTATGAAAATAAATGCATTTTTAATAAATTTTATCAAAAAAAAAGATAAATTTTATCAAAAAAAAGAATACTTACCTTAATTTTTCAAAAAAATAAATTTTATACTTACAAAAAATAATAAAATTTATTGAAAAAAAAATAACGTGTCTCAATTCACAAAAGAAGTGAAATTTGTTCTAAAAAATTTTTTTATTTAAAAAAATAATGATAAAATTTGTCAAAAAAAATAAATAAATTTTATTCAAAAAAATAATAAATTTTACCTAGGTATTTCGTGAATTTGGACACGTTATTATATTTTTTTTTGGATAAATTTCATTATTATTATTATTATTTTTTTCAACGCGCGCGGCAATGAAAATTTGATGGTAGTAATCTTCATTTGTCTTCGTTGTCAAACAGGAAAGTCTCGTCATTGGAGTTAGAGACAAAGAGGAAAGAAAAAAAACGTGATTTTTAGCCACTTTGAAAAGAAATTTAATCATTTTCTCGTATTTACCTGGGAAATGCAGAAATTTCCCATCTATAAGTTTATGGCAGGTGCCAGGATGATGCGGGGAGATGATCAACGATATGTCTATGAGGGTCCCTGAGGACCATTTTAACGCAAAATCATTGATTTTGGGCTAGTATGGAATGAATACGCATCATGAAGTTGAATTTGTGCAGGTTGTAACTCAAGTTTGAAGTAGATTTGTGATATGGGAAGGGTGTAGTAGGAACTCAATTTTTTTAGGAGATGAATTCAAAAATCCAGGAAATTATGTAGTTTGAAATATAGATCTGGCATTTCTGGCTCCTAGGTGCCCAAAATGGTTCTCAAAAAGTTCCCCAAGTTTTTTTGTTCAACATTCTTTTGCTATAAATTCTGATAAAAAATTTCAATAGAAATTAGATAGTCAATTTGTGGGCTTTTTCATGCCTTTAAAATACCCCAAAAAGGCCGCTATCTCCAAAAAATATGGAAATGTTCATTTCTGTTCTCGATAATAATTATTGCTTTTGATCTAAAATTGAGGCAAAGGAGGTATCGCAACTTGAAGAAAAGTTTTGAGCGGAAACAAAAATAAATCAACAATTCATCGCAAAAGAATCCCATATCCAAAATTTCAGGTGGTAAAGTTCATTTTTGGAATTTTTGGAATTTCAAAATTACCTCATCGTCTTAAAAAAATACACATAAAAATTTGATTTAAACAACGAAAAAAATTGAAATTTGTCATTTACAGCCTATTTTTGACCTTCTGAATTGATTAAAAATGGTTTTGAGACGTTTCGGAACCTCCATTTTCTTCTAGAATTTTCCAGCAATTGACAAAACCTCATAAAAATCTTTCATAGGTATGAATTTCTAGCGGCCATAATCGGAGATTATCCAAATTGGTGGCCGAGTTCGATAAGTTTATTGATTTTCTCCAGGAAAATTTTCTGCCAATACAATATTTTCAAACATGATAATTTTTCAGAGTCAAAGAATTCATCGAGTAAGGCCCTTTGAGTTTCTGATCATTTTTTAAAGAATTTAAAGTTTTATCGAAAAAATGTTCATCAATTCCTTTGTAGGTGGTTTGAAAAATTCAAAAATTTCAAAAGCCTCCGTTCAGCCAGAATTACAGCTCAGAATTTTTTTTTGACTTTATTGCATAAATATTTTTTGAGAACCTGTGAAATAAGATTGAAAGACTGAGTTTAATGTTTAAAAATCAACGAAGTCTTTGCATGGGAAAAATTGAACACTTATGTATTTCTTCGAAAATCTTTCAAAAAATAAATGACTTTGCTGATCGATAGGAAAAAAAAGAGAAAAAGTTGTGATTTTTCTTTAGAAAATTTTCCCATCCAAATTCTTGAAAAATTAATTTTTATTATCTCCTAAACCTGTCTTTCTTATACCTACTTACCTAATTGAATTAAAAACATTTTCGGAAACTTATTACAATATCTAAATGGAATATTGAACTTGATAGAGGAAAATAAAACATGATTTTTCTCTCCTTTAAAAAATAAACTCTTTTTGAAGTTTTTAAGAAGCTCTCAAACTTAAACAGTAATCCTCTAATATTTTGAAAATATTCCATAAATAAAAAATCACATTCGTAAAAATATTCATGAATATTTTACGATTGAACTAAAACCGAAGAGTACCCCGTGTTAAGGATGGGGGGGGGGGGGAATAAAATTTCATGATATAAAACTTTTTTTTAGCTATAAGTGCACCGTACACGTCGCATATACCTATACATTTATTTATTTCAAAACTTTCAGCTTTTGTTATACATAAAAACCGTTTAACATTTTGCACGATGAACTTGAAACTAAGTAAACTTCTAAAAGCTCGTATTCGCCTATTTACATTTTCTCCCTACTATTTTCCTCCGCCTTCTATAGGTTTAGGTATGTATAAATGTTGTTTTTTTTCCTTCGTATATGTTTACGCGTCATATATGAAAATTCATAACGTTCGTATGCCAACGCATGTTTAAAAAATAGTAAAAAAGAGGCGATATTTACATTTGCCATTTTACCCTTCTTCCTTGCTCAAGATACCTAAACCTATGGCTTGTTTATTCCACTTATAGTCGAATATACTACGTGGGTATGGTTTTTTCTACGATTTTTATTGCCTTTTTTTGGGCCGAAAAGTTATCTATGCTTTTATTTCTAGTGATTCTGAACGTAATTTTATTATTCAATCTTGCTCGTTGCTTTTTATAAGCTCTTTTTATTTTGAATGATTGATGTTTTGGGATTTTATTGAAAGATAATATTATTATTGAGATTTATGAAAATGAGATATGATTTTTGAGGCAGCTTGTGCTGTGGTTTTGATACATATTTGACTGGTGAAGTTCATTTTTTTCTCTTCTAAATGAATTTAGTTATTAGAAAAAAAACGTACACTCGATTTCGAAAAAAATCGACGAAGTAGGTAGTTCGAGTCAAGTGAGCAATTCCATACCAAAATTTTTAGACTTCCCTGTTCCAAAATTAGCGGATCTAGGAGACCTCCAAGTGTTTTTTTTTTTCAAAAAAACATATTTTTGCCATTGAATTTATCGAAATTGCATAAGACCTTTCGCCTTCTGAGAAGAGGTTGAAAAATTGCAGATCACGAATTTAACAAATTATTGAATTTTACCGAATTATAAATTTTCATTCAAGTATCTCAATCACGAGTCAATTTTTTTTCAGCCTTTCAGAATAATTTTTGATGAAATTTTTCAAAAAATTGCACAATCCTACGTTCGCAGAATTTTTATGTAGGTGTGTAATTTTCCCAAAATTCTAGTAATTTATTTAGTGACTTGAAAAATAAACCAAAAAATTTTTCTAGCAATGCTACGATTTGAAATTTTGTATTTTTGAAAAATTTTATCACAATATCCCGAGTACCGAAAAAATGGCTTGATTTTGAGGTGATTAAGTGAGAAATTTAAATCAGGCAAAAATTAAAAATAAATAAAATTTTCAGGTTGCAATTTTTCAACCTCTTTGCGGGGAAAAAAATCATGTCGAATTTTGAAGTCAATGGTTCAATAAATCGTAGAAATTTATACCGTTTTATGAGAGTGATTAAGTATCCCATCAGGGGGAAATTTCCAAAAATGGCCAAAATTGTTTCATTTTCGAAAAAAAGTCATATTTTTTTTCTAGTCCAATGACAACTTTTAAATTTAAATGGTTTGGTTTGGCAGAATCATTAATTCCACTCTTCCAATTTACAATTCTCATCCATTCCTTTCTTAAAATTTAACGAACCGATATTAAAAATAGGTACCTACGTAAAATCTGTCAAATCGTGATTTCAACCGTTCTTGTTATCAATTTACATTTGAATACTGAAGAAACAAGGATTGTTTATTCAAGACTAGTAATTTCGTTAAATTACCGCGTAGGATGGTCGTCAGAGGAGAACTTTACACGTATAATTTACAATCCTCACCAGCTATGAAAATATTTCAAAGAAAATTCTCTCGAAATTAAATCTCGTGTGTGGGTTTGGCCTACTGCGACGACGATGCTTTACAACTAGCATTTAAAAATTCCCCAGGGGTAGTCAAAATTTACTTACCATTACCTACATTTTCATACGACAGAATTAATGCAACGAAAAAATTTAAAATTGAGGTCGAAATTTAAAAAATGTGGAAATACGGTGGGAAAAATTCGTCTCGCAAAATTTCATAGAGAAAATCGTAACACTGGTAATTACGTCATAAAAAGCGAATACCATAAAGAGAGGAAATTTCATATTTGAAACGTTTTTAATATGTAAAGTTTACGTATTAACGGTAGAGTTTAAAAAACCGTCGTCGTCGTATTAATTTCATAAAACCAAGAGTAAACGTTGAAATTTAAATGAAAAATATTACCTAACGCAAACACCTCGTTTTAGCTATTTTTAAGTCAAATATTCGCTAAATGAAAATATGAATAATTCATCGACGAAGCGGAGACAAAAAAAAGAGGGAAAAGAAAATGTAAAATAATACAGCGAAATGAAAAACTTGTAATGAAATATTCCGCCATCGCGAGCGCATAAAGAGACACACGGTCGAGTACGCCAAACTAAAGCCACGAGCTTTACGCGATTTTGGTTTTTATGGCAATTGTATGTTGTTGTGAAAAACACATTTGATAGATTTCCACTATAAATAAATGTAAAAAATTATCGCGATAACGTAATAGGCTTCGGAGTAATTCTAGTAATTAAGATAGAAATCGTATCGCGAGTCGTTATCAGTTGGTCAAAGTTTTTGATGCATGGTCCCCGCCAGAACCGTTGCCCTTGGAAATATTTCAACACTATTTGTCAAAAATACGTACAACAAAAGCACTTTTTTCCCCCTTCGCGATATAAATTTTTATTAAAAATTGCCATTTTTATTTGTATAGAAAAGAAAGAACAAAATGTAAGGGTTTCTTGTACAAGGACGTAATTCTATTTGATAAAAGTGGGGGGGGGAGACGCAGGACTGTTATAATTTTAACAATATGGCATTTGGAAAACTCCAGGATGAGGAAAAAATCGATATATTAATTTGGCAGAAATTTTTCTTTATGGAATTGCGCCCGAGTCGAAAAACACCTGCGGTATTTTATAACCAGTCAGCTTAATTAGGAAAATTTTCCACAAAATAAGGTTTTGTACTTTGAAAGGTAAAACTTGTTAGAAAGGCTCATTTTTAATGAAATCATCTTGCTCGAATGATTTTTAATTTTCTTGATAACTCGATAAATTTAGACCAGTTTTTATTTTTAAATTTAATTTTACCTTTTTGATGTGATGGAATTCCTTATGTGAAATTGGATTTATTTGTTAGGTGAAAGTAACCGGAAGAATTTCATAGTTGAGGTTAATTTTAGAAGTAAAAATTGCGCAGGGAGATTAGCTTTTTTTCGGTTCATTAAATTCGTTCTTTTCGAACGAGATTGGATGAGTAGGTAATTTTTGGCAGTTCGAGGTTGGTACGTTCAATGAAATGTATTTAATACCGGGATTGGTTAGGTAATATTAAATTTTGAATTATTTTTCATCGTTTGTTATATTTTTTCATTGGCTTTTTTTCTTATTTACATTTTTTAAAATGAACGTTCTGCAAAAGACGTTTTAATTTAAGGTACGATTTTGTTTGTGTATTTTTTTTCCAAATGTGAACGTTTATATACGTCAAAGGTTATGAAAAGAATATCCAACGTAAAAACAACAATTGTTGCAGAAAATAAACGAGACCGGGTGTGCGAGAATAATCTTTGTGAAACGTGATTATTTTTCATAAAATCAGCCTTTCTTTTTCCATTCGTATGGATATTGCAGAAAAAGAGAAGAAAAAGCAAAAAAAAAAAGGTAGCGTTGTATTCTTGTACCCGGATGAAAATGGTAATTGTGTCAAAGGTATGGGATAAAGTGCTGGTTGGGTGAGCATTTTACAGTGGACGTTATTGCTCCAATTAGGTGGATAAATTATTGAGCGATAAAGGGAGACGGTGTTAAAAAGATTATTATGTGAATTATAGCCATTTATCGCGCTCAAGGGGTTAAAATATTAGCTACTTGTGGAATATGGTCAATTGATCGGAAATTGTAGTAGCGTTCGATTTTCACATATTGGAAAAATGCAATGGTGGTAGAAGAGAAGTGCTGTTGAGGAATCTGTGTGATTTTTTTGGAGCTTTTTTGGTTTTTAAATTTTTAAACCTTTAAAAAATTTTTTGATGGAAGCATTTCGTACTTGTATTAAAATCAACAGCCTGTCTGAAGAAATCTGCATGGCATTTGGATATCGGAATTATATTATTGGAGATATTGATTCTTGCTATGTTAACCTTTCAACCTTCAAAATCGAAAGTGAACCACCAAAGGCAAAGGGATAAGATTTGAAATTTGAAAAATCTGATATGGCTTTCAAAAAGTACATTACCTATTATGTTTTCACCAATCATGGTTTTTGAAAAAAAAAAAAAGAAAAAATAAATAAGGTGAAAATAAACTTGAAGAAATGGAAGATTTAATGAAAGTGAGTAAAAGACTGAGAGACAAAGTATGCATATTATTAATTCTAATCAAAAATGAAGTAGGGTTTTCTGATTTCGATCATTTGTTTACGATTATAAAAATCACCATAATTTCCCTTCTAACCCTTAAAGGAGCGGAGGGATGAGCATCAGAAAGCATGAATTTTTAACTTTTTCCTCCCCGTTTTTAAATTATTACAGAATTGCTTTTAAATCATTTTTCATCTTCATTTTTTTATTAAAGAAATTTCTGCCCTCGCTCCTCTCGGACAGGGCTCGACATTACTTTAGATTCCAATAAAAAAAGGACCAGAATTCGAATTGAATGGTCATTGGAAATAAGTTAAAAAACGATGGCTCCGATTCAAATAAAGATCAAAATTCAAATCAAAATGAAAGTTATCTGGAAAAAAAAAGGCAAAATTAGAATATTAATAACGATATTTTACCGTACTTGATTACTGAAATATTTACAGTAATTTACCATGATTACTGAAATATTTACGGTAATTTACCATAATTCCTGAAATATTTACGGTAATTTACCATAATTCCTGAAATATTTACGGTAATTTACCATAATTCCTGAAATATTTACGGTAATTTACCATAATTCCTGAAATATTTACGGTAATTTACAGTAATTATTAGCATATTTACTGTAATTTATAGTAATTATTAGAATATTCATAATAATTTATCGTAATTATTAAAATTTTACTATAATTTACCGTAATTAATAAAATAATTACGGTAATTTACCGTCATTATCAAAATTTTTACTTTAACATGATGTCTACCGGGCATAAAAATCATGAAAATAACATGAATTTTCATTTTCTCAATCCAGTAGTGGTCATGAAATCATCTTTGGGTGTCAAAAATTGCTTTTAAGTTGACACTAATTTTGGGCTTTTCAGACGAGGTGTGATCGGATCGACATCAACACTTTCCAAGACTTGACCAACGAGAAGTTTTATTGATTTCCATCGAAACAATTTTTTTGTAATTTTTGACTCAAATTTTTCTTTTGTTTTCTAGAGAAATTTGCTTTTCAGAATTAATCTATGTGTTTTTTCTTGGACCACAACATAAATCAAACTTTTTGCAACGAACATTTACATACTTCAGAAAAATTCATAAAAAACGATATTCTTTTCCCATTTTGATTTTTACTCCCTACTCGAATCCAAAATTTTTCATTCTCATTATTCTGAAGCCCGGGCAAAATTTTAATTTTTTCCTGAATTTTTGAGTTGCTTCAGATTATCCAGAAATTGACTTGAACAGCTAAAAATTGCATTCTTATTCTTACATCCTATGGAATAGATTTAAAAGCTAATTTCGCGTGTTTTTAATAATTAAAAATAATTTCAGTCGAAGAAAATATACACGTTAATGAAATTGCCTAACCGATTCACCGTAAATACGAATCTCTCGAGTAAGGTATTTGCGGCGAATTCGATAGGCAACTTTAATAACGTGGTGTTGAAATATGAAATGGTAGAGAATGCGAGTCTCGATTCTTCTTCTTCCTCCAAAATCGAATTTCTCCTTATCAATGAAGTCGTGATTTTTTCAATTTTTTTTTTTAGAAGGTAGGCAAATTTTTTGAGATGTATGAAATTTATTTTTTTTATTTTCGTTCGGCTTGTAACAAGAAAACTTGGGGTTATGGCGAATCCGAGGAAAACATTTGAAGTTTTTTGAGCGGATTTCCAATTTTCAGTCATTAAATTGGAAATTGTGAATCTAGATCTCGCAAAAACTTTGAAATTAGTGAAAATGATGTTATTTAATTTTAGGAAGTCAATGTTGCTTTATTTTTTTCACAAAAATATTAGGTAGGTACATTTTTGCTCAGAAATTTTGATTTTTTCAATTTTCTTAATTTTGTAGAAAATTAAAAAGTCAATCCAACTCGTCTAAATTATTGACTTAACTTTTGATTTCCTTGTCATTCGCTTAAGCCCCCCCCCCCTTTGATGAAAAAATTCAACTTTGCTTGTTTAGATTTCTAAAAAGCATTCGTTAGATAAAAAGTACCCATCTTAAAAATCATTTTCTCTTTCAAGATAAAAAAAACGCACCAAAGAACAAAAAAAATCAGATAAGCATAAATAACCCGAGGCTTAAAATATTAAATCTTTGAAATTTATTAACCTCGTATCGTACGTATGTGCACATTCCCTTCGAGACCATTTTTCCATATACTACGTATAACCAAAGACTAAAAATATTTTCGAGGGGGGGGGGGGGGGAAGGGGAACCCTACAACGACGCGAATAAACAGATGATAATAAATTAAAAATTTCCGGAAATTCCCAGCTCCTAGAAGCAACTTACAACTAAACCAAAAATATTACTACTTTAGGATCCGACTCACACGATGGTGACGGCATACACAGCTGTACCAAGACCCGTAAATTCTCGTGTATTTTGCGAAATTTCAACTAAAATATGTCATTTTATCGTGTATATTTGGTTTTCAGATCTCTCTCCGTTTCTTTGGAATTATATCGTTAGATCACGTTGTATTTTCTTGGATTCTGTATTATTTTTTTTGTTCGCCTACGGCAACCTTGCGTGAGAAGCTAGAACACGTGCGTGGGGTAAATGTAGTCTGCATTAGGATAGGAGACTCATAAATTTGGAATAATCTGGCGACGGCAGCTTTTCAAACAATACGCCTGAATTGAAGATATGACCGTTGTTGAGTTAATATAGAAGTTTATAATGTGGTATGTGGTAATTTTATATCTTTTAATGCCGTGTATAGAATTGCTTTCGTGTCCCTGATATTTCAACTCGACCTGTCTCGAGAAAGTCTTCATTTATCGGCGTGCAATAAGAAGGGGTATGAGTTTTTACAATTCGATGATTTTTTTTCAAGGTTTTAGATAAGAATTCGGAAATTCAATTAGCAAACACGATATATCGTCACCTTCTTCGATCTGTTCTGTACGATAAGCAGGTCGGAGGAAGGAAAATGGAAACGAAAAGAACATTTAAAACGATACTATTCTCGTCTGCGAAAATATCGGGCTTTATTTCACGAACTAATTTGAATGATTCATTTATTGCGTGTGTTTTTTGATTGATGTTTACTCCGTGGTTTAGTGGGTAATATACCTACCCCTCGTGTACAACGAAAATAATCCTGTGAGTCGAGATGCTTAACATTTTTTTTCCCATCACGTAATCGTACCGTTATATTAAATCTGTGTTTTGACCACATTTCAATGTCACTTTATCCAACGTCCAATTCGAAAGGTTATTTATTTTTTGCTGGTGTTTTAAACCTAAACTACGACGTATTTAGATCAATCCATCCTGAGTACTGATTTGTAAATAATTCGTTATGTTTACTTTGGCATGAAAAAAAAACCTCGTGAAATCAATCGGTAAATTACATTACGTGTAATTTGTCTGAAGAATTCACGTATGCGAGAAAATAATCGACCAAGTGTTGGAAAAAACACCAAACTCGATAAAAAAAGGGAGGGAAAAGTTCATCGATCGAAAAAATACTCTTAATAATGAACTGTATTTTCGATTAATTTCTCATTAACGAATCCCGATCTCGTATCTTTAAAATTAAACTCCAGATAAATTTCGCTGTCCGAATTTATCTCGGGTGAAAATATTCGACGGTGGGAAATTACTTCTTTGCTGCTGCAAACTTGAGGAAATGTCATTAAACCGAACAAACACGAGATGCTTTTACCTAAATTGGAATTCCATTTGTCCCTCTTGTCTCTCGCTCACTCGATAGGGATTTTATATTTTATCAATTATGAGAAAAAATTTGAATAATAAAAGGGCAACGGTTATGTCGAAACGAGTGAGAAAGACGAGTGTTTCTGGCGAAATATGACAGGTATAGTTATTGGCAGAAGTGCTTTTTTTAAAAAAATGATTGGAGTTTTTCGGAATGGAGAGGACGAGGAAGATTGGGAATTTTCGAATTGCTGCGAGCTTTTTTCATTCTTTTTTGTCGTGCAATGCGGATGGTGGAAATGCCTGCCTATTTTAAACAAGTTCAACAAATCATATTTTAATAAGAATTTTATAACGGGAAACTTTCTGATGAAAAGTTATAACAATATGTTTGGAAAAAAGTATGAAATTTTAAGTCTAAGAAACTCGTAAATCACAGTTTTGCTTCCTTTTCTACGTAAAAAATTAGAGCAGATGTTTCACTCTCAGTTTTGATACATAAAGCATTATGGCAGTGTGTAAAAAAATTAGTAATAGTAAGTTGAAAACTATACTGGAGGTATTTGTGGACACTTAATTCGTATATTTACTTATTTTTCGGATTTGATCCTTCTGTGTTCCCCAGCCCCCGATTTTGGAGGAAAAAATGTTGGAAAATTAAAATCACGTGCGATGCATCGATCATCACTAATTTGAGGTCGTAGATTCGAATATCGACTTACTTTTTGATTTTACCCCGCCCCTTGTTCTAACCGTCCCCCAACTTAATTGTGCCTATCTTTCGGTTCGAGCAGGGGGAACGGGGTAAAATCAACAAGTAAGTCGATATTCGAATTCTACGTATGCCATATGCCATTTTAATTTTTTGATACACTTTTCCACAAAATTAGGGCGGCTAGGAGAAGCACTGAAAGGGCACCGTAGCCGCAGAATCTATAAAAAAATTCCATATTCGAATTAAATATGTAAATTTATACATAGGTAGGTGAGTTACAGTAGGTACCATTTTCTGGACAATCTTTCTAGGTGAAACATTTGAAGCATATTCTACCAGGATTTTTACAGTCTGAAGCAGTGACGAAATATTCTTTGAACCCCTGTACTCCCCCTCTCACTCGAATGAAGACTTGAATAATTTTAGACAAAGCGGTTCGAACCATGCCCATTTCTGGTTTTCGTTGTTGAATAGGTATCTATCATTTGCCCCCTTTCCTTTCTTAGACCCAATGGTAATCTATGTTCATTCAAATCACTAAAGACCTCGAATAGATTTTCATGGTTTTAATATTTTTTATTGCAGTACGTCATAACACAAGAATAGATAAGAGTTTTCCTTGTACCTTTTTGTGATTTTACGCCACTTTTACGTTGTATTATTTTCATTACTTTATGGAAATGATTGCGTTGTTGGAACCAATAATAATGGTTTCATTAAAAAATACCAATTTCCTCATCTCTACGAGATTTTTTTTATACGCGAGTTTTTCAATATCCTATTTTTATTTCGAATTGTGTAAGGTCTCGCTGGAAAATTAATTCCAACGATGATTACGCAGTCGATTAATTATAAATCGCGGTTCTATTAATATTTCAATTTAATTTGTACCTCGTTTCGCTTCAAACCTGCGGTTTGTTTTTCCAATTTGTTTAATAAGGAAAGTATGAGGTGCTTGTTATACATTACACGAGTGAAAACCTTCGTCGTAGGTAATGAAAATACCCGAGCTACATTTTGACATTGAAAATTAACTCGATGTTGAAAAAAAAAAACCAAATACTAGGCCTAAAACGTAAAAATGTTTCCTGTATATTTTTATAAGCCAAGTACCTTCCCCGGTATACCTGAGACCAACTGAGGAGTTAAATTTTAAGCCAAGTGGCGCGCGCCTTTATGAAAAAATATGAAGAGAAAAATTATTAGACGGCGTCACGCGAGCTATGAAATAAATTCGGTGGCGTGTTAAAGAATAAAAACCATAACGTGTTATGAAAGTTTATGTTGTAAATCGATTTTAGAACCACAAATAATAGTTATCACGGTAAAAAGCGAAATTAGCTTGCAAAAAACATACCGTTCCTTTGATAAATCTTCAATTGCGGTTGGGATAGTTGCTTAGTTAATCCTTAATTTAAGCGGTGTTTAATTTTTTTTCTATCTTGGCCAAAAGTTATAGGATGCTGGGTTTGAGAATTGAAGTGATGGTTGATTTTTTCGAGAGGAGATGTGAGTGTAATGTTGGATTAGTCGAGGTGTAAAGGAAGTCCTTTCTCCATGAAGTATGAAGATGGCTGTACACGTACTGTTGATGAAAAGATCCAATTTAGTTTACTTATCTTGAACGATGATTTGATTGACTTTTTTTTGGTGAAGAAATCATGAAAATTAACAAGAAATTTATTAGCGTTGTGAAAAAGTTTGGAAATTTTTCACCTGAAAAAAATTGGAATTAAGTTGGGTAAACTATTGAGCTGGAAATATGTAGTGCTCGAGCTTAATTAGATTCGAAATTGAGGTTTTCGTATTGCAAATTTTCCTCACACCCCCACTAACATCAACTTATGCCACTGATATACCAATTGTAGTCTTCAAACAGTATAACTCTTTTAGACATTTCCAGACTACAAACCCGAAATTATGAATAATGTGACTTTTTTATCTAGCTCAACCCTGTTTTTTCTGTTCAATTTTTTTTAGCTCAATTTAGTATTTAAGGAGAATTTCTAAACTAATTTTTCTGTAACGTTTTTGTGATAATTATTTCTAAAATTCTTATGCATAATATTGTGTTTCTGCTAGCTTTTGACTTTTGTATTATTTCTAAAATTTTTTTTGTGATTCCTATGTATGTTCAGGTTATCAGGTTTCTTGTAACGTAGGTACCCCCCAAAATTTTTTGAAACTTTTTGTACTTACCTATACTTTTCCTTACATTTTTGTGATGTTTCTCGTAACGGTTTTTGTAACAGTTTCATTGAGTTTTTTCTTGAATTTTCGGAAATTCTTGAAATGTTTTTACAACGTTACAGTGTTAAGGCTCATTTATAATGGCACTGAATTTGTCACTGAAAAAAGTTGAATCTGTGTTTCCTTACGGAATCGTATAATAATAGGCACTGAACGAGTCCCTATCTTTTCAGTGAAAAGTTGAAATATTTCAACTTTTCAGTGAATTATTCTGTGCCATTATAAATGAGCCTTTACAGTCAAGTTTTTTTTAGCGGTTCCATAACGCGATGATATTTTGTCGTAACGTATCTATAACGTTTCCATCATGTTTTTATAACGTTTCCGTTGGCTTCTTTCTAACACAACGTTTCCGGTAACGTTTTTCTTTTTATGACGTTTGCGTTGCCATTATTTCCTAACGTTTACGTAACGATTTTATAACGTTTCCGTAACGTTTAACGTTTTCATAACGTTTCCGTAACGTTCAACGTTTTTATAGCGTTACTGTAACGTTTTTATACCGTTTCCGTAACGTTTTTATAACGTTTAATACCGTTTTTATACCGTTTAATACCGTTTAATACCGTTTTTATACCGTTTAATACCGTTTAATAACGTTTTATACCGTTTAATAACGTTTTTGTAACGTTTTAAACGTTTGTATACCGTTTAATAACGTTTCTGTAACGTTTAATAACGTTTCTGTAACGTTTAATAACGTTTTTGTAACGTTTAATAACGTTTTTGTAACGTTTAATAACGTTTTATAACGTTAAATAACGTTTAGTAACGGTTTATAACGCTTAATAACGTTTTTATAACGTTTATTAACGTTTTTATAACGTTTAATAACATTTTATAACGTTCAATAACGTTTTATGACGTTCAATAACGTTTTATAACGTTTAATAGCGTTTTTATAACGTTTAATAACGTTTAACAACGTTTTTATTACGTTTATTGACGTTTTTATAACGTTTCATAACGTTTTATAACGTTTATTGACGTTTTTATAACGTTTTATAACGTTTATTGACGTTTTTATAACGTTTCATAACGTTTTATAACGTTTACTGACGTTTAATAACGTTTTTATAACGTTTATAACGTTTTTATATCGTTTAATAACGTTTTGTAACGTTTAATAACGTCTTATAACGTTTAATAACGTTTTGTAACGTTTAATAACGTCTTATAACGTTTAATAACGTTTTGTAACGTTTAATAACGTTTTATAACGTTTAATAGCGTTTTATAACGTTTTATAACGTTTAATAACGTTTAATAACGTTATATAACGTTTAATAACGTTATTTAACGTTTAATAACGTTATTTAACGTTTAATAATGTTATATAACGTTTAATAACGTTATATAACGTTTAATAACGTTACTTAGCGTTTAATAACGTTACTTAACGTTTAATAACGTTTTATAACGTTAAATAACGTTTAGTAACGGTTTATAACGCTTAATAACGTTTTTATAACGCTTAATAACGTTTTTATAACGTTTAATAACGTTTTATAACGTTTAATAACGTATTGTAACGTTTAATAACGTTTTGTAACGTTTAATAACGTTTTGTAACGTTTAATTACGCTTTATAACGTTTAATAACGTTTTATAACGTTTAATAACGTTTTATAACGTTTAATAACGTTTTATAACGTTTAATGACGTGTTATAACGTTTAATGACGTGTTATTACGTTTAATAACGTTTTGTAACGTTTTGTAACGTTTAATAACGTTTTGTAACGTTTAATAACGTTTTATAACGTTTTGTAACGTTTAATAACGTTTAGTACCGTTTAATAACGTTTAGTAACGTTTAATAACGTTTTATAACGTTAAATAACGTTTTATAACGTTAAATAACGTGTAGTAACGGTTTATAACGCTTAATAACGTTTTTATAACGTTTATTAACGTTTTTATAACGTTTAATAACATTTTATAACGTGCAATAACGTTTTATGACGTTCAATAAAGTTTTATGACGTTCAATAACGTTATATAACGTTTAATAGCGTTTTTATAACGTTTAATAACGTTTAACAACGTTTTTATTACGTTTATTGACGTTTTTATAACGTTTCATAACGTTTATTGACGTTTTTATAACGTTTCATAACGTTTTATAACGTTTATTGACGTTTTTATAACGTTTCATTACGTTTTTATATCGTTTAATACCGTTTTATAACGTTTAATAACGTTTTATAACTTTTTATAACGTTTTATAACGTTTAATAACGTTTTGTAACGTTTAATAACGTTTTGTAACGTTTAATAACTAACGTTTTATAACGTTTAATAACGTTTTGTAACGTTCTATAACGTTTAATAACGTTCTAAAAACGTTCAATAACGTTCTAATAACGTTTAATAACGTGTTTAGAACGTTTAATAAAGTTTTATAACGTTTAATAAAGTTTTATAACGTTTAATAACGTTTTTATAACGTTTAAGAACGTTTTTAGAACGTTTAAGAACGTTTTTAGAACGTTTAAGAACGTTTTTAGAACGTTTAAGAACGTTTTTAGAACGTTTAAGAACGTTTTTAGAACGTGTAATAACGCTTTTAGAACGTTTAACAACGTTTTTATAACGTTTAATAACGTTTAATAACGTTTTTATAACGTTCAATAACGTTTTTATAACGTTCAATAACGTTTTTATAACGTTCAATAACGTTTTTATAACGGTTATTGACGTTTTTATAACGTTTTATAACGTTTATTGACGTTTTTATAACGTTTCATAACGTTTTATAACGTTTACTGACGTTTAATAACGTTTTTGTAACGTTTAGTAACGGTTTATAACGCTTAATAACGTTTTTATAACGTTTAATAACGTTTTATAACGTTTAATAACGTATTGTAACGTTTAATAACGTTTTGTAACGTTTAATAACGTTTTGTAACGTTTAATTACGCTTTATAACGTTTAATTACGTTTTATAACGTTTAATTACGTTTTATAACGTTTAATAACGTTTTGTAACGTTTAATATTGTTTTGTAAATAACGTTTTGTAACGTTTAATAACGTTTTATAACGTTTAATAACGTTTTATAACGTTTAATGACGTGTTATAACGTTTAATAACGTTTTGTAACGTTTTGTAACGTTTAATAACGTTTAGTAACGTTTAATAACGTTTTATGACGTTAAATAACGTTTTATGACGTTAAATAACGTTTTATAACGTTAAATAACGTTTTATAACGTTAAATAACGTGTAGTAACGGTTTATAACGCTTAATAACGTTTTTATAACGTTTATTAACGTTTTTATAACGTTTATTAACGTTTTTATAACGTTTATTAACGTTTTTATAACGTTTATTAACGTTTTTATAACGTTTAATAACATTTTATAACGTGCAATAACGTTTTATGACGTTCAATAACGTTTTATGACGTTCAATAACGTTATATAACGTTTAATAGCGTTTTTATAACGTTTAATAACGTTTAACAACGTTTTTATTACGTTTATTGACGTTTTTATAACGTTTCATAACGTTTTATAACGTTTATTGACGTTTTTATAACGTTTCATTACGTTTTTATATCGTTTAATACCGTTTTATAACGTTTAATAACGTTTAATAACGTTTTATAACGTTTAATAACGTTTAATAATGTTTTGTAACGTTTAATAACGTTTTATAACGTGTAATAACGTTTTGTAACGTTTAATAACGTTTTATCACGTTTATTAACGTTTTGTAACGTTTAATAACTAACGTTTTATAACGTTTAATAACGTTTTGTAACGTTCTATAACGTTTAATAACGTTCTAAAAACGTTCAATAACGTTCTAATAACGTTTAATAACGTGTTTAGAACGTTTAATAAAGTTTTATAACGTTTAATAAAGTTTTATAACGTTTAATAACGTTTTTATAACGTTTAAGAACGTTTTTAGAACGTTTAAGAACGTTTTTAGAACGTTTAAGAACGTTTTTAGAACGTGTAATAACGCTTTTAGAACGTTTAACAACGTTTTTATAACGTTTAATAACGTTTAATAACGTTTTTATAACGTTCAATAACGTTTTTATAACGTTTAATAACGTTTTTATAACGTATAATAACGTTTTTATAACGTTTAACGTTTCCGTAACGTTTTTGAACGTTTCTTCAACGTCTACGATTTTCATTATTCATTAAAAATTTTTTTACGATTTTCAATAAGTAAGTACGTTTCGCAAAAAAATTGACCTTCGTAATTTTTCCCAAAACGTGCTTATCTTTGATCAGTTTTCAATTTACATCAAAAATAAAGAAGTTTATTTTTTTTGAGATGCGGTCGGTGCGATTTTACCGTTTTAACGCAGTTATGTTGACTTCTTAATTTACAGTTCCTACCTTATTGTATTAGGTAATTTTTACATACCCAATATAATTTATTTGGCACCCTAAGTTTCCATTTTTCAATTTTTTCTCAATTTTCGCCGACTTATGTCTATTTTTATATCAAATTATACTTACCTAAATGTTTTGATATTTTTACGTTTCTTGGAATAATTTTGTAAAAATTCAACCATTTCCCCCCCAAATTTTCAAATTTTTTCTCATTTTATTTGGAGTTTTTCAATTTTTTTATCGAATTATAAAAAATCAAGTGCAACTATGAAGTCGGAGATATTTTCTACTTTTTAAAAAATTACTTTGAATTATTACTTGATGTTTCAACATTTTTAAATGACATAATTTGTACTGAGGTGTTGTTATATTCATTTGTCAGTTACGGTCTCATGTAACGCTCCCAACCATCTCCCAACTGTTCATTCTAATTTCATTTTCTCCCCTTTCTCCAGGCTCTCCTCTTTGAGAAACCATTGCATTTTCATTGTCTACCACATTCCTTCAACTCTTCTAAAACAAAAACCACAATTTGATGGTATCACATTACTCGACTTTTATTAATCGGTACGAGTTAACTAAAGAATCCTTTAAACGCCACCATATACCTATTACCTATTGCGTGTGTGTGTAGGTACTAGGTAGGTACGATAAACATATTCGCAAATGTCGAGCCTTGAGATAAAAATTCGTACGGTTTAGTATATTATGTAAGTACATTCGTTTTATACATTGCGGTCCATTTAGCTAATACGGGAACAATGAACGTTTATATTCACTAAAAAGTATCTACCTATTACCTACGGTAAGCGGTGGCTTTGTTAACGTTTTTTTTCTTCGTGTTTTTGTTTTCTCTATCTTCTCCCTTATGTAGCATTTTTCATAGAAAATGACTGAGGTGAATTTTTCATAAGGTCGTATTATATGCGGGCCGGATAAAAGCACTTAAAAAATTATCTTCGTAAAACTCGCTCTCTCAAATGTGGAGAATAAAAATTATCCAACGAGATGAGGGGGAGGGGTATGGTCAGAGCCGCAGCACGCGCAGTGATTAATACTTTATATTTTTTAATTACGCGCGATGACGCGAAAATTCAAACAATACGGACCTACCTACGTACCTACGCTCCGTTTAAAGGTGAAATATTATACGGCGATAAAAAAATGGCGTAGTTTGAACAACTCGTTGGTATATTGCCATCTTATTATGTAGGTTAGTACCTAGATACGAATAATATATCAGAAATAAGATATGTTAATTCGAGCAGAAGACCATATGGTTGGGTATCTCGTGGACTTCATCGTCTGTAAAAAGTGTTTTGGTATATTTTTTGAGACGTAGGACGTAGAACGAAGGTAAAGTTCAATGTGTATTAAGTTGGTATAGCGTGTTGAGAAGCTTATATCCTTATTACCCTCGACCTCATAATTCAAAAATTTTTGTCGTGCAACGGATTTATTGTGTGCTGGATCTTATGATGTTTATGGGGTGAAATCGAGGAGCCTCAAATGGCGATTTTTATCGCCATTCTGTAATAATAATCGCACCGGTCGTCTATTTATTAAATAATATAAGAATAACCGACTTACCTGTGTTAATATCTGGCTAACTTGGTCATTAAGCTACACGAGTGTATGAAGGAATCATTACATCAGTCATTTTTCTATTAAAGGTGGGTACTTTGTGTGTCGTATTTCGTATTATTATATCTCGCGTGTTAAGCTCGAGTAAAGGATGCAACAGTTGCATTTTTTGTTCGTTGTGGTTGTTATTTTTTTGCCTGGAAGATATATATTTTATTTATAAAAATGTTTTAGAAAATGCTCGCATAGCCCAGAATCCACAAATAACCTCGAGGGAGGTGGACTTATTGGAAAAACGAAAGATTTTTTCACATCATACGAATTCAAAATCGAATAGTTAGTCAGGAGGAGAGGAGAGGAAAAAGTCAATAATTTGAAAATTTTCATGTATGGTGTGAAAAATTATGGCGATCATTTTTTACAACAATTTTTTTGATTTCAGTCATTTCCCCCAAAAAAATATGAAGTTGAAACAATTTTTTGAGTCAAAAATCACCTTGCACTTGAAAAAGGTAAAGTTTGATGATCAAAATCCCGATTTGTGTCAAAATTAATGAGGAGCTAAAGGTTTGATGCGCCCTAAACGCTCTAGTTTGACGAAATGATCATGTGAATATTTGGCAATATGTAGTGCTCGATCCTTGCGAAATTAAGGCATCCCGAAATAAAAGGCTGCCTAATAAAGTCATGCAATTGATATCTAGCAATTCGAGGTTCAATTTCAATATGGCTATACTGTGCATAGGGGTATAAGGAATATCTGTATGATTTATGATGAAATTGAAGGATAGTTGTCTTCATCGGCAATTGCTTCTTTTTGTTTTTTAAAAATTGCATAATGACATATAATGATTCCATTTACCAAGTTGCATTTAATGCTATCGTTGAACCGAGACAAAAATTGCGAGATTTCTGCGTTTATTACATTCTCGTTCGTTGCGACGATTCTACTCTGCGAATCATTTGTCAATTAGTGACAGCTGCCTCGTGATGAACGACGCGACGTTGTTTTCTAAATAGTATTTCGGGAAATTCTCTGGCATTTGTACTTATATTTGTGCTGGCCCTGCTGGCTGATGTTGGTGATGAAGTGTAATTCGCCCATCAAATTTGATAGGTTGCTCCATATTTTTTTGTCAATTATTGAATATTCAATTTTATTTAGTTTGGATTGCTGTGCGAGAATGAGAAAATCGTATCAAGTCTTCGATGTTTTTCAAATTGTGTTCTGCGCAGAATTATATGGGCGAACAAGAGAGATGGGGCAAAAGGTTTTTATAAGTGAAAAACTGATTTTTGCGAAAACAATATGTCTTTTGGTAGTAAAAGAAGTGAAAAATGATCATTTTCAGGTAATTGTGGCCTAGAAATTGTGACTTTCGTCGCAAAAAAGGGATCTTGGGATCTTGTGTGAAAAAATCGATGTCTTCATTTTTTGTGTTTGGTCCAGATTTGATGTCATTTGGTCCAAAAACGTGAAAAATGAGACATCGATTTTTTTTACGCTAGGTTCCTTCTTTACGACAGGGTCACAAATACAATAAAAAAGAGCAAAATTGATTTTCAGGTTATAAAAATATTAAAATTTTCATTCTAAAATTATAATTTTTTTTGAATGATAAGGTTAAATTACCTAAACCGGTTGAAAAGTAATAATTTTGTGTCTGGAGTCGCAATTTTTTCAAATCCAGTTCTCGTTTCATTCGGATAGGTATAGATTTTTGACACCATTTTTTTTTCGAAAATTTTCGCGTTTGCTTCACTCGAGGTAAAAGAATTTACACCATTATTTTAGAAATACTAAACGATTTAAAAAGAATTCCATCTCAAATAATTTATTGTATAATATAAAATTTTCTTTACCCATTTCAGAAGGCTAGAATATTTTGGAGCAGAAAAAAGGCCTCCCTCCATTTTTTAGAGACTTGATCCTGGTTAAAAATTTAAAAAAATTGTAATTTCGAAAAAAAATCAAGCTTTTTTTATCAATGGATATCTATCTCCCGCCAAAAAATTGAATGATAAATCCTTCTAAACAACTTTTTGTGTAAGTACAAGCACCTCAAATCCTTTTCGAAATATTAAGCAAAAAACCTAAATTATTCAAAGCATCCAACCTCAATTAGATTCTCGTCTCAACCTCACTTTAGAATACAACTAAATCTTGTTAAAACACCGTCTAATAAAAATTCATTCGAAATTCCAAACAATAATTCTCCGCTTCGTTGAACCCTACCTTCTCGATCATATCGAAAAATACATAAGTACATACGTTCTACATTGCCATACGCAAATCGAGGATTTACACCAAGAATACATTAAAACTTTACAACTCGTCGACTCGTCGTTCCTTGATTTTTTACACTTTAATGGAAAATTACCATAATTCTGATGCAAAAGTATACGAATACAATACACAAGGAAACAAACATCAATATGTGTTCTAACATTCGATGAGAATTTTTATCAGATATCCCGAGGATGAAAAAGTTTATATTTTGTTTGTACAGAAATTCGTAAAAAAAAAAGCTCGCTTGATTTTGATTACGTAGGTAGTACTTTACATACATACTCATAGGTAGCGAGCTAGCGACTAGCGAGTGCTAAATGTTCGTTAGTTTTTGAATAAAATCGTGACACTGCATACGTAATAGTGTCGGAATTTTATTGTACGAGTGTTTTTTTTTGACCTTGAATATGTACGAAAAAGATAGGTAGTGTTATAATAGAATTTAATTTAAATTTTTTTCATAGTGTGCATTTTCGCGTTTGGATTTTTTGTCGAGTTTTCTTATTCGATTTCATTTTTTACGTGATATGAAAAAGCATTGTCAAGGGTGTTCTTTTTTCAATTCAACATGACGCTGATCTCATTTTATTTGCAAAATTAAGCGTAAAATGGAGTTGATTTCTTTTTATATGGAATATAACGAATGCCAAAGCTTTGAAATATTTTTATTTCGTAAAAAAAATATGTATCAAGTTGTCGAGGAGCTAAGTTAGTTTGACAACGGGGCTTTTACGAAAAAAGGGAAAATTCGCTTTGAATTATTTACAACGAGGGGAAGAAATTGAACAGATTACTTTTTTAGATTATTTATTTTGAAAGTGGGAAAATAAAAGAAAATGTTCGATTCTGTTTTTTTTTTCAGAATGGCGAAAAATGATCGAGATGTGATTCAAATCATGATTTTTAGACATTTAAAAATAATTTGACTCGAATTGGTCATATTTTTCACCTTACTAAAATTACTGCTTGGTACCTAATCTGCCGATGAATGAATCTGGCTCGAACGAAAAAATAATGTTGAAAATTGACTGTAGAAATCAAAACGACGATGACTAACCTACCTCGAAGTCGAAGTTACGCTTTAATTAAAAATTTTTGATTACTTTTGAAACTTTTGACACGAGAAGCGATGAAAATAAATTATAGAATAAAAGTACGCAAGCAAGTAACAAGCTTTAGGTATACTTATGTACGCATATTTGATATTTAATGGAAAACCTAAACCTTACGTGGCTCCGATAGCGCTGGCGGTTTTAATTCAAAGGCGTCAGAGTTGCCTTATCTTTCCATCAGTCAGTTTAGCGCGTAATTTTTCATAATTATTCACTGATGCGTGTACGCTGTACAGACAAATATTTTGCAAAATTTGGCTTTAAATCGGTATAATAATCCATCTCGATTAAACTTACGATTGAAAAGTAAACCAGCCTCTAAAATTCAATGCTACGTTAAAATCGTAGTAATGAGATAGGAATTTTCATTATTTTTTTCTCAGCCGAAAATTCGTACCATAAATATATTTTTATTGGAAGTTTTTCTAATTTGAGTCTCTTTCGTCTTTTCCAAAAGGGTCACATTCTCATTGAATTTAATTTTTTCCTGTTGTAATAAGTTCGCTTCAAATCACGATTCATTGTTTGTTGCAGACTTTTAGATGGTAATTAAAATTTAAAGTTAAGGTTAAGGGATGTCAATAAAAGTAGAATTTCAAGTTGCTGTAGACTGAAAAAATTAAAAACTTTTTTACAAACTTTGTCCAAACTTTTTTTTGTATCCAAAAAAACTAGAGAGTTATAAAATTTTTCTTGTGGCTTATTCGTTGAATGGGTGGGAGATACTAACACTATTTTATGAAATATTTATTCACTTCTTTTATGACGAATTATATTAAGTATTTAAAATTACTTTTGCGGTGACTGGTGACCAGATATACATAAAACATATGTATATTTTTGATTTATTATGGGTAATAACGTAGGTACCTATTAAGAATCGTCACATCTTTTAAAAAATTCGAAAATCGTAAGTAACACAGTTTTTCATCATTTTTGTAAAAAGTCAAATTTTCAATTTATGACTTTTTTACATTTTTGATGGAGTTGAGCTAATTCAGAATATGGAGTTACGCCGACATTTTTTTTTTTCAAATTTTAAAGATTTGTTTGATGTTTGAGCTGAAATGATGTTATCATCAGATGGAGGACGTCCTATACTTGCCAAACAAAATCAATACGATCTTTTCAGATCATCGTCCATTTTTGAATTAAAAATATAAATTTGATTAAAAAAGTGATGAATTTGGGATTAACTAAAACATCGAGTCGATTTTCAACTTTTTGCCTTTTTTTGAGCGAAAAATTTCGAGAAAAATTGAAAATTGGTTCAGATTACTTACTTCCCGCAAATTCAATTTGAAAAAAAAATTCAAAAAAATAGTGATGAATTTTGGATCAACCAAAAATGAAAATAATTTTGATTTCAATAATTTATTTGGAATTTTCAGATCACATCTAACATTGAATTTGAAAATATAATTTTATATCAAAAAATTGATGAATTTTGGATTAAGTAAAAATGAAGTGTATTAAATTTTCAGAATTTTTTTGCTCTTTTTTGGCTAAAAATTGTGGAAAATTACTGAAAATTAGTTTTAGGCCACCCTCCCCCCCCCCGTATGGTCACAGCTGTATGTATACAAACTTGTCCAACTCGCTTTTGAACTTATCTGAATAGAACAATGAAGGGAGAGGAAACATAAATCATTTTCACCCCTTCCCTTCTAAGGGGAAAGGCTGGGACATGGAGCCCTTTTTCGTTACGATTTTTTCAAATTTTTCAGCTCATGATTACAGCTTGACTCAATCAGGGTGTCTAACAGGTCCTGTCGGTCCTGTTTTAGTCCTGTTTTGGAGCTTTTTCAGTAAAAAGTCCTGTTTTGTAACAATTTTGAGATCCCACCCGCCAAGATACTGGATGTCTAAAGAATTTTCAACTTTTGAATGTTTTTTTCTTCAAAAATTTTCGCCGTCGCTTCGCTCGGGCTCAGTAAATTTACACAATTTTATTTTCAAACTTATAGTACCTATGAAAATTCTTTCTTTCCAGCTTAGATAATTGATAATTCAAAGTAAAAAATGGTCCTAATAATAATTTATTAAGGAACCCGTAACGCTTTTGATTGTAATTTTCAGAAATGTCAAAAACATGAAAAAAGCACAAATTTTACCTAATAAAAAATTTTCAGATTCTGGGTACCCCCTTTTTTTAAAAAAAATTTTCACCCTCGCTTCGTTCGGGTTCAGTGAATTTACGTATTTTTCTTATAGCAGAAGCAAAGTGCTACTTTTCCTCTCTCTCGTGAAACATAGGTAAGAAAAAATATCGTTCAGAACTAAAAGAAAAAACAATTTTTGACTCGTGAAAATCTGCTTTTCTTCCCTCGTTGTGAAATAAGTAAACTATTTCCTTTCCGGAATTACCGTAAAAACTCTTTTCTTCCATTTCTTGAATATTTTGAAACTGTAAAAATTTGTTCCTCTAAAATGAGTACAATCATTGAAGAAAAATCATGGGTTACTTTTTCAAAAATTGTTTTAATTATTTTTTGGGTGGAGGGGGGTCAAAATTTAGTAGTAAAACCGATTTTTAAAAAGTCCTGTTGAAGGTCCTGCTAAGGTCCTGTTTTGGGGTTTTGAAGGTTTGTTAGACACCCTGTCAATTTTTCCAACAAAAATAAAACGAATTCACTGATTTTCAACGAATTTTGGCTGATTTTTCATCTAAATTCATATCACCGACTTCTCGGTGAATTTTCACTGATTTTCTAGTGATTTTTCTTATTGATTTGTTATCAGTGAAAATTTTTTCACCGATTTTCTCCTGTGCTGCAATTCTGACTTTTTTCAGTGATTTTCGATAATTTTTCTGATTTATAAATGAAAAAGTACATAGGATAGGTCAAAATTAAAGTTCTAGGTCAGGGGTACCAAATTGGCTTTTTCGTGCCCAGCAAAACATCACAAAAGCAAAAAAAAGTGAATTTTCCTCTCAACTTGAAGAATCTGCTTTTCTCAACTCCCCTCCTCTTCTTCAGTTTCGCTCTGTCTATATCCTATTTCCTTGATTTTTAGCTATTTCTTCAGACCTATTACCTACACTAAAGAACTCCGCACTGCGCAGGGGCGGCGCGATAGGGGGTATGGGAAGGTATAATACCCCCCTAGCCAATTTTCAGTCGGCAATTTCGGCTTCGGCAAAATTTTGGAGATTTCAGGTAAGTCGGCAAAATCCTAGAAATTCCGGAAAATTGAAAAAAATCATCGAGCCGTTTAAAATACCAAGTTTACTATCTTCTTTCAGAAAACACAATCCAACTCTAAAATTACTCCCTTCCCAAATCAATTTTTCAAAAATTTCGGCCTCGCTGCGCTCGGCCATGTTTAATTTTTTCTCCCATAGTTCTAAAACAATCCAAATTCTACAAAATGATTTTTTTCGTATTTTTCTCAAAATTATTTCAATTATTTTATTAAGTTTTACTACGTATGAAAACTCATTTTCGATGTGTCAAAATCAAATTTTTAAGAATTTTCGGCCTCGCTACGCTCGGGCCCAATCAAGTTTTCATTACACTGATTTATAATAATTGTGTTCTATCTTTTCAATAATGTTGCTTCACATGGTTTTTATTGTAATCATTGCCAAAAATTCTCGAATTTTTGAATTCTTACTCGGCAATTTTGGATTTTTTAGTCGGCATTTTTAAACCGCATACCTAAACATTTTTGTTCGAACCGCCTCTGGCACTGCCTACTCCTGCGCGTGTAACAAATGCCTTCAACAATTTCCCAAAATCGTTCAGTATGAACCACCCGTTATATTGTTTACGAAAATTTCCGGCGGAAAATATATACACGGTAAAACGACGATAATAAAACCGATTAACTAGTTAACGCAATTTGTCTTTTAAAACGATCCAAAATAGGCAATACATGGCTCTGTAAGATAAATAAAGTTATGATAAAGCGTGTATATAAAAGGAGCACACGAAATTTAAATGAAAACATCAACGATGCAGGTAAAACACGTATAAAGCTATGCTCCTTTTCACTCTACCCAACGTTGAATTAACTTCGGTTCGACGCTAATTTTAGGAGATTTCTGTTCTTGTCACTTTGATGTATTTAAAGTTGTCTGAAATGGCCGTAACGTAGCTTTCAGCTCGTACAAATGATGGCTTTCATTTTATAGTGTACGTATAATACCATACCATGCCATGCCACAGGTATACCAGGCATATGTTTTCTTTCTTATCATACCAGTGATGAAATTTCCATCGTATAATATTCGCTTACCTACCATTTTCTCATTTTTAACTCAAAAATGTTACCGTAGGTACTATCTACGTAAAGAAATAGCATTATTTTAATGAGTGAACAGTTAATCGATACAGAACGGGTTGTTTTACGTAAATAAATATATTTTCGGCGTAAAAAGACTGCTGTATGTAGCACCGATGCCATCGGCGACAAAGACAATAACAAAGTACACGGCTGGTACGTCACGTAAATGAATTTTCCAAAGTGTTAACGATTGTCAGAAGTATACGCGCGAATTGTTTCGTTTTTCAATTTTGTAAGTCGAGTAATAACACCCGACGACGACGAGGGTACGTTTGCGAAATTAAATAGAATTAAAGAGTAGGCAATGATACCATTCGCAGGTAATAAGGTCGCGTGTACGTAATTTGAATTTCGCTCTTACCTATCGAGCATTTTGCGTAGAATTTGATTCTCTAAACGTACCGGCGTCTTGATCAAGTATTTAGATAGGTTTACCACGGTTTCTGTTGCGTAGTCCGCCAGACCAAAGGCAAAGAGGTGTTGGTAAATGACAGCGCGGTTTTTTTTCATCGTAATAGAAGCTTTTCACGCGAGTTGCAAATTGATTTTGTTCCGCGGATGAAAATTTAATAGCGGGGAATTTCATCATATACGTGATGGCCATTGCGTGAAAATTTCAACGTTGTCGTGTTATCTTCGCGAATTTCGCGAGTTCCTCGAGCGGATAATATTAGAACGTGGTATTTTTTTTCTCGAGTATTTTACGATCGAGCTGAAATAAATTTCCGTGTTTCGAGCGGGGAAAAAAAAGGTTCGATGAGGTAAAAATAAACCTCGAGTTTGGCGTGTTTGGTTGTTAAAGTTGAAGTAGAGGTGAATTATTAGATGGGAGGGTGTAGGATTTTAAAGAGGAAGGTGTGAGAAAGGTGCGATTAAAATTCAAATTTTCTTTTTGCGATTCGCGGATAGAATTTGTTAGAAAAATGAGCTATTTTTGGAAGAAAAAGGAACTTCAATAGCAGGAAATGAAATGAAAAAAAATACGGTCAGAAGAAAGGGATAACATTAATAAGTACAGAAGTCTTGAAAAAGTTTCTCCGATTTTTACAATATTTTGATATGTGAAGTAGTTTGAGTTGAATCTCCCCCAGAACAATTTTTAGCCTCCTGCAATGCCCCAGAGCTTGAGTTGGGGTCACAAATGGCACCACCAAGCCTGTACAGAGAGGAGGGAAAGAGGTGATTCCTCCGAGCCCGAGATTTTTGGGAAACCTGCGGGGGCCCGTCATGACTAAAAAACATTTTTCGATTCTTTAAAAGTTGTAAAAATCCAATATTTTCAAAAAATTCGAAACTTATGAAAACCAAGTTTAGAGATTATTTAGTGATTGTGTAGACCAGAAAATGCAATTTTTCAAGAAAATCGCCATTTTATAACTTTTTAAAATCAGATGAAGTGAAGTGTAATAGAAGAAAATGAAAAAGCTATAAAATATTGATTTTGCAAAAAATTGTACTTTTTGGTCTACTTATAGTCACTAAATAATACTTGATATTTGAAATTGAGTTGACTGAAAAATCAGAATTTTAAATCTTTCGACACCCCCCCCCCTTGTGTAAAACCTTTTTCCCGCTAGGCCCGAATTTTCTCTGCATGGGCCTGAGTGGCACGATTTTCGAGAAAAAGCCCCTCTCCATTATTTAAAATCGTAACTGCACCGAAAAAATACGACTTGAGATGATTAATTTCGTAATGTTTTCAGAGATCATTTTATCCCCTCGTTTTTTTTTTAAATTTACATATTGATATTTTTTTTCAAAGGGGTGAATTTTTAGACTTGGAGCAAAACTGTCGCTCAAATACATAGGTAGTATAAAATAGGATAATCTGGCTTGTAAAACACGAATCTGATGTTGGTTTTTAGTTTTGATGATTATTTCTCATGAGTAATGTTGAACTATCAAACAATAATTATTGACAAAAATATCTTTACACGACGAGAAAAAACTGAAATTTCAAGAAAAATGGTTATGTATAAAAACCAGCATCATATGTGACCCTGCCGTAAAGAAGGAACCTAGTGTAAAAAAAATCTACGTCTCATTTGTCAAGTTTTTGATACCGAATGACACCAAATCTGGACCAAACACATCAAAATAAAAACATTGATTTTCTTTACACAAGGTCCCTTTTTTATGGCAGGGTCACATTGTGCTCAGCAGGTCAAGTTCTTTCCCTTCCCAATATGAATGTTTGAGTTCAAACTATTAAAATTCATTTTTTCATGTTTTTGTAAAAAAAAAAAACCATTAATCTACGATTTTTCAAAAAAATTCACCATAGGAATTATTCAAAATTCTGTACAAATTCTTCCATAAAAATGTATAATTTTGACTAAATTGTGTAAAATTGAAATTTCATCGAAGAGTTTTATATTTTTAAGAATTCGTGACGATTTTAATATGATTTTGTAGTGTCCAGAATAAAATCTCAATTATTTTGTTTCAAAATACAGATTTTTAATTTCACATAACTGCAAAAATTTTCTGTGTTCAAATGTCGTAACTCTATTTTAAAAATTCAAAATCGGTATTTTGAAAAAATAATGGTTGAAAATTCATTTTCAACTTAGAAAAAGCTTTGTAAAATCCCATAAAATTCAAAAATCTCAAAATAATACATACAATTTTAACTCTCTTGTAAAAAGTGAAGTTTTATAGTTATAATTTTTTAGCATTACAGGAGCAATATGGAACTTGAACTGAAAAATGCTCAATTTTTGATTTTTTCCTCAATCTCAAACGAAGAAAAATCTCAAAAAATTGTTGAAACGAAATCCGCTTCAATTTTAGTACGGCCAAAATTCGCCTCTTTTTTTAGAAAATGATCTAAATTTTCGCTGAATGAATAGAAGTTGAACTGAAAAAGGTTTAATATTTTCAACTTTGACAAGATACCAAATACGAGATAGGTAGGTAGAGGTACCTACAAAGAAGCAAAAAAAAAAGTGAAATTTTTTTACTAAAGAATTACGAACTTTTGAATCAGCCAAAAAATTCAAATTTTTACCTCGTTCTGTTGAGGCAAATTCTTTACTTTTATACTTAGAACAAGGGGAAAAAATGACGATATGACTTTGCATAATTTATTAAAATAACATGAAACTGCAAAATTAGGTTAGCAGTTTTATTTGGTTCACCTGCATAATTTCAAAAGCTCAAATCCATTTTTTGATTCCGAGTGCATTTACAATAAAACACAACACATCCACGTTGTCTGCAATCTGCGTTAAGTTCATAAAAAAAATTGGTATAAAATTGCATTCTTTGCAAAACAAACAATAATAACAATTCAATTTTTATAGGTAGGTACCTAGCTACCTACCTCTTTATCAGTCGGTTTATTTCCACCATTTCCAGTGTTCGTTCCGATTTTGATTAAAAAAAGATTTTTCTATGCAAATGGAAAATTTCATTATTAAACTTATCAACTTCCGCATATGGTAGCATTGCTCACTCTTACCTGACTGGAATGCTTCTTTGCAAGATATTGCAACGTGGCAGCGAATTTTAAAGCGTGTGGAAGTCTGTTATCATCATCTGCAGTTGTAATTAAAGTTGTAGGATACTACAAAAAAAAAGTAATGATTTATAACAACTCGAAAATATCTACCTACCAATTTTTTCCATGCTTACCTACTCTTATTCAAAAATAGACCGAAAGGGGAGCATAGGAAGAAAATTGTCCTTCTCATTTTAAAAATGTTTTTTTGTGCCAGAAAAAGTAAATTTGAGATGAAGTTTTTTCATAGAAATGGAAAAAAAAAATGGTATTTTGAATTGAAAAATTGGGAAAATCCAAAAAATCATTTTAAATAGAAGTTAGATAATTTTCTTCCTCTCTTAGTCAACTTCGTCTTCAAATCCATTCAACCAAATGAAGTTTATGAACAATTTTTTTCGCAAAGATAAAAACAAAATAATACAATAATTATTACTTGTTTGCAAGTATCATCAGATAATTTGATATTATGCAATGGTGAGATTTTGTAAATGTATGGAAAATCTTTGTCAATAGCTGCTGAACCAAATTCAGAAGTCCAAGTTTTTCCATCTTCGGTAAATACGTTGTATCGTAACATATCTAAAAGTCTACAACATAATTTCATCAAGTCATATCGATTTAAGCAGTGCTCAGGAGAACTTCATCGGATGATGATCATGATTTCCAGATGAAAAAACCTACCCTTGTTCGATGACCACAGCACCGTATAAATCTGGTCTTTGATTAAGACACGCCCCCGTTAAAAGACCTCCGGAAGCTCTACCGTCAATGGCTAGCAGTTTTTTATTTGTATACTTTTCATTTATTAAATATTCGGCTGCAGCTTGAAAATCGTCAAAGCTGTTTTGTCTTTTATCGGCCGATCCATTTTTGTGCCATTCTTCTCCGTATTCTCTGAAATCAAAATTTGTAAACAAGCAATAAGCAGCGAAAAATTGAAAAAAAATATGAAGAAATAAATTATTTACCCTCCTCCTCTGATATTTGCTACGGCAAATATGCCGTCAAGATTTCCTACGAATACCAATTTATTAACGGTGAATTTGGGCAATTGACTGTATCCGAAAGCGCCAAATCCGTAAAGAATAACCGGATTGTTTTCATTTTTTTGTAAACACTGCGAAAATGAATTTTCAATGTGAAATCTTTCTTGGAAAGTGCAGGAAAAGCATTATAAATATAATAAAATTTGACGAAAATTGATGAAGTAAATAATACGTGAATAAATATGTAGTTTACTTTGAATGAAGGCATGCAAAACATTTTAAACCAAGTTGGACTTGGATTAAAGACTATAAGCAGAGAGGAGGGTTCTCAAAGTGGTACAATTTTTAAAAAAAATGTAGGGTTTCAGTTTCAAGTGATACCATCAGTAAAAAGCTCATGAACATGCACTATTGATCATAAAATTCAATTTATTTTTCACCCTGTATGAAAAATTTAAAAATTGCTCATTTCTGCAAATTGTTCTTTCAAATAATTTAGAATTAAGCCAAAAATTTTTGATCCTCCAAATATTTTTTAATAGCATTTTTCAAAAAAAATCAGTGCAGTGCTGCCAACTGTAGCATTTTGATTTACGCAGTTTTTATAAAATTCAGTTTGTTTATTCAATGAGCCAAAAAACCCACCTGGCCCTGTTATACGGATTTTCCGTGGTTGCTCCCACTCAAAATGAACAATTACTTTTCCAATTTTTGTCTAAATCTGGAAATTTTTTTTATTCTATTCTAAGAATGTGGGTATCTTCATGGCCTTATAGACCTATAGTAGTCTAAACCCAAAAAACTGGGGGAAAAAAATGTGGGCACTTACATTAAAATGTAGTAGGTACCTACGTACTTACTGTTTTATGTATCAGGAACATAGGCACTTGAGTTCCATCTTTGCTACTGTAAAATACTTGTTCTGTTGTGAATTTTTCACGATCAAAATTTTTCACTTTTATCTCCTGAATAACCTACAGAAAATAAATAAAATCTTATCATGAAATGTATAAAAAATATCTTAAAATTTTTACAAAACGATTCAAACACCTAACATTGAGAAGAATATTAAAGCCTGATTAATTTCTTCTCATTTTACCAGGGCATAGGAGTCAGAAGTTGACTCCTGACTCCGTTTGACTCCGGAGTCAATTTGGAGTCAGTTTGACTCCGACTCCTATGCCTTGCCCTGAATATTGTGATTAGGATTAGGACATAGGAGTCGGAATCAAACTTACTCCGAACTGACTCCGACTCCGGCTTGACTCCGGAGTCAAAAAATAAAGTTGACTCCTGACTCCGGTTTGACTCCGAAGTCAATTTTGGACCTTGACTCTTGACTCCGGAGTCAATTTTAGACCTTGACTCTTGACTCCGTTTGACTCCGGAGTCAATATTTGATCTTGACTCCCCGACTCCGACTTGACTCCGGAGTTAAGCCGGAGTTGGAGTCAATTTGGAGTCAGTTTGACTCCGACTCCGGAGTCGAGTCCTATGCCCTGCATTTTACAGTTGAAAACTTCCCAACCAAAAATTAATATTTTTACCTCAAGGTCGAAAGTCTGTTTTGATAGATCGCATCGATAAACAAGACCGGGGCATAGGAAAGTTATGACTTTGAAAAAGATTTCGTTGCTTGTTTTCGTTGCAGTGACATAATCAATTTTTGCCATTTCCTTCAGGTCGAATTTCTTGATTAATTTACCCGTTTTTAGACAATGTAGTTGAAGAACACTCTGTAAAAAAAATCAATTGAAAATGTTACACTTTACCTGAAGAAAGTAGGTAAAATACCTATCCATTTAGTATGTTTCAATTGTAACCTTAACATCGTGAATATAATTTAGGACCAAATAATTTTCAAATGCTACTGTGGCTCCATCTAATACATCTTTTTTATTTTCTGGTACCAAATCTTTCCATGAATTCGGGTCTGGATTTCCGCATTGTGGAATATCAATCGTGCTCAATTTGAAATTATCAGCGTTTTTATTGGTCAAAAAGATCAATGTTTTGTCTAAATTAGCGACCAGCTGTGTGATAGAAATATTCATTAAAATTTCAAGTTTTTTAAAAAAGTTGATAGAATGGCATTTTTTGCGGAAGATACTGTACCGTGTATGAAGCTTCCAGTTTCGTAACAATCGGTATAAGTTCTAATTTACCCTTTATTTCGAAATTTATCTTCTTGAGATCAGCAACATAAATGACATTGTTGGGAGAACCATCTGTTGGTGTGACAACTAAATAATTTCCATCATCGGTTACTTTAATGTTCCTGAAGAATAATTATCAAAACATAGAAAAATTTAGTTTGCATTTCTCGCTGGGGACGTACGATTAAATACATACATTAGGTAATCAGGTTTATCAGTAAATTCTACCACCAGAACGTCTTTAGATTGATCGGTTCCAACCAAGTGATAGAATACTTTTTGATTTTGAACAGATTCATGTTCTGGGCTGTCACCTAAATATCGCTGAAATCATATGAAATTGATATGTTTCAATTCATGGTATTATTGATTTTGACTTCGAGTATTGGTAGAAATCGATTGAGCTATACCCCGTAAAATATTCCTTTATTGTCATGAGTCCATTCCAAAGTCGTGTCTCTGACTTCTTTTAACGTTTCTTTATAAATATCGTCTGTGAAAAAAAAAAAAAAATCGCCATGAAATAATTTACATCCAGATGAAAACCGTTGAAAAAACTTTCTACTGGCACCTTTTTCAACGTGTTTAAAATGAACCTCCATTCTGTCAGAACCATTTTTACTCAGCGAGTAGGCGAAAATTAATCCATCAGGAGAGAATGAAGAAGTGTCAAAATTTAAGGCAATGGTACCATCTTTGCTTAAAGCATTCGGATCGATGAATACTTCAGGTTTAGCTGTTAAGCAATCTTGTACAAAAAACACGCTGAAACAATCAATGTCTAAGTAATCTCTAATTTATAAAATGGTTGGGCTTATGTATGTGTAGCAGAAGATAATTAAATAGGTGATATTTACTCTTGATTTTGTGTACCGGTATTCTGAAAGGAATAATATTTTTTGCCATATTTGTAGGGACCCTCGTATTTCGGATGGTCGTTCAGTTCTTTGTAACGAGCTTCTATGTTGGCTCGAGATGGGGCTTTGTCTAAATAAGATCTTGTGAGGGTGTTCTGAGCTCCAAAATATGTTTTTCTTTCTTCTTCGTTTGGTGTTTCCAGCCACCTGTACGGATCTGGGACCTGAAAATTGTCGGATTATGGCAACATCGCGGATAAAAGAGGTGTAATATTTTTAGTGAAATTTTTTCACGTACTGATATGGTTTTGGCATATATGTCAATTATTTTCTCATCTCTTCTTGCATCTGGATACATATTGGAGGTAATCTATAAAATTAATTAGACAGAGTTATTAAAAATTCGTTCCGGTTTTAATGTACATAGACATTTTATAAATAAAGGGATTGAATGGTACAATGATTGACGTTCAAAATTTTTTTTACCAGCCAATATTCTGCGAACCTTCATCAGCATCTATAAATTAGATGATGGTAAACTCAAATTTCTAAAAAAAAAAAATATGAATCGAACACGAATTGTAGGGCATAAAAATTTCTTTTCTGTAAAGTTCAATATTATTCTATCTCTAGAAAACTTAGTTTTTGAGATATCTTCAATAAAAGATTAAGGCTGAATTTTAAACTTTCAGTTGAAATGTTTCGAAAACTTCGCTTCCTAGGAGAAAATTAATTGGGACTCGGGAGAGCAAAATTATGCCCTACAATTATTCATATTCCATTCATTTTTTTCATAGGACTTTTTCTCCGCCCAGAAAATCAACTTGAAGTGTCAAAAATCATCAAAAATTTCAAAACAAATGAAAATTCAAAATTCCCTACTCAATGTGGAAAAACTAAAATTATATTCGAACTCAGCACTGTATAGCAGATTAAAATCACCTATCACGGTTAATATCTAAGTCAGAAAAAAAATGAAAAGATGGAGGCCTGTGGCAAACAATGTTTCGTGACTTTTTTCAAAAATTCAATTGATAAGTTTGAATTTTGGTCAAAATTGGATGTTATTGTATAGATCAAAATGGATCATTCCACGTCAGTTCGTATGCCAAGTTATAGGGGATCTTTGATCTTTTTCATTTTTTTTTCTATGTGATTAGATATATCTCGATGAGAGACGACGAATGTCGGAAACTGAACTTTTCAAGTGGTTTTGGAGGGAAGCCATGAGTAGTCAAACTTTGAGGAAAAATTGGAATGGTACCATATTGAAGTCTGGATAACTTGAAAACTATGATAGGTTGAAATTTGAAATTTTTTTACAGTGTGATATATTCAAAGAGTTTTTTGGCGATTTTTTTGACAATCAGTGTTGCCACTTATAATACCAAAAATTAGCTAGAAAAGTTGAAAAATGGCATTTCACTTTCAGGAACACCTTCAAAAATTCTGAAAAATTATGTAAAGTACAACTATTGATTATTATATTAAAAAATTGGGGTGGTGTTTTTTTTTGTATTCTCAATTGAAAAAATTTCGAGGATTAAAATAAAACATAATTTTGCGTTAGACCCAAAAATATGAAAAATGGACAATTTTTTCTATTTTTTTTTTTTTTTGTATTTTTAAACAGTTCAAATCTCTACGCAGCTCTAAACGTGTTTTTTTCTAATTTTTTTTTTGGAAGTCATGATTTTCTTATTTTTAAATACCTCTATCTCACCGAAAAATTGATCTAGGACGCTCATCCAAGTCTTGAAATGTTACTCATAATCTCGCCTATCATTTAGGCCAAAAAAACTCATTTTTAATAAATCCGACTTCAGGTACCTTTTCCTTGCACCGTGCACAATTTTTTTCTTCCAAGGTCGAAATTATGTAAATTGATTTGTTTTCAAAACGCGCCTCCACTTTTCTCAAATCCAAACTCACGATTGTTCGTACCGTGATTTGGACGGATAGCACCACAGTTCTTCAGTGGTTGAATTCCGCCCCCTCGCTACCTTGCCTTGGCGATCGAGATCGCAGCTCCAGGCTCGCGCCTCTGGCTGTGACCCAAATATGTCGCTCACGTATAAATTGGTACGTTACATAATTTTTTCAGAATTTTTGAAGGTGTCCTAGATGGAGAAATGCTATTTTTCAACTTTTCTAGCTAATTTTTGGCATTAAAGAAGTGGAAACAGTGATTTTCAAAAAATCGTCTAAAAGCTTTTCGAATATCCTTCCCGTTAGAAAAAGTTTCAAATTTTTGTAGTTTGCGAGTTATCCACACTCCAAATAATTATACGTACCATATCCAAATTTCTCCTCAAAATGTTGACTACTGATGGCTCCTCCATAACCACTTGAAGAGTTGCAGTTTGCGACATTCGTTATCACTCATCAAAGAATACTCAAAAAAAAAAAAAAAAATGGAAAACTCCTCACCTACCACCCTACATACGAACTACTAATTGACATGGATTGACCCAGATTCGATTTGAAATTACTACAAAGCCTTCCAAAATTAAAAATTTCTAATTGAATAATTATATTAATACATAAATAAGTAATTGAATATGTAGGTACTTACGGTTACACTACAACTAGCACCATTCAAGTCTCCTCCTTGACCAGGATCAGGCATGCAGAAAACATACTGAAATATAAATTCTATAAGACAGCAGAAAACTAAACGTTTTGAAATCATGGCGCACAAAAATTGAATCGAAGCGAATTATAAAATTGGTCAATTGAATGTTTTATCGTGTTCAGCCACCAAACGAAAATTTGAATTGAATTTATTGCAATTATTTCGCAGCTTTTATTTGTTGGCGAATCTGCTGTGTTCTGATTTTCAAGGTCATAGGAAAACAAATTTCTGACTGTACTTGTGAAATATGGTACATTGTTGTGGAATTCGAAAAATCGAATGCAAATAAAACCAGCACAGATTTTTAAAAAGTGGAAGTCATTAATCTAGGTACGTACGATTCACAAGTGTGGTTTCATAAATTTGATAAATTGAATGCAAGTATCGAATATAGCCGTACGTGTGGTTAGATGAGTACGTTTTTTCCAGGAAATATTATTTTTGAACATGATTTACGATTTAAATTTAAAAAAGAGAGAGAAAACCTCGTGCGACGAGTAAATAAAAATGGTTTAAAATGGTACCTATGCGCATCGGATGAAGAATAATAGTTTTAAAATCAAACAAACGCAATACAGTCACGTGTGTCGGTTAAAATTCAACTTTCTAGTGGTTGATTTAACCTTTGACTCTGTCCAATCATTTCTTAAAATCGACCAACGATCAACAGTAGATTTTTTTCGGAAAATTGAAAAAAAAAATGCCGAAGAGTTAGTGCAGACGTTTTATCAAAAATGTAATTTATGCTTATTTAAGGAGAGAAGGAGGTCAGTTATTCTAAAATTTTGTTTGGTTGGAAAATTCTCGTGTTTTTTATCCTAGATTTTCTCCTCAAAGTCAGGCTGTTTCATCCCTGAATAAATATAATTTCAAAATTTTTAATTATATTCGCTACAAAATTTAGTCGAGTTGAGTAGGTATGCAGTAAAAAAAGTTTATTAATGTAGGTATCATACAGCAGGGATGTATCGAACGGTAGGAGGGGGAGCTGGCCCCCCTGAGAAAATCTTTTACTTCTAAGTTGGGAAAATTGAGCAATTCAACACATCAGTTGGAAAAATTGGACAGTTGAGAATTAGTCACTTTCTCGATTGAAAATTCATCATTTTTCCAACTGAAAATTTATCATTTTTCCAAGTTGGAAATCAATAAAATTTTCAAAGAAATTTGAAAATAAATTTATCCAAAAATTTCTTCAATACCTACCCATTTTTTTTATTCGTTTCATCTTTCATAGGCTTTTTGATTTCAAACATCACCTTTCAAACCCTACTCATCTAGTCCATTTTTTAAAATGAACAAATAAAAATACATCGCATCGTCCATATTATTTTCAAAAATTGAGAAATATTTAAGATGGAATTTTTTTTACTACTAACTTTTTTCAAAGAATTTCCAAAAAATTTTATAATTTTTATTAAGTAAATGTTCGTGATGTTTTTGGATAAAAATTCGTTACATAATTTTTGAATTTTTTTCCACTTGAAAATTTTTTTGAGCGTATTAGATTAAAAAACTCGATCGACCTACAATCAATTCTCGAAGCTCATTTTTCTGACATAAGTTGAAACTTTTGAGTCGAAATTTCGTTTGATCTCGCAAACCTCTTAATGATCGAAGTTTCGTAAATTCGCCTTCACCTACGCTACTATTAGATTTAAAGCAACCGAATGGACACACCGAATGCAAATAGTCGCAACATAGATCGTATGAATTTTTAAACACATCCCGAAACCTGAATATTTAAATACTCCAAGTTAGGCCGAAAATTTCTCAATAAAGGAAACTTACTGAACTCATTGTAAATGTACAACATGGTCGAAAGTTCATCTAAGCGAAACTTAATTCATAAATAATATGTTCGCAGATGCCTCTTCGTAATTTGCGCAAGTTATGGGGCACTTCGAAACAGAAAGCTGCTTCTGCAGAATTGGAAGTCGATTGTGAGAAAAAATTGGAAAATTGTTCAGATTCCAGAGCCGTAGGAGCTCAATTACCTCTTCTTCAAGTATGGCCTAGTCAAGACTCTCCTCACAAGCTTGAAAGTGGATCGCAGCATTTTATATTCAATTGCGAAGATGTCAGCAGTACGCTGCAGAATGATTCGGGCATCGATTCTGTTCAGGTATTTGCTTCTTATTTGACCTCTACTGAAATGGTGTATGAATTCAAGGTTAAGAGAGGATAATAGCGAGGGATAATTTCGGATATATGTATTTGGATATAATTTATTTTCGGGTGGCTGAGGTGAATTATGAATTATTTTATAAAAATGAAGAATAAGGGTTGAAAGAATTTCAAAGAGATTTATACGTATATTTACAGATCGGTACGTATACGCATTGCAGGTGTTGTTCAGGAGTAGAGAACTTGGTAGGGTAATACATATTTTATGCATAGGTACGAGATTTGTATTTTACTAGGTTCGGTGGAAGTTTATCGACGTGTACGTAGAATTAATATTATAAACTTTTCATCATCAGCAGCAGTGTAAATTTGCAAAGAATGAGAATATTTCGCAGTGTACCCACTTCATTAAAACGTACCTATATTTATAATAAGAGCAAAATAATGGAAAGTTGAGCATCAGAATGCAGTAAAAAAAATAGTATCTCGGATTTTGACAAAAATTTGTTAAACTAATTTATTAAAAGGGAAGAGAAGAAATTTATACTTTATACCAGAATTTGGAACTGCAATTAAATAAGAGACAAAAAATAAGTTTCAATGTCTGGAATTAGCTCTGGAAGGGAAAGGAAAGGAGGGAACGCGAGGAATTTTAAAAACTATTGAAATGCGATCCGGGAGAGCGAAAGAATATTTCACTTTTCAGAATTCTTTTTGGAGGAGGGAGAACTGTCCCTTCCTCACCTCTCCCGAACGAACCTTTTTCTCGCCACATTCCTTCGACATCCGGTTACATCGCATTCCTTAACTGACCGCTTTCTTTTTTCCTTTGTTTTTCACCCTCTTACGAACATCTTTCGCCCAAGCGGTGTTGAATCGACGGTCATGGATGCAATGACAGCCCTTTACAATTATGATTGTAGGTAGGTAGCTAGGTACTTCTAATTTATTATTCGAGTGTCGAATACACATCGTATACCTCTCAAGTGTTTGACTCCTTCACATCTCTTCTTTTCAACTAAAATAATTCTGCATTATCAGAATTCAGCTCTAGAAAGGGTAAAAAAGAAATTGGAGCTTTTAAATAATAAAAATCGACTTTGAAAAATTCAAATCTGAAGAGAGGTGTTGGTGAATTTTCAATTTTCAGTATAAATCTTGAATGGGAGTACAGAAATAATTTTTGAAATACAAAATCAGTTCCAGAAAAGAATAAAATAGAAATTTAAAAATACACAAATTTCAGTTATGGCGGGGTGTAGGAGGAATTTCAAAATTTAAAAATTCATAATTTGGATCTGAAAAGATACAGAAATGATTTAGAAATCTAAAATTTATTTCGGAAGGGCACAGGAATATTATTAATTTTCAGAGAGACAGGTAGCGAAGTAATTCTGAATTTATCAAAATTCAGCTCTGTAGGACTTGTAGGGTGTAATGTTGAAATTACATATGTGACCCGCTCCGACAAAACGTACCTTATGGAAGAAAATAAGATTTTGAGAAAAACGCATTTTAAAGTTTGAACTAATATAAGTGGCGCGAATGTGGGTGAAATGGTCTTGTAAGCCTTGCTATGATTGGCTGTGGGTGTCCTGACGTCATATGAAAATTTTCAGCTTTTTTTGCCGGTAAGTGGCGCTAAATTCAGGAAATTCAGACACAAACGTAATGCTGTAACAAAGATACATTAGTCAATTCATATCTTGGGAATCGATTTACGTCGATGTTTCGAGACGTCAGGTCGCCAAATTTCGGTTGTACATTAAAAAACAATTGATTGTTAGGAAAAAAAACAGAACAAAAAAATTAAATTTTTTGTCATTTTTGGATTTTTTGGTCATTTTGGCATACGTTATTTGGCATGAAAAAATTTTTTTTGAAAAAAAATACCTAGCCCATCTGATTCTACATACTTTTATCTACCAGAATCCGTAAAAAACTCAAAATTCATTTTTTCTTCCATAAGGTACGTTTTCTCGGAGCGAGTCACATTATATTGACTACCCAAATCTAGTGTGGGGAGCAGACAGGAAAATTTAAAAATAAAAATCCGACAATAGAAGAAATTTCATGTTAAATTCAGATTTTGAGGGAGTCATTGGTGAATTTTTAATTTTTGGGATTAAGCTCTGAATGGAAGTACATCAGTAATTTTGAAAATCCAAAATATATTTTGGAAAGAAGTGCAAGAGACATTTTCAAGTACCAAAATTCAGTTTTAGTAGGGTATGAGAGAAATTTTTAAAGTTTGGTCCCGAACGGGCACTGAAATCATTTTAAAAATCTAAACTCAAGTTCCGGAAAAGGATACATCAGGGGAAGTTTTGATTTCCAATTCAACACTGGAAAGTGTAAAAGAAAATTTCAAAATTCAGTTTGAAACGAATGTGCTTACAGAATAATTTTTAAAATTCAGAATTTATTTCGAGGGGAGTTGTGCAGAAGAAATTTATACAATATACATACATAAACATAATACCAATAAAATTCAGTTCAGGATGGGGAAATTGTGTTTGTTAAAAATGTTGACAGTGGACTAGTTGAGAAGTTTACAAGTTCACAAGTTAACTGGTTTGCAAGTTTCAAAGGTTTTCAGTTTTATGAGTTTATAATAAGTTTACAAGTTTTAGGGTTATCTCTGGGGAAAAACGAAAAAGAACCAGGAGACTTCAAAGTGTGGTTATTTTTGTGTTTTTTTTTAGGGGGGGGGGGATTTTTGGTAATGACTGGAATCTTCGGTTAACGTCTGAAAAAGTGTAATTTTTTCTTTCAACCATTGATATTGGAATTTGTTGCCAAGTTTTACCCATTTCTAGGAGGTTGAAAATTTTGCAAATCAAGAATGTGAATAAAATATTGATTTTTCCAAATTCGAATCATTTACTCAAGCATCTTAAAATTGATCCAGGAAAATTTTGATAACCTTAAAAAAAGTTCAAAATTTTAGTTGATCAGAGTACTACAAAAAATGATTGTTTTTTCATAAAAAAAAAAAAATAGTGGGCTCACCTACCTATTTCCTATTTTTTAAAACACTGCATGAGAACAACTTGAATCGGTCTGAAAATTATGTGAATGATAAAGCTGTGATTTTTTTTTTTTTTGAAACGACCAAAAATTGTTATTGAAGTGACAAAAAATGGTTTGTTTCAATTTTGAGATGCTTAAATAAGAAATTTGAATTCGAAAAAACTTAAAAAATCTTCAAATTTGTAATCTGCATTTCAACTTTTTCATAGAAGGCAAAAGTGATATTCAATTTCATAACCAATATGTAGTTGGAGAAGGAGGGGGAGGGGAGGAGGGGGGGAAATCAATTTCACATTTTTAAGAAAGTGGCTGAAATTCTCAACAAATGGAATTTGCCCCAAAAAATCCTCTACTTGTAGGTCTACTAGCTTCGTTTTCCTCGAAACGAAAGGAAAGATAAATTTTTTCGAAAATCCCGTTCTCAGGTGAACTATTTGACAAATTTTTGATCAAAATCCAAGATACATTTTTTTCTCACTCCATCTCGATGAGCAAATCAGATTACCCAAATTCCTCCAAATCGGTTTGTTTTCTGCACAGGCGAGTCCTTCATCGAGACCCAGCCAATGTTATCAATCAGCCGACGAATTATCGCCAACTCCGTCGAATAAAAGCCGTCGAACGAGTTGTTCTTTCCTGCACCCGAACCACGCTCGTCTGATACGTAATTCCATTCCGCACGAGCAGGTCACCGTCGAAGAACAGATCGACCCAGGGGGTACCATCGGTTCTGGCTCATCTTCGACGGCCTCTTCGATGACCAGCATCGCCGGCGCTGTGCCCCAGTTAGGTGCCAGACACTCAGATCCGTGGGATCGTCGAAGAAGCAGCGTGATGACCAGATATTCCCTATTTGACGCTTTGGATTTGGAATACGCTTTGCTAAGGGCGGCTACCCGAAGCAGTATAGGGCAGAGTAGTCTATCTCAGTCCATACATAAGCTCACATTTACCCAAAGTTTAGCTTTTCCAGCCCTCGCCAAAGGATTGGCGGGTAAGAGAAGACCTTCTCAAGTGCGATCTTCCAATCGACCCGATTCCACCGAATCCGGATTGAACGCTTTGGCCAAAATTATCACTGTCATTGTGTTATTCATCGTTAGTCTGATGGTGTTCGGTGTGGTTTTTAAATACGTAAGGACGTGAGGGTTGCTAGTGTCCCATGTAATGGGGCACGTTAATTTACCAGCCAATATAACCGAAGGTGTTTCATCTCAGTGAAGGACGTTTCGCGTAATGTGGTGGTTTTTTTTACCGAAATGAATTAGCTCCCAGAGCTTGTGTGATAATTCATATTCTTGTTTCTCTATCTACGACCTAACTCGTCTAATTTGTTCGTCGCGAGATAATTTTAAGTTTTCCGTAACGTTGTTGAAAAATTGCAATACTTTTTATTGGCTTTTAACACGGTGAACTCGGGTACGTCTTCCAAATTAACTGATGAGCCGCTGGGTAAGTTTTTATTATCAAGTTATGAAAAGTTTTTTACGTAAAAAAATTCAACATCTTGTAAATTTCAATTCTCGCGTGAATTTTACAAGTGGTAGTATTTACCTAGCTAAAAAAATGGCAGAGATGTGAAAATTTAGAGCAGTTTTAAACCAACGACTGCGCCTGTGAGCATTATTATGAGTTTTTTTTTAAATACCGGGTGCTTCAAAAATTTCAAGTACCTTGAAAATTATGTGCGGCAGCTTGAACTATCGCTAATGGTGTGTGGCAGGTTGTTTAATTTGTGAAGTTAAAGACGCAGAAAGTAGAAGGTAAATGGATGCCTGAAGAATTTTAAAGTTTGGTGCTGCTACAGAAGTTGTCATATTTGCTTTTTTGGTACAAGGTTATATCAAATGGGAGGGGGAACAAAATAAAGTTTAAAGAACGTAGTAGGCCTCACAGTGAAAATTTGCAGATTCATTTTCTTTGCTGAAAAATTCAAAATACAATTTTCAACGCTTCTATTTTTTTTCTTTCAATATTTTTCAATGATCATAAAAAATTTAAATTTTAGTCACAAAATTTTTTCTGCGTAGATAGGTATTTTTCAAATTTCAAGACCTGGATGAGTATGAAATTACAATTTAATCAAATAGAGGTCAACTTTCCAAACCGGCCTAAGTCCAAAAATTTTGTCAAATTTTACCGTTTTAAATTTGACAATTTTTCTAAATTTTAGAAATTTGATTCAATTGTATCAAAATTGTAATCGAATATTTTCTCAGGTTCCTATTGCTTGCTTGTAGATATATTTGGCACTTTCAGAAAATTTTACTTTCTAGAACATTTGTACCTAAATTTTCATTTTTTTTGGGTCAATTTTTTCAACTCTGATTTTTTCAAAAATTTTTCACTTTTTTGAAAAATTGGCCAGATTTACCAGATACTTTTTTTGTTAAATGAATGTATTTTTTGGCATTTTTTGGAGAATTTTTTTTTGAAAAAATAAAGATCTTATTTTGAAAATGCACCTTCTGTGTCTTTTTTTCTCAGCCTTCAAAAAAATATTCGAGATTTCTCAACAGTTATTACTCATAGAAGAAGAGAAAATTATGAGAAAATCATTCGAATTATCAAATTATTTAGGTATGAGGCGAATTGCATCAACGTTATTTTTTCACCCTTTAATAATTTTTCTGAAAATTCCAACATTTTTTCGACTTTGATAATTTTTACCAAACTTTCATCTTTGAATTTTCCAAATTATCGTAGGTATGAAGTCGATGCATTTCTCTTTGTATTATTTTTTTGTCAAGATTTTTTGTAACGTACTTACATATAATTTGTTCTATGATCATTTTTATGGTAATTTTTCTTCTCGAGAAGTTGGGAATTTTTATTATAATTCTTGCATAATACCTCCATTTTTTTAAATTGATTGTTCGATAGTTTGAGCAGTTTTGTTCTAGTGGACAAAAATTTAAAAAGAATTTTTACAATTTTTTACTGAATTTTGAATTTTTAAAACTGAGAAGAGGATGGGAGATCCTGTGCTAAAGATCAAAAATGTCGTGTCAAAATTTTAAAAGTAACCTTTTTTACTTTTCAAATGTAATTTATGGGGAAAAATTGAACTTTGATTTTCTGATATCTCCATTGTTTTCTCTCACATTTATATCTGTCGTTCCCTTCTCTGAGAAAATTCAAAAAAAATATTGGCATCAAAAATTTCATTTTTTTCCTTCCTCCTCTCCCCCTCCCAAAAAATGACGTCGTCTGTTCAACGATTCTTCTCGTAATTAGAGCTGTTTTTTGGCAATTCAAACTTTTAAAAATGTTGAAATTGAGATGAAATTTATTTTAGTAAAATTTTTACGAGTCAAATAAAATCTTAATGATTTTTTACAGTTAAACTATAAATTTTTACCAAAACATATTTCTTTCAAATTTTTTTTCACTCTCATAAATTTTTGCCGAAACATATTTTTTTTCGAATTTTTTTTTGTATGTTTTGAAAAAAGTCAATTTCCCAACCCCTTCAATAGCAATTTTTCGTTCCTTTGCTTTGAAAAATAGAATCTCACATTTTTCAACCGAGACAGCCTATTAAATTGGCCACGTCTGAAGTGAGAAATGAAAATAGAAAATTTTTCAAGCTCCAAATTATGCTCCGATGGTACCAATGTGAGAGGTGCATTCACTCGACATCTCATTAGATTTTATAATATGTGTCGGAAATCGTAGTACGTAGGCAGTGGAAAAATGTACCGGCAGCTTAGGCGTAATCGATGAGACGAGGCAAATTGCAAAACGATGTATCGAATAAAAAGCAGTCAATTTGTGAAAAATCGTCGACGTCGGCGTCGTCGTCGGCCCTAAGTAATAATTATGTAAACTACGGCAGTGTCGGCCAGCTTGAAGCCTTATGTCAATACCTACATATGATGCGACATTAACGTGAAAATTTTATTTATTAATTTATCGAACGTACCAGAGAACAAGAGTGGTTTACGACGGATTCCGAATGAATATTCGTGTCGAACAAAAGCAAAATATTCATCGTAGTTTATTTACACGTTCGATTATGGTTCACTGGGTAGCGAAATTATTGCTGTTGGGGGTGCAAAATGGGGGGGGGATGACGATCCTTTAAAGAGCTGCTATTAAAGGAGGAGGTCAATCGTGAAATAAATTTTATTACGTGATTATGGTTGTTAAGTGACTGTACCTTTGGCTTGTGTGTGCTGGTATGAAATACGAAACGAGGTAATAGCGTATGCAATCGTATGATTATACAATTGTACGAGTATCTCTTTCGAGCATTTGTTTACTTTTTGAATACTGCCGACGAATATACCTAATGGAAGGTTTATATTGGTCTTATGATTAGCTTTGAGCCTTTTGGGGGGTCTTGTTATCTCGTCGAAGAAAATAAGCTCGTTGTATAAATAATATCAACGCTCGAACAAAATTTAAACCGAGTTGCTGGATGTTTTCTTATTTTTCGAACCGTATTCTAGACACGTTCTAGATATTCGCTAGTTGGATTATTGATGCGGTCAAAAATTCAGCCGAGACGTAGTGGTGTTTTTTTCATTGCTGCGTGCTTTTGAGTGGTTTTCGTTCGAGGGTTATTTCACTTAAAGGGGTTGTGTGAAAGAATTTCAAATTTTTTGAGAAAATTTTAGATTAAAATCTGATGTATTTGGTGTAGAGAAGATACTGCCGGACGGGGTGGTGAAGAAAGTGACCACTTACGGAGGACGTTGGAGGGAGTGTGGGGACGGTAGGGTTGTCCCCTTCCTCACGAGTCCTCTGGCCGTTGGGTCCTTCTGTCCCCATTACACTGGTGCGCACCAGGTTCCCGATCTTGCTCTACGGACTTACCTCCCGGAGGATATTTAGGAGGAAGTCCCTTCGCCGAGGGTCTGCGGGGCCCGTCTGGGGTCTCGCACGTTGGAACGAATAAAAACACGGTTGACAGATACAAGCGTATATTTGCACGACGTATTTAATCGTACCTGTATGTGTGTGTGAGTGACGGCCGCGACCTACGGTTACGGATGGATCTAAATTGGCGATGATCGAGATGATTTTACACTCAATTCGACGCCACGCCGCTGGCTGCGGAGGCGGCGGCGAAAGGAGCTATAGACCTCCCCGATCGGTGCCATCGTATTTTGCTGAACTCCATCGTCCCCTACTTCGCCGGAGCTGCAAGGGGGTCGATGGATCGTATTATTCTGAACGTGTGGAAGAATTCGCGCGGCGGGAATGGGAACGACGCCGCGGAGGATATCTCCGGATGGATATCTCCGCGGAGGGAACCGATCTCGCAAGTGGCGAATTCCACCGGGGTCCCAGGGTCTCTATCCAGGCCTAGGTGCACTGGTACCTTGAAGGATCCCCATTGGTCCCCCATCGAAATGAGGGGCCGAGATGGAATCGCGGGTGAATTCCGATGACGTGTAAATAAATCGAGCCGGATTCGATATTTACGCGTCCCCGGCTAAGTCCGATTCCGGTGACTTAGCCGGGCGTCGTACAAGCCGAAGCGAGAGATGTTAAAACGACATACGAATACTCGAATTAGGGGTGGAATCGAAACTTCGAAATTTAGCCTAAACGAGTATGTTTTTAGAACTCGTTCGAGGGTTGAAAACGCACCAGATCGAGCCTAAACTCGATCCAGCAACGCATCAATCCACTCAAACGACAGAATCGGAACTAGTTTTACTCTGCTAACGCAGAGTTTATATAAGGGTTCGAATCAACTTGCTAGCAGGGTTGCCACCACCACGGAACTATAGTCGTTTCTCTTGGGTCGGGCCATATTCACTCTGACATATGCCCCATCGAGCTGTATTAGGGGAGCTGACCTCCCATAGTAAAGGTCGAACTTTTAGTACTGTGGTCAAAGTTAAGTTCCATAGAGAGGATATTGGTCCCTGCCCCATTCGACTTTTGCTGTGGGTGGTGGTAACCTAAGTAAGTAATTTTGGTCCGGTAAAATCCGGTGCGGCTATTGTAATTCAATAATGATACCAATTTTGCGGTCTGCTGACCCTCGGAACGGCCGAAAGGGATCGCCGACGGGCCGAAAATGCTGCTAGCTAGATGACCTGATATTGTGCTAAACAGAATGTTAAGCTAAACAGAAATTTTGACGCCGTATTTTGAAATGACAATAAAATTTACGGCGTAAGAACTATGGAAAAAAGAAAATTGATATTTTTGGTAGACTTTAAGTTTTGATTTGATGGCTTTTTTTTTTTGACAATTGGTAATGGTTTTAAAATTGATAAAATGGTTGTTAAGTGTCCCTAAGTCATCTATTTGAACCCTTGTTAAATTTTGATTTGTGGAGGGGGAGAAATTTTGCGGAATTCGGACGCGGATTCTTCCATGCACGTACAGGGTTCAGCTTACGATTTTTTAGGGGGTTACATATATACAATTATATCTAGGTAATTATTCAGAGCTCAGATCACAGAAAAATTGGGTTTGTATCATATTATTGTCGTCTCAGGGGTTAATGTGGATCTTGAAGTGGGGATTTACAATTTGTGAGACGTAAAAAGTGTCACAAAGAAAATTTACAAATAATTTTTGATTTTGATGGGGGGAGATAATTGCAAATCTCTTTTTTGTAGTTAAATTCACGCTCGCTGTTACATTTCATTTTTTTTTTTTTGATTTTTTCGTTTTACTATTTTTATTACATTTTGTGTATTTTATTCACGCGCTCTGTTACATTTTGTTTGTTTTTTTTTTTTTTGATTTTGCATATTTTTCTATTTTTTTGTGAGATTTGCAATAAAAAATAAGAAGATTTTTGATTTTGTAGAGCTCTGAATAGGTAAATTTTTAAAGCTAGGAGGGGGGTGTATGCGTGTTTTGGTACAGAACCTTAAAAAAAATATAAGCGAGGGAGACTTATGGTTAAATTGTCGCAGCCGTCGAGTATATATGAAGACGTAAAAATAACATATTTGCTGACATCGGCATAAGAAACGACCGTATAGGTATGTACATCGAAATTAAATATATAATGCGACATGTGATCAGATACTAATATCGATTTTTGTTGTTACAGGTGCCGACGATGGAATGTCAATGGTTGATGGTAAAGATGGTATCGAATGGTGAGTATCGACGTGGTGATGATAGTGGTGTTATAATGTCCACTTTTTGTTACAGGTTGATTCAGCACGCCGATTCATGGTGGTTTCTGCGACATGGATATGGTTTACTCAGAACATGGTGTCGAAAGGCTATTGAAAAATCGAAAGGTAATTAGTAATTTTGTAACATTTAACCTATTAATAGGAAAAGCATGACGTGCAAAAGATGAAAAAATTTTTATCATAGAAAATCATGAAGTATTATTTTTCAGCTGTGCTGAGATACAGTTACTTTTTATTGGTTCCAGGTTTTCATGGCTCCGGTTGATTTTGGTTCCAAATTGATCAATTGCTGTAAAAAATTTGATTAGTTTGCGAAAGGTGAGGTTTTTTACACGTCGTATGTATTTTGGTGCCGATAAATAAGTAGAAATTTTCTGGTTAATATTCGAAAAGAAGTAAAAGTAAAAATCCGTCAAGCGAATTTTGATTGTTGAATTTTGGTGTGATAATTTTGTGAATTCTTTGTTTCAGAATTTGGACGGTGTCGATGATCGAATTTGGAGTCCAAGTGCCCCATATGCCAGCGTCGTTTGGGCTATTTCGGATTTTGAAAAGGTGAGAGTCAATTTTGATAATATTTCTTGAATTTTAGAATGTAGAATCGCCTATGACGTGCCCCATATGCGCGTAGGGATGATTTTAAGTTGAAATGGTTGCCTGTCTTGACTTTTTTACGGCGCATGTATATTTTACTTTTGATTGTGGGTTTTTCAAAAAGTGAGATCGCGTGAATTTTTCTAACGTTTAAATTTTGGAATGGTAATGGGCGATTTTTTGTATCAGAAATATTTTTGATCTTTTGATGACGTCGAAAATACCAAGAAGGGGGAAAGGGATAAATGACAGACTGTTTCGTTTATTTTGCCGAATAGTAAAAAAAAATAAATAAAGAAAAGAAATTTTGGTTTTGTGAATTTTATTATGGAAATTCTGCCCCATATGAACTTGATGTTCGTGTGGACTAAATTTTCCAGTTTTGGTTCCCATTCTTGATGTTTTCGAACGTATCATTTTATCATTTTATTTCCGATGTCGTGGTAAATCAAATGTTCATAATTTTTTGGAAATTTTTGTATGTAGTCAGAAAGTTCTTCAAATTTTGATTGGAATTTTGCCCCATTTGTACTTCGTTTGAATTTTGAAGATGTTGAATTAAATTTTGAGGTGTTGATTTTCTTCTCCTTCATTCTATTTTCATGTTCTTCGTGTCTTGATTTCTTGATGGTTCTGTATAGGATGTAATAAAAAAAATAAAAGAAAATTTTTTGCATTTGTTTATGCTAACCTTTTGTATAGGATTAGTTAGCGATTCGTTGAGGTATTGATTCTATTTTTTTTTTTTTTTTTTTTTCTTTTTGAGAGAGAAAAAGAAAAGATTCGAGGTAGTTTTTGTATCGAATATTTGCATGTAATATGACCTCATTTGTATTCCGAAGAGTTGGTTAAATTTTGATTTAATTTTTTGAATATGACGTCGAAATTTTAAAATTGAGTTGAAATTTTGAAAAATTTTTTTTTTTTTTTTTTTTTTGAATGATATTCTGCCCCATATGCAATCAGGTGGCGAGTTTCTAAAAACAATTTTGAAGTCGGGAAACATTTTGTTATTTTGAGGTTTTGATTGATACAGATGGCCAAGAATGTTGAATTTTGATGTACCATTTGGTGTGTTTTTTAAATACTTGTAGAATTGATTGTTGTTGATACAAAATAAATTTTTATTCGGTCGAGTAAAGTATAATTACGAGAAAGAGAGATAACACGGGGGAAGAGTAAAGCGCGAAGAAAGAAGAAAGAGAAAAGAGAAAAAAAAAATAAAAAAGTGATTACACGAAAATTTTTTCGAATTCAAAAAAAAAATTTTTTATATCATTTGTGGCTGGATTTGTTTTGTTTCTTGACGTTGTCCGGTTGAAATAATTTGCAGGAGGTGTTGAAAAATAGCTTCTGGTCTCTTATCTAAGAGAAAGGCGATTGATTTTATAATTTTCATTTGTTTTGCGATTTCTTCAGTGTATTTCTCCCATCTGTTGCGGTTCTTGATTGGAGGGGCCAAGAATAAGAAGTTTTCGATATTGCGCTTTTTAAGCGTGTCCATTATTTTTTCTGTGTTTTTCGAAATTTCGGTCGTTGGTTTTTTTATGTCTGCTCCTGCGGTTATGGCCAAGTTGTTGAAGGCAAATCTGATGGCTTTGATTTCTTCATTTATTTCGGCGAGGGAGATATTTTCCCTATACGCAGGGGTGTGTTTCAAAAAATCTTCATATTTTGTACATTGTAGTATCAGCTTTGCTATCGAATTTGCATAACTGTCTCCAACTAGGAGGACTTCCTTAATAAGGATGAATGTTCGTCCGGTATCGATTATTAACGTCACATGACCGACTTTTTTTATTACGAATTGTGGTCGGAAATAGATGTTCTCGTTTATTAATTCTTCGTAGGTTTCGATTTTCTCCTTCAATTTTTTTACTTTTCTCTTGTTTTCAATAAGTTGGATTTCGGCCGTTTTCATTTCGGATTTTAGACGACGCAGGCGTTGCTAAAACAGAGTTATTTATTTTGTCAGTTTTTAATCTGGTTGTTTTATTTCTATGTTTCAGACGTTGAAGATTGGATGATGCGGCGAGGTGGAGATGTGAAGATTTTTGAATTTCTGCGATCGAAATGTTTTTTGGTTGGATGGCTTCTCATATTTTTGGTAAGTTGAGCTATATCGATCCTATTTTTCGTAGTTTATTTTTGATTATTATCGAGAAGGGTAGTCGATCGTATTTTGAATGGGTTGTTTTCGAAAGTAGAATTTTGTGTTGTAATTTTGGGGTAGAACTTGATCGGGTTGAATTACTAATGGTGATTATTACTGACATTTGTTGGCCGAAATGATATTATTTGTAATTTTGGAGTCGTGAGTTTGTGAAAAGGTGTGCTTTTTTGGTCGCCGAATGATTTTTGGAAGGGAGGTTTTGTTAAATTTTTTATGCTAGCTGATCTAATAAATAAGTAGTACATACCTCCAAATCGTAGAGCGTATCCGACATGATTGTTTGTATGGAAAAGTATTGCGAATGCGAAAATGATAGCAGGGTTTTATAAATGGCGAAAGTAACAAAAAATATTGCAAGTTTAAAAGCCGGTGTCGCACGTATTTTTATTTTCTCGAAATTGATTTTGAAATTTTTATCGGCTTTGTAGTTTTGGAATAAAAATTATATTGTTTTTGGCTTTTCATGGTGCGCTATTTGTTTGTTTTCGTGATGGGTAGGTTTTGTCCTATCTTTTTTGCAGTGTTGCCAAAAGTGGATTTTTTGTGGTTCGAATGTTTTTTTTTTTTTTTTTAATTTTAATTTTGAGTTCCTGAAGGGTTTTTGTCCGGGATTTTTAATTTTGTGTTGTGTTTTTTTGATACGGAAAAAATTTTAATTTGATGAATCAGAATCGTTTGGGTAATATTTAGTCGAGTATGCAATTTTTTGGTCATGACGGGATTTTAATTCGCGAAGTGGAGGTCGTATGAATTCGGGTTGGGATTTTGGTCTTATTGGGGTTTCCAAATCAGAGGCGTTTTGCAAGTCAAATTGTCTTCGAAATATGTATGGAATTTGTAATTTTTTGAGAGTATGGGTTGAGATATGACCGATAATATCCTGCAGATCGGAGGGCGTAAATTTTATTGAGACTGGTCGATTTTCGTAGGTGAATTCTATTTCTTTGAAATAGTCGTTACGTAATATTGCAGAAGGGAAGAGTAATTCTATGGTTCGGATTATTGATTTTGAGATGGTGTTCTGATTGGTATATGGGTTTATGATCAGTGGTATCGTGAGAGTGTTATCGAGTTTGAAATAGATTTTGTCAAATGGGCGATAGGCTTTGCTTTTTGGTTTTGGTTTAAGGGTGGGATTTTTTGTTACGTCGTCCGTGTCTAGATAAGTCAAATCGGTTTGAATTTTAATAGATTTTGTATTCGTATCCGGGGGGTATGAGTCAGAAGCAATAATTTTGGGATTTTCTAGAGCCTCTTTTTTCAGATTTTCGGTTTGGAGTATTCTTATCGATTTTTTACCAATATAGCACAGCGGTTGGTGGAGGGGAATGATTGAGAACGGGATTTTTATTTTGTAGCCTTTTACAGTGCCTTTTATGAAGGCTTTACGAGTCGAAAGAAAAGGTGTTGGGTGGTCTTCGAGTAGAATAATTTTGTGGATATTCCTCACATTTATCTCCACCGCATGTGGTGTATTCTGCATTATGTCTTGCAGCGAGTGTTCGGATATGATATTTCTAGTTTGTTCCGGTTTTGTTTTCAAAATGAGAGTCGTTTTGTTGGAAATTGTTAGTAGGATCGAATCCGCTATTTCTGTGGTTTCTGGCGTCGTAGTATTTTTACTATTGTCGTTTGTATTGTCGATATTTGATGACGATATTTTTTCAGTGGGTTGTAGGTAGGTTGGGCAGTCGGCAACGTCGGTTGAGAAGGTTTTTATGTTTTTTATGTGTTTTTCGATTTCACTCCACTTGTCTATTGAGGATTCGGCGATGCGTATTGATTTTCTCATTTCATTTAAGTCTGGCATTTCATCGCATGTGTCGTGGATGCTTTCGGTTGAGGATGATGAGGATTTTGAAGATTTTGATAGGATATTTGGTATTGTTTTTGATTTTGGGGAAATGATAGGTATCTCATCGGGAGTTTCAATTATTATTCCAAAGTTTTTTATTACTGTGTCGCCGATAATGCAAAATGATTTGAGACAGGTGTTTGCAATCGTGAATTGAATTTTTTGTTGTGAGATGCCAAAAGTACAGCTGATGATAGCAGTTGGTTTGTGATTTATGTTTGTCGTAAGAATTTTTTGTGGGTGTTGATCCAAGATTTTGTCTGATTGGTATTTACTTATGATGTTTTCATCTTTTGAGGGATTTAATATTGCCTTTATTTCTATTTCATTTATTTTTAGGGTGATTTCATCGTGAGGTAGGTATCTAGTTTGAATTTTATTTTGGTAGGTAAAGGGTACTAGGCCGTGATTATGTCCGCTGTCATCAGTTGTCGTTTTAGGTGAGGCGTTTTTCTCATTTCTGTGATATGTTTTAGTATTATTAGAGAAAATATCCTCAATTTCTAAGTCGGTTTTATCGAAGTCATGATTTTGTAACTCTGTTTTTAATTGGTCCGAAATTGTTTTTGTTTGATCGTTGTTAATTTTTTCAGAGTTATTTTCGGTGCCGCGAGAATTGTTATTGTCCAAATTTTGGGTTTGGGAAAAATTTTGATTTTTTGGGGTTTCGAAATTCATAATATTTAGGTGGTCCAGACGAAGTTGTTTTATTGCGTTTTTGCTTATATAGCACATCGGCTCTTTTGATTCGATTATTTTGAAAGGGATTTTTATGTTGTAGGTACCTATCATTCCCTGTACTATTGCGATTTCGGAAAGAGGGCTGGGTATGAGTGGAGAAAATGGAAGTCCTATGTCTGAAGATGCGTGGTATTTTACTGGAACAGTTGCGCGAATGCTATTTAGGGTGCCTCTTGATATGGTATTTGCGTTGGCTTCGGAGTTTAATTCGATAGTCAGAGTTGAATCGGACGATATATTTAATAAAAATGATTTTGGTTTGCCCTTTTGTTTTACTGGGTCCCAAAATGTGAAAAAAGTTCTGGATTTTATGGCTTTTAGCCATTCTGGTACATCGCTGTCTTCTACAGCATATTTTTGATGAATCTTGACGGGTAGGTTGGGGACCTCTGTGTGCTCGAATATTTCATCGTCGTAATTTTCTTTATCCGAGTCTACATCGTAATCGTTTTCATTTTCTAGCTCGCATTTTTCAATTTTGTCATTAGTTTTTGGAATTTCAAAAGGTGATGAGGAGGCTTTAGGGTTGAGAGTTGGCGCAGGGGTTGAGAAATTTGAGTGTATCAAGTTTAGGTCGACGTCGATACTATCCTGATTTTGAGTTCTATTCTGGATGGATTTTATTTCAGAATTTACGTTATCTATTTCAGTTTTTAGGGTGTTGAATTTTGAGTCGATTAGTTCGCGAATTTCTTTCAGATCAGAAGTGGTTTTGGTTTTTTCATTTGATGTGGCTGATTTAAAGTCTGCGAGTTCGTGCGCCAAATCTCCTAACCCTTCCGCTAATCCTTGAATTTCGTAGTCGTGATTATATAGAATGGAATCCGTTTCCGTTATTGCCTCTTGATGTTCAGTGATTTTTTCTTTCACTTCATCTATTTCATTTTCGTATTTTTCCGCTGATGATATTAATTTTTTTGTCATAAAATCAAATTTGTTCATGCTTTCTTGATGGGTGTCCAAAAGGTTTGAGAGGCGATTTATGTTTTCATCGATTTCATCATCTTGAGATGAGATTTCGTATAATTCTTTTTTAGTTTCTAGGTCGAAAATTAGGTTATATTTTGCGATTTCATCGCACCATTTCGATGTTTTGTTTCTTGAAAGATAACGGTATTTATTTACGATTGATTTTAGTTCTGTGCGGACGTGAATATATTGTCCGTTGAGCCAGGATGGAAGGCTCTGCAGATGAAGGAATAAACTTAGCATTTCTTTATTCGCTACAGAGTAGTTTCGTTGGTGGGGTAAGAATTGATAGGAGACGCGCATAATAACGTTTTCGGAGCCCCTAATGTGTTGGTAAAGGACTGACTGCATGGTGTCTCCGGTCACCATGGTGTCTAGGTACGCGTGATGTTTTTTCCTTAGTAATTTTTCAGCTTCAAAAATTATGGATTCTGCTTGTTTTTCATTTAATAGGATGTCGTCTACATAGCAGGTTTTTGGATTTAGATTTGGGAAAGCCTTGAGGGCTGCTTCATTCTGTCTTAATTTTCGAAATTGGGAGGGGGAATAATTTTTTGTGATTACATTTGCGAGATTCTTTTCGATAATTTGAAGTTTTGAGTCTACGTTTTGAGCCCCGATGTCCAAAATTCGGTTTATATCTTTTTGTTTTCCTTCCGGTACCGAGAGTACATTTAGGGTCAATTTAGCGTTCCAGAATGCTGTTTCTCTTTGGGATGTTTTTGAGATTTCGATGGGGCTTAGGGGGCCTTGTGGAGAGGGTGTTTTATCAGAAATTTCGTTTTTATTTTGTTCTGTGGGGGAATTTTCCGTTTTTTCAGAGGGGTTTGTGATATCTTGAATGTAGGAGGCTATGCCTTTGCATCGTTTTTTAGATTTGGGTTCAAGAATCGGAGATTTTGGAGGGGTTTTGGATGTGGAAGGTTGTGGAGAAGTTCTTTCAGGAGTTGTATCGAAAAATGGAGAATCTGGGAATGATTGTGGTACAATTTGTGAGTCGTCAGAATTTTGATCTACGGAGGGGAGGCATGGAGGGGTTGGCGTATTGGGAGGTACGTCAGACATTTTTTTTTTTTTTTTTTGATTTAAATGTGGAATCGAAGTTTAGATTTGGAGATTTTCTATGCGATGTCTAAAATAAAATTGCCTTGAAAATTGTTAATTTTGAGTTGACGATATGGGTTTTATTCAAGTAGCGAAATAAGAAATGTTTTTAGAAATTTTTGAATTTTTGTGGCTCAGGTGTAATGAGCGGATTGATGGCGAGTTAGAATCAGTGCCAGTGGTATTTGGCGATTCAAGCGAATTTTTACGATGTAAATTATGCGAGTAATACGCAGAGGCGTAAATTTGATCGAAAAAATATGTTCAATGAAATTTTGAGAAAATCAAAGGGTGAGAGATTTTTGAATTTTTTATCCAACGTGTTCGGCTAAAAAGGGTTTTGAGTGGTTTTGAGGAAAATGAGGAATTAATGAGTCGTAGAAATTGGATAGAGGGGGTTTTTCGGAATTTTACTTTGCGATAACTGAGAAATTTTCAATTATTGAAATTTTGGATGAAGATTTGTGGATTTTTTGAGAGGTAGCAAGGTGTTTTTATGGTCCACTACCAGGAGTGGTGTAGGAAAACTGATGAATTCCAGAGATCAGCTAAGTCGGATTCGTAATCCCACGCTGACCAACTGGGCCTTACCGACTCTGCAAGCAGAGAGGGGGTTTTTATGTGACTTTGAAAGGGTAAAAGAATCTAGAGAGCCTTTAATCCGATTGGCGTCTTCTCGTTTCAGGCTGGGTAAATTTTAGGATGGTATGTGGAAAAATTTATAGGATCTCTCAAAAAATCAGGAAGAGAGAGGTATGGGTATCAAGTCCGCTGTTTCCAGTCGTGTCTGATGCCTATTTTATTTTGGAGAACGTAAACGGATAATTAATTTCTCAGATTATCTGGAAAATGCAATTTTCTTGAATTGCAGTCGTCGTTGTCCACGTACTGTCGCAATTTTCAGAAAATTGTAGGAGTTAGCCGAAAATTTCCTATTAAATTTTGCAATTTTCTTTAATTGCAGTCGTCGTTGTACACGTACTGTCGCAATTTTCAGAAAATTATTTAGTTTTTTGCCAGAAAATTTGTTAAATTTTGTGAAGCGGATGTAGATTCAGATCAGAAAATTGTTAAATAAATATTGACGCTGTATTTAATTCGCAAAAGATTTTATGGTGTGAAATTATTTGCTACGGTCGTCGTTGTCCACGTACTGTTGTAGCTTGTAATTCCAAAATTTGATTTTTTATGGAACTGAACGAAAATTGCCGAAATAATAGGTCGTACGTTAATTAATTCGCAAAAATTTTGAAGGTGAGATTATTTACTGCAGTCGTTGCGCGCTTACTTCTACAGTTTTATAAGCTCAAAGGGAAATTTGCAAAAAATAGTAGGTCGCGATGTATTGGTCGCGAAAATTCAGAATATAGAATTGTGTGCTGCGGTCGTCGTTGTACACGTACTGTTGCAGTCCACAATTTCAAAATTTAAATTTGGATGAAAAAATCGAAATAAAAAGTCGCGGAATTAATTAATTAATTTTGGAAAGCGTAAAAATGTGAAAGTATTTACTGCGGTCGTCGTTGTCCACGTACTGTTGCAGTATTTAAGTTCACAAAATAATTAAAAGCAGCAGAAAAAGAAGTACGAGATTGACTAAGTTAACCTTGGAGGGTAGATCTAGTCAAGCGCGAGTTTTAAAAGCAGCGTTTAAAAGTAGAGAAAGAGTGTACCAGATAGCTAGGTGTACTTAGTAAATGTTGAAAACGACAATCTTTGCTGATAACCAAATAGCAGAAGAGAAAGACGTTAAATGATTTCGAATTTGAAAGCGGAGTTTTATTTATTTGAGTTTTTAGGTAGCTTGATTTGTCTAGAATTGGTCCGGTTGTGAAGTCGTGTGTTTTGGGATGACCAGTTCTATTGTTGAGAATTCAATGGATTGTTCTTTTTTATGAATAGCGAACGCGATCCTTTTATTGTTTGGGTTGGTTTAGGTTCGAGAAATCGCACGATGTTGTTGTTTTGTTTCTATACGGTCGTTTCCGTTTTTATAGGGAAAATCTTAAATCTAAATATACCGATGTATGTACATAGATTTCGAAGGTCAATTCCTAGTAAAAGTATCAGGAATTTTTGTAGTACAAATGAAGATAATAGAATTGATTAAGTCAATTGATTGTGTCATTTAATATGTCGAAAAGGTAAAAAGAAGTTTGCCGAAATCTATAGGAGCTGTCAAGTTCAAGATGACATTTATAGAGATTAATCGATTTTTAAATTTTGGAATATAATGGGGTGAACGTAAGTGTACCAAAATGTGAAAATCTTGATTTCCGGAGCTGTCAAAGCCGTGATATTATGTAGGAAACGGTCGGTGATTAATTGATTTTTCGATTTTTTGAAAATAATGGGGTGAAGATAACTGTGCCAAAATGTAGGAAATCTTGATTTTGCCGAGAAATGTAATTTCAATAGATTGAATTTTAATGAGTTAAAAGTATTGTTTGAAAATCGTAAACGGATGTATTTTTGAGTGAAAAAAGGTGCATCGATGTACATACATTTGTATAAACAATGGTTTACCGCCACCGTTAAAAATAGAAAGAAGCGTCCTTTGAATTTCAAAGGGGTGAAAGCGTTTGTACCAAAAAAGTATGCCTTAAGCTTAAATAATGAAGCGAATATACATGGCGGCTTTTGCACATAAAGTCGCCATGTTTTTATTTACAATAGAATTGAATTAATTTGACAGGTTGCTGTCATCTTTACGGATTTTAAATTAATTTGTTCTTTGTTGTGAAGAATTGATTTACGATTCTGAGTAAAATATTTTGAAAAGAATTGATTTTTCTTTATCGTGCCTATTGTTCTGAATGTGAATATTGACTAAACCATTTGCGCATTGGACTAGTGAAGGGGAAGAAAGAAGATCTAAACTGAGAATTGGATCGCGATGTAATTTTGGTCTAAATGGGCATGCTGGGCCGGAAATCGTATTGGCGCCAACGATTTATTTTTTCGGTTGAAAATGGAAACAGGGTTACCATTATTTTCGGCGAAAAAATATAATTTTGAATATCGAATCGAAATATAGATCGAATCAATGGGTTTTGACTTGATTAAATAAATGAATTTTGAAAATTTTTTCGGAGAATTTTGATTTTATAGGTCATGAGAAAAAATAATTACGTTGATTGAAAATAGTGATCGAAAGAAATTACTGAATTTTTTGAATGAAATTGTGATTTTTGATATTTTCCAAAGGAGAAAGTGAATTTTGTTGATCGAAACGTTAAATTGATTTTTGAATATTGATTTGGAAATTTTGATATTTTTTATGTCATAAAAAAGGCGATTTCGTTGGTCGAAAGTAATTATTGGAATTTTTAATGTGAATTTTGATGATCGAAAGGGTTTTATTGAATTTCTAAAAGGTGACTATGAATTTTGACGTTTTCTAATGTGAAATGAGATATGATAGCCAAAGAATTGAGTTTTTTGAGTTTTGTGATGTAGATTTGAAAATTCTGATTTTCGATGTCATGAAAAAAGATTTTCGTTTATCCAAAATAATTAATGAATTTTGTAATGAATTTTGGAATTATGAATTTTGATATGTTTGATTTTGGGAAAGTATTTCGATGATCGATGTGATAATTTTGAATATTTTAGTGGAAATTTGCAAATTTTGATTTTTTAGGACGTGAAAAGGGTTACCTAGTTCGAAATTGGTTATTAAAAATTTTGCTGAGTGAGATTTTGATGTTCTTGATCATAAGAGAAGATTTGTGAATGAAAAGGTTTTTATAGGTCGGAGTAAATTATTGAATTTTCGGGTGAAATTATGAATTTTGAGATTTTTAGTTTTGAGAAAAAGATTTCGTATCTTGAAATAGTGAATTTTGAATTTTTGGTCGAAAAATTATGATTTTTTAGGTGGTAAAAAGGGGTTATTTGGTTCGAAAATTATGTCTATGAATTTTGATTTTCTCATTTGCGAGAGGGTAGGGTTCTGGTTATCGAAGTATTAATTTTGATATTTTTGAGTAGAATTTGGAAGATTTGAGTTTTTTAGATCGTGAGATAGATTGTTTTAATCGAAACTTGAAATAAATGAAAGTGGATGAATTTATGAATTTTGAATGATGATTTGGTGATTTTTAATTTTTTTGAAGGTCGAAAAAATTATTGTCGAGATGGAAATGAGTGTATTTATGAATTTTGAGTAATAATTTTGGATTTCGATTTTCTAGGTTGTGGTAATTAATTTTGTAGATAGAAGTGTTCGAAATGAGTGGTTATTTAATTTTTTGAGGGAAAAATGGCCTGAAATTTTCGTATTTTCGGGTGGGTTAGTCCGTATTGAATTTTTGGGGTGGGGAAATAAATTCGTTTCGCCACAAATGGGTTCGTAAATTTTGGGTATAAAAGGAGTAGATAATGAATGCGTAGAGCATAATAAAAGGATTTCTTGCTGCCAACAAAAAATACCTAATTATTGTGATCATCGCATTTTCAACTGGCGAATTAATAAAATTGCCATGATTTTACGTTATAACGGAAATGTACCGGTATTTTCATTTGGCAGATGAAAAGTGGTGCATTTTTGGTTTTTTCACTTTATAGAAAGTGAGACTATTGGCTTATAATTAGTTTTCACATAAAAATGTGAAATATCAGATTATCAGATCGTATGATTGATAATTTGATATCGGAATATATACATAGATTTACATATCCGGACATTTTCATCATTTCTGATGACGTAAGTTATTATTATTATGCACTTTGGGTGCTTGAGATGTCGTTTACGTTAATTACGTTACGTTAATGGCCAGGAGGGGGGGGGTCGTAGTTTTCTACTTTTTGACTCGTATTTTGGTGTGAATTTTTTATGACCTTGATTTTTCACACATTTTTGGCCGAAATTAATATTTTATGGTGTACTTAAGGTACATAGTCCGAAATTTTCGAAGTGAAAGATTTTTATTTTGCACTTAAGGTGCCTAGTTCCGAATTGACGTCACAATTTTTGATAATTGTCAAGGATTTTTTATAGAAAAATATTGATTTTTGGGTGACGTTCTTGTGCGAATTTTTATGGCCTGAAATTTCGCAATTTTTGGCATTTTTGCATTTATGATGCTTACAGCCAGTGATTGTGATATGGTGCGAAAAGGTGACATCCTAATCACATGATTCCACATCGTTCGGGGGGCCCAATATCCGGTACCATAACGGGGGAAATGCCGCGTTCCCTTCATCTATCATGTCGCCGTCCCTGGAATTTTGGTGTTGTTTTTACGATGTAAAAAATTTTGTGGCTGTATTTCGCCATAAAGGGAGAGAAAAAATGAAGGAATTTGTGGTTTGACAGAGGAAATGGGTTAAGGATACACTGAGGTTGCCGTGTACGTCGCACGTTTCCGTCACGAACTGTTACAGTGGGGAAGACGTTTTAAGGATATTTAATAGGAATTACAATATCGTATTTACTAGATTTCCGCGTCACGGAAATTTAACTGTAATCATTACTAGTAATTCGTGATATGGAGTTGAGGAAAACATTTTTGTTACATTTTTTCGCTATTTACGGTGTCAGTTACGCCTAAATTTAATTTTTATGCACTTAAGGTGCGAAAAATTTTGTAGTCCGGAGGCCTAGAGCTTGGGGACAAAATTTTGAATAATGATATAATAAATATAGACGTTACCATATGCGATTTGTACCTAATTTTGCGTTTAGGACGCCTAAATCGATAATTTTTTACCTTGTTTCAGATTTTTTACGAACATATGGTATACTTCCGACTTGCGGATTGATGGAAAATCGGAAGATATACATACAGGATTTTGTCCGATGTGCTTCCAGCCTCTTTATCCTATGCACAGGTGGCCATCTGTGGGAGTCGTAGTCTGGAGAGTCACGTTATTTCGGGCGCCATTATGTAGAGAAGATACTGCCGGACGGGGTGGTGAAGAAAGTGACCACTTACGGAGGACGTTGGAGGAGTGTGGGGACGGTAGGGTTGTCCCCTTCCTCACGAGTCCTCTGGCCGTTGGGTCCTTCTGTCCCCATTACACTGGTGCGCACCAGGTTCCCGATCTTGCTCTACGGACTTACCTCCCGGAGGATATTTAGGAGGAAGTCCCTTCGCCGAGGGTCTGCGGGGCCCGTCTGGGGTCTCGCACGTTGGAACGAATAAAAACACGGTTGACAGATACAAGCGTATATTTGCACGACGTATTTAATCGTACCTGTATGTGTGTGTGAGTGACGGCCGCGACCTACGGTTACGGATGGATCTAAATTGGCGATGATCGAGATGATTTTACACTCAATTCGACGCCACGCCGCTGGCTGCGGAGGCGGCGGCGAAAGGAGCTATAGACCTCCCGATCGGTGCCATCGTATTTTGCTGAACTCCATCGTCCCCTACTTCGCCGGAGCTGCAAGGGGGTCGATGGATCGTATTATTCTGAACGTGTGGAAGAATTCGCGCGGCGGGAATGGGAACGACGCCGCGGAGGATATCTCCGGATGGATATCTCCGCGGAGGGAACCGATCTCGCAAGTGGCGAATTCCACCGGGGTCCCAGGGTCTCTATCCAGGCCTAGGTGCACTGGTACCTTGAAGGATCCCCATTGGTCCCCCATCGAAATGAGGGGCCGAGATGGAATCGCGGGTGAATTCCGATGACGTGTAAATAAATCGAGCCGGATTCGATATTTACGCGTCCCCGGCTAAGTCCGATTCCGGTGACTTAGCCGGGCGTCGTACAAGCCGAAGCGAGAGATGTTAAAACGACATACGAATACTCGAATTAGGGGTGGAATCGAAACTTCGAAATTTAGCCTAAACGAGTATGTTTTTAGAACTCGTTCGAGGGTTGAAAACGCACCAGATCGAGCCTAAACTCGATCCAGCAACGCATCAATCCACTCAAACGACAGAATCGGAACTAGTTTTACTCTGCTAACGCAGAGTTTATATAAGGGTTCGAATCAACTTGCTAGCAGGGTTGCCACCACCACGGAACTATAGTCGTTTCTCTTGGGTCGGGCCATATTCACTCTGACATTGGGTTCAAAATTTTTCCAATTTTTTGAAAATAAACGAGTGATTATTTTCAATGAGTTTTAAAAAAAAAAAAAACTAATTATTTTAATGACCAGAGTACCTATTTTTTTTTTGAAGTGAAAGAGGTTTATTGACGTGGGTGGCGAATCTTTCTAGGAGTGAGTCTAATAAATTCTAATTTACTTTGGCTATACCTTTCTCAAACACTAAAATATTTACAGCACCAAGGTTTAGAATTAGGGAACGCGTAGGTGGAATGAAGAAGAAGAAGGAAAGTTTTTGCACCTATGATAACTTATACGAGGGTATAGTTTGTGAGCACTGGTCGTATGTTTTTTTTTTCGACATTCATTTATGCGACGAAGGACTAGAATATCCATAGACTATTATTTCTAAAATTTTCTTCTAATTGTTTCTCTATTTTCAGAATTTTTTCAAATGTAATATTTTTTTCTGAAGTCATTTTTTCTTTCCAAATATTTTCCAACTCTAAAATTTTTTGAATCCGAATTATAATTTTTTGACTCTAAAATTTTTTTGAAATTTTTTTCTGTGATCTAAATTTTTTTCAACTGTTGCAGTTTCCACCAAATATTTACTTTCCAGCCTTGAATGATTTTTTTCTTAATATGTTTTCCAATTCTCAGTTTTTTTTCAACTATTGAAATTTTTCTCAAAATTTCAATTTTATCAACTTCTATAAAATTTTTTCTCAATTCTTGAAATGTCTTCCTCCTTCAAGATTTTCCAATTTCTTTAATTTTTATTTTGTGAAGTTTTTTCAGCTCAACAATTTTTTCTTTCACTGATATTTTTCTCAACTCTCACCATCAACTCAAAAATTACATTCTTAGATACCTATTGAAATTCTTGAAAAATTAACATTCTCTTGGAATTTTTTCATCTCGGGTTTATTAGGATTTTTCAAACCCAAATGTTAAAAAAATTTCAATTCAAATAATTTTAGGGCCGAAAAATACTTGAAAAAATTTCCAGATTTAGGAAACAAAATGTTTATCGAAATTTAAAAAAAATTCGAAAGAAAGTTTCGAGTACCCTAAAGAATATTGTTTTATCAGAGTTGAATTTACAATTTTAAAAATTTTTTGGAATGACAATTGTGAGATGAAATTTTGTAATATAGTAAGAAAAGATTTCTAAATCATTTTAAAAAATGAAAATTTTTTGGAAATTCCAAATTTAAATTTTAAGAAAAAATTTCAAAAACTGAAAAAATAAGAAAAAATTTAATGTTGAGAAATGACGCTGAAAAAATTTTAAACCCGAGGAAAAAAAACTTGGAAAAATTTTTAGTGATGAAAAATATGTTGAAGTTGTGAAAATTCTGAGAATAGGGGGAATTATTAGACATTTTTGACATGGAATTTTCCAAACTTTCATTTGATTTTTCTGTAAAAAGTGGTGAAAGAATGAAATTGAGTGTCTATAAAAATGATTTGTCTCGAGCTACGTTTTAAAAGTACATACATCTCACGTGCTTAAAATTTTTGAAGGTGACACGACCTTTAGCTCCCTCAGGAATTTTCCCTCTCGCTTCGCTCTTCTTCGTATATGTATTTGAATCAGACGATGGCGATGTTACGAATTACATTATAAAACAACGAATTTCAAATCTAATAATCGTCCTTTTCGACGACATGTTTCGATACACCAGCGGAAATATGGAAGAGATTTTGCGATAATGAAATTTCAACGCGATATTCATATTTCCAGCGTTGTAAATTGAAAATTGTATCTCTCCTGGTCTTTTCCTCTCTTTCGAATGATAATAGGGAATATGGATGAGGGTTTCTTCTATATATATCTCGTCTCGTGATCGAGTTTTAATAATAATTAAATGCTGTTCTCGTGACAGTCCGGATTTTCTGCAACATTCCATTAAATTTTAAATACTTGATGACTTCCCAATGAATATGGATCAAGGCGATGATTTTATGGTGTGATGTTGACGAAGGGAAGATGCCTGGGGAAATTATATCAATTCTTGCTTTAATATTTTTAATGTTGACACATCCTTTTTAAAATGTTTGTTTTAATTTTTCAGAAATATAATGAGTAGATGATTCGGATAGGTATAAACGATCATTTTTAGGTATAGGTTGGATCCGTCGTTTCCTGTCGTTTCTTTGAAAAACGACAGTTTGAAAATTTTTCAACGCACTGAAATGACGACTTCGGCTGAAATATTTTTTATTTTGGAAAAACGACTGAAATACCTCCTTGTGTATCCTAGATTATGAAATACTTTTGATTTTTGGGTGAAAAAAAAAAACATGTTTGGATCAATGAGAAATAAGCTGGAGGGTACAACTTGCTCCCAAATAGTCCGTGAATTTTTAGGCAGTAAAATAATGTATTGATCAAAAATCAGAAAAAGTTTTTTGTTTTAAATTCTTTCAACACAACCAAGCCATTTTTTATTTTTTTTACTTTACTCTCTTGTTTTTTTGCTCACTCTTCCCTCTCCCCTCCCCTCCCATTAGAAAATCATGGGTTATTTACTGGCTTATGCTGTATTGTTTCGTTTGATTTCTAAGGCAGCATTTTTGAAAATTTATGATCCTCTCTTAGTAAAAAAAGTCAGTAAAAACAATTTATGGATTTGAATTCTACATTTATGACTTCCTCAGGGTGAAATTTTTTCTATGCCACTGAAATTAATGAAGAACAAAAATAAATATTTTTTAAATCAAACTAAGGCATATTGAAAAGATTCCTGCTCAAAAAATAAAACGAACTGCTTAAAAAAACTCATTTTTTTAGCCAATTTGAAAAAAAAAAAGTATTTTTTCATAAGCAATGAGAATGGAAGAGGACGAAAGGAGGGATAAAACTTGCAAGGAAAATGTTCCAGATTCATGAAAATAGTTTGAAATCATATAAAAATTGTTGAAACATTATAAAATTTGGTAAATGGAGCTCAAAAATATCAGAAAAACGTTGGAAATTGTTGGAAAAAATATGTTAAACTATCGAAAAAATTTTAAATTGTGTCAGAATTTCTCAGGAAAAATGAAAATGTACCTTAGTAACTAAAATTGTTTGGAATATCAAAAATAATGCGAAAAAATTTTTTACATCATTTTTATTAAGTTTACAATTTTACTTGTCCCTTTATGTTACTTTTATTGATTTTTAAAATATTTTATTCATTTTTAATGAAATCATTTTCGTGATAAATTACATAAAAATCAAAAATTCTTGTCTTTAAACTAGTTTTCTTTCATTTTCAAAATTAAAAAAAAAATCGATGGAGTTTTATTGTTTTTGATTGATTTTTGAGTTCTCTACAAACAATTTTCATGGAAAGTTGACTTACTTTAGTATTAATTTGAACTTCCATTTTTATTTTATTGAATTTGACCTTTATCTAAACTCGATCAATTTTTATAATGATATTTTGTTGGTCTCAAAAAAATTTTTATCTGAAATCTGACAGAAAATAACGATATGTTGGATTGCGTCATCATTAATTTGTGCGATCCCCCCCCCCCCCCCACTTTTCGTGTTGAGTCAGAAAAATCAGAGAAAATTCCGTTTCAGTCGATAATGTTCAATATTCAGCCCTCTCCACCTTTAGCTGGCTTTAATTCGTCTTAAATTTTTAAAACATTTTGAAAACTATAAGTAATTAGGTATAGGTAAATCGACAAAAAATCTCAATCCTGAAATTTGAACCCTTAATTAATAAATTATTAAATCAGCTAGAAAAATAGTATTATATGAACACCAAAACCTAATCGAATTTTTGAACCTTCATTTCGCCATTTGCATTGTCTGCTGGAAAATTAATAAAGGTAATCGAGGAAGAAAAATATAATACCCTAAAGTATTGAATTCTGTTATCGACGCGATTGCTGCTTCAAGGCAGGACAATTTTAAAGCTTTTGAAGGGCTCGTTGGTCGAATGAATTAGTACATTTTATAGCATTCAACTGATTCAATACGCCAGGCAATGTACAACCCGGCGGCAGCAGCGTATTATATTCGAATGGACCCGAATACGAAAAGGTATGCCAAACGAGTGATAAATGTTGTATGCTTCCTCTCTTTTGTCTATGCATATGTCATTCGACGTTTAATTAAGGAGTTCGCCTGGTTATAGTAATGGATTGGTTGAATTTCTCGCGACTGAAATTCGATTTATAAGCAGATATTACCTATATCCAGGTACCCTTTTAACAAAATCTACAATATTACCCAGATTTTATCTTCAGTCTTTACCTGTGGGAATAAGAGGTGGGTTATTTTCCAAGTTCGTACCTCTTTTGCTTGATAAAAATAAAGTATTGCAATTTTTATCGGAATTTTTTTCTCCATAAATTCCTAATTTGTATTGTACAATCAAAATAATCTGTAAGAGCTCACCTTAAGGTGTGATATTTGTATAAAAGGCAACATTTTCCAGCTTGGTTTACACATCTTCTATATAAAACGTATTTACCTAAATTAAGCGGTTTTTGTTATAAATGTACTTACCTACCTATTTAAAAATTACCAACTTTTGTAAATAATGTGAAAAATTTTTCTAGCTGAGTCTACGTAAATCTTTCCTCATAATGTTGTGTTAATTTGAATGTTTTTGTGTGTATTATTTTTCTTCTTCGATGTTCTTTTTCTTTAGGTGGACATCGTTTGTATTATATTTTTTACTCCATTTCTATAGTTTGATTTCAATGTTCATCTTTTATTTCATTTTTTTTTTGGAAATATTGTTTAATAAAATTTATGCTAACAGGAGTTTATTAATTTGAGGTAGGAAAACGTAACAAAGATTTGTTTATTTTTTGTTTCCAAAAACGTAAATTAATTAACCGCTGATGCCAAATAATTTCAAGGACGATTTTTAAAGTTCGTGTTTTCGTTGTGTAAAGCAACTTTTTTGGGGTAGAAATTCGTTTGTGGAAAAATAGGTATATATGATTTACTATTTGTCGAAGAAGTAGCGAGAATAAACGTGCTGAGTTTGCTAATTGGATTAAAGTTACGTGGTTTTGTTTACATGTTCGAAACACTAAAGGGAACCTCGAATGTGGTTGATGGAATGGTGGGATGGTGCGGTGTCATGCTTTCATGTTTGTGGGTGTTGGGGTATTTTTTCGGCGTAGTGTGTGATGATTTAATTAGGATGATGAAGAGTGATTTCTGAGAAGTTGAGTCATTAGTTCATCATATTTGAGTTCTTTTTAAATTTTTTTTTATTAAAATTGGAAGATGGTTTGGGAGGGAATCATTTTGAAAGATTCGTCTTGAATTGGAGCGAGACTCCGAGTTTTGGAAAAAGTATAAATGGCCTGAAACTCCGTAATGAAAGTTTAGACTTCCCAAAATGATGAATGGATTTTTTTAAAGAGAATTTTTTATAATTAAAAAAATAGAATTTACAACAGAATTGGTTTTTTTTGCCGAACTTAATGAAATTTTGATCTTCATTTTCAAGTATTCAAGAAAATTCAAAACAAGGATGGGAACTGAAAACGAAAAATATCGATTTCGGCTTATCAGTTGAGGTTTCAATTTTTTTATTCAGGTTTTGGTTTGCTTTTTTCTTCATTGTGATTTCGGTCTCGTTAATAGAAAAAAAATAACGGTTTTGATTCTTTACATTTTTTCATTGAAGTAAAGAGCAGAAAAAAATTAATCAAAAAGTGTGATAAGTAGATCAAAATAAATTTTCATGTTCTAGTTCTACACAGAGATGGGGCGATTCAGAATCGCCGGCAAGAATCGCAACGAATTTCTGAATCCGATTCTGAATCGGATTCGCGATTCGATTCTTTGATTTAGGGAATCGCAAATTTGAGAATCGCGATTCTTTTTTTGATTGAATCGCCCACTTACGATTCTTTTACGATTCTTTTAGAAAATAATGCACAGATAGAAGCGAGTGAGTTTATCCCTGGTGCCCTCCCGTCCCCCTCCAACCACCTAAAAGTCAAACTTTATTTTTATTCTGCAATTCGTACTAAAATTCAGATTTTGCGCGTTCATGTCGAAATTTTGTGCTTTATTTGCAAAAAAAAACTATGTATTATGTCAGTAAAAAAGAATCGCAAAAGAATCGCAGGAGAATCGCAAAAGAATCGCAACAGAATCCGATTCTGAATCGCGATTCTTTTCAAAAAAGAATCGCATTTTGGGAATCGCGATTCTTCAAAACTGATGAATCGCACTTTCGTGAATCCGATTCTTTAAATCACTGAATCGCCCCATCTCTGGTTCTACAACACGACTGTAATTATGATTCGTTGAAACGAAATAAGGGTGTGTGTCTGATGGGTGGGGCACCACGTCCCCCTTTTTTTTCTAAAAGTCGACTAATTTCGTTTTGATGCAAATAGGAAAATTTTCATAAAGTTGGAAAATTTTTTACCAATTTTCTAAAAAATTTGCGGATTTGCAATGAAATTTGACGACTTTTTGTGAAAATTTTAATCATGCAGTCGATAAATTTTGATGCAAATTCATGTTCTCCAGTTGTAGAATTTTTTCAAACGACGAAGCATCAAAAAACGAATTGAATTCTTTTTGAAAATCAATTTTTAGCCTTCAGTTCTCCCAGACAAAGCAAAGCGCAAAACATTTATGTCAAAGACAAGAGTTAAGAATTTTGCTTTTTTTTTCAATACTGATCAACTTTTTTATTTTGATTATTTCCTTCAAAATTAAAAAAAAAACAAATATGTGTCACTTTTTAAAAATGAACATCTTCCATAACTCGGCCAAAAATCAATCAAAATTCAAAATCGAATATACCATTCGATTCATCCTGTTCACAAAAATCCAAAATTGATTTTAAAAATGACGAAATTTCAGCTTTTGGATGCTTTTTTGACTTTAGGAATCGATTAATAGGGTGGCTTGGTGATTATATCGTTTTTTTTTAATATTTCGAAATTTTCCTCAACCCATTCTTTGGCCCACTCGGTTGTTTAGATTCTGCTTAAGAATTTTTTTTTTACAAATTTTTCTCATTCCCGATATTTGAAAACCACAATTTTTGGTTCCAGCTCTTCTGAGGGCTCTAAAAGAAGGGATATCATTGATTTTTTGTTCAGGCTATGCAAGTTATATTTTTTATGATGCTGAGTTCAGAGATAGAGTCGTTTTTTAGTTCTGACCCCTTGACCACCGTGATTTTAAGCAGCTTAAGTTCATAGGTGCATTTGGCAGAAATTTGAAAATTCTGGAGAAAATCAAAATTGAGCTGGAAGCTCCATGATGGCCGGAAATATTGAAATTTAGGTTCGGAAGATCGAAATTTGATAAGAACCTATAAATTTAATAAAGTCTCGTAAAAAAGTACTTTTTCAAAAAATTGCAGACTATTTTTATGGTAAAAAAAAAACAAATTCTTAAAATTTAAAAAATTATCCATAAATTATGATGTTGACTCGAGCAATTGCCAAAATATTGATTACATCCAAGTTTCGTACTTACCAATCAAAGAAAGACACTTGAAGTGTTTTTCTAGTGGGCGGTCAAGTGGCCGAAAAATGTAGGTGATGGGGAAAAAAAGAAAAATTTTGTACGATTCCATACTTTTTTCATTAATAAAATTGGAAGTCAATAATACATTGATAAATTTCAACCCACTTAAATGAAGTACGAAGGAATATCAATGCAAAGAAAAGAAAAAAAATAGAATAAATCGCAGGTAAATAATTGAGAGTGATCGATAACCCGATTGTAAAATTTACTTTCTTAATGAGGTTTGTCATTGAGTAACAAATTACACTATTTGTACATTTCCAATGGCCTTTTAATTCATCGAAATAAACCACCCAGTGAGGTTTTGTTTCGGGAGGGATATTTAATCATTATGTCTAACCGCAATAAGACACCATTGTATCTTTTACGTTTCGTACGTATTACGTTGTAGGTAGCTATAGGTACGTAGTAACCTCCTGGAAATACCTACCTGTTTAGTTGCATGAAAAGTTTAATGAAATAAAATGACTTTTTAGTTGCTCTGGGGAATAATCTTTGCATCTTATGATGGCTCTATTTAGCGCACCACTTGGAGTTGATATTTACTACTGATGAAGTTGGTAATTAGCTAGCTTCATTCTTTATTAAGCTATGTAGGTATCATTATTTTCTACTGGTAAATATAAAAGTTTGTTACTTGGGAAACTTTGAGTGGCATTTACTGTTGAACGTTTTATTCGTTCATAACGATTAGCTCGACGCTTCGAAAAAATACTCATCGAGGAAATGAAAGTTTTTAAAGTGATACTTGCACTCACTGCTTAACTTTACAAGCTACGTGCATACAAAATGCAAACACGAAAATAAAATAGGATTAAGTACTTGTTTGTGTGCTTTTTTTTTCACGCAGAATATCAACCAAGTTTTACGTATGTGCGTAGATATGAAATTTTAAACCATCTAATGCAATTTTGCGAAAACTCTACTTACTGCGAAGCTATGAAGACGTCTGGAACTGATTCACATCCTTGAAAGTTGATTATGTTACGCGTGATTTTTTTTCAAATTAATGCTCGGCGAATCGTTACGCAGTCATATAGAAGATTAAATGGTCTCATACGACAATGTGTAGGATGTCGAATATTGCTATAACTGAGTATTTGAGTTCACAGCGTAATATTTTATCATTTTATTGTACTCCACTATAATTTGTACTTGCCAAATATAGCTGGACGGTTGTTTTTGTTTAATTTAATCTTTTGTTTTTTGTTGCGTTATGAATTTGTGAGATGCTTTGTCGAAATGGAATGGTTTTTTAGGTTTGAGAAAATGAAATGTGTTTTAAGTTGTGGAGTTGTTGAAAAGCTGGGTAATACTTTCATTATGAAAAGTGCTTTTTTATATTGAACGGGTTTCTTTTGGTACGAATTTAAAATTTTTCCCAGAGATGAAATCGGAAATTTTTTCAGAAAAACAGCTCATTTCTAGGTTTAAAAAATACGAAAAAAGTACCCATTGAAAAATGACCAAAAGATGATAGTCTGAGTCTCCTAAATAAGACTTAATGAAGTGCTAAATATTATGTGCTCATAGTCATGAGCCATAACTCAGCCATTTTATGATCCCCCCCCCCCAAAAAAAAAGACTGAGTTTTGGCGAATCATTTGATCAATTAAAGCAGATTTTCCCAACATTTTCAAATTTGATTTCAAATTCATATCTTTTTTTTGACAGAAATTATATTTTTCCCAGAAAAATTTTCTGCCCAAAAATGCTAATCTGATGTACTCAAAATTACGAATTTTGGAAAATTATAATCAAATAGGTAAGTCACCGAATCACCAATATTGATAATTCGCGATTAAGAGGTGCTAAAGCTCTTGTGGACCATTTTAATGGAATTTTTATAGCGCTGAAAAATTCCACAATTTTCTGGTAGCTTCAAAATGTCTTGAAAGCGCTTCCAATCGATTCGGCTGGTCCAATATTGAGTAAGCACTTTTCAGTTTTTTTGTTGATTAGATCAAATTCAAATTTTGATATTCTGCAATTTTTCACTGTCGTAATCACCGATATTTCAGTAACTAAGAACGTTAGGCACACCGGAAAACTTTCATTAGACGCGAAATTTTCGTAGCTACAAGAAATAGCATAATTCGTATTTCGTACAAATGGTATACCATTTGTACGAAATACGAATTATGCTTCAAATGCACTTCAGACTTCAGCACCTGAAATTTTGAATAAATATATATGGTTTTTTTAAAATGAAGTTTTGAACCTAGATTTACTCTCGATTTTTTTCTGTACATTTTTGTTTTTTTTTTAAATTTTTTATTGTTTGTTTCGAAAATGAAGTTTATGGTTTATGGTTTAAGTTTACATTAGAAATAAAAATGAAGGGTTTAAAAAGTTGAACAGCATTGAGCTTCAAGTATTCTGATTCAAAGGATTTAAAAAAAAATCACTGTTGAAAAAACATCAAAAAATAAATAATGAAAAAATTCAAAAATGAGCGGCGAATCGGCGAACGAAACGAATAAAATACGGGAATAATGTCAGTGTAGTCACCAACAAACGTGGCTGCACTGTCAGTTTTCTTGTGCTTTATTCGTATTTGCTTGATAACTGATAAAAATGTTATCAATCAACATGAAAGTTTATGGAAGTTCACACAAATTTTAGAAAGTGTGCTTTTTGAGCTTTAATTTGCGTTATTTTATTGTTAAATTTTAGTATAATTAGATCGATCTTGGATTATAAAACTGTACCCTACGATGAAATCGCATATCGTGTAAAAGTTTCGTTCATAACTTCGTGGATCAGTCTCTCAAGATGGTTTAGAATTTGAAGCCGGTAAGAGAATGACTTTCAGCGCTACAAAAATACCGTTTATAATATTATTACTTAGTGATTGGTAAAAATTGAACATTGCAGGAAAAAAAAAGTAATATTCGATTAATGCTTCATTTTAGTAGAAGTTTACTTTCATCGTGTCTTTTTTTCAGCCAAATATTGATAACATTAATGTTGGAGTTGAAATATTGTAATAAGTATTTTGTTTCAGAATTCTGTACGATTATTTGTTACACTAATCCATTGTTTTCTTTTTGTTTCATGTAAATAGATATTGGGATTCAAAAAGTCATCATCGTTAAAATGTAATCATATTTAGATGAGGCGTTCCCACTACTTCAGGTAATGTGAAATGATTTCTTCAGCTCCATGTGTACAAATGTTTCAGATCTTTTAATAAACAGACTCAAGTCTTCAAGATTATGTAATAGAGCTCATGCCAAATTTTCTAGATTCATATTTACCCAATCGTTTAAGTGAATAATTCAACTGACCATTCTTCGATCGATGGAAAAAAGTTCAAAATTTTCTTTAACTAGTTTCAATTGTACTAATATTTCAATTTGCCCAGTTAATCAAACATTTAGCGTCATTATTGGAGAATTAATTTTTATTCTCAAAATTAGATACTTTACAATTGGAAGCATTTGAGGAAGTATGACGAAATGAATCAAAAACAGTCCAGTTAACTGATAGTTGAACACGATAAAACAACGTTACCAATTGATCGAATGGTCGAAGGATTATATCGTACATTTTTTCTGTTTACATATACTTATACGTATTTTTAATGAAAATTTATTTTCATCTGTTGCAGAATTCACAGCGCGCTGCATTGCATACAAATATCGATTTCACTCAGGTAATCCGACGTTGACGGAAACTTTTTCAACCTCAGTGATTCCTAAAGTAACATAGCGAAAAGTTTTTCTATCGTTGGAGTATCAAAATGCATTCTTTCTTACGAGGTCGTGCGCGCTTGTGTCACATTCGTAAAAGAACCATAACGAAGATAATTCCCCATCTAAATGGCTGTGCTGCATGTTACGTCCATAAATATAACCCAACGATGCTTTCCAAGTTAGAAAGTCATCCTGATCTTTCAATACAGACTCGTCACGTTCATAATGGGTTTCCAAATCTACCATGCCAGTTCGATTTTACTATAAAATTACGTCCTTTGCATGCCAATACTATGGTCAAACCGTCGTACAAATTCCAAAAGCATTTTGATTTTTCATCCAAGTTATCTACTTTCGATAAAAATATGCCCGATCAGATTGGCAATTTGGTTCGAGAGTGGGTAAGATGTTTCGATTCTCTGGGTCCAGTTGAACCCAGCGCCATTTCTGGTACTTTTATAACGTTGTTCAGATTGAATATTTTCGATAGAAGATGGACCAAGGAGATTCAAGATGACTTCAAGACCTTAATCTTGAAATTATCGCAGCATGGTGATGAATTATTGGATCCGAAAAGTCGATCTCGTGGCAGATTTAATTCTCGGTATGTTGTTAACAGCTTGAACACATTGTCGAAATGGAACGTGTTGTACAGTAATGTCTGGCCGGGCAGTGTTCAAATACGTGGTAAAGAAGTTCCCACAGTTGATGTGCTCAAATCATTCATCACTTCGTTGATACGTCAAGGAACTTGGTTATTAGATCCGAGCAATCTGTCATCAGATAAATTCACTTCCCAAGGAATTGCTACTAATTTGAGTGCTTTGTCTCAATGGAATATCGATGAATTCGAAGGAAGCAAAGAATTTATTATTCGATTGATTAAACGAGGAAATGAAACAGCCAGATCGTTTAATTCTCAAGATATTGCGAACAGTTTGAATGCTTTGTCTATGTTCAATATCAACGACTTACCAGGAGCTAGAGAGTTTATTTCTAGAATAATGAAACCCAGCAGTTCAAATTCTAGTGTTAGTAGTTCTCAATACAGTTCTGTTAGTATTGTTAAAACTTTAACCGCTATGTCGAAATGGCAAACCGATGAAATCCAGGGATCTGAAACGTTTATTAGTCAGCTTATGAAAATGTCTGTTTCGATGGTAGATAATTTTAATCCTATGGAGGTTGCAATGTGTTTCAATGCTCTTTCTAAATGGAGTGTAGTCAATTTACAACAAGCTAGAGAATTTATTGTTCGATTGATCAGACGAGGAGATTCGATTGCTGGGCAATTCAATACTCAGGATATTTCTAATAGTTTGAATGCCCTGTCTAAATGGAATATTAACGAGTTATCAGGAAGTAAACAGTTTATTGTAAAGTTGGTGAATTGTGGAAATTTAAAAGGTGATCAGTTTGATTTTCGAGGAGTCTCTAGCAGTCTGAATGCACTTTCGAAATGGAATATCGATGAAATTGAGGGGGCTAAAGATTTTATTATTCGATTAGTAAAGCAAGGTAATCTAACGGTAAACCAGTTCCGTTCTCAAGAGATATCTAATAGTTTAAATGCTCTGTCCAAATGGCAAATTGATGACTTACCGGGAGCTAAGCAATTTATAGATCGGTTGGTCGAGCAAGGGAAACCAATCGTTGATAAATTTAATGCTTTGGAGATTGGTAATAGTTTGAATGCTTTGTCTAAATGGAATATAAACCAAGTCCAAGGATCTAGAGAATTTATAATTCAACTTCTAAAGTATGGAATTTCAAGATCCGATCAGTTCGACTATCGAAGTATCTCGAGTTGTTTGAATGCAGTATCGAAATGGGATGTAGATGAATTAGAAAGAGCTAAGGAATTCATCTGTCGATTGATTAATCAAGGTAATTTAATAGTTAGCGGGTTTTATTGTCAAGAGATCTCTAATTGTTTGAATGCTCTGGCCAAATGGAACATCGATGAGCTACCAGGAGCCAGAGACTTTATCGTTCAGTTATTGAAACGAGGTACCTCAACGGCCGATGGATTCGATCCTCTGGAGATTTCAAATTGTCTCAATGCTCTGGCTAAATTGGATATCGAAGATCTACCTGGAGCTAGGGAGTTCATCGACTTGTTAGTGAAACGAGGAAGTTCGATGGGTGACGGTTTCAAAGCTCTACCAATTACCAACAGTCTGAATGCTCTTTCTAAATGGAATATTGATGAGTTCGAAGGATCCAGAATATTTATTCTGCAGTTGGTGAAATCTGGAAAATCCCAGATTAATTATTTTGATTCTCATTATATTGCTGTTAACCTTAATGCCTTATCTAAGTGGGATTTGGTGAATCTGAACGAAGCTAGAAGTTTTATTAATCTATTGCTTGAACGAGGTAATTCGATCATCGACGAATTCAGTTGCCAAGATATCTCAACTTGTTTTAATGCTTTATCTAAATGGCACATCGGCGAGTTTCAAGGAGCTGATCAGTTTATCGCCGAGTTGGTGAAACGAGGCAATTCCATCGTTTCCAGATTCAACCATCTAGAAATCGCCAATACCTTGAATGCTTTATCCAAATGGGATATCGATACGTTACAAGGAAGTAGAGAATTCATCGTTGAGTTGGTGAAACGTGGAAATTCTAAAATCGATCAATTAGATTCCGTTAGTATTGCCAGTAATCTAAATGCCCTTTCGAAATGGAATGTTGAAGAATTCCAAGGCTCTAAAGAATTCATCGAACGGTTAATCAAACAAGGAAATTCAACGATTGCTGAATTTCGTTGTCGCGAAATCGCTGGCACCTTGAATGCTTTGTCCAAGTGGGAAATTGACGAGATACAAGAATCGAAGAAGTTCATCACCCAACTTGTAGAACGAGGTAATTCTACTGTCGATAAATTCAATCCTTTGGATATTTCGAATTGCTTGAACGCTCTCTCTAAATGGAATATCGAAGAATTTCGACAAATCGACGAATTCATTGTTCAGTTAATGAAACGAGGCGAGTTGATGGGTGACAGATTCGATGCTCAGAGTATCGCTAATAGCTTGAATGCTCTTTGTAAGTGGCATATTGGAGAATTCCATAAATCCAAAGATTTTATCGAGCTGTTGGTAAAGCAAGGGAGTTTGAAAATTAGTAGATTTAATTCTCAACATGTTGCTAATAGTTTGAACGCTTTGTCGAAGTGGAATATTGAAGAGATACGAGGATCTGATGAATTTATTATTCAGTTAGTGAAACAGGGTAGTTCTATAGCTGGTGAATTTAATCCTCATGCGATTTGTAGCAGTCTAAATGCTCTTAATAAATTTGATATTTTCAATAGTAAGAGATGGGATGATGATCAGTTGAAGAGTGTTAAAGATTTTGTGATTATGATTGCGAAGAAGGGAGAAGAGATTATTGAAAGTTTTGATATCCTGAGTGTGGCTTTAACTTTTAATGCTTTCTCAAAGATTCGTATATTTGATGAAAGTAAATGGACGATCGAGGAGCAAGATCAATTGAAGCGTTTTGTTGTTGGTTTGTCTGAAGTAGATGCCCTTTGCACGGACAACTCACTTGAGACTATTTCAGCGATTTTTGATATTTTATCGAACTGCGATATATTTTGTTGTGATGAATTCAACTCTAGTCAATCTTTTGAAGGTATAATGTCAAGTTTGGAAAAACTAATTTTCAGCGTAGAAGAAAGAGATTTAAGAGAACCGGAGATAGGTATAAGATCTGTTGTTCAAATTATTCGTGATTTGCCTCAGCTCAAGAGGAAAAATCTTATCGTGTCTGAGTATGCTTTATTGATTTCTTTATTGAGGTGGTTGAGTATATGTGTGGATAAGTGTAGCGTCAATCATTTAAGAAAAGATTTTATTCAGAAAAATGTGATATCAGGGCTTCAGAATATTTGTGATACGGTCAGTGAATCGGTGGATAAATCTAGTTTTGAAGGAGTTTTTGATGAGAGTCTTGGTAAAATATATAATAAATTCGTTCGCCTGAACTTGAGCTATGCTGATGATGTGTTGGACAGAATAAACGAGCTTGATAGATTAGGAATAATTGGAGATAAAAAATTGTTGGATAATTTGAGATCATCTGTGAGTAGGAGTGATTCGAAAAATCGTTCGTGATGCGTATTTTTTAATTTTTTTTCATGAAGAAAGAAAATTTCTCTACATAGAAGTGAAATTTTGTGCTGAAAAAATAAGTAAATCGAAAATATGCACGATACAATCCTTAAAATTTCAGACACTAATGTGCATGTATAGAATTTTGGCGAATTTTTGGCATTTTAAAACGACCTCATGACCCTGTAGAAATGCAAACTATGAAATTTCCATTCGATCATGAAGGTGAAAAGTTGAAATTTGGTAAATCTTACATATATGTACCCCATTTTCAACCTCTGACGATCTGGAGGCTCCAGAAAAATTTGGAAATTTCCAATTTTGAAAAATATTCCATAAAAATAGTTATATGAACTGCTACCCCTGAAAAATTCTGATTAGGTATCCAGATTGTTGGCCTATTTGTTCGATTAATGCAGCACTTTCCAAAATCCTGAACTGCCAATTGAAATTTATATTTTTTTCAAATAAAAATTTTTGATGAAACTTTGAAAATGGAGTAAGCCAATAGCATACAATTCTAGATACATATCTAAACAGCAACTAAAAATTGGTAGCTTCTCAAATCGATTGAAATAATTTTGGACCAAATCTCGAGTCGTGGAGCAAAATAATTATGGATTATTGAAGTTCATGAATATATGAACCATTTTATGAGCTTTTTTGCAAAACCAAAAAACTACCTATAAAATTTTGAAATTTTCTGGAGGTTCCAAAACGTCTTGAAATTGCATATGGTTTCTAATCGATTCGAGAAATCAAAAATAGGTTACAAACCAAATTTCATCTTTTACATGCATTGGAGAATTTTTCATTTCTGTATTTTTGAAAATTTGCTATTCAAAAAATGCATTCAAGCACCTAAAATTCTGGATATTGGGAATTCGATATTACTGTGTTTCTGCTCAAGGTTTTACCCCTAATTGAGATTTCTCCCTCGTTTTGTTTTCTAATTGTGATAGTTGATAGGATAAATATGGGTGCTGAAAGTACACAGCTGTACCTACTGTACAGATTTTTTAGAAAAATGTGATACTTATAAAATTAATACGATTTGATTTTTAAAATTTTCCTTAAATTGAAACGTGTGCGATTTACCCCTTAGTTCTTGTTTAGTTTAATTTTTTTGTACCATGTTCGTTTACTTAAATCAGAATGACGAGATTTTGTTGTTTTTTTTTCTTTGAAATTTTAGATCGGAGGTGGGACAATTTTTCAATTCTTTTGATAATTTGCATGTATTCGAACGATACCTATTACTTTGTGTTAACCTCGTGATAGAAATTTTAAAATATTTTTATATTTCGTTTTTTTCTTCAGTAAGTTGCATGAAATTTTTAAAAGAAAGATTCGTATCCTATAATTCAACAAAAAAAAATCAAAATTACCTACGTTCGAAATTTCGAATTGTCCGATCTCTTGTTTCAACAGATTAAATTGATCATTTATTATTATTTTTTTTTTAAATTGAAGATTGTTATTTGTTTTTAATATGTAATTTTACGAAACAATTTCTTTGTTCCTCTTTAGTTTTAGTTTTATTGAAATTAAATTCGAAAAAACTGCAAATAAAACTTTTATTATCGAGTATTTTACAATTCGCGTACGAAATAACTAAATTTCTATCGAAAAACACATGTAGGCTATTTCTTTTAAAATTTAATAGGTCGTTTGAACCCTTCATGGAGTATATCAATTTAAAAAAATTGTTCTCTAACGAAGACACGTAAATTCTTCAATTTCGAAAACAAGGATATTGGGAAGATTTGATACGCTAAAATTTTTCTTCTTTTCAATAATGGAACATGAAAACCATGCGCTACATTTAAAACAATGATTGTAACAAAGTTACGTAAAAGTATCACAAATAAATAATTTTTTATAACTACATCATAATACATTTTTGTTCAAATACTAAAACTACTTATTCTTAGCTATATCGCATTTTTTCAAAATGGTAACGTAAAAAAATTCTTATTATAAGTACAGATGAAAAATACACTATGATTACACGAAAAAGGGGAGAAAGAAGTAGGTACATGAATTAAACGACAAAATTTTCAAATAAATACATAAAATACATAGGTAATAGTTTTAAGAAATTAAGAACGTAATGGTAAAATATAAATCACAACAAAAAAAACTTACTTAGTGTCGTTATACAAAAAAAAAAGACATCTAAAATAGAAATTATTACAAAGAATGTTAAAAATTAATACGTTGATCAACAGCCCATTCATATTTTTTGACATCTGAGGCTCTTTTTTATTATCATCTATTATTTTCAGTTATTGTTCAGTTTCTTTTTTGTTGAAAAAAAAAATTATTAATTTTTAGTAGATATCGGGAAAATGTAGAACCTATTTTTTCAATTTAATCGAAGAAAGGAAGGAAGGAAAGAAAGGGCAAATAGAAAGTTTCTATCCTCTTAATGTCAATCTTACCTCATAGTAAGTATTGCATTGTTTATTTTTCCAAAAATGGAAAAAAACCAAACAAAATGAAATATAATTTGTGGAGGGGAGGGGGGGCTGCTTTTAAACAAAATTACAAAAGAGCCAAACACTTTAAAGACCTACAAAACGCGGTCGTAGCAATTAAAACGAAAAAAAAAAGTAAAATAATAACAAAATGACGTAGAATAACTCTAACAATAGTAATGTTCCCATTCTCAGTCAACTCGTAACAAAATTACTTAAATTTACCAACTCTTTAACGAATTAATAATTTTTACATCGAGATCCTTTTCAAACCATGTAAACATCAAACTGTACTCGAAACAGATCAACACCATCTAAATTGATTAAATTGTTACAATTTATGGGTTATAATATCTCGTATACATCATCTCTACTCAAAAATACAACCTTTCGAAGATTTTACTCGATTATCTCGGGGTAAAAAAAGGAAATTGTATAGAAATGCAAGGTAATCACATTCAAACTCGTACGAAGGTGTTTATTTATTTTGTTCTTCTTCTTCTTTGGATAGTAAAGCATCTTGTTCGGTGTTACGAGTTTCGTTGTTGTTTTGATCATCATCGTCGTCCTCTTCCTCTTCTTCTCTGACGGTTTCCATTAAAGGAGGAGGTATCGGATGCGGGCAACCTTTACCGATCAAATAATACGTCATTAATTGGCCTTTTCCTTTCACAGCCACTAAACCTCTTTGTTCGAATTTGTATCCGAAGTGCTGCAGAATGTTGCAAGTTTCTTCGGTCACCTGTTCGAAATTAACGATTTTAGTCGAAGCAACAATTACAAAGGCGGGATTGGGTCTTAGAGGAGGAAATAATCGATATCAAAGTAAATACTGTGAGATGCGCAAGGGTGTTTTGGATTTTAATTATTCCTTTAAGTAGGAGAACGTATAATGATGAAAACTGCAATGAATTTTTTAATAAATAAAATTCGTATAATTAACCTGAATGCATCCTGCCTTTCCTGTGCTTTCCATTCGCGAAGCTACGTTCACCGAGTTACCCCAAATGTCGTAGTGAGGTTTGCGTGCTCCGATCACGCCTGCAGTGATTGGTCCGTGATTAATTCCTATTAAAAAGGCGAGAAGTTTAATTAATGATTAAATTATACCAACGGCAGGTGCATAATGAAATGCGTTTGTAAAGGTCATTCGTACCCATTTTTAGAACAAAATGGTTGAAACTTTGTTCGTTAATACTTTGTAAGGCTTTTTTCAATTCTAAAGCGAATTCGACTAGGAGTGCTAAATGAGCCCATCTTATTTCTATTGGATCGTCCGGCTGTAACAGAGAGGTGTCTTGTTGTATAACGAAATAATCTACAGAATGAGGTAAAGATGAAAATATTTCATACTCGAACTATTCGAGACGGATTTAATCCACTGGCAGCCATATACGTTGATCCGATTGTCTTAATTTTAATAATATTATCTTGAAATTGGGGATACTCGAGTAGCTTGAAAATATTTTCAATAAAATTTTTAATACTGGCGAATACAGAAAGGAAAGGAGTTTGAGAATAGTTCACTTACAGCGTCGAAATCAGATATAACTTCGTTTAGAAATCTCAAACATTCTAATCCTTGATTATTTACAGTTTCTTCGGAATAAAAGTCTAAGAAAAAATATAAATTAGTAAGCAAATGAAACGAATGTTTAGTTTAGTCATTCAACATCGTAAGATCATGTACCTGAAAAATTAGGCATAGAAGCAAATAAAACGCCAACTTCGGCGTAACTTTGACTGTACAATTCTTCATGTTGACGTTTGCGATTATCTCCCAAAAAATGAGCAGCTACGTGTTTAGGCAAAATGTTATAAACTAATGCTTCGTTACGTCTCCCTATATCGGAAGCTTTTTCTCGTTGTTCTTCTACTTCTGTACGCCATAGAAACAGTACCCTGGATGCTTTTTCCATCTGTTGACGAAACAGTAAAGATAAATACGACGTTGTTTCATATTCTTATCGTGATATCAAAATTGTTTCTTACATGACGTCCTAAAAACGCTAGAGCATTGCTGACACATAATAGTAACACCGATAGGGCAAAAGTAGCTGGTTTATGCCTACAACACAGAAACAAGTTGGAATTTAAAGTGCCTAACAAAAATTGTACAGCTATAGCTACCGATACGTACCACGTCGCGTACGATGGTAGACGAAATTGTTCGTAAATAATGGATTCTCGGATGAGAAACATGTTGACAATACAATGGCTAGCAGCGATGACGAGTAGCAGCAGAGCTTTTACTATGTGTGATAAATGTGCGATTAATGTCACAGCTATCAGAATCAATACGCAGAAATGGGTGAAGTAAGATGGATATAGGCACATTTTGTCGATATCATTAATCATTGTATCGTTAGTAGCATCTGATGTTATAATCGTTTCGCAAGGAATCTGTAAGAATAATGAAGAACCAACTTGAAGTTTTAGAAAATACTGTATTTTGAAAGATACCTAGCTGGAATGTAAGTAGTGTAGCTTATCGGTAATCGGTAAGTACCCTAGCAAGTCACTTTTACACTTCGATTGATATTTAATAATATTCGTTAACACTTGACAGATTAATTGATTTTCTATATCACTTTTCAACTTTGTCTGCTAAAACTAAAACTATTTCAAATTGTAAAAAAAAGTTGATTATTTTTTATTCAATTTCAAGTTTTGTGTTTGTTTTTGTTTATACTGTTGTTGTTATTGTTGTTTGTATGTTTGTTATTTTCCATGAATAAATTTTCCAAGCTACTACTTGTATAAAATTTTCAATTAATTCATTATTTGAGTAATTGAAAGTTTTATTAGAAAGTTTCAATGAAAATATTGAAAATAAATCCAAAAATGCAATATTTGTAAATTAACATACAAAAATGCCTTTAAAAAAACGAAATATGCAACTTGTAAAACAGACGTGTATGACTTTTTGCATCAAAAATATTTTGTTGGTAACAATGAAGCGCTTAAGAAAATACGCCATTTTTATTTATACCGGTTTCATTTTGAAAATGTTTTCCGAATGAGTCAAATCAAAATATGTGCGTCTCTGCGGTCTTCGGCGTCTTTCAAGTTTCGAGTGTTTCGTGCAGTTTCTCAATTTTATTAAATGTAATGTATGTAATTATTAAACTCTATGTTTAGTTTAATCAAACGTCTGAAACTTATGCGATACTTTTACAGACGTACCAAATCGACAATACTCGCTACCGTCAGTAGAAATACGACGATCAATGCAATTATTCGCCGAATATCAGATGAATTGTTTATGATTGTACTATACCAGACGACAAGTTCCGGAAAAGTCTGAAAATTATAAACAATGTGTGTTAGATTGTTACGTGAATTCTGAACGGTTCGTATTCTTGGTTATTTATGCATTGTGAATAATAACTCACCCTCGGAAATAATTCCGCTATTGAAAGTATCACAAAAACAATTAATAATATGAATCCGGTACCAAATGAACACATACTGAGAATATTTCTGTAACATGGGAGTTTTTGTTAGTTCGTACAGAATGCATCAATACGTGAAATCTAAACCGGCGCGGCGTTCGCTACTGATTTGGCCTCTATAGTGAACTAATGCATTTTTGTTTGGTGTTTTTCAGCGCTTAATGTTTTATGCGGTGGTTGTCGAACAGCTTACCTCGGTAATACGATAGCTTGTGCGATTGATGTGAACAATAGTGCGATGGGACATCCGATCAACGATACGCTGGTTAAATTTTCATTATGGTAATTATATTCCCGTTCTTTTGCAGAATTTTTAAACAATAACGTAAATATAGAAGTGTGCTTGCTCAGTTCTCTGTAACAAAATTTAATTCAAAGTGAAAATCTAATAGAATTAAAATTTTCACTGGCGATCCGTATAAAATAACGTGGTGAAGTTCATAGATATATTTTCATTTTATGAAATTCATTAATGGCGATTACCAGAGCTTTTTATCGTATTCGTATTTATTGGCGTTTTCTGTTTGTTCTCAGAAGAGGATGTGGTCCGATGTGGTCATAGAGTGGTGTAGAACCTGTATGGTTCTGAACGATCATTTTAAAAAGAATATTAGGAATAGATACAGAAGCTGAGATATTTGGTAAAATTTTTTAACATTTGCGATGTTTTTTCAGGATCTGTGATGTAGTTTTGATACTGAATTATTTTCGGCCAGTGAACGCGTTTTTGATGAATAACGTATCCTGTCGATTGATTTATTCATTTCATTTAATGAAAATAATCGTGAAGTATGTTATACGTAGTGAGTTCATTAAGAAAGTACTTGATTTTTTCATTATTAATTAATTTTGTTTGTATCTTTCGAACCATTTTGGCAGATTTAGCTTTGCATTCATTGTGCCATAGCAGACTGTTTATTCTCAAAAACCAAAATACGACCAGAAAATATCGTCCGAGTTTTTAAATAATTGCCTCGGTGGGTATCAACTAAAAATCACCCGCTCTTTCGAAGATCACAATTTGGAAAATTTCTCACTTTTTTGAAAAAAATCGTCACTGTTCAGTTTCTATGAGAAAATCAACTTGATAAGTCGTTCAAAAAGAATTATTTTGATCCGGTTTTTAAAAAATTTTCAATGTATGGAAAAGATTATCGAAATTTTTAGAAAATCATACAAGATGAAGGGGATTCAAAATTACGAAAGGGAAGAACATTTTGTTCTTGAAAAAAAAATTGTAAGTACAGCTATTCAAGTTGCCCGTGTTCCGCCGATGATTTTAATGGCAAAACAATACACGTAGAGAATAAATTCAAACTCTGATATTTCGTTAATGAAAATCATTTCTAGCGAATAATTGAATATTCTTGTTCTTTCGTCGAAACGAAATAAGGTACTTGATCCATAGTACATTTCATTTCGATAATTAATTTACATTTTATTTTAATCTCGTTTGAAATTACTCGTATACAATTCATTCTTACTTGTGCCCGTCTCTATTCATTAATTCTTTTTTCAGCCTTAATTTAAAGCCATCGGAATCTTCTCGAGATCGTTTCTTCGGCGGACACTTGGAATCTTCGAGCATATCGTTTACATTTATAACGGAACTCTCGCGGCTGTTATCGACGATATTCCCATTCTGTATTTCGTCCTGAGCTCCTTTGAACTGGAATCGAATCGAGGTAAAATTTTCATTTCGAAACGTGTAAAAAATTTCAACGTGCTTTGATTAATATACAGCGACGTAATAAATTGGAAAAAATGTCTAATTTACCGAGACGAGTTTCGTCTTAATGAAAAATTTCTATAAATTGCATGCGAAGCACGTTGATACTCGGCGTAATAAATACCAAAGCGTGTAATCCGTTTATAATTGCTTTTTTAGAGAAAGGAGAGTTAATCCTCGGTTGAGATACTCGTAATTAAAAGTGAAATATCTTAACTTTATAATTGTCATGCTAATTCGAATGTGTGCTTTAGGTAACGCTACAAAACCTTGGTAAAAGTCTAGATATTATACCTTTAATTACGATTAGGTATTTTAACTCGTGTAAGGGTTGCTTTTTTTTTCGTCCTGTGTCGAATTAAATTGGTATATTGTGTACAGGGTGTTCGGTAAAAAATTTCCTCGATTTTCAAATTTTGCCGTACAATTTTGTAAATTTCTATTAGTACGTGCGAGACACCCTGTAGTCGATGAATCCGTCGGGGAATATTAATTACGTCGAAATTTAAATATAAGGTCGATTTAGAAGCTAATTGCAATACGAACTCGGTTACGAGAATCGACGTGCGAAAACAAAATGGTACTCGCTGTACAGACTCGGTTTTTAATAAATTCTATCTTTGCGCTTTAATTAATATTCTCGTTTTTTATCGCCGTATAACTAAGTAATAAAAAGACGGTTTCAGTTTTCGCACTCAGCCAACTTAAGTGGAGTTATTCAGCTGGCCCCTGCGCGACCATCGTATTTTCGTAATTTATCGCCGGAGGTTTATTTCTGCGGGGTGTTTTTATTTTTATTTTACTCGTTCCTCAAGTGTAATTTTTCAGATACCTGCGTGAAGTATCCGCGTAATTATGAAAAAAAAAAAACTTACTGGTTTTAGAGCTTTGACGATAAAAAAGGTTTTTATTCCGGCTAATCTAAGAGCTTCTTCGCGTTTCTCGCCGTATCCCGGTTCCACCTCGAATTCGTCGTTCAGATAGCTAAAGGTTTTTTCTGATATATGTACCCGACTGCGGATAAATTTTTTCTGCTTTAGATAACCCTTCCAGTGGTTTAGACTACTCTATCGATGTAATATTTACCCTGGAAGACCGCTGCTTTCCATTTTATTGGCTAGCTCCACGTCTTTGGAGTAAACGTCGAATTGCCACTGGCGTTGGCCTAAAACGCCTGCCAGTACGGCGCCTGTATGAATTCCCACTCGCATGTCTACCGGCGAATTTGTGGTTTGTTGAACGTATCTGGAAACGTTTGCATCGGTTTAGATAGAGCTTTGTGTAATTAAAACCTGCCTGTTCGGTTGTCAAGTAGGTGTAGAAAATAGTGGGTGTAATTTATATGAAGATGCTGAGTTGCGATAAAGGCAACTATGCCTCGTTGGATGCTGCGATGAGATTTATATTCGTGCATTGACGTAAACAGGAAGGTACATATTTGAGTGAAAAAGTGAAGTACGGATTAAATAGCAAAGTGATGGACAGCCGCTAAAATCTTACCTTTTGATTTTGAGTTTTTTTTTTTTTTTTTTTTTAACGAGCTTGTTAAAGATTTGTAAACGAGAAATTTTTAAAATGAAATTCGAAAGATTTCTAAGAAAACATTTCTGAAAAGTACTGGACTTCGCACAATGAAAAGAAATAGGTGTCTGGTGCAGTTTTTTGTCAAGTTGACATGAAATAAACGAATTTGGTTTTTGAAAAGTGTAGCAATTTTTTCCAAATTAGGTTCAATTTTTTAATTCGTGGTTTTCTACATTTTAAACCAATATTTTTTATTAATTTTTGACAACCGAAATTTAATATGATTTTTTATCTTGTATTTTGTTTGATATGCCTTTATTAAATTGTAAAAGAGAAAAGCAACGTTAAATGAAATTAGTTCCAAGAAGTAAGAAAAAGAATAGCGAAAAGAAAGCATTAACGAAGTGTGAAATTCAATAAATTACAATTTTTGAAAAAGTTATCAAATCGTTTCTTCATTGAATTATCTTATTACGTTATATTTTTTCGAAACAGTTATTTGATGGCGATATTTTTGCAGTTTGTGTTCGACGAAGCAATATTTTCGCAATATCTCTGATCCTCTGTTACTACCTCGACGGATATTCCGATTGAATTACGATATTCCGTGGAAAAAATACTCACTTAATGGCGTCCACCATCGATAACCCCATGTGAACGGAAAGAATAGCGTGATCTGGACGTTCCCGCGGCGCACCACTAATACAATAGTAACAATCGCCCAGAATTTTTATCCTCAGTTGATGGTATCTCTGTAAAACCGAAATTTGAAAATTAGTCTCGTATTACTTACTTGATCGCGAGAACAAAACAAAATTCCACCTAGCGAAATTATCGCCCATTAATGATAAACAACAAAAGTTATCGAATTAATTGATCGCGAGTTTGAAATTTTAGCGAGAAGAATTTATCACGTCGCTGGGTAACTTTTCATCGAGGATTACAGACGAGAATAGGGGAAAAGATGCTTCGAAGGAAGGATTACACACTATTCAAAGAAACAACGACAATGAACGTTCAAGTTTGAAGCAGAAATACGAAAAAGATGATCGAATTACTGGCAGCCAAGTTTTTGAGAAAGCGAAATTCGAAACGAGTACAATTTTCAACCGCGTCCGTTAGTCTGTTAAAAATAGATAAGCGTATTGAGAAATAGCGTTAAATTTCCGGGATATTTTGTTTGAAATTTTTTTTCTCCTGGGCTTGGAAAGTGACAAAGAGATGGAGAGGAGAAATGTGTGTAAAAGAATGACGACGTTGCGTTGGTGGCGAATGAAAAAAAAAGTAGGTCCTGATGTTAAATTAGATTTACTTATCTAAATTAAAAAATTCTCTCGCGAGAGAAATTACCGTCGAGGTGTAAATATTGATTTTTTTAAAAGAATTTTTTATTAAAAGGGTAATTTTTTCCGGATATCGATCATTTGTGACATTTGTAAGCGACGAAATGGTGAAAAATCGGGCTAATTTAACGCGGTTATTGTCCCTTTTTATTTTCCCCGAACACTTCAACTGATAAGAACGTAATAAGAAAACCAATTTTATGACTTTAAATGTTTCGAGACTTCCACCTTTATCCAAACCATTCGAGTATTCTTTTCGAGTAATTGTAGATTTGTAAAAAAAGAAAACGTAAAAAAGCTTTGAATTCGTTGCAAATGATAATCGACAGTTCTTCGGAAGCTTTTGCGAATCGAAACGATGGCGACGGTACCTCGAAAGGGGACGAACAGAGACGTACATTTCTCTGGAGCATTGTTTATTCGAATTTTTCATTTTATATATCGCGAACATGGGATGCGACGAGACGCGCCGGCGAAGCTCAGGGAATAAAGGTGAAGCTCTTAAAACTTTTGTACTCTGATATTTTCGTTTCCTTTATCTCGTTTTTTTTTCTTCAGTTGAAAATTCGCCGTTGTTGTGCTGATTTGCCAATGCTACGTATGGAAAATGTTTACATATTGGATATTTTTTTTCTAGTACGAGGCACGTCCTTGGATGTTTTTCTTTTAGTAGGGTTTTTTTCTTGTGTTAAGGATGTGGCGTCATTAGGTGTTGTAAATAGCTCAATATGTTGGAGTAATTTATGGAGTTTGCTGGCGGTTTTTTTCTTTTCGTCTCGGTCCGTGTATTGTGGGTCGATTGTGGCGAAATAAATCAAGAAGTTTTTGGAACGAGTCCGAATTTCGAGAAAAGCATGTCGGCTAAGATAAACTTGACCTTTGATTTAGAGGAAACGCGAGTTGACGAGTTGAACGGATATGTTGACTTGGGGATGCGTTAACGAGCGAACCCGGCAAATTGCAAGTTTGAATTTATTCTGATTCGCGTTCCGAGCAGACAGCTGTGTAATAAGACGTGATTTATTTGGAAATTATGTAGTTTTGCGATAATACGCGAGAAAATTTTACTGTTTCCGTAGTCGATAAAGGTTCAAGGATGTTGGTAATTTTCGTGATCTTGAGAGGAAAACTGGGTTGTTGAGGGAGTTTCGGTATTTTTTCTGGGGTTTTAATGGACCGATGTTATTGGATGAAGATGCTTTATTTACGAGTTTTTTTTTGTTTTTAGGCAAGGTTCGAGTTATTTTTTATTCTTGAAGTTTGGTTTTTTGAAGAGATGTTGTTGAAATTGTGCTCGATTTTAAAAAATTGCAACCCTGTTTTTCGTTGTATTGAAAATCTGTTTAAAGTTATTTCAATTTTAAAAATGGGTTCAATTTTTTTTTACTATGAAAAAAGTGCGAAATTTTTTTTCAACCATCCAAAATGATGATGAAAATATTACGAAAATTGTTGTAGAAGTAGAAATCCCCTTGAAAATTATTTAAAATATTTTAATAAGTAATTTGGTGAATTTTCAAGTTAAAAGTACCTATCAAGTACCTCAGTAACAGAAATATTGCAAGTATCGTTCTCAAAATTTTTCAAGAATTTTAAAAAATTTTGAGAAATTGTGTGACAATGATTTGAAATAATGTGGGAGGGGGGAGAAACTATGGAAAATTGCATATTTTTGGTTAAATACTAGATTTTCAAAAGTGATCTTTACATAGAAAAATTTTTTCTTGAGTTGCACAAAACGGAAAAAATCGTAATCAATTTTTGTGCAAATCAGGAGGATTTTTTTTAGCCTGAAATTTTTCATTTGCTGCGTCTCCCATGAACTCAATTGCGTCAGTAATCTAAGATCCATAAACTGTTGAAAATGTATTAAAGAATTGTAATGAGAATTGCATAATTTGAAATATTGAGTAATTTTTTCTAAAACATTAAAAATGGTTCATTGGTGAAGAAATTTATAGAGATCGATTTTATTTTATTCGAGGATTCAGCCTTGTGGGGCTGAAAAATTGAATGAAAGCAAATGAAAGGTTAATAGTGTTTCAAGTAAAAAGCAAATGTTTATGAACATTTTGATAGAATGTAAATTAAAAAAAAATTGTAGGTACATAAATTTTAAAAAATGGCCAAAATTGAATACTAAGCACCCCCCACACGGTGCGAAAATTACTTAAAAATTGTGAATTGTTAAAAATTCTGTTTAAAATTGTGTTTGAAATTATTTGTAATTTCATGAAAATATAAAAAATTAATTTTTCATTTGTCGAGTCCTCAAAGGCAAAACAATTATGAATTTTATCTAAAATTTTGAAAAGATTCAAATTTTTTTTATTCATTTGGCTTTATTGTCCTCACTTTGGTTTGGTAGCTGAAATGTTACAATTCTAGATTTTGATTGTTTTTGTTTTTTCTGAAAATTTTGAGGAATTTATTGACATGACATATCTCATTGTCGGCAAACTGATTGATATTTTTTGAAACCGTGAAATTTGCATCGAATTTTTCGATTATTTTGAAGCGAATTGCTTTTTTGGGAGAAATGAGATACTTGTTATTCAATTTTCATGTTTGAAAAATTCCGAAAAAGTTTAAAAATCGTCTGAATTTTCATTTTAGTGATTTAATAAATAGGAGTTTTTGAAAATCATAATACTCGTTGAAATGGCAAGGAAATTATCTAAAATTGCCAAGTATTTATATTTTTGAAAATATTTTGAAATTTTTTTTGAAGTTTTTGAAGATTTTAAACAATCAAAGACATTTTTACAACTTGATCGTCGATTTGAATAATTTTATCTTCGGGGTCATTTTTTAATTACCTACGAGTATTTCTCATGATATTTTTCAGTTTCTTATGATTTTTTTTCTTTAATTTTTAGCATATTTCACTACTTAATGATATTTGAATAATCTTTTATATTTTCAAGACAGTTTTTACAAAATTTTTAACGATTTTTACTTTGTTTATCACGATGTTCAGAGCATTTTCACTGATTGAAGACATATTTTCAAAGTTTTATTTACAGTGTTGTGCCATTTTTGAAGTATTCCAATAATTTTTCCAACTTTGGGAAACCATTTCACCCAAACAATTCAAAATTCATTTTTCTCTGTTTAAACCTGAAATTACTGTGCTATTATGAACATAGAATATAGTTCAAGGAAATCGCAAGGGCAAAATTTTAAACGGAAAATTAGGTTGGAAAAGCAAAAAAATGGCTCACGATAATTATGAGACTTGATAAATTTCATATTTGTTGATATTTGTGTAGTCGTCCCCCTTCCCCCTCCCCCAACAATGTTTGGTTCACTAATCTAACATCATAAAATTTCACAAATAAAATAATAAAAGAAAAAAATCATTTCTCAATTTTGATTATTTTTGTCAGTCCTGATGCTTTGTGCATAAAAATTGTTCAATGAAAAAATACTTTAGATTTTTCTCACCATATCGGTTTATTTTTGCTCATCTACCTGACTCATGATAGCTACCAATTTATTCAATTAAAATTATGCCAAACGGTCATTTCTTTTCAGTTGCACGTACAATAAACGATGTTAACGAGTCAATAGCGTAACATAGGATGCCTAATTACATTTCAGAAGGAGTCGCATATGTAACTAACTATCGAGTAGCATCGTGAATATGTATTGTGCGTTGACTCGCTCCCCATAAACCCTATTTTAATAATTAATATCAAATATTCGTCCAATCTATACGAATGTAAATAACAAACGAACCTGAAATAATGCGAATGCAAGGTATGGAATGGCAGAGAAAATAATGAAAAATAGAATTTAAAAAGTTGGTGAAAATGAGCGCTGGCGTGTACATCGACGATGGAGAGGCACAGGTAAACGCGTATAATTTATTATACGTAGGATTGCGCGAAGAGATATACGAGGAGCGAGGTAGAGGGCCGGGGGATGTATGAATTTTTATCGTATTCGTACCGTATGCTATGGCAGGATTTTTTTTTTCAGATAGACACGGCAGCATGCGAAAGAAAAACAAATACGTTCCGGCGAAACTTTTTCAATTACGATATTTTATTTTACTTTTAAAATACGCTGCTGTTTTCATTTTTCGTAGTTAATTTTTTGCCTCGTTCGGTTCGACCGTTTTAATAGTTGGAAAAATAGAACGAGCGATTTTCGAAAAAAAAAAAATTCTCTAGCCTGTAGGTTGGTATCGAACTACTCACAACTCGAATACGAGTTCGGGTATTTACTTACCTCTGATAATCTGTCAAATCTGGCGAATAATTCGTTCAATATTTTCACCAATTCGGAGGCCGAATACGTTGAAGATATTGCGGTGAAACCGACTATGTCAGCGTACAATATGCTGCAAAAAGAAAAAAAGAAACGAGCCGATGTGAGGAAAAAATATTCGTAAAAAGATGAAGAAGTTTGGGCGATTATTCGACGACGACGTCGTTATACGTTGTTGTAGTTTGTAGAGGTTTTTTTTACCCCCACGAAGAAGGAAAATGGAGGCGTCGAGGGTAGATTTATTTTGAAGATTCAGCGAAAATGTGTTGCGTAGTCGATGAAAGGACCTAACCAGTAAGAAAATATCGACAGCATGAAATTTTCGTATTCGCGTCTCTCTGTGTATCGAGCCGGAGAGATTTTAAAAGGTCAAAGTGAATTTCACAAATGGCGAATTGCTTTTAGCGTATTTTATTCGGGCAGACGACGAATTCGATGACTGTGAAAATAAAACCGAAGGGCGTTCGGGTATACTTTCTAGATTGAGAGTATACGTATGATCTGTCGTACCGTTTAGTTTCGTTTACGAAATTAAATACTCGTGTAATTAAAATGTGGATTTTTCGAATCGTCCGTTGCTCGAAATAAATCTGCTTTTACGACTCTGCACAAAATTCTGTCCGGAGAAGTAACTCGGTTCGCTGGTTACATGGCAATGAGATTGTACCTACTCGAGAAAGAGATATCAAGATTATATATAGCTGTAAGTAAGGGTTTCGGATTAATCGAAGCCAATCCGGATGAGTTGCACTTTTAAGGTAAACCGAGCGAGTTGCTATGTGTTGGCGTGTATCCAGGTTACCCCAAGACACCGGCGGATTGGATTATGCGAATTAAAAGCTTAAATGTGTACTTTGTCCAGTTCACCTCGGCCAAGACCCTGGTGCAGGGCAGCTCCGTCCTGCTGGGTTCTTTTTTCGCACTCGAGTTGGATTTGTTTTTCATAACGATTGGACGACGCGACGAATAAATTAGTAGGGCTGGGAATGTATCGAAAGTTGAAGTTTACGTTGCTTTTAGGTCGTGTGTAACGTTGTGTAAATTTCGTTCAAATTGGATAGATGTTTTTTCATGGCTTGGTCTTATTAAAAGTAGTGGATTTCCTCTGGGGCGAGATTCGTTGTACTTACGTGCGAGCAAATGTCGTCTTTAACGAGATCAAATTTCGTAATTTGAACTAGATGGCAGTCTGCGAAGAAATATCGTATTGGAATTTTTTTTCGAGAGATTTATTTTCGACGTATTTTATTGTTATTTTGTCTCGTGTAATGGGGGTTTTGTATTTGGACGATTTTTCTTTTTGGGAGAATAGATTTTTAGATGAACCTCGGTGAGGGGGGAAATATTTACTTTATTGGAAAATTTTCCATTTTATTAGGAAGGCTTTCAGTACTTGTTGGATTCGTTTTATTATAATTGTAATTGAAATATTTGTATGGATTTGAATTTATTGCAAATGAATAATAATTGTTTTGTTGGTTTCAGAATTAATCAAGCTTGGTCGCGGTTTCATTCGAGTGTTCCTTCAATGTTATCCGATATAATGGCTGTTTTCCTGTGGATCTTTTTCGAGATGACTGATGGGGTAAGTAAATTTATCGTACCTTGAGCAAATATCTGATCATGAATTTGTCATTTTTGAAGTTATAAAATGATACGCTTCCTGTAGATATCGAAATAGTTGTCGACCCTTTGGAGGTTTTCATAATGGAAAATGATTTTTCAAAATTTTCTCATCCCTCAAGAAAATTAGCCCGATTATATTTCAATCCACAACAAAAAAAAAATGAAGTAAAAGCTCGAATTATTAATGAAAATTGCTGGGGGGGGGGGGGTTGTTTAAACCAAGTCGTATAAATGTCAACTTTTAGAAAACTGAAAAATTTACAATACTTTTCGCGTAGGGTTTTTACATGTTTTCAAAATAGGTACGTTATGGTGCTGGAGGTAGGTTGATCTTGGAAATGGACAATCAAATTTTTTATCCGCCAAATTTGATCAAATTTTGGCAACCATTGACATAATGATTTATTCTATTGAATTTGAAAAAACTTTGTGAAAAGTTTTTATAATTAATGACTTTTGATCAAAATTTCAGATGTTTCAGTATTTTCCTTTATTTAGATTTTTAAATACATATATAAATTTAGAAAACTGTTGAATAATTGTGACATGATTGCAATTTTTGTTAGAATTTTAAAAAATTGAAAAACTTTTGGTGAAATTCTGACGAAATATTATTAAAATGTTTTATGAGGATCAGTTCATGAAATAGGTCAAGTCCATTTTTAGAATTTTTGGGTTTAGGACGAAAATTCGCGGGGAGGGGGGGGGGGGTGAAGATCAGTGGATCGACTACCGGAGAAGTGATCGTATTTGGCAATATCACATTGCTGCGTTGGGAACCAAAAGAGTAAATTATGAAACGAAAAAAAAAAATTCAGTCATTCAAAATTGTGTTTTAATCGACTCATTTGAAGATTTTTTTCATTTTTCCTTTTTTTAAAATAATTATTAGCTTGGACGGTTTTTGGTCAGTTGAAATGAGATCAATGCTGAAATGATGTGCTTGGGTAGGAAAAAGTCTCACGCGAATGCAATCCTGAAATCAAAAGTTTTGTCACCAGTCAGAACTAAACAGGGGATAAGTTCAAATGTTTTTAGGAGCCATAACTCCGTTACATTTGGAAATATTTTTGCCTAAAAAATCGTCTCTTATGGATCCTTTTCAATAGCCTAAAATTACATTTTTTCCATCGATAATATTAGTGGTCAAATAAAACAGTTTTTTGCGTTTTCAGAAAAAAATTATGATTTGAGAGTTTTCATTTAAAAGTAAACGTTCTGTATTTCTGTAATTTTCAAAGTCCTCCCCCTCCCCACCTATTATTGGCGTTATTCGTTTCCAGAAACGTAAAACCAGCAAGAAGCAGAGGGAAACTAAATTTGTTAATAGCGTTCTTATTTTAAGCAGTACGAAATCAGATTTTGTATTTCCATGTATTCTGAAAAATTGAAACTAAATTTTTGTTGGTCGATGCCATTTTGACCCCGAATTCAAGAGTTAACCTTTCTTTGAGCATAGAAATGAGACCAAAATTGAGAAGTTTTCGTCGAAAAGTTATCAATGTTGAACCCCAATTTTCGAATCAATGAGCCCAAAAATAGAATTCAGTGAGTCAAGAAATGGATTTCAAAACTTTATTCGATAAAATTGAAAAAAAAAGCCGTAAATTTGGTCCCATACGTGCCTTACCGAGGATCTATTTCTTAATAAAGATGTAGAAACGCAAAAAGGAAATTAAGGAGCCAAAAAACAGTATATGAGAAAAAGGATTTACGATCATTCATTCGAAAAATCTCATCTCAATCAATAAAAAACGATGCGATTTCCACAATCTGAAGTCAACCAATTGATCAAAATTTGTAACGAATTAAAAAATTTAGGTACGAATTAATTTGAGACGAGCTATACATATAAGTCAGTGCTGTAATTGTCGTCGATTCTCTGTAATGTCTTTCAAGAAGGCTTCGATTTGGAAATAAAACCAAAAGATTGGTAAACTGATGAATTGGTCAGTTTAAAAATTATTTACTTACGCCTACATATGTCTAGACGTCAAAAGCATCTTTGCAGAAAAATCTATGAAAACTGAAACCACAATTTGGAAATTGATTCGCAAGGTCGACTATCTAAGAGGTATTAATCTTCAGGAAACTGAGACTACAAATTTTGAGAAACTTGAATTTGAGGAAAATTATACGAAAAAATTCATTCTTATGCCTGTCAGAAAACTTTGAAAGCCAAAGAATAAAATGATTTTTTTAGGTAATCAATTCGACCGAGTACTTTTTTTTTGTATTTTTCAATACGTTCAAGGCTAAAGATATTATTTACTGATATTATTACTGTTGTAATATTTTTAATGCTGGGTCAAGTTGAGTCAATTTAGTCTAGTTAGGTTACTCATCAAATAACTATCAATGATTCAATCGAAATGTTTTTAAATCGATTTTTTCATATGTCTACGTTTTTGATGACATTATCGTGGCGACATTTCTCCCCCTCCATCACCCCTTCTGCTAAGAATATTTTACAAATGAGTACAGTTTTTCCAAACTGAGCTAACTTGCAAAAAGTGATTTTTCAGGAAACACAAAAAACTGTCCATAGAAAAGAGTAATAATTTTTTGAAGCTGGTAAAAAGACTAATGTAAGGAGGCTACCTTTCAACATCATGTGGCCTAGGTAGAATTTCAAAATTTTCGAGTGTGGCGCCATGAGAATCGGAAGAAAATGAAAAATAACGAAGTTAGCTCAGTTTGGAAAAACGAAAAAGCATATTTTGTCTCTGAGCGCCACACAACTCGCACAAGTATCGGATTTTTTTAAGTCGCTCATGTATGGATGGTAGGAGAACACTTTCCAGCAAAAAAAAATAAAAAAATATTCAATTCCCTGTACTGAAATTATAACGATTTTCGAGGATTTTCGCAATTTAGAATGGTTTTGGTCACAGAACAACGCAAGTAACACAGGTAGCGAAATCTTGTTAATGCCATCTGGTGGCAGTGTATTTCAACTACCCGAATCCGTCAAAAGGTCAAAAACGCCAAAAAAAAGGTTAGCTCAGTTTGGAAAAACGGTACTCAAATCTAGAGACTCATTTGAACCAGAAAAAAAAGTAGAGTAATAGGGTAAATGGCTAACTCGGTATGCCTCAAATTGACCTTTACATCGGCCTAGTTTGACATTTTCCTGCTTCCCTACTGAATCGGTTTTTTGAAAAAATAAAATAAAATATTAAAGAGAACTCGGCAAAAAAGTCGAATTGATTAATAATCGAAAAGTCTACACAGATGCGCTCGATTATCGTTCTTTTAGTGACAGCAGAAAAGGCCCTGGAGCTTAAACGTAGCTTTTTACGCTCCAAGTGCTGTGCAAGTCTAGCTTAACTGAATTTGTAAAGACGCGTTACATAAAAGAATTATAATATAACCGCGTTTCTGGGATATACCGTGTACATTGCCTTTGCCTCTGTCTGTATAACGTTGCTCCCGTATCTATCCCGCTTGTACATTACATACACACCCATCCGAATGCTAGAGGCCTTTATTTTGAAAAATAAACCTTCGTTAAACAAATGATTACCGGTGAAACTTTCAAGCGGAAATCAGTCTCGTATACGGGAGCTTATTTATTATACAGAACTACTCCATATATAGGGCGTTCCCTCGCTAAAAAGCTTGGTAAAAAAAAATAGAAAAAAGTATATCGTTTCACGAACCAACAAATTTTTCTAATTAACGTTGTAAATACAATGTACTTTTTTCAGTATTTTTTTCTCCTTTATTTACTCCCGATTCGCGCAGTCTCCTTGGAAGTCATTTCTTTCCGTTTTAGGATCGTTAATGGAGAAAAAAAGCTTTCGCTTCGTAACACCGAAGTATAAAAAAATAAAGAAAGTTTCGACTCGCGGTACCAGTTAACGACGATGAGTGAAAAAAACTTCGATAGTGAGGATATTTTTTATCGTTCGGGAATATTGAATGGATTATGTCGTGTATAGCTTCCAAGTTTCTATCTCATCGTCCGAACGTATAAATTTTTAATTGGCTGATATTCTGTCTTTAGAAGTGGGCGAAGTTGTGGAAATTCTTGGTGAATGGTGAAACAATGGGATAGGTATTAATTAAAAATGAAACTGTTTTCTGCTCATGCTCATGCCTTCTTCTTTTTTCTTAATGTATTGTTCTTGTTCGATACTTTTCTGAAGCATCGAAAAAAAGATTTCGAGTAAGAAATATATAAGAGGCTGTGTTTAGTTTTAGTGAAAAAAATTGAAATTTTCGTGGCAAATTGAGATTTTTTTTCTCTTATTATTAAAACTGAATGTGGGGAAATTTTTTTCATTAATGACGGAGAAAAGTAATCATTTTTTTGGTTTTTCGTTTGGTAGCTTTTTTTTTAATTGGAGGTGTCTGATTTGTGGCAAATTTTTGTAATCTCGCACGAATAAAATGTGATTTTAGATTATTCGAGAGGGTTATTGGAAATCGAATTGAAGGGCTCAGAGAATAGTTTTTTCTACTCAGTGATTATGAAATTACATTTCAATTTGGAAAAATAAATAAAACTTGTGACATTTTTAAAAAGAAAATTTACTTATAGCAACTAAAAAATTGAAAAAAGTTATATTGTGAGTTTGAAAAAATACTACTTGAATCTAGATTTTGAATTTTTTATTTCAACTTTACAACCCCTGCGTGGTTCTGGAAAAGAAAACTTCAGGATGTGGGGGTAATTCAGTAGATAATCAAATATTCATTTTTTCGAGGTTGTTGGTATTCATGTCTTTGAGGTCTTGCAAATACAAATTTGATGTGTAATCGGCGAGGAAAAAAAGTCTCCCAAGAGGAATAAAAAATGATGAATAAATCGATCTTGATGTGATGTATCAAAATGCATTGTTTTGAATGAGTAGAATTCGATTTTGGCAATTTTGTTGTGAGGTTTCAAGTGAGGGAGGGAGAGGTGAGCTGCGAAGATACATTTCTATTTTTTTTAATCCTTTTGGAAATGATGAAAAAATCATGGTGTCTTCTTGTGGAGAAGACAAGTTTATTAGGTAACTAGAAAATAGGGAAAATTTCATTTTGGCAGCAAGAAAATCAGAAAATAGCGAAAATTTTGATAGACAATTCTATGAAAAAAAAAGCAAAAATTTTCAACATTTTCTACTTCCCTTGAATTTTTTAATCAAAAATTTAGAAGGTTAAAAAATTTTCATTTCTCAGATCTAGTAAACTTCATGGTTTGGTTTGAAGCTTGATTTTTCTTCTCCCATTGCATACCTCAAAAAATCATCAAAAGCTCCTTAATTTTTTCAGTTCTGTTTTCCGAATTAGACTGAGAATTTTTCTAGGAGTTTAAAAAGGGGACATGATTTCGAGGGTCCTATCATGTCTTGAGTGACTCAAGAAGTGTTTCAAACCTCAAAAGTCAAAACTTCCTGATTTTGATTTCTATTTTTGGTTACGATGTATGTGGCCATTAAAAAAAGGGACTTCAGGGGGTATATTACCGAAAGTCACTTTTTTTCGAATTTGGGACCGCCAAATCTTGAAGAAATCAATTAAAACACTCTTAAGGTCCTTGATGCCAGCTCTCAAAGTGACAATTATTTGTACAAGGATATCAAGTTTTATTGTTAAACGTTGCTAAAAAAATCGTTTAGGTATTTTAAAAACATGTTTTTACCGCTAGGTTCCTTTCTTCCTGGACGGTCACAAAATCTGAAATTTTGTGAAGAATTCGAAAAAAATGGCGAAAAGGTTTTCGCATGCCTTCCAAGTCCCCCAGAAATGGCTTATGCTTCAAAATTTTAAACATTTTTGAGAAAAGGAAATCAAAATTGAAAAATTTTTGGAGTTTGGACTTATTTTTAAGATCTTGTGGCTTTTACCTAATTGTCCACAAAACAAGCTTTCTTTCAATTCCATGGTAAACTTTCGTACCACAGTATGAGAATCATTCCTCAAAATATTAGCTACAAAAGAGTGAGTAAATATTTTTCAAATGAGTTTTTCTCGAAAATTTGATTTTGAATATCAATTTTTTATTTTTGAAAGCACGTCCTTCTTTCATGTTGAATCAAGTGTTGAGCTTTTGAATGGTGAAAATGACTTTTAGAAAAAATAAATGTGCATGTAAAAAATTCAAATCAATTATTTTATTTTGAAAATTGCAAATTTTGATGAAAGAATCTAAGTTTGTGAAAATAAAACTGCCGATTGGTAAAAATCATGAACTCCGGGCCGAAACTCTTGGAGAAAATGGCATAGAATTCAACAATCTATAATTTGCCACCGTTGTTATTGTTGTGTTTTTTTTTTTCAAATTTCATGGATTGACATTCTACAGTCAGTGATCACCACAAACAAAGGCTTACTCTTTGGACAATTTGGTAAATTTGATAGGGCGACAAAATTTGAAAAAGTTAATCACTTGGCACGAATAATTTTGATGGTTCAAAACAGGAGTTGATTAGAAAATTTTGCGACCATGATTATTAGTGCCAAAAAGACGCTACGGAAACTTTCAAAAACCATAGGTTTGAAATCAAGAATAGTCTTTCAACTGTTTCCACTGGTTTTGTTTTCAAATTACCTAATTAAAATCACTCAGTTTATACCAGAAAATAGACAAAATTATATTTTGGAAGTAAATCAATCGTGATTTTATTTAAAAATGAGATAAATTCGAGTAGAATCTGTTTCTGAATCAAATGATTTTTCTGATAAAAGTATTGCCATAGTCCTCCTATAATGGAGATGCTCAATTGCTCAGCTAACTAAGAAAATTTTCTCATTTCTCACTAAAAATTTCTTTTAAATATCACTTATGGTAGTTCCTTTTCAAAACGATTATACTCGAGTTCCATTTAGAGGAATTTCGAGCATCTCTGACCCCGCTTGAGAACCACTGTACCATGCTCTTAATTCGATCTCGTTTCTTCAAACTGAAAAGTCGTAGGTTTGGCGGAGTAAAACGCTAAAAAAATTACGTGTTGTATCGTCATCATCGCGGCGCAATTCGATATAAAAAGCTTTCGCTTTTTAAATAACATCGTCGATATAAAATGAAAAATAGAGAAATGTGTCAAATGTAATTGCGTCGCCGATTTTCTCATAAGAAAATTCCGGCTCTGCGTCTGCTTCATCACACGCGTCCCCGGAAGACAAAAGTGAATGATTTTTATTAATGGCAATTCGTTCGTTCGTTCTTTTCCTTCTTTTTTTTCTACTCGGCTACATTGTAGAGAAAAAAGTGAAACAATGACGTAATAGGTACGATATAATAAACGGATATAACGATTTTTTTATAGCTATATGACGATGGCGACATCGAAAGAGCGAAAAAAAAACCTAAAAATTAAAAAACTTTTATAGGTACCTTTTTAGAAAGAATGTGCTCGTCTACTTCCTCTTTTAGAATACTTATCGTGTATAGCGAACGTGGCATGGCTTGGGGGAAGAGACGAAGCAGAGGGTTCCTTTTGCTTTCAAACTTTTTAGATACTCTTCATTATCTGTCGCTTGAATTGGGGCCAGCTCATCTTCGGTGTTAATTGAAAGTTTTTCTTTTTAGTTTTTATACTCTTTTTTCTCCAGCGATGATGATTCGATATCGTATTCGTAATATTTATAAGTCTGCGACGCGAGATAATTTAATTTTAGCTCCGAAATAGAGCGAGATGGCGTGAATTAGGGCGGTAAATCGATTCTCGAGCCAGTGAGATGGTCCTCTTTGCTCACGTCACGTTTCCGAGGAGGAAAACTACTTAAATGTCGTATACTCGAATCGTTTTGCAGTAGTTATATAACCGATAAGTTTATTTCGATCTAAATTGAAGTCGACTTAAATGTGTCAGTGGGAATACGCCGGCGAGAACGGAATCATCTTTTTAGGAAGATGACGAAAACACGTGAAAATGGCGAGGGAAATGGGACGTCGTTGGCGAATAATCAAACTACGTAGGTATACCAGTCGGAAAAGTTAAAGTTGATGGAAGCACTTTTAGCGGGAACAGAATGACAGTAGGGGAGGTAAAAGATGCCTGATTTGAAACTTACCTAACATTTTCGTGCCTACTCATGTATATCTTTTTGAATTGCGTGTCTAAAGCTGAACCCAAATCTTGTCTCATTTTTACGGCGACATGTCCTGGTAATACGGATAACAGTAGTCGTTCCTGTAAAAAAGAAAAAATAAAGGATTTGTTGTTAAATACCCATAATACCATTATAGATTACAGATAAAGTACATCGATGGTATTGGTACTTGGAGAATTCTTTTTTATCGTACGATTGGCGTTGTTATTTGCGCAACGAAATTGAAAAAGAATAAATAAGTAATAAGGAAATGATATCGATGTAATTTGATTTCGCAATATCCTTCCTTGTTTCCTAATTTCCGGTCTATATCTCATACCTCCCTCCGTCGTCTGCGAAGTATTTAAAATCGAGTGTTTTTTCACTGTGGAAGTAATTTACGAGAAGGGTGTTTTCAACGATGAGAAAGAGAGATTTCCCCCCTTTTTTCCATCCTGAAGTCATCTTATCTCGAGATTTGAACCAAGTTTGAAGAATCATTAGCGATGAGATCTTGTTAAAGTTTATCGAAACAGCGATGTTTAATGTCGTCGTGAAAATAACAGATGGAGAAGCGTAAAACGAAGCAAAGTCAGTGAATTTTTTTCAGCTTTATTGGCAGGTGTCTTTGTTATTGAATTTGACGTTTTTTTTTTCTATTATTGATTCTGGATTTATTTCGAGTAGAGAGATAGTTGAAGGGGTTTATTTGATTACTAGCCGTATAACCCGTCCGTTCCGGACGGGCTACCGTGAACTTCTTTTTAAATCGTACATTCCTTTTTGAAAAACAACCATAATGCATAACTTCTTAAAAATAGAAAATCGCTTAAATTGGTACCCGGAACTGTGTCATAAATCAATCAAAACTTCAAATTAAATATCTCGTTGGATTCGAGCTTAAAACTTTGACAAAAATCTAGGAAAATTTAAAATGGAACATACCATTAGATTTGTGCCTATAATTATTCTGGAAAAAATTGTATCAAACTTCCAAGCCGAGTAACCCATTAGATTAGTGCACATAACTTCGGCAAAAATTTACCAGATGTTCAAACATTGTTCATTTGTGGTGAAATACATGGATAATTATTATCCATGGGTTTCCCCACTTTCCCCAAACTCTTGAATTGGTAATTTTGATGGAAAATTCCTATCCATAAAATTTGCCACATGTTCAAACCTCTTACCTACATTTCTGGTGCAATGCGTGGATAATTATTATCCATAAAATTAACCACAGTTTTATGGGGTTCCCCAACTCTGGAATTGGTAATATTGATGGATAATTCCAATCCACAAAATTTGTCACATGTTCAAACATTTTTCATTTGTGGTGAAATACATGGATAATTATTATCCATAAAATTGACCACAGTTTTATGAGTTTCCCCACAAACGGTAATTTTGATGAAAAATTCCTATCCACAAAATTTTCCATATGTTCAAACATTTTTTATTTGTGGTGAAATGCGTGGATAATTATTATCCATAAAATTGACCACAGTTTTATGGGTTTCCCCAAACTCTAGAATTGGTAATTTTGATGGTAAATTCCTATCCACAAAATTTCCCACATGTTCAAGCATTTTTCATTTGTGGTGAATTGCGTGGATAATTATTATTATCCATAAAATTGACCACAGTTTTATGGGTTTCTCCAAACTCTAGAATTGGTAATTTTGATGGTAAATTCCTATCCACAAAATTTCCCACATGTTCAAGCATTTTTCATTTGTGGTGAAATGCGTGGATAATTATTATTATCCATAAAATTGACCACAGTTTTATGGGTTTCCCCAACCTCTAGAATTGGTAATTTTGATGGTAAATTCCTATCCATAAAATTTTCCACATGTTCAAGCATTTTTCATTTGTGGTGCAATGCGTGGATAATTATTATCCATAAAATTGACCACAGTTTTATGAGTTTCCCCAAACTCTAGAATTGGTAATTTTGATGGTAAATTCCTATCCATAAAATTTTCCACACGTTCAAGCATTTTTCATTTGTGGTGCAATGCGTGGATAATTATTATCCATAAAATTGACCACAGTTTTATGGGTTTCCCCAAACTCCAGAATTGGTAATTTTGATGGTAAATTCCTATCCATAAAATTTTCCACACGTTCAAGCATTTTTCATTTGTGGTGCAATGCGTGGATAATTATTATCCATAAAATTGACCACAGTTTTATGGGTTTCCCCAAACTCCAGAATTGGTAATTTTGATGGTAAATTCCTTTCCACAAAATTTTCCACATGTTCAAGCATTTTTCATTTGTGGTGAAATGCGTGGATAATTATTATCCATAAAATTGACCACAATTTTATGGGTTTCCCCAAACTCTAGAATTGGTAATTTTGATGGATAATTCCTATCCACAAAATTGTGAGATTCACTTGATTATTAAAAACTGATTTAGGTACCTACAAAAAAATTAATTTAGCTGTAAAAAATTGTAGAAAATTCATTTTCCGGATGTGCTTAAAAATTGATTTAGGTAAAAAAATGTAATTTAGCTAGAAAATTTTTTTAAAATTCATTTTCATCCAAAAAATTCATTTTCTGGATATGTTCAAAATTTTTTTTGGGATTGAACTCGATATTTAAAAATTAATTTAGATACAAAAAATTTAATTTAGAGATATAAAATTGTTGAAAATCCATTCTCCGAGTGTATGAAAAAATTTAGCTCAAAAAATTTAATTTAGCTAAAAATAATTCAAAAAAATGTATTCTCCAGATGGCGTTTGAATCCTGAATTATGAGGTAGGAATCCAAAAAGTTCATTCTTTGGGTGTATTTGAATATTAATTAAGCAAAAAAACATTAATATAGGTAGCTAAAAGAAATTAATTTTGCTTAAAAAAATTTTAATTAAGTAAGCTAAAAAAAATATTAATTTTGCTAAAAAAATTTCTAAAAACTTCATTCTTCGGATGGGGTTCGAACCCTGACTTATGAGGTAGTAATCTGAGAGCGCGTCATCATTATTCTCGCCAAGGTCAAGAGGGCGGGGGTCGAAGATGAAATCGTATTTCGTGGAATATCTCAAAAATGAAGCTGTTTCAGCAAAAATTGAAGAGAACCAAAATTGTAGCCCATAAAATTTCCTATCGTCAATGAGTCGTTAGATTTTTGATTCGAGCTTCGCGTTTCGAGTTATTTACAAAAAACTGATTTTTGCCTATGAGGGTGGGAGGGGAAGGAGGGGAACCAACTTTAACTCGACTTTTCTCCACTTTGGAGGCAGCTTTTTCTAAACTTTTTGCGTCATAAACCACCTACTCGTCGAGCTCTTTCTAATGGTGTATTCACCTTTCAAATTCGTGCAGTACTTTAGGCGTGATGCTGTTCCGTAAAAACAGCCCTCTTCTTTATAATTATAATAGATTAGGTGTACACTTGTGTTAGTTTCGAATCTTCAGAAGTTGAGCTTCAAACTTGAAAATATCTGAGAAATAATTGGAAAAGCGAAGGTCTTAGATTAAAATGAGATCGAAAGACTTGAGAATTTTCCAAAATGATTTTGGCAAAATAATTAGATACCTTTTTTTTTTTTTTTTGAAGCAATACGTAATTATTCTTTTGAAAGAAAAGTTTCAAAAAGTTGAAATTGCAAGAGAAAGTTACCGAATTTCATAAAATAAAGTGTATTTCGAAAGAAGTTGCCAATCGTAGGTAACTAAACAGAAATTAAATCGATGAAATTGTGTAACGTTCGAAGAAAATGTTTGGAATTGTTGAAAAATATCTTGAAAAAAGTTTATGTACACGTGTTTTTTTTTTGGGTGAAAATCATTACCTTTATTTTTTTAACGGCGGTATTTTTCCATCAGGTTAGAAATGTTTACTTTAATTTTACGAAATACGTTTGTCAATTTGCGATTAGTCAGAGCTCTGTGAAGTGTATTTTTCATTTCAAAGAGTTGGGTGTTTTTAGATGTTTAAAATGTTGTCTTATTTAACGAATCTGATGTTGAGTTTTCAACTTTTCATTGATTTTTATCTTTATGGTGAAAGGAAAGGAAATATTTTCAAGTTTGAATACGTAAATGTTGGAATTTACACATTTTATTATGCTGTCAAAAGAAAGAGGGGAGGTTATTTATGTGCATAAATCTAAATTTCTACTAATTTGAATGTTCAATTTTTGTATAAAACTGATACTTAAATAAGTGATAAGTGGCTCGAAATGAAACGAAATAATTAGGATTCGATTCAAGATTTTGTTGAGGGAAAGAGAAAGGGAAACAATTGAAAGACACGTCTGTTTTTTTTTTTACAAATTTAATGAATTGATTTTTTTCTTTTTACCAAGTTGTACCTACTTTGGAAGAAGACTGTTTGATCTGAAACTTTTTTTAAGACGAATTTTTAACTAAGCAAGAATTTTTTCTGTATGATCATTTGAAAATTTAACCAAATCCAGTATTTCCAATATGATTTTATCGCATTTTGTGTAAATTTAGCAAACAAGACGTTTTGATAAGTTGTAAAGAATTCAATTTTGTGCCTGATTTAGGGAACGAAGAAGGGAGGGTAACAAATTGACTACCGAGAATGAAAATTTAAAATTGAAAAAAAAGCAACGTAAACCATGAAATTTTGACGCTTTTTGTTATTTTCCAAAATTTATTATTTTTCAACTTGTAAATATCTATGTATTAAAAAAATAGGTATGCATTTTTTTTTTTGCAAGTCTTGGATTGAACTACTTCTAAAGGATTTGTTTTGTCTTTTTTACTTGAGATAAACTATTTCCATGTCTTTTCAAATGCATGGTTCGATGTTATTCAGAATTATTTTGAAATAGGTATTCCGAAAACTCGGGATCGATTTCGCTTAATTTTTTATCGAGCTGGAGAGGAGGGGGGAATAAATGATTGAAAACAGTACAATTTTTTTTGAAAATATAGATTCGTCTCGAATCGAATGGTTTTTTTACGATTCCATTTTGATCATTTGAGTCGATGATGGGTTTTTGCTAGGGAGGCTTGAAGGATCTTTCACACAACGGTATAATTATTTTTGAGATCGTAAAATTCAAATTTGGCAAAAAAATTTTCGTAACAATGGAAAATTGTAATTTATTTGTCCTTTTTTCGATTGATGAGGTATATCGTAATCGTAAATCTATATTTTTGAAACTGATATCACTTTTTTTCGAGGGTTCATTTTATTGGTAAGGGTGCTGGGAAAATACTGCTCAAGTTTACAAAAAAAAAATTGTCAAATTCGTGTTCAACGACCTTGAAATCATAGGTTTCGGCACAACACTCAAAAAAATGGTAACATTTCAATTTTATGTTATTTTACACACTTCAGCACATACCTATAATTTTTACTTTTACGAAAAAACTATTGTCAAATTTATTTTTATTACACGCTATTGGAGTCAAATTTTCGATTTCTCCCTTCCCCATTCTCCTTCCCCAACCAAAAGAGCTAATAGGTGCAAAATTTGATTTGAAATTCGTGCTCAGCACCTTCTGAAGTTTTGAGTTATACTTATAACGAAATAGACAAATTCCATCGTGTGGAAAGCGTAGTTCTGCTCAAATTTGATATTTTTTTCTCTCCACCCCAACTCTTTATGTCTTGAGCGAAAGAATAATGTTAGATTTGGATTTCAAGTCCAAAAATATGTACATATCGGATGACATATTTTCACAAATTTTTCATGATGAATCCAACGAACGCATTGAGAACGAGTCTTTTGACTGACCCATTGTATTTTACGTCGCCAAATCATATTATTTTCCGATTTGACCATTAAAAAATCCTGCTTGCTGCGAATTAAAAAGAACGAATTTATTTTTTTTTCCAAACGATATACCCTTCTTCGACATCTATTCCACAATTTATTTTCATTTCACTTTGATCTGGAATCTTGACGAAAACCCAAACCAATCCCTTTTAGCAGCTGTTCCCTTTTAAGTTTTAAGTAACGACGCGAGAGACTTTTTGAGTACTATTTTCCCGGAAATATACGGGTTTAGGTTGCGGTTACGCGGTGTCGGCGAAAAAGGGTATAATTTTGGCTTGAATTTTGGGTATCATTGAGGTTGGCATAGAGGCTTTATTTAGATTGTGTAAGTTCATAGCGGCCGTATTGTTTATACGTCGATGAAAGCGCATGAATTTCTCTCTTCATCATTTTGTATGCTATATCGAACAATGTATTAAGAGTGTTGCCAACGTCGTCGTCTTTATACGTATCCAAAGGTTAGACTTGCGTACTCTTTCAATTTAGATAATTAATGGTTCTTAAAAAATAATTTACGATACATTGAGTACGGTAAGTCTGTAAAAATTCTTATTCTCGTAAAGTTTTTCGATACTAAAAAGCCCACGAATTTCTATACGTATATCGAAATAAAATGACGATGTTTAAATTGGTTTAGTACGTACATGTGTTTATGGCCTTTATTATTTCATATCATAGCTGAAGCGTAGGTCTAGGTAGCCAGGAACTACCTACTTAAGTACTTTAATTTGAAATTAGCCAATAAAAACGTAAACATTTATTAGTCTCCTACGAGCTTTAGCTGCCTTTACAGCGAGTCGACAAAAGGACGATTAAAAGAGCTTTAAAAGTAGACTATTTTCATACGGTATTTTTTTTAAAAAATTCATATTTAATAGGAAATTAATAACGAGGCCGTTGCTGTTTTTTATTACCCAAAAGGGGAACTCGAAACGAGTACGTAGGGTAGTAAAAAAAAATACCTATTAAAATGTATACTACGCTTTATACATACACAGACTCGAATATCCTGTCATATTGTTTGTTTGCAATACGTTTAAAAAATACACTCGCATATTATTTCAAATATAGAAACATCCGAATATGTTAACAATATGCATCACCGGTTTGAAATTCGATAAATCGACGAAAAAATACGCCATCGTATCGTAGCCGACGTATTTTTCGAGGTCGTTGGAGGTTTCGCCAGTGTTGTGTTATCAGCGTGTAATGTACTTTATTAAAGGCTTCCATCGTGCTTCGCCTTTGGGAAATTTTATTAAAAATGAACGTATATATATCGAAGATATGGGAACTGTTGTTTGAAGTTGAAACTGCGCGAAATGGTATAGAGCTGAACTTCGATTACGGGCTAAAAGTTTGCTTAGCTGTGCGTTGAGGAAATAAACTCGGCGTATGGGGATTTGCTGGAAACGTGGCGGAAGAAAGGGAAGCGGAGAGAAGGAAAATAACGTTGGATTTGATATGTGTGTTTTTTTTTTTTGAAAAAGAATTTTTTCCTTTTGTATGCGTTCATGCGAGAGTTGATAATTTCTTTGGAAGTTATCGTATTTGAGGGTAAGGGGTTTCAAAAGGTTGGAAAGATGACGAAATTGTGAAAGTTTTCGTACGTGTCGGTGATTTTTGATCTGTGAATGATTGGAGGATTATGAATAGTTGAGTGAGTATGAGATTTTTATGTTTGAAAGGGGGAAAAAAGAATTTGTTTGAGCATTTTTTTGTCGATGATTGAATTTTTGGAGTGTTGATCTTTCGTTTTGATAGTCGTCTTCTGTTATCTGTATGAGTTGAAAACATGAAGGTATAATGATGTAAATTCGAGTAGAAGTAAACTGAATTACCTATTTTTTTTTGAATTCGAAGTGTGGAAAGGAAAATTGATACAGTTTTGAAGTCTGTGATTCTAATGAAGTAATTTCTAACGATATTGGTTATTTCTCCCTGGATCTCTACAAAATTAATTTAAACTGTGAAAAATTTGAATTAATTTTAAAAAATTAGCAATAATTGGAAAACATGGAAAATTAAGATAAAATTAAAGCAAAAATGAAAATTTTGAAAAAATTAGTTTTTTAATGTAAGTAAGTATGTAGATGATTTTTTGTAAAAAAAAAATGGTCGCAAAATTTTCTTTAAAGAGGATATTTGCTTTTAAATTAGGGTATCTACCTATCGAAATGTCTCAAGGATGAATTTTTGAGAAAAAAATGTCAAATACTAAAATATTTCCTGTTTCTGGGCCTTTCTGTTGAAAAATTGGATATTTTCAACCTCCTTCCTCCCCCGTCATTTCCAGAATTACTGAGCAATTTTAATAACTTGAAAAATTATGGTGTTATCCAATTTATGACATTTCTGTAACTTTTCAACATTTTTTTTGTCCGATTATAGGAAACAAAACGTTGTTTAAAAACTCCAATAAATTATACTACATTCATGACTTTTTATTAAATTTTTTTCGATTGATGATTTTTTGTCGAGATGAAGACGTTTCAAGTTTTTTTTCTTTTTTCCAATTTTCAAAATTAGTGAGTAATTTCAATGAAAAAAAACAACTAAAATTGTTTAAGTAATTAAATTCGTTCACCAATTTGAAATTCCTTTAAATTTTTGATATTTTCTTCGATGTAATGACGCATTATCAAATCCCAAAAATTTTTCCAATTTTTTGAAGTCCAACTAAAAATTATTATAATTTATTAGTCAAAATTTTATTTTATGTTCATCAAAACGTACAATCGTTGAACTTTTGTATTCTTGGTAGTTGAAAGGTTCCCAATTTATTTTTATTGAAACTCTGCTGGTAGTTTCAAGTTTCCATTCTCTTTGTCAAATTCAAGAATCATGATTGGAAATTTCACAGAATCAAGTTGTCCAAAAAGTCTTATGGATAATTAAAGTGACAATGAAAACGATTTTTTTTCAGTTTAGAGAAGTATTTGTAACACATTATTATTTTTAATTTTTACGAAGTGATGTGAAGAGGAAACAGGGGGAGAGGTTGAAAATAGAGATATAATGAAAGGTCATATAACAGTTTTGAAACCTTTCAAAATCAGAAACATTTCAATGATTTCCTAAAATTATAGACAACTTCAGATCAATCATTCATCCTTCGATATTTATCTGAGCAAACATCTTGAAAATTGATGGTTTTTCTATTAGAATAATGTTATGTTAGTATCACTGAAGTAATTAAAAAATTCTGAGATTTTTTTAAATGTAATTTTTCCAAATATGTATCTCTGATTCATTGCATGATTTTACAAAATTAAAAACAGATCGTTTCTTTTGCAAATTTTCTATAATTGAAAAAATCTTGGGTTGTAGGTAAAATACCGTTACCCTTGGAAATACTTCGTTGAAAAGTTGGTAAGAATCTTCACAAAAATTTAATTACGAGTTCTTCAATCGACACCCCAAACGAAGAATTAAAATTTCAAACGTAAAAATCAAGAATTGAACGACACCGTTTGAAAATTTGACTCGTGTCATTTCAATAAACTTGACATAGATGGATCGTGGATCTTTCGTTGAAAACTCGAAACTTGAATTCCTCCACTTTCATTTCTCTCTAAATTACAGAGAACCGAGCAGAAAAAAAAAACAGTATCAAATTTGATACTCGAGTAAAACCTATTTCGAAAAGGCATTTTGACAGCTATGTCTAATAAAACGACTTTATACGTTCTGCAGATTATAAAACCCGCTGGGTAATTAACGCCTACGCCTGTTTGGAACATTTCTAATCGAAAGTGTAGGCAACTACGTAAACTCCGAGTTTTCTACTTTTTCGGGCCTTGAAAATTATAAAAATGTTAATTGTTAAATTATTTACGAGACTTTTGATTTTTAAAGCTCTTTTTTTTCGTCCCATAGTATCTTGTTCTATGAGCGTTTCTCCAAATTCCGCTATTACTATTTTGAGAAAGATATCACGTTTCGGGTAAAATTTTCTTAATTAATCGAGTTTTACGTAAGTACTTTTCGCAAAGGAAGTACATAACTTATAATCTTTAATGCGATATGTTGCTGTCGAGCTTCCTTTTAAAGAGAAAGTTATCGTTTGGATGAGAATATTGATGAAGAAATTTGGAACTGTGCTAGAAAGTTGGCTCGTAATAAGAACGTAGCGAGGGTTGAAACGGAAGCAGATGTAAGATTTATTCGTGGTATTACGCTGTTCTTATCGTTTCAAAATAAAAGTATTGAAGAATGCATTTTTTTCTTCAGGAAATAAAATCTCCGCTGTATTTCGCGTTCGATAATTATTTAATTTAATGAAAATTTCGTCGTAAATTAGAAAAAAGTCTTCGATACTTTCTGTATCGAATCTAACCCGTAGAATAAGGTGGCAAACAACTCGTAAGCTGCGAGATATTTCGACATTTCCAACTGGACGAATGATTTATTATTTTTCTCTCTTTTTTCAGATGTAATCTGCAGATTGCTGGCGTTTGGAATTACAAAGAGAAGTTGCTTCGTGTTGATCTACGTTTTCAAGAAAGGATAGAAAATTGATTGTTGAACGAAAATTGTTCGAGGTGTAGCGGAGCTCTGTGAAATATTTCCGGACGAAAATGTACTCGAATATAAGAAAAGAAAGAGGTAAGCTAAGCACATAATTTTTTATATGAATTTTTATCTCGAGAAAAAAGACATGTTTTCCCTGCGTGATTGGTATTATCAATAAGATCGATTTTGTTTTTTACCTTGAATTCAGCTGGGTAGATGGTTTGAGAAATGGTGTATCATCAAAGCCCTTTTCCCCTTCCCCTTCTCCCGCTTAGTTTTAGACGTTGTAAAAAATTTCCTCGTAAGACAGTGAAAAAAATGCAACATCGAGAAACGAAAAACCATTTTTCTTTATTTCAACTAAATGCCTTGCTCTCTTGACTGGTCTAAAATTCGAAACATGTATTATCCATCGACTTTTTATTTTACCTAATGTAGATTATATGTTTAACTGTTATAAATTATGTACCGATGGTTGCTCTCTGAACGGCAATACGGCTCGAGAAGGGTTTCTCAAAGGAACGAACGATAAATTTTAATAAAAACACTCGATTTTAATGGATAAGTAAACTAGTGAGTTTTTTTCAGCAGTCACTTAGTTGCGAAATTCAGTTCGTATTTAAGTAGTTTTTTCAAAAAGTATCGCCGAAGGAATAAAATTGCTCTTTTTTTTTAGTGAAAGGAGACGGACGTGCAAGTGAAATTTTTCCATTACAAATTGAATCAAAATGATTGAGAGAGATTTATCAAATGAAATAAAAGTCTCGAAAACTTTCTCCTTGTGAGAAATAAAATCGTGTAACAATAAAAATAAAAATGAAAAAATTGGCAAAGTACAGCTCGTGCAAACAAAAAAGCAAGCGAAAAAAATCCCTTAATTTTCGTTCAACTTTACAATTGTAGCCAGATTTCGTTTTAAAAATTAACCAAATAAAAGAAATCCCACATTGAAAAAGAAACTTGCCTTTTTGGCAATGCCAACTTATATGTGCTTTCTTAGTTGCGTCGAAAATATAACCAAGTTGTGGGTAAACTCGTGGAAAAAAATTGTAAAATTGGAAACGACGACATTAAAAAGCTTAACAAACTTTTTATAACGTCGGAGTAAAAGATTTCGAGAGATTGGGATAATATAAGTTCACGTACGTAAAAAGCTTTTATAATGCGAAAAATTGACGATTTTTTGTACTGTAAAATTTCACTCTGTTCGTTGAAAAAAAAAACCGTTTCAAGTGCATAAGAGTTGATTTTATCGACTAATATATCATTTTGATAAAAAATTTCAATAAGGTTATTTCCTAAGTTGCAATTGAAGTTGATGAAAATCGTATTTCTTGTCTCGAAAGTTTTAATATCAAAATTTTAAAAAATATATGTTTTGTAGAACCGTTCATTAAAAATGCGAACGTCAAAAAATGAAATCTCATAAAATGTTTTTTTGGGGGGAAAAATGAAGAATAATTTGAGTACTTTGCAAACCTTTTATTATTTTTTTTTCAACGTTAAAAAAAATATGTATGTGGATATCAACTTGGGCTTTTTTTTTATTCGCTTTGAAAACCATTTAACATGCAACGTCAACATTCCGGCTGTGACATCGTAGATGGCAATGGTAATTTATTACAAAGGACAGACAACAATAAAGTTGCATGGGGAAAAAAATTCTGCTAGAAAATTTCAAAACGGTGTAGTCGTTGTTATTGTTAACGATAATCGTACGCAATAAGTTGAGAAGTAACGTGGAAAATTTTTTGTTAGTGAATGTATAAAATATGTATAATGATGTACAGCGTAATTTAGATAAGATTTTTGACTCGGGGTTGAATTTTATTTGCAATAATTTATGTTATTTAGTTGAATAATTATTGGTCGATCATTTGTAGAAAATTGGAGGAATTGACCTGATTCCTAGGCGAAGAATTTTTGGAATTTGAGAAAGTTGGAAAAATCAATTCCCCTATCCCCAAACAAAAGCACAGTCAATTATCCTATATTTTGATTGAAAAGAAGATGAGCGTGTATTTTTAAAATTGAAAGAGGCGTAATACTTTAAAGTTTGGAAATTGTAATTTTTCGTTAATTCTTTTTAAAAGCATCAGTTTCTAGACATTTCTGAATGAGAAGTGTTGCTAATTGTGCTGTCTCGAGTTCATCAAAGAAATGAACGAATAAAAGTTGATGGAGGCAGATATGTATTTACGTAATTCAATTTCCAAACTGGCAAAAAGATTATTCCAAAAAGCTATAACTTGAATTCTGTGAAAATATGTAATTGTACCTACCTTTTAGTTTTTGGGTCAACACGACGCCGTGCAATTTTGTTCGTATGTGTTTTACACTTTACCATTTGACAAAGTATTCATGTGAGATTCTTGTACCTTCGATTTTGAGAATGATCAGTTCTCTCTCCTTTTTTTTTTTTTTTTTTTGTTAAATTTGGGTTACAGATTTGATTGTTTGACACTTTTTGTAAGGAAGAGTGAGGGAGAGGGGCGAGTACAAAAATTATGTCGATATCTTGAAATAATCTGTTATCTCTTCATTCAACTTTCGTTTTTTTCCACTCGATTTTAAGATTTTTTATTTCATATTTTTATTCAACTTCTGAATAATTTTTTGGCAACATTTTAAATAGAATTCATTTTTCAAGAAATCTTTTCTTTACCGTGAAAAAAATACCTGATTGGAGAGGAAGGAAGAAGAAGGATGTAAAAATACTGTGGTGATCCCAAAAAAGTTTTCTTACTTTTTTGATTTTTTACAAAAAATTTATGAAGTGAGAGCACGACGATGTTTTGAAAAAATATTTCTAAAAATGAGGTAAAAGTAGTATTTTTGAGAATTTTGAAACTAATTACCATTGAATTTATGGAAAAAGGTATTAGGAATTTTTGGAAATTCAGCTCAAAGAAAAGTACTGGAAATAATTTTAGTCTGTAACGTAGGGAAAGAAAATAAATGTTCAATTATTGGATTATCAGCATTTTGCATGGAAGAGGATCAAGGGTTATTTATTCGGAGATATTTTGAAAATTACTTTTTGGCTAATTCGTGCTTTTAAATTTTCAGCGAAAAATCGAAACGAAAAGTTTGAGAAAAATTTTCTTGGAATGATCCTGAAAATTGGATATTTTTATTGAAGTTTATTTAATCAAACCCTTATCTTCTTCTCTCTCCAGTTGAGGGGAGGAGAGGGTTTAGAAAAAATGGAAAAATTATGAAATTTTTTCAAAAATTCGTGATATGGTGTAAAATTTCTGCTGATAATTTTTTTTTGGTAGTTATTATATCAAGACGATTTCAAGAAATATTCTTTCAAAAATCTTCTGTTTTACTTTTTTTGAAAATTTGAAACACATGAAAGAATTGTTTTTTGAATTACCCTCTAAAAATGTGTAGGTACCTATTCTTTTTGAAAAAAAGTGAATTTTTTGTAAAAATTTTTTCAAATTGAAATTTTTTCTCAAAAATTATTTCATATTTCATTGCAAATAATATAAATAGTGTGAAATACACGTTGAGTGAGAAGGGGGGCTGAGATTCTTATCTGATTGTTTTGAGATGTGAACAGGGAACACCTAGTTTTGCTATTCTGGTTCTAGGTAGGTAAGGCATTATTTTTGAAAAACTAACGAAGGTCCTTCAAAGTTTATGAATCATCTTGTGTTTAGTTCGATATGCGAATGCATGCACTTCTCAGTCACGTTTTTACTTTAATATGTATAGGTATGTATTTTATGCTTTGCAATTCGTTCCAATTTCGTATTTCGTCGCGAATAATAATTTCAAGACATAAAAACCTTGGAATTCAAATAAGCAGAATTCGGGACAAGGCGACGCGACGCGACGCAGCTTTATACTGAAAAAAAGAGAACTTGGCGGATTTAACTATATTTTCTCCTCGCGAATGGTTTTTTCCTGCATTGATAAGCTCTTTTTAAAAACCCTTGCGAAATCTGCGTCAAGTTAATTTCGAAATCTCTCGAACGGATTAAAGTCGTTTTCGTCCCAATCTGGCGCTGACGGTTTTCGATAAACTTGATACATATTTCGAATTAGAAGAAAAATAGCATAATGGTGTATTGTTTTCCGAAAATTTTTACGCATTATTTACACTCGAAATGAGACGTGTTTCGAGCCGAACGGGTAATTCACCTCGGAAAACTTTTGTGTCGTAGGAGTTTTTGTGGGAGAGGAAAAAAACAAAAACCGTATCACAATCGAGTTAACCAATTGTTAATTTAATTTTTGGAAAAAGTTTGCTCACCTAAAAGCCATTTGAGTTTTGTATTTTGGAACGGTCTTCTTGCGCATTGTTTCATTTATGACTTTTTCGGAATTAGGTACGTTTTTGTTGGCGCTGGTTTGCGCAGTTGGCAATTACGAATGTGAGTTAATCGTTTGAAGTTTTGTTGAATTTTATTATTTTAATGTTTTAAAATGATATGTATTTAGTAATATTGCATGAGTTTGGAGATTTGGAAGATTTTTTGAGAATAGTAATTTTTATAGAATCGAAGTTGTCTTTGTGAGGAGGAGGAGGAGGAGGAGTAGGAGTAGGAAGAAAAGAGCAACATCCAAAAATATTTTCATCATAATGAAATGTTTTTGATTCAAAAGACGGAATTTTCAAAAATCTATTTTAAGAAAATCTTCACTTTCGCAAATTTCTCTGAATCTATATGTAAAATTGATGGATGGATGACCCGATGAGTTAATAATAGCTCCGTTTGCCGTTTCAACTCGAAAATTATTTCAAAGTTGGCTCAAAAAAGTGTGTAAGGTTTTTTCTAAACTTTTTCTTATTTGAAATGCCTACTTTAAATTTACATTTTTGCAAGGTGGCTCACAAGTTAAATATAGAATTCTTTCAGTTTTCAAAACGATCACAAAATATTTGAATTCTTTTCTTGAAATTTTACAAAAAGTTTTAAATACCTACCTAATAATTTTTTTGTATTAATTTTTATTTTCATTGTTCATTTTCAATTGATTACTGACAATAATCGTAAAACGGTAAAAAATGATTTTTTATGAGCACATATTTATTTTTTTTATACTCTTTTTAGTACTTATTCTTAACTTAAAAAATCAAAATTCATGATGAAGTTAAAATATTACAATTTATCTAATATAGGAACGAATGTGAACGCGAATACATTGAGCACCGAATGCCCTGTTACGTTTTAGTCATCAGGGTAAGGTCCTGTGAAAATCCACCCATATATAGGATGATTCGTCCAACCTTTGCCACAACAAGGAGGAGGTTGAGGTCCGACAATCATTGTGATTAAACTGCATAAAATCATGAAGAATATTATATACGAGTATGCTGATTCCATCATTTTCTCTTGAAAACAATTACCTGTAGCAGAAAAGTCTGTAAGGAAAGAAATTGCTATGTGTGACTTCAACGAATTGAAATTCACTTATAAAGTTATTACTCTTCGTAAAGGAAAATTAGATCTACCAATGGGTTATACAACTGAGGATGTAAATGATTTTCGACGATTTTGAGTTATTTCCCTCATTTCGCTTGGACAAAACCTCAAAATTCGTCGAAAGTTACTTTATCTCACTCGTTACATAATGTAAGTATAGATAGCAAAAAAAACATAATCCAAAAGTTGCGGTTTAAAATTACTTTTTTTTGGTATGATTTTATTAATGAGCATTTGATTAATATAAACGAGCATCTTTTGGTCATCTTACTTTTCTATTACCTACTTTTTTTTTGTTTTCGAAGCAGAAAACAATTATATTTGGGCCAATTTTCTTCAAATTTCAATTTTTTCTTGTTTCTAAGGAAAAATTGGTCGTTTTCGAGTAAAATTATCTGAAATTATAAAAAAAATAAAAACGAAAAAAAAAGTTTTTCGAACATGAAAAGTGAAAAATTTTGAAAAAAATTTGAGTGAGACCATGATTCTATGATGATTTTAAAATGAAAAAGATAGAAAATGTTTTTGATCGACAAGATGGGCTCTTTTTTCCACAAAGCGATGTTGCTGGCAACTAAAAGTAGCTTAGGAAGTGGGGTAACAGGGGAACCGAGGCGAAACTTCACTTTTGGGGGGGGGGGGGGTGAAATCCACAAATTTGCCGACTCAGAGTTCTTCTCAAAACATGGACAAAAACCTCGGGGTGAATGTAAAAAATTTTGGAACTACCAATTCCAAGAAATTGAATGTTTTTAAAAGTTTCATTTTAAATTATCACCAAGTCTTTTGATTTTCATAAACAAAAGGAATGATTTTTTCACTAGCGAAATTGAATTTTCTGGGCTGGGAAGGAAGAAAGTTTAAATTATATTATTATTATTTTAAAAAATAATTATATAAATTTACTGAGCCCGAGCGAAGCGAGAGCGAAATTTTTTTTGAAGAAAAATGCATTTAAAATTAAAATTTCTTCATTTTAATTGGTTCTTAAGGGGAAGTGATAGTTCCGACCCATATCTCTTATTAATTAGATAGAATTTATATGCCCGAGCGAAGCGAGGACTAAGATTTGAAAAATTTATGATGTCCAGAAAGAAAATAGTTCGTTTTGTAATGGTTCATTGTCTGAAAAATTTTCCGACTTTCCCAAAATTTGCCGACTGTCATTTGGGGGTGGATATCATCTTTTATATTCAGAATGACTGAATTTGTACGCAAATTATCAAATATCATTCGATAATTTGTACAAATTCAATCATTTAGAATACAAAAGACAACGAAATCCGAAACTGTTTATTTTATCACTCTCCAGTTTCCCTTTTTCAGATACTGATAAGATGTAAAAAGAGTCGAATGCTCACTGACCGTGATGATTCTGAACGACCCGGATACCTAATCGACAAAAACCACTATTTTGAAAATTTTGACCAAAATTTCAAAAAATGGCTGTATCTTGAAAAATAAAATCGACAAAATGGTCCCTTTATGCTTGAACGTAGGTACTTGTAGCTAGGTACACATTACACAATTACCTACACATATTCGCAAATCTTGTCATTTTTTTTCTGTTTTTAAGAAAACAAAAAAATCAGTAGTACTTAAGAAGAAAAAAAGTCCGAAGACGAGAAAAAATACTTTTTTCGTTTACAGTAACTAAATTAAAAAAAAAAAATCGCGCCTTAGTTGCGAAATACTTACTCAGAAATCAGACACAAATTAAATTATCGTAAGTAATATGAGCAAGAAAAAACCAAAAATTTTGTACGCAGTTCTTCTCTCGAAGAGAGTTCTGAAGCAAATTATAGAACTCTTGAGGGATTCAAATTAAAAAACTTCTTCCTCGAAGAGCAACCGATGAAAAACTATGCTGCATTCTTAGTATTTTCTTTTTTTTATAATGCGAAAAACCATTCAAATTTTTCCACGTACCGATCACACTGACATAAAACGAGCAATTTAACTACAAATAGAACTTACTGTTTACCATTTCAATGCCATAAAAACATCTAAAAATCGTTAAATAATCGCAATTGCAACTAAAAATAACATATGTATTTTTGACAATGAACTTATACAGGTAACCTTGAAAAGGTTCCACATTATATATTTTAAGATGTTTTGAATCTTACGTAGGTATTTACTTACGTCAAAATAAAACGATAAAAATCGACTGAAATCAGAAGTTCGAACTGTTTAACCGCAACATTTAAAAAAAATCGTGACTAATTTATCTATTTTTATCATCGTCATTGTGGTTGATCAGATGGTTGTGTTCAACTTTTGGATTTGAAGTTACATTGTCTGTCTCTGTCAGTCACATCTTGTAACTTTTTGCTGTGATACTTGCAGGGTTTCTCAAATTGATAAAAAAAAAGTAATGAATACTTACATGGTTGACAATTAGGAATTTTATTTCAATTTTTTTTAAAGGCCAATTATTCGATTGTTCGTTTTTTATAGATACCTAAACCTACCTATCAATTTTTTCCAAAGCTTTTAAAAACTTTTAAGATTTGAAATTTTCTGTCTATTGACTGCTCTGTAAGAAAAAAGTTCACAAATAATGAAAAAACAGTGAATGACTGGCGATCAGGAATTTCATTCTAAATTTTTATGTTCTGAACTTAGAATGGTTCTCATCAGGGACGCGTCCCAGGGGGACCCCGGGCTCGAGCCTCCTCTTTAAACTCAGAAAAATGAGTCTTTCAAGTTTTAATACAAAAATGTGAAAGTGCATTTTTTTGCTCTTCAAGCAGTGTTTTTTCAAAAAAAATTTCCTTTGGTATTTTCAATTTTTTTTTAGAAATTATTGATTTTCCAGTTGACTTTCAGTCACAAATCACTGATTCCTCAATCAATTCCCAATTTGTCAATGATTCTTGACTGAAAGATCAGTGAAAAATGACTAATTTTAAATCTGCCCCTCCTAATTTTTTCTCAAATTCTCAACTCCTCCATAATTTATTTCTGGGTGTGCCATATGGTTTTCATCCATTTTTTCGAAACGAAATTTACTAAATTACCTTTTCCGGAATAAGTTACATGTGAGCTTGGATTCTTTGGTGTCAAATTTGGTTTTTGAGTTGAGGTTCCCCTTTGATTTTAGTCCTTCTTGAAAAACCCGAAATCAGTGTCAAATTAATTTTTGATACCTATAAGAGCTTCGTCTTCGCCATAATTTGAAAATAGGAAAATAAAGAAAGGTGCGCTACTTTTTTCAAAGGTCTCTTTTTTCGATTTTTTTATTTGGATGATTGTTTTTTACTTACAGAATTTTTTTCGCTAATGAAAACAGCCTCTCTGAAATTATTCCATAGCATTTTATTTTTTGATAGGAATCGAAAATTTTTTGAGTCACCCTGTATAAATTTCAATTAAAATAATTCGAAAATATTGGAAAATTCGAACAATAATCAACGTTGTCTTTCAATGTGCATACATTGCATCGTATCTTATAGAGCTGTTCGAGGAAACTAAAAATAATTTCCAAATCACCTCGTATTTTGAATAATTTATAATAAGAGACCCGATTTAAGCTCGTTACAGTTAAAGTTTAAAAAGTTTGCGCTGCAAAGTGCTCGAACGAGAAAAAATCGAAATTACGTTGCTTTTTCTTTCGCTTTTTCTCAACGATACGCGACGCTAACAAGGGTGGCAGAAACTTATGTATTGGATTTTCGCGCTCGGTCGTTTCCTCCGTGGATGAGGAAAAATGCTCGTTGTAAAAAAGTAATTTGTGTTTTTAGTTTTCATTATAACGGGTTTAATCGTTGCTATACTTATTGGGCCAAAATGAGACGCGAAGACAATTCTGTTAGTAATTTAATACGTGTTGAATTATCGACGGTATTTGTTAAGGTTATAATTCGACTGCGAATTTTACCAGCTTCGGCCTGGGCTGCGTATTTCGAAGCGTGTTAAAAATATTTTAGTGGATTTTTTCTCAAAGAAGAGAACAATATAAATCGAAATTTATCCATCCGGAGGCGCGCAGCTCAAATATTGAAACTTTTTCATTACAACGTCAGGATGACTTCTTATTTATTGGGATGAATTTTTTTTGTCAGGTTGTTCGTTAAAATTAGGCCAAACTAATGGGAAATGTCAAACTTTGCCAACGTGTAATTTATACTTTTGTACGGAGAAGATTGAAAATGTACTTTTTTTCTCGTTTCCTTCGCAGCCACCGTGGAGAACGTCGGTTCGGGTACCTGCGTTGATTCGTTATAACCGCAAAATGCAACGTCAGAGAGGCGAGTGTTCATTTGGGAATTAATATTTTTTCGAATTATTTGGCCATAAAAATTTTTTTCCACAAAGTTACTCGTTTAGATTGGCTAAATTAGTTTTTATCGTTTCGAAAATACCGAAACGCTGTGCCGGCTTGCCATAATGGAGTATTATGTTGTAATTTTTTTCCTCCTTTTCGTCGACGTCGCAACTCGAGCTTTGCAGAATGGATGTAATTTTGTGGGAAACGAAAGTGAGAGAGAAAATGGAAATACTTTATTATTATTTTTGTCGGTATTTTTTTCCGGCTGGCGCATGGCGTTTTGTTTTGTAAATGCTTAACGGAGAATTTTGGAATTTTTTCTATGTCGATGGTGGAAAATTGCGAGAGACAAATGAGCCCGGAATGTTATAAAGGTAACGCGTCTGATTGTATTCGTTTAAAAAAATTTCGAGTATGTACGCTTCGGAAAAAATACGTGCCATTCTTTGCGTCGTTGTTCGGGCCTCCTCGCAGATGCCTTATCCTCAGTTCAGTTACTTTGCAAGTGAAAGATATATTTGGGCAGGAATGAGGAATACTTTATTGGTGTTTTTACCTCGTTGTAGTTTGTTTAAAATTGAAGTATGCTGAGGCTGAGGTAGGTTCAGGTGGGTGGATGATGTGACGAAAAGATGGAGAAATTTGCTGAATTTTTGTTTTGTACTGTTTGGGATGTTTCACTGAAGCGTTGAAGTTGAAAAGTTATTAGGTATTTGGATAGATAGGAAAGTTATGAATTTTGTGGTAGGTTGTGAAATAGGTCGTATTTTGATACGATGAGTAAGGCCTTATGACAATTCACTAGAAATTTGATTCAAAAATTGCAAGTTTCGGAATTTTTGTTCCTTGGGTCATTTGATATTGTTTACCAATTGTGTGTGTGTTTTTTTAGATTAAGTACTTATTAGTACTAAAAAGCCTTTCTTATTTGATTTTTTAGTCGAATCGAAAATTTTAAATATCGCTTTGGCAATTAATTCGGTGCTTTAGGATATTTTAACCGTAGTGTTGAAGGGCAGTTCAGCTTGTATTGGAAACTTTTCTGCTTTAAATTCATAGTTGACCTAGTTAGATAAAGGTTTTGGTTGGCGATAGGTCGAGAAGCAACGTCCAATACGTTAAATTATTACCTCGGAGAGTACTAAAGGAACTGAATATTATAATTATGAATTGAGTGAATTCTCCACGGTGTTAGGTAAATGATGTATTTTGAGAGTAGTTTCGAGGCAGACTTCTTGTCACCAAAATGCAAAAAGAAGAAAGGTGCAGTTATGAGAGAAATAAGAAAAATTCCCCTCGAAAGGTTTTCAAATTGCTTTTAAAATACTTAAAATTGCATTGGTCTTTGAGAAAAAAATGTATACCTATAAATAGGAAAAAATATTTAAAATATGAAATTTATTTAAAAATTGTTGAAATTGTATCGAAGAGGCATAAAAATTGAAAACTATTCAAATTGCTGTTTGAACGCATCATTTTAGAATATCTTCAAAATTAGTTGCAATATTTCTTTTGAAGATTTTTAGTTTTGAAGGATTGATCTAAAGTGATGGAATTTTCTGGACAGTTATCGGTAAGATATTGTGGCCGCCAAAGGTAAAAGGACGGTTGAATAAAGTTGCTGTTTTGCATACAAAATATTCAAAATGTCTTGAAAAAAGTTTTCAATTGCATTTTAAACTATTCAAAATGGACAAAAACCAGTTGAAATGTCAAAAAATTCTATTTTACTTACTTTTAGCCAATGTGTTCTTCATTTTAGGTATAATATTTTTAATAATTTTGATGAAATTGTTTTCCTCGCATTCTAAATTATTTTTATTTCATTTCCAAAAATTTTTTACATTCTTGAAGCAATTTTACAGATGTTTCATTATTTGTTGAACACTTTTTGATAATTTTCATGGGAGTAATGTCTTCAACCATTGAATAATTTTTACTTTTTTGACAATTTTAATTTCTTTTTGATATTCTCCAACCACGTATAATTTGATGGACTCTACATTTTATCAAATAAAGTTTGATCAATTTTTCTTCAATTTGGTGCAATAAATTTCTTACATTGTTAAATTTCTAGAAGCAAATTTATTGATTTTCAATAGCTTTTAACTATGTTTTGAGAATATTTCAATAATTTTTCAACATCTGAAGAATTCACACAGCGTTTCAAGCAATTTTATTATTTTGTTATTTAAAGGTTCTAATTCAAAAAAAAAATAATGAAAATTCGTTTTTTGATCAAAGATTAGAGTTGCTGCGAATTTTATGACCTTAGCCTGATTTTTGTGATTTTGTACTGTACTTCTACTCTCTCAATTGGTGTATCCGGCTCGAAAATGATGTAGGCGGGTTGTAAATTTATCTCTGAATGATATAAATCTAATTTAAAAAAAAAAAACAAATTCCTCAAATGAAAGATCAGCTTGGAAAATGATTTAAAATCAAAAATAAATAAGCCAAAAGTAGAGACAACAAGAAGGCAACGTACTACGTAAAAGCGTTATTAAAAATAAAAATACATTTCCCCGGATGGATTTTAAAATTGCTTCACTAGGGAAATTCTTCGCTAGCGATGAATTATACGCTGAAATAGAGCATTTTTATAATGTAGTACATAACGCTCGTAACACGCGTAAAATTACCCTTCCAAAAAAAAAAAAAAAAAAAAATTCCAGCATCGTGTTATTGGATTAAAAATCGATAAGCGCGTATGAAAAATGTAAATTTTTTTCAAAACTATCGGCCAACTCAACGTAATATTTTTTCGTTTAGTAATATTTGTTGTATTTGTTTTTGAATGCGCTATCGAGTTTTTATGTAAAATAGATAATATTATTGATGTTTGAAGCGAAAAAAAGCTTTAGGGAAGAAAAGAGAGAAACGGTGTGCTGTTGCCAGAGAGAAAAAAGTTACACGAGAGTTGGGTGCGTGTTTTTAGGCAGGGGAAATAAGAATTAAAGGAATTAATAATAAATCAAAAAATAAAGTTTGAGATTCGCGATACGGTGTATTTTGATTTTCTTTTCTCTTTTTTTTTCTTCTTCGGTTATGGAAAAAAAATGAGCGAAGGCGCGTAAACGTGGTCGTTAGATGACGAAAAAATTGGTATGTAAATATAAGTATTACGGCAGGAAGTCAAAATACGCATAAAAATTTTTCTGGAATAAATTCGTGCGGTTTTGGTTTGAAAGTGTTTAGAATATAGACGCGAGTAGTATTCGGCTGAAAATCAATAATATTACTCGAACAAGTGTACCTATTTATTTAGTAGAATTCGTGCGTTCACGGTCGTCGCATGTTTTGAATTTGAATAGATCTTTTACCGGTAAATGGCGCCTTTGAATCGATAAAGCGATTGAAAAGTGTGATTGATTTCGCCGAGACGGTATCTACTATCTACATTATTAATATTTTTGTACGAGTTTTCATGGGCGAAAAAAAGGAAGGAAAATGGTAAAAATAGATGTAACGTTGGGTAAGAGTTGAATACGCATTTTGACGAAGAATTCTTTTCTCTTTCGTGAAACGACGTTCGTGAGAAGTTTTCAAGCGATCTGTTTTCATAAAGTTGGTAGCGTGTGCGAATCATTCCGTTGATTTTATGGAATGAAAGCGTTTTATTGGGTTTAAATATTCAACGCGGGTGTTCTGATTTGTTCCTAGGAACAGAAGAACTAAGAATCGGGGTTGGAAATATTTTTTGTACGGTTTTTTCCCGTGCGGTTTGTGGATTTTTGAAAAAATTTTAAAATTTTTGAATAGATTTATTCTTTGACATTTTCCCGAATAATTTTCAACCGAATGTAAAGTTGATTAATCGACTGATGATTCAATTTCGGTAATTGTAGACATGCGAGTAGTTTTTGGGATCAAAATTAGAAATGAAAATTCCATTTTTCAAGGATTTGAATAAGTGTTCAATTTATTTCAAATATCGATTGTTTTAATACCCAATCAATGCATCTGGATCCTCTTGATCAAATTCGATTTCAAATTTTTTTCCATGTCAATTACCTACTTATGTTATCGAATGAATCTGATTTCGATAGTCGATACAAATTACTTCCAAAGTAATCGACTGATGATTTCATTTCAATGATAAGTTTTATTGATTTAAAATTTGTTTTTCTCATCAAAATCAACTTTTTTGTTCTGTTAGACATGGGACCATTTCATTTCGATTCTGATTATTCAATTAGTTTAATTACCTAAGTATTTTCCTACTTTGAAAATGAATTTTGAAATATAAAATTTAATTCCTTGTGTTTTTTGTTACTTAAATCAGTTGCAAATTTCAATGAGGTGTCTATTTCGGTAATCGATCTTGTTTTGATGACAATTTCAATAATCGACAAGGGGCTGGTTTCGGTGATCAATCAATCAATGTACCCGAATAATGTTCTCGGATCGAAATCAATTTCGGTTTCGATAATTGGTCAGATTTCGATTTCGATTATTGATATGATGTAGAATTTGATAATCGGCTTTGTTTTAATTCTGATGATCAATTCTGTTTCGATTTTAATTCTGATAATCGATTCTGTTTCCATTGTCAGTTGAAATTTTTGTAAATTATTGTTTCAATTTTGATAATGAACTCGATTTTGAAAAGTAGTCGATTCTATTTCGATGTTGATAATGAATGAAATTTCGATTTTTGTGATCGATTCTGTTTCTTTTGTCTGTTGAAATTTTTGTAATTTATTCTGTTTCAATTTTGATATTAAACACGATTTCGATTTTTATGATCGATTTTGTTATAATTGATTCCGTTTTGGTTTTGATGATAGACTCCGTTTCGATTTTGATAATCATTCTATTTCAATTTCGATAATCAATCCTGTTTCGATTATTATGATCGATTCTTCCGATTTTGATAATCGATTCTGTTTCGATTTTGATAATCGATTCTGTTTCGATTTTGATAATCGATCAAATTTCAATTTTGATAAGCGATGAAATTTCGATTTTTATGATCGATTCTGTTTCGATTTCAATATTTTCGTAATTTTATCTGTTTTAATTTTTGTGATCGATTTTGATTCGATTTCAATAATCGATTCTGTGCTGATTTTATTTTTATTTATTCCGTGATTATTAGATTTTGTAAGTATAGGCATCAAAATAATTTTTGTGTTTTATTGTAGATATTTTGACCATCTTGAGTTTTCGATATCGATATAAGTGATATTTGCATCAAGCTTTGACTAATTGATTTTGATGATAAACATCACTGAATCATTATTTTTCTTTGATCAAAATTGACTAATATTTAAAATTTTATTTTAATCTATGATTTTAATATCTTCCAATTATGTATTTTATTTCGATCATTGCTCGAGTTTCGATTTCAGCAATCAATATTGGGAAATTTTATATTTTTAGATCATCATATTAATCAATTTGGATTACCGATTAAATATGTTCGATACTAGTGGAAATGTCGGCTAAAAATTTTCGATCAAAGTAATAAATTTTTAAAATAAAATCTCGGCATTTTATTATTGGAGTAAATAAATACCTAAATTCATCCCGCGAGGCTGAAAATTTTCGACTATGACAGCATTGATGGATAAAAAATTTCCTAAACCTAGAAAAACGAACAACCGTGTTTGTCTTTCGAACAAGCGTACGAGTAAACAAAACATGTATAGCTGCTAAGATCCCTCAAAAGCTCCGCAAATGTTGAAACGAGGCCTTCGTAAACCGCAGTCTACTCCACAAAGTCTCAAAGTTACCATTTTACCGATTTTTGTTTTCGCGAGACTTGATTGGCTAACGACTCTATTCAGCCTTCAAAATATTTTTCAACCGATAAAATGTAAATTTCTCTCTAAAAGGAATGACTCCACTTTTATGAGGATTGTGTTGGAAAGGAAAATCAGTAGCTTTTTCTATGGTCACGAGCGTGGCTCGTGTAACGAAACGGTCGCGCGGTCGTCGTAGGAAACATTTCGTCTCTCTTTTTCTCTTTCCCTCTTGGTATAAGACTAATCTGCCGAGCAGGTATTTTAATTTTAATGAACGAAATTTGCAAATTTAATTTTAAAATGTATAATTTCATTATAACAATCAAAGACTTAATACCTGCTTAATGTGCCGGGCTTAACGTGCGGCGGTATGTATATTTACGCTCGAATTAGTATTCACGGGCGAAATAAACGAACAGCAGAATTTCAATTTACAACGCAATATAAATAAGTTAATAAAATTTCATTATGTATACGCTGCTGTACCAGTGCTACCTTCATCCAGCCACTATACCCGCCACAATGTTAAATATATACCTTAGACCTACATAAAATTCGCCGCATTCGTGTTCGTCAGCATTATAGGGGGATGGAACCGGCATCGGGATGCGGCACTGGCGAAACGTGAGCTCTCATCTTGGGCTTATTAAACGGTAATTCTTCTCGAGAGCAAGTGAATTTATACGGTTTCGCTGGAAAAATAAATTTATTCCGCGGCTGCCTTCCTCTCTGCAGCCTCCGTTGCTACTGTTTCGTGTACTTTACCTCCTGTTGTAATATCATACTGTGCTTTTTTTCATTGTCGAAATTTAAAGGGATGATTTTTTTATAGGGGTAAGTTTAGCATTTTTCAAAATCATATGGATTTGAGGATATAAGTCTTTTTTTTTTAAAAATTTCATTTGCAACAAGTGTTTGAAAAATTATGAATTTATTTATACCTGCTTATTAAAATTCACGAATTTTGTATACGATAATATCCCCCTTTTTTTACAACAATTTGTATAAATATTTTTCAAAGAAAATTGACATTTTTCTTATGAGAAAAATTTGCAAAAAAATATGATTTTTCTGTCCAGGGTTCAAAGAACCAAAATTGAGGTAGGTTGGCAACAGTGCTGTGCCTAAAAATTTTCGAAATCTTGAAGAATTTTATTTCAATGATCAAAAAATTTGGTTCATTTTTCAAGTCGCTGAATGAAAACTTTGAATTTAATCAACTTGGTACAGTTAGCAGAGTTTCGTCGAAAATTATTCCAAGTGTCAAACAGAAAAAAATTGGCTCGATTTTGAAGTTTTTGAGAAAATAGCTATTTCATTTGATAAAATCATAAATATTGTAGAAATATTGACTCGAAAAAAGAATAAAAAGAATTTACGTTTTTTTTTTCAGATTTAATAAAATTTTGAAAATTTTTTGCTTGCTGAGTAAATTAAGACTGGAATTTTTTGATTCATTGCGAAAGTAAATTTTTTTGTTTAAATCTTGTATTTTCAGCCTTTGAAACAATTCTGTTACATTTTTTTTTTTTACAAGTTTGACTATTGATTTTCGTAAATGATTTGTACCTAATATGCTCCCAGTCCCAATATGTAGAAATTTTTGATTGGAACAAGATTTGCTTAAATTCGACCTCAGATTCATACCCGTCACTGAAGTTACGATTGAAAGAATGAATTTGAAAAGGATCCTTTGTAAACCACATGTACTTTCAGACAAATCAACCCAAACATTCATCATTTTGATTCGACGACAGCGAGTCAAAAAATATACATTCGTGTACCTACGTTTATGAAAGAAACGATGCGAGACGGGATCGTAATCGACATAACAACACCCAGTAACCACATGAACAGTGAACACCCTATTACAGCGGACAAATATACCACATACGTTCGATATAATAGCAAGTCGAGGATTTTCAAACATGACACTTGCTAAAATGATATTCTAACATTTGCTAATGTCAACGAAATTTTACCTTTTTAACGTAGCAAAAAGTCGAAGATAAAAGGAGCATCGCGATGAAACGAGCAAACGTTAAAATTTGAAAAGCTGTGTGGTGGAAACGGCTGGAAACGTCATGCCAGTATTAGAGAAACGGAAACAGGAACGTAATTTTGAGGAAAATGGAATGAAAACGGGATCGTTTTAAAATTTTTTTCTTCTTCATTAATTGGAGAAAGAAATTCACCCAGTGTTGTTCTTTTTTCCGGATTTTTGCCAATTTTTAAAACATTTGAACCCAAATTGCAAAAACGTTACTTTTTTTTTAATAAAAAAACCTTGATTTTTATAACGAAGCAATATGACGTGTCCTTTCAATTCTCTCCTTTCTCTCAATTTTTTCATGTTTGGGTTTTTTAATTCATTATTTTTTGGCCAATTCATGTTTTGTGTATTTTTCTCTCGTTTTTTTCTCTCTGATTTGTTGCATCCTGTTAGTAACCTTATGTTTTTAGATTATTGTCTTCAGAATTTTTTACTGCAGATTTTAAGATGAAATCACATGGAATTCGAACAAATTCGTTCGCCTTATTACATATCTTTAAAAGACTTTACGACCTACTTCAGAAAAGAATCCAAACTACCGAGAATATAAAAATTCCGATTTGTTTTTGATATAAAATTTCGTGAAGAATCTCAAATGAATTATTTGGACGACTGTATCATGCTCTCAAGCCTCAAAAAGGTTCATTAGTTCATAATTTTTGAAATTTTTGGAAAAAGAAATCAAAATTTCTACATTTTTGGGAGATTGAACCTTCGAAAAAGTTCTTTCCGGTATTTTTTCCAAAATTTTCACCAAAAATTGGGTACCGTATGTAATTTTTCTAAATATGATTTTCTTGAAAAGTTGACTCAAAAGCTTTCTATCCCCCTTTTTTTTATATTCCGAATTTACTTCCTCCTGAAACAAGTCTTGATAAAAATTCTTGTTTTTAATCTCTAAATTCCAGTTTTGGGGCTATTTCAGCTACAAACTTTTAGATGCTACTTACTGGGCAAGGCCAAAATATGAAAATAGGGAGTCGACTATCATTAAAGGTAACAAAAAGCTCGGTATCATGGACAATATGGACTCGATATTTTTAAGCTTTTGAAATGCTGTTTTGAAGTTCAATTGATGATTTTTATGATATTTTTCACACTGATCAGGAAGAAAACCGGAAGAAAATTTCATCACCCTAGGATTTTTCATAATTTGAATTTTTTGTTGAATAGGTTTTTTTTTCAATTTTTGATAATTTTGAAACTTTTGGGTCATGGGGTCAATTTTTGGGGACTAAAGGAAGTGTTCAACAAAAAGTGAATAGAGCACAAACAAATGGATCACAAAATTTCTTTTCTGTACCATCTAACTAGTTTTTTCTTAGGAAGTTTAGCTTTTGAAATAAGTATTTCAGTTCAAAGATCAACTTGTTTTATAATTGAAAATATCTCAAAAACCAAAAAAGCTAATTGGACTTTACAAAAAAAAAAAAATTACGTTCTATAATTTATGTTTGACTTATTTTTCTCGTAGAATCCTTCCTTTTCTCAAAAAATTAACTTAAATTGTCAAAAATTATCCAAAACTGTAAAAAAAAATGTTCAACAAAAAATTCAGATAAGTAAATTGTAAAAAATCTTTGGGTGATGGTTTTTTTATGTAAATTTTTTTCGTTATCAACGTGAAAAATACTGTGACGAATTGCCTATTAAATTTCAAATTGCATTTTCTATGCCGATTTCTGTTATACAGTATGACACAAAAGTCTTGTCCACGAAAAACACTTCATGATATCTCGAAACTGAAAAGAGATATCGGGATGATTCAAACGGCAATATGTTCCTGGAGACAAGGACATTAAAGATTGATAGTAAAATTTTCAGTTCTACCTACAGGGTGTCCACAAATTGAGAAACCGGTTTTGGTTAAAAAATGGGGGTCTGGGTTTTTTATGGATTTGAAGTCTACACACTGAGACGATTGAAATGTGATAATTTTTTTTCGAAACCGGTTCGAAAATTTGCAACCGGTTGTCAAAAATACTTCAAAAATTGAGATTAGAAAAAATTTTCCAAATGAAATTTGTAGAGCTTTGTAAGCCAAACATTGTCAGTGAACTCATTTTTTGAAATTTCAGCAACAAAAAAAGATATGAAATTTTTTTAGATTTTTAACGGTGTGGTGTTCAACATTCATTTGAAAAAATTTTTCATATTTTTTTTGTTGTTGAAATTGTCAAGTTGCCGAGAGTGAACCGATTCAAAAAATGAGTTCACTGACCATGTTTGGCTTACAAAGCTCTACAAATTTCATTTGGAAAATTTTTTCTAATCTCAATTTTTGAAGTATTTTTGACAACCGGTTGCAAATTTTCGAACCGGTTTCGAAAAAAAATTATCACATTTTAATCGTCTCAGTGTGTAGGCTTCAAATCCATAAAAAACCCAGACCCCCATTTTTTAACCAAAACCGGTTTCTCAATTTGTGGACACCCTGTAGGTAGAACTGAAAATTTTACTATCAATCTTTAATGTCCATGTCTCCAGGAACATATTGCCGTTTGAATCATCCCGATATCTCTTTTCAGTTTCGAGATATCATGAAGTGTTTTTCGTGGACAAGACTTTTGTGTCATACTGTAGATGAGAAAATTTCCTGATATTTAACAACCTTACCAAATGCTTCCTTCAATTTCTAGTATTAAATGCCAAAAAATTCAAAATTATCGGAAATTTATTCCTGAGAAACAAAAATAGATACTTTTTTCGCTTTTATACAACAATTTTAAAAAATAGATCCGGTCTATTTACCTAATACCAACCTAAAAAAGGGTACGTGTGCCAAAAAAGACGCTCGTATGCCTGAAATGTGGGGCATATAGGCAGAACATTCAACAATCTGGCAAATTTTCGTCTCGAGAAATCGAATTTATTCGTTACTAATTCGGTAAGAATTTTATTTACGTTCGCCTCGCAGCTAAACCTTCTACGAGACAATACTGCGACACGCGTTTATTTGTTATTTCTCTAAATAAATACGAGTCTCGTGTATAGATCGTAGGTTAAGTTAAACGTCACCCAGCCCCGGGGATAGGTTTACCGGCGAATAAGATGGAAGAGAAAAAACCACGCTGAAATTTTATTTAGCGCAGCAAATACCGGAGCATTTTATCGGTTCATTGGTACCCCGTAGCGCTTACTTTATTCAGCGATGCGCGACCTGGCGCAGGGCACAGCGTCATCGACGACTATAAAATTCAATTTTCCCGCGAACGCCTTTTCTTCATTTTTTTTTCGCCATGTTCGAGTATAAAAAGCTGCTTACCCCGGTTGCTCTGTCGTCTTCGACGTACCTATAGCCGGATTCCGGCACCGAAATCTTCCCGGAATCGTAGTATTTCACGTCCGAATATCACGCTCAATCGAATAAATTAGCCAGCTACGCGAAAACTCGTTGAATTCCATTGGAAAGTGCTACGGAGAGCTATGGCAACGTAGTTTATAAAATTGCCAATTATTTCGCGCGCGCCAGGCATAAACTTCGGGGGCTTGATTTATCGTTCAAGGTTATTTCGCGTATCGGTATCGGACCCCCAGCTTCCCATTCGCCCCCCCCCCCCCAGCTCGGGCCAGTCTACGATTCGCCCGTAGAGAGCGCGCCGATAAATCGCGAATTAAAAACCACTCGGCCGGACGCGTTTATATCTATAATTAAATTGTTTGTTACCGGGCTGTAAATTATGACAGCTAAAGGATTAAGGGATGTGAAACTTTACTCCCGAAACTTGTACCACTTTAGACACTTGACGAGCCCGAAACGAATGAAAATACAGATTACGCCGCGCCATCGCCGGTGGCGTCCAGCGCGACGACGACGCAACCGCCGTCCCTTCGTCCCCGACTTATCATCAATTTTACTCTGCGATGGAGAATTTCACGTAAATGTAGTATTAACAAGCGTCGAAGTATTCGTCTTACCGCCTACGAGTAGGCAAATGCAGGTATATAATGTTTAAATGTAAGAAAATTTGACCTAAGTTGTTGGTTGGGTAGGATGGTGCTCATTTCGCATCCTATCATCGAACTAAAAGCTTCTCGCGTTTTGGCGTAACCAGCAACGTCAAAAGAAAATTTATAACGTGAAAACTTGATCAGATTTTCCTTAGGATGCGTATATCGGTCGGTAATCGCTATAAATTTACATGACGATCGCGTTAACTTAACACGAGACCGCGACGAACGTGGTAGTTTATTTTCCAAACCCGTCAAAAAATTACTCTATGAAAATGTTCGATGCCGAAAAGTAGTAAATTTTAGAGTCGCGTATATCTTCGTCGTTGGTGGAAATTACCCGAGCTTTCGCTGCTCGAAAATATTTTCAATTGGGGTATTAAAACGAGAAAAATTGCTGCGATAAATCATAAATCGAGGTGTGATGTTAGGGAAATGCGGAGGGGGAGTGGTTTGAAAATTTGGTGGTGTGAGTTTCGCTGATTTGAGTACCTGTGATAATATTTCTATTGAAGTGTCTCCATGGTCGTGATGTCAAATGAAATTGAGGAGTTTCAGTTTTGGTGCACAAAAATTTGATCAGGAATTTTTGTACTTGGAAATTATTCATGGAAAAGGGCTGAGAATTCGAGGAAAAATTGAGAGTTTGAACGGATTTGAGCCAAGAACAATTTTAAAATTGCGGAACTTTTTGAAACAAATAATCTAAATCTAAATTAGTCGAATTCGCCAGTTTCAACTAGTGGAATGAATTTAATTGAAAATCGCACTGATCTTTCAGTCGAATTATTGATTTTTTAAGAAATTGAGAATTGATTACTGAAAAATGATTAATTTTAGTTGAAAATTATTTCACAGATTTTCAAAGGCAGAATTTCATTACAGATTGATTCCGAGTAAGAGAGTTAAATGTTTATTTCGGAAAAAGAACGAAATTTTTTTGAAAAATCGTGTACATATAAAGAACAAAAAATGCAGAATCTCCTTTCTCAGCTGAGAGGAAGGGGACTCGAGTCCCCTTTCCTTGAATCCACTTAGATGATGACGTGACTCCTCTTTACTTTTTTCTGTTCAAGACGTGATATTCTGTTATAGAGTGCTGTAGTGAATTTTTGTGCCAAAAAACAAATAATTTTATTCATTTCCGCTGAAATTGAAAATTTTTGAATATAATGCGATAAAATGGTCATAACTCCTACAGAAAGACAGCAGGGGCCATGTGAAAATTGTTTTTTAATCAATGAAAAGGTACTAAAATTAGTGATTTGTGAATTTAAAATAAGAATTTGGAAAAATGAAGGTTCATTCCTATATTTCTGAATTTATAGATGAAGATCTTTAAAATAGGTATTTATGGGAACAAAAAATTACGAATCTTGAAATAGGAACAAAGGAACGAACTGAAATTGATGTTCTCTCTGGTGTAGAGAGGGGGGCCTAAAAAACCAAAATTTAGGCTGAAATGCGCTCAAATTGACTTCCAAAAATTAAAAAATGTCTAAAAACTCAATGGAAATCAATATTATTCTTTTAAAGTGATTGCGAAGAGATCACCGTGTGATCCAAACAGGTTAATGATCTAAGTATTAAAAAAGTTTGTAAAAAAATCTTCAGTTCAAAATTGATATTCAAAAATGATTGAAATGCGTCTAAAATTCCAAAAAAAAATTATGTGTTACAGATTTTTCCTTGATCCTTTTTAGTTTTTTCACAACAGTGAGACTATTTTTCGATAATTTTTTGTTTTTTGAAATGATTAGTCTCCGAAACATGCTGAATTTATTTGAAAATTTTTGAAGTTTTGATAGCATGTGATGAAATTTTTTGACAGTAATGGGAAATGGGAAAGTAACGACGGGTCCCTTGCTCTGTCCTGACTTTATGTTGAGTCCATTTTTCTATCAAATTCTTAGTGCTCGTGTCTCTGAAAAAGTTGAAATTGATTTAAAATTTTGAAAATTATTCAAGAACAATTGAAGAAAATGACAATTTTTTGGAAATATCAGAAAATCAGGTTTTTAACGAATCAGCTTCAGTCACATTCTTGGGTGCTGTTGATACGTTGCTTTAACACTTACCTATAATAGAGCTTTAATTTTTTGAAGTTTGGAAAGTTTCATAGTGCTAATTTCGGAGTTTCTCATTATTTTAATTTATCTGCTTAAAAATATCTTTTGTGATAGGAGGGAGAGGGGGAAGGTAAGCATATTTTTTTTGAAAAGTAAGAAAAAAAGAATATTGCTCAAAAATACGAGGAAGAGAAAAATTGAGTGTCAGTGAACAATTCTCGGCAACGGTCTTTGATTTCTACAAGGATATTGCAGGGGTTCAGTTTTTGAGAAATGAGAGAACAAATTTTTTACACCAAATAGGTAATATTTTCGTAGATGTACTGTCTTATTTATGAATCAGTGAAAATTATCGAAAATCATTGGAAACCAGTATTGCAGCAAAGTAATAATTCAGTGAAAATAATTCACTGAAAGCAAGCAGTGAAAAAATGCTGAAAAGCCAGTAGAAATTCAGTAAAATATTTGAAATTTGCGTAAAAATCAGTAAAATTCTCCAAAAAATCAGCTAAAATTTACGAACAATACGGATTTTGCTGACTTTCCTTGTGCAGCAATTCCGATAAATTTTTTCATTTGCTTAAAATTAGGGAATACTTGATGCCAAAAAAAGGAGCTTTTATGTCCAAAAATTAGTGTTTTATAAAATTACCGTGTTAAATTTTCAATTCAGTAGGGGTCAAAGTCGAAGTATTTAGTTTTGAATATTAGTTCAACTTTGTGAATACCCTTTACCTGCTCTTTCAATTTTTTTTTTAGTAAAAGCACCAAACGTTCCACTCAATCATTTATTTATCTTCACGCTTGTATTTTCATATGACACAATGTACGATTTTTTCCACTTTTCTTTCATTTAAGTATTAAGATACTCCGCAAATATTTTTCGAGTTCTGCATCCTACGCGATTGGTAAACCTAACAGCCTGTACATACTTTTTTGATTGAACGATAAACTTGGAAATTGACAAGTAAGCTAAGGATTATTTTTTCACGGCTTGATACTTGATTAAAAATTGGAAAGGGTTAGGATTTGTTTATTGTTTAGAAAATTTCGCAGAAAATTTTCAAGTTTACTTTGTAATATTGACGTGTCATAAGTTTGTCGTTTTTAGGCGAATTTTCGCGTGCCAAATATTGGTTCAGGTGGCGAGATGACTTCACGCAGCTCAATATAGAATTCGTATCTATTGTGTGCTTTCGAATAATAGAGAAATCTTACTATTCTGGCGTAGAAATTCATTTAAAAATGATAAAATTGGCGACGTGAAAGCAGAGATCTAAAAAAACAAGAAGCAAGACAAGTGTAACTTTTTGGATAAAAAAATAGACTGTTATCAATGTTCATGCTTTAGTTATTTTTCACCGAACGTATTTCAAAATGAATCAAAAGCCTCTATACGTTATTTTTCGAACTGCTTGTAAAATGTTTCATCTTCAAAGATACAAAAAAATTCGGTGCTTTTTCGCAGCTATTGAGTTGTCAAAACGATTCCCAGCTTGGGTGAAATTTTTGAAATAAAATTGATTATAAAAAGTAAACCATGTAATTAGATTATGAAAGTATTGGTAGGTAGTAGGTACATAAAATACCCTACACATGACCAGATCTCTATTCATCCACTTGTTGGTTCTTAAACCTACGTTTACTCGTTTTCTATAGTGAACATTGAACAATAATATAACGATATATACCTTTCTAGTTTCATGCATATCGAACGCTATAAAGCTCGATGGAGAAAGAAGGGTGGAGAAAAAAAAGGCCATGGTACTTGTTCAAATTTTCCATTAATTATACGATACCGCACGTAGACGGGCACGGGAAGAATGGGAAAAAGTTACGAACTCGCATTAAACGTATTAACCTTTAAGGTTTTTCCAATATTGAAGTCATTACCTGTTCCGCAGACTGCTCTTCGATCGATAATTTCATTTTCAAACTTTGACGCGTTTCTAGGAAAGCCGTTCTTTGTTGTTTATCGACCAGAAAGAAAGCGAATAGTCCGAGTATACTGGATGTTAGTAAAGATACAAAATCGGCGGCGATCTGTAAAAGAAAAACAGACGTAATTAAAAAGTTATGAAAAAAATTCAAAACAATAAAAATCGCGAAATGAAAAAAATTCAAATGTGCGCGAGAGGTATGTAAAATTGTAACTTTGGGCATTTATTAAAGTCTGCCTCCAATACCTTTCCCCTCTTTCTACCGTTTTTATATTCAGTTTCATTTTAATGTATAAAACAAGGCCGAAGGAAAAAAAAGGTAATTGAGTTTTTAAGTCGAAAAATTCTGTTTACCTTTATCAAAGAAAAAACGCAGAAAAGATCTAATTTGATGAAAAAAAAGTTAATAAAAATGTCTTCGGATGAAATATACGCGAAATAAGTCTGCGTTTTGGCCGTGATTGCGGAATTAAAGTTTAAAAGGTTGCATTTCGTTTTTAACTCGGAATATTTCGCCGGATAGGGTTCGTTTTGCCTTTTATTACATTTTGCCCCCTCCCCGGACGTTGTAGAAAAAATGTAGATATGGTTTTGTATAAAAATGACAAAGATACCCGGAGGCGAAATGTAGAATGCAATGTTTTGCATTTATATAAGAAATTATAGATGGTGAAAAAGGATTCGAAAAGATTGGATATTTTAAGGTATTTATCGGCGTTGAAAACGAAACACGCGAAATATTACGAAATTACTCGACCCAGCGGCTAATTTTTCATTTTTTCTAGTCTGTGAAAGAGGAAAACCCTAGCAAATTGGGGTACATTAATTGAGAAATTTTGGTAGCGTCGTGTTTACTTAGCTTGGTTCTTAAATGTGTACAGAAAGCTTAGGAAAGATTTGTTTTATTTTTATTAGTTCTATTTACATTTTTATTTCTGTTTAGGTCGATCAATTAGAACGATGTGGAGGGTGAGCCGAATTCAAGATTCGTCAGCAGCAGACTTGAAGGTGAGTTTCAAATTGAGATTTTTTTATTTGTTCGGGGTTTTAGAGGGTTTCGATGGGAACCCAGCGAACGTTGCGGTTTTTTTCGTTTGACAGGGGTGTTTGAAAAATCTAAGGATGAAGTTTTTAAATTTTAAGCCTTTGTTTGCTCGTGAACGAGGTAGAAATAGAGGTGAAGTGGTTTTTTAGTGGTGTATTGCCTCTTCTGTGTTTTAAAACTTGACCTTGTGGCGAGTTTTAATGAATTTACTTTTACGTTGTTTTATTTCGGAACACCCTGTGTCAGCGTGTTTACATGCGAGAGGTTTTTCGCGGTTAAAAATAGCTCGGGTAATTTAATTCAAAGGCGTGGAAAATTTTTCGCACTTTTAATCGAACGTACCAAAATTTTAGAGATTTAATGTCGAATAAGCGTTTTTATTTTATGTTCGATCGTAACGCCTGCCTATGAATATTAGAGGTGTGCCCTTGCCATAAAATTGTTCGTATTAACCATAAAGATGTAAATTGGCCGATAAATTGACCAATTTTCGTGTACACGTATACCTTGAACGTTGTTTGATTGGTTGAGGTTAATCTATTGATGTGTTGTGTGGTTCATCTGGTAATAAAACGAGCTGTAGGTATAGTGTGATTGCATGCATGGCGTATGGTAGTGCCATAAAAACGTTTCAGAGTACTGATTTCTAGATAATTTTGACGTAAATGGGATTTCGACGATTTGTAAGTCTGAACGTATTTGAAGTTGAAAATTTTTTAATCTAAATTTTTTCAATTTCTTCGATTTATCAGATTTTTTTTTCGAAGCTAAATCCAATTTCAAGATTTTTTTCTACCTAGATTTCTTTTCAATTTTGTATTTTTATTACATTCTATAAAAATTTTTCTAATTACTCTTCTCGAGTAGGAAGAAAATTTGTAAAATATGAAGTTGAATAATTCTTTTAAAAAATGAAAGTGGGAAAAAATTGTACCTAATGAATTTTTATTTATCGTTGTTAGAAAATTGAAGAGAAATTTTGAAAAAATGAAGTAGAATACTTAAAATTTGAAGAAATCAAAGTTGGAAAATTTTTTAATGAGTATCTACTAATTTTGTCTGGTGTAGAATTTTTTCAATTAAAATTTTCTTCAAATTTTTTCTCATTTTGAATTTTTTGAAAATTTTTCCACTTCACGTGTTGAAAACTTTCTTCCATATTAGATGGAAAAATTTTAAATATTTAAAATTGAACAAATTTTGAGAAAATTGAAGTTTGAAAAATTTTAAATTTGGTTATAATTTCAAAAAAAAATTAGAACTGGAGAAATTTAAAAAATTAATCTATTTCTGTAAACGAGGCTGGAGTTAAAGTGCTTACATTATGTATTACAGTACAGGTTCCCCCCCTTCCCCTATCAAAATGACGTTTATGCGTAGATTGCGAGATGAAAATTAGGGAGGTGCCTTATATAATCTTGCTGGTAGATATTAATAAAGCAAAGAAAGATATGAAAAACGTATATGTGCTTTCGAACGAAGCTACGCGATGCTACGAAGGTGAAAGCGTTGGTATGAGTATGTAATGTACATTTGAGAAGGGCTCTATTTTGGGTAGAATAAGAAAGAAACGCTGGTATGAATTTTTAATAGAAATGGATGCTCTGCTTCAACGGTATGTATAGTTTAGGTACATACGAGTTTACATGAATGTTGTGTTATGTTTGTATAATGGTGGTGTTTGTGTGAGGGTAATTCGTAGTGTTGCTTCGTAAGTGTTTTACTAGCTGCCCAAGTACGCGAATCGATACAGTTAAGGTTAGATAGGCACTTATATGTTGCAAAAATTCCCGTTTATTCGAATCATAGGCATATTTGAACCGAATAAAGTGAATAGTTGATGTTCTGGGTGGATTTTTCTCAGTTTTGAAATACATTTATTTGTTTTATTTTCTGTCCTGGGAGATTAAATTCCTTTTTTGGATGTAAAAAGTGGAATCGAGTTGAAAAATTGACAACATAAGAATCTGTTTTGCATTGCAAAGAGTTGAAATAATTGAGAAGTTGAAAAAATTTATTGTGAATGAAATCAATATTTTTTTCAGCCTCTTTCTGTAGATCTTCCCTGAATTTGTGATATTGGTTCTTTCTGTTTGCAGAAATATCAAAATTTAAACTGATAACTCGAAAAATTGATTTCAATTGTGATGAATATTAATCTTCGATAAAATTGTTGAAAATTAACTCGAATACAGGACGGAAATTGTTGGATTTTTCATCCGATAGTTAAAATAGGTAATAAAAAAAATTGAAAATGACATTTTTAGCTCACCAAAAATGTTAATTTTCGCTCCAGCAAAATACCAATCATTGAAAAACGAAAGATTTTGTTTCGGAAAATGACTATTTTTTCAAATTTCAGCCAACGAAAGATTTTGTTTCGGAAAATGACTATTTTTTCAAATTTCAGCCTTCGCTTTGCCCTGGCCAATTTTTTTCAGGGTGTCTAACAGTTTCCCAGCACTGTTTTTGTCTTCCTGTTTGGCTGTGCAGCCTGATGCCCTGCTTCCCTCCCTTTTTTTAAACGAAATTTTAAACATTTAAATGTATTCTCCCCCTTTTTCTAGAATTTTAGAATAATTCACTTCATTTTTAAAATTTTCAATTCACCTGCTAAAAAAAAAGATGCAGAAAGTAAATTGTTGCCCCTTCCAAAAAATAATGAACGTTGTCGTGATGAATTTATTTGAACACCTTGTATTTAGATAGGTAGGTTGAATACCTTTTTCTTCACTAATTCTCGCGGCCAGTCTACTCGAGCTTGATGATTTGAATAGTGCGGGCCAAAAAATTTCTTCTCAAAATAATCGTGCCTACCGATTTCCAGTAAAAAAAAATTTATGTAATTTTGTTTCTGACAATATTTTGTGCAGTGAGGTTTGGAAAACTCGTAAAAAATTAGTTAGGAAAATCTTGAGAAGTCAGAAAAACTCATTTTTTAAAATTTTGGTAACCACAAATCAGATTTTCGCAAGATTTAAAATTGGAATTTTTTCTAAATGAAGGGGATATTAATGTGGAATTGACGGATTTTAATGTTGAACCTAAAAATAAATTTGAGAAAGAATAATTGTACCAAAAAAGTGAGAACGCAGGATGTCGTTTGAAGACTATGGTAAAAAATGATGATTTTGCTTCGAAAATTGGCGCAGAATCGTTGTAAAAACGGATTGAATCGTCTTGAAGATTATTTTGAAAATATAATGAATCTAAAAATTTCTAAATCATTCTAAAAATGTGTCAAATCGCATAAAAATTGATAGAACTGCGAGCTCAAAATTGTGTTGCTCAAATCATCACTTAATTATCTTTGTAAAAATTTATATGTAGGTTGAAGTTTCCTGAAAATGTTTCAAAAATTCCAATTTATTCATTTTCAATTATTAAATGTTTTTACCGATTTTATAAACAAATTTTCTTACGGTTTTTCAATTAATTTCTTTCTTCTTTTTTAAAAACAATTCTGAAGAAAATTAAATGCATCGTTTCAAACAAAATAAAAACATTTTTGAAAATTTTTTGTGATATTTTGAGAATTTATTGATATTTTTTTACGTAAGAGAAATTTTAGAATGAGTTTTACATTTTTTTTTTTTTTGAATTTTGGATTACTTATTATTTTTGTTCATAAGGCACTTGCTCTTTCATCATTCTTAATTTGTGATTCACACTTCTTCAAAATGTTTCCTAAATAAAAAATTATCCGGACATTTTTTAGAAAATTTTTACATTATTAGGTACTTTTCTTTCCACCTCCATTCCTTCCTCGCATCGTCCCTTCTTGTACTTTTTTTTTTACAAATGACGAAAAAAAAAAGAATCCTAGTCAAGTTTTTGTTCGCGGCAAAAAGAGAGAAAAAATCATTTAAAAATATATTAGCGAGTTAATTACTTTTATAATTTGGTAAAATGACAGCCTGGTGCGACGAAAATGCGAATAAACGGGTAATATTTCAAGAAGAGAATTAAAAAAAAGAAAGAGAGGAAAAAAGTCTGAAAACGAGGTTACATCGGTAGGTAGGTTAGGTACGTAAAAAAAATGATTTTTTAAAATTCGAAACTATATTCTTTTTTTTTGTTAGCGAGCTGTTGGAGAAAAAAAAAGGATGACACTCGAGGTAGTTCTTTTTTTTTGTAGAGATAATAATGCCGTCATTTACCATTGTAACATGGTACACCTTTAGCGCTTTAGCTTGTAAAAAATTGCTGATGTCGGTTGACTTTTTCTTTTCGAGGAAGTTTCGCGTTAATTATAATATTCGTTGCGTTTGAAATATTAATAAGATTTTTTAAAAAGAGCCGGTATCGTTTTAGTTTAGTTACTTTGTATTTTGAAAATACGCGAATAAACGTTGTGTGTACTTACGCAGCGCGCATCGATGAAAGAATGAAAAAGGATACGAGGGATAGAAGAAAGGACGCGATGGTGTGTCGGTCTACATTTACATTGCATATGAGAGAGAATTTCAAGCAGTACTCGTAGATGCGGAAAAGAGAATAAATTTCATTATTTTCCCAACTGCGTGTAGAGAGTCTGCTGTGTCTACGTACGAGTATATTTGTGTGTATAAGGCGTATCATTAAAATACCATTTTGAAAGTATCGATTTTTAAATTAACGTTTTCCGATGAGAGAATACGTGTAATAGAGGAATAGAAAACGAATACGCGAATTGGTAATGTTTTGCTTTTGAAATCGTGCAACAGGTTCGCCTTCGGCTTCGCCCGCGTATAGTTTTTCTATTATAAATGAGTAAGTGCGGTACGGTCGGTTTCGTCGATTTCATCGACGAGTGTTTTAAAAGTATTTCGCTATAGCTATTTTTAGCCCGAATGCGATTTTCTTTGTTGATGCGAAAGCGAATGTTTTGTATGGATGTTAATTTCGTTCTTGGATGGTGATCATTGTGCTGAGAGACGAGGTACGAGGTGAAAGTTCGGGTTTGGTAATACTCGAAATAATTAATAAGCAATCGAGAACACCTTTGGGGAATTCTTTTCTCGCAGAATGAGCCAAATGTATTGATTGGAGTTTGGAAATTGCGAGACGACGACGATGGCGAATTGGTAATGTTTGTGTGGGAGTGAGGGATTTTTTGTTTGAATGAAAAGGGATTCGATTGGTGGTTGGTATTGATAGCCCGAAGATGTTTTGTCTTGGAATAACAATTGACCGTGTGACAAGTAGGTGGTCTTTGGTGTGTTTTGTAGGGATGGTGTTTTTTGTATTCGGTGAAGATGAGGACATGAGGTGCTTGGAAAATGGTGTTTGATTGTCGATTGTCGCTGGCGTTGATGTTCCTATGAAGAAGAAGAATCTTCGAGGATCCTCCTTGCTGGTCCTGTTGGATGAAAAAATTTACGGTTATTGTTTACGATTCGAAGTTCATTAATTTTCAAGTGGAGTGAAGAGGAAAGTATTCGAAGTGCGCGAGGGTTTGTTTTTGTTTCGAAATTTCGAGTCTTATTGTAAAAAAATTTTTATTGGAATGAATAAATTGAAAATTTTTGTTTGTTTTTTCAGTTTAATTATTTAAATTATCGTTCGAAAGAACATTTTTTCAATATTGTCATAATTTTATAGTTTTTTTTAACGAGGTGTTTTCGATTAAGTAATTGTGTTTTTTCTGTTTCTTATTTGTATTTTTTTTTTTTTTATTGAGGAGGATTTTGTCAGAATTATCTGGTCGTTCTTTTTCTCAGTTTCCAAGATGCAAACAGACATCTCAATTTGTTACTTTTTTAAAAAAAATTTTGGTTTCTTGAAAAAATCATTGGAAAATATAAATGATTGTTTGTTTCTGGAAAACCAGATGAAAATCAAGAGTATTTCACAAACCTGAAAAATTGATGGTAATATAATTGAAAATCTTGTAATTTTCATTCCGATTTATAGGTATTGGATTTTTCAGGATTAAAATATTGAAACGCGAATGAAATTTCAATTTTCTTTTTTTGCAAAAAGTGTTTTCCCTTTCTCTGAGTAGGTATTAAATTGAAAAGTATTCTTAAAATAAATATAAATATTTTCTCTCTTCTCTTCTCTCTCTCCCTCCTTCTCTGTCATACAAAAAAGATTCATAATTGTAAAGCAAAAAAAAGTAATATTCAAATTTTTCAAAATGATAGGTGTTCAATCCAAAAGAGGTCTGTCTATTGAAAAATCAAAAAAAAAAAAAAATGAAAAATTAGTAAAATAGTCAAGAAAATTCATGTTTGAAAAAATGACAACTTCATTCTTATTTTTTTCAATTTTTGATTGATGGGAAAATGGAGTTTATTTTTGAACATTTTATTTTTAAAAAATTTCATGCAACGTTGCTCGATTTTGAGAGAATTTTTATTAAGTATACCTAGTTTTGAAAATTGCACAACGTGTGTGAGATTTTGAAAAAAATTGCAAACTTGAAAACTGCATAAATATTTCAAGTTCCGAAAATGTAAGTATCTTAAATTGTCATATTTCAACGGGGTTTTGAAATTTTGAAATTATTTTTGTCTTTAAAACTTTTATAGCAAAAATTCCTAATAACAGTATCTTTAATCCTTTATATTTAATTTCAAAACTCGAGCTACGCAAAGTCCTATTATACTTTCAACTTTGAACCATTCAAAAACACACCTTGAAAAAACAAATCGTTTATTTACAAACGCATCGACCAATCCGCATCACATACCGCAACATCATACGTTTTAAACACCCTCGAAAGAGGAAAAAAAATCGAAAATTAATCGTCTCGTTTGTTTAATTTAGTTTTCGTTTATTTGAAAGCACGAAAAAAATTATCTCGTACATTGATTAATTACGAATCATCCTTTTCGAAATAGAGGGAAATAGGTAATTTGAAATAAAAAAACACATTTCAATTGGACGTAATTTAGTTTCATTTTTCACGTTTAATTTCGCAGTCTGCGAAACTCCGTCGTATATACGTAATTTAAACCAGCCAAATGGAGGAAGGATGCAGCGAGCGAGTACTTTTTCATACGCTTTGAAAATTACCTCATTATTTAGCTTTCGCGAGGTATTTCTATTCCAGTTTGCGTCCAGGTTGGGTGATTTTTAATCGTTTTTTGCGGGATGTGATTTGAGAATTGACGTTTTATGTAAATTTTGGTCAAATTGGTGGTCGGGGTTGTCGATTTGTTTTTTTTTTAGAGCAGTTAATCGATAGAGGGGTTCGATGCAATATGGGGGAGTATTTTTAACCGTCGATTAGAACATTACCGTCCGCGTAATAATCTGCACAGTAAATTATTTAAATACTTAGTCAAAACACGTGTGCAGGTGCGAGATAAAACTCGTCGAATAATTTATGCTGGTTTAAAATTCATTAAAACTTTTCAGTCCCGCCGACACAATTTTATATACCTTTTTGCCTATGCCCAACGTTGCATATAAATTTCGAAATGTTTACTTTAACGTTGTACGTACGTATATTTTAGGTTTTTAACGAACCATAAGCTTGGGATTTTTATTGATATTATTAATTTTCATTTCGTTTGGGTCGCGATGAGTATCTCGTTTGAAAGTTTCAACTGATTAAAAACTGTTTCGGCCGAGTATCGTTGTCGACCATTTTCGAGGCAAATTATTACTCGGTTTTCAACTTCTGTTTTCTTTTTTTGTTATAAAATTTTCATAACTTGAAAATGGGAAATTTTAATTTTAATTCAAGTTATGACGAAAAAATACGAATTTCGTGTGTAAATTGTAGGGTCTCTCGCCTTTCAAAATGTTCGTCAGTTTACCAGACTGGCCATTTCATCAAATGTGTAATTTCTCACGTTTTAAATTGATTAATTTAATAATAAAAAGTTGGAAAACTGAGCCTAAAAACTTGAGCAACCTCGATCGCTGTAATGCTACCGACTTAATCCGACGATGAGAATGAATTTTTTTTGCCATCTTTGGCGTATAACTTTTTTGAAAACTTGAGAAGCCAGTTTCTTGCAAACTGTCAGTATTAAACTGTTGAGAAGTTTTTAAATTTTAATACACTTTTCGTCGGAAAAAATAGATTTTTTTACAACGAGAAGGCTGTTTTATTTCATATCATAAGGTTGTTCGCGAGTTGCAAAAAAATCTTGTTACGTCGAAACTGGATTTTTTCTGCGTTTAGGTTGTTGTTTGATATTCAACGTCGTAGTCGACGTCTTCGGTGCCAGAATACAATTTTTTTTATTATTTTTGAAAAAAATACAAATAAGCGTTGGAGAAAAAATGAGTACCTAACTAACGTGTAAGAGAAATAAGCTACGAGAGTAAAGTTTAGATTTTTCGAACTGCTCGAGCTCATGTATATACATCAAAGCGTGAAAGAGGGAAAGAGATTTCGGTAAATAAATTTTATTACGAGATTCGAGAAAATATTACGGTATTTCCGGGTTCTCGCGAAATGCGCCAACCAATCGAACGATGCTAACTAAATAAAATCGTTTGATTTTTCACTCGTCAGCGATGGTTCTGAAGATTCGAGAAGTGAATCGAAAATTACACCTGCTTGAGATCAATATTCTAGATATTTTCATTTCGTCGGAATATTTTTTCCCCCGATTTGAATATTTTTCTCGGCTCGAAAATTAATCTTTCTCGGTGGAAAGAGTTTGGAAACCGCTAGTGGTTTTGTGAGAGTTGATTTTGTTCGTAATAAGGCAAAACCGCGAAGGAAAACTTTGATTTTAAAGGGTACGTGTTTCGTTGAAATATTGCGCTGTTTGTTAGAGGTGAATTCGTTATAGGTTTAGTGAGGTTTTGAAGAAGGGTTGGCAGAGTTTGAATTTTAAGGTGAGTTCAGTAATTTGCTCGTATTGTTTTGAATTTCTGGGAAGGTGAGCCTCAGGGCAGCAAGATACACGGGTCCTTTTTTTTTCATGAAAAAAATGAAAGGTAATGAATACCTGAAAATATATAATATGATTTTGGATTTTGAGATTGAAACCCGAAAAATAGATTGATGAATCTCAAAAAGGAGCTATTTCCATGTCAACCTGTTTTGGAGGAATGAACTTACACTCTCGTAGAAAGCGATTGGTAAAATTTTTCAGCGAATGATACCTGTTCTATTATTTTTAAAATTGAGTCTAGAAAAAAAGACGACATTTTTGAATACCTATACTCGATTCGATTTCATCAGTCACTTTTGACTGATACAGATTATGAGAGTGAGAAATTGTTGGAAAATCCGTGAAAATTCACTAAAAATGATGAAAATCAAGGAATTTTACCGATTTTTCCTCTGCTGCAATTCAGACTTTTTTCAGTAACTTTTCGTTAATTCAAAATAAGAAGAGGGAAATTATTGGGAAATCAGTAACAATTCACTGAAAAGAAAGTAAAAATTTTGAAGTTTGCTGAATAATCAGTGAAATTCTTTGAAAAATCATTAAAAATTCTCTGAAATCAAATAATTTTCCTGATTTTCCCTACTACGCTGCAATTCTGACTTTTTTCAGTGACTTTTCACTGATTTAAGAGAGAATTTTATGCCTGTGCGAATCCCGATAATCCAATGCTTTAAGTTCAATTTCATTTATTAGATTTTCATCGTTTTATTTTGATACCTTTCGTGTTGTGAAACATGATTTGAGATCAGTAAAAACAATTTTTCTTCTGCAAATTTTTAGAAACTTTGAGATAAGGTATTCAAAATTTCCAAATATTCTCGAATCAATTTTTCCTCCATTCTCTCGGCTTTCAGTGATATGCCCGTGGAAAAATGTATGGTGGGCTCGTAGAATTGAATATCCAAAGAAAGGAGGAAAAAACTCAAAAAAGCTCGCTCAAACGTTCTAAAATAAAAAACTTCCCATTTCGAAAAATTTTCACTCGAGAATTAAAATTGAATCGTTTACGACTACGACGTCATCGAGTCGTTCGGTAATCCCTGTTTCGCTATAAATTGGTTTGTTTTCATAAGTCCAGGTGATACACACTTCGAGAGATTTTCAGATGGTCTTGAAAATTGCCACGTTTATCTGCGGATAATCTCGCTAGATGATCTCCTCGAGTCTTGAGTTCAATTTCGAAATTCAAGGCGAAAATTTTTTCCATTTTTCAGGCGGCATCGTAATACGCGCAGATGTCGCAATTCCCAGCGTTAAACAGGCGAAAGGAAATTCTCAGTTATGCAGTATATATTTATAGAGCGAGAGAGGAAAAAAAATTACCTGCGAATGGCGTTTGAAAAAGTTTACGTGTAGATCTCATTTTATTTGGTATATGCCTTCGTTAAGAGACACGAGACGCGGTCTAAGGGTAGGTATTTCTCTCGCTAAAAGATTTAAATATCCTTCGGGAAAAGGTTTTCGCTTGTTAAATAAATTCGCCGAGTAAGCATAGCGCGGCAATGGCAAGATGGCGAAGATTTTTGTTAGCTGTCGGTTTTATGCAGCGCGCACGCCAGCGCCATGCCATGCACTGTCTCCAGAGAAACATTGCGAGCTGATTTGCGGCCCGGCTGCGAAAATTCCAGCCGTACGCGTACGTAGTGTTCGTAAATCGTAATAAATTTACGTCGAATGGTTTGAAGTTTTTAGTACGAAATTTTTGTAATGATTTGATTCTGTGGCTGATTGTTTATTACCGCAGACGTAATGCCCATTGGCGATAAAATTTATGAAATGAGAATGTGGAGGATAAGGGGAACGAGGGCGTGGTTATGGTTCCACTTTGACTTCTTTTTGATTGTGGTTTTTCGAATTTATACTAACTCGATTGTGAAATTTTCATCGCTATTGCAATAATGCGATCGTATATTGAATCGAATTTGAAAATAATAAAATGCACGTTACCCTTAGGTCGGCGTATTCATATAATGAGAACGTTGCGTTGTGCGGAAATTGGATTCGGTTTACGAGATGTTATATTACTCGTATATTTGCGATGAAAAGTAACCGTGCATTTTGGAAAATTTCCAGTTTAATCAATTGTGGAATAAATTTAAAGAGAGTATTTGAATGTTTGCGAAGCTTTTGTTTAAATTATGTAAGCGGTTTGGGCTCTAGCAAGTGGTCTTGCGACTGAGCATCTTTTTAATATGCAAAAAGGGCATTCGTTTGTTGTTTTGATAAGTGTATGAGTAGACAGTTTGTGTTTAATTTATTTTAAATGTAGGGGGTAATTTTTGTTTGTTGTGTAAGAAGTTAATGGGCAAAATTTCATCAATTTAGGTAGGTTTTGAAAATCAATGCTTCTTTGTGAAAATCTAAAAATAGAGTTTCTGAAGTAAAACACGTTTCAATATTTTTATGAATTGTTTTCAAAATGCTTCATGTTGGGTGTAAATTTTTAAAATATTATGAAAATCCATCCAGATATTACGTAAAAAATTGTTTGTTATTAAAGTGGAAGAAATGTTGAATATTTGAAAATTTGTGAATTAGATTCGACTAAGTGAAAATTATCGACTTGAAATGAGTTTGAATTATCACGAAAATAAATTCATTCGGAATGTTGAAAAATTCATAGTAGATTTTCATCGAAATTGATGAACTTTTTGTAAAATTGTGTCAAGTATGGAAAAAGTATTCCAAGATATTGTAAAAAAATGTTTATAAAATTCATGAAAAAATGTTGAATTTTTAAAAAAAATTATTGAATGACATTAAAATTGTTCAAAGTAACGGTATAATATTTGAAATATTATCGAAATGCCTCCAATTGTGTAGAAAGTCAGTACCGAGTTCTGCGCCAGGAGGTGTTTTCTTGAATGTGATTTGAAGTTGAACTACCTACGTATGATGTTTTGCAACATCAATGAATGAAATTTTTTTCCTTCTCTGGCATGATATCTTCATGGCAACATGGAATTATGGCGTGATAGACAAATAGTGGTATCAAATTTTTTGCTGCCCCCCCCCCCCCCCCGGATCAATAATGTATTCAAAATGGTTAAAAAATTACTCATGATTGATGAAAATTCTGTAAAATTTTTTCAAGTGTGGTGGAAATTCTTCAAGCACCTTGGGAAATTGGTTGAAATAAAGACAAAAAATTTATAATTCGTTCAATGTAGGCTTATATTTTATTTAGAAATGAAAATATTGCAAAAATGGGAAAATAATTCACCGAAGGGGTGAATGAAAGGGCAATATAAAGCATCGTTTTGTTACTTCATTTTTTTTTTTTTTGAAAAAAATGTATAGGTACCGATAACTAGATACATTTATCTAACTACATACACCAGTAAAATAAACATTTATTTTGTTTTTTTGTTTCAGGTGAGTTATAAACAGAATTTCCATCCTTGAAATAAGAATTTTAAATGAGTAAGTCGATTTTTCCTTTATTTTCGGGAAAATTTTATTCCTGCTTTCATAATTTTTGAATGACACAAATGGTGTGAAAATATGTAAATTTCGTGATATCGAATACTGAAAAAGTTCAAGAATTTCAGAATTGTCGTTCCGAGGCTGTAGATTTTTTTAAAAACATGGTCACTAAAAAAATAATTACATTGTTTTGCTTCATAAGAATGAAAATCATGAATTTTTCGAACTTTATCCCTTGCTTTGTAACATTTTCGATCATAATTGAGACTCTTGCGATATTTTTGAAAAATTTCGACATGATCTCAACTGTTTTATATCCAAACAATTTTGATGGGATTTTTTTAAAAATTTATTTCAAGTAGAAAGTAAAGGAACCTAGGGCATAATGCATCAAGTTCAAGAGGCAGGATTCAAATTGGTTTTTTGTTGTTTGTGATTTGGTTGAAAAAATTTTCTGCATGTTCTGGGTTTTCTTACCTATCGAAATTTTTAGTGGAAAATTTTTCAAAAATTTTTCCCATTTTTATAAAATGTCTTCATTCTGAATCATTGTATTATTAGAAATAATTTCATCTTCAATTTTTTGTTGAAATATTTTTGAGCCATTTTTATGCAAAATATTCAATTTTTTTTATTCAACACGTCGCGTAATATTACAGAAATAAACAAGCTTCGAGGCATTTCATGCAATTCTGTAGATCGTTTTGAACACTTTCCCCACTATTTCACTTCTACACCCTTCCCTTCTAATCACCGTTCAAAAATACTCCCGTATACAATTAATTTAAAGAATCCGAAACTCGACGCAGTTGTCACAAGTCAATTGAATATCGCGTAAACAACGTAACGCGGCGTAGATATCTGTTTCGTTTGAATGTTTAGTACGTAAAACCGCGCTATAAAATTTGATTTAATTCAACATCGACGTTGACGATAGAAAATTAGCAGTCGAGGGCGAAAATACACCTACATGCGGTGCGCGATACTACACACATCGTTAAAAACAATCCGAATATATTGTAGTAGGTATATGTACGTCTAGGTATACTCGTATATTCATTTAAATAATTCAAATGCGGTTTGCGAAATTAACGCCCGAAACATCGACGCTGATGGGGATGAGAAGAATGAAATTTAGGGAGAGAAAGTCGAGCTCGAGAGGAGAGAAAATGTTCGTCAATATTTTAATAGCACGGCGACGCGAATGAATAGGGAAATATAGATAGAATATCACTGGACGTACGACGACGTCGATGGCCCAATATCCGTCGACAGCGGGGATACGGAGGGGGTAGTAAAGTGGACGATATTATTTCTCGACGGTGGACGAAATAAAATTACCAACGATAATGGTGTTTTTCTTCGAGCTCGAGATGGTTGTAAATTCGCTAATAATGAATTATCTTTAGGTATAAATATCGACGATGTTTTCAATCAAGGAAAAGTGAAGGGAAGGGGAGTTCTACGAAGTACTTGGGCATTTTTCTTCATCGCATTCAACAAATCAAGAAATGGTGAGGGTTAAGGAAGGAATTGAAATTAAAGCGGAAACTTTTGTCTCGAGCGGATCACGTGCTGTACGAAGAATAAAGTGGAAGGAAAATTTCTCCATGCAAACAGAATAGGATGAACGAATTACTGGCAAAAAAGGGAACAGACTTTGAGGTAAATTAATTTCAAGTGTAGAAAGTTTCGTAGAAAACGTGCAACTAAAAAGTAATACATTTCCCTTGTCGTGTACGTAAGTGATGTGTAAAAAAAAAGAGAGAGAAAGAGACAGAAGAAAAGTTTTCTTGACGAGTATTTAAAACGTTACGTTGCTCGGTTCTTTCATATGGTATTTGATGATTTGAAGCGTTTTCCGAGTGAACGTGTCTGATATATCAATTTTGAAAAATTACTGTCGAAAAGTACATTCGAAGCGTTGAAAAAATATATCGAATGATTGCCTCCGAGGGGATCTGATGTGAAAATTTTAACGCTGGAAAAAGCTTTTCTTTATTGCGAGGTTATTTTTTTGAGTTTCCGAGGTATAATTCAAACGAAGATTAACGTGTGACCTGTCGTTTGTCAGGTTTTTGAGGGCACTGAATTCGAATATTCCCTCATTGTGTGGATTTGACCCTTCAGTGCCTCTCTATTCTCTAAATTTTGAGGAAAAATATGTCAAGAAATGAAAATAGCGCATGGCATATCAATTTTCATTGATTTGAGGACGTAGAATTTGAACAGCGACGAAATCTCCCTTGGTTGGGGAAGGGAGGGACGAAGGAGTGAAGTTGACCAATTTTTCGACTCAAAATTCCCCTCAAAACGTTGACAAAAATTATTTTAGAAAAATAGGAAACATTGCAGACTGGACGCATTGAAAATAAAAAATTAAAATTTCGTGTTACTTTTTTGACTTCCAAAAAAACAATAGTTTTTCTAAGGTATTCCTTAATGAGTTCATCTCCTTTCAATTCGAGAATATAATGAAGTTCTTTGATTATCTTCAAAATTTGTCGACTTTTTAAATGAATTTCTCGAAATGTTGGCAAACTGTGTTGTTAATCTCTACAAGTTTACTCGAAAAGACAGTTGAAAATCGGCAAAATTTTGTTGAAACGAATAATCAACTAAACATCAAATCCGAATTTTGGAATTGGAAGACAGAAAAAATTTAAATGGGCTCCAAAATTTTCCAAAATTGTTCAATTTTTTTGTAATTTTCAAGTCGATTTTTCCATGTTGAATATCCCGAAATTTTTCGACTTGACAATGTAATTGAACTATTTCCGACCCAAACGGTCAAAATTGAATCTTGAAAAAATCCATTCGATTCATTTCGATGAAACGATTCCAAAAATGTACTATATTGGTTTTGAATTTTAATCGACTTTCGACCAAGTTACAGGCGTTTTTCTATGTGATTCTCTGTTCCATGGAAAAGATCCATCAACCCAAAGCTTTGCCTCTGAATTGAAATATCGAATCATTTTTTGATTTGACCCTCTACCTGTGTTCTATTCGAGTGGAAAAAAATGTTTTATGGGCGAAAGGGTCCGAATTAAAAAGTAAGTCGATACCCGGCGTGCAAAGAATGCAAAAAAAGGCAGAATTCGGCAGAAAAAAATCAGAAAAGTGTCGAAATTGTCAGCAGAAACGAGCAGAAAAAAGAATAATTCTGCTTTTTTTGCATGCACACCGGGTGTTTAACTTCCACGCCCTGAAATTAGTGAGAATCGATATGTCAGAGGTACCTAACCTACGTTGTTTTCATTTCGTTAGGTAGCTGTACATACTTTTCCCCAAAATGGAGGGGCTAGAGGGTACTGAAGGGTCACAAGGCTCACAATATCCTTCAGGATTAAATGGGAAAATATCGCGATTTTATGAATAGATCACCGAGGGAAACTTGTGAAAAAAAACTGAGTGAAATTGGGGAAGACCTTACTTCACATTTGGTTCAAATTAGATCTTTTTAAATAATTTGAAATATGTAGGTACCAACTACTAATCTCCTTTGTCCTGAGGTTGAGTTAATTTAGCAGAAATAAATCCTTTTTTTTTGTTTAATTTTGTGTAGTAGGTGTTTCATAATTTTTTAAGGTTTTTCGAGTGAACGTACTTGGTACAACAATCTTAAAAATTTACTATCGCGAGGTACACTCGAATCGTTGAAAACGATGGTGAAAAAATATATCGAATGATTTCCTCTGGTGAGGAAATTTTTCCGGCGGCGAAAGTTTTTCTTCATTATGTCGGTCGACTCGTACTTAGGTAAGTGAGAAATATGCTCAGAACACGTACACATATGTACGGTATATCGTATCAGAGAAAAGCTAGAGGGCTGCGTGTTAGGCGAGCAATTTATTAATGACGTCATTTGTCGGTATCCATCGTAATAGTGGAAAACGTCAAGTGTAAAATTCCCGTTTTGTTATTTTTTTTTTCTTAATAAGAATTTTTCTGGCTCGTTATGCAGGCTCGAGCTCGAGACCAGTGGCGTTTCTCTTTGAAGTGTTGTGGTATTTTTAGGTTATATGGGTTATATGCGAACGAGTGGCGTATGTGCTTGTGTAGCACGATTACGAAATCGAGCTTTAACGAGCTTTGTACTAGAGGATGGATGACAAACAGGGTTATAAAAATTGCCGCATGATTGAACATTTGGAAAAATTGATTTTCATTATGTCGGTTCGCGATACACGCTCTGGGTATACGCAACGGATGAGCGAGAGAGAGAAAGGCCATTTTCAATCACGTTATGAAACAACGACGCGTAATCGACCAGAAATTAGGGTGTGATTTGAGTTTTTAATTAACGTTCTGGTATGTAGCTGTGTTTTCCTTCCTTTTTTTTTTTTTTTTCACGTAACAACGTTAATTTTGCGAAGGCGTTGAGAACACTGACGTATTTCGTGCCCTCTTTCTCTCTCGCGCGATGTAGGTACGCTGCGCGAACAAAAAATTTACGTAGTTTTTTTATTCGTAAAGGATACCTTACGATACGGTATCAACTTGTGTAGAGTGCTTTCGAAATGGAAACACGTGTGTATAGGTATAACGAAAGAACGTTTCGACGATGTAATGAAACTTTTTCAAAGTTATGTTTCTCCTACGTACATGTCACATTTCATGTCGAGGATTCTGTATTTTTAAATTTGATAAGTCAGCCGCATCGTGGCCCTGTGTTAAGGATACGTACAGATGTCGCGTTGAATTTACCAATGGTACGGCTTGTCTAATTTCGCGCCGGAGTTGTCTTCGAACGTGTTTTTAATTTTTTGTTTTCGATTGTGGCGAAGCGTAAGGATCAGAGATGGTTTTCAGAGGGTCGCACACTAGGACTATGGAACGGTGAAATGTGACGTTTACACACCTGTAAACTCACATGTACATATTAACCTAGTTTTTTTTCGGTGGCGAGAAAAGTAGGGAATTGGTGCGATTTTTTGTGTGGAAATTTTTTTCTCTAGAGTGGCTATTTTTGGATTCGAAAGGGTGAAATAAGGTTAACTTTGTTTAGGTTTGAGAACTATATGCAAATAGGATGTAGGGATGGATGTGTACGTATGTGGAATTGAGGATTTTTCTTGTGAAAATCAGCAATCATTCGTTTCAACGCCACAACGTCGGTTGTGATGTTTTCAGTTTTTTAGGTCTATTTTTCAAAAGTTCTTGTTTGTACGTTTTGAGTAAAATTTTCACATTTTTTTGGTGGAAAAGTGTGAAAGTAAATTGGAAAAATTAGAAGTTGAAAGTGGAAAAGTCTGCTCCAGTCTGCAAAATTATTCTTTAAAATTATTTTTTTCGATTAATATAATACTTTTTGGAAATATCGCAAAAGTCCTCCAAAGACAGTGCATTAATAAAGCTTTTATCGAAAATTTCATAAAAATTCGTTCGATATTGGATGAGAAATCGCGATCCTAAATTTTACTTATTGATAACAAACGAAAGCATGCCCTTAGAACACATTATACTATAAATTCAAGAAATTATGATCTATAAATTCCCAATCTATTTACAACTTCGATGCTAAAACCAATGACTGGTGGACCTCGTAATCTAACTTGAAAGAAAATAAAATGAAGTTTTGGCGCTAAATAACCATTAACATGCCTATGTTTTTCTGAAAAAAAAAAAATCTTGGGAAATGAATCCAAATTTAAGTAGGTACCAACTAACGTTGCAATTGTGGATTCACAAAAAATGGACAGATAGAGACGAAAGGCTCAACCTAAAAAATCAAATTTTCGATGAATAAAAATGCCGCAATAAAAAGCCGAAGGAAATCTTCGCACATGCGTTAATTATATAAATTTTCAATTCTGCAAATTTTTCCACGAATATAAAGTTTGAAATCGAATCAACGGCCCTGAAAACGTACGCAATATTTTCACCCTTGAAAATTTTTATTTAATGAAAAATTCCTGCCGACGATAAGCATCCGAATACCGAATCAATCGGTTAATAACGTATTGTACAGAAAATTAGTCGAGAGAAAACGAAAAGAATGCAAATTATGTATTCAAAAGTCGAGTCGTGTCAACTAATGCTATAGCGGCACTTCACATTATAAGTTCAGCAGCCGGGTGTTGTATCTATACAGAGTGTAAAGTCTACCGAGAATTTTTTTAAAGAGATTTTTTCATAGTCATTCCGCGGATACTTGTTTGCGTGTTTTTTTTATCACCTGGAGGATTTTCCAACTTGGACCTTTTCTCTTTTTTTTTTTGTTTGAAATAAAAATAATTGTGAGAGTGGTGAAAAGGTGGTGAAAGGTGGTGATAAATCTTTGATGAAGCAAACGAACATTGTAAATCTCCGAGGTGCTTATTAGTCGAGGTGATATATGTAGGTGGTTGAAACGGTCTCGGGTAATTATGTTTCTGAGGAGAGAAATTTTAAGAGATGATGTACATTGCTCGAGGATGAAGTGAGAAAGAAAAGGGTGCTGGTTTGTTTGTATAAATACGTAATACGCGTATTAAAGCGAGGATAATATGTAATGTAATATTTGTTAATATAGAAGAGGAAATCGGTGGAGAAGATTTTCGCTAATAATAAATCTTACTCAGGTATTACGTTGTAGCTAGGTACGTAGGTGTAGGTACTTATAATAGAAGAACCAAACACGAATCGCGAATGTACCTAATCAAATTAAAATAGATTTTGTGTAATGTGAAATTTTCATTAGGGTATAAATTCAGTCACTTTTCATAATTTATCCTACACTGTGTGTCGCTTTGCGTTGTCTCAAGTCAAAATCACTGTTATTCAAATTACTTGAAAAAGTTCCCTTTGTAGCGAATAATGTAATTAGTTCGTCAGATGCTGATCTTATACCCGAAGTGTCATGTCGTAAAATTACATTATGGCTTTTCCATTTGAACGAAACATAGGCAGTGTAGTATGTATGATAAACTAATCTTGAGAAGTGAATACTGGTACGAGGGAGTTAATGTGGTTAATGAATATGTCTCATAATATGCCGACGCGATTGTAATGCGCCATACAAATGTTTTCGAAATTCAGACGAGTTTATTGAGCGAACGTGATTTTAGAAATGAAATTGGTTGAAATTATGGGAGGAGTCGTATACGAAGTCGACGAAAATGTAGAACGAATTGAGCTGTCGTCAGAATTTTCTAGAAAACTTGGTTAATTAGTGATACTGTTTTTGAATTAGTCATTTGGTGAAATTCTGCTTTTCGCAGTTCTCATTCGATTCTCTGATTGTCAGAAAAAATTAGTGATTATTGAGTGAAATGTTGACGAGAAATTGCCGATATTCAGTGAAATTTGTTTCACTGATTCGGAAAAGAAGGATTTTACTAAACTTGACTGATTAGAATTTGGATAGTGAATTTCTAGAAGTAGTTAACTTTGGTGTTATGTAGTACTGAAGAGGGGAGGGAGATGACCAGTTGAACTGGTTTTCCGTTTTTATTGTTCAAAGTTGAATGAACAACAATAACTGGTTTAAATGATAATTTTCTAGCAATAGATGACTTTAATAGTGGTGTCGGTAAAGTGGGGTGCAAGTGGTGCATTGCACTCCCAAAATTCTGATTTTGCACTTCCCTCCACTCACATCAAAGAAGGAAATTGCCTTTTTCGGTTATTAAATTTCTAATTTTTTCAAAACATCGCCCTCGCTTCGCTCGGGCATGAACAAAATAACAATTTTATAAACAGTTTAAATTAAATCAAAAGCGCGAAAAAATGCTCATTTTTGGCCCCTTTTCAAACATCCTCCTGATTTTCCCAATTTTTGTACTCGTTTTGCAAAAAAAAAAGTTTCCAACGCCACTGGGCTTTGACATTTACGTGGATGAGAAAAACTAATTTCAAACAATTTTTAGGCTGAGAAAAACTGGTCTCAAAATGTTTTAAAGATGAGAAAAACTGGTTTTGAACGGTTTTTATGATGAAAGAAACTGGTTCGAACAGTTTTTAGGATGAGATAAACTGGTTTCAAGCAATTTTTAAGATGAGAAAACTGGTTTTGAACAGTTTTTGAGATGAAAGAAACTGGTTCAAACAGTTTTCAGGATGAGATAAACTGGTTTTGAACAGTTTTTGAGATGAGAAAAACTGGTTTTGAACAGTTGTTGAGATAAAAAAAAACTGGTTTTCAACAGTTTTTATGATGAGAAAAAAAGCTGGTTTTCAACAGTTTTTATGATGAGAAAAATAACTGGTTTTGAACAATTTTTATGATGAGAAAAAACTGGTTTCAAACAGTTTGTATGTTTTCAAGATGACAAAAACTGATTTCAAACAGTTACTCTGTTTCTAAGATGAGCAAAACTAGTTTCAAACAATTTTTATGACGAGAAATGCAGGCTTCAAACCGTTTTCAAGATGAACGACTGGGAATTGGTTTTATGCATGTAATTTTTATTTGGCATCTGGTTGAAATGATATAGAACGATCCGAACCACTTTCAATGAAATATTTTCAACTGAGTATTTAAGATCTCTTAATGTGCAGAAATAAGAAAAAGATACGAAAAAATTCACCTAAGCAGTTCTTAACATGCATGGAAATATCGATTGACCTTAACCGGTAAAAATAATGAATTTTCTGTTAAAGAGGCTTCGATTTTAATATCAGAAAAGGTAAAGAGAAATTGACATAACCAGTCAAACCGGTTTTAATGCAGTACCGTGATATTGAGTAGATACGTATTCAGCCAGTTTAAAAAAATGACTTTTCAACTCAAGATAGCTTCGACATTATATTTTATGTTTTCGAAAGATATGGAGAAAAGAAGAGAAAATTTGTTGAACCGGATTTTATTGTGATGACCCTAACCTAACTGGTTTAAATAATGCATTTTCAGTTCTAAATAATTTCGCTGTTGGTATCCGGGAAAATAGGAGGAGGGGTACATTTGAGAACCAGTTTTGCAATGCAAAGTGATACCAAACGACCCTAACTGGTTTCAGTGACGAATTTTTAACTCTAGGTGACCTTGAAAACAATTTACATAATTAGGATTTTGGCCATCCTTTAAAAAGGTGCGATTTGAGTTTTTAAACCTATCTCAACTATTGACCTGGAAATACAGGATTTTTGAATTTTTACCAGATTTACTTTGCTCATTCCAACATCGAGTCCAAACCTTTTTTGGCCATGTAGGATAGTTTCCCAAGAAATTTATGACAGTGCTGCTGGATTACGCTTAAATTGTGTATAGTTTTTTCTTTTGGTCACCTGAAAAGTAGGTCTAAAATTTTCTGTCAATGAAATGAATTAAAATTTTTTTTTGAAAATTTGTGTGGCAGTGCACAATGCTATACCAATTTAATACCTATAATTAAGAATCACGTAAATCAAAATGCAGTTGGCATCACTGTTATAAAAAATTTTTATTAAAAATAATTCTAGATGACCAAGAAATGGCTTGAATTTGATGTACCAGGGTGTCTAAAAACTAGTCACGAAAGTCTAAATTGAAAAAAAAAAAAAAAAAAACTAGGAAAGTCATCAAGATAATTCGTTTTTTTTTTCTGAAAAATTCATAGGATTTCGTATCACGTTCTTTTTCATTTTAGCGCTGTATACTTACTTAGTGAACTGTTCATTATTTTTATGAAAAAAAGATCAGTAAAAATTCATGAAAATTCGAAAGATTAATCTAGTGAACAGTTATCCCTCGAAATTTCTGGCTTTAGGAATAGGTAAAAATGATTTAATCTCTTTGATTTCTAAAAAAAAAAAAAAATGCGACTCGAAAATGATTCCAACAGATTTTTCGCTGTTCGGAAACCAATTTCGAATGGCCTATTTTTTAGATTATTTTTCATATTCTAATAGTCGACGTACATATCTCACATCAGAGCGAAATTTTATACACAGGTTACTTCGTTTTGATGTTTCATTCCCAACATTGTTTATCTAATTACAAAATACGTCGCATTTTCGAAACACCTTGTTCATTACGTATTGTGTTTGAGAATTTAATGAGCTCAGCTGCCTAATATTAGGGTTTCAAATGCGATATAAGTGTTACGTGAGCTACGTCATTTAAAGGATTGTTTCTGTGATATTGATACCAGTAGGTAGCTAGGTACGAAAAGCATAATTTTACCTACCGCCTGGCAACTTGCAGGTAATTCGATAAAATAATTTGAGCGCGTTGTTATATACCCATTCCTTTGGTATCTTTACCCCAGAAAAGCTATGTGTATTATCGCGAATAAAATACGTAATTTTAGGTACTCAGATCTGCTATAGAAATCCCCATCATATCCAGGTAAACGTGCACTGAAAAAAAAATATAATAAAATTTATCCAAAAAAATAATAACGCGTCCCAATTCTCAAATAGGTAAAATTTATCATTTTTTTGAATAAAATTTATTCTTTTTGGTAAAATTTATTAATTTTTTTGACAAATTTTATTATTATTTCTGATAATAAATATTATTTTTTAGAACAAATTTTACCTATTTTGTGAATTGAAACACGTTATTATTTTTTTTGAATACATTTTATTATTTTTTGATTAAAATTTATCATTTTGGTAAAATTTATTAATTTTTTTGATAAAATCTATTTTTTTTTTTGATAAAATTTATTATTTTTGGGGTAAAATGTATTCATTGTTTTTTCCGTGTGTAAGGTTTTGCTCCTTTATTAAAAAATTTTCTTTTCGTGGTATTCCCCGAAACATTCCTGCGCGTTAATTAGGAATTTGAATGAAATATGCTGCCTCGTGGATGCCTTTGAAAAGCTGGAAAAAAATTCTTCGACGAGATAAAACCAGTAAAGTTTTTCGAAAATATTTCGCATTGAAGAGCGTGGTAGGATTGTACGGTGGTGTGTAAATGTGGATAATGGGTACTTGTTCATTAGAGGAAATCATGTTCGTTATCGATAATATTTTTCGATGAAATAGAGTTTGAAAAACCTATTGAGCTAGACGAAATTTGAAGTATGGCTGTTATACGGATGATATTACGCCAATTCGAGTATTTCCTTTTCGGTGCCAAACGATTCTCACATGCTGAATGGAAAGCCCCAACTATAATGCAGCGTTTCCTTAACACGTATCTATTTTTTTCATTAAAAATGTATTGTTCGAAAAGAGATGAGTTACGATGAAGAGCTCGTTACGTGTAAGCGAGGGCACGAGATCGGTATCTTGAGAAAAGCCAAATAAATACGTTATAATCGGCTGTGTAACACAATGAGCCTCCGGTATTCTTTTTTTCTATACGACGATGGAAAGCTTAACTTAGGTTGGGTATTAAGTCGTGAAATTTAACCGTATTTTCGAGTAATTATCCTTATCTAAGCCTGTTAAGAAGTTCAATTAGAGTTTCGCGTTTGATAATTGGCGCGAAGTACGAGGCTACCAAGTACCTGTGTATAACTACGGATCGTGCGGTATCGAAACTTGGATATTTTGGAAAAAGTAGATTCGGAAAGCGGAGCGAAATCGAGAGAGGAAAGACGCCAAAGTTACAATTTTCTTCGAAGTTAATTTCTCGTGTAATAACCTCTCGAGTTATACGTTGGTATTTGAAGTATACCTACGTAAGTCGATTTTTTTCAACGTACCTGCTACTGATTGATTTTAGAGCGTTGGTAAATAAAATTATTCCTAGGTCGAAGCAAACGAGGATATTTTATTTACTTCTCGGCAGGTTTTCGTCGTCGACGGTGAAAAATAATTAATGTTTTTCTATGTGACAATTACAAGAATACGTGCTTATGACACGAGTCGATAGCGGAAAAAAATAGTCGAGTGATGTGCTAAATTTTTACAATTTTGGAGTTGAAAGGAAGTAGTTGGAGAATAAATTGAATTTTTAAACATTATTTGGATGGTTTTGAAAATTTATATCAAAATGTCAGAAATTGTCCCTGCGAAGATCTCGAGCTTTGAAAATTTGATACAGTATTTTCTCGGTTTGTTCATTACTTCTGCTGTTTTTTTTACTGGAATATTAATTAAATTCAAGGAGTTTTTACTCGACGAAATTCCACAAACGGAGAGAATATTAGTTGGTTGATAATTATTAATTAGTAGATTTTTCTCCCCCGTTTATAAAATAATACGAGAAAGAGTAGTTCTTTGAAATGGAATTTGCTTTTTCCTTCTCTTTTCGAAGTGCCGAGGCTTCTTTTTGAATAATTGCAGAAAGTTTTAAATAGGTTCATTCTGAAGTTCATAAAAATCAGCTTACGGCTTTTTACGCTTCATTGGACTCTCAGATACCATTAACTGTTAATTTTTTTATACACTTTGATTACAGTATTTTGTTTTTTTATCTTTTTTCTCCTCTTCTAAATTTCTTTTTTCTGGAATTTCTGCCAATGGAAATTTGAATTTTTCACATAGAATTATTTATCAATCTTAAATTTTTTGAGCGTGATTAAACAGAATGGAAAAAGCAGAACTGAAGAAATTACAATATTATTAATTATTTTTCAAGTTTATTTATTTCATTTCTATTGATACCTACGGAATGAAAATAACGTTTCTTAATGGAAAGAGCTTTTTTCGGCTATTCTCTTGTTCCAAGATTTTCATTTATCAGGTCAAAAAAGTTCTTGTTTACTCAGAAAATCATTAGAAGTCGTGAATTATTCTCTACTTCTCTGACAAATGAACTGTCTAAAAATTTTTTTAAATTTTGTCTTATGATTGTATTTTTTTTGGAAAAATTTTCATCCCAGCTGTACCTATAGCACTCAATTAATTTATACATGCTCACGAAATGACCGATGAAAGCTTCGTAGAATTTTTTCCTGGCAATAGCTCCCTCTCTGCCATTACTTACTCTTGATTTTGTGTGAAAAAATGGAAATGTTTGCTGGATTGTCGGTTTAAAGTTCTTGGTACGTATGTTGAGAAAAAAAAATCCAAAAATACACCTTTTCCGTTTTAACGCACCCCTTGGAATTTTAATGTAATGTAATTGATAATTTTTAATATTTCAAATTTTTTTCTGTATTTTCAGTTTTGTTATTGCAAAAGTTGAAAAACAAAATGATTCATTCTTCAAGTTTCTCATCTTTGAGTAAAACGAAGGCTTAAGCCTTCGTTTTACTCAGAGATGAGAAACATGATGTGTTTTTAAAAATTAGAGAAATTCGTTCTATAAGCTCGAAAAGTACCAATTTTCAAAAAAAAATTGTATGACTTGCAAAAATTTGTAATACCTACAAAAAAAGGAAAAAAACAATTACGTCATTTTTATCTTTCACCAAGATTCATACCGTTGGAAAAATCACATAAAAAGTACGGATTTTTGATTTTACTTGATTATTATTGTACAAATCCCAAGTATTTAGGCTCATAATCGATTCTCATTGCCGAATTTTGTTTCAAAAATTTTAGAAAATGTGCCAGAAAATCTGGAAAAGTTGAAGAAAATTATTCTTGAAAAATAAAGTTTTACTATATCTTCTACTTTTTGTATGGTAAAGGGTGTGTGGGGGAGGGGGTTCAAGGCTTATAAGAAACGTAGGTCAATTGAAAAGGTCGGAAAGTTCTAAAAGAAAATTATATAGGGGGGGAAAAAATTGAAAATAGTATATTTTCTCTAATTTATTGAAAAAAGATTTTTTTTAATGGAAATTTTCATTGCCTCAGAATCCGAAATTTTTTTGGAAAAAAGGCGGTAATGAACTGATGTCTGAGAGATTCTTGGAAACGGATGCGTATCACGATCTTTTTTTTTTTAAATTGAGCTTTGAGTATGTGCAAAACTTGAAATTTGTGTTTTTTGGAAAAGTGTATAATTTTCTGTTGGGAGAGAGAGAAAGGCTTGAAAAAATCTTTTCGAAAGTTTTATGAAAAATTTGAAAAATTCTCTGCATTTTGGTTTGCAAATTTTATTTTATTACCGAGATGCTTCATAAATATTTGATTATTTACATGATTGGTATCAATATTCTAACAAAGTTTTCAATAAACTTTTTTTCGTTCTTGATTGCAGTCTACCTAGCCAAATCTGGAAGAGAGAGAGGATTGAAAATTGAGGATTTTCGGCTCCATCAGTAGGATTTTTCTAATTGATGTGATTTTTCTAACTATTTCTTACTCGAAAATCGAAAAATTTTATCATTTTTCGCTTATTCCGAGTTGTTTTTTTTTTGTTTTCTAGTTGAAAAATAAAATTTTGCCGAAATTTAGAAGGTTAAACCATTTTTAGCTGCTCCGAGTTTTCCTTAAAGTAAAAAAATTGTAACTTGGTTGATTATTGATATCAATTTCCTAGCCCATCGTGAAATTATTTGTTCAAATTCATGGGAGGTTGTTCATCTGAAAATTTCCATGTTATTTCAATTTATATTTCACTCGTCTTTCCGTGATCTTTTTTGTCACCTCTATAAACCAGGAAAATTTCACTCCTTCGGCCGTCGATTTATCTTTAGATATGCGGTTGTTTACATTGTACATTGGTAAAAATAAACCCACGTAGGTTGATACTACCTATAGGTGGGTAGTCTACGAGCACGTACCCACATAATTCTCGAAAAAAAACAATATCTCGAGAGTCCAAAAAAATAATTCCTCGATACACATTCCACCCATCCAATTTCATTTCACTTTTAGCGAAAAAGTTCGCATTTCACCTCGGTTTTATACCTATATTTTTGAAAGGAGAAGAAAAATCCATATTTTTAACCCTCGATTTTAGTACCCGCTGTTTTTCCATGAATTGCTCGAATCGCGGTTTTTTTCCAGTCGATAAAAACTTCCACGAAGGTGAGGGTATATCTGGTCATCGACTCTTCATTGAGGCAACCAACGAGCAGCTCGGTGCTGGCTTTTACATGAAAGTGGAATTACACCGTCGAAATAGTCGATAACGAAATGTAGTGTACCTAGAGTCACATTACGTACTGGGTATTTGTATTTCGCAGCGTACGAGCTTATTGTACATGACGAATGTGTCGTACAACTCGACACGAGAGTGTGGTTTTTTCTTCATCCAACAGCGTGGTGAAAAAAATCCATATTTTTTATTGAAAAAGAAAAATGATTATGGTTTGGCGACGTGTCGAGGACATGATACGAGACGTTGCTGGGTGCGTGTTTGGGGTTGCCAAAATACGGCCGATTGATAACAACAGGTTTTTTTTTGCTTTTTTGGCGTTGGTCGAGGACTCGGTCGGGTGTTTCGGTTGAAAGTAAGAGGCTAGGCAGATAGAATATCGTGCGAAATAAGGATAAAATTTCGTATACTTGGTTCGCGTGAAACGGTGGTAACGATTTTGCGAAGGTAATGTACCTCTGGGCCGACGGTAGACACGATAAATAAGAAGTATAAGGCTGGAAAGCGTAGAGCGGAGCAAGGTACATGGTCGTAGATTACGTGTGTGTAAATTAAGAGCACGAGGAGGGGTTTTTTTGGTAAGGGAAATACGCCTCGAGGGGTTTTAAGCTAGGTTAGATTTATACTTTGGAATGGTGTGGGAGATAATTGCTGTGTAGCGATAGTCGGCCAAAGCTGGGTCTGCGGCTAGGTGCTAGGTACTTACTTTATGATAAACGTTAATGGTATTCCTACGCATGGCTAAATACGATACGACGGTGAGATATTCGGCGCACAACGATAAACTAAATATCACACTCCAAAATAATGATAAAGGCAGGGTGACGAATAATAAAAAATCGAACAGTATGGCCCATCCGAGATCGTCGTTACCGGAGATCACTAAATCGTTGAAAACTAGCCGACAAACGAGCTGGATGCCGGGTATTTGGCCGGCGACGATCGGCACCAGCTTCCATAACGGTTTCGGACTCCATTTGCACCAAATCCACAACAAGCAATCGACGACGAAAAAAGCGGCCATCTGCAGATGCAGACGGTCCTCGCTGACCAACGCGTACACGTCGTACAAAGCGCAAGCGAAAAGGAAGCATTCCGTCGAGGCGCGTTTTTGTTTCAGATTATAAGTCTGATAGAGGCTTTCGAGGGCCGAATCGCGAAATTTCACGATCGAAGACTCGGGTACGGTAGCTTCCGGCTTCATTGCCTGTTCGTGAACGACTAAAGTCGCCGAAAAGCGTCGGGAGAATGAAAAGGCTTCAGCCTTTTTCCCGCCTGCATTCGCCGCCGCTTCGATTAGAGGTGGTAAAGTTGTGCGAGATTTTCGCCCCCTTTCGCGTTCTCGTCCTCGTCGTCGTGTCTGCCAGTGTAGTACCCCTATAAACGGTGTGCGTTATCGACGAAAATTACGACCAAGAGCTCCGAGACAAAAACTTTACCCCGGTTTGCGCGATTACTACGGACCGCGCCGCGCCGCCCTCAGATGCTGAATTTTTTCTTCCACATGTGGATTTTTACTTTTTCGCTTCAAAGGTGTATTTTCCCGGGCTTTTTTTCTCGCCGTACGCACCTTGGAAAATTTATTCGACTGAATTATGATGATAACCGTTCGCCTGCTGGGTGTAGATTTATCGATAATGGCCCGAGACGAGGCTGTATCAACAAATGCTACGAACGAAAATGGTGCTAGATTTGCATTCGAATGAAGGCGAAATGTACGGTTTCGGGGGGAAGGGGGCAGGGGTAACTCGGAATTGTCGCCTCGTATTTGATTGCAATTTTATTACGATTGTATGTACGGGTTATTTTGTAGCCATCATCATTGCTGCTGATGTTATTGTTGTTAACGAGTTGATTTTTTGAAAAAATAAACGGTATTCAGATGTAGGGTCGTTGGATTTTGCGCGATTTTTTTTTTTATGGTTTTCGAGTAGGTACAATGTGAAGTCATTTTAGAATTTCGATCAACCTGGTGTTACGAAAGTCTTTAGCGATGAATGGTACGAAAAAAAAAGGAGGAGAAAATATTTGAAATATTTATTGGTCGATGAATTTTTCATTGTATTGCCACACAGATCGCTGCAGAGAAGCGATATAAGTTGGAAATTTTCATTATCCATTTAATTCGACTCGTTTTGTTGGAAACAAAAGTCCAAGAAGTACGTTTATTAAAAAATACGAGAATGAGAGTAACCATGTGTGCATTTCCGGGTCACGTGTTGGCGCATCGTTGTCGTCGTCGTTGGTATTTGTTTTCGGTAAAAGGAGTATTTTTTGTATTGTTTGCAGTTGAAAAAGATTTAATTGGGCGATGCATCTTAGAGCGATATTTTTTCAAAAAAATGGGTAATGTTGCGTGGTTGTACGAGCGTGAAATTTTCATTTCTAATCAGCAATTTACGTTATGAAAAGATAAAGTTATATGGGGGTGTGGAAAAATGATTTAATTAGCGGCGAAATTAAGTGCTTTTGTGATGTTTCGGCGTACTTGGCTAATTGAAAGGTATTTTTTTATCAAATAGAAAAGAGTAGAGAATGGAAATTTTGTTGAATGAAAATTTTATGAATAGTTAGACACCTAACTTATGTATAGTTTAAAATAGTAGACAGGAGAAAATTGTAAAAAAAAAAAGAGTATAGTATAAATTATTGAAATTCTGGTTGAGATTACTTGATGTGCCATGAAAATGGTTGAGAGCTTTGAAAAAGGTGTGTGTTTTAATGAAAAATAATTTGAAAATTTTCTGAAAATGATAAATTAATGAAATTTTTGTAATCATTACGTTAATTCGCTATAAAAATATTGGTTAAATGATGGAAAAAAATATGTAAAAAAATTTCCTACATCTTAAAAATTTTAAATGATGAGCAGGTTTTTTCTGTGATGAAAAATGTTTACAATCGTGAGCAGCTGTTTTTCTAAATACCTACTTCAATTTTCAAAATTTTTGGGTTAATAATTTTTATAAATTGAAAAATAATAGGTATACTAAAAAATGAATTCTCATTCAATTTTCTTTGAATTGGTCAGGTTTTTAGTGAGAATTACCTAAAATTTTGTCGACGTATAATTTTTTTCAAGTTCCTTTCTTGAAACATTCAAGTGTCTTACTAGTTTTGCATGAGAGCGAAAGAAAATTCTGAATTTTTAATTGGAAATTATTTTTTGCTGATCTGCTTTTTTAAAGAAGAATTATTATTATCCAATTGCATTGGTAATTTATGGAAATATCTGACCGAAGGTTTTGCAAAAAAAAATTTGAAAAGTCCTACCGTTTCAATTTGAAAGTTTTTTGTTTGACTCCTTAAGTATTTAAAATCATTTAAGCTAATTTTTCTATTCCAAGTCATTAAACAATTTTTTGATTCGGAAAAGTAAATTTTTGGCATGGAAGTACTTACTTTTCATTTTTAAAATTTTAAATCAAGATTTTCATCGTAAAAAAATTCAAAAAACTGAAGTTTTTACTTTTTAGTAGTAGCCGTTTGGTATGATCCATCATTCCTACAAATTTCAAAAAATTCGATTGTGAATTGTAAAATAGGTAGATAGGTACCTAATAATTTATTTTCTGAAAGGGGGGGGGGACTGGACTCATAATATTTTGAATGCGTACGTACCGCGTGTCCAAAAATTCTGGTCTCTGGAAATTTCGTTTAAAAAAATCACAGGTTAGCAGAATGTGAAGAGCGAAATGTAGAGGCAATAAAAAAAATTTGGAGGGTAGCAAGGGGTTCATTTTTTCAGTCCTTAGGCATCAACTTTCACATCAGTTGGTTTAAAAATCCCTATATCAAGCAAAGATCTTAAGAATGAGCTTATTTTACAGTTTTTTCAACTTTTTCTTCGTGCAACATTTTCATAAGTAATTTTCATAATGTTTTTGATATTTTTCTTTCTTTGTTTGGAAACCTTCACACAAATTTTATATGGAATTCCTTTTTTTTTTCGATGAAATTCAGTTTTTTTTTTTCGAACTTCTAAATTATTTTCAGGCATGCTATTTTGATGGAGTTTTTGCTTCATTTTTATTTAATAGTATAATACGCTACAAGGGACTAAAATGCGTTGTTTCAAAACGAGTGCGGTGGTTACAGCGCGAGCCGCAGGCGAGTGCTGTAATAGCACGAGTTTTGAAACAACATGCATTTTAGCCCGTTGTGGCGTATGATACTTTTTATAATACTTACACGTAACGAGTATCATTTCGTTGTTGTTTTGGGTGTAAAATTACGATTCTGACTAAAAGACTGAGAGCGGGTCAGTTTACAATTGTTGTATGGCAACTGTGCAAATGTATTTTACAATAATTATCACTTCGTTGATAATCATTTACATCATTTTCATACTTTTAATATCTGTTTATTAGACGTATCGGTACTTCGGTAGACGTACACATACAATTGAAAAAACACACTTGTCAATAAAATAACCGGAACATTCACAATATCAAATATTCTTATACAAATTCGAACAGTAAATTCAGAATTCAATTCATAACAAGCAACAAGCTGCTACAACGCTACAAGATCACCGGCTAATGAATATGTTTTGAATTTTGATAAAATAATCGGCACAATCCAAATCAAATAAATAGCGCTGCTGTCAACGAGAAATTTATTTTACTCCCTGTAAATTGTTTTACTCCCTGTAAATATGTTTTACTCCCTGTAAAATAAGTCGTCGCAAAACATTCATTTTACACCCTCAAAACAACAACGAAATGATACTAGTTACGTGTAAGTATTATAAAAAGGAACTTTTTAATATGTTTAAATTAAATCTTTTTTTTTTTGAAAACTTCAGAACTGGAAATAATTATATCATTCTGTATTTTAATCAAATGCTTTTACAATATTCTCTGCAGTATCAGTGTTTTTGAAAATGCTTTCTATAATTTAATTTGAAAAATGGTACAGTTTTCTGACGCTTATACCTATTCTTTTTGTATAGGTATAATTTTTATGGAAAATTTTCTTGGTTTATGATCTGTTTACTTTGTAAAATGTCAGTGTTGGAATATTTTTCATGAGATTTTTAAATATCTGAGTATTTAATTATGAATAAAAAACTTCTGAGAGGGAGTAGGAGAGGTCAAAAGAATTTGAAAATTGAGAATCGTCATGTAGCAAAAATTTAGATATTAGATGTTGCTCTTTAAAATTTTTTATAGAAATCTATGCTCATGATTTTTCCATAAGAGTTGGCAACGCTTTCAAAATTCTATCAAAAAATGTTCGCCTGCCAAGGTTGGACTACCAAGGTGTCTAATAATCAAGCCAGGTTAAGCTGGTCAAGGCAAGTAGAACTCTTGTCCAAGAGCCAAGAGGTCAAGCCATATTTGTTTGAAATTAGGAAAAAGAGTTGAAAAATCATGCAGTTAGTTAAGCTGAGTAAACTTTTTTATCTAACAAATTTTGTTAGGAACCCTGGACGGTTATTATGAACTGCCGTTACGGATAGCGAACGGATAACGATCACTTTTGTTTGTCGATTTTTTGCGTCGATAACATAGCGAGTGGTCGGGACCAGTCGCTATGCTATCTATTTTCGTTATTTCAACGCTATTCGATAGAGTAGGGTTGCGTTCAGAAAACGGTCAACAGAACAACAGATCAACAGAGAAAAATTTTATTTTCAAATATTTACTGAAATATAAATCTAGAATTTAAAAAAGGGTATTTCTTCAATCAAAAATTGATTTCCCATTTGAATTAAAGTGAATTTTTCAATCAGAGACTTAAAACTATTTCAAAATTCGCAAATTGAATTTCTCTCTGTTGATCTGTTGTTCTGTTGACCATTTTCTGAACGCAGCCTAGGATGAAATTTAACAAATAACAAGCCCAAAAATGAAGATACAAAATTTTCGTTATCCGTTCGCTATCCGTATTTTTCGAGTTGAAAAAATTGTATAATGTGCATTTGTTGTGTAGTTACACAAGAAAAATTAAAAGAAATTTCATTTTTAGCTAAAATTTTTGATTTTTCTCCCTTCAGTACTTTCAGTAGGTCAACTTTTTTTTTTAGACTTTATTTCTATGTTAATCTCGGTGTACTAATTTAGGTTGATTGAGATTGATTTTATCCAAAGTAAGAGGAGGGGAATAATGTCTCGTCCTGAAATTTCATTGCAATCATCGAAAATAGCGATATATAATTTCCCCATCAATTTACTAAAACTGGTTATCTGCAACGGAACAACTTTATGCGCTATTTTCACGCGAAAAATACGATAGATTCTTTTTCGTAGAATTAATAAAATACCCGAACTACGTAGAAGCGACGCGCCTTTTTCATGAAAAAAAAGAGAGGCGGATAAAAATTTTTCCGTGTATTTTATTAATTAGGACAGCTTTGTAGGAGAGAGAAAATGACGCTGTAGCTATGGTTCGTTGTGCTCGTGCAGCAGGATAATATTAAAACGTAAAATGTTTAGTTTTTCGCAGATATTTACAGAGATTTTATTTTCACATCGAGGGTTTTTTTCCCATTCGGTAATCTTATTAGTTCTCCGGTATGCTGCGAAAGGTATATGAAAGAATTCATAAAAAATTCCGCGCTAAACGATATGTACATATTTTCCAATGTACCAAGGTGCTCGATGGAGTGGTTGGCAATCGCACGAGATATGCAAAAGTTAAGTCCCGAAAATCGAGCGAGTGGGTGATATTTTTCCAGGAGACGGGGCAATTTTGAAGAAAGCATCTGGTAGAGACGAGTTGTTTACCTTACGATTGTTTACACGAGTTAAGTATTTTATCAAAATATTATTCTAAACGGCAATTTATCATAAAAATGAGGAAGTTACACGACGCAGAGTGATTTTGCGGATAAATGTCGCACCGTATAGTTACACTGACGTCTGAAATTTCGGCGAATGGCGACTTTTTAAAACGGTCGCTCGGTGTTTTTTCCCCTCTCGGCGTCGTTTTTTTAGATACGCGATAAACACGAAATACGGACGAGGATTGTTATAGTTTTGGAAATGATGATGTTTGCAATTCGCGACGAGTGGAGGAGAAAGGAATCCGGCGAACGCAGCGGGCGCGCAAATGTCAAAAATATGAATACATCGTTTTGATTCATTTGCAAATTATAAATGAAGTCGGTTTCGTCGTTATTGTTGTTTAATACACGATGGTAGTACCTGTCATTAACAGAAGGCCTTTTTTGATTGTTATCTGCAACTTACGTAGGTACATTTAATATTTCGACTCGGGTAAAAAATTTTCTACTCTATTAGAAATTAATTTCCTGCTTTGTACGGCGCTGGCGAAGAGCGAACGAGAAAGTTTATAGAGGCTGTTTGATTTTTTGAACGTAGCTCGTCGGGGGTTTTTAAGTGAAATTCTTTTATTACCTCGAGCACTCGAAATATGGTAAAATACAGCGTGTTTTTTTCGTTCTTTTCTTCCTTTCCTGCAAACTAGTATACTTTATCTTTTAACTTGGTGTGCTGCGTGTTGTCGGGGTTGCTGTTGCTCGATTCTCTTGTATATTTTTTTCCTTCTCTTTTTTTCTTCGTTACCTTATATCCCGTATACTTACATTCTTTTATAATATAATTTTTTATCTTATTCGCGGCAACGTGCTTTTGGTACTTATGCAAGGCGATAGAACGCGAATAAGGATCTGCTGGTGCTGAATTATCATGGGATTAGGAAGTTTCGAACAAAAAGTTTATATGCAGCTTTACAGCTCTTTATACATTTTACGTTGGTACGTGCTTGAAATACCTTTGCCAAGTAGGTACCATATTACATAGGTAGTGGTTTTTTTTTCAACTCTGTTCTTATTTTGGCTCGTTATTCGGATCGTAGGATTCATTTTTGCCTGGGTACTTGACTTTATGAAAGTGGAATGAATATTCGTCGTTAATTAAAGGAAAAGGTGTGTGTTTTTTGCATACGCGTCTTTTTGTTACCTGCTCTTAATCAAGGTTTAAAAAGTGTGTGAGGGTAGGCAATTCAAATATGACGTATTATGCGCGGTAACGATGTACGAGAGACCTTGCCTGCTGAGAAAAGATCTGTCTGTCTGAATCGTATCGTAGCGTCACGTTAATCCCGAGTAGATTAAATTTTTACACTTGATGAACGTGTCGTTTCAGCCGAAAGCCCGATAAAGTTGCGTGTTTTTCGAGCGTAAATATCATGGTACGCGGTTCGAGGATCGGAGACGTTTTGTTACATTAAATCTGTCATATGCCGGTTTCATTTGCCGCTGTTGGCTCAAAGGAGTGAGCGCTGGGTTTGAGATATTCGCGTGTTTAGAGTTACCCAGATAACGGTATGTATTTTTGATAGAGTAAATATTCATAGGTGGTTTCAGTGTGTAGTATGCAGGTAGAAAGGAGTTAGATAGGCGATTTTATTTAGTGATTTTTGTCTTATCGAGGTTATGGAGTAATGGGGAAGGGAAGGTGTCGTACTGGCATCAGGAAAGATATCCAAAATTTGGTATAAATGATTCTTAAAGTACGAAGTACAAGATGTTTCATGAATTGTATGTCAAACTTGATTTTTTTGTGGAAAAAACGGGGTACCGCTAAAAAAAAAATCGAAATCAACATGTTGTCAATCTTGAAAATTGAAGGAGCTAATATTCTTTTGGAAAAAAAATTAACTAAACAAGAGAATGGGTAGTGCGTCGAAAACTGAAGACATTTTGTCTCCAAGACTTTTTGCTTGGCATAAAAATGAAGGGGCCATGAATCCTTCAGAACTAAAAAAATTACACATTTTTCAAGCCCATTCATTTTTAATGATCAGTGGTTCCTGATATTTTTGATGTAAGGCAAAAAGTTCACGGAACAAAATTTTTTCAGTTTTCTTCCCTCAGTTTGTTTATGTTTTAGGGTCCATTCACAAATTTCGGAATTGGGAAATATTAAGAAATGATCGAATTTAGAATTAAGAATTTTACTCTAAATTACCTCCAATCAGATATCAGAATTAACTGCACCAAAACATAGCCAATCTTATATTTTCTATTTCCAATGTATGTGAATCCTGCCTTCGAATATTTTTTGAACAATTTTTTTTTTGTAGCCCCTTCAATTTTAAAGTCAAGCAAAAAGTTATTAAAAGAGTTTTCGGAGTACTATCCATTCCCATGATTGAACATTTTTTGAAGTGATTTTTTTGCAAGGAACATTTGCCTCTTAAATTTTCAAAAATAGCAACACGGTCATCGGAAAATTTTGAAATTTACCCGGAATTTTTTTTTTTAAAAATGAAGTAAAGTTTCCTCTGAAAGGAAATGTTGATAACATAGATTTATGGTATGTTTTTTCCTCTCATCTTGACTTCTGATATTAAGTTGATTTCAGAAATATAAAAATTTGTTTTTAAAATTTAAAAATCAGTTTTTAGCTTCCTGATATTTTTCTTGAAATTCTGACTTTCTGATATCAAGTCAATTTTCAGCTTCTGACCTTCTGACATTAAGTTAATTTCGAAAATAGTATAAAAATTTATAAGTTTTTGATTTTTGATGACGCAAAATAGCGTGACGTAAAATATGGTCTTAAAAATTTTGGAATGACCCCCACTCAAGAGGAAAAAACGTATCCATGTAAAAATTCCAAAAGAAGGCTGAATCATAAATCACCTGGAAAAGTTTCTTTGCTTGTTTTATTTTATATTTTTCAAAAAATTTCACCCTTCCCCAACTCGGACCAAATAGTATGTACTTACATCTCTGACCAATTTTTCATTCATCTTTTTTTTCATGGTGATGTGCCAAAAACTCAGATGAGAAGGCAAAGCCATGGTGCTTTTAATTACCATGTTGAAAAAAAATAGTAGGGAATGAAGTCCATGGTTTAAAAAACATCATTGAAAAAAATTATGAATTTTCATTTTTTGACGGTAGTTTTTTGTAACAATTTATGCCCAAGTGAACTCAACAGAATGATTGATACCCTCCCCCCCCCCCTCAAAAAAAAATTATTACAAATATCAAGCGCAGGGAATAAAGTCCATGGTTTGAAAAACATCGCTGAAAAAAAATATGAATTTTCATTATTTGACGGCATTTTTTCGTAAAAATGTATGCTCAAGTGAGCTCAGCAGAATAATTTATTCCCTCCTCCCCCCACCAAAAAAATATATATAATATTACCATAGGCGGATTTAAGGGGGGGCGCGGGGGGGCTTAGCCCCCCCAAGAGTGAGATTAGCCCCCCAAAAATTTTTCGTGTTCAATTGTCAAACTGTTGGACAATCAAACTCGAATGTACCTACCCTGAAAAAAATGTATTTTCTGGGCATTAAATTCGCAATTTTTTTAAAGCTTTGCCCTCGCTTCGCTCGGGCATGAACAAAATTACAATTCACAAATTATTTTTAGGCAAAGTTGAGGAAGCAGGCTCTTTTCCTCAAAAATTCCTTCCGGTACTTCACGTCTTCTTCCTCAATTTTGTATTCTCCCAAAAAAAGCTTCCACCGCCACTGACTTCGAATATGTTCTCCCTCCCTCTCCCCCTAAAATAACATCAAATAGCAATTTTGAAATCATTAAAATACAAAAAAATCACTTATGGCCATTGAAAATTCAATTTTTCAAAGCTTCACCCTCGCTTCGCTCGGGTATAAATAAACTCACAAATAATTCAAATTATTTGATTTGACAGTGTCAAAAAAGGCCCCCTCCTACTTCTTCGCAAGATTTTTCTGGTATTTCTAGTCTTTGTATCTATTTTGCAGTTTGCACCCTTCCAAAAAATCTTCTAATGCCATTGACCTGGGGCTTAGCGCCCCCTGATCCATTTTTCTAAATCCGCCTATGAATATTACTAACATCAAGCATAGCCGGAAAAGTTTGGGCATATAAATTTTTTTGAAGGGGGAGGGAGAAGCAATGAAGGAGGTTTTTTCATTTCCAACTTGGAAAATTCCAGTTTTGGTTTCTCAAACTTTTTTTTCTAGGGGAGGGAGTACTTTTCGATTGTGGTTATGTTTTCAATAACTGACCCTGACTTGGTTTGTTTCATTTTTCTAAACGTTATAATTTTGTTGATGTAGGTAGTTTGTATAGATGTGCGAAATTGTAACTAAACATTGTTTCTTTCTTTGAAACATATTTTATTTTTTATTCGTAATTCCTTCTGTGATGAATTCAAGTTTTTTTGCGGGAGCTAGGGGACTGGTTCCTCCGGCTCCAGCTCTGAAAAAATCGTCCGGAAGAGGCCTCTTCTTCCTCCGCCTTTGCTTTGGATCTCTGGCCGTCTCAGGGATCCACAGAGGGCCTTTCTCAATCCGACTCTGACTCCAGGACTATTTGAAAAGTGTCTCCAGCTTCGAAAAAATCGTCTGGAGAGAGGCTGTTCTTTTCTGGATCCCTGATATTTTTGCACAACTTCGAAAAATTGCCCTTAAAATGAAGTACTAAATTTCCATTTTGAACGATCTATAGACAGAAAAAACAAACTAGAAAGATTGATTTTAAGAAGTTATTGAACTTTGACTGAAGTAAATGAAACGAAATCGAACTGGATTAAAATACCCAAGTACAAAAATTAAACAACAATTAATTTTATAGCAACGTAATTATACTCGTACCTTGTCTAGGACTTCATTGAAAAAAAAGAACAATTGTTGTACGTTGAAATGATTAAACCACTTCCTCATTTCCTTTTCTAAACCCATACCAAAGATCGCATGTATTATTTTTCATTCAACACATCCGAGCGCTAAAGAATTGAGATTTTCCCGCGGTAATATTCGCAGGTACACGTACGATGGTATACTATAGTGAAATATTCACGTGCGAAGATAACCTCTCGTCCTGTACGTATAAAGAGAGAGATTGGCGAAAAGAGGAAGATTTTTTTTTTTTGAAATATATAAAATAACGTCTACGTTAACAGTATTGTATAGCACAATAGGTGTCCTGTGTCAGAAAATATCACCCTTTGGCTGCTGCATTGGAAAGGATTAACCGTGTGTTGGTTTCGGATTCTGGGTTTCTTTCAGCGGCGAATTGCCGCAAATAATTTATGACGGTAGATAAAATTTTATTCTTTACCTCGAAGCCATCTTTTTAATCCACGTGAACCGTATATTCAGTACACGGTACTTTTACATGATATCTAAGTACCTACGTACTCATACCTCGCTTTACACTTTAATCCTTTTAAATATTTTACTCGGTCTTTTCATTTTCTTAACGTGGAGTTGTGTAATATGGTGACCAAGGCGGGTCCTTTGGTGAATTTTCAGCTTTCAAGCTGGTTGGTATTTTCCCTTGGTTAGGTGATTTTTTAAAGAGTTTTATTATTTTTATCTTTTACCGGAGTGTATTTTTTGGTCATTTTCGGACAATTTTTGAATGCTGAGGAAATATCTGTAGATTTTATGGATGAAAAAGGATGCTGGAGGAGTTTTCAATTGCTGAAAAAAGAAAAACCAAGGTATTTGAACAACAATAAGCTACTTTTATACACGAAGAGATCCTATTAAGACATCTCATTCAACCGCCGGCGGAATATTAAATATTTCCTGAAAAGCTACCGCCTCTTTCTCTTTCTCATGTTCCTATTTTCGAGGTACGAATACATATGCGCAATTTTTACCTTACTTTGAAGGAAAATTTTCTTTTTCATCGCTTTGTAATCCGCTTAAGCTGCGTTGGGAAATAGGTAGGAAATGATGTCGTCAATGTACATATTCGGATTGCGAATAAGTCAAACCCTTGTTTTGGAGATTTCTATCTCAGGGTAAATGACGAAGTCCTGCTGGTCCTGAAAAGTTCTGCGTTTTACTGAAATATTCTGCTGCAAAGTTGTGCTTTTTCTGGTTTTCAAGTTGGAAGTTTTTTTTTCTCAAAGAAATCCTAACAAATCTAAAATTAAACATTTATGGATTTTTTTTTTAAATTTGAACGTCAATAAAATTATAGACTCCACTTTCTGAAGGAATTTTGAAATTTCTGTTGGAATCGGGGGCGTAAATACGGGAGGGAGAGGGAGGGCAAAACCTCAGAATTTTTTGGGCGCTTATATTCAAATTTTTTCAGAGCAACTACATTCAAAGACCTTTTAAAAAGTATGACACCATGACTGATTACAGAAAATTAAAAGAATTAGAAAATAAAATAAACGTTGGATATTTTCCTCTGTTTCCGAAAAATTGATCAATTTTTCAAATTTCTACAGATTTTTGAGGAAATTCCTCCCATTCGTTCCATGTATAAATTAGCTTGGTGGAAGAATAGGTAGCTAAATTTTCTCAAAAATCTATTCCAAAAATTGGTGAATTTTTTTCTCAGCTACGTTTATCGGTGAGGAATTTATAAAAATTTAAAAAAACGAATCGTCTGGAAATTGTCCTCGCTCCTTTCAGGTCCATTTTTTCCATTCCTCGACCTTGCCCATGCGGAACCTGCTAAACAAATATTGAAAAATTTCCATGCTGCTGGAATTGAAACTAAAAAAAAATCAGCCTCGAATAAAAACTTTTTTTTTTGAAATATATAAATTTGAAAATTTGCCTATTTTCATTTTCAAAATGATGGAAGCAGCAACTGAAGCAAACCCTTTGCTGCCAAAATTGAAAGTAATTCTCTTCAACCTAAACTTCAAAATAACGCCACTGTTTGATCAAAAATTGGTAATTTTTTGATACATATCTTTTTTTAGTTTTCTCTTTTCTCCCGTTCAAAAGCCGAAAGTAACTTGCAAAATCTCTTTAGAATGTTCTTTTTTCAAATTTAACTTTTCTTCCAGAAAATTTTTCCCTTGCTTCGCTCAGACTGGATAAATTCTGCTTTTTGAATGGAAAATTTCAAATTCGAATGAATAAGAATAGAAAAAAATCAGAGTATGCAGGAGTATCTCGTATCAAAAAATTACATTTTTAAAATTTTGGTTATCGTTTCATTTGGAAATAGATACAGGTACCTAGGGCCTAATCTAGTAACGTTCTCAGAAGGAATAAAAATTATAGTTTTTTGTTTTTTCAATGTGATTTTTCGAAAAAATTCTCTCCCTTGTTTCTTTTGGGCTATACTTATTCTTATCCAAAGATTTCTGGCATTTCTTCAAAATTACAATCACCTGTTACGATAATTTTTAAAAAATTATCACGAGCAATCACGTCTTTTTATACTATTTTTTTCTGAATAAATTTTCGATTTTTTTGGGGCAATGTACATTAATATTTTTAAAAGTCCTGCAGGGGTTTTGCTTTTTGCTTCGTAGATTTTGGATTTTTTTTTTAGACACCCTGTACCACAAAAAATGAACAGGTATTAAATGTTGTAATAACCGGACCTAAATTTTTAAACAACAATAGCTCAAATTTTTCGTCGATGTGGAATAAAAACTCGAACGGAAACTACAAACGAGAATTGTTTTCTACGCTAACCAACAACTGCTGCCACAAAAACCCAAAATTCCGACAACCTAACCGCTGAAAAAAAAATTCAAAAACTTATTCACGCTCCGTTGATCATTCGGATAAAAACGTTTAACCGTATAAAAAAAAAACCTAAATAAAAAGAGTACTTTATAAACGGTAGATTTTCTTTCGATAAACTTCCTCTGCGTCGAACTTATCGACGAAAATTTAGTGAAAAATTGCTAGAAGGGTTGCAATGACGTAAAAGATGCTAGATATTTTATAAAAAATATTTTCTGTTCGACCAAACGGCTGACACAATCGTTAAAAATTTACCTGCGTTAATTTATCTGCGAAAAAAAACTACTCTTTCTTCGTGTCAGTCGTAAAAATGCCACAGGTACGTACATTGTAATACCTACATGAACGTTGCGATATGGACGCGATATCGAAGCCATAAAATATACCTAACCTTGGAAAAAAAAATAACCGCGTGCTTTTCCAGTACCATATGTTTTTTAAACGTTTTTCTCGAGCCCTTTTTTTCCAATCACATTTACACGTATTTTTTTCAATTAAATCCTTAACTCGTGCGTCAGATAAAGTTTGGGATCACAGTGTGAATCCTTCCTGAATAACAACAACAACAAAAAAAAAACACGATACGAAATCCATCCGCGTTAAAAAACCATTTTATCTGTCGAGAAGACAACGTATACCTTTGTTGTATACGCTTAATATATTGCGTATTGACACGCGAAAAATCCTACTCGCCCGAAGAACCCTACTGTGGCCTTTGCAAAGCAAACACTACAAACGATACACGTTCGCGTTCGTATGTGAAAATTAATGAGAAAAATTCAAGGACAAATTTCCGCTTTTGTTTTATAATTCTACGTGTATCTTGGTATAAAGGTACGAAAAAAAATACCCCTGCGTTGCTGATGGTTGCGTTGAAAATCGAAACGGCGCAGGTACTGGAATGGTACCCTATGATCGTAGATGCACCTTTGCCACAGTACTTGTTACCCTGGGTAGTTACGGTGAAAAATTCGAGCGTATGGTTGAAAAATAATTACTCGTAACGAGCATTCATCGTAATAATTATTCAGCGTAAAACGTGTGTAGTACACGCCGATGGCAAAAGCCAGTAAACAAGACTGAAGGATGAAGTGGCATTAAACTATATAGTGGTAATGTTTGAGGGTACCGTACCCGATGGTATCGATTGTACGTAGTAACTTTTTAGCGTGTGTTTTCTGGCCGCGCGCTTTTCCAAGGCGGGATTTACACGAAAACTTTTACGTCGGTTAGGAGTCGTTTATGTGAGGTGAATTAGGGTCTCGTGAAATTTGGGGGAAATCGTTGCAGAGAGGAGAGTTGGAATGGAGATTATGATTGAGGAGTTGAGTTGCACGGAGGATTCGAGAGAGATTTTTTAAAAAAAATTGAAGGATGTGGAATTGTGGAGGGAATGAGAAATTTATGTACCTAGGTAAAATTTTTTTTAATTCTCATAATTTTTAAATTAATTTGGCAAGAAGTTCAGTTTTGAATCATTTTTTGTAATTTTTTGCTCATTTTTGAAATATTGTTATTTCTGCTTCATCTTAATTTATATAAATAATTGCATTCTTTCAGTTATGAATTTTGAAAAAAAATATCGTAAAAGTTGTGAAAAGTCGTGATTTCTTTGATATTGAATAAAAAATTGAACGAATTTTCGGTCATTTTCTCTTTTACCCGTCCATTTCAAGAATATTTGAAAAATTATTTGAGATTGAGTTGATTTTCACCATTCTTGATTTTTTTTTTAATTTTCAAAAATAGGTACCTAATGAAAAAAAGGAAATTTCAAAATAGCTTACCTACAAGAATTTTGAGATTCTTCTCTAAAATATAGATACTTAGTTCGAAATTGTTTCAAGCCTTTCAAGCCTTTAGAAATATTCACAATGTTGTAAAATTGTTAAAATACTTGTTGAAATTAATTGTTTCAAACAGCACAAACATTTTTCGAATGTACATATGTATTTCAAAAATCCGACAAATTTCCATGATGATTGTTGAAAAAATTTTTATATGTAAACTCCGAAGTTTGATCGATTTTTTTAATAAATCAAAGGAATCAAATAACCATAGTCAAAACATCCTCCATTTAGGTTGTTTCGTATCACATGTCATTTCATCTGATAATTCGATTAATGTCCAATTCAAGTTTAGAATCCGAAATTTTCAAAAAAAGACAACCCCGTTTCGGAACACAGGGAGGAAGGGGCTTAGTAAAACGAAATTTTTGACCGAAGTAGAATTTTTCATGCAACTTTTCGATACCAAAATAAAATTTTTTCCAACTGCGAATAAAAATTTTGAAAATAAAATTGTACAAGTTTTGCTTCAGAGCAAAAACATTTACAGTATGAGGATAGATATGTTTTAAAAATGATTTTTTTTTTAAATTGAAATGTCGAGAAATTGAGAAAAAATAATATAATTTTTAAAATTGCTTTAAAAATTATACAAAATATTGAAAAGTTACGGAAATTTCAAAATTTTCCATCATTTTTCATTTTTATATTGAAACTAAAAATTAAAAAAAAAACAAAAAACGAGAAATACTGATATATAGTTCATATTTTAACAAAAAATTATCTCTTGAAAAACAAATTGATAATCATCTATATTTTAATAAATTCGGTGACATTTCGACATTTTATTAATTTTGTCACACTTTTTCAATTATTCATAAATGAGTATTTTATTTTATTTCAACGAAGGACAGATTTTATGTATTGTTTTTCTAGGTATACTTCGAAAAATACTTCGACACTTATCTGATCAATGATGATTTTTGATTTCAGATCCATTTTGTGGCTCCATTCCAGAGTTCAATTTGATGTTCGATGTACCAGTTTTAAATGCAGTCAAGATGAATCTCTGTTGAAGATATCCACGGTAAGTGTTTAGCTGTTTACTATCGTAATAATGTTTCATTATCTATCAAACATGAAATCTGAATGCTCAACTGTCCATCGCTTTTATAACTTAATTTAATTGTAAAAAATTTACTTTCTCTCTCATTTAAAATCATGGGAGAAAGTCAGAATTGCAGCTAGCATAGGGAAAGTCAGAAAAACTCGTCGATTTTAGGTGTATTTTTGCTGATTTTTCAAAGAATTTCAATGTTTTTTCAGTAAATTTCAAATAAGTATTTTATTGAATTTCCACCAATTCTAGAATTTTTTCATTTTTTATTGCTTTTGTAGAGATTTTTTCCCTTGATTTATTGCTGTACTGCAATTCTGTCTGTTTTCCAGTTATTTTCGATATTATAACTTGGTATAAAACCAAAACATATCCCTACCTAGTATCTTGAAACGAAATACATATGTGTAAAATGTAAAATACATATAGACCAAAAAATATAAAAAAATACCCTGGAAGCTGCCCATGAGATATACTTACAACGATGAAAATGGTACGCAGATTATTACGAGGTGTTATCGAATACGAAAATCAATAAGATAAATAAGCGAGAAAGTTAAATGAAAACGTAGTAGGTATGTAAACTAGAGAAGGTAGACGAATTGAGCTATTGCGTTTTTTCCAAAAGAATTATTTCGCGCTTTGACTTTATTTACTTTGAAAGACGTTTTTGTAAAAGTGTATTTCCGTACCCGATGATCAGCGTAGTAGAAAAATATTCATCGATTTCATTTCTCTATTTTCGTATAGTTGTAAAATTGTTTTTCTCCGGTACATTGTAAATTTGGTTTCGCTTGTATTTTCGCATACTTGGATTTTATTATTGTACGAAATGGTACCGCGGCGGACGGTGCACGTTTATCAAATGCTTTTAGCGTGAAAGGTGTCATAACGAAGATGCATTTGTAGAGATTCTCGTCGTATGTGAGGTATGTTGTCGTGTGATTGCAACCGTAAAATGATAGTGTGTTATTTTTCACGAGATGAGAACCGTCGATGTATTTTTTTTTTCAACTTGCCTGAGTTGAGTACTTTGTTCGTTTATTTTTTTGCACGAAGTAGGTAATATTAGATTGGTACTTTGGAAGTGTTTGCGACGCGTAAACGAGATTTACATCGAATTTGCGTACCTACCGCGTCGTTGTCGTATAAAATTGAAAAAATTTTCACGATTGCGTTCGTCTCGCAAAATAAATACATATAACGACGTAATATTTCTCTAATTTTAAATCTTTCGAAGTCGTTAAGGTTTTCGTCGATGTAAAAAAACGATGTTAGGTTATGCAATCGCTATGTTCCCTGTAGAGTAACAACCAGAGGAGTGAATAGGGATGGAGGAAAATGGGTATTGTCGTTCGATATGCATTTGCGATTGCATTCAATGTAACGAGTTTGCGGTAAAATCACCCATTTCTATGCTAAAAATACATATAAAAATGTCATTTTTCAATAAAGAAAAAAATATCGAACGTGAAGAATTCGAATCGAATATAAAATTATGCTAGTCGTTGATTTGAGGTGTTGCGTTTCGAATGTGAACGGATATGTTGAGTTATTTGTGTAGTTTGAAAAAAAATAATAAACGCTATTTTAACATCGGCGAATCGAGAGAGCTGTAGGAATTGTCTTGGTTGAGATAAGGATGATAGTTTTAAGAAAACGTGAAAATTGAACGTGTGCCAAATATCGCTGTTAAGGCAACATCCTTTCGAGTATCGAAGTGTCGTTTGTATGATAATAGATTAAACGTGTGGATAAAATTCGTTTTATCGGTATAAATTTTTTTAAAATAAATTGTAAGTTTATGGATTTATTTGATAGCTATTAGTTGTAAAAAAAAAAAAAAAAAAAAAAAAGGAAAGGAAAAGGAAAGAAAAGAAACTAATCAAGAGAATGAATTATTGTAAGCAGGTACGTTTAAAATTTATGAAATTTTGTTCTGAAGACCTTTCGTTTTGTTTTATCTTACATGAAAAATGGGCCATTCAAAATCAGTGTTGGCCAATTATTGTTTAAAACACTTTTGTTTAAAACCTGTTTAAAACAAAGAAAAAAAAACAATTTTTATTTTAAACAAAAATCGTTTTAAATTGTTTTTTTCTGTTTTAAACTTGTTTTTTTTCCATCTGCCTGTGGTTTTTTTTAAATGTGATTTTTATATGCAAAAATAAATGAAATTTATAGTATTTTTAGCGCTGAGTGCGAGAAAAATGATTAAAAAATTCTAGCACAACTGAGAAGTGCGAACTGACTTTTTCACGATCACATTTTCCTGAGTTTTCAAAAATTTTGGCAATTTTTGATACAATGCGTAACGAAAACTGAAACCAAAGCAACTGTAACCGTATCTTATTAAACTTTTTAAAGGCCAAAAATCAAAAATGATGTTTTTTTTGTGTTTAAAACTGTTTTTTTTTACGTTTAAAACATGTTTTTTTATTCTCAATTACAACAAGTTTTAAACAAAAAAAACACTGTTTTTGTTTTTTTTTTCAAAATAAACAGTTTTTTCTTAAAACTGTTCAAAATAAATGAACTTTAAAAAAATGTTCAAATTTTCTCAATTTTCGGTGTACCTAGCCGTTCTCCTGATTGGTTAATTTTTTTGAGCTTTTTTTTACAGCTCTTCAATTTTAATTTAAAATTGAACAAAAGGTCATAAATTGGAAATCCGTTCAGTTCTTAAAATACTGTCCATTCTCATAGTTGAAAAAAAAATGCACGTGATTTTTCTGAATACAGCATTATTTTGTCCCTTCAGTTTTTGAGATAGGCAACTTGTTTATCTCGAGATGTATTTTGAATTTTTTGTGTTCTCTTTGGGCAGATATCTTGGAGCATTACTCGTGGATATGTTTGTATATTGAGTTGTATCAAATTGATATTTTTCATTTTGAGTTGGAGAAAAGGTCAAAACTGTATGAAGAAGAAATGATTCTAATATATTATTTTTTGAAAGAAAATTTATTCCAAGTTATTGAGATTTTGATTGGTATTTTCTATTCAATTAATTAAAATAAAGAACAAAAGAACCTGGCCCGGACCCAAATTTTTGAAAATTTAATTGAAAAATTAATGTAATTTTGTTCTTGTTCAAATTGACTGTTTTAGCTGATTTCTGTGTAGAAGGTTTTTCTGTGGTTGGCAACGATGCAAATTTGAGGTACGTTTTGAACAGGATTCAGGAATCTGTATAACCGTATTCGTCCATTTCTGTAAAAAAGGAGATTGCATTTTATTTGGGACCATATATGCATTAAAAATTATTATACATTTTTATCATTTAAGTAGTCTAAAGATATTTAAAGATTTTTCAGCCTGAAGCGAACAAAAAACTTGCATGTTGTCTGAGAAATGAGAGAAGAGCAGGGAGGGGGAGTACAAAAATGAAAAAATTGCTGGTGAGAATAGTTGGAAAATGCGTTTAAAAAAGACCTTCGTCGTTGTAGAAGAAATGAAACTTGAAAATTTTGAAAAACTGATTCATGATAAGGCTTGTAATAATAAGGTGAAAATTCAGAGATATATATTGCTCACTTGTTGAAAATTTTCATATCCCCCATTATTTCTTCTGATCTTTTTTTGAACTTTTCAAGTAATTGGAAAAATTTTCGGAATTTTATACTATTTTCTTAACTTTTTAACAAATTTTAAAATATGAAGTGAATTTTAAAAAATTTTCAGATTTTTATTATTTGGAAGTTTTCTGAAATTTTTTAGGTGAAATTTTCCTAATTTTTCAAAAATTTGCATACCTCTTGACAATTTTGAGTTGAGGATAGTTTAAAATTTAAAACTACACCACCCCTCCCTCCTACCGACATAATTCAAATATCTAATTGAAAAAAATTGCCTGGTATCAAAACTAATGTAAACAAAAAATTAAGCATAATAATGTGTAAATTTTGAATGATAACATTTTTTCAAAATCTGAAAAATTCTTTGATTGGTAACGAAAGAAAATCTTCACATTTTATGTTGGTACTTGATGATTTTTTTCTGTTCTTGAGATTGCTTCTTCCTCTCCCCTTCAAAAATCAATAGGGGTGGAGGCTGCGTGGGAAAATTTATCACAAACTCTGGACATCATAGAAACTTTTCCAGCAATGAAATTTTGATTAACATAAGTAATTTTCTTTTTTCGATCGAAAGGAGGACTGTACTTCGAAGTAAGTACATTTCTCCTCGGTTATCATTTTTGAATGATTGAAAAATTTACATACTTTTTTACATTTTTGACATTAATTACGATTTTTCGATTTAATAAATTTTTTATCACCTTGGTTCTAATTTTTCAACAAATGAAATTATTCAACTTTATTTCGATTTTTTGAACTCTTCAACAAGAAACGATCTGATTTAGATTTATAATTACATAAGGGCAGAAAAGTGATTGAATTTCATTTCAATATCCTACAAAATTTTTTCAACGAATGAAATTTAATTTTTCTTTCAACTTGAAAAACGATACTTCATTCTTGGAAAAAGCTTATCATACCTGCTTGAGTATTCAAAAGTTGATATTTACTATTTAGGCAGTACCTACGTAATGCAATGTAACTGGATTTCATTTCAAAGGTAGATATAGTTTTACTTTTCGAATGAAATTTAACCATAGGTACACTCGAGTATAGTGTTTTTCGTACGAGTTTTCCGCGTTCTTCTTTGTATTACCTTTAAACATATTTTCTTTGGATAAAAGCCGATTTTTCCAAGCACCCGTATCGAGTATCTGATTTCCGCCGTATTCCATCGGTAAAAGGTCTTTATTGAAATTTTCATACAGCGATGTCATGTTTGCTCCGTGGAAATGTATCTGCGGCGAAATTCAATTACGTTTACGTACATAGGTAGAATATTATTGAAGATATTCGTTTATATTCCTATTGTGAATGAAAAATGTATGGAAAAAAATAGCGTAGGTAGGTATAAAACAGAGACTACCTGGATTTTCTATTCGAATTATTATTACGAGTAAAATTATGGAAAAATGGAAGATTTCATCATTCCAATATCGCAATAAAGTTAAAAGCACCGGGCTTGTTGATTTTCTCTACTGGATTTCGTAGGATGCGGTATAATTTCTTCGGCGAAATCGCGCGAATTTCGACCGTTTGCAAATATTTAAAAAAATAATAACGGCGCGCGGGGGCGTTGGATTTTCCGCTTACCCGTTTTTTCAATTTTCTCTTCATGAATGGTTTTATGGTGGCGAAAATCGCATCAAAATAAATCGGCTGGTTAATAACGTGAAAGGCGCAGAAACGCAAAGGAAACGATTCCTGGAACGGAACAGAAGGCAATGGGTGAAGAAAAAAATTACGACGAAAAATCTCGCCGAATAAAAACGTGTTGAAACATAAACAAAAATTATTAGCTAATTAAGATTAAAATTAAAAGACGCTCCTAGAACGCAACCCGAGATAGGGGCGCTTTCGAAAACGTTCGTCGTGAATTTATTGCTCACCTATTGGTTTCGTTATAAATTTACTTTAACGTTTTTAATTACCGAGGCTTATTTCGTTTCTCGCTCTTCAGGCGTGTTTCATTTTCACGCAGCGCCGCCGTCGCCACGTTTCTCGACAAACCGGCGAAATTTTATGCTCGGCGCAAATTGAAATATCGCCCGAAATTAAATTAAGGTGACAGAATTACGCGGTAAATTGAATATTTTTATACGAAAGTTCACTTTGTCTGCGGCGAAATACGGCGCTTCGTTAATTGGCCAAATCGATTTTCAAAGATTTGAGAAATATTTTTAACGATGCGGAACGGTTCTTTGAGACGGCGAAGCGTTTCGTGGTTGGAATTTTTATTTACATAAAGGTACCGTATCTGAGTGAAACGCAAAGCTTGATTACTTGGATTAAACTTATAGACCATTTGGCGAAGTAGGGCGAGAGTAATTTCAAGTGTTGTTTGACGGTGAATCCATCCAGGTCTATTAAGGCTGTCATTCCTGAAATTTGAGTCTCCGGTTCCAACGATAGGATTTCCAAGGCCATTAAATTTGTTTTGAAGATGTCTTCGACGGTGATCGCTTTCATGTCGCAGTTTTCTGTAAGCGTGAAGATGAAAGTGCTTTGAATGTGGATTCCAGAATACCTTTTCCGATAAGGGTGGCCGAGTTATTTTACAGAGGCGTGCTGAAAGCTGAAATATTGCTGAGGCGTGTTTATTTTGGGGTTTTTTATTTATTTTTTTGAAAGGATAAACGATTGAAAGATTTTATCCGAAAGAATTGTTTATTATGATTTTGAATTAGACACCTACGGATACTCTCATGTTCCTGAATTAGTATGCTAATTGGCGAATTTCGATACCGGAGAAAAGGAAATCCGGTAGGAAAACTGGGAGGGAATTAGTCTCGGGCCGAGTTGAATTATATAGTTTTTCGAAAATATTTTGCTTTGGGAGAATTAACGAGCGTTGAATTGCCAATATACCCACGGTCACGGCCTCACGGCTTACAACTTTCGATTTGTGGGCGATTCGGTTTCAATGTAGGTGTAATAACTGAATACGGAAGAAAGGCTGAGAATATACGTAAGCTTTTTGCGTGAGCAACAGGCCGGTGTACTTTAATTTGTCACTTATTATTCATTAGGGAGGAGGAAGGCTGAAACTTTTTTCTAGATGTAGGCTGTGGTAATATCTTGATGAAAATAAGCTTAAGTTGTACGAGGAAAGGTTTTAATTTCATATGCCTGAAGATTTCAATTTTTCCTCCTTGCGGGATTGCGATTTTTTTAATTTATCGATCAATGTGGGCAGTGAGGTAATTTTTCATCGAGTTCCTTTTTGACCCTTTGGTGTCTGGAAATGATTGACGAATGAAATTGAAAAATTTTTCTCACTACTGAAATAAAAAGCTAATATTTGAAAGTCAACTTTTTTTTTGAAAATTGAAAATTTGAAAAAAATACTTTTTATTATTCGTTTCCAAGCTATGAAATCTGTAATATTGAAGTGACGGAAGTGAAAAGGACCTAATATTTGGTAAGACAGGAGAAAATAATACTGATATCAGTTCAAATGACAAACCATTAAAAAAATTGGACCTAACCTTTCTAAACTATCGAGACTTATTATTCATGCTTGAAAAAATTTAAAGATTGAGAAATTTTTTGAGGTATTGAATAATATTTGAAAATTGGAGGTTAAGGTCACATTTAACTTGGAAGAAATCGACCTGTTTTTTTCCAAAAAAGATGTTTAGAAAATGAAAATGATTTTTAAAAAAAGAGTAGATAGTAAAGTAAAAATTTTCAAAATTCGTGAGATTTTTTAAAAAATTTGTGTTGAACTGATTTCACATTTCACGGCCGTCATGAACAGTGGCAACTGTTCAATGTTCATGCTTTTAATTAGAAAAATCTTTGTCGATATTCCAAATTATACACTTACAATTGTAAAAAAAATTTGCTCTTCACCGAAATTAAATTTCTGTTAATAACAAACAAAAAAGAAAAAAAATTGATACTGAAATTTTTTCTCAAATCTTCTATTACGTAAAGAAAAATGTTTTGAACTTTTTTCAATGACAATTTGGGGGATGGTTAAAAAGTTTTTACTCCTCAAAACAATCTGAAGAAAAAATTCAGTTCCTTATCTTTGAATCAGATTTTATCCAATCCTATTTGCTCTTAAAATTTGACTATAAATGTAGCTATAAAAAATTGAAAATTTCAGAAAAATTGTGTTGAAAGAATATATTTTTTCACTGCAAGAATTGAAAAAAGAATATTTAAAACAGCGTTTCTTTACAGGATTTTGATTTTATGGATATTTTTACACGAAAAAACATCAATCTTATGAATGATTAATTGATTATCCATTGTTTCTTCATTTTGGCCCTTTCTCAAAAATAAGGGTGTCCACTTTCTGGAAAGTCTGGAAGTTCGTAAAATTCAAAAGGATAAAAATCATCTAGAAAGGCGTTTCTTCTTTTATTTTATTACTTAGATGTAAATTTTTCAAAAAATTCTCCTTCGCTCCTGTCTGGTCAAATTATTCCTAATAATTTTTCATTTTTGTATTAATCGTTTGAATTTTTCAAAAAAATACAAAATTTGTTCATTTTTTTCCTGAACAAGTATCTACTTTTTAATGAAATACATAATATGTATGATGAGACAGAAATACCATAATGTTTGAGCTGCGATGAAAAAAGAAGTTTGGTGGGATGATTGTAATTAGAACGTAGGATAGAGTTGGAGAGAGTTTTTTTTGGATAGAATTAATTTTTTTCGAAATGTCGAAATTTTTCTGCGGTTTGTAATGACGATTCGGTGTAAATCAAGAGAAAGCGAAAGAATTTTTTGGTAGAGGGAGAGGGGGGATTGGATGTGAAAATACTGGATGAAAATTCAAAAAATGCGAATTTTGAGTCTGATTAAAACAATTTTGACTTTAAAAATTTTTAAAGATTTTTTCCCTATTTTATTGAAATTTTTGGACTCTAGCTAATTTTTAAAGGAAAATGTGGGAAAAACTTATTTTATTAAAAATTGGGTCAGATTGGTTGTCTTTAGCGCACCCAAGAGATGAGCTGGGGGGGGGGGCTCCAGTTCTCTCCTAAAGATTAGAACGGAAATTGTATACAAAAATATAAACAAAAGTACATTTTTTTGCCCTTTAAACAGTATTTTTCATTAAATGAACGAATTAGGTATCTACAGTACCTACATTCTAAATCGGAATCATTTTTTGGTGAAATCCTGCCTTTGAGAATCATACTGAAATGATTTTCATTGAATTTTATTTTAATGATTTTTAAAATAAATTTCAAGTTTTTCAGAGAAAATCAATAATTTTGACTGAAATATCAGTGAAAAATCATTGTATTGAAATTTTTTAGCCTCAACTCTCCTATTTTTTCTCGAATAATTCTCATTTCTCACCCCCTTTTTTTGGGAGGGTACAAAATGAGTACCGAGGGACTTGAAATACCTTAAAATTGAGCTTTTAATGTCTAAAAAAGTATTTTTTTTCTCATTTTTCAATGCTTTGAAAATTAATATCTTTTGAGATTGGCGGAGGGGGTGCAGATGATACTTTGTACTGCATCAGAATTTCGAATGTTCAATGTATCCCTTATACCTCACTTTTCGACGTTACTGCCCTCCCTTGATTAATTTTTTAGTGTACTTATAAAAGTTGTATTTTTATCACAACTTTTCATGGGTCAATTTCAAGTATTCAAGTAAGCGCTTCTTCCTCCTCCCCTCGTTCGACTTTACAAAAAAATTTAAGAAGAACTACCCCAACGTCAAATACCTTGGTAATTTCAATAATGAACATTACGATATCCTTCATACTTACCTAATTAATTTAACTCGCGTTTCTCATCCTTCCTCCACATCTTTTGGCATCCTTTGTTATCGGTCGCCTACAAAAACAGTTCTCGAGCCTTTTACGTCAAACGAGGAAATTAGAAATTTGATCTTTTCGGGGCTTGTTGTCGACTATGTCAGACGGTGTGCGCGCTTGTAAGTCGCAGCTTAGGTATTATAATTACGCCGAGTTTAATTTTTCATTGTGATCGTTAAGGAAAAGACAATGAGGAAAAGGACCGAATACGATGAACGAAACATACCTTGCGTACGTCAAGTCCATATTAAGGAGATAGCTCGTTGGCGCGCTCGGTGAATGCGCCGAATACCGACTACCGTACGTATCTGCGAGTACGACTGATGGAATAATTACCATTTGTGTAGGAAAAGGCAGCTAGATATTTATTCTGAAATTTGCCGGCGCGCACGAAAGCTCGACATGGCGAATTCCAGGCATTTACGTAGTATATGAAATATTTGCATGAGAGTTACATTTGTAATGCCGAGACGTGACATCAAATTGGATTAAAATTATATGAGGGTTGACGACGACTGCGACTACGCGATGGTTCGATGAAAGAACAAAAATGAGCTGTACGAGTGCATATTTGTCGGCGACGTCGACTACGAAATACGAAAATATTACGTATTCGAGGCTGTCGTCGTTTACGTATCTATTTCGTACGTAGATGTACATATTTTACGTAGGCGGTATTTATAATTTTGAGATGAAAGTGAGTGGGTAGTAGGTCCGTAGTTTTTTTTTTTTAGGTAGGTACATGACGATATAATCTTATTGCTGTAAGACGACTCGGCTAAATAAATAATTTCGTCGGCAAAAGGTATATACAGATGTTTGTTAACAAATACACCGAGAGTCGAGTATAGCAATAAGAAATGGAGGGCGAGGATTGCGCGAGGAAGCCATATTCGGAATCTTAAATTGGCTGAAATAACCTTTATTCCGGTATGAGTTTTTTAGGTGGCGTCGCTGGCGTGGCGTTTTTTCCCCTCCTTTTTGCTCTCGGTTCTCGTTTTTTTCTCTCTGATTCCGAATCAATTATGAAAAGAATCCTCGCGCCTTAAGAATTACATAATATTGCGTCTTTTTTATTATTCGTTTTTAGTGCTTTTTGAGAGAGGTTTAAAGCTTTCTCTCTGGCTGTTAGGAAATTGATACGGAAAAGCGAATGGCGGCGCTTTTTAAATAAGTATAGGCGAAGCGGTCTCGAAATCGTAATACGTTTGTGAATTTTTTAATTAAATATTTGATAGCGGATCTTCTCTATGGGACTGTGTGTAAGAAAAGCCAGGCTAAAGCTGAAATCGCGGCGAAATACGTGCTATAACCGAGGACGAAAGCGGTGCGTTTTGTCGACGACGAATCAGCGACTTACTTAATCGAAAAACGTAGATTTTCGAACCGTTCTCGTCTCGTTGGTTTAGAACAGCTTGAGCTCCCATATCCAATAATTTCGAATGTTTTGATGGTAGCAAATCCGAGAATAAAGATGGATTATTTTTTCGCACTGCGAAGTATTGTTTGAGCTGCGATGAAAAAAGAAATTTGGTGGGATGATTGCAATTAGGTCGTAGGATGGTAGGATTGAGTTAGAGAGAGGTTTTTTGGGGGGATGGAATTAATTTTTTTCGAAAACGACGAATTTAATTTAAATTGTGAAATTTTTCTGCGAGTTGTAATTACGATTCGGTGTAAATCAAGAGAAGGGGGAGAATTTTTTGGTGCTGGGAGGGAGGAGATTGGATGTAGGAATGCTGAATGGAAATTCAAAAAATGCGAATTTTGTTTCATTCTACGTTTTGAAGAAGAAATCCAATATTTCGCGAGGATCAAAATTGAGTCGAATAAAGCTAAGTCGAAAATGTTTGCGAATAAAGGCATTCAAAAAATAAAGAGTCTTTCGTAATAAAATGGTGAAATCATCACTTTGACCGATTGGGCTGCAACTCACCCAAAATGTTAGTGTGAAATTGTGAATGTAAAACATCCCCGAACAATTTTTGGCTCGACCCCCCCCCCCCCCCGCCGCAACCCGAGTAAAATGGCCTTATATGCCCAAAATTCAAAAATTCATATCTTTGGAGGGATGGTTTAAAAATGTTGAAATTTTCACAGAAAATGGTTGGTGGATAGATATACACCCTACTTGAGAATTTTTCAAATTTTTTTCGAAATATTTTGGGAGGGGGTTTGGAGATTGAAAACGTACAGTGAGGTGTCTAAATCCGTGTTTTGATTCTTTAAATCCATTTTCAGTTTTATTTGTCAAGTTCAACCTTCGTGAAAAGTTGATTCTTCTTCCTTTCTGTGCCAATCTTCTGCTTATCGCAATATTTAAAATTTTCATACTTTGTTTAATGATAACTCCTCTTTGTAGTGGTCAGTTTGAAATTGTGGGAAATTCCAAGTCGAATTTCATTGTTTTGGGTCCCTTATCTGTATAGTGAAATGGCATCAAAAATTTCACCAACTCTAGACAGTCGAGCATTCTTCAATTTTCATTTTATGCTATAAAATTTTCTACTAGATTAGGTATCCGAAAAATCAATTCTTATCTGTTTTGCAAGTTTTTTGTTCATTTTGTTTTTTGTAATAAGAAAAAGGAATTAAGACGGTCTAAGAAAGCGAATTTGGTTACTTTAATTGGCAACTTTGAATATTTTTCAGTTTTAAAAGCATTTGTGACCTTGCCATAAAGAAGGGACCTAGTGTAAAAAAAATCGATTTCTCATTTTTCGCGCTTTCGATACAAATGACGCCAAATCTGGACCAAACCCATAAAAATAGAAACATCGATTTTTTTTACACTAGGTCCCTTCTTTACGACAGAGTCACATTTTCTAATCTCACAGTCAGAAGGCCGTCTTTTGAATTTTGAGTCGAAACAACCTCAAAAATTGAATCAGGGAGTCAAACACTGTGAATTTTGCAAGGCGAACTGTTAGGTGAAGGGTACCTAATAACCCCAGAAAAAAATTGAAGAACTTCAAAAATTTCAAAAATTTCCTTAGAACCGTTTTAAATTTTTTTTGAAATTTTCCGAACATCACTTTCAGCTTGATTTGTCTTTCTGGCATTATAGGAATTGAAAAAAAAAATTTAAAGTCATCGTTTTTAACCAAAGGAATTCCAAGGAATCAAGCACATCTTGTTTTGTGTGCCTTTGATGCGACTTTTAAATTTGAATAACGCTATGATCGGCTCTCCACGTACTTTGAAGTTTAAAGAAAGAATTATTCATTGATGAGAATTTTCAGTTAGTTTGCCCATGCACTTGATTACTCGTGTCATAAAGTAAAATTGTTGCGTGTTGGTATTTAATTTAAAAATTGAATTGCTGAAAAATTTTAGATGTCTGAATTTTGTGAATTAAAAAGTACTCGCTTGAAAGTATTTTGATAAAACTCTCTCCCCCTCCAAAAAAAAACAATTTTCAACCCTTCTTTTTCTGTACCATGAATAGGTCGGTCAAAAATGAAATATGTACCTATGTGATCTTGTTAAACTTGAAATTTTTCATATCTACCAGTAGGTAAATATTACTCTTTGTCTTTGTTTTTCACGTCAAATCAAAATTTAAAAAATAGGTACCTAATTACGGTTAAATAATCTAAATAACTTTACAAAACGCTGCGAAATTACCAACTGAAAAGCGCGATCTGTGTCGAACTTCCTGGCCCTTAAAAATTTCAGCAGAAATTGCGTATCCGTTTTGCAGCGTAGATTCGGCTCATCTGGCATTTAAAATAATGAGTTATTTTAGTCGGGTGCGCTTAAGGCGGTCGTCGACGACGAATGAAAAAGGAAACGGCGCCGCGTTAAAACACTGAAGAATATTTACTCTGTATTAATTTCCGTAATTTGGCTATTCCATCTTGTGAATTTTCCGACGTTTCGTTCAACTCTAGAAACGCTTTTTCTCGCAAAGCGAAAGGTAACTCGGATTCCATTGTTCGAAGCTCGCGCGATCTTCTTTCATTACCGTAATGAACGTTCAATCATCGTAATAAAATAGCGCACGAGAGAAAAAAACTCGTGAATTTCGCTGAAATTTTTTTTTGAATTCGATCGAGGGTTTTAATACGGATAAGAATTTTTATTTACTTACCCGGATCCGGAGTCGGTTTGCGAAGCTGATGCGATTTTTTTTTCAAATCGTGTAACAAAACTAAGGAAATTGTTGTTTGAATCGGACGAATGATGGAATTAGTGTCATTGAGTAGAATCACTGTTGCATTACCTTGTTTTTGATTAGATCTCTCGGTAATGATGATAAAAATTATTTACCTGATGGTTGTTGATTTTTGTTTTGTTCACTTGTCATTTATAAAACTGAAAAAAATTAATTGACTTGATCTCATCGATTTTTTTCTCGTTTTTTGATTTTTTTTTTCGAGTTTTACGAATGATTTTTCAAAACATTTCTCGATTTATTCATGTGATTTCGTTTTTGAAAATAATTACAGGAGAGAAATTTAAAAATTGAATAAAAATAACGGTAGCACACGAATAAAATAAAATACAAAAATACAAAAACAAAAGTTTGAAATCATTTCAAACTGCAAATTTTATCATGCAATGGTATGGCGGAGAATCCGGAAAAAGTGATTCCCAAACTATCGGAGATTGAAGTGATCCCTGTGACAGTTTCTCTGTCTTCTGGTCGAACCTGAAATATGCAACAAAGAAATTTTAATCGTATGATTTCAAGAGTAAATTACATATTTTCCTGATAAATTTATCGAATGATGTTGCATCCAGCTTCAAATGATCTATTTACACGGAAGTAAATGATCGTTTTTATCGTGATTTTCTTATCAATCTGTACTCTTGATATTTGGATTAATTCGCAGTTGAATTGATCTTACCTCTTTTTGAATGTTGTGAAAAGTATTCACGTATCCCAATCCTCCGAGAATTCCTTCCCATAAAATAATTACTAGCACGATGACGACGCTTGGTGTAAATCGGTAAATGGCTTCTGCGACGAAATAAGCTAAATTCACTCCCTGAAAATATCAAAGGTTGCCGGTTAATCAAAATATTGCATAGAAACAGCTCAAAATTTTGTTAAAGTTGATCATATAGAGTTGGCATTACTGAGGGAGCATTAGGATCGAATTTTTTGGTTTTTTTTTGGCCCGAAATTCAAATTAAATTTTTTCTTAATTTTTTAATGTTCATTTCGACTCTCCCCCCCCCCTCGACACACACAAAAACGTACTTCTTTACTATAAAAATGTAAAAAAAACTTTCGATTTTTTACTAATTGTGTCGAAATGATGTAAAAGTCGATAGAATATCATAAAATTTCGAAAAATCAGAAATTAATCGAGTTTTGCATTATTGAAGAAAAGAAGGGAAAAATCTAGTTTCAAATTTGATACGAAAATCCGTTCAATTTTTTCAACGCGAGATTTTTTCGATGAACCAATTACACTGTAGTTTTGCAGTTTTTTCTTTGTAAAGAGGAGGGGAGGGAGAATTTCACCTAAATATTACAAAAATAATTAAAATTTTGAAAAGGTTCTGAATTTATATGAAAATCATTGAAATTGAAAATACTAATTAAAAAATAATTTATTTAGTTTCGTTCTAAGACACAAAATTCTGTAAAAATTGTTCAAAATGGAAAAAAAATTGTCAATATTTTGATAATGTTGAAAATGAAATTGAAAGTGGTTGAGAATGCAAGAAAAATTGTTAAATTTTCATAAGAATTTATCAAAGTGCATAAAAAATACGATTAATTTTTGAAAAATTGTCGAAAAAAAATTGAAAAAAGGTTGAAAATATTAGATGGTTGATCGTTGATTGCCATATGGATAAAAAAAATTTTAAATTATTTTTTTGATTTCAAGGTAATTTTTACATCATTTTAAACGAATTATCAAAAAAATTATTATTTTTTTGGTGGCCAACATTTTTTGTTTTTGATTTGTGTCGGATCATATTTTCGTTATTTTTATATTTTTTTTTTAGAAGTTATTCGAGTTTTTCAGTTACCTACATATGTAAGTGAACAGCTGCGACGATTTCTTTGAATGTTTCCTCCACTTTTATCCTCTTTTTAGTCTTTTCCTACTTTCTTAATGATCTGCCTAATTTATTGTATTTTTTAGTAATAAAAATTCAATTCGAATCAGGAATTTTTTGAACTTGATGTCTTTTTTTTTCGAAATTTCGGTTTTTAATTGGAATAGTCAAAGTTTAAGTCTGTAGTGGGAGATTTGCGACAATACTGAATCTGACCTTTGGTACCAATAGCTAAGCTAATTTGTAGTAATTTTTCACGTACGTGTACAAACGTTTTAAAATGATTTTTTTTACACCTAAATTGTTTGATATTTTTTTGAATGTATTTTGTTCGTTATTTATGCGCGTATCGTAATTTTTCACCTACGTGTACAGGCGTAAATTTATAACGAAATTTTCACACCTTAATTATTGTTCAATATTCTTCTGAATGCATTTCTTCGTTATTTATGGATCATTCATTAAAAATTTTGTTTTCGCGATCGTGAGATGTGAGTGTGCATAGATATACGTGAGATTTAGACGATTCAGTTCAGGATATCTTTCAACTCGACCATTTTTAGTCGAAAAAAATCAGAAAAAATTTTATCTCAGTGAAAAATTTTTCATCTTTTTCGTCTCCTGTGAGCCAATTTTGGCTCGTCCCTGTTTGTACGACATTTTGAATACCTAAGTTTTTTTTTTTTAGGTACCAGAAATTTCTTGTGTACAATTTTCAATAATTTTTAGGTCATTTCAACTTTCAAGCCATGTTTTATTTTATTTGATTTCAAACCCATTTTAAAAATCTTGACGTGAGAACATCCCTGCATTCATCTCGAGGTTTAATCTGGTAATTTATAATTCTACGAACGATGCAATTGCAAATAAATTTCGATTTATTTCCAACGTAATAAGTAGTCATATTTTTGCTCGATACACGAGAATTTCGATTCGTTGAATTATTAATTGGATGAATTAAATTTTTTATAATTAAAACGGAATAAGGTCTCGGGTCTTGGGTGCTTTGTACGATATTCTTCGAAGATGAATTCTGAACGATTATGCGTCATCGTCTTCTAGACTTCTATGATTTGTATACCGAAAGCTTTTCAAGGCGCTTCGAAATGCTCGTTATTTCCTCGATGGTTTGCATAATAATTCGTCAATTTCGCCGTAGGCGTAAGGTATTCGCGAATATTTCGTTTTGCAGGGGGTGCTGCGACGACGGATTATTTGACCTTAATTGAAGCGGAATTGTATTGTTTTGTACGTGGATTCGAGAGAATTTCGAACGTTCGGGGAGGTTTATGCTAAAGACCTTTTACGTTAGGCTACCGGTAGTTGAAGAATTTCTTGTGCTCGTGCATCGAGAGTAGGCACCAATGAAGGAAATTTAGCACAAGGTGAATTAATTACCTGTAACGCTGCCAATATCCATAATTTGTCTATTTGTATTAGGCCTATGGATGATCGGGATATAAATACGCCGATTTGATAGAATACTTGGTACCAACGGTATTGTGTTTTTGGATCGATAAATGCGTTCTGGAATAGGCACAGTTCACTCTGGAAGGACAAATTTGCGTAATGAGTTGATCGCCGGAATAATTATTTTCATACTGGCTGATTAATAAACAGGATGTGTACGTTGGATGACTTACTAAGCCTTGATTAATCAAATATTCAAAGTAATAGACGAAAGTTAATGGCAGTATGTAACGTAAAGAGCGTGGAATTGCGTTCAGCTTGTACCACAGAGAATGACTGCTGATGGTTTGAGGAGCATTACTGGGATTAGGTGCAACGTGGGTGCTTTCTTCGGGCTCCATTGGAGTATTCAGAGGATTTACGAGAATTATCCAAAAACTGTGAAATAGATGGAGAGAATGTGGTTTTTTCAATTCGATTGATATTATTTTTATGGATCAGTTGGATACTTACCTGATGGCCATTGTGATTGGGACGATCAACAAGAGAAACAAGGTCGCCCTTGGAGTCAAACCCAACATCAAAAGTCCAGCATATGTCAACGAACCGAAAAATCCTGCTCCTCCGGTTCCCGAAGACCAGCCACTCAACACTGATCTGGAAATTTTTTAGAGTTTTTCAATAGAGCGAATTGTTTTTTAGAAGTTGAAGTTTTATTTTCGCGATGAAAATACTTACTTGTCATTGAAAAATACTGTAAATGAAAGCAACGTACTTTCACCCAAACCGGATGAAAATGCTGTACATACCACTCCCAAAACTGCCACCAGCAGAGAATTGGATAAACCTACTAATATGAAACCGAGTGCTGCTGAAATGACCACCAATAGAATTCGAATGCTGGAAAAAAATTGTATCTTTTCGTTAACGATTTAGTTGAGTATTTGCACACATTTCTGAATGGCATAAAATTAAACCTTTCGATGACGAAAGTATGAAGATGGAGGGTTTCATCCGAGGGTGAGTTGAGAAACGTATGTATGACCGTGAAGTGGGATGAAAGGCAAGAGAAGGCGTGAAGAAGAGGGAGGGGTTCAAGTTCATATTGCATAATTTTTTAACTCGTAAAAAACGAAAAATGAGTTGAAATGCAGTAAAGATATTACGAATGTGGTATAGATAAGAAAAGTTCAATTTTAAAAATATTTCCCTCTTATATTTGAGATTTCTAAAAAAAAAATTTAACATCATAAAAATCGCAGAAATGAACCATAAATTTGTAAAAAAAAATTGGCAAACAAAAAAATCATTAGAGAACACGGTTCAAAAAATTTTGACGATTGGTCAAAAAATCAAATGAAAATTGCTGATATATTAAAAATAATAGTTGAATTACAAAAATTGAAAAAAAAAGTCGAAAAAAGATTACAAAAATTCATTTTAAGTATTTTAAAATCCAAAAAGAAATGGTTCAAAAAGGTTATTCAAAATTTTCAATTTTTTTTAGACACTCAATTTGCAAACGTATAATGAAATTGATTTTTTAAAATCCAAAAAATCGTTTCGAAATACCATGAGATTTGTTCAAAAAAAATTGCGATCGGCCAAAAAAATCCAAAAAAAAATTATTGAATTCCTATCTAAGTTGAAATTAATTAACTTTCAAAAATTTAAAGAAACACGAATTGTTGAAAATTTTCAATTTTAATTCATTTTGAGTAAGCTATTTTTCTCAAAATATGAATGATTTTTATGGAATTTTAAAGAACTTTTAAGCCATTTTAAACAATTTTTGTAACATATGTAATTACCTACTTTATTCGTTTTCTTGAATGTTTGAAAAAACAGTTTTGCCCCATACAGGTTTGCATATTTTTTTTAGCCATTTTTTACAATTTTTTGCGATTTTTGATTTCTGTTCAAGATTTTGCATAAGTTTCATGATGTTAAATTGAATTTTTTAATATTTTAAATAGTTTTTTGCCACATTTTCAACATTAGACGTGTTTTTGCGTATATTTTATAATTTTTCGCTTATTTTTATTACATTTTTCAAGTTTTTATGATTTTTTTGAAAATTGTATACGGTTTTGTCGACTTAGTTTTGAGCAAAGCTCAGTATTTCGAAACATTCTTGCGTCCCATTTTAATTTTAATTGTTGTTCTTTTCAACATTGCTCATAAATTTTTTCGATATTTTATGAAATGTGTAATTATTATGATTTTTCAAAAATATTGTTCTAATTTGAAAAAATTAGGTAGGTACATTGGGACATTTCGTTATTTTGATTCTTAAAACTCTAAATTTTTTAAATTTTCATATTGGTTTAAATGAAATTTAGGATTTTTCCCTCACTTTCCCTCTCATTCAAAACTGAAGTGTTGAAAAAAATAATGAATTTCTACTTTCAAAACGTATATTTTTCTGTAAAAAAAAAGTTGATTTTGGTCTATCTATCGGATTTCCCTCAAACAAAACGACTTTTTAGGGAAATTTTTTTTCTCTTATATTTCTTTTTTCTTTGCATGGCCCTGCTCTGGCTTAATTTGCGTATTTGTTTTTAAAAGGTGAAAAAAAGATTCGATTCTCATAGAATTTTATGAAATTCCTTTATTTTTCCCTTTCTACCGAAAAATCATTTTGAGACCGAAAAGCAATCACTTTTCGTTAAGAGCTTAATCCCCGTTGAAAATCTAGATGTAGATTTTCATTCTGCATAAGTGGTTTGTGTATTTATCTACTTCTTTAAGTAAAAAAGTTCAAAAAACTTGTAAAATTATTCTAAAAAAGCTGCGGAAAAATCAAGGAAAATTATTTTTGAAAGATAGTACTGAGCAAAAGTACGTTCATTTTCCAAAAAATTTTTCTGGTCTGTTGTCCTGGAAATTTAATTAAAATCGATGTGGAAAACTGGTAATTTTTAAATTTTCTGATAAGGTCAACGTTGAAAAGTTTGAAAACCTAGGTATTTCAACAAAATAACTTATTTTCTCTTTTTGCCTTTTTTTTTTTTTGATCTCTCGAATTTCGTCAAGATAAGGTTCGGGAATTTACCTACTTATTGTGAATTTTTAGAAGTGGTATCAGGGGGCATTTTCGAGAAAGATCGGTTTGATTTTGTGTATGCATATTGAATGAAAAAAAATGAGAACTTATAATTGTTCTACGAATACCCCTCGTATAGTTACCTGTTCTAGTATAATTTTTTTTAAAAACATTAATTACTTCATCCATAGCGGCAAAAACGGTGCAATTATCTTGACCAATAGGCTAGGAATTATATCCGCCAATAAGATAACACCGGTTGATAACTGATTGCAGTGACGGTCAGGGTTAAAGGACGTATCGGACGACGTCTCATTTGTTTTATCATCATGCTGAATATAAGAATAAAAAAAGTTAGAACAAAGCAGCAGTTCGACGTATGAGTGTCGGTAATTATTACGTAGAGTAGATTGTTGCTTTATTACGTTTCATGTTTTCATATACCTACGTTGAAAAACAGCTGTTTTTTAAACTGCGTGAAACGAAAAATTGATATTTTTAGCACAGCTGTCGAACTCGTCGACCTATGTGGTCGAATTAATTCGTTTTCCAAGTTCATTGCAATCGAAAAAAAAACATAAGGATGGTTCATTGTCTCCTTGCAAAATTTGATGCTGTGAGATCTGAGATGTAAATTTATAGTTGGTGGCTGGGTAACATATGCAAAATAGTACCGGTACATTCAGGTCGCTAGACAGAAATCGTTTCGGTAATGCAGCCACTGTATATTTTACCTAGCTCTATTGCCAGTTTGGTTTAATAAAGCCAATGGCGTCCTTGTAATTATTTATAATAAAGGTACTGTAACACGAATGGCGAAATTATAATCGTGTCAATGATATTTACACGTGATCGAAATACGAGATATTAAAGGAGTAGGTAATTTTTTTTCGATTAGATTTTTTTTTCTGGTTTTTTGAAACTAAATGCATGCTAAGGTTATAAGGCGAACGGGTTGGAATCATTAAACCGTGACATTTGCAGTCTGAAATTTACTCCCGGTATGAATTATTATTATTGTAGCCTAAGTATAGTATATAATAATGCTTAAAATGTAATAAATTACCCTGGCGAGTATATCATGAGCAGCACTCAACATAACAACGTAGCCGTAATTGTTGCAAAGACCTAAAAGCCAATATGCGAGGGCACATCGTTTCATCGGTATCATTTTCGCGGCGAGGTGTAGTAGAGATCGAGGAAATTTTACGTAAATTGGATAAAAATTACGAATTACGTTAATACGAGTACCATTTTCACAAACGAAACGTAAACATGTTGGTAGATTTTACACGTGTTGGATACGGCGGCGAAGCGAAAAAAAGTAGAGTTAATTTAACGCTACGCATACTTATGGCGAGTTCATTTAATACTGAGCAGTTAAAAAGTGATGATAAGCGATATATACATTCTGGCGAAGTATAAGCTTAGCTATTTGTATTGATAATGGCGGTCTGGTTCCCCCTGAAAAAAAAAACAACGACGCGACGACTAATCGTGCAAGGTGGAGTTGAATAATCCGTTTCAATTCGACGTGTATTTATCAGAATTTGACGCGGGTAATGTGATTCAATTAGTTGGAGGATTTTTCGAGTAGTTTTTTTGGCGGAGTTATCTCAATAGGGTGCGAGAATTAGGTTAGGTTGATTATTGATGAAGAATATGTTGAGTGGGTCGCAGAGACGGAGGGGTTGGGTTAGAGAATGTGATATGAGAGTGATTTTTTCAGTGTTGAGGGCTGTAGGCAATTTTTTAAAATTTCTGTTGCTCATGGGGGAAAGAGAGACTATATAGATAGGATTTTTTCGATTTTTTTTTTGACGTCGTATGTCATACGGTAGTCAAAAACGGTGAAAATTTCGAACAACTGTGGCACTGAATTTTGAAACTGCTTTGCTCGAAGGTGTCTGATCATGATATTTTATCGCATAATGTGCTGCTGTGCTGTACCAAACGTTGGTTGGGTCTGACTAATCATTAATTTAATCGTTTGGTATTCACGTGTTGATAAAAATAATGACGTGTGATGTTGACGATGACTGACCTCTCAAGTTACGAGATGATATGATAATCAGGCTAACAAACTTTGCTAGTCTTATTCGCTGGCGCTGTTTGTTAGATATCAAAATAGCAATACTTTTTGGTAAGAAAAAAAAAATCAATCCTCCTCGGATCTATTGGGTCGAAAATCACATAAAATTTTGGTATTTATGTAAAAACAATTCAAAAATTTTATCCCCTGTTCTTCCGAGTTACGAATCTATGGTCAGAATTGAATATTTCTATTTCCAAATTGGATGATCCAAAAATTTTGAAATGTTTACAGATTACCTACCTTGCAAATTTTTCAGACGAACGTCAGAGAATTTTTCAGAAAGATTTTCCGAAATTTTCCGAGTTTTCTCGCAATTTGAAAATTTTAAAAAATTTTCATGAAAATGAGAGAAGGAGCCATGAAATTTTTTTTCTTCAAAAAATATGTAGGTCAACAATATATTTTTTGCGGGGCTCGAAATTTACCATAATAGTCAAGTGAATACTCTCTTATTTATAAATCATTGAAAATTATCGAAGATCGCTGGAAAATGGTTAGATTTGTAGCACTGTAACAAATGAATAAAAACATTCACTAAAAGCAAGCAGGAAAAAGTTGCTGAAAAATTGGTGAAAATTCGCTGAAAAATCGGTTTTAAAAAAACTGTAAAATCAAAGAATTTCACTGATTTTTCCTATCTTGTAATATTTTGACTTTCTTTCAGTGGCTTTTCATTCCAAAATTTTGGGCAAAGATTTTCGTGTTTGATTGTCAAACATTTCTAACTTTGTACCACGAAAAAAATGTCTTGTCTGGGCATTAAATAACCAATTTTCTCAGCTGGACCATGAACAAAATCGCAATTCAACAAATTATTTGAGGCAGCATTGCGAAAGAAAGCTCCTCTTCTCAATTATTCAGATAGATTGTATTGTACTCCAGAAAAAAAAAGAATTGAAAAATGATTTTAAAATACCTATGTACCTAATGACATTCGAAATTTTGCAACCCAAAAAATTCTTGGTACAAAATAACAGCGTTCGAAGTATAGGTAACTGAAATTATTTTACTTTCAAGGATAATCGTTTTCAGGACTCGGAGTTTCGCAACCCTAAATCCAAAAAATTATTAAAAATTAAGATATCTCAAAACAAATCGGCAGGCCGGCACACATGAAGGAAAGTTGGAATGAAGAACAAAAATAAAGTTCGGATTTTGCCTAATCCAAAAAAGTTGAAAAATATTAAACTGTTATCAACCAATCTGGATCAATATCGAGCCTTAATTTTTTTAATGATTCAATTTTTTAAAGCTCTCAATTTAGGAACTACATATTTAGACTGAAAAGTAGAAATTTTTTGAAATTAAAAATTATTAAGGTGGAAAATTTTGCAAAATATTCTGCTTTTTTGGAAAAAAATGTGTTTTTGTTGGTTCAGAGAGTCTTTAAAATAGCTTTGGAAAATAATTGAATTATTTTTTCAATTTTTAAAAATTTTGAGGCTCTTACGCCATTTGAAGGTATTAATCTGTTCATTTTTTCCACACTGTCTTTTGTAGGTCCTTTAAAATTGTAGGTTTCACACGATATGGCGGTTCAAAAATCTAAATTAAACTCTCTTGATCCGCTCACCTACATGGGCAGCTCTTTGTATAAATCCACCAATTGGCAATCGTGAAGAGAGGAGAAGAGGGCGATTAGATATTAAAATGTCGAATAAAAATTGCAAAACTTAAACTTCACTTCATATTCTCGTTCAAAGATTTCATTGGATACGTATGTACTTGGATTTTTTGAAAAGAAGCTCTGTACTAAACGTGACTGAACTCAAATAATTTTAATACCAATTTTTTCGATTTTCTATATTAAAAAAATCGATGAAAGAAGGAATTTACATTTTTCATGAAAAATGAAATCTAAAAATTGAGAAAAAATTTGTTAAAAAATCTTTTCCATGTTAAACATCAAACTAAAAATTTTAGGAAAAAAATGAAAAAAAAAAAATTTCCTTCAAATAAATTTACTCCTGCAGCAGTGAAACCAGGCAAACATAGCCACACCGCTTCAGTATGTATTGCAGTGTTATTTGATGAAAGTTTTAATTTCTTCCTCGAAACACTCGGTAAAATTTATTTGACTTATCCCCCCCTCTCCCCCTCCAAAAACCCTACCCTTTTCTTTTTCACTTCCTGCCTCCTCTTTACGTTAACATTGGATCAATTATTTTTCTCGGAAACTTTCTTTGAAATACGTAAGTACTTAAAATTTTTGGGCACGTCGAATGATTATTTTGAAACAACAGAAGAGATGCAAAACATTAAGACGAAAAAGGCTCAAAATGTGTACGTGTAAAGATGGGTATTAAAGACAGAAAGCCAACTGTAAAGATTCGAGTTCACGTTAAATTAACGTTCGAATATATACTTAGAATAAACTTCGAAACATTCCGAGCTTTATATTTCGTAGAAAGTTGAAAAGCTGTTCGCTACAGCATATGGTACATGTTGCCAGCTGATACCACACCTCGAAGGGTAAATAAATCCGGTACTCGAGCTTCATTATATTTAAAAAGATATATTTTATTTAATTAAATTGATAATGAGTAGGTACAAAAAAAAAGGTTGAAATAAGTATAGGTACATTGATAAAAAATAACAATAAAATTTTCATTTCTACCACAACTAATTTATAATGATCGCACGAGTATCACTTATGGGTAATAATTTATTAATATAGTCTAAAAATAATCGAGAAAATTGGTAAAAATTTGTCTTATCAATCTCACAAGGATTTGAAAAGCAGAAAATCACTCTTCATTTTTTAACGCCGTATTGTCGCCATTCTGTAAAAAAAATACAGATGATCGTGTCAAATGTGTCTGTGTACCGAAGGATTAACGCGATTTGCTTATCGAATATCGCGCTTCGATGGCGCGGTATTAATCGAGTATTATGTATACGAAGAATCGAAATTATTTCAAATATTGACGCAAGTATCAATCATCGATAAGCGCCCAATACCGCAGAAAAATTGCTTAGGGTAATCTTTCGCCATACTCACCGATTAATTTATTTTCGTTTTCTTTAACTAATTTCGTGATAGCTTTAGCGTTATATTCGGGTTTCTTGCCGCCCCATTCGGCTGGTAAATATTCGGGCGATATGTGATCGTGCAATTTGCTCATGTCTGAACCGTGGATATGGATCTGAAATTGGGCGAATTTTCGCGAATTAGATGGGAAATCGACTTTTTTATGGATTAGCCCGGTCATTTTAGGGTTTGAACTTCGATAAAATTGAGGAGAAGCTGAATTTTACATGATTTGTGTAAAAATTACCCTTTAGAACCTTTTTTCGGGTTTTTCGGCGAAATAAAAAGGTTTTTTTTCGAGAAAAATGACAAGTATATAACTTCTTTGGATATTTTTTTCGTATTTTTTGGTATTGAGGGGCGGAGGGGGGTTGAAAACGACGACTTTTCAAACTTCGAATTTTTTCTTTCATTTTACGAAGCTTTTCGATCTCTTGAAAGAAAAATCATTGCTAAAAGAAATTACATTGGATTATTGTATTTTGCATTGAATTTCCATTAGAAAACATCCCTCAGTTTTTAAAAAGGGTTTTCATGGGTATAACAATGATGATGATAAGACACGCCTATACCTACAGTTCTCTCTCATTTAGAATCAAGGAAAGTCACTGAAAAAGTCTGGATTGTGGTACAGGAAAAATCAGAAAAATTGTTTAATTTTCACGGGATTTTCACTGATTTTTCAAAAAACTTCACTTATTTGTTCTCAGAATTTCACTGATTTTTCAGTGAATTTCAAATAATATTGTACGGACTTTCCAGCGAAAATTCACTGATTTTCCAGCAATTTTTTTTCTCTGTTTTCTTTCAGTGAATTTTTCCCATGATGTATTGGTTGAAATTATGATGGCGGCTTTCCAGTGTTTTTCGATAATTTTTACTGATTTTTGAATGGAAAAGTTGGTAAGAGCAAAAAGGCAAATCCTGATTTTCAACTGTTTTCACGGGGTGGTTTATTTCAAGTTGAAAATTCATTGTAAAAAATTTCAGCCCTTCAGCTCAAATTAAGGCAAAGATAGGAATTGTCCTCAAAGTGACGATAAATTGTAGTTTCTTTTATGAATAAACTTGAATTAAAGCGGCGTTAAAAAGTGGAAAGGGGACTAAAAAAAAATAATATTTGAGTTTCTACATTTTACATCTTTTTGAACCACTGGCGTTTTGATTCGATATTACTTTTGACATGCCTTTCGCGTTTTTCTGGTTTAAAAATTACAGTTCACAATCGTTGAAAAAACGAAATTGGTACCTAATTTTCATTAAAATGAAACGACGTTTTCTTGAACTCCAAACCTTAATCAACATTCAAGAATTTGTGCAAAAAAATACATTTTTTGATTAAGAAAATGAAATTGAAATTTATGGTGCCAACGACTGATTCTGGAAAAAAAACATTTTTTAAATTTTCCAATTTTGCACCGTAAAGATTTATTTAGACCAAGATCAAGGGTAACACTGAAATTCAGAATTTTCAATTTTTTGAATCAGAACATGTTTTGTTACACGAGTGTTGAATCATAGAATAAGTTTTGGTGACGAAAAGTGCGTCAAATCGTTTTTATGGAAATCAAAAATCTCGATTTTTCAACAATCTGTAAATTTTGAACTAGTTGAGGTATTGAATTGATCTGCCAGTGGTTCCGGAACACATAAAATATGGATGGGAAACTTGAATTATACATTTTTAGTCCCATTCCCGCTTTTCTGGGCCATTTTAATTGAGATTTACTCATGAAAACTATAATTTTTTGAACAATACCTACGATTACTTTAAGGATTCCTATCTTCACCTCAATTTGAACTAAAAAGTTGAATTTTTTATGGTGAATTTTCATATTGAAATGAGAAAACCCACCTTTTTGAATTTGGACGAAATTCAGGGTATATTTTTTGCTTTTACCGACTGAATGAGTCTATTTCTATTAAAAACAGCGTCTTTTTTCCCTTCTCCTCTTCCTCACCCCTCTCTTGACCGCTCGTAAAAAACTAAAATATGTCTTCTATTGGAAATTCAATGTAAAATGATACTATTCTAAAAGGACGAATAATTTCGTAAAATGAAAAAAATTGTGAATTTTGAAAAGCCCTTGTTTTCAGTTTCTCTAAAATGGCTTGAAACTATAAAGAACCCACTCTAAGGAGTCAACAAATTTGGTTTTTGAGTTGAGGTTCCCTCTTGACTCTACTTCTTCTGAAAGACCCAAAATAAATGTCAACTCAATCACCAATTTTTGACCCTTGGGGGTAGTTTTTCTAAATCCAGGCTCACATATTCTCGAGTTTTACAAAATATTTACTTATTGTAAATTTAAAGTTAAAAAAACGTCAACTCTGGAACTTTTTTTGATTAAACCGTTTATTTCGCTCAAAAAAAGATGAAAACTGGTTTTGAGGATTGTTTTCATCCTCTTTCTGGGGTAACCGGGATATTACCGGTTGAAAATTTTAGTCTGTTATTTAGGTAATTTTACACGAAAAAAATGTAAAATTCAGTAGAATTTTTTCGTGGTCCAGACTTCAGACCTAAAATAACTTGGCTAGAATATCGTATAAAGTTCGCTTTACTCACCCTTTTGCGTAATTTTCTTTTTAAGAAAGGTTTAAAAATAGCGTACAATGCGGTGTAATACGATGGTTGATTAATTACGTGAATTCCTCGTAATCGTACCGGTATTTTTTCCTGCGCAAAAATATAGGTTAGCTTTTTTTTTTTGAGCTGATGCTCAAAACCCCTACAGCTTCGGTGTAATTTTAAATTAATTTTCGTTTTTTGCTCGTGCTTCGTTAAACTACAGCAACTGATTACCATAGAGTGATTAAACTCGAAGTACGAGCAGATAATGTGAAAGCAAACGGTGGTGGGTTAATTTATCGAACCGATGTTTTAAAAAAGATCCGACTTAGACCATTGGCCAGATATAGGTGCCTTTTTCTATAACTTGTCTGCCGGACGAGTTTAAAACTATAGAGAAATAATTACGTAATCGTTTGTTGGATATTATACCTGTATACAATTTGTCAACTGCCAAGCGAACCTTGGATTGATAAGTCTTGCTTGTTGAATTAATGTCATGCCAGTTAAATCCATTATTACTACTACTCCTGATATTTGTATTTCAGGATTGAGTAACGCTATCTCGAATATGCTACAGCCTACTTGAAACACTTCTTCGATTGATATCTGGCTGAAATCCATTCGCCCTGCGAAGAATAAATTAACGGTGAGTTGACGTTGTATAATACGTAGTCTATCCTATCATGTTTGCATTCGCATGGTTTGCTAAAAGCTATTAGCGTAATGCCGGAGGTAAAGGTGGAGGGCTTGGCTTACCTGGTATACACACAGCTAATCTATGTCCGGCTCTGTCTACGCCCGGTATTAGACTCAAATAACCCATATCGTAAAGGTGGCCTTTTTCCGACGGGCAGGCGTCTCGGTAGAATTCTGGATACGCGTGTTTCATTTCGTAGTACGTTTTGATCTGCGGCAAAAAGACAGAATTCCGTTAGAAATGCGGATATTTCGAAGTTTTTACGATGGTTTTATAAGTGGTAGAATTTTATTGCTTTTTGAGAAGTGTGGGTGTTTAGACCTTTGAATAATCTGTCGATTATCTAAATGGGGATTTTAATTTTAACGAGAGGGATCGGTCGAGTTGGTGGAATATTTTGCAAAAAATGAAATTTTCGTTGATCAATTGATAATTTTGGAGAAAAAGAAGTAGTTAACGGCCTGTGAAAAGTAAAATAAATTTCTCATCAATTTTTTGTTACTGTTTGGAAAAGCAGCTGATTTTTAATTAAAAATCAAATTTGAATTTATGAAGAAATTTACAAGTTTAGTTTATAAAAGACTGTTGAATTCCATTATTTGATAGAAATGATAATTTTTGGGACAAAAAAGGATAATTTCTTGAAAAATGTCAAATACCTGCATACATTTTGGTTCCAATGAGTGAGAGGGGAGGGTGTAAGGTGAGAAGAGGAAGTAATCGTTGAAATTGGCTTTTAATTTTTTGGACTGCTAGAAACCTTTTTTGAAGCACTTCAAAGCACGATTCGGATCTTAAATTACCTACCTACCTTTTTTTGAATTTGCAGTGAAAAGTATTTATCAAAATCGGTGAGTGATAATTTTTTTTTGATCTTTCGGACATGCTTGGGATCAAAATTCAACCTTCAAATCAGTTTTTTCATATTTGTCAGACAATTTTTCACGAAAATAATAAAATAATGGGTTATTTTTTAAGTTGACTTTTCTCGTCTTCTTTCTTGAAATCAGGTCATTATTTTTGAAAAATCGCCAAATCCAAAATCTTGTAACATTTTGACATCATACAAATTTATAAAATTTCAATTTGTGAAAAATCACCAAATCAGGTTTGGAGAGAATTGACTAATTAAAATCTTTGCAGAATTGTCAGAATTCATGTATATGAGAGCCTGGATATAAAAACCACCCTCAGGTGTCAAAAATTTGGTTTTTGAATTGAGGTTCGCCTTTGGTTCCTCCTCTTTGAAAAGCCCAAAGTCACTGTCAACTCAAAAATCATTTTTTGACTTCTAGACTCATATTTTTTTCCAATTTAAAGTAACAAACTTTTAAAAAACTTCAGTGTTTTTTGGCTAGAAAAACAAATTCAGTTTTAAAAAATAGAAAATAGAAAGAATTTCAACTCAGTTGCTAGAAAACTTGAAATAATAATTTTACTGCAGATATTAGCAATAATTTTCATCAATTTTATCCTTTCTTACTTTTTCATGAAAAACTCAAATTCGAAGCAAGAAAAATTTCATGAAAATGACCCGAAAATCTTAAAAATGAAAGTATTTTCATTCTTAAAATCCGAAAGACTCCATATGGTTGCTAAATTTTTACAAAAATTGACAAGAAAAAATATGTTTAAATATGAGAGGCGTTTTGCGATTAGGGACCTTGTGGTGAAGAGAAATCGATTGTTGAATTTTGCCCAAATCGCATGGAAAACATGTTTTCTATCCGAATCAGGTAAACTGCAACATTCGATGTTTTTGCACCATAAGGTCCCTTATCGCAAAACACCTCTCATATGGATTGAATTTTTTAGCTAAAATCTTAATTTTTTTTAATATCTGAATTCACATGACCAAATTTGGATTTACTTAGATTTTTGGCAGATCTTTCAATTTATCAGCATTTTCGATTTTTGAATGTATTGCATTTTTAGAAAAGTTAAATTCTAAAAGATACAGATTACAGCCTACAGGTGTTTAGTTTTATTTCATGAAATGTAAATTCTGTTTTAATATTTTTTTCGTCCTTGCATTTTGCCAAATTTTTTGAAATCATTCATCCTGAAGTAAAGTAGAAAATTATTTTTTCTTTCCTAAGAAATTGAGTTATTCAAGTGAACAGATTTCTTCACCTTCCTCCTCTTTCTTCTCCTATTTACTTTGTTTTGTTTTTTCAATCGATATTAAGAAACCGGAATTTAATTTTTCTGGTTTGTCAGCGTTAAAATGAAGTGCAAAATGGACGATTTTTTCATTTTTTTAAAAATTTTGGATTTGGACGATACGGTACCTCAAAAGTTTGGGAAATTGAATGAATTTTTTTCTGGTGATTTTTTTGCCTCTAAAATTATGAGTAATTGGAAATTTTTGAAGTTGATTGAACTCCTTTATTAATTTTGATTTTTGGTATAAAATCATTTTGATGAAATTTCATATAAACTATAAAATTTTATTACATATTCAGACAACTGCATAAGTAATTTTATTTTGAAAATTGTGGTTTTTTTTCATTTCAACATGAGTTTGTGACCTTTAATCATCAATTGCACGTGTGTAATCAACGTATTTTTTAATAGTTTTACGGAAATAATTCCGAAATTGGTTTGCTAATCAACTGCACGAGGAATAATTTCCGCTAAATCGTCAATTTTTATGATTCAATTTTTTCCATACTTGGTTATTCATTAACTAAATTTAAGTATCAAACGATTGGGAATTCTATCGTCGATGAAAATTGATCGTATCGTATCTCGCATGACGTATGCGAAATCGAAATCACGACTTTTTTACTCCGATGAATCTATTCGATTGAAAATATGGCGAATAAATCTTCCAAGTACTTTCTTCATACGCTAACGAAGTACATGTACGTACATTTCGTGTTTTTTTCACCCTCTACCTCTGTTCACCCTTCCTGTACGATCGCTCGCGTGTACATGATCATTTTGCACACGATTTGATAACCTAATTAATAGTCACGACGGGCGTTCGTCGCCTCACATACAATAAATAGCACCGTAGGTAACACGAGTCTATGTACTTACTAGTTTATAAGCCGAATCCACATTGTGTTTGCGACCTCTGAGAAAGGCCATTAGGAATACATCGTCTGTTCTTGAGTTTATCGTTTTGTCGTCTGCAAGCGAAAAATATCTTATCTAGAGTAAAGTTACCGAAAGTTACAGTTAAACGAGTGAGGACATCTGGTATAACTAGATAGGTTACCAGGGTAGCACATATTTGAAAATAGTATTAAGTAAATAACACTTTGGGTTCTTTTTCTATCTCATAAAAAAACATTAGGTACTCGGGTTTTTTTCCTCGAGTACACGTTTTAATGGAATTGTGTAGGTAGCTGGGTACTTTAAAAAGTCATGCGGTTATGTGTACTTATTTCAATTTGTTTTTTACTTATTATTTTTTTCGGTGGAAATAATACTTTTTTATGTGGCTGAATCCATATATGGGATGCGCCTGCGAACACGGATGCAAATGCCATAAAAATTCTATTGTTGGCGGTTTAAATTTAACCTAGTCGACTTTCATTTTTCATTCTCTAGAAATTGATTTTTTTTTGCCCGATGAAAATTTCGTCGGTCGTTTGGGAAGATGATTAAGTGAGTTTCGAGATGCATTAGGACGCGACGTGTTATTATTTTAACCGCAAATTTACCTCCCTCGACGTGCATTTTTCGCCGCCATTAGCCAAATAGGTTGTAAAATGTACGAAGGGAAGAATTCAATTACGAGTGGTTATAAAATGCAACGAAATACGAAGATAAAAGCCGGAGAAGTTTAAAACGTAATTACTCGTCGGCGTAATCCGAATCAACCAAGACGGACAGTGGAATAAAAATTACAATTTGAAAATGATTGAGTCGATGTTAGTTGACTAATGGTTGCGTCATGTCGTAATAATTATACCAGCGACTCCTTCTAGGACTACCATAAAGTAAAGATTTATTCTCGTTTATAATAATTACTGGCTTTTTTTATGCAATCTACCAACACCTGAGATAATTAGAAACACGTCGACGTTTTATGAAAATTGACTGGCGTTATTATTTATACGCTGGTACTCGCGAGTATTCGAAGATAAACGTGAAAGTGCGAAATTTAAGGTCGGATGACGATATAGGTACGTATAAGTATACAATGGTGCACTATTATATGGAAAATTGCTGAAAAGTAACGCCCCAACAAGGACGAAAATTGAATAAATGTTTATATTAATTGTTTTTTAGTGTTTGACCTAGTAAAGGTATAAAGAGAAGGGGGTAGAATTACCTGCTAGTTTTTTCGCTAGTAATTTCATGTTTTCTTTGGCCTTTTCGGGATCTTCGTTTAGTTCGGTTTCCGCCCTATGCCTCCATTCTTTATCGATATCCAACGGATTCTCATTTGGTGGCCAGTATGTCTGCTCTTCTTCGTCGAAAGCGCCCATTGTCAATCTGGAAACAAATTAACGAGGTGAATTAATTATGCGAAATTGTCTGCCTGCGGTTCTTGTTATCAGAGTGTAATGAGATGGGAATGGGAAACAGGCGAAGGAGATTTATTGCGCCTTTATTAATCGTCGTCGTCGGTGGTGTGTGAGAATTACTCATGTGTCTATTGGAGGAATTTTCCTAGAGGAAATTATTACCGAGTTGTGGTTATTATTCGATGGGAGTGTGGAATGTGGATTGGGATTTTCCGAAGCGTAGTGTGAGCGGTGTGGGGATACACGTGTTTGGATGGATTGGGTTTCTTCCACTGTTTTGTTTGGATGTTGAAGAGAAAAAAATTTGAATTGGGGTATTATTGAGGTTTTTTTAGGGTAAAATTGGTTTGAAGTTTGCCATGAAAGCTGTTCCGAAAAATTTTCCACGCCCTTTCACAAAGAGTTTCCAATGTAAAAAGATGGTGAAATCGGATATTGAGGCAGATTTGGTTCTAAATGAATATTTGTGACTTGAAAACATTATACCTAAATTTTAGATCTTCTATCCCTTCCCCCAGCTTTTTTGAAATCATCGCATTATTATCGTGAAAATTCAATTTTGTCACGCGGTAAATTTTTATTTTTTTCCTTATTTTTCTCATTACGGAGGGTTTGTATATTTGAAAAAAAAATGTATGATCAAGTGACAAGATTGAAATTTTTTACGAAACAAACTCCTATAAGCGTCGATTTCAACATCTTCACTAAGACCTGAAGTTGGGAGTTGGCGCTGAACACATACACAGGCTTACGCTCAAATCCGTCGGCCAGTCAAATTTGTTTTCACGCTTGATCGTAAGAGGGATTCAAAATTCAAAATTGTGTCTAATTTCGACGTGAGTAGTGCGATTCAAAATTTCCGAATTTTTTTAGCCCATGGACCAGAATTGGGCTTCAAAAGGTAGGGGGGGAATTTAAATTTTTTTCAAATTTTTTGTAAATAAATGATTGTTTTTCATGCGTTTGAAAACAATTTTATTATTCGTCTAATAATTTTCAACTACCCCCCCCCCCCCACCCCACTTTCTGAGGCTCGATTTGGGTCCCAAAGTTTGATCCTTGATAATAATCCAAACAATAAATTAAAAATCGCATGCATCAATTTCCATCGTTAGTTATGTGAAATTTGTAAATTTGACTCCTTCCTTGTTTTAGTGTTTTTCTTTTGAGTCAAAGATATTAAAAGTTTCGAAAACCCGAAACAGCATTTTTTCAAATGTTTTATATCGATACCCATGTCCCATTTTGGTAAAATTTTGAATTTTCTACCCCCTCTTTGGAACTCAATTTGGGTCCTGAGGTCAAATTATCACGAAAATGAGTTGAGCTCCCTTAAAACCCCAGAACCTCTCTTGTTCGAGTATAAGTTCGCTAGATTATTGAGTAAAATGAAAATTTTTTCAAACGCCTTTGGAATGTACTGTGCTGAAGGACCACTCCTAGAAGTTGATTAACCCGATTTTTGACAATTTTTTGTACCAGTTAACGGAAAATTTTTAATTGATTTTTTCGGAGGGTTCCAGCTGCCCTCCCCCCTCCATAATATCCTGGGGGAAAATGATAAATGACAAAATTGTTCGTTTTTTAATGCTCTACAATTTTTGTTATGTTTGTGTTTTTTTTTTTTTGTTTTTTTTCATAAAAATGCTCAATTTCGAAAACTTACTTACCAATTTTAGGGAAGTGTGGGAATATTGAAATATGTGCCCTACTGAGCTTATACACGAAACTTATCCTTTCTGCTATTTTTTTTTAGGGCCAAAACCTATAAAATGACTAGTACTGGACTATTTTTCAGAAAAAATGATTTAACCGTGTCAAAATTTGAAAAGTAACTTTTTCAATTTTTCTGTGAATTTTTTTTAATTTTTCAGCATTATTAGATACAATTTATCATTTTTTTTGTGTTTTCGAACGACTTTCTGTCAAGTTTGGGTAAATTTATAATAATTTCTATAACTTTTATGGATTTTTTACATTTTTAAAATTTCGTAATCGCTTTACTATGTTTTGAATAGATTTAAATGAAAATTGGCCGCATTTTCAACAATTATTTATAAAGAAATTTTTGAAAATTTTTCTGACTTCTTAATTATTTTCATGCTTTTTCAAGTGTTAAAGTGTACTTTTTATGAAATTTTTACCATTTTTATAAATAGCTGACACTTTATAAGCTTTCATATGTATTAGAGTTTTAATCCCCTTTTGTCCCCTCCCTTTCTTCTTCACATTACTTCTTGAGGTTTGTGTCTTTGTAATATATTTCTTTTGAAAGTTTCAACGGGACATTACGAACTTTAATGAATAAAACTAAAAAACCATTGAAGGAAACAGAAAAATATTTTTATACATTTTCTATTTCCAATTCGATATGAAATAATAATTAATAAATTTTACTCTTCCTAGTGAATCTTCCTTTCCTATCACGAATAAAAAATGCTCGCTTTGAAGGTCGTCGCTCTGATGAGAAAAACGATTAGTCAGGTAAATTCGTGGTGAATTTTTTCGCGATATGTACGTCTACTTTATTTCTTCTCATAAATTCATGACAAAGAAAGGTAACGTACTACGATTTTGAAGGGGAAAACAATGAATTTCCTATTGGTGATATATTCATTTCCTCTATTCTCTTTTGCATAGATATTTTTTCATCGATGAAAGTAGCCATTATTTTGATAAAAAAAAAGTATGAGTGAAGATGATTCATTAATCATCGATAAGTTTTTTCGCCTTTTACAACTGGTTGCATAACTTTACGAGCTAACGAGTCTATCTACGTGCCTGGTCTAGTACCATGGTCTGAATCCAAACTATGAGTTGTGTCACCTGGTATTTTTTATTGTTGATATTTTTTTTTTCAACTTGATGTGTCAGGTCTTCAAATCGAACTCGACTTGTTTGATGTGTGTCATCGTGTGTGCAATACTTTTGAGCTGATTGGAATTTGTTTTAAAAAAATTTACGTAATGATCGAGGTTCGAGAATGAGGGGGGAAAATATGTATTAAGAACCTTCTTTGGCAACGTTTCTGATGAAAGATTATTTTCTATAGAGAATTTTTTGGCTCGATGAAAGAAAATATAGATTTTATTGACGAGTTTCAAAAGAAAAGGAAGTCTAAAATGAAAATCGCCTTCGTTTATCGTATAGGCAACTTCAACAGGTTAAATTATTATCTTGAATAGTTCAATATGATTACGTCACGTAGTATTAGCAGTCGCCGATGTCTACGTAAACGTACGTATAAGTCTGGCTATGTATGTATGAGTAGTCTGTGTCTGTACTTACGAATGGATATACCGAACACGAAGAGACGAATATGCGATTACTTCCTATAAATTATTCACATCGCAATGAACAAAAGTGAAATACTAATGCAAAAGGTACCGTAAGTTCACCGGTTTGCTTTCTATTTCGTTTTGTTTGTTTGTTTGTTTTTTTTTTTTCATTGCAAGTCGTTTTATATTTTCATATCGCAGAAGAGAATCATTTTGCGTGGCGAGGCAGTTTTATTGAAACGAGATACCGCATTTGGGCGTATTTTCGCGAACCGCCAAGAGCACGTAAAATTAAATTTTTCCGTTTTAGACGTCTGGTGGAGAATTTTTTTCGAAGAGGCGAAGACCGAAGGAGGAAACTTTTACGGTTATATTTTTCAAGGGCGTTTCGAGTTCGAAGATGGTCGCGTACTTGGAAAAGTTTAAATAATTTCTCATCGTTCGTATCGTGTATAGTTGCGCGGCCAAAAAATATTAAAAGTTTAATAAATTTTACTATCAATGAGGAAGTAGCTCGAGATAATAGTCTAAGTTTATGATAAACAAAACGATTCGCTAGACGGTTAAAAGTCCTTCGAGCGTCCGCGTCCTTTCAAATAAACTACAATACGCTAAAAGTACATTTTGGCGCCAATTTTACTAAAAAAAAAAATTTACCCGGGGTTCTCTTTTTTTCTTTCCTTATGTGCGCTGAAATGCTATTGATGGGTGTTCGGGTAGTTTTGAGGATGAGCTAGCTCGTTATACTGGTCATTTAATCTGTACATCGCGAAAGCTCGTTAACGTGGTACAATTGCGAGTATATTTATCTAGGGAACGATCGTATATCTTTTTTTAAACGTCGTTGAAATTATGCCAGATGGGGAACCGGTTCCGCGAATGAAAGGGTATTCGATTAAGGTTTATGTAATTCGACTGTTGTGAAGAAAGGTTGTGATATGGATTATAGAAGGTGGTGGTTTTTTTTTGTATTTGGCTCTACGTCAAACCATGAAGTGATTTTAAAGAATCGCAATTAGAAATATGAAACTTTTGAACCGGTTTCAAAAATTTTTGGAATTGAAGGTCAATTTTTGAAAAAAAAATTAAAGTTAGTTTTGAAAAAAATTAATGATCCTCCATTAAAAAAAAATTTATTGCTTAATTTTTTGCCTCTAATTTGAAATGTTTATTTTGGAATTGCGGGGTGAGGAGGGTCAAAGAAGGAATTTGTTGAGAAATGAGTACTTACCATGAAAACTTTGAACAATACAAATTTCCTGTTTTAAATTTTTTACGAAGAGCAACTCGGTAATCGGATTGTAGCTGTAAAAAAATATTCGTAATTCTCACAAAGTTTGGGAGTAATTGAACCGGTTTTGATCATGGACACGTTTCGTTGGAGAATTAGTCTTATAATAGGATCCTTAAATGCATGTATTATTTTTAAGCAAAGTCGCTGACCCTTTATTCCTCCCTCTGCTTCTCTCTCTGGCAGATGGTACCTGCTGAAAACATTTTTTTGGGGAACCAAAAAAAAGTAAGTTGAAAAATTTTCATTTGAAAGAATTGAAACGAATAAGTGGTGGAAGAAAGAGTATAAATACACAAAAAATGAAAACAAAATTTCAAGTACCTATTCTGAAAATGATGTGGAAGTAGAATCCCAACTTTTTGAGGCATAAGTATTTCATTTTTGAAATTTTTTTTACATATTTTTTTATAATTTATTACTTCTTTAAAAACATATTTTTACATAGGTATTGAATCGAGTTTTCAAAAATCTACAAAATTTAATTTTTAAAAATTTAATTTCAAAAAAAATTCTGGATTTTGGTATTTCTTATATCTGTTATATTTTCAATTTCATCCAATCTTTCGGAGTAATGGTGTACTGAAATTGAAAACAAAATTTATCTCAACAAAATGACTACCTACGTTATCAAAAAAAAATATTTACACTTCATTAATACAATGGTTACGATAAAACGATTGAATATTACGAATGAACACATTTGTTCATTTTCAGCGGAGATCATGCATTCGTCTGCAGTAGAAATTATTCATTTTCGGTAGGAATGGAATGGAATGGATGATGGGTCAGTCCGATCGTTTTATTGTAATTATTGTTTCCGTGAAGTAAGCATGCAATTTTTTAATGAATTTTGAAAGGTCCTTTGCTGGAATGGACATTTTACGTAGCCAGAATAATGTTCAGTTTAAAAAAAAAAAATTTGCAAAAAAGTGTCAGAAAAGTCAAGAGAATAGTACAATTTTTTGATTTTTCCAGGATTTTTGAACTATTTTCAAGGATCAAGTTTTCACTTTCATTCGAATCAATTCCGAGGCAAATGTGTATTCTTCATTAGTTATTTATTAAAATGGGAAAATTTTGTAGATTATTGACTGTGGGCTCCATGGTTAGAAATGGTAAATTTTGGGTTCAAGAGATCTAAAAATTTTGGTGATAAAGTAGGAATTTCTTTTTAAAAATGAAACATTTTTTCTGAATAAGCAAATGTTTGTTTTTTTATCTTACTTTTTTTTAGATTTCTCCCAGTGTCTAACATGGGTAAAGTATCTACATTTTGAAAAAAAAAAATGTCTAAAAAGTATAATTTTATGACCTTGAAATTTGTATTATTCGATCCTTTCACCGCCTCGTGGTATTCTAATGTGTCAATGTTCTGATTTCTATGGGGTTCCCCAAAAACTCCTCTTCGCTCTGTCATTCTCATTATGCATCTTCCTTTTGTTATCAATTTCTCGCCCTTTCATAGACACGATTAAAGCATAATTATTGTATTCATTAATTGCTAAAGGAAATGTAAACTATCTCGTTGATTATTCAATTGAAGGTCAAGTCAGAAATGACGCGATCAAACGTATTCATTCGAACCGAACGATGCACCGCAGGAAAGGTTCACGATGACTGAGATGAATTTGTATGCTTCTGTGATGTTTGGGATGCTCTAGGTCAAGATTGAGTTGAGTATATGGAAGTGCATAATGTATACCTAATATGGTTGGACAGGATTTAAAACCCGAAATTTTTCAAAATCCGGATTTTGGATTTAAATCCGCTCTGATATAACAGAGTTTGGATTTGAAGTCCTATTTTTCCAAAAACATATTTTTATTTTAAAATTCATAAATTTCCATGCTACGTGATCTGGTGATCAATGTTTGCGATTCAGGTTCAGGCAACATGACGGGACGTTTCCTTCCGTAGTCATTATCTTATTTTGTAATTAATTTTATGAAAAATATAAACATTTCAAAGTTCAGAAAATCACCTTCAATTTTTTCTGTCGCCTTTACTTTAATTTTGTGAATTTTAAATTTGCTTCCAGGAGGAGAGGACGTGGCTCAGGGAGTTACTTTCTCCCACCCCTCCTACATCTCAGAAAAAAAAATTTACGAAAATTTAAAAAAATTGTTTTTTGGTCCTTTGATTTTGAATATGAATATGTAAATCTTAATCAGGATCAGTTTCTAACGAAATTTTGCATTTAAGAATCAGTGAAATTATTTTTATTGAAAATTAATGACTTTCACGATCTTTCAGTCAGAAATCACTCCTTAAGATCAAAAAAAAGAATTTTTTATTGCAAAAATATAAAGAAATACATTTTTTTTTGCTTTTCAAACAGTATTTTTTCAAAAAAATTTCGCCCTCGCTTCGCTCAGACACTCTCTAAACTTGAATCAGTCAAAATTCACTGATTAATAAAACAAAAGTGTGCAATTGAAGAAATCAGTGAAAATTTTACCGATTTAATCAGTGAAATTTCATTTTTGAATTGGTAAAAATTTCAATTTACTAATTGAATCAGTAATTAATAATTATTCACTGATTGAATTAGTAAATTTTAATTTTTACTGATTCATATTTCAGTAGCTGAAAAAAGATTACTGATTCAAAAATGAAAATTCACTAATTGAATCAGTAATTTTTCGCTGATTGACGGTTAAATTTCACTGATTAATAGTTGCACACTTTTCGCTATTTTATCAGTGAATTTTCAGTTTTTTAACTGATTCAGATTTAGAGAGCAGTATGTTCATATGTATTTTAATCATTTTATGTTGAAATTGAAAATTGATCATTTTTGACTAATTTTTTAGTTGAATATCAGCGATTTCTTAATGAATTCCCCGTTTGTCAGAAAAATTTAATGATTTTTGACTGAAAGTTCTGTGAAAAATAACTATGTAATTTGAAATTTGACTCCCTCCCCTCTATTTTTTCTTAAATCCTCAGCCCCTCCCTCAATTAATTTCTGAGTGCGCCTATGAAGTGTATCAATTCTTTGTTCCAAAAAATCTAGCAAGTTTTCAAGTTTTCTTTGCTGAAATCTGTATTTGCATTATCAACCTACCAAAAACAATGAAATAATAGGTTACTGAACTTTTTCATTTTTGTATTCCTATTTTTCTCGGATTCTCGCCCCCTCCCTTGAATAATTTCTGGGTGCACTTTTGGAAAGGATTTTAGATTTTGAGTCCTGTGGTACAGATGATTTTGAATTTTGAAATTAATTTTTGTAAAAAGATATCGGATTTATGATTTTAAATGTCTTTTTTTCCTGGATTTTCCCCATCTAGGTACCTAGGCTATTCATTATTTTGATTTCTCGTTCCATCATTTTTATTCATTCGAGATTTAGAAAAATTATTTTCCAGCGTTACCATACCAAATATCGATGGATTATTTAAAAAATTGAAAAATAACACCCATATGGTTTTTCACATTCAAACCAAAGAGTAAAAAAGAGAAAAAAGTAAAAAAAAAACACTTAGCAATACCGACACTATTCGAGAGCATATAGCGACACGACATTTATAAATGAAACTTACTCTTCTGGCGAATTCTCCATTTACGACGTTTACTGCAAGTTTCAAAACTCACTGTATAGCATAAACATTCGTTGGTTTGAAAAGGTGAAAAAAAAAAATTACCCAGATACGAGTTGTCGTACGGTATGTGTGTTGCAAGTTTATAGAAGATTGAAATATATAGGTGGTGCAAAACACGCTCGTAACGTACGCGAAAACTACTTAGGTCGCCGGCAAAAAGGCAATTAATAATAAATGTGTAGCTCGCTAGTCGCTAGTCGCATTATAGATGAAATATTATTATTCCGTGACATCATCTGATTATCTTTTGTCACACGGTAGCTACCAGCTACATGTACCCTTCGTACTATGTATGTAAAACATCACGCGACGAATGAATTTTCTACGAATCAAAACAACACGTCCTCAAAGGTAAATTTAACCTCAGATACATTGTAAATTGGTCTGGTACCTATTTGCATTTTGTAAATACCGACTGAGACTTGCATAGGCGCTTACTACATATTATGAATGGAGATGAAGGATTAAAAAGAGAAAAAGGTGTAATTAAACCCGGATATTGCAGTCATTTACGATAAACTCTTACATAAATGTATTCAGACTCAGAGTCATTTGTATGTAAAATAATTGAAGTAATTTCGATTCTCGTATACCACGCGTATGTAGCTTTTATGTATTTCAAGTTGTGTTTACGTGAAAGGTGTAGGGAGGGTCAATGGTGGACGATGCAATGACATCAACACGTGGAAATCTTCATGTCCTAATTTCTTGTACTTAAACAGATATTAATGGAAGTTTTCTCGTAACTTTGTGATGCTCATGTGTACAGGTGTAATGAAACTTGTATAATTGTTGTTTTCATGATGTTCGACAATCGCCTGGGTTGGGTTTGACACCTGCGTCAATGTAAAAGAATAGATTTTGTTTTAAATTGATGTTGTTGGATGGTATTACGTGAATTTTTGCTTTCTTTTTGGACTCGAGTTCGGTTGAAAAGTCTGTTTTGGTGTTGGAAATCATTACCGGTACATAAATTCTTCATTTGTAAAAGTACTACATTGCATTGTTGAAAAAGGTATTCCAAAATGTGGTAAACGTTGTTTGGAATGTTTGTACTATGATGGAATTGGGTTGTTTGGAGATTTTTTTTACTGTCGAGAATATTGAAAAATTACGAACAAAATTTTAAAAAAGAAAGGAGGGGAGGGGTGAGGGGGTGCTGAAATCAAAATTTACCTAAAATAACGAGAAGCATATCGAAATCTAGGTTTTCGAATTTGGAGATTACGAATCTGACTACTAAAATTTTTTTAGTGGCAAGGGAAGGGAGTAGGTAGTCGATCTAACCAAAATTCGTCAAATTTTCAAATTTATCGAAATCTGAGATTTTTCACGAGTTTAGCAATGTAGTACATGGCCAAAAATTTAAATCCCACGCCTCAGCGTTTCAAAATGTTATAGGTAAAGTGGTAGTTATATTTTTGGTCGCTTGTACATTTATTGCTAAACTCGTAAAAATACTTATCTTAAATTTTGTAATAGGATATACTTAATATTTTAGTTAAATTTCAATTTAAGCATCCCTATCACTCTCTTTCAGAAAAATTGTTTGTCAGACTCGTAATTTTCGACCTCGAAAACCTAGTTTTCGATAATATTCTATGCTATTCGAAAATTTGGCGAATTTTGATTATGTTGACCCCTTACCCACCTGCTCCCTTGCCATCAAAAAATTTTTTGTTGTCAGATTCGTAATCTACAAATTCGAAAAGCTGAATTTTGATATCATTTCAACACCTCCCCCACCCCTCTCCAATCCCATTACCCCGAATCAATTTTTCGTTGTCAAAAAAACGATACCTACACTACATTTGACTTACTTTTACCATTCTTTTTTGAAAATAATGAATATTTCGAGCGTTTGAGTGGTCTCTTGGCCTACTACGTGCGTTGTTTTGAAATAAATTACCTACTCATCAAGTTATTTGAAAAATTATTCCGATTTTTTAATCAGTTTGCATGATTTTGAATCATTTTTGATAAATTCTTTTGAAAATTTCAGGTTTTTTTTAATACATTGCAATACCTAAGTTTTTCATCTTTTTTTTTTACCAATTTGGAATATTTTTAAAGTTGATTTAACGATTAATGCAGAAATTTCGAAATTTTTACCTTTTCAAATTTGAAAATTTTTTCCCAGTTTTTCTGTAATTTTTTTATTCAAGATTTTAAACAGTTTTTACTTATTTAGCATTTCTAAAAAATGATTTTAACAATTTCATCGAAAATTTGAACTTTTTAGCGGTATTTGAGGATTTTAAGATTTTTTCAGTGATGTTTACAAAAATTTCAACAATTTTTACAGTTTTTCGTAATTTTTTAATTTATTTTTACAGAAAAATTCTGTTCATCTCCTAAGTCTTAACGTCATCGCAATACTACTAAGTAATGCAAATACGAGTTCATGTATCAATACTTTGTGTACTTTTTACAAAAGGGGAGATCAACGAAAAAATTACCATTGATTGTTGCGAGAATTCTTCAGTTTTTCGAGTTTTTCTCAGTTTTTATGTGTTGAATTTTTCATTTTTTGAATTTTGACGAGCTGAACTCTTAAATTGGCCAAAAGTGTTGAAAAAAAAAGAATTCAACGTAGCGTAGGTAGCACGAATAAAAAAATTTTGAAAAACTGTAGAACTCTTATAACAATTAATGTTAATTATTTCGTTAATCCGAATCCCCCGTTTGGAAAAGTAAGCAAACTGGTAATTTGCATTTGTAGTAGTAAATGTGACGTCACAACTGGAAGCGGAGTGTTCTTGATGAAGAAAAATTGGATGCATCTGCGCAGACCTCTCAACCCCCCCCCCTTTCATTCTACTTATATCCTGCTCTGATCTGCAGACTTTTTAATAAAAACAAGATAATAATAGACTTTCCCCCAAATCTTTTAAGTAGGTAATATTCAAATTTAGTTTTTCCAGATGATGGAATGAAAGTGCAGAAAAAAGTTCTCTACAATTCCCTTTCTCCTCTCCAAAACAAATTTTGTATTTCAATCTATTACATCGAAGGCTCATCATCTCAATAAAAAAAAATTATTAGATTTTTCAAAAATTCACAACTTCATGAAAAAGTTTATCAATTTTTCAAATAAATTGAAAAATTTCAAAAAAAATCGTTGGGTAAAATTTTCAAAAATTTTTCGACGTTCAAATTTTAATACTGAGTGTAGGCTTTTGCTCTTACAGTCTTACCGGATCTGCTGCTACAGGAAAAATTCAAACGTTTCGAAATAAAAATTTGACAATCCATTCCTCTGACATTTTAAATTTTTTTGTTAAGTATTTAATATTGTTTTTAAAAAGTTTATCACTCAGTTGTTGGAAAATTTTTTCTAATCGAAAGAATAAATTATGAGAAGAAAAAATAGGTGACAAAAAATTGTCGCATTTTTTATTACTATGTTTTCTTCAAAATAATTATTACGACGACGTTATTTTATTGTGGAACTTTCCTCGACAATTATCCATGGGAAAGAAATCAAAAGTTGCGGATTGTGGAAGCAGGGAAATGGAAAACTGTTTTGAAAAAAGTGCATTGTACTGTACCGATGGAAAATTTTACTTCCATTTCAAGGTCATTTGTACATGCATTTGAATGCAATTTGTTTTATGGTAATTGGAAAAACACCTAGGATACTTTGTTATTTTCAGTCTTGATTTTTTTTTCACGACACTTCACGGTGAGAATTTCTTTCAAATAATTCCAAAAGATGAAAATTTAATGGCATGAGAATTCACGAAACTAGCTCGAGTAGAGAACAGATACGAATATTGGATGGATTTTAAGATGCTTACTGGTTCGTGTACTTGTATAATTTTTTGTTCGCCAACCTAGATACGCGTAATACGATACTCATTACGAATTAATGAGTATAAGAATTTAAAATTAGGTATATTGTAACATGGTGGATTTAGGTAAGGTACATAGTTCACACAAGATCATAAGAATAATTATCGAAGCGAGTGCGTTATTTTACTTCATCAATCTACTTATTATATTACGACCTACTGTACTGCGTCTACTTTTCATTTTATACGTGAGTAAGTAATTCTTTAGAATGGATATGGAATTATATTAAAAGTAAGAATGGGATAGATACGAACTACGAAGGTCGTACTGTACTTAAATAGCACACACGTGTTGAAGGAAAAGAAAAAAAAACACGTGTTTTTTTGGCACACGCCTCATCATTGTCGCTTCACTCCACTGAATTTCGTATTGTTAACAGAATGGTACCGTTGCTTTAGGTAGAAAAACACCTGCTTTAAGAAGGCTTAATTCAGCCCTTTTTTCTCAGAGCCCGGATAGCTCAGTCGGTAGAGCATTAGGCTTTTAACCTAAGGGTCCAGGGTTCGAGTCCCTGTTCGGGCGGAAATTTTTTTGCAATTTTTTTTTTCGTATTTCGTTGTAACGTATGAAACGTAGCCGACTGTGTATGCGAATAATGAGTCATAATTGGTAGAGCCCGGATAGCTCAGTCGGTAGAGCATTAGGCTTTTAACCTAAGGGTCCAGGGTTCGAGTCCCTGTCCGGGCGGATGTTTTTTTGAAATTTTTTTTCGCCGAATTAATTTTTTTTCAATTTGTGTTGTTTAATTTGAGGTGTTGGAATTGGTTTTGGAATGTTTTTGACTATTTTACGTTATAAAAAAGTGAAAATTGTGCGATAATGTAGGTTATTTATGGATGGTTTAGGTACGTCGATTGTCGAATGTTTTCAACGAAGGCGAAATTTAATCGGGTATTTTATGCGAGTAGGTTTTAGGTTGTATGCTCGAGTATGAATGGGTACAAAGTTCGAACCTGTTGGTGATAATTTTTCTTAATTTTCCGTTAATCAAATCACCGGATCAGAATCAGTAAATAAGTAGGTTATTGCGATAGAGCCCGGATAGCTCAGTCGGTAGAGCATTAGGCTTTTAACCTAAGGGTCCAGGGTTCGAGTCCCTGTCCGGGCGGAAGTTTTTTGAATTTTTTTGTGGTTAATTTTTTTCAATCGATGATGGGTTTTAATTTTTTAATTTTTATGGCATGATTTTTGAAATGAAATGTGATTGAAATTCATATTTTTTGAGATTATTAAAATTGAACGTATGAATTGATGATGGACTTGGGAAAGGATTTATTCGTTTTTTTTTTAATGTTATTGATTTACCTACTCAAATAATTAATTTTGGAAATAGTGAAAAACAATTTTTTAGAATTTTTTGGTTTTAAAACTTGAGTGATTAAAAAATCTTGAAAAAATAAAATGGATCATAATCCTTATGATTTTAACTACCTAATAATAATTATTGTACAGTGGATTACAGATTTTTTTTCAAATAAGCTTTTGAAAATTGGAATTTAGCAAAGCAAAGGATACGATGATGGAATATTTTGAATGAGGATAACCGATATTGAAATTTATTTTGAGAATTTTACTTTTTTTTAATTTTGTTCTGATGACAATGGTAGTGATTCCATTTTATTGGCGATGTGAAAAAATTGGTAGGTATAGAAATTTTTAAACATACTATCTTCCTCAGCAAAAATTGTGAAATTGTGAAAAATTCTTATGAGAAATAAATTTTGATGAATGTAACTTATGTGTAGTATGATGACAAAAGCATTCGTTCAATTTGAAAATAATGATTTCTTCCACGATGATTTTTTTGTGTTGAAAAAGTCTCCTCTATTTGAAAATTGATGATGAATTGGCAAAAATTTGCATGATGATGGTTTTTCTACAGCATTATTTTTTTGAAGTTTTGATATCGGAGGGAAATTTTTTTGACAATATGATCATGCACGAAATGGTGTATATGCTCTCATTTTGTAGTTTGAAAAAAATATTATTTCAATAGTATGCGAATTATAAATGCATTCGGCCTGAAATTTTAAAAGATTGAGGAAGATTTTTTCGTAATTGAAAAATTTTCCTAGTTGAACGATGTAAACATGAATCTCTTTAAAAATTATTTTCTCAAAAGTACAAAAAATAACGTGATAAGTTTTTTGATAATGGTAGGAGAATCTAGATTAACTTGAAAATTATTGCAATCATATCAAAGAATTGATTCAATAATATTTATGGTTTGTCAAAAATCAAGAAAATTTCAACTCTATTGACGAGGACAGGTTGCAAAAATTCCCTCGATCGAATTTTTTCACAATTTTTACTCATTAAAGTATAATCTATTCAGTTTAAGTTCGCTAAATCAATCATCAATCATTTTAATGTCTCGCCATTCCCCTTTCCCTCCTTGAAAAATTGCAGTGATTTCAGTTCTTTAATTGTGTAGTTTTTAAAAAAATTTAATAACGACAGTTGAAAGGAAATTTACTTAATAGGAGAAATTTATGCGATTTGCTTACGAAAATCCTCATCAAAATTGTCAATTTTTCATAAACTTTTGTATTGTTGTCGTCCTTCATGATTTTTTTTTTTTGATTAATGGAGGACCTTGTTCAGTGCAATAAAACGAAATAATATTTTAGGTATTACCTATTTCATTTCCGAATTTCTGTCATTTTATGGCAGAGAGAATGGGGAAATATCTAGGTTTCGTTTAATTTGTTTGTTTTTAAAATTAGATTTTTTGAAATTCTCCTTGAAATTATGCTGATTTTTTAAAGAGGATTCTCCATGTTTTGCTGGTTGCATATGTAGGCCAAAAAAGCAAAAATTAATTTGCGTGATTTAGATCATAAAAAGGTAGAATGATGAAACAATGGGCAAAATTATTTTAGTACCCAAAACGAAGAAAATAAAGTATTGAAAAATTTTAGTTGGAAATATTGATGGATAATTTTCAATATGATTATTTTAATCGTATATTAGGTATTTGATAATTTTTTTTCATGTTTTAATATTCATTATATATAAATTAATTTTTTTTGTGCGATTTTTGACAATTTTGCTATAATATCAATTTTTTTGATGACTTTTGATGACTTTTTGGTGATTTTTGATCAGCGATGCTATATATTTGAAAAAATGCAAGATTCGATAACGATCTTTACGAAACTTCTCTGGGACTGTTGGATCAAATTTGTTGAAATGTGGTTGTGTAATGTAAAAAAGCATTCCTGATAGACTGACACAGCCCTTTCAGCTCTCACCTTTTTTTTTTTTTTTTTTTCAAATTTTAAAAACCTTTTTTTATACAAATTTATGCGGTTGAAAATCAAAAAAAAATTCAAATTTCTAGTAAGTTTCATAATATTGACCATTGAAACTTTTCAAGAGTTTCATTTTCTAATTTTTACGAGCTAAAATCTTCATCCTTTGCTAATTTAAAACGTAATTTTTGCCTTGTCAACTGCTTATTTATGCAATTTTTGTGCAATTTTCTCAATTCTCAAAATCTATTAAATTCCAATATTTTATCAAAAGAAAAAAAAAATGGGAAAATGAAAATGTTTTTTTTTTGCTTATTTATGCAATTTTTGTGCAATTTTCTCAATTCTCAAAATCTATTATATTCCAATATTTTATCAAAAGAAAAAAAAATGGGAAAATGAAAATGTTTTTTTTTCAAGTTGAAAATCTTCATTCGATGCTTTTGGCTAATTAATCTCGGTAAATTTCGCGATGAAAGATAAAACTGTCAACACATTAATTACATTTTGAATGAAGAGAGAAAAAAATACTGAGACTAATTTCGATTGGAATATTTCGCAAGTACACATTGTACGCATTATTTATGTACTTGGAATATGTGATTTATTTTGGTAACCTTTCTTCGACCATTCAACTCGTCTAATTTACCTTCAAACTCGATCGCGTGAAATCATACCCCTTGGCGAAAGGCTAAATCGAGGGGCAGCAGACCGGGGTGACCAACAAATCGATTTTTTATAAAGTAATTAATCGCCGCTAAAACGTACAATTAATATAAATTAAATGGAAGTAGCATGTACGTTATTTAATATCAGGTGATCGTACGGTGGCTGGCACACGTGTATTTTGAAACACGTCGTCCGATGCACGAGCTAATAATACGTTTCTTCGGCGTTATTTTTACTCAGGATAGGTTTTCGAGATTGCAACATCCAGCTTGCCAGAAAAATATAGAAAAAAGACCTAGAAATTGTAATATTTCGAGTACGTTGAACCAGGCGAAGCTGCATGGTAAAACGAGATATCCTTGAAAAATCTGTGGAAAAAAATCATCCTCGCATCGATGCACCATCCATCCTTGGTGCATTTGGAAGCCACCTGGTGATCTGTACGTCGATGGATGCATTTTGAAATGCATCAGCAGGCGAGATGAGTATAGGTACCAATTCGAAGGTCACTAAACGTTACGCTTATTTGGAAACAAGGTCGGGTTTCCGAATACAAAATAATGGCCGGCCACAGAATGCCCTTCCAGCCTTCGAGATAATTTCGTATGCTTCCAGTTTTCGATAAGATTGAGATTCGATAGGCTTATTCTGCGACATGTGGCTAGTTTCACGGATAACCAGACTTCGAGTTCCGGAATAGGTGAAAAATTTTCCAAAGGAAGAGTTGAAAATTTTCCATAAAATCACGTTTATCGATTGAGGCGTCAGAGATGCTGATGAGCAAAAGAGGCTGGAAAACTGGATGCTCGTGATAAACTAATGGTGTGTTTTTATGCATTTCTGTGAATTATCACGCCAGGCCGCGTGACTCTGTAATTACCCGCGACGACAATGAATAAAAATAATATTTACGTGATACGTGTTTCTAGGGAGCAGTTTCCGTTAATTTTTGTAATATTTATCAGCTATTTACCTTTTACCTCGCAACCTGATGATTAACTTTACACGTACGTTGAAAATATTACCTATTCGTCGAAGGTGGTTTTTTTTTCTGCACAACATTTAGATATAGAACTAGTATCTCTGGTATTATACTTTACGGTCAGTCAATATTACCTAATTCTGAGTAACGATTCAATCGCTGTAAATATGTCTAGTATTCCAGGGTCGATCGACTACGATTTGAAAATTTTTACAAGCTGATTTAAAGAACGTGTGCGATAATCCATGATCAATGATCGATCATATAAAGCTTACTGATACAAGAAAATATGTATTTTATGAAATTCATAGGATGAGGATGGGAATTCGTGTGTATTCGATTGAGATACCGTAAGCAGCTTGGAGATAAGTGATGTGTGATTTTAAGAATATTTGGCGCATATTTTATTAACAAAATCTGCAGCAAGATTTCCTATATGTAGGTTAATTTGGATGGCATAGGTATGAGATTCAGGGTGGGTAAAAATTATGTAACTTTGCGGTTGTTGAATTTCGATACCTGGATTACGTGTGTGTTATCAGAAGATATTCTCGGATAGCTAAGTACGGAATTGGTTTGAATTTTCGTGAAATTTTGTTCGAGAATTATTTGATACATTTTTGTATGAGGAATTTGCCAACTATGTGTGCCTGATTCCGTCGAAATTGTTTCATTTTGAAGTTGGAATGAAATTTATTTACAGTGTTGAGAAAACGTGTGTGAAAGTAATTAAGTAATATGAAAAATTAATGAGAAAAATTGGGTTATGAGAGAAGCTTGAATAAAATATGGGGCAGTATCATTTTGAAAAAAATTATTACGCAAAGATATGTGTATAAAATTTTACAGACAGTTCAAGGATAAATAGGAGTTGGATAAATAGATTTTTTCCCAAGAGTTTTGATTGATACTATTTTTTAAAAAAATGACCAAAAAATGTTTATTAAATATTTTTAGTGTAGAGAGTTTTCCTAAAACGTATTAGATTATCTCTATTTTTTGAAAATGAAACTTTGCAGAATCATTATTCTCAAGATGAATTATACATGCCTATTTTACCTTTCCCCCCACCTCACTTCCACTCCCCGTCGTCAAAAAACTGAAAATTTTCAAAAATCGTGCAATCTAAATTCACTTTGAAATTGTCGTAAAAAAGAGTATCGAAACTGTACCAAACCAAGGCACAGAGATGGCGAAATTGCATCATTTTTAGTTGGAATATTTTGGAAAATGTGGTAACTTTTTTAGCAGAGAGAAATTTCCTTTTCGGAATTGAAAAATTTGAAAAAAAAAAAAGAAAAAAATCAATTTTGGTCAAAAGTTGAAAATTTTTCTGTTTTTTCTGTGCGTTCGATCTTCGTTAATTTCGGTTCGTTTCTAAATTTGGAAAATAAAGAAAGAACCCACTTTACTGATTTTTTCATATTATGTAGTTTTTTAAATCCCCCCCCCCCCCCTTGGCTTCATAATTTCGATTTTGGTTTGCTCATAGTTGTGAAATTAATGAATTAACTCAGAATTGAAGTCTCTCAGAACATTTTTTTTTCTCAAGTAGGGAAACTGGAGCTGCTTATATGTACTTTTAAAATGTTGAAAATATTAAATCTTTTATGAGATTTTTCTTCAAAATTAAAAGACCAAAAAAGTTGGATTTTTTACAAAAATTGAAGGTGAAAAAATTCTAACTAGAAAAATTGGAAAAAAAGGAAATTTTAAACATTTTAAAACATTAAAAACTTGAAAAAATAAAAAATATTTGGTTTTTTTTATTCATTAAAAAACTCTTTGAAGCAACAAAAAAGGGGTAAGTCATCAAAAACTTGTCAAAATTGTTGAAATTGTGAATAAATTTATTTTTAAAAAAAGTTGAAAACTGGCAAAAATTGTCCAAAAGGGTACATGTATTGATATTTATGAATTACCTGTATGTGCTTTGTTGAAATTTTTTTGAAATCACTCCCTCACGAAAATTTCTTCAAACGTCGCTCGTAGAAGTAGACAATGAAAAATTTATACAAAATTTACTCAAGGATTCGTTAAACTTGCTGATGAATATGCATTAAGTAGAGCTTTGTGAAAATTAGTTAAAAAATAATAAAATGTTCTTGAGTTGTCAAAAATCATTAAAAAGTGGCGAACTTTTCAAAAAATTCATTAAAACGTTATCAAAACATGAATTTTTGATTTTCATGATATTTTACCGTACCTATTAAATTTATCTATTTTTATGACATTTTTCGATCACTCTTTCGTTGATTTTTAAATTAAAGTTTTAAAGTTAATTTCAACTTTTGAAATCTTGATCATATTGGAAATTTTCATCGTTTAAATTACCTAGTTGTTGTAATTATTGTAGAAATTGCTTAGGATGTGGATTGTGGAAAACGTGATGAAAACTTTTTTATAAAATTTTTTTTTCAAACTTGAATTTTTCATAAAGCTGGTGAAGTTTAACTAACCTTGAAAAAATTTGAAGAGGTAATTTACTTTTTAGAAAGTCGAAAAAACTCATTTTTCGAACTCAAAACGAAAATTCTTCTTGAAAAATTCATCGTTTTCGGAAATTACCGAATAAAAACTAATTTTTCTCGATTGAAAAAAAATTCTTGGCTCTTGAGCGTTTTTAAAATTTATCTTCGATGTGATTCAGCTTTGTGGCTGTTTTGACTTGATTTTATTTATAAGATTTCTCTACTGTTTTCAAATTAAGTTAGGTATCAACATCTTATTTTCCCAATTGATTTACCGAGAAACATCTTTATTTTCGACCAAATTCAATAGAAACTTTGGAAAACTTTCAAGTGTTCGTTTTATTGAAAATTGTTTTTTTGGACAATGCTTAATTTAAAAAATTTTTGGAGGTACTTACTTACCTATATTTTTTGAGCAGTAATAATTTTAACAATTTATTTTTAATCAAATGTTTAATTATTAGGTGGTTCCAAATTAATTCGTTGAGTTTTATCAAATTTTGAAAAATTTTATAAATTTTTTTTACAGTTTTATAAATTTAAAATTATTTTTATGAAACCAGTTTGCATTCGATTCACCTATCGTAATAATTATTGTAACGAAAAAAAAAAATTATAGAGTACCTACGTATAATATTGGAATTTCTCTGCTCATACTTCCGAGTCCAATTGACTTCCTAAAACTTGGAGAATACTCAAAAAGCGATCGTTTCACGTTAGTCTAGTTTTTTTTTAGATTTCTTTATCGAGTTCCAGTATACTTGGGACATTTACATTACAGCATCACACACTAAATCGCAGAGTATGACTTCACGTCTTCTCTCATCTCAATGCATTACATATTACAAAGAATTTACAAATTAAATAAATTGGTCGGAAGGTTTTAGAATAATTATTTGTGTAAGGTACGAATATGAATCCGGTTTCGAACTGTAAAGCCTATAATTATATAGAAATAAGGTAAAACAGCTATCACCACGAAACGATCTAGGAAAGGCGATATTATATAAAATTATAATGATAAACTGGTTTTTGTTTATCTATAGTGATTAAATTGCAAGCTGGTATTAGAGAGAAACTTTTCGTCAAAACAATAACCCACGATATACATACGTATGCCATATTAGATATTATATCATAGTTTTATGTACGTATACTGAGGTCACCGTACTGCCTCAGCTAGTGCTACCTACCACCGCGATGTAGGCTACACGCGGTAAAAAATATAAATGCATCGTCTCCGTGTGATGATTTTTCGCCTCGGAATAAAATCATCTTTCCTGTCGTGCAATAGAAGCGCGTAAAAGATATTGCAAAAAAGATCTCCTCGAAATAGCGAGGTCAAGAAGCGTAAAAATCACGCGAGAAGATCTAAAATTGATGCTAGATTTGAGTCAAAGATTATGCAGGGCACAGATGCACGAAGGTTGCAAAAAAATGAAATGAATCCGCCAATATCGCACCTCTCGTCGTTATCTCCAGCTGAGAGTGCGACTATCTGTACATCATGTGATGAGTGATTCTTTGTATAATTGATAGACTCGAGAAGTATTAACAACATCGCCAGTGAAGATAAGCAGGAAATTTTGTTTGTATTTGATTATCAAACGGTGTTAAGGTACAAATTCATGTACGCTTATGATGTATAATTAGTCGAATATAAATTTAATATAGGTATTTGGAAAGGTCGGTGTACTTTTGTTATCGCTATCGCGTCTTACTTTTGTAAATTTGTTTATGTGTCAGTACCGATTGTAATTCTGGGTGTATCATCGGTTGCTGATGTTGCTGCCAACGCCGAGAGATAATCGTATCTGTAAACCTCGTTCAACCTAATTTTCATTTTTGTTTGTCAATTAATTCGACTCGAATTAATTATCGAATGGAGTTTTCCATTTGTTGTATTTTAAAGTTATTCGTAAATTGGATGGTTTTGTGTAATTCTGCGTGCGTTTTTACGAATATTATTATTTTGTTGAGTAAGGTTCGTAAACTGATAATGGACGGTGGGTTACCTGAAAGTTTATTGCTGGTTGTGTATACTGAGTTCAAAATGATTGGAAGGTTGAAGAAAAAAGGAGGCGTTTGGATTTTTTCAGTGAAACGGACTTTTATCTTTTCTGCTTTAGATTGAGTCAAAAGTTGGTTGGTTCTTGGTATCTGAAAAATGTCTGGTATAAAAAGAGTACCATAAGGAGTGTTTTTTTTTTCAAATTTCGTCGTTAAGTAGCTAGTGGAAAAAATAAAAATAAAATGAACATATTTGATTTGAAAAATTTACGATTTTTTGAACCGTTTGAAAATTTTTCAATGGTAAAAATTTAAGTCAATTTTTTTGGGATAGAAGAAAATTCTTGCCTGTTTCTTTTTACCTGAATTTTTCATAAATATTGAAATAAAGCAACTCTAAAAAAGAGGGTATTTATTTTCGTTTTTGTGTTGTTTTTTTTATTTGAACTGGTCTTTGCAAGAAAAAAATCTGTCAGGCACCATACTTCTGGAATGGAAGAGCGAGAGGGGTTTTCGTTTTCACGGAAAATATGTGCGTATTTCAATGTTGAGTTCATTTTTCCAATGTTCAATTCTGATTCCACTCCTAATACAAACCACACCCCCCTCCCCCCACTCTACAAAAAAGAATAGATTTCAATATTTTAGACTTTTGTTGAAAGAAGAAATTATATGAGTATTTTGATACCAAAAATGAAACAAGTTGAAAATTTTTTGATGGATGTTTTTTTTGCCAATATTTTGAGAAATATGTTGCTAAAAAATCTGCTTCAAAAATTAATTTGAACTATTGAAAACTGAGTAGGTATCTAATATTAGTTTTCATTTATTTTCAGAAATACAATAAAATTTTACTTTAGAGGGTAATTCTTTGTTGATGATTGGAGAAGGAATTTTTCTATACGCGAATCTCTCTGTTAACCTAAAGTCATTTTTGACGAAATTTGTGGCAAAGTATGGAAAATGTTATTTTGCTGCTTATGGATAATTGGAAAATTATGGTAAACATTTTCAGTATCTAGATGCAAAACGAAACCAGTTTCTCTTTCCAACATACGGAAAATTTTTTCATTTTGAATCAAAATGTTTCAATAAAACTTTATTTTTGATCGATTTTTAAAAATTACGAATCTATTTTCGTTTTTTGTATAACATTTAACAAGGAATCCGAAAAATTTGGTCTGGGCGTTTTTTAAGTCCTCAAATGCTTCAACAAGACCTGAACTCATGAAAAAAAACTTTTCCTTTGAATTTTCAAATTTTTGGCTGAAAAAGCGTAATATACCTAATCAAATTTTTTAAGGAATGAGAAAGCGGAAGTACCTACCTACTCAAACCAAATAATTTGAATAATCTGAATGAATTCATCCTTAAATTTTCCAGTAATATAAAATTAATTTATCAAGAAGCCAAAAAATAAGGTAATAAATCGTATTTTTAAGAGTGTTTTTCTCAAAAAATCGAGTTCTTGAAATCACTTTACATATAAGGACATAAGTGACGCTGCCGGGAAAAAAGGCCCTAGGTTGTTGAAAAGAATTTTTCATTTTTCTACAGTTGAACCCTTCTTTTTGCCTGGGTCATTGCCCCAACATGGATTTACCTCATAAATAAATAACACCCTTGGTTTATTAAAAATTTTTAAAATCAGTACCAAGTCCATGAATTGGGTTTCCTAAAAAAAGGCCAAGCACAAAAACTGCTATTTTATTGCTCCCATCAGGAAACAGTGATATTGAAAATCTTGATGAATTATTTTTGAAGTTGAGATGGTTGAATTTTCTGAATTCTGTAAAATTTCATGAAGGCATCAAGTTCCTTTATTTATTCAAGTACATTCTTGGTATGCAATTTTTACATACTCGGGTGAAATATTTTAATTTTTGATTAATAATATTTATAATTGCCTCCCCCTTCCCTCCATCGGAGCATGGAAATAAAAAATTTATAAATTTTTTCACCCATCTTTTTGAAAATTTAGCAGAAATAGATATGTATAGGTGGGAGCAAAAAAATTTAATGATAATGCTTGCATAAATTATGTATTTTTTACTAAATGATGTTTTTCCATATTTTACCTTGTGTACCTAGGTTCAGAATAAGTAGTTACACTAATGTTCAAGAAAATTGAAATTTTTATGGTAATTTTTTCCCTTTTTTTGTTCTGTTTTAGTTTGCCAATTTACTTGAGAGTTATAATGAGACATGGCGAAATTTTTCAAAAATTTACATCGATCAACTATATGTAGACTTCGAAGGAGTATTTCGACCGAATTATTGAACTTGTTGAAACGATCCAAGTTGAGAACTTCGAAAATCGTTTTGATCATCAACTGTTGGTATACTTATGATATTGATTTCAACTTTTTTTTTGGTATTCGAGACTTGAGGTTAATTAGGCTGATTGTGGACAGTTTCTTCATTTTCATTTTCTTCTCATCCATCGATCCATTATGCATTATTTTTATCTCACAGAAAATTTGTTTTCAAATATTCTTAAGCATTTAAAAAAAAATAGGGATTTCAAACTACATTTTTGTGTTGACGAAAATTTTTTTACAAATGAAATAGTTTCGAACGATGAAAGTGTTTGCAGTTATACAAATCAGGGTAATTGTGAACAAAGAGACACTAAAAGTGAGCTCCATCAAAACAAATCGTCATAATAGCGATTTTTTTCTGTTTCAATGACGTATTTTACGGTGTTCAAAGTATTTTTTGGCTTATTGGATATCTAAACTTTGGCAAAAACAATTGCCTTGTTCATACACATTCCTTTTTTCGGAATGGCTCCTTCATCATTAATTTCTGTTCACAATTCACCTGATTGACCTTATTTATATAATTTAAATAAAAAATTACTCAATTTTTAAGAATTTCTTCGGTATCTTAGATCAGTATTCAAAACCTCGCAAGATTCAAATTTTCATTGATCAAAACCGCTTATCACATCACGACAAATCAATCACCACAACATCGTCATCTTATCTTTCCAGCGATCAATTTAAACAGATACGACGATTCGAACATGTACACTGGATCGAGGCAAAATTCCAACACACGACCGGGTTTAACGTTCTCAATTAGTCCAGAGGTAATTATACGATGAAAAAATTATTCGAAATAGCATAAATAAAAATCGCCGTTCTACTCACCTAGGCCGATTACGAAATAAATGGTAATACGACTAGAAATTGCGGACGAAGATGAAGAAAAAAAACTGCTGCGGCGGCTCACAAACTCAGAAAGCACACACGACCACGTAGAACAAGCGGGCCGAATAATTACCACGCGAGTAGATTTAGTTTGAATTGAATACACTCTTTGAAACTGGTCAACGGGAACTTGCGGTCGCAACCGGTCACAACGCGATGAATGCGGAGGATAGCATTGACTAAGCAGTGAACTGCATGTGCCCAGTCGGCGAGTCCCCGAAGCTCCTTTCGAGCAGGGATCTAGCGGTGCCGGTTTAGCGTCGATGAAGGTAAGATGACGGTGGATTTGTTTATGTGTATTTATTTCTTCGGGTCTCGGGTTATTCATTAATGTTACAAGGTCGTAGCATCTGTACCGATGCGATCAATGAGAGAAATTAATTAATTTCCGAAAAGATGATGACTCGATGGTCTGCGTTCAAAAAAACCGCATCTGTAACGGTACCTATCTGGAAATCTATTTTTTGACGTTGGTTCTGGCGTTTTCATCGAAGAAAGGCTACTAGCGATGGTAATTGGTTCGAGATTACGTGGGCGAATTTGTGTAATGCAGTTTCATTTTCATCCAGTCTCGTGGATCTACTATGGAATTTGCTCCTCCTAAATAATTTTGCTGTAAATGGGATTTTGATGGTTTTTCAAAGTTCAACTTTTTTCAACTCTATATACTTTTTTCAATTTATTTAATTCTCAATTTTTTTCGGAGCTGTGTCCAATTTTGAAATTTTTGCATTTTTTTGATTCGAATTATTTGATTTTTTTTTCAAAATTTATTCTATTTCAAGTTCAAATTTTTCCACTCAAATATTTTTTTAAATTTCTTCCAATTTAATTAGTAATATTGGAAAAAATTTCAACAGATTAGTAGTAAAAATATGAAATCTGTAGAAATGAAGGAAATCAAAGTTGAAAAAATGTTGAGGAAATTGAACTCGAAAAAACTTTATTGATTAAAAAAAATTTTATTGAATGCTTACAGATTTGAAAAAAAAAATAGAATTGAAAAAATCCAAAGTCGAAAATAATTGAACTTGGGCTGAATTGGGACTCGGATCATTGGAATTCCATTTGCAGCAAAATGATTTAGAAAGAAACGAAACAAATGGAACACATAATAGCTGGTACTATTAATAGTGAGACGAAAACTGAAAGTGAATTTTTATTCGATGTATTATCGCGTCCGAGTCTGACGTTTATTATGAATTATAAAATATCGACTGTGTATTATCTTCGGTCATCTTTGTATACTGTGATTATCTGTCCATCCATCTTATTTGTAATTCTCAGTTGCGTAAAATTTCTGCAACGCTATTTTCTCTTCGCCAATCGCCTTGTCGATGTCTTAAAAAGCTTCTTATACACGCGCCAGTAAATATTTATCCTTAGCTTTCAACCGTCTTATGATACCGAGTTTAGTCTTAATTTATGTCCTTTTTGCAGGCCTCGCCGAATTATTTATCTGGCCCCAAGATAAACATCAGAATTATTGGATTTCTACCGTACTAATGGGAAGGTCAAGTTTTCGACGATGTACGTTTTATTTTATATGGTTTTTATTCGTACATTTAGATTACGTGTCCCTGCTTATTCGGTAGGTTACAAAGTCTTCTGGCGTATTCTTCCGGACCAGCGCTGGCAAAATATTATTTCGATTAAATTTTCGAGTTTTTGGAAGGTTGAAGAGGTTCCCTTTCTAGTTTTTAGTAAATCTTCGTCCTTCTAGCGGACGAAATCGTGCATGTAATTTAAAAACTTTTCTTCGGGCTGAGATTTGACAGCGGATTGAAAGACTGCGAAACTTGTTCGATGGTTGGGTTTCGCGTGGAGCTGATGGTGGATTAATAAGTATGAATTGCGATAGAAAGGGAACGCAATGAGGAGAGGAGGCGTAGGTTAGAGTGTGATAGGGTTCTAAGTCGTTTATGGAACAACTGACGTTCAAGTAAATTGGTTGTATTGCATTTGACCCTCCTTCCATTCTCGTACCTGATTTGCCATTGCTATAATGGTATTGTCCATGTCCAACGTTTTTTGGAAGTTACCTTAATCTAATAGTTATTTACTCATTTAAATTTAAATTAAATTCAGTTAAATGATTTCTGATGGAATTCTGAGTCAGTGAGGTAATTGAAAAGTGTTATTAGTCAGTTGGACAATGACCTTAATTTTTATTTGGATAAAACTTTAGTGATAGTAATTAGTAAATACTGATGAAGATTTTTTGGGGAGGGAGGGGGGGTGAAAATATAAATTTATTACAATTTTTTTCAATTTTTTCAATGTATAGAGAAGACGAAATGCATCGAAAAATGGAGAAAAGTGTTTTTGGTTTTGGAAAAAATGTTCCAAAATCTTTATAATAAATGGATAAAATTAAAAGAAGGAATTTAAAAAAATTAATTTTTTAAAATATTTATCAAATTGTTTTTTCAATCGGAAAAGTTGTACCTTTGGACTCCAAATTTTGAAATCGATTATTTTTTAAAAAAAATTTACCCACTGTTTGACTCTCAAAAATTGAAAAAAATTACGTTCCGAATCAGAAAACTGGGGAAAATTCATTGATCCGAATTGAATATTTGATTCTTCCTTCCCTTCTCTCATTCTTATCACAAACTGTGTTTTCACTTGAGCCAAAAAAATAGATTCGAGCTGAATAATTCATAAAAGTGATGTTTTGAAAAAAATTATTGTATGACTTGAAAAAAAAAATCGCAAAAAAACTATGAAATATCAATTATTTAATTTCCAATTTTTAACCCTGGAGTTTTTTTTGAATTTCATATTGGAAAATTTGGTTGAATTGCAAAAATTGAAAAAAATGCTAGTCAGGTCATTTCGAATTTTTTTGAAAGTCATAATTTTCTATTTTTCAAATGCCTCTACCTCACCGAAAAATTGACCTAGGATGATCATCTAAGTTTTAAAATGTTCCTCAATGGCTTCCCTATCATTTAAGCCAAAAAACTCATTTTTAAAAAATCCGACTTCAGGGGGTCACATTTAAATAGCAAATTTTCAATTTTTTCTTCTTATTGCCGCCTTCAAGGTAGCTCTGCAAGTATAGGTATACGTACATGGCAACATCAAAAATTGATGGAAATTGTCAGATGGATTTCAGCATCCATCTTGAATTATGTTCCTATTCCCAAGTCTGTTTAAAATTTAAATGCTATCGAGAAGCGATTTTTTTTTCAGTTTGAATTTTTAAAATGTAACTGATACGAATTTTGATGCAGAATAATAAATGTTAATGTTGAATACGAACTGAAGACGTTGAAAACGAGTGTCATCTTGTAACAAGGAGTCTAACAGGTTTTTGTGAGCGATGCAAATAGGTATTCTTTTTTAATATGTAGGTGTTTTAAAACATTGTTGGTTAAACACTTAAACTTCGATTTGTTTCTGTTTTATTTATTTTCATTTTTTAGCTAATGTTTTTAATGAATTCTTGGAAGAATCTGTACAGGGATTGGAAAACCGTCAAAATCGTTTTAATTTTTGTGAGGGTTGACCGGGAGGGAGGGGGTTAAATATTTCAGAAATGGTCTTATAAAAATCAACTCACTTTTTCCAGGTGTGAAAAGATAAAACTTGATAAATTTTTATTAAAATTGGAAATCGTAACTCTAGCATTTTTCTTTTCATTTTAAAGAAGCAGTGTTGCCAACAATACAAATTTAAAATTAATAATTTTTTATAATGATTATTTGGCAGCAGGGCAACACTGAAAAAATTTACTCAAACAGCAACGTTACACTTTTCAAAAATCCATCCCTGGGCCTGAGCCAATCAATTCGAAAATTCTTGAAAAGTGGAACAAATAATCCAAAAATGCTGCATTTCAATGCAGAAATATTTCGTTGAATAATTCATTGTCATGAGTGAACAAACTTAACATCTATATTGAGTTTCCGATACTTAGCTATTTATTTCTATTTCCTGAATCATTCAGCCGTTTTCAATTAGAAAATTAAGAGAAAAGGCAAATCTAGATGACAAAATCTTCTTATTGCCATTTTTTCAGTCAGCTTCTCTGTATAAATTTTTTTGAAATATTTCTCCAATTCGTTATTCGTTTTATTTTATCGATTTGTATGACTTAATAATTCAAGTAGAAACCTTTAAACGTACAATTTTTGAATTTACTCTGGTATATCATTACTTCTTTTATCTTTTAATCAATAACTCGTAACAATTCCATTCGAATTTGTTCAATCACCATTTCATACGTACTATAAACCCTCTACCTCCCCTCCCCTAATGAAATTACCTACTCTTCTAAATTCATAACGATACACCGAGCCACGTGTAAATTATTAAGATAAAATACCTTTATTTTTACGACCCCGGTGAAAATATATGGTGCCTATACCTGCGTCTGAAATATTTGCGTACATACTTGGGAACTTATGGCACAGTGTATATGCCTAGTAAAAGCCCTATCGAATACTCGTATTTCGAAAATTCATCGAACCGTAGTGAAATCGCGTTCTATTGCGAGGTTCCATACTCCGGTACGCAATCACGTGCGAAACGTGACCCTAACAAAAGCGCACGAGTGTAAGTTTTAAACTTACGACTTGCGGTAGCAGTTCGCGAAGTCGAATTGTACGAGTAATTGGCAAACCGCATAATACGTTGTGAAAAGTGTACTTACGATAAACGATGTCGACTAAGGAGCTTTTTTTTTTATTATAGCTCTGGAAATGCCGATCGTGCAGTACACACAATTACAACCTTCAGCAAATGTAGCCAAGTTACTCGGGTAAATAGAGAACGTTTAACGTTATAGACGTCACAATGGAGTTGATTAGCTGGTAAGAGCAGCAGCCGTTGAAAGATGGCCACGTTATTTCATTATTGATAACGATTACATTGTTAATAAAGTGACTGACCTGTGTGTATAGGTGCACGAATACCTACGATAGACGATGATGGTCGGCAGACGAGCGCGGTTAATGACGCAAACTCGGTTGCAAATGCAAGGTGTTTTACCAACGTACCAGTGGAATACGTCGAAGCACGCGAAAAGGTAAATGAAATACAAAATAGAGTACTGCACGTACGAGATACATGTGTGGGTATTATGTCGTCGTATGTCTATGTAGATGAAGTGTGAAGTAACTGTACAATCAGATAATACGGTTTCGAATATGGGGTAAATACGTTTTTCCATTTCCTTCATAACTCGTAAGGTGAATTATAAATGCAAATTTCATCCGAACCGAGAAAAAACTGCTTTGGTAATAAAGAATGCATCGAATAATGACCCGGCTGCTGATCTATATTAATAAATGTAGTTGCGTGGTTCTTCGTCGTCATGACTAGGGCCGGTTTACATCATTGTATCGTGTTAATGAAATCAAACGTACGAAAAATTATTTAGCGCACGAATCCTCTTTTTAGATGCGAAATGTACGAGTCCATAGTGGAGCTGAGATATCGAGAGTCCAGAGTTCGATTTGCGCGAATGAAAAAATTAAAATTTCGTGGATATCTAGACCAATGTGACGTGTGTTTGGGTGATTTGAAATCGAGAACGTTGACTTGGATACTTGGAATCCTAATGAACTGGCTGTGTTGGTTTGATAGACGCGTGACGTAACAGGAGAGAACTAGTTTGGTGGTCAAATCGTGTTACAGAGGGGAAATTTTTTGAAAAATGTGACTTTTTTGGAGATTTATTTCATTTTGGGTCCGGAAAAAACTAGGAAAAGTTGTATTTTCGAGTTGAAAAAAATCGATCTTGATTGGAAATTTTTCCATTTTCATTCCTTTCTCTGTTCAATAGCAATGAATGTTATTTTTAAGAATCTGTATAAAAGATTCTAAATTGCAAAAAAAATCATAGAATGGGAAAAATATTTAAATTGAAATTTTTAACTAGTTTTCTTGAAAACTTTTTAAATATTTCAATTTTTACCATAAACTGATGTAAAAACGTTCAAGTTGTGAAGAAAATACCAATTTAAAAAAAAAAAACGTGTTATAAAAAATTTTGAAATATTGGTTAAAAATTGTTTGAAAAGTCGTACAAAGATTCTTGAAACTAATATAAATTACTTTCTAATTCAATTGGGAAAATTGATGGTTCGAATTGAAAAAAATGAGAAAAATTGCATTTTTGGTTGAAAAAAATGATCGAATATTTTTGATATTTTTTCTCCGTCCCCTAAAAATTGGAATAAAAAAGCTGAAATCTACCTGTTTTTTCAAATTCATTTTACAGATAATGTATAACCGTCCACGAAAAAAGGAACTTTGGAGTAAAAAAGGGGGTTTTGAAATGAACGAACTTGTTTGCAATAAAAATTGAAGAAGTTCTTGCTCAGAATTTCGATTCAAGAGCTCTAATGTTCAATTTGTTTTGTAAACCCAAAAATTCTTGGAATCGTTGAAGCTTGATTTTTTTTTTTAATATCTTGAAAATAGTTGAAATTTTACTTTCCATGTTCCAAATGTTGTAAGAATAGTTCTAATTATTTTTACTAAAGAAAAAATTTGAAATAATTAATTACTGCAACGTTAATGGCAAAAATTGTTTGAAAAAATACAAAAATGGTTAAAATCATCAAAATGATACAAGTTTGAGGTAAAAGTTTTGAAAACGTCTATAAAATGTTGAAAATTGGTAAAATTGCATCAAAATAATTAAAATTGGTTATTTGAAAAAGATATCTACCGAAAACTTGTCAAGTTTTGATACATTTTATACTTTTATCAATTTCTACGTTATTTTTATTTGATTTTCATTGAAATTCTGATGATTCATTTTACATTTTGAGTAATTGCAGTTTTTATTGAAAACTTGCGAACTTTGCAGTTTCAAATTATAAAATCGAATGGGTTTCAGCTCTCACTCTCGCTCTCATATTGGGAAATAACATTTTTTAGCGAACAAAAATGGGTGTAATTAAGTTGAAAAATTTTCAAAATAAGTGATAAATTTTTTAAAAGTAAGTAAATGATGTTTGAATAAAAAAAATCGTACTTTTTTTGAAATGTTTAATTTTTTTGTGACTGATTTACAATTCGGTTTATTTTTTGATAAATTCATTTGAAGTAGAACAAAGTTGAGAATTATGAAAAAAATCCAATTTTTGAAAGAAAATGAATGGGTAAGGATAGGTAATGTTATCTCCAATTTAATAGCTTTACCGAAAAATTCGGTAGATTTTTTGAACAAATTCAAATAAATGATTCATTTTACTGTCGAGCGAATTTTGTTCTCCAATTACCTGCGTATTTATATTTTTCAATAATGTCGTCAAACATGTATTTTCTATTTTTTTTTTTCAAAAATTTTTCCACACAATTTAGTCATTAATGAATCATACAATTAGTTGTTGAACGGATTACACCTCGGAAAATTTGAAACGATGCAATTGTAATTTATAAAAAATTTCCGAATTTGCTCCCGGAAAAAATGCTTTTCGCCAATCCGTTCATTTATAACGATGAAAGAGGAAAACGAAACGAGACATTTCGGTATATTTATCGTCGTCATAAACCATTCATTTGGTCGGAATGTTTACACAAATTCTGCATTTGTCGTTTTATGAACCGCTGTTATCATGTTTCTGTTGTATAAACGTCTGAAAGAAAAAATGAACCATAAATCTACCCATCAACTCGCGAATGAATCAGAGTTGAAATTCTTTATCACCAAATAAAAATGTAGTTTTTCCATTTTAAATAATATATAATAACGAAACAAGACTGAGATAGGTACATTTTGACTGCAAAGTTGAGAGGAAAAAAGCGTCGGAAATATTTTCCGCAGTACGTGTTGTTTTTCACAAAACACGTGCACAGGGAGCATTAAATGTAGATATATTTCCTCCGGTTTGAAATATTCCATAAGCAAATTTTTAAATCGTCGTTAAATCCGCGTAATCGCAATATAATGACTTTTTTTGTCGTTTTTTCAGGCGAACCGAAAATTAATAGAATCAGGAAGATGATGATATGGCGCTAAGATGCGAGAAAGGAAACGAAAAAAAAGTAGGTAAGTGAGCATTTTTACTTCACGTAAAAATAGACGTAGTTAAAATAAAATTAACCATTTTTTGGAAGATTCTTCTGGCGGTCTTAACGTTTAAAGCAATTATCGTATGGATTCGCCCCCAAGGTGGCTTCTGAAATACCTACGAAGAGTTATTACATTGAGATTGAGATTTCAGAATGTTAATTAGTTTCGCATTTACCGCAGAATGTAAATATGGAATACACTTAACGAACTTTATTACATCGTCGTCGTAAAATAAAAGCGACAGCGAGATTTTGTCGCCGTCGCGTGGTCTTCCTGACTAAAGGATGACGTACATGTGAGATGACATCGCAAAGGTCAACCGGGTTATAAATGAGGAAGAGGAGCGATAATGAAAGCGAAATTGAAGTTTTTTAACCCTCGCGAAGCGCGATAGATTTCAGTCTCGAGTATTTAATCGTGTTGATTTTCTCGTCCAAGGAGCCTCGTGATAGGTACATGAGACGATATGGTCAGAAATTCGCTGTAATTTACTAGCTTGTTATTAGATGACCTTGATATGACAGTATTTAGGGCATTATAATTTATAATATTCGTAATTACAGACGATTATAAAGCATCATGGCGATTGGTGAAAGTGAGCAGGGGCAATGGGCTCGTTTCGGTGTAAATTTTCCATTCGGGTGTGTTTTTTGTGGAGGATTTAGCTTTTGTGTGAAGATTTATTGAGAGAATCTGAAGAGTAAGGGAGTAAGTGAGAAATAATGGGTTACGTTGATAATGATCGTTTGAATTTTTTCGAAATGATTTTTTATAAAATTGGCTTAAAAGAAGACAATTTTCTGGTAAAAATTCTTTCTCGAGCGAAAAATTAGGTTTATATTTTTTTTTTGAAATTTGAATCACTTTAAAATATATTTAAGTATCCTTCAATTTTTGACATGAATTCTTGGATTAGATACAGCTTTACTCATTGTGATGCAGTTGGAAGGAAGATAAATAAAAAAACAATTCAGTTTTTTTCCATTGCGTCGAAAATTTTGGTAATTTGAATTTTTTATCGAAGAAATACGGTCTTTTAAAGACTTTTGACACTTCAAGCCGATTTTTTAGGCAAAAATACTAGTGTCTTTTCAAAAAAAATATTCGATTAAAATAAGAATTGTAGATGAACGTCAAATTTTATTTTTGTAAAATTGAATCAATTTTTTTTTAGAAAGCGAAGTTTTCAAGATTTTTCAGCGGAAAGTCAAAATCTAATTTTCGTCTTTTGTCGAAAATACAAATCTCAAAATTCAGAAACCAAGCCTCATCCTAAAAAAAAAACTGATTGGATTCCACAGAAACAAAATTTCACGTTCTACAATAATTCATGTCATATTCATTTTTTTAACGCGTATTTTCTACAGAAAATTAATTTTTTGTTACATTTTCAACATTTTTTTATCAGTGGCAATCACAGGTTGACAATTTATGGGTAATTTCTGCGTAATAAATTCTCAAAAGTGATTATGACTCAATTTTTGGTGTTGAGTTCGATTTCAGTTTTTTTTTTCTATCACTTCAGTAGATTGCATATTTCCTCTACCTAATTTGAATTTTTTAAATTTTTTTTTTTCACATTTTAAAGCGGATTTTACGAGCAGACGATAAGTTTTGGGGAAAAAATAAATCTAGAACATAGTAGAATGTATAATTTCTTTTCTGTATACTTACCATTGAATAGGTGCGAAGGTTATTAGAAATTTCAACTTTCGATATATTTTCAATAAAAAATAAAATTTGAACTTTGAACTTTCCTCTGAAATAATTATATTAAAAATCAAGTTTCATGGGGAGAAAAACTAATTGGACTAAATTACCCTCTGAAAAATTAATGCCTATTCTATATTTTCTGTGGGACATTCCCTTTGCTTAAAAAATCAACACCAAATTCCAAAATAACATATCAAAAAGTGTAAAACAAATTCTCATCTGAAAATTTACATTTTGAAAAATCCCATCAAAATCACTCATTTTATTTTACTCAGCATTTTCAAAATGATTGATGAGAAAAAATTTAGGTATTCGAGCATTTTTTTAAAAAAAAAATCTCAAGGTCAAACTTGCGTGACTTTTTTGAGATATCCTATCTTTTTCTCCTCGTTCGAGTTGAAATGTGCCAGTTTATCGCGTTGGAGGTGATAGGGGTGAAATGGAGGCCTATTGGAAATTGGTTTGGAACACCTTTTATAAAAATTTAAACTAAATTTAATTCAATTTGAAAAAATTTCTTTATCACTTACTCGTCTAGCTTGAATTCCAGTCACGACCGAAACAACAGTAGTAGGTACAGAAGGCTTTCAGAGTATAACGATATTTGAACTATTTAAAGCGGCCCGAAAGAAAAAGGTTCGAGTGTTGAATATTTAATTAGAGAAGAATTATTATCGATGTGTACGATTACTGACCAATAACAGTTCACTGACATTAAACCGATGCGTTTGTTCGATGCGTGTTGTACAAAAGTACTTTACATTTACATGGACGATGTTATTTACAATCTGCCGAGCTATTCTTATCAGCGAACAAGTTGAGCTATCAACGAACCCCCATTTAGGTCACTGGTTGACGTTCTTCCTTCCCCCGATATCTAATAACAACTTGCACCATGTACTTTGTTTATATGTTGTAGCTGAATAGATAAAATCCCACGGTATCAAGGATTGGCTTTCTTTTGAACACTTCGGCGGTTGTACTTGTAAGTCGCGGCGATGTTGAAAGTTGTTTTGGATTTCGTATTTTCTTAGGCTAGGAGTTTTAAAGATTTTTCGTCGATTGCGTCGCAATAGGAAATAGGAATAGGTCGAAGATATGGATTTCTGGCTGATAACACAATGAGTGGCTTATTTGTTTTTTAAATTAAGGCCGGTGGGTCAGCGGTGGCTTTTTTTCTTTGTTGCCAAAAATACATCGTGTAATGAGGACACGCGGTTAATTTCCGAGAAATTTGGATACGACTTTTCGTCGTTCTTTTGCTTAATTCGTTAAAAGCGTCGAGTTTTTAAATTGAGTCTTCGAAGGAGTGATGGAACGAAGAAGGGGAAAAGAATCGTAATCTGTTTAACAGCGTGAAACCTTTGGTTTAATTTTTCTCCTGTGGGGATGGGTTTTGCGGAATTTCGCGATGAGATGAATTTTTTGGATTGAAATTTTGCTGAGTCTTTCGTTTCTGTCGGGGGAGGCGAGGAGGAGGAGTAGGTAAAATTATTTTGGGAATTGTTTGAAAAGTAGAGTAAAAAAAAGTGTGATGTAGGTAAGTATTTGAAAAAAAATCGAGAGCATTCAAACTTTGAAAATCTTAATCATTCTTTATCTTGCCTTTCATGAGCCTGTATACAAACTACGCAACTCTTCCTTCTCCATCAAAACTTTTACGTGCCCATAACTCTTCTGTATTTTTTTTTCAATTTTTTTGTCAATTTTATTATGAACAGATGAATAAAAAAAAAGGCAGCGATGGCAGATTAGATTTTTTCAGTTTTACCAGAATTTTCAAGGTTTGACACTGTTTAAAATGAGTCAAAAAGTCAATTTGTATAATTTTACGCCGCTTTCCATTCTCTAGGAATCAAAACATACCAAAAAATGAGAAAATGCGAAGTTTGGTGATAATAAATGAAAGAATGATTTATTTTGATATAAATATGTTTTGAGCATAAATATTAATTTTGAAAAGCGTAATGTTTTTCTGTAATTATAATGATATTATTTTGTAAGGTCAAATTAACATTTTGTTAGACTTGGAAAAATTAAAAAAAAAATTGGATGACTGCTAGTATAGATTAAAATTCTGTTGAAGTCGACAAAAAAATCATTATTTCACTTGACAATTTTTTGTCGTGCTCGTTTTTCAGAAATTTTGAAAATCAGAGATGAGAATTTCCAAAGTTTTTAAAATTTTTTCCTCAATTTTCTATTTTTTTCAAATACATATAGGATCCTTACCCCAATTTTTTGAATTTTTAAAACATCTTTTGGAGGTTTTCTAATTTGTGTAAAAGATAAGGATTTCCGAAATTTTTCCCCAATTTTTCTCTTTTCAAGCTTACTTAATATTTTTCAATTTTGGGGGATATTTTCTAATTTTTATCCTACTAGTGGGTTCGTAAAGCAGAAAATGACCATGCTTTCAGCATTTCACGAGCCCTTTTCGATCTTTCTGAAGTGGCAGGATATATTCCCAAATTTTAAACGCAAGAAAACTTTTTCTCGGGTATAAAATTTTTTCAAAGTGATGCCAATTGCTTTCATAGACTTGCCACTGGCACCATTTACAATTCAAAAGTTGCTACCTCTGTGGAGAGGAAGAATGTATAAATTACTCTTTTTAGAGGGATTTTGTATTTGAAAATTGAGATTTTAAATTTCATTAAAATAAAATTAACAATTTTTGTGTGAAATTTATACCTATTAACAAAAGGCCAAATCACATCACTATGCTACAAATAAAATACAGACACCGTGACCCAATCAGCAATGACGCTTTTAGCACTTGGGTACATTTTAAATTATTCGCCCCCTCCCCACCTCCTTGCAAAAATATATCCATCCGTTGAAATACAACAAAAAAGAACGAAGTCCAATTTACCTCGAAATGAAAATTGACGTGAACGAAAAAAAGTTGTAAATACTCGTTGATGTATGAAATAAAAATTACTATTTCGTCGGAGAAACGAGTTTATTCGTACTTGACTTTCGCAATAATTGAATTTATTTTGTAGCTTTAATTTTCGCGTTTGGTAAAAGGCATCCGTAGTAATCCACTCGACGAAGCGAATAACAGAAGTGCTTCGTATTAAAGAGAGAGAGAGGGAAATGAAAAAAAAAGCGATGAAAAAAGTTGCACCAGAAAAAGAATCACAAAAGTCAACGAACTTTTAAACTTATTTAACGGGCTCAATCAGACCTATTTGATTGGGTTATCTGTTTCTAAATCACTTCCTAGCTCGTTACTGAACTACATAATTTCTTAATACCTACAGAACTAGTTCGCAAGATGCAATCACCCGTAAGATGAGGTTTTGTTAGCAAATGAAATCGGCAACTTGTGTGATTTTTTTTTCAAGTTACGCAACTCGTGTGAGCGATTATCGAAGTTGAAAAAAAGAAAAAATCCGGGAGTCGAGAGGTATGGCGTTTGTTGTAATGAGACTGGATCGAAAAAGTGAATTTTTATGGGTACAAGAGTTAGGCCAGTTTTTTTCTGTTTCGTATTTCGTAGTTTTATTTTGTGTTTTAATGAATATATTGAAAGGTTGCATTTGTAATGAGAGATTTTTTTTTAGTATTTTTCAATGTAGATTTTTAGGTGGAGTCGTCTTTTGTAATCGAAATTATCTGTAGAATTAATGCATCTGAAGAAACCCTCGAGGGAAGAGGGGAGTGAGCGTCAAATTTCTGATCCAAAATGAGAGGTAAATACAGGTCCGGACCGAAGGGTAATACAAGAAGCAGCTTCATCTCCTTTAATTACAAAATTATATTTGTACTCAAAAAAATTTGGGTTGAGTCGAAAATTACGAGAAAATTACTTTTTCAAGTTTTTTATTATAAAAATTAATTTTTCCACTTGGGAAACATTTTAAAAAATTGTTCATATATTCCAGATCAAAATATTGAAAAAATTACCTTCTCAAGTCGTAAATTTTCAATTTTTGCCTTCCTTCCCCTCAAAAATAAATTTCTTCGACTCTTGAGAAATATTAATGGCTCTTCCCTCCCTTCCTCATTTCAAAGTTTCGGAAAATAAAATACCTCCGATTTCAAATTTTAAAATGCAGGAAAAGAAACTTCTGAATCAAGACTTTCAATAGAAATTTTCAAAGAATTATAATTGGGTCTTTGTACAAATTAACTAAAAATAAATTAATTAATTGGAAGGTTGGTGGATTGCTAGATGAGCTGCCTATTTTATGGATTGAAGGGGCTGGTGTAAATTTCGTTTTGATGAAATGAGAATTTCATTAATTTTGCACCTTTTATTTCATAGGAAATGGTTCTGTGCAGGGAAGGATAATAAAATGCATAAAATTACGGAGATTCGTTCAAAGTTTGCAAAGATGAGTTTTCAAAAATTGACCCCAAAATCGATTGGAAATAGCAAAGTATAATAAAACAACTAAAAATACGTTGGCATTGGCATTGGCACCTTTGCCAGATTTTTGTATTTTTGATTATTTCAAAAAGATAAATTTTTCATATTATTTTGAATTTGTTACCTATGCTCGAAATAAGTGTACCATTTGCCATTGCAAATTAATCTTTCACTTAATTCGCTTTCAAAAATTGCTAAATTTTCCAAGGAGAGAGGTTTTAAAAATCATAATCGATTTATCTAAATCATTCAATAAATTCACATTCCAACTCTTTAATTAGTATTTTGAAGGTACATTTCGGTGATCACAACTGTACGTATAAAAATTGGTCCGCTGGTTGGTAGTTTGGTACCTTTGTATTAGTATTCTGTATCTGTACTTTGTAGATATGTGGGGTTTGACTCAACAGTCTAATTAATACCGGAAATAATGGAAAATATCGCTGACAAAAAGAGAATAAATACTTTCTATACTATATTTTTTAAAAGATGTGCTGTCTTTAGAAGTGACTAATTGAGTTTTCTTTTTTCACTCAGTCGTTGGAGAGAAAAAAAAAGACGAAAATTGGGAGTAATTTTTACAAAGTGTAATTAGGACGTATCGTACTAATGTTTTTTTCTTTTTTTGAATTTTTAATTAAACGCTGAGCTGTAGATTTGAATTTCTTAATAGGAGTGTAAATAATTAATAATTTAATTCAGCGGAGTGTACGAGTCTCGCTAGTTGAAATAAGTCGCTATTTCGCGATTTTTTGGTTACTTTGTTGTTAATGTTAATCACGCTCTTTTGTTTTCCTCTGTACGTTTTTTAGTTTTTCCACAGTGGAAAATGTCATGTACTGAATCAAACTGTAAAGTGAAGGCATTTTTAGTCATGCCATTGTTTTGGCGGTGTTTCTTTTTCATATTTTTGTTGAGATGCGGTTTTTTATCGATGGGAGGGTACCGGTTTGTTGATCGAGAAATTTTTTAAAGAAAGAAATCTGCATGTGGGTGTTGTGTTGAATTGAGGTATGGAATGGCTAAGTGTGTATTTTCGTCGATTTGTGTAAAAATGATAATTAATTGAAGTGTACTTAGATTTCAACGAAAGTGGCGAGGTAACTTATTTTGAGTAAGAATCTCCAAAAAACTTTTTGAGTCCCTTGTTATTGTTAAAGAAATAAATAAATTAGAAAGCGTTGAACAGGAGGTCATTTTAAAAAAGTGTTTTTGCCGCTGGGGTGCAATGTCTCCTCCCAAGGAACCTCTAACCAGGTGCAAATTGGGTTTTTTTCATCTCTGTATTATTGATTTCAAAAAATTTTCTTGTCTAAGAAAATGATTTAAAAAATTGCAAACGTGAATTTGAAGAGTTGTTCATTTCTATATACCAAGGATAAATTTCTCAATTCTCATTCAAATACCTTTAAAAATGATTTTTGATGGTTTTCAAAACGTAGTATTCCAACTGTACATATTTTGATTTATTTAATTTTCATAAAATTCAAGTTTCATTCGATGGCTTAAACGTAATCTAAAGAATTTTGGTCATCAAAACCATCTTAATAAATTTTTTGAATTTAATTTGTAAAATTTTCAAGCTCCCTGAAATTTTATAAACATTTTAAATCAAAATAAGATGTTTATTTCTTTATAATGAAACATGCAATATGTATAAAGCAAGTGTGAGCAAGTGCCACAGAATTTCAATTTTTATATCAGGCAACATTCGTATAGTCATATTCAATCGCTGCAAAAAACCATTAATTGCACGTAAGTAAATGTGTATGGTAGTAGGTAGTAGGTACTAGGTACTAACTAGTTACTACGTACCACACTTACTCAAGTGGGGAAAAAACTGCGTTATGAATTATGGAACACGAGGTGTTGTGAGTTATGATGTGAATGTGATATTCCACGAATTTTTGTGGTTGATGCGGTGAATTATTAAAGAACAGGTTTTCTATTTTTGTAAATAAAAATAAAAGTAAAATATCCTCAGTTCGTTTGGAATGGTGAAGTCGAAGTCGGTTGTAGTCTAGAAACTCCACCTGTTTTGATTCAATCGCCTGCCCTACAGCTGAACAAAAATCATTAAGGGTGGCAAAACTCACCAAGTAAATAAAAGTTCAGTTTCAAGTTCAAGTTTTGAAATCAATAAATAATATAATAAAAAATCAATTTTCCTTTGAAATTTTTAGATTAGAAGTCAAAAGTTCAGTTTTTAGATTAAGCGAATTCTAATTTCAAGCTGTAATTTCTTAAAATTTGGTTTAGAGCATTCGAAAAGGTGAAAACAAGATTTTCAATTAATTAAGAATACGTATTTAGAAGATGCGATGCTATTTTAAAAAAGTGATAAGGATACGATTTTTCTGAACCGGAACGAAGAAATTTTGAAAGTCGTATTATCGTATCAAAATCTAATTTTCTAAACTCAAGTCGATTCAAAAGTCAAGAAGTTTTGTAGGTTTTTTTTTCAATTTAGTTTTCACCTTCTCATCTCACATCAGTCACATCTCAACTTCTCAGCAATGCTGCATAAAATCACACGAACGATTCAACATTCAACCATTTTTATTTTGTATCATGTGTGACGATGATTTTTAATTCTTATGTGAAATTTTATAAATCGTAAAATAATCACTTCATTGTATTATCGTTGACAAAAGACAAAATTTAAAAATTAAAATTCGAGTCAAACAGACAAAGACAAAACTAACCAAAAAATTTTTTAAAAAAAGCAAAGCAAACTCAGCTAGCTTTCCCTTAGCGCTCTGTACGGAAATTGAAGCAAGTTCGAAGTCAGTGTGTGCTTCAATGTAGCGATAAACTTCTCGTTGTTGCGATGTTGACGAGCATTTACATAATAGTTGATTTTTTAAACGACCGTACGCCGAATAAATTAAAATTTACGTTTTTCATCATTCCATGACTCTATATTAATTTTAAAATCTAAATAATGACCTATTACTTCATTTAAATCAATTCCCCGATTATTTTCCATAAATCAACACTGCGCAAAACACATCAGATGATTATCATCATTTAAATTGTTATTGTTCTTACGTGAATGTTGTTTGTTGTCGTGATGCGTGTTAGTCGTCGGCGTTTGAGTGGAATGGTGTTTCGGTGTTTTAATATTTCGCAATTTTTTGTACGAAGTGTGGAAAAATTTATCGTCGAAATCGAAAATCTGAGTGTTTTATAGCTTACTGATTATTCTGATGGCTGTAAATTTTACGAAGTAAAAAGTGAAGTGACTGGTTTAAACGAGATGAATTGATGTGCTAAGTCTCTCGCGTTTTATGTATCCGATTTTAAAATAATCAACATGTTACTTATCTCATTTTGATTCGGTTTATTTCCTTATATACTTTTAAGTGCTATTGCAGCTTCTCATGTCTCGAAAAAGTACGTAGTTTGGATTCATTAAAATTATCTATTGTTTATTGTAGTAACTACTAACTAATGAGTAATAACGACGATATGTTTGTTTTATCAACTTCATCAGTTGTATCATTTTTATAGCGGTACTCTGCTGTATTTTCTCATCTGGTTTTATCTGTTTTAAACTCTATGTATATCTGGTATATCTTATAGAAAATAAGTATGATTTGTACTGAATTCCTGTCTGTTTTCTGATTACAGAATAGTTACGGTGATTTCGTGCCATGAGTAAATCATTTGTTTCGTTATGTCTGCTGCGGATCGTTTATCCGGCTTGTTTGGCAGCATGTGAGTATTCGAGTATTCAATGGATTATTTTACGTAATATGTGTGTATATTTTTCGATAAGGTATTCTTAATGAACAATGTCTTAACAAATTGTAAAATTCGAAGACGTAGAAAGAATTTCTGCGGTCAGTGCATCGAAATCATCTGCTCGCTTTCTAAACCAAATTCCTTCGAAAATTCCGTCACCTATACGCGAATTTACGTTCGTAAAGTATCCCGAACATTTCTATCGAATGGAAAAGCTCAACGAAAATTTGGCAAACGGTTTTGAAGCCTTCGTTAATAATTGAACTATCAAAAAAGAAAAACTCAGCTGTGGATTTTTTAGTTACTCTACGGCCTTTTTTGGCGCCTTTTTTGTCCGAGTGTAGTATAAAATTCTAATTACTTAATGGTGTTTGGATTAGAATCGCGTGATCGGTGGAAAATCCTTAGCTATTGTATAACGAGGTATTAAAATAGTACCGAAAACGCAAGACTTATTAGCGTGTAATTTTTGTACATATTAAACCCCTCGTTCGAGTGGGAGGGTTTTTAATTTACGTGAAAAGTGAAAATTTTGAAAAAAATTAACGTAATTAGAACGATGGTTTTGATATTTAATTCGTTAAAATTATTAGTAAAATAGTTGTCAGGAGGTAAAATGTCTGTCGAGTCCCTTACGTGGCTTTCATCGCGCCCTTTAATGTTTTAGCCACTTTTTTCCGCATCTTTTAATTCGTACCTTTATCATTTTTACGCTCTACTTCCTGTTCATGTTTGCCGAGCCTCGGCAGGTTTCGGCGTAACCTTATTAAACGACGAAGTTTCGATTTATTAGATTTATTCGCAAAATAGGTACCTGCGATTCGGCGGCGGATGAAATTGCTATGGGACAAACACGTGTGTTTCAGTTGTTATGAAAGTATAGCGAAATTGAAACTAGTTCTGTCTTCACCCCAGTTATGGATTCGAGTGGAATGTGGATTTGTAATTTTACAGCCTAATCAGGTCTATAAAATTAGTAGAATTTCGCATCAAATTGGAATAATTTTACCTCCTAGCGTGGCATCTTGTTTTTGATTTTTCCGACGTTTTAAATTATGATTTTTTGTTTTGACAGGAATAAAATTCCAGGGACGGTTTGTTCGTCTAGAGCAGTAGATTTTTTGAAAAAAAAATATATTGATTTACGATATTTTGACGAAATACGCATTTGTAATCGTTTTGAATTTTTAATTCGAATGAGCCTCCCGAAGAATGGTTTCATAAGAACAGGTTTTTTTGAAATTGAATTACATTCGCCTTGAAAAAAATTCCCGTATTTGATATGTGAACGACGTTACAAAGATAAGAAAATGTTTAATTGTGGTCGACAGGTCCGGTAATTTACGAATAGCAGTACAGCAGCACCAATTTTATGCTTCGTTTTACCGAAATTACTTTTTTAGTGTTTGGAAAAGTATTCGAAAAACGACCATACTTGAACCGAAGGTATCGAGTGGAAATTATGTAATTTTCCGAACACGTGTAATTTCCTCTCATCTCCGCTTTTCTTATGGTCCATCGAGAAGTTCATTCGTTGATGCGAAATGTTCAGATAGGAGTACGAAGTGACCTTGCAAGAGTTGAACGTGATCGTGAAACTGTGAACTTGCATGAAACGAGATTACGAATACGAGTCCAGTTCGTGTTTAGGTGTTTGGAGAATTCACACGAGATGAAAAAAAGTGTTTATCGCCTGAAAGAATTTGTTTAATTGTAAGGTGCAGATTTAAGGATTGGATTGAAGGTTCAATAATTAAAAGTTGTTTTGATTTGAAATTTTTCATGGTGTAAAATATTGAAACGAAGATGTGTTTTGAGAAACGATTTAATGTCCGGATTAGATTTATTTTGGAGTTTCAAGGTTGGTTTTTGGTGAACATAGGTTCAGAGGAGGGGAGAGTGCCAACAACAGATTTTTCTGTAATAGGTGTATTTATTTTAGGGTTTACGAATGATTTTGTGTGGAAAAAATGAAAATAATTTGCACCTTTTGAACTTAAATGGAAGTTATTTTCTGATGGAGTGGGGGAAATTTTTTTGAAAAAAATCAAGGTATTGAATAATTCTTGCAGGAAATAGAAATGAAAAATTTATTGAAAAATTCTAAGTTTAGTTTAAAAATTCTGAATTTTTTCCAATATTTTTTTAGAATTATTAATTACACTTTGATTTTTTGGTACAATTTTTCATATTTTTTTAATGTATTGATGAAATTTTTAAAAGAATTTGAGCAAGAAATTACCTCAGAATTTGTTCAATTTTTGCAATGAAGGTTTTCATGAGGGAGGTAGAGGGAAGTGGAAATATTTTATCGAAAGTGTTGCAAAAATTTTATCTTTCCATTGAAAAATTTTGTTGCATAACTCGAAAATGTATAATTTCAAGACTGGGCGATATCAAGCTGGTTTTAAATTCGTGATACGATGCATTCGAGTAAAACTTGTTCAAATAAAGGCGCTGCATTCTCGTACACCATCTAATTGATTTCAACGACTACCGTAGGTGTTTGGTAATGAGTCAAACCGAATAAATTAATGATTGAAGCGAGGTTTATGCGAAAGGATCCGCGTATTTTCAACGTTTTCGTCATCGTTTGCCCACCAAAACCAAAAACACGAAACTGAAACCGATTTAAATTTCGTGGAAGAGTCCTCTACCTATGCCAAAAAATTTTCTCCTATCGTATTTGAAATGCCAATTATTCGCATGGTCGCCTACCTTTGTTGTTAGGTTTTTTTTTCTGTAATAAATTAATTCCGAGTTGACGGGCTTGAATCTAGAGATATTTATGTTTTATGTTTAAATTATTAGAGCGAGTTTCCTGTGGGAAGTTCTTTTTATCAGTTGTCGTTTTATTTTTGTCGGATTTAGTCTAGCCTGTTGTTAGTGATTTAACAAGAATTCTTGAGACATTTTCAAATTTTGAAAAAGTTGATTGTGTGATGATAAAGTCATCGCAAAAATTATGAGGATGATCGAAAATGATGAAAATTTTTATTGTTTACTTTATTTACGAGTATTTTTTAAATTGAATTTTAAATTTTATTTTTTAAAAAAATGTTTAGATTTCAAACTTCAAATGAAGTTTTGGTTTCTTTTTTTTTTAATTGTTGTGGAGTAACCAATGATTAAATTATGTAAGGTCCCTACAAACAAAGTTGAGCAGGAAATTTGTAGTTTTTGGGCAGGGAGGGCGAAAACTGAGCGTTTTCTTGGCAGGATAGGCGAAAATTGAACTGGTTTTGAGCAGGTATAGCGAAATTACGGCTGGTTATAAGCTGTTTTCTCGCAGTACAACGTTTTATCAAGATAATGGATTGGCGGAATGGCAGGGTTTCTAGGAAGCTTCACTGCCTTCCACTGAAACAACATCAACAGGATAACAAAACCTGGTTTGAAGGCAGGGTGCTTGGAACACTTATCTGCTATGAAGTAAAATCACAGTATAGCAGTGAGTAATTGATGCAGGAATGGCAGGGAATTTTTGACAACCACCCTGCTATTGAATGAAACTGCCATACAGTGAAATTGTCTTGAGACACTTCAACCATCTAGTAAGAGGCAAACTAACTACTTAACAGTATCCGGGCCGTGCAGAATCATTTCGTTCAGCGAGCATTCGATTCTTTTTTACGTCTTATCACGTCTTATCAGTATCTGAAAGAGGGAAACTGGAGAATGACGAAATTAACAGTTTCCGATTTCGTCATCTTTTGTACTCGGAACGGCTGAATTGGTATAAATTATTAAATATTATTCAATAATTTGTACTAATTTAGTCATTTCAAGTACAAAAAGTGACAAAATCCGAAACTGTTAATTTCGTCATTCTCCAGTTTCCCTCTTTCAGCTACTGATAACAGATGACCGTTCACGAACGAAATGATTCTGCACGGCCCGGATTATGCCTTAAACTGCAGCTAAAACAAGGACTCTTATCATTTTTTCTTCAACACAGACATCTTAATGGGCCAAATTTTCATTTTTTAACTTTGGTCACTTTTTCAAACACTACCTTTCAAGTCACAATTTAAAAATTTCCTCTCAAGGAAAAAAATGAGAATTTGAGAAAAATATAAATACTTACGAAATTTGGTATATTTTGTAACACAACCAGAGATGTGAGGTATTTTATTCACATATAATACAGCTGTATAATACGCGTATAATACTGTATTATACAAAAATAAAATACGGTATAATACATATTTTATTAAATTTTGATAAAAATTACCTAAAAATTTGCACATTCTCAAAAAATGTTGAAAACTCGGACATTTTTCTTAATTTAGGACGTTTTTATTACCAATAAAATACAGTATTATACGGTATTTTTGGTATAATACCGCGGTATAATACCCAAAAAATAAAATACCGTATTTTTACATCTCTGAACACAACCATGACTTATTATGAAATTATACCAAAATTACTTTTTTTCATTTTTTTAAATAAATTTTTCTTCATAAAAATTACCTACCAAATTTTTTTTTTTAATTTTATTTCCAAAAAGTTTTTTTTTTCAGATTTTAAATTGATTTCTCCCATTCTTTTTTCTTTTTTATTAAAAAACTATTTCATAGTTATTTTAATATAGAAATTTGAGGAAGATGAAAGTGAAAATTTTATATTAAAAAACTTTAAATTAATAGCCTTGAAATTCTTAAATGAATTGAGAATTAATGAACAAAAATAATTTTTATAGAAATCAACTGCTAATAATTAATAGATACCTAACACTTTTTGCACTTCCTGGCCCACTCTTCACAAACATTATATTTACTATGTTTAATGACTCTATGCTTACTGTATACTAGTAGCCATGTGGCATAGGTTAGGTAGTTAGGATTGTAGGGTCATAGGTTCGATCCCCCAGCAGGTCAGTCAAAGGAAATTTTCGTTGCAAATTTCTGGTAAAAGGTAGAGGTAATGGTATGGACATGCACATTTACTACATAAAAACTTGAAAATTAAATGCCTAGTTATTGAAAAAAAAATTTGAAATATTTTTCTTTTATACTCTGATAGATTTAAATACATTGTACCAAAGTGTGAATCCCAACAAAATATGAATTTCCGTAATAGCAGAATAACTGTTTACCTCAAAGGCAGGAGCAGTTCTTCACTGAACGCTGCCCTGCCATTGAAACTGAAAGGCGTATGAACAATGAAAGTGTCCCAAAATCGAGATAGAATCGCCATTGCCATCCCTGCTCAAAACACGCGATAATACAGCTATGTTCCTGCCATCCTTGTTTGTAGGGGTATAATATGAGTGATTGGTTCGGTTTTTTTTTTTCAAAAATTTTGTAGAAATGGTTTCAGAAAAGTGGTTTTGAGGTTCAAAATTACCCGCTATAATTTTATTCTCCTGGTTTCATCGCCTCCCATTTCCCTCTCTCCCCTACCTCAAAATATGAATAAGTTTAAAAAATCGTGAAAATTCATAAAATCTCCGGACCAAGTACAGAAAAATAAAGACCGATTTTTTTTTACACAAGGTCCTTTCTTTCCGGCAGGGTCACATATTTGATTTCATATTCGTTCTCAGGAAGTATTCAGGGGGTTAGAAATGTGAATTTCGATAACTTCGCTAGTTAAAATTGAAGTATTTTCAGTTTTGATTTCTGTTCTTCTTCGAGGTTTGATTTTTGGTTAGAAAGATTCGAGAGATGAAGAATCTGGATTTCGATATCTTGCTCGATGAAATTAAAAATTTTTGAATTTTGTCCCACCCCCACCCTTACTTTGTCTTTTAGAGTTGATTTCTTTGGAGTTGGATTTGAAATAACTCCAAAAAATAGATTCAAAGAGACCAAAAAACATGAATTTTGATCTTCTACGAAAGACAAGATAAAATTTGGTCGAAATTGTGCCTTTTGGATACATTAGGTATCTGCATTTGGATTATTTTTTTGGAAACTTTTTTTTCTTAGTCATTATTTGTACAATCACCCTAGTGTTTTATTCTATACCTGTAATTTTAGTTATTTTATACTACTTATGTTTTTGTTGTTCTTGTTTTTTAATGCGGGCATTTTTTTTCTGCAGGTGTTTGCTGCCGACAAGACTTGATGACAGCGGCACTCCTGGTGCTTTTGCTGTATGTTCCGTTTGTTCCATTGCCAACACCTCATACGATGAATGGTATGGATTATACGATTAATAATTGTATTTTTTTACCCATTTGCTCTATAATTTATAGTGGTTGATTCATCGTACATGAATTACGCTTACGCCGACGTATTTACAATTCACAATCGTATAAAATATGTGCTTAATAACAAATTTTAAGCTTTGTAACCAAAAATACTTATATTCGAGTACGATTTTATGGGAAAATTAACGAAAATCCTGGTGGGCATTTGAAAATACGTAATGATCGTTTCGTTTAATTCGCGTTCATTTGAAGTGCAACAAACCGTGTGAGACGGTTTCATGAGAAATGAGAAGCATACTTACTGTATACAATAATCCACGGAAAGTGAAAGCTAATGAGCCACCGTTAGAATAATAATGACATTAATGAAGAATATTTTTACCTAGGCTAGGTCCATGCCTGTGTACGAGTGAATATCTAATATTTCGGGACTACGGTATTTTTCGTATCGCGACGTTCAAGGCTCCGGCGCAAAAGAGCCGAAGACTTGACAAATGAGAAACCATTAGGTTTATAAGGTGTTTTTTTTTTTCATCGACGTTATGTCAGCCCGATGGCAAGACATTAACCCACGATGTAACGATTTGTTTTCGTTTGGACGTGTTACACTTTTATCTGAAATCAATTTCCTTATTATCTCAAAAGAAAGCTCTCTTCGAGGTTTGTTTATTAAACGTGGTCGTATAGAACGGCCACAGGCCCCGCTGCGTCGCCTTCGTACAGCCTGCGTGAAGTGAAAAACAGGGTGTGGCGAAATTTTTAATTTGTCATTTATCTCTTTGGAAAGGCTTGATCGCGTTTAAACGAGCCGTAGCCGGACGCTCGCGCAAAAATGTATCTTCCATTAAATTTTATTAATTATGTTACAGAGCGACGTGTCGAAATTTTCTTCATTGTCGACTGCGAAGGTATAGGGATCGTTTTTCGAGAGCAGGGAGAGGAGATGGTTAATTGAAATGTGAGAAAATTTCCAGCGAGTTGCGAATACGGTAAATTTTAGGGGTGATTTATTGCAATGTGGCGTTATTTATGAACCCTGGAGTACTTATTTTGGTGGGCTGTTAAGTTTTGTGGTTCGGTGACACGCGAGAGGTACTCGGTGGATTTTTTCAAGTTTTGAGATGTAGGTCAAGTATGAGGTGAGCAAGAAGAGGGAAAGTGATGGTCGTTTTTGAAAACGGCTCGTGGACAAGAGTATTGAATGCAGTTTTCTTTTCGACCGAGAATAAAATTTTTGTCCGATTATTTTGGATTTTCAATTTTTTGCTTCGAAAAATCATACGAGTCGTAAATAATTTTATAGCAAAACGTTGAAATTGTATCGAAGGTAAACCGTTGAGTTGCAGCTTTCAATATGGTATTCAATTTTTTTTTTTCGAATCGTCAACTGTGTTTTGAATTTTTTCCAGTGAGAAGGAGAACCAAATTTAATCGAAAGTCGCTGCCAAAAAAAAAGTGAAAAGTTCATTTAAAAAGTAGGAAAATTGAAAAAAAAAAAAACTATTGCAAAGCCCCGACCTGAATTCATTTCTGTCATCATTGATGGCGTACCTGGAATAGTTAATTCCTCCTAAAAAAGTGGCTAAATTTGAATTTCTTCAGATGTCAAAACATATACGTTTTAAAAATTTTCTGAATCTTTTTTCGATGTTATTTTTATTGAAAAAATGACAAAAAAGGATTTATGTGGTAGGGAGAGGGAGAAGGGAGTCAGAAACCGTTCGTTTTGATACTTTGCTAGATGTATCACTGAAAAATTGATTAATTTGAAATGAAAAATTTACAAAATTTCTTGAATTTTTGTATTTTGTGAATCATAATTTTTATAAAATTTGTGAAAGAGGAATACAATAAAATTCATTGTCGAAAGAAGTCCTTAAGAAACGAAATTTTTGTAAGTAATTTACCCAATTTTCGAAATTAGTATGGTTTATTATTTTTTTTCATTGAATAAGTATAAGTTTTCCCATTTGAATTTGATAAGTATTTAAAGATATTTCTGAAGTTTTTTTTTTTAATGTTATGTTCAACCCATTTTGTAATGATTTTTACTGTTTTTAAATTTTCCTCGAATATTTCTGGATATTTTAGTATTAGGTAAATCTATCATTGATGGTAATACACATTTTTTCAGGGAAGAGGGGGATATCAGAAATCGAAATCCATCGAAAATGAAAAGATAAAAAACTCGATGATAGTATTTAACTGAATTTTTTTTCTGAAATCATTCTATAGTTTTAAAAAGTGATAAAAGAAGAAAATTTTTGTTTAAAAACACCTGACAACTTGATGAAACGAATCAATTTTCGGGAAATTATCAAAATCGATTGTATTGGAAATTGGAATAAAAGCTAAAAATTGAAAAAACTCAGACCTAAGTAAAAAATTTTCGATTTGAGTTCAATTTTTCTAATTAGGTAGTTCAAAATCTATAGTTTTCAACTAATTTTGTTGAAAATTGATGAGAAAAGTTATAAAATAAGAAAAAGGCCTAAATTTTTACAATCTAGAAAACAAATCACAAAAAAAAAATCGAAATTTTGTTGAAAAAAGAAAATATGAAAAACGGAATTTCCACTACAAAATATCTAATAGAATTTTTTGGCGCAATAAAATATTGAAACAAATCATTTTCTATCTGAAAATCGTCAATTTTTCAAAATCTTGGTCCCCAATTCGCTTAATCTGTTTAAAAAATGGCATGGACTTTTCCCCCTTCTATGCTAGACAATAATAGAATATTTTGAAGTCGAGAAAATTTGTCCTTCTCATTCATCAAATGGAATTTTCCAAAAAATTTTATTATGTAAAAGAAGAGACCATTTAGATTTTTCTATAGTCAAAAAATAGCACAAAAAAACACGAATTTTTGTTTTTTATTTTCAGTAAAATTGATCAGCGAATACCTCATTAAAAAAAAATTGGTAGTCGACAATTTTTTTATTTTCACCCCCTCACCTTCTCCTCCCCACGAGATCCATGTTTCTTCTTGTGAGAAAATTACAATTTTGTTACTCTAAACTTCTTTCCCCTCCCCTCCAACAAGCGTTCGGCTGGTCTTGATTATTTTATTTCAATAACTGAATCAACGTGTGAAAAATTCCAGACGAAAAGTTACAACATTAAGACTCGTATCCAAAATAATCGTGAAATTGAGATAGACCGAGGGAGGCATGGGTGAATAATATTTTTGGCAAGAGATCACAGACGTCGTCGGTCTCTGATACACTGTTACATGTACTTTCGTAGGTATTTAATAAATGTAAGAAAACATATGTATAAGCCCTGTACACGTTGTAAATTGTAAATACTTTTGAAACGCCTTACTCGTATAATTTAAATGGATATCATTATATTTAATATAGTTCTAAAACACGAGACGATTATTTTTTTTATAATCGTTTAACGTAAATGGATACCTAGAACCTACTTATGCGGAATAACGACGACGATCTAATACATTTCTGCTCTGTTCTTCTGTTCGCAGGACATACGGCGGTGTTTTTGAAATTGAGCTTTTCCTTGAGCTCACTCATGTTACTGCTTCAAGTCGTTTTCCAAATTGTCATGTTAGCGTTGAATAAATACAGAGAAGATCTAGATACAGAATGTAAGTAGACAGTACGCCATGCTTCGAACACAATATCTATAATTTGTATATTTGCTCTTAGATCGAATTCGTTTTAGAGTTAGTGTTCCGGGTCCGGGGTATTATACGCGATTTCTAATAAGAATTATGTAGGTCATATGTGTGTGCTTTTATGAGGTATTGAAAAATATTACCAAATGTTCAGAATATTTAGATAGTATTCTAACGTAGTACATACTTGATATCTTTGTCATGGTATACGTTTACAATTTACATAGGTACCTACAATTTAACACCTGTCTGGGTGGCATACCTAGGGTTAGGGGTCGTAGAACTTACAAATATCTGGCGAGAATTAGCTAAACGTAATCAGCGACTCGGAGGTTTACTAAAAAAACACACGTGGACTTGGAAACGATGGAAAATGAACGCATTTGAGTGACATGATGTTACCAAAAAAAAAAATCGTTTTATTTTTGATTACTTGAGTGATCGTTAAAATCAGATTGTTCCAAATTTTTAAAAACTAATTAAAAATTGAAGTACTTGTAAAAATTATTTAAATTGTAAAATAATGTTTGATTATTCTTAAAAATTCTTGAAACTTGATCTAGATTGATGAAATTGCTCGAAATACTCTTAAATTTTTTTAATGCGGTAAAAATATTCTAAATGCAAAAAAAAAGTGTTCAAGACTCGTTCAAAAGAGTCTGGCCGGATAAAAGGTGAATTTGGTTCACGCTCCGATTTTCGATCTGATGTCCCAAGATGGCGACCCTTGATGTTAAAAAAACTTGGAAAATTTTCTGACGCCCCTTCTAACCCCTTTCCTTTCGGAAATATGGCCATTTTACTGTTTGATTTTTAAGAATTTCTAACTTACATAGAAATGAAGGAAATTGTCTGTTCTTTGCACAAAGTTACATTTCGTAGAGGTGTATTTACAATATTTTTTTCTAAAATTTTGGTGCCCTCATTCATGTGTTTCTTGTTATTTTGAAGTTTACAATCGTAAAAGAGCGACCACTTTTTGAAAATATCTCAAAAGCGAGTTTTTTAACGCATGGTGCTCGAAGAATCTAATTTTCAACCCCTCAGCCCTCACCCCCTCCCATCAAAATTTAAGGAATAGATATAGGTAAAGTATAAACCTATTGCGAGTCGAAACGTCTCTTTCTTACTAGTAAAATGTTACGGTATCAGCGGATTGTCGTATTTGTCGGTGCCGGTTTTTTTTTTATTCGGTGGAAATTAACCTTCACGGTTACGAATTAATTTATGGGGAGGGGTCAAATATAAATTCGCGTAAAATGGAAACCCGAGCGTAATTCATATGTTGATTACAAAGAAAAATTTAGAATAAACCATCAAGAAACGAATGAAATGATAAAATTACTCTGCTCGATTTTACTTGTATTTTTTTTTAAACGTCAGTGATGGGTATTTATAATTCTGCGTGTGATTTCGACGAGATTAAACACTCGAAAGAGTAAAATTAATTAAACATTAACACTTGAAAAATAATTATCTCGACTCGAACTTCGCGACATGAAAAACGAGAGGTGAGGGACGAAAGACGAATTAACCTTAACCTTTCTTATTGTATGCGTTGCATATAATGATTGTGTTACAATCCTATTGATATTTTGATAAACGAGTCGTCTTTGTTGATTTACTCAAACGAATTTGCTAATTTTAAATCATGTGAATTGAAATGTTCGCTGTTATTCTCATCAATCGGTCTTTTTTTGCGGTCTAGGTAGCGGTATATACAGATTATTCCTGCATATCGGATTCATTCGGTACAACTCTCTCGGAATATGGGATTGTCTGATTCATATTGCTCCGGAAGTGATCGCCTTGTTCGCTTCGTTTTTTGTCTATGTCATATGCGATCGTCTAAATCCAAAAAGTCCAGATGGCGATACTGTAGAACAAGGGTTATTAGAAACAATGATGCAGCCACCGGAGACCAGCGCCGATGTGAGACGATCGTTGATGCAGAAAAAGACCCTAATAGCTTTAACGATTATCGGTTAGTAATCGAATTATTAAGAAGTATCAATATTCGGACAAGGCTTGGAATCATTTTTTTAAAATTTTCAGGCAAATACGTAGCTTTGGCTATGTTATGCTTTGCCAGTATTCTGGTCCCTTCGATTACCAGTGGAATTTTGTATGCTGTTTTCCTGGCCAGCATCACGTATTGGGCTTGCTATAAAGATCTCAATAGAGGATTCGCCATATTTTGTCGACTGACCTGCGTGGTTATATTTTTCTACTTGTTTGCCATATTTTGCTACCAGACTCAATGGATACAAGAATTATTGTCCCCGAGTGCACAAATACCCAGGTAAGGAAGATCTTGCTGTAAGATTGCTGAAAAAAAATTCTCTTACGAAGCAAGTTTCCCAACCAGCACAAAAATTTTGGACTGAAATAAAAACATATCAGAAATGTATTTTAAAAGAATCGGTTTAATCTACGAATTTTTAAAATTCAAAATCATCCTATGAGTCTGTAAGATATAAAAATGGATTTAAGGAAGGTCTTGGAACTTTTCAGTGCTGAAAAAAATTTCATTAACTTGAGCTCCGGATTACCCAGGTACTTTTATGACCTATTACTTATTAAAGCCCAATTTTCTAAAATTCGAAACGTTGTGGAGCTTTTGGGTATATTGATATTTTTCGATTTTTTAAAAACAGAATTTTGTGAAAAAAAAATTCCCCCCCCCTTAAAATACTGATCAAATTTTCAGGTATCATTTTATAATGAACTAAATCATGACGTTAGTCCTAAAAATCATGATGGATCAATATTATTCTAGTTGTCATGATTTTAGTTATTTCGGCTCCAGTAATTTCCATTTTAAATTTTTTTTCCAAATTCAATTTTTTTCAACTTTAATGTTTTTCTACTCCAAAAATTAAATTTTTCCCCCGATTTCTCTTCTTAGAAAATGTTTTTAACTGTATCAGTGTTTTCTCAATTTTTTTCTTATCCAAAATCTTTCTGAAAAAAAAAAGGAGGGAGAAATTTCAGCTGTGAAGAAATTTTATTCGAAATGAAAAAATTTTAGACACGAGGAAAAATTGTTAGGGGAAATTGTAGTGCCTATTAAGAAAAGATTGTAATCGAAATGAAATAAATTTAGAGTTGAAAAATATTTGAAAATGATATCGACTTTGAAAAAAAAAAGTGAATTACTTGGAAATATTGATGGATCGCATTAGTTAAACGTTGAACAGAAAAAATTCAGTCGTTCGTTACAACTCAAAAAAAAGTGAGGCCTCTTCCACTTCCTCATTGATGCTCATCTGCTCAAAAGCTAAACTCTCATCCTTCAAACAATGCTTGAAATTCAAAAAATGAAATTGAGAACCTGAAATTTTGGAATGAATTTCTTTTACGATACATTTTTGATATATTTCTGTTTTGACCTGTATTTTGTGCTGATTGGAATGCGATCACTTTTTAAATACCTGTATTAATTCTAATTCTGAAAAAATTCCAGGTTTTTTGGTCTTCAAGCTCTACGGTTAACTAATTGCACCGAAGATCCTCGAGTTTATTTGCTGAACAAGGATTTGAGATGGCCATCGTTTGCACTCCCGTTCGCCTTATTGGCCCTTTATTATTTATTAATTTACGAATCGAGGCTTCTGCTTTTTGTATCGGTAAGTTGAAAATTGGGTACGTCTTTGAAACTTCAAAGATTAATAATCTACCCATTTTACGATTAAGATAACAATTTTTTTTTCTAATTTCATATTGGTTAACGCGAAGCTTATTGCTCATGGTGAATGTATTATGTATCTAACTATCATATTTTGTATTTTTTTCAAACCGATGATTGTGCCCTTCAAGTATTGAAGTGTTTGGGTGGCACGATGAAAAGATGTAGATCTTTGTAGACGAATGTAGGTAGAAATTCATGTATTAGCAGGAATTGTCTAATTTTCAGTATAGACGAGTAGTTCGAATCTATTCAATGTAGTGTGGTAATGAGTAGTACGCTTCGAACGTGTCATATTGTAGCCGGTGTCGTTATATTCGATTAATTATTCAAAAATTCAGCTCTCAAGGTACTCGAAACATTCCGATTTTGATATTTAGATACGATTCGAAAATTTTTCCGCTACGATAGAAAATAGAAACACCCCGAACGTCTCTTCAGCGATCTCGTTCGTCGTTTCACTTGTGTCAATAAAATACCCGGTATTTGTATTACGATAATGGTACCACGTCTCGATGCATTCGAAAGGTTATCGGAGCTGTTAAAATTTATCAGGAAAAACACACGATATGCTTATTTGCGAATTATTCACGGAACTAGTTTAGTTTTTCAGTAACTCGATGACGGTTACTTTTGATGGTATTGTCGTATTTGAAAAGAAAGTATTGGAACGACGATATCTACGTAGAGATAGATATTAATGATTTTGAAAAATGTGAAAAATTAAGGTATTTGTGTAGCTATGTGCAATATTCTATGTTACTTGGTACGCAGGAATATTTAAAGAAGCAACCCGAAGGAATGACGCGGCAAATAAAAACCACTCGACTTTCGCAAAAAGGTCAAAAAGGCTCGTTATTTCGTAACAAAACTAACAGATGGCGTCTAGCTACGCGTCAAGTGAGAGTACGCGAAAAAATTTACAATGAAATCATTCTGAGTGTGTTTTTTCAAATCACCTGGCTGTCTATAAATCACCATTTTTCCATTTTGCTGTTCTCAAGCAGATGCGCTGTATAAATGCTATCCTAGGTCGATTTTTCCCCAATATTGTAAATTTATATTTATGTACGAATTAGGTGCAGAGATGACGGTAGGGGTGCGGAATATTGAGTCATAGTTGTATGGTATGGTGTTTTTATATTTAGGTATGTTCAATGTTGGTAATTTGGCGATTTGCTTTAGCTTAGTGACTGTATTGGCTCTTTGAGTGCATCAGGCAATATTCGTTCTCCCCTTGGTGACATTTATCGTTGGCATGGTCGAGAATAGCCCATTTTATAGTTACGGGTGGACGTTTAATGGCATTTTATCATTTTCCAAGAATTCCCCGTGTTGTGTGTTTTGACTGAGGCACGTAATTTTGATGACGAATTGGTGACTGGCCGGTTGGGTAATGGATTGAAAAATATCCTGATTTAGTATTTTTTTCTGACAAGGGTGGTGAGTTTTAGTCATCGAAATTGTGGGAAATTGCTTTTTACCCTTTTAATAAAATAAAATTCCAGATACAGGATTTGATCAGTCGTAATGAGAATTTCGAATCTCGTAATGTAAAATTAACATCTCGTAGATTCAAAATAATAACTTGTGTTTTGTAGATATTTCCAATCTGAGAATTCTGAAAAATTTTCAATTTGATATCAAAAAGCGTGTATCATTAAAATTTGAAACAAAATATCAATATTGTTTAAAAAAATCATCAAAATTATGACTGAGAGTCTTTTCTGGGGTATTTTTGAGCTAACATTTTAAAGATGGTGGAAAAAATGAAAAAAAGGGGGGCAGGGAAATTAAAAATTGAATTTTTTTGATGTTTTCTTGGCTTGAAGGCATCGAAATCTTGTTTCACTTTACTGAGCCCATTTTTAAAGTAATTTCAGTATTCTAACCAATAAAAGGCCTTAAGGGAAGGTTTTAATGAAAAATTTTGGCCATTAAAGTGCCATCTCGGAAAGTCACATTATGAGTAGAGCCCCCTTCTACTTGTTTATTCAAACTTGGTATTTGGCATGACGTCTTTTGGCAAGAAAAACCAGGAAATGCCCAAATTTTAATCATTTTACTACAAAAAGCGAGAATTTTTAATTTTTTTATTGAACTTTTTAATGGAAGAATAAAAGAAAATGTTTTTTGGACGAATTCAAAGCCGGAAAATTTGCACAAAACTGGCCCCGAAAAATCCAGAAAATGGCAAGAATTTTCGTGTTTTTTTTTTAGATTCAGTAAATAAACACCATACTTGATGCCAACAAAAAACAGTCCTGAGAAATCAATCATGATCGTGATAATTCATCAACTTCTTTCTAAAAATATAAGTATGTCAATTTTTGGTTTTTCAGTTTTCCCCCTCCCTCTCAGGTTTCCCTTTTCTTTTTTGGTCTCTTTCGACGTTTCCGCCTAAAATTATTACTTTTTGAATGAATGACTCCCACTCAAGATTGTCGCTGTCGATGAATAGAAATGCGAATTTTGGCAAATGCTTATTTCAAAACCACTGCTCCCAATTTTTTTGCTGTTTGAGTTGTTTTATTGATTTTTGATAAATTTTGAGCAAAATCATGCATTTTGATTACAGAAGTTTCAATTTTGTTTACTAAAATGATCTGAAAAAAATTGAAGAGTCGAAAAACTAAAATCTGCAGTTCATTCGTTTTTCTGAAATTTTTTCCAATTATAAAAAACATTTAGTTCGCCAAGTGAATTATGCTTCACCTGATTTTTTTCACCTATGCCCAGAAGTTTGATTTTAAAGGTTGAATTTGATGAATTTGAAATCATTATTTTCATTAAGTTCAGGTTCACTTTGAAATCAGAGGGTTTCGACATTTATAACGCCATTGCACACAATATCAAAAAAGATGCCACCTCTCTCCCTCCCCTCATATGACAATTTTCACCTTTTATAGCCATTGTAGAGTCATCGACAAAATCTTGACTTTTTGGAGGTTTTCGTGTTTTTCCAAATTTTTTCAGACCAATTTGAAAATTCGTCAAAATAACCCAAGTTATTTTTCGTGCCTACAGAATAAATTTAGAAACTCTCAAAGTAATCGAAATTTCGACGAAGGCTTCAGAATGACTAGATTTTGAGAAATTTGGTTTCAAGAGATCAGTATTGGAAACTCTTTTCTATAAATTTGACCCGAAATTTTAATCCTTTCTTTAAAAATAGTTTTATTTTTTGCTTATAGGTAAAAAAAAATTGAATTATATGTATTTCAAAAATAAACCAAAAATCGAAAAATCAATTCAAAGAGCTGAAATTTTTGATAGTAGAGTTCTGAAACTTGTTTTTGAAAAAATTATTCTCATTGAAATCTGAGGCAGGTAGCTTGAGAGGTGAAGGGGGCATTGGTATTTATTTTTAAAAATCATGCTATTTATTTGTCGTGTGATATGTAAATGTAACACAAAGAAATCAAAAGTTGAGAATTTTTTGTGGCATTACTTTTGTTACGAATCTGCAATTATATCGATTTTTTTAGGTACCTTCTTAAAAAAAATATTTTTATCCTTGGCATTTTTTTTTGAAAAATCCTTATTCAAGGACCATTTTATGACATGAATATCGAGGTGAGGGAAGCTTTTTTTCGTATTTGTGCTTCAGCATTATTTTCGTTTCGTATATGTACCGAATGGTGATGGGATCAGGTCACTTTTTTTTCAAATTGCTGACCTGATATAATTATGAAACAGGGCCTAAGCAGTAAGCACCGAGCCAGAGCCAATACTAGTTGATTAAAATTAGCTTGTACTCGTAATTCGTGTATTGGATTTAATCGTATAATTCACTTCTTTGGCTTTTGCACTTTTTTGTTGAAAACTCGAGTATTATTTTGTTTTTTAGGCATTGAAAAAACGTTTGATTGAGAATGCTGGAATTCCGAATCCAAATGAAAGTACTCCCGTATGTATCCGAAACGACAATATCATATTTTATTTATATTTTACAACTCGTTATCTTTCAGTCGTAATATTCTATGTTCCTTTCTGACGTAATTGACCATGAGAGTAGAAGTTTTGAAGAAGTCTCGTCCTAAACTTCCTATTTTTCTCTTGTTTGAATTTGCATTTTGAATTCTTCAACTATACTCGATTCATCTTCATCATATTGCTATCAACAAAATAATATTTTATGGATACGGTTAATACTTCTTAACTTGGCATGAAAATGCACGTGTATCATTATCTTTAAAATAATACGCGTCTTTCACTTATTTATTCTCAGGTAACGGTTAGAAAAAGGCCAAAATTTTCGCAGGTATGGATGCAAATTTGGTTACGGTTTGGCTTTTTTACGTGAAATTTTTTCATTCTTCTTTTTTCTGTCTTTATTGCATCCCTGTTTGGTTTTTTTTTTCTAAATCAAATGCAACTGCATGGGATTGTGTTTTTTTTGATAACATTTTGTTTTGTCCACTAATCAAAAAAATGGTTGGTTTGGGGTCTTAGGTGGGAGGTTATTTTTGGTATTTTTACGAAGTTTTTTAAAATCTGCTTTTAATAAATTATGTTTTTTTTTCTTTTGCTGGAAAGAAATTCGTATTAGAATTATAATGGGAGAAATGAAATGAATTCTGCGTGTTTGTGTTGTTGGTAAGTGGTCTAAAAGAGCTTCGCATGTATAATATTCGGTATCTTGAAAACGTAGTAATTTGTAATACTTATTTATATTTACCTACCTAAGTATTTAACCTACCTATATTTAGTTTGCACTGCATTGCGAATATGTTTTTTGTCACGTAGGTTCATCGTAAGTAAATATTTTGCATGGTGAATGTTTTATCTCAGTAGCTTTACTAATCACTGATTGCATTTATTCGCATGATTTATTCATTTAGCTTCGAATGTATTTTTAAATGAAAACTAAAATGCCGGGGAAAATTGTGGAAGGGAGAAATGGGGAATTTTCCGGAAACGTTTAGTATTGGTTTTTAAATTACTTGTACACTTTTTATTTTATCCGAGTGTTTGCCTTGGTAAATTTTTTGTTAATGAGATTACTTATCTGTTTTCGAAGCGGTACGTTAATTTCGTAATTTATTGTTGTAGCTGATAAGAGGAAGAGAATCTTTATATCGACGTTCGGCCAATTCTACCATGAGTCAGGATTCCCATGGAAGTATTACCGTTGCTAATACATCGGAGAAAGAGGTTCCGAAGACTATTGAAGAAAATAACGAAGGTTAGATCGTATTTTTTTAAAATAATTTCACTCAAGGGTGATTAATCAAAATGTTGATCTGAAAAAAATGGTCCGTTGGGAGCGCTGGTTTTTTCAATGGTTTCAAATTGATGATTAATTTTTCAATCTCAAATATTCGAATTTAATTTTCATATGAGTGTTGGAAAAAAATCATTCTCAAAAAAAATTTTCGCACTCAATTTACTAAAAATTAATTCGTTTGAAATCTGAATTAAACCTCTTTACAATTTTTACTCCCTTCATTCATCAATTTTCTATGTTCGATGATTACCTGTTAAAGGTTATTTTTTCAAATTCAAAATAAATGTGACGTATTTCTAGAAGGGGGACAAGAGGAAGTGAGCTGTAAAATCACCTGTTCATTTGTAAATAGCTTGAGAAATATTAATCATTTGATAAGAACTTACAAGAAATTCTAAGAAAGGCTAAAATCTCAAAAATTCAGAAATTTTGTAATTTTTTTTTTTCATAATTTCAAAATTTTTATAGATGGGACCTTTTTCGGGGCATCAAAGGGGAAATTCCGACTTTCAAACCTTACGTAGATTTTTGCCGTCAATTTTTTACCAGAATTGAAAATGAAACAAAAATGATTTTCTTAAAAATTGTTTCTTCTTCCTACCTTGAAACTACGTCGCATACTGTTCTAATTTCTTTGCGATCTCTAATAATTGTTTTTTTTTTCTTGCAGGCGAAGAATCATTAAAAGTAGACATAATGGAATACCTAATGGACGCGTTTATCACCGTTATCGGATTTATTACTCGTACTTCGTACATAGGCACAAATATCATAATGATGGTAATGTTTTCAAATCTGTTGGAAATCCGTAGATGAAAATTCTTTATTTCGAATTAATTTTTTCTTCTTTGCAGACTTGGAGTATCACGTATCACAGCTGGCTAACATTTGTCTTACTGCTCTCAGCCATAGTTCTGTGGATGGTGCCAAATCAACGACAATCGATGCTTCGTACGTCTCCTTTCTTAATAATCTACGCGGAATTTTTATTGCTGTCGCAGTTTCTGTATGGCATGAATTTGAAAAATGAAGACCTGCCGATTGCTATATTCAAAATATCCGATCTCGAACAAGTGGGCTTCATTCAGACCGATTTTCCAGTCGTACCTTTGGGTGTAAAGGTAAATATTGCTATCGACAACTAATTCGTGTGTATGAATGGGCGAGCCGGCGTGTGCATCGAACATATGGGTTTGTTTATAGAAATATCATCGATTAAAATTTAAATCACGACGAAATTTATATCGACACATATGGCATCCTCTGCGATTCCCCACGCGTCAGGATGTTTTTGGTTTCTGTTCGAAATATACGCAGAGTACGTCGGAATCATAAAATTTTACGAGTTTGCAAGCTGAGCGAAAAATTATTCATCGGTTTATAAATATGAGATGTGATGCGACAATGCATTTCAATATCGTTTTTGTTTTTTACCTCGATTTGTAGACTCTGTTCACGACCATGTTCTGGATTACGATGCGTCAGTTTATGCAGGAAAGGCAGGAATCCAGAAGTACGTCTACAGTAGCTCATATGATGGCGCCGGTGCATGTGACTGTTGGTACAGCTACAGGTAAAAATATTTCTCATTGGCACTTGGTAGTATAGTCGGATTATTACTGCTTCTGCGTTCGCTCAGAATGCAAAAAAAATTTACGACTGATTCTTAAATACAGGATGCATTTAGGAAAAAATAAGCTTGAATAGCAGTTTTTCTAACCCTTCCCCTTCCGAGGGTTCATCCCCTCTTAAAAATGCACGTTTTCTTTCTCTATTATCTTCAAGAGGTCAAAATTCCAATACCTGCGTTGATTTCTTTATCAAAGGGTTAATCGAAAATTTGAATTTCAATACTGTGTATCGATTTTTTTAATCAAAATATTACCCCCTTCCCCTAATAGTCACTCCTTCCATTTTGATTTTATGAAAAATTGTTTACTGATCTGTATTCAGAAACGCCAGAATATCTCATTTTATGATTTACTTCCCGATTACTGATGAAAAAATTTATAAAACTACAGGGTGTTCCATGAATTGTCTACTTTTTTTTGGATGTAACTAGGTACCTTAAAAAAAATTAAGATGAAAATGTCGCCAATCTTGGAAATTGAAAGGTGCAAATGCTGCTTCTATAAAAAAATCACGCTGAAAAAATTTTAAACCGTTGAAATGGATAATCTTTGAAAATTGGATAATTCTGTTCATTACACTTTTTGCCTAACTTCAAAATTGAATGGACTAGAAAAAATTCTAAAAAAATGAAGTTTTCAATGGAATTGAGGGTACGTTGAAAATGGGGAAAAAATTGTTCTAAAGACTTTTTTTCTAATATCGAAAATGAAGGGGCTGTGGGTTACTTTAAATTAATGGACTTCAAAAAATTTTCAAATTTTCTCAATTCCGAACGATCATTAGCCTCTTTATTTTTGATGTTAGGCGAAAAGTCTACAGAATAAATAATTTCTTCTATTTTAAACGTTCTACTCATTCCCTTGATTTGATTACTTTTTTAGAATTTGTTTTCAACTATTTTTTGTTGCCTTCAATTTTGAAATTAGGCAAAAAGTCATGTGGTGAGTTAAGTTTTTCGAAATATTATCTATTCCCATGGTCGAGAATTTTTTAACGTGTTGTTTTTGTAGAAGCAGCATTTTTCCCTTCAATTCTTACGATCAACAAAATGTTCATCTCTAAGTTTTTTTTGATGATACTCAGTTATATTCAAGAAAAAAAAGTTTGGCAGGCGACTCGTACGAAAAAACGCCTATCAAATGAGCTATTTACGTTGGTTTTTTTTTCGTGAAAAATTGACGATTTTTTGGACATATGAAGTTTATTAATGATGAAAAAACGTAGTTTTGAGAAAAACGTAATTTATTGAAGTTTTTGAATGAAAATTTTTTGACAAAAAATGTAAAATTCGATATTCTTCGTTTAATAGGACTTTTCACGTGAAATCCGAAAATCTGGGTTTCGGAGCCCTATCAAGCTTGTCAACGTTACAAAAATGAAAAAGTGCTAAATTTTCTATAAATTTATTTTTTAAATTTTGGACACTGACTATTTTTTCGTCCGGGGTCACATAGGTCAGCAGTTGTATCGAGCTGAAAAAATATATTTTCGGGGATTTTTTTTTAAAATGCGAAATACTTATCAAATTCGAGTAACTTGTTTTCCTCGATTCTTGAAACTAATGATATATTTGAATTCGACTGATAGCCCAATTTCGAAAGGGGGAGGGTGTTGAACACCATCCTTCCTATGGAGTTTGGCGAGGCCTTCCAGGATTTGAATAATTTCTCATTCGCCGTCAATGGCCAAAAAAAACACCCTTTTCCACTGAATTATCAAAAAAATAAATTTTTAGGAAAGAAATATGGACCCTTGAGGGGTAAGAGGTAAAATTACTACAATTAATTTTTGATATATAAATTTTTTTGAAATTTTTTATCGGTAATACAGCGGGAATTACTTGATTTCCTAGATTAGAGAAAATCGTCAGAATTATTTTTTACATTCTGGCCGAACGGAAGCCTTTTTTTTGCAGTAATTTGACTATATTACATATGAGCTTGTGTTTCGCACGTAAGCTATCGATTTAAGAGATCTGATAAAAAATGAAGAATGTAGTTGGTATTTAGTAAGTACCTGCGTAAAATTATTCGCAACATGCGTAGTTTACAATCGAGACTAAGTACAAGTACATAACTACTTATACTTAGATTACCTACATATCTGGCGCATACCACACATCAATAAAACGAATCGTAGATTTAAATTTGAAATATTATACTTTTATTTAACCCGTCACTGATAACCTATTGCTTTTCAGTTCACGCCTTTATGTATTGTGTAATTTATCACCCAGAGCGAGAAACTTGTTGCTGATAAAGCTTTCAGTAACGAAACTAGTCAATACGGAGACTACTCCGCTAAACGTGTCGTGTTGTCTGTTGTTAAATTAACCTCGTTGTGACGCGATGAGTCATTTGAAAATTTTGTAAATAAGACACGAGAAAATTTTCGAATTTTGAAACAAAATGATGAAACCAGATGGGTTTTCGTACGAGAGATTCGACGTCGACGGTATGGTAATTTTTTTTGGTCCTCTGAAAATGATTTTTGATTTTTTCACGTCGACCTCGAAGTTATGTAATGAATATGTACGCTGCAGGAATTAGTCATTTGTGAAATATTATTGCGAGGATGTTTGTAAATATTGAAAAAGTTGAGGTTATGTAACTCGAAAGCTGCAATTTTCTCGGATGAGAAGTCATTTTGGAGAAAAGTCGATTGTGGCGTGGTTGTGATTGGAAAAATTGCGCGTTTAAATGAACGGGTATAATAGATTGGGTGAAAAAGTGGCGAATTCTCGCAAGTGGTGCAGATGCAGATGTAGAATTTGTGTTTTGAATATGTACGAGTATCGGAGGTTGAATGGTAGGGTGTTTATTGTTGATGATTTTTCATTTTTTTTTTTTTTGTTGTTGTGTTATAACGTACATATGATTTTTCGAAAATTAGTTCGGGTTCTGAGTAAAAATTATTTAGAAACAAAATTGGGCCGTTTTCATTCCTCTTTGCCTTATTCTCAGAAAGTAATAATTTTTAACAAATTAGTATAGGTAAGTTTCCAGAAAAAATAGGCTTTCAATATGTAAAAAAATTAAGTTTTCTCAAAATTTTCGACATTTAAAATTTTTTTGATTATCTACTGATCATAAAACGCATAAAATTTCAAAAAGTATCAAATTAATTTTCAAAAGTTATATGGAAAAACGTGAATTTTTATGAAAATTTGTCTGAAAAATTATCTGTAATTTCCTCCTTCATTCGAGCAGTGGAAAAAAATATTGAATAATTCATTTTTTGTTGATTCGTATTTTCTAGCTTTTTTTTCGTTTTTTTTTTTTTAGCGCTCTTACTGATTTTTTATAGTCGTCTTGCTGATCTGTCTGAAAAGTTTCAACTGAAGAAAAAACGGGTTTTTATTTTTCTCTCAACTTTGAACTTTTTGTTTGACTCTAAAAAATTCCAATGAAAAGATGGCATCCGATGTTGAAAATTCATCGAAATGTTCAGTTTTTGAGGTAATTTTAATTTCGATAATTCATGCAATTTTTGCTCCAAATAAGGGATTTTTCGTAAGCTCTGTGTAAGTAAACTCAAAAATTGAGTACATACTAATTGGAAGAAAAGTCAAAAAATAGGATGCAACAAATTTCAACTTTTTTGAATTTTGAATGGCCTGTGTCAAAAGTAGCTGTAAAATGAACTCAAAAAGACGTAGCAAAAATTTGAATTTTTCAGCTGGTGTTTACTATTGAACTTAATTTTTTCCGGTATTTTTCTCGGTTTTTTCGGGGGGGAGGGGGGGGGAGTTTATGTGATTTTTGTGTATGGCTAAAAACGCCGTTTTTGGAGAAAAATAATCACACGGACTTTGATCGATTTTTTTGAGGGCAATTTTCACTTTAGATGAACTAGAGATGATCCCCTTTTTTCAGCGCTCTCAAATTTTTTGCATTAACGTCATTTAACGAAAATAACTTGTAATCTGACGTCATTTCATTGTGACTTGAAAACTTCCCGAAAAAGATTATGTGGTCAAGAATCGTATCAAGTTTATTATTTTACTCATCTGGAATGAAAATCAACCTCACAAAATCAATTTAAATCTCCGTTTGTTTGTTTTTTTGTTTTTCGTTTTAATATCATCTCCAGACCATAAATATAAAAATCATGTAAACACCATCAAAAAATTTAGGACAAACATGAACCAAAATTTCAAATTTTTATCACGTTGTCCGAGGTCATTTTTATTTTCTACACGAACTCTTCAAATTTCGAAATTCAACCGTCTGTGGTGCTTTTATAGCGATTCTATTTTTCCATCATTATGATATGATACATAGAAATTTTCAGTTTCCTCGATGAAAGGTGCCTATTAATTGATTAGAATTCAAACCATTCGTTGCATCAATCAATCTATGGAATGCGTTAGTAGAACTCTGCATAATTCACCGCATAGAAATTGCGAATATAGAAAGTATAGTATAAAATGAGAGTGGGAAATTTGAATGAAAAAAATTATCATTGCGAATTTTAATCTCCAAGATATCTTTCCGTAGTCAAAAATTTTGATAATTTTTTCAATTATATCAATAAATAAATAAAATTCTCATTCATTTAATAGTTTCCATCTTCGCTCATACTTACACACCATCCGGTCTACGTATTTTTATCTTATCTTTTCATACATTAATATGTGCGGACAACGTACACCTCATCACTGCTTCTACTTACGTTTTCTACGTTACCATATGTACAGTTTGAGCTCGAAAACCCCACTAATTGAATAAGTTTCGAATGTTAATTAGTTGTGTATCTATACTGTGTGTACACGTCTATCAAGTACTTAAGTATACCTACATTTAGAATGAATAAGTGGCTAATCTATCTAGTATTTTTAAACCGTGTTTGAAAATAATTGTCGAATTTGTTTTCGAAAAAATAGTGCTTAATAAGCGCATATTGATAGATGTCGCGAGTTTCATATTGTTCACCTAAGCATGGCAATAACGATGGTATCATTGATATATATTTTTCTTCTGATGAATCTACAGCCATGGGAGGAGATCCTACGTCTAAAGGTGGACAAATTATACAAAAGTTCGGCGAAAGGATACGGAAGCTGTTGACCAAGTTTTGGATATGGATCGTGACAATTACACTGTTTGCTATTGGAATCACCGGGACGAAGATGACGCTGTTCAGAATTATGTATACGGCTTTGGCGTTGATTTTTGTCGTTACTTTCCAGGTAGAGTGTGCATGATTTTTGGTGATTTTTCTTATGATAGTGTCGATTGGTGATGTAAAATTATTGACGTCAGTTTGGTATTAATTCGAGGATTTGCTGATTTCAGTTGTCTTGGGTGATATGGAGAAAAATGATGTATGGATTTTGGTTAACGGTGATTATCATATCGATGATAATATTAGTCATGATTTATACATTCCAATTCGAGGGTATAGACAAATTATGGGAAAAAATCGGAGTCGATACGCAATGGTAAGAAAATACTAATTAATTGAATATAAATGCACTTTGCTGTTGGTCGTTGAAAAAAATTTGTTCTTAATTTTTGCGATGGTTCGGACCAGAGTTCTCAAAAAAATAGATTAGTACATTTTCGATTCATTAAGAATTATTATTCGTTTTGAAAGAGAATCAAGTTACGTACGTAGGTAGAAAGGTAATTGTGAAATCATCAATTCGCAAGAACTTTTGAGTCATTGAGTCATTTTTTTTGTCTCAAGTTTTTTAAATGTTTTTCAATGACATAAGAAAAAATTGATAGAAAATTACCTACAACAATACTGAATTCAAAATTTTTTCTCTTTTGTTCTAAAATGGAAGTATTCGCCGAAAATTTTGATTTCGTATACATTTGGTTGTCCTTGAAAAACAACGACAATGCAAACATAATTTCCCTTTGTGAACGGTACATTTCGAAATTCAAAAAACTGGGCAAAATGTATACTTGAAAAGTCTATGTAGATTCCGAATTATGTCAAAGATTTTACTCTCGTCTAGGGATGGAATTTTCATGTTTTTACATTTGGGGGGGGGGGGGGTTGATAGCTGAGCAGGTGGGAATATTAACTACCTATATCTTGGAAATTATGAGTAAAATGATCCCGGTGGAATCATTAGAAATTAGTCACATTAGAACACCAAAGTTCAGCTCCTAGAAAGGAAGTGGGATTGGAAAATTTTGAATTTTCAAAATTCCTCCTAGAAGGGGAGTGCAGGAGAAATCATGCATTATCAAAATTTAGCTCTGAAGGGGGGGTGTAAAAATACTCAGCTCTAGAGTAGGCGGAGGGTACAGGAGAATTTTCTATGTTTCGGAAATCAGCTAAGGAAAGGGTATTGAAAATTGAAATTTAAAAAAATTTGCATTGAAAAAATTCAAATAATTTTCTTTGGAAATTTTTTCCGATTTCCTGCGATTTTTTTCTACTGAAAAAAAAAATAGTTCCTGAACTGTTGTTTTTATTATTTGATATAATTATGTAAAAATATTGAATAAAATCTTTTTTTAGATTATTTGAAAATTACCAAAAATGAACTATTTTATTAACGTTTCAATTTATTTTCACAGGCAACAATATATCGGATTAGAAAAAAAAGACACCGGAGAGTTATTCTTCTTCCTGATCATTCCAACGTTCTTCGTCATCATCACCGTTATTCAATTAAAATATTTCCATAAAGATTTTCTACTGATATCCGATATCAAAAGCAGGTAAATTTTTTCTCCTTGGAAACGCACGTTCTGGAATGAATGAAATTTTTCTTATCACTCTTACCTTGTTTTTCAGAGGTACGAGTACCACGAGACCGAAATCCAGACCTTCGATTATGTCCGACGATGAGTACCCAACTCAGACTGAAGAAGTATCGTCGAAAACTGATGGCACTCCTGATGATCTCCAAAGTCCGGAATCGAGTAAAACGCTCGTGGATCCGGAAAATAGTCAAATTCAACCGTCCAGACCATCGTTTCACGTGTTTGGTCGTAAGTTGATGACAAAATCGACTTTTTTTCTCCTATTTCTTGAGAAAGTTTTCATTCTGGGGAAATTTTTTGCAGGAACTCCGAATGTTAAAACTTTGCAGACTTTGGATCGGTTCAAATTATTCGTTAAGAATGCGATCGAAGTAATGTGGCTGTTTTTGGAGCTACACGTGAAAAAATTCATTTTAGTTTTGGTTATGTACGTGAGCGTTACCGAAGTAAGTTGATAAATTGGAATTGTCTACCGATTATGAATTTTTTCGAAACTATCAATGATGCGGTGAATGTTCACAGGTGAATGCCATTCATTTCGGTTTCGTTATGGGAGCTGTGTTAGCGATGATGCTGAATTCCAAATTTCAAGATATTGTCATCAGATTAATGTCAGTTAGCGCAGCTGTGATGCTTTTGGCTGAGATGATTTTCCAAATTGATCATTTCAAAAGAGATGATTGGTCGGCTAATTGCACTATTAACTCTACTGTTGTAACGCTGAACGGATCTGATTGGCTGGGAGTTTATAAGGTCGATGGTGACCATACAATGATTCAGTTGCTCTCTGGATATATTTGTGAGTTCTTCTCGTTTACAAAAAGAAAAAAATTAAAATTGAAATATTTTACGTGGTTTTGATTTTATTTTACGCAGGGATCATCGTAGCTGTCACAATTTACGTCGTCGTGATTACTCGACAGAAATACATACGACATTTGAAGGGTAGACCTTTATCCAGATCGTTAATACTGTTTCCAAGGATCTCATATAAAGATGCCAACTCTGGTGTTTTGTCCTGTATTAAATATTTATTTAATTACGGATTCTATAGATTTGGTCTCGAGGTAATAAGAAAATCCTAATTACGAACCTCGCCTGAGGAAATTGAAAGATGTTCAGTGTAATTTTTTTTTCAGATTACTTTCGTCTCCATCGTCATGTTAATTGGAAATCGTTTGAATGTCGCTGCTTTGGTATACGCTGTTTGGTTGCTGTTCTTCGTAAATTGTAATCGAGCCACGTTATCGAAAATATGGTATTTCTTTAATTGGTTCGTCGCAGTTACAATCCCACTGCAATACGTAATTATCGTAGGATTACCTCCAGAGCTTTGTTTTGGTAGGTGATATATTGCCTTTTTTTCGAAAGATCGCAGGTATGTTAAAATTTTAATTGAATAATCGAACGTGTTTTTCTGTTCAGACAAATTTTTCCCAAAGGGAGACGTGATGATACATACTTACGAATGGTTGTTCTTGCCCGTTGGTCAAGAAAAACCAGATGCTAGTAAATTAATATGTAAGTAGGAGAACGAAATTTATATTTGAACTTTGATAAGGATAGAATAATGAATTGTTTTGTTTGATTTAGGGGATTTCCTGGTATTGTTATTTGTAACAAGACAAACAAAGGTGTTCAGGATCGAGTTTCAAGATAGAAATAGTACATACGCCGGCGGATCGAATGTTTCCATTGTTCATGAGATGGAAAATCCATCTTATATTAATCCTGTCCCTGATTTCATATCTGATAAGAGGCAAGTATAGCTGGTGTAGGAAGATTTTCTCCTTGTCTAACAAAAGATGTTTCCCAACTCGAAGTGAAATTTTAAACGAAAATAAAAATAATTCGATAGTGCATATGTTATGGAAGAACCCGATATTCAAAATTGCAGGTGTTAAAGTTCAATTTTCGAATTTTCGCGAATTTTTCAAGTTTAAAAATTATCTCGCCGCACTACAAAGTATGAAATCAATTTGATCTAATCAACGAAAAAAACAGAAATTTGTCCTATATCCTGTTTTTGACTTTTCGAATAAATTGGAAGCGGTTTTCGAGAAGTTTTGAAGAATTTTCAAAATTTTTTGATGAAATTTTCGACCAAGAAATCGTTACGAATTTCAAAAAATCATTTTTAATTGATTATATAGGTCACTAATTTATTTACCAGACAGTCAAACCTGGAACTCGAATCACTTAATGACGTCGATACTCATACCGCTGAATGTCGTTTCGAATTTTTTTTTTCAAAGTCCGGAATAGTCATTTTTAAACAGTTTAAAATTTTCTGAAGAAGTTTTCCTTATTTTTTCCTTGTAATTTTTTCAATTCTTGAATTTTTTTTCTCATAATTTTCTCAACTGAAATTTTTCTGACGTAATTTTCTTCACTGAAATTTTTTTCTGACGAATTTTTCCGTTGTTAAACTTTCATATTTTTTGAAAAGAATAATTTCTGTTTGATTAACGTCATAGAAATTTTGAAGGAAAAAATTGAGCTGAAAAATGCCGAGAAAAAAATTTAGACGTGGAAAAAATTCTGAGTTTTTTTTTAAAGTCTTTTTCATCGACTATTGACGACTTGAAATGAGCTTTTTTTGAATTACCTTTTACAGATCTTATTTAGATATTCTGAAACATGGCATTTTTTGCTCTTTGCTGTGGATCTCATGTGCAGTGGTTTTCCTTGCCGGTACCCATAGCGTAACGTTATTCTCATTCGGATACGTAATGGGTTCATTTCTGATCCTTTGGCAAGGCAACGATTTCTATTTGCGACCGATTGGCACAATTTTAAGATGGTTCGTGATTTATTGTAGAAATAGAAAACGTAAGATCGATTTTAATTTATCAAATGTACCTACGTAATCGACTTGAAATTTTTTCAACAGGTGGAATCGATTACTAGTTTACAACGCGATGGTAATATTTTTCAAGGCAGCTTTCCAAATTCCCGGGTGTATATTTTTACCAATTATGAGGGATAATACCTACATGTGTAAAGTGGTACAACTATTAGGAATTACGTGCTTACGTTCGTTTTCTTTACCGAGCTCTATATTGGGTAAGGTCAAGTTCGTCAACTCGAATGGTTCTAGAGAAATAATAAATAGCTACCTATTTTATTCGAATTTTTTATATCAATGATTTTCAGATAACATCGATCTCCCTGATAAAACTCAATGTTCGCTGGCAGCACAACCCGGTGGATTGGGATGGGATGCTTTATGCTTCGTTTTATTAGTGCTTCAGAAAAGACTGTTCTCTAGTCATTATTTCGTGCGGATCGTTGACGAAGCTAAAGCTATGGCCGTGTTGGCAGCTAGGTTAGTATTTCTAAATTGAAAAAAAAATGAAAAAAAGTATTCCTATCTAGTCTTTAAAAAAAACTGTGGTTACTTTTTTGTATAATTTTTTTCATCGAAAAGTTTCATAATTTTTTTTAAAAAAATCGATTTTCACTGCTACTAAAAGATTGTAGAATTTGACGTTTTATTGAATTTTTTCTAAGTTTAATTGGAAATGAAGAGGGCCTGACTTTGTTGAAAAAAATTATTGTGATTGGGAAGAGGGTAGATAAAAGAAAAAAGGGGGGAAGAAATAGAATTTTTGATAAATTTTTTTTGGTGAAATAAAGTCCCTAAAAATCTGGTGTTTTTTTTTATGTCATGAAAAATTGCCTAAAAGAATGAATCTAGTTTTCAAATGCAAAGCTAAGCTGATGGACTTCGTAGTCCGAATCCCATTACCAAAATTAAAATAATTGAAAATCTTTCAAATGTATGTTGAAATTTTCAATTAATTAATCATTGTAATAATATTCCACAGAGGCGCCGAATTGATCGAAGAATTGAGCCGCAAACAAATTCAAAAACAGCAAGAATTAGAGAAAGCGATTTTGCAAAAGATCAAAAATAAGATGGACAGCATCAAAGCTGCGCAGAAAAAAATCCAAGGAATTAAATCCAAAGAACCGAGTACTCATCAAGAAGGTAAAAGAAAATACATTTTCCCCCAAAAAAATATTTCATTAATAATTTTCGTTTCAAATTCTACTTATTTCGTAATATGTAATTTTTTACTATCCTAAAAACGTAATAATTCACGAAGGAAGAACCGACCAGTGTAAAAATGGTATACGGTATTTAGTATCTTGAAATATTTTCGTTTATTTATTCGTATAATAAAAAACAGAGCCTCAAGCTCCACTAGCTCGTGAAACCTCACCCAGCATCTCGTCGGCTGTTTCGCAACAAGGATTCCATACACCGATCGAGGAAGACTTACCGACCATCGCATCTCGTCCCAATTCTTACCTCCAGCCGCCTACTCCGACCTCTGCCATTATGACGGTTTCTCTCGAAGGATACCTCGAACCTCAGCGAATATCTTTCGGATCTCCTCCAATGTCTCATCGACCATTTTCGTTCGACGAATCGTGCCAGCCATTTTCACCGCCGTTGTACGGATCGATCGTGTCGACTCATCGGAGACAATCCAGTATCGGATTTTATTCGTTGCATTGGAATACGAATATTTTACCGCCGAGGAGATCTATGTCTATATCGTCTCATCATACATGTAATAATATAGAAGAAAAGCTTGAAAGCGTTGTAAATGCGCCTCGAAATCTGCATTTGACGCGATGGTTTTGGTTTTTGTTTGATCACAAAGCGATGATGGATTTTGAAAGGAGCTGAAGAATTTTTGAGTTTTGCATTTTGTCCTTAAGATACCAGCCGAATTTTCGACGCTGCTGGGTAATTTAGTCATCGCACTATGGCTATTTTGAGCACGATTGCGAAAAGTTGCACTGATTCCACGATGGCTTTTGATTAGTTAGATGAATTGGACGAGAGCAAGGTGTATATAAATTATCGATTTTTTTTTCATCTTGATTTTTGAAAATTGATGGTATTTTGTATGTAATTTTAAATATTGTATTCGGCTATTGTGCTAAGATTTTTTTTAAACGTAATTTTTCATTGTAAATATTTTCACGACGGTGAGGTATTGATGAAATGTGAAAATTTACCGGGTAATTTGATGTTTCAGCTGTTCGTTCCGGTGATTATTATATGTTTGACGATGAAGAATCTCAGAATTTGATCGAAGTTGAAGACGAAGACGTGGACGAGGAAGAGGAAAAGGGCAAAACGTTAGGAAAGGTAATTTTCTATTTTACTTTTTCAAATTTGAAATTTTCCAGTTTTCCCTTTTTTTTTTGAAATTGAGCATTTTGAAATTTTTCACTGTTTTAATGTTTGATCTGTGATCTTTTTTATTACTTTTCCTCGATGAATCCGCGGGTGGGGGTGCTGATCGTATCCATAACCGTTGTGTAATTTGTGTTGTGACCAATTAACTACCTTGTTGAATGTTCCATTATTAACTTGAAATGTCATTTACGAAATTGAATGATGATGATAATGAACGCTGTAGCGGAGGAAGATGCATGAATCAGTCGAAGAAGCATTTTTTTGTTCCCCCTTCCCTCGAATCTGTTTGTCGTAGTAAATCAATTTTGATCAGAAAATTACATCTAATCCCTCTGCAGAGTGGCATGACCTTAAAAAATGTGAATTTGATTTTTTTCTCATCAACTCGGACGTTTCCACTTATTTGGAGTAAAATTTCTTGACTAGGAAATTTTTTCAATTTTTTCAATTTTTTTCGACCTGGAATAATGACCAAATAGAAAAACTAACCTTAGATTCATTTTTATAGCGCCAAAGAATGCCTTGACAAATTTTGTTTTTGTTTTTAAATTCTCAAATTTCATAATGATCTTGGAAAGAGTATTTCACTAGAGTATTTTTACACGCCGAATATGATTCTAGTGCTGGTTTTTCGATTTGGCCATCATTTTCTCTGTTTTATTTTAGTAAAAATCGAAATGAGAAAGTCATCGATCCAATCTGAAAAAATCCAGGTGGATCCTAAATAAAGTCGCTATATGTGTGATTTTTTTCAATTTTTCGCATTCATATGTATTTACCATGTTTATAAAATTTTAAATGGTTTAAAAATCGATTTCATACTTATTTCCAAGGTCAAAAAAATCTGTGAAAAATTTAGGAATAGCTTGGATTTTGGCGAAAATTGGTGTGGTAGTTTAATTTGTGTGGGAGACGTCCCAAAAAAGTGCTGAACTTCTCAATTTGGAGAAGAACGAGGCTGGGAGGCTTCAAAATAGATCATTTTCGAAAAAGAAAAAAAACGTATTGTTGAATGATGCCATTGAAGTATTTTATCTAGTGGTAGGGGGAAGGGGAGTGTTGAAAAGTTTTAGATCGTGAATTTGAAGATTTTTGATACTTAATTGTTTCAGAAGCAGTGCTGCCAACTTTTTTCATCTAGAAACCAAAAAATTGTTGGCTCACTTTTTAGGTAGCTGCAATTAAATTTTTTGAAAAATTTTATCAACAATTATTTTACTTGATCAAAAAATGGCTCGAGTTTGAGGTTTCTGAGTGCACAGTTATTTGAATTTGATAAAAATTGAAAATTCTCAAGTTTACAATCTATAAAATTTTTCAAAAGCAGCGCTGCTAGTTGTATTTTGATTTACACAATTTTTAGAAAATTTCAGTCCGCAACATTGCCACAAAATATTTTTTTAAAAAATAAGTTACCATTTATTTCAATTAGAAACCAAACAATTGTTGGCTCATTTTTTAAGGTAGCTGCAGTTCAATTTTATTAAAAATTATTTTAGATGACTAAACAGAAATTTTGGCTCGATTTTGAAATTTTTGAATGCACCATTAGGATTTGTAAAAAATTTAAAATTCTCAAGTTTACATTCTGTAAATTTTCAACCTCGTAATAAAGGGTGAAAAATTGTATCCAATTTTAAAATCAATTATGCAGAGTGTAGAATGAAAAGATACTGAAATTGTAACTTTTCAGTCAGATGGTCCCAACGTTTCCAGCTGGTAGCACTGCCCAAAAGTAGCGAAAACTTGTTTTTTTTTCAAGATTCGCCCCACTTTGAGGACATCTAGCTTTCTAGCTTCATTCCTTCATGGGCTGGACACTGGAGACTCCTTTTTTTTGGAGAACTTCCGAAAATAATGAACAGGCAGGCCAAATAAAGTCCCAAAATTTTAAGTGGACAGAAAAAATTACATTTGCATTCAGCAAAATAGTAAAATTACGATAACATGATTTTCCTATTTTGTTATAAAGGTACACAGTGGGTAAGGAGACTTGAAATATCAGAAGGATTTTAAGGGGAGAGGGTAAAGGGGAACCTTCTTTCGCACTGACGTCTCTGATTGACCATAGGATTTTGATTGGGTTTATGCCTGAGCAAAGCTTTCCGTTTTTCCTGACTAAAAAAATGCTTGTTTTAAATAGATTCTTTTCAGTAGTTTTTTTCATTTTTTGTTGGGTGGCTCAGAGCTGGGCCAGATGATTTTTCAGACGAGCGTGGCCCACTTTGCCCATCCGCTGCTTATGCCCCTGCCTTCCACTCAAAATAAACTAACTTTATGCATTTTCATCAGAATCCAGTATGTTTTTTTCTCACTTCGTCCCCATAAATATTCCCCAATTTGCTTCCAGTTGACTGAAAAATGTTTAAGATGGCGTGTATTTTTCAAGATCGTGGCTCCCTAATGTGAGATGGGCTATAATTTTAGGTCAAAAATGATCTTAAGTATGACGAATCGATTTTAAATAAAAAAATTGGAAAATTCTTCGAAATATTACACAGATGGAAATTTTATTGGTCATTGAAAATCACGCTCAGCACTCCTAAACCCTTGTTATCTATTTTATTTATTTGTGGGTCAAAATAATCATTGAAATCATGTAGCAGATTGGTATTTGCTTAGAATCTGAGGTATCTAGAATACATTAGCTTCTTTGTTCAAGGAAGAAAAAAAAGGTGGTTAGTTAGACTTGGGATCTATACAATTAAGTACCTATACAATTCCGGTATTTTTATCATCTATTTTGCTATATTATTACACGGAATGGTACGACGACAGCTTTTTGTTGAATTGTTGCAAGAAAACGACACGCACTATTTCTATATAATTTTTATTCTCTGAATCACACGTACTTGAACGTACTTACTTGTTTTTTGGAATGTTATTTTGTACGCTAAACGAGTCGTTAATTTATAATTGATTATGAAATTTCGGCTCGGGCATTTGGCTTCATCTCGCGATTTTATAGTTAATGGAAAGCGTTATGAAAACGGACGTTAAACATGCGCTGAAGTCCGGACCATCGACCGAATCAAAGAGTTCGTCTTCGAAAACCAAATCGGCACGGTTGAGTAAAGCATCATCTTCCGATGATGTTGGCGATGAAGATGATGACGTGAGTTTTACGTACCATTATAAATTACCAGTTTCATTTTCATCACCGCTTGCGCAAATGATGACGCTGACGCTGCGAAATCTTTCTCTAGCTGTGTTTTTTTTACGGGCTTTCGAACTTGTGGCATGCTGCGAGCTTTGGATTTTTTTTACTTTTTGCTACGATGAAAAATGCGTTGTTTGAGAATGGGTTTTCTTCTTGATCTGTCTGTCTGTCTGTATTGATTCAAGGTTACGTGGAAGTTATTTTATGGTAAGATACGATAAGGTTGATGATTTTGCTTGGGTATGGGTATTTAATGGAGTATTTGGGTAGGGTTAAGTAAGTTTATAGTTTGGAAATAATCGAAGGTAAGCGGTTTTGGTATCTGTGTTTATTAACGATTTGAAAAATAAAGTAAATTTTGAAACACTTTGTGGAATTAACCTGGCAGAAGAAGAATGGAACTACTCAATGGTGGACTAAAAAAAATGTGAACAGATATGCTAATTTTTGTCAAGGTTTTCTAAAAATTGATCAATCATCCCAAAACTTGGAGACAATTTCAGAAAATTGGATAATTTTTCAAAAATTGACAATTTTGTCACAATTACTCAAAAAAATGGGGAATTTTGTAAAACTTGTACAATTTTTCCAATATTTGAAATTTTTCAGAAATTTGTACCTATACCATTTTATAATTTTTTAATTTTATGTTTATAAAAATAGCATCATTTTTTAATGTTTGGTCGATTTTTTGAAACGTGCACAATTTCCTGAAAATTGGAGAATTGTTGAAAAAAAAAAATGAAAAATATCCTGAAGCATGCAAACTTTTCTAAAAATTGAAGAATTTTTATTCCAACTAGAAAGTTTTTTTGATGAAATTTCATAATTTCAAGAAAATTGCACGATTTTTTAATATCTTTGTATCTAATTGTATAAAGTTTCCAAAATTTGGAGTATTTTTCAGTGAAAAAATTTTTTACAGCCAGATTACGAAACTGAGTGTAGACGGAGAAAAATGAAATCCGGAGGTAAAATTTTACCAGGTCTTTTTTTCTTGCCTGGAATTTCATTTATAGAATTTTATCACTTTTCACACAATTATGTATTCGACGTTGATAAATTTCTTCAATTGAACTGGTAGCAAACAAAAACGAAAAAAACATTATTTAGTTCTGCCATTAGGATTTTTAGTTAATTTATATTTTGCCTGTTTTGTTGTGTTAGCTGATTAAATGCATTATAGATCGATGCCCATTTGCTGTAAGCAGTAGTAAAATTGTCCTGTGGGCTTTTTTCATAAATTTGCTGTGATATGGTGTGTTTTAACTGTAGCTCCAGACTAGTAACATCTTATTTACTGAAACTTCAAATTTTACCTAAACTGGAGATGATTTACGAATTGCATTGTAACAAATTGGCATTAGTAATTTCATTTTTCGTAATCGCTCCTTTCTCAAGGTAGGAATTTGCTGGTAGAATGTGTTCATTGCATTTCATCGCTTCGTTGAGTTTAATGAAATGTTTCTTGTAATAGATCATTGGTAATGATCAGTATCGCTCTTGAAAACTGTAGTAATTTTGGTATTTATTCTTTTTTTTTTTTAATTTGTTGGTATTACTTATTTTCTGCGCGTTAACATAGCTTTAACGAATTCAGAAGTGTTGGGATTAATTTATCAATCAATTGATAGGAAATTAACTGAAATTGTTTCATTTGCAGAAGGACTGTTCTACCTGTCAATACAAAAGTACAGATGCTACTACGAGTAAAGATGTCACTGATTCGCTGGACGAAAGCAGGTTCGTTGGATAATTTGTAATTTGAAATTTAGCCCTAGCTGAAATTTTATTTTAAATTTTTCCAGGAGCATATCGATACGTCGAAGTAAACGAGATTCTGGTCGTAAACGTACCTCGTTCAAAAGAGAAGATCGCGATAAATATGAGAAACAACACGAGCACGATAAGGGGGATTCGACGGATAGTGACGAAGGTACCTTGATGTCGTCTTCGGAAGAAGAGAGCAATGCGTTGTTCAAATGTTGGGACAGTTTCGTGATGTATTTGAAATTTGCGTTCGCGTTCATCGATAGTTGCATGGTGTCTATGATACAATTCCTGAATCGTAAATCGAGGGATTACAGATATGTTATACAAGCTTTAGAAAAAGAGAAAAAAACTTTGAAGGTGAGTCGAACTCGGTAGCTTTAGCTTATAAGTGAGAACTGCTGTTACATTGACAGATGCAGAGAAATTGGAATAAATTTTTTAAATATTGGAAAATTTTCCAAAAATTGAAGTACTTGAATATTTTCCGAATAATTTTGTAGATTTTCCAAAAAAATTGAAAAATTTTCAAGCGTTGAATAAATTTTATTCAAAACTTTGGGTAATTTTTCAAAAGTCATGACCATTTTCCGAGAATTTTTGAATTTTCCAAAACTTGAATAATTTTTCTAAGTTGAAAAATTTTTTAAAAATTCGTGAGATTTTCCTCAAATTAGATGGTTATTTAAAATGGGGTATTTTTTAAAAAATTGAGAAACTTTATCAAAAATTTAGAAAATTATAATTTTTCAAGAATGGTGTAATTTTTCTCAAAACTAGGCAATTAGAATAATTTTTCAAACGTTATGAAGATTTTCCGAATTTTGAATTTTCTTTAAATTGGACTATTTTTCCAAAGTAAGACGGTTATATAAAAATGGGACAATTTTTCAAACTTGGGTTATTTTCTCCAAATCACGACAGTTTTCAAAAATCGACTAACTGTTAACTGAAGAATTTCTTTAACCTTGTCATGGTCACAATTTCATTAAAAGTACATGATTTCCTCAAATTTGGAAAAAAATTGAAAACGTGGGCAATTTTTTAAAATTATTATCCATTGTATTATTTTTTCAAAACTGAATAATTTTCTAAAATTTGGATATTAGTTTCTTAAATTGAGAAACCTCGATGATTTTTTAGACTAAAAAAAGGTGGGGAAAAGATCACAATTTTCAGACGTGTAAAAATTTATGAACCATAATGAGAAATTGTGCAAAAAATCCATGATTTAAAATCCCTCATTTAAATAAAAATTACACAATTTTTGCAAATATCAATTTTTTTCATGCTCAGTACAATTTTATTCAAAAAATATGTGGTGACATTCGAAAATAAGAAATAATCTCATGGAATTTTAAAAAAATGAATTCTGATTGGAAAATCACATTGACCTTTCACTCAACATTTTCTGAAAAAAGAAATTCTAAATATAAAAATAATTTTAACCTAGAAAACGTGTTTTAAAATTCTTACTGTTTCATGCGGAAATTATTTTTCGAGAGTGAAGATCGATGTAACAGCTAAACCCTTTACTGTTCTGCTGGGCTAAAATAAATTCTAAAATAATTAGTTTTCATACAGGAAACTAAAAACTTACGAGTTGGCATGAGAATATTACCGGATATGAAATGGCAACCTGTTCCTGCTGGATTGAGTTCCCAGAGACCCAAAAGGTTTGTTCATTTTTTAAATATAATTTGTTTTTTTTTTTTCAATTTCGTGTAATTAGCGTGTTCGTATTTTCTTTCTAGTCCTTTGAAAATCGAAGATTTCGAAAGTCAAAGCTTCGTAGCTTCGAATCAACCAACGATTGTACGTCTAATGTTAGCCGTTTATCATGCATTGATGTCTCATTCGGATATGGTGTGCTATTTCGCCGTTTTCATGCTGCAAATTATCAGTCCAACGTTGACTTCGTTGCCTTTGCCTTTGATGGTGTTCTTCTGGGGTACGTTGAGTATGCCAAGACCTACTAAACGGTTTTGGGTCACGATTATTGCCTACACGGAGGTACGTATTTCAAATAATTTTTTTTTTGAAATTTGGACAAAAGGCCAATGAGTTGTATAAATTTTTTTCCTTCCAGTTCGTTGTCGTGTTAAAAACCGTATGCAGATCGGAATTATTCGATTTTAATAAAACTCCGCTGCTCGATAATAAACCATTCTATTGGTCTCGGATGTTGGGAATCGAAAATCAAAAAAATGACGCCGTCTATGATCTGATTTTGCTACTGGCTGTGTTTTTCCATAGGTGAGTCAGCAACTTAGATGAAAAAATGAAATAAATTGAGTTAAACAATTTTGTAATATTTTACATTTTTTTAGATCAACGTTGAAGTCGCTAGGATTATGGAAAAGCGCCGAAGAATTTAATAAAGACAACAAAGCGTCCAACTTACTGAATTTGGATTACGTCGAGCCGCAAAGAACATCCATTATTTCTGGAGGCGATAGTGACGCCACTACCGAAATAACCACCATTAATTTAATGATGCAAGCCGAAGATCTGCCAGGCCAGAGTACCGATTCGTATCAAAATCAGACTGTGATTCCTCATATGAAACTAAACAGCAGAAGTTTATCGACGTCCAAAGAGAACGTATTTTTGTAAGGAAATTACCTGAATTTTTCACGTTCTCGAATTAATGAAAATTTCATTATAAGAGTGAATTTTTTTTTTAGACCTTTTGCGAAATCAATCAACGACTTTTTCAACAAGATGCTCGATTCCAAGAATAGAATCGCCGATGACATTTACGCGTACATGTTTTTCTGCGATTTTTGCAACATTATCGTGATTATTTTTGGATTTTCGTCCTTTGGTGTAAGTTTTCATTTGTAAATATTTTCAAATTGTTTGAAAAATAATTGAAAGAATTTTTCATAGGCTGTGAAAGGAGATGGTGGAGTTACTCAGTATATCGAAGAAAATAAAATACCTTTTGCGTTCTTGGCAATGCTGATACTGCAGTTCGCATTGATCGTTATCGATAGATGGCTGTATTTGAGTAAATATATTTCGGGGAAACTGGTGTTCCAGTATTTGTTGGTTGTCGGTGTACATATTTGGATGTTTTTTATTCTTCCGGCCGTCACTGAGAGGTATAAAAATTCAATTACGATTATTTCTTTGTGGAAATACGGTTTTTTAATTGGCGTAATTTTTTCAGGCAATTCAATGCTAGTTTCCCTCCTCGTCTGTGGTATTTGATAAAATGCTGTTATCTGCTGCTCTCAGCTTACCAGATACGAAGCGGATATCCAACTCGTATTTTAGGAAATTTCCTGTGCAAGAATTACAACCTCGTTAATATGGTTTTGTTCAAAGTGTAAGTTGTTTTAAACAGTTCCATGATTTCAAAAAAAAAAAAAATGGAAAAATTGTGTATTAATTTGAAACTTTTTTCCAGATTCATGATAATACCTTTCGTCTATGAATTGAGAACATTGATGGATTGGATATGGACCGAGACCTCGATGACTTTGGCAGACTGGATAAAAATGGAAGACATATTCGCTCAAATCTTCCAGTTAAAAGTTGGTGATGATTTGAGTGTTCCCACCCCTGGTGATTTATCACCAGATCTGGTAGTTTTCGAAACGATTTTTTTGGGTGTTGGTTTTCTTTCTGGTGATCTTGGAAAGAACTGGTGACGTTGATGATTTTTATTATCCTCGAAAATTTGGAATGTATTAATGTAAAATCTGGTGATTTTTCAGTTTACGGGTTGGAACACTGCATGGTTTCTTTGAATGATTAACATGTGTACCATAGGAACTATTTTTATTCGATGGAGAATTATTCTTATTGGGCAGGATTTAGATTACCTATGTATTGTGTTTTATTGATTGAGAACAGTGTGGAATATTTTCAACCCATTTTTCAATTTTTACTAAATTCTCGACTTCTCATTTCGTCTCAATTCTCGAATTTTTTCTCAAAATTTTCAAGTTTGAATTTACATTTGAAGGTCCAGACACCCTCCTCCACCCGCTTCTGAGTCTGAAATGTATTTCTAACCTCTAAAATGTATTTTATTTTCAGACATAAGAAAATTATATTTTTCAACTTGAAATTTCTGTTATAAGATAGCTAAATATCTGTCAAAATCCTGTTCAGCTTGATTGAATAATTTGTCTGAGAGTAGTTCCTTACGTTGCATGACTCCACAATGGATTCGCCATTCATTTTCAACTCTGATGGTGAATTTTCTATTTTGCAGTGTACACGACGAGCCGAAAGCAAGTATCCACTCCCTCGAAGTCAAAAGATCGCCGCCAAGACGAAGTTCTTATACGGTGGCGGTGGTCTAATTACCTTGTTTACCATTATATGGTTCCCATTGGTGTTATTTGCGCTGGGTGATACCGTAGGCGAGCCGAATATACCTACCGATATGGCAGCTAAAGTTCAAGTCAGTTCGTATCAGTCGATATATGCCAGTACTACGTCGAAAATCGTAAGGTAATGTACAGAAATTCATCACTGTAAGTACTTACTTTTTATATGTGAAAATATCGTACAATTCTTTTTCTGTTTCCAGTTTAACCGAGGACCAATGGGACGCTATTAAGGATGTATATTCGAAGTCTGGCAGCGCTACAACATTCCTCTCTGATTACAATCCAGAAGACGTAGGTGCGGTATTCTTACCCCATTATTCCAGCTCCATATGGACGATACCCCCACCCGAAGAAAAAGATTTGGAAAAAGAGCTGAATGATTCAGAGACTTGTAAATATACTCTTCGTTAATGTTCAACTCGACCGAAATATGTGCCTTATTTAATCGGTTCGAATTTTTCAGGTTCGAAAATGAAGGTTGCTATGGAATGGACGTTGGATCGTTTCAGCGAAAACCCCGAATCGCCCAAGACGGTTTCGGAAAAACGCGATATCACACTAGGACCCAAAGAATGTCAACAATTTTATCAAACCTTGCGACGTAACAATTCTAAAGGAGTGGAACTGCCAGAATTGATGCCGAAGTTTTTGAAAATCACTAGCCCCGGCAGAGCAAGTCCAATTTCGCAGCTGATGCGTTTCGAAGGTACATTTTTCAAAGTCTTGAATTTGAAATCGCAAATGGGTGACTCATCGATGTAATATTTTTCAGCTGAGTCCGACGACGACAACGCGGTCAAGAAAGAAGTGAGTGCTTTCGTGAATGTTACTCTTGAACTGGAGAAAGCGAATAATTCAGAAGGAGTTTGGTGGAATATGGTCGAAAACAGCAAGAATGAAAATTTGGAAAAAATTGACAGCTTAGTGAGGAGCAATTCGACCGGAGCGAAAACTCTTATTATTTATACGTTTAACGATAAAATGTTCCCTCCTGGGTTGCTTTCGTTGATCAGTGGAAAAGGGTGAGAAAATTGTATTTCTTTGAAAATTACTTTGATTCGTTGTGTGATCGACTTCATTTCGTAGAATAATCGGATTATATACGACTTTCGTGATCGTCGTGGGTGCCTACGTCAAAGGATACTTCACCGGTACCTCGGCCCATATCATGTTTGAAGATATGCCCTACGTGGATCGAATATTGCAGGTGAGCAAATGCGAAAAGTAATTCTGAATTGATGCGTGTTCGTTTATTAATCATTTTTCAAATTTCATAGCTCTGTCTGGATATATTCTTGGTGAGAGAAAGACGAGAGTTCGACTTGGAGGAAGATCTATTCGCTAAATTATTATTCCTGTATAGATCTCCCGAGACGCTAATAAAATGGACAAGGCCGCCGGAAGATGGTGGATCAGACGAGTATTAATGGTGTTTTTTATAATTAACATGTGAGCCGATTATCCGAGTTATAATTTTTTCACCTGTTCAAAAAAATTCGAAATTAATTTGGATTTTTTTTTCGCAGATTTGTTTTCTAGTCGTCATTACTTTTACTAAAGAAAAATTGTGGATTCAGAGAGCTTCGTGATTTACATAAAGTGCCTGCAAAATGATTAAACGTCGAGCATATCGAAGTGTTCGTTTTTTTTTTACTATTTTTTCCACTATACAAAGCCATTTATACTGTATTTTTGTAATTGTAATCAGTGTTGCGTTCAATCATTATTTTAAGGCGTTTTTTCAGCGCTTAGGTAGTATTATTTTAATTATTGTAATTTTAAATCATCGTATTGTATTTGTGTCGTTTTATTTTATTGTTTTTCTTTTTTAATTTTGAAAATCTCGTACGTTTTTTATTTTACGAATGATGAACTCTAGTCTTGAATTTCGTAAATGTTTATATATTTTTTTCATTGTTGTGTTTTGGCGGAGTTGTTACTTATCTTGTAAACTTGTAGAATGTTGTATAATCTTGTATTTTTGAAAAAAATTGTGATTCAAGCGCTTTGATATTTGAGTTGAGCTTTTTTTTTTGAATTGCTAGTAACTATTTTCATTAAAATTGGCAAATTTACCTCTTGAATATTGATCCAATCGTTTGATTTGATCCGATAGCGAAAGAATTCCAGTGAAAATAATTTATTTGATGTGAAAATACGTATTTTTTGACGAAAATTCCTTCAAATGCCCATATTAGGCAATTTAAATAATTGAAATGATGGAAAAATTTCGTCCAAAAATATAATATCTAATGAAAAAAAGATAAAAAATAAATAAATGCAATAAATTTAAGAAACATTAAAGAAAACATATAATATTGGAAAACGTTTCATCAAATCGAATGACACCTTTAAAAACACAAAACCAAAAAACACGATCAGAAGTGCACCAGAAATGATACGAAAAACAACACATCTCATTAAAAATTAATTGCGATGTTTTTATCGTGAACTACCTATCTTCTTTTTATATATTACCTTAATACGAGAGTGTATGACAAGCTCGATAACATTTTTTAGTTGAAGTCGTGATATCCTTCGGTAAACATTTTGAACTTTTTTACTTTCTTGTTAGAGTTAGAGTCGATGTGAAGACTGGAGTTTAAATCGTTCTAGGAGTTTCTACTTTTTTTCCTACGCGTAAAAATTTATAATTTACTTACTAAACCATGAGTAAGTAGTAATGGTTAAAATGGATAAATCTTCAGTTTTCCAATACTGATCCAATACCAATACGTCGCACATATAATTATAGGGATATATTAGTAAAGTCACACACCTGTGCGCATGCGCGCAAGGCGCAACAACTTGGTTTCGTTGGAATTGGACGCCCGACGCCGGCGACGCCATTACGAATGTGTTATTGTGTTTCTGCGTTTCTGCTGGTTTCTGTTGTTTATTTAATAATATTTATGGCGTCTGTTTTCTGTTTTATCTTCTTTTTTCTTGATTCTCGCTAAATTCAATATTAATTTATGAAAATATTTTTGTATTTTACATTGATTCAACTATGATTCAACTCGATATTGATATGTCATAATGGTAAGTAATTGTAATTTGTCTTTTTTCTAAGTAAGATCTAAGACCAACGTAAGACTCGTACGTATATGTATTATGTATTTTCGTTTTGCGAAAAGTTAATCGAATTGGGAGCTCAACTGCTCAACTTGAATTGAAATTTCATGTCTTTACTCAATGTCTTGAATTATTGGTACGATTTCTGTTGCTTATTGGTGTTGTAATTAATGAATAATTATGTGCGAACTGCGAAGCATATTGGACAGTGAATGGAAATAATTCACGTTGTTTCGAGCTCCCTCGCACCGGATTTATGATTGTTATTAGGTTCGCTGAGTTTATTGTATACTTGGACCTTATTTTAGTCCGAATATTCTACACACATTGGACAATGCTTCATTTTCATTTTATTTATTCCTTCCGGAGTCTCACTTTTTGGTTTGTTACTTTGTTAGTATTAGCAAGCGTAGCAATTCGTAATCGTGATGTCGGAAATTCGGAATTTAGGTAGTGTATCGGTTCTTCCGTTGTGTTGTGTTCATGTGTCGTGGTGTCCTAAAACGTATACAATTTACAATACAATGAATTATTAATTATGTTATGATGAAACGTGTAACTATTTCATTTTACAGTATGTATAATATGACCATTTTTCGATAGATATTCATTCGTGAATAGTTGCCAGAAATCGCGATTAATTTTTTAACTTTCACTTTGAGCTTGGAGATTTTGAAGAAGAATGATCGTCCTGCGTGGGTATTTTTTCTCCGAAGCTATAACAGCGAAGCGAAATGATGAGTACTTCGAGGTAAATATAATTTACATAATACCTATTATAATTGATCATGCTTTAGTTTAGTTCAGAAGAATTGTATAATTCAGTGAGAGAATCGGTATTTCAAAAGATCTGTTTGCATTTTGTTGGCTCATTTACTATAATGTTTTCGCTGTAAAAAGTTGAAAAAATCGGCTATTGATCGTTTGTTGAGATTTTCGAGTGTTCAGCAATGATGATTTCAATTTTGTGCATATCTATCTACTGAGGAAATCTAGTGAAATACCTAATAAGTATTTTCTTTTTCATTTCCAGCAAGAAACTTGAACTTATCGATATTGAAAATGATAACGTCAGCCGAGCTTCGTGATGGTATTAATATCTATCCAAATGGATGCTGAATTCTTCGAAAGATACTCATACCAGTGCTGAAATTTTCTCTGTATTTTACGCCGGAAAAACTATACCTAATGAGTAAGTTTTACATTGCAGATTTTTTTCGTTTTTTATAATTGAACGTTTGGTTAATATGAAAAAATCAGTCCAATTTCTGTTTTGAATTTCGATCCTCGTGAGAACCGAGATGAGTTTAACAATGTAGGATGGTTATGAATATTATCGTTTTATCGATTTGCTTTAGCCATCATGGAAAGACCTAAGTAGATATCTACTCGTCGATTAGTTAGATCCGAAATACTTGATTCAGATGATCGATTGCGAATTTTACTTGAGAAAACTCGATGAATTCGTGCGTACTGCGCATTATGATTTATTTTCTTGGTATACCCTCTATCATCTCGTACTTGTACATTAAATATTTATATTTATAAAATAGAACGTGTGAGCTATTTTGAAATTCGAAAAAATAAAAGTCTATTATTGATTCTCGAAGTACCCGAGTATTAAATATAATGTACTTAGTAATTTTTCGTTTGAATCAGATCAGATCAAGTGTTGAATTTCAAATTGAATTTACGTACATACATTCAAAGTTACAAAATAGAAGAAACCACACGTATTGAGCATTAACGTTGTTTTTCGATAATTCTGTTTGGACCAATCAGAAACGAGAATGCGTTTGTGTTTTCGTCAGCCATTTTGAATTAAATAAAATTGTTCATGTCTTTTACTGTTTGGCGTTTGGCGTCCTTTAGCAGTTGTGTGTCGCGTCGGTTGTTTAATGTTCAGTGTTTCTGTTTGTATTTTGCTTGATTTTTTAATGTTTTGGTAATTTTGATTTAGTTTCATGAATTTTCAACGAGGTATTAGTTCAAATTATTTGGAAACTCGTTCGTTGCGTTATTTCTCTTACGTGTGTAGATATTTTATTCATTATTGGAGTTCAAAATTTCAAATTTCGTCTAATTCAGAAACAACGATGCTTAAATCTTAGGTAATGCTGTAATTTATGGATTCTATCAAATTGATTGGGTTCCTGGCTCAGGTAATAGCCTGTCGTGTTTTACGTGATTAAAATATTGAATTTAATTGTCATTAAGAATGTGTTTGGTCACGTTTCTTGAATTTTTGTATCAAATCAGTTGATTTTTGATTTTTTTAAATAAGTAATTGTTTCATTACGGAAGGAAGTGTACGAATTCGCGTTTTTTTCAAACCCAGGATGAACGCTTCAGTGTTGTGGAATAATTAATACCTACCTAATATTCAGAGCTAGTTGTAACTTGTCGGATCGTTTGTTGTATGTGAATTCGATTTTTTTTTTTTTCATTTTTCCTTTCGACGTAAGGTAGTGCGCAATTGATTGTTTCATTTATTTTGTATTTTTCTACTGGAATTTTATGATCTATTTTCGGCGACAGAAATGATTTTATGGAGAGAAATCGCGCGACTTTAAAAATAGTGCTCAGTATAGGTATTTCGCTTATGGTTATTGGTATTCATTGTTGAAATCACTTGAGTTTCTGATTCATTTCGTAAAATCCTTTTGAGTGTAGTTTTTTTTTTTAATTATAATTCTAATCTCATGTGCAACGTTTCAGAAAAAATTTCAATTGCCTGAAATTTTCAATTAGGTATCGTATTTTGATCTAGGTTGATTTGTTAATCTGATGGTGCATTTTTTTCCTATACGGAAATGATCGTTGGCAAATTTTCATGTTTCAAACGTTTTTCAGTTTTTAAAAAGGAAAATAGTTAATGTTTGAGTACTGGTACCTATTGAAAAATGTTCTTAAATATGTACCTGTTGCTTCTTCGTTATCGGTCGGATTTACATGATGTACAACAGAACAACTTCATCGGGGAATTTTTTTTCAAATTGTTTAATTTTACCAGAAGAATCAAAATATTTTCCGACCTGTAAGTAGTACTGTTTCACTGTTGAAAATCAAATTTTCATTTGACGATGTCAAATTCTGCCTTCTTTCGATTTTTAATTTCATTTTCGATAAATAACGATGGATTGGTTTCGGTATAGATGATGTCCTTTCTTCATTCTCGCTTTCGTTTGGATTTCGTTTTTCCCTGATTTCATCCGCAGCGATTGAAATTAAGAACTTTGAAAGAACGAAAGTAGATATGCTTTTGAAAAATAAGTCATTCGTGTGACAATTAACGTCGATCTATCGTCATATTATCATGATATTTCGTTCTCAAGTCACAAAGTCAGAATGAAAAATAAGGGTTTAGAAATAAGAATGAATGGTTGAATTTTGAATGCTGAATTGGGTAAAAGTTGAGTACGGCTAGACGTATCCATCGTGGTATTGTTTTGCTTAAGTCTGAATACGATCTAATGAAAACGCATTACATATAATTATTTATTTTTCTATTTTCCAATGCATCTCAATTTGTTGACTTCTTGATCACCTAGAAATTGGCAGGAGAATATTTCGAGGGCAAAGATGTAGACATTTCAAGTTCCTTCCAGCGACTCAACAGGAAAAATTGTTGAAATTTTAAATTTTAGTGGTTTGATTTGAAATTTTCGTCCAAAATTCTCATTGGTGATAACAGAGAACACAATTTAAATTGATTGATGAAATTACAAAAAAAAAATATGACTTTTGCTAATTTTAGATTCCAGTAAATATATAGATAACCTGATTGTTATTTTATGTAATGCATTTTAATTACAATTTTCTGCTGAACTTTTATAGATGATTCCGGTGTTTGAAGAATGACTTCCGATAAATTTGACTTGTAGAATCGTAAATATGGCGGACAACGTGCAGTATGATCGATATTTCATTGGATACGGAAAAGCCTGCGTAACCCTTGGCGTTGGACTTTCATATTTTTCATTCGTGCTGTGTAAGTAAGTTTTTTTTGCTTTTCAATGATTTTGGAATTGATTACCAATTGGATGTGTTTTTTTAGTCGATTTTAGCAATACAGCGAGTGTACAATTTCTTTACTCGTTTCTGTTTTTGCATTTATCGTCTATTTTAGTTTGTATTTTCGTCAAGAAGACACTCGAATCATTTGAACAATTGTGCGGGTTCCATTTTTTTCTTTCGTTTGAAAGTTGAGAAATGTCGATTGTGTTTCTAAAGAAAAATTCGAAATTCAATTTGTGGAAATTACAATTTTTCTGTAATATATTTCGTTCAAGATTTGATTGGATTTTTTTCACAATTTTCACTGAAAATGCTTCGTGTATTTATTTTCCCGTTGTCTTGTTTGTGTCAACCCTTTAAAATTTTAATGTGTTACAGTGTTGAAAAATCCTAACCGAATCGGTTGACCGAATTCAACGCAGATAATTCGTTTCGAGATGAAATTGTGACGGATGGAGGCTGCTTCGTGGTATGTATTTTTACGTTTCGGTGATTTCATTTGAAAATGCTCAGAATTGATTGCTAAAAAACTTGAGTATTCGAAGAAAGTTACGCAAGAAAACAAAAAATCGAGCCTCTTGGGTATTCTGGGCAAAAAGGGATCCGAGAACCTATTACAAGTGCAATATGATTGGAAATTACGAGGAAATCGTCGACTTATGTTTTAAATTTGTATATTTTTTTAAACGAATTTTGTCGTCGAGTTTTTATTTTCTACCGCTGATGTGAGCAAAGAAGTAATTGAATGCAGTTTGTATTTTCTTGAAGCCGAGAAAAATATTCGCGTCGACGTCGCTTAATTTTTTCTATATCCATGTTGCGATATTTATTTAATGCAACCTTACGTATGTGATGACTGTGTTTGTTTCTTTTTGTAGCTGTTGTCATTTTCGAAAATGCGTCGATTATTGTTTTTTTTCTTTCAGTTTTAATTTTTCGTAAAATTAGGATAACTTGAAACTGGAATTTTTTTTGTGAAATTTTATGCCAAATCAACTTCACCGTACTTCCAGTCGTAGAAAATTCGTGATTTTAAGAAATGAACCTAAACTGACGTAGATTTTCTTATGTGTACTTCTGTTGAGAAAGCTTCCTCCCCTTCGTCCGTGAATGCCATTTTATTTCCTTTGAATTCGGCATTTACATGTGTTGTTTCGAATTTAAAATTTTTTCCGTTAAGTCGTATTGGTTGTGTTTTAAATCATTAATAATCATTCTTGGTGTTGTTGAATGATAAAATTTTGAAATTTTTGAAATTCACGTAAGATGACCGAAAAAAAATAACCATACCGGTTTTGAAACCTATTGATTTCATCTCATTTTTTCATGCTTTGAATAAATAAAAAACTCGTTTCTTAGATGATTTTTGATCGAACATCCAAGAATGGGTCCCGATTGGAAACTGTAATGTATTTAGCATCTTGAATTTTGTAAAAGTAGTGTCAACAGCTAGACAAATCAATCGTGGTATTATTTTGCTTTAGAAATTCCAGTCTATGAATACAGTCTTAATAGAAACGAATTAGGTATATTTATTTTTCTATTTTCCACCTTACGTTGCAATTTGTTACTTTTTGATCACCGACTTGAATGTATTGAATTAATATATTACGTAAGTGTATTGCGATTAGACATTAGACCGCGTAAATGCCGATGAATGTGAGTAAAAAATCGTACAAAATTTTTTTTTCTAATTTCAATTTCGTACATGACAAATTCTTAATTCAGGCAATTAGGTAGATGATCGTATTTGTAGAAAATAGAAATCTTCAACACAAACATCGTGTAACAATGCGCGCATGCGCAAATGTATGTTGGCGAGTGACTAACATAACGACGAAGTGGTGATTGAGAGGGGTGGAAATGTGGAATCATTATTCGTCGTTTGCTTCGTAAATGGACTCGTCCGGTTTTGTCAAACAATGAGTGATGAGTATGAGTCGGAGTCCTATACTATAATATAGGCTTTCAATGCTTTCATTTCTTTGTCATCGCTCGATGCAGGATTGCAGGTATCAAGTTTCAAATTTTTTTCGTTATTGTTATTTTGCCCGTTGCCGTGTTCCTTTATGTAACTAGTGCGTAGTGCCTTAATGTAACGTGGAATGATGAACGTGAGTCAATGCGACGCCATTTTTGAATGTTGTTGAATCACTCGTTGGAGTTATTTCAGTTATTTCGTGTGCACTGCGGAATAGTTTTCAAATGATGAAATTTTGGTAGTGCGATGTGCGATAATTTTCTTGTCTTGGTTCGAATTAGATTTTCAATTGATTCGCTTTTCGCTATTATTATTTGTGTTTCTTCATTTCTCGACATTCTCATAATACCAGCAATAGCAAAGGTAGTGTATTATTTTTTGTCACAAATAAATCTCGCAAGTTTGATTAAAAAAGTACTTTTTTATAATTCGTTTTTCGTTCGTGATTCGGTGTTATAATTCGTATTACTTATTAGAAAATTCATTCGAAGTGAGTCAAAAGTCATTGAGATTTCGACAGTTTTAGTTCAACATTTTGAATTTTCAATTCCAAATTTTTCGTATCGTGTTGAATGTATGGTATTGTAGTGGTGTTAGCGTTAGATGAATGAATTACTTAGTAAGTTTGAGTTTTCGTATTCGCTTCGCACGATTTTTTTTTTGGGAAGCTTGATTTATTCGGGACTCGGTTCGACAATCGTCATTATCTTCGGTATTGGGTTTTGATTATGGAATGTAGAAACAATGTTTACGAGTTATTATTTGGCGTCATTTTCTGTATCGATTATTATTTTCGTGTTTAGTTGTTTAGTATGATTAATGTTTTCGAAACCGTTACAATTTTGAGATGTGATTGCATTTTGTGAGTTGGATACTACAACGGTGTTGAGAAACCGTTTGAGCTCTTTTTTTCCTTTCGGTGGGTTTTCGTTGTTCTTGTTTGGTTTGGTTTCAATTTTGTGATTCCATTTTACGATCTCGAATCTTTGTTTTTTCGCATTCTGTAAATTTTTTAATTGATGTGGGTATTGCTATTGACAAAACTGATCTATGTTGCAGAATTTTTTCTCCATTACTTCTGTGATTAACTGTTTGCCATTATTACTTAAATATAACGTGTTCAAGTATCGAAAAACGTTTGTGTGATGATGTGTTTTGTGTATTTCTTAGGTTTTCAGAGAAGTGTAACCGTACCATCTGTGCTAACGTGAACAGCTTTCGAATTCAACCGGAACATGACGCTCGACATCTCCAAATACATCGTTATTCTTCTCAAGGTAAGAATTCGTACCTGTTATGAATATTTTTCTTAGCTCATGAAACTGTCAATTTTCAAGTCGTATTGATATTTTTTACCTACCTAATCACAAATTGACTCGACGTATGCGACCCTTTGTTTTGCAATTTTATAGCATCGTGAATAGCTGTAAGTAAGTATGTTAAATTGGAAGTATTTTCCTTCGATGTTTCGCGAGTTTTCAATTTCACTGTCTGAATTATCCAATTATCCTTATTTTTATGCGAGTGTATTTCTATCCCACCCGAATCTGCACTGTGAATTTTTTGTCGCCTTCATCACATCTGAGTTGAACTTTTTTTAGAAATTATCACAGATGAAAATTTCCCTTTTCCGAAAAAAGTAGTTTTAGCTCATCAAATTGAACTGAAAAGTTATTTGTATTTTTATGTCTCATTTTTACTTAATACTTATGCTGACTCACAATGTTTTGTTTTATTTTCAGATTTCTCGTTCTTTCGTTTATGCCTCGAAGTTTGCAGTCGATCGTTTACAAGTTTCGTGATATCATAATTCAGTTGGATATTTTTTTCTTCGGACTCTAAATTTCCAAAAGTGAGTAAATTAATTTTTACCTGATATGATTTGAAATGTAAAAACGTAGATTTGAAGAAATTGAATTTTATGAGAGCAGAAAGGTCGCTTATTTCGAACTATTGAGAACGACGACTGGCCAGTGGCCACTGACGAGTGGAAAAAAACGTGTGTGCAAAAGTTCGATTTTTTTTACAAATTATTTGTGCTTTTCTAAAAGCTGTAATTTTGAATTTTTGAATTTTTTTTTCATTGTAAAAAGCTAAGTATAAGAACAATTGGGCAGGTATTTTAGGTTAATTTCAAGTGTGATGTTGGTTCATTTTGTTTTGTGGAAATTCTTTGAAGAAATTTTTTTGGAAGGATTTGTTCACCAAATTATGACTGAATAGATTTTTGCAGCTCTCGTTCTGCAATTTTATTATACTTATCATGGATAGTCAATGTATCCATCTATGTGCAAAATTGAAAATTCTTTTCCGTCTAAATTGCATGAGATGTTATTTTTCAGCGTTTCGGAAACGAAGCAAGGTTGTGGGCGGAGGGAGATGTTTTGTTTTTTATACGAGTATCACTAAGTATCCCCCCTCCATCTACCCTTGGTATAATGGTATAATGTGAAGATATGCATTATGGCAAATTGACCATTCGATTGAAGTAGAAGAAAATGATAAATAATTACGTCTTGTCTTATTTTCTACGAAAAAAATTGGGTTATAGTTACTTCGTATCATTGAATATTTTTTCATCTATAGCTGAAATAGCAAAAAGTGTGAAGAAATTGAAAAGAAAGTGAAGCAGAGGGGATCGCCTATTCTAAACTGTTGCGAATGACAAACGACTAGCTAAAAAAAGTACCCAGGTGTACAGAAATTTCTTGTCTTTTTAGAATTTGAAATCTTAAATGGATTTTTTTTCTTAGAATTTATTGTGAAAATGGATAGGTAGATCTAAATAGATATGTAGGTATGCTCGTCTGAAAGTGTTTTCACGTCCATGGTCTGGGTTTATAGGAATTTGAATGATTTTCTGAGTGAAGGCCGAAGGCAACGTGTAACTTTATTAGGTCATTGACGTTGCCGTCATTATACCTATCGTTTATTTTCAAGTTCATCATTAGAAGTATTCTCATTTTGATGGTCAGGCTCAATCCTGAAGTATTTTTGGAAATAATGTTGATCGAAAAGTTCGATTTGATGATTGATGCATAATTTTGAAAAATAATTGCTAACTGTGATCTTATTTTGTTATCAGATGTTCCCGAACCGGTTGCCAGTAGATCTTGATGGTCTGACTGCCGGCGCTGCACATCATATTGTTCATTTTGAGTCGTTGAGCTTGCTGACACAATATTGTTTTCATTTGTGATGGCGTTTTTATCAAGATTTTATGGATCAGCGATTTCAATTGATTTCCCATCTGAGGAAGAAGAAACACCAAGTTCATGTTGACAACCGGTGTGTATCTATATTTATTTTCGCGGGTATTTCCCGTCGTACGTATTCAAAATGGATGGCATTACAGTATTGAAGAATGTTCTTGAATATTGTTGCTTCTTCGTTATCGGTCAAATTTGTGTGTGCAACAAAATTAATTCATTGGGGATTTTTTTCAATATGGAAAATTTTACCTGAAAATCAAAATATTTCTCAATCTTCAGTGCTGTTTTGCTTTTGGAAATCCAGTTTTCATAACCTACGGTGTTGTCAAATTCTGCTTTATGATTTTTAATTTTATTTTTGGTATACCTAGACGATGTCTCTGTTTCATTTTCGCTTCGTTCAGGTTTCGTTGATTTTTTCCCTGATTTCACGACAACGATCAAATTTGAGAATTTTTGGGAAAGAAAATCGTATTTTTTTGTGAAAAATAATTAATTAATGTGACAATTTTTGGCTGTCCTACTCATTTTCCCTGTATAAAATGAATCAAGGACAGTAAAAAATTACGTATAGAAGAGAAAGGGGTCAATATTTTAATTTATTCATAGAAGAATGATTATTCAGTATTTTTTATCTGCATGTACAAAGTTGATAATTTTTCCACTGTAAGACGTGATTTCCAAAATTTGATATATTTTTTGTAATTTTTGAGTTCGATGCTGTTTGTTTTGAACGTAATATCGATAAACTAGTAATTATTTTTCTGCGATACCCAGACGAGATCAGGAAATTTTGAAATTTTTTCCAATTGATGAAATTTTTTACTCGAAATATCGAAATGATTTTGATTCGTGGTTTAGCAGTCCTTTTCATATGAAACTAGGGAAATATTTTGTTGAAGAAATAGTTCGGATTCCAAAAAAAAATTGAGAAAAATATTCTTTAAACAAGTCGATTCTAGTTGATTTTTTCAATTGTTTGTGTTTAATATTTGCTTAATATCTAATTAGTTGTAATTATAAAATTATCTCTATTTGTCTTGAATTTGGTATTGTTTTTTTTTTTTTTACAGTAAAATATGGAGATGAATGAAGCAGAAATTATCGAAATGAAGTATTCGGAAATGAACACCGCGGTGAGTGTCTAGAATACCTATTCATTTTTTTAGCATCATTTTTCGTTGGATTTTACGAAATGAATTTCGCTACCCTAATTTCGTCGTGTGAATACCTATTACTTAGTATGATGGAAAGATCAAAGAAACCATTTTATTTTGTTGAAAAATACGTACCGGAGCGAAGTACGTATTTCCGAGTATAAAAATCTGCGGCAGAAAAATATTTTCATATTAAATTGCAACCATTGAAAACATTCTCGAATTCATCTACGCTGAAAAAAGCTCATTATTGAGCGAAATTATTTGAAATTTTCCAAATTATTAGAATTTATTTTACCAAGAAAGGAATTTCGATTATTTTACCTACGTAAACTTTTTAGGATGTTGAAATTTGAAAATTTCTGCCTATTTTATTCGTAGATTTTTGTCGATTTCGTTATTTTTTTGTTATCCAATGCTGAGCTCAACTGGGTATTGAATTTTTTCTCATTGTATTTAACAAATTGGACTGACTTGGCTGCATGACTTGTTTTATTTTGTTTCGTGATGAAAATTGTGGCCCTGATTTTTGTGTCTAAAAATCGCATTCAATATTGTATAATACTTGATGAAAATATTTCCTCTCTGTGTTAACCTATAAAACACCTTCAACTAGTGTTTTTAGAAAATCAAGATGAAAAAAAAACTTGAATGTGAAATAATTTTTTAATATTTACTCGAGGTAATTTCCTTTCTCCTGTATCCTCCTTTTTGATATTTGATATTACGAATTCGAATGAATTTGACATTTTAGCAAATGGTGCAGACTCAAAAAATTATGTACTTGTATGATAGGATTCGACAGTTTGAAGCACAATTGAAATTTTCTATCAATTTTTGCCTCCGTTGTTAGATTTTTATGAGTTTTTTTGAAATTCGAATGTATAATGGAATAAATCAAGGTACTCGAAATGGAAAAAAATGAACTTGGTTACGCTCAGTAAACTCGAAAATCTTAGATTTTTCGAACGCTAGTCATTGAATGGAATCGAATTTTGGAACTCAAATTTTAAATTTTTTTCATCGAAATCACGTATTTTTTAAATTTTTCAATTGAATGGGTGAAAATCAATCGGATACAAGTTGAGTACAATTTGAACTCCTGGCTTTTTGTTGCTACGAGTTTGTTTTTTTTTCTGCAAAAGCATTCCATAAACTTAATTCAATCTGTGTATTCTCCCCACTTCGACTTCAAAAAATTTATAAACGTGCGTTTTCTTTTCGTTAATTGCACCTCGCTATAAAATTTCTCTGAATGTTCTCGATGCACGAGCAATTATGTGGTCACAATTATCGTTTTTTATTTTACAAAGGTGTGCTGCGTTTGTTTATGTCATCGACACAGTGTAGTGGAATTTTGCTTTGTAGCAGTACTCATCCACTTTCCTGTATTTATGAAGGATACGAGACGAAGGTTTATTTGTGAATTTATGTCAAGCATATTCCCTCTCCCTCTATTCTTTGAAACAATACGCATTTAAAATCATATTTCTCCATAATTTCAAGTTGTAAACACATCGCCTGAAAAAATTACTCCTCCTCCATGATTCATAAATATCATACGTAAAATGTCTGTAAATTTCGAAAAATTGATTTGGGAAAGTTAGAAAAGTCGGAGCATGCATATCAATTCTAGAAAAAAAAATGATATTTCAGTTGAAATTTTTTATATTTTTCTTTTGAAGTAGTAATAATTCTATTTTTTTCATATGCCCAGACTTTTTTTCAAATCTCTTGATAATTTTTATTTGCCTAAAATGGATTCTTCAACTTCATTTAAATGTGTAGATTTTTATATGACTCTTGACTCTTATTAAGTTATTATAAAATTCTTTATCTAATCGTACGTTGTTTTTTCTGTTAACAGATTCGAGATAGCCTCTAATGAAAAATGCTACCTCGTCGAGGTACCAGCGATCATAATTTTTTTTCAGTATCCAAATGGAGCGCAGTGGAACTCGATCAGTCGTTGGAACACCTCAGATGCACTCTTCCGGTCTTCGGTCTTTTGGTTGATTTGTATTTGCTACCCATCGAGTAAATGGTAAGTGTATTTATATTTCTCTTTCTCTCCTCTTTTGACCTATATTTCATTTTTACTTCATGAATGTCAATTCTTGGTAATTGCTTATCAATGACTAAGAATCATCTACTCTTTAACGATCATCCGACTGCTTTCTACACAATTTTGGCCACCTTTATTGCCTTTTTGAACCTGAAATTTAATAAATCGTATTTTGTGGCGCAATAAGGGAAACGACGAGTAGCTCCATTGAGCCACCAACTTTTGGCTCCCTCACGTTTCACTCGTTTATATCCGTGCTCTCAAACTGTGTTTTTTATTTTTTTTTCTCGTGTTCGTCTTGTCGTTCGTGTATTTCGTTTTTTCTGCGTTTTTTTCGTTTTTTTGACCTTTTTTTCGTAGTGGTAAAGCGCTAAACATCAAAAAGTGCGTGTCATGTCTGTTTTTCAATTTTATTTCTCAATTATTTCAATTCGTGTGAATAAAATGTTAGATACGTTCAAGTTTTTTACGTTTAATTCAAATAACTTCGTAAAACAGCTATAATACTATGCTACAATACATTACTGTTAAGTTGTTTCGTAAAACGGTACTTAACTATCAAACATGTGAACAAATTTTATTTATTTATTCTGTTTTTCTTTTTCATTTGGTTTTTCACGTCCGTAAGTATGCTCCGATTCCAATTCGGTGTGTATATATTCAACTTCTTCTACTCCACTCAATGCCATCAAGCAACTTCGTTGCTCTGCTGCATTTGGGATAGGTAAAAGAGGGGTTTTTTCCCTAGGCTTCTTCGGCTGTGGTTGTGGTTTCCACCTCGAATTTTCTTTCGTAGGTTTTTCTTTCGCCACATTCGTCCGATAATAAATTAGAAGTTCGTCTAAATTAGTGATGAAGTCAACGTTTTCCTCCAACACGTCGTCTTGTGTTAAACCAATTATTAGTACTCGATATTTTGACTTACAAAACGACGCAAGACAACGACAATAAAAAAAAATGAAAAAACAACTTACATTTTGAAATATTTATACGAGAACGACAAAACATACAAAAATACGAACAAAATTGTACAAAACGATTTTAAAATTCGATAAGACGAGACCGGGAAACACAACGTTGATAACAGCCAGAAAAACAACACCACAAGGACGAAACAAACGTGACGAACCGTGAGGGAGCCAAAAGTAAGTGGCTCAATGGAGCTACTCGTAGGGAAACGGCGAGTAATATATAAATAAAAATAAGACCATAGCAAAATTGATACATACAAAATTATGCATAGATGAAAAAATATAAAAATAAAAATGTACCAAGTTACCGCAGATTTGGAAAACACGTCATTAATTTAATTTAAAGTGAGAAATTAAATTATTTCTATAGTAAAACATTTTTAAAATATAATTTTATTTTATTATTACATCTAACACTTACGTCTAGAAATGAATAATTTCGTCAGACAAACAGCCGGATCAAAAATCCGGTTTTGAGTCCGGCATTATCGAACCTACCTACGTATCTACGCTCGAAATCCCAGAACGATCGGAAGTAATATTTTTCGTTGAATCAATTTCTGGACAAAAATATTTCTATTGTTGAAAAGCGTTCAAATTCCGTCTAGAGACGGATTTTTGGTCGCTGAGCATAAAACCGGCGTCGGATTTTAGCCTGGAAGCATTGTTTAATTTCGAAAGTGAAGGAAGAAGTTCAAAATTGTAAAAAAAATACGTGTAAAAATTTTGACAGTTGAGAAATGAGTAATATTAATTTTCCAATTATTTGTGATAAAAACCCGGATTACATGTTGAAAAAAAAATCAAGAAAAATTTCAACGGTACCAAAAAAACACATGATGATGAAAAATGAAAAAAATTTCCAAAACGAAAAAAAATATTGAAAAAAACGTTATTGAAATATACAAAATAATCCAACTTCCAGAATCATAACAAAAAATATTCGATTCAGTGGCGTGTTTTAATTTACCATAATTTTTTCCATCTGTTTATTCTTTATTTTATTACTTAAAAAAAATCAATATCTTTTTCTAAAATTGAATAACCTAAATTAATTACCAATGTTGAAATTTATTTTTGTAAAAGAATTTTATAATAATTCTCTCATTTTAGTAAAAAAAAAAAATGTAGGTAATGAAAATAGGCAACAGAAAAGCTCGTGACCTATTGACCTGAAATTCACTTTTGAAGTATTGAGTTGTTGTTTTTCAATAAAATCCCTCTCGATGAATTCGCAGTTAATGAATTAATTATCCAGGTATTCAGTTGTTATTTTTCAAAATTTCTAACGTAATATTCCGAAGACAAAAATGAACTATTCTATGCAATTGAATGTTGTTGAAATTTTAAATTTTAGTGGTTTGTTTTGAAATTTTCGTCCAAAATTCTCATTGGTGATGAGAAAGAACACAATTTAAATTCATGGATGAAATTACAAGAAAGATGATTTTTGCTATTTTTAGATTCCAGTAGACATAGATAACCTGATTGTTATTTTATGTAATGCATTTTATAATTACAATTTTCTACCGAACTTTTATAGATGATTCCCGTGTTTGAAGAAGTAACTTCCGATAAATTTGACTTGTAGAATTGTAAATATGGCGGAGAACGTGCAGAATGATCAATATTTTATTGGATACTGAAAAACCTGCGTAACCCTTGTCGTTGGAATTTCGTATTTTTCATTCGTGCTGGTAAGTAGGTAGGTTCTGTTTTGCTTTTCAACAATTTTGAAATTGATTACCAATTGGATGTGTTTTTTCAGTCGATTTTAGTTCGTACGTGTTGATTTTTGAATAAAATGTTAGATTTTAACGTGAAAATGTGTTTTGATTTGCAGATACTTTGACTGGAACCAGAAATATCTCCAGGATACGCCACCGAGTATGCTATTTTCGAGCTGCCTCGCGAGTTTCAACCCATTCCAGACAATGGCTTGAGGATACTTCGATCGGAACCAGCAATGTTTCAACGATGTACCGATTATGCAGTTTTCAAGCTATCTCCCAGAATTCAACGTATTCTAGAATAATTCTAAGTATTAAGGAACGTTTAAGTTTCGGTTTTTTAATTTGTGTTACATGTTACCTTGTTTGCCTGTAGGGAAGATTAGGTTCGGATTTAGGAATTTGTTTGATTCGTTTAAAGGGTTACTTTTTGATAGAGTTTCGAGGGCTGTTTTATGACCGGAAATATTACTCGGTGTGGTTTTTTTTTTCAAAATTTTATCACTCATCTGGTACATAATCAATCGTATTCATTAATTAAAATCCGCGATTTTTTTCTTTTTGCGAGTTTTGAGCATAGAGTAGGAAACAATTTTGGCAAACATGGGGTTAAAGTAGATAGAGAATATCGATGTCGAATGGCATCGGTGAAACCCTCAGGTTCTGATGGAGTTGTAAGTCAGCTCCAAACACGAATCGGGGGTGGCTGCGGTCTCTTGATCTCCGGGCACCAGCCGGCCCGGTTGATCGCAAAAGAGACCTCAGATATTCTTCCACGGCAGGCTTGGTGCTGCGGAAAGAAGAGTCTGCTGTTGAAATTTCGTCGCGCCGATGTCGGTATCTGTGTGAACCTGGAAACCTCACGACATCGGAAGAGACCCGGAGTTTTATACTGATGCCTGGTGCGATAGTACCGAGAATACTGAGAATATTGCAGTTTCGTTCTTGGCTCGGGTAGCGCTACACGCCAGGGTCGTATTTAACGAAGGGTAGGAGGGGCGGTCAGCATCGCATGTATTAATTACAATCGAAGGTCGTTTGAATCGCTGGTCAAATGTTCAACTGTGTAAGTGTAGGGCCCGTTTGGTTTTTTCAATTGGTTAGGTCTGTCCAACTTTACCAGTTCGGTGTTTGTGGCCGTCACCGCAGCACCACAAAGAACTGATAATGCAAAATTTACTCATTTTCATCTCTTGGCCTGAGCTTGGCTCCCAAAAGATCGCAGCTTTCACAGGAAAGTTGCGCGGTTCTCTTTTTCGGTCTGACCGGGTACGCCGATAAAGTTGAACTAAGGTCCCTTACGATTTTAATCAGTTTCTGATGTCTACAAAAAATGGTGTTTGAGCGGCTGGTGAGAGTGGATAGGCGTCTACCCTTTTAGGTAGCTTAGCTAGGAAGCCTGTGTTCGAGTTTGTAGTAGCGGTCTTCGATTAAGTGCCGTAATAGGGCGTCCGTGCGGGGGTGCCGGGCCGAATCCTCCAGTCTGCGGATTTAGGATCAGACATTCGATGGTAAGGAACATATTGTTTTTGATTTTTTTTTGTTACCGGACTGTTTGCGAGGATCCTGGTGGAGGGTTTATGTGGGTGCTTGGCAGTTGGTTGAGACTCTGGCTTGATCAGCGGCGGCACTGTGCAAGGAACTAAAATTTCTTCCAGACCTTTATGATTACAGGCCAACGAAATGTCTGTTCTTTTGTATACCTTTTTTTATATGTATTTTTGTGAATAGTATGTTGCTTCTTAGTTTTGTAGGTAAGGATTGTTTTTTTTTTCGCAACATAACCCGTGGCGAGTGAACTGACACCATTTTGATGTATGCAAGTGAGCTGGTTTGAAGTGACCTCATTGTTGAATTCGTCAACATCCCAGGTAAATGATGCGGGCAAGTGGGTGTGTTGATCTGGGTTCCTTAACGACCTTTGTTGTAATTAAAGGTGCGGTGTTGGCCGCTGCAACGGAACGTCTGTATTCTAAATTTTTCAAAAAAAAAATTTGGGGTATTCTGGTGGAAAATTTGTTACGAAAAAATCATTAAGGTTTAAAATTGGAAGTTATTTATCCGTTTGGATTTTGGAAATCGCCTATTATTGGTATCATAGCAATTTTTCGATTCATTTTTCAATAGGTATTAGATTGAGGGTTGACAAAATTTTTTGCAAGTGGGTTGTTTTTTTTTACTATTTCAAGAGGTTTTTTTTTAATGTTTACGAGAGATGTATGTACCCAGGCTAAATTTTTTTTTTTGTAAAAATTCGGGAAATTGTAGGACTCCAGTATTCATATTCATCATTTCTATGTAATTGTTTTTAAATGTAGCGTTAAATGTTTAAGATGTGATAACCGATCACGGTTTTTTTCATTGTCGAGCGGCCGACAGTGTTTTTTTTAACCCAGATCGGTTAAAACCTAGATATTAGATTGTTTGTTCTTTTTTTTGCCGCTGAGTCAAGAGAATAAAATGAAGATTTGGTTTTGGTTTGTTGTTTTATTCATTGAAATGGGGTTTTACTTTTACTTATAATTGTAAGGACACTATGAGAATTTGAGAATTTTGAAATGAAATTACGCAGAAGAAAAGTTTAAGAATGCCTTTTATTACACAAGTTAGGTAACTTACAATGTGGCGCCATCTATAAAAAGTAGCTCGAACTAATATTATGATGATGGTAAAAGTAAGTCAAAACGATACTAGTGGCGCTATCTATATGGATTTATTGAAACTAATAGTACATTATATGAAAGTAAGTGTACAAGTTGAAAGAATCTTCAAAGTATCTATCTTTCCCAAAGGATCCTTTTTCCCCAAGGGATCCTCTTCCCCAAACAATTCTGTTTTCACATTTACTAAAATTGACAGGGAAGAGGGGAAGCAAGGAGTTAAAATCGTGAAGGGAGGGTGGGGTAATGGACAAACATAGTCTCCCACCATCCGGTCCCCCAGCCACCCGCCCTGGGCGCGTCGGCCTTATATAGTTTTTGCCCCATACTTCCTTAGCGAGAAGCAAAGTACTCCGTTCAGATTCCCTCTGTAAAAAAGGCTTAATCAAAAGAAATGCCCTTAACAGAGGGAATCTTTTGGTCGGCCATCTTTGCAAAACAAAAATGACCGACCTTACCCAGGAGTACTTCACCTCCCTTGAGTGGAAGACCACCCGCACTCCCAGCTGCCAATAAAAAATTGGACTTAGGCCAACGGGAGTGCAGGGGAAAGATGGCAGCTGACTTCCGGTTCCATCTGGTGGATCGGTGCCTTTGGGAAGGCTCCAGACATCCGACCAGAACCGGTGCCGGCCACCAACTGAGGGTTTGGTGGTGCGCCACTTCCTTATATCAATTTTACGACATACTTTCCTTGCGAGAAGTAAAGTATACAATTTTGAATTGACCAATCAGGAATCATTATGTAATGATTCAACCCTACCCCTTTTACCGAATGCCGAAATGAATCACCTGAATGAGCAATGTATTCCTATCTTATCTGACTACATTGCAATGTGTGGTGACTGTGTACCTGACATGAGTCATCGTCATCACTGAACCGACTGGCGGTGTTGAAATGATAATGAACCACGTACAACGTGATCGAAATCAACATTGCAATCAGTCAGCCGACAGGTCAGTGGCGCACTCAGTCTAGACGAGTGTCTTTTTGGCGTTAATGACATTTACACAATACTTTCCCTATGAGAATTAAACAGTACTATTTCCGTATAAAATTATTCACTATGCATACGTATCTAACAGCTGACAATCTTAATATTAATACAAGGGTTGTTGGATGGGTTGTACATTGAATTTTTTGCAGGCGACCAATATTTGTAAGTTAGATTATCGTAAAAATACTTAAGTAAATAACTAAATTATTCGAAAAGTCAACATTTTTACAATTATTTGATATTTTTTCTCTGCATTTGCAACATTTCAGGAATATTTTGATTACATATGTATTTATTCAAGAGGAAAAAGTCTAGATCATCGCCAAATAAATTATAAAAATATTAGATAAATGAATCGAACTGAAACAACATAACAGAAAATGTTTCGATTTGAATGACTCGGGTAATCTTCAAATTACCAATTTTATTCTCAAATTCTTAGTAATTTATTCAAACATTACGTTAATGAGCACAGAAATAAATCGTTTTTCGCTATCATATGTTAGGTACCTACTGCAATATTGCCTGAAACAATGATAAACATTTTACTAAGAAAATTCAGTCGACTACATGAGATTTTAATTTTCTCCCTCACATAGAATAAAACACCAACACACACCTTTCTCTACTTGAGCTAAGATAAAGAAGGGACGGAAATTACGGAAATTACGTAGTTCTTGAAAATAAATAAAAAATTATTCAACGTTAATAATACTACATATGGAACATTAGCGAGTTTAAGTTTAAAATACAAACATAATTTTTGATAGCCGGACTCTGAATAATCAATTTGCAAGTATTTCAATACTTGATAATTAGGTACCTATATTCATAAATACGTGGATAATTATGATATTTTTAAAAAAAATTTCTGTTACTTTAATTCTATTACATTATCAGGAGTAAAATTTTCAAAACAATATCAATACAAGTCGAGCAGTTCGAATAATTTTGGCGAAAAATTCGAATTTCGTTCATCACACATTACCTACTGAATTGCAAAAACTCATCAGGGACGTTTCTGAACAATAAATAGCTAGTTGGCTGATTTGAAATAGATACAAAATCGTTAAAAATCCTCCCATTAAAATCAATATATCGCGATTTTGTAACAAAAACGATGCAACAGTAGCCCAAAATTAAGAACTAGAAACAGCAGAAATAATCAAAAACCTGATAAATATTTGAGATCGTTTCAAATTTGAAATTTGGTAATTATAACTGGTTGCCATACAAACACGATTACAAAATAACAAGTAGGTAGGAGCAGTTCGGAGCCATAAGGGGCGATTTCATAAAATACAAATGACGACCTTACACAGCAATTCGCTATAACACTTTCAATACACAAGTAAAAATACATAAAACATATCCTAGATTGATGTAAGAATAATGCATATTTTTGGAGGCTTGCATGAATCGTTTCAATCAATTACTATTCCATGAGTAATTGATTCCTGCAAAAAATGAATTTCCAATAAAAATCCCATCTTTTCCCTCCCAGACAGAATGAAACATCATCACACACAAATGGTTTCTTTCTGAGAAAAATCGATACACCTCTGCCGATATCTCATCCCTCATTGTTAAATTAAATCCCCCCTTCCTCCACCTCTTTATACTCGAATACAGACTGCGACGAAATAAAACTAACGTAGCTTTACAAAACTTAAATCTAAATTATAACTATATAAAATTTCAACAGGCTACACACGAATAAAATTGAAAAATATCAAACATAATTGATGGCACTGTTAAAACCAAGCATTTTAAATTCATAACTAATTGCTGAAATTAAAAAAATGCAAAGCAATTTGAAAATGCAGTATAAAAAGTACTGAGAAAATAAAATTACATCAATTGATGAATACCAGGAAAACTAATTTGGAAAATAGGACAGCTCGATAAAACTGAATAATCAATGTTGAGTAGGCACAGTATCAAGAATTCATAGAATTTCAATTTTTAAAAACACATGCATTGGTGAATACAAAAAAAAAGGTTCATAAAAATTCCAAATTGAACAAATAGTCGGGATTTTATAAATTAAAATTAATCGTCTGATAACTTAGAAAAAATTATCACGTCGCGAGATTAGTAAACAAAATACACATTAAAACATCGATCATAGCATTCTTCAACAATGAGCTTAAAAAATTGATGACAAATTGAAGGACTGTTTTTTAAATTCATTCAAATTATTTCACCATAATGTTCTTCGAAGATCAGGATCATTTTCTCCGATGTAGTTTCAACTTTCAAGTCTTGCTTCGAATAGGTGGCGAGCTGGCGACATCATCAATTTCAGTTCGCAGAATTTGATTTTACATGAAACAAAAACAAAATACAATTAAAAATAATAATAAAAATAGTATAACTATAGTATACAAATAGGTTTAACACAACAAATAAAACTATTTCATAAAATTGACTGAATGGAGGCTTACATTTTTCAAGTTCTGCATGATTTACCAACCCACATCTCAAAAGTTGAAGAAAAGAGGGGGGAAAGTACATAAAAAGGTCAATGTGCCATAAACATAAAATCCCTCACTTAGTTGGTCCCAAAAGAATTGGACTCTATATTTTTGAGCATACGAGTTTATATACATCAAATAGGCATTCACTTATATTTTTAAGGAAAAAAATCAAGCCAAAATAGGCTCTAAAAACCAATAACAATTTTTAATTTTTCCCCTCACACTTGGAATTTATATGAAACGAATAATTCCACCCATAAAATGTTTCTTTCAATTTTCAACGGCCAAAAAAATTCAAACACATTTCAATCTGAAAATAGTCCAGATCCGAAAACATTCTATTCTCCACCCAAACATCCAAAATTTACCCTCAATTTTTTACAGTTCGCATCAAAGACCAACAAATTTTTCAAATTTTGCAGTACATTTTTATAGAACCAAAGATATAGAAGTTATTTTCGCATTTGACCACAAAGACATTCTGTTGCAGCAGACAACATGTACACCTTTAATTACAACAAAGGTCGTTTTCAGAACCCCTAATCAACACACCCACTAGCTCGATTCGTTTGCCTGGGATGTTGAAGAATTCAACAATGAGGCCACTTCACATCCTGGTGTTGAAATTCCACTCACTCTCACTCACCACTGGTAATGTTGCACCCAAAAAAAAAGCAACATTACACAATATTATATAAGACCAGACATATCATCTCATGTCAGACACCTACCCCTCCAAAAAAAAAAACCCACAGACAAGACACTATTAGGGAACTATCATAGCCATGCAACCCCAGCCATTATGGTTACGGTTAGGCGTTATGACACTCCGATTATAGTAAATTCAATCACGAATACCGCACATGCCATACCATGTACGTCAAACGAGCTAGAATCCTACTATAATAAGAAAGGGCATCACTAAACCGGCCAAGGGTGCCGTCGAGATGGGCGCGTTCTCGGGCTTTCTTCGGATTTCGGTTACCCTAAAAAACCGAACGTCTAACCAGACGCCTACGTACCCTTACCAGCGGCTCAAACAAACACCATATTCTTAGAAATTAGAAGCTGATTAACAACACCTACGCATGGATCAGTTCAACTTCATCGGTGTACCCAGTCAGACCGAAGAAGAGAACGGCACAACTTTCCTTTGAAAGTTATGACCTTTTGGGAGCCAAGCTCAGGTCGAGAGATGAAAAAAAAATCAAATTTTGCATTACCAGTTTTTTACGGCGATGCAGTGACTGCTACAAGCACCAAAACTGATAAAGTTGGACGAGGACGAACAGACTGAAGAATTCTACGCGTACGTAGTACCTATGGGACAGAGTAGACAGACCTAAAAATTGAAAAAAACCAAACGGGTCCTATGGTACATTCACACAATACTTCTGAACATTTGATCAGCGATTCAAACGACCTTCGATTGTAATTAATACATGCCATGCCGACCGCCCCTCTCACCCTTCGTTAAGTACGACCCTGGGATTTCGCGCAACCCGAGCCAAGAAATACCGCCATTCTCAGTGATCTCGGTACGATTGGCAGGCATCGGTACAAAACTAGGGGTCTCTTCCGATGTCGTGAGGTTTCCAGGTTCACACAGATACCGACATCGGCGCCTAAGAAATTTCAACCCGCAGCAGACGCTTCTTTCCACAGTACCGAGCCTACCGTGGAAGAATATCGGCTGACTCCCTTGCGATCAATAAAGCAGGGCTGGTGCTTCAAGATCAAGAGACCACAGCCACCTTCGATCCATGTTTGGAGCTGAACGCCGAAATCTTAGATTGCTAAGCACGATCACATCAGACATCCAACAGAATGCGAAGGTTTCACCAATGCCATACGACACTGATATTCTCTGACTGTACCACCAACCTTCCAACACTGGTTCGCCAAAGTCATAACCTATTCTGACCCAAAGCCCTAAGGAGAAAATACTTCCTAAATATTTGTTTTTAAAAAAATACAAAAATATAGAAATCTGAACGAAACGCGAAAATTTCATGATGTGAGGAGGAAAAACTTGAAAAAAATTAGAGGTCACAGAGCCTTCAACATGGCCACCAATTATACCCGAATACTACACCGAAAATTCGTTAAAAATTATCTCCTTTTTCAAACGAGAATCTTGGAATTGGGAAAGGGGAGAATTTGAAATGAAATATCACCAAATGCATTACGCAGAGTTATAAAAAATTGGCCAAATCATTAAAGTCACAATTTTGCTCAACACAAAAACCAATTCAGCTGAATATTAACATCATCCGAATATCAAATTCTAAATAACAGGCAATAATTTGTCAACAGTACTTCGTTTACACAACATGATAAAATTTCATCATTGGTTTTTACAATATTAAGTAAGTGTAATGCAGCAATACCATCTCCATCAGTCATTATACTAAATAAAAACCATCAGACAGAGGTCTGTCAAAAACAAAGCTAAATAAGTATACATTTCTTATAAATAACCAGATACAATCCACGTATCAATAACTTTAATATAGAGCTCGATAGCAAATGAATTCAGAAAATGAAAAAAAATTGTTACTATCGAAAGAAAAAATTTCAAATACTGGTAACACGATTTATACCACATAATAGGTACAAAAATTATTAGAATTATATGATGGCCGAAATTTAGTTACAGGTTTGCAAACACATTGAAAAAATCAATCGGTAACTAAGCTCAACGCTGATTAGCAAAAATGAAAAGCCAAAACTATGTTGTTTTTTTTTCTGATATTATCGCAAAAGTTGATACTTTCACGATGAGCTCCGAGTAGCAAAATTAATCCCGTTAAAATAAAAATAATTCAACATTGAATGGAAAATTATACCTATTAGAAATACTTATACATACGTACATTAAACACTCACCGTGAAATTTATCGCTGTGTGGTAGATCAGGTACTCACCATTACGATTTCTACTCGATTTTTCACAGCATTTCACTGTAAAACAAACCAATAAAAATTAATTAAAGATGCGGATATAAAATTACTAGTTTGTCAGAAACTAAAAAATTATTTTGAAAGAATATTCAATACAATGGAGAGAAAATTCAAATAATGCGTTCCCTTCATCATACAATTTGGAAGCAATATTTCAATGCTAAGAAAAAATTTTCAATCGAAAATGAATTTTTAAAACTCTGAACTTGCTTCATTTTCCAAACAAAATAAAATGACATCCAGTGCAATGAACTTGTAACATTGCAAATCAACGAGCATCCAACCAAAGTCAAATTTAAAAAATATACCAAGTTTGATAACATCTTACACGCAAAAAAAGGGAACAAAAATTTATTATGAATTTCAACTTCAACTAAAGCATGCCTTCATTTTCTGAAATTCGTAATTTTTCATACATCAAAATTTTCAGCTTATTGGATTAAATTTTTGAATACTGACACTACCCAACCATATTTTCATTTTTGTTACCTTTCTCAGATTCGAACTCGTACAAAATTATTCAATCATATTGTACACTTGCTGTTCCAATTTTTACCAAAACTGTAAAAATGGTACAACGTCGATGAAAAATCACAGTGTCCTCCGAATTTAAAAGATTGGCAAATCTGAAAATCGAACAAAACATTAGAATTCATAAATCACCATTATTCATCACAAAATCATGGTTTTCTCAAGGATTTCAAAAAATGTTTTTTCTCGAGCATTGTTCAATTTGTCGAACACAGTCTTCCCTATACCTTCATCAATACATAAAGAAAAGGAGGTAGGAAGGTACAAAAATTTAATGCTGTAATAATTGATCACACCACTTAATCAATCTTTTCTTCATCATCAATGAAATAAAACAGATGAGGGAGGAAGGGTAAAGGTTTGCAGAAAAAACAGCTCATAAAATTTTTTAAAATATCAACTATGGTATTAATAAAGGGATTAAGCCAGAGTTAAACACAAAACGAAAATTTTTGAATAAAAAAGACTATAATCGAAAATTTCCTAATTTTCCAACATTTCAGTTTTCAACCAAAATCTAAGCTTTCACGTATTTTTGAACTTGTTACACAAAATTCTTATCCAATTTTTGGGAATTTTCGTACTTTTTGTGGCAAAAATAACCCATGATAACATTCTGTTCAATGTATTCTCATTTCTTATAACATTACAAATCATCGATAACACTTGAAATTTCAAATCCTTTTTTGGATCCACGCTTGCGCAGAAATTGTGATCACCAACATAAATTTGAATATCTATGTTGAATTCAATTACATCTAGGTACTCACTTTTTCGCTAAATTGTTTCATTTCTTGAGAGAAAATATTCACGTCGCGAACTTGATAAACGATTGCACGTCATTATTCTTACGTATTTTTGTAAACTTCAAAGCTCGAAAGTAAGCCATTAAGAAATCTGAAAATTGAACAAAACATTATAGAAATTCATAAATCTATTATATCAATCAATCACAATTTTCTTCGTGAAAAATTCAAAGTTTTCTACTAGTCGGAACACTTTCCTTCTTGCAATCTCCAAATACACTGATTTTGGCTGTCCTAGACAATTTTTACATGAGTAAAATGTATAGGGATCTACGAAAACTCAAACTTTCAACTGTTACACAAATTATTCCTATTTTCGTTCAAAAATTAACAAAATCAACTAAAATTTAAATAAAGCACTGTAAGAAATTGTATATAATCTTATCACAAGAATCTGATCATTTTTTTAAAATTCATTTCAAAAAAGCAAAATCAATATTCCATACAAAGCTGCGCTCAAAAATCCAATTGCTTTTAAAACTTGACCGTTTTCAAAAAATCAAAAATTTCTCACATTATTTTTAATTCAGAAAATGAACGTCTAAATTATCGAGCACCTCAAAATTTTCAATAAAAAAATCCTATAAAACTTCAAAAATTCAAGTACCCACCGAAATGAAAAAAGGATCAAAAAAATTCTATTTCACTTGTGAAAAAAATCAATTTTTCATTTTTTTTTCAACTTATTATTCTGAATGAATTCAAATATCTATTTCCTTCCATCCTACACCTTTTCCACACAAAAAATCATCTCATTTTTTAAAATCTAACCTTACAAAAAATCATTAGAACCATCAGCACCACTACAATTTGAATATTTCGGTTTAATTTAATTATAGCATTAATCACATCTAATATACTCGGTTACTCACCATTAAACTGCTGTGTTTCAGTTTTTAAGAAAAAATATTCATCATAGGTAAGTAACGAAATTCACCATTGATTTCATGGCATTAATCGCATTAAAGCCACCCGAACCTGAAAATCAAACAAAATGCAATTAACAATTACCTATTACCCATCGTAATTTTCCACGAAAGAAATTTATAATGCAATAATACATTTCTTTTTCATTCAAGTTGGCCGCCAATCTTTGTAGATCGGATAATTTTCTACAAATTGAGTAGAGGTTTTTCAGAAAGCAGACATCCTAAAAAGGCTAACTAACAGCGAATTTCAGACGTCCAAATGCAAATTATACGAAAAAAAAAAACCATTAAATACATCGCGAGTCTTGAAAACATCAACACTAATTACCCAGTTCGGTCGTATTTTATTCTTTGCTCGGCATCGCTGATTATTCATTAAGGTATGCTATTCCTCGTCGATTCGAAGCTTTTTGAAAATAAGCTGGCAATTACGGTGTATGAACTTCATCTCCGTCGTCGTTTCTGAAAAACAAATAAATCATATCGTTATAATTGGTATGAAATGAAAATAGAAATATTATTGATTTATTGAAGAGAACCAATCTTCAATAATTATAACCCTTCACTTTTGCAAATGCCTTTATATTTTTTTCAATGAAGAAAACGAAATATAATGTGTTTAGGTAATATCGATATCATTATTAAATTTTTTTTTCATAGGCACCAAGTTCGAATATCATCTTAATTTTTGGATTCGAAACTGAACTTCTCCATAAGGGATTGATATTAATTTATAACTTATAAGCTCTCAAACATCGATCTCTTTCCTTCAAATTTCAATTTTTTCAATTTTTTTTTTTCATCTAAGCTTGTGCAGAAATTGCGATCATGATCACAAATACACATCTAATATTCATGTTCAATTATATATAATCTACTCACTATTTCACAACAGCAATCCAGCTCTCGAGAAAAAATTATTCATGTCACAAATACTGCTGAACGAACACACTTCCTTATTCGAAGGCATTTGCGTAAATCTCGAAAAGAATGTATCAAGATAGGCATCTGAAAATTGGACAAAACATTAAAATTCATTCATCACTATTTTCTATCACAATATTTTCTTGTAATGTAAGAAAAAACACAAATTTCTCAATTATTATTCCTCATTTTCAAAAAGTAAGATGAAGGATCTACACAAGAAACAGCTTAGGAAGACCAATAATTTTAAAAATTCTACAATTTTCAAAAAGGAAAAATTCTCTCAATTTTTCAATCCATGAAATGAACACCTGTCCAATGAATTAAAATCATCAAGCACACTACAATTTTCGATAAAATAATACGTAATACTTACCAACTCCAGAAAATTCATCAAGAACTCATTAATGAAAAAAAATTTTTCAATGTCATATTTTAGAAAAGATTTCATTGTACAATCGTATCCCAGGTTATTAATCTAAATTAATTCAAATATCGACCCCTGCTCCAAAAATCTTGTCATTTTTTTCTAGCGGGAGGAGGAGAGATCCGTCTGTACAAAATTATTGACAGCACACATCAAACACCTACGTTTTACAAGTTTAATTACACATCAACTTACCATTTTAGCTGCGGTATTTCAGTTCTTGAGAAAAAATATCTACGATAAGACACGAAACTTATGAACAATCTCACAATTCACATTTTGAGACTTCTGGAAATCTGAAAATTGAACAAAACGTAATGAGTCATCGTTATAAGATACTAATCATATTCTTCAACCGTAAAAATTCAAGATTTCATAATTATTCGATTTTAATTTGGGCAGTCTATTTTCCAGCTTACTTATTATTCCAATAAATAAGTTGAAATATCGACCCATCTCCTACAAAAATCGTATTTTAATTTTTTCCCCTTTTTTATTTGGGATCTCTGTTTGCAAAGAAATTATTGAGATCGTCGACTCTAGCACACATTCACATTGAAAATCTACGTTTTACATATTTATTTACAAATCAACTCACCATTTAGTTACGCTATTTCAGTTCTTGAGAAAAAAATATCTATTACAGGATACGAAACTTATATGGACGATTTCACATTCAAAGGCCCCAGATGGAAATCTGAAAATCAGAGAAAAGGAATGAGTCATCGTTATTAGATGATACTATCATTGATTATATAGAAATAATTTTCAAAGGTAAAAATTAAAAATTTCATAAAGTAAAATCACTTTGAAGTTTCGATTTAAATTCAGCAGTGTACTTTCAGTTTCAATCACAGATAGAAAAACTGGACTGATTACCAAAAAATAATTTTCCAATTTATTATTCCAAATTAACAACTTGAAATATTCACCCTCTGGCCTCTCCCCTCAAACATTGTCAGGTTTTTAGTTCCGGGTGCACAGATATTGAGATTACCGAAACCTACCAGTACACGTTATTAAATGCATAATTATCAACGTTTTACAGATTAAATTACACATCAACTCACTGTTTAGCTATGGTATTCCAGTTCTTCAAATTCTTGAGGGAAAATATCTCCATTAGATACAGTGACGAAACTTACAGGCAATCTCACGATTCATTTGTCTGGAAATCTGAAAATTAAACAAAACGCAATGAGTAGGTAATCGTTAAGCCTTATTACTTACTAATCATAATTTTAAACGTAAAAAACTAAACATTTTACAATTCTTTTGCTTTTGATTTCATTTCGACAGCCAATTTTCAAACGCAGACAGAGACTCGGGTTTGATTACAAAGAATTAAGTATGTGCTAAGAAAATCAATCCGAAAAGAGAGATTTTTGGAAAGAAGATATTTCGACCATAACGATTTCCTCTCAATCGAAGTGAAGAACTGATCAAACTAAATAAAAACACGTGCAAATGATATTACAGACGGAAAAAAGTTTTCTACAAACAAACAATTATACTTGAACTTATATATTAGGTATGTAGGTTTCAGAGAAACCCACGTAAGTTCTAAAATAACTGAATTTCAATATTAATTTTAATGGAAAATTATCCAAGCGTGGAATCCTACAATCCTAGTCAAACCTGTTCGAAACCAAAATAGTCAATTACAAAACTCACGAATACCAAAATGGAAGAATCATAACCGCGAAATGAAATCACCAACTTGAAACGAAAACCACTCCAAAAAACACAAAGTAATGAAAATAAATCTGAATTCACGAACTCCGGCGCCATAAAAATGTAAGTATTTACGTTGATTAAAAGAATTGAAAATCTCGCATCAGCCACATTTCAATATGATTCTATCAAAATATAACGAGAATTCCACTCGCGAGATTGAACACATACTTGATAAACAACACTACCACAGACAGCAAAGCGACAAAAAAATTATCGAATTAATAAACGAATTTTGAAAAAATACGGATTCGCGTACCTATAGGTAGGCGAATCCGTATTTTTTATTTCAAGTTTCACCATGCTTTCCATTAACAAACACAACAAGCACCAAAAAGTACAGAAATAATAAAATGAATTAGTCGAAAAGAACTGAATATTCCGGGAGAAAATCGCATAAAAAAGAAACCTCGAATTTTCTCTCTCACATATGCACACACACAGACACTATTACGTATAGTGTTGTGTACGTAGAATGTGCATAATAGATTGAATTATGAATTATTGAAAACACGAAAAGCACATTCTTATTAAAAATATTCACACACTTGAAAAAAAAAAAAAACTCAAAAAAAATGTACTAGTAATATAAACACGTACTTACAGCGACAATATTACACCACACTTGAAGTAGAATATATAACTTAAAAGCCGCAGAACACGTAAACCACGAAAGCATACAATGGCGTCGCTTCAAATATTAGAAACTCAGTTACAATGCAATACGTAGATGTTACTAATTTTAGTTACGTACAAAACCAAACGGAATTTGAGCAAATAAAAATAATAAAATCCAAGAAAGAAACAACACACTGATTCATCCCTTACAGTTCGTTCACATTGATGTCTGCGTCTCACGGCGTCTCAGCGTCTGCATTCCTCGTAGTCGGGCGACGGGCGAGTCATGACTTGATCACTAATTAATAACATACAACTACCACTACGACTGCGAGCGTACTAGTGTGGTGCGAATATTCTAGTATTCGAATAGTATTCGAATAACGGGAGTGCGAATATCGAATATTCGATTATTCGAATAGTATTCGAATATCGAATGAAAAATTATTCAAAAACATTAAAACCCGTTAAAATTCTGCGAAACATTGAAAAAGTAGTTCTTTTGGTCGCTTAGAAACATATTGAACGCTTAGTAGCTGTAATATTCCAAAAATTTAATTTAATTTTCATTTTTTTAAAAAATAATTTTTTTTCCAATACTTTGCTGAAATCCAAACAATTGAAATGTTTACAATTTGAAATATTCGAATACTATTCGAATATCGAATATCTCATCGAATAGATATTCGAATAGCGAATATTCGATATTCGCACCACACTAGAGCGTACGCACAACGTTGCGTTGGTGGGTTAATTGAATTGGCGCAACAGTGTTACCATAAACAATCAACGTTAGGGGTACTAAAACTATTTATTTATTATTTACGTCCGAATTTTTTAAAACCGTTATTTCAATTCATTTTTTAAAATTACCTACCTAGGTACAGAATATTTATTTTTCGATTAAGGTGATTAAAATAGTACTTCGGCAATGAAAAATTTGTCAAATAATTTTTTTCAAATTCCTTACCTCTTTATTCTTGAAATAATTCAAAATATTATTCGAATTCGAGACCCCGTAGGAAAAAATGAAGGCATCGCCATAAGAGACAGAATAAATAACTTGAACTAAAATCTAGATTACTGAAAATTTCGAACATCAAAATTTTACACACGTCAATTACGATTTCCGAAACATAAAAACTTCTGCAATATGAACCAAAAACTAAGTAATTTGAAAAATGATCGCCGGCGAAATAAGTATACAATTATACATTACGTCGCGCGATTTTTTTTTCCATAAGTCAGTCACCTTTGCCGAAAATAAGTTATAAATTCCAGCAGAAAATCACGATACGAATTACATATTTACATCTACATGCACTATACATTATAATAATTTATAATAAGTATATTCTAAGAACATCATATTCGAATACATATACGTATACTTACATTGTTAAAATTCGAAAAACCGAGACTTGAATATTGAGAAATTCCAAAAACTTCGAGACTGGAGAACCCAAGGTCCCCTTCGTTTGAAAAAAATGCCTTCCAAAATCTCGAATTTGAACAAAATATTATGATTTTAAAATTTATTGAATTTTCAAAAAAAAAAAAAGGGTGAAATTTTGAGGATACATGGAAAAATTTTGGCTGGGGGGGGGGGGGTCAAATACAAAAAATTAGCAAATATTCGAGCTCACAGTGCCTTCAAATACTTAAAAAACGTCTTAATCCGTTTGGTTTCAAATTCAGTTCATTTTGCACATGTAAGTGTACCTACTGTTGGTATAAATCACCAAAAATACACCAGAAAATCAACATAGTCGAATTAATTCGTCAAAACACGATCACGTTACAAATACTTAAAAAACCAAGGTGGCTGGCTTAAAATTTCAAAAATAGTAGTAATTCTCAAATTAGTCGTATCATCTGGCAAGTTCGGTATCGAGTAAGTACTTCTCAATATATCAAAAAGAACACATTTCTATAAAAAAAAAAAGCATTGCAATTCGGTAATCCACACATCACCAGGTAAAATTTGCTTCGATTTTGGCTAAAAATGGGTTTTTAGAAACTATTCTGTTCGTTGCGATACACGAGAGAAATTTTCTTCAATAGCGAATTCGTACTTCATTCCCAAAGTAAATCGATTGCGTTCATTTTCACAATTATGTGTTTACAAATGGCATAAATAATACCCAACAGTAATATACGATGAATACTCACCGATTCGTTCTGTTCCAGCATACTCGAACATGACAAATTCTACTCGATATTCTTCATTTCTTCGCGTTTCACTGTAAAAAACGAACAAACAAACAAACAAAATTAATCACATATCATCTATAACTTCATATATAAGTAACATGGATATTTCTAATGAAAATGGCGATAAATTCTAAATAGTCAACTTTACAAGAAACAGTTTCAGATCTATCGTCGAGTCGGAATAACATACACAATTACAAAATTTGTAGCAGTACCTTTAAGCAAAACATTCGTTGATTTGTGAAAAGATTTACAAATTTCGAAGACTTCTTGAACTCACGACGGAGTGAATCAAATCGAAAACAACGATGATATTAGATATTAGAGTCATGCCAACGTTTCCGCTTCCATTTCATTACCTACTGAAAAATAAATAAGGTAAAGTATTATTCACAAAATAAACACAAGCACTGGTACGACACATGGTGTGGTACTTATAATTTCGTAGAAACTGTTAGTTTATCGTTATTGAAATTCAGTCCGAATTCCGATGTTACTTAGCTCGACTTGACAAAATAAGTCACTGTATTTTTTTCAAATTGAATTAAAAATCTGGACAATTTTTCAAAATTCAAATAATAAAAAGATTTCTCAGAAGAAAAAGGAAATTTCGAATTAGGTCGTCGGAGAGAGATTAAATACCGTAGACCAATGTTATCTATTATATTCCTTGCCGTTGCCGGTCCCCGATTCACCAACTTTTTCTAATAGGTATTCACAAAATAGTGTAGATACGACCACGCGAGACACGACATGAGCGATCTTATTTTACATTTTATCTGTATCCTGCAGAACCGAACGAACAATCAAACTTTGTTTTTTGGGTAGTAGGTACATTGACCAAATTGACGCACTTAGTACACAAAACTAGACAAAACTTATCTACTTCTAATGAATATGAAATAAAATAAATACTTACAATGATTCCTGATCGATGAACATTACTTATTTCAATAATAAATAATAATATTAAAACATTCAACACGTACACAAAACGTACCAAACGTCAACGTCAACCGTACCGTACGTACTGTCATGCTGTAAACAAAATGGCGACCCGACGCCATGATTCCTGATTTCTCGACGCGACGCCGACGCTGGGAAAACGTTAAACAACGTGAGCCTGTTTTACGGATTTGAAGTGGATGGTGAGAGATTTTTTTTCAATTTTCATTTTCAACAACACTTCAAAATTAATTTTTTTTCTGACGAGGTCAAAATTTGTTCATCGTTTTTTTTAACTTCAAATTTTTTTTTCTTTCAAGGTCAAAATTTTTTCCTTAATATTTTTTCCGACTTTGAGTTTTTTTTGACGTGGTCTAAATTTTTTTCTGTATTTTTTTCCGGATTCGAAATTTTTTTGACGAGGTCTAAATTTTTTCATCAAATTTTTTTTCCGACTTCGAGTTTTTCTGACGACGTGACGAGGTCTAAATATTTTCCTCAAATCTTTTTTCCAACTTCGAATTTTTTTTGACGAGGTCCAAATTTTTTCCTCAAATCTTTTTTACAACTCCGAAATTTCTTTGTGGAGGTATAAATTTTTTCTTCAAATCTTTTTTCCAACTTCGAAATTTTTTAAACGAGGTCTTTTTCAAACTTCAAATTTTTTGTCAAGGTTACAATTTTTCAACAAAATGTTTTCAACGTCGGTCGCGGCAAATTTGTAAACAAGCCCAGGTCAATTCTTCAAGTCGAAAATTTTTCCCAGCCAATTTTTCTCTATTTTTTTAAAATTTCAAATAATTTTTTTTTACATTTTTTACAACATGAAAACTTGAAGGTATTAAATTTTGTAAGGAGAAAAATGAAAAAAAAATACCTTCAAATTTTTATGTTGTAAAAATTGGCTTCAGATCATCGAGAAGGTACGTCAAAAAAATGTATAATAGTTATAAATAGAAACTCGCCTCTGTAGGTAGGTAGATAATCGTAACTTTGAACTTGAATAACTTTCGATCAATTTCCAGTACAATTTTCAAATCTATTCCATATGATAGAGAATTCAACGTAGATTATTATTTTCCCTACCTCAATACCGCAAACACTTATATTTTTACTCAGATGGTAGAGTTATTTTATTTGAAATTTTCATTTCGAACATTCATTCGCTCAAAATTCCAACGTTGAAAAATAAACCACAACAGGAAGAAGACGATACAAACATTATCAAAATAAAAAAATACAATCATCTAAGTGAACAATATTTCCCCTATCAAGCTCACGGCATAAGGGATGATGGAGTTGGTACCCAAATAAAATAGCCTCACCAATTTGGACTGTGGCACAATGAAAAAAAAAAAAAAGTAAACAATATTTATTAAAAATATAACTATTCAAAGCAAGGCGTTAGAAATGTTATAAAGAACAGATGAATGTGTTACGGGTAAAAAACATAATATTGCCTTTTAGTGACTACAGTTGATTCGCGGGCGTTACAAAAATAACAAAAATTTGTTCACAGTTTGTGTCGAAATTACAAAACGTTTTCTCATCAGTTATTGGACTAATAAGACATCAACACATCGTGGATTTTGGTAAATTCGAAAAAAAAAATAAAAACTTGGAAAAAATTACGATCTTGTACAAAAAAAGAGGGGGACTACGTTAAGTTATGAAATATACTACAAATTAACATCAAAATTAATGTTTCCACTGTCACGAAGAAAAAAAATTAAATACAAATAAAAAAACAAAACAAAAAAACTAGAATTAGGTACAAAATGAAAATAAAATAATAAAAATGAAAATAAAACATTAGTTATAATCGAGTACACCAAACTTTCCTTCCACTTCCAGTTCCAGCCCTAATAAACGAATAAACCGGGTAAATGGCTTGCAATCAACACCTTCTGTTCTTCCGGGCGTTCAAATTGCAAAGAAATAATCAACGTACGTAGAATTTCCATCTTGAAACTGACTAGAAATTTAATAAATACTTTTCAAATGCTATAATAGTGATTATCATGCGTGTAGAGAAAAAAATTGAAGAGTATACCGCGTACACCACTACACTCTTATAGAACTAAGAAATCTGGTCGCTTACGCGAGTACAATAGAATAAGTTAAATTAATATAAGAAATACTTCAAACTCTTTGTTTTCAGAGTCTGTTTGGTGCTTTAATTAATAATAGATTCCTGTTTAGTCGTCATACTGATCAATTTATTGGCCACGTTTTGCGTACTGACTGATTTCTTGTTGGCTGTGACTTCTTTAATGGACGATAAGGTTTTGTGGAGCCAAGGTGGGCAAGTGTTACGTATTGCTTGTAGTTCAACTTTGAGTGAATTTAATTGATGCGTTAAATCCTACAAAATTTATACGGATTAGAAATTTATACGATTTTGAAGGAAAATGAATAATTAATTATTTACTGACTTGATTCCTGCATTCCGCTTCCACAAGAGCTAATTTAGTTTGAGCTAATTCTAATTCCAGTTCTTTCTGTTTGGATAATTTCACGTCTTCTTCTTCTTTATTATTATTATTGACGTTCGGTGAATGAAGGCCGTTTTGTGTTTCAGAATCGTTTATCGATGATCTGCATTTATCGCAACGTGAAACTGAATTCTACGAAAAGAAAAATAATCCGGTTTGAAACTTATGTACGTAGCTCCAGAATTGAAATAACGAAATAAGTCAAAGTGTCTCTCGATTATCGATAAAAATTGCTTTGTCTCATTACCTGTAAAACATTGAGCAATGTTTTTGTTCCGTTCAATTCTTTATCTAAACGTTGGCAAATCTGTAAAGAAAACACTCGATAAAATTTCCCATTTTATAAACAAATTATCGCGCGCTATCAGAAAGAAAATGACACATCGTAGAATATTTCTCGTTACTCACTTGTTTATATTCTTTGATAATATTCGAATCTCGTTTCGTGTCTACTTCTCTTTTTTGCATCTCTAAAAATAATGCTTCTTTGGCCTAAAAGCGAAAACAACCAATAAAATAATTGTAATTTGGATGAAAAAAATTAAAAATTTCAATCAACTCACTTGACTCAATTCTTCGCATTTTTTCCTTTTCTCATCTTCAGTCCTGGCTAAAACCTTTTGCAATCGATCCAGCTCATCATTATATTGCTCGGCATTCTCTTGAATAGCTGTTTCAAAACAAGAAAGCATAGCGACATTAGAAAGTTCAAATAATCACTTAGAATGTGATGTCGTAAGCTTAGCTCGAGGTGAAAAAGTGGAAACAAACAAGCGACGTTGACTGTCTTTTGATTTATAACTGTATGTCGTCGGGGTGATTACCTTTCATTTCGATAAACTCGTCTTCATATTTCTTCAGCTTTTTCAACTTGATATTGCAAGCCCGAGTGATGATTTTTTTGGCATACCTTTGTTTGCGGCATTTCTTTGGCAATGTAGCTTGGAAATATTTGAGAATGTTTTCGAAGTCCAACGTCATCAATTCTTTTTTGTTCGACTGCGAGCAAAAAAATACAATTATGTATTTATTTCTAATGATTTTGATTTCAAAAATCTAAATTTCGAGTAACTTACGATAATCAAAGATAGTGCAATTTGGAACAACGTATCTAATCCCTGAACTAGGACGACGTCTAAAATGTAGAACACAAAATACAATGGAAATCGTGCTGTGTACAGAGTCAGGAACCAGTGAGACGCGAACATATGAGTTTCGATGCCCATTTCTTTGAAATGTTGCCACAGATGAGGTTCTTTCTCCTACACAATACAAAAATGTTGAAAATTGAACTTCTCTCTTCGAAGATTTTTTTAGTACGAATGAATCAAGAAACAAACCTCCAATAATCGACTGAGCTGGTACAATCGTAAATTCAAATTCTCAAATCCATCTTTGTATAAATTACGTAACTTATAATCGTACATTAATCGTACGAGGACACAAAAAGCTTGTTCTTCCGGCATCTGACCAATAAAAAAACCAAATGAATAATAAAACAACCATATCAAAATAAAACCGAGTTAAAAAATTCAACCAGGGGTATTCTTACGTGTAAAAGTAAACTAGCGGCTATGAAAGTTAATCCTTGGCAATATCCGATTTCTGTATCATAGACAGCGTAAGCTTTGGATATATTAAATAATGTATCTTGTCCAACACCACCGGCATCTTTGAAGAAATCGTGAGCTGGGAATGTTCTGTGAATATCTCTTTGGATTACTAATTCGGCGCTGCATTCCTACAGAAAATAACGAATACTTAATGATTAGAGAAATAAATTTTGAAAGTTCAATTTTTAGTAAATATTACACTAGGTGAGTTATTTGTAGAGGATTAAAATTATACCAAAACATGCAAAAAGAAAACAGACTTTCAGATTTGCAACATTTTTGCATTCTATTCCTCGAAGTTTTGCGAGTCGAAACCGATGGTTTTCAAAAAATTTCCAATGCCAGAAAATGAACCAAAATTCTCAAAAATGAAGAAAAATTTCCAAACAAAAAAATGTATTTCAATTTTTTTTTGATGACTAGAAGTTTTTAAAGCTTCTCTCCTGATTCCATTTTCAAGATTATCTTGACTTCAAATCCTAAAGTCGACCTTTCAAGGACCGAGGATGATACAAAAATGAAACATTTTTGGCCGAATCGATCAAGGTGTTGAAATTTGTATTTTTTAATCCTTTGAATTTTTTTTTTGAAAAATGGATGCTTCCTCACACTTTTTAGTCATTTTGATGACTGACAACTTTTTTTTTCTTTTTTCCACTTTATACAAAAATAGCAGGAACTCAAAAATTCACTTCATATTGACCAATTCATATCTAAAAGAACACCGATTTTAGGAGGTCAAAAATAGAGATTGCCACACTTCACTTCAAGACACCGAATAATTTTTCATCTTCAGCTCGCTATCCTATTTTAGAAAATCTATATTAAAAATTTAAAAAATGAAAAAAAAAATGGATTTAGATACATTTGTTGATAGAGATAGAATTGACCATTGACTTGAGTTCTTTAAAATTCTCTAGAATTTTTTTGGGCGTTTCCCTCACTTTTCTGATTGCGTTTGCTACCTTCACCCCAACCCCCTTCCCCTTTCAGTAACCTAATTTTCCTTGAATTTTATCTCAGCATCAACTTACTTTGGAAATCAGTATCCTATAATTATTCAAAAGCTCGTCGTCTTTTTCGTTGATCGTCAAACGTTGCCAAACTTCGCCTCTTAGAGCCTCGGGAATACCTTGGCGTACCAACGAGGTCAACTGTTTTGGTCTGGTTTTCGTATCTGTCCATTTGGCAAGCAAATCGTTCCACTGGTCGAGTTCTTTGTCTAGACATTCTTTTGACACTTTACCAGTTCCACTAATAATTGGTTCGTCAGTATCTGCAAAAAATAAAATTCATCCGATGGTAAAAATCCAAGATTCAAATATTCGAATTAAAAATGAAACATTTTTTCAAAAATATCATACCGGAAAATTCATCTTTTTGAGACGATCCTTCCAAAGATGTTGTACTAGCCGAACGAATCAAACTGGTGAAATTATTCCAAGTGTGATTCAAAATACCTTTATCAAGTTCCCTAGATCTATCGATATTTATAACCTCGTAGCCTCGTTCTAAGCTTCCATTTCGCGAACAAACCTGCACAGGAAAAAAATACAATTAGATAAAAATTACAAAAATAATTCAATTCAACACCTTGATCTTAAGAAGGAAAACAGATATTCTATTCATAACTTCTCTTCCTTAATTTCTAGTTATCAAAATCATATGACGGATTTGAATTTCAATCTTGAATCATACAACCACAAGGTCACGTAGAAGTTGAGAAATCCTTAACTGAGATAAGAATTCTTCAACGGAACTGATTTTTAATTACCACGAGGCAAATTTTGAGATCAATTATCGCGATGATAACACGACCGGTGAAACGATTCAAAGGATTCGATTACCGAAGAGCTTAGCTGATGACTTACTTCTTTTAAATACATGTAAAATTCGTGATAAATTTGCGCTTTGCTGAGCGACCAGAAACGTTCATTTTGAGGGAACATTTTCACTTGGGTTTCGATGGTCAATCGGATCGGTTCTTTGATTCTTTTAATTACTAAATCCACAGCCACCGTTAAAGGAGATTTGGACATATCGGAATTGAAGTTCTCGAAGGCTGCTTCCGTCGGATCCCATTTGCCAGTGATGACGTAATACTTTTGGCTTTCGTCGTCTTCGTTTTTGACCGTCAAAGATACCTGAAAAAAAGAACAAAATATTCCATAAATGGATTTTTCGAAAATATTGTGTGATGAGAGGCTTTTCGACTGAATTTTACATTCCAATCATTTAGACCCGATTTAATGGGAAAATGATTCAGTTATTTACAAATCGAAATGTATCAATAATTATACATCATTCGACAAATTATTTGGAGAAAAAAAATCAAAATAGTCCTATTATGACCATACAATTGAGCAAAATTGAGCTGTTTTAGCATAAAGAAATTTAATTCGAAATTCAAGTTCAGAAAATCATTAATTCAATCACTTTTTCATAGAATTCGTTACGTAAATCAATAACCTTCCATTACCAATTTAAAAGCTTTGCAAGAGAATGATATTAAAATACTGCAACAATTGATAAAAAAATGACTGATATGAATAATTAAAATGACCTATGTAAAAAAGTTCAGTTTTAACCGATGCACATTAAAAGAGATTATTTTGCGTTTTTTCCTAAGTTGAAGAAGGTGGTAGTCAGATAACTCGAAATTAAACTCATTGAATGTTTTAAGCTTACTTTGAAGTCTCAGTTAAACCCTTAAGAAATTCCGAAGAAACATTTCTTTTTTCTGCCTCAGTTGAAAAATTTATACTTCAAATTGAAAAATTTAATGGCAATATCTTAAAACTCCATGAATTTTGGGATCAATTTGAAATCAGTATACACACAAACGAGTGTGTTTTGATAAATTTGAACTTGAAAAGCTATCTAAATGAATAAGCAATTTGTGATTTTTTTTACACTTTGCTCCTTGGTACGTACTTGCATCATTAGCTGTTCAATTTACTCATTTTTTAGTTTTATTTGCTTACTTTTTGCACTTTCAACTGTCAAAACGATCAAAAATCAGACGAAAAAAACTTCCAATAAAACAATTTTTAACAGCAAGTACCTACTTTAATGCCCTTCTTTTCCCCCGAGGACATTTTTATGCAAAAATAATATTTTGGAATTCGTACTGAAATTAAAAAATATAAAAAACAAAAATTCGTGTCAATTTTTTGACTTTCAACAATCCCTAATTAATATCCCCTCCACCCCGGTCCGAAAAAAATTGAAAATTCTATTTTTAATTGACTTTCATTTTCCAAAACTTGAGTTTTTCAATTTTCATGTTTCCAGACCAATTTTTCCATTTTCCAACCGATCTGACAACTGAAATTCTTGAATTTTCATCTTTTCAATCTTTGAGGGAGGACAAGGCCCTTATTTTTTTAGCTTAGACCGGATTCATTTTTAAATGGTTAATTTCTTTTCAAAAGTTCCACCAATTTGAAGTGAAAATGGCAAAAAAAATTATAAATCATATTCATTTTTTGTTAAAATTTTTGTTTTCGAGATTTTTTTCACAAATTTTCGTGCTTTTTCATGAGTGAAATAACAAAAATCGATGTAGTTTTTTCTCATTATTTTGTGCTTTTTTGCTCCAATCATCCTTGCTCTTTTTTCAGGGGTTCTTAAAAATACCTCTATCAATTTTTCCATTTTTGAAAAAGTACACAATAGGTAAATTTTTCTTCACAAAAACTTATGGTTCGGAGGAAGGGGGGGGGGAGATGATGGAAAATAACCGATAATGATTACAATATTTTTATTAGGATCATTTCTAAATGATTTTTTTCCAATTTTTTTACTGAATATTAAAAAACATTAAAAAGTAAAACTTTTCCAGGATCCTTGAAAATAAGGGTAAATTATGAAAAATAGGTGCCTTAATGGTATTTTCAACTAAACAAAATTCGTACCAATACAATTTTTTTGCTAATTTTTTCAAAAATTTTCGAATAATTAAATTTCAAGACCTGGTGGAGAGAGGTAAAATTTTCATTAGGTCGTTTTGAGGTCTAAATATTTTTCTAGTCATCTCTACCTTCAATTTAAAAAAAAATGCAAACAAAAATAATGAAACTATTCGTACAATTTGAAAAGAACGACGATGTGGAAAATTCAAAACATCAAAACAATCAAAATTATCGCGATGATTAAATGGCTGAAATACTCACCATATCTAAAAGCTTCATATCACTGTTTTTAACATTACTTCCGGGACATACTAGAACACCAAAGCAACGTTCAATTTCCAATTCTGTCTCGTTGCAGAAAATGGGCTGAACCGATAGGCAGATTTGTTTCTTCACATTTGCTCGTAATTTTAATCCACATCTGTCTTTGGGCACGTTATTAAAATTGCCCTGAAAATTGGCCGAAATTAAATATTCGTCTTTGAAAATCTCGAAAACTCCAGGCAAAATACTTACTTTTCCATCATCTTCTTTGACTTCAAGACCTACTTCAAAAACACAAGTCTGGACGGATTTCGCATTAACCATATTGCCGTCGAGTTCTTCACTATTGGCCGAAGAGGTCAGCAACGAATTCGATGGTCTTTGGAAAGCTTTACCGAAACACAACGATACTTGTCCAACCTAGGAACGAGAGTGTATTAGACTGAGCTTCTAGACTCGACCACCAGTTTAATTATAGCGGTGGAAAATAGCCACAATGGTGATAAGGAGCAGCAAAAAAAATTAGATAAGAATCGTAACGATAAACCCGGCAGTTTTTTCGATTCCCTTCGTCTCGTTTTCAATTGATCCGTTAAAATAGAAAATCAAAAGTTATCGAGAGAGATTAAGGATAAATTAAAATTCAAATGTAAGGTTAGTAATTATCTAAGATCAGAGATACAAATTAATCAACCAAATGAAAAATACAATAACTTATCTACCCTTCGAGCACATCCTCTTATTTCACCTCTCTTTTTCATTTTTTTCCGAAAATCATGGTGAATAATAAAACGAACTATCAGAAAATTGATAAAAAAAAAATTGAAAACTTGAACACCAATTGTGCAAACTGACGATAAAAGTGATGATAATGGAATGATAATGGGATCAATTTTCGCTATTATGTGTCACCAACATATTTTCATTTTATTATGTGGTAATTTTTGTCCCCGATCAAAGGTCCATTCGAATATTTGATTACAATATTGACTCACGAATTGTGGAAAATAACGATTATGTGACAATTCCACAATTCACCTGGTCAATAATCAATAATATTAGAAAAAAATTCTACGTTCATTTTCGAATAATTGGAATGAAATTACCCAATTACGTATTTTCTCGCGAGCTTCATTTTTAGATTCTACGAATGAGGTTAATTTTCAGGAAAAGTGAAAAAAGGTTTCATGGAAAGGGAAACGCAAAGATTGTCACAAAGTGGTCAAAATTGACTAAAAATAGTTGAAAAACGTCAAAAAAAACTTTCTAACATGCTGAAAAACTAGTTTAAAAAACATTTAAAAATCATTATTCTGTTGTTTACAAAATCTTCAAAAAAAAATTTTACCCACTTTTTAAAAAGAAAAATAGGTAAATTCGCCATTTATGATGCAAATAGTTTTTTCCTTCCATCATATCAAACACTCATAAGCAATTTTGACTGTGGGGCAATTTTTTTGGTGGGGGGGGGGGGGGGAGAGATCATTGCAGAGTTGCAGCAAGAATTTTTCCAAAGAAGGATTTTTTGAACAAAAAATATGATTAAATAAAAAAATTATCGATTAAAAATGATCGGAAAAAATTTTCAAGAAAAATTGTAGGTACCAAAAAACAGAACATTATCTGAAAAGATTTTAAACCTTGAAACAAGAATTTTTCAGGGCCTCTTCAAAATGAAAAATATCCTCTCGCTCCCTCAAAAAAATCATCTCATAAAAAAATTCTAGAAATATAATCAGTCACATTTGAAAAAATTAATCAATATAAAGTATGTACATGTGACCCTGCCGGAAAGAAGGGACCACAAAATTGGTCATTTTTTTCTACTTTTTATTAAGGAGACGTTTTTTGTTTTTGAAAAAGCAGAAATTTATTCATCATTCTTGAAGTAAGTAGCTTTTCTTCAGAAAAAAATTATTATCAATTTTCTTGGCAACTTTTTCACTTTTTTCAAAAAAACAAACATTTTTTCTAATCTTTTAAAGTTTTTTTTGACAAATTTTATCAAGTTTTCTAAGAATTTTTACAAACCAAAAAGTCTAAAAATACTTTGAAATCAAAAAGTAAAATTTTCAAATGAATTTTGCAGAAGGTACTTTTTCACGTTTTCAAACACTACACATGAGGGGGAAGAACTAGCGATCGATGTTCGAGGAAAAATCTTTCCGTTTCGGGTTCCTAGCCTTAGGTATAACTACCTATTCACTGGATCTGACATGATGTGTAATAAGGTTTTTTCTCAAAATCATTTTTTTAATTTTTTAAATACTTTTTTCAACAAGAAGAATATGTTATTACAGTTCGAGGGATTAAATTTATAAAATTGACGATTGAATTTCTAGAAACTATAATTTCATACACCAGCATTCTTATAATCAAATGACGTTTTGTTACAAAATTAGATAATTGCGAATCGTAATATCAACGATACATTCGTCATCGTCGACCTCAAGTCTACCCACCAACGATATTCCACCCCCTTCTACACAATTTCACACAATTTAACGTTTTTTCGTGGAGTGAATCAATTATGTCAAGAACAAAGATCTGCTGGCGCCGGAAATGAAACCCGCATTCAAATTCAGCGATCTTGAATCCATTATAATTCAACTCCTATTTTCAGTTTTTCGTTTCAGAAATGGTTTCAAAAAATAATATTTAAAAAAGGTTGGGGTTTTGAGAAGAAAAAGCATACTTAAGCAAAAAAATCGGCATTTTTCTTGTGATTTACTCTGAAAATAATTATTATCCATTTTGGATATTTTAGCCATTTTTGAAAAAAAAAAATGCATAAAATACAATTTAAATAGAATATTATCAATAATTCGAGGTCACTGATTCCAAATCCGAGGTCTTTTTTCAAATTCAAGCCTCTGTTTTGAAGATATGGTCAACTTTGGCCTCAAAAATTTGATTTTCAAGTGATACAGCTACGACAACGATATAGGTACTCAGAAAATACTCGCTTTTGATTAATTCGAGGTCGTTGATTTTAATTATGGGTCGAAAGAAGTAGAAAATGAATTTATGAAAAAAAAATGATGATCTATAAAAAAATTTTAGTCAATTTGGTAACGAATAATAATTTTTGGAAAAATTCTAATAAGATTTCCAAATTTTAGTAAAAAAGTCATTGACAGGAAAGAATGGAATATTTTGGTGGTTTGATAAAAATAGTTTTTTTTTAGAATCTATAATTCGAAGGTTTTGGTTTCCAACTTTGAAACAAAACTTGTGTGATTTTTTCACCATTATTATAACATTTTGAAACGTTCTTGCCGGCTCATAAAACGATTGAAATTCAATTACGAACAATTTTGAACCAAATTTATTTTTTCTTAAAATTCATTGCTTCATGTTACATCGTCCAAAGAATTGATATTTTCAAGAAAAGCACGGTTTGTAATTTTCTGGACACCTTGTAGGTGGGAGTACCTGAACTATCAACATTTCAATATCCTTCGGTATTATTTCAAAGATTCCAACTTTTTTCAATTTTTTTCAAATCTTTTACTTAGTTTGAATTTTTTAAAAATATTTTTCCAAACTTCAAAATTTTGTCTGCTTCAAAATTATTTCCAACTCGACAATCACTGTTGTTTCAACTAAAAATGAAAAAAGATCAAAAAAAGTAAACAGATGTAATGACCATTTTCTTTCTTTTTTTTTGAAGATCGGTGCATTTTCATGATCATTGAAAAAAAAAATTGAAATCGAAAAAAATTCTACATGATTTGAAGAAAAATCACATAAGAAATATCAGAAAATGGAACTTACAAAAACAAATTTGAAGAAATTCAAACTCGTTTCTAAGTCAAGGAATTTAAAAACTCCGAAAAAATTGAAAAAAGCCGGAAAAAGTCGAGAAAATTAAATTTGAAATAATTGAAAAAAGCAAAAATACACCGCATCAACACACGAAATAAAATTGTCCTTCTGCGAAATAAATAGATTCGGGTTAAGTTATCTAATCAGAATTCAATATTATTATGACCATTTTTCCAAGTAAGTAATCTTAATACGCCACTTAAAACTTCATTAAATTCAGACACTTGACGAAATCAAAACTTTACCCCCCCCCTTCTCCTCATAAATTTCCATATCAAGAAACCCAAACTTCGAAATCAGTACCAAACATCTTTCGACATCTTGACCTACCGAATGAATCTCGGTCAGTTCTCAATACCCAATGACGTCATTGGCAGAATCTCCTTCAATCAAATCGTTATTAACTAGGGCCAAAATCTGTAAAAATCGATCAATAATAATCTCACGAATCAACAACTAATGAATTTTCCAATCTCAAGACCCATTATCAATTTTTGAACACAGTTCCTTTTTTATTTAATTTCATTTTTAATTAATTTAGTATTTAGTCTTTAATTGCAGCCGTGTACGTAAATACATCTATCTCGATACGATACCTCATTTTAAAATTTTAATATAGGTAGTCCGAAAGATCTATAATCTAAGCCGAGATTTTAAATCAGCCGGAAATTTTTCTTATCCGGTACAGAAAAGTCGAAAGTACAAAAAGAGGCGAGGCAAGGCCAAATAGTAGTTTTGGTTATTTTGTAAATAGATTTCGAATTTAAATGGAAATAATCGAAAACTCGCAGCACATACCTTCGTCTAATACCTAAATATTTCAACACCACATGGAACGCAGATGAGCTCGATTGTACAATGAAAATTCCGAAAGTTATTCAATCGAGTGAATTTGAGTCAGATTAATCAGATTGTATCATAATACGACACATTAAAATAAGAAAAAAAATTCTACGTTCAGAACTAAATATTATTTCGCCTCATAAATTTTTCATGTTTATACCAACATTACACCGCGATAACGTTTAGATAAAAAATGAAAAACTTGATCGTCACTTGGTCGGAATCGAACAAAAAGCAAAAACGCGATCATGACAAAAATTATTCATCGATCAGACTCACTAACTCGAATAATTCACAAGCCATCGAGTCGACAAAAATTTCCGAAATAATATACGTTCGTAATATCGAACATGGCCGAAAATACAAAACAAGGGGTAACTATCGCCAACCTACTAATTTTCTAAGCGTAACGTTAGATAAAAATGTCTCCTTTGAGAATAATCCGAAAACCATTATCGTTCTGGTTCTGTTTACCACACAATGCCCATTCGGGAACTTGGATGAAGATAAAAACCATTTTTTTTTTTTTCTAAAACGATAATAAAAATATTAACAATACGTACTGGCATTTCGATCACGAACACTTTTCCAACGAAGAAAACAACCAGTTTTAATACAACTGTTTATAAAATAATTCGTAATAATTTTATTTTTTTTTTACAAATTCGCAATCTTGGGAGTATTTTTAAACGATTCACAACTTTGCGAGTCTCAAATAACCGATACTTCTCGGCAGTCACGTATTTTTTTTCTCGAGATACAACGGACAGATCCATTTTTAGAATTTTAATGCGAATTTTTAATTGCTGAGGTATCATAATTTCCTAATTTGCTGTATTCGAACGTTGTTGATCATGATTCTATGTAAATTGCGCGACCTTTTTCGTCCCCAATTAATTTATATGGATCAGATCGAATTTATCATGAACGTGAGTTCAAAATACGTTAAAATTAATTTTTTCGTGCTAAATGAAAAGTTTAGCGACCGCTTTCGTTAAGTTTCGATTGATTATCAAGGTCATTTATGAGTGTTTCAGAGGTATACCTAATGTATGCATTAATTCTGTGAACAAGGCATCGGTCGATTTGAAGAATTGTGTTGATAATTAAAAACGTTAAAAACCTATTAGAATAATGATTAAGGTGGGCGAAGACAAGACGATGGTGATAAACGAAATGTTTGATTCTAAAAAATAATAGTAATAGAAAAAATGAGACATTTCGAGTGATGTGTCATATTAAAAACAACGCTGTCTAGTTTCGTGGTCAATCAAAATTAGTGATATGAATGAGGACATTGTGGACGAACTAGATGCCAATTAATTAAATCAGTCTAAATTTTGAAATTATTCAAATTTTAGCAACTTTTCATTCAAAAAAAAAATATATAAAAGCCATTCTACAGTAATTGACAAAAAATTGTACAATGGGTAACGATTCCAAGACTAAAAATTCTTTGTTACATCTTTTTCGGTAAAAAAATCCATTTTGAAAAATGATGACATTTTCCAATACTTTCGAGAAAACAAAGTTGAAAATTATAATTTACAACAAAATCAAGTATGTCATTGCAGTTGAACATTAAAAAAAACTGATTTGTAAAAACTGCTTTAAAAAATATTCTCTTTCTTTTGAAACTTGACAATATGGATTATTTTTCAATTTTCATCAAAGAAATCAAAAAATTCGAACAAATTATTTTTTGAGATATGTGACCCTGCCGTAAAGAAAGGGATTAGTGTAAAAAAAAAATCGATACCTCATTTTTCACGTTTTTGGTCCAAATTATACCAAATTTGGAACAAACACATAAAAATGAAGACATCGATTTTTTTACACAAGGTCCCTTCTTCATGGCAGGGTAACATATTGTCTCAAAAAAGGGATTACAGGGTGAAAACATTCTCATTTTCGAAATTTTTCATCAATACCTTATGTAGAGAAAAACGAAAAAAAAACTTTTTTTTTCAAATTTATTAATTGATTATAGCAGTTTCTGGAAAATTTTTGGTTGAGTAAATTTTTTTTGAATTTTGAAAAGATGACTATTGGTGAAGATCAAATATTTTGAAAAATGAAAAAACTCAGGTTCAATTTGTATTCCCCCCACCCCAAAAAAAACATCGTCATTGCGTAAGTTTTTCGTCAATTCGTTTTCAAATTTCAAACTGAGAAAAAAAATTAAGATCACAATCATCAAGAAATATGAATGTAATCTATACGAAAGTTACGAAACTATTTTATAATTGGGAATATTTACAAATAATTGGAAAAGGCACTGAAAATTTTTTCAATTTAATATTTCTAATTATTTTTTGTCACCAAGTGAAAACAATAATTTCGTAATCGTATGTCAATTATTTTCCTTTGAATTTGAAACAGAATTTTTAAAATCAAGGATCTGTATAATTGATTTCAATTCTGGGTATCCTCACTTGAACTTTTAAAAAGCTTGTTATTTTGATAAATTTCAAGGCTGAAAATTGCCGGGACCTCCAGCGTGTGGCGTTCGTCATCATTAGATAACCTATATACAAACTGCAAAATTTGAAAAAATCGATCACTAACGAGAAATTATCAGTCGAGTAGACACGGAATGACTATTATTCATATTTGAACGAAATTGATGGCGATCAGTTACATAGATCACTCTCATTCCAGATATTTTTATTAAAAATGAAAAAATAAAATCTACTTTTCCAAAAAACCAAAAAATTAATTTTTTAAATTCGACTTCTTTTGAAGGGTTGAAGAGGATTAAAAATACAAAGTATATAATCTTGAGCCGTCAATTAGATTTTAAATGTGTACAAAATTGGCAATCTGGAAATACCAAATCAGATTTCCACAGTTAAAATTATCGAAAAATTTCAAACCAGAAAAATCATTTTTCAAACCGTTCAAAAAACATTACAAATGAACGAAAATAGCAAAAAATTACACACCCACGAACCAAACTAGGTCAACAACTGCACCACACCTAACACGTCATTTCACAACAAACCTTGGAAATCACGCAAAAAACCAAGACCCCTGTCCTGAATAAATTATCAATTAACCCCTGAATTTTCTTCAACCGTTGCAAAAAATAAACAAGTACTGACGTCGAATTCAAATCACAGCCGTAGTGCGTATAAAATATTCGATAAGATCGTATTACATATAAATAACATTAAATTTTTGGCTCTTCGATGTCGTAATCGTAATCTATCGAAAGGAATAGTTTATAACACTGAGATTCCTACGCTTAGCTCCATTTTTTTTCTTTTTTAGGTCAAATACACAAACAAATTATTCTTTGGGTGACTTACTGCTTCGGGAATATCGCAACGGAATACATGGCACTGGAAAATGGCCGTTTCTTCGGTGTCTCCGTGTAAATAGGTGAAGGCGAAGCATGAATTTTCATTCGATTTCGGAGTCCCGTTGGCGAAAAATGTAATTCTTTGGACGTCGTAACGGGCCATAACGCTGTTGTTATTTCCATCATATAAACTGTAACAGAAAATCGTCATTTCTAATAATTTTTTTTTTTAAATAATGAAATATCATAATTAAAAAGCAAGACTTCAACGAGGTATTTTTCAAATATTTTACCATTTTAAAAAAGGAAGAACAGTGCTGAAAAATTCCAAATTCCAATTTTTTATTTTTTGAATTTTTAAACCTTTTGAGACTTTTAAGCGAATAGGAGCCAAAAATGATTTATTTCATTTCAATTTTCTTTTTTTTGAATTTTTTTACTGAAAATTTCAAAATTTGATAGGAAACCCCCAGAATTTCCGGGATTATCGGAAACATTATTCAAATTCACAAACGGCTACACTGATTGAATCATTATAATCCAGTTTGGCGGCAATTTTCAAATAAATCTGATCCACTTTCATGTAAAAATTCAAACACTCGAGATAGGTACTTGACTTAAAATTTCCATTCTTCCGACGTCACAAAACTTTACACGAATAAATTACGAAGCCATTTCGCTATTACAAATTCTAACGTGATATTTCATATTAATGACTTGTCATACCGCTGACGAAATTCGAGAAATTATCACACAACGGTTGAAAATTCATCGTCAACTTTTTTTTTCAATTCAAAAAGAAAGTTTCAAAGGAGTAGATAAAAGTACAATTTATCGATACAACTTTCGGCCAAATTTACTTACACAACGACTCCATCGGCGAAATTCGGTATCGACAGAGACACCTTGATCGCATGATCAGAAGATTGTTCGTTCAAAATGGCCATATTTCGTAAAATTTCAGCCTTGCTTTTGGGCGCATTGATGGCAGCAGATCCCAAATAAGATATGCATCCGAATAACGTACATTCTTGACATACGTCAGCTACTGGAAAAAAACGTATCGTTAATATTTTATAATAACAATGACAATCATATCGAACCTAACGATAAATGTTTCTGTTATCTGAAAACAAAGAGAACAATTCGCGTGTTTGGAAATAAATTAAACGCGGAAACACTCTACATGTAAACAAGGTATTAAATAAATGCAGAAAAATACCAGCTAGATTATTTTCTGTTAAAAATTCGAGAACGGTTAAAAAATCCAACATCGTTGTTCCATAAGTATCGCAAAACTGATTTCTGAAGTGGGCAAGTTATCAAATTGGTCAGGGACGACGAAAAGGCCTTCGTTTGAGGTAACCGAAAGCTCGCACGATCATAAATCAATTTCAGAATACTACAGGCAGTTTTGAATTTTCAATTTAGCCCAAAGATGTAACTAAAAGATAAGGGTTAATGGAGAATTACCAGATAAAACCGGATAATTAACCCGAATTACCTTAAACGTACGAAGCGATAAGGATAAATTTCGATTAACTCGGACGATTAATTTAGGTGGAATAAATTTCCATCTCGAGATCAATTTTCAATCGAGTTACCTTCTTGGCTGGAATTCTTATTCATATCGATCACTTCTTCGATAAAGAGATTCTTAGAAAAACTTCGAACTATCGCGATACTCACGAACTCGATATTCGTTTCAAAAATGATAGTTTTTTCTGTACAATGTAACTCGAGCACATGATAATTACGATCGTTAAATTTGAAAAAAAAAAAACAGGTCACACCATACATTCGTACAGACACACGTTTCGTAAGAGGAAAACTTCTGGGAAAAAAATAGGAATTACGTACGTGGCTCGAAGAGTTCCTCGTCGCTGTAATTTTGCGAGCTTTTATCGTTGGACGAACTATTTGTATCCATTTTGCTATTCAACGAACACGTTTCAACTTCGGATAACATTTCGCCCAAGCACTTTTGCAAATGATCAGCATCGCCGTTTCCGGCAATCTTCAATATAGGTTGTTCATTTTTATTGGTTAATGGCACCTTCGCTATCTACGCAGATAAAACAGAAAAAGACGTCAGATGATGAAACATCGTCAGCGTAAGAGTGAAAATCATCTTCGAACGTTTCGTAATTAAAATTCATAATACCAACGCGCTCTAACAATTGAATATTTCTCAACCCGTTGATTTCGAATTGCTTGGTATTTAAAGCATCATTGCGTTGCACTGAAGAGTGAAATTCGTGCGAGCAAAAAATGCAAATAGTTACCTTATTTGAAAGTACTTTGAACTGTATTGTTGTCGAAATTGATATTTTTTAAATAAGAAAATAGTGGTAAAATACTAACGTTGGCTGTTGAAGGCACGAACTCGTATTCATCGCTAGTCGTGGCGGAATCGTTCGATTTGACGCTGACACTGTCGTCCATTACTTTAACCTAAAATTAATAAGACATGAAATCATTTTAGTTATTAACTCTAATTATCAACATAATGTTTTGTCTATCGCAAATTAGAATCTGAAGGATATTCGCATTGTAGTTTAACCCTGAAAAATTATACTTCAATGCTAACAACCGTAACGGCTAGGGTTTGATTTCGGTCAATTGTCAAAACATTCGTATTCATTTTCACGCATTTACGAAGGTTTCCATCTCGATTTGTTAAATTGAATTAATAGTTTTAGTATTTTGAAAAAGTGCAGTGATGATAAGTTTTCGATGGAGCAATCTCTAATTTAGTTCACGCTCTAGAATGATAAGTAGTTACTTGGATGATGATATACGTACAGAATTGGGACTCCAACGCTCATATTAAACGCCACGATGTTATTCTTTTTGAAAAATGTATCATAAATGGCATAAATAATTACACGAATAATTCGAGAAAACCAGATAACCAAAACGAAACCAAAATGTAATCACCAAAATCGACAATCTTCGTGCACTCGAACCTCGTGAAGTGATAAATATTCGATTGGGTTGTCAATTGTGACGTCACGTTTCATGGTCAATTTGAACGCTATTTTGTTGAGTAATTAGGAATATTTTTTGTGGTGAGGAAAAGATTGATTGCAATTTTTTTTTCGTGTTTCGTCTTCCAAATATAAAGGCACGAATTGACGAATTTGAATTATAGAAAATTTAAATTATTGATATATTAGATGATGAAAAGAATGGAGCCAAGGTACCATTACCGCAGTAAAAATCGAAAATACATAAATATTTTCGAATGAATACTCGGCCGTCGCCTACTAGGTAGTTAGGTAGATACTAGATAGGTACCTACTACCTACGTGAAATAAATCGAGAATCGAGGTCCGTTGAATTTTTTTTTGGTAATTTTCCACATTTTTTGAATTTTGAATTTTCTCAAAATGTATCCGATTTCGATTTTCCTTACTATTTCCACGAATTCGAATTTTCTTAGCACTTTTCCAACTCCGAATTTTATCAATATTTTTTTCTTCTAATGCTGCATATTCGTAAAATTTGAAGCATTTTTGATTTTTTTTACTCAAAGTATCTCAACCAACATTCTATTTTTTCAAATTTTTAATTTCGCAGCGTTTTTTTGATTTTGAATTTTGATTTCTTACTTCGACATTTCTTAAATTTTGAATTTAATACAAGTTTTTTACAATACCTACGTATTGCAAATTTCACTCTTTTTTTTTCAAATTTAGTTAGGTAAGTACTGAAAACTTTTTTGAAGCCACCAATGCCTTTAAAATATTTTTCCTTGTTCAAATTGTCTCAAGTTCTTTTAAATTTTCGAATTTCTGTAATTCTCTTAAAAATATATCCAAATTTAATTTTTTTCAAAGTATAATTTTTCATGAAAAATTGCCCTCTTGACATAGAGTTAAAGCTAGCTTACCCCTTTTTTTGTGCCATGGCGCCTTTGGAATAAAATTTTGAAAAAATAAAAATACACGAATTAATTGCTTACCCTGCTACACTTTTTTTTTGAAAAAAGTATAAAAACTGACATTTTAGAAAAAAAATGGAGAATTTTTTAAAATTGTAAAAGTATGAAATGAAAATGATTTTTTTCAAATCTAAAATTATAAAATATATTATTAAGAATATTTAAAAAAATAAAAAATATGGACTGGAAAAAGAATCAACGAATCAAGAGCACCACACGAAATAAAATCGTTCTTCCCGTGAATAAAAATAGATAAGCGTACCTACAACCTACTTATTTTAGCTCCGAATCGCGGAAAATTACAAAATGAATCATGAGAAATTAAACATTTTCAACAGGAATAATTGATTAAAAAATTCAAATTGTGTATAAAATGACGGAAATTTCTTAAACAAACCAAAACTCCAAGGTTCAATACTAAAAACTAAGTGGCAGGTGTTATAGAAAGTAAAATTCAATCTTAAATCTTCAATCTTCAAATGCCAGTTTCCTTGTTTTCTCATTTTAAATTTAATCATTTTTTTATTTTTTATTTTTCTCACATTAGCAAAAAATAATAAATGGCATAATGTGCTATTTTGATTATTCTTTATTGGGAAGGAGAGACTTTTTATAGTTTTATATACAGAGTGTCTTGAAAAATTTCAAACTTGTGACTGATTTTTTTCAAAAAACTCACCTTCTTTGAATTATTTTATTTTTTAAATTTAGACCCCTACCTCCATTAATTTCAAACTTGATATGAGAATATATGATACCTCACTTGACAATGTAAAATTTAGAGATCAAAAACTGAAACAAACGTCTCAAGAGAATGTAATAAAACCAGCACTTCTCTTTTTTATGATTTCAATGAAATAACAATACCTACTTAATTTTCTCACATTATTTTTTATACCCTGACTATAACTTAATATCACTTCCGTTGTATATTATTTTTTTCAAAATATTACTTGATTAATAATTATAATCAATAAGAACCAAGTTATTGCATCAATTATCCATGATGATCCGTCAAGTTTACCTAGTTCAAGATTAAGACCACATCTCGTACTCTGGTAGATAAATATTAGATAATATTCGTCGAAATACAGAAAATTATTACAAATTCAATAACTGATTATCTTATGTTCTGAACCTTCTGATTCCGAACTGATTTGAACGATTGCATGAAAATATACTAATTATTATTTTCATAAATGACTCAATTTTCAATTAATTTACAAAATTTGTGAGTGACTACTCTCGAACACTACTCATAATAAAATATTAATCAAGATAAAATCTACCCAGAAAAAGTTGAATCAGCATAACTATCCCTCGTCTGTTATTTTTTAAAGAAAATGATTGTTGGTCGAGACGCCAAAAAAAAGAAATGAAAATTAATGTATTATTGTATTGGCGGTAAATACGTACACGAGGATAGTACGAAAATAAGAAAAAAAAGTGAGTACGGACCAGGACCAGGCACATAAAATATGTATAGAATACGATACGTAAACGTATAATCAAAGAGACGTACTGATGAACATTTCAGTTCAGCTGCTTTCCTTTAATTTATTAATGTTCTTATCTTTTATTATAAGGCAGGCTGAAAAAAAAAACTTTAATAAAAATTCTGCTGATTCAACTCGACTCAAGAAGACAGGCATTCACTACATAGCAAGTAGACAGACTTCCAACTACCTATTATTTTAATATTAAAAAATTTAAAACTGTATTCCAATATTGATCTACTCTTTATAAAATACCTATTAAAAAATTTCATGAAAAAAGACGAATCTAAATTCGCTACTTTTTTGCAGAATCTCTCTCCCTCCTCCCATCATATAACTTTGATGATAAACATAGAGATGGCTTTTCATTAGAATATCAAATCAAAATATTAAAAATTTTCAATTCATAAAGTTGGTAGGTAAAAAAAGGTATCTCAAATGACAGCAAGCTTTGGAGTAAAAGCAAAATATAGGTATCGAAAGTAAGATAAAAATAGTTAAGTACATACATCCAAAATAAAACTTCATCTAAAATTTCAGATACCTACTAAAATTGATTTTTCAAATTTTAGAGAATTTTTAGATAATTCAAAATTATTTCATGGTTTTGATGAAAATTAGAAATAATCATAGTAAAAAACTAAAATTTAGTAGGAATATATCTCATTTTCGACCTTCAAAATCGATTGGAAGCAATTTCGAAACGTTCGGGAAATTCCAAACTTTATAAACTTTTCCAGAATTGAAAAAAAAAACATAAAATAGCTCATTATGAACTTCAGCGCCCAGAAATGTTGATCAGCATACCCATTTTGGTATCCTATGAGATCGACTAAAGTACAATAATTGTAGAATTTGTAACTTGCGGATCAAATTTATACTTTTTCCAGCAAAAAATTTTTGTAAAAAAATATTTCGTCGTGCTTCTTATTATTTTGTCGCGAAAACCGGTTTTTGTGGCATTAATCAATCACGCCAAAAATTTTTCCTAAATTTTCTCGAGTCCATCAAAATATTAAATAACATACTGCGCTTTTTTTAGAGAGAAAATCATCATAATTTTGACACTCTTTTCTAACATTTGATATTTGGCCAAAAAATCAAATTTGAAGTGGAAAAATTGATTCAAATTTTCCTTGTACATTTTTTAAAAAAATTTAATAAGTGTGTCAATATTTATTTAAATAATACCTACTTCTTCGTTAGATGTATACTTGGCTTACCTAACAAAAAAAAGGAGAAAATTTGGTGCCAAAATCTAATTTGAAACCAACATTAAACAAAATAAAAATAATTTATCTGCTTTAATCAGAACCAAACACAAATTCAAGTTATAATTTTTAGTTGAAAATTTTTTTCTCGCACAGGTTTTCAATCCTAAACAATGGAAAATGAATGAGGTATCTATTTCAGAAATTAGATTTGAATCAAGCACAAAAAATTTGAGTGAGGAAATCATATTTTCAAATATCGTAATTTTTCGTTTTTTTTTTACATCGTCTCATTTTTTTAGCGGAGAATTAAAATTTTCAATTTTCGCTCTTTCAGCATCAAACCTGCGAATAATTTTTCCTTAAAATGAAAACTTTAGCTTTTGAGAACACTAAGCAAGAGAGCAGTCCAGACATTTTTTTCAAATTTTTCAAATAATATAATGAATCAAATAGGTACACATCTTGATTAAAAACCAAACACACACACTTACTAAATATTCCATGATTGAAAAAGAACCCCTTTCATTTCAACAAATTCAACAATCATCAACCAAGAAACAAAAACTGAAATCGGGGTAGTTATGACACCAAAAAAAACAACACAGCATCAGGTTTGTCAAATCAAGTCTTGAAGGGGAAGGGGGAGGATTCGCGTTCAATTTCTTTAATTAATTTTGATTTAAAAAATGTGAAATTTTGAGTCAAATTCCTAACTTTCTCAGTTCATTTTTAATTTTCAACATCACAATTACCAAAATCGTAAAACCTACTAAACGCCTTGTTTATGTTTACCCTTCTCAACTAAAATTCAAATTCCAAATTTAAACAAACAATTTGAAATTCTTCTCTCAGCAAAAAATTTGCCATCTTACAAATTACCGAACGTAATTATCCAGACAATAACAACTACGCAGGTATTACTTAAAATTAGAAAAATTTGAAGTCACGTGCCAGAGTTAAACTTTAGATGAGCAATAAATCACCAATAAGAGCACTCAGTAGAAACAATTTGTCGACTATTTTCTCAGCAACACCTCAGCATTAATGAGTATACAGAACTACAAATGTGGGTGGAAAGTGAAGCATGAAAAAAAAAATTCAACGGGGAGGGACTTTGGATCACTATGCGCTATGAAACTACAATAAAAAGGGATGGTTTTGGGCCAACAGGTGGGAGCCGAACAATATATTGTGTCGTGAAATCGTGAAGCAATCGCATCTCTTTTTCATGTTGGAACTGTTTTGGATCGTACATCGTTTAATATTTTTTTTCAGTATTGGAGTTCCTTAAATATACATATTTCTGTATTATCGGTACGTTGAAAATATTATTATTATTTTTTTCACACCTATTTTTAATTTTTAATCTTTTTTAAAAAAAAAATTGCATGGTGAATTTTTTTCATGATTTTTTCATTTTTAAAGTTCTGATTGGGCTGTGTATTTAAATACCTAATTTTATTTTTTCCATCGCCTATTTTCTAATTATCTTGAAGAAAAATTCAGAAAAAAAATTGAAAAATTCAATTTTCAAAATATTTAGGTTTACGAATTGACTGAAAAAATGGTGCTAATATTCGATGTAAGATTTTCTTTCAAAAATTAAGAAGCATCGATTATATCTGTACGTTTGAATTTTCTTCAAGTGATTAATTTATCCTCGTTACGAAATCATCTTCGCTAACCAATTTCGTAATCAGGGCTGTTTTCAATTACGCAAATCTATCAATTTCATTTTTCATACAAGTCTATCGCAGATTCAGAAGATAAAATTTCAACATTTATAATTCAACTAATATCTACCTGTTGACCGACCCAATCTTTCGATTTGTTCCAATTTTGACACATTTCAAAGCCCATCTGAAACATAAAACCAGCCTAAATAATAAATTCCGCTTTCTTCATCCTCGACATGTCAATTTAAAAATAAAATCAACCTAAAAAATTCGGCATTTAGACAATTTTTGACCAAAATCGATGCAGATTTTCAGCCTTAAAAAATTCTCTGCCCAGTACTCTTTGTCAATTAACCTCGTTCTCGAAACCCTTGTCGAGTTCGTTTCGAATTCTTTTTGATTTTCAAATTTCATCGCCATTCTTCGTTCTGTTGATTTTTTCCATATTCAGCGACCATCTATAACGACGAGTTGATTAGGTACAAAATTTAAAAACGTATAATTTACATAATTCGCGTTCAAACAAAAAGCTTACCAAATTGCGGTCTAGAGCGAAATGAAAACCGCACCGACAGATGACGTTGGAAAAAAACATTAGAAATGCTTAATTGCAACAGACAGCTCTTTGAGTACAGGTATATCCATATCGGTGCTGAAAAAATTCAAACGTCATTTTTTTAATTATTCTCGTTCGAGGTAAACCGTAAATAAAATTGTTATTTACTCGCGCTGTTTTCCATTTCAAAAAAAAAAAAAGGGCCTGAAAGGCGTAAATGGAAACGATAATTTCATCTGTTGGACATCAGACATGCCAGGTATAGCTTTTTGATTCCGTCAATCTGAATCCTACACGAGAAAAATAACAACAATTCGTTAACGTACTAAGGCTGAATTTGAAATACCATATTGACTAAATTGCCCCCAGATTTGAAAGTAAAATGGTATTATGCGGTCGGAGATTTATTCTGCTAAACGACGAAGAGGACAATACACCACGAAAGTGTATTTCTCATAAGGCAGAAAAAAAAAGTCCAACAATAAAACGAAAATCAAATATTTTTCGTTTCGTTTTTCCTCTCTCTATTTATTATAGCCACTAACCAATCGTTGATGATGCTCCAATAAATATATACGATTTACCCTTATAAAGATAATATCGTACATAAAAAAGTTCTTTTTATACAATGGCATTTACGTGACTAATATGGACACTGGACATACGTGGAGAGCTTTTTTAGCATATCCATAGGCAAAAAAAGTCATTAAGGGTGATTTTCTCGCCCCCTTAACAATCGCAGTGAAATGTTTATTCGGCGTTTTTTTTATCTGTCATCTATGCTTGTCATAGGTGCGATTGGTACCCATTTCAATGGCTAAATCGGCGTAAAAAATTAATACGTTTCTCGATAACATCGTTATACAATTTATTCGAATGGGAAATCTTTACTATTGATTCCACCTCCGTCGCTGCAGGGTGTCTCCTTACCGAAAAAAATTACAGCAGCGAACAAAACGTCAATTTGAATTTGTTGTAGAGGCACATTCGAAGCTAAAAGTGTTTCTGGAAATGCTAACTACGTTTTCGGCTCCGAGTAAAAATCACTTTTTAGGTATTTTTTCCAAATTAGATACTCAGGAGCCAGCCTAGCCTTAGGTTGAATGAAATCTCGTTATGTGCTTCTCATGAGTGGTCTAATTATTAGAGCTCGTTCGTATTTCGAGCCACTTCCTATTTTTTTTTTTCTGATTAGAATGAATGGCAATATTTCATCTTTAAACGATAAAATTAAACAACTTTTTGTCACAGACCAAAAAAAAAACCGGATTAAAAAATAGAAGAAAGTTACTTTCAAAAGCCCCTCAGTTGAAATCTGACTCAGAAATCAAAATGAACGACGTAAAAATTATAAATTTAATTTTCGTTGCAAAATTTTCCTTTCGAAAATTTTCGCAGTGCAAAAGAATTAAATTTGAAAAAAAAGCTAGGTATTTTTATCAGGTTTTTCCAACAATTGACTAATTTTTTCAAACAAAATTTCAGATTGGGTGTATTCGTATAAAAATTGAAAACTGAAAATTTCAGTTCAATTTTTGCTCATATTTTGATATTTTCGTTCGCTGACCCTCTCCCCTCCCCAATGATTAAGGTAATTTCAAGCTTAATCGAAGAAACGATTTTTACATTTTTTCAGTTTATAAAATTGAAGTTCAATTTTTGCTATGTTTTGATATTTTTGTTTGCTGATTGTCTTCTCTCTTCTCCCCCCCCCCAACCCCGCCTACCCATACAAGAAACAAAACATAATTCAGACAATTTCAAACCTAATTGTAGGTACAAACGATTTTTACATTCTCTCATTTTATAAAATTGAAAATAATTATACAGACAGTTCAATTTTTTTCAAAATTTCATGCTTCTCAATTTTTTTTTAAAATCAGAATTATTTTTTCGTTTTTGTGATACCCAATCAAGACCGAACTTCACGAAAGAAAAGGAGGCAGTTTTAAACACCCATGTGTTCACTTGGCTCCTCTCATGATGACTGCCAATTTCGAATTCTCACCATTTAAACATTTTCTTCGAACGAATCACTGAAGTAATTCAGCTGACAGCATTAAAAAATAATAAAAATTTCTTCTCAACTCGAAATTAGCGGTTTTAAGTCTCTCAAAAAATTGAACTTCGTTTATCCAATTTACTCAATGTTGGGCTATTTTCATTTCATTTTTAAAATTTTCAACAAGAAATGGAAAATAATAATTTTGTTTGTGAATCTATTTTTTCATTTTTCACAAAAATGAAGAACAAAATGTGAAAAGCAATTTTTTGGCAGAGATAATCAGAACCTACTTGAAAATATTTTTTGAAACCTGGTTTTTATGAACTTACTTCTGAAAAATTAGATATTCATTAGGTAGAAAAATTAACTTTTTTAGTTAAAAAATATTAATAATGGGTTTTTTCAACATTTAAAATTTTTAAACCAAATTTGGCATGAATACATCTTGGAATACATGAAGAAAAAATTAAAATTTACGACTAGATAGGGTAGAATTTTAATTCCAGTTTAAATAAAATTCTTCATAATTTTTTCACCTTGACTATAAAATTTTCGATAAAAAATATTGCCTTCCTAAATTTTTAGATTCGAATCCAACTTCATCATCTAATAATGGGATTTCAAAAAGAGGAATGATAAGCACTTGAGCAGTTTCTTCAATTTTCTTCCATTCGGTTCTGATTTCAAGAGAGATTGAGCAGAGAAAGCCTACTCAAAGATAAAAATACAGATGAAGGTGAAAGAATTTTTTTGCTGATTTCAGATCTCTTCAGAATCAAATCGACTCTTGCATTTTCCATAAGTTTTTTTAAGGATGGAAGATTTTTTTCGAAAAAAAGAATAAGAAAATCAAGTTTTGACTCTTCTAATTTTTAGATATTTTGTTGGGCAATGAACGTGAAAAAATTGGAAAAATTTTGATAAACTGGTAACGACATTAAATTCAATTTTAAAATTTGAAAAATGTCTACCTTGAAAATTTTTACCATTTTTTAGTTACTTCCACACCATTTTTTTACTTTAAATTTTCCCAAAAAAGAACTTCTTTTTTATACTTCTATTGTGAAGGGAACGCCATGTTTTACGATACCTATTCAAAAACTTATTTTTTTACATATTTCGGTCTTTAAGAATTTTTCAGATTTTTTTACCAACACAATTGTTAATTTGAGAAAAAATATACATCCTCATTTTTACATTTTGATCAACCTCAAAAAAAAAAAACATCAAAACTGTAGTAATTTATCCGAAAGCTGAACTTTTCAAAAACTCGATAAAATTCACGTGCTCGTGGACGAAAATTTTCGTACAAAACTCTGGGAAAAAATTCCATTGAAGAACTCTCGAAAAAAATGTAAGTTTTACCACACGTACCGTACATTTAAACAGATAGTTGTATCCACTACAGACAGATACGTAACTTTGACCCAACCTGTACCTAATGCATTTTTACTAAATTAGCAACTAGATTTCCGCAGGGATTTCAACCTATTTATAGAAAAAAATTCTTCAGCCAATACCAAACTTTTATACTACCAGCAAGAAATACTTTCTGCTCGAACGTTGCTCACGTACTCGATGAATAGTGACTTATTAAATTTCTTGATAATAAGAAGTACTTGTTTGTAAAAGTTAGAAATGATAACGATGAACTCGGATTTTCGTGGTGAAAATCGGGCGTATGACATTTTACGAGTACAATCTCTGGTAAAACGCGGTATCTTTTAAATTGAAGTTCCAATGAGAAATTATTTCAAACGACGAGTACATCGAAGTGTGACAACTGACAATGAGACAGATTGAAAAATATTTTTTCGTCGTAATCAAAAGAAAAACCTATGGTGATACGGAATTGCTTGAAATAATTTTTAAAATAAATTTTACGAGGCAGGTAGATTAATAAAATTCCCCTTATCTCCCTGCCACAATCCGAAATCGAACTATAAAACCTCGAAAAAATAATAATAAAATTATAATTAAAATTAAACTTATATAAAAATAAAAATTTATTAAATTTAAATTAAAAAAAAATTAAAATTAAAATTCTAAAAAAAATTATATCTAAATATTCAATTAAAAATAAAATTAAAAAATTAATAGAAGAAAATTCTAAATTAATTCCTGAAATTAATTCTGATTCACCTTCTAAAAAATCAAAAGGAATACGATTTAACTTATAAAATATTGCTGAAAAAGAAAAAAGTTTAGACAAATCTTCTCTCGATACCACAGACTTGGCGCCTATGCAAAGATAAATTCTTCCCCTTTTTTACTCATTTACTTTTAACTGAGGTTTAAAAATCAGGTCAATATGGTAAATTAATTCTCAATTAATTGTTCATTTATTGGGTTATAGGTATCTAAATACCTATAACTAAATACGGAAGAAACTCGATGATTTATTTTAATCAGTCAAGTTTTTAAAAAGTTTTTTCATTACGTTCGAACAAACTTGATAGCTTGATACCTAAATTTCGTATCCTATTTGTATAAACCAAGTATATCAAGTACTAACAACTTAACAAGTAATTAATAACGAGCGTTAATCATTTTCGTAGGGTTTAAAATTACGTACCGATGAGGGTTGCGTTAACCATAAAGCAAAAAGCAGCGAAGAGAAATGTACCAAAGCGATTGATTTCGAAACGGTTTTTCCAAGTTCGAATTTTAATGTTGACGTGAAATTTTACTCGATAATTAAAAAGAATAATTATATTTTTCTAGGGGTCGATATTTTGGCAAAAAATCTCATTACTAGAAAAAAAAACAAATTTTTCATTTAAAAATGTTCTTGATTATGAAATAAACGCAATCAACAAATTACTTGAAAATAAAAAATAACTGAAATGAGGCTCCAGAAAAGTCATAATTTTTGCAGAAAACAAACAATTTTTTTTCTAATCGGTTAGTTGAACGACAAATCGAAAAGAAATTTTTATGAATAAAAACTTCAACATTGAATTCAGTTTTCAAATTTTCAATGTTTGAATTTTGAATTTTTAAGTCCTCAAAAAGATTTTTTGGGAACCTCAATTCAGAAATCATAATTCGACTCTAAAATTACTCCTGAAAATTACAATCCAAATCACAATTCTTCAATCCAGCACTAAAATTACCTCACAAAAAAAAATTTTCAAAAACTTTGGCCTCGCTACATTTTTGTATTTTTCTTTCCATAATTTTAAAATAGAAGATAATTCAAATCCTATAAGCCTTATTTCAACTACTTGTATTACATTTTATCTTCTTGAAATTAATTTTCGATGTTTGAATATCAAATTTTTCAAAAGCTTTGGTCTCGCTATGCTGGACCTTGCCATATTTTTACTGTTGAATTAAAAATGGCCAATTTTTCATTCAAGTTCATTTAGGTATCTAAAACATTGTTTTACTGCAACTAAAATTTAAGGTTTTCTAAAGTTTTCACCCTCGCTTCACTTGGACCAATTTCACTTCTCTCATATTCATATTGAAACTGTATACAAAATATTTTTCAAAATTAAATTTTGACTTTTTTGAAATTTTTTACCCTTGCTTCGCTCGGGATAAATATGTAAACACTTCATTTTCATCGACAATGAAATTACTTTGGGGAAAAATTTGAAGCATAAGCAAGTCTGACACTTTGCAATTGTGACTGCTCAAATAAAAATATTGCTTTAATTCAACTCCTGCAAAAAATCCAATATTTTGATACCCATATTGCTTTTTTTGGTCTCACTGGTGAAGGGAAAGGGTTGGTGGGTAGCCAAAATTCCATAAAATGTCCGGTAAAGTTGCAACCGTTTGCACGCTCCTGCATTATTGTTCAATTTTTATCAATTTTTTTTTTGTTGTTTTCGATATCTCTTGCTTTTTTGTGTTAAAATGAATTTTCTTACGAAATCTTTCTCGAAGTTAAGATACAACTATTTCATATCCTCACGCACTAAAGGGAGGAAGGGACGGCTATTGAGCTATAACCATTTTAAAAAATTAGGCCAACGCTCAAAAAATTCATGGAATCACTAAGGGATGACTTCAGATGACTCGATCCCTCCTTTCCTCCCTTTTAGCTCGACAAAAAGATTTTTCAACACAAAAAATATCAAAAATACATAAAATCTTTTTTTCCTTTTGAAACATGATTTTAAAAAAAAAATTAATCCGAATTTGATCAAACTATTTTTGAATAGGTACGTAAGTGCAATTTTTCGAAAAAATCAGTAACTTTGACTTTGACTAAAAGATCAGTGAAAAATTACAGATTTTCTGCCCAATTTTCTCGCAATTCAAAAAGTTGAAAATTGACTAAATTTTATTAAATTTGGTTAATTCAGAATCAAAGAGTTAGATTGATTGTTCCGAAAATATCTTAATTTTTCAACTTTTTTTTTTTTTGCTTAAATCTGTACAAGAATTATCTGAGTGTAGAAAATTCCTTGACTATGGCAACGCCCATAAAATGACAGGTTAGGTAGTCTCTTATTCTGGATCAGTTTAAAGTCACTAGGTAATGATCAGTCAGATCAGAATAACAGCACAGGAAAAATCAGCAAAATTCACTGATTTTTCAAAGAAATTTCGCTGATTTTTCAGATAAATTCATACATCTCACTGCTTTTCAGCTAAATTCATAAATTTCACTGATTTTTCAGTTAAATTCATAATTTTGCCGACTTTTCAGTGAATTTTCACTGATTTTCCAACGGTTTTTCTAACTGATTTCTTTTCAGCTCCTGTGCTGCAATTCTGACTGTTTCTCAGTGATTTTCGATAATTAATTTTCACTGATTTATAAATGAGAGAGCACTCAATTTTTTCATTGGATTCCCCCTATTTTTTTCACGAATTTTTAGCCCCTCCGAAATATAATTTATGGGTGTGCTTATGGACTTCCTTTTCTTTTCAACTTTTGAAAACCAAAGAATCAAGTGTCGCGTTTTTGATTTTTGCCAGAAGAAATAATTTCTCAATCAGTGTTTCAACTTTCCTCTTTTTCTGTTTAGCAAATTTTCCAACAACTTCTAATTTCATATCTCGATTTTTCCCCATTTTTCCGACTCATGTTGAAATCTTTACCCGAAAAACTCTTCCTAGTAATTTCACACATTGGAAAAAATTTTGCACCATCAAAACATCTTCTCTTCACAACCATAATCACTTTACATACAGGTACCCAACTACCTACCAATGAACTTTATCTACTCAATACACTTTATTATCGAATAACACCATCGAAAAGTGCAATTAACCCAGATACGAGAGTGAATTCTCAACTTATAGGTACACAAACCAAACACCAAACACGTGTTTTCCACAACTTCTGCGTTCTCCAGAGGTTTAAAACATGCAATTCATAATCCTCCCCGATGCGAACTGAATTACCACACCTCATAAAAATTTTCCGCGTTACTTTCCCCCTTCAAAATTGAAACCTTATAAGTGCTCGGAAGATGAAAAATGACAAACTAGCAACGTACTTCAATCCTATACGTAACATTATCGGCAAGTTTACCAACCGTTATTATTTCTTCTGGCTGTGTACAAGCATATAGAAAATCTATCGCGCGAAAATAATCACGCCTGCATCTACCACGTATTGTTTACATAGACGTGTTTTATCATTGGAAATCCCACCCTCGGAAAAACTGTACTCGTTTCGGCACTCGATGTGGGGAGGAAAGTGTCAGCAGCCCAGGTTCTTTCATCTTTTTATGACGTTCGAAAAAAATATACAATCAAGCAATGTGTTCTTTTGTTGGGTAAAAAATAAACCAATGCTTTGTAGGCATACTTTTTTGTATCTGCTTTTATTTCGATACGAATGTATCATCGTAAGGTGTTTCCAAATGGATTTAAATTTTTGAAGATTTTCATCTCATTTGAGAACCGTTGACACGTAGAAATTCATACCTGTCGGGGTGAAAAATCCTCTTAATTTTTAATGTAAACGACGTAATGGCTGCAATTACTTACGATAATTTTAGTCGAATTTTATAATTGGATAATTAGAAAACAGATGTTGCGAGATTGCTGTTTTAATTACCACCCCCGAGAATTCATTTCATAAATTAGATTAATTATCGTGACTCGAATCCAGATCCTTGTTGTGGAAGGGAAATATCATTTTGAAGAGGGAGTTCGATCAATTTTTTGTATTTAAATTTTTTCTACTTGACTGACTTATTTGTAAAGGATGATCGACTGGTTTTCTGCGTGTAAATATTTCGCATCCAAGCGGAGGATAATTCGCTGTTTCAGGAGCCAAACGTATCTTGGCTTTTTTTAGGTGTTTTTTTTCGATTTTGAATTACAATTTTTTGAACTTTGAATTTTTCTCAAAATTTTTTCAACTCAAATTTAAAAAAAAATTCAATTCCAATGTTCTCCAATTTTTTTCAACTTCAATTATTTTCAAATTTCTGTTACAATCTAAGTCTAAAATTTTTCCTTCATTTTCTTTTGCAGCTCAAAAATTGTTACCATACATTTTTTTAATTTTCGAAATTTTACCAAAAATTTTTCTCAATTTCAATATGTTACCTCAAACTTTTTTTAATTTTAGAATTTTTTATTTTACCTCAAATTCTATTTCAACTCGATTTTTTTCAATTTTAAAATTTTACTTACCTCAATTTTAATTTCAAAATTTTTTACAAAATGAATTTTAAATTTTAGATTGAAAAATTTTGAAATGAAATTTTAAATTGAAAAAATTTACTCAAGATTTTTTCTGCTTGGATTATTCAAGGGATATTTCTGTTCGTATATTTCTGAGAAAGTTTTTTTTTGTTTAAAAAAATAAGGGTACAAATATACTTCTCCTCCTCCCCTATCCCAAAAATTCGATACTTTGGAATCTTGAAAATAGCTATTCATGTAGTTATATGTCACGTGCGATACGAAGTATTAGTAAAAATACTTTTCCTAGAACGCGAGAGCAATATAATCCGACGAGTCATCTTTTGAATTACCAAACGACACTATAAGGCTGTAAATTAATTTGTTTTCGCAAATTTCATCGTCTTGACAAGTTCATAACTTTAGATTAATAACAACAGTGTAAAGTTAATGTATTATATTTACGCATAGTACTAAAACGGTTCCATAAACACTGCTCGAATTAGCAATCAAATTTTACACGACGAGAGGGTGAAAAAAGACACCGAAGCGTGGGTGATTTCGCATTTCTTTTCGGTTAAGTAAATATTGCAGGTACTATGTAGTTGTACCTGATGGGCCGGTGAATTTTTATGTCGGCTAACCCGGAAGTTAGGGTACCTACGTTTACGTTAACCTTTTGCAAAAGCGGATTTTTTTTTCTTTTATTACGATTTTTAATTGTGTGAAAAGGGATTTAAGAACCTATTTATGGTCGTTTGGTTTTGTTTGCTCTGAAATGAAATAAAAATGGAAATTAAAAATGAGCATGAAAAGGATCGATAATTTAAGGATATTTTATTTTTAGGTTTTGATTCGAAGTTGCTATTTTGATTAAAAACTGGCGAATAAATTCATGATATTCGACAACAAACAAAAAGACGAGATGACAAAATTTTACAAGTGTGTTTTTGAGCATTTTTCAATTTTTATGTCTGCATTTCTTTTTTATGATTTTGAATTTTTGAATATTTCGAATTTTATCCTATTTGTTACTCAAGATTTTATTGGCCACAATGTTGGAATTTCTACTTACGTATACTGTTTGATTTCAAAATTTTTCAGTATGTAGATATAGGTAGTTTAAAATTTATAAACTTTAATTTTAGCTTTGGTAATGAAAAATTCAATAATTTTGAAGATTTTTTCGAAAAAAAGTTGAAAAATCAGCGACGATGAAATGCTGAAAAGTAACTCAATAAAAGGGTTTGATTTTTCGAAAATTTCTCAAACTTTTCACGTCATGAAAATCTTCTATCCATTTTTAAAATTATTGACATCTGTATTTTTCTACTGTTTGGGTACAATTTTTCATTCCCTTGTTCAATCCTCTCCTCTCTCCTCATTATCAAAATTAGTTTTTGGTAAATTTCTTGACGAAATTTCAATTTGTTTACTGGGGTCATCTTTTTTTGAGCCAGATCAATCGAACACGTTATAATAATTTGTATCTTAGAAAGGCTCAGAAATTAACTCAAGTAATCAAAAATTTAATTTTCCCTTTTTTGAACATCTCAATTAGAAAGTCAGCTTTTAATTTGAAAAAAGTCTACCTGAATGAAAACGCCTTTCAGTTTCATAATTTTTTAAAACGATTATTCATAATTTCACACTGTAGTTGATGTGTTACATGCTGGACAATTCCATTCCTTGGAGACATTGGCGTTAATAAAGTTGCATAACCGGTTTGCCGTAAATATTTACCTTCATACATATATCAGTACCATTCACCCATCATACATCACATACGAGAGTCGTGCAACAGGCCGAACTCTAACCAATCTGCGTGCCTGCATTTCTCAGGGATTTGTGTAATTTTTACCACAGGGTGTCTAACAAAATTTCTTGAGAAAAAAGCCAGACTTAGCTTGACTTTTTCAAATGACTTTTCTGACAACCAACCCCAAATTTTTGACCCCCCTTGCGTATATTCGTTTTAAAGGAAATTTCAAGCACTTTGTTGTCCCTCCCTCAAAAATACTCCATTTTTTCATAAAAAATTTCAAATTTCATGGATTTCTTCATACCAAATTACATTTCAAGGGAAATTTATTCAATAATAAAGAGAGGATAGAATTTTCAAAGGGGAAAAAAAATTGGAAGGGCAAATGCTTCAGTTTTAAAACATTCAATAGTTAGGAATACCGAGATATCACAATAATATAAATACCATCCCCAAAAGTGAAAAAAATTCGCTTTTTTCATTTTTTTAAATATGCATCAAGCAATGGTAAAATTATTTTCTATGATTTTTGAAATTTTTGAAAAAAAAACTCGACTTTTTGAGTAAATTAGTAAAAAAGCTTGACTTATCAGACCAGCTTGACCTGTTAGACACCCTGTAGAAAAACTGGATAAATAATTCATGTATTTTTACTATTTTTGAAAATTTTTACATTTTCATATCGTTGTTCAAATTTTCAAAAATTCTTCAGAAATGAAAAAATCAGCTTGGATGGTTGAAATTTTAGTTTCAAGGTTTATAAATTTTACGCAAACTTGATTTTTAATTTTGTAAAAAATCTACTTTTAATTCATTTTACCCTACAATCGCAGTAATTCAGCTAAATTTTCACTTCAAGTCTGGTAAGATTGTTTGAAAAATCGACTTTATCGACGAAACACTTAATACTTGTACATACGTATCGGCCAATAAAATCTTAATGACGCGTGCAGCTTCGTCTACGAGGTTGTAAAACACCCTTAAACCGAACGTGTTCAAAGTCAACACAATATTTTTCAAATTTACCATTATCTTTGGCACATTTCCGTCGGAATTTTTTCGCCCTTCGTCGAACTCGCCCGCCCTTCTAGTTACACTCGCGTATATGTAAAAATAATGCGTTTTTATGTAAATATTTTTATTTTCGGTATTTCTCGTACGAGTACGATGCCTATACCGCAACCGTAGGTACGAGCTGCTACTCGGTATTTGGAAACGATAAAAAACAAACACATGTTCTAGTTAACTTTTCGCGTTTCCAACGTTTTTTTCGCACTTTACCAACTATACACATTTGGTTTGCGTACCATACCCCCTCCCCCCACCGGCACCACCTTCGACGTCTCTCATTCGTACAACATCTTTCTTTAACCGTTTTTTACCACGGCGCGAGATCGTTTGATAAGTATTTTCTTAAAGGGACGAAAATTTTATCAAATTTTCTCGCTTAAATGTCTCAGTAGGTGTTTGTTTTTTTGCCCTCGAAACCGAAATGGAGAGAATTTTCCATATTAGATTTATGTTGTCGTTTGATGGCACGCCAAATAGTATCGAATTGCTCGAGAGAAATAAATTGATGACTTTTTTGCTTCGCGGATGATTTCTCTATCATCGAGACCCAATTTTTCTTTCATTGTTACAAATTCAACCCCTGTAGGAGATTTGTAATGGGATACGTTCGGTGGCTAGAAGACGAAGAGATGTAAGTTTCTTTTCACAATAGAAGAAAAGTTTTAATTTAATAATTTAAAATAACCCGAAGGTAGAATTTAATAAGTTTATACGACACAACATTGTGTTTTGTTAAGTGAAATATTAGGCAATGAGGTCGTAAGTTTGAATACCCGTGTATTCGGTTTACAAACTCGTCATATAATCGGATTACATTTTCCGCAATAATTATTCTATATTTTTATTTTAATTAACGCGAGAAAAGGTTTCGAAAAAATAGGCTCGCCGGACGAGTTGAAAAAAAATAACCTCGAGCACATGGCCGAGCTTCTCTCCTGCGATGAATTTCGCATTCGACGAACGAGAGGAGAAAAATCCGTTGTAAATTATCCGGCGTAAAAAAGTAATTTTTCTCGTTTTCCGATCATTCTGCGGCGTCTATTTTTTCCGGAAAATTAATCTCGAATAGCTGCGGAGCGAAGTGAACGAACTTGCGCTTTTCCCGCGTCAAGTTTTTTTTTTGCCGCCATGAATTACGCCAACTCGAAATGTCGAAAATCCCCGCGAATTATAAAACTTTTCTTTCCAAATGAGTAATAATTATGCGCTCGAAAGAAAATGTTAATTTCCGTTTTTAAAATTGCCGGTCATTTAGGCGCGGGTTTTTCTTTGTTTACATAAGGACCTCAATTAAGAGACGCTGTTTCTCTATTCCGTCGCTCGGTTCTCTCTTCGTAGGGTTGAAAATGAAGTTTTTTTCTGGCGAGGATTTCGGCGCTGTTCGTATATATTATGATTTGAGTAATTTGAAGGCAGGTGGCAAAAAAGAGGGTAGGATTGAGAAAATATTTAGATAGATTTTTGTGCCAGGAAGTTGAGATGATTGGTCTGTTTTTTGTGTGAGATTTCTAGTAGACGAATTTTCACTGCATTGGAAAGTTGTAGTCGGATTTCTAATAAAATGGGGGTCGTTTTTTACTCTTCATACATTCAAATGATTCGATAAGTACACTGAAAAACATGAAATTACCAAAACGGATACATTTTACCCAAAATATGATAAATTTTATCCAAAAAAATTTATTCAAAAAGATCTATTTAAAAAAAATAAAATTCACCCAAAAAAATAATAGGTAACTTGTCCCCACTCATAAAATTAGGAAAATTTATTCTAAAAAGATGACCTTTAAAAAAAAAATACTAAAACTTTTATCACGAAATTCGATGAAATTTATTGCATAGAAATAATTTTTTTTAGTTTCGCAAAAAATATTATTTTTGCAGAATAAGTAGATATTACCAATTTTGTGAATTTTTTTTTGAATAAAATATATTATTTTGTTTTTTTTAGCGTAAAAAAGTATTTTTTACGTTGTACTTTCAATTTTTACACCATTTTTTTTACAATTTTTCCATCAAAATATTTTTTGGTAATTCTGTCAATTTTCACATCATTGTTAAAAAATGGCGGAACGATTTCGAAAGAAAAAAAAACATGAAATCAAAATCTGGATTAGGAATTTAAAAGATCTCAAAATCCAAATTTTGGATTAATTTTCACTCTCATCAGGGATTTTGGATTTGAAATACATTTTCGGACCCCCCCCCCCCCAAAAAAAAAATCAATACATCAAGCAAGGGTGAACAATTTTGGCAAAATTTTGAAAAAACTTGATGAATTTTTTACCAATTTTTCATGTCATACCATTTCAAATCGGTGACTTTACACTGATCTTTCAGTCAAAATCCACAAATTATAGAAATTAATGGTAATCAATAAGACAGTCGACTTTTTTTTTCGAGTCCAGAATATTTACGTTATTTTTAAACAGTTTAGAATTTTCTAAAGAAGTTTTCCAAATTTTTTCCTCGTAATTTTCTCAACTAATTATTTTCTGATGTTATTCTTCCACGATCAGATTTTCTCACCTGAAATTTTTCTGACATAATTGTTCTTCACTGAAATTTTTCCTGAAAAATTTTTCCATTGCTTGTTAAACTTGCATCTTTTTTGAAAAGAATGATTTCTGTTTGATTGACGTCAAAAAAATTTAAGGGAAAAAAATCAAGTTGAAAAAATACTGAGAAAAAAATTTAGACTTGGAGCAGTGAAAATTGGGAGAGAAATATTTTTTGATGACGTCAATAAAACAGAAATCATTTTTCTCAAAAAAGACGTAAGTTCAACGATGGAAAAATTCTTCAAAAAAAATTACAGTGGAAAAATTTACGTCCGAAAAATTGCTGTTGAAAAAAAAATATTCTCAAGAAAAAAATTACGTCGGGGAAAAATTTGGTCGCGGAAAAATAAAATCAGAAAAAAATTCAGTTGAGAAAATAATGAGAAAAAAACTGAGAATTTAAAAAATTACCGAGGAAAAAATTTGGAAAACCTCTTCAAAAAATTCTAAACTGTTTAAAAATGATGTAAATATTCTGGACTTGGAAAAAAAGCTGAAACAACATTCAGCGGTATTCGAGCTCCAGGGTTGACCGTCTTGTGAAAATCAGTAATATTCAACTGGGAGATCTACAATAATCTACATACTTATGAAAAATCATTAATTGTAAGAAAGTGAATAAAATACTGTCCTAGCGAAAATTTTTGAACAAAGGGCATTCGAAAGCTTAACATTTCTGCACTATTTGATCAATATTTCAGTATTAAAAAGGAAACTAAATCTTCAGACTCTTATTTTTCAGGGAAATTACTTTTCTTGGAATTTTTGATAAAAAATTCTGACATTTGAGTAGATTAATCAAAAATACTGACTATACTGACTATTCTGATATACTGACCGTTGAACACCCTGCTTGAGGCACCTTGTTTCAGGTACATTTTTTTTGACCTCTCATTCCAAAATTTTACTTTTTTTTGCAAGTGAAAATTTTTGTCGATGACTGTCTGTCATACTCTCATCCTACCTCAATATACCAAACTGTTCAATTCATCATCCCATCAATATAATATTTAATCCAGCCACACCAGTTTATACGAATCATATCCCATATTTTATTCACTCGCGTTACGTCACCACCCTTTAAAAAATTTCAAACCCATACCGTAAAAAAATGAAAAAAAGCGAAAGTATAAAATCAACCACAACGCCCAATTTACCACCTCTTCACCCCTATCACACCCACATCACCGATCGCCATAGATAATAGAAAAATTAATATCGAATATCAATCACAAAGCCAATTTGATAGACCACAGCCATGAAAACATTCGGTAATTACCCCTCAAGTTGCACGCATATTGAAAAAAAAACCAAACATACCCTGACGTCACCTTTCAGTTGGCGGCAATTCGCGAGTAAAAAATATGATAGGTACCTATACCATGGCTTGGGGGCTAGGATAGGTTTGAAAAAAGCGGGGGCGCATTAAATACCTACGAAGTCAATAGTGAAAATTCGTTTAAAAACCAGACATGTTGCTTTAAAGCTCTTCATTGTACACGAAGACTAAACATAAAGAGCTTATCCGTATTCACGAGTCGAATGAAAAACACTAGGGGACGTTTACCGCAGCATGCCACCAGGTACACGTCCAATGCCAAACTATGTAACGGACTAACAACCCACCGAACCGACCCTTTAAAATGTTAAACATATTAATCACTTTAGCACACCGTTCCTACGTAAACTATAATTTTTAAACTTCACCATTTTCTGCATTATAGCGTATCTCGATGTGGTGGGTATCTACAATTTGTACCATAAAATGTCACCAAAATCGCCTATGTTATTGGAAAAAGTATGAACCGATTGGAATATGACTCTGAGCCGGATACGTGACAGAAAAATCCTCCGAGTTATTGATTTATGGATCGAATACGTGGAAAAAAATCGATCAGAGTATTTTCTCAAAATTTACCAAACTGAACGGAATGTCAACGAAATTTCTAGGGATATAAAATGAAATACGATCGCGATTGGAGTGACGAAGGATAAGAGAGTGAGGAGAATCCATAAAAAGTGATGATTTTGAAAATCCTAAATTGAAATTTTTTTGAAAATGGTTGAAAATTTTTGAAATTGAGAAAAATGGTCGACGAAAAGAAATTATATTTTTTAATCTTGATAATGTGGTTCAAGATGATGACTTTTGGAAAAAAATTTCTCAAATTTTTTCTGAAACAGTATAAAAAATTAAATTCCAAAATACCAAATGGTCAATTAAACCGTTCAAATCTTATCTTTCGGCGAAAGAATTGTCATAAAATATAAGAAAATCGTAGGCACCTATCAATTTTTCAACATTTGATAAACTGCCTGAGCACTACGTGGAATTTACAATCCTTCGTCCCACTAGAACTCTTTCAAGTTGAAAAATATTTGCAGACATTGATGTTGCAAAATTCCAAAAAATAATTCGATCTATTGAAGTGAGAAAAAAGATTGGTCATAAATTGGGAATGACATCGGTTCGTGAATATCGGGTCTCACACCTCATTTGCTATTTTTTTTTCAGCACAAACGATCCTCTCTTCGTTACGAATATTGATTAACCATGTGCGGAAATATTTCTTTTCGCTTGAGTTCGGTAATTTTATTCAATGGTTTTGAATTTTTATTCTGAATAGTTAAATTTAAAGCTGGAGATTTTAATCGGAAAACGAATGAGTTAATTTAAAAATAAATCTTTTTCAGATTTCTAAAATTATTTGCATAATACAAGCATCATTTTAACCCCTAAGGAATTTATTCATGTGATTGGGTAAAAAAAACTTTGATGAGTATATAATTTTACATTAATCTCAGGAAGCAGAAAACAGTCACAGAATATTTTATTCTCTTCAATTTTGAACTCTAAAAGCCAAACATATCAATGCACGAGTAAAAAAAGATGAAAGACGTGTTAATTTTCGAAACGTTTGTTTTTCAAAAAGTAAAAATTTAAAAATTTAAACAAAAAAACGATCTAGGTACCTTCATACATAAAATTTTTTAAAAAGGAAAAAATGAACTGCATATTCAATTTTGATTGAATTTGAAAGTTCTCAGCCGGTTTAATTTTGATGCGAGATAAAAAAATAACAAATCTGAATTTATTCAGACTTTAAAGCATTTTCCACTGCCATGATTTTTTTTTTAAATTTCTTATCAAAAACTGCATTTGTGGTCTTCTTAATATTTTCAAGATGACCAAAAACCATTATAATACGAAAATTTGTTGTTCAGTTTTGAAACATTGCCTATTCTTGTGTTTGAAAATATTTGAATTCAATTTTTTAAAAAAGCATTCTTGCCTTCAATTTCACAGAAAGACCAATATTTATAAAAGTCAAAAAGTAACGACCATTTTTTTTTGAAATTTGAGAATGTGTGGTTGAAGGAGAGATTGTGGGAAGTTATCAGGAAAAAATTGCGTTTAAAAATTTCACACTTCAAAAAAATTGTCAAGATTTCATCCCCTAATGAAAAAGTTGAAAATCTGTAACCTACAAAATTATGTCAATTTAAATAGGTTTCCAAGAAATGCTATTGACGTCCAATTTTCACAGTTTGCCTAATTTCTCAGAGAAGAAGTGTTTCCATAAAAAAAATTTCATGGTTTTTAAATTCCCAACAAAAAGGGAAAAATGAAGAAATTTTTTTCTCGAAATTTCCAATCATTAGAAACCTTTTTAGGAGAGAAAAAAAGACGAAGTAAGCTGTTGAGGGCCATTATTTCTTTATTCCGTTTTTGAAAAACGATCGCAATGACGGAGGAGAAAACTCTAAAACTTTTTTCTACCTTTTTCTCACTCAAAATATTTTGAGAAATCTAATTCTAAAAAAAAAAGTTCAAACTGTAATCGATACCGAAATTTTTTGATTCCAGGTGCAGGTTCCGGCAAACCATGCAGAATTTCTGCATCATTGTACTGACGCTGATTCTAACCGGACATTTGAAAATCGTTTTTGGAAGTTTATTTTTAAATGATAATTACGCACAAAATCGTTACAAATATCATCGCGATGATTTAGCTAAAGCTAGAGAACTGTTACAATCATTAAACGACGATAGTTCGGATAATTTGTCAGATTTTTCAAAAACTGAAAATACCAACGTGCGTTCAAGCAACGATTACGATACGTCTGAAAATAAACTCGAATCCAAAGTATCAAACGATGGAACAAACAATGATGACGCCATCAGATTACTGTGGAACGTTTACGTCGACTATGTAAATGAAAAGTCCAAAACGAGAAGAGAGAATGCAGATCATGGTAAGTTTTTTTATTAGTAATAAAAGTAATTAAATTTAACGACAGAAAAAGGTACATGAGAATTTCGAAAAATGATTTTCGATTTTTTGGATGAGATTTTACGGAATTTTTCAAGAACCAAAAATTTAAAAACTTTGAAAATGATCATAATTTTCAAATTCCTAAAATTACTTAGGGGGGTCAAAATCGAAAATGATCGTGATTTTCGAGTCAAGAGTGAGATTTCAAATAATTTTGATGAGTAAAATTGCTATTTTCGAGCCATTATTTCAGGATTTAATTTTGGAGGTGGGGATAAGTCCAATATGTCTCTTCATTATTATGCATTGTTGCAAATTATTGTTGAGATATTTTTCAGCTATCTTTGCTGGGTTTGGCTTCAATTGGCTCCAACTAACGAAATTTATGGATATCTTTTGATTCTTACCCACACCCAGAAATTAATTAATGGAGGGGCCAAGAATTTGAAAAAAATAGGGGAGGGGGTCAAATTTCAAATCAGTTCTTTTCACTGATATTTCAGTCAAAAATCATTGATGTTTTTTTACAAATTTGGAATTTATTGAAAAATCGATGATTTTTGACTGAAAGATCAATGAAAAATAATTAATTTTCGAAATAAAATGACTAAAATATTGCCCGAGGAACGCGATTGCGAAAATTGTTTGAAGAGCAAAAAATCCACTATTTTCATTTTCACATTTCAATTTTTGGAAGAAAAAGGAATTATTTTTCCAAGCTTAAGAAGGGGGCTCGAGTCCTCTGAGCCCCCCAAGGGTGCACCCCTGATTGAAATTCACGATCCGCACTGAGGAAGTCTATTGTTTTTAAAAAAATTTTGTGATTAATTACGGTTTTTTCACTTTTCACGATGATTCTAAAAGAGCTTTCGATGTATTTTCTTGAATTTTTTTCTGAAAAATTCAGTTAGATGTCTAACAACGATGAAAATGATAAATCCTGCAGATTATTTTAAAATCACTCTTAAAAAGAACAAATTCGAGTAAATGTATTTCGAAATTCAGTAAAGGTTTACGAACGCCTCCTATGAATAATTTCTGACCTTTTATTCCCATCCACTCTAACTTTTTTTTTCCAAGACTTGATTTATAATTTCAAATCTACATTTATTTTAAACCACGAACACGTAAATTCCTCGCAGACAGTATTTCTCTGAACCGTCTTTTTTCCTCATTCCTCTCCTACACAATACATACATACACCGTTTACAACTTCTTTCATCCTTTTCGGGTACTTCCTACTCTCCCGAGACGAATGGGGAAGTTAAATACCTCGAATAAAATATGCACACGATAATAATTTTTAAACGACCGAGTAACCGAATGAATAAAAAAACGATTCGTTAATGGACTCGAAACGTAACATTTGTAAAATAATTGTAATTCTTCGTAACGAATTTCGAATCCAACTCGTCCGCGTTTCAGTTCCACAAAACAGAGTAATTTTTTTAAAAAATCAATAAACTTTGGCAATATTTCACCAAATACGAAAACAAAAAAATTTTCCCCGAATTCCACAGCTTTTTCGGCTCATCTGACGTAGTTCAAGATAGATACCTATAGATAGTCGAGCAAATATGTAATTTTACCAACCATATTTCAAAAAAAAAATTTACGACCAATGGATGAGTGAACGTATCATCGTTTTGTAAAAGCCACAGAATTAATTTATTATTTCGTACATATGGTTTTTTATGAAACAAAAAAAAATAAAATAAATTACCCAGCATGCGTTATCTAGGGTACGAAAAAAAAATTCTCCAGAGATTTTTACTCGCGTATGAGTATTTCTACTATAACTGAAAATTACATGCGAAGGGACTTGCGGGGTCAACTTTCCAGCTACGTAATGTGTAACCGTGTATATGAAATAAAAGTTACGGGATTATAGCGTGCCATCTTTACAATTGTCAAGTTTTTTGTCATTAGCACATTGCGGTGGCGTTGACAAGTGTACACCGTACATTGTATTCATTTCCTGTACTGATAAGTAATCTCTGTGGCAGCTTGAAAAAACAACGTGAATCAACCATCTAATAAAATGGACTGCGTTTTATCGATCTAAAGTACCGAGAAAATTAAACAATTCGGGGGCTCGTGGGAGGCTCCGAAAACGAAAATTTTATTTTATTACTTTTTTTTAATAAAGCGAGCTACATATTTTTTTTTTAGAAATTTGGTCTAATTCAAACTGATTATTTACAAGGATGTTCTTTTCTTTCTGTGATAATCAAGTTGCATTGTTCATTCTTGTGTTATTCTAGTAAATTCTCCGATAATGAAAAATTTCCAAGTTACATGATGTTTTTTCCCCCTAACGTGATATTTTTTTCAAAAAATTCCGCTACATCGCATCATTATAAATAAATATAAATTAGAATGAAAAACATCGATGCAAAATACACCATAAGTACACGTACACGATAAATAGGCTTCGTTATTATTATTCCTGGGCGTTAAAACGATCCAAAGATGATGAAATTGTTTTTAAAATTTTTACAAAGAAAAAGGAAAACTTGTACCTCGTTAAAAAAAAGAATCAAAGATACCTATTGATAAAAGTTTCGATACTTTTTATATTATAAATTGGTTCAATAAGTTTTTAACGCTGGTCACTTTCTGAACGTAAAGGACTAGATAGGCAACTATATAAAAAAGTTTTTAGAAAATAGGTACGTCGACACCGATTCGAACAATCATCCATCGTTTCCTCATCACACGAGTTTCCTGTTTTTTCAATATTGCGTATTTTTCTACCGTGAAAATGTTCTTATCTCGGGAGATTTCACTTTAAATTATCAATCTGAGATCATCTTTTTATATGTGATGATGAAAGTGCTATTTGACAGTTTTCCTGTGGTAAGAATTACGAAAGGAGGGGGAGGGGGGGGTAAAGAGTGTGGCTCATTTGATTGAATCTCGAGGGTGGTGAAAAATCATCTCATGATTATTTCTTATACGCGACACTACAATTATGGGATTTTATTGGATAAAAATTTCAAAACTGGGTATTTTCATATTTTGGGTATAGGGATGATCGTAAAGTTGAAGAGAGGGGAAAGCTGAGCCTGACTCTCCCGTCCATTTAGTAAAAATTTTATTCCCTTGATTATATCTTTACCCATTCTTAGCTGAGCTAATATTCAAGACAATTTAAGGTTGAATTTTTTTTTGAGAAATTAAGTAAAATTTTCAAAAAAAAAAATGAAACACCAAAAAATTAATTTGAAAAACTATATGAAAACTGAAAAAATGAGAATTTAAAAAAAAAATTGGAAACAAGAATTTTCGAAAAATTTCCCAGGCTAAGGGTATTTTTTTTTGGAATTGAGGCTTAATTAAAGAATGAATTGTGAATATAGGTGAAGAAGGCGAATACTTTTGGAATTTCTTCCCCTTCTTCACGAAAAAAAAAGAATTTTCCAAGAAACTCCGAAAAATACACGTCGATGATATAAATTTATTATTACGGAGGGAGGGGGCAATTTTTCCCCAGATCATTTCATGGTCTAGGACATGATTTTCTACGTAGCTCTAGCTACCACTTCTTAAACTTTCTATAAAAAAAAGTTTAAAATGATCTCATCCCTAGAGGGCATAATAAAATGGACATGTACTTAAAACAAGAGTGTATAATTTTTCTTACCCGTTCTCGTTCTTTTCTTCAAATTCTTCAAAGAAGAACTATGAGTCAACCCTTTTATATTTTTTTGCAACCTGAAATCAAAATTCACAAATGAAGATTATAAATATTTTGCAATAAATAATTTTTTTAAAAAAATCAGTTTGAATATTCACACACAAATCCCAAAAGTACATAAATAACAATACGTAGGTAGGTGTAAGTAAGTACTAGGTACCAATTTAAAAATTTTCCATCTTGAAACCCAACTTTTGCATTAAACTTTCATTCCGATGGTTCATCAGGAAAAGAGGAAAGAGAAGCTGTTAATCTAATCTATACCATCCCACAACTTTAATTCTTATAATTATTATTCTAAACGATAGCAGGCAATTAGCATAATGAATTACTCTTAACGACCGAGAATAATTCATACCAGTGGTGGTACTCCACATCAAAATCAATGATCCTCCAAACCTCATAATAGGTATACCATTAAAAACCTGCATTCTTTTCAAATTTTTACTCAATATTTTCAAGAGAGGTAAAATACTGGTTAAGTGGTAAGTAATTACGGTAATTACCGTAAAATAATGGCGAAACCGTTATTCAACGCCATATGACGGTAAACATAGGTAATTACCGTACTATGATGGTAAATTACTAGTAATTACCGCAATATGATAGTAAATTACTGGTAATTACCGCAATTTGATGGAAAATTACTGGTAATTACCGCAACATGATGGTAAATGACTGGTAATTACCGTTATGTGATGGTAAATCACTAATAATTACCGTTATGCAATGGTGAATTACGAGTAGTTATCATAACAGTGAAATACAAATACAGGTAATCGCAACGTATTTTGATGGTAAATTACTGGTAATTACGGTGTTTTGAGATGAATTTCTGGTAATGTTTGTTGTGAGATGATAAATAATCATTATACTATTTTGTGACGGTAAATTACTGGCGGTAATTTTCTCGTAATATGATTATAAATTATTATGATATGAAGGTAAAATACTAGTAATTACCGTAATATGATCGTAAAATAAGGGTAATTACCGTAATTAGAAGATAAAAATACTGGTAATTCCTGTATTTTGATGGTAATTACCGAAAATATGGTGAGAAAATTACGTTAATTATCGCAATATGGTGGAGAAATTGTCCTTATAAGGTAGGAAAATTCTGGTAATTACCGTTTCATCGTCTAATTTTCGTCAGGAAATCATTTCATTACAATTTTTTAAATAATTTTCACGAATTTGCTGCTCGATTTTCAACATTTTCTTTTCCTTTCAAACTCGCAAGATTTTGTTGCTTCTTAAATTGGCCCACCGAAATCCACGTATAAATTCACCCGAATAAGTTCCAATTATAAGAACATTTTTGAAAAATTGGATTCTCCTCCCCTTCTTCATCACTTTCCATACATTTTACTCAAACAACACGAAATCCTACGTCACGGAAGCACCCGACGACGCGACAGAAATACACTGTTGATTTTATACTTAACGCAACAACTGACATTCTCAATCCAATTACGTAGGATTACCTTTACGGTATTAATTCCTTTCAACTTTAATGAAATCTCAATTTCTTATGCAGATGATATCGTAATTTACATACACTCGTATACTGAGAACTCACAACAGCACGAATAAAACGCAATCAGCAAATTTATCGCAATTAAATGCAAATATGTAAATGCGATTCCATTTATTTACAGCAATTGAGAAATATAAAACAAAAATTACACCTTGTTAAACCGTTTTTTTCTTGAGACTTTATAAGAATTACAGAGTAGAAAAGAATGAAAAAAAGAAGCAATTATAAAAATTAATAAAGTTTCGTTACCGCGTCGCGGTCTCGTTATTAAAAAATTAAACCATTCGTAATCAATAACACGTCCGCGAATATTCGAATTGCTTTCGAAAAAATTACTTTTCACGTTCGCCTTCAAAAGCTTCGGCGACGTAAACTCCTACACTTTCGAGTCGCCGAAAAGTTGCCGTTGGCAAGTTGGGTAAAAGTTTAAACGTCATTTTAATTACCACATAAGCGAGATTCTCGTCGCCTCGCAAATGTATCACATTTTATGCGATAATCGATTAGGATAAATTTAAAATTAAACAAGATTAAATCGTATAAAAACACGACCCTTGTTCGATTCTCATACTTCATTGTCAACTGATCGAATGCGCCGAGCCACACATTATAAATTATTCGGAGAAAATTAATTTCGCGTCAGAAGTTCTTCCTCTATGCCCCATTCGCAGCTCGCGATACGACCGAAGACCAAACAAACCCTGGATGTCGCTGGAGAGTGAAGATGTCGTGTGCAAGACGAATCTATACGTACATGGTGTTTAAACCGCGTAATCGTATACGTGACAAAAGTCAAGATACAAAATTTCGATAAATTTTCGCATTATTTTTCTTCCCACGATTCGATACATCATTTTTGTTGTACGTTGATAAAAAAATTAGGTATACCCTTTCTCTACGTGATAACACCTTTTTTAATGCATCAAATGAATCAGCTTTGATTGAACGTTTGAGCCTGTCCTTGTTGAAAATGAAAACGACGAGACGATCTAAGTTTACATACTATTTTTTTTTGCGCACCGAAAGGTAAACATTGAAGAAAGAACAGGAGGAATCGTGTTAGGGCCGAATTTTCTTCTAAAGCAGGCAATCTCTCAATTTCAGGCTTTTTAATTTTTTTTAAGAGTTTTTCATGTGAAATGGTACATCAATTCTTCCCTCCCTCGGTCTAATTTTGAGCTGGTCGTGGGTAATAATTTCTGATTTCAGGGTATCTAACTGATTTTTTTTTGTAAAATCACTACTTTTTCACTACTTTTTTTTAAAAAAATTTTCAATTTGCCCCCCCCCCCCCCCAAAAAAAAAAAATCGACTTTTTTCCAACATACAAAAAAACGATCAAAATTTTTTAGAGAAAAAAAAAATGAAATTAGAAAAAAATCTTTATTTTAGATGTAATAAATGAAAAATGAAAAATTTTTGAAATTTAAAAAAATAAATTTCGCGTCTTTGGAATTTTTTTATTTTTCTACTACTTTTTTTCAAATTTTCGTCTGAATTCACTATTTTTCCACTACCGGCATGACCGGTTTTTCAAATCACTACTTTTTCACTACTTTCACTACTTTCACTACCCGTTAGATACCATGGATTTTGAGAAATTTTTTAAAATTTCAATCAAGCTATTGAATCATCGATACAATTTTAGAGTTTTCTTTTTACATCTATGGTTTCAACAGCTTAGTTTTTAATCACTGTTTTGGAGTTAAACATCAAAAAATTTTACAAAACCCTGAAAATTTTTTCTTAAAAAATGGAAATTTCTCGTAATTTTTTGAAAAATTTATCTTAAAAAGCTCTAAATTTCATTGAAAACTGGAACTGAGAATTGAAACTGAAACAAAAAAATTTTGGAAACCAATAAGGTTTCCACAATTGAAAAGAACAACAATTCCAACATTACGAGATGACAACGAATTGTTTTTTTCGAAGGAAAAATTTGTGATCTTCTGACACCAAAAAATCAAACAGTTTGCTGTTGAAAAAAAATTCTTAAAAAATTAAAAATTCCATGACTCTGGAAAGAAAGTTTCAAAATTCTCCGACTTTTTCATGTTTTCCAGAAATCAGCAACCATATTTGATAACGTCGTTTACGAACATTATTTTCTCACCATAAAAAAATCCTTAAAGCCTGAAACTATTTTGAACAAAACGCAAAAAAAGAAGTTCCAAAGTTGAATTATAAAAAATCATTCTAGTTACGAAAGCAAACGGAGTTTCAACAAGTATTATAATTGATCATTTCTCTAAAAATTTTACACGTTGCAATTTCTGTTTACAAAAATTTCATTTCACGTACGAATCTTGATCGTAAAAAGTTGAGCAACCTGTTCTCAAAAACTTTTTTAAATCTATCAATTGCCCTTAAAAAGGCACTTCAAAAAATGGAAAAATCATAGTACTCAGTTGAACATAAACAGCAGCTAAAAACATCCAAGAAATTACTCCTTCATCATTTCAAAAAAAAAATTGAATGACAATAGCCTTTCATTTTAGCGAGAAATTCGACTTGCCAGAGGTAGAATCCCGTTGAAAAAACACAGGAAGATTTCGGCAAATAAAAATTAATTTTTCCAAAGCTGAATTTTTTACGATTATTTCCACGAGTCTCCACTCGAGACCGGAGGAATTTCATTAACCACGTGACATGAACAGGAAATAAATTCGCGAGAAAAAAAACGAGCTCCTTTGAGCAAATGTTTAAGACACGCGACATTTTCACCGCGGTCCATTTCTTAATTAATTGTACTTGTTTTAAGCGTCGCGTCGACACGTATAGAACCTTTGAACTAATTTAAAATTCGACGACGTTAATGAACTTTCTCTTTTATTGCTTTTTTTCCCCTTAAAAATGAGGATTAATTTCAAAATGTGTTTTTTTTGTTGGTTTTTGTTTTTTTTTTACAGAATCGCCGAAATATGAAAAAAGAGCGCTGACGATGTTATCTCGATGGAAGCCATTCCGATTAAATACGTTAAACGGTGGAAACGGCAGACACGTTATTCGATCTCCTTTCACTTCCAGATCCGATCCGAATTCGTTTAACAGAATACAAATTATGGGAAGGCCGTTTCGTTGGGGTTAGATGGCCATAAATTCTGGCCGACGTTACACGATGTATAAAATTGCTTTGTCAATTTGTGTATAATACTATAAAAAGGAAAAAAACAATACAAACATACAACTTCAAAACAGCAGCGCGCGTTTGGTACAACAAAAAAACAATAAGGAACCTTGTAAACAATGATTTTTATGTTAATTAGTTGGTTAAATAAATGGATTTATTTTTTTCATTAATTTTTTTCACTGTAGGTGGATGAAACGAACAGAATTTTTTTTGAAGCTGGAAGCGGTTGGCAGAATTTCAGGAGCTAAAATGCCTTCTTATTTAAGATTTCGAAAAGACAAACGATTCAATTTTAATTTGCTAATGATGTCCTTTTCCACAAATCTATTTTTTAAAATTAGAAATGGTGGAGTTGGATTGGTGGGAGGGACTGAAAATATTTTTCGTTTAGGTGGTCTTTTGACGCATGAAATTCTAAATTTCTTAATCTGCAATTGCAGAGTGAAGTTAATTTTTTCATGAGATGTTTTTGAGAATTATTCGTCAATTTTTTTTAAATTAGAAAAAATTTACATCAGCAAATGAGACTTCACCTATTTTTGCCAACTATTTGTCACAATTGTAGAAGCTCCAATATTTTGCAGCCTTTCATCTGATTATTCAAAGAAATGCAGTCTCGATGCAATACATTCTTTGTACTTAGGTCTTCCCTTTTCTTCCCAGTCCTAAGGATTCTGATCATAAAACAAAATTATAGAATGGGGAAAAAATTAAAACGTTGAAAAATTTTAAAAACTGGATTCAAGAATAATAAAATTGATAGAATCGCTATAAAAATAATTAAAACCACTTTAAAAAAGTAAAAAATCACAAATCGCTAGAATATGTATACCAAAATTTCTTAAAAATTGCATAAACCCTTAAAAAATATTTGAAATAGTGGAAAAACTTGTTCAGATATTGATTATATGTATTTGATAAAATAATCAAAATACTACTAAATATGCGAGTTCATGAATTGCAAAGGAGGGAAAAACATTCGAAAATTTTTGAATAATTTTTGAAAAAATTCCAACTCAAAAAAGCGTTTTGCCAAAAAAAAGTAATTTTGAGTTCTTTCACCCCACATAATTTTCAAACTTGAAATATTCGAGTGAATTATTGAAAAAATATTGTTTTTCAGTGGGAAAATTGCAATCTCAACTCAATTAAAAATTTTCCATCTGAAAATTCAATTTTTTGAATGGAATATAATTTCTGAGAGAGAAAATTATTTCTTTTTAATAGGTCAACTACAGAATGTGTCAACAAATTTGCAATTTTTAATTGAAAAAAAAATCAGTTTCGATCAGTCAGTCGTAAGTAATTTTTCAGACTTCAGAATTTTTAAATTGATGAAATTCATTTTGATAAAAGGATAACACGTTCAATGATTTTTCAATGCATTTGGCTCAAAATTTCAATTTTTTGGATTCGAAGCGAAATTTTCAGACTGAAATCGCAATTTCGGAAGAGGGGGGAGGGGGGGTGGTGGTGGTGGTGGTGGTGGTGGTGGTGGTGGTGATGATGGGAGCCACCTTTACTGTCACCTCTTTTAGTCTGATCCTGTTCTTGAAAATTCCGAAATTGCGTCAAAATTACTAGAAGTGAGTCAAAAATTGGTTGAAAAAATAACATTTGTTATCAACATTATTTTTCCACGGAAATTTAATTATTTTTCCAACATTTTTTTTTGTAAATTAAAGTAAATTTTGGTATTATTCCAAGTCAATTCAATCATTTTTTGACCTTGTGTTTTCGGATTTTGCTGAAAAATTATAAACGCGAGGTTCTTCTGATCTTAAAATCTCTATAAAGCAAGAAAACCCTTTGGATCCATGCAGCCTAAGGCTCCGAAAAAGCATTCTTGTTTTTTATCTCAGTGATTTTCGATAAAAGTATCTAATGAAATCTTAAGACCAGAAAAAAGGACTTTGACAAGTCTTTCCGTATGACCTTCTCAAAATGTATGTTGTAACCCGACCCCCACATAAAAAAAAATTAAAAATCGATAACTTGGACAACTTTTGAAAAATAACACGGCAAAAATAATTATTTATGGCCTCAATTGTAAGAAGTGATCATAAATATACTCATAATCATTTATAAAATTCTTTAAAGGCTTAAAATTTTAGCAAAAAAAATCGATTTTTGGTAATGAACCAAATTCTAGGATAAGTATACATAAATTGAAAATCTGCAAAAAAATCTGTGAATAGGCTATTTTAATGGGATTAAACATTATTTTTTTTTACAAAATCTTCACCGTTCAAGTATGTGCAACACCCTAAAATTTTGGAAAGATTTCGGAAAATTTAAAAATTACAAGTAACAAATCATTCACGACTCAAATTTTTTTATTCCGAAAAAACGCAAAATCATCATTTTTCGGTATGATATTCGTAGACCCGTCGTTTCCTGTCGTTTCTTAAAAAAACGACAGTTTAAAAATTTTTCAACACACTGAAATTGCAGCTACGACTCGAACCTTTTTTATTCTGGGAAAACGACTAAAAATCATCATTTTTTGGTGTGATACACTCGTCGTTTCCTGTCGTTTCCTAGAAAAACGACAGTTTGGAAATTGTCCAACACACTGAATTTTGCATTTCTTTCCCAATGCCTTCCCTCTTTCTTCTGAGCCTCTCAGAAGAGCTGGAACCCAAACCATTGTGATATGGTAATATTTGAGGTAGGAAAACTCGGTAGAAAAATAGTAAACCAAATTGGAAGATTCATGATATAAAAGTGGTTTCAATTTTTTGTCAGAAATTTTTACGATATTCCCAGTAGTTTTCGTATTATTTTGAATAATTTTGGTCAAAAATATGCAGAAGTGAAACTTCAATTTTCTGTTCAAAATTGTAGCAAAAATCTTCAATATTAAAATTGATACCCAAACTGGAACTTTGAACTTTACAGCCGAATGATTAAAAACGAATAGGTTAGACGTATCACCCCTTATACTCCAGTATTAACAAAAGGTAATTTAAATATTTATTAATCGACAGATTGAAAGCAAATATTAAATTACTACGGTTGCGGAATAAAATGCACGTTATTGAAAACTTCGCAATTTTGGCGGTTTCCAGCAGCAAAATTTCTCGAGCCTTGTTGGAGGATAGAAAAATGAACTTTTCTAATAATAAATTTACCTTGGATGTATCGCATACGATACGGTACGATGCAACTTTAAAATTTCACCATAGAAGGCGGAGTGGCTGAAACGAGTAGAAGTGAATTTCGTGTGGTTTTGGGTACATAACGAATAAACTCAGAATAACGAACAGGCGTAGACGTAGACGTCAAGTCGAAACGGGGCAAAGGCAGCAATAAATTAACCTCTTTTCCTTTTTCACTTCGTTAATCGTTTAGAAATTTTATAACGTCTGTTTAGGTTTCGTCGAGGGAATTATGGGTCTATAAGAAGGTACAAGAGTAAAACATGGAAAATCAAAATATTTAGTGGAATTCCTTCGTTTCGATGGAATTTTGTTCCATTATTCGTCTCGAAAAACAAAACAAATAAAAAACGATCTAATTCCATTTTCATTAAAATTTTCGGTACTGTTTATGGGTGTTATCGAAATGAAATTTGAGACAAAATTTAGAATTCGCAAAAATACATCGAATCGCCCGAAGTTGTCAGTTTGATGGCTGATTTTAATTCTATATCGATATTTATTTCGTTAGGAATATCTAAAATAAAACATCGGTAGGTTAACTGTTTGTCTGAGGATCAAAAGTAGGACCGAAAGGATAGGTCATGGTTATTTATGAAAAAAATTCGCGACAAGCCAGTATTAAATTTATTTATAGGTCTTGATTTCGTCCTCAATTTGAGTTTTTCTTTTAGTCGAATAAAGTTACGTAGATTTATTTTCATTCGCATCAAATACGTACCCATTTGCCTTCGAAAAAAAAAGGATCTTTATCGTGGGCGAAGATTATCGCTTGTATTGGAAACCCAAAAATTACGTCATATTTTTTCGAAATTTCGACCATATCGTCATATCTCCTACGTAATCACAAAATGTACATTTTGACCTCTAAAATAATATGAGGCAACAGGGTGAAAAAAATCTAAAGGGAAAGATTCAATAATAAACTAATTAGGCCATAAAAATTATAATTTTTTTAAATCGTACGTACAGGTGTATTTGGAAAATTTTTTAATTAAAAATTTTCCAAACACAAAAGAAACTAGGCAAAGTCGATAAGGTAAAAATTAATTTACACGAGTTCCCTAAATCTATTAAGATTGATTGAAAATTTATAAGAAATAAAGAATACTCTCTTCCTCGCCTTCATCGCATCTTTCCCCCCCCCCAGCTCTGGAAATAGTTAAGGAGAAAAGTTGGCCAGCCTCGAATTTGATACACGGGGTTAAAAAGGTTATCTTTAAAATTCTACCCGAACGAGTAAACTTTTAGAAATTAGAATACAAATACAATACGAATTATACATTTACCAGTACCACTTTTAATCCATTATTCGAAAGTTTTACCTGTATTTCGCCATTTGCGATTGCGTAGCACGTGGTGCAGTTGGGGTTCGGACGAGGACAGGGGTTGGAAAGAAGGGAGAATCCTAGACGAGCGAGGTACCCGAAGTATAGAGCAAAGAAAGGCATATTTTTGTAATTTCTTTTTCTTTTTCGGGTAACTCTAAAGAAAAAGTTTTCTGACTAATCGAAAACGGACGATAAAATTGTATCGAGTTGTATGGGTGGGTATCCGATATTGCGACTTTTATGGCTTTTTAATAAAGTTTTGTTGTTGTGCAAATCGGCCATTGATAAAGTTTAGAGTTGAATTGCTCAGTTAAATGAAAATACCTAAGTCGAGACCGCGATAGCGTTATTTATGCGGAATTTTCATACCAAAAGTATACGCAGTGAACGAAATTAGCTGGGGTTTCAGTTGGGCGAAAATTATCACAGATGAGGATGCTTTTTGATGATTCAGAAGTTCTTTAGGAAAGAACAGGCTTTTTGTGTGTGGAGGGAAATGAAGAGAAGGGTTAGATTTTTTTGAATAATTTATTTTGTGTAAAAAAAATGATAATTATTATATTTTCTTTTCGACGAATAGTAATTAGTCGAAGGATTTATGAAATAATTTCCGAAATAGGGTTTCAGATTGAGCTAATCTCATTTTTATCCATTGATGATATTTAGGGACCTAGAAATTGAAAATAATTTCACGCAGATCCTTTTACAAATTTTCAAACAGACGAATAAAAATGAATTTTTGACCAACTGCGATATCTGACATCGTTATAAATTTTTGAAATCGATTAATAAACCTGATTCAGGGTTTCTCAAACTTTCGAATGCTTTGACGATTGAATAGTGAGCAGTATTACCACCTTCTTGCTATTCTTTCCCCATTGAAGCATTCTCACATGTAAAATATAGGTTCTTCAAAATCAGATAATAATTTCAGAAAGTTGGAAGTTGGATTCATTATAATTATTAAAAAAAAGTACCTACAAGATGGAAAAAAATTCATGAGTTTTTCAAAAACACAAAAATATTGAATTTTTACAACTTTTTTTTAGAAATAGCTACATCATTAGTATTTTTTAAAATGAAACTATCGTAAGTACTTACAAAAAGAATTGAGAAAAAAGTTGAACATTGTTTAAAAGTACCCAGGAAAAATAATAATTAGATTTGGTATTGAAAATTGTTTGAATTTTTCATAAAAAATTATAAATCTTTTTCATAACTTTCGTGACTTTTTCAAATTTCAGGACTTTTTTCGCGACTTTGGTCGCCAGTAGTCATTTTGAAATATTAAATCTTATTTGTACCGCTGATGCGATGTTTCAACTTCCAAGAGTGAAAAATTTTTTAACATGATATTTATTAGGCACCAATATTTTTACTCTTCCTCTCCTCTTCATCAATTTTAAACTTTTTTTTTTCAATTTAAAACATTTTCAAAAATATTTCTAAATTTTTGATAATTATGCTCTGTTCACTTATAATAAAAATTTATAGTCCCCCATTTTTTTTGCAAAGCAGAAATGGTAATTTTTTAAATAAAATAATGGAGCAAATTCAGATTGACGAATAAAATTGAAACAATTTTTTAAAAAAATTTTTAGATTAAGTTCAAAAAAGATCAGTCACTAATTTGAAAAAAATTTCTCGCATACCCTGACCCAATCCTAAGACAATTTTACCCAGACAAAATTCTGAAAATACGAGAAAAAGTTCTAGAATAAAACGGTAGCACAGCAGCGTCATTTTGAATTTTTTCATTGATAATTCACTTTTGAGAATTTCTGATTTAGAGATAATGCATGCAATGGAATGATTTACAAACGGTCATGATTTTCATTTCTTCTGACATAAAAGGTAAGTTTACATAAGTATCCCCCCCCTCTCAACCAAGAACACAATTTTTCTCCGAAATAAAAATACATTCGATAAAATTTTTCAAATTCAGACAAATTTTTAAAAACTCAAAATTTAAAAAAAATTGACTTGATCAGATTGAAAGCTGAAATTGTATGAACTTTATTTTCAAGTTTTCTTTTTTTTTCAGAGCGATATGGGATAATTTTTAATTTTCAAAAATTTATTTAAAGTTGAAAAATGAACCTCAGTATTCGAAATTTTAGAAAGTGGGTTCTTTTTGAATATTCTTTGGATATTTTTTGTACGTTTCGATCCATAATTTTACTGTACGTTTAGAAATTCATCTCTTTACAAGTAAAATTATAGAAAATTGAATGGCCAAGCCCATACCTATGATTTCACTTTTTCCAATCATATAGCAAGATTTTTTTCTATTTTCTCATAATTTTCAAAATTTTCCGTAATTTGATTTTCAGGCAAACAAACACCTAAAATAAATACCATAACTTTTTGAAAACAACGTAAAGAAATCATTCGATTTAAAATAAATCCAAAGCGGGAAAATCTATACGAGAAAAAAAGCAACGAATCCAAATTTAAACATAATTGATCATTTTATCTCACGATAGTAATCAAAACCCTATTTAATAAACCAAAAAAAATTCAGATCTCGAGTAAATTCCACAGCAGCAAAACGATAGCGATATTTCTTGGAAAATTACAACTCAAAGTGCGAAAAACGCAAGTAGGTATTTTTGAAATTTTAAACAGGCTGAATATTTCATCAGTTCTACCAGCTCTACCTACTACAAATAATCAAGAGTAGTCCTCCAACTTTCGCAGTCCGGAGGGAAAATTCCACCTCGTTTGCCCTATCTACCCCTGGTGGAAGTTTTTCGCCGGAGGAAAAGGCTAATTCTTGGAAAATTTCGACTTTTTTTCATCTACATAATTTGACTTCATCCATTATGTCAATGTGCAGAAAGGTGAGTAATAAAAAAATGAATCCGGTATCTCAAATTATTAAATATAGAAAATTATACGATTGCAATTTTTTCTCAAACGGAAATCCGAAATTTAGAAATAAATCTAGGATAGTTATTATTCCTCGACCTCATTTATGTAAAATACAAAATCTCAACGTATATACTCATGCCGTAGCCATATCGGAGAGTTGATGAAATATGCTGTACATCAAGTATATGCCTCTGTAGTTAAGGGGTTCGTCTTGGTATACTCCTATACACCGACACATAAGTATAGGATGTTATTAATCTAGTATCTTAACACTATCCTTTTCGTAGACATCATTATTAAGTTGAATAACGTAAGCGGGAACGTGACAAGAACAAAATTTGTAAGCAAGTACCCAGACCCACCTTTATCGTAACGCAATATAACCTACCTACACGATTCTATCATCTTAGCGAATTTAGTGCCTCCGAGAATTCGAATTGAAATGCATGTACGGTATAGATTTCAAAAATAACTAGTGGCGAGAATATAAAACTAGAAATATTATTTCAACTCGAGAATTCTGAAAATATCTAAGTTGTAAGTATCGTATTGTGTAGGTATATTGTGTATGCAGAAAGAGTTATAGGCAATGAATTTGGAAAATTAGAACCAAACAAATATGTATCATCTAAGAAAATAAGGAATTTCCGAACATCGAACAAAATAGACATATGTATCGACTTACAATTCTACAGATTTACCAGCGAGATTTAGATTTTTTGAAAATTAGAAAATAAATACACGTGAAAAGCTGAATATAAAAACCATCCTTGAGCGTAAAAAATTAGTTTTCATTTCTTAAAAATAGAATAATCCGGATACCCAGAACTCTATTCCCAAAAAAAGGGTCATTTTTGATTCAAAAAAGTCACTACTCTCTTAATTTGAATCAGTCAAAAACTGAAGATTGGCTGGTTGAAAAGTTGAAATAAACAGAATTGAGTCACTGATAGGCAATGAAATTTGACTATCAAAAAGTGAAAAATTATTGATCCCATTATTGGCGAATTTTCATTTCTGAATCAGTGATTTTTTCCTTAAATGTGGCTCTGCCGTAAAGAAGGGACCTAGAGTAGAAAAATCGATGTCTTGATTTTTATGTGTTTGGTCCAGATTTGGTATAATTTGGACCAAAAACGTGAAAAATGGGACATCGATTTTTTCACACTAGATCCCTTCTTTACGGCAGGGTCACAAATACTGAATTAAATCAGTAAAAATTTCAATAATATTTACTGATAGAATCAGTAAGAAAAAATCAATAATTTTCTTGATTGAATCAGGACCAATTTCAAGTTCCCCATTGAATCAATGAAAATTTCCAACTCTTTATTGAATCAGTAAAAATTTTAATTTTCTGATTGAATCAATAAACATTTCAATTTTCGGATTGAATTTGTAAAAATTTGCTTAAATTTTCTGATTGAATCAGTAAAAATTTCTATTATTTTCTGATTAAATCAGTAAAAATTTCAATTTTCTGACTGAATCAGTCAAAATTTCAGTAGATATGTGAAAAATTACAGATTCAAAAATGAAAATTCAGTAGTTGAATCAGTAGGTATAATTTTCATACATTTCTACAGTGAATCAATTTTGTTCATTCAATCAGTAAACAGTAAAACTTATAAGATTCTGCATTGACTCATGCTAATGGTTTTTAAATTCGAAATACATTTCTTTTTTCTTAGATTTATCGACATTTTGAAAATTAAAAACATCATGGGCATCTATCTGAAATTTCAGATAGATGCCCATGATGTTTTCAATTTTTAAAATGTCGATGAATCTAAGAAAAGCAAGAATTTTCATTTTAAAATGGAAATTCTTGCTTTTCTATGGATTTTTCTTTCAGTTTCCACACCATTTTTTTTTGTTTTTTGCTATAAGATTATCAAATTTCTCGTTATTTTTTGGATTTCTCGTTTTTTCCCCTCAATAGACATCATAAACATGTTTTTATATTTTTTCATAAAGACGATGCCCCCGTTTCTGCCTGAATAAAAGAAAAAAAAACTTGTAAAACATAGTTTTATATTGAAGCAAAAATTTGCAATCTGGCACACTGATTACGATTTGATTATCTTCATTTCGAGAGAAATCAAATTGTACCTATGTTCTAAGTGAGTAAAATATTAACAATCAAAAATTCGATGTTCGATGCAATGGTTTCGCTTCCAAAATATTTTCCTTTGAAATGAAGATAAAAAATGAAAATCATCTCTGCGCCCGGTTTAAAAATTCTCCTCTTAACGTCAGAATACCACTTGAAATTTGTCGCCGGAAGGCATCGATATCACGTAAAACTTCAAAACATATTTTTAATTTTCAAAAGATCATACACAGACAAGGGACAAGACATTATACGATATGAAGTGGGCGATATAAATGTCGCCTAATAGCGAAATTCTGTGGCCCAGTTAACAACAAAACGTAGGTAAAGTGGGCGATATCTCATCCACAAAAAAATTTGCTCAACGATATAATTTTTTTTATCAAGTAATTAACTGAAATTTGAAATCTATTTGATAGAATATATTTTTTTATGGTGAAATTTCATCGACACAACACAAGCAGTAGAAAATACCGAAATTTTTACACATCGAGATCACAAAATTTTTCTGAACCAATTTTTTCTGACTTTTTAAGGTTTTCCAGGCTAACTTTTCCAAAATTTTCGAACTTTTTACAAATGATACAGTATTTATGAAGTATGGCATGGCGCGAGGAAGAGGGAAGACGAATTTTGAATGCGTACCACGTATCAGTGTTCAAATGCTAACTAATTAGATCAAAATCAAGGTGTTGCATGAGTACTTTTCCATGATGAAAAAATATAATTTTAACAGGATATTTTTCCAAATATTTCACAATTTTTCAGGGAAAGAGAATGTGGTTCTCTTTAATTTTTTTTTATCAGAACAAAAACAAAGAACAATTTAAAATTTTTCAAAGAGAAATAATTCCAAAATTATTCTAAAAAAAGAAGAAAAATCAATTGAAAATTCTAAAAACTGATAGAAAAAAAGAGAAAAACGTGGACATTTTTGACGAAAACCCAAAACCAAAGCATGACATGCATAATTTTTTTCATCTTGGACCTGGAGTGCAGATGAGATTTTCCAGAACTAAGACGAAGTTTTTACAAATTGCATCAAAATTCAGGAAACTTTTCTTGAAACAATTTTCAAAATTGGACCGATTTCCAGAATTTGTATAATTTTTCAAAATTAAAACATTTTTTTTTTAAATTGAAGGATTTTAAAGAAAATTGGAAAATTTTTAATTCCATGTTTGGTCTGGTCAAGATAAAGAAAAAAACTACCAGATGGTCGCTGGTTGCAAAGGGAGTTTTGCTTTTTTGTTTGTCAGTCGTCATTTTGGTAAAAATATTTTAATTTTATAGCCAAAATTTTGTTTCAAAAACAAAAATTTTAGTAATTGGCAAAATTATGGAAATTTTCTATTTTTCTGGTTCAAATTGAAACGTCTGCCCAGGAGATGGAATGATTACGAATTTACGAATTCTTTGAATTATTAAAGTTGAACCTATGTAAATTTTGTGAACTAATAATCGATTCTTTTTTCCAGCGAAATGCTACTATTTTTTTAACAGCAGCAGAACATTCCAAACAATTTTGCTAGCCCCTCTGCTGGAAGCTGAAAGCTACAAAACATGAAAAAAATCAGGCTAAATTTTTTTAGGGTTTAAATCCCAAAATGACTGGACTAATTGGAAAATTTTTTTATTCTGCATGAAGTAATTTTTCAATTCCACGAGTCCTCGACGCGACATTGAAAAATTTTTCAAAACAGTACAAATTTTTAAAAATTTTGTAATTTTTTAAAAACTGAAAATATTATTAAAACGAACGACTTTTTAAAAATTGAACAATTTTTTTATAAAATATGAAAAATTTTCAAAAACTTTATCAATTTAACTTCCAATATTATAGTTTTTGAAAGTATTTTAAAACTGCATGAAATTCTTTGTAGGAAAAAAAAAACACTAAATTTTTCCATAAAATTATTAAACGATAATTCTGCAAATTTCGCCAATTTCCATTTCATTTCAAATTCAAGCCATTTGGAAATCTTATTTATCGTATTTATTTTCACGAATTTCATAAAAATGCATTTCCATCAATTTTTTCAATGCTATCGCTTCAACATGATAACATTCACCTTCTTCGGCCCCCTCCCTCCTTCTCTACCACATGAAATCTCCGCATTAATTAATTACTCAACTCAAAACGCACGAAATAGGTGCATTTTCTTCACGTACAAAGTAAAATTTCACGATCTCATGAATCAGAAAATACATTAAAAACGATATTCGCTAAACCAAATCGGGCGTCGACGACTCTCCTATCCCGAGTATAATTCGGCACATGTAAATCGTCCATATCACGCTCAATAATAAAACTAATTTAGAAAGAAAGATCTCGCCTATATCGGAAATCATTTCGTCATTAAATTAGCTGTTAATCTTAATTACCAGTATTTTTTTTAATAATCTCTACATTCGGCCGGGTCGAGTCGTATAATAATTTCCGAACAGTGTAAGTTCGACGTACGTTATTCGATTTTGTGATAAAAATAAATCTAAAAAAAAAGTAAAACGCGAGATGTGATGTGCTTTTTAAATATTTGCAATATTAGACCTAAGTATGAATATAAATAATAATGTGATTCGGGTGATTGTTTTATGCTGCGGGTTTATCATCGTCGAAACGCAACGAGCGATTACAAGTACGTTTGTATTTGAATTTTTTATTCGTTACCGACACCTACGAGTATGAAGGAACATTGTATAGGTATAACCTTAACATCTCGTTTCATTCTGTAATATAATTAAACCCAGCCAAACAGATAATATGGGTAGGTTAGGTGTAATTTACACCCTACATAGGCTCACACTGTACGTATCAAACACCTCGAAAAAAAAAAAGAGATATGGCAGGCAGCTAGGTTACCCATACGTACTAAACACTTAATTAACTTTTTATTACAAATATTCTGGCATAGCGAGAGGAGCCTTTTCTTACGTAATTTTCCGACGAATAAACCCATAAATTATATTTTCTGACGTAGATTCCCATACACCGAATACTACACCATTTTAACAAACCCGTCCAACTTTTCGAAACCCATTGAGAAAGAGCCAGGGAAAAAACCCCTCTTGAACGGAGACTTCATATACGAGTAACTTTTTTATAATACGATACGAAATCCCTTCTTGGTTCTTTTCCTAAATGGCAAATTTTGCTCTATATACACATCGAACATATTAGGAAATGTATTCGATTCGCGATTGTAGCCAATAGCTAAAGAAGTACCCCATGCTTTCATGTTTCCTCATCCTTCCGGGCACGTAACGAGATTTGAATTATATAATGGCCAAAGCTTCTATTGTAAACACGAAATAATGAAAAGATTCTCAAATCGTCTCGCGAACGTTAAATATCAACATTACGATGACCATTGTGATCACCGAGAGACGATATTGCCGGCGAAGAGTTCCAATTCTACTGTCGTTGATTCGGAGAGAAAAATACAACGAATTGTTTCTCGGTGTTGATTTTGAAACGGGAAAGAAAAATCGAATGGTTGAGATGAATTAGAAATGAATTTTGAGATTGTGATTGGATCGTGGAATAAGAGACTGGATAAGGGATGAATTTGAAATTTCCATTGTGCTCGTATATTTCGAGTGCCGCATTAATATACATCGAAATTATAACTTTTCTGAAGTGGGTCGTGAAATTCGCGATTATATTAAGTCGAGGGTTAGGTGAAAGTGAAATTTTAAATATTGTTTTTCAAATTTTAGGTGCTGATTTGGGTGTATTTATCGATGCGTTAGTTTCTCTGTACTTAGGGGTATTTTGAATGGAATTGACGAGGATGAGGAAAGGTCTGGAACTGTAGTTAATCTCGATGAAGAAAAGGAAAAAAGAGACTGTTTGATAAATGGTCGAGGCATAGGGTAATCTACAGTAATGCTAGTAAATTGAAAAATTTTCTTCAAAAACTAGATTTATTATTTTTGACATTTTTGTCGAAAAAACTTGTTTTATTATACCTTTTGACTTCATACCAAAATATCATAAATTCAGAAAATTCTCAAAAAACAAAATTTCTGTTTCCTCTGAAAGGAAATGTTGATAACATGGATATGTTTTTTCCTCTCATCCTGACTTCTGATATATTAAGATAATTTCAAAAGTGTAAAAATTTGTTTTAAAAATTTAAAAATCGGTTTTTAGCTCTCTGATATTTTTCCTGTCATTCTGACTTATTTTTCCTGCCATTCTGACTTTCTGATATTAAATTAAATTGAATAAAAACATATCGATCTATGACTTTCTGACATTAGGTTAATTTCATAATATAAAAATTTTCAAGTTTTTGACTTTTAGTGTCGCAAAATAGTGTCTTAAAAATTTTGGAATGACCCCCCCCCCCATCCCAGAGGAAAAACGTATCCATGTTTAAAAAATCATTAATTTTTTGCTGAAAAACCATAAATGTTTGCCAAGAAAATCACCAATTTTTCGCTTAAAATCCACAAGTTTTTTCCTCAAAACCCATAAATTTTTCCCCCACAAAAATCAGTAAATTTTTTGTACAAAAAATCATACATTCTTCAGCTTAAAAAATCTCGAAATTTTTATTTTGGAAATTGAAAAAAATATGCAAATTCTTTGAAGTATTACCATTCACGAAAATTGCAAAAAGTTTGTTGAATTTGAAATTTTCAGAAGAATTATTAAAATTTCGACAAATTTGAAATTTTCGAAAGTCTTCTCAATCGAGAATATTTCAACAGTTTATGGAATTCCCAATTTTTCAATACTTCTCATATTTACAACAAAAAAAAACTAAGGAAAATTCATCACTTCCTTTTTCTCCCCCTCCATAATAATCACTATGATGAATGATTAATCTAATTGATTGAATTTGTAGTAGTAAAAGAATTTTTTTGCTTCATTGCCTTTTAGTTCTAGAATATGAATTGGGAAAGGGAACAGAAGGGAATAATTCTTAGCAAGGGCCTTCAAATAGTACTCATCTGAGAATGGGAAAAATTCAAGTTTTAATTCGTTTTCCCACAATTAAATAGCTAACGTAGTTTCAAGATGAGGAAAGTAACTAAAAAATAATTTCAGTTTACCTAATTATTGCCTATAAAAAATAGAATTAAAAAAACTAACCGCCAAAATTGACGATTCTGATGGAAAATTTTTCTAGGAATTCGAAAACGTTATTTTAAGGCTTGTACTATGTCCTCAAGTGCCAAAAAAAACCTCTATACCTTAAAAAATAGAAAATTATCTGGTTTTAATTTCGATTCAATCTGGAACTAAGGGGAGAATCTACAAAAATCTGTTGAAAAGGCATGATTACATAATATCTCAAGTTTCTCAAAAAGATCTTTTAAACTTGTAAAATTTTGAAATAAAAATATTCAATTTTAATTCCCAAAGTCTTAAGATTTGGACCGGGAGGGGGAGCATTGAGAGAATAATATAAAGCTCAAAACTGATTTTTCCAAATTTTTGGAGAAATTTTAAAATCAAAATACCATAAATACCGACTAATTTCTGAAATTGGAGACGTAATTTCAAGATGAAGGGAGCTATAAAAAATCGTTTTCTTTTTATCAATGCCAAAATCGAAAACAATTTTTATATCTGATGGGAAATTTTTCTATAGGAATTAAAAAATCTATATAAATTATAGATATCAAGTTTCCAAGTGCTATAAAAAAAACTCTTGATTTCAAAAATTAAAAAATTTCCTCGATTTGATTTCGATTCTGTCTAGAATCAGGAATTTCGCGGAAAATCTGGAAAAATTTGTTGAAAGTAATGATACGATAAAGTTCCGCAAAAACATTCTTAAGCTCTTCCAAATTTATAAAATATTAAAAAATAAAACTAAAATTCCCAAATATTTCGGATCAAGGTCTTTTTTTGGTGGAGGGAGTGGATATGATACATAATTCAATCTTATTTTTTCAAATTTCTCGTGAAATTAATAAATTAGAATACGCCAAATACTCATTTCTAAAGAAATAACAATTTTTTTACAACGAGATTTCTTCATAACTTGATTTGGTATTCCCCCCACTACCACCGCCACCTTGAATCCTCGTCACATACTTCCCAATCACTAGAACTTTATCATGTTTCGACATTTTCAAAGCCATTGACCTCCATACAAAAAAACACATTATTGACCAACTAGATTTTAAAATTTTAAAAAGGAAGGATATTCTGGACGTGACGTTATATAAATAAATTATGCTACCGTTACAACGTCTACTTACGTTATTTCGATATTTTTTTCCGCTTCCAGTTTTAAAAGCGTTCCATTTTATGAATAAACACAGCCCCTGAAACAGAATCATACCACTACTATAATTTTCATTAAGAAATCCATCGGAAAAATATTATTAAATAATAATATAATAATAACGTTAAGGCTGAATTTTTTCAAACGTTAGGATTATCTTGAAAAGAAAGTCTCGTTGGAAATTTTTTCAATTTTTTTCACATTTAAAAAAAAGTTTGCAACGAACTAACGACCAACCGCCCTTATCACGTTGAAATTAACTCGTCCAATTCGGCAATTCCTAATTCTTTATTATACCTCGGTCATCTTTCTCCTCGAACGAGACATTTAGTAACACAAAAATATAAAAACCACACATAACAATCAAACCATCTAATAAAATCCGCCGCATTGCATGGGACAATTTCACAACATTGATAGCAGGCTGTATCTTAAAAAAGATTCAAACCGAGTATAAGAAAAAGGCATTCGTACAACGTCGACAATAAAATCTGCGTTTGCTGGGACTTCGACTCTTAAAAATCACCATCAACATACGTCATAGTTGATGAGAAGAGGAAAAAAAAGTCCTATACGACGTAATTAAACTCCAGTAACTCGTGTGTCCATTCGTCTCAAAAGATTCTTTTGATATTTACCCAGCATATTGAATTCGATAGTTCCAACTTAACCTCGCTTTAGTAGCATTTCGGTTGATTTTTTAACCCTCTTAATACGTCGTGCCATGTGCCTTTTAAAGAATACTATAACGTTTATACGAGCGCAAAAAGGGGCTATACACGTTTAAATGCGGCAACGCGCGTAGGTAGAAGAATCGAATCACTCGAATACCAAATGCACAATTCAGCTCTAAAATTCGACTATTTCCTTTCAATTTTTTTCGTACGTTTTGTTACCATCGTATCGGTTGCGGTAAAAAGACTCATTTTTAATCGTTCTTCGGCCGAGATGACGTCATCGATTGTGGAAAAAAGTGGTACTTATCGAAGATTTTTTCTACGCTTTTTGTCCAGCAGAAATTCGAGTATAAGTTTTCGTCCGAGTTTAAAAGTTCACCTGTATTTTGAAATATTGCCTCGAGCCCCTCCCTCGCGCTGGGTATAATTTTTTTTTTATTAAATTGTACTACGCGAGCAGATTACACGCGAACCCGGGTATGAGTTTTTATTAACGAGTTATCTGAGAGAAAAAAAAGCATCATTTCGGTCAAATTACAACGACCTTACGTTAGATTACACAACGGAAGCCAACTTCCAAAATTACACGTTTTATTGCTTTTTTATCGCTAGATAAAATACAATGTTGTAAAAAAATGTCTATTCGGGTTCTTAATTTAGGTAAATTGATTCGATTTACAGATGAATCCCTCTTTCGACGCCGCCCATCAGTCGTTCGCATATCGTTATTCGAGATAATAAATCTTGTTAATTTCGGCGTCATCGCACCGATGAGAAAATTATTTGAAAGACGCGAACCGCATCGAAGGAAGGAAAATCGCGGCGAAATTTTTTTAATTTAATGCTTCGAGGGCGCGAAAAAAATTAGAATTTATCGAGTCTCCAACGAGATGATTTTGGCTTATTGGATTTCACGGTTAATTTTTTCGTTCTTTCTGGTATCATTATCATTATTGTCTAAATTTAGATTCGAGTTAGCGGCAAGAGTGTTTATAATTTTTGCGCACCTGGTTCGCATGACTGAAGTTTTCCAATGTGAAAAGTTTTCGGATGACGCGGTTATTTTTGGACAGTGCCAGGTTTTCATGTTGATTCCTGAAATCAGAAATTATTACGTAAATGTAAGAGGAGTGGCTTTTCGATGTAAGATTCTACGTAGAATACAAAAGATATCTTGATACAGTTCGCCAATTGGGGTTCAAAATGCCTTCCCCCCCCAACACTTTCTAGTGACAAAATAATATCAAATTCAAAGAAATCAACAGTCTCTTTCTAAGATGAATTATTTTCAAGATACGGGTCAGTTTACATCCAGATAAATTTTGTGATTTTTCCATTGTTTGCTGAGAAGACCTTATAAAAAATTCTCAATTGACCAGAGTGAAGTGAAATAATTTGCAATTCAAAATTTTTCAATTTTTTCATCCCAAATAAGTTTTTGAATTTCTATAAAATTCAAAATTTAACTGAGTCATACAAATTACATTAATCAATCTAACTGAGTGAAACTAGAATTTTTTTAGTTTTGTTTCGAATTCACATTTCTGAAAAATACCATGGTATCTTACCTAGGTGTAAGATTGAACCAGTGAGAGGAGAGGATGAGGGGGAGGAAAGATAGTTTGGTCAGCTGCTTCCATGGTCCATGCAATGATAAAATCGTATTTCTGCATGGTTGAATCAATTGGGGCCAAGTTTGAAAAAAAACATGCTCCAAGTCAGAAACATCTGAGAAAATTCAATCTAAGTCAAAATTTTTTGATTCTATGCATGTCTTTTTTTGCTATAGAGGTTGCCACTGTCTTTCTCTCCACCAGAATTACAAAAAAAATTGAAAAGTAATCTGTTCCTTTACTCTAAAAAATCTTTTGATTCAAAAAATTCCAAGAAATTTTTCAATTTTTTACACTTCTTAGGTACCTACAAAAAAGTTGCAAAATTAATTGCCAGTTAAATTCCTGCGCACCCTCTTCGCCTTTTCCTAGCAATCAAATGACACAGAGGTCTGAAAATTCAACCTTTTTCCTATAAATAAAAAATTTGCAGTTATAGATTACGAAAAGACCTGATAAAAATTTAATTTTCTCCAATTCAGTTCTTACCCCTACCTTTCCTAATTGCTTTAAAAATTTGATATCAAGATCAATCAAAATCCATCGCCAAAAATTTAATTAAATTTCATCGTCATCGCATCTCCACCCCCCACAGATCTCGGCTGCAGCCTCACTCCGCATGAAAAATTATCCTAGAACGCATCGACACAAAACCGCTCGAACGCGTTTACGAATTAATAAAACATGATTTATATATTTTCATCGTTGTACGTTACCATACGTATATAAACGTATAACGTACGTACGGCGCGACGCCGACGAAGCTTTTATATAAATTATTTTTAAAAAGGATTAACCGAGTACAAGTACCGGAGCCTATGCGAGCCCACATGAAAATCAGATTTCCAAGTATCTCGTCGGCGCATTATTAATAAGCCGAATTTCGTCGCATTGAGATAGCCCGAAAATGAAAAGACGTAAATGATAACATTGTTAATAACGAAACATTAAATCACCTTTTAAAATGATTCGCGACGTTCGTCTGTTTTTAAGCGGCGACGACATAACCCCATTATGTTTTCATAATATCGTTCATTCTTTTTCGAACGAGTTAATCTTATAACACGATGAACATTTCATCAAGTATTATGAATTTTATTAAATAAACAAAAGAATATATATTCGCCGGAATGTATAATAGGCGGAGTATATAGCTGGAGCTACATATACGTAGGTATATGTACGTTGGTAGTAGGCGCGATTTATTTATTGCCTTACGAGTATAGTTTTATTAAAGAGCTTCCGCAATTTCCTGTCTATTTTAGGCCAATAATTCTGAGGAAGATTCATAATACTAGAGAGCACGCAAAAGGGTCGAATATTGGGGTAATTTTTGTACGATGGCAATATCGAGCAAATAATATAGCACTTGTAGCGACGAACGAAATTACAAAGCACGACGGTTAATAAAAACTTCACATACGTCAAACCAAATGGTTCGTTTTCGTACAAAATAATCATTTAGAATTAAACCTACTTCATTCTAATTTATTTGGCTGCCATTCAATCGCGGTTCTCCATGAATTACGGTGACATAGTCCTTCGTCACGATACGCGAAGGTGTACCATTCACTTTCTGGCTTTTGAAAATGTCGGCTTTTTTCATCGATTGTGGGCGGTTTTCTCTCCGCGTAAAATACTTATGGTCTTCGTAATTGTAAACATTTTGTATTTTCGGCCGATGCGATAAATACTTGAAGATGATGAATTCTGAAATCGAACAGATCGTGTTATTAAATACGTCATCGAAGCGGTATTTCCATAATAAGGTGATAAATTTCACGACCAATGTAATAATTGAAAAGGTAGCGTAATTAGAGATGTACGGTGAGCTCTTTGAGATAAAAGCCATAGTCGAGTCCATTTTCATAATGAGACTGGGCTGGTGATAAGTTGGGCCGTTGCGAATTGCCGAATGATTTGTCATTGTCAACTTATAAGTATTAATATCCGAAATTATTGGAAAACATGGTTAAATATTAGATGAATTTAGATATAACTTTTAGAACGAAACTCAACGAATTAAAGATTAACTATGCCATTAGACAATAACAACCGGAAAAACAAGCTAATACCTTTATTGTCATCAAGTTTTCAAATTCGAAACTAATATACTTACCTAATTCATTAGATTCGTAATTGATTTTTTTTCAGAGGAAACTGATATCAAAAATTTACTTTCGATCATACCGAACAGTATAGAACCAGTACCAGGATTCTGTCCGGGTAGAAATGAATCTGCTTACAGTATTAACGATCAGTACGAAATTACTAGGCCAACATCTGAAATATTTCAAGACACGTTTCCGATAGATTTCTCAATTTTAGTAGTATTTCGATTATCAGAAGGTAATAATTAGTACTTAGCTACTCACCTATTTTAATACAAATTGGTTTGTTTACGATTCTAATTCTTTGATTCGAAGATGTTACCGATGCTGCTAATGTGTTCAGAATACTCAGCGAAAATGGAGAAGATCAGCTCGGTTTGACAGTCGGTGAAAACGATGTATCTTTAATTTACAAAAAATATACTGAAACAGAAGATGAAACACCGGAAAGCACAATTGTACAGTTTGATTTACCAGTATCTCGTTCTCGTGGCAAGTACGATAGAAATTCGCTTATTTGAGCCTTGAGGTATTGTCGTAGATACGCTGAAGAATCTTATACTTACGATATTTTTCGAGTAGATGGACCAGAATTGCGTTGAGCATTAAAGGAAATTCGGCTACGTTGATTTACAACTGTGGTGTAGAAAAAACACAGGAATTTGATCGCGATTTGACTCAGAATTTGAGCATAGGTGGTGTTATATCGATTGGACGTTCATTATATGAACCAATAAAACCTTTCAAAGTAATTATTCGGTTGATATTTTATACTAGAATAGAGAAGAAACCATTAAGTATTTTGATTACAGGTTGGAAAATAAAGTAGTACAGTTTACTTACTGGTAATATGACACGAGAAACTGTAATGAGAGTGGAGTGAACGGTATCTAATTGTTTCTGAGTGTTTATATAGCTTCTTCAGTCGTTCGAGAGCGAATATTACCGATATGGATGGTTGTTTGGGAATAATATTCATTGAAAATCAAAGTTGTTATTTGGAATTTTTTACGTATAACGAGCAACAGTCGAAAAATTAACGAAAAACGAGAAAAATGCTCACAATAGGATTCTGATCTGAGTAATGTTTTGTTTACATAAACTGACATTAACGGCGGGGAGGTGAAGAGGGGATATATCAATACACCAATCAAAATTGCTCAAAAAAATTGACAGTTGAAAATTCGAATTTTTTTTAGTAAATTATTACCAATTATATGTTTGAACTTTTGATTTTTTTAAAACTTTGATTTTTTTCTGAAATGTATGAGAATGAAATACGTAATGTACCTAAGTAATACAACACACTGATGAAAAATGAAAACAAGAAAGACGAAGCTTCGTTCTCCAACATTATAGACATTTCTGTAGTTGTTGAGTAATCGTATTGAATTAAATGAAATAATCTCTCCAGTCACAATAAAATAGAGGCGGATTAGAATATTCTCAATGGAAATTTAATCTTTATTCGATATATTTCAGGGTGAAATTCAATTACTAAAAATTGCTGCCATTCCTGACACTGCTTATGACTTATGCACAGAGTACGTGTCGGATTGTAACGTAACTTGGAATAATAATTTGAACACCAGTTCAGAAAATGTCGACGGTCAAGATGGCAATAAGCAAAATGAAACTGAAACGAACACAGTTTCCACGAGCACATATATCTACGATGGTGTTGATTTCAATGCAAGTATTGTCATGTTTTTCACTTTTTCCTATTTCTAAAACACTTAACTGAATGTAACATTTTAGGAAAAAAAAAAAAATATTTCAACATTATCAATTTTTTCTAAAACCCGAACGAACTATTTTCCAAGCCTTGCAAAATTTCCAAAATCTAAATAAACCTCATCGGATTAGAATTTACCAATCAACGAATGAATAGTTAATTTTTTTAAAATTTAGCCAAGTATTCATTTACAAATTGTATCTTTTGAAAAATGGGACAATTTTTGCATTTTGCATACATCAGGGAATAATATTTTCCTCTCAAACTCATTATTTAAAAAATGATTATTTATTTTAACCATTTCCGAAAGATTAAAATTTCCTCAATCGGACAATTTTTTTCAAATATATTTCAATTTTGTTAAAAAAATATTGTTTTTTAAAAATAGGAAAATTTTTCTCCAAAAGAGACTATTTTTTAGGAAATGAAAAATCTCCCAAAATTGGGAAGTCATTTTCTACGGTGAATTAGATATTTGATAAACATTGAATTTTCCGAGTGCAAAGATTTTTTTCAAACATATTAATAATTTTTTAAAAATGAAATAATTTTCCAAAAATTAGGTTACTTTTTTCAACTACACAATACTGGTCAATTTTTCTCAAAAATAAATTTTTCCAATTTTCAAAAATTATGAGATAATTTTTCCAAAATTGAGCAATTTTACTAACATGCACTGCACAAATAGAATAATTCGTTTTTAAACATAAATTTGAAACCATCAATAATCTCAATTTTCAGATAGCAAACTGCATGCCACTACACAGTGAGCACAGGCTGGATCCCTCAGTAATTTCTAGTTTTAATAATGTTTGCTTTTACATTATAGATTACCTCGACTGAAGATTACTCAGCTCTAACTCCAATCGTGAGAAGTATAATTGGACCTCCGGGTCCAAGAGGTTACCCAGGTGCTCAAGGTCCCCCTGGTGTCCCTGGTGAAAAAGGAGAGCCTGGCAAAGATGGTTTACCAGGAACGACTGGTGTTATGGGATCTCCAGGACATGTCTTTTTGCTCCCAGTAAGTGAAAATGTAAAATAAACAAAAGCAATAACGAGAGTACCAAACTTCCTTATTGCAATATTTTAAAAGCCCTACAGGCTCACGTACGTAATACTATTTTTTGTAAGAAAACATCCATTGTTTTCACAGGAAGTAGGTACTCAATCAGTAAAATTTTATAGTTTCTTTTGAAAAAAAAAAAAGGAAAGGAAAGGAAAGGCCGGAAAGGGAAACATTTACAACAGATTTTCGATATTTTGATGCCGCGCATTTTTTTTTATAATAATACGTCTGGACGTAGAAACCACCCTTAATTGTAAAAATTGAGTTTTTAGTTGAGATTCCCTCTGATTCTACCTCTTCCAAAGTCTCCAAATCAGCGTTCATTAGAAAACAAATTTTCGATACCTCTGTTATCATCTAGGCTCACATATACAGACATTACGAATACGACTACCTAGTACCTACTACCTACACCTAGTACCTCTCCTACCTATGTTCAAATTAATTTAAAAATCTAGAGATATCAAACAGCATAGCGTTGTATTTTTCACATCTACGGTATTTTATTTTATCACCGTAACGATTGAAGTTCACCATCAACTTTAATTTTACCTATTAAGAATAACATGCCAAAAATTCTTAGGGCTATAAATCAATTTCCCGAAACGTCGTTTTCGTCCGCCCCGTCGTCAGATGCTATCTTACGTTACTACGCAGTGATAAGAAATTTAATTCATCATTTAGAAGGGAAAAAAATAACTTGTCGACTTGCGTTTTAGATACTTTCTCAAAAACGAACACTTACATTTGCGGATTATTTTAAGAAGAGAGTAAACTAATCATCAAATTGAAAACATAGGTATTCGAGTAAAATAAAAAATAAATTCGTCACTCCGCCGTCATTATAAATTTCGAGATTATAAAATCTTAATCCGGTCAATTAACTTATCCAACCACAATGCCTATACCACAGTGCTGTAATACGACGATGAATTTTCATATGTATTTGTTATTATACGAGAACACCGTACATGGGAAAAATTCGATGATGGAATTTCAACGAACGTGGTTGAAAATGGAATTCATAATTTTCGTACAACAGGCGATGTTTTCTTTAAATATTTTACTCGTAACTCGACGCAAACTTTACGCAACGGGCTAGTGAAATTCTTATAACATATTTTTAAAATTTTAAACTTACCTTTTGTTTAGCTGAATAATCAGATTAACGAAAAAGGTCCAAATTCGCAAGTTGAACAGCTCAGACAAATGTTATCACAGCACGTGGTAAGTTATTGGGAAAATTTCCCAATTGAATTTAGATTTTAAAGATATATATTTTTTAGGCAACTATGAGAGGATCAGATGGGCCAATGGGATTGACCGGTATGCCGGGTTCAGAGGGTCCTATTGGAATGGATGGACCTAAAGGAGAACCTGGTGAAGCTGGGGAGCAGGTTCTAAATAAAAATTTTGAATATGTGAACTAAATTCAGTATTTTAGGATCAATAATTCATTTTTGTTTCGGTTTTCAATTTAGGGCATCCAAGGTCTTCAGGGTTTGCCAGGTTTACCAGGCAGAATGGGATTAAGAGGGAGACCGGGAAGAGATGGTGAAAGAGGGGCCACCGGATATCCAGGACCTAAAGGCGAGCAAGGGCCAGTTGGTCAAATGGGTAAATAAAGCTGTATATAGTCAAATCTTTTTTTCTGATAAAATTATTGATTCAGATGAAAAGTTATTTCAAAAATGGGGTTTCAGGTATACCTGGTGAAAAGGGTGACCATGGTTTACCAGGGCCAAAAGGAAATCCTGGAGCACCAGGCAGTGATGGAATGCAAGGAGAAGAAGGTCCACCAGGACTGTCGGGTGCACCTGGAGCGATGGTAATTTTTTCAGATCGATATCGTCATGAACGTAGGAATTTTTTTATTTAACAAACTTTGATCGGTTACCTATACTTGTGGGGATATTATTTTCCAACTTGACTTGAGGATACCTTTTCTTTAGACAGATGAAAAACAGTGTTTTCATTCACAGTATCAGTTTCAAATACGCAGGAAAGGAAATACCTAATAGCTATAGATATTTTGTTACAAAAGTGCTCATCAAGATAAACAACGTTTTCTTCGTTTACCATTTCACTATTTTTTTTAAAAGCATTTTATTTTTTGAAAAACCTTGATTTCTCAAACAACAGAACTGCGCGAAAAAAGAAGGGAGAAACAAAATATTTACATGTGTTTTTCAAAGACCAAGAAATCATTGTTCTATGCATCAAAATTAAACTGTGATGCATATCTACCAACTGATAATGGCAACATTTCTCCATCACAAAAAAGTTTTAATTCAACACTGCATTTAACAGGGCCCTCGGGGATTTCCAGGTCCAAGAGGACTTCCAGGATCTACTGGACAGCCAGGAATTCCAGGATCAGAAGGACCTGCAGGTGCTAAAGGAAACTCAGGACCTCCAGGTCAAGCAGGCCCTCCAGGTCAACCAGGCTTAGTAGGGCCAGTTGGAGCTCCTGGCCCTCAAGGACCATTAGGACCACCAGGACTCGCCGTAAGTTGAAAAAGGAATATTGGAAAAAAACAATACAAATAAATTTTCAGTAAACTGGTTATGTACAGGGTCCTGTTGGTAAACCAGGGTTACCAGGTCTTCCTGGCGTTGATGGACCTCCAGGACATCCAGGAAATCCTGGATTAGCTGGTTCCAAAGGAGATATAGGGTTACCTGGACCAATTGGACCATCTGGACCAGCAGGAGCAAAAGGACCCAAAGGAGATGAAGGTAAACGAGGTCTAGGCGGAGATAAAGGAGATAAAGGTGAACGAGGAGCTGAAGGAGAAAAAGGTGATCAAGGAATAAAAGGAGATCAGGGCCCACAAGGACCTGCTGGAGCAATTGGTATTGAAGGGCCGGAAGGACCAAAAGTAATGAAAAAATTGGGATTTTTTTTTCAAAATAGCATTTTCTATTCAACTGCTTTCTATCTAGGGAATAGAAGGTCCTCGTGGAGAAACAGGAGCACTCGGCACACCTGGAGAAAAAGGTAAAATTGGAGCGCCAGGACTTCCAGGTTATCCTGGCCCACCAGGTGAAAAAGGTGATAAAGGATCGGAAGGAAAGCTTGGTGCCTCGGGTGAAAAGGGTCAAAGGGTAAATATCTTTGAAACAAACATTTGTTTGAAATTCTTAAATGGTGAGAAATATTTCTTTTTTAGGGATTTGATGGGCAACCCGGGGAACGAGGTGAATCAGGTCAAAGGGTAAATTATTTCATTGCACTCATTTCTCAAATAATAATTGTTTTTATGTTCAATACAATGAATTATTTAATAATACATAATAGGGACCTCGTGGAATGAAAGGCAGACCAGGAATTGATGGAGTACCAGGTCCCAAGGTAAAAGATAAATTTTCAAATGAGAACTCACCAGATAGTCTGGGAGGGATATGTCAAATAAGGGGATTTATTCGGACTAATTCCTATAGTCGTTTTTTTTGCGGGATTCTGTAGTGAATGGGGTCCTAATCAACATGCCCAACTCTCCCCCCGACTCCCCCGCTTGCTTTCCGAGGGGGGTGGACCCCTTGTGTGAGAGAAAATTGTTTTGCACCGATTTCGCTCAAATTCGGGTGGAAGGTTAGGTGGATGTAGAAGTACGCCTACAAAAAATTTCAGCTTCCCCCGACCTCAGGAAGCTGAACTATCTCTCCTCAAAGTTGAGCATTTTTGACTAAAATGGCAAAAAACAGAGTTTTGCGAGTATAAAATCACCTCATAATTTCAATTTTGAAAATTTTAATGTTTTCTATATGTGACGCCGCATACGAAAAGGTTACCCCGAGCCAACTAGTAAGTTTAGAGAAAAACGCGTTTTAAGTTTTCGAAGTGTTTTTTTCAATTTTTTCAAAATTCAACGAATTCTTCCAATTTTAGTGGAAAAAAAAAGAGAAAAAAATTTTTACGTTTTTTTTTACACTTTTTTGTAGGAGGTGTCTCACTTTACAGCCATTTTTCACCGCTTAAACGTCGAGATCGCGACCTGGCAATGGTTTTATCGGATTCTACGGCCAATTTTACATACAAATAGTGGAAAAACCCAAAAACGGTATAGTTGACCCAGGGTCACCTTTTCGTATGCGGCGTCACATATACATTTTGAGGTGAAGAATCCGACCAGCCCATCAACTTTTTCTCTTTGTGAGTTTAACCACCCTTAGACCCCTTTCAAAGTATACAGATTGTGGGTTTTTTCAGCAAAAAATGATCTTTGTATGCTTTGAAAGGGATCTAAGGGTGGTTAAACTCACCAAACGAAAAAGTTGATGGGCTGGTCGGATTCGTCATCTTAAAATGTATATAGAAAACATTAAAATTTTCAAAATTGAAATTATGAGGTGATTTTATACTCGCAAAACTCTGTTTTTTGCCATTTTAGTCAAAAATGCTCAACTTTGAAGAGAGATAGTTCAGCTCCCTGAGGTCGGGGGAAGCTGAAATTTTTTGTAGGCGTACTTCTACATCCACCTAACCTTCCACCCGAATTTGAGCGAAATCGGTGCAAAACAATTTTCTCCCACACAAGGGGTCCACCCCCCTCGGAAAGCAAGCGGGGGAGTCGGGGGGAGAGTTGGGCATGTTGATTAGGACCCCATCCACTACAGAATCCCGCAAAAAAAACGACTATAGGAATTAGTCAGAATAAAAAACATATCTCTCCCAGGCTAAGACTAAAGTTTGTTAAAATAAATTTCCAACTCATACTGTACCAGGGTGATACTGGCCAACCTGGCTCTCCAGGAAGTATAGGGGAAAGAGGGTTACCAGGAGAAGAAGGTCCACGAGGCTTTTCCGGTCCACCAGGACCACCGGGCCCAGGCGGAAAAGATGGCATACCAGGTCCACCAGGAGAACGAGGGCCCGCAGTAAGAAGTCATACAAACTGATCACGTTTTTTTCTTTTTTTAAACAAATTATTCTCCTGAGGTATTTAATATTCTTTATTGGATCCATTTTAGGGTGAAACTGGTTCTTCAGGACCTCCAGGTTCACCAGGAATAATAGGTCCCCCAGGACCAGCTGGAGAGCCAGGACCAATAGGAGAACCAGGAACACCAGGTCAGCCTGGACAAGCAGGGGAACCTGGGCATCCAGGTGAAAGTGGTAAAGAAGGACCCCAAGGGCACGTTGGACCCCCAGGAAAACCAGGTGAACCAGGATCACCTGGACTGCAAGGATTTCCGGGAGAAAGGGGATTACCAGGAGCACCTGTAAACACTGTTCATAAGAATAAATTGAAAAAAATGTTCATAAAATGTAGTATTTCTTTTAGTCTATATTTGTTTTGATTTTAGGGTATTCCGGGTTTAAAAGGAGATATGGGATTGCCTGGACCTCAAGGGCCTGAAGGAAGTAAGGGACAACAAGGAGAATCAGGAAAAGAAGGACCGTCTGGTCCAGAAGGACGAAGGGGACCTCCTGGGCCTCCTGGGCCTGATGGTTTGAAAGGAGACAGAGTAATTATTGATTATTCTCCTATTTTAACCAGTTTTTTTTTCTCTAAAAATATGAACCATTTTTATTGCATTTTTTTTTTTTTAGGGAGAGCCTGGACTACAAGGTTTACCTGGTCGCGATGGATCTGATGGTCAACGAGGTTTACCAGGACCTGCAGGACCAGTAGGTGCTCCAGGGGAAGATGGGGACAAAGGAGATTTAGGTCCTCCTGGAGAAAAAGGATTTAAAGGAGCTAAAGGAGAAATGGTGAGTATAATTCAATAAATAGGTAACATAAGATATTACATTACATACAATAAATACCTTATTCAATTTCAGGGACCCGAAGGTTCTATTGGGCCTCAAGGACTTCGAGGCGAACCAGGTTTGGTAGGAGCTCCTGGAGAAAAAGGACTTCCTGGTGAGATGGGGCGAGATGGAGGCAAAGGTGAAACTGGACCTCCCGGATTGGTTGGACCGTCAGGTCCACCTGGATTACAAGGTTTACCAGGCATACCTGGTGCAAAGGGAGATGTTGGAGACGTCGGACCAAAAGGTGCATACTACGATCAATTTACATTTTACAAACATTTGTTTCTAAAAAATATACAAAAACATGATTTTTTCGAATAGGGCCTCCCGGAATGGTAGGGCCACCTGGTGAAACAGGTAAACGAGGACCAAAAGGTGTAGAAGGATTGCCCGGATTACCAGGTCCCGAGGGTCCACAAGGAGTGAAAGGTGCTCCTGGGGCTCCTGGGCCTCCTGGAATGCAGGGAGTCGAAGGGACACAGGTTGATTCCTTTTCAAAAATAATACTTCGCTTATCTCAATTAAAACAGAATTTTAAATTTAAAAAAAAATAGGGTGAAAGAGGTCTTCAGGGAGCAAAAGGAGAGGAAGGGAAATCAGGTCTTCCTGGCACCCAAGGTCCCATTGGGCCACCTGGTCCTGAAGGTCCAAAAGGAAATGCAGGACCGCCCGGTTTTCCAGGAAACCCAGGTGAACCAGGTTTACAAGGTCCCAGAGGCGAACCAGGAAAAGATGGAGAAGATGGGAAACCATGCACACCAGGACCTCCGGGAGAACCAGGACCCCCAGGAAAAATGGGATTGACTGGGCCGCCAGGGAAAGTGGTATGTGGAAAATTGAAAAATTTCACTGGTTAAAAATTTTCTCGATGAACTAAGTACTTTAGAAATTTTCAGGGAAAAGATGGTCCTGCAGGTCAACAAGGTTCTGATGGTTTACCAGGTGAAAAAGGCGACAAAGGATCACCAGGCGTCGCAGGTTCTCAGGGACCAATAGGGCCACCTGGATCGCCAGGATTACAAGGCGATCAAGGGCCGAGAGGATCACCAGGCCCAGCAGGTGACGTTGGACCTCCAGGTGCAGTAGGAAATGAAGGACCACCAGGAAAGCCTGGCGAAGAAGGAACGAAGGGTGAAAAGGGAGATAAGGGAAAACGAGGGCCAAAGGGTCACGAAGGCATTTTAGGAGCTGCTGGGAAACCTGGTGACCCAGGAGAACGCGGAGAAAAAGGTGATAAAGGTGAACCAGGGCCAGAAGGGCCGAAAGGAGAACTGGTAAAATTTCTCAAAATAATTATTTGGGTATTACTAATATTTTTCAAGAATAAATAGAACTCTGAAAATTAAACATTTGATTTTAGGGTCCAATTGGTCCTCAGGGGCAAAAAGGTAATGACGGTCCACCTGGTGTACCAGGCATTGAAGGACCTCCAGGGCCAAAAGGGTTGCAAGGTGTTGCCGGCGAGAAAGGAGAACGAGGTTTGGCTGGTTCACCTGGACCGCCTGGTCCTGCAGCGGATTTACCTCTCTTACCACCAGAAGTTTTATTTCAAAAAGAATCCATCAGGAGGAAAAGAGAAAATGAAAATGAGTAAGTGGGTCCCACGCTAGTCACGTATGCAAGTGGTATTATTTCAATTTTTAAATCCTAGTTCGAATGAAGAAACGACTACTCCTTCCATGAGTACACCTCGGCCTTTAAAAAAAGAATCATCAGGTGATCCATCCTTCATTGACGTTTATACTTCAATCTATGCAATGAGAGAAGATTTAGAACGAATAAGAAAACCTCTTGGTCTTCGCGAAAATCCAGCCAGGACTTGTAAAGATTTATACTTCAGTCACCCCCAATTTAAAAATGGCAAGACAAATAAAAAAACAAGTCATTTAAAAAAAGTTTAAATTTTTTTTCTCATCTTTCTATTTTTCCAAACAGGGTGGTATTGGATAGATCCAAACTCAGGAATGCCAGACGATGCAATTTTTGTCTATTGTAACCTGACTATGGCCGGAGAAACATGTATCTATCCTGATTTACAATCTAGACGAATGCCAAACATTCAATGGAGAAAAGAAAATGAAAAAGGCGATTGGTACTCAAATTTAAGAGGCGGTTTCAAAGTAATCACGATAATCTAAAAATAGTAGCTACCAAAAAATATTTTCAATTCTAAAAAAATTCAATTTTCAGATCGGTTACGAGAGCACTGGTTCCGTCCAAATGACATTTTTACGATTATTACATGAAGAAATTCGTCAAAATTTCACGTACACTTGTATCAATTCTGCAGCTTGGTACAATGCTAAGCTGGGAAATCACGACTCAGCCGTTAAATTTTTGGATGAAAGCGAAACAGAATTTACAGTCAATTCGTTGAATAAAGTCAGCGTTATACATGACGGATGCAAAGTTAGTTAACGAATAATTTTCGTTGAAATATTTTTCAAAAATTCTAATGAGAAATATTTTTCAGTGGAAAGGAAAAGGAGAGACGGTATTCGAAATAAAAACCAAATCCATGAAACGGTTACCAATTGTTGACTTCTTCCCAATAGATTATGGAATGCCAAATCAAGCATTTGGATTCGAAATTGGGCCACTATGTTTCAAATAATTAAAAATTGATACATGATCAAAAAAAAAGAATTCAAGTGTTTCGAAACTTTCTTGAAATTAAATTTTTACGGAATGTACGATTAATTCACGATAAAAAATTGATAAATTAAATTAAAGACTATCAAACCGTCAGTCTCTCAAAAAAATATAGTACGAATATGAATACGAGTATTAAATATTAAACATTAGAAAATAAAACAATCGGACAATGGTCACTTCCGAAAACTTCAGTTCGAATCACATTGTCGCATACATTATCGACAAACCTTTTCGATACGATGAAATAATCCAATCTCCTGTAAAAAAGAACGATGAATTTAAAATTTAAGAAAATAAATTTGATTTGACTTCTTGTTTTCATAACCGATGAATATATACTTACCATCCGACGTTTCGATCACGAGCATTACTGAAATATGTCCAGAAAGTATAAGCGCCGGTTTTATCCGGATACAGATGACGAAAAGTATCAACGAAACCAGCATCTAACAACTCAGTCATCCCATCTCTTTCTTCCTGAGTAAAACCAGGACTTTTAGTGTTCGTTTTAGGATTCGCCAAATCTGAAATTCAATCGCTTCAAAGTAAAACCACCAATATTTACCAAATAAACTCGCAGATAAACCAAAATTTACCAATAGGTTGATGAGAAACATTCATATCACCGCATACGATCACCGGTTTCTTTTCGTCTAAAGATTTCAAATAATTTCGCAAATCTTTATCCCATTGCATACGTTTGCTTAAATTTTTCAATTTCTGTCCAGCGTTAGGAACATCTGAAAATATTATCACTCAGTACAAGGTGAAAGTTGGCAAAAACATGCAAAAGAATCCCACACGTACATATAGAAATCACATAGAATTTTTCATATTCAGCTGTAATAAGTCTTCCTTCGGCATCGTATTCTTGTTTTCCCAAACCATACTTCACATTTAGAGGTTTCTCTTTTGAATACAAAGCAACGCCGGCGTAGCCTTCCTTCGTTCCTATACATAAATATTTTCAAATTATAAAATCTATTTATCAATACATTCATTGAGACGATGTACGATTGAATTTAAAAAACGCACCAGAACACCAATAAGTGTGATATCCTTTCACTTTCGCTTCGGGTGGAAGTTTACTTTCTGGGCATTTTGTCTCTTGCAAACATACAATATCGGCTTGTTCTTTTTTAATGTAATCGAAACCACCTTTCTACAACAGGAATTGTAAATATGATGAAATTCAAAATAAAGTAACGTATAATTCAAAATAAGTTACATACTTTTTGCCAAGCACGTAAACCGGCAACATTCCACGAGGAAATTTTGAAATTCGAAGGTTTACCGTCGGCTGTGCATTTCGTATTTGTTACAACCAAAGAATCAACATCAGTGTCGACTTTATTCAATAGTTCTTTCTTAGATTTTTTCGGGTCGGCGTTTTTGTCATCATTGGTTGCACGTTTTCTTTTCTTTGAATCTTGGTCTTCGGCTTCTCCATTACTATTTTTCAATTTCTGTTTCGTTTCAGCAGACTTTTCGTCACTCACAACGAAATCATCATCATCAGAAGCTTTTTTACTTCCACTTGGCCCATTTTTCTTATTTTTACCTTTCGCAGTTGCTTTCGATTTCGATTTCTTTTCGGGCACCGCTTTCTCGTTATTTTCGTCATCGGAATTAATTAGTTTCGATTCATCTTTAGCTACGACTTCGTCACCGTCACCCTTTTCGGTAGCAATTTGTTCCTGAAACAATAACACGCAGGATAATTACGTGAAGTTTAATTCATCAATGAAAAGGAAAAGATGAAAGCAACTTCGACCATGTGAAGCTTATTAAGCTACGACGTGATCGAAGAAACACCGTAATACTAACCGTTTTGCTTTTACGCGGCATCGTATCGAGATTATAAACACAAAAAACGTTAGATGATTAGAAAATTAGGTTAATGAAAAATTAATCACTCAATTTTGATCCGGAAAAAAATATTATTTCTCCGGTCTCCGCGCGTTAATTTATCATTTTCCGAGTTTCACAGTCACATGTCAAAAATAAAAATAAAAATTCTGTCTGTGTCTTGAACCAATCATATTATTTTTTGATAAAAAATAAACCAATCAAGTTGAAGATCAACACAAACAACTGTTTTTCTGTGACGTGATTAAACTGACGTCATCGAAAGCTCGAAGCTCAAAGCTGTAGGTGGTGTTTACTGTTTTCTCTGTTCATTCGTTTGCTTTTGTCCTTGATTGAGTTTGATGTGTCTGATGGCTGGTGATGGTGATTCAGTTCATGTTTAATTTGTTTTAACTAATTTACGTACTTATCTGAAGAATTTTGAAATTAATTTAAAAGTGTTCTGTACGTCTTTTTCAATTTCGCATTAGTTTTTACGGTCAATTCACTGCCATAACAATGGCGTTAAAGTTGGTGGTTGGTCAAAGTAAGTAACATTTTGCATCTAATCACCGTTCAATTTCATATTTTTGATCTTATCTCACTCTAAATATGCTAATTATACAATCGTATCGTCCATTAATTTTTAGGAAATTGTTTAAATCATGTTACAATGGTATACTAATTCGAAGATAAAGACCAACTTTCGTTGAAAACGTTATCAGTATCAGAAAAATTATCATAAAATTCGATTCCGTTTTCAAAATTTCAAAAATTAATTTTGAAATGAATTCGTATTATGATTAAAATTGTTGGAACAAAACGAATTTCAAATTCAATATTCCTTCAGTTTTAGGTTGATTATTTTGTTCAAAGGAGCTCATCAAGTTTTCATTATAATATTTTATTGTCATTAAAATCCACAGCTCATGAACACTTCAACCTGTATTGATTTTTCGACTAATGTAATTCAATTTTTGAAATTACTTCATCAATTAAGGGACTTCGTTCGGTTAATATTGTCAAGTTGGCGTTTTTTAGATGCATCATAATTATCGGTATAACGGAACGGAACAGGCCAAATTTTTGTGATCTTTTTTATCAATTTTATAAATAACCATAATGTGACAAATACAAAGTATAAGACGTGAGATGAAATATTCGATAATTTTCCTTCTTAGAAATGATAATTATCATCAACGAATGTTGAATTAGAGGGGTATTTGTGAACTATCATTAGGTACATATGAGGAAAACGATTTGAAAATGTTTTCATTGCTTACGAATTAAACCCCTTCATTACACTACCCCCATACTATTTGAGTAAAAAACTGTTGGTAATTTTAAAATACAAATAGTGACTAAGTCACTAAATATTTCATTCGACATGTTTTTATCTTATCCGTTGTTGAAATATTATCGATTTTTTTTGTCGTTCTGTAAAAATTGATATAACATTAACACAATTTCATCAGAAATGTATATTACCTGGTGTGGAAATACTATTGTTCCTGCTGTTCTCGTTATTTCGTTTTATCAACAAAAAAAATTATAAAAAATTCATAAAAAATATGTCATTAGACATTTTGTTGCGAAAGCATCGCAGATTTTTTGTCATTTTTAAAATTAATTAAAATTTTTATTTTATTTCTCCTACTGTCTTTCCAATAGAATCATTGAGCCATTTTCATTCAATAATCAGCCAAACAATTCAATTGTTTATTTAAAAAATTAAAATACACTTTCACGTACTAAATTAACATTACAACTTATGGTATTCAAATAATTTACGCTTTCTTTCGTTTTTCTGCCGGCTCGTCCGTTTCTTCGTTGGTCTCTTCTTTCATGAATATAGTTTTCGGTTGAGTTTTTGAATAAGCTGGACTAACCCAATATGGATTTTCAGCGGCCTCTTTGGCATATTTCAAAATAGCTTCTCTAGGATCCTGATCGTCTTCGACTCTCTTACTCAGTCCCAAATTTCGAATAACGTACGAGCTCAAAGTAGACCCAGCGGAGGCAACTCTGCCTCCTTGTCCGGATTTAATTGGTAAATCTGGTCTCCTCGATTTGACCGGATCCAGGCGATCTTTTTCCATTTGTTTACGAATAGATTTCGGCCTATCTTGTCTAAATATGGGCAGCGCATGTGGTGTGATTACTTGTTGATACGATACGGTTTCTATTTGTCTGGTTTTTGCGGTTCTTCTGTTAGCGCAGAGTGTGGCGCCTTTGGTGCTCTGATCACCGTAGTACACTTTAACGGCACCGTTGCCGCAGCCGACGAAAATTTGATGAAGTTTAGGATGCCAGTGAGCTTTGATTATGTGGGAATCGGTCACTTCGATTTCTTCTATTCGATTGAATGTGTTCACGTCGTAGAATAAAAGTTTGCCTTCTTTTTCCCCTTTTTCTAACGATACTCCGGTGATAATTACGGTATCTTGGGGATTGAACATGGCATCTGTGCTGGCATATCGCGAGAATAATCCGTTGGCTGTTCGTAGAGCAGTTTTGAACATACGTATGTCCCATAGTTTCATCGTATCGTCGCCTCCTCTGGTACACATGAGATGTCCGCTGTATGAGAACGCGATGCGAGAAGTATCAGTTCCGAATTGATGCGCATCTCTGATCATCTTCGAGGGATTAACGAACATTTTTCGAGTGTCCCAAAGTTGAAACGAGCCATCTTGACAGACACAGGCTACGAAATTACCGTCTCGACTGTAAGCGCAGGTCGTCGGTGTGGTTTTCAAGCCATTCTTGGCCCGACATTTAATAATGCTTTTATGCTGAAGTGGTTTAAAAACGTTCCATAATCGGCACGTGCTATCTTCGCAACTGGTCAGAAATTCTTCGCGGATTCGCGGATGCCAACAGCCGTCAGTTAGAGGAGAAGTGTGTCCTTTGGTTTTAGACATATCGGAAATGTATTGATCGCCTTTGACGGTTTCTAGAATTTCGTGTCCGTCTCGGTCGTGTACTTTGGCTTGGGCCATTCCGGAAATTATTAAAATTCGGTCACCGGTGGCTGAAAAACTGAGCCCTTTTATCGGGTAGTTACCAACAGGATAAATTGATCGAAAACTTTTTAGTGTACTGTCCATTCCGGCAAAATCCCAGAATCTCATTTCGTAATCCAAAGATCCGGTGACAAATCGGGTGCCGGTTGGATCAATAGCCAGAGCTGTTACTGCTTTACTTCCATGCGTAAATGATACGTTACGTGCTATTGGTAAATCGATTTCATCGTCAGATCCCTCTTCTTCTGGTTCCTGTGAAGGGATCGGTGGACCGATCAATTCATCTGATTCGTTTATATCTGCCGATTGACTAGGATTCCTATCGATTTCGAATGAAGGTATGGGAGGTCCGATCAGTTCGTCTGATTCGTTTATATCCATCGATGGACCAGGATTATTTTCGGATTCGAATGAAGGTATGGGAGGTCCAATTAATTCGTCTGATTCGTTTGTATCCATCGAAGGACCAGGAGTACTTTCTGTTTCGAAAAAAGGTACCGGTGGTCCAATCAATTCATCCGATTCGTTAGCGTCTTCGTGAGATGTGTTTTCTTCACTTTGATTTGTAGCTGTATCACTTGAGGTCGAAGAAGATGGTATCGATCGATCGGGTTTCTTTTCATGATCAAATTTAGGTATCGTTGGTCCAATGAGTTCCCCTGATTCAATTGTATTAAGCGTAATTTGCTCACCTCGATTTGTAGACATTTCATTTGAAGATTCTTGTGTTTGTCGATTGGTATCGTTCGAGTTGGCGCATTCTTCTGAGCTATCATCGTCGCTGCTTTCGTCATAGGCCACTAATGAATTCATTAGTTCGAGATTATATTGAGAATTGAGTTTTGTGAGGAATATTTACAATTTATTTCAGTTTTGAGTCGAAGAAGAAACTTTTATCACCGAAATAAAAAATAAACAGAATTTTTGTCAGTGAATTCAAAACGACGTTGCCAAATTAGTCTCGGTGTTTTTTTTCGCCGGTAGCGCTACCTTGTGGATTTTATTATAAGCTTAGGTTATATCAGTGTCGCCATAATGCAAACTTTAAAATTCTCATGTTTTATTTCAATTTTTTATTTTTTTTCAAAACTGAATTTTTTTTTTTGAATCTTGATTAATAAGAAATATTTTTTCAAATAATCCTTTTGTAAAAAATGAACGCGAATAATTTTCCAACATTTTCCAGCAAAATCAAATTGAGTGAGCCTTTTTGATTTTTTTTTCCATCACAAATTTTAAGCACTTTTGCTATCGATAATAAATTCAAAATTGATGTAATTTGTGATTGTATCGAAATTTATTGTAATTCCAGAAATTATGAATGATGTCATCAAGCAGAAGAAGAAATCCGGCAAAGAAATCGAATGGCGTGTATTGGTAGTCGATCAGCTCGCCATGAGAATGGTTTCTGCATGCTGTAAAATGCACGAAATTTCGGCCGAAGGAATTACAAGTACTTTATTTATCTTACTATTCTAACCATAAATAAACCATCGACCTCGAAAACTAATTTTCTCGTATTCTTAGTCGTCGAAGATTTGCTCAAGAGGCGAGAACCTCTACCATCAATGGACGCAGTGTACCTGATAACTCCGAGTGAAAAATCAGTACACGCCTTGATGAGAGATTTCGAAAATCCGAATCGAACTATGTATCGTGCTGCTCACGTGTATTTCACTGAAGGTATATTTCAATTTATCACATTAAAGTACTTATTATCAATCCTCAAATTATCAAATGTGACCATTCAGTTCACTGATGGTAAAACGAAAATAAAATGAATATCTCATTTCAGCCTGTCCCGATGAATTATTTAACTCTCTAAGCCATCACAAAGCTGCAAAATTCATCAAAACTTTGAAAGAAATTAATATTTCGTTTGTGGCCTACGAACGACAGGTAAATTGTGTCCCGAAATTTGGGGTCTTTTGCACCGGTGATGGTTTACTAACAAAAAATTAACGATGATGGTTGTGGAATGTCCCTTTATATGTTTCATTGTATTTCGCGTGTCTTGTGCCTTTCGGTTTCGTGTAATTAATCTTTATAATCAATGTTTGTTGTACAATGCGGCCTATAGTATGCCAAGAGGAGTTGTTTAACGAATTGTGTAAATCTCCGGCAGCGAAAAAAATTAAAACGCTGAAGGAAATTAATATCGCTTATCTACCTTACGAATGTCAGGTTGGTTTGTTGGTACTGCACGTAATAAAGCTTGTAATTTCTAATATCTCGCTGCTTTTTGGTTTTTGTATTGTTTGTGTGTGTTATGAAATAATAATTTGGGGGGGAAAAAATGTAAATTAATTTAAAATTGATTTCAGGTGTTCTCCTTGGATACTCCGGAAACATTCCAATGTTATTACAATCCATCTTACGCCAGCACCAGGCTCGCCAACATGGAACGTATCGCCGAGCAAATTGCCACATTGTGTGCTACTCTCGGGGAGTATCCGTCGGTTCGTTATAGAGCGTAAGTATCTCACACTGTAGAATCTCTCGAATCGACGTTTGAATCTAATTGCCATTTTTTCTGCAGCGATTTTGATCGTAACGCCGAACTTGCCCAAATTGTGCAACAGAAGCTAGATGCATATAAAGCGGACGAGCCGACCATGGGCGAAGGTCCTGAGAAAGCCAGATCGCAGTTGATGATCCTGGATCGAGGATTCGATTGCGTTTCGCCAGTTCTTCACGAACTCACTTTTCAAGCAATGGCCTACGATTTATTACCAATCGAAAATGACGTTTACAAGTGAATATTTCAGTATTGATCAGAAAAATAAGATAATTTCTTAGAAAAAAATCTAAAATGGTGGTATTTTTCGCAGATACGTTGCCACTTCAGGCGCACCTGAAAAAGAGGTTTTATTAGATGAAAACGACGAACTTTGGGTCGAACTTCGTCACGAGCATATCGCCGTCGTTTCTCAGTAAGTTTTTCAAATTCTGAAATTTCTTATGGAAATGATCTAATTGTCAATTTTTTTTACAGAAACGTCACGAAAAATTTGAAAAAATTCATCGACTCAAAACGTATGCCTCAAGGCGATAAACAATCGATGCGAGATTTGTCAACAATGATCAAGAAAATGCCTCAGTATCAAAAAGAACTGAGCAAATATTCCACTCATCTTCATCTAGCCGAAGATTGCATGAAGAGTTTCCAAGGAGTCGTCGATAAATTATGCAAAGTCGAACAGGTAATTAACGATCATGGTCTCTTGGAAATCTTTTGCTTGTATCTAATTCGAACAAATTTATTCGATAGGATTTAGCCACAGGTACGGATGTTGAAGGTGAACGCATCAAGGACCATATGCGTAACATTGTTCCGGTTTTGCTCGATCAGAACATCAGCAATTTTGATAAAATGCGTATTATAATATTGTACGTTATCTCCAAAAACGGCCTATCCGAAGAAAACCTCAATAAAGTTGTTCAACATGCTCAGCTTTTGCCCGAAGAAAAACAAGCCATTATTAATTTGTCTCATCTTGGACTTAATTCAGTGGTAAATGTGAGTATTTGATTAATTATTCGAAATTGTCTGAAATTTGAAGTACTCCAACTTTTTTTCATGTAGGGTAATCGCAAGAAAATATATCAAATTACTCGCAAAGAAAGAAGCTCCGAGCATCAGTACCAAATGTCACGTTGGACGCCAATCGTCAAAGATTTAATGGAAGATTGCATCGATGATAAGCTTGATCTCAAACATTACCCATTTTTGGCCGGTCGAGCTGCCTCGACTGGATATCATGCTCCTACGAGGTTTCTAAAATCATCATAAATTCTGAAAATTGATTGTTTAGAAAATCAATAATATTTGTTATTTTTTCAGCGCTCGGTACGGTCATTGGCATAAAGATAAAGGCCAGCAATCGTTGATTAAAAACGTACCTCGTTTGATCGTGTTCATTATCGGTGGCGTGAGCTTCTCAGAGATGAGATGCGCGTACGAAGTTACGAACGCAGTAAAAAACTGGGAGGTGATTATCGGTAAGTAGTCCAAAATTTCAGTCCGACTCGGTCGAATTTTGAAAAATGAATTATTCTAATTCGATTCAATTTCAGGTTCTTCGCATGTTCTAACACCGGAAAATTTCCTCACAAATTTGGGCGAATTAAGTTCTTAAAAAACGTGAATCGATAAAAAGAAAAATTTGCAAGATGGATTTTTTTTCTTCTCCTTTGCTTGTTTTCGCTTCTGGTCTATTATTCCATCCGCTTTTTTTCTTTTTTAAAAATTTTACAATTTTAATAACATTAATTTATTTTTTAATTAAATTTTTAAACGTTATTTTAGTTTTAAACTAAAACATTCGTATTACCTTACCATGTTGTTAATTTGTTTTTGATTTTTATTTGCGAGAGTATCCGGTACAAATGAAAATGACGATGTGATAAAGATGAAAATATTGAGTGAAGAGTTGGATTTTACTCGATGACAAGTGCATTTATTTTTTTTTCTTCATTCCCCCCTGCTCCTCGAGGAAACTGTTACGCATGATATTGGGTGGTTACATATAAGTCATAGTTCATTCGCATACGATATCATGCTTTTAAAAACGTTCCTGTATTTCGCCAAAATCATTATATTTTTTTGATTGATTAAATTGGGCTCTTTTAGAGAATGCAAAGCAGCGTGCAATCTGCACGATTACATTATTTTGTAATATTTAGTATAATGTATTACATTCATTACGTGAGGATTTTCACATTTATATATACTCACCGAATTCTCTTTAAAAAAAAATTTTCTAGTATGTTAGAGACACTTTGTTTATTGTTATTGTTATTTTGGCGTTGTTGCATTCCAATTATTTTTTTAAAACTACTTTGTTTTATTGTAAGTATTTAAAATTGATAATGAATTTTCATTTTTGATTCTTTTTTTTACATCCATTCGACGTTGGCCCACTTTTATCGTTTATTGTTAAATAGATAATTAATCTTAAGTAGGTGTTTCTTTTGGCGATTGTATCGTGTTTTTTCGTTGGGTTTTTGATTTTGCGAGCATAGTCGTGTACCAGAGGCTACCTTCGTAGCTTTTTAGATTCTTATTTTCGTGTTACTCGATAGTTGTATATCTTTATGCAATTAATAAATGCTTTTTGTTTACGTATGACGGATTTTGTTTTTATGCTCGATGAGAAATTCATCAAGTTTGAATTTAAATATCTCGAATTATTATTGTGTCGTTTTTCAATACCGCCTTGTGAGTATGGTAGATTTTTTCGATAGCTGAAAATGTTGGGAACCAATGCCAGAATTTTTTCGATTTTTTGAAATTTGATCATTTACAGAAGTTTGATGAAATTTGCAACTGCGAGAAACAATTTTTCAATTTTCTGATTATTTTTGGACAAAATTAAGACGAACTTTTAAAAATTTGATAACCTTCCAATTTTCGAAAAATCCGATTTGAAAATTTCCATTTTGTTTTTGAGAACTTCTTGAAAGCTAAAAAAGCTTTGTTTCGGACAAAACATGTTTTTTATAACCTATTTATACTGCGAACTTAAAATATCATTGGAAATATTGATTTTATGAAGTTTGGCTCAAATTTGTTTTTTTAGCGATCAATTTTGATAGGTCTTGAAAACCCCTTTAAGGATCAATTATAAAAATTGAAAGTAATTGAAAGGTAAAATCCCGTTGAATATGCATATTGCATAACCTGAATGTTTGAAGCATAAAGATTGGATTTTACAGAATTTGAAAAATGAGCTTTTGAACTTTTATTTAGGAACATCAAAAGCTGACCTTTTGGAACCAATTTAAGGCTGTACTTTAGCAGGTTATTAGGTATAATGAGTAGGTAAAAACGATGAATTTTTTTCGAAAGTATTGTGGGTTTGTGGGGTACCAAATGAATGAATTTATATCGTTTTTGAATAATTTTGTTCAGAAAAGTTGTATGTAATGTGATATTGTTAAAGGTGAAAAAAACAAAATTGAAACAATTTTTATGACTGGAATTTTTTCAACTGCAACAATACCTAAATACTGTAAAATTTTCAAGACGAAAGTCTGAAAAAAGATTTTTCATTCCTCCTCTTTTCCTCTTCTCATTCCATAAATTCTTCTGATTTCCAAGTCTCCATACTCACTTTGTATACCCCTCTCCCCACCCGAAAAATCCGTTGATTATCACTTTTTTAAAATTTCTTCTTACTGGAAAATTTTTTAATAATTAGAAAAATGTCTCCTAAATCGTTTTCAATTTCGAACATTGAAAACATTTTCAAAATTCATTTATTTCAGAATAAATAATTTTTTAAAAACTTGAAAAGTAGAAAAAAAAACTTTCAAGTCGATTTAAATTCAAAAAATGTTGGTAAAATAGTTTCAAAAATGGCTACAATTTTGAAAAAAGGCAAAATTGAAGAAATCAATTAATAAATTCAGAATTGAAAAAATTTGAACAGATTGTCAAAAATTCATTTTCGGAAAAAATAATTGGGAGCCAGATACTGGACTAAAATCATATCCATTTTTTTCAATTCTTTTTGCTAAAAACAAACAAAGAATAATTATTTTAGTATTACATTTTAATTCATACAAACGACGCTATATAAACTTAATTAATAAAGCGTAAAATAAATAATTGAAAAAAAACAATGAGATACTGCCCGAAAGAAATTGTTAAGTATTCAGCTATAGATACTTGCAATTTTAACCGAAACCTTGAACAAATTTCAACTCGATAGATTCATTCAGATGAGTAAATTGTAATACTACAAATATTTGAGCTTGGTAATATGTAAATTGCGTTTGAATGTAAAAAACAAAAAAAAAATACTTTTTTTATCACATACTCGGAAATTAAAATGGTTAACTTAACGGTGCAATTGAACATCGACGATAGTGCAATAGAAAAAATTCACTTAAAAACAACTAACACAGTAAAATTCGAAAATTAAATGAATCGTTTCAATTCGCAACATTAACAAAGTATTTCTATTCGAACTAGACTCCAATAAATCGAGTAAAATATCCAACAACTAGCGATGATAAACTGTCAATTCTAATCGAACGAAAAAAAAAACTATAAAATCCGGAAAATAGCTTATAAAATAATTTAAAACATAAACATTACTAAAATGCTATACGACAAATTTTTTCAAAGAACGAAAAACAATTTTATCAAAAAAAGGGGATAATACGTTACAATTTCGACAGGAACTTGAAAATATATTGAATTCAACGGAATCCGCTTATTAATTAAGGAAGAACAATAAACGAATCGTAAACCAGATGAATAAACTTGCCTTGGTGAAACAAAAAAACTCACTTCAATTAAGAGAGGGGGAGGAGGGGGCACAAAACAAGAAATATTTGTATTAACACATAAAACGAAAAAAAGTACATAAGAGTTAAAAAGCGAATAAATAATTAAAATAACACATTAACGATTTTTTTAAAAAAAATGGTAGTGTACTTCGTTAAATTTTTCAAATTCCAATTTATAACTAATGGAGAAAAAAGTATACGAAATACTACATATTTCAATCAACGTAAACCGAATTTACCAAACAGGTACATAACATACGTGATTTTTATAATGAAAAATTTTTCAAATATCACAGACTCCTAATGGATTAGACAAATTTTTAATTGCAGTATAAGTGTATACTGAATTTTAAAAACTTTTTTTTAAATTTAAATCGAATGAGAACAATCAGCAGAAGGAAATATACCTAGTATGGTGCTTAAAAAATTGTTAAAAATTAAAATAACATCTACGATATACATTTTAAAGATGTGATTTTTTTCCACTAAAACGTATGATGTTTTTTTCATCTCCCAGTGTAATTAATACGCCCAATTATGGAGTAATTTTTCATATCGGAAATGGTCTCTATAAAACTCGAACAACTTTTTGTAATTTCGATAAATCAAAAAAACTCCGGTAGACCATTTCGAATAGAAAATCGCCAGGAAATACACAACTTTCCAGATTTATACCACGTGACATTCGAATCACCGAGAAAATATGCAGATCAAACGACGCATTTTATCGAGCCCTACTGACTCGTATTGAAATCGATCTTACCTCCTGAAAAAGAATACTAATGAACCCCGATAAACACCTAAATAAATGATAAAAGATCGCCTAATGTTCTATAGGCAATATACATGTCTCCTTCTACTGATACCACATTTTTAAAAAAACAAACGAAATGAAAAAGCTCATTTAAAAAAGAAAAATAAAAGGAAGAAAAAAAACGACCGCTTAGAAAATAAGAGAAAAAATCATACATAACTACGCCATGCAATAACACAGTCCAACAGACACTAGATTTTTTGAATAACCGAAAACCCTGTAATAAAACACCAGAAAATCATACTCTTGAGAATTAATTGCATGGCACGCTGCACATGTATTGAAAGACATCTGTTTACTCGACCGAGACGCGGATGCGGGGTGGTTTGAGTAGTTCATGAATTTAAAAAAAAACATAAATTGAATAAATACAGAAGAAATACGTCGTATTCGAATGGATGTATGGTTAAAATGCGCCCCTGCTGCAGGCTTCGATGAGTCGGCCTACGTTTTTGTCGAATCCGCAAATGAAAAACATGTCTTGTTTGATTAATTCTTTGCATTTTTTGTGAGGTCCCGAGAACGAACAGGTGATTACTCTGAAATACAAAGGAACGAAAGAGTTCAGATGAGGGTGATGAAAATTAGTAAAAAATAACGAGTCATTTGATGGAAACTCAACAAAAAATTGCACGAAGGGTGATCGAATTTTCTCGAAATGGGAGTAAAAATCATGCATTGATGAAGAATGCCACAAATTGGAGGTCTTGGAAATTTGTTGGCAGAGTAATGGAGTCTTTGGAATCTAGTAAAATGACCAGAGGTTTACTAGAATTGAGGTCAACTAGCAAAATTGAAAATTTTTGAAATTTTATTCGATATTAGTTTTAGAAAATTGTGAACAAAAATTGTCCTATTGTAATTTTGGAAAATGTAGTTAAACTTTTTGAGGAATTATCCAATTACTAAAGAATTTAACAATTTTTATATAATCCTCATTCCTCAACCTGGAAAAATTTTTTAAAAAACGATCATTTTTTGGAGAAATTGTCCTATTTTTGAAAATATGGTCAGATATTTAACGAAATATTCACTTTCAAAAAGTTATCAACTTTGTAAAAAATAATCCAATTTTTTTGGAATCGTGCAATTTTTGGTCGGATTGACAAGAAATGGTAAAATGAAACAGATATTGCATACTTCGCTTTATCTGATACTTTCTGTCTGTACGTTTTTAAAGCGTCATAAGAACCAGCTGCCGTCAAAGAATGATCGCTGAGTAAAATAATGACATCGAATACTTCTTGTTTCGAAGTAGCCCACTTCAACAGCTGAGGCAAACTGGCCGGTCCACTTTCGGCCTACACACAAATTAAAACGAAAGAATAGATATCTTGTCTTTTTTTTGATTGTAGCATTAATTGAAAGATCAAATCGAAAAATTCAATCGACTTAAAATAGACTATCTTACTCTATTGATTTTATTTTTAATTCCTTCCAATGTTTCTTCAGCTTTATTAATAGGGATCTCTTTGACACCGCTGTCTTCCTTTGTAAACGTAACCAACTTGACATTTGATTCGGACTCAGCTTTAATAACACACAACGCGACCAAGGAAGCAGCTTCCTCAACTGTAACGAATCGTTCTCTGTAGCATACACGACTTTCCATGGCAGCTTGCGAGTCCAAAGCGATCAGGTAACGTAGTCCAGTAGGGGCTAAGAGCTGAAATTAATATAAAAATAAGTCGAATAGGCCTAAAATTTCTCAACGTAAAAAAAGAAATGAAATATATACCGCAAGAGATTTATTGAAAAGAGTAGTCAAACATTCCATGATTTCTGGGATCCTACGTGGAGGCGGTTGTCTGTGCGCTTCACCTTGCAACGAGTTATCATCACCTCTTCCTACAGAATTTTCAATAGCTCGTCGTCTTTGTATAAATTGGAATTCGATCGCGAGACTGGAATCAATTCAAAATATCGATAAAATGGCAATTCGAATGAATTAATTCATTCATTGTGTATTCTAAATTTTAATCAAAGTTTTAACCGAAACGAAGTTAAACAATATGTTTTTGATTCATGGGAACTTTTTTTGAGAATGATGTTTACTTTCAACTTTCTAAGAATAAATAAAAAATTCCGTTATGATTTTTAACAAGAATACTTCGAAAATGTAATAATCTTTTATGAAGGTTACAAAGGACATATAACTATTTTTTACATACTTCGGCCCAAGTTCGTAACGTTTACGCAGAATATAAACGTATATCGGGTGAATATTCACATCAACCACGTCGGAACGTTGAAATCTTGCAACAACTTCACGAACAACATCACGATGTCGAAAGAGTTTTAATTTCGACATACGAATAATATTCGACAACAAACAATCGATGCTCATTCGAGGTATAAGCGCCAGCCATACCTAAACCAAAAAAATTAATAGCATTTGATTGTACAATGGAAGAAAAGGCCAATGGATGAAAAAAGGTAAAAGGTACCTCGTAATTGACGAAAAATCTCGGCGGGCAATATTCGATGGAAAAGTTATGCACGGTAATTGAATTAATTAACGCAGATTCGGTTTCAGATCGTCGTATTTGATCAACTGATTTCAAAAATTCCAACACCGGTTTAGCTTCGGGCACAGAAGAATATTGCGAACTGGCAGCTTCGAAGCCTTTTTTAACGTAACACATTACTGCAGCTTTTGCTGTAAAATTTTTTATTTTCAAAATGAGCACGTTAATAACAGAGAGGAAAAATTTAAAAAAATACCCGTATCAGATGGCAATTTCAAACGACTCAGTGCTAGTATATCTTTATGGGACCAGTTCATAATAGAGTTGACTTTCGTAACCGTTTGAGCCAACTGCATCGCATCCTTTGACTCGTACCATTTTTGAACCGATACTCTCCATCCTTTTCCGAACCCTTTCTTGTCTTCGGTTTGAGCTATCTCACGCAGATAGCGAGTAAATATGAGAAAATACTCTCCGTTGTCTTCACTAATTTTACGAGCTGCTTTATACGCTTCGTTAACCACTTTGTAGTTCTTTTTAGCTTTTCGAATCACCATGGCGAGGGCAAATAATGATGCACTAGGCTCAATCGAGTATCCTCCACGAAATACCTAAACAAAAGAGATTCTCATATAAAAGACGAGTAAAAAAGAAAAAATTGAGTATCATTTTACCTTCACTATAATAGGTACAATATTCTTGGCAGCTTCTTCATTCGATAAAATTTCGACGACCGATTTCAGTTTTGTAATATCAAACATTGTACTGACAGAAGAAGCTGGCACGTAGAGACGCTCCTCTGAGCCATAATGAAGGAAACACTTTAAACGAGATTCTGCTTCCGGGCACGCCATTGCGTGGCAATTGGATCGATTTCGTTCGCTGTAAAAGTATCAATAGTCAATAATTAGGATACAATTAGTATTCGCAACAAGAGTGAATGGTAGGATTGCACAACACTGCTGAATAATCAATCTGCAGAGTATTCTGAGTTTAAACGATTTTACGTCGTTGAAAAATCATTGCTTAGGCTAAAAGTTCAGTTTAGATGGGATTAAATATACGTTATTAGAAATTATTTCCTTGCGTAAGACAGGAATAGATTCAACACATATAAAATAAAGAGCTACAAAATAGACCGTTGAAATACTTGCTTTCGAGTCAGTAAACCTTTCTGTTTAGAGTCACGTCTTGAATATTCCGTCAATTTTCACGAATTAAGCATTTTCTAATGAAATGCTAACACAAAAAACGTACAATTCAACAATGAAATTTCATAAATTGAAAATTGGGATAGGATAATACAAAATATTTATCGCACTCCATTTCAAACAGTGATGCCGTAATAAGAAGTGCAAAATTCTTTTCAAATCAAATGAGGTGAACTTCGTTTATTCTCTCTGTCTCTCTTCTCTTCCAATGCGAATTTTGAAATTTTATAATTCAATAGAAAGAAGTAAAAAGATCTTGGTATCTTTTCCATTTAAAATTCTTCAAATAAAAAAAAACACAATGATAATTAATTACGTGTTATTTTTTTATTCAAATGAACACAAAAAATGACTTAATAAAACACAATCATAATTATTGCACTTTTCCTAAAATTCGTATACATTAAATAGATCACACTTTTTTATTATTTATTCGTTTCAATTTATTTCTAGATACGCGATTGAAAAATAATAATCCGGATGCTCTTTCTATAGTCTCCGGTGGAACCTGAAAAATAAATCAAAAAAATACCATACGTATCATTCCGATTTCTTAGACCCTAGGCATGCAAAATTAAATACATCAAGTATTATCGTTCAGAATTCAAGAAGAGGCTTACTTGAAATAAATGAAGCGGAGTACCATTATCTATGACTTTATTGGGTAACACATACGCTTCCATTTCCAATTCATTATCATCGTTCTCCATGACAATAATTTTGAAAAAATGAGTTGGAACAGCTACATGATTTTGACCAATGACTTCATATTTCACGTACGTTTTTCCATCGTTTTCTTTTCTGTCATTTCATAATTATCTTGATGAAATATACGAAATGTGAAATAAAAATACTTGATAATTTAACAAGTTATTGAACCATTCAGAGGATACTCACCGAGGTAGAAAAAGTGGTCCTGTGCAGACGTATACATTTCTATGAATTCGAGCCAATTTTCTGACATATTTTTCTAAATCATTCCATATATCTCTGTTAAATCCGGCACCTACTTGAGGAGCTATATTTGTCAAGAAGAATGTCTCGTCGACGTGTTGTTGACTAATTCTATGATTTCCAGCGGCGGCAAGGTGCCCTCTGTCGAAACCGCTGCCTTTGTAATCTTGATTGGTTGACCTAGAGCGATATTTCAAACTTGAGTAAATTTTTTTTAGTAACAAAAACGTACCGTAAATAAATAAATTACCGGAAAAATTCGTGAATTGATCGATCTTCGGTAAATTTACAATTAGCTCTGTTGATATCGCTGTTTCTCTTTATGGAGTCTTTTGTTAAATGTTCAAATACCCAGTGAGCTACTCGAGTACGTTGATCGTAAGAGAGAACATAATCGTGAAACGATCTCACATTATCTAATCCTGGAAATCCATATTTCATAATCTAGAAAAAAGTTGAAAGAAAGAAGTCAGTTTATACTTTTTTTTCCATCAATAATGATGATTTTTTATTACCTGGGCAGATCTCGCAGCTAAACTATCTCCACTTTTAACGTAAGATTCGATGCTTTTTCCTTCTGGTATAGGAACAGCAGCAGAAACAGTTCCCACAAGAGGAAAAGCTGGTAAATTTTTTAAAAATGATGAGCTCTCGTCAGGACTTTTCCATCTGTCTGAGAATTTACCGGCTAAATAGGCAGTTATTCCAACGATCGGTATGGTTCCATTTCTAAGTAAAAAATATTTCATGGTTAATGATTTTAAAAAAAGGAGATACAAAAGATAAAATTTAAAATATTATAAAAAACACATAATTTCTTCATGAAAGTACTAAGATTTTTTTTCAAATTTTCTCCAAATTCCAAAATATGAAAATGATACAACTGATAACGATAGAAGTAAAAACAGTGTTACCAGATGAAAAAATATTTTTTCTCTGACTCGCAATATTGGTTCTCAAAATAAAAGTAATGTTGAAAAATTAAATTAAATTTAAAAAAGAAGTGAAGTGAGAAAATAAATGATTAGAATAAATCAATATTAAAACGAAAAATACGAATTAAGCTCATAAAAAAGTCTAAAATATCGAGATCAAAAATTCCAAAACTGAATTATTACCGCATCTTGGGAACTTGATTTTTGTGTTTTTCAATCACATGTTCGGAGTTCGGATCACTGATAATGATTGATAACACCGGATTTTTTTAATCTCCGACATCTCCGTCCAGCTGGAGGCAGGTCTTTAGAAATAAATAACTCGAAAATAACAAAATGGACGAAATAAATCTGAACGAGCACACCAAACTATATTTCATCATTTCAACATAAAACAAAAGGCGCAAAACCAACGACGCAATAGAATAGAATGTAACAAAGTCACAGCACAGAAATTATAGAACTAGTAACTAAATTATAAGAACAACTGAACGATGAACGAACGCATTAGGAACGACTGAATTGACTGGTCGCTGGACTGATCGAGGAGAGGGAAATATCCTCCAACGCTCCCCCTCAGGACAGCGAAACCTAATAATTAATTGACATAAAAAATACCGCGATACACGTAGTTTTAGAAAATAAGGAAATATTAATGTATGGAGATCTAAAGAGATCGATTATAGAATTAATAAACATAATTAGTATGACTGATTCAAAAACATAGAAAGTATAACGAAAATTCATAAACAAGTAGAAACGAATTCATAATGGTAAATTAAACGGAAGGTTCAGTTCGCTGTAAAACTTCTGGAACAAAATATGTAATAAATCTTAATAACTAATTAAATGTAAGTCTTGTTCAACTCGAAATACAGGAACATAATGTATAATGGAGTAATCATAAACGTCGTTGATTTGTATTTTCATAGGTTTATTGCCAGAATTCTGAAACAAATGAAACATATTTATCGTTGAAGTATAACGGAAATTGGCGTAGTTGTTGAACGTATTTAACACATTTAATCTTTGTGAGCTATAACGTTGTTTTTAAAGGATTGAAATTTTTCATTAGGTAAGGCTTTAGTAAGACCGTCAGCTAATTGTTCATTGGTTGGAACCCATCAATTTTCAATGTTCCTTTTAATTGCCTCAAACCGTATATAATGATAACATAGTTTAACAACGTGTTTAGTGATTGAGGATCTTGGATTTGGCCATTTTAATAGCTGATGTGTTGTCTTCGTATAAGGTTGGTGTAACATCTAGTTGTACTAGTCTTTTTAACATTTCCCTAAAGGCTATAACTTCTTTACAGGCCTGAGCTAGGGCAATAAATTCAGCTTCGGGAGATGATAAAGCTCGTGGGATTGCTTTTAGTTCGCCAGTGTACGATGTCACCGAAATTCATAATAATGTATCCAGTTGTTGACCTAGCATTTTCGTCATTTGTACCAAGAGAAGCATCGGCGTAGCATATGAGATTATCGTCACTGAGCTAGTGTAACGTAAGCCATATTCTAGTGTACCTTTTATGTAACGTAAAATTAGGTATTAAGATGTAGTAATCGTTTATATCGTAGCAGTTTTGTTTTCTGCTAATTTTGTTAACGGCATAGGATAGGTCAGGTCGTGTACCGTTGGCAAGATATTGAAGAGAACCGGTAACTTCTTTAAATGGCATTTTAGCTTCGAAGTCTTCTAAATTATTGTTTCCTCTAATAGGTGTTTTATTTATAGATTCATTTGTGTAACATGGAGTATCTATTGGATAGGAGTCTTTCATGTCAAATCTATCAGTATGTTGAGCATGAACTGTTTTGGTGTAGGAAGATAGTTTTATGTGTATGCGATTGCGAAGAATTTCAATGCCTAGAAAAATACTTGGAAACCCTAAGTCTTTGATATCGAATACCTTATGTAGATGCTTTTTAACTTCGTTAATTTTGTCAGGGCAGTTTCCTATTATGAGCATGTCGTCAACGTATAGCAGTAATAAAACGAATCTAAATGAATTTCTCCAAATAAATATACAGGAATTGAATGCATATAATATAAATTTGATTTTGAGCATTTCGGTTTTGAATTTAAAATACCATCTTTTTGAGCTAACTTGTAAACCGTATAGAGCTTTGTTAACTTGGCAAACTTTTTGTTTTAATAAGTTTTTCCCTGTCTGGGTAACCTTCAGGGATTCTCATGTATATTATTTTCTCTAGGGTACCATGGAGGAAAGCAGTAGTCGTAACAGTCGGAGCTGATGTACGTCTAAATCATACCGGTTGGCGATGGAAAAGAAAAATCGGACGTCGCTATCAATGCGGAGGCGTAAGTTTCGGTAATGTCATATCGTTTTGTCTTTGTAACCTTTAGCTACCAAACGGGCTTTGAACTTAATGTGATCACCGGGTTCAGATTTACATTTGAATACCCAGCGAGTCGAGTATTGGAGTATTTTTAGGTAAAGTATCCTTGTCAATAAGAATCCAAGTTTTGCTTTTATTTTGTGACCGAATTCAGATTTAACGGCGTTTTCCCAATCGGCGCGGTAAACGCTAGACATTGCTTCTTTGTATGATTTAGGTTCTATCATAGAAAGTTTAGTTTTTAGTTTATTGTCGGTATTATCGTCGTCGGAGTTAGTAACGTGAAAAGCCTGTAACAAATTGCTGTGTGGTCTATCTAGATCAACTAGGTTAGCATTTAAATTTCTAGCGAAAGTTTCTCTTACTAAGTAACGATTTTCTGTATTGGAACATTCATTCGATATTGATTCAACGTGATGATTTTCTAGTGAAATTTGAGTAAAAGCATGGTTAATTTGAAAAATATTGTGATCGAAAGTAGTCTCTTCAATTGATATTGAAATAGAGCACAAGTTGGCATTAGCAGTACGTTCGTTTTGATTAGGGTTATCGGAATTTTCGTAATCAACAATAGACCATTCTTCGTCTGGGGTTTGGGGTACAAAAGTTCCTACCGTTAAAACATTCGGCGTTTTTAGGGTAAAAGTCACCGTAAACTTTAGATTCTATGAATACTACGTTTTGAGATCGTAAGATTTTTCCGGTGGCTGGTTGAATAATAACGCATTAATGTGTATCGGCACAGTGTACTAAAAACCTCTAGCGGCACGTTCAGCGACTTTTTGTCCAGCAGTGGCCGGAGTGTGTCGAAAGCAAGACAACCAAATCGTTTAATATGGCGTAACGTTGTTTCTCGATTATGAAACAGTTCAAGCGGTGTTTTGAAGTCGATAGCTTTTCTCGGAGTTCTATTATAAATGTCAACGGCGGTGCATAGGCCCATAATGTATCAGGAAAACCGGAGCTAATGATCAAGACACGAGTCATTTGCATGATATCTCGATTATATTTTTCAGCGGTGCCATTTAAATTTGATGATAACTTGGCGGGAGGTTTGAATTTCAATGCGTTCGCGTTCGATTATAGTTTTCATCTCTACAGTAGAGTATTCTGTTCCGTTATCGCACGTCGAATGAATCCGATTTTAGCATTCGGACCTCTAATTTTAGCGTATTTGTTTTAGAAAACTTTGAAGGCTAAGTAAGCGAGTCGTTTTTCGGTTAACGGAATAGATATTGCATATCTGGTAGCGTCATCAACGAAAGAAACAATAAATTTAGCGTTATGTTTGAACGTCGGGATCTATCGGCCCCATTAAATCGGTATGTATGCCATGAAGTGGTTCTTTGCAACGTTCTCTAGTTGTGTCGTTAGGTAACTAGTAGATTTAGCAACTTTACAATCAGTACAATGTAATATGTCATCAGAAAATTTAACGCGTTTTTCAGTTGTGGTATGGATTTGGCAGCCAAGTTCGAGGTACGTTTTCGATCGTGGCCCAGGCAGAAGATGCCAGAGATAACCGATGGATTTTCGTAGGTGTGAAATATTTTCATTAAGCGATAGTTTTAACGTCATTTATATTCATTTCTGCTTCAGCGTCAAGGTATTTTGCTAAAAGCTTGACAGTAGTAATATCGTTATAGTCAAATTTTAACGTTTTGGCATATTCATGATTGGGTATGATTTGTACTGGTTGATTTGTAACGGATGAACTCCCCTCTTTTGGGTCGATGTACCGGCAGAATTATTATCGGAAGAACTCCCCTGTTTTGGGTTTCAGTAGCAAGCGAATTTTTATTGATGTCAAAATTAAAATCAATCCACCAAAATTGACCATCGAATGAACGGTTCGTATTATTTCACCGTTGGCGTCTTTAATCGTAATTTTTGTGTTGTCTAATTCGATTTTAGCTCCTTGTAATGCAAAATGACGTAACGAAAGTAAGCATTTAGATAAATTAGGTGAATAATAAACGTTTTTTATTATTGTAGTGGTACCGGATTCTCTTTTGGTGATAAGATCGCCAACGTGTGTAATATCTAAACGGGTTCGTCTATCGGCACCAAGAACGGAGAGAAGCTACACGTTGAATGTTTGATAAACATTTTAGATTTGTGATGAAATGTTAAATCGGCACCGGAATCAGCGAGAAATTTATAGTAACGTGTTGTTAACGGTATTATTATTTGTATTAACGGAATTATGAAACTCACGGAATTGTCTTCTAAGCCATCGTTGTTATTATCTGTTTCAAAGTTCGTTTCGGCCAGAATGGGCGGCGACAGTCTTGTTACCCGGCGTGCTTGGGATTTGTTTCTGGCTGGAAGAATTATCGGCGGTTGACTTGTTTGGATTTGGGCGAGGATTGAATCGATGTTTAACTCCTCTGCGAATAGGATCTTGAGTTTTGTTTCTTCCGACAAGATGTTCAGATGCAATTCGTTGGGACAATTCCATGATTGGTGATCTGTCGTTAATCGTTTGCATTTGTAACATTTCCACGATTGTGAACGACATTGTGTCCAATTGTGATTATTGCGACCGCATCAGTACAGAGTGTCTCATTTCGATTATGACGTGATGAATTCGATTGATTGTTATTGTATCGTTGAGATGATCGATTGTTCTGATAAGATGATGAATGATTATTCTGAGGACGTATTCGGATTGGGTCCTCTGTACACAAAATTTGCCTTGAAATTCTTGCCCTTGTAGTTGTTCTTTAGGTTCGATGGAGAAGAAGTTGAAGCAATATTAGCCATGGCAGGATTCGAGTGAGTATTTGATCGTGCGTTAACTTCTTTTCGCTGCATTTCAGCTGATCTCACTGCGATTTTTGCAACTCTGATGTTTTATTTACTTCTGCCATTGAAGTTCAATACTGCCTCTGGATAAATGGGTGAAATTGCTGCTATAAAGTTATCGAGGATGTCTTGCTCAGTAAGATTCTCATCATAACGACGGACAATTTCTTCCTCCTTTTCGAATCTAGATATAAAGTTATCTGCGCGCTCTGTGGCTCCCATTGATATCGTGTTGAATGATCTTCTTATCGCAAAACGTTTGGATGAAATTATTGGCCGACATCTTTCTTCGAGTTTTTGCATCATTTTAACTGGATTTGATTCTCTGGCGATCTCATTTTTCAGCTTATCGCTAACTCGGGTGATAATGAATGCTTTTGTATAAGCTAATTCTCTGCGGTAAGACTCTTGTTTTAAATGATCCGGCATATTGTGTGTGTCTGGGTCTAACATATGTGATAAATTTAACGCAAATAATTCGTCTTCTATTACGATTTTCCAGGAACTAAATTGTGCGTCATCATTTAGCGTAAATACAGGAATAGCGCGATGCTGGGTTGCGGCAATGGAGGTGGTGGTGGAGGTTGCATTAGCGTAGAGTACCACGGTAATTGAGTCGAATTGAAAAACGTTTGATTCGACGGTTGTGGTCCAAAAAGCGGCTTGTCTTGATGCCGTGTTTGATTGTGTAGTATTCGTATTTGTATTTAAATTGATCCTAGTTGTCGGAATTGATGTGGTATTTATATTTGTTACAGGAACGGAGCTGATGATCGGCAATGGAATAGAAGAAACAATTGAATTCGGTGCCACATTTCTAAGCGTAGATACAGGTGCGTTGATTGGTAATGGACCAGAAGGCGTAGTGATGATCGAAGCGTGAGTAGTTATAACGTTAGATGCAACAGATCGAATGCCAGCAGGACGTAATAATTTGACCAGATGACGGATTGATAGCGTACAGCAACGGTAACTGGATTTACAGGTCTTGTACCAACTATGGCTGGATTTCTAGGTCGTAGGCCTGGTCTGGGCGGTGGATTACGTATAGTCGATGTAGGCGCACGTATTTGGGCAGCCGAAGTAAGGCGCGATCGTATTGTTGGCAATTGTAGGCGCGATATATCTAATTCCTGCAGTCGCAGGTGCAGTTGAAATAGCGTTTGTAGCACTCGGAACTGGCGGTCTAGCGGCAGGATTCAACGGCGCAACAGGTTGTACGTCGGAGGGGAGTGGTGGTACGAAATTAATGCTTTGTTGTGCACTTACAGGCATTTGTGCGATCGAATATTGTCCATTAGATGAGAAGATTGGCACATTAGGCGCGCCCATATGATACAAGGGCGGCGGCTGCGGTTGAAAACATTACCGGATGTGGCGACCACATTGACAGGCGCGGGTGGTGCACGCGGCGACCCTTCTTCTTCATCAGAAATCGTAACGAGGTCCATAATAGCGAGTAGTGGAATGTCTCCAGACGCTACTGCTACCACTTTAGAAATAAATAACTCGAAAATAACAAAAATGGACGAAATAAATCTGAACGAGCACCAAACTATATTTCATCATTTCAACATAAAACAAAAGGCGCAAAACCAACGACGCAATAGAATAGAATGTAACAAAGTCACAGCACAGAAATTATAGAACTAGTAACTAAATTATAAGAACAACTGAACGATGAACGAACGCATTAGGAACGACTGAATTGACTGGTCGCTGGACTGATCGAAGAGGAGAGGGGGAAATATCCTCCAACGCAGGTGAAGTGTAAAAAAACGAGTATTTTAACTCTGTATAATAAAATCAAATGGAATGCTGACAAAGTATGTGAAGAACAAAACGCATAGATTTTCAGTTTCATTCTTTTTCAATGTACAGTGAATTTTAAAATCACGATAATGTTTAGTTCTTCGCTATGTAATTCTTCCAAACTGCATCGCTCGTTCATATTTCCAGGTAATTTATTTGAATTTTGTGTTAAATAACTCTTGAAATTTTGTTAAGAAAAGTTTCACATTTCAGTGCCTAAAATTGGTCGATTATCATTTGGGACAAAGATTGAGAATAAGCTCAAGAAACCTTCAAACCCTAAGCCTATAAAACCAAATAAGCCTCATGCTTCACTTCCTTCATTTGGACAACCTACTTTTCATACCCATCCACATCTTATTAAACATGGAGAAGTAAGTATTCAATAAAACATCGAAATCGAGGGTAATATTTTATACGTGCCTATTTTTCTTTTGCAGCTTTTACCCGGATTGAAACCGGAAGAATTTTCAGATCGCCGTAGAAACTTAATGCGAACACTGTTTGCTGATACCGTATCAACCTACCAACAAAATAAACACCACATTTTTATTATTCCTGCCGCCACGACAACCTATATGACCGATAAAATACCATATTTTTTTCGACAAAACACAGACTACTTGTACTTGAGTGGATGTTTAGAGCCTGATACTGCTTTAGTGCTGACAGGCAGCTGCGAAGATGATCTCACGTCAACTATATTTCTTCGTAAACAAGATGACCATTCTGCTTTATGGAATGGGCCTAGAACAGGTAGATATTCGAAGATTCTTGATGAGTGTAAACTTATCAAATTCTTTTCAAATATGGTCTTGATTAGGAGGGTGTTTAAGTAGGAACTGATGTTGCTTCGGAGATGTTCGCTGTTGATGAAGCTTTTTATATGGACGATCTTCGGGAGTACTTGAATAAAAATTTTAATGAAAACCCGGATTGCTTGGTGTTCTATGATGACAGCAGTTCATCGTCAATTCCGTTGAGTAGGACTATGAACCACTTACTGAAAGTAGAAGATTTCAAAGTAAGTATTAGGATCAAAATTGAAATGATTCGTTTTTCATTTCGTAGTATTTATTATGTTTCAATTCTTTGTAGATTTATTCGTCGGGAACATTCTATTTACATAAACTTCGTGGTATTAAATCACCCGCTGAGCAAAATCTGATGAGAAAAGCCGGCGAAATATCATCGGAAGCGATCAAACAAACTATTAAAGCTACCAAACCAGATATGACCGAGCATCAGTTATTTTCTATCGTTGATCACGAATGTCGTATGCTTGGAGCTGAATTTTTAGCCTATCCTCCGGTCGTAGCTGCTGGAAATAACGCTACAATAATTCACTATATTGATAACAATCAACGAATAAAGGACGGAGATTTAATATTAATGGATGCAGGCTGTGAATATCATGGGTATTGTGGTGATATCACGAGGACGTGGCCGGCAAATGGAAAATTCACAAATTATCAGAAAATTTTATACGAAATAGTTTTAGAAGTTCAGAAAGAAATTTTATCGTTGTGTGATGACAGATTGTCTTTGGATAATATGTATCGAAAAATGATTTTTTTATTAAGTAAACATCTCTGTGAAGAGAAAATTATTAAAAAAGATGTCGTCAGCTCTAGCGAAGTACAACAGGTAAATCAATGGATTAGCTGTTAATTTATAATCATGAATATGCTTTTAAAAAAAAAAAAACGAATAATTTCAGATAGCTGCAGATTTGTGTCCTCATCGAGTGAGTCATTACCTCGGAATGGATGTCCATGATGTAGCTTCTTATCCGAAAAATGTCCCCCTCCAACCTGGCATGATTGTTACTGTTGAACCAGGTAATCACAACTATTCATTGCTTCAAATTATGGAAGAAATGATAAAAGTTCGGAATCACGATACCTTCGATTTCACTGTGCTGGAGCTATTGTGATTCAGCACAACATCCCAAAAGATCATTTACTAACACATACATAATTAATTTCAGGTCTCTATGTAAAAGAAGGTGACGTAAATGTACCCCCTGAATTCTGGAAAATTGGTATTCGGATAGAAGACGATGTATTAATTACAGAAACTGGTTACGAAGTATTATCAGCTAAATGTCCTAAAGAAGTGAATGATGTTGAGAATTTGATGAATTCTCAATGAAAAAGTGTAAGTTCAATTTGTTTATTTTTATTGAATTTTGTGGATAGTAAATTTTTAATGAAAATAAAACCAGTTTTGTTCAGTGTTTTATTCACGTTGTATTGAATTCTTTAATAAAAAAATGTATAGGTAGGTATTTTATTTTTGAAAAGTTATAAGTAAGTAGGTATCATCATATACTATATCAGATCAAACCTAAAAATTATTTTGACAATGGAATTTTTTTACATATCTATCCAATTTTATACATAATCTTTCAATCAATTTTTTTTTGATTTTCGGATTTGATTATCGTTTGAAGTTTATCATTCAAAACATTCTTTTCCCAATTATTGATTTTAATTTTTTTTAAACTATAAAGTCTATCAATAATGGAAAAATTAGGAAAATTTACTTGAATTTGAAAAAATTGTGGGTAGATGAAAAATTGTATAGTTCAAAACAGCTTTGAAAAAATTGAGATCAGAGTTGAAAAAGTTTAAACTTATAACAAATTTCATCTTTATGTACGTCTATAGGTAGGCATCTTTATCTATGCCATCAGTCTCATCAGAGACCTTTATTTAGTACCAAAAAGTCTATGGTGTTGAATTGATCTACACTAAAGCTATGGGATCAGGGCCATCAGAAGATGAGAAGAAGAATGGGATTTATACCCCACCTGAGATGTGACGTGTGAGATGATGGGTCCAGTCTTTGTCCAATCACATTGAGGCGCGCCACGGCCACCGCTACCAAGGACAAGCGGATGAAATTAAATTAACATCCTTCGATCCTGATCCTTCGCATCGCTTCATCGCACGCACTTGTTATCACTAATTTATGTCCTTCTCCAATTTTTTTTCATCTTCTAGAGTAATAAGTACGTGTTTCGAGTTTATATAGGTACTTACCTCTAATTTAAAATCGTTGAAAAATGGCTTCGAATAGTGAGAAATCCATTCTACTCATGAAAGACCTTTTGCAGTCGAACCATAAATTTGCAAAGGATATTTACAAGGTTGGTAGCTGTAGAAATTTATGAAATAAATAAAGTAACCGTAAATGCTGAATTATGCGGGGTTTCTTTTTTTTTTTATATATACCTAAAGATCATGGCTGCAGACGAAGACGAAGATTTGCTCTTTTCACCGATAAGTTTGCAGATAGCTTTATTAATGATGTTCAGTGGTGCTCATGGGAAAACCGCCGAAGAAATGAAAACTGGGTTAAGTTTGAACAAAGAAAAAGAAGACGTTTTACAAGGAACTCAGATTTTATTGCAGCAGTTGAAAGTAAATAACTTGAACTTTGAATTTTCTTCTGCCTATTACCCATTGAAATAGAATTATTATATGTTTTTTCTTTTGTATTAGAATCCAACTTTGAAGATCGCATCTAAAATATTCATCGCACAACAACGTGGAATCAAAAGTACATTTAAAGAAATAATTGAGAAATATTTTGAATCAGATTTCGAGGCTCTTGATTTCAAGGAATCGGCAGACCAAGCAAGAAATATTATCAATTCTTGGGTGTGTGAGAAAACCGAGGGAAAAATCACTCAAATTATTCCACCAGGTGAATAAAATGTCGTGAAAAACATCTATATTTCGTAATTAAGTATGTGGCCGTGGTCGTAAAATAATTCGGTTCTTTTTTATTGCAGGTCTTTTGTGCGAAAGTACTCGCTTAGTATTAGCAAATGCTGTACATTTTAAAGATGATTGGTTTTGTAAATTCGACAAGAAAGAAACCTTCGAAGAGCCTTTCTATTCATCTAAGGATAACTATGTTAAAATTCCAATGATGCACATGAGCAATGAGAATGACTTCAAATATTTAGAAGAAGAGTCGTTCAAAGTCCTTCAGATTCCATTTGAAGTACCTATACATATTTTGTATAAATCTCAGTTAAATTTTAAATAATTCTCTATGTACCTAATAAAAATCATTTGCATTTACAGAATCGAAATTTCCATCTCATCATTGTTCTACCAAAAGAAATCGACGGATTACGAGACGTGGAAGGAAAGCTATTGGAAACCGAATTTCATCAAATGTTTAACAAGTTGCGATTCCATGAAATATATTTGACTTTACCCAAAATGAAAATGATGAAAACCACCAATATGAATTCCATCTTGATGAAGGTTCGTTTCGTTAATTTCCGATGTAGGTTCTTAGTTTTAGTAAAAAGCCATACTGTATGGTTTGAAATTTCATTTAGATGGGTATGAACACGATGTTTGACTTAAGTACAGCAGATTTCTCTGGAATATACGCTGATGGAGAACATAACTTTCGAGTTAGCGAAGTTTTACATAAAGCGGTTTTTGAAATGAATGAAGAAGGATGTGAAGCTGCAGCAGTGACTGGTAAGTTAATTTAAAGGTGCGATTGTAAGAAGATTTTGAAATGTGTTATGATATTACAGATATGGTGTGTGATGACGGTGTCGGTAGTTCTGAGGTCTACTTCAACGTTAATCGTCCATTTATTTTTATGATTTTTCATCGAGAAACTCTATTATTTATAGGCAGAAAAGTCTTGGCGATATAATAAATTTTAGTTATTGTTCTGGTATCGTTTTTTATTAGGTTTTCTTATAAATCACTAAATACGCCGTAGACATACAATATAAATATTTTCATGCATAATTTTATATTAATTTTATACCTAAAATATAGGCATAAATATAATATATTCTTTTTTATCGTTTCTGTTCTTCATTACATGTGTATATACTACTTTTTAAAATTAATGTGGGCTTTATTTGTATGTCTTTATAGTGTTCTAAAAAGTATTAATAGTTGGAAATAGGTAAATAATGTAGTTGGCCAACGTATTGGTTTAATACATAGGTACCTATGTAATTCAAAGTCAATGACCACATTACTACGTTGAAAAAGGTAACAAAAAGAGACCTTGGAATTGACTTGCCACGAGAAAGTTTTGGCCTGTTTTAAGCCCAAAAATCAGGTCAATTTTGTTTTTGAGAATTTTTAGCCCAAAATCGAGTCAACTTTTGGTAAGTACATATTTTTAAAATTTCGCTATTTTGGGCTCAAAATTGCTCAAACACAACAGGCTGAAATTACAATTACATTTTAATCCATCGATAGGTCACATGCCACTTATTTGAAAATATTATAAAAATTCTTCGATGCTCAACATTTTTTTCTGAAATGGCTCAAAAAAATTCATGCACAACATTTCAAAGGTTTTAATGAAATTTCATCCTATTTTCATAGGTATTACGCTCACATTCTAAAAATACTCAAAAATATATCTGATTTGAGGCTCTAAATTGCTCAAAAAACGAATAAGGTATATTTCCATCATTATTTTTGTGCTGCTGCTGCTTGTGAAAGTTCAACCCATTTTTAGATCCGGATCGTAAGTCGTAAGTTCGCTACTCCAATTTCTGAATTTTTTTCGGTACCTACTTCAATTTTGGCAAAAGTGGGCGAAAATGATGCTGTAGCCATTATTGAGACAAAGCGTGGCCAAATTTCATGAGAAATCACACAATCCGAGTGCTGACATTTTATTGCACACATTACTTAAGGAATATACCTATTACCTACATCACTAAAAAAAAATCCAGTCAAATCAGTGTGTATTCTAAGGGATCGCCCCTAATGATCTCGTCATGCATACGGAAAATAAAATTAGACAATAGGTATATAGATCTTCGTTTATTTATAATTACGAATTTTTGTCTTATTTCTGGGTAGTCAGGGTCCTAAAATACATCGAAAAACGAATTCGCAGAAAAACTCGAGATGAACGTTTTGCCTATCTTAAAAATTGAAGGAGAAAATGTTTTTTCAAAGAAATCACATTAAAATTTTTCATACCATGGGAATGGATAATAAGTACTTTTGAGAAGTGAGAACTGAACCCATTTTTTGATGACTTTTTGCCAACTTAAAACTGAAGAGACTATAAAAAAAATTCTAAAAAAATCATCAAAGGGAAAGAATAATTGAGAATTTAAAAAATGTTTGAAAGCCACGTCTTATTTTGAATAACTCATCACGCTTTCATATTTGATGTTAGGTAAAAAGTCTTGAGAACAAAATTTGTTCAATTTTCAAAGTTCTATCCATTTTCTTGGTTAATTTATTTTTATAGAATATTTTTGAACAATTAGTTTTGTAGCCCCTTGAACTTTAAAGTTGGGCAAAAAGTGATAAAATGAAAACTAGATCACTTTTCAAACCTATCCATTACTTATTGTCATGGTTTAAAAAATTGTTAGTTCTCACGTTATTTTTTTTTTTCGAAACAGCATTTTGCTCCTTCAATTATCGAGATAGGCAACAATGTTAATCTCCCATTTCTTAGTGATATTGCCAATTGCCATTGCAGAGTAAATTTTATTTTATGGTGGCACTCGCTGTTGAAAATAATTTCTTTACTTATTCTCTGATAACAATTGGGAAATTTAAGAGCCGAAAACATTGCTCTTTATGAATTCGAATTAATATTTTCCTCGTTTATCTATATTTTATTTCAGGGTTGCGGTGATCTTCCTACATCAACAAAGAATACTTTCCAATTTTCCAAGCACATCTCACTATTGCTCTCATCATTTTTTTTAGTACCTATGTAAATTATGAAAAGGGATACAAAAATACAATACCATTGTTGCGTTGGTGACCTATTTGATTGCATTGCTTATGCATGATAAATTGTATAAGAAATAAATTTTTTATAAAAAAAAATGAATAGGGCTATTAAAAAATGAAATCAGTTCTGTTTAGTATTTTATTCGTGTTTTATTTTAATTCAAGTAAAAAAAATCGTACATAAAAAAATTACTTATACTAAATTTAATTAAAAAATTACTACACAACAAATTATGTATCTCCCAAAAAACTACACTACAATAAATTGGAAAATAAAAACTTTTACAAAAATTAAAAATACAGCTTATCAAATTTAATATTCATAAATTAACCATTTCTGGTCTTTTATCTATCTTGGCCAATTTAAATACACATTTCCAACGAGGTAATATTAAAATTTCGTTAAAACGCCTCATAGATATTTGCAAATACTTTCGAATTATATAAAACTAAAATCCATTACTTCGAAGGGTTTTAAATTAAAATGTTGAAAAAAATAGACTTTGGCCTTGTCACGAATACAAGACAATCCAATCCAATACTACCATTCTAATTCGGTAGGATAGTTGCCAGTCAAACAAGCCATACAGTGACCGCTGTTCTGAACGAATTCATTTTTAATTCCATGCTCGACTGCTTTTTTTAATCCATTCACCGATAAATATGCTAGCGAATCGGCTCCTAAAACGTAATAATTTTAATACGTATTCGAACAACAGTCCATTTACGATGAAAAACTAAATCTTACCAGTATGATTGGCTAATTTAACATTATCCAATTGATTAGCTATCAGTTCTTCTCTAGTAGGTATGTTAATACCCATGTAACACGGGTACAAAATAGGAGGGGAGGCTATTCTGACATGAACCTGTAGAAAAAATCAAAGGGGGAAATAAAATATACCGCAAAATGATCAAATGCGCACGTGTGTTATCGCACAATATAAAAAAAATGTTCAATAACATTTCAATGACTATTGAAAACGTGACGTAGTAATGCAATTCTTACCTTTTTAGCACCAGCTTTCTTCAATAATTTTACTATCTGGCCGATAGTATTACCACGAACGATTGAATCATCAATTAGTATTATCGATTTGCCTTTTACGTTTTCGGATAAAATACCGAATTTCTTTCCAACGCCTAATTTCCTTAGACGAGCACTCGGCTGGATGAAAGTTCTTCCTACGTATCTGTTTTTACATAGAACTTCGGAAAATGGAATTCCCGTCTTAAAAAATATCTCAAATGAATAATCAGGAAATAAAATTGATGATTATGGTTCGAATGTTGGCTTACTTCTTGGGAAAATCCTAAAGCTGCTGCTGTACCAGATTCTGGTACCGAACTGACAATATCGGCAGCTACTAACGATTCACGAGCTAACATTTTACCACATTGCATACGAACTGAATATACCATTTGACCTGTAAATCAATTAAAATCCCTTTTAATGACATTATTTTTTCAATTTTTAAAAAAATGTGAAAAAAAGTTCACCTTCAAAAATAGAATCAGCTCTGGCAAAATAAACATATTCGAATATACAAAAAGCAGGAGGCCTGTTATCAGGTCTTTCAACGATTGATACAGTTTGAACTCCACGTCTGGTAATTTCCACAATTTCTCCCGGAAGTACTTCTCTAACATAAGTAGCACCGACCGATATAAATGAACAGGATTCTGAAGAAATGACCCAAGCTTCAGGTTCAGCATCGTCGTCTAAAAAAAGCATAAACAAGTAAATTTCCATTCGAGGTGTATTTGAATGAATTTAATAAAAACAATCAAAACCTTGTTCGTCGACTGGTATTTTTCCAATACATAAAGGTCTATTTCCGTAAGGATCACGTACGCCGTAAATACGATCTTTTTCCATTAAAACTAAAGAATACGATAAAGGTGATAATCTCATAAAATGTTTTATACGAACTGGCCAATTTGGCCCGTCTGGGAAATTTTCGTCGTCTGGAGGGTTCAGACATAGAGCTTGAGTTATTAATTCGCTGTCAGAATGAGTGGATAAACCGACTCCTCGACTTAGGACCTGAAAAGATAGGATTAATATTGCAATTAAGTATGCACTAAGGGTGATTTGGGTGTTCGAATGATTATTTGCACGCTTCTTAATAGTTAAAGGAAGGGAGGAGGAGGACAGAAAGAGGGTAAATCAAAAATTTATATACGTAGGCTTCAAAACTACAAGAGAAAAAAATTCCACCATTTCCACTCCATATTCACTCTTTCCCATCAAACTTTTGAAATCTATGTTCAAAAATTTTTGATGAATTAAAAAAATTTCAAAAATGAAATTTTTCTGAAAATTAAAAAATTGTATGTGAAATAATTGAAAAAATCAAAATTGACATTAGCACTCATTTTTCATCATTATCTTATTTTTAGGGATTTTTAAAAGATTTCACTTTTTCATTTTTTTTTTTTTTTTTTTGGTATCCAGCATACTTGATATTTTTTGAAAAAATTTTACCTCAATCCTGGACAAAGGACTGATGAAAAAAATCACCACAAATAATTTTCAATAGATGAAAATATTTGTACATACTAATTAACATAATTTCATAGAAAATTTTCAATAATTTTTTTTTTTCATTTTTTACTAAACATTGAAAAACATGGAAAAGATATAATCATGCTTCAAAAACCCTTAAAAAATAAGTCATCTCTTGAATTTTTAAAAATTTTTTCAATTCTTTAAAATGAAGATTTTAAAGCTTGATGGTAAAAGGTAAATACAAATTAAAGAGAGTGAAATTTTTACTACCTACGTCGTTTCGTGGTCTAAATAAAATTTTCTAGATAGGTAGCTCTTTTCTAATCTTGAAAAAAATTGCAAAATGAAACTCTCTGATTCGCATTATCATAAAAAAATAATTCAATAACGAAAAACTAACTTTATCTCGAAGAGCAGAAGCATTCATAATTTCTCCATTATGAGCAATAGAAAGAGCACCGTGAATTGTATGCACAACAAATGGTTGACAATTCACCTCACTGGAACCAGCCTGGGTCGAATATCTCGTATGTCCAATCCCCAAATTACCTAAAATCAATTCAAAGTTCAGTCTGATGCAATAATTTAATATGGGATAAGAATTAATATAATCTTGATATACCTTTCAATTGCTTCATAGTTTCATCATTAAAAATATTGGAAATCAATCCCATCCCTTTTTTGACGTTGAAATGTTTGGCATCGTGTCCAGAACTGGTTACAATTCCAGCACTTTCTTGTCCCCTAAGATATCATAGAAATCAATTAAGTTCGAGAAAAAATTGAATTTATCTGTAGAACAAATGATATTTACCTATGCTGAAGAGCAACCAAACCAAGACAAATGGTTTGAGCGACATCGACCTTGGTCGGCCAGTTTCCAGTACCGATGCATCCAAAGACACCGCATTCATGAGTCAATCCTGAGAATTCCTCCACTTCTACCGAAGTTCCGGCTTCGTTTTGACTCATTTTAATGTGAAAATTCCAGAAAACTATGAAACAAAGGTCAAGATATTAAAAATCGATCGAAAAATAATGAATTTTTTCAGAAGAAAGAATATTGTAGCCTACCACTGGTGTTACACAGAAAACCTTCGCGGTTTTGTTCACAACACTTTGAGAAATTCTACGGACTGTGTAACAAGAAATAAATCTAAGCTGAGAAATACTTCAATTGATCTCTTTATACAATTGATTCCATTCCCCCACCTTTGATTTGTGATAGGTAAGTAGATATTTAGATAATGGTTAATGCTGCGATAAGGGATTGAAAATTTACCATGTCCGTTTTCGTCGCGCTTGGAAACTTTTCGAGATTCATTCCATTTACCAGATAAACGAATTAACGACGTTCGATTTGAAATAATATGAAAAGCTCGCGCAATTAACTCGTAGGCATTTGGTTGATCTTTTTTAATGAAGAGTAATTAATAATTGATTAACAACTGACTGATCGATCAGCTGTTTTCCTCAGCATTGTTTTTTGTTTTGGTCACACTGAAATTTTTCGCGCGGTTCTTGAAATCGGGAGTGTGCTGATAGGAAATTTATTCTTATAAATTTCAATTTCCCTAAATCTTGGCCGGCTTATTTTCAACTGGATCGATTTATTTACACGATGTCGCAATCATCAGGTACGAAACACTTTCATCATGAATTATGATTAATTAATTACAAATAGGTATGCGTAACGTTGAGAAAAGTAATACAAGTACCTAAATTTCGTAGGTTCAAATTAGAAAAATTCCTTATCAAACAGAATCCTAACTTTTAAATGAGTTTTTCACGTATCTTAGCCTTATTCTCGTTGCATGCTGGTAACTGTATGAAATTAATTATAGAACCGAGTCATTATACACGTCAATTCAATCAGTTTTTGAGCCAAAGGTTTTCAGATTTTGCTCAAAATTTTTATCACAAGGCTTTTCTACGACTATAAAGTTGGAAAATCATCGTTTATTTCCCCTGTCAAAAACTTCTGAAAAAGGTGTAGGGGCATTTGCGTCCTTTGCCTTTGCGATTTCTTCAAAACATGTTCAACTTTGGTTCTTTAGGAACAATTCAGAAAGAAGATAGAATGGGGACTCGGAATCATTTCCAAGAAATTTTCAAAGTTCAAAGTTGAGCTCTCTACCTAGAATCTTAATTTTAAGTGATGCCGAAATTCAAAGAATTAACCATAATTTTAAAATCTGCAAAAAACATCCGTTAGCCAAGATTTTTTATTTAAATTATGTAGGTATTTGAACATTGTAATTTATTTTTCAATTTTTGTGATGAAATTTCAAGTTCAACCCCCTAAGAAGAAGGCAAAACACTCCCAAATTTTAGGAAAATTTTTTTTAAAAAAGTAAGTATTTAATTACTTTTGGTTTTTGTTGTTATGTTCTTGAGACGCTCGTTTTTGAATTTGATTCCCTCTCCAACCTACTTCAATGAAAACACTTTTAGCCTAAAAGATAAAAAAAATGAAAAATTTGAGTGGGATGATAGTTAGTCATATTTTTGGAATCGTTGTAAGTTCAAATATAAATTTAGTTTTTGGATTTTATAATCCTCCCTCTCCAATTTTATTTAAAAGAAAATAAGAAAGTCCAATAAGTTTAGCCAACAAGAAAAAAAATGAAAAAACATGAGTGATATGTCGTTCGTTAAATTTTCTTAGGTCGCTGAGTTAGAAAATGGACTTCTTTTGTTTATTAAAATCTCGCCCAAGGGTTCTGTTTCTTCCACTTGCACCAAAACTACAAAACAAGTACGAGGGTAGAAGAATCTTATAATTCGACAATTTTTTGCAAAAATAATTTTTTTTCGATATCGTTTATTAATGATTCAGTAATTTTCTATTGAAAGCTCAGAATTGAAATTTTTGGACTATATAAGTTTTCTAAATTTTTCTAGCTAAAACTTGAATTGCAATCTATATCAATATTTTGACTGGAAAACAAAAATTTTCAAAAAAGGTCATCGCGTTTGCAATTTTTTCGATTGGTAAATATGTACCTACCTACTTTTGTCGATTAGAAATGAAAATTCCATGTTTGAGAGGAGGGGGAGAGGTAGGTATGGTTCTAAAACACACGTTAATACGAGTGAAGAGAGAGAAAAAAACTGAAAAATTGACTACAAGAAAACTGAAATCCAATCTTCGAGTCATTACCTACAGATTTTCGGTTTCAATTTTCCATCGTTGATTAAAAATGAAACTTGAAAAATTTCAATAGATAACTGAACATCGAAATTGAAATTATTCTAGTTTTTTAGGCCGGGGCAAAATTGTTTTTATTCAAATCCAGTTCTGGAAAGAAGAGTCCATGTAGTGGTACTAGGAACAGGAGTCATTCAATTTATAAAATGAACAAATTTTTCAAAAATTGTATGATTTCTAAAAAAAAAAAAAGAACAACAATCTACAAAAATGGATAATTTTTCGTAAAGTTGGACAATTTTTCAACAGGTCGGTAAATTATAGACAATTTTTAACAGTTGATCAAATTTTTGACAAGTTGTTCAATTTTCAAACACTGCTGCATTTTTGAAAAATTGAATAATTTGCCAAAATTGCATGACTTCTAAAAATTGGACAACTTAATTGGCACCTTTCTAAAAATATATAGGACAATTTCTTTGTAAATTACCTCTCCAAAAATTAATTACTTACAACTTTTGAGAAATTGAACAATACTTTACAAATCAGACAATTTCCCTTAAAATTGGACCACCTTTTCAAAAATTTTACATTTTTTGGAAATTCGAACTAAATTTTTTTAGTGATTCGTGAAGTAAAGAATTTTTTAATGATTTTTAAAAATTGGACATCAAGTTTCCATATAAATTGAATGGTTTTTCAAAAATTGGAAAGTACCTAATCAATTTGTGAGAAAAATTGTCAGGGCAAAAAATTACAACTCTTTTTATCAGAATCATAATTATGAAGACTGGAACTCGAAAATTTGCGATGGTTTTCCAAGCTTCAGGATGAGAAAACCCGGTAAAAAAGAGCAAAAACTCGAATGGCATGTCAAAAATTGATCGAATTGACAAAGATTTACCCAGCAAACAAGTAATTCTTCATTTTCAGCCAACATCTCAAAGAAAATGCTCATCGAAGGAAAAACCAAGCAGATATGGGAACACAGCGAAGATGAAGTATTGGTATTGAGTAAAGATAGCATAACTGCCTTCAATGGTGTACGAGGTCATAATCTAGAAGACAAAGCTATCATCGCCACTCAAACCACATCAAATATATTCACCATCTTAAACACTGCCGGTAGGTACTCTTTTTCACAAAATGATCTCCTGAGATCGTCTGGTCGTAAAATTTTTTTCAATTTTTGCAGGAGTCAAAACAGCATTTGTAAAACAAAAAGAACCCAATTCGTTCATAGCTAAAAAATGCGAAATGGTTCCGATCGAATGGGTAGCTAGACGATTGGCTACGGGATCATTTTTGAAACGATTTCCGGGCGTTGAAGAAGGGACCAAGTTTTACCCTTTGAAGCTAGAAACTTTCTATAAGGTTAGTTTTTTTTGTTGATAATTTGATATAAATTCGTTGTATGAAATCGATTCAATCGCGATAAGATATTTTTCTCTCTTAATTATCGCACAGTTTAGTTACCTATTACGAATTATGATGAAAGTTACATAATAATAACCTTCACACGCTTCGAATAACGTTTTGGCTATTTTTAAATTAGAGAATTTTTTTATTTTTCAAATTATCTTTACCTAATCATTTTTATATGAAATTACCAATAAAAAAGTATTTGCGAATTGGGCTTTTCAGGATTTTAGACAATTATAAAATTCATCAAAACCATTTATGAATTGAATTCCTTACCATTAAAATCGTTGATCTTTGTTTACAGGACGACGCCAATAATGATCCTCAGTGGTCGGATGAACAAATGATATCAGCAAAATTTACTCTGAACGGCCTACTAATAGACCGGAGTGAAATAGATATCATGAGAAAAACAACTCAAACAGTATTCGAAATCTTAGAGAAATACTGGTCCACTCAAGATTGCGTTCTAGTCGATATGAAAATCGAATTCGGTATAGGTACCAATGGTAAGCAATTTAGCCTAATTTTGGATGTTTTTCATATTTTAAAAGGTAAATACTTGAAATGAGTTCAAAACATGTTATGCAATCGTTTATCCTCGTTTTTAGATTGTAATAAACAAGAACTAATGACGCGATAAATGGATTATAATTATCATTGTGTAACGGAAGATTTTTCAGTTGATAAAAGGACCTCCCATAGGTCCTAGGTCATCGTTACACATACGATAATGTATCAGGTGTTTTTGTAAATAAATTTACTCCAAATGTTACGATTTAATGTCGTAAACATCTGACGCGGCGCCGATGGTAATGACGAATTATCTGAAATTTCAAGACACGTGATTTTCTAGGAAGTTTATTTTTACACGCTCTTATTTTAGGTTCTCCAACTTGAATAAATTTCAAAGTTGAATGATGATGAAATGATCAACTATCCTTTCAAATAATGTATGAAAGTTGGAAAATTCCATAGAATTTTCAAAATAAATATTTCTTGCTAGATTTTGAGAAAATTGCTGAATTATTTTAAAAAAGTTGGAGTTGTCGCAAAGCAAACTAGGTAAATTGGGGAAGTCACCATTTTCCTTTTTTTCCCCATCGATTGATTTATAATTTTGAGACCCAAACTTTGAGAAAATTCTCAGCCAAAGTAAAGAAAATAATCGCTAATTTTTCTTAAATTTTTATTTTTTATTTTTTTGAAATTATTAGAAAACCCGACTAATTTTTAGAAAAATAATTTTTGAAGAAGAAATTGTTCGATTATGATGAATTGTTTAATTTTTTGAAAATTGGTCATTTTTCGAAGAAATCTAAATCGTAATATTAATGATTACTTGTAAAGAGATCTTTCAAAATGATTTTTCTCCAAACCAAAAAAATGACACTAAGGTTTGTAAAAAGAAAATGAATTTAGGTTAATTTCCTAATTTAAATTTTTTAATCGTTGAAAAATCGTCAATTTTTTCGAAAAAGAATCACTCAACATTTTAGAAAAATAGTTCAATAATGAATTGTCCAATATTTAGAAAATTGACTAATTTTTGACGCAATTTTTTGATTTGTAGGATTGTTTATTTTATTTATTTTTTTTAAGTGACAAACTTATTAGATAGGTAAAATTTGTTAGATTTTTAAAAACCAGCCAATTTTTTTTAGAACATTTTTTTGAAAAATACTTCAATAATTTATTTTAAAAACCTGTTCAATTTTTCAAAAATCTTGCATTTTTTGAAAGAATTATTGAATAGATAAACGTTTTTCTGGATCATTGATTCAATTCTCAAAATTCGCTTAAAAAATCAATTATGGGAAATCAAAGTGAAAAATATAAAATTGCAACTTTGTAGTAAATCAGACTACCTACTTCAAAGCCTTTCTTATCTCAGCTCATTAACATTTCCATTAATTCTGATTACTTTGATTACGTATCATTAAAATAATTTTTTGCGAACTCATACCGTTATAATCTTATCAATACGTTCATTGTACATCATACTATAATACCGATAATTGTACTTATTGAAATCACGCCTTTTTATCTAGCTTTATATTTGCATCATTAAATTGATAAAAACCATGAGTTCGCGTTCAATGATGACGTTCGATTTGCATAATTAATTACATCAAGGATGAAAATTACAGTTTTTTCTATAATTTCGCAGGCGATATTTTGGTGGCAGATGTTATTGATAATGATTCCTGGAGACTGTGGCCATCGGGAGATAAACGATTGATGAAAGACAAACAAGTATATAGGAATTTGAGCGAAGTTACTCAGTCAGATCTAATAGTAATTAAGGATAATTTCAAATGGGTCGCTGATCGAACTGAAATAATGAAAAATATCCAAAGCAAATCTCTAGTAAGAAAAATGATCCCATGCCAGGGTCATTTCTGGGATAATTTAATACTAAATAGAAATGTTTATAGGTAGTTATATTAATGGGATCCAAAAGTGATAAAGAATATTGTCTGAAGATCGCTAATTACTGCAATAGCTTGGGTTTGAAAAGTGTTCTAAGAATCTCATCAGCTCATAAGAGTACCGAAGATGTATTACAAATTATCGCGCAATACGAAGGTAGGAAGGTACCTACTACTAATTATTTTTTACTTATTTTCTGACGTATTTACCGGTCATTAATGTTTGTATTTCAGCCACAAATAGTCAAGTAGTATACATCGCTGTGGCAGGCCGAAGTAACGGACTCGGTTTAGTTCTCGCAGCTAATACCATTTTTCCAGTAATCAATTGCCCTCCTAGTTCAGATAATGTATCGAGAGATATTTGGTCTTCGCTTAGTTTACCATCGGGTATATAATTCGCAATGAATAATGTATCCTGAAACAGGACAATATCAAACATTGATTTCAATTACTACTCGTTTCAGGTATCGGATGTTCTACTGTATTATATCCAGAGGCAGCTGCGATATCAGCAGCTCATATATTTTCTTTGAGCGATACGTCTACGTGGGCGAAATTAAAAGCCAAACAGTTAAATAACTTCATCACCTTGAAGAATGATGATAAACAATTGGACTTGAAACAATAACGTCAACATTTTTCGTAAACAAGATTGTACTTTATTTATAATAAAATATTTACATAGAAGTTGATACATACTATTTGGTCAGCGGTCCTAATCGGTTTCTTCTTTGATCACTTTCGCAGAGTTTTCACTTGTAAAATCAATAGAATTAGAAGTAGTCGTATTTGAATCTTCAATATTTACATCTGTCTCCATTTTAATGCTATTAACGTCTGTCTCCATCTCAATGCTGTCTTGTGCCGGAGATTTAGGCGAATTTGGTTCACTTAGTTTACATTCTTTATTGGGATCAGTCTTCAAATCTTCTACAAAGGCACGTTTGAGATTTAAGCTTTTTTGAGTCTTGCCAATGCACTCTAGTGGTTTTGGGACATCAGCAGAAAAATAACAGCGTTTCGGTTGAGGAGTGGTTTCTTTGAAAAATACAGCTGTTCCTACTACCTCACTCCAAGTTCCACCGAAAAACTAATAAACAGATTTACAATAAATTTAATTGTCTTTAAAGCCCGACCATGAGATATTTTTATTACCTTATCTCCAACTTGAATTATTGGTTCATCGGTATCAAGTCCGACGACTTTGAAACGTTCCAAATCTTCTGCGATGAAATCGTCATTGGCGTCGTCAACGTTTACATAAACGAGTATCTCTTCTTCTTCTGTTTTGATCACCTGGCCAGAACCAGCGTTTGAATTCTGTAATATAGAGAATAGGGCAAATTTCGTGAAAGGGCACAGTAGGAATGCTAAGGAAAATTGGATACTTACCGTTTCAGAATGAGGAATGCTCGCTTCCATCATTTTACATTATTTATTTGAAGAATAAACATTTGAAATATGTTGAAAATGAATAATTTATTACTTATTGAATGAGAATATCGAAGGAAAAAATCTAGAAAAATTGAAATTTTCCGGCGCCCGGTAATGATAAAATAAACAAAAAATTCAGTCACAGAATAAAAGAATGTCACAGATGAAATAATTGGAATCAATTAAAACGTGTTTCGTAAAGTTTCGGTTTCGGTTTTGATTTATTCGTTCTTTATTTGGTTTCTGTTTCCGTTTTTTGAAATTATTTGTTTTGTTTTTGTGTTATCAAATTTTGGTTTGGTTATCATTTTTCATTTTTCTTGGCATAAAACACTCAAAAATACCACAAATAATTAGATTTATAAGTTCAAAGTTGAATTATGAAATTGTTGTATTCTTCGGAACTTTCAAGTTGATTGAAAAACCACGTTGTCTCCTGAAAGTGTTCGCGATCAACCTGTAAGTTGACTCCGAAATGAAATGATCATCTACAAAGGATAAAAATAGCTCCCTGGTACCTCTATTTTTGGAAGAAATCAACGTAGATTATACCTGTGGTAATGGCGAACGATAGAGAAGTTCTCAGAGAAATATGGGATGGAAAGCTTCCAGTTAGATTTATGCTACATGACGAAGAAATCCACGATCTCCAAACACCAGAACCGTATTACCTTATGGTTCCCAGATTGAGTTACTTTCCATTAGTTTGGGATAAAGTAAGCTATGGCAAATTATTTATCAACTGATATTTTACGTATACTGATTTACATCTAACTTCCAGGTCCGTAAACATTTCTCCAAACATGTACATCAAGATAAACAAGAATCAGAGATGTGGTTAGATTACAATGGAACACCTTTAAAATGGTAATTTTCGAATAATTTTCCTGGGGATTTGATCTTATTGTGAAATTATGGATAATTTTAGGCACTATCCAGTTGGTTTATTGTTTGATTTATACGCTTACGACACGCAGTTACCATGGTCATTGACGGTTCATTTTGATAAATTTCCTGAAGATGAAATACTGCATTGCCATAGCAGGTTGGTGAAACGAAACACTCAATTTTTTCGATGAAAACACTCTCACAACATGATTTTGTGTTTGTTTACAGAGAAGCTGTAAAATCTCATTTCATGTCCACCATTAAAGAAGCTGATGCGTTAAAACATCGCAGTCAAGTCATCAGTATAATGCAGGAAAAAGAACACACCCAGTTGTGGCTGGGTTTGCAAAATGGTAATCCAAATAATTCATCTTAAAATTTTGTCGTTGAATTTAGTTTGTATAAAGTTTCAATTTGCAGATAAATTCGATCAGTTTTGGGCTGTAAATAAGAAATTAATGGATACATCTGGCAACGAAGGAGAATTCAAACACATTCCTTTCAGATTATACACCACCGATGATGCTCCATTCGTACAAAAATTGATGAAACCGTATACCGAAGATAAACAACAGAAAATTTTGGTTAATCTTATTCAAGAGATCTACCCCAATGGATATGATAAAAGTATGACTCATTTTTATTTTAAAAAATGAATCAAATTCGATTTGTTATTACTTTTATTACCTTTGCAGTGAAAGTGATCATACATGGGATAGATATTCCGTTAGAAACGCCCCTTCAGTGGTTAAGTGAGCATTTAAGTTACCCCGATAATTTTCTACATCTTTGTGTTTTCTCGAACGCTTGAACTATTCAAGCTGTTATTTAGTTTAAATTATTTTTAACCTATGTTTGCTTATGATTTTTATTTACATTTGGAGGTTTCAAAAAATCATGTTTTATGTGAATCGTATAAAGGCCTTTTTCCATTTATTATTTGTAAGATTATGTTTGATTTGATCACTGTTCCCTCCTTGAATTTGGAATGTTTTAATTGATGACGGATAGGTAAACCAAAAATGTGCTGGCATTTGTTCATTTTTATGATTTTTTTTTCACTTGGTCCTTCTTGGTCATTTAGCTTTTCTAGGATAATCGCTTTCCATCATTTTTTCAATTTTTTGATTTTTCTATTTTTGTTAAATCATATTGATTTTTTTAAACATTTGGTTCTATGTTACAAATGACTGTATTATTTATATTTTTTGAATTTTTAAATATTACTTACGTTGAGTTATACTCGACTATTTTTTTTTAAGTATTAAGAAATACATTCATTTTGAAGAGTCACTCTTGAATTTTTCAGCTAAACGTTTTATTTTTTATTTTACAATTCATCACGAATAAATAGGTAAGCATCTGCATAATATGTATGTACATGAATTTTAGTAGAAAATATTACACAAAATATCGCCGCAATTAAATAATAATACAAGACGCTGCAGCGATTCCACGTTCATTGTTTGTTCTTTCCCTGTGCAATAAAACTGGCGTATTTCCGTTGTTCACGTGAAAGTAAGTCCGTCGTTTCAATCCATACGATAAATAATTGCCGGTCAGTTGCGTATTCTGCGATTCCTTGTATTTGTATTCCTGCGTAAAAAATCCGATTGACGTGTGACACGTATGACGATGTTATAATATACTATATTCGTGCTAACAATACATCGAGCTCGACTCGCGATCGTAAGACGTCTAGATGATGAATACTTTTCAGCTATAGATAGGCTCGTCTTTTATGAATTTAATTTTAATTAAAAATCTCTTTCGAATAGGTACCTTGAATATAACTAATGCTGTGTCTCGATACCGTAGTTTTATTTTATCTTTTGTATGCAAATCTTCATCCAACATAAACCGATACTACAGCGTCTGCAAAATTGAAAAATTATCGTATTTGTGTTACTTATCGACGAGTTTTCTGAATTGCGTGAGTGGAAAAATTGTGATGTAATGGGAGCTGTTGATGGAAAATTGATAACGTGCTCGATAATGTCGTTAGATAATCTATAAATTGATATTGAATAAATTACTATAGAAAAGGTCATATTTGTAGATTCTCAATTGAAAATGATTGAATGAACGATGCTTAATAATTCGAGATGAGCAGAGCCATGGAATACAGGAACAGGGATTATGTGAAAGATGATGAGAAATATGGAATTATCAAAATCATTTTAGCGTTGCTTTTATTTTATTTAGAAACCTAAGCCTAGTCATGAATTTTTGAATTTTTCTGTTGGTTCATTCAAGCTTAAAAATTGGTTTTTGGAGAGTAAAATACATAAGTAACTATTGGTGGATACAGATTACAGACAAAGGCAGTTTGAATAGCTGTGTCAATTTTTTCTAAAAGTTGGATGTTTCCTCCCTATTACAAAATTTTGATTTTCTTCCTTTCACAATTTGTCCAAAAATTGGAACATTATTTTTCGAATATTAGAAAATTTTTTAAACATAGAACAGTTGCCTATACTTATTATATAAAAATCGAACAAAATTATAAAAAGTGAATGGTTTTTTTTGAAACGAATGGGCAATCTTCAAAAAAATTTGGGAATTTTTGAAGAACCTAAGATTATTCTTGAAAAATTGAACAAGTTAAAACCAAAATACATATTGAATAATTTTTCCCAACATGTTCTTCAAAAATGAGAGTAACGCCCGAAAATTGGGAAATTTCTGAAATATTGCTCAATTTTACTGTAACATTAAGCAATTTTTCAACCCTTTCTTACAAAAATTGGACCATTATCCGAAAATTGGAAAACACCCTACCTGCTCACAATTCTTCGAAGAATTGGACGATTCTATAAAACAAGGACAATTTTCCAAACATTCAATTATTTTCAGGTATTAGAAAACCGTTCAGAAATTGGATAGTTTTTCACATTGAATTTTTGAATTTTTTCCATTTTCCAAAGATTGGACAGTTTTCTGTATAAACGAAAAACAGAATAATCTTCCAAATGTGGAACGGTTTCTAATTTTTCAAAAACTGAACAATATTGGACATTTTCCTCAACATTAAAACATTTTTCAAACATGTCTTCCCAAAATTGTCCAATTTTTGAAAAATTGGACTATGGTAACTGTGATTGAACACTTTTCCAAAACCTGAATTTCCCAAAAATTGTAGTTTTTTTTTTTTAAAAAATATGATTTTCAAAAAAGTAAACAATTTTTCAAGGATAATTTTTTTTGACAATTGGCCTATTTTCCAAAAATGGAACACCTGTCCAAAAATTGGATAGTTTTCAACCTAAAGACGATTTTTCAAACAAAGAATTGATGTTTCTTAAAGAATTTGATACATAATTTTATAAAAATCGAACTAAGTAGGTATTTTTCAAACTTAAAATAGAGTTTCAAAGAATGAACTTTTCATCCATTTTCAAAAAATTGGACAGTTCTTCAAAAAAGGACGGCGTTCTAAGAAATGAATAATCTTCCAAGTAAGTATCAGATAATTTTCTAAATTTTAAAAATCACACAAATCTATTTTTTGAAAACTAAGCAAATTAAGAATAATTTTATAATTTAAAAAAAATGTACAATTTCTTTAAAAAATTGAGTAATTTTTTTTGAAAATTAGACAATTTTCAAAATAATTTATCCACTGTCCAAAAATTTGACCATCTCATTCAAAATGTCGAAAATTTTAATGAAATATTCCGAACTACCTATTTGAAAAATTGAAAAAAATGAAACCGTGTTTTTATACTTACTCGTAAGTTGAAAACTTTGAACAAATAAACTAAATTTTGAAAACTATCAAAATTTTTAGTTTCCTGATTGAATTTATTTCATTCAATACAAAATCGTCTGAAACTTTCAAAGCAAATAACCTGTTGCATTATTGAACAGCTTTTACCTATACCTACCTATTCATACCCATATGTACAAGTACCTAAGTTAATTAAGCACATAACGCCAAGGATCATATTTTACGCTAAAAAATCGAAATTTCACTTTCAAAAAAGTATAATAAATTTAAAATTAGTACCTATAAAATTAATTCAGCCGCAATCATTTTCTAAGCTTCGGTGAATTTTATCCATCGAATAATTTCCTACTCTCAGTAACTACTCCCTCTATACATGCCGCCATCTTATCACTTCAATGATATATATGACCTGTATCGAAATGGGATTTTCCGCCGTTCATAATAAAAGAAAAAAAACCTCGTAGATATGAATTTCACATAAAAAGAAACCGTCTTTGTGTTGTTTGTCGTCAGTCTTCAAGACATGGCTGTAAAGAAAACAAAATTGCAATTGTCTCACAACTTACTTGTTCAATAATACATATCAACCTTTTTCCTGCGGAAAAGTTCCCATATATGCCATGAATATATTCACCAAAATTGAAATTTTTCTAGTCAAACTTAATAAAGGATTCCACTCATATCCATTACACTTGATAAATTTGGGCACACCATCCGGCAATATTCGTCCTTCTTCAATGCATTTATCTCATCCATGATTATCCTACTCACTGTTTCAAAGAAACTTCCATCACCTCACGAAAAATATCACCAGCCATTTCATACAAATCTACTCCTCCTTCCCCATCCCAGCCACAGCTTAGCACGAAGACTATGTATACGTGTTTAAATCCGATCATATAACGATATTTGTTAAAAATTATTGGAAAAGAGTCAACGTAATATGATCGGAAATGCGTGCAGTCATGTTAAACTGCCGACGTATGGTCTACCTCTCCTCTATCCATTATACAGTATATTAAAATGAAACATCCACCGTATAGGTATTGAATAGATTTAATGAGCAATTGAAAATATAATATAACAACGTTTAACAAATGAAAAAATATACATAAAGTTTTAAATTTAATTAAGACACTTTTTCTTTAAACGTACTATAATAAAAAATAATATGTTTCTTTACAACTATATTTACATTTAAACATGACTAACGAATTTGTTTTTTTTCCACTCTTTACACAATATGAGTCTTCGAATGTAAAAAAAAAGCCTTATACAAATAATAAAATATTTGAGCAATACGAAATACAGTACTGAACTCCAATAAATATTGGTAAAATTATTCGATATTATTAAGAAAAAATATTAGATAAAAAATTGCGAAAGTTTTTCATTAAAAAAAAAAATTGCTTCGTTTTTTTGTTTCAAAATACATAAAAATCACAGACATCCCGAAAAAGTCGAATTTTTTCTCCATAAAAGGTAACACAAGTAGACGTTTCGAAAATATACAATAGAAAAAAATGACAGAAGGTTATACAAGAACGTCCAATAACAATATAAAGGCGTTATAGCCTAATAATAAGGCACATAAAAGGCACTTGAAATCTATAAGCATGGTATCATAGTAAATAGGTAGGCTATTCTTAAATAATGTCATTCGATTTTTTTTCTAAAAAAAAGTTTAACTTATACAGAATAATGTACAATATTATTTACCCTGTTTTTTTCTAAAAAAAAAAAGAAAGAAAGAAAAAATACCCTGTAATAATTTCTTCTTAATTTACATATTTTTTCTTTAAATAAGATGGCGTTATACAAAGAGGTTTTTATGAAAAAAAAAATACAGCCAGTCTTTAAAATCAAGTCTTAATAGGATAATTAACATCGAAATAATTTATTTTTTCAACACGAAGAGTAACGTTAAAGATAGAAAAGTAAGTAATAATATGACTAAAAAACATGGAAGCCCCGATAAAATTACATCAATATGGCAAAGGGTAAATTAAACGTAATCTTAAGATTATTCGATATTGGTAAAAATACTCTTGAGAAAAATTTTCATCTGTACGATGAGCTCAATACTTGAATACTGGGAGGTTCGTGCATATAGAGAGGATTCTCTTTGAGCCATTTGCTCGGTACACTGTCACCGAATCCGTATTGCACAGGAATATCGACATAGGATGTCTCATAATTGGATACCTTAAAATCGAAAGTATATGAATAAGAATACTTGGAAGGTGGAACAAATCCGGAAGATGAAATTTGTTGATAACAGCAATTCCACGGTTGATACAGGCAAAGTGGATACTCCGGTGGGACATAATTCAACGACGAATTATTGCTGAAGGAATGTTCGATCGAAGGATGCAATACGTGATGGTAAACGCTGGTGCTGGTGGACTCTTTGTTTTTCACCAAACAAAGGGCTGACTCTTGGACATCAGTACGAGAAGTCTTACGTTTCGGTTCGAATTGATCGTTGGGTATTTCGTCTAACTTTCTTTTATTCTGCGATAAATCTAAACACGTGTTATTCAATGCTTGTTCAGATTTGATGAGGTTTTCTTGGTTAAGCCATTTTTGCACTTGACGTCTGTGAATGCCAAATTTCCGAGCGGTGGCTCTTTGGTTACCTTGGCACGATTTGTCGTTTTTAAAGGCGTCCAAAACATGTAGCTTAAAATCGGTCGTATAGAAGCGTCGTTTACTCAGAGTAGCGCACGTAAAATCCAACGCTTTGTCGTTTTTCTCGTACGAAGAACAGCTACTGGTATCGTCATCTTCGCTATCGGTGATTTCGTCCACGTTCACGTATTCTTCGGAATCGGAATTAGTACATAGGTCTTTATCGTATTCAAATTTTATTTCGTCTTTTATTTTAGTATTTGACAAAAGCGTACTGGTAGAATCGGATAGTGAAACTTTCTTTACCTCAGCAACAGATATGCTACCTGCGTTGCATTCCTTATTGCCGTCAGGCTGTCTGGCAGAAGTAAGGTTCAAGGCCGTCACATTAGATTGCTGTACACTTAAACGTAGATTCGTCTCCATTTGTAACCATTTTTGAATTTGTCTTCTGTGTATACCATATTTTCGAGCTGTAGCCCTTTGATTACCTTGGCAGTCGGCGTCCTGTCTATACGAATCCAGTACTTGGAGCTTGAACACAGGTGAAAATATACGTCTGGAACCTGCGCCTTTATTTTCACGTACGCTATTTTTAGACACCGTCTTCTTTTCAACTTTTACCGTTTTATTAACCGTAGATGGCATATCGGACCACTCGTCTGTACCGTGCACCATAATTAACTCGACAGTCAATTCGACACTTCAAATTCACGGATAAATAATTCACAATTTTAACGCGTTTTTTTATTAAAAATCTACAACACCATTTTACTGGGAACTGTTTTTAAGACTTTGAACTAGGGTTATCCTCGTCATTGGTCCCCACTATCTGTCGTATCTCATTCTTAACTCTCCCCACTCGTGTTCGAGGCGCGAAGTCACAGAATCATGCTAGCCGATACGGCGTCAAGTGATGGAAAACTTAGCTACAATGGTTTACAGATTACGTCGTCAGGTTAAAATTTTGCGATAGAATATTTCCGACGAATTATTTCTACGTAGAAATACTCCACGAACGAATAAATGTATCGAAATTGAATAAAAATCTATTCCCAAACAAAACCTGAAGACCGAGACACGTTTTACGAAAACCCCAGTAGCTAAGTTTATCATACTAAAGTATGTGCGTAGGAAGACACATCATTCGTGGAAGCATTTTAATGTAACCAATGGTGCCATATTTATCGACGGATTAAAATCAACTTCCAGAATATAATTTCGTATACTTTTTCGAATATTGTCAACGTTTTGAGCATGGAATTGAATAATTATGGAATTTATTTTGACAAAATGGAGTATTTATAGGTGCCGAGTAAATGATCAGATAAAGGAATTTGTTCGGTAAAGAGCACTGTGCAAATTGGCAACTGCGCTTTCTAACATGTGCCAACTAGATATTAGTAATCGCAGACAGGGTGACGCCAAGCCTTACCTAGCCCGTCTCCTTCTGCCTTGCAACGGGTACTATTGTCAGCCAAACTATTATCCCCTCCAAGGCGAGCGTTGCCGTTTGACTTTCTTTTGTCCTACGCTATTGCTCCAACTATGTATCCGCAGCCATAACGGCGCTTTTAAATAAAACGAGAAAAATATTTAATGACCGACAGAACATACGATAAAAGAAGAAGGAGCCACCATACAGCGCCGGACGTGGCATACCAAGAACTATATCTTGCAGGGGAATGGCCTGCAGGTATTCCATTGAAATATCGCGTTTCTATACCATTTTCCTTTGTAGAGAACCTTTTCACGATGAATTAAATTATAATTTCTAGAATAGTGTTTCTTTTGAAGGAGTCCAGGGCTGAGGAAATTCTCGCGTGAGGAGATGAAAGGATGCGGCGATGTAGCGAGGTGTCAAATTCCGGTAATGTGCTCGGTTCGTACCTGAGGGTTTTGGCGCGAGATGACAGGTTGCGATTGTTAATTAAAGGTATTGGCGGTAAATGGTAACAGAAGTGGATTTGAGGCGAAAATGGGAACGGTGGTATCTCGATGTCGCCGATATGTCTACGAGCTCGAGGAATCACTTCGAACCGCCGAACGTACATGTAGGTATCTTGCGAATGATTTCAAATTGATGATGAAATAGAACTCGGTTTCTCTGTACGTTGCAAACTGTTGTTGCAAAACTAAAATTTGGCATGCGAAAATTTTCGTATTCGCGTCGAGTGCCTATTTTGCTAAGCTATAGGTACGTGTGAAAAATATTATATCATTTAGGAAAGGTTGGTGCAGGGTGTGATCGAATCGAAAAAAAATCTTGGAACTTGAAGGAATTTGGTAAAATATCAAGAAAAAGAATTTGAGTCCTGTTAAGACGAGTCTTCTTACGTAACTACTTACTTACCTAATAGGATTTCTATAAAACAGCACTCAAAATGCGTGGTTTGCGTTTTTGTAACCCCCTTCCCCCCTAAACTTTGACCAGCTTGACTCAAAACAACTTTTTTTAGTCCCTTGTACATACTTACGGGTTGAAAAGCTGGAATTATGAAACTCATGTAATTAAATTTCTTTAATTTTAAATTATCTCCTTAAAATTGAGCTCAAATTATTTTCTGGTCATCAAATATAAATTTTGAAGTAATTTTTCAACGAATTTTACAAAAATGATTACAACTGCATCATGACTCACACAATTTATGAACATTATAGTTTAGCAGCGGTAGAACCAATTTTCAAAAAGTTATCAAAATTTATTTTTTGATCAGAAACAATTTTTTGGCTTACTTTTCAGACCATTGAATGAACAGCTCAAATTGTATAAAATCATTCAAATCACTCAAATCATAGTATAGTTGGCAGAACTGCTTTCATCAAAATTTATTTTCAGTGCCAGCCATTTCAAAAATCCTTGGTAAAAAATGTATTCAAGGAGCAAGGTCAAAAAACACAATTTTTTCGAAAATGACCTACTTTTAGGACTCCAGCTTCATCCCCTTCTCAGGGGGTTCAACTTTTCTGAGAAGTTACCAATTTAAAATAAGTAAATTATTTCGGTTTAATGGAAAATGGCATGAAATTATGAATTGGTGACCTTATTTTATATCCAAATTTACTTTGGTTTTTTCAAAAGTTGAATAGGTACCAGAAAACGCCATGTGAGAGGATCAAATAATTATGCATTAGAATTTTCTTTTGAAAATTTTGAAAAAATTGACTTTTCCCACTATTGCATGATCACGCGATGAAAATTTGTAAAAAGTATGAAGAATTGAAAAAGTTATGATAAAAACGGGCATTAAAATTATTTAAAAAGCCATGAAATTAGAAAAAAAAACATGTATATCTTAATGGGCCATAAAATATGAAAAAATTGCAGAAAAATTAAGCATAAAAATTCACAGCAAAAAAATATTTAAAAAAAGATCAAAATTGATTAAATTTCCAAAAAAGTCACAAAGGTAAGATTTTTAAGAGCGAGCTATAAAGTTTGAAGAAAAATCATCGATATCATGAAGAGGTCTTAAAATTTGAAAATAATCATGTAAAGTCGTGAAAAGTTATATAAATACTTAATAAAACTACTGTGGAATTTGAAAAAAGTTAATTTTTTTAGCTCCTTATTTTCTCCAAAAATGGTCAATTAAAAAAAATATATATATTTCACTGCAATAGGTATCTCAATTTTTATACTTATGCAAATTATAATTCCTCGAGAATTTAAAAGGAAAAGTTTCAAAATTTTTATTTTGGATCTTTTTATGTACTTTTTCTGGCCACAAAGGTGTTTTTTTGGAAGGGGCAGGACCAGCTTCTGATTCATATCAAGGACATCCTTTCGCAAGTTCGAATTGGTGGGAGAATCCAAAATCAATCCTTATTTATGGACACGTTTTTACTTCCTCTCGAGTAGAACAAAAATCTATCAACAATTGCTCTTTTTCACTTTTTAGAACTAGGTATGTTAGGTGGAAAAATTTTAGTACAAAGATATCATGAAATGAGTCATTTTTGGCGTAGAAATAAATTTAAAAAAAATCACTCATAAACACTTACAAAATAGGTTCCCATCAACGAGACATTACATTTTTCAGTTTCCTTTTTCTGTTTTAAGCGTATGATGTACCTATTCTGAATAAGAAACTATTTTAAAATTATAGGTGGAGCAACTTTGATCTGTTTAAATTGTACAGAGTTGGTAGATAATTTTTTCACGTATACGGCTTGACGTTGATGAATGTGATATAGGCTACGAGCTTATTTAACCACACCATTTCATGTTTTCCAAAATTAATATTCACATCTAAACGACTGGTAACTTGATGAATAGATTTTGTTTTTATACCAAAATACCTATCTATACCTACTGAAGCTTTTTGAATCCAGAACTATACGAACACCGACACCCAAAACTAAACCAATTTGAATAAACGTTGTCGATAGGTAAGAAGGTAACCTAAGCGAGAATTTATTTAAAAAAATATAGGTAGGTCTAGGTACTTAGGAAGAACCTAGATATACCTTAGGACACCTCGATTCATGGAACATGGGTAGATTTTTGTACGACGTGACACGACGTTTCGATTTCTCGAATTGGTTTTATAGCTTGAAATTACAAATAGTTAATCCATCAATGAAGGTTACAAAGTTTTTAATACACTCGATAGGTATGTGCTTGGGAGTCGGGACTCGGGTCCTTTGTTTTCACAAAATTTGGTACTTATTATTTGGATCTGATAACAACCTGTTTTCCTGCGCCGATATACACTTGAAATCTCATTCGATATTAAACGCAATTTTCATTTCTTTTTATTTATTTTTTTTATAATGTCGGCTACTTTTTGATGTTTATTGTACGTATTGATATGCGAACGTGAAACTTGCATATATTTTGTGCGGTATGATAAGATAAGCGAAAAAAATTATAATTCAAAATTCCAAGAACGCAGAATATTAAACCGCGACGAAAATTATTTCATGGGCTTTGAAAAATAAGTAACGTGGTACTTTTCCCAGCGGTCGAAAGTTGTCCCGATGGGAGAAAAAATTGCTGGCAATTTCACCTGTTCGAGCAATTTTTTCGGTAGAGAAGAAAAATGGCTACTTGGTCGTATACGCAAGCATATCAATAGATAAAAACCTGAAATGAGTAGAATGATGTTGAAACGAAAAAGAAAAAAAAAAGAATAGCCCGAAGCAAATCAGATATTGAATGATATTAGGCGTAGGAACGAATCTGTGTTCCCCACACTTGATTCAGAAAAACCGGAACAATTATAAAATGTGGCCAGTTCGCCCACGGGACAGAACATGGAGTATACTCTATGCGCCAGAATGAAGGCCACCGGATCACAACAGGTGTGTAGGATGCTGTTAATAACACCGTGTATGAAGTATGATTTTCTCTAAAACGAAAAATCACTACTAATCCAGTTCGTATAGAAAATACGAGTGGAGTGTATTTTTTGGCAACTTTTCTAATTTCATTTTCTTGGAATAGCTTGCGTGGAAAAGTAGAGGGTTATTTATTTATATGTATCTATTTGAGGTTTTATCGAACCGGTTAGGTACCTTCATTTCATTCATTGAGAAAATTTCAACTTGGGACTTGGAAGTGTAAATATTTAGTAAAAATTGATAGGTATAGGTACCTATCTAGGTAGCTGGGTACACTTCGTAATATGGTGCAAAATTATGTAAACTTTGACTACCTACAGCAAAATCTAGTAGGTAGGTTGTGCCTAGACTTCAAAATAATCAAGGTGCTTAATAAATCTGAAAAATGAAAATTTTGTTTTTTTTTCTGGACTTTTTTACCATTTTTATACAATTTTTCCTGTTCCAAATTTGCCTTCAAAAGACCCCTTTACGTATTGGTATTTGGTAGGTTACCATTTTAAAGGACTATTCCATACTAAAAGACTGAAATGGATCAAAAATTAAGTCAGGTCTTTCGATTTTGCTCAATTTTTTTTACGAGCTCCCCTTCGTGGTTTATTCACTAAACCACGATCATTTTTTTTTCTAACCCTCAAGTGAGCGAGGAGGTGGGTCTCGATATTTTTATGCAATTACGATTTTCAGCAAAATTGGACAACTTTAGAGGCACATATCTCGAGATAGGTTGTATTTGGGAAAAAACTGTTTGCGAGATCTGAAAGAGAATTGAAAGGAGATTCAAAGTCGATAATCTTATTTTAAAAAGCTTAAAGTTGAACTTTGGTGGCAAAAGCTCAACTTTCATGATGAGAGAACAAAAGATGAAAACTATCATTTAAAAATCTGAAAAAATTACTGTACTTAGTTATTTTTACCCTCTTTTCAACCAACAAATTTTCAAGATGGGATTTCAAGACTCTCGAGGGGTGGAGGGGTCCACAATTTTGACCAAAATTCAAAAAAATCGAAAAAGTAAAGTAGCACATCGATTTCTACTAATTCGAAGGCGCTGATTTCGAATATGTTCTTGGTTTTTTTCATTCGATCCCTCTGAACCCTCAATTAGCTCCCTTGAAAGGGGTCAAAATTCGAAATATTGAAAAATAACGAGCAGCCTGTCCTTTGTTAGGTATTTGGGCACACTGAGTTCGAATATTTACTAATTTTTTGGATTAGACCCTTCGGCCTTCAGTGCCCCTTAGCCCTTCAATTTTGGGAAAAAGTACGTTTAAAAAATTATAAAATAACGTGTGATGTATCGATTGTCACTAATTTCAGGTCGTAGAATTCGAATATCGACTCAACTTTTTGATTTTACCCCGTTCCCCTTGCTCTGACCGACCCCCTCCCGAATTAATTGCACCGACTTTCGGTTAGGGTCAAATCCAAATTGATTATGAAATTGAATTCAAAAAAAGAAAAAAAAGAGATGAAACATCATGATTAACGTATCTGTAGTGATCAAAGAAGCAATATTTAGTCTTCGAAACTTGAAAAAAAAAATTAAATGCCTGTCTTTTGTTTGAATGTGAAGCAAAAACTGTTTTAAAACTGACACTTTACATTCAAGATTTACAACCAGAGACTTGAGTGAAATGATTCGTTTTCAAACAATTGGTAGATCGGTTCTTTCCTATTGTAATTTGTAAAGAGGGTTCGAATATCCACGTTTTTATTTGTTTACACTTTGGATCATTGTAATCCCGATTCCCGAAGACGAATTGTTTAAATTTACAAAAAAAAAAGTTTTTGTAAGGTAGGTATAAGATCATTACGAATATATGTGACCTTGCCGGAAAAAAGGACCGCGTGTAAAAAAAAAGCGATGTCTTTATTTGTATGTGTTTGGTCCAGATTTAGTGTCATTTGAACCAATAACGTGAAAAAAGAGACATCGATTTTTTTTACACACGTGGTCCCTTCGATTGCAATTATCATGTCTGATGGAGTTTGGCTGGGATTGCTCAAGCAGACAATTAGGTATACTTAATTGGCAAAGGCTAGTTAGGATTTTTTAATGAAGGGAGAAAAACACAAAGTTAACTAATTATAGCAGCAAATTCAAGGCGGGAGATTTTAATAACTGAAAAATTTTAATTATGTTTCGAAGAAAAAAAAGGACAGGAGTCCTTCCTAGTTCCTAAGCAAAGCAAAAAAGGAAATTTTTATAAAAAATGAAAGTTGAAAAAGCATCATTTCCTTCCAACGGTTATTTATGCGAAAATTTGGCACAACATCTACTTAGAAAAGGAAAATTTCTAATTAGTTACTGAAACACGATCTGAGAAAAATTTTCAAGAATTTTTACATAAAATAAGGCAATTATCGAATTCTGTCCGTGTATAAGTGTTAAGTGCACCCCAGAAATTATGTAGGAGAGGGATAGAGAATTCGAGAAATGAAAAATGGAGAGGAACTGTCAAAATTTAATACGAGTCAAAGTTGGTGAGATTTTCCTCTTTAGAATCGTAGTGAGAACTAAGTAAAAAGCAGCTATTTTTCTAATATTTCAGTGAAAATTTCTTATTTTATGTAACAAGTTAGAAATTGACAGAAAAATCAATGATTTTTGATTGAACGATATAATGAAAATTAATAATAAGGCATCGATTTTCGGCAAAATTTGTTTCACTGATTCAAAAAAGGCAAAATTTCATTCAATTTGACTGATTTAGATGTAGACAATAATTTGTCCATTAAAATAATGTAACTGAATCATTTTTAAAAGAATTATTTTTGAAAAGCGAAAAAAATGCTAGTTTTTCTAATACTTGAAAATTTCAAAATCTTCTAGAGATTCAAAACACCTTGAAATTTCTTCCAATGGATAATAAAGAAGGTCGAAGTAAAATAATGTACCAAATCCAAAATTGATATTTTCGTTTTTATTAGATCGCATTTTTATATTTCACATCTTTGAATGGATTTCAGCACCTGAAATATCGGACAAGGGTCTTTCGATATTTTTTTATTTCGATTTAAAATTTCGTTAACGGCTGTAATAGGTACTTTTCTTGTGAGGTTAGTATCTAGATTAGGATCAGGATTACGTGTGCAATCGTCAGTCTGATGGGAATAAAATGATAGGAAATACGGACCATTTAAAATCATTAAAAAATTAATCTAATTACCTTATTATTACTCGACTTTATCAAAACCTGCTAATGGAACATCTTCTCGGAACTTGATGCCAAATTTTAATCTTATCAGTATTCATCCTTTGCGTCAGATGTACATAATTAACTTCCTTTGTTTTTTTTTTTTTCACAAAGACCTCCTCAATTTTAAATAAAACTAATCCATCACGGTATAAATATAGTATTTTAAAATAATTATTGTGTAAATATTTTCTAGCAGTAAATTTTTCATGAACATTTGAAATCATTTCAAAGAATTGCCGAATAACATCAATTAAAATTAAATGCAATTTATTGATGAACAAATTAGGTACTTAACTACTTACATGATTTTGATAATGTTTAAATTCAAGTTCGGAGTCCGGTTTGTGCAAGGCGCAAGCAACTTTAGGTCGAAATGGGAATTTTCAAAGAAACAATGTAAAAAAATCTAAGTAAGTAGGTACACACCGACAATCACTAATCATTAGATAATCAATTAAAAATTTATGAGCGGCGTTACAGCGATAACGAAATGGCAAACGTTCAGAAAAAAAGTTATTCATTTTTTCAAAATTCATAACGCGAATCCGACAACGGAAGGTTTAAAAATAAAATGAAATACGAACAACTCTATCAAAAATAATACATGTATTACGATAGTAAAAACAGTGTGCACGAATAACTCACATTATAAGGAAGATCTTTTTCAAAAGTAGGTAATGAAAAGAAAATCCAAAAAAATTCAATCCCATAATATGAAATGCATCACAAATAGAAATAAAGGCTGAATCGAATATGTACTTGAATCCCTTAGAAAAACAGCCATCAAAGTTTAAATCAATAATATTACCCACTTTCGGAACACAACTCCATGGAAATACAAACACCACGGTGTTCCTTGAACTTTTTGGTCATGCGATTAATAATCAACACGCAGCTTGAATTATTCCATTCTTTGGTGACAAAATTTCAGCAAAGAGTATTAATTGCATGAATCGTTATAATACTCGTTTTAAAAGAAGTATCTAAATTATATTATTGGAGTACTTTTCAACCTTAAAAATGAGTATTGATCTTCAAACATGATTATGAAAGCAGTCGTCAATGTCGTCATGGTAATGCTCGTGAAGACTTTTTGAATTGAAAATGATAATTGGAAGATTTATTCCGCTAACGTCCGAGCATAGAGCTTATCTGTTTTACGATCTGAAACAGAACAAACATAATTGAGAATGTTTAGGAACGAATATTGTATTTTTATTTGTTCAGAAAATAATAACTGGCAAAATTTTCATGCCAAAATATATTTTCGTACTTACCATAAATCCTCATCAGAATCGAATTCTTCATCATCTTCACAGTTCATCGATTGATTAACATGTAAATTCAAAGGTTTAGAATTGGTACTGACACTGAATGAATTCTGCATCATTGTGGAGCTGTTGTCGCCAATTTCGATAGGTCCAGTATTCTCAAATAATTCGCCGGATGTTCCCTCTTCTTCCCCACTAACCGAAGCAATCAACTGATTTCTTTTTTCGAGCAACGTTTTTCTCTCGTTGTTGAGTTTTTTCAAAATTTTCTGTATTGTACCGAGCTTTTCTTCGTATGCTTTTATCTTCTTATCTAATTCGGTTCTTTCGTCGTAAAGTTTACTCATACCGCCATCAGATTCACCGTAATCGCTATCACCGTCTGAATTCGATTCGCCTTCCGAGGAAGAAGAAACATATTGGAAATCACCGATCATAATGATCCCAGTGATATTCCAGCATAAATATTTACTACTGAAAAAAGGTAGAAAATGAGAAGTGGTCAATGTAATGAAAAATACAAAAATTAAGGTTGAAAACCACATTTCAACTTACCAGGGAATCCTAACTTGATTACTTTTGGTTCGATGAGACAAAATTTGAATAGAAAAACGATTTAAATTACTTTAGAGCTGACAGCTTGACATAATTTTTACAAATTTCAAAAAATGAAACACTTTTTCAAAAAAAAAAAATTGAATTTTGATAAAAATTTCAAAATCAAAACAATAACATTATTCGGACTATTTCGATCATTAAATTAGACTTATTTTGGTGATGGAAAAAGGTTTTCAAATGTCCGCCTCATTTAAAAAGCGTCGAAATGTTCGAAATAGCGTTTTAGTGTTTTTATACCGGCCATTTTGTTTTTAGGGATACGTTGCTCTTATTGGCTGATCCTTATCAATAAAAAAAAGTACGTGAAAAATAATCAAAACAAAAATCTTATTTTTCATATATTTCTCTCGTTTGAAATTATAGTCAAATATTTTTTTCATCTTTGGGTCGTTAAATATAATGGTCTGTGTTGATTTATTGCATAATTCGCTTTAAAAAGGATTGTAGTCTGCTTAGACTCATTCGCACCGATGGATTCAGAATCAAATATATTCATTACTCGTGGGAAACTAGCCAAATCGTTGGGCCCTAATTACGACCGGTAAATTTTATTTAGTCATTTAATAGCTTTGTATTTTTGAATTTTGAGCTTTTACGTGTGTTGATTCCTTCTTATTTTATGCTTTAGGTACGTGAATTTAATGAAAAAATGGTTCACCAAAGAGGTATGTTTCTTTTGCAGTTTTTAATGTGCGGCTACATTTTACTAATTTTTTGCGGTTATAGATCACTAAAGAGGAATACGATGAAGAATTACGAACATTTCTCACTCCTGTACAGATTCGATTTCACAATAAATTCATTCTTTCTATGCTATCGAAGTGTTCCAGCACCGCTTCGTCTACTTCCCCATTTTTGTTTACCGATTCAGATGTCGAACCGGATTTCAAGAAAATTAAACTAGAAGAAGTTGAATCTGTTTTTAATAATTTAATGGTGAGGACAAAACTTTCCAATATTTGAAATGAATGTACCCCATAATATTCTTAGAGAGGTTATTTTTTCAGAAAATTGATTACCATGATCATGTGAAAGAAGTTAAGCCAAAGACGCTACACGAAGAACTAGTATCAAAGGGATTTTTGAATTTTTTACCAGATTATGACACTATTCACGCACGAATGATGTTACATGCTTGGGAACATGATCTCAATGATGTCGAAGAAAAGGCTTGCAGGCTTATTATCGAAGCCACTTATGTTCGTCGAAAAATTACTCAATTTTATAATCTGTCTCCCTTATCGAGTAATTTTGACTTGCTTGGATGATTTTTTTTCAGACTTTTGCTCGTAATGTTCTCACCGCAATTTTGAGTCGAAGAAGTGGATTTAAAACTAAAGATCGTCAGTTCATTTATGGCCATGGATCACCTGTAGCTAATCCTTGGTTAAGAAACACCATGAAATATGATTCTAACGATAGATGGTAATGAAAAGATTGTTTTTTACCAAGGTATAAGATATTTCTGAAATTTCATATAGCATTGTTTAAATTTTATAGTGAAGCTACAGAGATAGTCAATCACGAAGAATGCGTGCATGTACCGAAAATCAAACCTATGCTTTCCGAAATGGAAGAGAATATCGCTTTTGAATTAGCGCTGTCATCAGAAAATACTCAAACTATTAGAAAATCTCCTGTAAACATTGATGATGTCATCAATGCATTGAAGGTAATTTTTTCCTCATAAATGATCATTACAAAACTCTTCATACCTTTAATTCTATTTGAATTTTCAATTCAGATTCACCCCAACGTTATTCCTCGCTATTTAATGTATTCTGTGAATATGGAAAAGTTACTTTTATCCAGAAATCATCCTTCTTGGGAAGATATTGGAAGTGGAAAATAAATTCGATCTCATTTTCAGTATATTAATCAATTTCGAGTATACATCGGTGGTTTTCGAAAGGAAGTGTTACTCAATTGTGCCAAATTGATTCAATGAGGTTTTCTAATATTCGTGGCATTTTTGTGAATAATTGAGTAATATTTTTATTGACGTTTCGATTTTTTACAGTACCTGTATAATATCAAGCGAGAAGTTTTCCACTGTGTTTTTGTGTGGATAATTATCATTATGCTTGTTATTTTTCTTTTCTTTCCGTTTATTTTGTGTTTGTGTTGTGTCGCTTCGTAAGAAATTATAAAACTAAGTATATATGTACGAGAAATAAAGTCATGTTTTTGTATGATTTCTTCTTCATTTTGCATATTTTATTATAAGAATGAAGTTGGCAGAACTTTCAGAATCTCAACTGAGTGCTGGAACGGCTAAAGTTAGAAAAATTATGAAAGGAATTTTGCCTGATTTGATTAGAATTTTGTATGGAGTTTAAATCGACCCACTGGACCTTGAAAAGAGCAAAGTAGTCCGAAGTGCATTTTTTTTCTCAAGGATTGTAATATTAATGATAATACTTTCGTTTTCAAAAAAAAGAATGATGAATGCTTTCATTTATAACAGGAAGTTATGATACAATTATTTGTAGTAATAAATATTCGTGTTTCTTTAAAATGATCGTATGGTCAATTCCAGGATTGCTTCTCTTCGTACGAAATTATAAATTTATGTACGAGAAGTAAAGATGTCATATTTTTGTATAATAACTTTTTTCTTATCCTTTATTTTGCAATTTTGCATTAAATCGATTAAATTAAATCCATTAAATTAAATCAAAATGTGAAAGTTCAAGAAGGTAGAGAAAATTGAATCTTTATTGTGGAAAATGAATCGTGTCGTTCTCTATAGTAAATATTGTACCCAACAGTGATAAGATTTTACAAATTGATATGAAAAGATTCGGATGACGAGTGCAATAACATTTTTTAATTTTAATAATTCAAATTGAACCATTAATAATAATATAGTGTTTGAAAGCTCACTTCTCATCAGCCAACATTCCCTAAAAACTATTATTCTCAGAATATCAATCCAAAATGATACACAGCCTCTTTATCATCAATTCATCTGGGTGAGTTTTTGATGGTTCAATTCCATTTAATTTTTCCGAACAATTTGTATAACATTTGAAAATTTATGCACAGGGATGTGTTCATGGAGAAGCATTGGAAAAGCGTAATCTCACGATCGGTGTGCGATTACTTTTTCGAGCAGCAACGTAAAATCACAAACCCTGAGGATATTCCACCTGTTATAGCTACGCCTCATCATTATTTGATCAGCATATACCGATGTGGCCTATTTTTTGTCGCTGTTTGTATGACCGAAGGTAATTCCTTGAAAATGGGACCAAAAACACTCCGAATATATATTTATTTATTAAATCAAAAATTCTGTTGCAGTTCCACCATTATTTGTTATTGAATTTTTACATCGAGTTGTTGAAACTTTCGACGATTATTTCTCCGAATGTACGGAATCAATTATTAAAGAGAATTACGTCGTGGTTTACGAAGTACGTGTAAAATTATGTGTCATGGGTACAGATTTATTAAAAATTCTATTAATCCTTCTGTCGACAGTTATTAGATGAGATGTTAGATAACGGATTCCCATTAGCCACCGAATCTAATGTATTGAAAGAACTAATCAAGCCACCTACTATTTTGAGAACTATAGCAAATACAGTAACAGGAAAATCCAAGTAAGAAAAACATTTTTTACTATAAACGAATCAGAAATTAAAATATTGTAATATTTCGCAGTGTTAGCGCGATATTACCTAGTGGGCAGCTGTCAAATGTTCCCTGGAGAAGAACAGGAGTGAAATATACGAATAATGAAGCATATTTCGACGTCGTCGAGGAAGTTGATGCAATTATCGATAAAGCTGGATCCACAGTTTTCGCCGAAATCCAAGGATATGTACGAAATATTTTAATCATAATTTTCCAAAGATTTCCTGTATGTTAAATTCATTCAATTTCTGTGCAGATTGATTGCTGTATCAAGTTGAGTGGAATGCCAGACTTATCATTGTCTTTCATGAATCCGCGTCTATTCGATGACGTTAGTTTTCATCCATGTGTGAGATTCAAAAGATGGGAGGTAAATATTTCAAATCAGTATATTAGTTTAACAGCCGAATTTTTAATCCCACTTCATTTAATTCTAGGGTGAACGTATTCTATCATTCATTCCACCAGACGGTAACTTTCGATTGATGTCATATCACATAGGATCCCAAAGTGTTGTTGGAATTCCCATATATATTAGACACAATATCACCTTTAAGGATGTTGGAGGTGGTCGCTTAGATATCACTGTGGGTCCTCGACAAACTGTTGGAAGAACTGTAAGTTTCATTCGTCAAATATACTTACTTGAAGTGAATAAATAGGTACCTATTTCGTCACTTTTTAAAAACTGTTTTCTTTCTTCTCATCAGGTGGAAAATGTCGTGCTCGAGATTCCTATGCCGAAATCGGTGCTTAATTGTATTTTAACTCCAACTCAAGGGAAATATTCCTTCGATCCAGTTACCAAGGTTCTTTTGTGGGATGTTGGGAGAATTGACATTAGTAAAGTACCAAATATCCGCGGCACTGTAAGTAACCACCATTTTCCTTGTAATGTTGAATTTATGGTTTTGTTACGTTGGCTTTTTTTTTTCAGATAAACATTCAAAATTCTGCTCCCGCTATTGAATCTAATCCATCAATAAATGTAAGTATTTTTGTATCCACCAAAATTTCATTCATGCAGTGGCGTAGGTATATGAAATAAATTCAAAATCCAAAATGTTTTGTTTTCCAAATTTTAGTTTGTTAAAATTTAAAATTATTATAATTATCAGTCGTATAATTCATTTTTGGATTTTTTTTTCAAATTTATAAAATCAGAAAAAAATTGAAATCTAAGATCTTTTTGAAAACCGCCTCGATGATTTTGTTTTAAATAGCCAATAGGGGAAAATTTCATTTTTTTGATCACCAATTGGAGAGAAGGAGGTCTAATTCTGAAACCATTATATTTCAATTAGCTATGCCATTGTAGATATTTGACAGATGTTTGATATTTTCGTATTTTTGTTTTTCATTTTAGGTTAAATTCACTATAAATCAGTTGGCGGTATCAGGCTTAAAAGTGAACAGATTGGATATGTACGGAGAGAAATACAAACCGTTTAAAGGCGTTAAATACATAACAAAGGCAGGAAAATTTCAAATTAGGATGTAATTGTTTTCTTATGTGTGCAATATAAATATTTTTTACTTCTCGCATGCTTTTTTCGTTCCATTTTTTAAATGTATTCAGATGATTATGTAACTGTGTACACAAAGGCCTAACATATAGTTACAGGGTATAATATTTTTCAATTTGTAGAAATATTCGAGTTTTTAGTACTTTTCTATTAATGGTAATGGTTAGTAATATTAAGTTTCTGAGACATCTGTCCCAAATGAGTTTTTTTCTGGGACACTATGTCCGTATTGTTGGTGTTTTAGGACATCGTTTCAGAATTGAGTTTCTGAACCTTAATGAACAATCTAAAACCATGTAAAATTAAAAAAATTGGCAATTTTTTTATAGTTACCCTACGCGAAAAAACGACTAAGATTAACAAAAATCTACAAAAAATTTAAAACTGTTCTTTGAAAAATATTAAAATTTTGTGGCACTAAGGTTTTGCGAAAAAAGGGTTTTAATTACATTTAATTTAAACATAGATCGACATTTTTGGATTTTTACCATATTTTTTAGACTATTTTGTCACAATTTTTGGTGAAAATTCATCGAAATCCGAAAAAATTAGAAAACGCTACTTCCTAATGCTTACCCTTCATAAAGAAACCACTGATTTTATTATGAAATAAATGAAGAAATCGTAATTTACTTTTTAAATTCATACTTCGTTTTATTCATTTTGAGTTTAGGCCTAGTTTTTGAATTAAGAATAAGTCTCTTTTCAGTACCTACTACCTTTCTTTTCGTACACACTAATTTTTCTTTCGCGTGCTTTTTTGAATTTTTCATTATTGAAACGTTAACGAATCAGAGTTGAGATATTTTGTTCCAGGTAAATTACGAAAATGAAGAAAATTTCCTTCATTGTACTGTTTATTGATCTCATTCGAAATTTTGTAGATCTGCACTTGAACTTGAAGCTTGAAGTTGAAATATAAAAAATCAATAAATCGATAACAATACTTTTAATTTGAATTATGCGTAACAAAATCGAGTCGATGTTACTACTCGTGAGACTAAATTTTCTTAAATTTCTTGGAGGGAAAGTAAACCCCCATTTTCCTTGTCTCTTTCAAATTTCAATTTTTCAAAATTTTTTCGCAAATTTCGACTTTTGGATCGTAACTAAAACCGTAACTGATTGCGTATTGATAAGAAATGTTGCTATTTCTTTGAAACAAAAAAGTTTCCCAAATTACAATTAAGCATTCGATATTTAAAACGTAACATCGAAAATTATTTTCAAAGGTTTCATTATCTATTTAAATTAAAAAGCAAAAACCAATGAACAAATACTCGTAAAAGTATCGAAAATTATGAATATATTATCGAAACTTTGAATTCAAACCAGCACGTTTTACGTCTCCTTACCTGGCAACAATGCCAAGAGAAGACATCTTTGAAAAGAAAGTTTTCTACACAGCCAATCACAATTGTACAGTATTGACAAAAGCTTTTAGTTTGTTTCCTACTGTTGTAGGCCGAAGGTCACTGATATACTCGTAAATATTAGAGAGAAATGACAAAAGTGTTAATGGCGTTAAATTGGATAAATAGGTAGTGAAAATTTTTACTAAACTGTTACCTAAACTCGATTGTTCAAAAGTGTTTTAATTTGCGCGAGTGTACTTGAAATTTGCATCTCGAAGCTACTCTGTTTTCGTTGTGCAAGTTGTTTTCACGTAAAATGAAGCTGAAACACTTTTTTGTTATTTTACTGTGAGTAACACTAAATAATAACGATTACTTTGAAATAATGAGAATTATCTTATTTGTTCGTTCAACTGGGTATTGCTATGTGATTAATTTGATATTCTTATATATGATGACAATATTTATTGATGACCCAGTTTTCTAAGAGTAATTCTTTAGTGATTCGTATTTACTGATAATGCACTTGTGCATCGAACACTAATGATTTAAAATTCAAATCGTATTAAAGTAATCGAAATATTATTCAAGTAACGTAAATTTTAACGTTAACGTTTTTAATTGTATCCCGAAGCACAGTTGATAAGCCTGTTGCTATGCTGTGATTATGCGATCAGCTCTGGGTGTTAGACTACGTTAATGGTGTATATGTGAGAATTTTAACATTTTTTTCTAAAATTTTTACCTTTACTCTGGTGTGTTTCAGAATAACGTGACACGAAGCATCTTCATTTTTTTTTTAAATGAACGGTTAATATTTCCAAGGCGTACGTACCAATGCGACGTTAGGTTTATATTTTAAACCACCAAAATGACCTGATTGTATCTTTGGAAAAGATACTGCGGATATTTTAAATGCTTTACTATGGATAGTAGAAATGGCGAATGTTTCGACCATGATACTCTGTTCGGGCATATGCCCGCAGAGTCCAACATTGATCATGCTTGTCTGAAAGACTACTTATTAGAACCTAGCGCCCATGATAAAATAGGTTGTGATGGAATTTGTTACCCTACAACGAAGACATCATTCGCATCTACTTTAGAATCCTACGCCGCGTGTAATAATGGTAATATGATCAATTTACCCGTCCGTAATAATGTGCACGCGAACAGCTATATCGACGTGCACAACACGATGAATTCATTTTTACCTAACTACAACGTACCTACCAGCTGCCCTCTACCTATGTCGATGGGCCACTACAACAACAATAACCATCCATCTTGCGGAGACTATCCGATGCTGGACGCCAATCTGCAAACCTACGCTCCCAATACCACTCTGAACCTTCCTAGCACATTGGCCGAAGGTAAAACCTTAATCCAGCAGCCGATCATGCACGAAACTAGCACTCTGGTGAATAGGACATTACCAGGATCTGATCTGTTGATGACCCCCAATGCTACCTCGTTTGTAAATAAAAACCTATCAGACGGTATACTCAGTCAGTCAGACGCCGCGTACGATTTGATGGCCAATAGCAACTCCAACTTTTTAGCGTCGCCTATATTCAGCACAGAATCGGCGTTACCGTCTAAAGACTCGGATCCGTTTTCGCCGAGTATTTCGTCCAGCGTTTCGTCCATTCCTTCGGTCGAGATGCCGGATAAATCGTCGTACGTGCCCGGCAGCGTAGACAGCGGCGTCGTCGTCAACGGATCCAGCTCGTCTCCCTTCAGCACCACTGATTCGAACCGTAACGGCGAATGTTCCAGTATAAACGATAGTCTTATCAGTCCCCTGACCCAAGGCACTGGTAGCGAAAGATCTGTCGAAACTACCCCCGGCAGCGAAAGCGTCGGCAGTGAGATATGCTCGCCTAGAGTCGACTTTGAAATGTTATCGCTCGAGTTGAACGCCAAGAATAACGTCAAACTGAAGGAAAAAGAGAAAAGCCATAAAGGTAGGAAACGGAAAAATGAAACCAAGAAAGAGAAGCAAGCCAAACCTAAGAAACACCCTGTTATCGTACCGACATACCAAAGTCAAATTTCACCCGGCCAGAATGGTATCAAATTGAAAATATCGTTGGCCACGCCGGGCCCGATACCGGTCACCAAAAAACGTAGAAAAAATAAAAAACAAGTCACTGCGGAACCCGAACCGCAAGAGCAGAGTGATTGGGGAGCCAAAATACCCGAAAATTTGTTGAGAGAGATATTTCATAAGGTCACCGAAAGCGAAGGCTGTTTGCCATTTCTTGTCAGGTAAATAATTATTCGACATTTTTCAAGCAAATACGAGGAAATTTTTTAATATTTGTGTTTTTACTTCGCAGAGTGTCGCAAGTATGCAGATTATGGAAAGAGGTTGCCCTAACACCCGATCTTTGGTATAATATTGATCTCGCTAACAGATGGGTTTCCAAAAACCCTCTCATTAATGATTATAATTTCTCGTGGCTTTGCGAAAATCGACTCTCCAAGGTTCAAGATTTGAATCTAGGTTCGTACTTATTCTGATTTCGTTGCTCGTTCGAATTCGTCTATTAATCATACACAATTTCTACAGGAGGTTGGACGTTCCTCAATGTTCCTGCAGTATTAGAAAAAATAGCCAAATGTTGTACAGAACTTAGTGGAATTGGTCTCGCCGGCTGGGAAAGCTTAACCGCCGATCATGTAAAATACCTGGTGTCAAAATGTCCCAACCTTCAGAGAATTAATTTATCTGGTGTTAGCGTATGTATCTTTGAATCTTTTTTGAAAGCTCGACGGCCGAAGATACATCGAATTGTCTTTTACAGTCGAACCAAAGCAGCAATAATAAATCCGGAGTAGCTATAAGTTCACTTCTGTTTATCGCCGAGGAAGTGGGAGAACGTTTAACGCAGCTGGTTCTGTCTGATAATAAACTCGTTGGAATTCCTCAGTTGATACAAACTCTAGCTGTGAGTATTTATTCGTCGGGCAAGTTGAGAGCTTCGATGGCGCTATGGGCTTGAGAATTGAAGTATTTTATGAATCGCGACGATTTTAAGTGGTTACGGAAATTCTTCGAGTGAATAAGGAAGTGAAAATTCGTCGCAGTTTCTTGGGAAATCTGTATTACCGAAATTTATTTTTTCTGCGAATTTTTCCCTATTTTGAAGGTTTATAATTTTTTGAAGAATTGAATTTTAGAAAACATTTTCTAACATAATTTCTAAAATGAAAAAATATTTTTTAAAAATTGATTCAAAAATGAGCTTTTTTCAAAAATTAATCATCATTATTTTTGTGAAATTTATTATTTTTTTTTCATTCAATTTGATTTTCATTTTACTCTTGAAAATGTTTTTTTTTTTCATTTAATCGAATTTGAGGGGAAAAATTCATCATTTTTTAAATAGAAATTGGTTTTAATTTTTTTTTCAATTTTTTAGCATTTTAAATCCAATTATTTTAGATTTCCTACCAATTTTTTTCCAACCTAAAATTTGGTAATTTTTTTTTCTAAAAGAATGAAAGAAACGATTTTTTGGTGGAAAGAGAAGGGTCGAATTATTTTAAAAATATTTTTCTCATATCAATGGAACGGAACATTTTCTATTATCACCACATCGGTTAATTTCTGATTCTCATTCGTATTCACAGACCCATTGTCCCAACCTAGAAGTATTGGATCTATCGAACGTCCGAACCTTAACGGCCACTGGGCACATCTACGTCGAAAAATTACAAGAAGGATGTCAAAAGCTTCGAATTCTGCGAATAACCAACAGCCAAGTATCGTTAACTCCTGTCTCGCTAAAAGAACAAATGGCATCGCCCGGATTTCCACTTCTGGAGGAGTTGAGCGTCGCCTGTATGATGAATAGTTTGAGTTCCTTAACGCAACCGTTCGTTGACGACGAGTCCATCGAAAGGATTTTGAAAACGTCGACCAAGCTGAAACTGCTGGATGCACGAAATTGCTCCAAAGTCACCGATTCTAGTTTAGTTCGCGTTCCAGCCTGGGATCTTACTCATTTGTATCTTTCAGGTAAGAATTTTATAGTAAAATACGCGAATGGTTTTCGAAAATCGTCACCGTTAATTTCGTACGTATTGTATTGTATGGGGTATTGTTCGAACCTTTACGAAATCTCGTCGAAAGATAAGATCAAGTAGCAGACTGCTTTTCTAAATCAATTTGCAACGAATTATGGCTCTGCGCTAATAGCTTGATAACATATCAGATAGGAGATAATTACTATGTAAATTTTGTCTTCTTGAATTGCTCGTGTTTGATATACGAGCAGACGTATCTTTGTTGTTTAGGGGGTTCTCGAGTGTAATTATGTTTCGTGTAAAGAAAACTAATGTGTTTTTCAAAAATAGTTATCGTTTTGATGTATTTTTAAAAATTCGAGTTTGAATTTTTTCCAAAATGGAAATAAAATTTTGGATGAAGTAAAATTATCAAAAGGAGTCTGATAATGATAACAGATTCGTGATGAAGTACGAAGAGAAGAGAAGAGACAAGGCCAGATTTTAATGATAAAGTACTGACAAGTTTCTCAACGATATTTTGTCTGGTTTAGGTTCGGTAAAGTTTTTGAATATTTTTGTGCTCTATTTTCCAATTTTCCAAAAAGTAGTCAAAATTGTTTTTAAACGTTACGAAAATGGCTAAAAAATGGCGACATTTTTTAAAAAATTTATGAAAATTATTAAAGAATTAAAATATTACTTAGAAAGTATAAAATTCTTTCAAATATTTCCGATATCATACAGAAAAATTGCCAGTAACTTCAAAAATTACAATTTTTGAATGTCGTGAAATTAACGAAATTGGGTGAAATTACTGAAATTATATGAAAAATTGCGTAGAATTCGTTTAGAACGTCTATTTGTTTGGAAACTGAAAAATATTGAGGAATTTATGTAAAATTACGAAATTTCACGTACCTAAAAAATTCAGAGATTTTTGTATTGTGTTCTTGTAGAAAGTACAGCGCGGTTTTCAACAACGATAAAGAAAATATAGAACATGTTTTTTATTTGAAAAAAATACGAATAGTTTGGGTTTTGCGATTCCCCTTCCAACCCCGGCCCCCAAAATCAGTGAAGTCGAAGACTACGGAAAGTGTTTGAAGAGGTTGATGGGAGAATATTCAGATAAGCTGAAAAATTGCTACTAAAATTTTACGATTTAAAATTTTTTCGCAGTAATGGATAATGTTTTTAAATTTTCCGAAATTTATTCTTTATCATTGTTGAAAAACTTTCTTGGCCTCATGAAACACCTGTCTGGCAGTGTCGCCGTTGAAAATAGGCTTTAGTTTTTCTTTTTTGTAAAAATTCTGTAACTATTCGATTTTTTTGCAAAACTTATCACAGCAAAATCCGTCTTCCTTTCCGCGAAATATGAAAAACCTCTCTTCCACGAGAAATTTTAAAAATTAAAAAAAAAATCCTTATAAAATCCTGGTTTTTGATCTCGAAAGTCTGGAAATTTTGAAAAATTGGTTTGAAATGATCGGTCGAGAAAGTGAAAAGTTAGGTTGAAAATTTTGACCAAAAACTTGTAATTATGAGGATAAAAAATATGAAAGAAGCAGAAAATTTGTATAGTTAGTTGAGTAAAAAAAATGTATGGAAATAGGTATGCCTGATTCGTTGAAAAATGAATGATTTCGCCTTTAAAAATTTATCCATTTTCAACTCTTGGTTTGCTGTAGAATATGGAATTTAAATTTTAGTACCTATACCTACTACCTACTACCCACCCAGTCCAAAGATCACTGATTAGAAAATCTGTCGTAAAAATGTTCGTCAAGTTTACTTTTGTCCTACTTTGTTTTGTATTAGTTGAAAATCTGAAAGTGAAAAATTCCTGTTGAGTGTTGTATTTCCGTCTTCTGTCTGAAAAGTTTGGATGCTTTAAAAATTTTTTTACCCCTCTCCCTTCGTTTTTGAAACTTTTTTTTGGTATCAAATCTCAGTCAGAACAAAGATCTGAGAAATTCTGAAAAATTGTACTGAAAATTTTGAAAAATCGATTAAGTTATTTTGAGAAATAAGCGTAATTTTTCCAATTTTTTATTGGTAGCGCAAGGTCATGAAAGATAGAAAAAAATGCAAATTTTCATTTTGAAAAATTCAATTTTAAAAACTCCTTTCTTTCTTTTATCATGTAAGTTTTTAAAAATTGTTTATAATTTTAAATTTTTTTCAAAAGTTCAGTTTTGATTTTTAAATTTTTTCTACTTTTTAAAATTTCTCAGTTGGAGAAAATTGTAAAATATGAAGCTGAGAAAAATGTTTGAAAATTCTAAGAAAATTTTTAATTGTTGGAGAAAGTATTGAGTTGAAAGAAATTCAAAGAAATTTCAAATGAAAAAAAAAATGATGAAATCAAAATTGGAATTTCTTGAAAAACTACATTGTAAAGTAATTATTCCGGAATTTAATTTCTTCAATTTTTTTTTTGAACTTCATCCTTTCAAGATTTTCTTTAATCATTTTAAAATCTTTATTTAGTTTTTTTAACAACTGTACCAAACTTCAAATTTTCTCCAATTGAAAAATTATCAATATTTTTTGTGGGTACTTTGAATTTTTAAAATGAATTTTCAACTTGATGCTTTTCAATTAGAAGATGTTTTAAGAAGTAATGAAAAAAAAAAAATAATAGTTGGAAAAATTTTATGATTGGAGACAGATTTGAAAAAAATTTTAAGAGCTGAAAAAATTAGATCTTAGAATAAATTTCGACTTGGATTGTTGGAATCCCAATTCTCTGAAAATCATTCAAGAGCTAATCATTGAATATGACTTTTATACCAGCCAAAATTTCTCCTCTCCACTTTTTTCCAAGTGATCGGGTAAAGATTTGGTGGAAAATGGAAGAAAGTTACGAAATGTTTTTTGAAAAAAATCAGTGACTTCTTGAAAAAATATTGGATATTCAAGAGTTTGTCTCTCTAATTTTAAAAATTGTTAAGCAATTTCAATGTACCTAGGTATTCTACTGGCCAAATTTTACAATCTAACTTCCTGTAAATTAAAAGTCCAATATTTTATCCTTTTCCATTTTTGAAAATTGCTACGCCATTTTAATAAATTGAAAGTTGATCTCCCATCAAAGATTTTCAAGCATTTTTCGATGCTCTTTTTCAAAAATTTTTTGAGCTGGAATTTTGCAATCTGATTTCCGGTTCCAAATCGTGATTATGTTGGAAAAAGTAGATTAGAAATTTTTGGAATATGTTGGGTCATGTTGGGTGCATTTTTTCTAATTTCATGGGACTATCTTGCTAAATCAGAAGCAGTGGGAGCGAATTCAGTTTCAGGAAATAAAATTTTCACCAGATCGTTTCAAGGTCTGAAACAGTTTCCTGTCCCTCTCCTTAAATTTTCAAAAAAAGTGCCAAATTTCCATAATTCTGAATTCGATTTCGAATCGATAAACCATTTTCACGATTTACCTAAAATTTTATCGGAAAAATACGCCAAAAATCTGCTCTCTTCTCCTGCAAAAGCTCCCAAAATTTATCATTTTCTTGTATTAGAAAAGGGTATGATTTAGATATGAAATAGTAAACAAACGATTCGAGTTTTTATCGCTCTCTTACACATTTTCATAGTCTATTTATAGGCAGCGCTTTGCGCGCGGTTCGTATTCATAATATTAATACAAAAAATATACTGGTATGATCCGATCAATGTTGTACTTTGACTCACTGCTAATGTAGATGTATCAAGTTGAAGATAAAATATACCTACCTTATTTCGACTCTTCATTAATAAATTACGATTGAAAAATTAACGAGTGTCTCGAGAGAGACGAAAAAAAGAGCAGAAATACAAAATATACGTTCGAAAAGGAATATTAGATGTGATATCAGTTTCAGCTGCTTTGATATGACCTTTTGGACTATCCAGTGTATAGAATAGTAATTACTGTTCGAGATTAAAATGCCAGATTATTAGCATTTAGAATTTCTACGACGATTTGTTTTCTGTCTTATCTTTTCCGAGGGACAAGGAAAACAACCAGATAAGAGGGGTAAAAAAAACATTGTTTTAATTTGAAAATCGTTTCACAGGAAGTCACGTTACAAGGGTGAACGATTCGGGATTAGAATTGATAGCCCAGAAATGGAGTCATAGCTTGATCGAGGTAGATTTCGCTTGGAGTACGGTTACAAAATCTCTAGATGCTGCTGTCACTTCTCTCGCCGAACAAGGAGAAAGTTCGCCTTTGAAGTAAGAATTCACTTTCCTCATTTTTCCACAAAACGAACCAAGGGGGAAAAAATACTAAATCTACCAATTTTTGTTCAGGATTTTAGATTTGACCGGATCTTCGATAAATTTACCTCCGGTACAAGCGGTACTGAAAAAATGTCCGTCACTGGTATCGTTGAATTTATCGTCGTGCAGAGCGTTACCCCGTGGAATGAAAAGACTCTACGTTGGAAAAACTTTGGACGAATTGAAAGCCTCGTTGAACAAACCTTCGGATGGTGCTTCTCAAAACGACTCTAAAGAATCAGACGACGCTAGCACCAGCAGAAAATAAACACGACCACCAGGCATCGAGCCCAATTGTAAAATTTTTTTCTCCTTTTTTTCTTCTCTATTTTTCTCTCTATATTTTTTTTGTGTATTATATTAAACCTAAGTCACTGGAAATTTTTTCTTCATCATTGCCGAGCCCTGTATTTGTACTCTGTGAAGTCACTGGAATGTCAGAGCGGATGGTTTTTCTAAGAGATCGTCTTCGTGTGTAAATTACCTTTTTATTTTCTCTTCTGTTTTTATTTTCATTCTGTTTTTCGATTGTTTGTATTGAATGCACGACGAATACAACGAATTGTGTTCAAGATGCGCGCGATCCGCGATGTAGTTAGATTTTAAGTAATAAGCGATAGAAGGACCCTGCCCGCCACTCATAGTCAACCAAATGCTGAAAATTAATACCATTTGTTATCTCGCAGAATGGCGTCGAATAACGAAAAATTTCCCATAAGAGCTTGAATTTTTATTTTTTTTTTACTTTATAGGTAGTTTTTTAAAACGATAAGAGCTTATGGATATTTATATTTTCTTCTCGTACCAAAGTTTTACTCTCATGGCAGAGAAAAATACGCCAAAATACTTAGGTCCTTCTAACGTTACTCGTACTGACAAGTTTTTTTTTCGTTTTTTCTTCTTTTTTTTTACTATTTTTATTTATTTCGTTTTCCCCTTTTACAAAATGTTTACACAATTCCATTATTTTTATTTTATTGTTATTTGTTTTGTTTTTGCTGTCGTTCGACTTAATACGATATTTTATTTTGAAAATAATGTGTATTTGTATATATCATTTTAAAACATATTCTTTACCTAGTCTCCCTGTTAACAAACCTCTTAACTTGTTGTAGGTACAATTTTTTTTTCGTTTTCATTTTTACCATTATGTTTTAGTTTAAATTTTTTTTTCTTTTTCATTTTATTTGTTCGGTTTTTTTGAGTTTTTTTTCTTTTTTTCACGGATTACGTGTGGATGACGAATAACGTAACGTGTTCGGTGGTATTTCCTCGATCGGAATGTTTTTTATTTTTGTAAATTTTTTTTTTTAGTTTATGAAGGTTTTTTCGATGCTGTATATGTGTAGAGCTTATATTAAGATAACTCGTGGGTCACCTGGTTGTGAAGGACGGGAGGTGTGTGAGGAATTGAAAAAGACAATGGGTTCGTAGATTATGAATTGCAGATTATTATTGTTTACTTTTTATTAAGCAGTTATGCGTTATTGTATTGAAAATCTAGATAATTTATAAAAGGGTTTTGATAAGATTATGAGCAGATATTCAGCTTATCAGCGGAATAGCTTTTGTTTGGAATTTAAACAGTGTTTCGGAATCATTTATACGAATGAGAAAAGTGGTTTCGAGTGAAAAAAGCAAATATGATTATTTTATTTGAAAAAAATTCGTTGTAGATGTGATTCCACTCGATCGATGATAGAATTTGATTACTTTTGAGGTTATCAATCGATTGTGTATGTGAAAAATGTAAACAATGAATTTCTAAAAGAAAACTCGTCTAGAAAATGCATGTTTGTATTTGGAAATTGTACTTAAGTATGTTTTAATAAATAGAGTACCGATTAAAAATCTATATAGAAGGTGATATGTCAAGTTTTTAGTGGTGCTGTTTTTTTCTGTGTGAAGAACGAGAGAATTGAAGATGAATCGAATGAAATGCCATTTATTATTTTTTTGTGTACGAATTCTAATTTATTTCCAAATTTTAGCTTTCATGTGCCCTGTGCAGTCGTATAGAGGATTTAATTTTGATAATTATGGTTTGAGTGTAATAATTGAAATCGTAAAATTTTATTTCGATTTTTTTAATGGTAAAGAAAAAAATTGTAATTTTTGAATCGAATATTGGCGGATCCAGACGTATTGAACAGCCGAATCAGTTTTGTTTCGGTGGTTGGATTTTTGCTTCATTTTGTAACTATTTAGATTGTATTTTATGTAATTTTATAAGTTGGTTTTATAATTTTTTAAAATTTAGATTTTTTAATTTTTAAATATGCAGTTGGACTGTAAAGTCAACAATTTTCAAAAAATGACCAATTCCCTCCTCCCTCTCTAAAAATTCCAAGTGTCCTGTTAACTGCAGATACCTATTTTTTCAAAAATTTAACAATTTGAAATTTTTTTTAAGTATCAATTTTTGAAAAATTACATTTTTTTTTCAATTATAACAAAAATTGAATAATTTCAAAATCAATTTTCCAAAATTTCAACAAATTTCTAAATTTTCTAAAAATTTGGCCGTTTTTTCCTACTGGACAATTTTCTAAAAAATTGAAAATTAACTAAAAATTTTCAATTTTATACAAATTTTTAATTTTTCAAAAAAATGTACGATTGGCTCAAAATGAAAAAAATTTTAAATTATTTAACATTCTTTCAAAAATTGGATTATTAATCGGAAATTGGTGAATTTTTCAATAAAAAAGGCACATTTTCCAATATTTGACTTATTTTCCAAAAATAGCTCAATTTTCTTAAAATTTAACAGCTATTACAAAGTTGGCCAGCTTTTTAAAAAATTCCAAAAGTTGGATAACTTTTCATGAAATATACCGAAGTCAGATTATTTATTCCAAGATTGGTCAAATTTTTTAGGAATTGGACAATTTTTCGTACAATGAATGATTATCAAAAAATAAGCGAATTTTCAAAAAACTGGACAGTATTCTGTAAAATAGTACATTGAAAAAAATTCAAGCAATTTGATTGAATCGAGAAAAATGTATTTAAAAGGTTGGATTTTGTAAAACATAAAATGTTCCAGGTAAATAAAAATATTCCAACAAATTAATTGAACTTCAAAAAAATTTTCAATTGAATATTTTTGGACTCCTAAAAATTAATTTGAAAAATTAACTGTTGCCCAAAAATTTAGACTCGCTTATCTTAATTTTTTTTCCTCAACTTTTTTATTTCAATGAGTAGAATACATTTCAACAAAAAAAGATTCAATTCTGAAAAATTTCGATAATTTCATGATGATTTGTTGATTGTAAATTGTATCTATCTCTCAAGTTTAAATCCATCAATTACAATTTTTTTTTCGTAGAATGAAGTTCCCTAAAACTAAAGCCCACATTTGGATCCGCCAATGTAAAATCTCGCCTAAATCCTCGATAAACCGAATTGAACCAAATAATTTTAAAAAATCCCAAAGTTTTATTTTTTATTACCTACGTAATATTTTGTATGTTTATTATTTTTTTCTTGAACGATATGATCGATTTATAATAGAAGAAAAAAAGACACGGTATTCGGCACCAAGGTGAACTCACGTAGTTCTTAATTGATAATTATGTTTTTTTTTATTAAGTTACCATTTAATTATGTGCATTTATGAACTAAAAATGACGAATGTTTGAAGTAATTTGTAAATATTGACATAATGATGCGAAGGGGAAACAAAGCATTCAAAATTGAAAGTGTTTTCGATGTTGCCAGTGTAAAGAAAAACAAATAACGACGAAATTTACTTTGTATTTGTACCACGGTTCACTGTTTAGATCAGTATTTTTATAAACGTGTATGAAAGAAGTGATACTCATAAATTTTAAGATTTTATTACCTCGTATGTTTGTGTTGTATTCTGGTAAAAATGGTATCTTGTGAAAAATGCCATCTGTTTTATGAGATAGGTACCTACTTATGATGTAATTTCCAGCTTATATTTCATCTGAAAACCCCATCAGCTGTTAATTTCTATTTTTTGTGCCCTGTGAGGTAATCTGCGCATTCCTTCGAAATAGATTTTTCTTTGCAAAATAATTCGATAGATCAGAAATCGTCGACGATTTATTCATCTACTTACACATACAACCAACATACGAAGTGAAAAAATATTCAACGTGTGCCAAGCGACAGTTGCAGTTCTGTCACTAAGTAAAAGCTGGTTAAGTTTAAAAAAAGTTGAAACGTTTCTAGAAGCTTCGTGCTTTTATATTGGCAAAAGTATTTCATTTTTCCCGGTATAGATGTTTAATTTCAAAAGATTGTCACTTGTGTTCAGACTGTGAACGGTACGAATTTGTAAATTTTTAAGTTGTATAAAAGATTTTTGTTTGTGGGATCATTATTATATGCTTTGTTTTTGTTTTTTTTTTTTTGAAAGTAAACCGGGGTTTTTAATTTGTTTTGTAATCGAGATTTAAGTGTACTTTGAAAGTGGGAAATTCACAATGAAAATTTATTCGCTTAAGAATTTTAAAAATTTGAGTTTTTTTTCGTTTATAAATGCGATTATGTATATTTTTAAAATGTTTTGTTAATGCCTTGATTTTCGTAGTTGATTTGTTAGTATTTAGAAAAAGCTTTGTAAATGTTTGTTATCTACATTTAACCGATGAATTATTGTTCTTTTAAAATTGTCAATCATCTGTTATTTTATATGTTTAAAATATTAATATTTTAAGCTAATTTTGTTTTGTATATATTTTGTGTATGATTTGTATAATAAAATATTTTGTTATTTACGATGAGGTTTTTTTCGAGTGAGTTTTTGAATGTTTATGTGATGATTACGAAATTTTCATGGTCTGTTAAAATTGCCAAAAATGGTCGAAAAACATTACTAAATTGTCAAAAAGTAGCCAAAAATCCGCAGAAACCACAAAAATGGTTTTCAAACATTAAAAAATCATCTATAATTATTCAGGTATGCATAACCTATTTTTCACGAAGATAACCCTAAAATTATCACCAACTGACCATTTGTTTTTCTGGTCACTAAATTACATGAGATTTTGAAACTGATTCAGCATTTTTTTCTGGGATTAATATTTTTGCTTCAATTGTCTTGATAGGAGAAAAAGAGGAGGAAATGCCTCAATTTTTTTCAAGTTTGTACTCGCATGCTTGAATTTTTTTCCCCATCAAAAAATCATTTTACGAAGCTTGCTTTGACATATTCAGAAGATTTCGCCTCAGGGCAGGAGGTCGTTGTCCTTTTTTTAAAAAATTCATCTCATTGGATACTGACTAATTTTTCTGACTTCAAAATAAACCATATAGGCAATAAGGAGTTATTGAAAAAAATTGCCTTAATTTTTAGTCAGCTGAATCTTTTACCGACGATTCAAACAATACGCGCCTAATATCTCGCTTATGGAAGATCTGTAAGTAGGTATTGGACCAAATGAACCAGGTAAGTTTAGAGATTCCATGCGTCAATATTTTGTTGACGTAGGTAACCATAGTTACAATTCAAAAACACGAGATTACGATGATAATTAATCGTTTTCAAACCACCAAAATTGCATCTGTGAAATTTTCGAACGTTTAAGAAGATCATGTCTGTACCGGTATTTTCTTTTCAGATTAAATACGATATTTTACCTGGTTTAGTAACCGTTGGAAAATACGATGGATCTCATTCCTGCCTCACAGCAGCTACTACCGGAGTAAAAGTAAGTTGAAGTATGTATTTGACACTATTCACTTCAATTTAAATTCTGTTTTTACATTCGCATATCAATTTCAAAGGTATTAATACACAGTCCCCACAAGTACAATAATCCTGTATCTTTCTTGAACGTCAATGAGAATGTTACTGCGATATGTGCTGGACGTTTGAAACCAGATGAAGATAAAGATATCTTAGTGATCGGTAGTGCTTCCAGCATACTGGCTTATCACGTGGATAACAACAGTGAATTATTTTTCAAAGAGGTAAAACCTATAGACCTTTTTTTTTGGTCAAATTTGATTTTTGTTGGGCACGTTAACTTACTTGAATTTTTGATTCAGGTTCCAGATGGGGTGACAGCAATCACCATAGGATTTCTGGAAAGTTTTCCAACACCTTTATTAATAATTGGAGGAAATTGTTCGATTCAAGGATTTGACTGGCAGGGACACGATATATATTGGACTGTAACTGGAGACAATGTTAGATCATTAGCTTTAGTTGACATAAATCAAGACGGTTTAAACGAGGTAAATTATACCTACCTATAAACCTATATTTCAGCATCCTACTCTCTCATTCCGAATCAGCGAAAAGTCACTGATGAACAGTCGAAATTGCAGCACGGGAAAAATCAGCGAAATTCACTGATTTTTCAAAAGTTTTCACCAATTTTTCAAAGATTTTCACTGATTTCTCAGCACAATTCAAAAAATTTACTGATCTTTCAGTGAATTTTTATTGATTTTTCAGTGATTTTTTCACTGATTCGTTTTTAGTGAAAATTTTTTTCACTGATTCGTTTTTAGTAAAAAAATTTTCACTGATTCGCTTTTAGTGAAAATTTTTTCACTGATTTTCTCCTGTGCTGCAATTTTGACTGCTTTTCAGCGATATTCGATAATTTTCACTGATTTATAAATGAGAGAGTATTACTCATTCAAAGACTGCGAAAAAGAATAAATATCATCTTGATTAGTTGATCGTAGGCTCGGATGATTTCGAAATACGAGTCTTCAAAGAAGAAAACATCGTCCACGAGATGACCGAAACCGAATCTATCGTCGCCTTGGTCGGATATAAAGAAAATAAATTTGCTTATGCTTTGTCCAATGGTACTGTAGGGATGTACGAAAAAATTTACAGACTATGGAGAGTAAAAGTAGGTAATCAATAATTAACCATAACGAAATGGTACGTGATATTTTCATATTTTTAATCAGAATATTTTTTTAGTCTAAAAATACGGTGCAATGTTTGGGAAGTTACGATCTCGATGGTGACGGAGTCGATGAACTCATCACCGGATGGTCAAATGGGAAAATTGATGCAAGAAACAGCACAACGGGTGAAATTATTTTTAAAGACGTTTTTTCTCATGGAGTTGCCGGAATTGTATCAGGAGATTATAGACGAGCTGGGAGGAATCAGATGATTGTTGTATCTCAGAGTGGTGAAGGTATGTAATAAATATTAGGCTGGTCGGACTCGTATTGTCCTCTACATTTTTCGAAAATTGAATCAGAGAAGCAAAAAAAAATTATATGTAGGCTTGAAAACTGTCTGGTAAAATTTCACTCCCTGTTTCACATTTGTTCTTTCCCGTTGTGACTTAAAATTTGACCAAGTAAAAATAAAATTTTTGAAAAATTGAGAATTAAAAAGAAGGTACTTATACAAAAATACAATAATTGACGCCTGCTGTTCCTCCTCTCTTCATTTTTCAAGAGTTCTTAAAAATATCTTTTTTTAAAATTTAAAATATTTTTTATTCAAAAATTGACCAATTTCTGGAAAATTATGCATTTTTTTTTAGAAATTCGGACCATTATTGGAATATTATTCAAATTTCAAATTTTGAGAAATATAATCTACTTAAAAAGTAGGGAAAATAAAAAATTTGTCAATTTTCAAAAAAAAAGTTTTGTTTTATAGGCTGAAAAAATTCTAAAATTTTTAAAAATTTCGTCGAATTTTTAGTAAAAATTCAATTGTCTAAGTTTCGGAAATTCATCAAATTTTTAAAAACAGAAGTATTTCAAACTATTTTCTAACTCTTTAAGAAAATATTTATTAATTGCAAAAATTGTTCCATTTTGGAAAAATTTATCAATTTTTATAGAAAATTAAATTACTATTTGTCTTAGAAAATATCATCCAATGCTTGAAAATGGGCTAATTTCGTATTTATACCAAGTTATTTGATAAAGTTGTTCAAATGTTGAGAAATTCTCCAGTTTCAGTTTTTGGTTAATTAATCAACTAAGTATTCAGTTTAGAAAAAAAATACCCTTTGTTGGAAAATCCTCCAATTTTGAAAAATTGTTCAAACTTTAAGAAATTTTTCAAAAATTTACGAAAAACTGTCCAATTTTTGTGTAATTGGCCAAGTTTTAAAAAATTATTCAATGTTCGTAAAATGGTTCAAATATTTGAAAAATCAACGATTGGATATTTTTAAAAATTCATAATCTATTTTTCTTTAATTTCTTCCTAAATATTAAAAAATTTACACTGGTTTTGCTTCAGGGCAAAAAATTTCAATTCATTGTTTTGAAGATAATTTTTTAAAATTCATCTCAGAGTCATATTGAAACGAGTTTCGATGGAAAAACAATTTTTTCAAAATTTTTGAGTATGGTGAGATTTTAAATTTAAGGAGAAAAGCCAAAAAGTTCAAAGGAGAATGAAGTCAAGAGAAAAAATTTTTTATTTAGATTCCATGTAATTTCCTTCATCCATTTGACAATTATTTATTTTTTACAGTAAAAGGTTATGACGCCACGAGTCTTCAAAAAGATTTAAAAATCCAAACCGACCTTTTAAGAGATATGTTCTTGAAAAAACAGACTCTCCTTGCTGAATTGAAAAATTACAATACCGCTTCACTTTCAACTCCTGGAATTCCAGTAAGTTGAAAAATTATAACTGCGCCTTCAGTTGACAAAGGATATACAATTTTATTAACGTTTTTTTTTTTTGCACGACGGGACGATTTTCTTAAGTGGAAGTGAAACGCTACTTTTCTATGATTTTTTGCAGGCAAATACAAGACTTATTACTGAAATCAGCGCATCAATGGAAAATGAAAAATTCTCAGTGAGTCCTGCATTTTCTAAATATTGAATATCCACGAATGATTTTGATTTTATTTAAGAATTTTCACTATGTAGAAAAGTCATGTTCTTTTATCACTATCAACAAACAACATAACGGTTTTAAAAGCAGCTACAATATTTGCCGAAGGTATATTTGAAGGAGAAACACTCGTTATTCATCCGTCATCTCCTGAGATCTCTTCGGTTCTCGATGTGGCCTTGTATCCTCCGAAAGATACTCCACTGGATATCCACATCAGAGTGAGTATAACGTCTTTATTTTTTTGCTTCCATCAATCATTTGAGAAATCATTCGACTGAATTTTTTTCAGGCTTTCGTCGGAAATGACGCAAATAGCGAACAATATCATGTTTTTGAATTAACTAGAACACTTCCAAGATTTTCTATGTACTTACTCGTGCCTTATTCCGGCGTGGATGATCCAACCAGTTACGTTACTTTTCAATTAGTCGAAAGGATCCAAAGAGTAATACGAGTTTCTAATATCGATAAATAATGATCTAAAGCTTTTGAAAAATTTTTAATTAAATTCTTTTCATAGTTGGATATTTGGTTAAATCACCATTTCCTTCTACCATCGATAATACCAGTGAAAATAATCGGCGAAAGTGAATGGAAAATAGGAATAAAATCATTACGAGATGGTTCGGTAATAAATATGAAATACTTATCTGGAGTGATGACCCTCAGTACCGAAAGTATCGGATTGGCAGCTGAAATAATTCAGTCACTCGCTGGTTATTTGAATATCGATAAAATGGAGGTACGTGTTCGTAAAAAATACTTATACTGCTTTCAAAAGTTTATTCCATCTTTTAAAATTTTTTAGATTTTTGGTTTATGTTCTTTAGAAAAATGTTTAATCATTGGAAACTTTTTTAATTGCTTATTGAAAAAATAGTTCAAATTTTTGAAGAAAATGGTCTATAATCTCGGAGAAACTGTTCAAATTTTTGCAAAAAAAGTCCAAATTTTTAAAGAAAATTGTTCAAATTTTTAAAGAAAATTGTCCAAAATTTTAGAGAAACTTTTTCAAATTTTTGCAAAAAATTACCCAAATTCTTGAAAAATATGCCTAATTTAAATTTTTGGGATATTTTCTTGTTTCAAAAATCCTCTAATTTTTTGGCCTAAAACTGCATAAAAAAATGATAAATGCTGAAGGGGGGTCGATAGGAAGAAATATGTACTCTTCCAGTGAAAAAAATTGGCATAACTGTTCAAAGCATCTGAGTCTGAAAATTTTACATCAAGAAGTATTAGGCTGTGGCTGTTTCTCATCGTCATTCAGTTTTGTTTTTCAACCTACAGCTACGTAACCTTTACACTCAAATTTAAAATAAAATTACCTGATACATATGTAGGTACGTACGATTTCCGCGAATTTTATTTTTAATCTTAGACATAATTTTCAGTCTTTCGCGCAATTTCCAACCGTTTTCGATGACGTCGAAAAAATTCTATCGGAGATAACTAATTTGCAGCAAAATACTTCGAAAATGTCAGCAATGGTGGCCGATAACGCCGCACTAATTCGTAGTTTAATCGTACAAGCCGAAGATGCAAGGATTATTATGCACTGGTGAGTTTGCCAAGTACGAGTAGTCGAGTATCGCTTGAAATTGAAAAGCACCCTATGGAATTATAATTTTTTTAAATTGTTTATAGGAAAGATATGAGAGAATGTTATTCACAATTGTACCAAGTTAACGAAGAGATGCTACGTAATCATAGACTGTATTGCAGTAATCACGAGCAATTGCTCGGTATTTTGAGAAAATTAAATTTGATTATACAGCATGCGTCGAGATTGAGAGGTTCGTACTATATGTGTAGACCTGTAGAGTACCATAGTTGGAAGGTAGGAAGAAAAAAAAGGTGTTAGAAGAATTTTTGAGCAGTGTAAATTTTCATTTGTTTTGCCTTTTTTCGAATTTTGAATGAGGGGAGGAGGGGGAGAAGGTGGGATAGTCAGGAAATTGTGTTTAAAATTCAAAAAATTCTGTTCAAAATTTTATTCTTCCGGCTCAATCTCTATTCAGGCTGTTTGATAGTTCTTCAAATAACCAAAAAATTTCAATCATAAAAAAATTGATGATTTTTTTCTAAATTATAAAAATTTAAAAAATTGAGTCAAGTTTTTAAAAATTGCAAAAAACTAAAAAAAAAAATGCCAAAAATGTCATCATGCGGTATAAATTTTTATATTTTATTTCAGTTTTCAAAGTTTTTTTTTTTTTGAATTTTACGAGATTTAAGAAGGTGAAGGTACCTAATACCTATACCTCAGACATACACCTCAAAATCGTGTAAAATAATTCTTTCTGATCTGAAATTGATTCAAAATTTTATTTGTCGTCAAATAGAAAAATTCAATTTTTGTATCAGTTTACCTAGTGAAATTTTATAAAATTGTGAAAATCGAAATGCAATTAGCTATATGTACACACATGAAAATTTTTGAAAAAAATTCGTCAAAAATTATTCAGTGTGATCAGAAAAATTGTTGGCTCACTTTTTCGGTGTTTGAGCCAATTTTTAAAATTTGGCAAATTTAAAAAAAAAAAATCAAAACTATGTAATTCGTAATTTTTTACACGTTCTGTTGAGGGTAAAAAAAAAATGGTATCTTTGGACGAAAGGTAGAAATTCAAATCTCTCTTTTTAGGCTAAGGCCCCAACTGGTTGGAATTTGTATTCAAAAATGACAGAAATGACCACAATCAAAGTTTTCTAGCTTCATTTTCTTTTTTGAAAATTTTCAAAAAAATAATCTTCTAAAACCCATTTTTTTATTATTTTAATCAATATTATCCCTCCCTTCTCCTCCATCTCTTTCATAAATATTTTAAGCATCATATGGTCGAATGAAGCGAGGGCTGAAATTTAAAAAACTGATGATTTTCAGAAATAAAATAATTCATTCTTTGATAATTCGTCGTTTCGAAAAATCCCATTAAAGAAAAAATTTCTTGCTTTCTTTAGGTTTTTTTTTGCGAAATTTTGTACTTTTTCGTACTGGGTTGTAATTTAATTTACGCCCTATTTGAGAAATTCTCCCAAAAACTTCAGAAAATTTCATTGTAAATTAGTACGTCTCAATGTCAAAAAATTATTGTAGATTTACAACAATATTTACCAACTTAGGCGACTACAAGATTAGAAGGCTCTTTGAAAAAATTTCAGAATGAAATTATTCAACTTTTTATGGAATTTTTTTTGACGTTTAAACAAATTGTACAATTAACATTGCATTTTTTTTCGAATTTTGAAAATATTTACCAATTTTAAACCCAATTTTACCGATTTTTTGATAAAATTCAGTTATTTTGCTCTCAAAAAACCATTTTAATAGCTTGAAAAAATAATTTTGCCGAGGGGATCAAATTTCAAATTTGTCATTTTTCACTGCTCATTTATTCAAAAATCATTAATTTTTTGTCAAATTGGGAATGTATTGAAAAATAGGTGATTTTTGACTAAAAAGTTAGGTAGCTATTAATTTTTTAAAGTGGCCAAATTTTTTTGAAAAAATACTGTTTGAAGAGCAAAAAACGCTCATTTTAAAAAATATTTTCTCTGAGCTGAAGGAGTGAGGAGGCAGGAGGCTCGAGCCCCCCCACTCTCCCCTGGGTGCCCCTCTAGGAAGAGAGAGCTCTCCATGCCTTTTTTTTTTCTTTCTCCATCTTCACCTATGCCTTTGGAGTGTGTGAAACTCCCATTTTTGGAAGAAAGATCCTAATGAAAAAAAAAAAAATTCACTAATTTTAATAAAAACCAATTTTTTTCACCCCTTCCTAGAGATACTTTTTTATACTTTCCTACTAGGTACCTAACCTAGCTACCTATTTTCAAACCTTAAAATTTACCATATCCGTGTCCTTATCTATAAATAATACGAGTATCTACCTAACGAAACTATCGCTACAAATTTATCAAAATTTAAACTCACTTACCGTAAAAAAACTATGCATAATTATTCGAAATTCTTTAATTAACTTAAATAACCCTTCGACAACGTAATCCAATTACGCAAATCATAATTCTTCCGGTGCCCTTTGAAAACCCCTTTCATCATTATCTAATCTACATTAGAAAAATTCTCGAAATTTATCTTCAACGTATGTTTTTATTATTACAGTTAGCAAAAATAAAAACGAACTCGTATCACAGTGCCGTCGAGCAGTAGCTGATCAAAATTTAAATGTTTTAATTAAACTGATAAAAACAGGCCAAAATTAATAGTAAGTACCTACCTATACGTACATTTGATATTTACTTAATAAGAAAAATGCTTTGACCATTATTTTTTATCATAATTTTTTTCTCTTCATATTTTTCAGAAATATCGTACGTACCTATACCTACCTACTCGAATGTTTACCATTGATATCGTATCTAAACCTAAAAAGCATGAAATTAACATCACGATGAAATTCGAAAGAATGAAGACTTTTAAAAAATAATTATTTTTCTCCTAATTATCGTCGTATCAAGCATCCATATTCTTACAACAAACCAAAGATACCGAAAATAAATTTTATCAACGTACTTACCTATCTATTTTATACACTTTTTCAAGACTCAATTTTACAAAATTTCGAAATGAATTTAAAAATTCATAAAATTTAAGAGATCACACGAACGTGACCACAATACAATCACGCATCAACAATCCGTTCGTCACATTATTAAATCAAAGCCTAAACAATTAACCATCGTTAATGGTTAATAAACGTCGTTGCACAAAACATCATCCTTTCTGTGATACAATAAGTCAATATGCGTTTCTCAAACATACTCTGCGTATCTCTTTATGAAATATAGTAAGTAGTTCAACAGAAGTACCTACTTCATTGTATAAATTTACTAAAATCATATCGGTAATACTCAATTTTGTACGTATTGTTTATTCTATCGTATTTATTTTATTATTAAATCATATCGAGAAGATTTTTTAAGGGCATAGGTCGCGATAACACCTATAAACAAACTTCTTGATAATAAATTGATAGTTCGCGTTTGCTGGTCGAGTTTTCATTGCTATAAAAACACATACTCGAGTTCATTTTGTTTTAAAAAAGTATTCGTTTGAATTTTGTGATTGTGATTGATCCTCGGATGCCAAAATGTTACGTTTATTGACTCGTCAGGTAAGATACCTAGGCAGATTTATTTAAAAAACAGAAATATTTTTTCATATTTTAACCAGAGTCAGGAATTGGTGAACTTTTTTCGCCAAATGGGAACTTATCTGAATGATTTCGTGCAATCTAAATGTATTTTTTTCATTGGGTGAATGACCTTAAAAAAATACGATGTCGTATGGATGTTGGAATTTTTATATTCAACGTTGAGAAAATAAGAATTAGTTAATCAGAAATAATATTGTTCAAGTTTTTTTTTTTTTTTTTTTACAAAAATCGTCTATTTACAATAAAAATTACAATACTTGATGCATAATTATACTTTGTCAAAATTGAATAAAAAAATTCTGAATCAGCATTTTAAAAATCTCGAACACCAGATGATTGTGTAATAATAATTTTATTTTATCTTCCTGTACTTTGTCCGCCAACATTGCAGGTCTTCATTTTCAGTTTGGTTTTTTTCTAGTTGAAATTTAAGATCTATTTTCATCCTGAAAATTAATTAATAAAGTAATGGAATTATTTCTCAGTTTGATTACTTATGATTTTAATCATATTTATTGGTTGAATGTATTTATTTTACAATTTATGATTAAAAGATTGTCTCGAAAAAAGACCCTCCCACAAAATTGTAGTTCACATTGAAATTTTTAAATTAGGTAAATGAGAAATTACAGAGGATAGATAATTCAAGGAAATTAGGAAAAAAAACCACTTTAATCGGAATTGATTCGAGGCCAATTTTTTTTGAGGTGCTCGTTTAATAGCTGATGGTGTCCTGAATACTTGATCCTAATTTTTCGCAAATGATCTTGTTGTTCACTTTTGCCCCAAGACTCAAAATTTTGGTCAAATATCCAGTCTTCACTTTAAGCAAGAGAAATACTTGAACGATTCCCTCCCTCTTCTCCTCCATAAGGTATGAAACTTTTTTTGTTTTTTTTTTCTCGAGAAAATCACTTCAGGAAATGAGCTCGAGGAGTCGAAAAACATGGATTTCACTAGGTACCTCACTCGATAATTATGAAAAATCTCATTCTTTGGTGATTCCTCCATGGAACATTTTTTGATTTTTCGAGAAAATTATCCCAGAAATGAATTCAGGAAGTCGAAAAAACATGGATTTCAATACCTTGCTGGATAGAATTTTAAAAAATTGGTACTTTGAGCCACATTTTCCTAAAAAGATCCCGTATAGGTTTTTTTTTTGGGGGGGGGGGAGGCGGATTACTCCAGAAATGAAATAAAATGGCAAAAAATAGATTTCAATGACTTATTCGACATTTCGACAAGTATAAAAAATTTCATGTTTTGGATTAGCCCTTTACCAATGAAACCCATTCAAGGTTTTAGTTTTTTTCCAACTTCAGAAATGAAGTAGGAGGTTTAAAAAACCAATAATTTCAATTTTACAATCGATATTCCTAGACTTTTCCCACCTTCTTACACCTTTGTTAATTCTAATCTGAGCTAAGGGTTGAAAAAACCTCAGAATCGAATTCAAAGGGCTTCGAATACGCCTCCCTCAATTTCCAATTTTTTGTCTAAAATTTCTAATATTTGGAATATTTTTGCAAAATTTTTCCTTCTTTGTTTTTTTTTTACTTGATTCTAAAAATTGGGAAATTTCTTCGAAGAAAGAAAAAAGAATTCACCCAGAATCCTGATATTTTGCCATTCAGGATTTTATATATTTATGCCATGAAAAACTCAAAGGCCTCCCACTTCAGAGGCTCTCTTCGGGAGAACCAATAAAAACTGTCTTGAATCAAAATAGAAAATTTAATTATCGAAAATGTCGTTTTACGTTGATAATATGAAATAAATAATTTAAAAAGTGCATTATTTTTTTAAATAAAAATAATACGTAGCTGCACGTTTTATGAACATTTTCATGAAGTTATGCGTCAATATCAAATAGGTACTTAGGTACTTCGATTTCAAGAGCACACATTTCAACCAATATGATAACAGTTTTTAAAAGAATAAAAGATATATATTTTCAACGTAGGAATGATAAATTTACACGTAGCTGATCAAAAATCAAACGTAAATAGAACATATAAATTAATACGTAGGCATTCGTTCTGTAAAAATTCATTTGGAATAATTAATTTGAAGACAATTTTGCGATTTATGTAAATCAATAGGTACCTTACAGGCAATGTAACTGTATTTCTGTTTTAAAAAAGGGTTCAAGTTCGAGAGTTCAAATTAAAATTTTTAATTTCTTTCGAAATGATAACGAAAAAATATAAAAACATGTAAACAAACACACCTCTCTCCCTTCTCTTTTACAATGTTTATTATTTATTTATTTTCTTGATGAGATGTAAAATTAACAAAAAGATCGTTTGCTTTTTTACCACCAATTGGAATGTTGAACATAATTCAACATCATAAAAATAAAATATGTACATTGAAAGTATGATTTACGACGATCACTTTGCATTTTTTCTCAAAAATTGAAAAAGAGTTTGCAACGAAGTGGCACCCACGTCTCAAAACGAAGTGGTAAATGTTTCATCCCCTTGACTCCACATTTTCACTTATTAACCTTTCTCATTCAAAAAACGTTTACACCCAAAAAATTTTGAAAACTGAAAAAAATTGTTTGCACGATTTATTTGACAATTTTGCAAAAAATTGAGAATTTGGTACCAATTTTGAGGAAATTTTTCAAAAAATGGGCGATAAATTTCCCAAAAAATTGAACAATTTGCCAAAAAAAATTTTTCTAAAAGGAACAATTACAAAAATTGAACAACTATTGAAAAAATGCCAAATTCTCCCCCCGCCCCCCCAAAAAAAGTCCAAAACTGGACAATTATTGTCAAAAAAATTGAACAATTACTTCAAGGATGGAACAATTTAAAAAAAATTGTGATTCCAAAAAAGGCAAAATTCTTCAAAAAAAGTGCAATTTTATCAAAATTTAGTTTTTTTTTAAAAAAAATTAGTAGAAAATTTTCTAAAAAACTGAAAAAATCTAAGAATCTGAAAGATTTTTTATAACTGCAACGGATTTTTCAATGATTCAGAAATTTCCCAAGCTTGGTCAATTTTCAAAAAATAAGAGAATATCTACTCAAAACAGTCGAAATTTACAATTAATTCGCTTTTTTTCATCATTAAAATACAACGACATTGCGATGGTTCCTATTTCCTAAAACATATCTATCAAATATCAATTGAAATTTCAAACCAAACGGAATTTTCCGTTCAAGGGCAAAATAAAAACACGTGCCTAATAAAAACAACCTATTTTTCAGGTTCAGCTACGTCCCAGTACTCTAGAAACGTTATGCAAATCTCAAACGCGTAATTTGAGCACAGATAACGAATTACCAAAAACAGCAGATGTTGTTATTATCGGTAAGCACAAGTACCAAGTACCACTTATATTATTAAAAAAAGATCGAGCTCGTACGTAATTTAAAAATTTTTTTTCGAGTACGTCAATGGGTAGTGCAGATATTCGATCAAAATAACCCCTCTCTTTCCTACTCTAATCTCGACATTATCTTTTAAATACCTTTTGAATTCCTTTGATTACTTATAGGCGGTGGTGTAGCGGGTTGCAGTACTTTGTATCATTTATCGAAAGTGGGAATAAATGCTGTACTTGTAGAAGGATCTAAAATTAACAGCGGGACTACTGGACAAACTGCTGGATTGGTGTGGCGGTTGAGGCCCAACGATGTGGAAATTCAGCTTTTGGCGTCGACTCGGAACCAAATATTGAATATGAAGGAGCAGACTGGAATCGATCCGGGATGGATTGAAAATGGTGGATTGTATATTGCTCATAATAAGGTAGGCATTTCTATCCTACCAGATCAGATAACTGGTGGATTTAGATTTGGGTTCGTTGAACCGTGGCATGACTTTATTTTTGGAAAAAAGTGAAATTTTGAAAAATTTGGGCAGTTAATAGGAAATTGTTCAAGTTTTGAAAATTTTTGCAACTTTTAAAAATTGGTATGAGTTTTGAAATAGTTTTACTCATTTATTTTTTGAAAATTTTTTGGAAAATAGATCAGGTTCTGGAAAAATTGCTCCAGTAATAAAAAAAATCATTCAGGTTTCAAAGAAATCTTCCATTTTTAATAAATTGAGGTACGATTTTTCAGAAGAAAGGCAAAGTTTTGAGAAAATCTCTCAATTATTAAAAATGAAAAAATTGTCCCAATTTTGAAAAATCATCAGCGTTAAAAAACCAACCACATAATTATGTATCTACCTATCAAAAGATACTTCAATTCTTAAAAAATCATGTTATGTATTTTTCGAAAATTCATCATCAATTTTTAGAAACTGATTCACGTGACAGAAAAACTCGCCCGAGTTTTAGAAAATTGTTCAATTTTTGAAGAAATGGTCCAAATGTGTTGTTTTTAATGAACTGTCCAATTTTTAAAAAATTGAATAGTTGTCAAAATGTCAATGAAGGTTAAAAAATTTCTTTTCTTGTTTTGAAAAGAACTCAAATTTTTGAAAAATTGTCCAAGCTGAGAGTTTTTCAATTTTGAAAATTCATTCATGCATTAATGGAAAAATCTCCTCGATTTAGAAAATTCGTACAATTTTTAGAAAAATATCCCAGGTTTCAATTGATTCTTCAATTTTTGAAAAAATCCTCAATTTTTTGTAAATTTATCAACTTTTGATAAATTTTTAAACTTTTTAGTTAATTTTTCCAGTTTTTGTAAAATTTTACAATAATTGGAAAATTCTTCGGTTTTTGAAAAATTCTTCAATATTCGGTAAATTCCTCAATTATTACTTTATTAGAAAGAAAAATCATTAATTTTTGGAAGGAAAATTCTTAAATCTATTTATAGAAAGAAAAGTTTTCAATTTTTGGGGAAAAATTCTTCAATTTTTGGAAAGAAAATTCTTTAATGTTTTTAAAACAAAATTCATTAATTTTTGAAAAGGAACTTCTTTAATTCATGCCAAGAAAATTTTCGTGTTTTTGGAAACAAAAGGCATCAATTTTTGGGAATAAAATCCTTCAATCTTTGAAAAGTCTTCAATTTTGATAAACTTTACAATTTAGGTAAATTTAAATTCTCCAACTTTTGGTAAATTCTTCAATATGTAGTAAACTCTTCAATTTTTGGAAAGAAAAATCTTCAATTTTGGAAAAAATTGTACAATTTTTGGGAAGAAAACCCTTCAATTCTTGGGGAAAAATTCTTCAATTTTTGGAAGAAAATTGAAAAACTTTTGGCAAATTCTTCAATATTTGAAAAAATCCTTCAATTTTTGGAAAATCATACCAGTTTTTGCAAGATTATCACAATTTTTGTAAAAAATTTCACTCTCTTCCCCCATCGTCAAAAAAATTTATACAGCTGTTCAACCTGCCTGGATCCACTAATCGCCCAAAATGAGCTCATATTGACACGACAGTTCCCAAACATTTCGGTTAATTTTAGGAACGGATCGGAGAATACCGCAGATTGATAACAATTGGACGTAGTTTCGGTATCGAAAGTCAGCTTTTATCGCCCTCGGAGACTAAATCAAAATTTCCTTTTATAAACGAGGAAATCATAGAAGGAAGTTTATACATTCCTGGAAGTGGGGTAGTGAATCCTCAACCGTTATGTCAAGGATTCGTACAAGAAGCAGTGAAAAATGGAGCAAAGGTCAATTAATTTCTCATTCTTTGATAAATATTTTCCTCAGGTACCTAATCGATTAATATTTCAGATAGTCGAAGATTGTGCAGTGAATAATATCCTAATAAACGAGAACATTTTCGGTACGAGGGAAGTAACCGGTGTGAATACTTCGAAAGGTGTCATAATGACCGATTGCGTCGTGAATTGTGCAGGTTTGAGAGACCTCAAGTTCCTAAAATACATATCTTCAGACCGGTTTGTAAAATTCCATCATACTCATTGAAAATTTGATTCGTAGGTGCTTGGGCTGGCAACGTATCAGAACTAGCAGGCCTGCCCATACCTGTGATCCCGATGAAACATTCTTACATAATAAGTGAACCAATCGAGGGTGTTTCTGTCCTACCCAACATCAGAGATCACGATTCATCGATCTATTTCCGAGTCCAAGGAGATTCACTCTGTCTGGGAGGTTACGAAAGCAACCCTGCTATTCTAGATCAAGTAGGTATCGCGCTTGACGAGTTTCAATCGAGGCCAACTCACGTGGTTTGTGATTCCTCAGCTTGGAAGTGACCAGGCTTCTAGTCAATTTGAACTAGATTGGAATGTATTCGATAGACATATTCAGAAAGCAATCGAACTCGTCCCTGCGTTCCAAAAAGCTGGAATCAAGAATACTGTCTGCGGAGCTGAGGCTTTTACTCCGGATCATAAACCGTTGATAGGCGAGTAACCGGATGAAAATAGACTTTCAAAAATTCTTATTGATAATTCAAGATTTTATTTTATGTTTAGGGGAAGATCCGAGATTGCGAGGTATGTTCCATAATTGCGGATTTAATTCGGCTGGATTGATGTTGAGTGGAGGTTGCGCCGAACAATTAGCTTTATGGATTTTGAATGGGCAGCCAGATCTTCACATGTACAATTACGATATCAGGTTAAGGAATTGTATTTTTTATAGAATGGGTCTCAAAATACCGATTTTTTATATAAATTTTAAATCCTAAATTTGATAATTTCAATTTCAGGAGATTTACTAAAGAGCAATGTATGGATAAAAATTGGATCAAAGAACGTAGTCATGAAAGTTACGTAAAAAATTACAGCATTGTTTTCCCTCATGATCAACCTTTGGCTGGCCGTAATTTCAAAAAAGATCCTTTCTACGAGGTAAACAAAAGAATTATTTCATGCTAATTCAATCACATATTGACCTTTGGAGTTCTTAAATTTTGCTCAATTTTTATAAAATAAGATTCTGCCTTTTCAAACGTTGGAAAGTTACTACTGTTTCGGTTCTTGGCCATCTGAGAACTTCAACAATGAGTTTTTCTGCCTCTAAATAATGGAATTTTGGAAAGAGGATTGAAAGGAGAATCAATTACGAAAAATTTTAAAATTGAAATAAGTGATTTTTTTTAGTGAAATGCTTCATTTTTTTTTAGTAATACACCAAAGTTCAAGGATAAAAGTTTAAGAATCTATAAAAAAAATCGTTCGAATGGATTTTTTATAAAAGTAGGTAATTGAACATGTTTAAAGCCACAAATTTGATATAAACTTATTTGATCTTCCTCTTCAACCCCCCCCCCTCCCCCCCAACAAAACTCAGATTTGACTAAAAAAAATAATAAAAAAATTGACTGACATTTTTCTGTTGATGCCAAGCTCAAAAATTGACTTAATTTCTGATTTCAACCCATCATAACCCTCTCCCTTCGACCCTTCATCATTCTTTCCACATTTTCCTAACAAATTTTAATTTATTTGGTCATAAAAAAAATCACGTGAGATGTCGAATGTCATGTTTTTTTGGATCTTTGAGGTTGAATAGGTATGGATTTTTTTTTTGATATCCCCAACATCAAATCTTTTTCTTTTTTATACCTTCTAAAAGCTGTAGAAAGAAAATTCAAAGCAATTATGAAGGGTAGATTTAGCTGAGGTCGCGGTCGGTCGTATTAAAAAAGGGCCCATATTCCAACTCAGCACCTTAAAAAATGTATCAAAGGAAATGCCACATGCATATTCAATTTTTTTTTTTGAATTTTTTCTAAAATTTTGAGACATCTTGCCTACGTGTCCCTTTAATAGGGTCAAGATCCTATCATTAAAATTACCACATTCAAGCCCTGCTATAAAAATTAACTCGCAGGATTTTTGCAGTTTTAAAATTTCGTCTTTGAACTTCAACGTACCTCTAAAAATTGAACTTTTTGCTGAAAAAATCAATTTTGAGCTTCAAAAAATTTTTAATAAAACGATTATTCAACCCTCTTCTAAATTATATAAGTTAGATCAAATATTGCCAATTTTTGAAGCTCATGTCATCGAAATGAGGGATTTTTATGGAAATTCTCATGGGTAAAAAACAACAATCCCCCTCCTTGAAACTTCCGGGAAAACTGAAACCAAATCAGTAGTGATTTTACAACTTTTTAAATGGGAGAACTCGTGAATAATTCAGAAACCCCTATGTCGAAAAAATGAACCGGATAATTACGTTTTTAAAAATGTTAATAAAATTGCAGAAATTATTAAAAGAAGGAGCAGTATACGAAGAAATGCAGGGCTGGGAAAAGCCAGGATGGTTTGCTCCCAATGGCTTTGCTCCAATTTTCCCATATGATTGGTATGGATCCTATGGATCAACCAAGAATACAGATAAACGTTATGAAAATCTTCTTAAAGGCGATTACACTTTCAATTTCTCCAGACATCACCATCAAGTACATACTTATTTTTATTCAAAAAAATTTATCTAAAATATCGAATTTTCTAATTTTTGGAAAAATTTTCCAATTTATTTCTCAATCGGTTACAGATCGGTTCAGAATGCTTATCTTGCCGAGAACAGGTAGCCATGTTCAATATGTCGTTTTACAGTAAAATGTACCTCAGTGGCCCAGAAGCTGAAAAAGCTGCTGACTGGCTGTTCACCGCCGATACAAAGCAACCCATTGGGAAAAGCGTATTTACTTGTTTATTAAATGCCAAAGGAAATATCGAAGCTGATGCCATTGTAACTGTGATCACCGCTGGAGGTGGAGGATTAGTCGACCCCATATTTAAAGTAATTCCTTCAATTTATAAATTCCATACAATTACCCTTCTTTTTAACAATAGACTTTGATATCAATAAATTTGAAAATATTTCTAGGGAAAAGGTTACTACATCGTATCAGGTGGAGCTTCCGCATCTCAAACAACTGCTCATATTAAATCGGCAATCAGAAAGAAAAATTTCAAAGTTAATCTGACTGACCTTACCGATAAGGTGGGCATTTTATCAATTCAAGGTCCCTGCAGGTACATTATTACACTTCCGGATATATAATTTCGTAAATGAACACGCTTTCATCAAATGATGTGATTTTAGTCGCGAATTACTCCAAGGCATTACAAGTTGCGATCTACATAACAGTTTGTTTCCTTATATGACTTCGAAACTTACTAAAGTAGCTGGCCATACTGTACGAGCTTTACGTACGAGTTTTGCAGGAGAATTAGGATGGCAGCTGCATATTCCTTTTAATGCTTGCGAAGACGTATACAACGTTGTGAGGCAAGAAGGCTTGAAATATGGCTTGAGACATGCCGGATATCGAGCTCTATACTCGTTAAGTTGTGAAAAAGGTATCAGATATAACAAAAATACATTTCTAAATGAAAATTTGAATACATGAGAGATTTCTTTCAGGCAATAATTTATGGAATTTCGATATAAGACTGGATGATAATCCGATCGAAGCCAATTTAGGACACACTTGCCGAAGAGAAGGCGATTATTTGGGTAAATCAGCTGTCGAAAAAATTATCCAAAGTGGCCCAAAAAAGAAATTGTGTTTCTTTACTCTGCACGAGTAAGTATGAAAAGGTATTTTAATATTAGAAAAACAATTCATAATATTTTACAATTGTTTTAATTTCAGTCAAATCCCAGTTTGGGGATTGGAAACCATTTGGAGGAATAATCAAGTAGTTGGATATCTCAGAAGAGGCGAATATGGGTATTCTTTAGGATGCAGTATTGGAATGGGGTATGTATCAATTATTTTTAAAAAAAATTGGATCTCAATTATTTAACAAAGTATTTAATTATCAACAGATACGTTTCTCATCCGGACGGAGCCATAGTTACTAATGAATTTTTAGAAAATGGAAATTACGAAATAGAAATCATGGGTAAACGATATAACGCCAATTTACACCTCAAATCTCCTTTCGATCCAGAAGATGAAAGAGTACATGGTATTTATAGGCACGAAGTACTTCCGCAACAGAGAGCTTCAGCCGTGAATTAAAACTCCGTTGAAAATCGTGTTAATAAATTACCTATTTTATAGTCAATTTCGATCGCACTTGTATTATTGTACGTAGAAATATTTTACATGTTTTTATACCTATTTATTAATAAATCGTTCGTTTTTAAACTTACTTATGCTGCTAATGGATTTGCGTGCATGGTGACGTGTGTAATTCTAATATCTGTCAGAGGTTTATACGTTTTAGGATGCACTGGTAATTTTTCTAATTCGTCTAGAACCTCTAAACCGTCAATTAATCTGGAAAATAGAATTAAATTACGAATTCGAATAAAAAAATTACAGAACGTTGATTTAAATACTGAGGATCTTACTTTCCAATAACAGTGTATTTCAAATCTAAATGAGCATGAGCAGCGTACGTGATGAAAAATTGACTTCCATTTGTATTGGGACCATTATTAGCCATCGAAACCACACCTCTTTCGTTGTGCTGTAAATTAAACTAGCAAGTAGATGAAGAATACAAAAACATTGAGGAGCAAAATTAGAACAAATACCTTCAAGTTTTCCTTAAATTCATCTGCGAATTTTTTACCCCATATTGAGGTGCCTCCTTTGCCGGTATTCGTTGGATCTCCCGTCTGTACAATAAAACCTTTGATATTTCTGTGAAAGATGCAACCATTATAGTAATCAGTGGCACATAATGCTAGGAAGTTCTGAAACAGATGAGACGAATATGAACTATCTATGATATAAAATTAGAGTTTACGACGAGTGATTAATCGTTACTTCGCAAGATTTCGGACAAGATTCACAATGAAGTTCTATCTTCAAGTCGCCGATATCAGTATGGATCGTTACAGACTAGAAAAACACACAAAAAGGTTTAATAAAACTGAAAATACATCTTGAATTTTGAATAAAACGAGTAAATCAACGTACCATTTTAAATTTGATGCAAGCAGATCAACCAGATCAACAGATGGAATTTTTGGCAATAGAACCTTTTCTAAAATTTATCTGAATCTGAAAGGATTTTCAAACTTGTAGATCAGGATTCTTTCTGAGCAGATGATTTGTGAAACAGTGAAACTATGAAATTTATGTGAGAAAATTTTCAAACAGAACGTTAAAAGAATTCGTGAAAATTTTCGGTGAAAAATGAAAACAAAAATATTTATTTTTATCATTTTTTCTCTAGAAATTCTATTATGAACATTTTTTGGAATCTATCAGTACGGTGTGGTGCGAAAACTTGCGCCTCATCATGAAATAAAGCTGATAGAAGATATTGAATAGACAAAGACAAACACAACATCTATAAACTACAAGAGGTTACACAGAAACCCGTTTTGCGCGAAAAACGGAGGGTCACGTCCCTCTTTACCGCACCGGAATTGTGACGTCACTCGGAAGAAGATTTTCATGTACATATACGGCGGATATGGGCAAATGCATATTTTTTTATGGTTTTTTCATTTTTATCGCGAATCTATGAGACTTATAAAAAATTTTAAGAGGTCCTACGTCACAGAGAATAAAGAATACTGTCTGGTGAATTTTATTTCAATTATTTCGGTTAAATAAATAGCGATTTTTGAACTTGGCAATTCCTATAGCCATAAGGTATTATGAAGTCGTAATTTTTTTTTAGCGAAAATATGGGAATTACAAGAATTTTAAATAGAACTTGATTCAAAGAGGATAAAAAATTGAAAAATGTCATTTATATATAATAAAATGAAAAGAAAATCAAAAAATCCAGAATTTCGAAAATAAATTTTTTGGTTTTTGTGCCTATTTTTGCTTTTGTTTTTTTAATTTTTGAAATGGAATTAAAATACTTTCGTTGTCACTACTTTTTTTCATCTTTGAATTTTTTTTGAACAAATTTTAAAAAATTGAATAAAATTTATCACCACAGTAAAAAAGTAAGCAAAATATTACGTTTTTTGAATGATTATTAATTTTTTTTATGAACTGATGAACTGAAAAAAAAAGAATTATTTCATGAAATCATGAACTCATGATCACATGAAACGAAAAAATAACCATTGACAGTCTGACAGGTTCTTTTTTCATTTTCATGTTTTTTTTTTTCGATAAAATTTTAGGTTTTTTTTTCTTTCATTTTTTTATAATGACTGTAAAACTAATTTAAAAATGAAAATTTAAATTATAACCACAATTATTCTCGTATTCTCCTGATTTTTATGAGTTGGAATTTAGAAATCTCGTTTTTTTATATCGAAATCGAAATAAATAATTATTTTATTTGAAATTTTTTTCAGAGTTCAAATTTTTTCTCAATTATTTTTTTCCAAATTAGATTTTTTTCGAGTTTGAATTTTTTCTTGACTACTTTTCCTCAAAATTAAAATTTTTTCACAATTATTTTTTTCCAAATTAGATTTTTTTTCGAGTTTGAATTTTTTCTAGACTACTTTTCCTCAAAATTGAAATTTTTTCAGAGTTCAAATTTTTTCTCATTTATTTTTTTCCAAATTAATTTTTTTTCGAGTTTGAAATTTGAATTTTTTCTTGACTACTTTTTCTCAAAGTTGAAATTTTTTCAGAGTTCGAATTTTTTCTAAACTATTTTTTCTCAAAATTAAAATTTTTTTGAGTTCGAATTTTAATTTTGAGAAAAAGTAGTCGAGGAAAAATTCGAACTCTGAAAAAATTTTATTTGGAAAAAAATTGAGAAAAAATTCGAACTCTGAAAAAAAAATGAAAAATTTCGAACTTGGAAAAAAGCAAAAGGGACCACTTAAATCATACAGTTGAAAAAAAAAGATTCAGTCCTTCACAGGATATTTTTAATTTCGTGCCTGAAGCCTCTTTCGAGTAGATTTTTCAGTTTCAGCTAAATTATACACCTTCAAAAATTTAGAATGATTTTCAGAAAGAATAAAACATTATGAATAAAATTCATTAAGTACCTAAAAAAAATTTCTATGGAAAACTTAATGTCAAATGTACAGATAGCAAGAAATAATTTGGAACAAAAAGTGCGAGTATGGGTATTAAAAATGAAAAACGAACTTGAACACTTTTATTTGCTAAAGTTCATGACAATAAATTTGAAGAAATTAGGAATTTAAAATATAAAATTGATTTCTGAGACAGTTACATGAACTCAAAAATGCACCAATATCACTGGTACGAAATATAAATTAAGCACTAAACGTTCAATTTTCAATGAATAACGTTGAATTTTTTTTTTAAAGATAGATAATTTCATCCTCTAAAATAAAATTTGATTAAAAATCATTTTAAAATTCACCATTCTATTACAAAAATTGAAAAACGGCAAGACGATGCGTTTGTTTACGTTATTTAAATGTAAAATCAACGCGCGAACACGTTTACCTACATTTCCGCTTCTTCCGAGTGACGTCACAACGCAGTCGATGGACAAAACCAGAAATAATTACCTACCTTCTAATTCTGTGTAACCTCTTGTAGTTTATAGATGTTGAGACAAACATGCTACTTACTTATCATTTTTCTTATCACTCATGCGGTAGCGGTGTTTTCTGTACAAAAGTAATTAATTTTTTTAATTTTCATTTTGTCAAAAAATTTAAGATTATTCAAAATTCGAGTGCGCATTGAAATTTACTGAAATCTGGTGAGGACTTGAATCAAAAAAATGGTTCTGAAGGATGCTGTTCAAGCGTGGAGTTATCTCAATGGGGTTGTTTGTATTTACAAACCATCAATGGAGACACTCAATGGTATAAGGAAAAAAATGCTAGCAAAATTATGTCAAGGTAATTAACTTCTTGCTTTTTTGATTATTATATCGAATTGAATTGTGATAGATTTCCTCTCTTTCGCAACCCCTCTTGGAATCTGAACCAACCTATCCGGTATCTGGTAATATTTCCTAATTCAACTCATTGTTCATTATTATTACAGATCTGAATTCGTTGAAATGTCGAGATATAAGACCATATGTTGAGATTACCGGAGATACCTCTCAACCGCTCTCAGTCGAAGTGAAAAAGAACTACGCCGATCATCCTTTGGTAGTTGGACCTCGTTATATGCCGGAAGATTTCCGTTCTTTTTTTGTTAACAAAGTAGGAATACGGTCATCTGGTATTTGTGGTAAGTTTTCATTAATTTCTACATTGAAAGTAGTATAATTAGTCATTATAAAATTTTCCATTGCAGTCTTAGGTTTGAATGATGGATGTAAGTTGGCTCAAGAATATGCTGACGCTTCACCATTAAAAGTGTATCATGTAAAAGGACGTTTAGGCATTTCAACCGATACATTTTTCGCCGATGGCAGACCTAAGTTCAAATGCAACTATGATTATTTGACTACCGATGATATAAATCGAGTCGTTGCTGCGGTACAAGCCAATCATCAGAAAAATCTATTTCAGTAAGAATCAACTGTTCGCGTTTGAAAAAATTATGACGAAATACTAATTTTTCTTTTCAACATTCAGCTTGACTGGAGTGAACTTACAAAGTCAAAGTGCCTATGAAATGGCCGCCTCGGGACTTATTAGGCCAACTATGAAAAATGCTCCTGTTATTTATAATATAAAATGTATCGACTTCAGTTCACCTGATTTTACATTAGGTAAATACCTCTAATTATTTTTATATTTTATTTCTCATTTTTGTGGTATCGTGACTTTATTTTTTTTGATTTTTTTCACTGTTCTTTTATTACCTATTATTATTTTTTTTCGTTGCAGAAATTACCAGTGTAAATGAAAACGAAGATTATCTAATCAAGTTAATTTTCGACATTGGATATCTTCTGAAAAATGTAGCATCAACTGTGTCGATACGTTGTGTTAGAGTGGGATTTTTTTCTGTAGAATTAGCTTTACTAAAAAAGCATTTCACGTTGGAAAATGTTTTAGAAAATATGAGAAGTTGTTATCAGATTTTTGAACAATCTAAAAAGATGGATTTGGAATTGCAAAAACTTGAAGGAGAATCTGTACCAATTAATAATGAAAATGAAATAGACTTAGACGTAGTTGATGAAGAATTGAAAGAAGCCGACCAAGAATTAAAGGAATTTGACGTCATAATTAAAGAATTCGACCCAGAACTGAAAGCTAGTTGAGTTTATTTGAATATTTTTTTATTTTGTTGAATAAAATCATTTTTAATTGTTGTTTATCATTGATCTCTGATTCTAGTTTTGATTTTTTAGTAATTAATTTGAGTTTAGTTTTGAAAAATGAGTGTATGCCGCAAGAAATCTACGAAAGTAAAATACTTTATTTTGATTTGAATGTGATGTCCTAAAAACAAAATCGGGATTCAATTTTAAAATTTTAATAAGTATGTATTTTTGGTCTATATGTAATGTACGAATAAAGTACCTAATTTATTTTTCTCTACTTGCTTTTGCTTTATGAAAATTGCTAAAAAAATTGTAAAAAATTTTTTTAAAAATGTTGGTTAAAATTTAAAAAAAAGATTTATTTTTAATAAAAATAAAAATTTTTTGGTAGGTTATGTTACTGATGTTACCTACTTATTTGGCTTCATCATTCATCAATAATCACGAATTCACAGATTGTATTTTGCAGAATTTTTTTTTTTGAGTTCAATGAATTCCGAAAATCGAGACGATGCAGCATCGCAGCTGTGATCAACATGGTCAATTTTCGCCAATGTAAGATGTGACGGCCATTTTGTTTTATCCATAACAAAAAACAAAATTGTTGCATTATTAAAAGTTTAAAAACTAATTATAATTAAAATTGCTCAAAATCAAATCTAGTTAACAAACTTTAAGAAATTAATTAGTTTTTATTTAATTCAGTTTTCTTTTATTTATTTGTCGTACCCACTCGAACGGACCAGGTAAGCATCTAAGACTCTCTTTATTTTGTCATTATTTTGCAAAATTTTTCGTAAAATTTGGTTAGAAAAGACATAATTACCGCAATTTCTTATCTAATTGGTCTATATTTGTATGCATCTATCGTATAATAAGTCGTATCACTTTCTTAGAAATCGCTTTCTCGAAAAGTTATTGCAATGAAATTGATTCATTTTTGGATCTTTCTGCTGAAGTTCTCGGTTTCGTCGAACTGATATTATTCAGTAATTTTTATCATATTTCAATTGTAAATGTCCTGATGTAATACTATGTGACAACTTCGAATTGAGGTACATCATTTTAATCTGTTTAATTGCCAAGTTTCCGGTTACCATGTTAAATCTTCTTTTCGTTTAATTTACACTTTACGGTACTGTGCTTTTATATTCTAAAATACGTGTACTCGATTCATCTTACACGTATACTATTATCAGTTGTTTCTTCGATGTGGCTCATTGTTCAGTCTCATTCTATTTCTTTCCCTGCGTAAATAAATTCCGGCATCAGTCATTGCAAAAATTTCTTCGAAATTACTCAGTGTGTACTGTATGAAAATCGGCAACCGAAATACATTTTTACACTGTGTTGTTATTGATAATTTAATAAGATAATAAATCGAATTTAATCTTCTGTGGTCTCATATTTGACCCGCCCTCAACATTTATGACCCTCAAACTGCGATGCATTTTTAAAATTTATGTAGTATGAAGAAATCTCCATTCGACTTATTGTAGCTCTGATTCCATAATCCATAATTTTTTTTTGCAGGTATAAGGTTCGTTTCGAGGGTTTTGTTTAATCTAAATGGTGCCGTGCAGACAGCATGTCTACATTGTCAGGGAATGCGACCAAGGGGGAGAAAGGAAAAAAATTTCAGCAACTGAAAATACTTTTGCCTTCCGGTAGTAAGTCGGTGAGTGTTTGGCTAGTCAGAAATATGTACTGATTATTACGGTTAAACTGTGTGTACTGATCGGATGCAAATTATAGGCCGAACCAGAACAACAACCAAACAAAAGTAGCGCTCAGCGTATTCAACATGGAATGACCTCATTGGGCAAGGTGCCCACGGCTCGACGACCAACAAATTTACCTAGTGAAAAATCTGAACAAAGTGGAAATGATCCTTCTGTTAATTTAGTTCCAAGTGGTGGTCCAGGATGGGGAAACAAAGCAAACGAAACAGGCCCGACAACAACACCATCTCTGGTTTGTGATATATCCAAAATTACTTCTGCAATTTTTTATTCCGGTACGTTTATTGTATATTATTTCTCGCAGGTTCAGAATGCCAATCCTCCAGCGAGTGTTCCAGTCAACAGTACACCAATGCCTGGGACATCACAGCCGGCACAACATGTACAACACTACCCTCCCGCTTCAAGAATGCCTCCCATGCCTTCGGTATTTCATCTTGTGTTCAAGTTTGATTTTCTTCAATTGTGAACTTGAGACTGATAAACGAATTTACAGCAGGTAGGACATGTTCCTGTCCATCATGGTCATCCAGATGCAAAAACTTGGGCAAGAATGACGCTTGGTGGAGATTCTTCAGCTGCCAATCCATTCACTCCGCAATCTCCTCTATTCCATACAGAATTTCCAAGTTTATCATCGAATGCCGAAGCATCAACTGCATCCACGACTCATGCTACTGCCACCGTTGCTCAAAAACCAACAATCAACACAGTTGCCGACACACAATATGGCCCTGGTCCAAGTTTACGCCCTCAAAGTACGTGTGCGAATGGGTTAAATGTCCAATTAACTTAATCGTTATCGGTAACACTTCGATATATTTTACAGCGGTCAGCTGGATGAGCGGGAGTCGCCCTCAAGGTACGATGGGTCCTCAAGCTGGAAATCCTATTGCATCTGTTCCTGCCCAGGTCCGCCCAGCGTACCCGGCTCATATAGGTATGATTTCTGTAATCCACTGGTAAATTGTATTGCTATGAATTCTTACGTAACAAGGATGGTTTGTAAATAGGTCCAGATGGCGTACGGAGCAATTTGGCCCCTTCTGGGGTGGGCGTGGTCCCGGCAGGCCCTTATCATCCTTCAGTGATGTCAGACAAAATTCCTCAATATGGAGCTCTAATGCCTCCTTTTGTAAGTAACGAAATTGAAAATTTTATCTAGTGGTTCAATTTTTCTACTTATTCGATTTGTGATGCAGATGCTAAGAAATTCGTATCCTGGTGGATTTCCTCCGCCAGGTGTCGGACCCCGACCTCCCTATGGACCACCGTACATGCCTGGACAACATGCCCCAGCTGAAAGGTGATTATTCATTTATAAATTCTTTAAATTGAGGATTTTATGTGCTAAAAATTCATATTATTTTACATGGTCTAGATTTATGCAACCTCCCAATTCTGGTGCAAATTCTGCTAAACGTCCATACGATGATGAAGATACTAAAATACGGTCTATTATCAAGGAAGAAGATTTGAATCAAATGGCAAACATTGGTAATGATATCGGATGGGCTGGTCAAGAAGATATCGATTACAAGTTAGTACTCGATGTCATACTTTCAATTGTAAACCATTTACATATAATTTATTAAAATATTCAATTTTGTTTAGCCAAAAATTGAAGTTTAGCGACGACGAAGATGATGATAAAAATAAAGAGAATCGTAGCGGCAAATCTCGCTCTAAACTGCAAGCTTCGAAACTCGCTGCCGATAAACCGGCCCCTAAAAAGGATTCTGATAAAGAGAATGAATTTAGAACATCGATGGTAAGTAAATCAACACTAAAAAACCTTCAATGGGTTGTTGAAATCAACTCTAAAAATCTGTTTATTGTTCAGGAAAGTCTGAAAGAACGAGAGAAAATGTTCCCAGCAGCGGAAAACCGACCTTTGGAAATGCGAAACGTTTGGCAAGCCAGGAAAACAATGGTAGCTGCGAATGCAACTACCAGATATCAGGTACTTCGCAATTGCTGTTTGGTATCTCAATTATACTCTATGTACTTATACGAGTTATTTTCCAGATAACTGCGGCACCTGGTCCTGGAGGTCCTGGTCGTTTTGGCGTTGGAGAAGATGACGATGAATTGCAAGAAAGACGTAAACAAAAAAAAGATGAAATGGAGATTATCATTCAGCGTGCTCGGGAACGAAAAGAAGAAGTTGAGAAACAGTATCAGCAACAGCTTCAACAAGCCGCTCATATGAAATTGAAACAATTGGATGAGAGAATTATGGCTGAAGTATGCATCAATTATACAGCAACCGAATTCGAAAAAAAAAATTCGAGTGTATTGACATTTGATTATTTTTGCAGCAGCAGAGAAAAATGGAGATTAAAGACCCGCATTATACTGATCGGGAAATGGATATGCTTCCGGAATGGGAGAAAGAAAAGCTTAGGGCCCAGAATAGATTGAACGAGGGTCAAGCTGCTGAAGATGCTAAGAAATCTCAAACTGCCACTCCTGTTCCTGTAGTTAAAGATGCTTCTGAATTTAGAGCTCTCACGCAGGTAGGACGATTGATGTTTGAAGGATTCAATTTTACAAAATTGGTCCAAAAATTCTGAACAGATGATGTTTTTTCCATTTATAATGAGTATGATGTAATCTACGATTTTCTCGTGTTTCGTTTTATAGCTTGGCGATCGTAGTGCATTCGTCAAAAAAGAAAAAGAGCCAAGTAACGCAGCACAGTCTGCTAATTATTCGCGTTCGTTCTCTAACAACGTACCGCCTCGATTCCAAAACCTAAACCGTCAAATTTCCTCCAATTCTGGTGCCAATTCGGCGGCTGCTCCTCTTCAAGGACCTTCGGATCCCCGTAAAAATAGCTTGTCTCAATTTTCGAGTAAGTTATTCGCAGAAACGTCATCGATCAATTTATATTTATAAACTAGTTCTCGCATGTATTTTGAAATCAATTTTCTCTACAGATAAATCAAACAGTCCTAATGAGTTCGGCTCAGTCAGACACCGCAGGCTGGATTCGGACTCCATGTCCGATAAAGAAGATACTCGTAAGGAAAGGTATCTCCCCGATGATCGTCTGTCAGAACGATATCAACGGGACAATGTCCATAGTCGTGATTATAATTACGATCGTGATGACGAGCCGAGGAAATTCGAGAGCGATTCGAAGAAGAAATTCTACGAGAAAGGAGATTACACCGCTGATTCTGGTAGAGATTTCGACCGAGAGGCAAATTACGGCGGCAAATTGTTAGTTTTATTCCGATAATTTTTTGATGTTCCCCGTGTCGTCTTTGCTAGAATTATTATAACATTCGAGCTCATGTTTCAGCGAAAGGAAAAACAGCGAAAGTGATCGTTCGGATAAATCGAAAGATTACGCCAGTCGCAGATATTCGGAAACTGAAAGTCACGATAAAGAACCGGTCATGAGTTGGAGGCACGAAGAATCGCCCGAGAAATCGAGACATTTCAACGCGCCGCCCAGATCACCCCGTACTTTCAGCGAAACTGAACATCGCGAAAGGAAGAAGAGTCGAGAAGAAGGAAATTACGAAAAATTATCTTTCGTATGTTACTTTTCCGTCTTTAAATTTATCAAAGCGAAAAGAATAAATCAAACGTCATCTCGATTATTTTTTTTCACAGAATGTGGCCGATAAAGAAAGAGATTATTATAGAAAAGAGTTATCTAGTCGCGATAGACACATGGAGTCAGCTCGAGATAAAGAACACGATCATCGTCGGGATTCATTAGATTATAAATCCATCGAAAACGACGTTAAACGTGAACGTGAAATTGATAAGAAGGAGAAAGACTCGTATAAAGATAACGAACGCAAATCGCCGGCTACGTACGACGATCGTCTTAGAGAAAGTCGTTATTCTCGAGAATCCAGGGAGACGTTGAGGGATGAATCGTGAGTGTTGATGTTATGTTCGGATGCCTTTGAGATTTTCCAAGGTGTTGATTTTTTGATTATTTTTAAAAGTAGGTACACGATTCAAGAAGAACGAGCGTATTCGTGGGCTGATGAAGGAGATGTCGAAGAGAAACCTGTACTGAGACGTGATCATCATTACAGAGAAGAGAGAGGAGACCGTTATGTAAGTTGACGAATTGAGATATTGCTCTGATTTAGCGGCTGTGATTTTAATCTGTATTTTTATTACAGTCGCATGCTCAGCGACATCCACCTGGTCCCATTACCAGGGAGAAACTGGAAGCTAAGGAATTGGAAGATTCAAAGAGGAATCTAACTGCATTGGTGCGATCTGATAAGAAAACTGAGATTAAGAAATCCGAGGTATGCTAAAAATAATTGAAAAATCTATGAACTGATGAGATTTCAGATTGTTGTCACAATCTTACCTTGTTTTTTGATTTTCTGCAGCCTGAAGAGAAAAAAGAAAAAGAAAAGCAAGAGATTACAGCGAAACCTGAAAAAATTTCTGAATCGTCTAGCCGGTCTCAGAAACGAGAGGAACCAGTTAAATCGGCGTGGCATAAAGAGGATAAAAAAGAAAAAGATGAAGCTAAATCCGCAGCTTCGTCGAACGATGCCGGCGCAGATAAGAAAGATAATAGAGATAAAGGTGAGGTTTTTTTTAGATAAACATCGGAAAATTTTTCTCGAAAAAAATCAACTAATCCTCTAGCCAATTTCACAGAAGATACGAAAGAAAGTTCAAAATCGGCTTCGTCTAAGCAATCCATCGACGAATCTGGCTCAACAACCAAAGGCACAAGCGGTGGCGCCGGAGGTACCGATGAAAAACGTGATCGTGAACGACGTGACGATCGTAAGAAGAGCGATCGCCTTCCTAAACGCGATTCACGTGGCAGTAACTGGCCCCGTCATGCGGTCTATCGAGGAGGTAATCCTTATGCTGGCGGACGAACCGAGCAAAAGCTGCATAGATCGAGTCGAACTTCCGGATCTAGTGGAAAGAACTCTTCACGTCGCGATTCTAAATATTCGGAATCCGATTACTCGGACGAGATATCCGGATCTGGTCGCGAAGACAGGCAGCCTCGAAATGATCGCGATGAAAGGTGAGCTGTCGGCTTGTTTTTTGACTGATTTTCGAATCTTGTAATTGATTGGTCTCTTTTCAACTTTACAGATCCGTAAAATCAAAACGTTACGATAGAGAAGATCGTAACATGGATTACAGATCCGATAATCGAGATTACATGGGTGGTAATCGTGGTGGCGGACGTAATCGCGATTATTACTATAAGCCATCGCACCGAGGACGTGGCGGGTTCCGCGCCTCGACCGGTGTTAGTAAACGAATGGACGGATACGGTCCTCCTCCTTCTAAAAGCCCCTTCAGTAATTCAAGCTCGTACGGCGACGAAAGAAGACATAAATCCAAAGATATCGATAGTCACGGTCATGAACAGAGTTCCGATAAAAAGGATTCGACGCACTTCGGTAAGTTATCGGCTATATCGAAATAACACGTTTAGAAAACGACCATTTAACAGAGTAATTTTTACAGATAAAGGTAACGTCGACGGTAAACATTCATCGGGTTCTAACTCTCGACAGCAAAACGATTCTGATAAAAATTCCAAGAAAAATGAAGTCGTTCAAGATGTTAAATCCACCGTTTCCTCACCTACCTCGGTCCAGACGGCCGAAGCTAACGAAGAATCGTTTGCTACCGCTAGCGAAGGCACCGATTCCGAAGATAACGGTCAAATAGTCAAGAGCAAACCTACCTTCAGCGGTACTAAACGTCCGGCGACCGTTGTAGTGACTAAACCTCAGAGTGCTAATTATCGCTCTAATTCTAGGTTGGCATCAGTCGTTTTTAATTTATTTTCAAATTTGAAGTTTTTGTCTAAATTTCAATTTAAAATTTTCTCGCGTAGGAAACGATTCGAAGGACGAAGAACAGCTCCTTTGTATTCGAGGAAAGATTCCGGTTCTTATGGTACCGGTAAAAGAAACTCAACCAATAGCGGAGGAGGTAAAAGTTCCGGTGGTGGAAATAAAGAAAATGACAAATATGCCGCCGAAGCAGTCACTGACGGTGTTTTTGGCAAAAGTACGATTTTTTTAAAAAAAATAATCCATCCTAATTCTTGATAATTGATAATTCAATAATTTTCAACCATTTCAGGCGAACAAGAAAGCAAAAGCACATCGAACGAGAAAACTCGTAGAGAATATTCTGATAATCAGGCATCATCGACTGCAGCTAAGAAAAGCGTCAAATCTAGAAATCGTTCGAATTCGCGTAAAAATGTCCGCTCCAGCGGCGTGCCCAACAGTCGTTCGAAAAATCAAGATTTACCGGCTCGAATGCCGACCAAACAGAGGAAAAGTTACGATACGAAACTATCCTCGGATTATAAAGAGTCTAAGCTCGATATACCCATGCCCTTGTTCAAAGGTACGTTTCAATTCGAGTTTTTTTCTTCGCCGTCGTTCAAAAGTACTAAAATAACGATTTGTTTGTGTTTAGAACTGGGACCTCCTATTCCGGCTCCACCTCCTGCGACCAACGCTTGGGATAAACCGATTACCGGCGCTCTACGTACTGGATCTCCGTCCACCAGTGTTTCCGCGGCTGCAGCAGCCGCAAATGCAGCGGCAGTAGCAGCAGCGGCTAATTCTGCCTCCTTATCTGCTAATGCTTCCCACAGCGGTGGAATGTCAAACGTCGGTCATGATAAAGTTTCTATGCAAGTTATAGATCAACACGTTGATTCGACTAGATCGGATTTGGGCGGTGTTGGAGGCGGTAGCGGATTGGGTGCCGATAAAATGACTCCAAAGGTGAAGAATTGTGTATCCGTGACGTAAAATTAACGAAAGGAAAAAATGATGGAATATTAATGGACGAATTTATGTAGGTTTTGGAAAATCTTGATGGATCGACTCCTCCGGTACAGACGATCATATTTGAAAATACTAATTTCAAATCTGCCCCTGGCGATAAAACTAAATACTCGAATCAGTTGAAGAACCATCGATACGATAAAGGTGAAGAACCGAGGAATAATTTCGCCGTTGAATCATTTTTCGCTTCTTGAGAACGAAATAGAGGGATAATTTTTTTTTCATCTGATGTATTTTACTTTCGCAGATATGAATTTGAACGCGAACGATTGTTCCGGAATGTCTAATTTCAGCACCGATCCGTCTAATTCCGAGTTACCAAGTAAACATAACCCGTTGATGGCATTATCCTTTCATAAGGTATAATGAATTCAATTCAGAGGATAATTTTTGCTGGGAATTTGAATATAAATTCCGATTATTTTTTTTTTTGCAGAACGAAGACGTTTCGGATATGAAATTGGATTTCGCGTTCGATTCGGAGTTTTCCAAATTGACCGATGATAATAAATCGGCCGCTAAATCGATGGAATTGCACGCGATGCAGCTAGGTCAGTCGACCGATGCGGAATTGAACCGTAAAATCGCACAAGTCAAAAAGGTACCCCATCGAAAATTCATCTTATTCTTGACATAAGAAAAACGATCTAATTTTTTCCTGTATTTGACAGGTATGGGATGGATCTTTAATGGAGTCGTACGATGATAAATACGACGGCGTTATGGTGAATACCTCTTCGACGTCATTTTCGCCCTCGTTCAGTAGCCACGGCTCGGATCCAAATACCGCATGTTTTGTGAATGCGCACGTTGAAGGAGCCGAACATCTGCAAGTTGACGATGTCGGTATGGTTCACAACGAAGTCGTATTTAGGTAATTTTTGGAGACTGATTCTCTAATCTCGAACCAGTCTGTTGAATTTTGTTGATATTGATTATTTTATTTTAGCCCGGTATCGCAAATACAAGGAGTTAATGCGAGTTACGGTTCGGTCACAAATTGCCAAACGGTGGTGATTAAAAATGATTCTACGTCGTCTTCTAGTAACGTTTGCAAAGTGAGTAGATTAGAAAGAATAAAAATGAATCTGAAACGAAAAATGTATAATACTGATATTTTGCAGGTCAAGCCGCAGCCCCAAGGATGCAGCACAAATATGGCGGCCAATGTGGCCGCTCAGTCGACAGTCATGTCGGCTACTTTGGTATCCCAACCTCCGCCGATGTCATCGCCATCGTACACCTTTAGCTGCTCCACTCCACAGCCGAGTTTAAATAGCAATGCGGTAGCGGCAACCGCTCTCGCACAAATTAATTTTCAAGTAACTAGTGACTCTGAAATTTGGTTTTTAAAATGTGATATCAAACTGATAGTTGATTTTTTACGTCTTTCAGGCTGCAGCTGCACAATATGGTAGTATGCCTCCGGTACCTTCTTCTCCAGTATTATATAATTCTACTCAACCTGCTGCTCCTGGACCTACCGCTTTATACGGAGCGTTCCAGATAGAGAACCCACAGGTAATTTTTTATTTTGGTCGTATTTTCCCATAAAATTTCGGTCTCAATTTGAATGGAAATTTCTGATTGTAAAAATCGTCGAATATTTCAAATTCAGGTTCTTGGCGTATTTTCTCAACTTGAGAAATTCTACAAAAAGTTGATCAATTTCCAAAATTTGGCCAATTCTTAAAAATTTTAACCATCTTTTGAAAAAAAAAATCGAGAACTATACGGTGGAATTTCTTTCAGCATTGAAAATACATTCTATTAAATTTTTATTCAAGATTAAATATTCATTTCTTTGGGCGAATTTGCAGGTCGCAGCTAGAACGCAATTCAACCAATTCGCAGCAGCCGCGACGTACGGATTATCCGGCGCCGTCGGCCAAACATCGGCATTCAACCAATCGGTCTTCGTGCAGCAGCCACCTCCCAGCGCTCCGCCGCCCGAAATGTATCCTCCGTACCGTTTGCAACCGCAGGCTTTCGGCAACACGCAGCAAATAACCAGTCCTAGCACGGTGCTGATTTCAAGCACCTCTAATTCGTTGATGTCGGCCACGATTAAACCCACTAATCAGCCGATTAGCGCCATTGGCACGAAAACAGGATACCCAACAGCGCAGTCATCGCAGGTAACACGGAATTACCTGCAGAGGAAATCTACGGGAAAGAAATAAAGTGTATTAATATCGATCGTTATTTTTGCCCAGCTATATATACCTCTAGATCCGGCTACGCAGCTTTTAAATCAGAACTTTATGCCCGGTAGTCAGCTTCCTCAGAGACTGACCAGCAACGTTATTCCGGCTGCATCGTTGCAAGCGGCTTCGACGTCGTTTTATACCACCGGATCTGGAGCCGGTGAGATGCGAAATTGCGCTCTGATTACTGGAATTATACGTGATTTAGGTTGCTAATCGAATTCATCTGTGTTGCAGGGCAAACCGGCTATTTCCCCACGGGTACGAATTCTCCGTTACAGCCTCAGCCAGGCACTGCGATTGGATTGTCGCCCTATAGTACACAATCGGCTGCGCCATCACTGGGACCTACGGCTATGCAAAATTTCGGATCCCAAGTAAGTGTGAGTTAGGGTATCTCTGTTATAGGATTTCCATTTACGTATTTAGATTGGTCAAATGTTTGGGTTGATGTGAATTTTTCCGCAAATTCGTTTTCGAAAACTTACTTTTTTTCAAAGAAAAATTTTATTGCTTCTGATTTTCTCTTTTTACTGCGAGTTGAAAACTTTTTGTATTAATTTAGTTTACTACATTAGCCGACCAGGCGACTCAAACATGTCAATTTTTTTCAAAAGAAAGCTGTTTTGTCCCTACCTTAATATTTTTCCTACAGTTTTCTTGAAATTGACGTTTTTTCCAAGCATTGGGGAATTGAATGTCGAACAAAAAATTGAAAGTTTTTCTAAGCCATGACTTTCTTTTAAAAAAATGAACGACTTTTTGAAAATGTTGGCAGGTTTTTTTTTAATTTTCAGTGATTTTTTCGAAAAAATGAGTAGTACTTTGAAGAGCAAAATTTTCCAGAAATTATTTAAACCCTGCAATTTTTAAAACTTCGGCAAAATTTTCAAAAATGTAAAAAAATTTCAAATTATTTTTTGAAAAAAACTACGATTTTTGAAACTTGAATTTTTTTTTCAAAACTTCGATAGTTTTCAAAAAATGAATCAATTTTTTAAATTCTCACTTATGATTTCAATACTATCGCAGCGACACAAATTCAGTAAATAAACCACAAAAATTTCTCACAATTTTCTTTCAATTTCTCTTGTTTGCAGCTAACGCAACAATTCCGATCGGCGCCTTCGTATTTGAAAAACAGCGCCAACGCCTGCAGCATTGGTTCAGATTTCGGTAACGGAAAACCCATCACTTTACCTAATCAGCACGACCTCACAACCTCGGTGTTTCCTCCTGGTGAGTATCATCTCTGTAACTACAATTGAATGCGAAAAATAGAGAGAAATCTCACCTGCCATGTCGATGTTCAATAATCAATTTAAATCTATGATTGTAAATTGGATCTTAGATTTCGAAAAGAAAAAAAAAAGTCATTTTTAATGATACCTGAAAAAAAAAAGATCGAAAATTGTAATTCCTAGTTAGTTCTTTTTATCGTGAAAAATTTACCGATGTTGAATTGTTTATTTAAAATTTTGTATCGACGACGTGTTTCTCGAAATATGTACCTATTTTCTACGACTTGTCATTTTTGCTCGATTTTTATTATTTTTATAGAATTTTTTTCCACCAATTTGTACAATTAGCTGAAATATTTATGTAGTGTCTTGCCTTTTTTTTATTTTTATTTTTTATTTTCGTTTTGTATTGTTGATAAAAAAATATATATTAATAAATAGTTTATATGAAATTGAAAAAAAAATCAATTTTATTTTATCTGAATGAATTTTTTTTACTCAATGATGAACAATCGATGGCAATTTATGGCTAATGCATACCGAGAATTCCTTTAGTTAATGTGTAGTCGGTTGTTATGTAGGTACCCAAATGAGTTCGACTAAACCGCGAATACCAACCGGTGGCAAAAACGTCGTCCAAAATGTACAACAAGCGATGGGACAGCACACCATGTCTCAGAATTCGTACAGCTATCAATCGGCTAATCAAATGGTTCGTATAAAACAAGATCTAAATTTTACCGACAAAAAATGAATTAATTTTTCGATTTGTTTTTTGTTATATTATTATTTTTTTTTTATAAATCCAAGTGTCCGGTATTCTGTGTGAAAGGCTACGCGATAAATGAGCTTACTAAAACGACAACTTGGCGCTGTAAATATAGACTAATTACCTACGTATTATTGCTTGTACATACCTGCGCATTTTTTTGCTTGGTTTCTCGTGTTCTTTTTTATTTCTGGTTGAAATTTCTTTTTTGTTAGCGCTTTACCCCCAAAAGTCTTTTTTTCCTCTAAAAGGTGTGGTGTTTTTTTTTTTTATTTCGACGTCGAAATTTTGCTGTTTTTTTTCTTTCACGTAATTTTTGATTTCGATTAAGACCTAACTGTAGAGTTACTGACCGGTTTATATTTTTAAACGGTTTAGCGCAATAATGGAGGCGCAAATAAGGGATCGCAATATCCGCATCCTATACAAAGACCGGTCAGCCAAGGAAATGCGAACTCGTCGAACCGTGCCGGAAATAGTACAGGCAACACGAGCTCACACAGAATGCCGGTCCGAAATAATGCTCATCAATTAGTCAACAACATTCAACAACAGCCTCCGTCTTCGGTTTATTATACGTCTTCGTCAGGTACATATTTGCAATGATTTTCAATTAGCTACGTGTATTGTACGAGCGGGAGTTCCATGAGGCTGGCAGGTGTTTCGATGTGGATTCTGTTGATTTGAAATGAGACGGGGGAAATTCGAAGATTTTGGGATGGGAAACTAAATGGAAAAGGGGTTCAGTTTGATAGGACTTTTTTAAAAACGAGTATCGTGTCATTTTTTCAATTTGTTGTATTTGTTGCAAGTTCTGCAAATTTTTTTCTTGATTTGAGTTTGAGTATCGAAATTTCACTAGCTCCTAAATAATTTCAAAAAAAAAAAAAATAGAATTTTGGCCATCCAAATCTAAATTTATTTCTGGTTCAACTTTTTTAAAATTTTTAAATTCTATTTTCATTTTTTTTTCCAAAGCTGTATTCAATTTCAAAGTCGTTCCATAATGAAATTGTTTTAATTGAAAATTTCTCAAATTTATTATTATAGGGCTGTTGAAACTGACGTCATTCAAAAATTTTCCCATGAGTTCGACTTTTTCAAAGCGTTCTACTACTTATTTTCATAGTTGTCTCAGAACTTCATTTTTTTAGTAATAAACTTTATAAATTTATAAAAATTCCGTATAAATATCTACGCTCAAAATAAATATCTTTTCTTCGCCAGTTCAGTACTTTTTGATAAAATATGACCTTGGATGACGTATTTTCAACAGCCCTATTTCTAAGTTCTGAAATCAATTTTTTTTCATAGTTGCTTTCAATTTAAAAATTTTCCAACGGTAAGATCTTTGTTTCAGTTTATTAAAATTTTTCAAATTTTTATTTTTTCGCACTTTTTTCAGCTTCCAAATTTGAAAAATGAATTGAAAACAATGGAGTTGGAAAATATTTGAAAAATCCAACGTTGGCACAAAATTTGGTTTTGGAAGTCACAAGAAATTTCAAAACGTACGAAGTCAGAGGAAATTTTCTTTAATTCTAAAATATTTTCAGCTGAAAATCTAAAAATTATTTTCAATTTTGAATCATTCAAAAAATGTTTAATCTGATGTTTTTTTCTAATCAAGTAATAAATGAGACAACATTTTAGAAAAATGTAAATTTCAAAAATTGTTACTAATGGGAAAAATAATGTCTAAATTGGATGCAGCTTTGAAAAAAAAATTGAACTGAAGAAACTGAAAAAAGCTGAACTTTGAATAAATTTTGGACTTGAGTTGTTGAAACCCCCATCTGCGTTGAAATTACTCTGGTATTAGACGAATAATTTGTGGGTTGAAAGCTGCTTGGCAAATGAAATCTCTGAAGCATATCTAAGAGGACGCATGAGAAAAGGGCCTTAAGACTTTCACCTTTAATTTTGAGTATTCGATTTTTATTTTTTTTTTTACAAAACTTGATTGAAAAAAATGAAAAACAATAAATTGGATTAAAAGCTTTTGATTTCCAATTATAGACCTTGCAGATACACGTAGTATCTCCAAGGTCTATGTTTCCAACAAAACTTTTAATGTTTTTCGAAGGTTTTTATTTGACTACTGAATTTGTTTCTTCTCAATGATTACTCTCAACTTGGATAGGAATTAAAAGAAATTTAATGGATGATTTATCAATTTTCTGCGAAGTTTTTCCAAGTTGGAATGAAAGTTCTTCATGTTGGAAAAATAGCTGGAAATGAGAACATATTTTTAAAAAAATAACGAGAGACTTTCCAGTTTTCGTTTTCCAAATACTGAGAATGTTTTTAAAAACATACAATACCGTTTTCCATAAAATGGATAATTTTCTTGAATTTGGGTAGTTTTTCTATTACTTATCTGCTAATTTTTTTCAAAAAATGAGGAATTTCTTTTACTGGATATCTGAACGATATCTCAAATTTCTCTTTAAAAATTGTATGGGCAGTTTTCTTGAACTTGGGAATAATTTTCTAAAAAATGTAAAATTTTTCAAGGTATGAAATTTTCCTAAATAGAGGCGAATTTTTCTGTAACCTTATTTCCCACAATTTCTACAATTTTCCAAAAATTTAAATTTAAATACAGAATGAATTATTTTTTAAATATTTTGATATTTTATAAAAATAATGTACGGTTTCTCGAAAATGGGACAATTTTGCAAAATAACAAAAAAGAATGTTTAGAGCCTGGGCCGGGGTTGAATTTCTTCAACGCTCCAGGAAATTTCTAACACTTCAAAATTATTTAAAATGAGACAATTTTTTAAATCAAGGACGTTGATAATTTTGTTGTTTTTTAAAAATTGAAAATTTTAGATTTTCCTGGACTTGAATGGTTTCTTCATAATGAACGGTCTTCCAAAACGTGGGAGATTTCTCAAAAGTTGATTGGTAAATTTTCTTGAAATTGGAAACATTTTATCATTTTTTTAGAATTTGCAATTTTTTACAATTTATTAGTTTTCTTTAAAAACCAATCAGCGTCCAAAAATTGAGAATTCTTTTTTGAAATTAAAAATTGGAAAATTTTTTAAAAACCGTTTGATTTTTTAAAACTACGAGTAAATCCATTTTTTCATGCGAAGAATTTCTTGAATTGGATGAAATGTGTATTCCAAAATTTGAAAAATTTTCTAATATGCGACCCTGCCGTAAAGAAGGGACCTTGTGTAAAAAAAAATCGATATTTTTATTTTTGTATGTTTGGTCCAGATTTGGCATCATTTGGATCCAAAACGTGAATAATGAAACATCGATTTGTTTACGCTAGGTCCCTTCTTTACGGCGGCGTCTCATATGCATTATTTTTTTAAATTATGGACCATTTTTCGAAATTAGTACAATTAGAGTTTTCAAATTTATAGTTTTTTAAAAATTGAAAAAATGTAATGTAAAACAGTTGGCCTAAAACTGGGTAATTTTTCAAACCTGGAATGATATTTTCCAAAAACTTGGATAATTTTTTGACCATTTTCTAATAATTGGACAGCACTGGAAAGTTGAAGGATTTTTTCAAAAATGTTGAAATTTTTCAAAATTTGGAATATTTTTCAATACTTGGATAATTTTTTAAAAATGGGAAAATGTTTCAAAACTTGGACATGTAGTTTTGTAAACTCGAGCACTTCTTCTCAACAATATCGATATTTTTCGAAACTCTGAGAACGATTCGATGTTCCAATTATTTTTTAAAAAATTAAATCCAAATTTTCCAAGTAATAAAATCAAAAAATCTGGTATTTAAAAACCCAACATTTTACCACCTACTTCGAAATACTCCTTCGTGTATTATTCTTCTTCTTCTCGACTTCATTCTAAGCAATTCTTCTCTATTTACAGGCTACAGTAACAGTTCGGCAAAACTTGAAGCGTCATCATTAGACTCGAAATCCGAATCGAATTCCGATTCCAAGCTGGCCGACAGCATCAAGACGATCAACTCGAAAAACACCAACGTATCATCGTCGGAGAAAACGGCCGTCACGAACGAATAAAATTACTTACCTACACGATAAAAAAATAACACAAATATCTCCTGCAAGTACCATCGATAGCTACAAGAAAATCGGCCTCACTTGGTCCTCGATTAATCACAGTAGTGTAATTTTAATCGAAATGGTCGCTTTCAGTCCTCTTTTACTATGTTAATTATTATAGAGAGTTGACGAAGAATTTTCAATTTTTTTACAAGTATCTTCTCCCCCTTCGCTGCCCTACTATAGTCTCTTATTCGTATTTATATTGTAACGTCGCATCGAAAGTATTATAAACAATTACTTAGATTTCTCGGATCGCGTTTAGTAATTTTTCTTCTCCCTGGTGAGAAATCGGAATCGATGTCGCGCAATATTTTCCTACTATATTTTATCCTACTATCGTCTCGTATGTATTTTAACGAGTGGAACGAATATTTTTTTAATTTTCGAGTAGCCGGACGATTTTAATCGTCTTCGTATGTTTTAAGTGCTAGTGTCGCGGTAGTCTCTTGTTTCACATACTAAATTAATCGATACGATCGATTTAATTCCTATATGTATTGTTTTCCCGTAGTAAATTAATTAGAAGGCACGATGTGATTATGAAGAAAAAATTATTTAGCTAATTTGGCTATTCGAGCACATTACGCGTATTTGTCGCTCTCTCTATGTATCTCTTCATCTTTCGAGAAAAGAATTTTTCAAAAAAAAATGGCACAATACGTGTGCTTTTTTTCGTATTTTTTAAGGGCGACGGTGTAATTGGAAAAAAATGAACCGTGCGAAAATTTCGTTTGAAAATGAATTAAAACTGGTAGAATATTATGTACTTATTATGCGCGCGCATTTTTATGTAATTTGATTATGTATTTTTTTCGTATGTTTGTATCTCTTTTTTCTTTTTGTATGTGGCGTGTTTAATGTATTTTCTCTCTGTGCGTTGTAGTTCGTTGGTTTCTGAAAAAAAATTAATTACGAAAGGATTACGAAAAACGTACTTCGCTTAGAGTATCGAAACGATGTTTTAATTGTTTTTCCTGTGTTGTCAGATTGCTAAGTTAGGCTGTTTTGGCTGCTTTTTAAATATCTTATATATTTCATCTCTTCTCTTTATTTCGCTTAATTTGTATTTATTTATTATTTAGCTGTGTATTTCAGTTATTCAAATTCGGACTTGTTCGGGAATTTTCTTCATTCGTTTTATTATGTAGAACGTTTTTTTTTTCTGTGTTAATTTATCGTATATATTCGAGTAATGTTGTGTAATTGAATATTCTAATATATCTGTCACTAATTTTATTTTTGGTTTTTTGGGTGTTTGCGGGTGTGTGGGAGTGGGATTATATCCAGTGTAGGGATCGTCTGATTTCTTCAAGCTCCCAAGATTTTTTCAAAAGTAAGTTTGGCAGGTTTTAAGGTTTCAGTCCAGTGATTATTTGAAAATGTAACTTATATTTTGCTTTAAAATTGCAACTTCAATTTTTTTCAATTTCTTGAATTCGATTTCTTTTGTAAATTTTTACATTTTTCAAGACTTTCTTTTTTGGTGACATTCTCTAATTGAAAATATTCTCTTAATTTTTTCCAAATTTGATATTCAACTTTTTTTTTCAACCTCATATTTTTTGGTATTTTTAAAAAAATTGTTCAGATATTCACTAAAGTGGAAAAAATTTTGAAAAATAAACTAAAAATTTTGAAAAATATTTATTTGGAATTTTAAGAAAAAATCCGAAAAATTTTTAATGAGAGTTGAGTTGAAAAAATTGGAAGAGTTTCAAATAATTGAACAAATTTTCGAATTGGTTAAAAACTGAATTAAGTAAATCAGAATTTTTTCGGATTTGATTTTTTTGAGTTGAAAATTTTTTTAAAATATGAATTTGAACGTTTTTTGTAAATAATTAAAGTTGAAAAATTTTTTAAATTTGAATAAAATATCTGAAGAAATGTTGAAATTATTGAACAATTTTCGAGTTGAAAAAATTTTCAATTCTACAATTTGTTTCTATTTTAAAATCGAATTTTACTTAACTTTTCCAAGTTTGATTTTTCGAATTTCCTCCTACTTGAGAATTTTTTTCGGTCATTTTAAAATTTTTATTCTCAATTTTTTGACGGTATCTTTGAAAAAAAAGGCTTGGTACTGAAAATGAGCACTAGATTCTGATTTAGTGACCTTGCTCACAATTCAGCTCGTCTAAAATTACGTTTTCATAGAGAAAATTGGCTGTATCTCTGAAACAACCTCTGCGTCAGAAATGGAAACCGAATTTGGAATCAGCAACCTCAAATTCGTCCAATTCGACTATTATTTAATTCCAAAGCCTTAAAAGGTCACTAAAATAGCCATATTAGATTTTTTTTGTCTCAAAATGGTCAAAAACTAAATAACTTCTCCAAATAAACATTCATTCAACTTCTAGAAAAAATTAATAATATTTTGGCAGGGGTTCTAAAACTGTTGGAGAACTTGAATTTTAAATATGAATTAGTCTCCTTCCTTTCAGAGGAGCTTTTGAAGAGAACTAGGGCTTCATCAATATCGAGGACATGATACATACGATGTAAGTACTTTCACGTTTAGATATCATGTTAATAACAAAACCAGCTCTAAAGAACACGTTTCCACAGTCTTTCAATATCTTTTAAAAATATCATCAAAATAATAAAATTTCAAAAACATTGGCAAACGTTTATTTCACTCGTCAAGTGAAAATAATAAGGTTCTTTCAATACAAACGAAATGACTACAATATTTACAACATTCGATGACGATTACGGTTTAAATATACTAAAATAAATTACAATTCGCGGTTCAACTCGTTAAAAAACGCATCACGATTAAAATACAAAAGAAAAACCGCCAAAAGAACAGTAATAATATAATTAAGACGCTTTTTGTAGCTTTCGAATAAAATATGATCACGTTACCTATATTGCACGAATACAATGCTGTATAATCTCGAGTCGGCATCCCCTTTCGCCAGCGAAACATCATAACACGAGTATCACTTCAAAAATACTATCCAGCTCATTAATGCGCCCGCATATGTCCCAATTCACTAATACGATAACCATTTCACACAGTAATGGAATACTTGATACTTTTTTAAAAAAAAAATGGTATATTAAAAAATATCACGAAATTAATAGAGAATATTTTAAAAAGACACAATTATTGGATTAATTTCCAATAAATACATAAATCGGTGCATTAATACTATATCGGTGTGATCCCGAATTATTAACGTCGTAATTAACGATACGACTCAATATCTTAAATGGGGCTTGTTTTTCAGAATATGCCTGAAACAGAAATAATCATAAATTAGAGAATTGCCGATGAAAAAATAATAAAGTAAAATACACAAGCTATTTTACGAAGCAAACGCTTATTTTAATTTATGAATGTTTTAAGAATTTCGTAAATTTTATTCTTTAAGAAATTTCAAAAAATTAGAACAACATTTCCCGCAAACTAAATGATTTGCTAAAAATTCAAACATTTTCACGAATTGGAGCAGCTTTTTAAAAATTTAATTTTTTTCCAACGAAAATTACATCATTTCCCTAAATATGAATAATTTTGCAAAATTGGATAGCTTTCAGAATGGGAAAAATTTTCATAAAACTTTGATAGTTTTCAAAAAAAGTCGACAATTCTAAAATTATAAATGACGTAACTCTAAATTTTGGATAGCTTTTTTCATCAGCTAGATCGTCTTTTCAAAAAAAAACTATCTGAATAACAGAGGTCACTTTTTTGAAATTTTTTGAGAATTGAACGATTTTAAAAATTTGACCCCTGATTTTTTAAAATTTTCCCATTTTTCTAAATATTTAAAGAAAAAGTTACATTTTTGAGAAATACGCATCTCTAAAGCGAAATAGAATAATAAATGTCAATTGTGGGTCGAAAATTAGGATAGGAAAAAAGTACACTAATTTCACTCCGCTGAATTCTTTTTTTTTATTTCTGATAAGATGTCAGTACGTCAATATTTATTATCAAAAAATCTCCAAAAAATATTATGTGCCTTTTGATCTACATGAAATGAAAAAATTTCGAACCGACTTCAACCATGTTTTAAAAAAACAATTACACTGAATTACTCACTTATCTAATTTCTCCCAGAAAGTCATCAATGCAGCTCGATCAAGATGTCGCTTCGAACGTGATAATTCAATAACGGTTACAGCCCATTTGGCCACATTTGCGTCTAATTTCATTTCGTCGTATTTCAAGTGAAACGCACTAACTGTAACGATTAAATAGAAAATTAGCATCTTTACATCGATCAATTTCTCATCAGCCAAAGGTTTCGATTACCTTTGGTGAATATCTCGACCGGATTTCCATCCCAAGGCCATCCTTTAAACTGCCACGCTGGTCCGGCCACGAAAACTGCGACAACTCGTTCCCATTCGGAGTTATTTAGCTTGTGAGGACTTTCTATTACACGATAAGGTACGGTGACTGAGGCTTCTTTACGTCTTTGTAACAAAATCTCGGATTCTTTTTTAGTGCCAGTGTTTCGTTTTTCTTCGGTGGTGACGTATCTGAAATTCCAAACCAAAATTCAACGGAAAAATGAATACGATGGTGAAAGCCGAACGATTACTTACTTTAAATCTTGCAATATATCTCGAGCGTTGAACATTGTAATTAACGAAGAAGCCGCAGCAGGTATAATTATGATAGGAGTTCGCGAAATACGTTTCTGGTTCTGCGTTGTAACCGACATTCGACCCTAGAACGAAAAATCAATCGTAAGTAAATCGATAATCGTTGTAAAAATATGATGAGAAATCTTACAGGTGATGTGAGGGGAGCCTGAGGTGTTGGCATAGGTTGAACAGCGGCCACCGGTTTTTTTGGTTGATTTCCTTCAGTCACTGATTTCAATGTCATACCGTGATACGAACCCATTGTATTGATTCTAAATCCTTCGGTGTCTGCAGAAAAAATATAAACGTTGTAAAAACTGGGTCAAAATTTCAACTCTTAAAACCAATCTACTTACTGTTCTTATCCTTAGCAAATCTTTCTTGATCATAACGATTATAATTGGGACCGGATCCGGAAGGTTTGGCGTGTGTGATCGGCGTAGCATTGACAACTGGATTCTTCAATTTACCTTCTTCTCGGGCTTTGATTGAACTCAAAATGGCGAATATATTTTTATTAAAAACCTGCACAGAAATAGAATCAGTATCGAGTAGAAAAATACACGAATTAATACACAATACGAATACCTTTCCGGTACTCTGCAAGATGGTGGTTCTAGTCCTCCACTGTCTTTCACGTTTAATAATTTCTTTCGTGATGTCGACATCAAAGTCGAGCATTTGTTTAAGCTCTGGAGCTCCGACGCCAAAATCGTCGTGACCTTTGATAGTGGTTCTTTTCTTGGCCAATCGTTTAGCTTTAATTGCGGCGATCTTTTCGACAGACATGGCTTCCGATAAAGATCTAGGAAATAAAATTAAATTGAATTTTTGTTCGAAAGGTCAAGTAATCATTGACACGTCGACTTACTTAATATTATCAATATTTACAGCCGATTCTTTCGGAGCATCTAATCTAGCGGCAAGTTGCTCTTTGACTCTTTGTACCTCGAGAGTATCCTCGATACGAGGTTTCTTAGCGACCACTTCTTGCGAATCATCGGTACCGGAACGTTTGACTTGGGTTGGTATTTCGAGCGGAGCACTTTTATCGATATTAGGACACGTTGCCGTTTCGCCATTTAAATAAGCTAGCAGATCACGACGATCGGGACGATGCACCACGGGTATATTTTCAGTCTACGAAAACAATAAGATGGTAAATAAAGATGTAATGATACAGATGATATCCAAAGTAAGATACTTACAGCAGCCTGCCGGACGTAGACAGGATGCGATAAAGATATATTTTTCAGGAAGAACAGAAGACATTCCAGCGTATAATACTCCTTCGGACTTCCATCTTTGCCAGAACTAGAGAAGAAAAACACCACTTGAATATTGTTATTTGGCAAATTAACGACGAAGTTTTTGATGTGCAGGAGATACTTACCCATACATAAGAAAGTTAGTTTGGACATTTTTTGACCACGAGAACTCTCCGAATACGATTTGTCCATTTTTTTCGACTATTTCTTTTTTATTGACGTTGTATTGACGGAGTAGGCTCAACGGATCAGCCATCGTTACGTTTTCGAAGCGCTTTCACAATGATAACGATTGAAAAATTACACTCACCAATTGTACAGTGCAAACATAATGGTAATTATTTGAAACTGTCAGAAATACTGTACAAGTAATAATAACGATGCACAAAATGAATAATTAGAAACAAAATTCACTAACGAAAAACAGAACAACACTCAACACTGATGGAAAATCAGTTTTTGATTTGGAACGTTCCCAGAATCACAATTTTTTTTGTAGCTTGCCTGGCTTTTGTTTATCAAAGTTTTTAGTTATAAAAGTCTCACTTGATGGCGCTACTGACTTTTTTGAAATATTGAATAGCGCCACCTGGTGTAATTTTTCAAAAGTATTGAAAATATTTTTTTCGTTTTTTTTTTTTTTTTTTTTTTTTTAATAAAATAATAAATAAAAATGATTTTGATTTTAAAGATGAGACGATGAGAGTGATGAGACCCAAACTAAAATTCAAATGCACAAAATTTATGGAAGTAACTTAAATTTTTTAAATGAACATTTTTTCAACAAAAATTAAAATTTTGTTGAAAATGTTTTGTTTTTGAGAACTGGGAAGTTAAGTTTTCAAAACTTCAAAAGTTCAAGTTATACTCCATTTTTGGTAATTTTCCTTAAATTTTCACAATTCACTTTTTTCGTTTTTTCCTGCATTTTTTCAATTAGTCATGGAAAAATCAATGAAAAACGAAAAACCATTATTTCATACGTTAAAAAAAGTGGTCGTTCAAAATTTTCAAATCACAACAATCACGTAGATGGAAGTTTTTTCAAGTAATTTCAGGAAATTGGCTCAGAGTATGGAAAAAATTGCCCAATAAACTTTACCCTTCGTAAATCAATGATCCAACTCGTTCAACTTTGGAAGCTGAATTAGATATTGATTACTGACTTTAAATTTTTCAGCAGTTTCTTTTCAGAAAGGTTAAAAAATGTCGAATGGCTAAGTAATGATCCAGCTCAAACGCACTCCCACAAATAAAACACCATTTTGCACATGAATTGCAATACGAATATATTACAAATTTAGAAATAGCCAAGTTATACATAAAAATGCGCAAAAATTGTACAATTTCAATATCACAGAACCATTAAATTTAAAAACGTGAACGACACTAATTACATTTACAATGATCATTTCTTGATTAAAATTTTCGTTACGCTACACGTTCGAAGAAAAAATCCCTCTATCAAAGTTTTCCGCAAGAAAAAAACCCTGAGATCATTAATAATTTTTCTAACAGCGTACAAAAACTTTCACATCGAACAAAACACAAACATGCTTAAATTATTACATCGTGTAAAAGGAATTGAAAAAATACTTTATATTTTAAAACGTTTTCAATAATAAAATAAAGAAACCACCAGGGGTATAAATTAACCAACATCATTTTCAAATACAGCTTCTAGCCCAGATTAAAAAATCCACATGGTACGGTAATTTGCTACTTAGCTTTTATTTAATCATTTCGACCTCGTCCGTAAACGTATTATATACATGATCGAGAAAAAATAATTAAAATTTCCGAGTATTCTTCATTAACTAAAAAAACCCTTATATAGCGGAAAAAAGTAACACCTCAATAAATGGCAGAGAAAATAACAACACCTATACTATAATAATAGTAGTACTTTTATATGTATAAACACATAATAATAATAATTCGTTTGAGAATTATATAGGATAGGTAGGTCTAGGTATACCTTAACTCACCATAAAAACATTATTTTAAAAAAACCAACCTCGAAGAGTCGTATGAACGTTTGGAACATTCCATTCGCGTATAAATAAAAAGAATAAATTGCATTGTAACAAAAAAAAAATTAAAATTCAACGCTGTACAAAATAATTTACAATTTACAAACTTAAAATCAATAACTCCCAACGTCCCAATCTTCTTTATTCATATCTTTGTTTCTATTTTAAAATTAACTTAAATAATTTCTTATACCTTTTTCATCGTCGTTCGTATAGTACTATAAATGCAACCTAATAAAAACACAACAATACTTAGTAAACGATATTTTTTCTTTATCTTACAGCGAACACAAAATGAAAATAAAAACGCTCAAAAGAGTTGACGTTTTTCTTAAGCGAATATTCTTAAATAACGACGTCAATCAGAAAAATTACTTCCAAAAAAGTGATGCAAATTTTTCATATCAATTGATAGGTGAGAATTGCAGAATTCGAAATTTTCTGGGATCTGGTTCATTTCCGAAGAATCCGATGGAAAGAGAAGAAAAAGGTCTACCGAATTTAACGGAAATTTCTATCGAAGATGAAAAAATCGTCAGTGATTTTTTTGACTTAAAAATTCAAGATGCAAAATCTAACTACTTAGCAATGAGTTCGCAAAGAAAGAAAATATTCTAAAATCACAACCAATTTATAATTATGACTCGAATACTCGACGGCTATACCATTAGTAGCGGATTTCTATTGTCGTTCTTGGAGCTGAAAAATTCTAAAACGCGAAGTCGTCGAATCAGGGAGGGTCATTGAAAAACATTAGAATTTATACATAGCAAGGTATTTTTTAAAATTAAATCATTGGTTAAATAAATAGGTACTGAAAAGTTTTAACTTTATCAAAATAATTTCAAGTTTGGTAAGATTAATAACCTTAAAGGCAACAGATTGAAGAAAGGGCAGTGACTGACTAGTACAATGTTGTTAAGCAGCGGGTCGTTGAATAAGATTTTTCAAACCTTTCTATCGGAATTTGAGATGAAATTGTTTTACAGCAGATGTCTCAACACGCAATAAAATTTTGAATCCAAACAGAGATATTTGACGTGGATCCAAAAAGAACACTTGGTTACCAAAAATTCCAAGAGCTAAAGTAGATATTTCGTAATTTGATAAATTTTCGAAAATTCAAGATCACCCCAAGGCTCCATTAAGTGCAAAATATGGATAAAAAATTGATCTAATCAAAGTAAAATCCTAAATTTGATACATACTTAAACCTCATTTCGACCTAAATCAATCGGAACCGGTTTCGAGACATTCTGAAGCCTCCAGAAAATTCAAGAATTTGTAATGTTGTAAAAAAGTTTATAAAAATAGTCTAATCAAGTACGTACTCAAAAAATAGTGTAAATTTTCTAAAAATTGGACAATTTTTCTACATTTGGCTAATTCTTTAGACCTGGCATTATTTTTTTCAATGTATTATTTCTTTAAAAAAACATTCCCAAAAATCATCATCTAAAAATTAGAAAATTTTCTAGAGATAGAAATCATTTTCTAAGAATTTGAAATTTTCTAAAAATTGGAAAACTTTTAAAAATGATTTTATTAAAATTCAATTTTTTTCAAAAAATATGCCAGTTCATCGGAAATTCAAGAATTTATTTGAACTCGGGTGATTTTTAAACCTTAGATAGGGGTTTCCTCAAGCTACATAATTTTTCAAAAATAGAAATTTGCATAATTTCTAAACAACTAAACCAAACTTCAAAAATTCAAGGACCATAGGAAGTCAGGTTTGAAAATTGTTTCTGTAGTACGTAAAACCAACAGAAAATTGAACTACAATTGATCAAATAGGAAACCAAAATATATAATCCACGTTACAAGTGTCAAAATTCTTAAATACTTTTTTCAATGCTGGAAAATTTTTAAATTTTTTGAAGGTTTCAGATCGACTTGAAATCTCTTCCAATTACTTAAGGGGATCGAAAATAAATAGGCATACACCCAATTTTAAAATTTTCGTCTAGATTGAATCTAACTTCCATACGCACTTCACAATTTTCTATTGCCTTGAAGATAAAATAATTCTGCATTTTTAAAAATTCGCCAGAAATCAAAAAGCGAAATTTAGCCCTGAAATTTCAGACGGAGAGAGAGGGGGGGTTATTTGAATGTACTTTAGATAAAATTTGTTTCCACTCAAAATCCTTCAAGGAAAACTAACGAGTTAAAAAGAACGTACCAAGTAATTTCTCTGATCGCCGATTCGTCTTTTTAATTAAACACAAACGACGTACGATATGCTATCGTTATCGAACGCGAATATCTTCAGTCTTTCAAATTGAAAACGCGGTTTGGTTTCAAATACAAATTAGAAACGAGGAAAGAGAAAAAGAAAAAAGAAATACAAATGCACAACAAAAAATAACACGTTGAAAAAAGAAAGAAAATAGACACCGAAGAACCGACGAGCGATCATTTCTGCTCGAACGAAGCAGCCAAAACCTAATCAGTGCAGACGCAGACCCAAAATCCGAATAAATCGCCTCATCGGTTCATCGTAAAAGCTAAGAAAAAAATAAAAATAGGTAACGAGAAAGAGAGAAAAAGACAATGAAAAATAAGAAAGAAACTCCCTCTTGAGATGGAATTTGAAATGAAACTTGTGTACGACTGATCTAAACAAAGGTCTCTGATATCAAAGCGGTCTAGTACATTTTACCCAATCGATAAGGTACTCGACTTTACCATCGAGCCTTCGTCGTTTACCGCAAATTCGGTATTCTTCTCCGGCTACTACTCGGTCTACCTTAGTTTCGTCGTCCATTTTAGTCTCGTCGTTGTAATAACCGTAAACGACGGATTTCAGATCGGCCGTCGTCGATCCATTAGGAACGATTTTAACCGGCGTCGAATACGGAGACGAAGATGTCGATGGTCTCGAGGCTGCGGCGACCGCAGCCAGAGCCCTATCGACGCTAGGTCTCAGATTAATCAGACTGTTTTGGCGGCGTATACGACGACGTTTCACGTGTATCTCTCCGTTCGTCTTAACACGTAAATCTTTCTCGCTGAGTCGACGTTTGGTCGGTCTGATCACCGGATCGGTTATCACAGCGTTTAACTGCAATGGTAGCGTGATCGCTGGTTGGCCGTTTGATTTGCTAGGATCGGATAGTAAATCGGTTAGATTTAGGCAACGACCTGACGACGATGTTTCAGGGCCAGCGGCGCCATTCGTAGCGTTTTGATTGGGCGTCGAAGTTTCACTGAAATCGCAGCATCGGTCTTCGATCGGTGATGTAGGCGGTTCGCCGTTAACTATGGAAGGCTGAGGTGTTTCCGGAGCCGATACTGAGGACGGCGGGGTAGGCGGTAATTCGGCCAAATGCGGGTCCGAATTCGACGAGTTATTCGTTGTCGCCTGAAAAATAAGAAAAATCAATTTTTTGGTTCTACATTCGACTAAATTATATGACAATTAGGTCAAGAAAAAAAAACTCAAAAGGAGGAAAAATAACCAATACTTTTCAACATCAAAAATTAATTTGAAAAGCTAACCATGTCTATCAATTAATCGCCAGGGTGGGTAAGAAACATCCTGAATTTTCCCACGAAAAATTTTTCAACTAACTTGCTCAAAGGAGAACGAAGTTCGAAGACCACAAAATAAGATAATTTACAAAAAAAAACAATGTAATTTTTAGTCACCTTTTCAAAAATTGCTCATTTCCGAATTTTTTAAATGGGATACCCAAAAAAAAGTATTTTTGGAAATTTAGAGGAAGGTTCCAAATCAATAATTTTGCATCACAAAAAAATCACGAGCATAATGAAAACATGACTAAATATTTCAAAGTAAAAATTCCGAATTCAGTTCAAATAACCAAAAAAAAAAAAAGGTAAAAAATTTGGCATATGGAATATTCAAATACCTTGAACTCTATATTCTAGGAAATAAATAGACAAAAAGTCCCGTCCTACTTCCACCGTACGATCACATTGTTACTATACGACATAATCCCGCGATTTTCCAAGTAAACAAGAATCAGTAACGGTTCAGGTAGACCATTATCAACCTATGTAAACGCCACTCTGAATGTTATCTCATTCCACAAAGATAAAACCGAAATACGATCAATCCATTCGACTTATCTCCCATTAGAATTTCAGCAACTACTTTTTCAACGAGGAAATAGTGATAAAAACTGAAACCACGTGCTATTGAAATAATACATTGAAGAATGTATGATACAAGAATATAGAAGAATAATAGAATATCAAGTAAATGGGGCATAAATTGAATAACAATCGTGATTTATCTTACGTCATATGATAAGTCTTCGATAACAGTCTTTTTAGTTGCAGATTGGCAGTTTTTGTTTCGTTGACAACGTTTACATCTCCAATCAACTTTAACCGACTGGATAACCGGCTGAAATGTACAAAAAAAATTGGCATAATTTCGTTATAGAAATACTTTCTGTTATGGAGTGAATTTACAAACCTTGTGACATTCTTGATGATACCCACGGCCACATTTTTCGCAAACTACTATATTATTATTTCGTTTGGTTTGAGAACGTTTACAAGTAACGCAAACCACTGAACACTCATCGGTATCTGGTATATTAAGGGGTGTGAGGTTTTTAAAACGTGACCAATATTCGGTTCCGTCGCCAAATTTTACTAAACATTTTTCACTCGAAATGCATATCTAAAAAAATAATTGGAGATTAGAAACTATTGAGTGCGTTGAGTACTTTAAGGAAGATAATTACTTCTGCGATTATGCCTAAATGAAAAGTACCATCCTTTTGCGATACGAGGATATCTTCACCTTCGTAAAAACCAAGACGCTCTTTCGTAGTACTATCCGGCGTATCATGTTTCTCATTGACTTCCTGTGATCATGGAAAAAGAGGTTAATTACTCGCAAATAGATGACGACGATGTTTGAAAAATCATACCTTTCTTTTATCAGAAGACATATCAATGATTGGAGCAATTTCATTTACCATCAAGAAAATGGACTATGGTATTTGAAAAGGAACGTCATACTTCACTAAATACCACGAAGAATGAATACTGCTACTTCACTTCTAGAATCAGAAAAATAAATACAATGTAAATGTATTGAAAATTATAATGCTAATATTCTAGGCTCATATAGGTAAAAACATGGTCCAAAATTAGGCTTATAGCATAATTATTGAAAATCTCATAATTTTGTGGATTGTCTTACTCGATGCATTCAAATGAAACCTAAAACCATTGGGAATGATTAAAACATGATATTTTTCCAATATTGGAATAACCGAAAACAGAAATGGGTGAGAGAATGAGAAATAATTTTATTACCACGAAATGTACACAGGCAGAATCGAAATAATGCATCATGGATTTAAGTACAATGTAATCAGAATTCTAGTTATTATCCCCAAAAACCATAAAATCATTGAACAACGACAAATAAAGTGAAAAATTACCAACAACTCGAACATTACGTGGTTAGCGTGTTCCTTGGTTATGTGGGGTCACTAACACCGAGTTAGAAATGAATTGAGTATACAAATACCGAATCCCATGAGACTGTTTGATAAAGACAGAAGAGAGGTACTAGAAGTAATGCATATTTAACTAGAATATTTACACTAGATCATAAATTATAAGTAAAGCGAACTTTTTATAAACCGAAACATTGTTATCAACGAACCGATGTGGAGCGGCCATTTTAATTAGATGGCTAACACATCCGTATTAGCGGTGAACTGAATGGAATAGCCAGTGTTGGCAGCGTTCGCGAAAAAAAAGAACGCGTTCGCGTTCGCGATCACAGAAAATAAGCGCGTTCTCGTTCGCGTTCATATATGTAGAATGAACGCGTTCGCGATCGCGATCCTATAGAATGAACGCGTTCATGAACGCGAACGCGCGTTCACGTTCACGATCGCAAAAAAATTTGATTTGAATTGAAAGCTTTCTTTATTTTTTTAATTTTAGAAGAAATGCAATGTAGTTAAAGTATTAGCCGGAAACAAATGTGATGCTGAATATCAAAGAACTGTCATCATCAGAACTAATGGAGAAAAGGTACATTGAACGGCGTTCACAGAAATTGAACGCGTTCACGTTCGCGATCTCGGAGAATGAACGCGTTCACGTTCGCGATCACTAAAAATGAACGCGTTCGCGAACGCGTTCCGTTCTTTTCGATTGAACGCAAGGAACGCTGCCAACACTGGGAATAGCTTTATCGTAATAGCATATGGTAATAATTAGTTAAATAAATAATTAATAATTTAAATATAATCGTACTTTAAAAGCATTCACAACTTCCAATTCAAACATCAAACATTTTCTCGCAGACCTCTCGGCGCAGTGCGGCGAGTAGTGTGAAACAGATGTTAAGTGGGAGTTTAGTTAGTTTCTGTGGGTCCAAAATATACTTTTAAGTTCACTTTTTTTCTTCGGAATGGGCACAATTTAAAATAAGTTATAATTCAAACGTTATTAAAATATTGGGGAAAAACTATTAAATACCTACTTTCATTTTTATTGTTGAAAGTAATGAAAAAATTCAATTAGAAAAAACCGCCGAGTGAATCACGATAAAAGATCCCATCTATTAAATATAAACAAAACAACAATGGATTGTTTATCACAAGTGAGAAGTAAAGGGGAAGCTTTTCCTGTGTTTTTCTTTTTTACTGCGCAAGTTCCCATGGTGTTTTTTCGTTGGTCTTTTTTAACCGTGTTTTTACTCCTCCATTCCTCGTCCTTCCCATATTCAACCAATTCAAAGCAACTCTTTTATCCCCACTTTAGGCCATCGTCCTTTTAACTTGGAGCTTGGACCATGAACCGGCGGTGGTCGACGGCGGGCGGCGCCAACTCGCCAAGTCTTGGTCAAGCAGCCCACACCGCTCCGGACCATACACCGGTGATGAATGATTCCGATGACAGCTATTTGGTAACAGGTGTATCACGTTCTCAACACGTTATCTTATCATCACTATTTGAGTTCGAAAAAATTGCATAAGTCACTAATTTGTCGATAATCGAATACGGTTAGTAAATATTTCAATTAGTCAACTGTTCAATTGTTACATTGTGGTTTGTTCTACAGGAAGAAGCGATGGAGATCCCTACGAAACATATTTTACATAGTAAATATTCCAATTCGTTATTGAGAGAATGGCAGTGTAGTAATACGGAAATATCTGCTCATAATCTGATGTACCCATTATTCATTGCGTAAGTTACTCTAGATCAGTTCTTAATAAATCAGATTTTCGAGTTCCACGTTTGAATATTTTTTGTAGGGAAGCAGATGACGCGAAGGAATGCGTTGAAAGTTTACCAAATGTTCATAGAATCGGTATAAATGTGTTGAGAGACTATCTTGAACCAACAATCAGAAACGGATTAAAGTCTGTGTTATTATTCGGAGTACTGAATAAGTTACCCAAAGTAAGCATACGCTGAAAACCAGCGTGAGGTTTTTTTTATTACTGGAATATTTCATTGCGTGGTATATGAAATGCGTAACTCATGTGGTATATTTAGTATAATTCGAATAGGATGTATACGTTTTTTACGAATGGATGTCATTTATCTCGTTATTCATATTTTTTTTTGTACAGAGCTATCATCATAAGTACTGCTTGCATGCCTTTGGTATTGGTTCCCATAAAATTAATTTACTTTACTAATCTGGATTGCAGGTAATCGCATTTGGTATTTTCATTGTGCGTTGTCGAGTGCAAATTTGCTATGCTTTTAACAGAATTCATTTTTTCGAAACTAATTATCGTTTCTTATTTTTATTCGAATTGAATTCCATTCATGTTTTCATTGAAATTGATTGCAGGATAATCGCGCTTTCCATGCAGATTCCGATCAAAATCCTGTGATCAAAGCCATTCCACTGCTGAAAAAATGGTACCCTGATTTAACTATCGCGTGTGATGTAAGTTTGCATTTTAGAAAATGAATTTACTGTGTTACAATTCTTTGATGACTAATTTTGAATCATTTTTCAAGGTCTGTTTGTGTGCGTATACCTCCCATGGGCACTGTGGTATTTTAGGAGAAGATAGACATATTGATAATACTGCAAGTTGTTTACGTTTGGCGGAAGTGGCATGCTCCTACGCGCAAGCTGGTAATTTATATCACTTCCGAATTTTCGTTTCCTATTTCTAAAAAATAATCCAATATTGTTGAATTTACGTTTTCAAGGCGCCGATATTGTCGCACCCTCTGATATGATGGATGGCAGAATTGCTGCTATTAAATCAAAATTACGAGATCACTTTTTATTATCTCGTGTCTGTGTACTCTCATACAGCGCCAAATTTCAGTCATGTATGTATGGTCCGTTCAGAGACGTAGCTAATTCCGCTCCTTCATTCGGGGACCGAAGATGTTATCAGCTTCCGTGCGGAAGCAAAGGATTAGCTCTTTCAGCAGCGGTATGTTTCCTCGTTTTACGAGATATTACTAGATGGGAAATAATTTACTTGAATTTTTCACAGAAACGAGATGTAGAGGAAGGTTGCGATATGCTGATGGTAAAACCTGGCATGTTTTATTTAGATATTGTGAAACAAACCAAAGATAACTACCCGCAGTACCCGTTATTTGTTTATCAAGTAAGATATTCTTCGGTATCAAGAATTCATTACAAATCTGTTATATGTACTAATTGAGTAAAATATCGTTAGGTTTCTGGAGAGTATGCTATGCTTTTTCATGCAGCTGCTAATAATGTTTTCGATTTAAAAGTGGCTGTAAGGGAATCATTAACTGCGTTTAGAAGAGCAGGTAATTGGTCACGTATCGTATTATCTTATCAGATTGCTGTTGCATTCATCCGTCACTTTTTTACAGGAGCTGATTGCATCATCACTTATTTTACTCCGATGGTGTTGAAAGACTTAGCTAAACAGTCAACTTACTAGTGTTTCTTTACATAGATGATGTTTCTTTGTGATGTTAAGTATATCCATTTGAAAAGTTAATAAAGGTTATTTTGATAGTTGCATTGTTTTATTTTTCAATAATATATTTGAAATATCTCATAACTGCGACATTTATTTTTTGAAACTTATATTTTTTGATTTACCAATAACAAAACTTACGATTATGAGAGCACAAGAAATTTCGGTACAAAAAAAATAGGAATTGATACGATTACAAAACCACTACGACTCGTCTTCTTCGTCAGACTCTGGTTCATCGCTAACAACTTCGTCATAATAATCAATATCACTATCTTTGCGTCTCCGACGATGCGTGCCGAACACATTATCATTGATATCCTCATCGAAATCATCGCTAGAAAGGGAATCGTCGGATAAACGTGACTGCTTCATTCTTCGTGACATCGACTCAAATTCATCTTCTTCGTCGCTATTTAAATCGTAATCTTCATCGGGATAATCATTTCGCCAGTTATTCTCATCGTTCGAATCATCGTCGTCGTCCATACCACGATGCTCATCTTCTGACGAATCCGCATCTTCTTCCCAAATACAGCCAGTGATCTCATGCAAATCGCAATCTTCTATACCTTGCGAATCCTTAATATCAACGTTATTTTTAGAGTAATAAATATCATAAACGTAGTCTTGCTCTGTTTGAGAAGAACTTTCATCGTTGGAAACATCTATAATCGTGACAGATTCCTCTGGTTTATTCTCTTCTACCTTACGAATACAATTCAACACCGAGAGTCTGTTGTGTTTCGAACGTAGTAAATGTTCCGATCTCAACTGATCAGTGATTTTTTCTATGTTGAATTTTTTCACTTGGGTGTCTCTTATGTCGTTGATTTTAGTAGCGATTACACCGTCGATGTCGTCTTTCTGGCTGGTTATTCCGGTAAATTCGAAAATTGATGCATCTTGCTCGATATTTTCGATTTTTTTCTTCTTACTAGCCAAGACCAGGATTTCTTTCGGATCCTCGTTGATTTTACGTTTCAGTCGTAGAAATGACATTTTCTGGCTGCGCAGAAAACACAATTGATTTGCAAACAGAACGACGATTAAACTGTGATATTTATTTATTCAAATTAAATCGAAGAGAAAAAAATTACCATAAAATTTCTAGGAAACACTTCGCGAAATTAAAAAATTCTAGTTGATTCCCTCGTTCTGATAAGAAAAAAATTTTCTACTTTTTATTATGGAATTTGGCTTTATACTTCAGCCAGCCGAGCATGAATGAGTAGCTTCGCCTTTTTTTTGATGATCCAGCAACTTTACCGACACGTTGTTTCAAAATTTTGCTGACTCTTAAGTTCGAAGGAGGTTGCATACGACATACGACAAAATATTCAAGTTATTATTGAAAATTTCTGTACTACTGAGAGGTGGTATTGTAATAAGCTTGCCTGATATTTAAAAACGATAAAATACAGCACAGGAATATTAAAATTCAGTCCTGTAATAAGCTATAATGCAATAAATTCAATTTCATATAGTATAGGACCAGATAGGTAACATATGTAAGTAACAATATTTATAATCTAATCCTCTTCTTCCTCTTCTTCGTCATCATCATCGCTTTCTGAAAATAACAATCAAGTTTGTATTACAAATAGAATGTAGTAGATATTGTACAACACAACCTATGTATCTCAGAACCATGATCATTTATGTCGATTCAACTATTTTTTTAAAATCAAGGGTTTATAATTTTTCTCAATTTTTTTTACGAGATTCTTCCCTTCAAACTTTCAAAGATGATATTAGAAAACCCCATTCTTTTGGTTCTATCTCTAAGCCTTCTTGCATTTTTGAGGCTAGAAAAAGACGAAAGAGTACCTAGCTTTGTAAGTTTTTTGTTTCAACAAATTTTATAAAAATATGTACCTACCTACACCTACCTAGTCTTAAAGTACGTAGGTAGGTACTAGGTACGTATCGTTTTTCATGTTTTTGGAATGGAAACGTCAAGTTTGAATATGAGCTTCGTTTCCAAATCCGAAAAATAATTCACTTTTTAAAAAAATTATTCAAGTTGGTTAATGAGAAAAATTGCTGGTACGGTACAAAGAGGTTTTGAAAAATTGCAGAGGCCCAAAATTGAAAAAGTTGTCGAATTTGCATAGATAGCTCCCCTCCCTTTATTTAGAACTTACTTAATCTTGCTCTCTTCAGTGCCTTTTTTATTCCGTTCACGATTAAAGCAGAAATCAATAGACCCATTAAAAAAACAAGGACCGCCGGAATCATCCACCATGTCATACTGTATATTAAAGATTTGTAGACTTTTCTGGACAAACATTCTCGTCGTAATTTTAATACTTCTTCACCTGGCGCTAAATTACATTTTGGAGCAAAACTTGCTTCACAACAGTTCAAAATTACTAATTTTAGTATCAAAAAAGTCAGACTCCATAAGGTCCATAGAACAATACAACACTCACCATTCTGCGGTGGTAGGCAATTCCAATGATCATGGTCTACTTTCACATTAGTCAGCCAATAATCTATCGCTCTGCACGTACAGTATGTCTCCTCTGAATGTAATTCTTTTTTCAAGTTTTTACTAGGGAACGCATCCAATCGTAACACTTCCATGTCACAAAACGGCGCTATTTTCTCAATTTCGAAACTAAGCAAAGCATTACGACGCAAATCTACGTATTTCAACGGCGCTAGTTTATGAAACTCGGGCGAACAATCCCAATCGTTTCCAGCAGCGTGAAATTCTTCCAAAAACCTCAAATAAGAAACGTTCATCAGGGAACTGCAATTTTCGATTCTCAATATCTTCAATTTTTGAGGCAAAATAAATTTTTTATTCCAGCACGCGTTAGTCAAATCCAGGTATTCGAGTTTATGAAGCCCGGAGAAAGTCTCAATGTTGTATTCGAAGCGACAGTCAATCAGTTCATTGCCTCGGAATGTTCTTTCTTTTAAAAACGACATATCCAAAGATATCAGAGAATCTTTGTATCTGTCGAATGAATAATCACTTATATTCACAACATTATTTCGGGATAAATTCAAAACCTGAATAACAAGCGAGATAAAATCATGAGTTTAAAGTGCCCTAGTTTAAAGATGTTCTTCCTTGGATAGGTACCTAGGTATTGAATTCATTTGCAAACACATACTTGAACTTGTTTTTCCAAGTCTTGAGGTACATTCAGATTTAATCCTTTAGATGCGCAATCAGCAATAATTACACCTTTGACTTTAATCATATTGCAACTTGTTCCAGAATTTGGCCCAACTACCGGCCATGAAGTTGAGCAAACCAAAATAGTAAAGAAAATTATCAACACTGAATCGCATTCGCTTATGAAATATGTTATTCCTGAAAACATTCAATTAATGATCTAGTATAGGTACCTATGCAATTTCATTGATGGAGCCGTGCCATTTCAAAAACGCAAATTGAAAATATTTCACATGATTTTTAAAAAAATCTTATCACATTATCACTGAAATTGAAAAAAAAAAACTTGACCCAATTTTTTATTTAGCCATTAATTTATTTGCAACATTTCAGATTTTTTCGATCAAAATTTTTTAAAAATTACATATGGTTGTTAAGTTTTTTTTAAAAAGAAATATTGTAATTTCAAACATGAATTTCAGCAAAATGCAAGGGACCACAAGGGACGAAAATTGTGTTTATAAAAAATAATATCTGTAAATATGATATGGAGTGAAAGTTCAAGGTGATAAGTAGCAATGTCGTTATGTTTAAACTACTTGTGAAAATATCAACAGGTAATGTAATTCCTTTCGTTACTTTTGTACATAAAAATATTTCGTTAGTTACTGATAAATGAAATTCGACCCTATCTAAAAATTGAAATTAAGAATTTTCAAAAATGTTTGTAAAAGGCTCTAAGTTTTGTCACTTTTATTTTATTTTGATTTTTTCAATGTTTCTCCTCTATTTCAGATGTAAAATGTTCAATATTGAGAATATGCACAGAAAAACGATTACTGTTCGTTTTAATACTGATTACTCTCCCGTTTGGTTTAACCAGCATGGACGGTAAAAGAAGAGGATGTCGTGTTTATACAACTAGCAATGTCCACGTAGCAGATTGTTCTTTATTAGAAATGTCTATCAATGTGCCAAATGATTTAGATCCCGGTATCGAAGTATGTAAGAATTACAAGACTTTCATTGACGTTAATTACTCACCTGGATAATTCCGTGCCAATTCAAGTATTATTTGAACTTGGGTACATGTGTATTTCAGTTTTGTTAACATTTTTTCTACGAAGTTCTTTCATTTTAAAGGTAAGAAAATTACTAGGTTTTTTTTGGTCCCCTTCTCTAAAGGCATCGAGGAAAGGTGAGGAGGTAGCTATTTTTTTTTTACCTCAATATGCATTACCTAAGAAAGCGCTCTAAAATTAAAGTTTTTCGAGTTCTTCAATTCCATTTTTTTAAAGCTGTACGAATCCAATTTTGAAATTTTTCCATCAGTAAAATTTTTTTAAATTGAAATTTTCTCAATTGAATATTTAAAAAAAATAGAAAAAAATTTTAAGAAATCAAAATTGGAAAATTTTTAAATAAATAAGCAGTCAATTTTATCATTGTGGAATTTTTTTAAATCAAATTTTCTTAAAATTTTTTCAATAATATGATTTTTTATATATTTTTAAACTTCATATTTTTCAGAAAAATTTAAACTCAATTTGTTCTCAAAAACTTTAATCATTTTTTTAATTTTGGATTTTTAAAAAATTTTCAAGTTCATGTTTTGAAAAAATTTTTTACAACTTGAAAATTTTAAAAAAGAGAAAAAATTAAAAATCAAAAGTGGACAAATTTTAAGAAAAAGTTTAAATTGAATAAAATCATTACGTAAATAAACTAAAAATATTTAAAGAGTTGAAAAAAAATCTGAATTCAGAATAAATTTGGGCTTGGATCGTTTGAATCCCATTTGCGTCAAAATTAATACTCAGGATCTAGTCAAATTATGAGATCCTCCCTCTTCCCCAACAAAATCTGAGAACCCAGGTTCAAAAAAAGTTGAATCAGCACGTATTGACTCATTAAGTCATTATCCATACCTACCCATTCTGACTTTTTTCCAGTACCAAAGCGAAGGTATTCACTTGGAACATTTCTAATACATACCTACAAATTATCATTACAGGTAATGAATCTATCCGGTAATCATCTGATAAACATCAGCGATAGATCTTTCGATAGGTATAAAGAAAGCCTGGTATCTCTAGACCTATCAAACATGACTCACAGCTTTCAATCAGGCAATGTGACCTACGATGATAAAAGTTTCACCGGATTACGAAAACTGGAATACTTGGATATCAGTCATTCTTGCATCGTAAGACACAAGTTTCGTTTTCCCAGCTCTCTAAAGGTGTTAAAAATGGAAAACTGCGAACTAAATTCGTTAAATTTTTCACACATACGAGCACTCGAAGAATTACACGCAGCTTCTTGTAAACTTCCCGATTTACCCATTATACATAAACAATCTCCTCTGAAGTTTTTGGATCTGCGACGCAATACGCTGCCAAAATTAAGACTCGAAACAATTGCTCCCTTTTGTCAACTGAAAGAGTTACGCTTAGAAATACCCGATGGTGAGGGTTTACAGAGTCCTAAAATGTATTGCCAATGTATGCTGATTGCGACCTGGTTAAATGATACAGCAGTAAAACATGATTATTTGAATTGTACCAAAAGAGACAAAAGTGAGTCGATTTGATTGAACAAATTTTCAACAATAAAACTACAAAGGTAGGAACACTAATTTATAAACTCACTTTTTTTTTTTTAAAATGATAGATGAAAAACCACCAAAGTTGAACATAAATTCGGAATTCGATAGTTCTCATTATATTCAAGGATTCAGCGTGAGAAAGAGTGAAACTGAAAACATTACCCTTGATCTATACCCTAAAGGTGCTTACTTTAAAATACCTATCAATATCATAGATTCTTTCAAGAGTGTTCTCAAAATGTCAAATCTTCAATTATACCGGGTGTTTATCAAATTCTGACCACATAATGATTCTAATGGTGCTATTATTTTTTTACTCTTGAAAATTTGCTCACTTTTTGAAAAAATTGTTAAATTCCCAGTGTTTGATAAATTTGCCCTTTTAGAAAAGTCGTACCTATATTTTTTTTTTAATTTATTGAAAAAATTAATAATTTTTGGTAAAAAATAGTCTCATTTTAAAAATATTATCCAATTTCTGGAAAAGTCTGCTGAATTTGGAAACCGGTTAAATTTCTGGGAAAATCGTTCAATTTTTAAGGGGGCAATGGCAATACACAATATTAAAGCTTTCTGAAATTGTATTTTTTGGAATCATTGTAAAATTTTTGGCAAAGTTGTCTAAAATCGGCCAAAATTTCTAAAAAATTGATGGAATTTTTAAAAAATGATCAATTTCTGAAAAATCAGTCAGCTCATGAATAATTCTCCAACTTTGAAAAAAATGAGCAAGTTGTAAAAAATTAAAATCATTCGTAAAAGTTCATTGAATGAAATGATATGGCAGGGAAGGGAAAGTTAAAATTATGAGAAGCTGAAATGGTGCACTCGAAAAATTGGAGCTACTTCTGAAATCATTTGGATCTGCCAACCCCAATAGGAACTTGAAACACGCTATACATATTTCTCGAGACACCCTTCATAAACCTATATTTGAAATCGAATAAGATTTTTAATTAAATTTCCTATTTTTATTTACACCAAGATCCCGCCAAAAATCAAGATTGCTCCACCAAGCCTAGCGAAAGTGTAATGCAACTCAGACGGAATTGTTTAGAAAAAATTACACCCCATATAATAACACCTGTGAAAACCAACTGGCTGTTAATTGGAGGAGCAATTTCGGCGATATTCGTGCTGGTAATTCCAACATTCATATATTTTAGAAGAAGAGTTCATCGAAAAAGGAGAAGAAAAAGAAGAAGTAACTAATGATGTTGAACAAACAGTAGATATTGCTTGAATTTTTTCACTAATTAGGATTATCTTACAACAGAGTCTCAAACCGACAATCAAGTGCCCGAAGAAGAACACGAAGAAGAAGCAGAAGAAGAGGTGTATCACTATCAACCTGCAGGCTACCACGAATACGAATATGGATACGGATATTACTATCAGTAAATTTATTAACCCAGATTCAGGAAAAATATAAATCAAGTCTTCAGTACACACTTCTTCACATATATTGGAAAATATCGCAAAAATCCAGACAAAATTATAATATAAAAACTAATCATCAACAAATAACAACATAATATCAATTAAGTATCACAAAAAAAAGAGAATATCAAGTCAATTTGCATTTTTTCGATTCTGTTTCGCAAGAAAATATACTCGAAGATTTAGTCTTACTATCTTTAGATATATTTGTCTTATTATCTTTCGATTTAAGCTTACATTCTATCACTTCAAGGATATCTTTGAGAACTGCCGATTTATGCCTACTTTTCAGCAGCGATTTGAACGAATTTACTCGATGATTAAAAGTTATACTATCATCAACGAGGACGTATTTAATAACATCGGTGCAAATGGGCCATTCACTAGACGAGGGTAAAAAACTACCGTGTTCTTTGGCCCAGTTATAAATCAGATGGCAGTTGGAATAGTTGAGTCGGCTATTCATCGTAACGTTGAGTAATTTTTCAGGCAGAGCTGGTATCGAAAAACGATCACTTTGTACGATTAGTTCTAAGAGAACTGCTACATTTCGTGGAACGATACAGTCGCAATACGAATACAACAATTTGAACAGAGCTCTCAGGCAATCCGAAGTGATGTTTTTCAACGGAACAGTCGATTGCTTGGCTTCTTTAAAACCACAACGAAACATGGCTTCGAAAAATTCCGATTTTTCGCATAAGGAACTCTTATTCGCGGTAACGGTGCTGCCGTCGTCTAGCAAAAAGCTTATCGTAGCTTCTTTCACCAGGCTGGCAACATCGCATTTTTTACAAAGGTTACAAGGTTTACGAGGATTTTTTACGTATAAATTAATAGCTAATGAATACAAACTGGCAATTTTCTCTTCTAGTAGGTATTTATCGTTGTCGTTGTTTAGACTTTCGACGATGCAGTCTAATAATTTGTACCGCAAGTAGTATTCTTCCAATTGGTTTGAATTTCTGCAACAAAAATAGATTTCAAATTATATAGATGATTATGTAGCTGCACTTGAAGTAGGATGGATTAAAAAATTCTAGATTTAGAAAAAATTGGTGAAGGGTTTATCGTTGATGGGAGATTTCAAAAATTTGCCAGGTCCTCGGATTAAAGAGAGACAGAGCCAGGAACCCTGCTCAAAAAGAGGCAATTCTCGAAAAAAAACCCACCGCTGTTGTGGCCATTTCTGGGTACTGCTTCTTTCTGGAAACCTCAAAATCAAAACTTGAACACATCAATCACCAAAATTGGGCCAAAATTTTTATATCAGTGTTACAGACAGCAATTTTATTCGAATAATTTTTTTGACATTCAAATATTTGTTTAGGAGTCTGAAAAGTGATTCAATTTATTTGAAAATTTTCAGAAATATTTTATAGCAATGTTGCTAATTGAGATTTTTATTAAAAATGCATAAATAAAAATACGATTTTAAGTATACTAATCCATGACTTTTTTTTTTGAAAAATTTAATGAAAAATTGTTTAGGTGGTCAAAACATTCTATTTTTTAATTTTGAGGCACTTCAGCAACAAATTAAAATCGGTAAAAATAAACGCTTGGCAGAGGGCAAATAACAATAAGGTATCTAATTTGGTTCAACGAAGCACAGAAAGCCAATTTTCGTACAAATCCAGCACATTATGAAGGTATTTTGATTGAGGATTGTAATATGCTTACTTTACTATATGCGGAATCATCAAAGCTAAAGGCAATTTATACTTCTGATTGCCATTTTGTGATAATTCATTTCGAATGATTTGATGACCATAAGATGATTCGGCGACGTCGAGAAAACTTGATAATATCTGGATCCCGCAGCGCTCCATTTCTCCACAAATAGGACAGTCAGCGTGTACCGGTCGACACAATTTTTTATGCACAGCCAAAGGAAATTGCGATTTTAATAAATAATTGAAATAAAACTTATTCCTGCGGAGATAAAATTCGGAATAGTAAAAAATTTAATCAATTTAATCAAGGAAATGCATTTTTTCAAAATTAGATACTAACCCAGCAATTGAACTTAATACAGTGGTAACTTGAGTGTTCGATTTGCGAACTAATACTAAATAATTTAAAAACGTTTCCCATGTTTTTTGGACAGAAAAATCATATAATGGTTCACGAAAATACGTCAGTCGTTTTAATAAATTGAAGATCTTTTCTTCAGTGGCCAATTTAACTTTATCATCGTCCTGCAAATAAATTAGATTCATATGTGAGCTTCGTATAGTTATTCGATTATTGATTTCTTTGACGGGTTCAGACAATTCAAACACCTTTTTCAATTTTTTTTCAAGGGCAGAGTGGTTTATTTTTTTCATATCCTTTCAATTGTAATTTTGAAAATAGGAATTTTTGAAAATTCCCGAAGAAAATTGAATAAGGTCTTCAAAAAATATGAAATTTTTTCGTATTAGGAATTGGAAAAATTTTCAAAAATTGACCAACCTCTGAAAAATTGAGCGATTTTCTAAAAATGTAAAAAATCACTTATTTTCCAAAATTCGGATGATTCGATATTAAGACAATTTTTCCTGAAATTGGACGCATGAGAAACTTGAAAATTTCTAAAAAAAATTAAATGAATTTTCAACTATCAAGTCATCACACAACTTTTCAAAAATTGGAAATTTTTCCGAAAATTTACAAGTTTTTGAAAATTAAAAAATTGTTTACTTTTTGAATAACTATCCAAAAAATTTAACAATTTTTCAAAACTTGACAAATTATCGTAATTTAATACGAAAATGAGCGTTGCGCTACGGCACAATGATCATACGGCTGGATCCACCAAAAATTGGCTTCCAATATCGTACTTATACTCACATCTGGAATGAATGGAGAGTCAGCTTTACTACTAGCATCGTCAATGGATAATTTTTCGCATTCTTCTCCGTCGTCTTCGCCTTCAGATTCGTCCATTACAGGCGAGTAAACAGGAGAATAGTCGCTACTTTCCGAATATTCCGGAGAAAATCCATAGCGATCACTGGTTGGACTTGGTGAAGTTAACATTGTCTCGCAATCGGATAAAGGGCTAGCGCGACCAGACGACGTTGGGCTGTTCAATAAAGTGACGCTTTCGTTTTTATTTTCGTTGCTATCGTGCGGTGTTCCTTCTTCGTTCACGATGATTTGTAAATAACCGGCCAATACGATGATTAAACGTCGCCGAATTAGACTCTGTAAAACGAATTTTTTCATAAGATTTGGAAAAATTACAGAAAAATTATCATTTGAAAAAATCGATCTTTGTCACTAACCTTGAGAGAAAAATCGTCGTAAATGAACGAAGTGAGAATCAAAGTGGAATATTTTTTAAATTTAATTTGCGGCGAATTCTCGATGATGTTGAGTAAGATATAAAAAGCATCTGGTATGTTGCAAAGCTTCTCACGACATTTCGGTTCGATACATAAACGTTGAACTGACCGCAATACTACAAAAAATTAAATATAATTTAAAATCATAGTATAAAAATCACGTTTTCAAAAAATACTAGATACTTACCCATCTCTACAATAGAATCATTTTCAACATCAGAGCTTTCAAAATTAATTTCTCGAATGAGCGAAAAAACAGCTTCCAAAGTACCAGCTTTGGCTAACTCGAAATAAAAACACTTCATAACGCTTAAATAATTGATGATTGGTAAAATTAGCATAGGAAATTGAGAAGTCTTGGAAATTATATTTTTCAACGTATCTTCCTGAAAAGCCTGAAACGTGAAAAAAATTTAAATATTTGTATGATATTTCACAAGGCTAAATTTTACAAAATATTCGCATACTTGTTTCAGTATTATATCAGAACGAGTCTTCGAAACACAATACACCACTTTCAATACGGTTTTTTGTACGTCAACATTATCACAAGAAAGGTGTTTGATAACACTTTTGATTACATTACTTTTCGCCACCATTTTACGATCGTTAAGATTGGATGCTATCCATATGCGTCTGTAAACAACAAAAACATAATAATGGAAAAAATTACAACAAACTGCATTGTTTTCGTCTACCTACTTGACGGTTTTTATGGCAGTAACTTTGGTAAATAACGAAGGATTTCCGTCTAACACAGGCACCATTAATTGTAATAAATTGTTCGAAACGATCGTCGAGCAGAAATTGGAATGATTAATCAGACTTGAAATTAGCTTATAACATCTGTATTGAATTCTGTCGTCGTTGATCGAACGCAGAATTGAAATCAAGTAATTTTCTACACCTTCCGACAAAATCTAAACAAAATAAATGAAATATCATCGTTAGAAATCTACTTAAGACATCACCGGTTGAATATAGTTTCATACTTTATTGCGACAGTCTTCATCGGAACAACAACTAGCGAGTACACCGAGAGAAATATTCAGAATTTTTTCATTAGGCTTCGATAAAAATTGAATAACAGATTTCAATCCGTCCTGTTCCTTGAACTCCTTCAGCTTTGTTTCCGACGGAATGATCTCGGAGTGGATACGTAACAAAGTGTGGTAAATTTTTTTCTGAGGATTTGAAGAATTTAGAATTTTCAACAACTCTGCAATGTTGCTTTGATCCGTCATAATGGCAGTAAATAAAGAAACTCTGTTGAAAAAATTAAAATCATTTGAAAAATGAAGTGATAAGAAAAATGCGGAAATGGTACATAATATCGACATTATCGACTTACCAAATTGGAAAACAAAAGGCGCACACTGAACTGGTGCATAAATACTGAATGAAGGATTTAAAGTTAACGTTAATATCGATGATTTTTAAACAATAAATTATAATTTAATCTCAAAATACTTTGAAAATTCGACGAAAGTATTCAAAGTTTATTGTTGTTGAAATCAAAATTGATAAAAAGTTCAACTCGAACTTAATTCCGATTTTCGCTACTCCAAGCGCTACTAAATAAAAAAATTGAATACTGCATCCTGATTGGTCGAGTTCAAGTCAAGAAGCGCAGTAGCTCAATGCGCAGGTCGATTCATTTTAACGCACTCTACCGGTAATAGGTGTAATTTGCATCGAATGCTTTGCATTTTGATATCCAGTTTTTCAGCTGCAGTACTTTAGTAACCAATCGTTCAGCCATCATTCGTTAGTTGTGTGAAAACGCTGGCAATGTGTCACGAAATGATCGGAAATTTTCCGCGATTAGAACACTAATAAAATCGTAATTCGAGTTAGTAATTGTTCATCGTGAAATGAAAATCACTCGTTGAAACGATCGCGGTTAAAGTTCGGTAAACCAGTAGTTTTTTACGTGCTAGTGAATGGTTCTGTTCCCAACCCATCCAGTATTTCTCTGCTGAAAAAGGTAATAAATGTTGGCGAAAAAATTCCATAATTCGACTTCGACCACGATGAATATGTTCGGTAACCTGGGCGAAGAAACTACAACACAAATGGATACCATTTTTCGGTGACGATAAGACACACGTAGCAACGAAATGGCAGTCGTGGGACCTAGTAGACACACCAGAGTGTCTATGTCATTAATGCAAGGTTCATCTACTACGAGCAGTAATAATACTGGCAATAATTCGAATACCAACGGCACTGGTAACGCTAATAGTGTCGGTAATAATTGTAACAATAATAGCAGTAATAACAGCAGCAGTAATAGCAGCCAGCAAAGTGTATTATCTGCTCCTCAAAATTATTACCATACTCAACCAACGCACCAACCTTCGAATAATATCGCCCAGTCGCATCATTTTCCTTCTGATGTTCAAGCCGATCGACCAATCGGATATGGTGCTTTTGGCGTCGTATGGTGAGTTAATAAATTCATCTCGTCTTATCCATAGCTACTTGGTGACAATGAATGAAAATAATCATCTCCGTCGTGTATTCGGAATTCGTACCGAACATCCGAGCTGAAAAATTTACCAGATTTCGTAGCCGTAACGTATTCACAACGTGTATTAAAATCGCATGCTATGATTGTACACGAATTTGCGTCACAACTAACCACAAAATTTGTACATACGTTCGTCGTTTGGTAATCGTTCAACCTTCGAAGTATGTATTGTTTCCTATAAGCCATACCGTCGAGGAAAATTCATCGGTTCGTGGGGTAAACAAATGACTAATTTTATTTCAAATTCGTCAAACATATTGAATCTTGACCCAGCCCATCAAAAAGATCTAAAATCTGGACCACTGGATCAAAACTGGTAGAAAAAATATGGGAAATTGAGTGAAAATGTATACTCAGCCAGCCTTTGTTATACGGTTTCCATTGTTACAGATTTTTGTCGTGCTCTCATCTTGTAGATGTAACAACAGGTTTTTGTTGATTCGTATGAGAATCGTAGTAAGAAGACGTCGGCTGCGTGGTGGTGGAAACCCGAGTCCCGAGTGGAAACCGACCATAAATACGGTTGCCAAAAATTCCACAGATTTCTTCTTATATACGTCGTATAATCGATTCTGTTATTATAACTGGTTGTATAGCGACGAGCAGCTGGCCGATGCAGTCGTCTCGTTTGGTAAGGTGATACACCTGCGCGTCTTCGACGAGTGTTCCTTTATGTAAGAGAGCAATCTTTTCATCTGTATTTTGAAAATCCGACCAGCCGAGGCAACGAACAAGTTCGAAGGATAGGACTTTTTACGCCGTCTGCGAAGGTGGTTGACAGTTGTTAGGAGGTTTATTCCTCGAAATCAACCGCGTTTCTCGAAAAACCAGATAACATTTACCATATGCCGGCCACCGCCGCAGACGAGGGCGTATCTTCATCTTTATAGTTTATCGGCTCGCCAAAAAAAATTACTAACCTGCTCCGGAAAATACCTCTCGAATGATTCAACCGACAATCGTGATAGAGTCTTGTAGTCGTATCCTGCATTTTTATGAAATTGGTTCCGAGCCAGTAAAATTTTTTCATACAATCGTTCAACTTCGTAATCCTAACGACCATTTAATGGGTCATGCGACCAAATTGGACCAAAGTCAAAGTTCCAAAGCATTCTAAACTTACGACGAAAAAAAATTAAGCCGATTATTAAAAGAAGGGGGAATATCTTGATCGTCTGATGAACTCGTCTGTTATCGGTTAATCAGCGTATGACGTCTTCGTCTCGTTTATCAGCGTTGATTAAACAACCCAACCGAGACCTTGAAGTAATATAAATTTTTGCCTATTGTTTTCTCGATAATCAGTTTTTTTCTGCTGATGTCCGCAAATATCGAGATTTGTTTGCGTAAATTTTACTCCTATACGAGATTCGTTTCGTAATTTGTGTGAATATTTTGCCATAACCGAGTGTTTTTGGGGGAAAAATCATCGCGTAGTTGATAAATATTCTCGTCTTTGATTTGGTGTTTTTTTTTTTTTAGACAGTCGTAGTTACAAGATGGAGGGCTAGTTGATCTTTGAAACTTGAGAATTGATCACAAATCCTTCTAATTGATTGAAATTTCATTTTACAGATTTCATATTGGCTAGAAAAAAAGGCCTAATTTTTGTTTTATAGCTGGAAATCATTAAAAAAAACGCAATATTCCGTTGAAATTTCTTATCAAAGGTGTGAAATTTCAACTAAAATTTGTCAACGAAAGAAAATATTTATATTTCATTCATTTTCAAATTTTCTCTCCGAAGTTGTGATTCTTTTTCTGATGTTACTACACATTGAAAACTGAAATAATATTCTTCTAATAATCGTAATTTTATTATACTTTGGCATTATAAAAAGGCAGTGGTTCAGAATCTGAAATATAAAAGATCAAATTTTCAAAATTCTAATTCAAAACTATTATCTACCGACCCGATAGTCTGAAAGTAGTGCTTCTTTGCTCTGGCTGATTCCGAAAGAATCATCGATTCTGTCCTCAGTATCGCCGAAAAAGTCATCAACAGTTTTTTCTGGGTTCTTAGATTTTTAAACTTATACCTTTTCCGGTGATTTTGATCGACTTTCAAACCGACGTGTTGAAAAATGATTAAATTTCACTTTTGAGAATTTTCCAAGATATTTGAGCACATTTTCTTTCAAAAATGTTCGCCCTCGCCCCTTTCAGCTCGTTGAATCGAAGTTAGGTACCTTCGGAAATTGAACATGAGATTTTTTGGAGTCGAAAAGTAGCTCATAAATTTACGTTTTTTTCTTCTTCAAAAACATTACTTAACCTCAAAAAATCAAAAATATTTACCAAAATCTGTCAGAATTTAGAAAAAATTCAATGTAAATTTATATTAAAAACAACAAAAAATTCTGATAGTCTGGTTGCAGATTTTTCAAAATTAACGTATACAATTTTTACACAGTAATTGAAGGATTTTACTTTTCCAAGTTTGTTAGAAAAATTGTTTTGCTGAGATGTTTTGAAGAATCCTTTCATTTTTTAAATTCTATAGAAAATGATAAAATATGAAAAACAAATTAAAAATTTTTTAGTTATCAAACTGATTGCCAAAGTACATAGTAAAATTGTTTGTTTCAAAGAAATTAATATTTCATTTGAGAAAAGGGTTTTTAATTTTCTTTTACCTGAAACATTTTCCGAATTGAGTATAAATAATTAGGAAGAAGGAGGGGGTCAAAAGTAGTGATTTTTCCCAATAAAATTCGGTCACGACGTTATGAATTCAAAAAAATTATATTTTTTCGCAAATTATTTTCATTTGAATTAATAATTCAAACTGTTGTATCAAACTTGTCACAAAAAATTTCTAATTTTCTTTTTTAGACGAGAAGATGACCCACCATGGCTACGATTGGAGTATAATCTCAGTACGAATTTTGCTTTTTGATTTATCAATGTTGATAATAAATTTTGAAACTGTTACTTTTTCTACATAACCAAGTAATTTTTTTTGAAAAAAATGTCCCAACAATGCCTGAAAATGTTTACAAAATGATTACGTAATTCCTCTTTCAAATTACTTCTCAACAACGAATAAAGTGAAAAAATTGAAAGAATACAAAATACGAGGGGGTGGCTATAATTTTTAATCTCATAAGAAGGTGAAGGATCGGTTTCAAACTCGGAAGAGTATGGAAAAAACAATACGCGTAGGTAGTTGTACTTGTGAAACCCATTGCGTCCTTTATAGGAGTAGAAACGAAAAGCAGATGTTGTTTTTTGCCGCCTCGAAGAGCCTCCTTTTTACTTTCACCCCTACCGATGGTGTATGTATAGAATGCACCGCGTTCACGTTCAGACTTCAGAGATGGTGGGTTTTTAATCTCATCTCATTTTCGGTGTCTAAAGGCTGCGAACAGCTAGCACGATGGGGGAACAAACGCGGCGGCGTTGACGTTTTTAAAGGTTGCCTTTGTAAAATGCTAGCTTGCTTGAGCTTTTACTTCGCCTGTACTACAACTCGGTCGAACCCGGAGAGTGACGAGGATTGTTTTTAAATGCTACCGGCGTGGAAATGATGTTCGATTGTGGGTGTTGTTTTTTTTGAAATTTTGATACGTATCTGGAGTCTGTATGGAGATGAATGAGAGATCGATAAGTTATAGGAAGAGTGGCTGGTATGGAGAATAATGGTGGTTGGTGTTTTTTTCCTATTTTCGATTTTTACGAATGCAGTCAAAAACTGAATTTTTGATCGATGGCTTCCTTTTATTTGATCAAAAAACAAAAAAACAAAGTGTGATAAAAAATGACGAAAAAGTTTGTTCGCTAACCGAAATATTTTTTATACTTATTTGTCATGGATTTGAAAATTTTTGTTTCTGAAATAATCGCATGTGACCGCTCTTCAACTCCTGTTATGATCCTGTATTTTCCAAATGTATCCATATAATTTTTCTATTGATCTTTTGAGAGGAGGAGGAGGGAGGGAGGGTATTCTCATTTTGAAAAAATCCTGCTAACACTCCAGACGATTAAAATCCATAAAATATCAAGCAAAATATTATTCAAGACGTTGCAAAAATGTGTCGACATCCGAAAAATGACCGATGGAATGATAAAAAAATTTTGATCACTTTTTTAAAGCTTTGAAAATGAGGAAAAATCAAAAGTTCTTCAATTGAGCAAGTAATTTTTTGGAAATTTTTAGCAATTTTACTCAAGATTTTTAAATAAATTCAAGTTTATTAAACAGATTTCAAGATTACCTATTTAAATTTTTTTGTTAGGATGAAGTTTTTGGAGTGGGAGAGGGGGGTGGTATTATTTTGTCAAATAAAAATTAAAATACCCCACTTGAAAAAATTTACTCATTGAATTTGTTTTTTTAGATCTATTTTCTTCCTTTTTTTATTGAAAAATGAAGTTGAAAACAGCAGGAAAGAAAGAGATGGAGAAAGAATGTTGACGTGTGATTTAAAATTTTAATGGTGAAGTTTTCAATATCTTCTCTGGAGTTCTTCAGAAATCAGAATTTTTGTTCTTCGAATTTTCTTAGACTTATTGAATTTAATTTTTTTGGCTGCTAGTAAATTGTATTTTGTTATTTTGATCAATTTCAATGTCATTTTAACAAATTTCATAACATTGGAAGTCAGTTTTTTTCAGAAATCTTTAGTTCATAATTTTATTCGATTTTTTGTATAGTTTTTGTAATTTCCGGATATTTTTTTGGTAATTTTTCATGCATCTTTTTTCTAAAAACATTTGAAAGTTCGAACAATTTTGAACTGTTTTAAAGATTGTTTGAAGCTATTTTACCAACTTTGGCTGATTTTTGTGTTGAAAAGGTCCCTATTTTTGATCTTCTACAATATCTATTAGAGAAGATTCAAGGACGATCTGGAGTTTCCAGAAAATTTTGAGTCCTCCAATTTTGAAAAATAGCTCTTACTAGAGGCGAAATGAAGTTCAACGTCTAAAAAAACAGATTGTTATTATTAATCACCTATTTCATCGATCGAAATACAATTTTTTGAAATTTGTTTTAGCTAGACTATATTCATATGATCTATTTATCTATGGCCATTTTCTCCAAAAATACCTTTTTCGTATTTTTTTTTTTTCAATCCGAAGAATTCCAAAATTTTCTGCAGGTTCTAAATCAGCTCGAAACCCTTTCCAATCGTTTTAGGAATTAAAAATGGGAATATACTACATAAATTTCAGCTTCTAACCTTGATTATATTAAATTTTCATCTTTGAACCTGGATTGAGAGCACCCTTAGGTGTCGAAAATGGGTTTCAAACTTGAGATTTCACCCTGATTGTACTCCTTCTGAAAAGCTCCTGATCAGTGTAAACTGGAAAATCAATTTTTGACGCCCAAGGGTGGTGTCTATATCTAGGCTCACATATTTGTGAGGCCATGAGGTCATGTAAATTTTCCAGAATTCCAAAAAGGGATCTTAGGATGTGAAATTTTAAATATGAGAAGGTTCATTCGGTGCTTTTTTGTTTCAGCTCAAAATTTCACTGTCCGTTTGAATTCCTCATCTCCAATTGAGAAATTGTAAAAATTGAACCAACATGAAAAAAATCAAAAGCGATGATTTTTTTGAAAAATCTGGAAAAATTCCCATTTGAAATTGGAAAAATTGACAAAAAATCACATTTTGAGTCTAAATATCGTAAAAACTTTCATCCAAATCAGAAATCTTCAGTTTTTTCGTACCTCTCTTCTCACCCATCATTCCTTCAATTTGCCCCAAATTAGAACCAGATCACTAACAAAATTTCAGCCATAACTCTAAATCCTTCCATTTGCCAATTTTTCCTCCCATTTCCTCACATTCCTCGTATTCCACCATCCGATCCATACGACCGATTAATCCATCGTTTTGTTTCGTAACGCGATTAAAACATAGTGGCGCGAGCTCGACCACGATGAAAATATACGACGATAATTGAAAAAATGACTTTGTCGTTGCTACCATCGGCGTATCTTTTTTTCTCGCCACTTCGCTATTTGCGGTTAATTAGACCTTAACGGTAGTCTCAACGTCGTCACGGTATAGCTGCGGCACCGGTCGCGACGATGACGAACGAACAAGCTGACTCGACGAAGTCTGTAATTAATACTTGGTCGAGCGTGTTTCTGTGTGCGTGCTGATGTTGAAATTCGAGTTGGAAATTTTTTTTTTCGTCTGTAGAAATTTAAGAAGCGGATAGCGCAGTTTGACCCGAAGCTCTACGTAGCAAGCTGGGTATCGTCGACCAAATTGCATGTCATCCGAAGGGGTTGAGACATCCAGGGGTAAAGCAAACGTTTCGGTGTGTTCGGAGCACCCTCCCTGAGCGGCGGCCGCCCGTCGCTGAACTTTGATCCACGCCGGTAAAAGTTTAAGAGCCGGTTAAGCCGAATGTAGAGAAGAAAATATGTTATTGATCGCCTTATAGTTGACGTAGTATCGTAGCTAGAGGATTAGTGTAAAGTGAACTTTGCTAATAGGATGAATACGTAGATATATGCCATAGATTGGAAAAAATAACCTATCCGGAGATGTCTAAGTCTAGGTACGATTCTATCGTCGTCAGAAATTCATCACTTATTTGCCATTTCAAAGAAAATAGGAATATCGAACGAATTCTCGTATTATTACGTATAAGTATATTTATGATAAATTAGTCGACCGAAGTACCTACGTTTTAATTTTTTTTTTCATCGATTAAAAAGGAAAATCATAATCATACCCCCTCCCTGTTCTTTTATGTTCGCAGGGCTGTTACGGATCCTAGAGATGGTCGACGTGTGGCGTTGAAGAAGTTACCTAATGTGTTCCAATCGTTGGTTTCTTCGAAAAGAGTTTTCAGAGAATTAAAAATGCTTTGTTTTTTCAAACACGAAAACGTAAGTAAGAAATTATACGCGGTCGCGAATTGCGAATTACCTGCGAATATTATTACGCTTCACGTACGACGTGTGTTCCTTATTCCAGTATGTGCCATAATGATGATGGCACAAGTCCTATTACTGCTACCTTCATATTTTATGTGTACTTTTTTCACTATGTACAGGGTGCTCGTGTGAGAATAACTTTGACGATATTATATGGACAAATAGAGAGGCTCGAAAGTTAGAAAGTGTAAGGCGTGTTGTATAATATTCGTATTTGCTAATGGGTATGTCTGAGGCTCTGAGGGTATTACGAACAATGTGTTGGAGATATTTTTTCAAGGCTGAACCGTGACAAGGTTTTTACTTTTTACACAGTAATTGATATGAATTTTTGGTGATAAGTTTCTCGAAATGTGATCTAACAGTTTTGTCTGCGGAGTTTAAATATTGATTCCAAAGATGGTGATTTGAAATTTTTTTAGAAAATTTTTCAATTTCGATTATTTTTGTGTTAAATTTCTGCTCTTTTTTTTACACATCGAGATAGATTATTTTTTAGTTCAAATTTGTTTTGGGAAATTTTTTTCACAATTTTTGATCATTTTTGACTCAGAATTTCATTTTAGACAGGAATTGTCTTATTGCTAGATTTCCTTGGGACGATTTAAGAGAAATAAAAATAGAAGGGGGAATCTAACCATTTGATTTTAAGACGTTGACTCAATTTTCGTGATATCTTATCATTCAATATTTATAAAAAGTGAAAAAGTCCTTCTCCTTTTTCATCATTCTTTATCTATTAATGTTGTTCAGCATCCTTTTTTTTTGAAAAGTTGAAAAAGAAAATTATTGAAAACATTTGTGAAATGATGAAAAGAGATCGAAAGTATTATAAAATTGAGAAAAAATTGAATGTTTTACTTCCCAATCAGGTTTTTATATATTTTTTTATTCAACAACAGAAATGTGCAATTTTATAAAATTCTTTCATTTATTTTTAAAGTATGCGTTTAAAATTTAATCAGAAGTGAAAATGGATTTTTTTGTTTTTGAAAATAATTATTTAAAGCATTATATACATAGCCGTGAATAAGGGTGTCCGAATTAACGACCTGGAATTTTGACCTTGATATTTGAAGTGATTTTTCCCAAATAATAGTGAAAATTGAATTGAAAAAACAGAATGTCCTTCAAAAAAATTTAGGTTAAAATGATGTTCATCGATGGTAGTAGATGATTAGTACCTACAAAATTGAAAAAAATTACGATTTTTTGACCTGTTCGGAATTAAAGGAGCTATGAAAATATTCATCTTGGATGAATAATTCGCATGTAAGTTGGTCCAATGTTTTTTTTATGTCGAAAATATCGAAATTGTGAAGGGTGATGATTGAGTAAAAACAATTGTCCACAAAAATTCTGAATTTTGGACCTTCCTTATTCATAGCTTGAAATACCATTCCATTTTTTCAATTTTTGCGATGGAAAATATCATTTTACCAGAAATTGGCCCCTAAAAAAATCTAATTGACATTTTTGAGATTTTATTTCTGGTAGTTTTAAAATTCTGTAATTCTGTAATTTTTCTTCCCCAAATATTTCATAAAATATTTTTCTTTATAGAAAGTAAACCTATAGTTGATGGAAACAGAACCTGATGCTTTACTATTTTAATACTTATTGCCTGTTCGGGGGGGGGGGGGGGTAGGAGGTAGCTTAGTGTATTTCCTAAAACTCACATAACTTTGGAACCTCTTGAAAAATTTACTTACTAAATTTTTAATTCACTTCAATCAACGAAAACGAGCTCATCTTTCCTGACCAAAAATTAATGTATTTCGTTTTCAAAGTTGAAAATTGAAAAAATATCAATTTTTAAAACAGTTTGTAATTCCCCTCCAACCCCGCTCCCAAAAAATGATGGATATTTTTAAAAATCAAAGCTTCTGTAAAAAAATGCTCAAAGTATTTATTTTAAACGTTTCAAGGATTTGACTTCGTATTATTCTAAATTTACAGTCATTTTTTTTTTTCAAAACGACATTTATAATCCGACAAAATTTTCAAATTTTGAAAAATTTCTTCATTATTCATTTACCAAGTAAGTATAAAATTTGATTTGATGTGTTTTTCGTGCTTGATTTTTATTTTGTTCTGCGTAAAATTCTATAAAAATTTGATATAATATTTTTTTGTGGTTGAAAGTGAAAAAAAAAGAAAAATATTAATGAATTTTTTTAACCTCGAATCTATCAGAAAGTTGCTCTGTTTCTGTGGAGTAATTTCAATCAACTTCAAGTCCTGTTTTTGAAATTATACCTACCTATAAGATCCATTTTTTTTCATGTTACTCAGAATTACTTAGCGAAACAAATTTTTTTCGATGTAAAAAATTCAATATTCAATATTTTTCTCAATGATAATTTTGTATATAGACCCGCAAAAAATTGAAAAATCGATTTTCTGGACTTTTTTAGCTTTCCATGAAAAAATTATGGTTTCGAGTTCTGAACCAAAATTTCTTTTCAATTTGTAAATCTATTTTTTCAAGCCTGGATACAGAAACCACTCAAAAAGGGTCCAATAATGGTTTTTGATTTGACACTACTTTTGAGCTTTTCAGATGGAGTAGAATAATTTAAGAACTTCGACACAAAAATAAATTTTTGACCCCCAAGGTGGTTTCTATTTCCAGGCTCACATATTTTTACAGTCATCCAAAATGCCCCCAAAACTGATCCTTCCACGAAAAACCAAATTAATTCCGTTCGATGATTTTTTCCAGAACCCTTATTATCACCCAAAAATAGTTTTTTTTTCTTTGCCTGAAATGATGAAATTCAGCCATTTAGTTCAGGTGAAATTTTCCATAAAAAATTCGTCTCTCGACGAAACCTTATAGGTAATTTTTTTCAATCATGGTCATCCTGAAAACTAATACCATCAAACCTATTGAATTTCTTTCGATATTTTCATCGCAGACCTCTGATTGAATTACTGTTCGTCCACCTTTCTGAGTTGAGAAAATCACCTACACGTGGCTTCAATTCTTCGGGAGAAAACCATCATGGAAAATTCCCAATTTCCCACGATCCTTTTTTAAATACTTTTTTTAATCGAAAAAAAATTAATTGTAACCCATTAACGTGTATCGTACTGGTAGAACCAAAGAAATGAAAAAAAAATTGCTCTTTTAACGACGCAGCCTCGTATCTCGAATCTGTCGGTATCTTTATCAGATAAAATGAAACACGTTGATATTATATTGTGTAAAATAATGAAATACCTACTTTTCACAAAAGCGTCCGAATTGTCGCGATGAACGTTTCGCCGGCGTAGCATGGCATATCTAATATAGCCACAGATACGAGGCTGGCACCATTGAAAAGATGGCGTTTTACTCTTCATTTCCTGTCCGATATGTTACAATGAAATTACTTCTCTACAAATTGGTAGAATTTGAAAGAAAACGAACAATTTGGAACGATGCACGTTTAAATGGCCTTGAAATTAGGTCGGCCAGAGTTGAAGTCAAAAAGTCAAGTGGCCTAAGAAAAACATCCGGAATATCGCGGTACTGTCAATAGAATTGGCCCCCCTGGATCCCTTCCCCGCGGCCACGTATCAACGTATGAATTTGGGTGGGCTATTTGCGAGCGGGCTAAATTGACGTATTAAAAATTGAAACCTTTCAAACTCGAACGTCTGCAGCACCAATTTCCCATACGAAATTCGGCTCGTGTTTCAAATATCCGACGAGTCGACGTGAAACGATAAAAACCTCGCTGAAAAATTCCCAGCGAAAGCTCGACGAAGCGTAATAAGCTCCATTTTGAACGACGTTCGTCCCTTGAAAAAATTACTTATTATGTCGACTTGCGGCAACAAAGTGAAAAAAAATCAATTCTCGAATTTCGAAAATGAAAAGCCAATTCGTCGACGTCAAAAGGGTAAAAAAAAATTCGCCATACGAAATCCGATAGTATGAAAAAACTTGATGAAAATCATACCAAGTTACGTCAATGTATTATCAAGCCTTTGTGAATTCATTCGCGGTCGATATACAAATGCGAAGGTGGCTGCTATTTTTAATTTCTCCCTTTCTTTTTGTTTAATTTTATCGCGTAATTTCGCGTTTTATCTCGACGTACCGAACGAGCATCGACCTTATTCGCAAACCGCCCAAGTACATGCCTTGGTTCCAAGTTTTGTCAATAATCATTTGTTTGCGACGGAGTGGTCTTGGATGTTGGTTTGGTTCTTTTTTTTTCGAAGGCGAAATGAAACGACGCGAAGTTCGCGATTTTGTTGTAAACCGAAGCCATTAGACCTTCTCCATATCGATGTGCAAGTCATCGATTATTATCGGTTAATGGGGAATGCTATGATTGAGAAGTACCATAGACACAGACGCGACCATGACGGTAATGGTTCTTATCGCGAAATAACAGTAATTGGGACACGAACGGCTATACGACCGCCCGCGCCGCAGCCACGCCGGACGCAACGTTTCAATTTTTGTGCTTTCGAAACGGAAAATGAAAAATTATCATTTCGAATGAAAAGTGAAACCTGGAACGGAACGGATGTGAAATTTTCAATCTAATTGACCGTAAGAATGTCGATAGTTGGAGGGCGACGGGGGAAATGGAATTGGTCGATGTTGATGCGATCAGGTTGGATTTTTTGGTGGAAATTTGCTCAAGGGGAATGAGAGGATTGGAGGATTTTTTGAGAATTGAGTTGTTTTTTTTAAAAAGATTTTGATTTCGAAATTGGTGGTGAAAAGATCAATGGACTATTTTTTCTGTATCGAAAATTACATATTTTGAGTTGAAAGAATAGAATTCCATGAGCGATATTTTCGATATTGGGTCGATTTACTGTATGAAAATATTCGGGCGATTGGGTAAAATCGACTGATCGATTTCTTCTGATTCAGTGAAAAGTTACTGATGAAGTCGGAATTGCAGCACAGAAAAAATCAGCTAAATTCACTGATTTTTCAAAGAATTTCACTGATTTCTTAGCAAATTTTATAAACACGATTCAGCGAATTTTCACTGAAAAATCAGTGTTTTTTTCTCTGATTTTTGCTGTTCTTTTCAGATTTTTCGATGTTTTTTCACTGGTTTTTTTGCAAAAATTTTTCGCTGGAAGTGGTTTTCATTGATTTTTTCACTGATTTTCAGTGATTTTTTCAGATTTTTCTGTAATTTTTTTATTGTTTTGTTATTTTAAAAAAAACTTGCGAAAAGTTTTCATCACTTTTTTCATTAAAATTGAGAAAAATTTTTTAATCGATTGTTGCAAATCTATTTTTCATTGATTTTGTTGGGAATCAATTTTCCATAGATTTTGAAGGAAAAACGATTTTTGTTAAAGGGTCTGGCCGAATAAGGGGTGAATTTGGCCCCAGGCTGGATTTTCGTTTTAATCCCCCCAAAAGGTACCCCTTGATGTAAAAAAAATCTGGAAAAATTTTTGACCCCACCTCCATTTCGGAGTTATGGCCATTTTATTACCCGATTTTCAAGAATTTTTAATTCCAACGGAAGTGAACGAAATTTTCTGTTCTTTGGCATAAAGTTACATCTCGTAGAGATGTATTTATGGAAATTTTTTCAAAAATTTTCATGCACATCTTCATGGTTTTTCGGCCATTTGAAGTTTTCAATCATAAAAAACACCATGTAATCGAAGAGGTACCACTCTGGAAAAATTACTAAAAAACGTGTTTTTTAACGTAGATTCACGTCACGTATTCAGTTTTGGCGATATCGATGCAGCAAGGGCCGAAAATCGCGAAAAACTGTACAAAAATGTTGGGTTTTTAAGCATTTTTTTCAAATTTTGAGCATTTTGTGTGGAGAGAATTGACTAAACGAAAAAACTAACGCCGAATTCGTGTTCAGCGGGTCAAAATACCCCCATAAACACCCTTTTCGCGATCGTTTCATTTGAAGTCTCGAAATTGTTTTTCTCCATCGATTTTTCATGACGAAATAATCTGAAAAAGTGAATTTCGAGACCTTGAGCAAAATAATCGCGAAAAGAGTGTTAATCGGGGTATTTTGACCTGCTGAACACGAATATGAGATTGGTTTTTCCATTGGATCATTTCTTTCCTGAGAATCCGCCATTTTCAGGTTTTTGCTCAAAGACTTGCTTAAAACTTGAAAATGGCGGATTCTCAAGAAAGAAATGACCGGATGGAAAAACTAATCCCATATTCGTGTTCAGCAGGTCAAAATACCCCGATTAACACTCTTTTCGCGATTATTTTGCTCAAGGTCTCGAAATTCACTTTTTCAGATTATTTCGTCATGAAAAATCGATGGAGAAAAACAATTTCGAGACTTCAAATGAAACGATCGCGAAAAGGGTGTTTATGGGGGTATTTTGACCCGCTGAACACGAATTCGGCGTTAGTTTTTTCGTTTAGTCAATTCTCTCCACACAAAATGCTCAAAATTTGAAAAAAATGCTTAAAAACCCAACATTTTTGTACAGTTTTTCGCGATTTTCGGCCCTTGCTGCATCGATATCGCCAAAACTGAATACGTGACGTGAATCTACGTTAAAAAACACGTTTTTTAGTAATTTTTCCAGAGTGGTACCTCTTCGATTACATGGTGTTTTTTACGATTGAAAACTTCAAATGGCCGAAAAACCATGAAGATGTGCATGAAAATTTTTGAAAAAATTTCCATAAATACATCTCTACGAGATGTAACTTTATGCCAAAGAACAGAAAATTTCGTTCACTTCCGTTGGAATTAAAAATTCTTGAAAATCGGGTAATAAAATGGCCATAACTCCGAAATGGAGGGGGGTGGGGGGGTCAAAAATTTTTCCAGATTTTTTTTACATCAAGGGGTACCTTTTGGGGGGATTAAAACGAAAATCCAGCCTGGGGCCAAATTCACCCCTTATTCGGCCAGACCCTTTAATAAAAATTGGATGTCAAATTTTTTCAAATTCCAGGAAAATATATTTTTATTCGAGTTTTATAAAAAATTTGGCACGTATTTTGTTTTTTCAAAATTGATCACCTTTCTGGTTCATTTTTTAGACATATTGATCGTGAAAAATGTCAAATATCTACATCGAATTTGACGAAATTTGTCATTATTCTCAACATTTGGTCCTATGCGCTTTGTGCGGTACCTAATTTTTTTGTGATTATTTTTCTTCGATTTTTTTAAATTTTTTACTGAGGTATTTCTTGAAATCGGTTTTCGAACTGTTTTTCCATCCATTTTCCCAGTTTAATCACGCGATTCGTTGCAAAAAAAAAACCGGAAAATTTTTTTCTGATGAATTATTTCTGTAATAAGTACAAATATCTATTGCATAAATTTCTCTGCAGAAGAAATGTGTAATCGACCAATTACTCGTATAGTTTTTCTAATCGAATAATTTCCAAGAAACATGTACAACTTGGTGATACTTCTTTATCAAATTTCTTCGAATCAAACCGAACAGCGTTTGATGTTTTTTTTTTCATAGATTTTTTCTCATCGTCAGATTGTTGAATGTATGTTCGAAAAATCATCCTCCCTCCCCCCATTTTTCAAATCAATTATCGTCAATTCATGATTGCTTCCAACGATTTTTTTCCGTATCAATCGATCTAAAATAATTTATTTTGGGTGGTACCTTTAATCAAAAAATAAATCACGTAATTCATGGTATCCATTTTCTGAAAACCCTGAAAAAGACAGAAAATTTTGAAATTCCCGCTGCAATTTTATGAAAATCTAAAAGAAAAAAAATTACTTATAAATTTTTTTCAATAGTGTCCGTTTCTTGGTCGCAAATGATTCGTTTTTTCTTGAAATTTAGTAGCATTCTCAGAACAAAAAAGGGGCAATTTTTTGTTTTATTAACGAAGTTTCTAAAACAATTTTCGCCCTCGCTTCATTTGAGCTATTAATACTTACTCAATTTTTGATTTTTTACCGAAAAAAATTTTTGTAAAAAAATACTTTTGAAAATCTTGGTAAATTTTTCAAAAGCAGAAGATTTTTATAAAATTATAATTATGCTTTATCGTTACAATTTTCAGTTTCTGGCTTTTCTAATATAAAAAATCTTGATTTTAGAAATTTTTCTCAAAAACACCTTATCTTTGATTTTTTTTTACCCAACGTAGCGAAAAAATTCAACAAAAATTACACGAATGATTTCATCCACTCTTTAGATTTTTTTTTTGTTTCAAAAGAATCTCGCGCATTACTGAAGTAGAAATTCAGTCATGCAGAAAGTCATAGTTCTCAGTTTTTACAATTCTGCGAGACGGCTGAAAAATTTATTTAAAATCTTTTTTTTTTTTTGGAAACGTATAGATGCCCTTGACTATTATCACCAGACAGTAGGTCTCTCTTCAAGTTTCATGATAAAGTATGGAAAACTTGAAAAAAATATTCCAAAATATCTTAAAAAGTCGAGAAAAATCGTTCTTGAAATATTGTGAACACCCTGTAATTGTTTTTTTTTTTCATCTTGAAAATTAGACTTAATTTTGAAAACAAGAACAACATCATTTTAATTTTTTTTACTGAATCGTTTTTTAAACCGATTACTTGATTTATCCAAATCCACAAAAAATGACTTTTAAAAATATCCAAAAATTAATCATCAGTTATGAAAAAATAACACTGTTTTCGAAATTTCATCCTCATTATTGATATATTTTTTAAAAATTTATAATTCTAATACTCCTACACTTACGACTCGTATAGGGATAATTAGCTCCTAATACATATTTCTAATATCAGTTTCCCTTCCAATTCCATAATTCGATTTTGGCTCGCGTTTCGGTCACGTTACGTCGTCGACGAAAAAAATATACACGAGACGGAAAAAGGTACAGTTTTAGGAAACGTTTCGATTCGACGATGGAAAATTACATACTTTATACCTTACTCCGTCGCAGCACAGGTAGCTCGAGAAAAAAACGTGGAAAATTATGCTAAACATGCGATAGCCTTTGAGCCTTTCGTTCATTTTTAAGCTGCTACTTGCCACCGTGTTCTAATTTTTTCGCCACTACGCCCTGGGGTGGCGTTTCAGAGAATCGTATTTACATATGTGTTTTATCTAGCTAGGCCTAGGCATATACCTACTTATATACTGGAATAACGGACCACATGTGGGTACTCTTAAGCTACGTCGTAATATTAAATATCTAAAAATAATACATTAATTTAACTTCAGCGTACTAGATAAAAAATATTCTTCGCAGTTTTTTTTTCCTTCACGTGTGTATTTTTTTCTGTTCTTATTTATAGGTACTCTCAGCTTTGGATATACTGCAACCGCCACACTTAGACTTTTTCCACGAAATGTATCCTTTTTTCCAACTTACGTATATTCGCGTGCGACTGGCGGAAATTTCAGTCTGCGGTGACGAGATTAAATTTCGAAACGAGCTGAAAGAGGTGAAAAAATTCGTCGTCGGAGAGTTCGATGATCTCTGGGCTTGAAAATCAGGCGGAGGTCGGAGGTGAATGGCTTGGTTGAATTGATGCAGCTGCTGGTCAACGCGTTAGGGGTTGTTGAGTTTTTCCCCTATATAGACTCGGTCGTCTGCACACCATGTGAATTTTCTATACATAAATGTACCAACCGACACACGATAGCGGTGAATCATTATTTCGATTTTTTTTATTCCTATCCGTATTCATTTATTTGTTCGGTGAAATGTACTCGTCGTTCGATAATCGATCGAGGAAAATGATTGGGTGAGGAATTTCACCCGTCTATTCGATGAAAAAAAATACGATATCGTGTGTTTTGTTCCATTTATGTAGCTAGGTAATAGACTTATTCATTCGATATGGCATATTATTTACGAATTGTCTCGAGTGTCTGAATTATTCTACGAGGGGTTTCGAAAAATCGGAATTTTTTCCTCAAATTTTTAAAATAGTTTTGAATCAAATTTTCATGGATTTTGGATCTCGGATCGAATTTAATTAGCATGCGGGAAGTTCCATCGGTCGGTGGTTTTTTCCTCGATACTTATTCGCGTTCTTCATTTCCTTTCCAAGGAATATCTGTATCTGTGTGTGGAAAGGGGAATAAACGTTCGTTATCGCGACTCTACCCGTCCCTTTTTTCCGGTGAGTACTACAAAGAGTCCCCGGCATATCGTTAATGGAAAATCGATTTTGAACTTCGCGCAACCCCCCTCGAAACTGACGCTTCATAAGCATTCTCAAAAATGAGAGAGAATTACTAGCCGGGCGCGTAATTCCGTCTCGATTTTTTTTCTTCATTACGAATGCATTTCTGAAAGGTTTTCTCGTATTCGGTTCAGTTGGAAGGTTGTGTTTGGGTCTAGAGTGAATCGAAACCGAGACTAAATCGTGTGTAGAAGAAAGATGTGATATATGCGAAGGCGTAGTTCACTCTTTTGTGTTGATTTACCAAACCGGTTTACAAGTTGAAATGTCTAAAAGGTTATACGCCATCCTTCGCCCTATTCTTTTACAAGTCTCTTTACCTGCTGATATCTTTCTTTTGAATTTTTTTCATTGCGTACAGGTGTTGAAGCTGGGGTCTTTCTTACCATCTAATACGGTGCATTGATACGAATTAAATCGCTGCCCATTGAATAGAAATAAAACTTTTCCTAGTGAAAAAAATCGGATCGGGGAATTTTCAGGCTGTTGTGTAAGATCGGTTTGGCATAAAGAGATCGTGGGAAGGTTGATGGAGGTTCGATGTTTGGCTCGGATTATAGAGGTATTTTGGGTAAAATTGAGTGTGGTGTGATTTCCTTTTTTTTTTTTTTGGAAATGATCGTGGCTGGGGTGAAATATTATTGGTATTACGAGTTTCGAAATGGTTTTGTTGAGAATAAAGGAAAAAAGAATTATTTTTCATTTATTGTGAAGAATTTCTTATCTGTAGGTAATTACCATGAAAGCTTCGATGGTTTCCAATAATTAGGAAGTTTGATTTTTTATTAATTGGAGGTTTTTTTCATTTCCTCGTTTTGAACGAAATCGACCGAATCGTAATTTTTTCGTCGAATTATCTCCGTGTGAAAGAAATTGAAATTCAAACGTTTCGTGAGTAATGAAAATTATTGTGCAAAAAAATCATTTTGTTCGGAAAATGAAAATTTTTTAAAGAAGGATGGTTTTTCTAAAATGAAAATTTTTACCAAGAATGATGATTATTTTCAAAAGAAGGGTAATATTATTACTTTGAAAGGCCAGAATAAATCAACTTTGTGGAAAACACGTTGATACTTTTCCCAGACTTTGGTACCTCTAAAAATTGATAATTTTTTAGAACAGTGATTAAAAAATCAAGGAGATGGCATTTTTTCAAAAATAACCTTCTTATTCAAAAAATTGACATTTTTCTCCAAAATTGCAAATTGTACTTATCTGCTGAAAAAATGGGAAATTTTACCAAAAATTATTATTAGTATTGGAAAATGATAATTTTCATATAAAATGCTGATTTCTCTAATTTTTGTAGATACTTATTTTTGAAAAATGGTCGACGATATTTTGAGAAAATATTTTTACAGTATTTTTCTCACTTTTAATCACATAAATGATTATCAAGGTATCTGTAATGGTTTAAATACCTGGAAATAGAAGCAATGAACCCAGTGATTTTGAACAATTTTGCCCAAAAAGTAGCAAAAATACGCGAATGGGAAAAATTTAAGGAATAAATCTGTCTGAAAACTCTTTTTGAACGAAATTCTTCTGTATAGACTTTTTTGTGATTCTTGACTATTTCCCCTGAATTTTGAGTGATTTTTTTTTTGACATAGGTGTCGAGAAATCTTGAATGGTCAAGATGAAGTTACAAAAAAATGATTTCGGGAACTTGAGCCAAATTCAAACAAAATAAGGGCTCATTCTTAGTATTGAGCTGATAAGGTTTTAAAAAATTCGTTATCTTTTTTCGAAATTGAAATTGAAACCAAATTTTATGTAATAGGTACGTATTATCCTTATTTTTTGAAAAAACCCAACGAAAATGATCAATTCTAGACGACAAAAGAGTAAAAATTTCCATTAATAAATTTCATAATCGAATTTTGAAAAGTTTGGTGATGAAGTTATCTGATTTCGTAACGATTGAGTGGTTGTTAGTAGGTATTTTAAACTCTATTCATGCATTCTCCGTTTTTCTCTAAATTACCAGTTTTAATTTTTTCATATCAAATTATTAATTGATTTAGAATTTTTTCTCTTTGTAATCGTATAAGTCGATCAGTTTTAATTACCATCGAAGTAGAAACGAACAAATTATCAATCTGAATTCGTTTTCTATTGCCATTCTTAATTAACGTTATAATACATCTTAATTTCGCAAGATTGTATTATACGAAATTATTCAGAAGATCAAAGTCAGTCGAAAGCTCGTACAATAAAAATGAACGAACTGATTTATTAATTATATTAATATCGTCGAAAATCTCTGGTATTTTCCTCAGCGATAATTTTTTCAGATACGTTATAACAGAGTTACTACAAAGCGATCTCCATAAAATAATCGTCTCACCGCAGCATTTATCTTCGGATCATATAAAAGTCTTCCTGTATCAAATATTGAGAGGTAAGATCCGAATTCGAACTGTATTTTGAACTACATTCGTTTTATAAAAAATTTAAACCATATTTTTTTTTCTTTTTCAGGTTTGAAATATTTACATTCGGCGAAAATCTTACATCGAGATATCAAACCTGGGAATTTGTTAGTCAATAGTAATTGTGTTCTTAAGGTGAGACGATGTGCTTATTGAAATTAATACCGAATTAACGGCGAGGGCGAGGTTATTATTTTCAATGTCTTTGAAACGCAATGCATACGGATTCAAGACCCTTGAAACGTATATATCACAAAATCAGTATTATTGCCAAGTTTCTTCGAGTACTTATTCGTTATTAACGTGTGCATTTGAATAGTATGTGCAAGAGGAAGTACCGAAATGTATTTTGAAACGAAATTACCATTTTTTTGGACGGAAAGTTCAGGAAGTTGGAATGACGTGAGGGATTTTTTTCGACTGGCTTAAAATAGCTGGTCTGGAAATTTCAAGTTTTTTCGAGAAGATATTTGTGTGGGTATTTTTGTTATTGCCCGAAGAAGTATTTTTAAATGATTAGAGAAAAAATTACTTCTGATGAGTTTATTGAAATTCATTGAATTGGAAATTCAATTTTTGTCGGAAGGAGAGTTACGAGAAGACGAATAAATTAATCAGGTTTAGAAAATAATGAAGTTGAGAAAAATACTCCTCCGCGCGAGTTTTATTTTTCTTGAAAATATTTTGTGTAAGAGAAATTTTTCAAAATATGATTATTTAGGGAAAAGCTTTATAATATTTTTAGATGAAAATTGCAATTTTAGAATGAGGCCGGCGTGTTTTGTATTCTGCTGTAGAGAAAAATCGATTGAATATTTGTTGTCTTCTGATATTATGGCTTCGATGTCGATTACGAATAATAATCCTTAGAATTTGGAGGGGGGGGGGAGAGGGGACGAGGGGATGAATCTGCAATAAAATTTTGTATCGAAACAGAAATAAGTACCGATGTCGAATCCAAAATTTTAGCTAGTAGAGTTCATTTTTGGGATTTTTTCAAAATTTTTTAAAATTCAAAATTGTTTCAATGTTTTAAAAAAATTAACGATTAAACTTACCTGATTAGATGTTCACTTTTTGTGTTTTTGAATTCCTGGAAAACCTAGAAAAGCAAGGGGGTTCAAAAATTTAGAAATATCAAGGAATTTTGAAATTTTCTTTGCTCATTTCATCATGAATTCATGATATTTTCAAAAAAATTTACCCTCATCTTGCTTAGGCCAAATTATTTAATTATTCGATTTACATGTCGTGCATACCTAATTTTCTTTTTTTAAAATTAAAACGTCTATGTTTTTGTCCATTGAATTGTACAACTTCAAAATAATGTGCTCCACCTCAGCCATACCTATTACGTTTTTATCTACTTCATGTGAATATCATGAATGTGAAAAATCTAGAGAATTTAAAAAAATGAGTCTGAGAAATCTAGAAAAACCAAAATTGTGCAATAATCGAAAGTTACGAGAACTGTATTTTCTCATGACTAACGAGTGAAAGTTTAGAACTGCAAAAAACAATGAATCAAAATTGGCATAGGGGTAAGGGACATTCGGCTTGAAAATTCACTCGTATTTTTTTTCGCAAAATAATGGGAATGTTTTTAAAATTTTGTGAAATTATTTCGCGAAAAAATTCTTTGACGTCATTGATTGTTAGTCTATGACTGTGTCACGTTTGAAAATAAATACGATAAATTATGTACTACTCTCTCTTTAATTTGAAAATTTTAGAGGTAAAGACCTGCGCAATTCGTGTGAAAATTTTTCTTTTTGAATTAGAGATTTTGCTGAACTGTAACGTGAAAAATTTAGCTTGCAAAACCTGTAAAAGTTGGAGAAAATAATTTCTGAAAAATTATGGACTTTTAAAAAAAAGTTAAATTTTGTTGATTCCCTATTTTTGGCCTCCTACATCGATTTGAAGAAGTTTTGAGAACGTTTTGAAGCATCCAGAAAACTTTTACTTCCTCAGATGTGAGAAAAATGTCATGAAAATGGCCAAAATGAATTTCTGTACCGATAACAAGCAAGGGTTATCAACACTGGAGACTTATTCAATCAAATAAATCACTATTTTTCCAAATTTGTTACCACCAATTAAAATTCTTTTTTTTTCGCCGATTTTTTGTATAGATTTAAAAACAGGAATCTCATTGAGGTGAAAAATTAAAAATTGTTATTTTACCTTAGTTTGAATCTTTTGAAGCACATTTGAGGCTGATCTGAAGCCACGAGAAAATTTCAACACTTTTAAGCTTTGAAAAAAAAAGTTCTAGAAGAATATGAATTTGACCCAGGAGTTGAAAATTTTGGAAAGTGTTGCCCTAATTAAGGAAAGGGATCAATAAAAAAGTTAATTTATCTTTGGGGATGCTGAAGTTCATTTCCTTTTTTTCAATTTTTTTCAAAGTTAGAGAATAAATGTTAAAATTTTCTAGAGGCTCTGAAATGTCTTGAAACAGCTTCCAATCAACTTGAGAGTTCGAAAACGAGGCATAAGCTATATTTTAACTTTTTTTTGAATAAATTTGAATTCTCATAATTTTTTCTGCCCTTTTGCATGGCTATAAAGTTGTTATAAATTTAAAAAAATGAAATTTTGCGTAAAATTTTGTATGGAGGGCTTCTTTTGTACATATGTGTGTACTCTGAATGTATTTTCATTTCAGCCCAAATTTTTTCAACTAATTAGACCAATCTTCCTAATAAATTCTTTTTTGATTTTTTTTTTGTTGATATTAATCGAATGCATGATTTCGTTTGCAGATTTGCGACTTCGGTCTAGCCAGAGTACAAGAGCCAGACGAGAAGAAACCAATGACCCAAGAGGTAGTTACTCAGTATTATAGGTCACCAGAAATCCTAATGGGAGCAAAACACTATACCACTGCCGTCGATGTATGGAGCGTTGGCTGTATATTTGGCGAACTACTCGGACGAAGGATTTTATTCCAAGCGCATAGTCCTATTCAGCAGGTTGGTAATTCATTCCAGTGTTACGAAAACAAAAAAATCATTTTTTAAGAAATTTAAAAAACAAACGAAATCTAAAACTTGGGATTTAGAACAAGTTAGTTTTTTTTTCTAAAAACAAAAAAAAATGTTTACGTTTTATTTGTTTTTAAAAGAGAAATTTTGACCGATTTTCAAAAAAAAAAAAATTATTTCATTTCCAATTCATTTGCATTTGAAAAGTGATTTTGTCATTCTTGAAAAAAAAAATTATCATTAAGTAAATTTTTTTTCAAAAAAAGGTCCAAAAACTTCGAAAAGTGATGAAACCGTTTTAATCAAAAATAGACTTGTGAATCTTGCTTGAAAAAATAAAATAAAATAAACGAGAAAAGAATCGAATTTTGAATGATTTTTTGATTTTTCTTTCAACTTTGGAACTTCTTTTTTTTCTTAAGCAAAAAATTCAGCATTTTTGAAAAAAGTTCATCATTTTTGAAAAAAAAATCATCAGTTTTGAAAAATTATCAACTTTTTTTGAAAAAATCCCATCATTTTTGAAAAATATATCATTCAAAAAATATCCTCATTTTTGAAAAAATCCTAATTTTTAAAAATTCAAAATATTTGAAAAAATCATCAGTTTTGAAAAAAAAAAGTCAGAAAAGGTTGCAAAAACCAAGCCCATTTCGTTACCCTAATATTCTCCTAATAATCGATTTTCGATCATTATTGGTAATTTTGTCAAATATTTTTTACAGTTGGAATTAATCACGGATCTGTTGGGTACCCCAAAGCCGGAAGATATGCGTGGCGCTTGCGATGGCGCTAGATCTCATATGGTTAGACAACGTATGAAACCAGCTTCGTTAAATACATTGTATAATCTTTCGAGCCAAGCTACCCCCGAGGCCGTCCATTTACTCTGTCGTATGCTTGTTTTCGATCCGGTAATTAAAATCTTCCTGCGAACCGATCTTTTCCCGACTCTTCTAATTTCGATCTCATCCTCTGATAGGAAAAAAGAATTAGCGTTGTGGATGCCTTAAATCACCAGTATTTGGATGAAGGAAGACTTCGTTACCATTCTTGCATGTGCAAGTGTTGCTATACCACATCCAATTCGCTGAGACAATTTACTCACGACCTTGAACCGATTGCCTCGCGGTCTTTTCAAGACGGCTGGGAGAAGAAGTTAACTAGCATACAGCACGTCAAAGGTAAAAAATGCGAACCTCCGTGCAATCTTCGCCTCCAGCACGAATAATAATCTTTTTTCATTTCATTTCGCAGAGGAAATGCATAAATTTATATCAGACCAGCTGAACAATAGCAGCAGAGTACCATTATGTATTAATCCGCAATCAGCCGCATTTAAAAGTTTCGCTAGGTTAGCTCGGTAGTCCATTTTATCGCGTTATTTCATTTTATTTACGTATCTGTAGTTCTATAGTTGACTATTCGAAACAAAAATACGCGCCGTACTGCGGTAGTCGTATTTAAAAGTCAAAATCGACTGGTTATTTCGCCATCGAATAATTACATGGTAATGACCAGTAAAAATCGAACACCGGTGTTGGGTGACTTAACCGATTTTATCGATCAACTCGTTGGAAATTTTACGAATTGACGAAATACCACAAAGTTTTGCCCAACGTTGGTGTTTTTTTTAAAGGTTGATATGTTACGAATAAAACGTTTTATCGTTTACATTTTCGACGACCAGTAGTTACCGTATTCTAGGTTAGAGAAAATTGTTTTATTCTTTCTCGAATTCGTATGCTAATTAACCGAATTTTCAACTAATAGGGATGTAAGAAAGAAGAGGAAGTTGTAATGTGATATTATCGCTGTACCAAAATTCAATGCTACGGATCTTCTGCTCGTTGTTTTAATGTGAGCGAAATTTGCTAGTAATTATCGAAATTTTAACGAATCAAGATCTTCGTTATTTAATTCTACGACACGTTTGTTTTCGAATCGAACGTAGTAAAGAGAATGTTTCGTGAATTTGGTACTTTTTTTTGAAAAAATTGAGGGATGTTGAACGAAAAAGTTTGTAACCGACAACTCAACCACTCCTTTCTTGTTTTTGAAATCGGTAATTTTGCCGAAAAAATGAAATGGTGATATCAGAGGTTAGGTACTACTTTCTTCTCGAAAAAATGGCGAATATGTCTTTGGGTCTTAAACTGGAGATTTCATAGGTTGTGATTTCTTTTGATGTGTAGATAGAATGATACGTTGCTATTAAAAAAATGACGTATTTATGGTGGAAAATGAAATTTGACTGATTAGGTCTTTCAAAATTGAAAACTAATGAAAATTAATAATAAAATTACAAACAAATTTGCATGACTTCTCAAAAAAGAAAAAAAAACAAATCTGAAAAAATCTATAATTTTTAGAAGGTAAATTTTTGTGTAAAATATGTCATTTCTTTTGGAACGAGATGAGCTATTTAAAAAAAATTAGCAGGTTAAAAAAAGCGAATTAAACAAAAAAAAATTGATAGATAGATCCATAAAATGTTTCAAGATTGATAAATTCGAAAAAATCGGTAAATTAAAAAACCGTATTTACATCCATAAAGGTTAGAAAAATTACTTAGTATCGAAAATTATTAAATTTTAAGAGAAATTTTTTCCTGAAAATATCTGAAATGATCGGCCAAATCGTGTAAAATTGGTACAAATTATTGTGAAAATTTGGTAGGTAATGTAATCGTAAATGAGCAAATATTTTGAAATTTTTTTGTTAATTTACAGAAATAGAAAGGATAAAATAAGCTTGTTGTTCTGAAAAATATTTTTGAAAAAATTGATGATTTTTCATAAGTTTGGTAAAAATATTGATAAATTTGAAAATTAAATGTTGAGAAGTGGTAAATTTTGAGGGAAAAACAGCCTGATAATATCTGAAGTTGGAGAATTTTTGTAAAATATTGGTAAATTTGTGTGAAAATAATGAGTTTTTTGTCATTTAAAAAAAATGAAAATACCTTCTTAGAAAATAATAAGTAAATTGAATTTTTGTAAGAAATGATGAACAATTTTAAAAAATTGAGTTTAAAAATTCAAGTCAATTTTTGAATAATTGGTTCAGTTTTGAATCAGAAAATTGACATTGAAAGTTGACAAATATTTAATAAAAATATATATTGGTCAATTTCAGAATAGCCATTAAAAAATTATGAATTTTAAAAAATTTCGAAAATCTGAATGTTTGCAAATTTTTGAAAAAATGGTCAAATTCTTTTTTTCTGGCTTCTTGCAAATTTTTTTAGAATTTCGGGCACATTAAACTACTGAATATCTACATTTGCAGTATGCAGTACCTATATGCACTGCATAAAATATCTTAAATTTATTACATTTAATTCAGAAATCTTATCAAAAAAGTAAAAAAATGCAGCTTTCTCAAAATTTCTATTTTCAGAGTTTCATCTTTTAGCTAACTGATCGAGAAACCGGGTTCTCCTAAAAATTCCATTACATTTTCTATCTAACTTGACAATGCGTAGTTTAGCGATTCAAACAATGCTTTTAAACCAGTTCGTACGTTTTGAACCACCAGTAACTCAAAATTTCTCAAAAATCGAACCGGCTCTACGAACTGTTCTTGTTTTTCCAAATTGGCAACCAGTTTTAAAAATGGTACTACCTATGCAAATATTATTATTATTTTACTTTCATCACAAGATTTCTCTCTTTTTTCACTTTCAAAAGTAATTTTAAAAAAATCGTTTCCTAGCTACTTACATTTTACAAAATGGTCAAGCAAACATTCCAAGCAGTAAATAAATCATTGAAATTGGCCGTGTTCAGAATTAATCTTCTGCCTGCGAAAAATTTGCTCATAAAGATTTGTTATCTAAGGAATTCATTCGAAAATATACACGCATGCTTCAAATTTGCCATGGTTGAAAAAATTGATTTGATAAGATTTCGTATTAAGGGTAACTAATTGGAGGAGAGAATTTCCCGATATTATTATCATTTTTTTAATTAATTGAAAATAATTCGAAATTGATTTTTTTTTGAATTCGAGTAGAATTTTTATAGCAGACTGTTTCATATGTATGATTGATTTTTGGTTCGCAGTTTCTCTTTTTTGGGTCTGAATTTTTCTCAAATTTTGATCAAAATAAATAATTTATTAATGCAGACTGCAGATTCAAAATTGAATCCAGTAGGTAAATTTTTTTTGAAAAAAAAAAAAATCGTTTTGAAACTAATTGAAATCATTTTGAATGATCTTTCAATGATTCCAAAATATCAAAAATCAAGTTGAGAATATTCGCCATTTTCAATTGAGACAAAGTACTACTTATCCGATAATACCCCAAATAGGTAATTAAAATTTTTGAAAATTCGGTTTTCGAAAAATTGATTTCTAAAAAAAACATATCAACTTTTATTTGTTGAGTTTGCTTTATTTACATTAGATACCATTATTTACTATTTATTGATAAAACGAGGTAAAATGAAGATATTGGGTCCTGACAATTTATTAAAGAAAAAATAACGAGTGATACATAAAATCACTCAAAATTTTGATTCCATTGCAAAAAAAAAAAAATGAGAAAAAACCACCACCAACGGTTTAGTCGGAATTGAACATTGAACACGTTTAATTTAACGTTACGGTGTGAAAATTTTTTCTTACGTTGAGTTTGTGGAAAAAATCCAGTCCGGTTTTCCTTTTCGATCTACGAAATTTTTACGTTTATTCTACGTTTAATTTTTAATGAATTGGTTGAAATAAACTATTCAGTGACCAATGGTTTCGTATAACCTCGGTTTTATAAAAATGAAAAATTGTCTGTTGTTTCATTTTTGTTTTTTTTTTTGTTCTTGTCTCGTGTTAAAAATTCCGTCGGAATTGAAATATTTGAATTCGGGATTTTTCAGGGGATGAAGAATTATTTAACTTCGAAATTATTACGGAAACGTGAAGAAAACGTTCGTTTGGGATTAATTAACGAATCTACCTAGATTACCTTTCTGACTTCTTGGATTATCGATCTAAGCTAGAATATTCTAACGTGTATAAATATTTAATTTTTTTTTAGTTCAACTGTCGCTCATCCTTCGGAATTACCACCGTCTCCGCAACAGTGGGAATGACAAACGTTGCGTGTGAACGAAAAGAAAATCACATTGTAAAATCATCCTGTCGATGTTTTCTTTTCAAGTATGCTTTCTTTGACCGGTGATTTTCTAAGATGAAGTGTGTATGTGTAATGTGTGTGTAAGATTTTTTTGTGTCCGAAATTTCACAACGTATTTAACGAATCTTATCGAATAAGTTTCTACGAATGATCAAGTGATTCATTTTTTTACGGTAGATTTTTTTTCCTAATTATAGTGATTGAATTTTTTTTTTGTATTATATTGAAAGAAAAATTGACCGTGCTGTTCGGATATGGTTTTAATTAACATGTCAAATTACGCTGCCGCCTTATTATGCTTAAAAATTTTCTCTTTATGTTTTGTCGTACAACGAGGTGACGTTGTATATTTGTAAAAATCTTGTATATGTAAATCTGATGATGATATCGTTACGAAACGATTATTTTTTTATTTTTGCTCAGCTATTAGCGTTTTAAGAGTTTTTAGATTTTTACCACTTTATTACGGCGACTGAAAATGTTTGGCTTTAATTTCTTCTTATGTGTACCTTTCTTTTTTTTTTGTATCGTTTGTGGATATTTAAACGCGACGGATATTTTTCGATGAAGACATCGAATCGTGTAAACAACTAGTCTTTTTAAATACGAAGTCTGTGAGTTGAATTGTTTTAAAAAAATTTTCCTCCCCTTTTTATTATACTTTCATAGAATTTTTTTTTATTTTAAGCGTGGATATTTATCGTTGATGCGATGGATGGATGATAATTGTGTTCAAAATACCAATACGTGGGTGTTTGTACTGTGTTGAGATTTTCGGTGAATATGACCAGTGTATTGGGTGAAATATGCCAAGTGTGACGATAGGTGATCGTGACTTTGATGTGGATGGTGTCGTTTTAGGTGTATTGTCGATCGTACAATCTGTTGCTTTGATATTAATATTTTTATGTCTCGGGTGATAAGTTGTGATGTATATACGTTTATAGATTAGCAATTTCGCCAGTACCTATTTTTATCTGATTTTTAGGGCGGAGAGATCAAAATTAATTGGAGTGAAGTCGAATTTTGCTTGATGCAATCATTCCCCCCTTCCTCAAATTGAAATTAATTTAACGTAGATTTGAAAACGAGAACATTTTTTTTTTTGATATCTTAGTTCAATTTGAATTTTCACGTCTCTAAATGAGTAATTTATATCAAAATGTAAAAATCTACCTACTTCGTTTTTTGTTTTTTTTTTAGGATTGAGGTGGCGCCAATGAGATTTTATTACTTTTATATTCGAGATCATCTCATTGGACTACATTTTTGTTCATATTTTAACTTCTGATGGTGAGAATTCAAATTGAACTTGACAAAAAAAAGTAGATATTTTATTCATGATTTGAAAACCCGTACCATTTTTTTTTTCAAATGCAGAGTTTTTCATTTTCTGTAACATTTTTCAATGCTCCCCCTTCCCTCACATCATTTCATTTTATTGAATTTTGTGTTGGGTATAAAAATTTTTCAATTTGCTTTCCAGTCGGATTATACAGTATGACACAAAAGTCTTGTCCACGAAAAACACTTCATGATATCTCGAAACTGAAAAGAGATATCGGGATGATTCAAACGGCAATATGTTCCTGGAGACAAGGACATTGAAAATTGATAGTCAAATTTTCAGTTCTATCTACAGGGTGTCCACAAATTGAGAAACCGGTTTTGGTTAAAAAATGGGGGTCTGGATTTTTTATGGATTTGAAGTCTACACACTGGGACGATTAAAATGTGATATTTTTTTTTTGAAACCGGTTCGATAATTGGCAACCGGTTGTCAAAAATACCCCAAAAATCGAGATTAGAAAAAATTTTCGAAATGAAATTTGTAGAGCTTCGTAAGCCAAACATTGTCAGTGAACTTATTTTTTGAATCGGTTCACTCTCGGCAACTTGACAATTTCAATAACAAAAAAGATATGAAATTTTTTTTCAAATAAATGTTGAACACCGCACAGTTAAAAAACTAAAAAAAATTCATATCTTTTTTTTTTGATGAAATTTCAAAAAATGAGTTCACTGACAATGTTTGGCTTACGAAGCTCTACAAATTTCATTTCGAAAATTTTTTCTAATCTTGATTTTTGGGGTATTTTTGACAACCGGTTGCCAATTATCGAACCGGTTTCCAAAAAAAATCATCACATTTTAATCGTCTCAGTGTGTAGACTTCAAATCCATAAAAAACCCAGACCCCCATTTTTTAACTAAAACCGGTTTCTTAATTTGTGGACACCCTGTAGGTAGAACTGAAAATTTGACTATCAATCTCCAATGTCCTTGTCTCCAGGAACATATTGCCCTTTGAATCATCCCGATATCTCTTTTCAGTTTCGAGATATCATGAAGTGTTTTTCGTGGACAAGACTTTTGTGTCATACTGTATTTTATCAATTGTCAAATTGCAGTTAAACATCTCGTATTTGGCAATATTTTATTAATATTAAATCACTTGGGCCTATTTTTTCAACCATTCAGCAATTAAATTTTAATTTTCGAGCTCATTTTAGAATTCATAAATTTTCTCAAGAGTTCGATAATTATTATTTTGTTTTAGAAGTCAAGTGTTTGGGCGATTTTTTTCGAATCAATTTTTAAAGAAAACAAAAAATATTTGTAGCGATATGAACTTTCAATTTTTTTCAGGAGTAAACAATATTTTAAAGATAAATCCGGTTTCTAAATTTGCTCAAAGATTTGAATACATTGGGAAATTCGTGTAAAACGAACTTCGTAGAAATTTAATTTAGTAACAATAATTTCTTTTTTTTTTGAAAATTCAAATGTGAATTTTTCTGAAATTTGAATAGATAATTTTTTCTATCTTGAGCAATTTTCAAATTTCGTAAAAATTTTGTCGAAATTTGAGTTTTTAAAAGTTAAATAATTTTGCAAACTGGTCGAGCTTTTTATAGGCATTGTAATTTTTTAAAAAATCAACGATATTTCGGACCATTTTTCCACAACTTGGAACTATTTCCTAAAAATTGAAAAATTCGACCAGTCATAATTTTGTACTATTTTTAGCAATATTGAATATTTTTGTCAAATTTTTTGACAATTTCCCAGACCGAGATTTTTTCCCCAACATTTCTCAATTTTTCAAAACTTGACCGATTTTTTCATCTTTGGAAATATTCTCTAAAATTTGAAGAATTTTTCAAAAAACTGATTAAATTTTCGTAGGTAACTTGAACCAGTTTTTTTATGTTTGAACTATTTTTCCAAACTTGGATAATTTTCAAACATAATGCCTTGTCGTCCAGAAATCAAAACTTTCCCCAAAACTTAATCATTTTTTTAAATTTGATCAATATTGTTGAAGTTTTGAGCAGTTTTTCTTCTTGTTGGACGATTAACTAAAAATTGGATTATATTCTAACATTCGATTAATTTTTGGAAATTGGAATTATTTTTCGAGCATTAATAATTTTTGAACCTTTTTCAACTCCAATTGTTGGAAAAAATCAAAAATTTTCTAAAATCCAGACAATTTTTTACAAAAATTTTCCAAAACAGACGATTTGCTAAATATGTGGGAATATTTCAAAACAAGAGTAGGAATTTTAAAACATGGATCATGTTTTCAAAACCTCGACAACATTGAGCAATTACGGCAAAATTTATTAAAAACTTGAAAAATTTTTGTAAAACCTGTATAATTTTCTAAAAAAAATTTATAAGGTCCAAAAATTGTACATTTTTTAGAAAAGGGGTCAATTATTCAGAAATTTGAGAATTTTTCAAACCTGCATTAGCCTTTTCTAAAACTAGTACGATTTGACAAAATTTTGATCAGTTTCCAAAAACGGTGATCTTTTCACGACCATAAGTTGGTCAGGTTTTTTTTTCAAATTTGGACAATTCGAAAAAAAATGAATTTTGCAAAATTTTAATATTTTGTTGGAGAATTTTTTGAACTTGGACAATTTTTTAGAGAAAATAAAATTCTTGATTTTCTTGAAATCGACAATGTTTTACTGAATATTTAGTCAATTTTTAAAAAATCAGGAGTAGAAAAATTTTCTTGAACTTGGTCGATTTTCAGAATATTTTTTCAAAGTCTATGAAAAAAATTCTGAAAAAATTTGACGATTTGAACGATTTTCCAAAAATTAAAGAAGTTACCAGAACTTGGAGGATTTTTTAAAACCTGGATAATTTTTCAATATTTAGATAATTTTTCATTTAAAGTTTGAGAATTTTTCGAAACTCAAATAGCTTGTTTTAAAAATGAGAAATTTTTTCAAAATTGGGATGACTTTTTAAAATATTAAAAATGGAAAAACTTCAAAATTTGAACGTTTCCTTTTCAAAAATATCATCCCTCATTATGTTCGAAAACATCGACTGCATTAACTTATGAAACATAGGACACCACGGGCACACTTCCGGATCCGCCTATATTCAACGTTAAGATTGTGATCACCGCATTTGTGATTTATTGTTCGTTAAAAATTCTTAAACTGAATTGAAAATTACCTACCAATTGACTATTACAGATTATTAATTTAATACCAAACTCGAATAGAATCATTCGACGATGCATAGAAATTATTCGCAAAACCGAGCAACAATTCTAGGAAAAATTTTACCGAAGCTCAATTCTATCTCGATGTTCATTATTTAATTGAAAAATTTAAAAAAAGTTAGCGGATTTTTTTGTGAGTATAATTTAATCAACTTTAAGGAAAATGTAAATACAGTAATAAGCGAAAAAAATTGTGATTTTGTACGTAATAGTTTCTACATAAATGATTCTCCTATTATATATGTAATGCCCTATAAAATAAGATTTGTATATTCTGGTAATAGTATTTCGTTTCCGTATGTCGGATATCCCAATCAACATACTTGGTTGAATCAGTGACATTTGCCGGTCTACTTCTGTACGACAAGTAGAGAAAAAATTTCAAAAAAAAAAAAATGAAAAAGCGAATTGTGATTATATTTATTTGTAAGCGTATAACTAAACCTTAAGTCGCAAGTACAGGGATATTAGTATTACATTAAGATGTAACTGATGTAAGCTTATATTGAGCAAAATCGCCTTAATTACTCAGGTTATAACGACTTCTCTCTTCGATCAGGTGCAGAATGAAAGCTTCTTCAAATCGCTTGAGTATTTATGTTTTTTCTAAATGATTACAGGTCAATTTCATCTTATGTTTGGGCATTCCAATCGTGCATTTTTACCTCCCAATTTCATCAGCTCATTCTGCGCCTTTACATACTGTAAAACGACTAACGAAATTTTTTCACTTGTGTATTGTTGTATATAAATTTGGTAATTTGATATAAAAAAAAAAACTTGTCTTCATTAATTGTAAGTAAAAATAAAAATAAAAAATTTAAACGGAGAAAAAAAAGCAAACGATGAAATAAAAAAAAGTAAAATAAACGATTAGAAAACAAATTTCGTTCTTTATTGATGCTTTGTTGTGAGCACGATCTCGAATCTGTCATCAGCGTAATTTAATGCAAAGTTCATGCTTGAAGAAGTTTTTCTATTTACCGACTCATCAGAATTCATGGATGCACGTTCGACGGTCATATTATTTACCAGTATGATTTTTTTCCATTTGTTGAATGAAAACGCTAGGCAAGGTAATTTGTAACGAGGTTTATTGTAGATGCTTTCGTTTTATGTTTATAAATATTATTTATTGATTTGATGACATAATAAAGTAGACGTGTATTTTCACCCTGGACGAGGAAAGGTGAAGTTTCGCAATTCAGATTCACGTGTTAATTATAATTTGTGTGTTTTGCCGTTCGTATCATTTAATAGGTTTCTTGCCAGACAGGAATTCGATTTGATTGCAGGTTTATTACACCTTGTCGTGTGTGGTTTTTAAGAATGTTGGACAGGTTCAATGAAACTGATGATGAGTGAGGAGTGGGGTATTTTAGAGGGGTATACTCGAAAGAGGAAGGCTACGGGGTTAATAAGTTTATAATCATCCTAAAAAATTGGCCTACTTTGAAAATTTCAAAAAAAAATTTAGACGTAGCCAATAAAGGAGCTTGGGGACTCGAACCCCTCTTTCCTTTTAAAGCTGAGCAAGGAGATTTTTTACCCAAAAATGTCAAAAGAAAGTTTTTTTTTGTTTTTGAAACATGATCTTTCAAATGAATTTCCCTCTCGATTGGGCAATTATTATTATGTTTGCTCAAACTTTTGAATGCTCTTATAACTTTTTAAAAAATCAGTTAAATTTGATGGACAATTTTTGAATCAGTGAAATATCTAGAATATTCGTTGAAAATGAGAGATTTTTCATTGATATTTCAATCTAAAATCATTAATTTCTGAATCAATTCTCAATTTGTCAAAAAAAAAGAAGGAATTTTGACTTAGGTAAAGATCAATAAAAAAATCACAATTGTCTGTTTATTTCAAATAATTTAAAACGTTTTCTTTGTTCAAAAGCTCCTATCTATACTTATTACTTACGTCTCAAAATTCATTCCAGCCAAACTTGAAAAAATTGTGGGATGATTTGTGAAAATTATTTTCATTGCAAAAGCCATCTTACTCTTGAGAAAAGTGTGGGATGAATACTGAGATGAAAATTCATTCCAGCCTCAAAAGCTCGAGAAAATCATGGCATGAGTGTTGGATTGGAAATTCATCTCAATGAAAATCATTCCGGTTTTGAAAACTCGGAAAAATCATCCCAGGCTCAAAAGTTTAGAAAATGAATGGGATAAGTTTTGAGATGAAAATTCTTCTCAATATTCATCCCAACTTTGAAAATTTGAAAAAAATTATAAAAATTCATTTTAGCATCAAAAACTCGAAAAAATCATGACATCAATTTTACTTTAAAATGAAAACTCGGAAAAATTGTCTCAGGCTCAAAAGATTGAAAAAATCGTGGGGGTGAATTTTGGAATGAAAATTTTTCTCAAAATTTACCCGTCCTCAAAAATCTGGAAAAATCTTAGGGTGATTTTTGGAATAAAACTCAACTTCAAAAATCATCCCAGTCTCAAATGTATAGAAAAATCGTGGAATGATTTTTGAAAATGGTTTTCATCGCAAAAGTCATTTTTATTTTTGGGAAAAAAGGTGGGATAATTATAAAGATAAAAATGCATTTCGAAATTCAAAAAAATTCTCAATTTAAAAACTCTTCCTTACTACTGCAGCATACCATTAAAACAACAAATTACTCAAATTTTTCATTGAATTTTGACCTTTCCATTTTTTCTCGAATTCTCAGCCCTGCCCTCGCATACATTTTGAGTGGACTTATATGTATTTTAAATTCGATTTTATTACCCAAATCACTCGAATTTGATGAAATTCTACCTTCTAGAAGCAGTGAAGAAATTTTACTGAAAATGAGTAATTTTTCACTGCTGTTTTTATTGTTTTTTTTTTTTTTTAATTGGGAAGTACCTATTTGAGAAATTATAGTAATCTTTGATTGAAGGATCATTGAAAAATGAGTCATTTTCAGTGAAATCACAAATTCAAAAAAAATTTCACCTAATTTAACCGATTTGGTTTTAGACAGATGGTCAGTCCTTATCTATCGTTTTGTGTACGTAGGTAGCTCAATGTTTTTTTTTTAAATACCTGAAAAAGTACCTATTATAGGAGTAGTTGGCCGGATAAGTTTTTCACCTAATCAGGATGTTTTCAGAGATAAAACGTTAGTGGTTATATTTATTGAAAGAATTGGCACGTAACAATGCAGAAATTGTTTTACATTTAGTAATCGCATAGGATTTCCCATCATGATAAATCTCTTTATACTTACCATATGTTTAGGTACCATAAGAATTTTCTTTCTTTTGTTTTTTTGAAGTATTTGGGTAGTGTACGTGTGGGTTGATTCTACAGTAATCGAATTAAATTGAAGGAATAAGCATACGTGATCATGATCGCGTAAAGTCGAGATAGGCATGAGAATGGGTATGTAAAATTGCCAGCCTACATTATTAATAATTACTTATGGAAAAATGCACTTACACAGTATTAATACAAAATGCTGAAATCGTATTATTCGTGTGAAAATTGAATTTCTATAGACTCTGGTATGAAGAATTCCGTGAATTGTTTCTAACGTCGATGATCTCGAATCAGAAAGAAGTGCGGTGAAGAGGAATTCTTGAGAAGAAATACCTCTTTTTTCGATGAAGATAAGGAGCGGGGAGGGAGATTTTTCTTTGGTAAATAAGTATCCAAGGCATACTGATTTTTGAAAAATTTTCTCGAAGTTTTCTGAAGTGTGATATTATGTCAACATATCGATGGTCTTAAAATTTTGGTGTCCAGAATTTGATTTCACTTTTCATGGATTGACACCACTAACATCTCTTTCAAGGACTGTAGAATATCCATGTTATCAATTTGGACAAATTTTTCTGAAAATGTTCCATTCGGACATAGTGTCCCAAAACTTCTTACATTTCGACGTGGGCATTGTTCCAATTCCCAAAAAGCTTCCATATGGACATGGAATTCTAAAACTCTCAAATTTAGGTAGGTATGTATCAAGAACCCCACTCCCCTCTCTAAATGAACAGAGTCTCAATAATTTTCATTTTATACATAAAGCTGAAAATCTTCAATTTACTCAATAATAGTGTTCAAAGTATTTTCCCATAAAAATAATCTATGGAAATAGTATCCCAAAAATTCCCCAGTTTAGGGTTGTGCAGAGAAAATCAGGTGTAAGAGCAAAAAAAAACTTTCAAACGTCGATATGTCGTGGTTAAGCCAATTCTTTATTTGTGATATCCTCGTGGTAAGGAGACAAAATTTTCAGCCCTGGAGGACCTTCTAAGAAAACCTGAGCTTGAGAACCCACTTCCCATGCTCAGGCTCAGAATTGGACATAGTGTCCCAACCTCTCTTCATGAGACATGGTGCCAAAACCTGCAATAGAGGCAAGATAAAAAATTAGACGAAATGTCTAAAAAAAAATGAACAATTGTCTCATTTTGTCTCAAAAACATCAATTCGGACAATGTTTTTTAAAAAAAATTGGGCATCGAGTCCCTTCAAATTTGAACACGGTGCCTTAAAACTTCTCCTTAAGTGTTTCAAAGCTCTCAATTTAGAAACAGTATCCTCAGAAATCCAAAATGGAAATTTGAACGTATAGAGTCTGAAAATTTTCAGAACACCATGTCAATTTCAGAGTCTGAAACTCGAAAAGTTCCAGAATACCCTATTCAAGTTGGACATATTGTCCTGAAAACTCTCAACTTGGACTTGGCGTCTCAAAACCCCCAATTTAAATTGGAATATTGTCCTGAAAAAAATTGCAACGTATTGGATTTCCTTAAAATAATCAGTAAACTCAATATCGTAATAAAATTTAGATATCATGTTCATTTTCCCTTCATTTGGATGAAATACCTATCTCAAAAAAAAAAATCGGCATAGCATTATATTCTTGAGCATTGCACTGTTGCCAGTATTTTCAAGGTTCGACCCCTCTAAAAAAAAACATTATTTATGCATTCCCCCCTCTCCCCACGTACGATGCGGGGAGAGACAAAATCAACATAATTAATTATCAACATTATATTCCATCTGCAAGTATGCAGTTCGCAGTTGTAACAAGCTCTTTAAAAGGAATTCCATCAATTCCAGTCTCAATTATGAATTTTTCTGCTTCAGCTGCACGAATGACACTGTTTCGACAAGCCAACAGATGATGCTAATTAATAATTAGTATCTTCATTTTAAAAAGAATTGAGAAATTTCCTGAGTGGTGACAAGTTTTTCTCGGAGTGGTGCCAGCCATTTTCAACGGTTGCCACAGACAACACGTAGTACGTACTGTATGAAGGTAGCTATCCCTGTAAAAAATCTCAATGGAGTGTCCTGAAAATTCCAAGTCAGATACGGTGCCCTCACAGTCAAAAATGAGATTTGGACATAGTGTCCCAAAAACTCTAAAATTGCACAAGATTTCGAGGCAATCTTAATTGAATTTATGTACCTACCTACATCCCACTACTCACTATGTCTCAAAAACCCTTTAAATTAAACAGAACGATGTCAAAAAATAAAATTTGTTATCTTAAAATCGAACATTTGAATTTTTCATTTCCTTATCCGAATGATTCATAATTTCACTTGCTGACAATCTCAACTAAAACACACTTTCTCGACAGCTATCTACTAGGTACCTACTTAAATTCTACAAAAAATTATATCAGATTGCCCTCGCTTTGCTTGTGCTTTATTTGATGCTTTCTTTATTTTTTGAAAATCAAGATTATCAAAAACCTCAAAATTTAAGTCAGATACGATGCCTCCACCATGGTCAAAAAATATGGATGGACATTGTGTCTCAGAGACATGTGTCCTAAGCAATCTAAATTTGAACATGGTGGCCTAAAAATTCTAAACTGAGTATGATTTACATAAATTTTTTTAAAAGCAATCTCAATTTGGACATTGTGTCCCCAAAACCCTCAATTTAGACTTGCTGCTTGGAGCCACTTCAATTTGGACATGTGCCCCAAAAATCTAATGCTGCAAAGAATTATACCAGATTGCCCTCGATTTGCTCGCGCTTTGTTTGATGCTTTCCTTATTTTTTGAAAATCGAGATTATCAAAAACCTCAAAATTCAAGTCAGATACGATGCCTCCAGGCCTCCACCATGGTCAAAAAATATGGATGGACATTGTGTCCCAGAGACATGTGTCCTAAGCAATCAAAATTTGAACATGGTGACCTAAAAATTCCAAACTGAGTATGATTTACACAAATTTTTTCAAAAGCAATCTCAATTTGGACATTGTGTCCCAAAAACCCTCAATTTAGACTTGCTGCCTGGAGCCACTTCGATTTGGACATGTGTCCCGAAAAATGTAATGAAATATCGCATTAATTCGTCAAAATTTTTTAAAAACTCATTAGAGTATAAAACATTTCAAGATTTTTGTTCGTCGTTTTTCCAAAGATACAAAAAATATTTACCTATATCTACCCTTGAAAAATTCCATGTCAAGGATCATGATATGGAGGGGAGTGGAGGGAAAGGAGATCCTCCACACTGTCCCTTCTTCAAACTAGGAAATTCCCATGCTCATATTCCTTCATCAAGTCATAAAAATAATAAAAACTAAAACGTCGTCGGTTTTAAACGTCGAACTGGCAATAAATTACACTATATTCGCAATCCGTCCACCGTCCTCCGTCATGTGTTGATCTTGGACGTCGTAAATCGGCTACCGTTCAGTTCACATGCGTCAATCTATACCCTGCTCCTAGTCCTAGCTACCCAATAAATAAAAATAATTTCGTCGAACGATTACCAAATAAAATTCGAAGCACAGAACAAAATAAACCGTGAAGTTAACAATACGAGCTACCAAGTGATTATAATACGCTTACGTGCATAAAAATACAGTACCTATCGTTGAAAGTTGACCGTTGTGTGATTCATCTGTGTTTACGATCAGTGAAAAAAAAACTGTTTGATTTGTCATTCAAATTTCGAGGTTATCGATACCTGAGCAGCTGTAAGTTTAGTGTCGCATAAAATTAACAGTACGCATTTTTTTTACTCGACGATAAGACCTGGACGACGGACGATACCGAATAGAAATAGATACTAATTGAGGTAGGTAAGTGTATTATGTAGTAGCGATTATCAAATGACTATAAACGAGCATTGGAAAACCGCAGTCGTTGTAATTTCGCCGTTGTTTATATTTTCGATGATATACCTACTGTCATTTTTCATTAGATCTTGTCCCATAAATTGTTTGATCAGCTGTGTTCAACCTTTTCCAAACATATTTTCTAGTAATTCGTACAAAATTTACATCTGTACCGAGAAATCGATTTATTTTGGTACTCTAATTCGTAGAATTCGACACCTGACGTAGGAGACCCAATCGAAATCTCCCTCTGCTTCTCAAAAGGTGAAAAATTCCTCAAGTATGGAGCTCTCAGCTGTCACAGCGAACAATATGGCCATCAATGAGGCGCCGCCGGATGTTGATAATATTTTTTTCTCTGTAAAACCATGACTCACCATAGGTATGAGTCTGCTCGGTTCATCCTTCGAGCGAGTCGAATTTTCGCGTACGTTAATTAAATACACGATAGATGAATTAAGTTTATCGCATTGCTGATCATGATTTTGCTAAACCATAAGTCATAAGTTGTACTTGTAGTAGCATAGCATGCGTGCGCATCTCGTTTCCTTTCTCTTTGTCGCGTTGAGGTGCCCATGCCATGCCGCCTGCCGGACGCAGTCACTATCATCATCGGCGGTACCAGATGATCTAAAATGGATGACGTGAATCGGTGCGCGCGGAGGAAGATAAAGGTAGGCGATAGTGTGTGCCTTCTCCTCGCCTTAAACTTATTATTACACATTTTACATTTACATTCTACTAGTTAAAAATTCTCGTTACATATTTGTATTTCTAGCTGTTTCTTCCGCGAATGCTCAATACGATTCTCAACCGCTGCCGAGTAACGTCGTGTAATATTTTCGGTGTATTTTAAAACACAACCTACGGTGGACTTTCGTTTCTATTCTGTTTTTCAATCGTCGTAGTCGCGTCTTGGTTATTTTTTTTTGAGTGAAATAGAAATATTTTTAAACCGTGCCATTGTTTATCGTTAAAGCGTTCTGGATTATGCCGTCGTCGCATTCGCAACAACCACCTATCAAACCAAGAGGAAATTTTTTCCGAAAAAAGGTACGAAAGTGAACGAATAAGTTGATAATTTATGCACACGCATTGACACCAAAGACTGCTTGCATAAGCCGAAAGGTTAAACCTGGAAGGTATTACATTGACATCGCTTATTCGTGATAGCTATATCTGATATTCGTCGTGATGTGATTCTGCGACCATTCATTCTCTGCATATGTTTTTCTCGAAAAATCTCGACCTTACTTGGTCCAATGCCATGATGAATGCGATCTTTGTTTCTTCACTGGGATCATTTTGTAGAAGAAATTTTCTTCAGAAGATGTTTGTGTCTTGTTTCATCATCCAGATTGAGTATTTCTTTGTGCCTCTTGAAAATCTTCATCTTACGCTGTATTCTGCTATCAGTCTGAAGTGGTAGATAAGTTCGATTTCGATTTTGGGCACTTTTCTGGGCTCATTTTTGTGTTAATTTATGCCCAATCTGATCGAGAATTTCTTAATAGTTCAATTTCGGTTATTTCTTTAGAGCCATTTTTTCATTTGAACTGCTCCATTTGATCGCCCAAATTGAAAATTTCTTTCAGGTGGAGGATTCAATTCTTGACCATCTTCACCGAACTCAATCGTCGGTTTAGCATGACAGATATCTAAATATTCAATTTTGGTCACCTTTCTGCTCTTGGGGCCCATTTTTCTGCAGAATTATGTCCTATTTCCAGTGATGGAAAACTGAAATGATAACAGTTCCTGTTTTCAGTTCAGATTTCCAATTTTCAGTGAATTTTTCATTTTTCCAGCCTTTCAAAAAAAGCACCAGGATTTTCTTTTTTTCTTACTAAAAATATTCAGTGTACTTATAGTGAATTTTTTTGGAGTTGGCTTCAAAAAAGTACATGAAAAGTTGAAAGCTAAAGCTGTTGGAACCAGTTTTAGTTTTCAGTTCTCATCATTTTAGCTACCTATAATTTCAACTCCAGTTTTTTTCAGTTTTCAGTTTCATTTTCAGTTTTCCATTACTGCCCATTTCATCACCCAAATCAAGAATATCTTTGACATAGGGGAATAAACACTTGATAATAACCAGTAGTCAATCTGATGCGATAAATGAATTAAATTTTGTTCTTTTCTTTAGGACCCCTTTCTGTAGAAAATTTCTTCAAAAGCTCATAGGTATGTGGCTCGTTTCATCCCCCAAATCAAAAATTTCTACCGATAAGAGAGAGATGAACGTTTAATTCTCGAAAAATCTTCCCATTTCTCAGCCGTTAATCCAAGGTACCTAATACCTACCTAATGAATTCGATTTTGGTCCTTTCTCTGAGCCCATTTCCAGCCAAAATTTGTTCAAAAACTCGTACGTGTCTCTTCATCGCTCAAATTGAAAATTTCCTTCAAGCAAAGAGGTGTAAATACTTATAACACTCATGTTGTGTAAGTGTTGAATGTAATACATGTAAATTATAAGCGGCGTTTCTCTCTACTGATATGATAAGGTTTTATCGATACTACTTCATAATTGGTGAATATTGGATACGGTATTAGTTTGCGGTATGTATTTAAGTACCCAGTTCTCTGATGTTGCTATTTAAATTCAAAAGTACACCGATGCGAAACATTCAGGATTGTTCTTGATTATTTAATATTTATAGCTTTCAGTGCATAGATTACGTCTAAAATACCGGCTGGTTGAAAGTATATACCGGTATTTTAAGGCGAGGTTATGGAAATGTTTCGAAGGAATGTATCTTTATCTGGTCTCTATCTTAAAATATTTTAACCTAATATGTTTCTAACACGAGATGTTCATAGGTACAGCATGGCGAGACTAAAAAAATGTGCGATTATTTTATACACTGAGGATCGTTGGAGGTAGTTTTGAGGTGTTTTTCTTTTTGGCTTATGATTTTTTTTACCTGAAAAATAGATTTTAACCAGGTTTAGTTTGTGGTTGTTGAAAATGGGTCTCAGGTTATCTCACGATTACGATGTTAATTGCGCATGTTTGTGTTATTGTTTTACATTGTTGCTTGTTTACCAACTCGAAAAAATCATTATGGTTGCAATATTGCATTTTTTAAGAGTTCAAGATTTTAAGTTTGTCCTAAAATAATGGACCAGGTTACCTACTCATTGTTGATCTTTTTGGTTTTGGCTTCTGTTGGATTATGTGATTTACCATTTACCCCGAATTATCATCAGAATGGGATTTTCCATTCGGTAACGAAATATTTTTATTTTTTTGGCAAATATTTCCCTTCAACGTGACACTTTCTCCGAAGGTTTTGTGTAAAATATTCGTTCTTGACAATGCAGCCAGATGCCAGAGCCCAATAAATGACGCACTGTTCATGCTTTAAAAATGTGGAATTGGTTAATTAACAATTATGTAATTTTTTTCCATTCGTGGTGCTGCGAATGTGAGTATGAGTCATACGATGAATATCTAAATTGTATTCCAGTCGTGTAGATATCGAATCAAAATAAACGAGTTTCTGGTGTTTTGCAGTTTGCTAATTTGAAGGATGATTAATAGGTAATTAAATTGGGTAATGGGTACCTGGTCTGCCATAGTCGAGGTTGAGGATCCCTACGTTCGGATTTTTGAAATTTTTAAGACGAAATATTTACACTGTTTTGAGGAATTAAAACGTATTCTCTGAAAATCTAAAAAAATTTAGATTCGTGCTTTCATTTTTTGCCTTACTCCTTAATGTAGGTATTTCGAATAGTTGTATCTGTAATTTTATTGGGTTAGTATGAAAAAAAAAACTTTGAAAAATTGCCATCGTGTCGGAAAATAAAAAATGTTTATTGTTTCGAATTTGATATTAAGTTAAATTGTTAATATTCTCATTTCCTTTCTTCCTTTCTTTTTTTTTTTAAAAAAAAAAGTTCAACACAAATGTCTAGAAAAATTATTTTTTGCTTTAAAAATGTTTTTGAAAAATTATTTCGTTTTTGAAAGTCAGACAAAATTTTAAGCCCAAAAACGTGAAAAGTTTTAATAATGCTGAAATGAAAATATGCTTCTAAACACACCTTTTCAAATTATTAGGTACCTCAAAATTTTAAACTTCTTGGTTTTTATTAAAAGGGTTGAACCTTTGAAGATTCCGAATTAAATGATTTTTTGATTTCCACCAAGTTGAAAGCAAGCACCTTAAACTAATGTTAATTTTTTTGATCATGTTGAAATAATTTTTTACTTTTTTTTAAATGGAACTTCATTCCAGTAGCATTTTAAATTTGTTTTAATGATCATACGTTTTTTACTCCCTTTTCTGACTGATTATTGAAAATTTTGAATTTTATAAAAGAAAATCCAGTTACTAGCGCTAATGTGAATTTTTTGAAAAATATCATAAAAAAATTACTTTAGGTAATCAAAAAATTTTGGTTTGAGATTTTATGTTTTTGAGTTTGAATTTGGTTCAAATGGAAATAAGTGGCCAAAAACACGATTTTTTTTCGAAGAGAAATTGTATGGGCCGAAAATTAACCCAAAATTGATGTTTGGTGCGTCCGAATAACTCAAAAATTTACGTTTTTCGGTCTTTAAAAAAAATAAGTGGTAAAAAATGTCCCAACAAAGTTCAGTTGAAATTTGAAAAAAAAAATTATTTGGAAGCAAAAATATCAATTTTTTAGTATTTTACCGGCCATTTTCGATTGCGACTTGCGACAAGTTGACGGGGGGAGGGATCTACTCATTGCATTTTGAAAGTCATTCTGAGGCCCTCCCAATAAGTTGATTTTGATCGAAAATTAGACGAAAAATTTTGAAATTCAAAACAGCATTGAAAAATTTTAATTTTTTTGAACCTAAGACTTCTTCAAGAAGGGTGCAGGTGGGGAAACATTTTTCAGTTGGATTTTTTAAAAATGAGTTGGTGCTAGGTACTCAAAAATGTTTGATAAAAATTGGAAAGATTGAGGTCTGAAACGTTTCAGTATTTTGTATCAAAATTGTCAACAGAATTCAATAGTTCATTTGACAATATTGTTTTGTTTACTTATTTAGGAATTTTTACGGTTGAATTGAAAATTTATTTTATTATTGATCTTATCAGGAGGGAAAGGTCAATCCATTCAACAGTGACAATTTATTTGTACGTATATGTATACCCAATTGATATGGTAGCATTTGTTTTCTATTGATAAGAAATGTGTAATCTACATAGATACGACTGCAATGGCTGACTTTTGAAAGAAAAAAATATCGCTCAATTGAAAGTTTATAATTATGTAGTTTATTTGAAAATGGTTTGAATTCGTTAGCAAAATCAGATCAGTGATGCCAAAACGGATATTTCCGGTCACACAGTGGTACCTAACACCGTGAAAACCCCATTTCCTGTAATTTGAATTATTCTAATGGAAATTTTTGTTTTTTCAACAGATCACAGATTTCGTTGGATCGTCGTCGAAACCTAGTGCATCGAAAAATTTAATGAACGTCAGTTCGAAAAATCAGAGCAACGAGAGTGTAAATAGTACCGGAAATGATGGCAGTAGTACTAGCAACGAAAACACCGCCGATCAGAATTCACCTAATAATAGTGCCACGAATACCCCTTTGACTACAACAACTACCGTGATTTCCTCCGCCTCTGTTCCCGCAACCAGCAAAGAAAACAGCAGTCCTGTTACCACCAATAATAGTGATAAGGTTAATTATAATAGCAATAATAATAAAGCTGCCAGTAAAAATGTCAGCGACGAAGGATGCAGCAATAATTCGTCGTCTGATTCTTCAGCTCAAGAGGTACCTATTTTTTTTTTCTACATTCACGTTTTTATTGTAATTAACTAAGTCTAGATATTGCTGCTGGGTACGAGGAAAGGGATATTGGTTTATTTAGTCAGGTACAAAAATGTGTCGTTGATGAATCAAAATTTGTAGGGAAAATATTTCATTTCGAATAGTTTGATGAGTAGGAATAAGCTACAGCTATTGAAATTTTAATAACAGACATGATCTATTACATTTGAAATAAATTCAAGAAGATTGTTCGCTAGAACCAAAAAAGTACTGTGATTGTAAATTTAATAGCCATTTTACCATTTTTTTAAAGTCTAAAAATAAGAGGAAAATTGACTCTTCGAATGAATTGAATATTGTCTAATATGAATAGGCACAATATCAACTTTTAATATTGATTCCCTTCATTTGGTTTTTGAAAAAAAAAAAAAATAAAAAAAATAATAAATAGGTCTAGCTAGATATTGAAGAAAGTTTTGACTTCCGCTTCTTTCTTTCCGGAATTATGACTATTTTTGCATTCCTTTTTAAAATATTTTGTTTCTTTGGAAATTGAGGATAATTTCCGTTTTTGAGTACGAGATTATTTTGTGGTAATGGATTTGGCTTTTTTTTTTTTTTTTAGAGAGAGATTTTGAATCACTCCTCAACTTTTTTTTCTTCGTAGAGTGACTCTCTAGGAACATTAGAAAAATTACGTTAAAGTGTATTAGAATTTTTTTTTAATTCGGCCATTTACTTTTTACTAACGGCAAAATATCGTAAAAAATCGTACCAAAAATTCGTCATTTTACCTGGATTCTTTATTTTCGAAAAAATCAATTTTTTTGTTGGAAAATAAAAAATTGAACAACATTTACTTACTGTAAAGCAAAAGCTTTAAAACTACGAATAAATCTTTTAGAGACTGCTCTTTTAATTATTTAAGAAAAAAAAAAGAAGTTAGGCATTCAATCTTTTTTCTTTCAAAATAGCTGGAAAATTTCAGAATACTTGAAAAGTGATCAAATTTTACATTTACCAACTTTTTAATATTTTTTTCAAACATTAGGAAAATTTAAACTTGTACAATTTTTTTTCGTTGATTCTTTATTCAAGTGTCTGATGCATAGACTTTTTTGTCATGGCAGAATTTGAAAAAAATTTTATAAAAAAAATTCATTCTGTGAAATTGAAACGTCATTATAGGTACTACGTTGCGTAGTGTAACACTTGATTGGATCAATGCTGCGAACCTCATCTGCCTGTTTCAAATTCAATCAAAGAGCAAACCGAGTCCCTGCAATTGAAAGGTTAGGCAAATATTCATATTTGACTCAGGATGAGTTGTCTAATCACTGATCGGTAGGAGCCGATGAGCGAAGAAACACCCTGTAGAATGTCTACTCTCTAATTTGAATCTGTGAAAATTCATCCTAAATATCAGTGAAATTTCATTTCCAAGTAGTGGAAAATTATTGATTCAATTTTGAAAATTTGTATTTTTAAATTAGTAGGAAATTTAGCGAAAATTTGAAAATTCACCCACTGAATCAGTAATTTTTCATTGATTTCCGCAGTCACCCAATTCTGGCTATTTCGTCAGTGACTTTTCACTAATTCAATATGAAATGCTACTGGATACCTCGATTATTGTATAAAAACTGTATTTACATTTTTCATATCGTAATTCCTCCAATTTCAACCCATCTAATTTCACATTTCAGTCGCACAAGCTCTCCAGCAGTCACAACGGTAGCTTCAGCGCCGCATCTAGAATAACAAAAGAAAGCAGCTCCGCGTCCAGCACCAGTGGCGAAGCATCCTCGTTCATCAGCACATCCTCATCGTCGCTACATCGGCAACAACTGCACCGTCAGATAACTCGAACTAGCGAAATGAAAACATCCACCGTCAAAAGTGGTCTAACCGCAATCAACACCAGTATGTCAGAAATGAAAAACATTACCATCAACAGTAAATTCACATCAATAGGAAACGTATTGGAAAATCGAGAAAATCTCGTATCGGAGGATACTAATTCCGGTACCGGGTCAGCGTCCAGCGCTGGTGTTTCCACCGGCGAACCCTTAATTACGTATCCTGAATCGCCGACACCGAACACGAATCCGAATATTGTTACGTTTCCGAGTCAAGGCGATGTCGTAGCCACTGTCGTGAGCAGTCGTAAAAGTAGCATCGCGACAGATGAGTTACCGACGTCCGCCTCCGCCAGCGCATCTGCATCGGCGACTAGGGAAATGAAATTCGAACAGAGGCGCCTGTCGTCCGCCTCGAAAACCAAATTAATTACTGAACAGTTCAAATCCGAGGAGAGTTCGCGTAATGAGATGGAATTCAAGAGATTACACTCCTGCGATCAGTTCGCCTACCAGGAGCAGAATAGTGAGGAAACCCATGTGAGTATGATGTTTGGTATATCGATAGTTTCGTAGGGGCTAAGATGGCTGGATGCTGTATGAGTAATTTTTACAGCTGTGTATCGGATATCCGTCGATATTCCTTTACGATATTCAATGAAAATCGTACGTAGGGCTACTGAAAGATGAAAAATTTTTGAGCAAATAGAGTTTTGTGAAAATGGATGTTGCCAAATGATTTCTGGAATGTAATTGTTGGGCAATACCTAGGTATGCATTTTTTAAAATCAGTTTTCTGCAAAATTTCACCACGACGGAATAACATGTACCTATTTGAAAGGTCTGGAAAATTTCGAAAAATTAGTCTGGAAAACCTGGAAAAAGTAGGGGAAAATATTTTCTGAGATATAGCGAACACCCTGTTTAAATCATAAATTGGAAAAAATTCGAGTCCAACTAGATTTTAATCTATTTTTGGATTTGAAAAAATATTTAAATCAATTGTGTGAAACTCGATTCATTTCAATGATTCAAATCCAAAAAATATTGCGGATTTGTGAAGTGGAGTCGAATTTTTTACAAGATAGGTCCGGATTTGTTTCTCTGCTTTTTTTGGGGTGTCTGAGAGACTCACTAAAGCAAAAAAAGGAAACAATGTCTCTGATGTGAAGGGCCTTCCCAAATAAAAAAATTATATTTGTAGGGTTGGTTTGTGTTGTTTTTGTTTACTTGTTTTATGATTTAGCCTGTAAATTGTTTTCAAAAATATTTTTCTTGGAAATTTTTGTCCATGTTTCCATTAAGCTAGATGAACTTTGATTTTTTAAAACAATCAAATTAGAAATTGTCTCAAAAAATCACACCTTTTCTCAAGTATTGATCCTCAAATCGCGTTCGGAAATGCAATCTGTAGGACTTGATGCAGCATTATTCTCAGAATCAATAAAAAGGGCCAATTTTTGTTTCATACTGCTTTGATTTTTCAAAAAAAAAGCTCTGGTTTTACTTGAACGCTATTTTATTTTTTTTTTTCTAAAAAATCTTCTAAATACAGGGGGACCTTGATAGTTCCGGGAACGCAGCGTTTTTTTTTCGTAATGTAGAGTGGAATCGTTCCATATTGTCTTGCGTTGATTTTGAACGAAGGGTTGCCTACATGTAGGTCGACAAGGGGCCGCGGCCGGGCCGGGCCGTACTTAAATTATCCGAAAGAGGTTTGGTGGGGAAGACAGTGTTGCTAATTTTAAAAAAATTGATTTTTTTGAAAAATTTTACACCCTTTAAATTTTTAATTAGGCAAATTTTGCATACAATGATTTTTCATCACTGTACAATAGTCTTCCATATGCAAATAATTTTAGTTTTTGAAAATCTCAATTTTTAAAATGTTCAGAATTTTGAGTTTTGAGATTTTTTTTTTGAAAAACTCAGAAATTTTAAAAAGTAGAAATTTTTTAGCGATTTTTGAACAATGGGAGATGAGTTTATATTTTTTGACGGAAAATGTGACCCTACCGTAAAGAAGGGACCTAGTGTAAAAAAAATCGATGTCTCATTTTCACGTTTTTGGCTCAAATGACCCAAAATTTGTATCAAACACGTAAAAATGAAGACATCGCTTTTTTTTTTACACAAGGCCCCTTCTTTACGACTACTGGGTCACAAATGGAGCTTCAAACGCTTCATCTATACAATTTTTTCATTTCTATACTTTCTTGATATGAATCTTGATTTTAAAAAATCCTTTTATAAAATCCACATTATTTTCGATTCTTCTTCGCTGAAACCATTAAAAAAATTGACGTGGATTGAATCAATTTTTTTTGTAGTCTGTTTTCAATTTTAAAAAGCTAATACTTACGTACTAAAATGGAAAAATTCAGTTATGAAAAATGCATGCTTCCGTGACAGAAATTAAAAATTCCTTTCTCTCCAAGTTTCATAAATACAGCATGTAAAAGATTTAAAAAACTTATGAAAATATTCTGGAAAACCTGGAAAAGTCTGGGAAAATGATTTCTGAAATATTGTTCACCTTAAAAAAATTGACGTGGATTGAATCAATTTTTTTTGTAGTCTGTTTTCAATTTTAAAAAGCTAATACTTACGTACTAAAATGGAAAAATTCAGTTATGAAAAATGCATGCTTCCGTGACAGAAATTAAAAATTCCTTTCTCTCCAAGTTTCATAAATACAGCATGTAAAAGATTTAAAAAACTTGGGAAAATATTCTGGAAAACCTGGAAAAGTCTGGGAAAATGATTTCTGATTTTCGAAATAGGAGTTCGTCCACCAACTTTTGAAACAGGTATCAGTCTTCAATTAATTGTGAGTAAATTTTGGTAGATTCGGTTCTTGGGCTATGTGGACATACTGGGTCAGAAATTTCTTCGCTTTCTGAATTTCGCATTACATGTTTGATAATTCATTAAAATCTAAAAATCAGATTGAATTAATGAAATATTAATGAACAGGTGCAAATAATTTTGAATTCAATATTATTGAACTTTCGACTGGAAATTTCGATGGTCGAAATTGAAGTCAATGAATAAAATGAAAAAAATATATAAATTTTTCGAATCATCAATGTTTTCAGTCGAAAATTTGTGAAAATTGTAGACTTTTGTTTCTTGGTATACTGCTATAGCTTTCGAGCTTTCAAAATAGGGGTTCATAGAGATGAACCTACTAAAAAACTGAAATAATTGAAAACTGGCCTCATGTCAATAGTTGGTGTCTGACAGTATGAACCCCTATTTTGAAAGCTCGAAAGCTATAGCAGTATACCAAGAAACAAAAGTCTACAATTTTCACAAATTTTCGACTGAAAACATTGATGATTCGAAAAATTTATATATTTTTTTCATTTTATTCATTGACTTCAATTTCGACCATCGAAATTTCCAGTCGAAAGTTCATGAAAATTATGAACTTTTGAGTTGAAAGCAGAAGCTGATGAGGATCGGCAGACTGCTGATTTTCGAAATAGAAGTTCGTCCACCAACTTTTGAAACAGGTATCAGTCTTCAATTAATTGTGAGTAAATTTTGGTAGATTCGGTTCTTGGGCTATGTGGACATACTGGGTCAGAAATTTCTTCGCTTTCTGAATTTCGCATTACATGTTTGATAATTCATTAAAATCTAAAAATCAGATTGAATTAATAAAATATTAATGAACAGGTGCAAATAATTTTGAATTCAATATTATTGAACTACCAAGTCGTTTGCAAAACCCCTTTTGTCCAAGTCCAAGTATGCCTGCGTGTATTGAAATTTGGTACCCTTTGAACGTCAAAAATTGGTTTTCGATTTGGCATTGATTTTGGACCTTTTAGAAGGAATAGAATCAAGAATTTCTGACACCCCTTTAAAAGTGGTTTTTATATCTAGGCTTACGTGGGCTTGAGGTTTTGCAAATGATTGGTTAATTTATAGGATTTAATTATCTTATTAATTTCAAGTATTTAAATTACTCGATTACTTTGAATATTGACATGGAACACCCAAAAATCTCGAAATAAAAAATATTTTTCTACTCAAAAACAACTTTTACTTACTGTTGCAACAAAAATTAATAAGAATGCCAAAGCTGATTCCAATTCGGCGTGTCCAAATTAATTGAAACATTCAATATCTATTTTTTTTTATCTTACTTCAGAAATTTGATAAAATTCACTGTTGGTATACAGTAAGAACTTTGTCTAAAGGTTACTCTATCGGGTAAGGATGGTAAAATTTTTCTGCCCCCAGATTTTTGAACGTTTCATTACGTGAGTTTTCTTAGCTTCATATTGGAAAAAATTTTATCCCGAAAAATATTTCCCTTCTGCGCTCCCTTGTCCATAGTGGTGTAAAAACTGAATTTTCGAAAGGGAAGTTATTCTGTTCTGACACGTATCAAAATGAAAATTCTTATTCCAACGAGAAAAACAGTTTAATGTGTGAAAATTTTTCTTAAATTTTCACAATGAGTGGTTTCTCACTTTCTAGTACCTAATTTCAGAAATGACCTAATATTGCATGCACACAAAATCGTAAATGAATATTTCCATCGATCAACGAAAAATATTTTTCAATTTCACGAATTTTTTCGATGTGTTTTGTCATTGTAGTTTGAATGAATCTCCAGAAAAAAATTGTTGCTCTTGAAATACCGAGAGAGTTCTTCGAGGTGGGGCCGTTTTTGAAAAAAAAATTGATGTTTTTCACGTATTTTTGAACACTTTAACAGCAAAAAGACGTGATTTAAAAATTACAGGTGAGTATAACTTTCAACGTGTATTCAGGGTTTTAATCGTAAGCCATTTGTGGTTTTTTTGAAAAAATTCACGTCGTTTTTTTCACTCAAAGTTCCAAAATTGATTTTTTAATTTTTAAAAACCCATCAGACCAGCAAGTTTTTGAAAAAATTGACGGGGCCAAATGTTCTCCGAGCGAAAACTGTGTCTACAGACACATGATTTAGCATCTCAAATCGCTCTTTTTTCCAGTGCGAAGAATTTACGAGCTTGAAAACGGAAAATTGTATTTTTTGCAAAAAGCTCAACTTAGATGCACATTAATTCTTTCTTCATAGATGGGGGGGGGGGGGGGTTGCTAAAAAAATTTCTGAGTGAGTTCGATTTATTTAGGTACCAAAAATTGACTCAACCGAGAATTTTTCTCGGTACATCTTATTCATCAATGTAAAATTACATATAAAATAGCCACAGTTGAGCTCCGAAAAAAAGAAGGAAAATCCGATGAGTACTTACCGTAGAGTCCCGTTAATAGAGCGACGGCGGATTATTACGTTAATTTGCTCGTAACGCGGATTACTTCTGGTCCCTATACCTACTATTTAATCGATGTAAAATTATTTCAATACAACGTTTACAAATGCAGTTTTTAACGCTTTTTAAAATACGAGTTTTGTAGAAAATTTGTCAAAAACTGTCTCATTTCACCAAAAGTTCTCAAATTCCGTAAAATTGTTTCAAAATTTAAGCCATAATCCATGAAATTTTCAAAAAAAAAATCCGATACAATTTTTAATATTCAGAATAAATATGAAAACATCAAGAATTTACTCATCTCATCAACATGACCCAAAGTGATATTAAAATTGCAAATAAACTTCTAAATTTTACTAAATTTCCAAGATTTCTTAAAAATAATGTTCCAAAAACGAAATGAAGAGAATTTTTTTTTTCAATGCGATCCCTCATGTAACACTTTTTTAGGGAGGGGGCTCTTTTGACGAGAGTGAAAACTTGCATCAAGCCTCAAATAATTATTTCTGAGGTATTTGAAGACCGAATGTCCCTTAACCGAAAATTCCACAGATAGGTATACGTTATTTTAATGGTGAAAAGTGAAATAATAAGACGATTTCTTCGTGTAAATTTATAAAAGAAAAAAGAAAATAACAACAAGAATATTTTGAAACTATACCGAAGTTTTTAAAACCTCAGAATCAACGAAATGAGCTCCAATTTGGAATTTGGACCCATTTTCAAAGCACGATCAAATGGTAAAAGAGGGGAATTCTTTTTAATCAAAAAAATTTACCATAACGTTTCTTTTCATGATGGTTCCAAATTTTTGCTACCCGATATCTGGAATAAAAGTGGACCAATCAAGCTGAAAATTTCATGACCTATTTCTTACGATCTGGAAATGTAATACTCATATTTTTATGTAAAAGTGACCTTTACAACTGGAGATAATCAAAAATGACATTTTTGACAAAATCGTAATCGTCCTCTATCTCTTGTTCTAATCATTATTTTCGAACCAAAATTTTATCATCTCATCTTCAGATACTCATAAATACGTATAAAAAATGCCAACTCCATCGGTCCACTCACTACCAAAATATGACGTCATAAAAAATCCGACCAAATTTATTTATCGTCACAACTTGATCACACGTTGACCAATCTAGCTGAAATTTTCAGCAAAAAATTTCGATAAACTGAAGACAAAGTGATCCAATTTTAGTCCAAAAATCACCATTAGAACCGAAGATAATCGAAAAAGTCCATTTTGACATAATGGTCATTTTCCGTTTTCTCCAGTTCTGAAGGTCACTTATGCATCAAAATTGGACAAATTTGTCTTCAGCATGTCTAGAATATGTGATAAAAATTTCAGCTCGATTGGTCAATTCACAGATGAGTTATCGCCTTAAAACCAATTTTCATAGCACGTTCGAGAACTAAATTTTGCTCTTTTTTGACCTCTTACGAATCCCAAGGGATGATTTTTATACAAATTAGTTTATTTTTACTACAAAGGATCACATAATTATTAATTTTGCACTTCTTCCTGAAATTTTTTTTATTCGTCCTTTTTTTTAGAGCATCCCTATGTAATTACCTGGAAATTACCAAAAATTTTGCAAACGATATAAATCGCCCAAAAAATCGCCCAAATTTCTCAAAAAAGACTCAAAAAAGAAAATTCTCAGATTCGTATCGATTTAGCAACAAAAACATTCATAATTTTTTTGCAAAAATAGTTTTTTTTATTTTATTATGGGAATGGATTGATACATTTTGATGAAACCACCACCAAAATGCGTGAAATTTAAATCTTCACAAATTTCCATTTCGAATAAATTTTTTTTCGAAAATTTTATGTCAACTTGCTGAGCTTTCGAGCAGCATGGGCTCATTTATAAAAAATCGATTGAAGTTGAAAGACGTGAAATCATTGCTCTCTTGTAATTAACTCAAGCTGACCCTTCGGTTAAGATAACCCAATCGTGGTGTTTCATTTTGATAAAAATTACTAACTTTGTTCTATAAAATGTTCGTTCGCTTGTTGAATTGTAATCGCGCTGGATTTGCATCTCTTGCTATTACCTATCTCAGGTCTCGCCAGAATTTCGCCTTTCTGAAGGTAGATTTTTCAAAAATTTAGCTTTAGTGTTGTTAGTTACAATACTTTTAACGATAGCGTGATCTTATGTCTGGTTGTCATGCCACATCCAACTTTTATATTTACTCCTCTAATCGATAATTTCCCTCGACCGGGTAGATTTGGTTTTCCTACCATAATACCTTCTCTTTTTCGGGAGATTTTCCCTAAAAAAATTTAATTTTTTCCGAAAAATTCCTCAAGTTGGTAATTTTTCACGATATTAATTAAAATACGTTGAACAAAGTGTATTTACAATTTGATTAGATATTCGAGAATTTCGACGTTATTAAACAACGTCGCTCGTCATTCGGCGGCGTCGTCGGCCTGAAAAGTAGGTGGTGAAACGGACAAACGCTTTTATTTTGACGTCGCCATTAACTTTTCAGTTTTATTCAACATATTGCCGAGTAAATAGCATTGCGAATTCGACTCGTCCAACGTAGTACGTGCGGTTGAGCTTTTACGTCGGTCGTGTTCGCCAATTTTCGCCCAAGTGGCACTTTTCTCTTTTCTGTAAAATGAAATTTAATTTTTCTTTTTATTTATTGCCTCCGAGACGGGTGCATTCGTTATCGCTTCTTATACCGTATGCCACCATTTATACGACTCAATTTCAAATTTTTTTACCAGTTTTTACTTTAAATAAGCATAACGCGAGGTTTTTCGGTTTGAGTGTTCGTGGAGTGACTCATCAAGTCGACGATTTAAAAAAAAGATTCGTATTTTTTCAGGAGCAACGAACCATGAGTGATCACGAACAGATTCGGTTTCAGGCAGATACGTTTTCAGCATCTGAAAAAGTGAGTGATTTTTCAACCTGTTTTAATTTTTGTTAGAAATTTTTGGGCAGGAAAATTAACGAGGTGGAAAATTTCGACTGGGGAAAATTTCTGGAATTTTTAAATTAGTTTTTTATAAAATGCGTACTAGATGAGAGAAGAGGAGAGCTGATTCGATCGAAAAAGAATTCCAAGAGATTATTTTTATTAAATATTTGACCCTTTTCTGATATTTATATCGTTAGGGCATTTTCTAATAACTTTTTTAAAAATATATCGGCGAAGGATTCCAATTTATTCAACTTAATTAAAATCTCTATCTGAATAGGAATTTTTTTTGGAGGAATTAGGAAATTAATGTGGTTGTTTAAGTAACAGAACGCCACAGTTGCATCATTTATTTACTTCAGGTTTAAAATTCTTTTTGTTATCGTTAATAAAAATTAAGAATCTCGACTCGATCGTAGGTTTCGACGAGATACACGTAAGAATTATATCGAATAACGTAACAGGTGTTTGTATTTTTATACCATCAGGAACGTTGCTATTTTAAAGTATGAACGTGTAGTGCTTTTTGGGCTGATTTCTGACTTCCCCTGCCCTTTCTCAGGTTTTGATTATTTGATAAGTGTGTAGAAAGATTAGGGATTTAATTCGATTGCTGTGAAAGAAATGACTTTGACATTACTATTCCATGTGTTTCGTGGTATTTGCGAAGTAGGCAATAAAATAATATATTTACATAACTTTTTGTATGGGTTGCACCTGGTTTACGTAATGAATGAGTTGGTAGTCTTCTGAGGAAGTGGTGATGTTGTGTTTTTAAATTGCCGAATGAGCGGAATTGATTAATTGTTATCAAAATATTAGACTGTGAGCCAGATTGTGGACGATGTTTGATTGAAATGAAGACCACACCCTTGATAAATGAAGTACAAAAATTATCGAGAAGTTTTGTTTTTTGTAGGAATTGAAGATCTGGACGAGTTTTTTTTTTTTTCAAGTCCCAATTTTTCTCTAAAAATAGATGTTTGGCCCTTGAGTAATAATTATCAATCTTCACATTGTTAAATTTCATAACAAGTTGATAGTTCTTAAAAAAAATTTAAATTGGGCAAATTTTCGTAAAATTAGCCAGTTGTAGAAAAATTGAACCATTTTTGAAGAAATAAATGTTTTTTTTTAAAAATTGAACATTTTTTAGGCGTGAAAAAATCTTTTAAAAATTGATCAAAATTTTATTTCCGAAAAATTGGGTAATTTTTTTCAAAAGTTGATGAATAATTTTCTAAATTTCAAATAGTTTTTCATTTTCTGAAATTTTTGAAAGTTGCGCAATTTCCTTCCCCCTGCTCCCAAAAATCAGACGATTTTCTATTTTCCCAAAATTAGACAGTTGCATGAAAATCGAACTATTTTAGAAAAATTGAACCATTTATAAAAAATTGGGACGTTTGTCTAAATGTCGAATAATTTTTCCAACGAAAAATTGAAGGTTTCATAAAAATTGAACAATTTTCTTAAAAATTGAAACCTGGCAAAATTTGAGCTTTTCCAAAAATTGCACAATTTTTCGAAGATTGGGCAGCATAGTCAATTTTTAAGAAAATAAACAATTATTATTCTGGGATTTGTCATTTTTTCAATCATTCTGCGCGTTGGAAAATTTTTCAATCATTGAATAGTTTTCCATTGCCCAAAAATTAGACAGTTTTTCAAAAACGTGGGACAAATGGTTAATTACTTGAAAATGAGGCAGTCAGTCAAACGTTGAACAATTTTCGTTTACTCAAATTTAGAAGATTTTATATTTTCCTAAAATTAGACAATTCTGAAAAATTGCACAATTTTTGAAGTATTTTTAGGCCATAGTTTCAAAAATTGGGACGTCAATAAAAAAATTGGTTAATTTTTCCAAACATTAAACATTTTTCCATTACCTGATAATGGACGTTTTATATAAATTGGACAATTTTTCGGGAATTGAACCAATTTTCAAAAATAAAATTACCAAAATGTTAAACTTTTCAAAATCGAGACAGTTTTTAAAAATTGCGCAGCATTTCTTAAGCACTCTCTACCCGAGAAACCACCTCGAGAAAAATTGACGCTTCGATTTTTACTCGATTTGAATCGAATCGATGTCGATTTTTGTCGTAAGGACAAAATATTTTCATGTTAAAAAAATTTAATCATTTTTCAAGAATTTAAATTCAAATTCAGACAAAGTATTTTCAAGGCATGGAAGATTCTTTAAAAATTAGACAGCTGTCTAAACAATCAACAGTAGATATAATTTTTCAGGGCTTTACTCATTTTCCAAAAATTGAAATTAAAAATTTTTCAAACGTAAAACAATGATCCAAAATCATTCAAGTTCCCAAACACCAAAAAGTTTTACATTCTCTCAAATCTGACCAGATTTTCAAGAATTGGAAAATTGTTCAAGCATGGAATAGTTCTGTATTTTTAAAAATCGAAAAAATTTTCAAACCATGAATAATTTTTTTAAATATCAGTAAGTGTTGGTTTAAAAATCGATTAATTTTTCCGTAACTGAACAATTTTTTGTTCCAAAAATGTAGGAGATTTCTCTAAAAATGCTCGGAATTGATGGATATTGAAAACTGAGTTCCAATAATTACATAATCTTTCAAAAATTGGACCATTTCTTGAAAATTTTTCAATTTTTCTATAACTTCTAAAAGTTCGAAAATCTTTTCAAAAAATGAATAATTGTTTAAAATAAATATTTATGTAAAAATTGATCAATTTTTTCAGTAATTGATCAATTTTTTCTCCAAAAATGAGGGATATTCTTTTGAAAATTCCTAAAGTAGAAATACATTGAAAATAAAATTCCAAAAATTAGACCCCAAGAAATAGAAAAATTTTCAAAAATTGGTCAATTTCCCGAAGATTAGACAATTTTTTGAAAATTTCCCAATTTTTCCATGTTTTTAAATCATACTTCATTTTCAAGTATCGAAAACTCGTGTTTTATTATTCATTCGAACTAAAACGCTGCCGAGAATATTCTCTTTTTCCCTTCTTCGTCCCCCTTTCGACAAATAACTTTCGAAAAAGTTGCCTATTTTCCGTATTTACGGGGCTATAATTTGTTGATACAGTTCCAAACACATTCCCCTAATCTTCGTAAGTGTTCGGATTGGAAAATGCATTTCAGCGAGGAAAAATTAAATTCCCCTTCGTGAAATACAATTCGTGATTCATAAATTCTTATTTCATGTCTTGTAATAAGATTATTAGGCAGCTGAAAATAAACAACAAATCGATAAATTGCGTTAAAAGTCACTCTTATGGTTTATTTTCGTCCATACGATGCATTTTCCAATCCGATAATGCAAAATACGCCGGTTGTAGTCCCGCAACAGGTGAATTTTCGAGGAAAAAAATTCGAATATATTGTATTCTTACATTTGTTGATCGCGAAATCTAGTCAAATATGGTCGAGTGTTTGTTTAAAAAATTAGCTATTTCGCATATTTACTTATTTTGAAGTAGCGTAAAGTTTGCCTACCCTCTCGAATACCGTGTTATAACACCTTTTACCATTTCATTGACTTTGAAATTCTAAATTATGATAATTTATGTGTATTGTAGAAAAACTGGTATTTTTCCTGGTAATTGATCAACTTATAATATTGGTGTGTTGAAAACATGACCGATAATTATTATTTTTCCATTAACAGCGATTTCTCATCTCGATAGACTGATAATCTTCAAGTGTTGTGGATTTGGATGCTTATTCATAATTCGTCAAATGTAGGTACCTACGTAGGTATTTATTTTTCAATGAACGTGCCTGTTATTTTCTTCGAATTTATACGGATGCTTAAGAAGATTTACGTAATATTCGAATTTCGTAGTTTGAAATTTTGAAGAACGGTGAATCGATTCTTTTTGATCTGAATTTCGGCATCGAGTGGTTCAAGGATATTTCTTCGGAGTGAGGATTTCTCATGTTTTACCCTTTTTTTTGCCGACCTTTTTTTCTTTTGATTTTGTTGATCTGGTTGAAAATGAAAGTTGTTTTTCTCGATGAAATTTTATGAAAATTCATCGATGATGAAAATAAGTTGTAAAATTCTTGAAAGGACTGTAATCGTATAGTTCGAAACTGTGGACAAGGATTGAATAAATTTAAGAGAAAATTTTCCGAATTTCCGAATTAAGTTGCGAATTGCCAAGGAATGGAATATTTTTGAGCCAGAGGTGTAACTTGCTTATGAATTGATTTTTGAGAGATCGAAATAAGTGTCTTGATGTCTTACTCATTCAGTGACAATAAAGATAAGAATGTAGTATCATTGTAATGAAGAGTACGCTTTACCTCATAATTTTTAAAAATGACCTATTACATCATCATCATTTTTATGACGCATGAATTGTGATAATTTTTTGTAGTTTTCTTTTTTTATACTTATGCTTTTCTTACTGAAGAGTGTCTGAAAATACTTACTGATTTTGGTCAACAGTCATTTCCAATTTCTGGGTCGAAAAACAGTTTTATGGAATGCGAATCGGTTATTTTTTATTTCTCCTCAAAAAACTGCTCCTTTCATGTAACTGGTTCTTCAAGTTGAAATTTTTGAGAATTTTTTGGAACCACTGTGTAAGAATTTTTTTCTGTTTTTGTAGTAGGTTCAGACGAATCTAGAGAGAGATAATATCTTAGATTTCGACCGTAATTTGACTGAGTGAGGGTAGGGGGTGGAGAAGTGTTGCTATTTTTCAAAAATTTTAACAGTTCCATTCTAAATATCTCTAATATGAATGTACTTGAGATGAATTCTCACCATAAAATTTTTACCGATTTATTATTCTAAAAAATTCGTTTTCTCTTTTCAACCAAAATTGCAATTTGATCAAATTTTACACTGGTTTTTTATTTTTCACAATTTTTATACCTATTTTGGAAACCTTTGAAAAGCTAAAAATTTGCGCTGTTCAAGTCAAATGTAAAACTTTTAAATAAAATTTATGCTACGAGCTTGATGTACTTAGTTAGGAATTTTATTTCTTCAATTTAAACCGTGAAGGTGTTTTTCGACAAGTTAATTTTAGGAACCCCTGAAAAATTCTCAAGCTTAATATTTTTCATATTAAAAAGGAAAGTCATTGAATACATTTTCGTTGCGTGCATGTAGGTGCATAATTTAAATTGCGTTTCTCGGCGAATTTATTGATTTTTGAATTGTTTTTCGAATAATAATGATTAGATTAAAAAATTTTCGAAGACCAAGAAAAAAACTTATAATCTGGAATGCTTATTATTATTTTTAGTTCATCGTCATTTTGGGAAAAAATAATTTCTACCAATTAGAAACTCTCAAAATTTGCTTTTAATTTTTAAATTTCAAAAATTTTAGAAGCATGAAAAAATACCTCTTTTTAGCTAAAAAAAAAAACAGTTTATTGACGTGGGGGAAAACAAAAAAAAAGTTTTTAATAGGTACGTACTTGAGTTCAACTTTCATTTTTCAAACTTTTTTTAGGATTTTTTCATGGGGAAAGAGTTATTAAATTGGATATATTTTTTAAATTTCTCATTTATTGCCATTTTTCTTGAAAATGAATCATCTACGTACAATTTATTTTTTTTATTAAAAAAATTAACTCTAAATTAAAATTAGGCAATAAAAATTTCCAAGATGAGGATTTTATCCCAAAACCTTTCCTTTTAAATTCTGATCTTGACCTTTTTTCATACGTTTCAAGAAATGTTCTAAAAAATGTAAAATTCAAATTCAAAAAAAAAATTGATCATTTTTTCAGATCGCTTTAAAGGGCGTCCCATCAAAAATTTTGATTTTTTTAAACGTATTACCGCTTACTATTGAAAAAGTTGTCAGGTAAACAGGTTGCCTATTATTAAAATCGAAGGAGCAAATTACTGTTTCGAAAAAAAATGGATTCAAAACAAATTTCAAATCATAAAAATTGACTCTGTGAACAATTGAAGATATTTCATTCTCTAGAAAAAAAGAAGTGCTACAAAAAAATTGTTCAAAAAATCTGCCAAAAAATCACAAAAAGGAATAAAACTGAAAAAACTGAGATCAAATTTTCTATAAACATAGAAATTTAACGTGCTACGGAACATCATCCCCCCCCCCCACTGTAAAAGGGAACTTTTAGATTTAGGATCAAAATATTTGTAGTTCCAAAAATTTATTCTGAAGTTTCAAATTTCAAAAACTCTTTACAATCATCTGAAAAATTTCCCTTTTCGTTTTTCTATAGCATTTTCCATTACCTCATCCGGTAGGGGGAGGGGGTCGATGACTCAAAAGAAACTCCGAGGAATTGAATATCACAAATTCAAAAGTTCTATCTCGTTTTCTATGCCTTTGGCGTGACTTTGAGCATTCGAGTAACATGATAAATGATTCACTTTGCACTTTAACTGACTCGTAAGTGTGACTCCTTCTGCGCTTTTACTTTGATGTTGGTAAAAAAAATCCTCAGAATGAAATTTGTTCTGTTTTCGAAGTATTACTTATTAATTTTCCTGATTAGTTTTTTTTCTAGATTTTTTGTGCGTGTTTTTTTTTTACAGCACCAGCTTCAAATTTCAAACTAGATCAAAACCAATAATCAAATCGTGAAATTTTTCATTTTTGAGGTACCATACATTTATAATGTTACTCAAATGTTCAAAGTTTCAATTCTTCGGAGTTTTTTTAAAACCTGCCCTTCCCGAGATTAGCTTACTGAAAACTGTCATAGAAAAACACAAGGGAAAAAGCTCAAATAAGAAGTATTCCAAAAATTTTTTAGATGACAGTGAAGAGTTTTCGAAACTTCTGAATCCATTTTTGGAATTATTTTGATCACGAATCTAAAAGTTGACCTTTGGAAGGGGAGAGGTAATTTTCAATTTTATCAATTGACGAGATATCAAATTTATTTATTTTTTCACTCCCTCAATCTATTTTAGGGGGTTTTATCTCCGGATGCAAAACTGGACTCTTGAAGAGGTGGAAATGTGATAAAAATTGAAAATTCTTCAGTGTGGTATCAAAATTCCAGGGAGTGAGAGTCGATTCCGGAATCGGAGTTGGACTACATAACTCCAAATTGACTCCAAATTCGTAACTATCCCGGAGTCAGGAATCGAGGTCATAATTTGATTCCGGATTCTAGCTGGAGTCGGGACTGTGTGAGTTTGACTCCGGAGTCAAGGTCTGAAATTGATTTCGGAGTGAAACTTATGTCTGGAGTCAATGTTTAATATTGGTTCCGGAGTCAGGCATCTTTGTTTTAATTGGCACTAGAGTCTAAAATCATGACGTCAGTACTGCGGACTTGTTTTTTGGCTCTGTTTATTATTTTATTTTTTTCGAATTATTTCTGAATTTAAAGTGACTTCGGAGTCAAGGTTGAGTAAGAATTTGAGGTCTATTTACTCCGGAGCCTTGATTCAACTTTTTGACTGTGCGTTTTTCATTTTTTTGACTCCCTGAGTCAATTTTCAAGGCCATTTTTATCCGAAATGTAAAAACCAGTCTTCAAGGGTGGAGATGGAATCGAAATTGAAAAACTTTCATCAAATAATTTTAGAACCCTCCTTCTTACTTCAGAGAGTAAACTTTTGGCTTGAAAGTAAAAACGATCTCAAATTTCCCACCCAAGAGGAAAAAATATATCCACGTTAAAATAAAATTTCAATTAAATTTTAAAATTTGGTTCCATTTTACTCTCCCCACCCCATCACTTCATATGTACATCTCCACTCAAGCACTAATTTTTCCACTTCGGATGTGAGGAAAACACACTCTTTTTGATAAAGAATTTTTAAATTCTTGACAAAAACAATCGTTGCATCATTATTAAATAATAAATACAAAAAGATAATTATGTTCCTTATTTCGAATCCGGATCCTGATCCGGTTCATAAAAAGGTTTATGGAACAATACCATGCATCTGATATGTTCCACTCATTGCAATTAGGAAGGTGCTTATTTCGTATATTTTCTCGTTCCGGTTCTTTTTCTACATTTCCGCAAAAAATATAACTTTTTCCGGATCAGAATCCGGGTTCGATTTTATTTCGTTCCATCATTCGAAACAAATACCTAACCTTTCAATAAAATCAAATTCAAATATTCGAAAAATGATAATTTCATCGAGACCAAAAAAAACATCCACATAATTTTGAAACTTAAAAATAGATTTTCTCAACTTATTCAATATTGATCAAATATTGCATAGGTGTCTCCTAATCCAACATCTTTTTACGTATGCAAATCAATCCTATATTTCTATTTCTGCGAACTACAAACATAAAACTTATTACTGAAACATTACGCGATAAAATTAATTAAAATACAATAATGACGCCTCGGGAGCCGGCCGAACGATAAACGTGGTCCAAATATTCGAAAAATTACCATTACCATTAACCGTACAGACGTAATTCCCATAATCCCCTCCCGACAACCTGTTTCGCGTCCATAAGTGAAAGTGAGACGAGAGACGGGCAAGAAAACGGCGACGATGAAAATAAAACGACCTTAAAAACGGTTATCTGGTGTACAAATTGTTTACTTTATCACAAATCGCGGAACCGTAGGTTAGGTACATTACATAGTCGGTCGTCGGTGCTACAGTAGATGAGTTTCAATTTAGTTTCGCACGAATTATGCTGAGGTGTTTTTAATGTAGTTGGCCGAATCGCGTATTTACGAACGTCTCGTTTTCGTCGCATCGATAAGCTTTTCTCTTCCGTTCTTATCGCGTATGACGCATTGAATTTACGTAAAAGAAAGAATTACCATGGCGATTCTTAGTGGACATTGCTGATATAAATGTTGAATTAAAACGTTACAGACTCATCAGAAAAGCGGAGCTCAGCAGCAGCGTCAGTCCAGTACTTCCAGCAGCGCCGGTGGACCTGGAATGTTTGCCCAAGGACAGAAATTTAATTACAGCAGTTATAAAAAATTCTCAACCTCGATACCACCAGTGAGTTGTTTATATTTTTTTTTAGCTATTCGGTTTTTAATTTGTGTAGTGATTGGTGCATATTTTGTGATAACGTAAAAGTCTAGATAGGTGTAGGTCATAGGTGGTCGAACGTTTAGCTCTTAATTATTTTTGTTTAAAATGAGATTTCCGCGATTCGAGTTGAAATTTTTTTTACTCAAAGTTTAAATTTTTTCTATCCTAAATTTTTTCAATTTTTTAAATTTCATTTTATTTGAAATTTGTTACCAGTTTTGAAGGGGTTGAAGAAAAATCAGGAAGTTAAGGTCATAGTTTGAATTTAGAATCAAGATGTAGTCAAGATTCAGGGTGTGAGTTCTACTTCGGAACCGAGGTGGAGTCAGGAGTTGACTTTCTCTCTCTTGACTCTCCCCTGACTCCACCTGACTTCCAGAGTCTGGATGTCAGGTGGAGTCAGAGGATAATTTTATGGCTGACTCTTATACTCTGGTCAAATTCAATTCGATTTCATGTTTTTAAAATTTAAGCACCTTCTCCAAATTTCTTAATGAATGGAATAAAATTTTTAAAAATTCAAAGTTGAAATGAGAAATTTTTGATCAAGAAAATTTTAGTATGGAAAAAATTGAGAAAAAATTATGAAAAATTTGAGGTACTTAATCAAAATTGTAATTTATTTTTAGCTTCAACTTCTTTTCAACTGTAAATTTTTTGATTTAGGCATTTTTTTCTTGAGTTTGATGATTTTTTTTTCAATTTTCTAGGAGTGGGTATTTTTTCAACATTTTTCCAACAGTTGATGTTTTGAAATTTCTTACAACCCAAAAATTGTTTTCATTATTTCAAAATTTTTCTCATTTTTTTAAAAATTCAATTGAATTTTTTTTGTCATAAATTTGATCTTTTTTTTAGTGCTGGAAGAAAGATCGATTTTTTTTTTGGGGGGGGGGGAGGAGGGATCCGAGTTGAAACAGATAATTTTTTTTTTTCAAAACACACCTCGATTTTTTTGTTCCTTATGAAACAATTATATTTTCAGACATTTCAATATTATAACAGTTTAGAAAAGCAGTGTTGCCAACGTTGAAAATTGAAACCACTTTTTTCGAATAACATTTTATAACTTTTTATTAAAATGTCCACGCTCTTTTGAATAATCACAACTTTAACTTTTTTTTGCATTATATTCTAATTTTAACCAGCAGTGTTGCCAATGACACAAATTTAAACGCTGGTCCATAACTTTAAAAAATCGTTCGCAACATAGACAGTTATACGACAAAAAAATGAAAAAAATTATCATCCTTTTTTTATAAAAACCATTTTACAAATTGAGGAAAAATTGAAAAAAGAGTTGTAAGATGTTGAAAATGAAGAAAAAAACTGAATAAAATTATGAGATATTCGTGTATTTTCTCTCCTTCTCTAATTTTCATTTTTTTTTGTTAAGTCCAGATTTCTTTTGAATTTTTTTAAATCTGACAAAATGCCATTACAATTGTCAATGGTAGGTAAAATTTGACCTAAAATCGTATAATAGCTTTCAAAAATATTGATCTTTAAACCTAAGACATATTCAGGCCAAAAATGTTAATTTTCATAATCTAATACTATTTTGAAAAAAAAACACCGTAGAATTGAATGAATTAAAAAATTTTGGACTTGGATAGTCTAAATCTCATTTTTGGCAAAAATAATCATGGGAGCTAGTCGAACGCTGAAGAGAGAACACTCGTCGGTTATCTAGATGACTAACGAAAGGTTCTTCAATCCGGGGTATTATGTTTATGTACAGATAGGAAGGGAATACGTGTGAAATACTCCGATATGTACTCGTAATTCGGTTTGAGTGATTAATTTCCTTTTTCAATTCTCGATATAGGTACATTACTAGTAAAAAAAAATATAGGTATGATGAAATTATTTATTATCTGTGTATTGTCTGTTATCATTGTTGCTTCGAGTATATAATTAGAATGATTTAGTACGTACGCGTTTAGTGTTGTGTTTGCGTTCGTCGATGGCTATGATGATGGCGAGAAAATTGAATTTATTCCAGGTGAGAAGTACAGAATAAGGTTTTCCAATCGTATTTTAGCGCATTACTATGCCATATGTGTGCGATGTGCTGTGTGTTACTGTGCGTGTGATGAGACCAAATGTAGGTAGCGGTGTCGTGAAATATTCATGTGTTTCGTTGAAATTTACTCGTTGTTCGATCGAATTGGGTTTATTTTTATCTTACATTGGGTTCGTATTAGGCTTCGATATGTTTTTATGCTGACTGCTGAAAATAATGTACCTTACCTATGAATTGATGTAGGTAACAAAGGGAAAAATTACCTAATTAGTTTACGATTGATAAAATTTATCAGTGTTTGATTGCTGATAATGCACGTGTGTTTGAGTTGAATTTGAAATTTATTTAATGCAAATATTCCAGTATTTGGAGCATGTTTTGAAAGAAAATGCCATTTAAGAGAAACCTCTCTATATTTTTAGGCAAAAAAAACACTTTCAGATTTTTTGTATACATATTTTTAAGAAATGAAATTTAGTTTTTTTTCTTTTTTTTAATTGAAGAAAATTAAGAATAAATGATTTTTCATTTTTCAAAATCAACTTTTTTCGAGATTTTTCATATTTTTTTAGCTAGGTAATGGAACATTTGATTAGGTTTTTGAAAAATTCTGTTTTTCTTGTTTTTTTTTTTCAAAGTCAATTTTTTAAAATTGGTATGTTTTATTTTTTTACTTTTATACTACTTCTACGAACTACGATTTAAAACTATTTCCTTCCGTGATTTCATCTTTGGAAAGTCAGTCGAATTTCGATGAGATATTTTTTATTTTTTCATTTTCTGAAAGTGGGAGGGTAATTTCTTATTGCACATTTAATGAGCTATCGGAAACAATCCTCTTCGTAATTTTCTTGTTTGTTAAACAATTATGGAATCTTTTTTTCTTTTTTTTTAGTAGAAAATTGAATTTCTTTTCATTTTTGTTGATCTATGTACTCAAATTCTGGTTATTATTTTTTTCTACTGTTTCAACCTAGATTTTTTGTATTATATTCCAGAATTATTTTTGAAGGGATTTTTCTACTTGCTTACCTTCGGTTTTTATTTAATTGATTTTATTTCAAACAAATTAGGTACCAATTTTATTCGACGAATACTTGATTTTTTTAAATAATTCAATTTACTTAGTTATGGTATACGTTTTTTAATAATCACAATTATTTTCAATCGCGCAATCATTTTGCCCATTCTGTTTTATTTTTTTTGACTCGATTCGAAGTTTATCGTCTAGGAATTTTTTCCATTTTGGTTTTGGATCGTAGGTTTTATTTCATTTTTCAATTGTGAAATTTGGTAATTTTTAATCTCTAAATATGTACTTGTTTAGTATTTGTTTTCATTTCAAGTTGATTATGCATTTGATAAGAAAGAAAATTGAAGTTGAGATTTTTTGAAAAAGTGGAAAGTAATGAAACATAAAATAGAAATTTTTTCGAATCTGATGAAATTTTTTCTGGTTTTTATTTTCAAATTGTAATCCAAATTAGAAAAAAATTTCAAACTCAAATGTAATTTTTTCATTCAATACCCTCCTATAAAATTTTATTTCGTGTTTTTCAAGTGGACGAACGTTCTCTAATTTTCAAATTCAGAATTAATTTCATCTGTGTATTATCCATCGATTGAGTTATTTAAAAATATTTGTAATATCATTTTTCATGAAATGAATTTTCTATTTTTTTTTTTTTTTTGAAGTTAAAATCGATTAATTTTTCAATCTTTGGACTTTTTTTTCCATTATTTGTAATTTGAAAAAAATTAATTTGCAAATTGCGATTCTAATGGAAAATAAATGCGATCGACTTCAAATGCAAAATTTTCATCAATCTGTAATTCAAGAAATCAATTTGAAATAAAACCAAAAATCAAATCCAGAAAAAGGGAACAGATTTTTATGAAATTACCTCAAGTTCAATGTTTATTTCTTTACAAAAATCTAAAAGTGGACATTTTTTAAAATTATTATTGGAAATTGGACGTAGAATAAAAATAATCTTGTTTTGAGGGGAGATGGAAGAAAATGTTTTCATGGTTTTTTGGTATAGGTCGGAATTGGAAAGCCTTTGAATTTCAGTGAAATGAAGTCGAAACTTTCTAAATAATTATTATGGTGTTTACTAAGAAATCGTATCAATTGTTGAATAAACCTAAAATCAAAAGAAACTAGGGAAGTTTTTTTATCAACAAAAAAATAGAAACTCTGAAACTTTAGATTTGTCCAATAGGATGATCCATAGAACAAAAAATCTCACAATCTTCACCACGACTTTTTGAGGTGATTTTAATGATATTTTTTATCAAAGTTCAAAAAATATTGTAAAACTATCTGGTTGAGAACCATACTATTTGTCTACCTCTACGTCTACACTTACTGATTATGAAGGTCATAAAAATTTATTTGTATGAAAATTTTGAAGAATTTTCAATAATCTTCTCCTTTAATTGAGAATTTTTGAAAAATTTTCATTAATAAACATTCTGTTACCTTTGAAAACTGTTCCAAGTTTTTTTTTCGTTCTCTAATTTTTTTTGGAGGGGAATTCGAAAATGCAAAATATCATTCCCTTTCCTCTCTCTTTTCAAGAAAATTGATAGGTATCTCAATTTACGACTAGGAAAAAAAATTGAATTGAATCACATCTTTCGAGGAAGACGAGAAAAAAAAAGCATCTTCTTGTCCTCATATTTATCAATTTAGAGGCGAAAATCTATGATTTTTGACAAGTTTTTGACTGAAATAAAAAACGATTTTCTGGTGAAAATTACTTCGATACTTGAATTTTTCATTATTGTGTGATATTTTTTCAATTACCTATTTACAATTTGGAGAAAGACGAAAACCGAACTCGAACTGATATTGGAACGAATCTTTCGCTTTTGAGAAAAACTTTATTCTCTTTCAAATTTCATAATTTGTGATTCTTTTTCCAACTTTCAAATTTTATTACCCTCTTCTTTATGCTAAATTTATTCATTCTCGTCTGTTTTCCTAACTAAGCACACTTCTCGGACATAATGTCCGAGAAATACCTATCCACAGTTCCACACATTGAATCGTGTAAATTTTAAATTTCAAGCTCATCGAAAAAACGTATAAATTATGTACGTTTATCGATAGGATGACATGCGAAAAAAAAACTCGCTTGTAATAATCTCTCAAGGATAATTCAAATTGATTTTCACCAGTCATTTCAGATTTGGAAATTTATCGCGGAAAAATATCACACATTTTTGAGGCGCTTATCAATAATTTTACTCGAGTGAATATTTTCTTTACACAAATACGTAAAATATATGACAATACTATTTTTGCTTTATCTTTTAAATAAGTGATTCGGTGATTTTTTCGAGTACCTATATCCAAATTCACATCCATATTAATCGGATATCGTCGTAGTGTTGATTGAAATGTGGATACTAAATGACGTCGCAATGATTGAAAATTTACAAATAATGCATTCGGAAGAATTTAGATATCGCGGTCTGATTCAAGTATTGAAATAATTTAATCGCGGTGGCTTCATCGTGAAAATAATAATTACGTGTTAACTGGTTGAAAATTTTTTCGGCAATGATGCAACAATGTTTTATTCCTAGTAATTTGATAGGACTGATGGGCAAGGTTGCGTAATAAAATATATCACGAAATTAATTAATGCTTAATCTCGCGCAACATGTGACAATTTTTTTAATTGTGTACGACATATCTAACAAAGTATAGTTATTATGTGCTTTGCTATCTGCTCATACGTGTAGGTGACCTGGGACTTGCTACCTGATGAAATAATCGTGAGAATTGACGATCTAGGTGTAAGTATTGTGGTTTTGATGTAGGGATTGTTGCGAAGATGTTCGAGAATTGAGAAAGTTTTCATACGTGTGTTTATTTGAGTGGAAAAAGAAAAAACGAATGTACTTTGGAATATGAAAAAAATTTTAGAGATGTTTATTTTGAGTGGAGGACTTTTCAGAACAATGGTGGCGTAAGAGGTCCTCAAAGTAAGCCACTTTTGAGAGAAAAAAAAAACGTTTTTTATTCCTTTTGGGTAGTACTACCCTCGTGTTCTTTAGCCGCCCCTTGAAAATAGACAATGAAGTTTTCACATTTTTTTGACCCATTGAACTTGAAATTGCGCACCACTTTCTTTTTGCTTTTTACAAGAATTTGAAAAGTTGCGTATCGTAGAATTTTTTTACTTTTTACCCAATAAAAATAATTTTTGATTAAATCTTGAAATTTTTTTTAGCAACGCTGCCAAAATTTCTAGAAAAAAAATCAAAATTAATTTACATCGTGAAATATTTTTTTTTGACTCACTTTTCAAGATAGTCGTAATGCAATTGGTAATGCTGATATGTAATTTATTTTAGAAAAATTTCAATCTAAGTAACAATTTGGCGACGAACAATTTTTCAACTCAATTTTAAAACGTTTGAACTATAAAGAAATTTAATTTTTTGGTATAAATGAAAAAAACTGCAAATCCAATTTTCAACTTTTGAATCCTCTTGTAGTGAGAAAAACTGGTGCATAATTTTGGTATCGAGTGGTCAAAAAGTTATGAAATGATTTCATTTTGAAGGAATAGAGAATTCCTCGACTGATCAGGGACGTGCTGAGGGCATATCGCCGGAGCGGAGGAAAAGAGTAAAATTTGTAAAAATCCGAATTAGATTTTCAGTTTTTCCAAATGAATCTTTAAAAAAAATTCCAAAAATGAGTAAGCATCCTACCCTCCCCTCCCCCATCGGTACGATGATGATGATACAAAAAAAGTTTCCATTTTTAAGACATAATGTCCAAAATATGTTGAAACGAGATTTTTCTTGAGAAAAAAATTTATTCGGTTTTCAAACATTGTAAATTGAGACGAATTTTCACGAGAAGGGAAATACATTTTTGAAACCGGTTTGTAGCTTTCTAATTAATTAGGTACCCCAAAAAAGTTTCCATCGAGAATGGTAAAGCATTAAAACGAAAATTTTTTTGACATTCATGCTTTTGAAACCAATTACAGTATTCTCAATAAAGTTCAGTTTTTGGTCAATTTTCCTTGATTACATCAAAAGTGAAAATACAAAGAAATTCGAAAATTTTATTTTAGATTTTTTCAATTCTTCAAAATCCATTCTTTTTTTACCGTGATATTTTTTCGGAGGAAGGAAGGGGTAGGAGAGGGGGAGGGAGGGGGTAACGTAGTTTTGTTGTAGAATTTTTTTCTCGTAGGTCGCTGTGAAAAAAATTATTCATATTCGAAGTATGAATAAATTTTTTTATTCCTTTGAAGTTGATGAGAAAATGAAATTTTGGGCTCAAAAAAAGCCTAATTTTTCATCCTTCAAAAATATTCGAATTTTTTTCCTTTTGCCTTTTTTCCATTAGGCTCCAATTTTCTCTCCATAGCCCTGATTTCAGATGAAAATTTTTCCAAACAAATTTCAAAAAAACTTGAAAATGATTCCATATTGGAAACCACTGAACCAGTTTCAAAAACGACTGATGAAAATTGCTTAAAAACGCGTAATTTTTTATTCTACAATTTTTTCCATTCAGCCGTAGGGGAAAACTCTTTCTGAGAAGAGAGGTAATTTTCCGATATTTTTGAAGAAATTATTAATGATTAATTGGAAACTGATCGGGAGCCACTGAACCGGTTTCAAAACACATTCTATAAAAATTGCCTCTAGTTTTCTTTTATTTTAACCGCAAAAAACTACATCAAATTTTTCGGGCACCCTGTAGATAAAAACCAATTTTTAGCATCATCATCATTATCACCCGAGCAAAATTAAAGTTCTGAAGCTTCTTTTCCTTCAAATATTTCGCATTTTCCCGCCTTCTAATTCCCTTCTCCCCTCTTTTTTGCTTGCACCATCTTTGGGAATTCTCCACTTCAATAATCATTTCCTTATTACCCATTAGTAAAATTTATCACTGAAAAAACACACTGTTTTATCCATCAGCAAAAAGTTCATCCGCTTGGAATTTCCAAACCAAATTTATTATTCTTAACAGGTAGTCTCAGAAGAAAAAAAACACCAAAATCAATCGAAAAATCCAACGTGATGAAAAAAGTTGCTCCGTTACAATGATACTCATTTCTTGGCTATCAAACAAGATGTTGAGGGATAGAGAGGGACACGTTCAATGTGAATGTACCATATGAACTTCGAAGGCCGCGAAAAACTATCACGAGAATCCTCGAAGCAAATTATACCATTTAGACGATTCAAAATTTACTACCAAAAAAACACAATTTTTTTAGCCATCCTTCCTGGAACTATTACTAAAAATAGATTTTAGTAATTGGATTTTCAAATGTGTTTCTTTCTCAATTGCTTTTTACCACATTCTGAGTCGATTTCCGATCATTGTCAATTTCCGAAAATTCTAAACTTATTCGTCATCCCTCCTCCGAAATTTTTCTCAGTTCAAAAAAAAAAAAAATACCAACGATTGTACGCCTCTCTTTACAATGTATACATTCTACCTACTTAGCTTTAGATTATCTTCCGCCATATCCAAACCTGGCCAAGAGTACTCCAAACAAACCACAAGTGTATAATTACCGGTTGCCTGTACCGCGCAAGCCTGCGCAAGTTTGTAAACAAAATTTTAACACGTTATCGTCAAGTTTTTCTTTCCAATGAGCACATGTAGCTGACTAGCTGTGTTCGCCGCGAAGTAGTGCGTTATTTGGTGTGTCGTGAAGACGTCGTTGGTCGAGTTAAAAATTCACGTCAATCGTTTCCAGATGGTTCGTAATTCGAATTTTTTACGCAAACCGAAGGTATGAGATTAAAAATTTTCTTAAGAATTAATATAGGTAGCACGATTCGGTCGAGATTAAATTATATGACGTCACAGGATGAACCTACTCGGTACTTGGTAGTTTTTTTAATACCCTATTACATCATTAGATCAAACGGTAAAATCGCTATGGGTATGACGTATTAAGACGATGGGTTTTGAGATAACAGTAGCGGTATATTGTCCACATGTTCGATACTCATATTAAAAATAATAGCTTTCGTTTTTCTACTATTTGAACTTCGAAGCACACGCCTGGTAATAAATTCGGCTCTGATGATAATTACGTCATTGGTAAAAATAAGTAATTAGGTATTCGAATTGTCGTATCAGAACACTCGACTTTGGAGATGATAAAAATCTGCAAAGTTGAGGAAAATTTTTGAGTTTTTTTCACAGCAGGTCGTTGAATTCGGTGACGAATTTCGATATTATCGAGAGGATTTGGGTATTTTTTGCGACTGTTGGATGAGTTCTTAACGGTCATTACCTTCGTCCTTTTTGGTGGAATCCAAGTGGAATAAGATAATTTTGGTTTGGAGTGTTTTTTTTTGTATGGGATGAGTTTTTTGACCTGTTGATGTTGATTGCGATTGGTGGTGATGAAATTTTAACGGAATGTGTTGTTTATTTTTCTAGAGATTTTTTTTCTTCGAATGAGTGAGAAGGTTTAATTTATGGAATTTGAAAATGTTTTATCGAAGTGGATAATTTAATTATGGTTCTGAGTCGAGAAAAAAGTAATAATTGTGCGTGAAATTGCTACAGATTGGAATATTATAATGATATGGGTTGAATTTAGGCACGTTATGGTTGCATTATTTTGATTAAGTTATTGAAATAAGTAATGATGGAAAACTTAATTTGAGATTAGGTTCAATTTCAGGTTTTATTTCTTTTCCAATTCAAATTTTTCAGGTTTTCTGGCAATTGAGACAATTTTTTGAATTTGGATCATACCCAGTCAGGGTGTCGAATTCTTTGCACTTGTGGTCTTCGAATTTTTTGTTTCAAAAATTTATACCTCAAAAATGGAAACAAGGATTTCCGGGTGCTTTCTGAGGGCAGATATAAGGGGAGAGAGTTTCAAAAAAAATGTGGATATGGTCATTTCAGTCAAGGATATTTCGAGTATGTACTTTGGAGAAATTTCAAGAAAAATGAAAAAATCTGTGTTGCTATTTTTTAAGTGTCGAAAATTGGTTGGAAAAACTTGAAAACGATGTTCAATCCATTGCTCAAAAATTATGAAAAAAGATTAGGCAACTTTCTGTGCTGATTGACATTAAAAAACTGGGATAGAATTTTTTTGTATTCTCGATTTAAAAATTTCCAAGGTTCAGCTAAAAAAAAAACAAATTTTCTTTCCTGAGGCCAAAATTCGCCAAATTATTCTACATCATCTTGAAAAATAGTCAAAAAATTTCATTGCTAACAAACAAAAAAAACATATATGTAATGTCTGGAAAATCAGTAAAATTTCTGAAATTTGCTGAAAAATGAACGATAATTTGCTGAAAATTGAATCATTTTGATGATTTTCCCTGTGCTGCAATTTCCAGAGCCTTTTTACTGATTCAAAATAAGAGTGTTTTCGTAAAGCAGTAATTTGTGTTTTTTTAACCGTACAAATCAATGAGATTTAAAATACCTGAGCCATGGTTAATCAAGTAGATAATTCATTGTTTATAACAGAAAACAATGAGCCAGAAATTATGAATTCTTGAGGGGGGATGCAGAAGGAAAGAGGAGTATTGAAAAGTTTTCATAAAGACGGATTTTTTAACCGATAAAAATTCAAAATATCTTGAGTCAGAATATCAAGTTTTTTTAAAAAAAAATTATAAGGATTTCCAGATTCTTCGAAGAAATAGATCGTCGTTTGATTTCTTTTTAGGCGGGGGAGGGGGGCTATTCACATTGAAAAATTGAGCGGTTTTTCTATAGAACGTGTTAAAAATTAGAACTCGCTGTCCTGCTTGAACGAAAAATTAAAAATTTGAAAGCTTTAAGGAATTAAAAAAAAATAAATCATATCTAGAAAAGTTTTTTTTTTCTGAAAGAGGGAAATATTCATCGCAATTTTGACATTCCCCTCCAATATTTGATGTGAAAATAACTTTTCAAATTTTGTGGATCTATTTTTCAAATTTCCCCCTTTTTTCAGATGGTTCCCCTTGACTCGAGTAAAAATTTTAGCCTAAACATAGTGATTTTGATACATTGAAAATTTAGTTTTCAATTATTTCAAATTTTTTGATCAAACTCAGTGTATTCTTTTTCTATTTTTTTATTTTTTTTTGATCCATGATGGTTCATGGTAAAATTTTGAAAAAAGGTTGTTTTCCGAGTAGAAATTTAATTTCGTCATTTAAATCTTCTGTTTCGTGAAAAGCCTGCTAGAAAGAGGGGCGAAAGGAGCAATAAATCTCTCCTTGAGATTGGAAGGGTTCTGTCAAATGTTCAAAAAATCCAAACATAAATTACATATTGAAAACGTTATAAATTCAGTCCAGTGCTAGCTGGGGTCAAAAAGGGGGAAAATGACAAAATATTCAAAATTTTAGATTTTTATTTCCTCATTTCTCATTTGTATCATAAAAACCCACAAAAAACGATATTTTATAACCGATGAATTTACAAAATCATTAAATTTAGAGGACGAAAAATTTTCATCTTTGAAAATCGAAATACAAACAATTTTTTTCAGTTTAAGAAACAATTGAAATTTATTTCTATTGAAAAATTTCAATTTTCAAGATCCGAAATGATTAAAGTCTACATAATGCAGTGAAAATTTAAATATATTCCCGAGATTATTTTCCGAACACGAATAGATTAATTCATGTTCTTAATAGAAATAATTCTTCTGGAAAAATCGTTCTAAAAACTCGAATAATCATCACAACATTATCTAATGATGAAAATTTCTATTTCGAATCAATTAATTTCACGCTTAAATTACCATTTAATCGGTATGCCTAGTTTCGTTATGACGAAATACCTACTTAAGCCTCGAAATGAAATTTTTTTCATCCCTTATTAATTTTTTTGAATATAAAAACAGTTTATGAATGAAAGTATACCCAAACATGCGGGTCACTCGTGTTACATTTGATAATTACGATTTCAAAAGAAAATATCCAACTATTGACTGAGAAACAGATGTCTGTTAATGTTTCGGATGTTCGTATAATTATCCATTTTGGTTGTACGCGTTGTACATAACCGAAATACCTAATAATTACAGGGAACGAATCTAAACATGTTGTTGAATGGTTATCGTAAATTAAACGAGATACAAATCGTTCGTATTTTCGGCTTGAAAATATTCGAGTTGATAATTTATCAGCAGTCAAAGGTTTAATGAGATGTATGGTACTTCAATTAGTATAGGTAATTGTTTTTATCAAAGGAATTCACTAGTTAGTGATAAAGATCGGGTTTATCATACCGTAGGAACGTTTTTTTATCATTTCAATAAATTTGAAAATGAAAATAATCAAATGAAAGTTTTTTTAACGAATGAGCTCTGGGTTAAATAAAACTCTTATTTCGATTAATGATTAATGAGATGAGATAGAGAATTATACCTACTTAATTTATCATTTTTAGGAATACCTATTTGAAATTACATACGATGACGAAAGATTCGGTGAAAGAGAAAAAATACGTACGTCTGAGAAAGTTGGGAAAATATAATTTTATCGAAATTCTTATTAGAAATATGCACACCTATTTACATATAAACTATAGATATAGGTACTCGTACATTTTAAATTATATAGGTAGGAGGTTGATTAAATTTTTGAAATTTTTCCCCATCAAAATCTAATAAATTTATTCGATTTGCTCAGATGCCGCAATTTACCAGCAGCACTGAAAACTTCCTTCAAAATGAAAAAGTCAACGCAATCCAAGAGTCGCAAAACGATACAGTTACTGGTTACCTGGCGGAAACTTTCGACGACCTGAGCAAATTGGTCACCAATGCAAGTCAGTCGGACGTTGAAAAGGCCATTCAAAAGTACACGACATCGGTGAAATCTATCGTCCAACTGCTGAACGAATCAAAGGTTAAATCTAACGAAGTTCCTAACGTTTTGAATAAAATGAGCGAAATGATGACCAAAGCTTGGTTCATCCCGACTCATGGACACGAATTGGGAAATTCCTTATGCAACGCTCTTCGCGAATGCGGAGGATTATCGTTTTTGATCTCGAATTGCGATTCGGAAAACGACCCGATTATGTTTTCCAGCGCTAAATTATTGGAACAGTGCCTGACGACCGAGAATCGAGCCTATGTCGTTGAACATGGATTGGAAAAGGTCGTTCGGGTCGCTTGTGTTTGTCCGAAAAGTGCCTCTATGCCTGATCATTCAAGGATACGAACAGGTAATTTGAGACGTTTCATTTGTAATTAGCAAGTATTGTGTTGAAATATCTTTTCGAAGGTTTGGATGCGTGTATTTTTCGATCGATTTTTTTTTTCGGGTTGAAAAATTCTAACGAAGGAAACAATTTGAAATTGCTTTAAAAAGGGTTGTAGGGTTTTGGAACCAGTTTAGGGGTTCTCAAATATTTGAAAAAACGAAAAAGGGTTTGAAAAAAATACATATGAAGAACAAATTAAACTGATTTCAAATAAAAATGATTGATTTTATTTTCTTTAAAATTTTTATTTAAAACTTATTTTTTTCTAAAATTTTGTGCTATTTTTAGGAATCATTGAACCGGTTTCAAAAATTATATTTAAACTAGACATGAATGATTTTCACTGTTTTATTATTTTTTTGTTTTTTCAATAATTTAATGAATTTTTACTGATTTCTTGAGAGCCCTGAACCGGTTTAAAGAATGCAATGTCTTTAAAAATGGGCTGATTAAAATTATTAATTAGTTTCCTATTAAGAATTATTCCATTCAATTATCATACAAGATTTTTTAATTTTTGGTCATTTTTTGAATACCTCTGAACCGGTTTCAAAAATGTTCCATTATCCGGAAACTTACTTTTTTTTATTTATTGAAAACTATCATTTTTCTTTCTTTGAAAAAAAATGTTCATGGCTATTTGAAAACTTTTGAACAAGTTTTAAAATTGAATGGATGAAAAAATGGCTTTTCTTGTTTGGGTTCCCAAAAATTCAAAAAATGTTTTTGAAAAAAAATGAAAAAATACATAAGGAGAACCAATTACAACTATTTCAAATGAAAAATTTTGATTTGATTTTCTTTGAAATTTTTATTCAAAACTTGATAAGTAGGTATTTTTTCAATTTTGATGAAAATTTGTGCATTTTTTAGGAATCATTGAACCGGTTTCAAAAAATTATAGGTAGAAGGAAATTAATAATTACTTACCAATTTTTTAAAATTTTATTCTTTTTTTCATTTTTTCAATGTTTTAATAAATTTTTGATGATTTTTTGAAATCCACTGAACCGGTTTAATAAACGCACCAACTTTAAAAATGAGTTGATGAAAAATAATTCTATTCGAAGGTATAAGATATTTTAATTTTTGATCCTATTTGGAATTCTTTTAAACCGGTTTTTAACATGTTTCATTGTTCAGAAATGTACTTTTTTTTATTGAAAACTTTATTGCTTATTTTTCCATCTTTGAAAAAAATTTTCATGAGTATTTGAAACCCTCTTGACCAGTTTTAAAAATGTGTGAACAAAACCTGATAAACGTTATAAATTTCATTTTTTTAATTGAAACTTTTTTACGCTTTTAAGAAATTTTTGAGAATCAATGAACCGGTTTTCAATAACCGTCGGAAAAATTGATAAAGTATTTGGTAATTTATTTCTGTCAAAAAGTTTAACATTTTTCTAGTTTTGAATGTGTTTTTGATCATTTTTCTGAAACTACCGAATCGGTATCGAAACTTTTTGCTAGACTCTGAACCGGTTTTGAGAGCATTTTTATTTTAACACCAGGAGATTAAATTTCTCATTTCTCTTCGATCTTTATTTAATGTTCTTTAATTTTTTCCAATTTCAAATGAAATTTTCGTGATTTTTTGAGAACCATTGAACCGGTTTCAAAAACGAATCGACCAAAAAACAATCTGTTGGTTAGTTATTGCCACTTGATTGTAAATTTTCATTGTTCCTGTTTTGGAAAAATTTGTTATGATTTTTTTGGAAAATACCGAACCGATTGCAAAAAATGTAATGGACAAAAAGCTCAGATTTTCAGTTTCCTATAATTTTTGTTCAGATCTCTCTTGTTTTGTTCAAAAAATTGACGATTTTCAGTGGTTTTGATTAATTTTGAAGAACCACTGAACCGGTTGCACTATTAAAACCTCAAAAAATGTTACTTTACCCTCAGGAATCATTCTAATTCCATTTCAATTTTTCCCCTCTAGGAATCTTGGAACACTTATTTAAGCACAGCGAAGGCACCTGCGAAGACGTCATAAGACTCGGAGGCCTCAACGCCGTTCTTTACGACTGCCGAAAAAATGACGTCGAAACTTTACGTCACTGCGCCAGCGCCCTAGCCAACCTCAGTCTTTACGGTGGAGCCGATAACCAGCAGGCAATGATCAAACAAAAAGTTCCCGTGTGGTTATTCCCATTGGCGTTTCATAACGACGATAATATCAAATACTACGCCTGCCTAGCTATCGCCGTTTTGGTGGCAAACAAGGAAATCGAAGCTGATGTACTGAAATCCGGCACATTGGACTTGGTCGAACCGTTTATCACAAGTCATAACCCGTCCGAATTCGCGAAATCTAACCTTGCTCACGCGCATGGGCAGAGTAAAAATTGGCTCAAACGTTTAGTTCCCGTATTGAGCTCGAAACGAGAAGAAGCTAGAAATCTAGCTGCGTTTCATTTCTGCATGGAAGCTGGGATTAAAAAATCTCAGGGAAATACCGAAGTGTTTAAAGAAATCGGAGCGGTTGAGGCGTTGAAAAAAGTCGCCAGTTGCCCAAACGCCATTGCGTCCAAATTCGCTGCGCAAGCGTTGAGACTAATGGGCGAAACCGTGCCTCATAAATTGATTCAACAAGTTCCTCTATGGTCTATCGAAGACGTCCAAGAATGGGTTAAGCAGGTGAGAATATATCGAACGAAGTAGTCCTATGGTTGTTGAATGGCAATCCTTTGAAGTTCATTCTTTTTACGGAATGAAAAAAAAATTAATTGAAAAAAAATTATAAATAGCCCTCGAAAACTTCCAAAAGAGTTGATTAGATGCCATGTTTATCGTTATTCGATTTAGGTACATTTATGTGGCAATATCGATATCAAATTGGGAGTGAAGTAGGAAGTTGGATTGATTAGTTCTAATGTCTGACAATCTATCAGTTCATGTTCATTAATAAATTCAATTAACAGTCATAATTGAACATGGTGTAATTATGGAGCAGAAAACGAATACCCGAAATTGTTGCGTTTTCAATCCTCAAGTCTCTTTTTCACGAGTAAATTTTTCAATTTAAATTTTCTCAAATTTTTTCCCCCTTTTTCAATTTTGAAAAAAAAAATCATTCCTTTGAAAATTATGAAGTGGAAAACTTTTTTTCATAGATCCAATGTCATTTTCTAATTAAAAGATGTTTAAAAAGTGAAAATTTGAAAAAAAAATCTGAAAAAATTTACGTTGAAAACATTTTTACTTAATATTAAACATTTTCCTAATTTTAAGAAGTTTCCAACCTGTAAAATGTTTTCAAATTGATTTTCTCACAATTTTCCAACTCTGATAAAAATATTTTTTCCAATCATTCTAAGATTTTTACTCATTTTTTTCAATTTGAAATTTAACAAATTCTTACTTCATGCTTAAAAAAAAAATTAAGATCGAAAAATTTTGAACTTGAAATAAATTTATACTTTGATGATTGAAATTTCCTTTTGGAGCGAAAAAATTGGGAGATGGTAAAAAAATGAAAATTTTGAATCGAAATTGTGTCGGAAAAATTCTAAAGTTCTGAAAATCGAAAGAACGAAACAAGAATCGCTTGGGAAATCCAACTCTTCTGAGCCATAAAAAATACCACTCTCAATTCAATTCATCAGCTGCTAAAAATTTTCGTATCATTTGAACCTTGAATCATCTGCTAATAATGATCACGACATCATTGTGCAATTTCAACGCTCTTTTTTTCAGCCAATATTTCTATTAAAAAAAACTGTAAAAGATAAATTTATTCTAATTTTTTCGTGTCGGAAAGTACGAAATTGTTGAGATTTTGTCAAGATAATTTTCATTTTTAAAAAATATAGAATTTAAACGAATGCCGAAGTAGTAAAACAGGAAAAACCCGCATTCCCATATGGTTTTTGGAATTGCCCATTTTAGACACTTACCTACTTCCTCTGTGGTTTACACCATTTGGAATAGTTTTACGATGGCGCAAATTCAAATCAATCTTGTATTAATTATGGAAAAATTTCTTCTTCCAGATTGGCTTCGATGAATACCTGATCCAGTTTACTGAAAGTCGAGTCGACGGAGACTTATTGCTGAAACTAAAAGAAGAAAATCTGAAAGATGATTTGAAAATACTCAACGGACTGAAAAGGCAAAGGTAAATATTCTGCCGGGATAGCTTCCGCGTCCCGATGTATAATTGGAACCGGTTTTCCATATAAATGAATAATTTTCAAATCATCGTTATCGCAGTTTCTACGCGGTTGAGAAATATTTTTCATGAAATAGATACCTAGTTGGCTAAGTGGCGAGAAATTATAAAAAGACCTTGGTCCATATGACCCAAGGCATGAGCATCAATTTTGTGAAAAATATATCGCGACTGCCAAATGTACGTGTATTTTTTTTTAATTTAATGTTTTTCTTTTTTTTGAAATCCAGGTTCATCAGAGAGCTGCAAAATTTAAAGAAGATGGCGGATTATAGTAGTCGTGATGTGGATAATTTGCATGCATTTTTGCAAGATGTCGGTCCTGAATTTACCATGTATACGTATTCGATGCTGAATGCTGGTGTCGATAAAGAATCAATCATGTAAGAATGAGAAAAGTTACGATTATTGTTTTAAAAGTTGATATTTGAGGTTTACAATATCCCAAAGTTTTCGAAAGTATTCTAATCAAGTTGAAAATTTGTTCAGTTTATTGTTTTTTTACGTTTTTCCAAAGTTGTAGTGAATGGAATGGAGGAAGGAAAGGAGACGGAAGTGGGGGTACAAAAATTTTACCATTTTTTCAATCTCTGGCATATCTTGTATCACAAAATTCAAATTCCCGATCCAGATATATTTTCGCGAAAGAAATTTTCAAAAATTTTCCTGAAAATTTCGAGATTTTCTCTAAATTTTAAAACTTGACCATTTTTGGAAAATTGAAAAAAAAAAATTGTTGAAATAATGTTACAAGTTTTTTTAAATTTCACTTTGAATTTTTTCAAAAATTTCAATATTTGTCCACATTGACAAAAGGCAAAAGTAATAGGAATACAAAATGTAGACCTCAGAGTGATTTTTTGAAAATTCTTTCTCCTCCTCCCCTCCCCCTCTAAACCATTTCCTCGAATATCCTTTCGCATTTTTTTAAAAAAAAAATCTTACAGCGAAATTTGATAGGTGAATTAAAACTTTTGATTAAATTTTGATTTTTTTAAATGATTGAAATTCATTTTTAAATAACATACTACGTAGAGGATTTATCTATGAATTGAAAAAATTGAGTAAAAATCTTTTCAATCTTTTAAAATCTTATCCCAAAGAAATTTTTTGAAAATTTTGGCTTGAAAATTTTTAGAATTTGGGCAGATTTTCCAAGGGATTTTGGACGTTGGACAACTTTTCTTTGAAAGTTTAATTCAAAACTTCTACCTTTTTTTTTTACCTTTGCTTCCTGAAAATGAACAAAACAATTTTTGAAAATTTTTACCATTTTTTTTCGCATTGTGGTTTGGATGTTTCAATTGCCTTCAAAAAAATGAGTTTTTTCACATTTTGGTTTTTTGTAAGTCGATATACTTTTATTGAACATTTAGACATTTTTTTAAATTTTTAGAAATTTTGCACATTTCTTTGAAAATTAACAGAAAGTTTTTCAAAAAAAATTTGTCAAGTGTATCAGAACTGCTTTTACCTATTTTTTTCTTGATTTTTGAAAAATAATTGATCAGGCTGAAGAAGAGAAGAAAAGAAATGAAGATGCGAAATCGTAAACTAAGCTTCTCTGAAAAAGAAATTTAAAATAAAAATATCCATTCTGAAATCATTTTAATCATTTGCTTTGAAATAATTATTTTTAGTTTTTTTTTTTTTTTTTTTTATTGATGAGAGGTGAAAATTTTTTCCTTCAAATCTTCAAGTAGGCATTTCATTCACCTTCATTTTTCAACCAGTCTCATCAAATTATCTTTCTATGATTTTTTTTTTCCCTAGAAAAATAATTGTTCATGTGAAAATAGAAATTACGCATTTTAATAGAGATTGGTTATTTTTTTCCAGATGTTTAACTCAAGAACAGCTGCAAAACGAATGTGGAATTACGAATAGTATTCATAGATTACGAATTTTAGACGCTATCAAAGGTGGTAAGATATTTTTTAATTTTCTCGAAATTTTGATTATTCAACTAACGATCAGAATTATTAATAAATTATTTTCAAATCCTTACAGCTAGAAATAGTTTATTAAATTCGTTCCAACAAGACACCGAGAAGCCTTTGGATGTGTTCATAAGTTACCGTAGATCGAACGGATCTCAATTAGCGAGGTGAGTACCGAAAAATCCGATGTAGAATTGTCAATCATATGCCATAAAAATCTATATAACTTAAATTTTTCAAACATTTTTTTCAGCTTGCTCAAAGTTCATTTGCAATTGAAAACTTTCACCGTGTTCATCGATGTTGAAAAATTGGAAGCTGGCAAATTCGATAACAATTTACTTCGAAGCATCGGGCAAGCGAAAAATTTCGTTTTAGTATTGACTCCAAATGCACTGGATCGATGCGTCGGTGACGTAGATTGCAAAGACTGGGTTCATAGAGTGAGTATCAAAATCAAACAATGTCGAATATTTCGATTAACGCGATAATTTATTCAATATTTTGCATTTTGATATTTTTAGGAAATTGTGGCAGCTTTGAAATCCAACTGCAATATTATACCTATAATCGATAGCAATTTCCGCTGGCCAGATCAAGAAGAACTACCGGAAGATATGCGTGCGATTTGCCATTTTAACGGAATCCCGTAAGTTTTCACTTATACCTTTACCACAGTGCCAGGGTAATTTTTAATTATCATTTATTGGCGTTATCTTTGATAAACGTGATTTTTTTCCTCAGATGGGTACACGATTATCAAGACGCCGTGATTGAAAAATTGGAAAAATTCATCAGAGGCGAAACAGACAGATCTATGAACTCATGCGATCCGTACACGAGTCCTCACGGAGCTAAATTTTTGAAATATGAAACCAATTTACCGAAATCGCCACCGATTTATCATAAAATTCAATCCTACGATAATGAAGATTCGAATCCTCGAGGAATACGATTTCCAAAAAATGATACAGGGTCGCCGAAATCGCAACCGACTCAACTTCAAATTCAGCAAAAGGAAAATGAAATAAGTGACATTGGTAAAGATTGAGCTTTTAATTTTAATGGTAATTTGATAGGGAAATGAATTTGTTTGTAAGATGTGCAATATTGTACAAGTGTTTAAGTATATGAGCTTATGATAAGCTGTTGTTTTTTTTTTCGCTCGCGTTTGAAACGTTTTACTATATTTTTTGTGATGAATTCTTTGTGATTGCGATGAATCTGAAGTTCTGTGTCGATGTAATTTATTTATATATGTTTTATATTTTAAAATTTCGATTGTTTTCGTTTATTTTTGTTGTATTTTTCATATAGATTGTACGGAGTCTAATTTTTTAAATTACGTTTTTATTTAATTTTGTTGATTGAACTTGTGAGTTTATTTATTTTACGAATTTGTGACGACTGTGTGCGTTAATTATACTATTTTTTATACGATCTTGGATTTTTATTTGTCGAGTTAGTTGGGTTGGAGTCGTTTTTTTAAAAAGAAAAATGCAATCCATTTTCATGCGAAGCTACAATTTACAGAAATTTAATCAAATTATAAATGTTAAAAGGACCTCTCAAGATTACTATTGTTATTAGTTGGCCTCCTTGATTCCACATCAGCACCCATCCCTCAGCGAGCATATGATACAGATTTCTGATAAGTGATAATTCATCTCATTTTTCGAGAATGATTTTTTTTTTTATTTTTTAATATCGTTCGATAAATGCATGTTTTTGCGATTCCATTTTTTAACTCTTGAAACCAAGTTTTAAAAAGTTGAGAGCTTGAAATTTGTTCACTAAAGCATCTGGAACATATTTGAAAGATGCTAGAAATATTACTCGATTTAAAAAGGGAATAAAAAACTTATTGAAAGCTTATTTATGAAGAAAAAATTCTCTTTACCCCAAAAAAGTAATTTGGTCGGATTTGGTAAAGTTCAAATTACCTACATTCTTTATTCGTACCTATATGTACGTTTATTGTTACCTCAGCAATGATTTTTGAAAAGAACGTTATGTATCTATTGTTTTTTTTTTTATTATTATTTATTATTCGTACTTACTTCCTTTGTAAAAATACATTTTTATCATAAGTATAAGTGAATGAATGTTAATTATTATTATTAGGTAGGTACCATTTTACCTACCTATTGTACTACATACCTTATTCGTAACTTTTTCCCATAAATGATGCGGTTTTTTTTTGTAATTTTATTCTGATTCATATCATAGGTGTTCTATTTGATATTTTATTTGTCGACTCACGGAAATTAATGTGATAATAATTTAATGGAAGTAACGTAGAGGGAAATTTTCAAGATGGAGTTAGGCATAAATGAATGTTTATTTCAGCAAATCACTTGTTGATTGGTTCCAAAAATTAATCAGCTATGCAGAATTCAACTCGATCTTACGTCAGGCTTGTCGATTTGACAATTTTTTATCAAACATTTCCGGAAGGAAATTCGTTTGATTTTCTTATCGTCGTTGTTTTTTTAAGTACATTAGCACATTTATATTCATCGTATGTCAATCTTGATTTTATACAAGCCTACGCCGCGGAGACAGAAATACTTTTCTGGAATTGACGTGAAGTTGTTGTTTTTAATTTTCATCTCGTTGCACTGATACTTTTTCGTGAAGTAAAATATCAATTTGGAAAAATGGCCCTGCAGCAAATGTTAAGCACAATTTTCCTTCTAAAAACTTTGGATGCATTCATCAGCTATCGTCGATCGATTGGTTCCGAATTCGCCAGGTAAGTTGATCACTGCACGTCATGTAAAGATATCACTGATCCCAATTTTTTTCAAAAACTTTCAAGGCACCCGCCCCCTCCTTCCTCGATCCTCGATATGTTACCTACGAAGAGAAAAATTTTTTCATTCTTTTGATGAAATTAATTATTCCAATTTTTAACGTTCGTCACTTGGAATTTTTTGAATTTGAAATTTAATTTTTCTATGCAAAAACATTATGTTGAAGGAATTTTTTTGAAATTTTTTAAAATATGAACATTTTTACAAAAAATAAGTATTGATGACGATTTTCAAAAGACCATTTCAGAAAAAATATTGAAAATGATTTTAAAGATTTTATTTCACAAGAGAAAAAGAAACAAAAGAAACATTGAAAGTGGAAGTCTATTTTTTAAAATAAATAGATAAAAATAAACGTGGCTATCAAAACTAAATAAAATGATTTCCAGTAAAAATTTTTCAACAATATGGCTTTTGAAGAAAAAATTTTTTAAAAACCACTAAGCAAGACGTATTGAATACATTTTATTTGCAAAAAAAGTAAAAATGAAATAATTTTTCCCCATAGCTTAATAGAACGATGGCTGAAAGAGCGAAATTTAACAGTCTTCATTGATGTAGAAGATTTGCAGGCGGGACGATTCGAGGACGTCTTAGTTAAAAATATACAACAAGCTAGAAATTTTCTATTAATACTGACACCTGGGGCATTGGATCGATGCATCGGAGATGATAATTGTAAGGACTGGCTTCATAAAGTGAGTGAAATTCCTCACAGAATAATTTCTAGTTGTGATTGTTTCTTTGTTACATTGATTTTATATTTTAGGAGATTTTAGTTGCATTAAAATGCAAATGTGTAATAATTCCAGTATTACATCCAGCATTCCAATGGCCAGAACAAGAAAAATTACCAAAAGATATGCAGGAGCTTTATTCTTTCGAAGCCATAACGTGAGAACTACTTACAATGTTTTACGAATTTTTTCATTTTTATTTCGTAAAACAATGAAAATTCATTCTCAGCTGGGACCATAATTTCGAGGAAGCGGTTGTTGATAAATTAGAAAAATTCATCAGAGAAGCTGCGCCAGGTCCAGTGTTACGATCGCGATTGTAGACATGACGAGATAGATGAATTTAATGCTACTAAGAAACCAGTTTATTTACCCAAATACGAACCAAGGAACATTCGACGGTATTTTTTTTTGTAGAGGGAATTTTCATATATTTTATCCAGGTGTTGAGATCTCTATTCGTGACATTCACCAGTTAGAATGTAAATAGATAATCGACTTGGAAACCATTTCATTTGAAAACAAGTATCTAACTGAAAATAAAGTCACACTTTTCGATTCAATTAATAAATTTTATTTGGAAATAATTATGTACAAATTACAATAACAACAGAATGCTTACTGATGACATAAAGGCATAACTTTAACTACAGCCGGGGAACGGATCGTGTCTGTTTTTACGTAAAACGAATGCGATTTTTCTATCCATATCTTCGTCGTATAATCCTTTACATATTTCGTAATTAATACGTCTTCTGAACTGGAATGGTTTTTCGAACCGACGAGTTCTTCTGTACTGATCGAAGAATCCTTCTTTGCCCATTATTTTGTTGAGCAGACGAGTAGCTTCGTCGACGTTTCCGTTCCGCACTAGCACAGTTCGAGACAGAAATTTCAAATGTCTCATGTTTAAATTATAAGATTACAGACGATTTTAAATAATAATCGAACAAAACCGACGAAATTATTACAAATTTTGAAGAATATTTTTTAATTTTTTAGAAAAAAATTGTTATCACGTTATCAGTTGAAGAAATTACGTGTTTCTGTTTTCACAACGATTGTAGTAAGTTGGTGAGAAAATGATTCGGTCATATTTCAATGGATGAATTCGTTCTCTTTTTAGAACGTTTTGATGTTAATAAAATTGCCTATCGTTTTATTTTAAGGGGTCATTTATTAATCGAATTCCAAAATTTTTGAAAACTATGATAATTCGATAATTATTGTGTTTTATTTTTAAAAAAGAGTCAGCAATAAAAATTTTTTCCTCAAAATATGAAATTTGGTTCAAGTATTTTACCTATTTGTATTTCTACCTCAAAAATGTAATTTGCTTAAATTGTTCAAATCGTGTTCAATCAAGCTGAAATAAATACTGGTGAAAGGCAAATTTGAGGTCGCGGATCCCTACAATTTTGTTGGTAATTTCTAATTTATTACTTGGCATCAGATTCAGATTTTCATGTGATAGGTAATTAGGTATTATAAAAGTAGATAGGTACCTATCAAAAATTTGAATTACCTAATTTCCTATTACAATAATAATGTTAAGATAACATAAGTACCTATTATCAAATTATCATGCCATCATTACTACGAAAAATGAGAAAAAAGTACATAATTATTCTATTCGCGTATTCACCCATAATCATTTTATATTATTCCAATTATTCAAAAATAACTCCAAATTCTAATCATAAAAATATTCCAATTTAAATTATCTTTTGGTCTTGTGGCGTAGCTATTAAAAATTACTGATAAATGATTCAATCTCGAAAAAGTAATTTCCTATTCATTCGGCATTTTTTAAAACCCGAAACAACAATTTTTTGATAGTAAAAGTAAAGAATTTAGAATTCATTGGGAGTTACTCATACCAAACCGAAACAATTTTCGTATCTAAATCGAAAAAATTATCAATTAAGATTCTATTATATGTACCTAAATCTATCTCTACCCAATTTCCAAAGTTTCAATCAATTATTATCTCAGTCTCAAAGTATCGTTCGGTATTATCGAAGTTGAAAATCTCAACGCTATGTAAAGCCAATAGAACTGTTGAATTAGTTTTCAATTTTTTATTCCGTCATTTAGTTCAATTCGTATTTTTTTTTATTAAAATCACCATGAAGAATGCACCGATTGTTCTTTTGTTCGTGTCTATTTTCTATACGCATTCCTGCCAGGTAAAAAAATAATCAAAAATGATGCTTATTAATATATTATTTTGCACGATTTCCTATCCTTAAAATGAGCTCATGTTCGGTACCTATAAAATCATAATTAAACATATTTTCAAATTTTCAGTCGAAATTCGTCATGCCACCGAATATGGAAATGGGAGTTAAATTCATGCAAGGGGTTGTGAATTTTTGCACCAATTTGCACAAAACTAGCATAGGTTTGAAATAATTATCCAAGTACCAAAGAGATACATATTATTACATTCGGTCATATTCCATTTCTCTGTTTAAAAATTTTTTCAGAGCAAATCGTAAAAACGTATAATTACGAAGAAAACGATAAAAACGCCAAATGTGCTGTTATGTGTATTCTGCAAAGTGCTCAAGTGGTAAGTTTTCTAAAATCTCCCATGATTTTGATTAAATTGGAAATTCGATTTAAATAGTTATGATTAGAAAATTTTAAATTTTATTGGTACTCGTTTTTTATAGATGGATAAAGAGGGAAACATCGCCTCTACGGAGCTCTTAAAAGTATTAGAAAAATTACCGGATGAAGATAAAAGAACTCAAATCAAAGATACGTTGAATGAGTGTTTAGAACAAGGTAGGTACCTCCACCTATGATAATAATTCATCTAACAGTAATTAAGTCTAATTTATTATCGATTTGATTCATATTCTTCCATTAAATAGGCTCTCAAGATCCTTGCGAAAAAGCATTTCTTTTCACCAAATGCGTATCGAAAATCAAAGACGTTATTCCGGTAAGATATCAAATAATTATTTTAAAAATTAAAAACGCTAGAAAAATCAAATTCACGAATATGAATTTTTTTCTAGTCCATCATTACAAACGCTCTAAGAGGATGAGAAATCTGATGGAATTTTTTATTGCAGGTCAAATCGTTGCAGACAATGATGGGATTATTCATGAAGTAGATTATTCGCTGTAATGTAAAGGTTATTTGAGTCAAGACAGTATGGTGATATTTATTTTATTGTTTCTTATTTATTTTAATAAATGATTGTACATTGTAACTCGATCGATATTCTATCTCGCAGATTAAATTAGGCAATTCGCGATAATTTTTTCATAGCTCGAATGAATCAGTTCGTTCGATTAACCGTATCCAAGGGTTACAAAACTCAATAATTCTATTTCAATACGAAATTATTCAATGTTAGAAATTAAGTTACGATTTTTCCAATGGATGAAAACGAAATACCGAAGCAAACAGAAGAAGATACCCCGACAGATGGTAAACCATTCGTAAGACTTCTATTGACTGAAAGTGATACCATTGAACTTTACAATAAAAGAAGTTGTTGTGTGGTCATAATTAGTGAAGACGATCGTGATGAGAAATACCAAGCTGCCCAGAAACCTATCGTTGAATGGAAGAATATGATTTATAAAAGTGATAAAACCACGCAGACTCCCAGCTCAAAATGTTGTCAAGTTTATAAACATAAATCTACGTAAGATTTTCAACAGTAATTTTGGCATCAAAAAATAAAAAATCACATTTTTATCAAATAAAAAACAAATTGGTAATAATTTATTCGTAAACGAACAAATTAACGAATAATTTTTTAATCCGACGCGTTTTCTTCGTTTTCGGTACTTTCGTCGGATTCTAAGTCGTCGTCTTCTTCTTCGCTGGAACCGTCGTCATCTCCAACTGTAAAAATAATTTGTAATAAAATCAATCTGAATAAATATTAAAGCTATAGATCGAGTCATTATTACGAGTGGCAAAGCTACGTAAGGGCGTAAAAATTCTACGAGTTCATCCCTCCCCTACTGACGATCAAAAAAATGAAGGGTTTATTTGATCTGGCTAGAAAATTTCAAGAAAAAATAAATAAAACCAGAAATTTTCAAAAAACATTTTTGTTCTTTTTTTTTTTTTTTTTTAAAAAAAACACGTTTTAATGAAGGTGGATCTTATGGATGAAGAATGTTCTATTCCTATCCATTAAGTATCACGTTTTCGAAGGGGAAAACGAAAAAAAGAGAAAGATTTTTGGAAACTTTTCCAAGTTTCATTCTGTTTTGTATTAAAAAATGATTATTAGAAAAAAGTGAAAAGAAAAAATTTCAATTTTTAGGATTTTTACACGTAAAAGTGAACGATTTGATCGATCGCAAAGTTTTAGAGCAAGGTGCCAAATGAACAAGTATTTGCAAAGTAAATTTAGCAGTCGATGGAAAATCGAATGATGACTTCCTCTCCCTCATTACTGGACTCCATTTACACCATTAATTCTTACCATCATAAGATGAACTATACGATCCAGGGTCGTAACTGTCGTAATCGTCTCCATCGTCATCATCGTAAGCGAAATTACTCTGACGACCAAATTTATGGCTACGAGCTAGAATAAAAATAAATCAAATTATTCTCAAATAATTCAAATATTGTCAACGATTGAATCAATTGAATAACTTACTCGACATGCTCAGATCCTTCGTAGATGATGTCTCATATCCACACTTAGGACAAGGAATAGCTTTTCCTTTTTCGTACTTGAATCCTTTACGACGAACGTGGTCTTCGCAATAGCACACTTTACACCGTAAACATGAATATTGTCCTAATTTATTGCACGATTGACCTACAGAAGAGGAAAACAAATCATTAAAAACAGTTCACAACCTTCAACAGACATCTGTACATGAAAAATACCAACACTTGTAATTTTCAGATTCCAGAACTTGACAAGATGCCTGATGCTCGAACTGATCATCCTCACAGAGAAATCCAGCGCAGTACGAACACTTGAAAATTCTACCGCCGTGATCCCATACACTTCGTTCGCATTCTAAACAATTGGCATCTTGTAATGGGCATATACAAGCGTGAGAAGTCAAACATTTTCTGCCATGACAAACCCATGCTTCACAGAAATCACAAATCGCTCCCTTGAACACAACGAGCCACCGATTAGATAAATTTCAAAGTAAAGGTTGATACGAGAAAAAGTACTTACGACCATCGCCATTCCGGTAGTGTACACGCCCGGATGTCGTACCACACAATCGCCAGTTTTCAACATGCATTTCGTCTTGCCACAATGAGCACACATTGGAAGACGTTGGATATTCGCGCAAAAATAACAAAATGCACGATTTTTCTGTTTTCTAGAAGTATATTAAGAGAAATTAGTTTCCGTGTTATTAACCTTGCGATGATGATGATACAATTCAAGGGAATACTTTCACGAATGCTACGCATCTTCAAGACTTACTTTTTGCATTTTTCGCATTCCTAAAAACACAGTAAGAAGATTTAATATCGATTAAATGAATAAAAAGGATATCAAATTATGGCGAATACAATACCATGGTCATGTTAGAAGGATGATCTGCCAACTGTACATTATCTTTGGCAGTTCTGATTTCCTTCTGGCGCAGTTTCTGCTTTTCAGCTTTCTTACGTTGGCCTGTTTTCTTCTTCGGCATCTTCAATCACTAATTCCACTAATAAAACAATTCACAAAAATTATAAAAATTGGAGAAAATTACGATTTTCAGTTCATAATTTCTGTTATCACCCACACTCGCTGTGAAAATTGATAAGAAAGTAAGAAACGAGTTTCGCCCCGCCCGCCACGTATTTCCATCCTTTACCGCGAAATTTATATACAGCTGCATTCTGCTCTCTGATTGGTCAATGTGCTTATCAAGGATCAACACGTCGCATCCTGTTGATTTTTCATTTTACCACCTTTTTTTTTCGAAGTTGAAAGTTGATTTTCAGGGCTGCAAGAACGAACGAGAACGAAGAACAAAGAACCAAAAAGAACCAAAAATTTTGGGAACGAGAACGAGAACGAGAACGAGGTCTGAAGAACGAGAACGAGAACGAGAACAAGGTCTGGAGAACGAGAGCGAGAACGATGTTTGAAGAACGAGAAGGGAACCGAGAACTTTTTTTTTGTTCTCAAAAATTTTTTTTCATTATCTGTAATAAGTGACACCATAAAAAAATTGAAATACTGGTGAATACACTGTGTACAGCAAGCCAATTGAATTTGATTTTTCATTTTTCCAAATTTGATGGCTGTGAAAAGGAGTGAGAACGAGAACAAAGAACGAAGAACCAAAAAGAACGAAAAATTTTTGGAACGAGAACGGGAACGAGAACAAGGGCTGAAGAACGAGAACGGGAACGAGAACGAGGCCTGAAGAGCGAGAACAGGAACGAGAACGAGGTCCAAAGAGCGAGAATGGGAACGAGAACGAGGTATGAAGAACGAGAACGGGAACGAGAACCAAAAAGTCATCGTTCTTGCAGCCCTGGATTTTCAAAATTTATTTTTCAACTCTCAATGATTGAAAAAAAAAATGTTCGGAAATATGAAATTTTAAAAATTGATGAAAAAAATTGAAATTATCAAGGTTTGCGAAAATGAAAATTTCAAAATTCAAATTTTCAAATTTTCAACTAGGTAAGTAGCTAAGTACTGGAAAAATTTTAATATTCGACATCGTACTACTTTTCGAGCAGTTGAAGTTGAAAGTTGAAACCTTAAAACATCAATTTTATCTTTCTCAAATTTCGGTCAATTTTTCAAATCATAATTTTAAAAAATTGCTTTAAATAAATTATTGAGTCGGAAGAAAAAATTAGAATTGACGGATTGAGGATATTGTGAAAATTTAAGAATATTTGAGAAAATTAGTACAAATTTTAACTTGAATCATTGGAATTCCTTTTGCGTCCAAATTAATTAGGAGCTAGTATACGTATTAGATAGACATTCAACTGATTTAATCAAACTAATCTATTCCATGATTCTGTTTGACGAAAAAATAATATAACTGGCATTAATAAGGCGTTTACATACAATAATTTCCAATAAGATGGAATACAGCATTTTTCTTTAAAAAATTTCAAACTAGAACTACTGCAGTGATTCTCAACAAGGATGAGTCTTTCTTCTAATTTCTTCGAATTTTAAATCCCCCAGGAAACAATTTTCTGAAACGACCTTAAATCGATGTGAAATAAATCATGATTTTTGGCTATTCCCCCCTTACCTCCCCAGCCACGGCGCCACGGCAAAGACTTACAAATTCCTAAATAAATTATCATTATTTTTCAATTCTAGTAGGTATTAATAAAAATTGCCATTTTCTTATAAAAATTACAATAGATATCGTATTTAGATGATAATTTTCATTTTTTAAATTTTTTGTACCATTACCCAAAATTCCGAAAATAATCGTTTTTTTTAAACCGCGAAAATTCCAGTTTGATGTGCCGAAATATTTGCATTTTTTTTAAAAGCCCATTCGAGTTTGTCCGGGTCAATAAATCAATGATTAATCAATTTTCGAAAACGTCCAATCAAAATTTATAAAAATACCGGTGAACGTAGTCAATTTTTTTTACCATCGCCCAAAGATGGTCAGAAATCAAAATTTTTCAAAAATTATATTTTCAAAGCTGAAAATGTCAACTTTGAATATGTTTTTGGTAATCTCCGACAATTATTTTTGGAGGGGGGGATTAAAATAATTACAATTCAATTTTAATAAAAAAATACCATTTGACAGAAATTACAATTTTCTGATTTTTCAGACAGAGGGGAGGAGAGGAAAATTTTTTCTCTTCTTGACTAGGAATCGCTTTTTACAATTTTTTTTGGAAATTTGGATGAGCCGTATTTTACGAATTTCATTTCAAATTCAAAATAAAAAGAAGTCTAATGCATTAGAAAACCACGTGCTATTTTAGACTCAACTAATCCCACAATTACACAGTAGTTACGGAATCGGTTAAAACACTCTTTACTATGTCAACACAACAATTTTTTGAAATTAGCGCAGTGGTTCTCAACCTTTATCTTGTTAGAATTTTCTTCCATAGAGAAGAGTAAATTTTTTTTTTAAAATGTAAATTCAAAAATGAAAAATTTGGCCATCTGTAACAAAAGTATCTTGAATATTACCAAAAAGAATGCGGTATGAAAAAAATCATGTTTCAAAATCAAAACCATCTCTTCAAAAAAATACCTATGTAGAATAGGTAAATTCAAAATACAAAATTTATTCATAAAAATTCAATCTCACATTAAAATAAATCAGTATTTTCAAAAATGATTAAATTAACAAAAAAAAAAATATTGAACAACATAAAAATAATATACGTATCAACAATTTGAAAAAAAATGCTCAATGAATGGTAATGGCTGCGCATCGGTATGAAGAATGGTAACAAACACGTAACTTGCCTAATTCGTAAATACATGAAACGTACACAACGCAGATGTTTACAACAATTTTTTTCTCTCATATACGCAATAGGTACATGGACTTCAACATACTAACTTATTGGTAATACTCGACAGTACAGAAAAAAATAAAATAAAAATATGTACAGCCAAAAAAATGAGCCTCCTAGATATCGGTTTAAAAAAATCTGTATTTACACACAAAAAAAACCACTTCATTTTTAAAACCGTTTCGCTGATCGGAATCGTTTCTTTCCATCTTTTTCATCGACGACACAAGGAATTCGTAAAATATTAAAATAAATATTCGCCATGAAATTTGCAGCTGGTTTACTGCTCGCTTTCAAGCATCGAAGTAGTTCATCGTCGCAACTGCAATGAGACCTGAAAAATAAAACCAACGAATTAAAATCCATTCGTGTATTGGGCGGAATTACCAGCGAAGGATTCGGATGGCGATTTTTGAATAGGGTGAAAAAATTCAATGGTTTTAATTTGTCTATCTAATTGATTTCAAGGATTTAAGACCATTTCAAAAACAATTTCCTTTCGTACCTTGTTACACAATGAATTCGTAAATCACGAAAATAAGTATCAAACGTTGCGCCGAATAAAATTGTTTTGAATAAATACGATAACACGAATAACTCACTTCGTGTACAAGGATTCGTTTGTTAAATTGTATCTCGCACTGTATCCTCTGACTTTAACAGGACATAAATCATGTGCGCGACAGCATTTATCCATGGCCACTTCTGAGCCTAAGTCGAAATAAGTTTTAGCGATGTCTCCGGTTCCGCACCATTTTGTACCTGTAAAAAATCAAACATTGAAGTTCAATGAAACTTTATTGTTTTGTCGTGCTCCAGTAGTCAGTGGCGTGGTGATTGTCTGGGTCAAGGTTGAATATTGAATATGTAGGTAGGTTAGACACATACGTGATACGTGAACTTTTTTTATGATTTGGAGATGAAATGAAGTGATGTTTGATTTTAATTCAAGAATGAGGTTTTGTTTGGTTGAGTGGTTTTTTTAAGTGTAATTTTAAAGAGTATATATATCAAAATTTGATTTTCCATTCGATTTTTTTTTTGTGAAAAGGACACCTTAATAGATTAAGACAGGTGAATTCGCAGTCCCTATCTGTTGAAGTTGACAAAACAAAATTTTTATTGGAATATGAGCTGAAAATAAATGCCCTCAAATTCTTGCTCGGTATGACCATGCAAGTTGGTCGGAAAATACATTTATTAATTTTGCCATTTCTTCTCAAAAGTTGAAAAAAATTGAGATTTTTTTTCAAAAAAATACCACAGTAAAGTATTGGTAGTTTTAATTTATTTTTGAAGCTTAAAAAATTGTTCAATAAAAGAAATCCTTCAAGAAGTAAGTACTTAATCAACATTAAGTATTCTAATAATTGAAAATTTTTTACTTTCAAAAAGTTTAAATGGCTCGCTCAAACGCCTCAAAATTGAGTCAAACATTTTTTTGTCACCTGGATAGGTATGTTTCAAAATTTCGCAATTTGAATTTTTTTTCAATTTTTATGGATTTTTTTTAGTGATATCAATTTGAATTTTATAATTATGAAAAACGTAAGTAAATTAAAATGTACCTAATTGTAAACACGGCCATAAAAATTGATTGAAAAAATTCAAGTAGGTACTAGGTACCTATCAAAAATCATTGCGTAGGATAAAACAATTTTTGTTTCAATTTCGAAGTGTTTTAATAGAAATAACGAGTTTGAATTTCGTAAAGATCAAAAAATCATAAAAATCAAGATCTGAAAAATTTCAACCCCTCTTGTAAAGGACAAAAAAGTGGTTTCTAATTTTAAAGTCATTAGTTTAGGTAGTAGGGAGCAAAACCTCAAATCACCAATTTTGCCATCAGATGGCACAAACCAAAAGTTACAAAAGAAGATTTTTTCTAAAATAATTCCACTTTGTTCCCCTCGAACTGAGTGCTCAAAATTCTTCTGAAAGGTCTTCGCATCTACTCTAAAAACTCGCAATTTTTTTCAGAATCCAGGAAGAAACGTTTTTTAAAAAATCCATTTTCATTTTTCATTGTTCCTCTAGAAAAATTTCAAGCTAAAATATTTCTTCCCGTTTCTCTACCATGCCTACCTTTTTCGGTGAAAAAATAAAATTTTCCGAAAGAATTTTTCTTTTCATTTCATCAAAAGGGACACATGTCCAATTGTCCATTCCCCCCAAAATTTTCAAGCTCATAGATGAGATAATTATGGCTTAGAGGCTTAACGGGGGGAAGGGGAAATGGTTTCGAACCCTCATTTCCCTCAGGTCAAAAATTCACGAGAAAAAAATGGCCTCTTGAAGCATTAAAAGTAAATTTTCTCAAAGCACCGTTTTAAAAAAGCTTCCAACGTCACTGTTTGAATTAATTAGGTTTTATTTTTGATTTTTAAAGTCAAATTATTCAGTGTGGAAATTGTTTGTTATAAAATTACATTTTCGCCTGTAATTCAAATTTTGAATACGATGTTTTTAAAGGAGAAAAAATTCAAGGGAGAGTGAACTTGAAATTTTCCAAAAAATGATTAAGTAAAGCTAAGACTTTTTTTTTTTTTGAGAAAATCCTGACCAAGTACGCCATTTGATTGAAAACTTGATGAACGCAAAGAGAGACATTTTTTGAAAAAATTGATGTTTTTTTCAAGTTTTGAAGCAAATTGAAAAATTGGAATAAAATTACTTGCTTTTCGATTAATTCACACTTGTCAAACGAATCCCTCTTTCATTTATGGCTCATAATACCTCTTTTTCTCTCCCCTTCATTTTTCTGTGTTTTTCACATATTGACAAGGAATTGCTTTTTCTGAGTTTTTTCTGAAAATGACTTATCAGGTAAAAAAATTCTCAAAAAATTTGGACGTGCCAAACACGATTCCAGTTTTTTTTTTCGACTCAGACTGCTATAAAAATTTTGTTTTCTGATGCATTCTGATTGCTAAACTGAAATTTTACTCAAAATACAAAACCACTTCTACCTAATTTATTTCTATGCAATCACCATAATTTGAGAAAACACATTTTGATGTTTTTTTTTGAATTTTTGACCATGACCCTCTATAAAAAAAATTAAAAATATTATGACATGAAACTTGATACTCATTTGAATTAAAAAAATTGTGTCATTTTAAGGTTCAGAGATACAGTGATACAGAAAAAAAAGAAACAGGAGAGGAAAAACATTTTGGCTCTAAAATTTTATTTTTGGTCTCTCAAACAAACTAAAGCGATATTTTCTAAATCCATACCCAGAGCGGATTCACCTGCCTTGACCAATACCATTCGATATTTTCTATCATTTGAATTTTCAAAAAAAAATCCCAACAATTAAACATTCCTGAAAAAAATATTCAATCAGATATAAATATTTCATACCCGGTACAATTCCGCTCAATATACTGGACTGAGTAGGTTCAGACTCCGGCTCAGGCGTTGGTGGCTTATGTAAAGCTGCAGCTATTCTCTTATTTATAATATTTTGATCTAATTTACTGCATCGCGACATAAGCTCGATCATTTCATTAAACGTGACTCTAATCGGTTTGCTAATTTGTATGGTTAAATTTCGCAGAGCTTCATTTTGCTGTTCGTCATTGCTATTGAAAAAAGAAAGAAGGTAGGTACCATTTTAATACACAATTTCATTAAAAAATTATATTTACATAGACAAGTGTCTTTAGCACGCAATTTAAAAACAAATCTCAATTACAATAACGTCACCAGTTGCGATTCAACATTAAATACTGGTTTACCTTCAGGGCTTAAGTATAAGCTGGAAAATTTATATTTCATATTATACAATCGAGTTTAACACAAAAGGAATTTTGTAATTGCGTTTTCGTTACATTACTTATTCGAATTATTCAATTTCTTATGTTCCGCACTTTCCTTCTAGGTTCAAAAATGGCGTGAGAAAATTACTTAATTACAAAAATTTTCGATATCAAGTTTTTATTTCTCACCTCATGCTTTTCGCTTTGTTTCATTTGTAGGTAATAAAGCGCAGAAATATGAGTAGGTAAAATTATCGCAGGTATTATTCTAATGAATTTAATGACTCATTAAGTGCATGTAGCAGCAAATCTGTAATTCATACCTCTGCAGGTATCGAAATTACAAAAGAAAAGAAATTTGAAATGATAAGTATAAATAAATACACATAATTTCAATTTCTTTTGTTTCTCACCAAAAATATTGTCAGTTAACACCTCGCAGGTGTCAACAGCCAAATCATTGGTTTAATTACACGTAAGTAAATCCCTCAAATTAGTATCTAGCCGCAGATACCTATGAATTACAGTATTTTTCAGGTGTCAGGTATGTAATTTCCGATGTGTAATTGCAAGGCAGGTAGAAACCCATTTAAATGTATTTCAACTTTTCGACAAAAAATGGAAGAGGGCGTATCAAAAATCAGAAGGTAGAATATGGGTCGAGGCAAATGTAGTAAAAAAAAAGTTTTTCAGGTACTTTTTCCCATAAAACCTTTTTTCAGTTTTTACAGGAAATAGCTAAACTTGTAGAAAATACTTCGTTCAATTTTTATAATTTTTCATTTTATTTGGAATTGACTTAATTTTAGTTTTGGTAGATGATTTTTCCAAATTTTGAATTTTTTTCAATTTGAAATATGTTGCGAAAATTGTCGAATGTTTGAGAAAATTCGTCCAAATTTTAAATAACCGACCATTTTTTTTTTCGAAAAATCAATTTTCCAGGAAATTGTGAAATTTCTGAAAAAAAAAACAATTGCGACTCTGGATAATATAGAAACCATCCTTCGGGGTCAAAAATTGATTTTTTTGGTTGAGATCACCCCTTAATTCTATTCCTTATAAAGGCTCAAAATTAATGTCAACTCAAAAACCAATTTTTTTACACAAATATATTAAGGGTGTTTTCTACATCCAACTTCACAATTTTGGAAATAATGGTCACATTTTCAAAAAATTCTTAAATTTTTTCAATAAATTGTGTGCATTGAGTTTAATTTTTAAAAAACCATGTGAGTTGATAAGAATCGTAATGTATACTTTACTCACCTACAATTTTTCAGAAAATTAATTGTAAGTAATAATAATACATAGGTACCTATCTACTTACCTAATTGGAAAATGTTACATTTTGGAAAAAATCTTCTCATTTTTAAGTAGTCACCACATTTTTTAAAAAATGATCAAATTTTATAGGTACAATTTCAATTTTTTTAAAATTGCCCAATTTAAAAAAAAAATTAAAAATTGTGCGTAATTTTGAGATAAATCTTTTTATTCTCGAAATTTTTTTCAATTTTTGGACAGTTTGTTGTACGAATTTAGGACAAAATTATCCAGTTTAAATGGCCGGTTGTGCACTTTGGAAAGAAATTCCAAAGTCACCTTTTTTTGGGGAAAAATCTACCTGTTTTTAAACCATTTTTCAATTTTGAAGAAAAAAATCATATTTTTTAAAAATTTTCCTAGGAAACAATTATCCAACTTTGGAGAAATTCGTTCAATTTTAGAGGAGTACAATCTTGTAAAAATTTTGTTTCATCTTTTGGAAAAATTATTTTACTCTTGAAAAAATTACTTATTCATTTTCTAATTCGAAATAAAAATATGTTACCATGTTTGAAAAATTGTCCAATTTTTAAGTAATCATTCACACAAAATAAGAATGATTTTTCTGAAGCTTGTTGAGTTGAATAAAAATTACTTGATTTTTTGGGAATTTCATGATTTTTTTATCTGCATTTTCCAAAATCAACGCGAGAATCGTGTTTGAGAGTTTGGATTAAATTGAAAAGCACTTTTCATTTAAATTTTTAAATTTCCATTTTAAACTTTCGGAAAAAATTCAGCAATTGTTTCCAAAAATGTAACTCTTGAGAAATATTGTTCAAGGAGAATTTTTTAATTCCGATACAGGTAACTGTACAATTTCTAGAGAATTTTATTATTCTGGTGAAACTAATCAATTTTCAATAAAATTGTATGATGTTCAATTTGGCGAAAATAATTTAGTCATCATCGTATATTTATAAAATCGTCCACTTTCCTGGAAATTCGACCAATTTTTTAAATTATTCAATTTTTGATTTCGATAAAATTCAAATTTGAAAATAATCTGACCTCTAAAAATAACTGGCACAGCTTTTCAATTCATGATTCATCTTACGCAAAATTCTTGAATTGTTACGAAAATGACCCGAGTACCTATTTATTTTACAATTCAGGTAAGAAATGAATAATTATTCTCAATGTTCCTTTTCTCAGTCCTCACCAAGTATACCTATAACTACCTAGTAGCACTAAAGCCAACCCAATGAGATAATTTCGCGCATTATGTACATTTTCGCAACGCAACTTCTTCTCTAACCGGATGTATACGATAATAATACGTTAATGGTCATGAAACGAATTTATATATAAATTAAACTGAACAACGGATATTTATGTAGTAAAATTAGGCGCAAAATCCAAGGAGACGTTTTCTTCGAATTATCCTCTAGTTCCTCAACTCGCTGGTTTTCTGAATGTACCTAAATCCAAGTACCTACATAGGATGTTTGTTTCAATTTCGGAATGAGAAAAACTTTAGATAGGTATCTGCTTTTTCGTGGATTTTAAAGAAAATTTGAGACTCACATCCCAATTGGAGACAAAGCCAAAACTATTCAAGATTGGTTGTATTTTTTTTTTTTCAAAAAAAAAAAGAAAGAAAGAAAAAAGGGTTTTGCCTGGTGTTTGAGTAATTTTATTAGCTGGAAATCTTAAACCTTGATTGTTATCCCTTTAAAAAAATGCGATTTGAGTTCCGCCATCTGCCAGGTTTGCTGACCTCTCAAAACTTGATATTATTTTTTGCTCTCTACAAGCAGATTGACAAGTTGTAAATCGTAAATCTGAAAATTTCTGATTTTTAACCTCTTAATCTTTCACTCAAATATGTAGGTACCATAAAATTGAGCTAAAAAAAGTTTCAATCACATGAATGATTTCTGACGAAAATTTTCGAAAAACTCACACAAAACTTTCATAGCAGTGCTGCCAATTGTCATTTAGTTTACGTAATTTTAATTATATCCAAATTGCTCAATTAACTGCTCGAAAAGTAATGAGCCATTTTTTAACCATTAAAATAATTTCCAATAAATACCGGGTGCTCGATAATTCCCCCCCCCCCCCTGATACTTTTTGGGTTAAGAATCCAATACTTCGTCCCATTTGTTTAATATAGGTAACGAAGTATTCCCAACTTAAGATTTTTAAAACAATAAGTATCGGAGGAGTTAGAATTAATCGAGCACCAGGTATTTCGTAATTTATCAAAATGCACTTGATAAGCCGGCCACGATTTTTTTTAAAAATATGTACTTACACCTCATGAAAAAATTATTCTAAACGACTAAAAAAAAATTAGCTTAATTTTGAGGTGATTAAGTGTGCAATTTAAATTTGATAAAATTGAAAAACGTTCCAAAATTGACGATCTGAAATTTCTCAAATTAATCATATCCTCCTAGGAAACGAAAAAATAACACCTATCTAATTTCTAGGTGAATAATTTTGGGAGATTTAACAACTTAAAACCCGATAATATTGCTCGAAAATGGAAAAAATCGTTTTATTTTCGAAAATAAAAGCTCGTGTTTTTTTTGGGAGGGGGGAATCCTCCACTCAAAATAAACAACTTCATCAATTTTCGTCAAAATCCGACATACCTACTGGTTTTTTTTATTCTATGTTCAAGTTCATCGGAAAATTTTCATCATTTTTCAGAAAATTATCTACATGGCCTTAAAGATTTCACAATGAACAAACTCATAACCTTCCATCCTTCGAAAACACTTGGAAATAACAAAACGACGATTTAAAATTAATATCTATCTCGGACTCATCTACTTATCTCGTGTAAAATAAGCAAACCTCAATGATTGTGCGAATAATTAAACTTCACTCGTGTTCAAGATTAAAGTCGGAATTCTCAGCAGTAATTTGGTCCAAGGCATTTCCGTTAGATTTTATTAACGATGATAAAATTTCATAGTTTTGTACTCCGTTTAACCATCTATACCTATCAGTAATGAGGCACCTGTACCTATTATGTTCGCAGGTATCAAACACCTAACGTATGACTCATCTAATTTCGTGGCATTCTACTTAAATAAAAACGTCATAAAGGTTTATTACTCCTTACATTTTGTAAGTTCAATTTTACGTGTTTTTTTTTACGTTGAAAAATTTTCAAAATTTAAGGTAAATTTAGAAGGCACACTACGGATAATAAAAAATGAAATAAATTATATTTTTTCAACGTAAATAACTTCAACTATGCACGTAAATCACATCTACTAACATCCTAACACCATAAATATTTCGTAATGAGAGAAAAATATGGCAAACTTATCGGTTTACAAAGCATTTTCCATTTTGACGAAGCGTTTTCTACTGCCACCGATAAGCAAATTAAAACATTTTCAACGCCAGAGTGAGAAAGTAATACGATTTTTTTTAGATTTTCTGTAATGCAATTGAACCAGAGCCAGGTGAGGGTGGAAAATTTAAAATCGATTCGGTACATCTTCGTACCTGTACGTAATTTCGAATGGATCCTAATAAAATTCGCTCATTTTTATGCATTTTCACGTGCTTGAACGTATTTCCCACCATGTCTAAACAATAGGCACGTGATATCGGATATGTTTTCTTTATTTAATAAATTGAACTCATGACTTGAATACTCTACGGCGGTTGTTTTGCTGTTGTACAGCAATAAATTACATGTGTTGGATCGCCATTAAAAAAACATACCCAGCCAAACAGTATGTCATGGTCAATCTACCTGTTGCTGGAACTGGGTATAATTCGCTCATCGCTGACAGAAATGTGAAAATCTTTCGTTGTATCGTTTAGGTGTGCAGATTAGATACACCATGTAAAAGGAGAGGCACTGAATAGTGTCTAAAATCACCGCCAAGACGAGTAGATTTTAATATATCTTTGAATATGTTAATTGTATACCTACCTAATTCAGGATTGTGTAGTGTAAAATGATTAGGAACATTCAGTTTTTAAAATTTAATTAAATGAATATTTATAACGTAATATTTTTTTAAAAATTTTGCTCATGTTTCAAAGTAAATTTTTGTAGATTTATAAGCAGAATATTAATGAAAATTTTGCAGAAAATGAATCATTTTTCGTAATTTTTTGGAATAACCAAGCGATAAAAACTCTAGGTGTGTTTTTTCTCGGTAAACAATGACTAAATTTTGTAGCTGACTATTAAAAAATCAAGAATTTACCTTTGGAAATTTTAGATTACTTCGTTTTTTCACTTTCACCAAACTACCAAATTATCCAGAATTATTTTTCATATTATCGCATGATTCGATGATTCAGAGAAAAATAATTCGGATATTCAATTTCAAAAAGATTTTTCAATTTTTACGAATTTTTTCTGAAATTCACATTTCTCTCATATTTATAAATCCGCAAAAATGATTGAAAATCACTGAAAAATAGTCCGAATGGCAGGGCAGATAAATCAGTGAAAAAAATTACTAGACAATCAGACAAAATTCACTGAAACGTAAGGTATCTGAAATTTTTCTGAAAAATCAGCGGAATTCTTTAAAAAATCATCAAAAATTCGATAAAAATCAGAAAATTCGCTGATGTTTCATGGGATTCAATTCCGACTTTTCTCAGTAACTTTTTACTGTTTCGAAATGAGAACGTAGGTATATGTGACCCTACCGGAAAGAAGGGACCTTGTGTGAAAAAAATGAGACATCGATTTTTTTACACTAAGTTCCTTCTTTCCGACAAGGTCACATACATATTGAAATTTTTTGTTTGGTTGCAATATTTATCTATTTTTTAAAACTAAATGTCTAGAGATCTTTGAGAAACAAAAAATTGATTATTTAAAATTTTACGACTCGTTCTATTTTTAAAAAATTGTTCAGTTTCAGAAGAAAGGCCCATCTTTTGGAAACCTTTTGAACTTTGTGAAAGATAATGCGATATTTGAAAAGTTTTCCAATATTTGGAAAACACAGGTTGACTTAAGTATGTTGAAATTTAATGAATAATTTTTATAGGATTTTTTGCGCTTTTCACCACTGAAAATCTCTAAATGAAAAAAGGTTTTACTGTTCAATGTTGCCCCGATTTAGGTAGCTAATTTCGATCATCATTACCAAATTTTTTCAAGTTTTCTAATTTTCAATAAAACGTATAATTTTTGTGAATTTGTCTATTCAAAAGTATAACCAGATTTGTCTCAAAAGAGGGGGGGGGGAGAGTTCAGAATTTTCATAATTCGATTATAAATTCTCAACTTCAGAGGACGTGTCTAGACATCCCCTCCCCGGCTACGTTCTTAAGTACAGTTAAGGATTTTTTTTTTCATTTTCAAAACACTATCTAGGTACTTTTTGAAGCAGAAGATCAAAATTTAAAAAACTCTTTTGAAGAAAAAATCATAAAATTTTTGAGAAATTCTCTTGTCATTTGACAATAATTCAGATTTGGAAAAAATTTTATCCGATTTTTCGAAAATTGACCAATTTTTAGAAAGTCGTTCAATTTAGGGACAAAATTGCTTAGTTTCTGGAAAATAGAAAACTGTCCAATGTTGGAAACCTTTTCCGTTTTTTTTTTTTTTTAAATTATAAAAGTTGACACGATTTTTGCTTTATGACTAATGAAGGAAAAAAATAATATTTTTAACCAAAGTTTGCTTTTAGGAGGGGGGGGGGTGTCCAAAGATCAGATTTTTTAAAGGCATCAAACACGAGCATTAAAAAAAAAACTGATTTTTTTTTCAGTCCAATCTTATAGAAAATTTAACGGTGAATCGAAGCCCCCCACCCCATCACACCAGATAGGCATTTTTAGAGCATTGAAACATAGAAATATGAAAAAAATGTATTTTTTGGGTATTAAAAATCAATTTTGTTTAAGCTTCGCTCGGACATGAACAGGATTACCAATGTAATTATGAATTATTTAGGGCAAAAAAGCAAAACAGCGCCTCTATTTGCCCCCTTCCCCGAAAATTTTTATAGTATTCGAAGTCTTTGTACTCAAAAAAAAGCTTTCGACGCCACTGCTGTTCCACGTACCTATACAAAATGATCTGACATTAAAAAATTATTCATTTTTACAAAACTATACCCCTTGTAAAAAAAATAAGTACAAAAATTCCGAAATTTTTGAAAAATTCTCAAACATTGGGAAAATATTTATATTCCTGGCAAATTTTCCAAGTCCAAAATTATTCAATTTAGATTGCACGTTTAACTTTAAATTATTAAAATGCGGGTGCTATTTTTCTAAAGTCGTGCCAATTTTTGAAAAAATATCAAAATATAGATAACGTGGGAAGATTTATAATTTTGAAAAAAAAAAAAACAGATACCCATCTGGCCCTTCGTTCAAATCGTCTGAATCCGACAAATCCGAAAAAAAAATTATTACAAAATCAGGACGAATAAGCCAAATAACGGAATCCATAAAGGATTAATTCGACGCTCGTGGTAGCGACCAAGCTGGCAAATGATTTTAATAGTTCATATCCGCTTATCATCTGGCAACTTTGAGAACATCGAGAAGACTTTTCTATTCTCAAATAAAAATATCTAATCCTTCACAAACGAAATCATATTCTCGCGTTAATGAATTCTTAAGGTAAGGTAGTAACCGATATAGGCACCTATTTAAATTTACTCACACGTTCTGCTTACGTATAAGTAAAGCCTACGTATGTACTAATTACAAAAACTGTTTTTTTTTTTTTTTTTGGTAGTATTTCCCAAAATGTAACACGTAGGTACGTATTCATGACGTATCTAGAATCTAGATATTTTATTATAGATGGAGTGGAAAAAGAGTCGTACCTACACGTAAATTAGTAAGTATCAGAGCGAAATATCAAAAAATATTTTAATAACGTAGCAAAGTGAATCGCAGGTTTAATTTTTCTGTCTCTAATATACCTATTTTGCTTATAAAGCACGCACACGATATAGTGGATAGTTATCTAGGAACATCCAAAAAACATTTTTTTATTGTCTGAATTAAAACAATCGTTTGTATGCGAATACGAACATTCTCAATAAGCAATTTTTTTACTCTTTGTCATCGCGATAAAATGAAGGTCGGATAGTCGGGGTATCTTTGATTATTCTCTGGTTATTTATTTTAAAAAAAGTGAAAACTGTAAATAAAAAGTGGTTCTCGATTGAAATTCGCCTACAAATGCTCATTAGACCATTGTAAATCCAAAATATAGATATTTTTTACTAAAAAACAGGCGAAAAAAAAGGTAAAACAATAGATAGGTTTAATTCTTGAAACGATTATTTCCATAACTTTTTTTTTCATTGCATCGATTCAAGTGTATGTAATTCGAACCGAATTAAATAAACCAGGTAGTCATGCTGCCGAAAACAACCTACTCGACGAATTTCCCGTACCAAGGTTTTCCTTTTTCGCAATGCCAAGGTTACAGTAGGTACATACGAAAGATACTTACAATTCTACACTTATCATGAGTAATATTTTTTTTACTTACAATACTTCGATCAGTTCGCAATTCATCAATGTATTGTTTCGAGTAATTTCGACGACAGCGATGGTGAGATCATGATGATAAACCCTTTGGGTGGCATTGCTGAACAAGTGGAATCCGCTGAATCCTTTGTAGAGCTCTTTTTCCTGCCTGGCACTTCCGATTTCAAGATCTTCGTCGTTCAGCTGAGCCGAAACCAAGTGGATCAGAAGAAAACAGCTTAGAGCTTTAAGGGAGATCATGGATCGTGTCATATTCTTGATGAGCTGATCTAATCAAAATAATTATCGACTTTAGAACGTGTCCTCAAGTCAAACTTGAAAAATGAATTAAAAGGTGGGTGGAAAAAATTTTCATTTTTTGAAATTAATGTCTGGGTGACGTGAAAAAAACAAAAACCTACGAGAAAAATTAACGAAATGGCACCGCCAAATTTTTTCCAAGAAAAATGTTGATTGATTGGGTTACGTTGGTAGGCGTGCCGGCGTGCGTTAGCAATAAAAATGACAATTTACACTGCTAATTGAAAATTTTTCAGGGGTTGGTAATGATCGATGGAAATCGAATTTTCATAAATTAATAAAACACGACACGTTTACGTACCTATTCCAAGTATACATTCAATAAACGTCTCGTATATCAAATTTACAGAGAGATTTGGGCGGAAGCTGCATAAGAGGCAACCAGGCTACTAGCTTTTGGCAATTGTATTGCGATTGTGAAAAGAATTTCATTTTTGATTTTTATGTCGTACAATTTTTTACATCAGAAATGAAATAAATTAGAAATTGTAAAAGAATTTTCCTGAATTTTCAGTCCCTGGATTGGCATTTCAAAGATTTGTAAGTTGTTCATTTTTCGATCATTTGCTACAGCAACATTGAAAAATCATGTTTGAAAAAGCTTAACTTTAAAGCTCAATGAAATTTGATTCAAAAATTTGGGGTTTGATTCTGAAAATCGGAAAATATTTTCAAGCAATAGCACATTCCTCTACCAAACGATCTCCTAAATCATTTTGATGTAAAAGGAATTTCGATGATCAAAGTTGAAATTTTCTAGGGCTTATTTTTTTTTGAAACTCTCGAATTTTCTCAATTTTTTAACATAAGCAGGTAATTTTAATTTCTTCTCCCAACGCAATAAGTGAAAGAAATTTAAATTTAAGATTGCAAGTAGAGAAATAAAATTTAAAAAACATGAAGATGAACTTTTTTTTAAAATTCAAAATTGAAAAAATTGAGGAAAAATTTTGTAATCACTGGGGAAATTTTTGAGTTGGATGACATTTTGAAAAAATAAGAAGTTAGAAAAAACTTTAAAAAGTTACAGTTTGGAAATATTTCAAGAAAATTTAAATTGAAGAAAGTTCACAGTGAGAAAAAATATTAAGTTGGAAAAAATTACAATTTGGAAAACATTAAGAATTCTTTCAACATTGAGATTTGCATTCTTGAAGAAATTTCAACTTCATATTTTTCAAAGTTTTTTCCAACTCAGTACGTAGGTATTTGGAAGAATTTTTAGAAAGCCATAAGTAAGATTATTAATTCGAAAAATATATAAAAAATCAAAGCTGTAGATGAATTTTGAAATCAAGTGTTTAAATTGAAGCAAATACATGTGGAAAAATGTTGAAATTGGATACAGCTTTTAAAAAAATTAAAATTGCAAAGTTGAAACTTTAAATAAACAGATGTAATGATTCAAAAAAATAGTTTTTTTTGTTTCAATTCAACTATTTTCATGTTTCGACAATTTTTTTATAAAAAAACTTTTTTTTCAATGTTCTGTTTTTATTTTTAATTTATTGTCCCTCATTCGTATAAATATCAGACATTTTTTCAAAAGTTTAGGGGTCGGGCAACAAATCTGTAAAAACCATATTTTTGGAATTTTGTCAAGTATAAAAAAATGGGAGGAGAAAAATTGTGGACAAAAACTTACAAAACCGTTCAAAGTAGCCCTTTATTATGGCATGTCAGAATTTTTCCAGAGATTCAATTTTTCGAATAAATTTTTTCTGCACTTAAGAACATGAATTCTGAAGTGTAAAATTTTCCTTCTACAGACTAAGAATAATTTTTATGCTCATAAAATTAATTTCATGTCTAAAAAAAATTAACAAAAAATTCAAATAAAAGTAATTTAGATCAGAATTATCAATCAGCTAGTCGATTACTACTAAAGAAAAAATTCTTGAATTGCCAGCTTATTAAATTTCAATTATTACGAAAAATGTAAAATAGACAGTAAAAATGTGGCTCCCAGCAAAAAAATCTGGAGAAATCGATTCCTCCTCTCCCTCCCCACGCCAAAAAATAATTGGAACATGAATTGTGGAGTGAAAAATTTCCTCACTGTAAGTGTAACAGGTTCTTTCTCAGGGATCTTGGTTTTCATGATATTTTCAATAAAATATGAAACTTTAGATTTTCATCAGAAATTTCACGAAAACTAAAATTCCAAAGAAAAAACTAATTGGACTCTACAAAAAGGAAATTTTACGCTCCACAATTTATGCTCTATTCATTTTTTTTTTTTAGGACTCTCTTTACCCAAAAAATCGTCTATCAAATGTTAAAAGACAATAAAGTACCTATCAAAAAATTAAAAACAAATTCTCAACAAAAAATTCAAATTATAAAAAAATCTTACGTGATGGAGAAAATCTAATTTGATTTTTGAAATCAGCGATCAATTTTTAGACCAAAAAAACGAAAACAAGTTTTCAAAAATTTTGAAATTTTGACCTGTGTTTTTATAAGTAGATCTTCAACACTAAAATAGAAAGTAGGTAAATTTTATTATCAAGTATTTTGTGCCATAGGTAATTCAAAAAGATAAGTTACGAGGCTGAAGCAATTTACCAACTGAAAGTGACTTATTAATTTTTTTTCAAGGTGGTAGTAAAAGTAATTTTATTTTCCTAATTTTAAATCTTACAATTTTGACCTACCTAACATTAAATGCTTCAAATGTCAAAATTGATGATGCAGGTACGTATCATTTAGTAATGAATTATCGATTAAAAAAATTATTAAAATTTTTTACAGATTATTTTCTCAGGGCCAAATGAAGATTTCATTTTTTTGAGAATTTTTTTCACTATGTGCCGAAGGATTCAGATAGATGCCCGATGCCTAGACCTACGAACGTATTGTGATCTACCTACAATTTAAACCAACATGGAAAATCAAACCGTATATAATTCTCCTGAAATCAATTAATTTTAAACGACATATTCTGAACATGATTTCACTTCAATAAAAAAGGAAAAGTTCTTTCACATAATTAATTTTTTCTACGTGCATCACACAACAAGGATGCAACACATACAATTAGGAACTAGACGAAGTATTCTATTTGAACTAGAAATTTATCCCATCTCGCTAATCCACTCGATCAATATCTCAAATTGAAACAATCATCTCTACATACCTGTCTCGCCGTATATTGGAAACCATTCACGTTATCGAATACACATCAATCATTTCAAAAATTTTGTAAAATTTTTCACTTGGTTAAATTTTCAACGTATTCGCGCACAATGAACCAACGAATCGAAAACAAACGTCTTCGACTTGGAGCAGACGAACGTGTTGTTGTGGAAACGTCTACGTCGCATATCAACTTTTTTTCATGCAGTCAGAAAGCAGAATGAAAGTAGACTGAATGGGGGGAATGAACTGCTTGGGACCGGTTTCATTACCCTTTCTTTTAACATAATTAATATTTGCAGGCTCGCGTCGATAATAAAATATTTAGCAATTTATTACGAAAAGTAATAATTACGATTTGTCGGTGTGATTGGAAAATTGTGTTAATGTGTAGTCGAACGACCAAAATTTCGTAAATAATGAATCCTTGTCATAAGTAGGCTCGATTATTTCGTACAAGTGTTTCGTTGATGAACTTGAAAGATTAATTAGGATACGTGAACGTGTCGATTCATACGCCAGATGAACTGGCGCGAAATTAGTTTTCGATGATTTTAACGATATAGGCTGATGAAGGTATATTGGTAGATTGCTATTGTTCGATGAATTCGATTCTATAAATTTTTTCATTCGTAAATGGTTTTTGGAAGGTCAAGCGGACGTAGTAATATGTGGTGTTTGTATTTTTCCTCAGGAAATGCTGGTGGGTCTGCCCTGGCATAGATCATTGATTGATTACCTATTTTCTGAATAAAAATTGGACGAATTTTTTCAAATTTACGAGATGGAAGTTTTAGGTATTGTACAGGGTGACCTTAAAGTCTAGAGTCCAATGTGGTTTTTTTGTGATTTAGAAAGGAATCATTCTACTCTTTTCTACGTTGATCTGATCGAAAGGTTGCCTACATTAAGGTCGACAGGGGACAACACCAACGCAGCACCCAATTTCATAAAAACTTGATTTTTTGGAAATTTTTAGCCTTTTAAATTTTTGAGCAGGCAAAATCTACATTCAATGATTTTTTATCCTTACCCAAAACTTTATTAAGTATAGGTATATGCAAAAAATCATTTTCAATTTTTGCAATCGATATTTAAAATTTTTGAAAATGGATTTTGAGATTTTTTTAAAAAGTACAATAATAGGAAAAAAAACTATTTTTTTAAAATTATTTGTAATCAATGAGGGATAAGTTCATATTTTTTCAATGGAAAGAGACGTCAACTGCATCATAAATCAGAATTCACTATTCGTTAAGGTTTGGAATTTTTTTTACGAAGCAATTTTCGCTATTTTCAAATCACCCTATTTCATTTTTTCCTGAAAAATAATGACGGAACGAGGTAACATTTAATTTCATACGATTTCACAACTCGCTTTAAAATTTTTGCAATTTTTAAGGTGACATTCGTTTGTTGAAAATTATTCAATTTTTCGAAACAGTTGTGTACTCGGAACAAAAAAATTTACTACAGTTGTTCAAAGTGAGTAAAATTTGCTCCATTTTCGAAAAATTCATCATTTTTTGGAGCAGTTCTTTGGGCATAGCTGGTTGAGTGGAGTGGTTTGGCTTTGAGTTAAACAGCAATTTTTGACCCCTGGCTTACGTATCGATTTCTCTTCAATTGCAGGTAAAATTTCGCGATGAAAAAAAAATTCAAAATTTTTGAACAATTTTTCACTGAGGTACGTTTTTTTTTTTTGAGTACCTACCTACAACTATAAAAATCAAAAATACGATTAGAGCCTCTCACAAATTTTAGTTTAAGAAGAATACAAATCTCACTTATCCAGGGTCACGCTAGTGACCCTCCCCCCGCCCTACCCTTCAGAACCGTTAGAATTTACTTACATGCTCTCTGTCGCGGATCAGTCAAAACACTAGGAAAAAAAAGTCAGAATTGCTGCACATGAAAAATTAGAAAAATTCTTTATTTTTCACTGTTTTTTTAAAGAATTATATTTACCAATTTTTTTTAGTAAATTTCAAATATTTTATCGATTTTTCAGTGAATTTCCACTTTTCCAGGAATTTTTTCATAGTTTGCTTTCAGTAAAATTTTTACACCAATTTATTAATGCCTACAATTTCTGACTGTTTTCCAGTGATTTTCCGAAACTTTTAACTGATTTATTTTTTAAAAAAATTATGCCACAAAATTCTCTTTTTTTGCAATTTATGATTTAAAATAATTATGAAAAAATTGATACATTTAGGTTCTTCTATACATAGATAAATGGCTTCTGCTTGAGGCGAAAAATGCCATTGCTCCGGAGACCCTTTTATCCAAAGGAAAAGTTCAAAATTTTCTTTTAAGCAAAAAGTTCCATTTTTGGTAAAAATTTTCATTTGTGGTGAAAATTTTTAATTTTGATAGAAATTTATTGCCAATGAAAATAACAATAGTTTTTAGAAACGAAAATCATTTTCGGTGAAAATTGACTAAAATCACCAAAAGGTTCCCTATTGACAAAGAAAAACGCCAAACGCTGTAAAAAGCGCTTTGTTTGGCGTTTTTTTGACACTTTGGCGAACGCCATTCGCCAAACACCGGCAATTTAGGTTTTAGAAATAAATGGTTGCATTATTTTTTGGAAAAAACAGCGCTCTTGAGAATTTGCGCATATTTTTTTACATGCGATAAACGGCGTTTCTTGAGCGCCAAAGTGTCAAAAAAGCGCTATTCAAAAAACGCTGTTTTGTCAATAGGGTTTGTATTGCTAGGACCCCTCGGACCTCGGACTCTCTCAATAGACCTTTATTAGGCATTCGAAATATATCTATAACTCATTTGAAAAAACTCAAAATTTTAATGAGTACCTACATATGTATTTCCGCTGTTTTAACCCTCCCTCAATTTTGACAAAGTCCCAAAATGAGATGTAAGTAGGTATACAATTTTTTTTTTAATCTTCCGTTTCTTGAAACTTTCAACATTTCAAAATACTAATTACATATAAATATCAATTTTGAAGAAATAAGAAAAAGTTGGAGTTGAAACACTACTTGCTATGTCATCACAATAATTTTTTTTTAAATTGGTACAGTGATTCTCAACCTACGGTTCGTAAGAATTTTCTTTTATAGAGACAGGTAAAAAATAATTTTAAAAAATTAGGTAAGTACGAGTTCAAAAATAAAAAATTTGATCATCTTTTACCAAAGTACCTTGAGTCTTGCCAAACAACCGTTCCTATCTAATTGTTTGAGAAAAATCATGCCTCAATATCGAAACCACACCACCACTTCAAATGTATAAAGCATATTCAAAATGCAAAATTTTTATTCTAAAAAATTCAGTCTCGTATTAAAATAAATCAGTAGGTATTTTCAAAAATTATTAAATTAACAAAAATATTGAACATGAAAATAATATACGTAGGTACTAACAATTTGAGAAAAAAAGATCAAGGAATGATAGTAGGTACCTACTCACTTGTTGAAAAATTTTACGCCAGAGAAAAAAATGGAGCGAGAAATTTCAGTGTTGAAAAATTTTTTTCAGACCCGAGCAAAATATTGAAGGGAGTAATTTTCAGTTTTTCTTGATGGGTTACCTAGTTTGGAAAAACAGTCCTCAAATGATTTTGCAATTTTAAACTTTTTCCCCTCGTTATCAATTTTTGATCTGCTGCAGTTTAGTGACCGTTTCATCATCGAGCTTTTTTGCTGGCTGCAACTGTTTTTTACCGTCTTTTCCATCGGCAATGCATGGAATTAGTGAAAAATCGAAATAAAAATACATCACGGAAAATGCACTTTTTGAATTGCTCGCCAACGCGCATTTCAATAATTCATCCTCGCAAGTGCAATGAGACCTGGAAAATGAAACCAACAAATTAAAATCTGTTCGTGTTTTGGACGAAATTCAAGGGGAAGGTTCAGATCACAATTTTGATTGAGGAGAAAATATTCAATGGGTTCTTTAATTTGTTTATCTAACTTATTTTAAGCATTCAAAATCATATCCCGAACAATTTATTTTCTTTCTGTAGGAAACTTTTATTACAAAATTGTTGAGTGAATAATGAAAATTATAAACGCTCTGCGGCTATGCCGAATAGATTGTTTTCAATAAAAATTCAAATAACTCACAATGTGTACTTGAATTTGTTCATTATATCGTATCTTGTATCGTTCCTACTGATTCGAACAGGACAGAAATCATGGGCGCGACAGCATTTATCGATGGTATTGTATCCTAAATCATAATAATTTTTAGCGATGTTTCCAGCTCCGCACCATTTTGTACCTGTAAAAATAGGTAACTCATTTGAAAAAATTCTTATAAATAGGTACCTAGATACCTATACGTTTACGTCGAATATTTTCAGTCAAAAGAAAATCCTTCTTTGAATACGGGTCAGAAAAAAATGTATCTCAGAAAATCCACATTTTTTCTCTGCTGTGAAACGTGAGGTTAAACGTCGATTTTCATAAATTTTCGAGATAAGATTTTAAAAAATTGATAATAGAAGAATAATTTGGATAGGTATAGTCAAAAACCTCAAATAAAAACCTGTAGCTCTAAACTTTGGAAATGGCACAACACTCTTTTTTTCGTTCAGCTTGTCCGAGTTAAAAAGAACTTTGAACCATTTTAAGGTTCAGAGCTACAGGTTTCCATTTGAGGTTTTCAGCTAGAATTCGGCGTGAAAATGGGAAAAATTTTTTGGGGAAATTCTCGATTTGATATAGGTAAATATCTCATACCTGGGTAAATTCCAAAACTGAGATCGGAAATTGTATAGTTTGACTCATAAGTTGGTTCTAATTTACTGCACCGCGATATTAGTTCGACCATTTTATTAAATGTGATTGAAATCGATTCGTTGATTAGCGCCAAACTTCGCTGTTGATCATTGCTGTTTGTATAAAAAATAATATAGGTTATTATATACCTATGAGGTGTTTTTTGAATCGACGTAAATACTTAATTTTTGGATAAAATTGGGTACCACTAAAAAACAACTTGGGATGAACATGTTGCCTATCTTGATAATTGAAGGAGCAAAAAAACACTCAAAATCTTTTTCCATGGGAATGCACCGCACCGTACCTACCTACTCTAAAAACTGAACAAATTTTGTTTTAAAGACTTTTTGGTGAAGGGGTTACGGGTCACTCAGAATACACGTGCTTCAAAAAATTTACAAAATTTCACAATTTTGATTGACTCGTAGTCTCTTTATTCATTTTCAATGTTAGGCAAAAAGCCTTTAAATCAAAATTTCCATTTTTTAAAAAAAATCTTCCAATTTGAGAAGAAAATTGCCTGTTTTTAAAAAATTGTCCAATATTTGGAAAAGTGGTCAAACATTGAATAAGGGTTAATTTGGGAGTAAAATCGTCTGATTTTTGAAAAATTCTCCTAACGTAGGACCATTGTCCACCTTTGGAAAAAATTATGTCTCATTTTCGAAAAACTGTTCAATTTTGATAAGTTGCATATTTTTCGAAAATCGATCGTTAAATTTTTAAAAAGTGAAAAACCATCCCATGTTTGGAAAATTATCTGATGTTTGAAAAACTGCTTATTTTTAGAACATCTCCAATTTTGGAAAACTATTCAAATTTGAGGAAATTGTCCATTTCTGAGAAAATACATACTTATTTTATTTCAGTTATGAAACATCAATAGAATAATAGTACCTATTTTATTTCAAATGAAAATTATTTTTCTTACGTTTCGATAAGTTCGCAATTCATCAACTTATTGTCTGGAGCGATTTCGACGACAGCGATGGTTTGATCATGATGGTAAATTTTTTGCATGGCGTTTGCATCAATTTCAACATTCGATACCAAATGGATCAGTAGCAAACAACGTAGAGCTTTCCAGCAAAATTTGGACCGTGTCATATTTTTGACGAATTGATCTAATCAAAAAATGATTGTCAACATTAAAATAAGGCAAACTCACAAACTATGTGTACTTCCTGCCAAGGAACAAAAAAATCAAAAGTGCACCATACTCGATGGAATTTTTTCCAAAAAAAATTCCTGCTCAAAAAAGCGGATTTGAAATCAGTTACAAATTTTGAAAAAAATTGTTTTAATTACTTAATCAAATAGATCACCAATATTGGTAATCTGCGATTTTATGTAGGCACTGAAACTCGTATGGTTCATTATTATGGATTTTTCTCCAGCGCTGGAAAATTCCAAAATTTTCTGGTGACTAGAAAAGTCTCGAAACTGCTTGCAATCGATTTTGGTGCGTCAAAAATAGGGTATCTACTAAATTTCAGCTTTTCCCCTAAATTCGTAAGGCATAGGCGTGATTTTGAATTTTTTCTAGGCAAATTTCCTGCTCAAAAATGTGGATTTCAACTCAAAGTTACTAATTTGAAAAACTTGTATTTTAATTAATCCACGAAATTAGGTGCTGACGTTCATACGAACCATTTTTATGGGCTTTTCTTTTCTGTATACTGGAAAATTCCAAAAATTTTCTGGTGTTTTTGGAACATCTTGAAACCGTGTCCAATCGATTCGCTAGGTCGAAAAAAGGATACATACCAAACTTCGGCTTTTTCCATTGGTTAGATCAAATTTTTATACCATACAGGGTTTGAGGCAATTTTGAAATTTCAATAATTCGACAAAATTCGAGAAATGTATTTCAGTACCTATTTGAAATTTTGAATGTGAGGAATTTTTTTTTGTTTAGGTACAAAATATTTCTTTGAATTAGGATACATTCCTTTCCTTGTCCCTTGTGAGAAAAAATTACTTTCTTTGACATTGATTTCTTGTTAACGTAAAAAAAAAACAAATGAAAGAGAAAACTATTTAAAACTTACCGGTCGCCTGTATTAATAAATCGATCGAACTGTGATGTAATGCACTAGGCAGAAATTAAAATGGAAGTTATTTAAAAGAAAAACTCAACTGTTTGAATGGAAAAGTAACGCGAAGAATCTCAGTAAAGAAATGAACAAAAATATTTTCCAATTTTTCTATTATATAGATATAATACCTATCTAGGTATAGGTATATCTGGAAAACCCACCGTACTCGATCCACTTCATCATTTTTTTCAAAAAAAAATTACAGATTTTTTTTAACAAGAATTTGGCTTTCATTTTGATATGAATAGTGTAATACCTATACGTAATTAGGTACCTACTCACGTTGGTGTGTCATGAAAATTACTATTACTTTTATTCATAATTAAAGCGCTTACTTTTTCCCGATTTGGGTTATTACTGTTGATCTTTTACCTTTCGCAAATTACGAAGTGATCATTAATTATTTTTATCGAGAAAAAGCGTCATCAAAAAAGTACAATCGAATCATCCATTTTGAAAAAATTACTCAGTTTGTAAACGTACAAATTTGGAAAATGTTCATTGAAAGAATCATAAAAAAACTACTTACCTCAGTTTTGAAAAAATATCCAATTTGGAATGAAATTTTTTCATTTTTGCAAAATTTTCAACTTTGAATGGAGATAAATCTAATGATTTTGAAAGGTCATAAAATTTATGATAAATTAACTAATTAGTATGAGATGGTATGAGGTTGAATGCTTGTAAAATATTTACTTTGAAGAATACGCGACTATTTATGTGAACAGACAAACAAGCTATACAAATGTACCTACCTAAGTACCTACTACCTACCTACATAATTACTATAGAATGCATTTGTGCAACAGTACGATATAAGGGTAAGAAAAACCTCTGAATTTGTCTCTTTGGTAAAAAGTTATACTTATTTTACCAGTTTTTAAAAATATGTAATCCTCATTTTTGATGGAAATTGACGAAAATGTCAACGGTTTGCATTGTAGTAATTCCTTAGACTCTTTCAAAAATAAAAAATTTGATTACCTGTTACAGACGTATCTATCTTCGATCTTGCCAAAAACAGTACTTATCGAATTGGTTCGGAAAAATATTGCTCGATATCAAAACCACCACTCCGAATTTATAGAGAAAATTCAAAATACAAAATTTATTCATAAAAATGCAATCTTATGTTAAACTAAATTAGTAAGTATTATCAAAAATAATTATTAAATTAAGTAAAACGAAAAAAATTGGGCAAAAGGAAGATATGTACTTATGAACAATTTGAAAATAAATAGTCAATACATAATTATGAGTGAGAAATGCGAATTATGAAATAAGTACCTATTAATTGGAACAGTAGTTCAAAATGTCGATCAAAATTTCTAAATCAGTCCGGAAATTTTTCCTAATTTTTGTAAGATTTCTGAATTAATGTTTTCATTTTTTTTCAATCTCATCCCCGCTTTTGATAAGTTCAATTTTGAAACAAAAGCAAAAAATGAAATATTGTAAAAATTTTGAGCCTTTTGTAAGAAATTAGGGTTAAAAATTGACTAAAAATTCTCATAATAAGTTTCTTGTACCAATTTCACAGATTTTTTTTTCGGGGATTATCAAAATTTGAAAAAAAAATTGTAAAATATCTCACACTTCCTTTCCTTAAACCAAGATAATAAATTTGAAGTTTTACCTATTTTCCAAAAATCTTTCTCATATATATACTTAAATATGTAGATACCTTCCTCCAGGGTCAAGTAAATCAGAAACAAAAATTTCTAGTTTTTCTATCAATTTCAGGACCTGTCAGTCAGAGAGCGAGATATTTTCCAACTTTTTTCGAATTTTATGATGATCCCTGAAAAAATCTGTAAAATTACGAGGTACATATAAAAAACGTAATGAAAATTTGAGAATGTTCTGTCTCTAATTCTCATTTATTACGGTAACATAGGCAGTTAGGCACCACCAAAAATGAAAATACAGACACTATTGGTTTAAAAATATCAATTTTTATTTACGTAAGTACTTTACAAAACAGTATTTCTTATTTTTAAAACTAATTCGTATACTTATCGGTACCGTTTTTTTTACCATGTTCTCCATCTTCGATGCAAAGAACTCGTAAAATATCAAAATAAATAAACGACGCGAAATAGGACACAAATTCATTATAGAACGTTGCCTTGCTCGTTGCTCAAGCATCTCTGGAATTCATTTTCGCAAGCGCAATGGTTTCTGAAAAATTGAACCATGAATTAGGATCACTCGTACATATATTGGGCAGAATTACAAGAAAATGTTCGGGTGGCGATCTGGAATAATTGAAAACATTCAACAATTTTAAAAGTTTTTATGATATTATTCTGCACTTCTACATTTACTTAGGTACTTAATAAAATTTCTCATAATTTATCATTTTTGCTAAATTTTTTTTTTAGATAGGTACCTATTTTAAACAATTTTTGAAACTTTTTTTTTTTCAAATTTCATGATTACTTTGTTGATTGGTACGTAATTTTCCATTTTATTTTCCTAGACGTTCGACGATTATTTTTTTTATAGGTATTTTGAAACATTTTGCGTTTTTCTTTACCTGATTAATTTTTTTCGATACCTATTTCAACTTTTTTAATGGAATTTCTTCATTTTACAAATTTTCGTCAAAATGTAGGATACACTTTTCCGATCTTTTTGCAGAAAAATAAAGAATTCTCAGAGAAGACACTCCAAAAAATTGATTGAAAACCACTAAAATAATTTTTTGAAAATCCATTGATTATTAAACTAAATAATCTACTTAAGATGACTGCACATTGTTCTCAAAAAAATGATGAAAAATGATAAGGAAGGTACCTACCTAAATTTGACTTTAAAAAAGAAATATTTTTTGACGAAATTTTAGCAACCAAACCAACCCAAAAATTATTAGGTATTTACCTGCTATCTAGACTAATGCCAATAGGTAGGTATCAATTATCAAAAATACATCGCCGTATATTTTTTCACGTAAAAAAATCAAAACTTACCTGTTACCTCGATTAACAAATCATCATTCAAAATGCGGAAATTGAATTAAAAACGTAAGATCAGTTTTTCAACGTGAGCAACATGCACCACATGAAATGAAAAGCACTGTCTGTCGGTTAAGTACCTATATCAGCTTTTAAATAATTTGTAACTTACATTTTAGCAACGTTAAATTTTTCTGCGCTTTGATCCTCGTATGTTACTTATTAATAATCCAATTTAGAAAGCAATTTTTCCATTTTTAAAAAATTATATGTTTGGTAAAATGTAAAAATTACCAATTTTTTGAAAAAAAAAAAAAAAAAATACCCAATCTGTGGAAAATTACCCAATTCTTGGATACGTAATTGTGATACCTGTATAGGAGGAAATATTTCCTATTCGCAGAAAATAAAAAATAAAAGTACGTACAATGTCAACGAAAAGATCGTCTGCAAAATACAAACATATCTAATACGTAACTAGAAAATACCTACAAGAAATTTGAACGTAAATCCGGCGCGAATGGAAAAAGAGAGAACAAAAAATCGAAAGGAACATTTGTTTTAAAAAATACAAAATAATAGTCCAATAAAAACATACTTAAAAGTACACACAAAAATTTCAAAATGCATCAAGGAATATAAAAAAAACAAATATACAAAAATCAAATGGTACTAATATGAAAAAGAATGTTACAAAACGAAAACATGTAACATGAGATTGAAAAATATCGTTTGAAATCAGTTTTTCTATGCAAAACAACATTTTAAATTTTTTTTTAATGCCAACTCTTTGATCGGAATCGTTTTTTACCATATTTTCCATCTTCGATGCAAGGAAGTTGTAAGACATCAAAATAAATAATCGACATGAAAAACGCAAATGTATTATGACTCATCGCATTGCTAAGGCATTTCCGTAGTTCATTTTCGCAAGTACAATGATTTCTGAAAAAAAAGAGCCACAAATTAGAATTTATTACAGTCATACTGGGCTGAATTACAAGCGAAGGTTCGGATGACGATTTTGAATAGTGAAAAAATTCAATCACTGATTTTTAAAGGTTTTAGACAATTTTTAAAAATGATTCCTTTAGCAAACGTTGCACCGAATAATTGTTTTGAATAAAATGACGAAAACCTAAATTACCTTGTGAACCAGGAATCATTTTTTAAATCGTATCTTCTACCACCACCAATGATTTGAATAGGGCAAAAATCATGTGTCCGACAGCATTTATCCATGGCCACTTTTGAACCTAAATCGAAATAACTTTTAGCGATGTTTCCCCATCCGCACCATTTGGTACCTGTAAAAATAAAGCATCGTGGTTCAATGAAACTATTGTTTTGTTGTCTCCTTCTTCAGCAGTTTGTGATTGTCTGGTTCAAGGCTGAATATTGAATGTGTTTATGTAGGCACGTGAACTGATCCGTGATTAGGCGACGAAATGAAGAAATATTTGATTTTAATCAAAGAACTCGAAGAGGTAGAAATGAATTTTAATTTATTCAGTATTGTTTGGTCGTCTGGTACCTTAAGAAAAATTGTACATCAAAAATATCCCCCACCGTATCTTGTCTGCTCAAAACTGTAAACAAACATATTTTTATAATTTTCTGACGCGTGTGAAAAAAAATCATTTTTTCATTGATCAAAGAATTTGAGAAGGAGAAGAGGAACTTTTTCAAAATTTAAATTTATCTGAGAAAATTATGTTTTGAGAATTTGATGAACACATGGAGCCATTTTTTGAAAAATTTGTTCATTTTTTTTTCTTAATTTTGAAGGAAATTGAAAATTGAAATATAAGGGCTTTTCGACCAATCCAGACTCACAGAACGCAGATTTTGAAATTAATGTTAAAGATATAAATAATATCTCATACCTGGGTAAATTATGTTAAATAAACTGTACCAAAAAGACGCAGATTTTGATAGAAGAATCGGTGATAGAATTAATTGAGCTATTCTCTTATTTATTGTGATTTGATCTAAGTAATTGCATCGTGACATTAGCTCGATCATTTCTTCGAACGTGGCTCTAATCGGTTTGCTGATTCTTAAGGCTAAATTATGCAGAGCTTCATTTTGCTGTTGGTCATTCCTGTTGAAAAAAAAAGAAGGCAGGTATCGTGTTAATGCTTAATTTATTAAAAATAATATTTTCATCAATTTTTCATGTAATTTTTCCAATATACCTCTTTTTTTTTCAATTGGTAGGCATAGAAGATAGCTGTACAATTTATGAAAAATTATTTTTTTGGTTAGAAAAAAGTTCAATAACAAATTTTCGCATTTCTACCTGTTTTGAAAAATTTTTCAACTTTTTGAAAATTATTCTAAAGTACAACTTTTCTCATTTTCAATTTTTTTTTAAAATTCTTAGATACTTACCTATCTAAGCATGATTATAATTTTTTTCAAAACTGCAGCCAATTTTAAAATTTTTCTTTGAAGTTTATTCAATTTTAAATTTCTCAAATTTATTTCTATTCTAATACATAAATTCTATTCAGTTCAAATTATTTTAACTCAGATTTCTTTTTCAACTTTTACAACTCAGATTTTTTTGAAATTTTTCCGTTAAGTAAGTAAAACTTTTTTTAGTTTCAGTTTTCTCAAAGTTTTTACAATTTTTTCCGCTTTTTTTTTTTAGTTTCATGTTTTTAAAACCTCTCCCTTTGAACAACACTAGTTTAATTTTTTTAAATTCGTAGTTGAAAAAACCGAGAAGGAAATTTAAAATACTTAATTGGAAAAATTTTAGATTTGGAAGAAAATGTAGAAATATGAAATTGAAAAAAAAAATTAAAAAAACAAATTAAAATTTATTTTAACAAATTTAATTGAGTACATTTTTTTGAAAGAATTTACCGATGAAAAAATTTTGACATAAGTAGTAGGTAACTATTCCAACTTTGCTCTACAAATTTTTTTTCAATTTCATGTTAAATTAATTTCAGCTTTATATTTTTTTTATTATTTCTTCCAACCTAATTCGTGATTAGAAAATTACATTTTTCAATAAATAAGTAATAAAAATGTAAAATCGAAACAAATTTTTCAAAAATCAACATAAAAACAATTTTGAAAAAAACTCAAATTTTGAAAAATTTACCTACCAAGCGAAAAATTTTCAACTTGTACATAATCATTTTTCCGCGAATGATATTTCAACGATTCTCAGTTCAACTTTTTCGATTCCAATTTTTTTTAACTTCTTGCTCTTTTGATCCTAAAATTTGTTCAAAGCTATAGCTTTGAACAAATTTTAGGATCAAAAGAGCAAGAAGTTAAAAAAAATTGGAATCGAAAAAGTTGAACTGAGAATCGTTGAAATATCATTCGCGGAAAAATGATTTATGAGCTGGTGATGGTGATTTAATCGTACATACGCGACAAATTTCCCTATCTAAATTTCCTTCAAGTTCATATAGGCTTAAAAAAAATACCATTTTACGGTGATATTTTGTTGCTCAAGGAAGTAAATTTGTTTTAGGTACTTACGATACTTGGATAAGTTCGCAATTTATCATTTCATTGTTTGAAGCGATTTCGACGATAGCAGTGGTGAGATCATGATAGTAAACCTTTTGAGTGGTATCATTGAACAGGCGAAATCCGCTGAATCTTCTGGCGCTTCCAGTTTTAAATTCAAATATCAAATGGAACAGTAGCAAACAGCTTAAAGCTTTCCAGCAGATCTTGCATCGTGTCATAATGAATAATTTATCTGAACAAAAAATTATTTACGTAAAAATTGTGTTCTTAAGTCAGATTTAATCAAAAAATGGGTAAAAAAAGTGTTCCAGTTTGAAAAATGGGTGGGCGAAGGAACTCAAAAAATTTTGGGAGGTCTCCTGTTCATATGATAATCAACCTCACATGTATTTTTTCTATCCGCTTCAATACATACACAAATTAATTACCAGAATAGGTATTGAAAAAAAATTTATCGAATATTGAACTAAATAATGTACAATGGTCTCAAAAAAAATAGTAAAATTATATGGTAGGTACCTAGTACCTTCCTAAAACTGATTTTGATACAGAGATATTTTTTGATGAAATTTTAGCAACCAACCATCATGAAAATTATTATTTACCTGCTATCTGAACTACTGCCAATAGGTATCAATTATCAAAAATACATTGCTGGGTATTTTTTTATGTTAAAAAAAAAAAAAAAAACTTAAAACTGACTAGTTACCTCGATTAATAAATCGTTCAAATTGTAACGTTATAAACCTATGTATGACGTTATAAATGTACAATATAAAATTATCAAATATTTCGAATTGCACCAATTTTTTGGAAAAATGAATGTTAAAATACGAACAACGAATGAAAAAAAATCACTGGTGAACTATTAAAGGTCGCCATCAACACTAGATTCAAATTTCCTCAGAAAGCAAATGAACCATTACCTATCAAAAAAGTCATCGACGGCGAGTAGGATGAGCGGAGTGGGGAGCAAAACAGAAAATCACCAAAACGACGAAAAACAAGGCGAAACGCGAATAGGATGAAATATGGGGCGGAGAAGAAGGAGGGAAATGAGGGTTGCTGCCAGATGCGGAAACACCCAAGCTGCAACGATAATCTTAAACTGGCATACAACTAAGAATACGGAATATAATTCTAACACATAAACCGTTATCAAAAAAGTCATCAATCACAAAAACAAACACGAAATCCATTTTAAAAAAACTTACCTTCGAAACTTCCACGTCCATGAAGATGAACAAAACCATTGACTTTTCTGCTTCTGAAGAAAATTAATGAACAAACCCGTCGAACGTTTAAGTTCAAACATAAACGAAGAATCCTTCCACCAAAGATACTATCAATCTCACTATTAGAAGAACAAAAATATTCTGAGGTGGTTAAAATAATTAAAAACCACACAAGTGATCAATTCACGACTTCATTATCGGATGATAACCTGAAAATCCGGTTTACAAATGTAGAAGATTTTCGTACCTTTGCCAAATATCTTGATCTCAAGAATCTGAAATAGGTACTTAATTACCTACCACACTTTTCAAATCCGTACTGACAAACACCACTAAGCCATAATTAAGAAACCAACGTCATTATCAGAAGGAAATTTTGGGAAACCAACTCATTTTCGTAAAAAGTAGAATCAAATTTTTACATAGAACAATCGTCTTACATTACCATTAAAAAATATCAATTTTTCATAAAACTTCTCATTTGTTTGGAAAAAATAATAATTTTTCTAATTTCATCAAGTTATTCGAAAATAGAGAGTAATTCAAATGTAGAAAAAATCTACTTCTGAGGAAAAAAATTGATTCATTTTTTGAGAAATTAAATTCTGAAGACGTTGTTTCAATTTCAAAAACGATTATTTAATTCTTTAAAAAATTTATAAATTTGTCACATGAAAAAACTAATAAAAATTGTCCAATTTTAGAGAAATTCTTCAGCTTATGAGAAATTTATTCAATTTACTTGAGAATCATTCAGTTTTTGGAACGTTCTTCAACTTGGAAAAATATATAAGTAATTTCAGAAAATCATTACAAATCGATTTTTAAAAAATTTATACACAGTTCGCTTTTCAACAAAATTGTGAATTTTTTGAAGTTTTACTTTTAACAATTTTCAAAAATTGAATTCGACGTAGAATTTCTTTATTCATTTGATCTCGATTTCATTGCTTCGTCCTGAAAAAAAATGATAAAAATCCAGACAAAACTGCTTTTATTAAGAAAAAAGAAGTAGATAAGCTAATTCGAGTATTAACTTATGTAACACGATAATCATATCCTCTCGAAAGAAACCTCACAAATTATGCTAATCATACGTATTTGTAAACAAATATATTTTCGAATAAAAACTGTAACACCGGCTCGAAAAAATGAAAGAAAATCCGAAGAAAATTTTGTTCTTGGTAAATTAAAATTAGGTACACTTTTTTGTACGAATTTTATGAATTTTTTCAAACACTACAAAATAATACAATACGAATAATTCAATGGCATACGTTTTGTAATTACATTTCAAGCTCGCGGAACGTTGTAGGTACTTGTGAAATTTATGGTAACAAATCTTACTTTTATTAATATTTTTTACATTTACAGCTACAAACAATGGTACAATAATCGTAACACAAGCGTTCACATTACATCGTAACTCTTTTCGTAGCAGGACTCATGTAAATTAGACTATTAAATATCATTTTTTAGAATTTTCTTATTTCCAAATGGTTGACAGGTATGAACCTTCGGAGACTATTTACATTCGATTTCAAATCAAGAAAACATAATAAATTTAAACGCGATGATTGAAACAAGAACTCGTACATATAAAAAGCAACAATTTTTTTTTATTCAACAAAAAGAAAAAAAAGCAGATTCTAATTTCCGGTGCACCGATGTACTCCAAAAAATATCAAATATCACAGCTATATTCTGTTATGCAGCTGATTAGAGCTTATTATCAATAACTAAAAATGACTAATAATGGAAATCCATTGAAAAACAAAATCAGGTAAACGAAAAAAAAAAAAACGCGATTATAAAACTTTTAAGGTAAATATACAAATTTTTTGTATCGTAGATTCAAATTTGAACGTAAAATCAACATCAACCTTTCCAGGTTTCAAACAATTTCAAAAATCAAAATTGAGTATTTCGCTAAAATTAAAAACATAATGTGAAATAACCAGATTTTCATGAAATAGACAACTTAGATCACTAAAATAACAGTTAATAACTAAATTACATTAAAAAGATACATTTATCTTTTAATCGATCGATGAATATAATATTTAATGATGATGAAACCAAACAAAAAAAAAATGCAACGGGTGCATGAAAATTCCCGACATATTTCGATATGCTTTCAGTCTTATGACACAATCATTAGAAAAAATGTTACACATTTTAGTGATTAAAATATATCGCCAAGATTGCAGTTCATTAATACGATTCGTTTAATCTTTATATCGAATGGCAAAGATTAAACACGTGCGAAGTATTTTCCACTCGGATCTGATCGAATCACGTTCGTATCGCTAGTAATCTTTATCGCCAGTTTTTAAAGCAAGAAAGTTGGCATATGGTGGTTCGATTAAGAATGGAAATTTTTTAAAACATGACGACGTCGAAGAATAACTAAAATATCTAAAGCTTGGCGTATTCGTTATATACACCTTCGAGATAACAATCGCTATGCGAAATTGTGCTGGTTTAGGAATATATTCAGGCAGTGGAAGTACTAGCAGAATTTTCGAATAAATTTTTAACGCTGTCGATGGGCGATGGACTGAGGACTTTGTAGAAATCAGGACCGACCGAGTCGGGAATACATTGGCTGCGTAGTTTGGTCCAATCTGATAATTTATTATTGAATTTATTCGCTTGACTTCGATCGTTTAGGTGTTCGTAGACGTGTATTAATCCACGATAGTCGTATTCCAGGCCGGAGTACGATTCCGAAAATAGTTTCAAATCTGTAACAGGAGAGAAAATTTAATGGAGGTGGTGAGGAGGAGGGATGGAGAAATTTCAATGCTTACTTATTTTTATAGATCGATAATACAATTGCTCGGCTTTTTCGTATTCTTCCATGTGGTAGTTGTACAAACTGGCTAGATGGCCGACAGATAGGCCTACTTCGTAATCGTCTGGTCCTAGAATTTTTTCTTTTATTTGTATCGCTTTCAAATGCATTTGTTCAGCATCCTGAAACATTTAAATAATCAATTATTGACCGGATCTTTCATAATTTTTTGAATTTTTGGCTTAACATCTTCCATATTAACTCGAATCAAAATTGAAATTGGGTGTTACGATTTTGTTCATTTTTTATCGAGTTCCTTTTGATGACCTAGTTTAATTAAAGAGGCTGCAGGGGCCTCGTAAATTTGTACTGTAACTTTTTTGCAGAGTTGTCCAATTTTAGAGGTTTATATTTCGAAAAAAGTTACATTTGGGGTAAATCTATTCCAAGTCGTTTTTAAAAGACTTTATATAGAAAATTCAAAATCAATGATCATTAAAAATTCAAAATCGATGATCAAATTTTAAAAAATTTAAAATCGATGGCCAAATTTTAAGATCAAATTTTGAAAAATTCAAAATCGATGAACAAATTTTGAAAAATTCAAAATCGATGAACAAATTTTGAAAAATTCAAAATCGATGGTCAAACTTTAAGAAATTCAAAATCGATGACCAAATTTTGAAAAATTCAAAATCGATGATCAAATTTTAAAAAATTTAAAATCGATGACCAAATTTTGAAAAATTTAAAATCGTTGATCAATTTTAAAAAATTTAAACGAACAAATATTTCTCAGGTACTGAATTTCCTTGTAATTGGGCGATGGTGGGAGGGGGTCAACGTCGGCGGGATTATGGGACAAAATGGAATCAAAAAAAAGAGTTGAAAATCGAACTAAGTCCACAAAAATTTACAGATCGACGCGTCACGCATTATTCACATTTTTCAAACACTTTTTTTCAAAATTGTGAACACTACAGGACTCTGAAGAGTGATCCAGAAGAATCGGATGAAAAAACCGAGTGCATTTTCCAACCTAACACAAACATTCGAATTTATAGAAATCCACATGTTACTTTACTTCTCACATTTTTAAAACTTCCAATCAAATTTGAAAACCCCTGAATTCCCAAGGGTGTTGAAATTCAATTTCAAAAATTTATTGATTGAAAAAAGGGTGAAAGGAGCTCTTCACTTTAATTTTTCAAATTTTTAAATGGCAGTTTTCAACTTTTGCATTCATTATGAAAAGTTCAATTTTACTTACAGAAATTCAGCTTTGACCTTTTCAAAATTTAATCATCGATTTCGAATCTCCCAAAAAATGTTTGTAAAACTGTGCGAACAGATTCATCTTAAATGCAACCTACAAATATCTCGAGATAGAAAGAAATTGCACTTCCATAAAAATTTTGAGGCATATATCTCGTTCTCCGTTCTCTGGAGACCCATTTCATTTTTGGTTCGAATCGATATAGAATGTCATCGAATACCTCATATTTTTTCATGCTTTGATACAGACGACCCAAGTTTCCGTAATGTTTAGCCGTAAGAGTATTTTCTTCACCGAATGTATGTTTAGTTAACGACAAAGCATCCTGATGCAATCTCTCAGCTTCTTCAAGCATGGTTGTTACTGTAGAAAAAAATCAATTTAATACACAAAATTCGGATTTTCAAAAAATTAGATTCTAAGAATTAAATTACTGTCGTCTTCGGCGTTATTCAAAAAACTATCCAAAGCTTGTTCTTCTAAAATTAAAGCTTTCACTCGATTGGCTGAAGATAGCATTAGATTTCCAGGTGGTAAAAGGTTCTTCATTATTTTAATTGCACTTTCAGCATGCTTCCTGGAATACAATAGAAGAAATGAGTAATATTTATAATTTAGTATGCAGTAATCATCGAAGGAAAAATAATTACATGGCACTTTCAAAATATCCAGAGCTGTATTCGAGCACATATAAAGCATAGGCTAAATCTTCTTCAGCGATTGCTACATGAAGATTTTTCTCTTTACTGTCGAACATTTTAATTCGTAATCTGTATGCTTCCTATAACAATTCATCAAATTTTCAAGGGACGTATATCAATTTCAAATGGAAAAACTGTATGACGTATTTCATTTCCGATTAGAAAAAAATGTATCATACGTTATAAACGGAGGCGCTTTGTTCGATATTATCAGAATTCAAGAGATAGAATCCGAAATCATGAAGTAGGCTGGCCAATTTATAATATCCAGACCCGTAATGTAATTCGGCTCGAGCTAGGGCTTGATGCATTAAAAATTTAGCTTTGACAAAATCTCTTTTTACCACGCAGACTTTCGATGCTTGACGTAAAACTTGAATTTGCGTCGAAATAGCTGTTTTAGTATCCAGACAAAGTACAGCCTTCTTTATCCATCTGTAAGACTGTAAAAACGGGTAAGTGATAAAATGTGTAAATTTCATTCGACTGTTTCCTCTGGTCTACTTACTTCTTCGTAATTACTTTTAAGAAAACTATATTTTGAAAATTCCGTATATAATAAAGTATAATCCGGAAATTCTCCGCGTTCTTTCAGCACAGACATCAAATTCGTAATGTCGTTAAAAATTTCAGCAGCGTCGTTGAATTTAAAAAACATGGTCAAAGTGTGAAATAATCTGAAAACACACGAAATCGTAAAAATACCTATTTCGAAGCACAGGGAAGATTAATACGAATAATTTACGAACCTGTGACAACATTCTAACATTAATTTGTACGATAATACTGTTTTTGGTAACCTGTGAGATAAAGTTTTAGTCAATCTTAAGACTTGCTCGCTTTCCGAATACCACGAAGCTTCGCTCAAAAAAGACCCTGCGAAAAAGAAAACTCAATTAAAAATAGTCAAAATCATCGCAAAGGTGCCTATTTGATCGAAAATTTGCATATTTACCAAATCTTAAGCCATCTCGAATACACTTGATTATACGATCGTCGTCATTCGAATCAATAGCATTCATTGACATTTTAGTGAAAGTGTTTACGAATTCCATGCCAATAGGATAATCGTTATTAATTAATGCCTAGAGAAAAAATTCACGATAAAATACCTCCAACGAGTGACTTATGACTTGCAGCGTGATACGTACCTGATAAAACTTCATTAATTTAGGTCTGTACTTTTCGTATTTCATTAATTGTATAAATATAACAAGGTCCATTTTTTCATGCAGTAGTTTCTGCGTTTTATCGTTCCGAAAACACTGAAATCATTCAATGATATAGAAGAATTTAAAATGAAATGAAAGTGTCTAGGATAGACATCGATAACGTCGAATTCTACAATTTAGATGATGTGTAGGGTACTCACTTGACGTATCAAATCATAGGCAATTCGATCTGGTAAAGTTTTTATGTCGAAGCAAGGATTGTGTTTCACGAAATTTTGATAAACCACTTTTAAAGTGAGTTTGTACAGCGGAGGCGCTAGAAATTTTTCTTCGAGTCCTTTTTCATCCATTTCTTGGTGTAGTTTTTCTACTGTTGATAACTCATTCGTCGCGTTTGTATTTTACACTGAGCGAAAATTTTTCGACAAATGGATTTATGGAAATTAACTTTACATAATAAATTATACGAAATTTTGCATGAGTAATTTACAACACTTCAATTTTTGGTCGAAAAATGTTTATTTATTTTCTAAAACGATCGCGATAAACACCTAGAAAATTGAAAATTTTTTCGCGCAGTTGCCAATAATTATTTTCCAATTCAATGTTGCCAAAAAGCAATTTAAATGAAATATTGGCCAAAAATTCAGCATTTTTGTGTTTTCTGATGTGGATACACTGGCTTATCAAATGCAATTTTTTGCAATAAAAACACCGGAGCAAAACAAATTTTCCATTTCGTCGTGTTAATTTTAATCGTGTGATACTTAATTATAAGAAATTGTAAATTCATGTAATTTTAATGAAAGTTGAAATCATTTCGGGTTGGAATAACATAAACAATTTGCATTAACGATTAAAAGTACGTAGGTAATACTCAATAATAACTCTTATCACTTACTTACAAGATGCTGGCATTGCTGTTTGCTGGCATATGATTCGTTGATTATCTATCCATATGAATGAGTAATGATGTGAACGAATTATTTTTACAGTAATGGATAGAGGGAAGACCGGAACAGGTCGGGGAAGCAAAAGCAAAACTCCCCAGTTTCCCAGCGATCTATATGTTCTCGGTCCCAAAGGCGCACGAGCTGAAGGAAATGAGCCAAAAAGACCTGTACCTGTACAGACGAAACCTGGACCTAGTCTTTCTTTAGCTGGTAAACTTGAAAATCGCTTAATTTTTCTCTCAATTGAGTTTCGCAATAATTATTTTGTGTCCAAATCAGACAGAAGACGTATTGGAGGAGCAACATGTGGACCTTCTATGTCAGCCACCTTGCAACCTGCTAAAAAACCAAAACTTGCCAGTACCGTTTTGTCGAGACCTGAAACAACAGTTCCAAGTACATCTCAGGATGCAACGAAATCATGGGAACTCGTTGCAGTTGATATCGAAGCCATAGATTTAGTACCTACGATCGAAGCTGCCAAAGAGAAAGACGAACACGATAAAATTGTGAGTTGTGTTTTCTGATGTTTAAATTAATCTGAAAACCGTCCTAATTTGTACTTTGTTTTAGACTGCTGTGCTTTGTGGAGCCTTAAAACTTTTGAAGTCATCTAAATTTAAGTCTGAATCGATATTGATCCAGGGATTACTGTATTTGGCCAAAAAATGGCCATCAATATATACCAAAAAACCAGTATTTAATGCCTTATGTTCGATTTTGAAGAAAGAATCGCAGACATTGAGTAAAACAAAAATTACCGTTACTAACGTAACTTTGATCGTTAATATTTTATACATGGCTTACGAAAATGCTGAACATTGGCCAGAAATGATGATGAGGGTAAGAATTTTGTTCCTCTTCGTCAGGATGTGCTTATTGAGAATTCTTGAATATTATTTTATTTTATTTTTTTACAGCTCTATATCGAAGATGCCATCAATAAGCGTATATGGGTGGACAGTGATCAATGTAAATGTTTTGTCGATAATATAATAGCCAGTGCCAAAACAATTCCATCTCCTCAGTTAGATTTAGATTCTGGAACACGTCCTGATTTAGACGACGATCTTATTGATATCACCGAAAAGAAGAAAGATTACGTTTGTTTTCCTCGGTTAGTTTTTTTTTTTATCAATTACGAATTATTTTAATCCAGCTTCAGTTTTCATTTTCAAAAAAATATTTTTTCAGGTACGATGAAAGTGAAATAGTGAATTTAGTTACTGAAACGACCAAAGACCAACAAGGCATTAGCCAAAATTATTTGAAATTTCTTACCAATATGTGCGGTATCACCGAGGTAAGTAGGTCAATCTTTAGTATACTCAAATAATTTACATTTTTTCATCATACTAAAAATTTACAGATCAGAGCCAGAGCTGCTCTAAAATTAGAAAGTTGTCTGATTAATCCAAAGTTGAAAAGAAATGCTCAAGAACTTCTAATGTCTATTTGTGTGAATTGTACTTCGAATACTCCAGAAGATATCGACATTGTTGGACAAATAGTAAAAATAAGACTAAAAACCAAAGATTTAAGCGGATTTTACTTGGAGTGTATTAGGTAAGAGATTGTTCTCTTCTTTTCTTTCTTAAAAAAAAAAAAAAAAAAAAAAAAAATACGTAAAACGATTAAATCTGTTGATTTTTATTTTTAGGGAACTTATACAAGCCCACAGTAAAAATCTATCTACCGTATTAAAACAAATTATCAATAATGAATTATTCGCTGTGAGAAATCCAAATAATATGCCCATGATGTTGATATTGCTTCAAGCCGAACCAAAACAATTTGCTACCATTTTAGCTGATATATTCCTGGTAAATTCATTTTCCAGAGAAAACTCGAATTTATTCGAACGATATCATTGTGTTGTTTTTTTTTTTTCAGGAATATTTAATGAATCGCGAAGATTACCTGAGAGCATTGCGTTGCTTATTACGTGAAGTTACCAAATCCTTGAAACCAGAAAATATGAGCAAAAAAGACAAACCAGAATTCAATCTGCAAGCGTTTGCTGCCAGTTTAATGAAACCAATGAAACTTGAGCAGAAAGATTTGCAGTTTAAAGATAAAGTTTTCAATGCAATTGCTGATTTAGTGACGCTGTGTATTTTTTTGACAATTTCTCCTCTGGTCAGATCAGAAAAGAAGGATCCAGATCAAGTAACTTCATTTAAAATTTTTTTTATTTCTTCGATTGATTTATAAATTTAATTAGCAACATTTTTCAGATAAAAAATATTCAAAATACGGTAGCGAATATTCAAAGTGATGCTGTTCAGTGGTTTTATAAAAACGCCCACGCTGATTATAAACCTCCTACGAATGATTTCGTACATGCCTTGCATAAGGTAATTATTTTTAATTTTATACCAAAAAGGAATTCGAATGAAAATAATAATGAAAATTATTTAGGTGGTATTTATGGAACCTGCTGAACAATATTATAAAGTTGACAATTGGCCAGAACAAGATAGAGCTCTTTTCATCAGATACGCCACAGAAGTACCACTACTCCAAGATACAGTATTAACAATCCTTGCCATCGGGCTATCCAAAGAATACCCGCTGTCTTGTGCCGATGCTTTAGAATTAGTGGAACAATTAATAAAACGAGCTTCGGCTTTAACATTCACTTTGAGTACTCCTGTCTTACCAGGTATATTTTTTCGAAATATTAATCTTCAATATTCAATTGACAAATATTCATTATTCGAAATATTTTAGCGAGTAAACTCGAACTGATCGATTTACTTTTCAATTCGAGCGCTTATCGACATCCAGAAAACATCGAATTACCCACCGGTTACGTTCCGCCGGATTTGGCCATTGGCAATTTATACTGGAAATCATGGATAACACTTTTGATTTACTGTGCCCAAGTTCCCAGCGTATTTGGAAATTTAGCTTGGGAAAAGTATCCAACTTTACGAATTCTTATAGAGATGTGTATCACGAATCATTTTGTATTTCCTCAAGCCAACGATGATTTGCAATTTTTAGCTTTAGAAAAACAGAAAATTTTGGAATTTGAGAAGTATCTGGCTGCTGCTTCCACTAAGGTGATCTATAATGCTAAATATTTGTCTAAAAAAATATAAAATTTTAATATTTTTTTTGTCGTAGATGAATATTACCGAATCGACGAGTTTACTGTTAAGTCAGCTGATCACAATGGATCCAATGGGTGCTCCTAGAAGACCTCCCAACGTCATTCTAGATCAACTTCAGCAGCTAAATGCGAGTCATAAAATAGGTCATCTGTTGTGTCGTTCGAGAAGTCCTGATTTTTTGCTGGATATAATTAGAAAACAAGGGTCTTCTCAGTCCATGCCTTGGTTGGCCGATTTGGTGCAAAATTCCGAAGAATCGTTCAAGTATGATTGGCAAAATTACCCCAATTTTTCGATTTAAATTTATCTTTTCTAATTGAATTTTTATTCAGTCATTTACCAGTTCAATGTCTGTGTGAATTCTTGCTGAGTTCCAACGAAAAGCAACAAGGCAAATATCAAGAGTTACTCAAATATTTGCAGACCCAATTAACTGATGCGAATAAGAATCCGAATATCGTGTGCGAAATTTTAGACCATTTTCTTGGTCGACTTGGATCTCATGCTAATAAAGAACAAGCTATTTCGGTAAAAAAAAAATATTTTTTGTATTTTTTCACAATCAATAATAATTTTGATGATTTTGTAGGGTTTGAAGCTTCTGCTGAGTACATTCAACAAAGATGAAATGGAAACTGAAAATTTGAAAACTCACGGCGCCCAAAGTCTCTGGATTTTAAGTAAATTACCTAAAATTCCGCATTTCCAAGCTGCAAAACCTCAAGTATTTACTTGATAATTCGAAAAACTGTTGTTGGAACTTCGTTAAATTTCTAAATCTATCATTTCAGATCGTATGCGCTCTAAGAGAAGCCTGCCAAGTAGAAAACGATCCCGAACTGATCACCTCATATTTGACATTCTTAGCCCAACATGCCGCATCGTCTAGTTCAGATTTAGTCGAAATGATAGCTTTGGTTTTAGATATGGCTCAGTTGATCGTAGAACGTAGCATTATAATGCCAGCGGTGCTACGTTCGACCGACGAAACAGACGCTTTTAGAAACGTAGCTTTGAAATCGTTACTGAAAATTTTCCATACTTATCTGAACAAGGCTCGAGAATCGCGTAAAAATATTCAACCGGTAACCGAAAATCAAGAGCAAATATTGCTAATATGTTGGTCGAGCGGTGAAAAAGTCACGTTGTATAATTTAGTCGTCTATGCTGTCATTATACTGTTGACTTATGGAAAACAAGGATTAGGCAATGCGCAACGTTATTACGATAATTTAATGACTATGTGGTTCCCAGAACAAAAAGAATTAATGCCTAAGGCTTATCTAGTCGATACATCCGAGGAAGTTTTATTCATACCGGATTGGCTCAAGCTTCGAATGATTCGTTCGGATATTCCTCAGTTAGTGTCAGAAGCTCTAAATGATTTGGAACCGGCGCAATTATTTTTATTCAGTCAATCGTTCGGAATACCCAAGACTTCTATGAGGTACCTACCTATTCATCGAGTCTGAAAAATTATTCTCTAATATTTTAAATTTATGTATTTCATAATCTCTTGTTTGTTCGTAGTAAACTTTTGGAAAAACTGGACGACGAAATAACCAACAAGAAAGTATCGTTATCAGATATCGCCATCGATAAAGCGTACATGATTCAGTTTGTCGATGTCCAACATAGAAGAGGAGTTACCGGAGGCGATGTGTTAGCCAATGCTATAAAAACTCTCGATCCTGAGATATCAATTTCGGAATCACCGGCGATTAAAAAAATTGATCTCACTGATAACGGTATTTAATTGTTATGAGACTCGGAGATTTTTCGAATTCGATTTTTCTTAACCTCGGTTTCCTTTTTAGAACCTGAATTCGTCGAAACCCCTGTTACCGATCTCAGTGATGAAGAAATTAAACAAATTGTCGAAAATTTGCATATAAATTCGAAAAAAACTACCGGGTTGCCTCTGAATGTGAAAGAAAATCGGCAGAAATTACTTCAAGTGAGTGTCTAGTGATCTTGCTTTTTTGGGGTCGGCTTCAAAACGTTTGAATGAAAAAACGATCTGTTTTGAAAATTGGTTAAATTTTTAAAAAAATTATAAAATGTTTATATTTTAATGTTTTGAAGAAAAATATATTAAAATGTCGTTTAGTTTTTAGAAAATAATCCTATTTCTTGAAAAAAATGTTGATTTTTGGAAACATTTTCAATTGAAACAATTTTTTGAAAAATTATCAAATATTTGGATAATAGTTCACTTTTTTGGAAAAAATGCCAAATTTGTGAAAAATTTCGATTTTTTAATGCTTGAAAAAAATTAGCGCAGGTTTTCATTCATAGCTCATCAAATTTTTCCCCAAAACTTCTGCGCAGTTTTCTCATTTTTTTAAAATTTATTTTCAATCAAGTAAATTCCGTAAATTTTTTTTATTCGTCAATTTGTTTTTATTGTGGTGTACTGCAAAGAAACATTTTTTAGCGATAAAAAAGTACCCAATTCTAACATCGTAGGAGTCATCAGAAGTTTGTTTCATTTCTACGACGGAATTTTCAACCCCCTGCGTATAAATGTTGAGAAATCCTTTTCGTTGAAGTTAATAAAATTGCCTAACCAGTTTGCCGTAAATATCATTGTCTTCGTAAACACTATAAGATGTACAGGGTGACCGAAAAGTAGTTCCCAAAAATAAATGCTTCTCAAAAATTCCCTAATCAATTTATCCGAAAAATTTCAATTCTGGCAGAATCCTTGGTTCATTACTATTCGATCATAGGCCACTTCATAGATTCTCAACTAATTTAAATTTTTTGTGAAGCATAATTCGATTTTAGTTTATAATGCTACAGCTAAACATAGTCAAGCAAAATTTAAAAATTGCGCGGAATAAAATCTTCGAATATCTGGGGGTAGGTTTCAAGATAGCCAAAAGCTTGATTTCAACCCTGTCAATTTCAAAACAATGCGTTCAACCTTGAAATAAGGAGGATTAGATTTCAGCGCTTCACAAATTGGAACCAGATGATTTATCCCTGAATTACTGAATTATTTTTCTGTTTTATGAGAAAATTGTGGATTATTGAGGTTCTTCGAGCAATAACTTATGCAGAGATTAGAAGACAGTCTATTTTAGTAGAATATGAGAAAAAAAAGATTACCTCGCCAATAATTTTTTTTTACTGAAATTTTAAATTTTTTTCGGTATGTACTTTCCGGTCACCCGGTACTATACGTTCATTTTTTTGACTCTAAAGTCTGAAAATACGTGCAAGATGAATCTCGGGAAATAATTTTTACCTTTGGAGGACCCAGGAGAAACACGTGGAAGGGGGTTGCCCCCTCTCTCCCCTCAAATCTTTAAAAGTAACAAAAATTGGATAGAAATTGGACCCATTTCGAACTTTTTTTTTTCATTAACGAATTAAAATGAATACCTGAGTTATATTTGGGATATAAGGAACCTGGGTTAGGGGCGGTGGGGGTATGAGGGGGCAAAAATTGCAAAAAAAAATTTATTCATTTTTGGTGATTTTTGTTGGATTTAAAATTTACTTTTTATGATGAATACAAATGAAAACCTACCCTTATCTATCGCAAAAGAAGCCGTGAATGGGGGAGGGAGGTAAAAACGTCACCAAATTTTGAAAATTTACTTCACTTTCATTTTCGAAGATTTTTTCCGAAATTTTGTCAAGTGAACATGTAATTAAAACGAAATATGAAGGTTTCTATTTGATTTTTTTTAAACTGGAAATTTTCGATCAGTTTTTATTTGACTTACTCCATTTTACCTTCTATCAATTTCCAATGTTCAGTTGTCAAATGACCAATTTATTCATAATTTCTTTTTCCTAATCGATCATTCTATATATTTTCATAGAAATTATCTCAAGAATTGGTGGATAGTTCGAAATCATTTCCCGTCATCATCCACACGTTGCAAAATTGTTTGCACGATTCCAGTTACGTTAACGAATTAGTGAATAGTTTTCATTATCCTAGTCACGTGTTCAGATTATTGACTACGTTATGCAACGAAAATCACGTAGAATCATTGAGTACAATCGCGAAAATAATTTTGAAATGCGAAGCAGCTTCGAAAAAGCCCAAGAATCCTTTGGTGGTCATATTGAGAACATTTTTAAATAAACACGATTTTTCAGAAACGACTCCTGAGAGAAAACGATCCAACGACTCGGATTCTTTGGGTGGTAAAAAAATTAATTGAAAATTTCGTAACTAATTTTTAAAACGTATTAATATTAGATCGTTTTGGTGTGATTTTTTTTTGCAGTATTCGAGAATTGTACCGTCGACGAATTGGAAAGAATTGGTAAAAAATTGATGGATTCTGAAAAAAGAAATATACACGGTGATAAAAACGTAGTTGAGGCGGTGGCAAATTTAATTACTCGAGTTGATTGTAAATATAGAACCGGTGTTGGGTTGTTTATCGATTGGTTGATTCAAATTGAACCGGAAATAATAGGATCCTCTTTGGAATTACAGGTCTGTTTGATTAAATGACTCTTATTTTTTTTTAAAATTTTATTCGGATTCACATGTAAAAATATGATTTTCAGCTGAATATGTTGTTTTCTCAAAAATCCAATACTCAATGGGAGTCAATACAAATTTGTCGACCATACTTGTTGACTTTATTAACTCATCATGCCAGCTGGACGACGTTGGAAAAAGCTTTATCATCGTTACTGACGCTGGAGTCGACTAAAAAGTAAGTTGAATCTACAAAATATACCTAGTATTTTTTTCCCCTTCAATTATTATTTATTATTTTTTTAAAGGTACGACGCCACAGCTGTGTTGGAATTTTTATGGGCTCTAGCTCGTAATCCTCGTTTGTGGCAAGGCAGAGAAAAACATACTCCGAAACATCAAGAACCGGTCGATGTGTTATCTTTAACAGAAGACCAGGTATGATAGAACATGGAATAAGAAAAAAATATTTTGAGAAAAATTTGAAGAAAGCAAGGAGTTCTGCTACTTTTAGGTCGTTCCATTTTTTGGAAATCTCAATCAGGCTTTGAAAAGATGCGGTTCGAGCTTCCACTCTTCTATGAAGCATTTACCTTTAAATTGAATTTTACTTTTTGCCTTTTGGGTATAAAAACGTTGAAAAGTTTTGCAGATAGTATTTAATTCGTTTGATATTTTGACTCCAAATCGCTCATTCAAATATCTCAAAATTGAACTAAAAAAAATTTGATCATTTTTATATAATAATATTTGATGGTATTTTTCAAAAAAAATCATGGCAGTGCTGCCAACTAATTTTTTGAAAATTTCGTGATTGAAAATGCAATATGGCAACATTGATATGAAAATTTTTCAAAAAAATGTGATGAAAAATGTTGAGGAATTTGAGTAGGTAAGCAATTCTGGTGAAAGTTGAAAAATCTTGGAATTCGCCATGTGCACTTTTCAATTTCAACCTCCTTGTAAGGGCTAAAAAGTGGCATCCAACAGTCAATGATTCAGGAAGATGTAGAAATTCTAATCGCTCACGACATTCTTCCTAAAAATGGAAAAAAATCTACGTTTTTTTTCTTCAAAAATTACTCTTTTGAGTCTCCTAGATTTGTCCTTTTATGTAGTTGTAGGGCTCAAAATTTTTTGAAAAAATAAGTCCTTCACTCAAAATGAACTGTACCTTGCCAATTTTGTACGAATCCTGGATATATTTTTAACCCTACTCTAATAAATATTTTTAGATTTTAGATCATTACAATTGTATAACTTGCTTTCATTTTTCCTTCAGCTGATTTGCGTCATCGAATATATTGTTTTGGAAGTGGAATCATTCGGTTGCAACGAAATCGGTCTTAGTAAAATGAGCAATAGGTTATCGCAGCTGGTCGAATGTGCCATCAAACCCAGCAACTCCAAAATTTTAATTTCCATCATAACTCATCTAAACGAAGAATCTAAATTTTCCGAGTAAGCATCGACACGCTGTAAATTTTTTTTTTCAAAATAAATACCTACCTTGAGTAATATCTTACGCCATGTTTCATTTGCTTTTCAGAATTCGTAAACAAATTTGTCGTAACGTAATCGCTCATTTGTACCTGAGAATTCCACGAATTATTAGTTTATTAAATGAAATGCAACAATCGATCGAATTTGAAGAAATTTCCAAAGCAGGTACGTATGTGCTAATAATTTTCCATCCTTTATCTGTGTAATTTTCTAATTATTCCGTTGTGTTTTCAGATCGAGATAGCAGTATTTTAGATGTTATGTCGCATGCGGTGTTAACTTCGTTTACCACAAATACCCAGATCAAAGAATGGCCCAAACGAGCTCAAGAATTAGAGCATATTATTAGAAAAATGGCGGCAACTCATCCTAGACTGCTACTCAGGTGATTTGAAAATTGAAATCTGCTGAGGTATAATTTCTTACCTTTGAAAAATGCTTAATTTGATATTTTTTGCAGACAAATACGTATTTTAGAAACATCGTTGATGGGCAGAGTTCATTTAGAATGGCCAATTTTCCGTTCGAGAAACCATCTTTCACTTTTCCAACACGTTATCGGATTTTTAGAAGTATTACAGCCTCATTTATTTTCTCCCGAATTTAGCGAACCATTGCATTCGATTTTCGATTGCTATTTGAATCTATTCAAGGTATTTATTTTCGATGTAATATCAAAAATTCGATGGAATTCGTGATGTATGATTTTTTTTAAAATTTCAGAATCACGGAGGAGAAGTCACTGGGGTGATGAACAGATTCGTTATTTTATTGCAGAATTTTATCAGTCATAATGCGAAACAAGCTATGACATTTTTACAAAGTCGTTCGCCGCTTTTAAGGTATACTTATTTGTAAAAAAAAAATCTGCAATTTTAACACTAATTTATAAATTTTAATTTCATTTCATTTCATTTCAGAGAATTGGAGGTAGATTACCCTTGTATAGGAAGTCTATGCATTTTAATGTCTGGTATGAGAGATTCTTCTGGCGATAAAGAAATTCTAATTGCTGCTTCGGCGCCCCATGAGATCGATTCATCTCAATGGAACTCGATTATCAATTCTTTCAAGAAAGAAGGTCTGTATTTAATTTTTTTCCATTTATAGAGCTGGTATTAATTTCAAATTAAATTTTAGACCCTTCGGTTGCATTGAACGAACTGGATCACGCATTATTCCGCAAGCCAGCCTTAGTAGAGCCCATACTCGAACGATTATTCCCTCTTCTGCACGATCCGTCGACGGAAAATCGTAAAATAGCTCATTCTTTGCTAGCACGATGTGTCAAGCATAATCCTAATACAGCCCCGAGAATCGTACCGGCTGTTTTTAATTGTTTACATTCGAGTAATCCTGATATCATTGAAACTGCCTGTGATAGATTACCTGAGCTGATTATTTGTTCTCAAGGTTGGTATTGGCGATTTTACATAACAATTTGTCTAGATCAATCTAATTCTTGGTTAAATTTTTTATTTTCAGAGAACGCTTTACCTATTTTACGTCAGCTTTTTTCTCTAGTTATTCGAAATGGTATCGATACTGTACCATGTATCACGAAATCGATTGCATTACTCAATCTTCAATCGAGTTGTTGAAAAAAGAATTTGCTGACTTGTGTTTTTGACTATAAGAAGTTTTACCAAAACTTTCAAATAAGTATATCCATATTTTTATTTTGAATGGGAGTTTTCAGTTTGAAATAGTGTTTTTATTATTCAAGTACCTATTTTTTTTTTTTAATGTAAGGTGCAGTGGGGTAATTGCAAAACTGGGGTAGTTGCAAAAACAGCTGCTGGAGGCCAAGAAAAATAATATTTGACCACACGGTCTTTTTGTACATCAAGGTACCTCTATTTCTTATATTTTCACCCAACAGGAACAAAATTGGTGAGCGCATGTGTTCTCTGGAAGTGGTTTTATCAAAAAGTGTCAAAATAGCTCCAAAGTAAAATTGTAGGCATTTTTTTCAATGTGGTCCAAAACAAATTAAAAATAGGTTTCCGAATCGATTTCTGCGTGTTAATTATTAGAAGGCATGTAAGTTTAAGGTAGGACCATTGATTTTTTAAAAATTTTATCTCGTAAGCCTTGAATATGCGATTTCGCAATTGCCCCAAAAAACTTGTAGTCGGGGCAATTGCAAATTCGAATTTTTTTATAATTTTGCATTTACCCCAATTTTTTTCTCAATTTTTAAAAATAAAATATGGTCCGAAATTACAAAAAAAAAAATATTGGGCCACCAAAGAACATTTATTATAGGCATTAAAGACGTTAAGAGATTTGTATTAGAATTCTCCAATTCGGACAAAACTTGATCAAAAAACGGATATGAACATGTAAACAGATAGTAAATTTTACGTAGATTTCGATTTCTCAATCAGAATTGAAAAAAAATGAACTCCCTCCGAGATAATGTACGACTTTGCATTTACCCCAGGCGGGGTAAACTCAAAACTTAAAATTTCAAAATTTTAAAATTTCATTATCTCACAAAGGTGTGAATGAAACGATACAAAATTTTTTCCACCAACAGAAAACCCCTTGAAGTTCATGTGACAGAAATTTGGGATTGTTTGGTGCCATGGGGTCGCCACAGTGAACTGACAAAGTGGCACTAATCAAAAAGTGGTTTGCAATTACCCCACTGCACCTTATAACATTAGTGCAAAATGTAGAATCTTATTTGTTTTATCGGGATGTTATTAAATAATTTGTTTCTTTAAAATCTTATTTTTATTTTAGTTGGTTAAAAAACGATTGGAATCGATACCGTGAAATTTTCTGTTTCGTTTTTATCTATTTTTCAGGTGTAGTGCTCCAAGTCCTTTTTTTGGTATTCGCCATATCCATAATATTTACTCCCGAGAGGTAAACTATTCCAAAATTGATAAGTTTCTTTCAATAAGTCTGTTCGCATGGTACCATTCCAATTGAGAAATAAATATTCGATTCTTTGGGATGTCATCGGTCTCCAAAAATCCATTATGCTTGGGTCAATTTTCATCGGTATATTAGGATCACTGTGATAATGAAAGTAATTACTCAGATCAGAAAACTTATTCGAAATTAGCACAATTTTAATATATGTAATGAATTTTCTCAAACCTCGTGTACACAAAATTAATCCATCTTTTGATTAATTCGTCGCCGAAAGCGTAATCTTGATCGGTGAGTAAACCGCTGGTTCCTTCTCGTTCAAAAAATAATCGGATTTCATCGGCATGACTGACACCTGAAAAGAAAATTTTCGTATAAGGTAGCCCATCAAAGAGCCGAGAGGAATTTTAATCTCGAATAATAATTTATCAACAATTTTGTATCCCAGCGATTTTCTTTCAATTTGAAGGGGAAAAAAGTATACGTAGATACCTATTACCTACATACTTGAGCAATTTTGAATAATTTAAAATTATTCTTCCGAGGTATTTCTTAAACACCTGTTTGTAAAAGCTCCAGATTGCCCAATACTCGTTTTTCAAAAAATACCTCTCTCCCTCCTCAAACTAAAAGCTGACAATAGTTAACTGGTTACCTGTTAAAAAGAAAGCCTCAGCCTGCTCACTGGCAGCCTCATCTCATCATTCATTAGGAGCTCGAAAATTTTCCCATACTGTCTGCTATAGCTTTTTACTTAGGATACCTATTAATTTCTATCCTTATTAATATTACCTATATTTTTCAACTAATCCCCAGCCCCAAAAAGTCAAATGGATATTTATTTTAAAAAATTTTCTCAAGTTTATCTATGTTTGACGAAATATGTACCTATCATTAAAAGCTTTCTTTTTTTTCTTCGGGGGAAATCTTCGCAGTTTTGGCATCCCTTCCAGTATTCGATATTTTCCAATAAATTCAAATTTATCATTTACGAAATTGCAGCCCCCCTCCCCGCTTTAAAACATATTCACTCATTTCAATGGGTAGGTAGGTACCTATTTTTTTTACCTCGCTGGCTCACTTACCTAAAAATTTGTCATAATATCCTATACAATTTTGAACTTTCATCGAGTAATTTCCATGATAATCGTATAAATACACGTGTTTCGGGCCTGGATAAGAGTGTATTGCGCTGACAGTGCAAAAACCGTACATACCATGAGTGTACATCTGAAAAATTTGGCCAATTCTTTATCAAAAGTTTGTCATTTTACTTATCATTTGAATTACTCATCGTTGTACCGAAGTCATCTCTTGAGCTGTCTCCTCCCCTATTTCTCGATTCCCGAAATAATGAGTTCGAATGGCTCGGGAAATAAAATTCAAATGTTTGGTTTTAGTATCCCATAAATATTGCAAAGTTATAGGAAACAGAAGCTCGAAATTTTTATTTATTTTGGCTGCCAGTTTACCATCGTTGTCCAAGTATCCTACAAAATATTAGAAGCAAGATTCTTTTTAATAATATGATCAACAGTAGATATGTATCAAATCAACGAAAGAGTGAACATCACTTACGAGCTACTTTGTAAGCTCCTTCTCCTGTTGTCATCCCAAGAAGCCAAGGTATATCGGTTGATTGGTATCGAGCCTGGTTCGGAATTTCAGAGAGAAATACTTGCTCGGAGCTCTTGTCTTCGATTGTTGGTCTGAATGGAGCATCAGGATCCAGATCCCATACCTTAAAAAATATTGATAAAATTTCCATTTTGAGTTCAATTAATTTTTTCACTATTCTTTGATAATACATATTTTTTTCAAAAATTTTACAAGTTCATAATTTTAACAAATTTTTTTCAAGTGAAATTTTCCTTTCAAGTGCAAATTGAATTTTTTCCACACTTTTCGCTTTAAATTTTCATGTAACCTTTTCTCTTGCATTCAATTTTCTTAACATTTTTCTTTTTTTTCATACTGAATTCTCTCGAAAAGTTACAAAAAAAATGTTTCATCAATTTTTATACCAAGTTTTCTAATATTTTTTACATCAAATTTTTTCCAGGTTCAATTTTCTCTTAATTTTTCGCATTAGATCTGCATAAAACTTTTTCTGAATTTTTCACATCAAATTTTCTCAAAAATTTTCCCAGTCAATTTTCCTAAAATTTTTCACACTAAAATGTACTTAAAATTTTTTACTTCAATTGTAAAATTTGAAAATAATGCCGAGCAAATCAAGGAAGTATCCCTTACAAATTTCGGAAGATTGCCATACCTCTGAATGCTTTTGTATTGTTCGTTTTATAGTGAAGGGAAGATTCATATTTAATCACCTACTTACATACATCTGTTCCGGTATCCGAACTGTAACATTTGGATCCAAGTTCATAAAACAATCGTACATATCTTGCGAAGAATTCACACTCGGACAACCTGCTTTGATACCAAATTCTTGGGCAATCGCCCTCGAAACATCAGGACCAAAATGTTCAATAGAACAAGATCCCAGACCGCTTTGTATAATGACCTTATGAAACAATCCTATTTTAAATAAAAATAAATTAGCATAATTATTTTAGTATTTTGGAAAAATAGGTACCTACAAAAAATGATTCGAGCACTACCTTTTTACCTTTGCTTGCTGGAGATAAAGTATGCAAATGTACACAGGCTGCTCCTGAGCTATGGCCATGTAAAGTTACTCGATTCGGATCTCCTCCAAAATGATGGATATTCTTCTGAACCCATTTCATCGCCAGTGTCTGATCCTTCAAAGCGAAATTTCCCGGAATTACCGTGTCTCCTGTACTCAAAAAACCTGCAACAAAAATAAATAGGTAGATAATTTTAAAATTCAAAATTTCAAACTGGAATTTTAAAAGAAAAAAAAACCTACCAAAGACACCAAGTCGATAATTGGGAAACACAATTATTACGTCGTGTTGCATTATATTTTCTGGTCCATTTTCATAAGTATAACCTTGTTTGAATTTTCCTCCAAAAATATACACTATCACTGGTAATTTGCTACCTTCACGAGCATTCTGTAATTGAATTAAAATCCACGTTTAATAATCGATTCACTTACCTATTTAAATTTCATTGCGGATCTCGAAGTACCAAAGGTGTATGAATATCAAGATATAAACAATCTTCGCTTCCAGCAGTTGTATTTGTTCCTTCGAGGACTTGCACACAAATAGGGGGCAGTTGGGTGGCATCCCTGATCCCTGACCATGGTCCAGCTTCGACCGGAGGCTACGAAGTGAGATTTGAATTAAATTTAGTCGGTATACCTAGGTGATATGTTAGTTAGAGAATTTCCATCACTCACTTTAAATCTCAATTTTCCAACAGGTGGTTGAGCGTATGGAATTCCATAAAAAGTATTGAATAATTTACCATTTCGAGCTTTCAAACGAGTCCCATTTAAAATACCTTGTTCGATTCTTACTAGACGCGATTCAACTAAAATTTCGTAAAATTAATCAGAAATTATGATTTAGTTCATAATTAGGTACTTGCCAAAAAACAAAACAAAAAAAATGAAAAATCTTTACGTACCACAAATAATTACAAATAAAACCAAAATAATGAAATAACACAACATTACGACGGTTACACCAGTATTCGCAATCTCACATCGTACACATTTGATTCCTGTCTTATAATCCAACTCAAGGTATTGACCGTGCTTGACCAGTGTAGATTAAAAGCTCGCCAACACAACTTACAAGCCTCAAGATATTTTAATCGAGATATGACTAGTTCAATTTTTTCCATTCGTATGATACTTTTTTCAATATTCACACATTAAGTACGTATTTTACAGATCGTTTCTACAAAATAATTGCTTCCTAATTTTGATTCAATAACAAATTTCGCAATCTGGTCAAATTACCATATCTGTACCTATTAACAATCTATAATCGCGACTCGGTTGAATTCCCACAACACTCGTTTACTTGTTTACACCACGAGATGATAAAATTTAATTCGAAGAAACGATGAAATAAATCTACACAAAAACCAACATTTTAAACAAATAAACCACAAAAAATTCGAAAATTTTTTTCATTTTAGAAAAAAGTCGAATTATTTCAATAAATAAAAATAATTAATCTAGTTTAATAACAAATTCGATATTGTCATCATTATCGCTTAATTTAACAGCTCTTTTCTTCAAAGCTCCTTTTATATTTTTCCTCACTAAGTTATTGCTGGGTTTAACTGACTGATTATTCAAGATCGAATTAGTCGTAGCAGATCCATCTTGATTTTTATTCGATACTTTATTTCCTTGATTTTCTGGCTCGTTCACATCCACAAATACAAATCCGTTGTAATATTCCCGAGCAGTCATTGCACCGATTTGATTGGTTTGATTAGTAGGAGCTGCGTCTTTATCGACATTAGCAGGCGATTTTTCGGGTCTATTTTCAGCTGGAACTTCTTGATTGACATCGACAAATAAAATATCTCGATGGTTTTTATCAATTAGTTCCTCTTGTACTGTGCTAGTTCTTATTATATTTCCTTCTTCGTCTACTTCGTCGATTGCGATTATGGCTCCTGTACTAGGAGGGTCGGGTTCTTTAACGCAGACTGTGAATTTTTCGGAATTTTCATTCTATATGGAATAAAAATGGTCGAATTAATTCTTATACTTAATTTGCAAGGAGATGAAAAAGAGATAAACTCACTGCAGAAGTATCTTTTATCAAAACATAATTTTTCGGTTGCTCGTTAATATGTGTAATGGAAACTTGGACATCGTTCAATTCCAAACTTTCATATCTTTCTACTTGCAATCTATAAAAACCGTCTATATTCTCCATATATCTGGAAAAATTACACCGTGAATTATTTTCTGATACAATAAAAATATTATTCTTCAAATGGATATTTCGAACGAATACCTAAATCTGGTATGACCCGGAGGATGCTCCAGTTTATGCATTTTACGAAGATGATTCCCTAAACAAGGCCCTCGGTTGTATTTTTTATCGCATAAATGACAACAGTAAACAGGACCATTTTCCATCAAATGCGCAGATTTAAAATGTTTCTTGAACGTAGTCATCGATCTGCATGAAAAATCACAGTTATCAGCTTCGCACTGGTAACGAGGTTCGGCATCGTGAGTTGCCATGTGCGTATTACAATCTTCGGCACTTTTTGACCTATAAACAGAAAAATTCTTAAAATTTGTTTCAAGTGAAAAAGTTGACAGGGAAACTTACGTGAAAGGACATTCTGTACACCGGAATGGTTTTTCGTCTAGATGACGATATCGAACGTGATTTGCCAAAGTGGCCGGAGTGGAGCAGGTCATCTCGCAAAACGAACACTTGTAGCTGTTAATATGATACCTCATGTGATCCCTGAGAAGACGTTCACTCGAGAAATATCTCAAGCAATATTGACATCTGTTACATTCGACTGAAAAAACATGAAAATTATGAAAATCGAACCAAAAAATGGCTTAAAAACGTACACAAAAAATTAGCACCTTTGTCAGGTACTTTTCTAATACAATGATCCATGTATTTCGTATTAGTGGCGAATAACGCTCCACAAGTAGGACATGCCAGTGTCTTCTCGCCAGTGTGTCGTTTGAAATGGATTCTCAGACGAGTTTTTGATTTACATTTAAAGTTGAAGCAGCCTATGAAAATGAAGCTACATATTAATAATCAACAAATTCAAAACTTTGAAAATGAAATTTGTACCTCTCCACTTGCAGGCTACTTCTTTTTTCGAATCAAAATCTACTCCTAATAGATGATGATTGACGTGAGTTAAAAATGCATGAAAATTATCACAAATATAATTGCAATCTTCGAAGCAGCATTCGAAAGGATAGGATAAATCTGGCAACCAATTTCTATTCTCTCCGTCCAGTTTACACCGCTGAAATCAACCAAAAGTTCATTACAAAGTTTAAATAACGAATAAACTAATCCAATTTAGACGAACCGGAAATTCCCATAAATTATGAAGTTCTAAAGCGACTGCTTTTAAAATCGTATGGTAAGCGTGATAATTGACATGTCTCTTGATCTCTGATCTATTTGCTGACTGGAAATTGCAGCTTTCCCACATACATTGGTAACATGCTGCAATATAGAATTACATGAGCGAATTTGAAATCAGAAACGGATCATTTTGAGAACATTTTCATACCCGTGTCATCGGCTTTCTTCACAACGGCCAAGTCTTGAACGTGATCTGAAACGTGATTGAAATAACTAGTTCTTTCATTTTCTGCGATAAAATTACAAGAATTCCATTCGCAAAGGAAATTCAGCGGGAGTCTCTGAGCGTTTATTGTTTTCCTAACACGTCGTTTGACATTTTCGTTGACATCGGTTAAATCGGAAAATTCGTCGTTGAAATCAAAATCATATTTTTCTTTTTTGTCTGCAAAATCAATCAAGGAATATAAACACGATGATCGCGTGTGATATAATATGAATATTCAAATCGAAATTTTAAAGAAATTACCATCGCCTCTTTTGGTCTGCACAGAAGCTACCCAATCCTCGCATCTACTCCGTTTATGAATCATCATTTCTAAATGCTGCGTGATTCTGTCTTCCTCAGCCATTTTCGAGGAAGCTTATATTTAAAAATTAAATGAAAAACTCAATAATTATTTCATGAGATATCGGAAAAGTTACACAGATGGTCGTCAAAAGGTGTACAATTACGTCGTTCATACATTAGAATGTCTTCGTTTAACTATACATTTTTAATGTACCGAAGACCAATCGAGTCGAAAATCAAGAACACTAAAACGTTAATAACTTTCATCAATAATTAAGCACGAATATCTACTTCGACAAATTGAAAATAACGCGATTAAAGTGCCAAAAATCAAAAAATGTGAGCTTTTTAGGAGCACAAAAGTACGTTATCAGTTTCGCGCGAAATGATAAACAAACACAATTCTTATCAGTAACGTTATCACCTGTTTTTCAAATTTTAATTTTGAGTCATTCGTGTTGAATTTTTAATAATTCGGATTTAAAGCTAATTAAATGACTCCCCCAAAAAATTTGAAACTATAACCATGAATTTCCTGTTTGGTAGTTTAATTGTTACAGTATTAATTGCCTATTTCTTCAGTGATTCGTTGTTCGACATTTACGAAAATTTCGGCGTTTATTTCCCTTTTATCAAGATATCAGTTTATATAGATTTATTCAGACACGTCTTTCTTCCAAGATTCAAAAGTACTAACTCGACTGAGAAGTTGTTCACTATCGAAGATCTCAAGCAACTGAATGGTAAAAATTCCGAAGATTTGTACCTTTCAATACTGGGTAAAGTTTTCGATGTGTCCGCTGCATCGTCGTATTATGGCGTAGGTCAAATGTATCATGGATTTACAGGTAATGAAAATATTCCAAGAGTATCCATCATCTTTTCAATACGAAGATGAATTAAACTCGTGAATTATAGGACGAGATGCCAGTAGAGCATTCATCACCGGAGATTTCACCGAAAGTGGATTAACCGACGATGTATTGGATCTTCCCTTACAAGATTTAAGGCATTTGAAAGAATGGTTAAAAATGTACGAAGATAAATATAAGTACAAAGGTAACCTTAGCTGTAAAGTATGAATTGATAATGATGATTTCTGAAAGAAAATTTTTCATGTTTCGAATTTCATTTTTCTATAGGAAAGCTAATTGGAAAATATTACGACGAAGATGGAAATCCCACTGATTACAATATGCAAGTGATGAAACGTTTCAAAAAAGCTGAAGAAGATGAAAATTCTGCTGCCAAAGAAAAAGAAAAATTCCCTCCATGTAACGTAGAATGGAGTGCAGAAAAAGGAAGTCGAGTGTGGTGTTCTGTACGAAGGCAAGTGAAAGTTCTCTCTAAAAATCCATGAATTATGATTAGTAGTAAAATATGATTTTCTGTTTCTGTAGTGGTGGTATCGAAAGAGACTGGGTCGGTGTTCCTCGAAAATTATACTCACCAGGATCAAATTCGTATCGTTGTGCTTGTATAAATAACGCTCTTTCAGAAAACAAGGCTCAGTTGGAAAATAAAATGTCTCAATACATATCCGAATACGAAAACTGTGATATCAATGCCTATAGTTGTTATATAAAAACCTCGTAAAATGTGATTGTAATGTTAATCTCATCTCTTTTGTGGAGAAAATGCAATTTTGTTATTTTTTATAGTATTTATATCCTTTTTTTTTTTTTTTTTTTAACATCAGGTTACGGCTCTACTTATAGTAATGCACACAGCAAAAGGTTTGATCAAGTGATACCTAGCTATTAAGTACCTATTATATTTTAAGATGAAATGATACGTACATTTTTATTTTGTCTACCTACTTAGAGAGTAATTTGTTCGCACTTCTTGTACTTAATTTTTTTTTAATGAAATTTTTTTTGTTTTTCACAAAAATCTGAGTATTTTAATGCAATCGTGTCGTCGTTCAATATTGATTATAGCTTAGACTGAAAAAAAAATGAACAATAGTGTGAAAAAATGTCTTTAATTTTTATGGATATTTCAACTTCAAGCCATATGAACTGAAATGATTTACGTTAACTACGAATGATGGTCATTCTGCACTAATCTTATCCGTTGATATGCTATAATCTATTTTCTGATTAAGAAATTAATTTATGAATGCGAAATTTAGTTCTTCCGAACAAATATTCGACTGTTTTCAACCTCAGTTCTTATTTTGATCTTTTCGGCGTTAGGAATATCAGAATGAAACATCTCACTTGTACATTTCTAATATTGCTTTTAGCTTTTTGGTGCTCCAACTTAGAAGCAGATTTGCTTCCGAAACGTAGACGTCATCGAACTCGTGCATATGGTAGGTACAAATACAAATACAAATTGTAGACAAATAAGATAGGTAATAATACTAATTTTCAACAAGGTATTTGGAGTTTCAAACATTCAACCTAGAACCTTTTAAACTTAAACTTCCAAAAAAGTTAGAGAAATTTTTCAATTTTTTAGCTACAATAACTTCCAAAAAAATTTAGAGACGAGAAATTCGTAAGTAGTTGGAAATTTTTTTGTAAATAATAAAATTGTGAAAATTTGAACTCGATAGGAAAGATAAAAAACTGAACTTGAAAAAATGTTGAGGAAAATTAATGAATTTTGAAAATCTTTTAGTGCCGAACGACAATAATTTTGAATCTCATCTTAATTCATGAATTCAAGTTTGGAAAATGGAAATTGAAAAAACCAAATCGAAAACAAAATCGAGTCAATTTCAATTCAAAAATTCGAAATCGGAACAGAAGATTTTGAAATTTTTATGTCGATAAAAGTTTGAAAAATTTCAAAGCTATATAGAAAAAGTTTTAAAAAGGACCTTTTATTAACATTTTCCAACACAGACACAGCTTTGAAATTCCTCAAAATTGGAAAAAAAAATAAAAAATAGAGAAAATTCAAAATTCAAAAAAATGGGCCCGCGTATTTTCATTTTTGAATTTCAAGTCCTTGCGCATGCGCATTAAACGTTTCACAACATCACCATGTGCCTTCGTTTTATGATAAGGTATTGATAATGAGAATGCGGTATTCGAGTAAAATGAGTGGAAATGATGAAATTATCTCAATTCGGTCATTATTTTTGTTAAATTTAAATTTAAATATTGTATTTTGAAATAATTTGATCATTGAAACCGTCTTATTTCATAAAATTCCATCATAAAGTAATGACAATGTTCAATAGAGTCATGTTCGTTATGAAAGGCCGGATGTGTTTGCTAACCAATTTCCAAACGTCTAACAATCTATCCAAACGGTATACCGATTTATTAAAATGTTATTCTACTACAGCCTCATTGAATCAAAACCAACCCAGGCAGAAAAAAGAAGTAGTAAAATTAGGTATTGAAAAAGATCACAATGCAGTAGTAGGAAAAGACAGCGAACTTCCATACAAAGTAATCGATCCTCATGATCCTAAACTGTCGTAAGTAAACCCCAAACTTCTCTTTTCAACTCTCTTCAGATTACTTTTCAATTCTTATTTATTTCAGGTTGCTGATGACATCTGCAAAAAATCGTCGATCTCGTTATCAAACCAAAAGGATATTATTGGAAGGAAAACGTCTAATTATCGATGCTCTAACTGCAGGTGTTAAACCACTCATGATTCTATTCTCTCGTAAATATTTAATCAAAGATCTTCCCATTTTGGATCGTTACGTTACACCTGATAAAACCGTTTTGCATAAAATACCGTATAAATATTTGCAAAATTGGTCAAATCTTACCACATGTCCTGGGTTAACTGGTACGTAAATTGGTGATATTTTTACTCATTAAGGAAAGTTTTCTTACCTTCGAATAATTCATTTTATTCATGATTTCAAGGTATATTCGAAATGCCAAACTTGGAAAATAGACAGTTGGAGTTTCCCACGTTACCTATTACGTTTGTTTGTGATAATGTTCGAGAACCTGGAAATCTAGGATCAATTTTAAGAATAGCGGCTGCAATACCAGTCCAAAGAGTTATACTTCTCAAAGGTAAATGATACAATGCTGAAATGAATTTCATTTATTCAACGAAATTATCTTTCTTGATTTTTTATTCTCAGGATGTGTCGATCTTTGGGACCCAAAGGTTACACGAACTAGTTGTGGCACACTATTTAATCTACGTATTGAAAATAACGCTATATGGGACGACGTCAGAGATACATGCTCAGGAAATGTGATAGTCGCTGATCACCTCGCCGTCGATGAATATAATCCTTCTACGATGCTGGCAGAAGATTACGTTAATGCAGTTGATATGGAAGATGAGGTACCCGAAGATGAACCAGAAAATGAAGAAGCCGAAGAAGAAAACGAATTAGTGGACAAAAATAAGCTGAGAGAAACCTTAAATATTCCAGTTCACCCATATTATGGTATATCATATAAAGATCACGATTCATACGTTGTCGTAATTGGCGGTGAAACCGAAGGAATCAGCGAAGAAGCTTTCATATATGCCAAAGAGAAAAATGGCGTACGAGTCAATATACCTTTATCACAATGCGTTAATAGTTTAAATGCTGCGACTGCCTTAGGAATTATATCGTTTGAAATTAAAAGACAGCTAGAAAATTGAAAATTTTTGAAAATTCCTAGAGTGAGGGGATCAGATTTGAATTTTTATAAAATGTGGGAAGAAATGAAAAAATATTCCTGAAAATATTTTTTGTGTAAAATTGAATTAAGAATACTTCAAATTTAATTAATTTCGAATTTTTTATTTTTAATAATATTTTTGTCGATATTTATTCAATTTAAATATTTTTACCAATTTTTTTCTTAGTTTTTTTTGCTGAGTATATTTTTAAACTTGAACTCTGCAGACGGTAGAATAACATTGATTCTTTTTTTATACATATTGAAAAATAAAGGCGGCGCCAAACTAATCGACAAAATTTTTTAGGTAGGCCAAGGCAGTACATGAGCCATTTCGTCCTTTTATTTCGTAATCGCGATACAATTATAATTACAAAATCACTCCCACCGTTTCGAATAAAGCTTTTAAGAAAAAAATCCTTCAGTTTCCTCGCAACCAGAAATAAGCACCTACCCGCCCAAAATTTCGTTAAAATCAACCTCCTCTAATCTCATTGGAAAACAGCACAAAAACGAAAATGCTAGTTAATTTAAAGTTGGTATAGGTTCATTTTATTTCGATAAAGCCCAGGTCCTTTAAACCCTTTCGATATTTATCACCAAAGTTTTCCTCAATCAGGCACACTTACAAATTGAATCGAAAACCCAACCGTTGCATATAAAAATACCGAGAAATTTGATGCAATTTGTAAACGAAAATGTAGGTAATTCATTGACAACATCATATGATTTATAATTTCCTTTCTGTTTTTCCGTCCACCGAAATCACTCTTTCTTTCATTTACCGTGTGCTAAATTTCACCGATCGATATGGCCGGGAACTGTTTCCCTTTCCCCTTTGTGTTTCGTGCCATCATTCAAAGCTTGCAGTCTGTTAAATACGTTTGTGTGAGTGTGTTAGTGTTTCCGACGACGACGAGTTCATCCCTTTACCAATTACAGAGTGTATAAGTAGTGTTTTCCCCCTGTTGGCTTTTTCTTTTTCCCAATGTTGCTCGTCAATTTCAGATTATTTACTCGGTATTAATTTTTTCAAAGCTCGCCATACCGCGTTGAATAACTTTTAAACCATGATTTCGAATTAATGATACTCGACCGATGTAGTATTGTACAACAGTTCGCCTTCAATTATGTAGTTTTTTTTTTATTCGAAAGGTTTTTTGGTGCTACAATGAAGCAACATGTTGTAAGTTCAAAGTGAAAGTTTGCAATTTTGTAAAAGTGAAAGTGTTGTGTTTTTTCGTCAATTGGATCAAATTGACGAAATAATATAAGTTTTCAAATTGATTTTTTTTCATCATCGAGTTATTATGAATTGACCGGTGGTCGCGGTTTCGAGTTTTCATCGTTGTAACTTTGTATTGTATGCGTAACATATTGAAATCAGCTAATTAATATGGCTTCGAAGGTTTTAATTTCGTTACCGACGAATCCGTCTTTTCGAAGTCCTTCGCAGGTGAGGATCAGATTTTTTCAATTTTTTACTGGATTCTTAAATTTTGGATTTTTTGAGAAATATTTGTTCAATGGTTCGAGACGAGTGGAGATTTTCAAATGAAATTTTATTTTTACTGATTGTGTTTTTTGAATGAATTTTCAGATAAGCTGTGATCGTAGCGACTATCTACCGGTGCAAATGACTCATAATGAGTATAATGTGAGAAAAAGTACAACCTCTACGAAGGATCCCCTTCTCAGGATCGACGAGTTGGAGAAAAATATCAAATTTTTAAAGGAGGAGCAAAAACAAATGCTGTGTAGCTTGCATAAAGAAATTGCCTCGTTGCAGATTAAAAATCGAGGTACTTTCAGAAGCAATTATTTATTTTAATTTTTAATTACATTTCATTGTTCTGACGAGATCTTTCTGTAGACTGAAAAATAATGTATTTTTGTGCTCAAGCAGACAATTTTACGAAAAATTTACTCGATAATGAGAAAATTTCTGTATTGAATATTAATGGCTTTTTTTTTGGTGTGTGTGTATGTTACAGATTTATTATATCAATTGATATTTAAAGCTGATTGTGACCTAGAATATCAGAATGCCATAAATGATACAGATGTTAAATATATTTTAGTAAGTATTTATTTTATTATCTTTAGATTATTATTTTGTTGAATCTTAATTAAACATTTTGAACAGATGAATAATATCAAACATAAACAAACACAGCAAAATTCTCCAGTCAAAGAATCTAATGGTTCAATAGAAGAGAATTATGAAATGAAGTACACGATTGATCAACAACAGAGGTAACGAATTTTTTCATTCATGTACAAATATTCAGTGATTAGAAAAATTACCTGTGTCCATTTCCCATCACTTTATTTATCTATTTATTTTTTGATAAACCAGAGAAATAGAGTATTTGAAAGGACAACTGGAATTGGTTGCTGTTCGGAATAAAAATCAAAACCACGAGAGTCGACAAGTAGATGGCTACATTCGTGAATTAGAAGATAAGAATAAAGACCAGGAAAAATTGATTCGATTATTACGTAAAGAAAACAAAGATCAAAAAGCAGAGGTAAATTAAAGCTGCGCCTAAATTTTTCTAATTATAAGAGTAGTATCTTAATAATTATAAAATTTTTAATTTGAATTAAAAAAATATCAAAAATATATTCAAATAGGACTCAAATCTGAAATTTAAAATGTTCGTGTACATTTTTCAAATTTTAATATTTTTTTTTTAGAAAGTAGAATTTTTTATGGAAAGCGATTGTGTTTAAAAAAATTTAAATTTTTTGGATAATATTGAATTTTTCTGAAAGAGGTGGCTTAGAAATTGCAAAAAACAAAAACCACATAATTTCTTTATGAATTTATTATTTTTTTTTGAATGTAATTTCTTCAAAAAGTTGAAATCTTTTTTGGAATTATTTTAAAAATAATTGTATTTCTCTTGAATAGCTTCGATTTTCTTGGAATTAGAAAATTTTCTGGTAATCTTCCTGGAAAATAGAAATTTTCTTGACAAACGAGAATTTTCCGAGAAAATTTAATTTTTTTGGATAACAGTAATTTTCTGAAACAAAAATGAATTTCTTGCTTGAAAATGGTACTTCTCCTTTAAAAGTGATTTTTTTTAAAAAAAAAATGGTCATTTATATGCATTTGTATTTTTAAGAAATTATAAATTTTTCAATTCAATTTTTCGAAAAAAAAAATTTAACTGAAGAAATTGCGATATTTTGGAAAATTGTTATTTTTCTGAAGAAACTGCAGTTTTCCGAAAAATGGTAATTTTCTTGAAAAATTTTGGAGTTTTGAGTAAGTCTGCGGTTCTGGAAAAATAATGTTGGTTTAGAACACGATACCTACTCGTATTTTCTCAGGAAACTGTATTTTTCAAAAAATAACCTGGAAACTGCTTACAATCGTTTCGATGGAGGAGGGGGGGGGGGGGTGTCGAAAAAAGTATGCTCGATTAAATCTGCTTTTTTGCGCTTTGCTCTTTGGCAAGGTCATGGGAAATTTTGATTTTTTAAAAATTTGTCAAAATTAGAAAAATGAACTTTTGTGTTTGAAATTTTTAGTTTGAGGATTTTTTCTGGATACACCCTTTAAGTCTCGATGTTCTTTTGTTTCAAACCAAAATTTACTACCTCAATTGGAATACCTTCTGCATAATTTTTATTCTCACTTGAATCAGATTATTATTCATTTGCATTTTTTAGCTTGAAAACTTGAGAAAAACGTTGAACAACAGTATACGTATGAATCATAGTCCTCAAAATATTCAAATCGCTCATCACTTGCCTCAACAAACACCACTATTTCCTCCGGTCGGAGCACCGTCAACGTATTGGTGTCAGAACCGACCCATACCGTGAGTATTCCTTATCTGGTTGTTTTTTTTTTCAATCTAAAGGTAACTCAGAATCAGGTTCTGATGTATGGATATTTTTGCAGAATCGATTATCAAATGCAGAGAACCAGCGTTAGCGCCAACGGTAACGATAGGCCCTCTGTATCAATCCCCGGTGTTTCTTATACTTTGCCTTCGGTGTGCAATTACAGGCAAGTAGCAGTTACCGCACCACCGCCTCGTTTTTATAGTAACGCCAGTTATTTTTACAGCGTCGCTCAAAGACCAATGCTTAGAAGTAAATCGTATACTAGTGAGAATGGTATTCGTTCTCCAAATCGAAATTTACCAAATGGTTCAAAAGTTTAATAGTTCGACTTAATCAAATTTTATGTGTTTTTAGATGTCCTCGATGTTATTACTCCTTTATTCATTTATACCCATATAATACCAATTTTTATGTATATACATTTATGTTGCATTATAGATGTTTTATGTACGGCAAATGAGAAGTTTTTAATCGATATTTTCTGAGTAATAAACCGTCGAAACGGCCATTCTTTTCGTAGCGTAATGAGAGATGCAAAAATATGGATATTTGATGTCGAGTCGAGGGGAAGAGGGGATTAAGGATCGCAAATATTACCTACCTGAATTTTATATTCTTGATATTCTTAAACTTTGGAATTACGTTTATTTTTTTACTGATATTTTTTATTGGCTGCCAGATTTCCAGTTTTCGAGGTTGTATGTTTTTTTTGCCTGTGTTGTGTATAAAAATTGTACGAATTCTTTCAAAAAGTCAGGAAGAGTGGAAAATTTTTTATGCTGTTCAAAAAATAATTTTTGACCGAAAAATGGCATTCCCGCTTCCTCTGACCTTTTGGAAAGGCGTGACCTTGAAAAATTCGATTTCTATGCTCACTGCTCAGCAAGTACCAAGTTGGTACTAGGAACTTATTTCAATTTTTTCAACCTCGCGAGGGCAAAGTTTGGAAAAAATTGGATTTTTAATGTTCAAAAAAAATATTTTTTTCAGTAACTAAAAACGATTGTTTTCAAGATGGATTTTTTTCAGTGGTACAGCATTTCAAAGCTGACTTAGAAGATGATTTTTGAAAATTTTAAAACTTGTAAAAATGACAATAATTCCAAATGTTAAAAAAAATTAAAATAAAAAATAACGCATGCGCTTGGATGTACATACATTGTACTTGCAAAATTTTTTATGCAGAATTTTTGAAACATTGGAACTCTCAAAAACAGTTTATTGTAAGAAAGATGACAATTTGAAATTTGTGATTTTTTGGAAGAAATTCCAAAAAAGATTGTTGAAGAAAGTTCAAAAAGAATCAACCAGTGAGTAGTATAATAAAAAAATACACTTTGAAAACTGAACAAATTTTTCGTTAAATTAAATTTTTGCTCGCCATAAAAATGAGGGACTAAGGATCATTTTAAAAAATGAGCTTTAAAAATTTTCAAACTTTCTGAATGATTCGTAACTCTTCAAGAATAATCAAAACTTTGTGTGATTTTCAAAATAAATACCGCTCATTTTCTGAATTGTTTTTTCAGATGATTTATTGGTTACATTTTTTTTTTCTACGGAAGAATGTGAAAAGGAAATTTTTTTAGTAACACTAAACCTACTACAATCCATTCCCTTAATTCAAAATATTCTTTGAACCACCTACACATTTTTAAAAACTCTTTTGCCGCTTCAAATTTAAAGATAGATGACTTGTTCATCTAACATATCAAAAATCGAAATAATTTCTGAAGTTGTTGTAAAGTTTGGTTTTCATTATTCAAAATCTTCTACCACTCAATGAAATTTTTTACGGCATAAAATTAATTTTTGAAAGTAAAAATCTGAAAAAACTTCCAAAGCTATTTTCTATCTTACCTATCTTTTTAGTCTTCACGATTTTCTGAGCTCTCTGAATTTTGAATTTTTATATCTACATATGTAGGTAATTGATTTAGGATTTGTTTTGCCTATAATTTCTCAATAATTAAAAATATTGGTATCCCTTCGTTTTCCTCAGAACATAATATCATCTACCTAATTACCCGCTCCCCTCGATAATTAGCATCCTCAATTTAAAAAAGTCTATAAACTACGAATAATCACCAACTCATCAATTAAAATTTTTATTGAGATAATTTTGTACGAAACTGAGAATTCGATGAAGAAAAAAATCAATCGTAGAAAATATACTTAATTCATTTTTCTAAATCACAAATTATTTCTTATTTCATAATACGAAAAAAAAGTTGAAAAAAAAAAAGAGAAAAGATCTTAGAAAAATGTAAATAAATACCAATTTATCTACAACGTTCTAAAAACTACACCTAAATTGAAATACATATTCGAAAAACCTTAGACGTTAATACGATACAAAATTATCATAATTGAACTCGACATTATAAATCTTGGTATTCAAGAGACAGAAACGATATAAAAAAATAAATAAATAAACTATGCCAAAATGTTTCTATCTGTCAAACGACCAAGATATTTAAATGATAAAAATACTAAAACATACTTTTATAATACATAAAGCGAAAAAGAAATTCATTTACCGCACATCAACGGTGGTTCAAATTTGCCTAATTCAACGACAAAGAGCTTTACATTTAAAAAAGTTAATGAAAGAGATTCAACACTTATGGTAATGGAGATAGATGAGTTTCATTGCCAAAAACTACACATAAATACAAAAGAAAAAAAAGGTACTTAAGGTATTTTTTTTTAAATGCATTCTTCAAACGCTGAACTTAATTATATATTTTAAAAAATAATAATATAAAAAACGGGTTTCAATGACTAGTTTAATTCGAAATAGTTGAGTAAATTTTGAATTGCGGTGTAACGTGGAATCGTTTAATACTGAAGTGTTGCATTATAGAATACTGGGGGAAAATGGTACTGTATTGCGCGGGAATATTTTTTCAAGTACCTATTGCGAGTGTTTTTTTCAAGGGACAGATACAATAAAACTTTAAAAAATAAACATGTTTAAAACATAATTTGATAAAGTTTTAGACATAATACATCACATAAGAAATAAATGCTTCGTTTAAATTAGAACATAAAATAATGTTTAAAATGAATTATGGCATGATGGAAAAAAAATCATAGGCAAGATAAACTGTCGCGCACAAAAAGAAAAAAAATAGGCAAGAAAGTCGTTTCCTTGTAAACTTTCGCCATTAAGGCAATTAAAATACTTGTTGAGCACAAATTAGTCACACGCCTTCTGCAAATATAAATTTAAAAATGTGGCACTAACGCACTATTACAAATAAGAAATTCATCTCTTGGACATTGCTTCTCCTATGAAACTTCTCACGAAAGGTTCCGGACTGCAGGATTTTGGATCGCATTTCATACGGCCGTCGGAGCCACATCTGGAAAAAAATGAAAGAAAATTCGAATTAGTAAAATTAGCGAATTTTAGAATTGAAATATTTTAAATTGGATAAAATATTTATTAAAAATTAATTTTTGGTAAAATTTTGAGTATTTTTAAAAATTTTTAGGTAATATTGCAATCTTAAAAAAAAACTATAAAAAATTAGAATATCTTAAACCAGTTCCCAGTTTGAAAACTGTGGTTGAAATTTTTTTATTTACACTCATCAAACTGATTCAATGGTGGTTTGAAGGTTTGAACCAGTTTTTCAAAATTTGGTTAGAAAAGAAGACATGAAAAAATTTAAGTAATAACTTTTTCACCCTACTAAAGATGGGGTGATTTTGCATTTTCTTCATTCTGAAACCAGTTTAGAGGTTCCTAAACCAGTTTTTAAAGTTGAGAAAAATATAGAAAACGAAAAAAATTGAAAACCAAAAATTAAAGACCACTGCAAGAGTGGTCCGCAAAAATTTCAGTGGATTTAATTTGGAATGTTTTTCATTTTGAAACTGCTTTGGTGGTATCCAAAAACTGGAAAAGAACTAAGGTTCCGAAAAATTCGATACCAAAATTTCAATTTGAGAACTGAGAAGAAATTGAGTCCTAGAAAAGTAACACTCAATAGCTCAAATTGAGTGATTTGGAATTTTTTCATTTTGAAACCAGTTCAAAGAATCCCAAATCAATTTCCGAACTGGTGAAAAAATTGAGATACGAAAAAAAAATGAATACAGGAATCACAAACCACTGAAGATGGATTATTTTTTACTTATGTCGTTCTAAAACCGGTTCAGTGGTTTCCAAATCAAATTACAATTTTTGAATTTTGAAAAAAATTGAACACCCTCAAGTCACAGATAACAGATTTTTGGGAATGAAGAATGAATACATTTGAATTTTTTAACCGGTTCAGAGGTTTTTAAACCAATTTTTCAAACTCAAAAAGAATTTAAAACAAAAAAATATAGCATACAAAAATGACCAACCAACAAAAGGGATATTTTTTAGTTCAATTCCAAAATCGGTTCAATGATTCTCAAATTTTTTTTTCAAACTTGATTAAAACTTGAAAAAAAATACTAAAATAGGAGCTCGAGGACCACTATTTTTGTTTTTTTTTTTCAATTTTGAAACCGGTTCAGTGATTTCCAAACTTATTTTTGAACAAAAGAAAAACCAAATGCAAAAATTATACTATTTTACCAATTTTCAAACTTCAGAAAAATTTAGAAAAGAGAAAAAAATTATGTAAAAATTTGCAAAACATCAAATACTAATCAATTTCTCCTCTCAATTTTCAAAACCGGTAATGCATTGAAACGAGTCCAGGGCAAAAATTTTCCAATACATGATCAAATTATCAACTCAAAAATTCAAAAAACCAGTCACCAGCGAAAAAATTCGTATACTCACATGCATTCTAAACATGGTCCAGATGCAATGGCAATATCTTCTCCGACTTTATAAAAGTACCCGTGAATCATACATCCGACTTTCCTAGCGTGACTACGGTACGATTCAAGAGTGAAATGTGGTTGAGCTGTGGTGGTAGTTGACGTAGTAGTGGTAGTTGTGGTGGTAGATGCATTATAAGTTAAAGCCGACGCTACCGGGCATTCGTAACGCGGACAACAGAATCCACTTATGGTTTCCTGGCGACATCCCTGTATCGGCGGAGGACAACTCTGCTGCAGGCAAATTATATCGCTGCGGAAACAGAAACAAAAATCGCACGGATCTTCGCGAGGTATTTGCTGCGCCGATACGTAAATTTTTCCAGCATATCGACACGTTCCGGTACCGAAATTGGAACCTTCTTCGTATTCTGGATCTTCTCCGGGGCCTTCGATTCCTGTATCTCCACCTCCTGTCGGGTACATGGGCGCCGGAGGGTAATAATTAGGTTCGGAGGTTTCTTCGTCGAATGGTTTCCTAGTCCAGGTGGAATGCTGGATAGGTGCTTGGCTAACTGATGACGTTTCAACGACGTATTGTGGAGTGTGATCTGACTCGCTGACTGGTGGTTTTTTGGTAGCTGGAGGAATGGTGGGTTCTTGGGATGCGGTCTCGGGTACAAATGGTTCAGCCGGATGTTCGGTTACGGAACCGCCGATTTTCTGCGAGGTTTCGTCTACGCCTGGTTGTTGAGCAGGTTCGTGAATATCGTGACTCGAGGTGGTTTCATCGCCTCCTTGTTGAATAGGTTCGTGAACATCGTGACCGGAGGGAGTACTCAAAGAATGCTCTTCGATGGGCAATTCCGTTGGGACACCTTCAGTTGCGAAATTCGGTGGTAACGTTGGGAACGTTGTTTTAGATGGTAAAACTGTAACAGCCGGAGAATCGTTGGTTTCGGGCAGAATCGTGATAGGTTTGACATTTTCTTCTTGATTTTTAATTCCTTCATCGTACGTGGGAGGAATTGTCGTAATATCTGACGAAGACGGTTCGTAAGTCACAACCAGACCACTTCCGGTGTGTTTTTCAGGATCGACGTAATGCGAAGTTGTTTCAGAGTGTTTTTCAGAATCAGCATAATGTGAAGTCGTTTCTGAGCCATATGAAGGAGAAGGAGTTTGTTGAGGTTCTCCTCCAATAGCTGCTGGTTCTGTTGTCTCAGCAATTGGAGTTTCACTTTCGACAGTGGTCGTTTGTACATTATACGTGCCAGCTGCGGGTGATTCCGACGAATGAGATGTTTTCTCAGTGACCACATCAGATTCGGTTTCTTTCTCGACTGTTGGCACAGAAGAAGAGTACAATTCACTGGTGAATTCGTTGGCAGGATTGGAAGACGTAACATCAGGAATATTTGTACTTTCGCCATCTGTGGTGATTTTCTCATTTATGATTTGAGCAGCTGTCGTCGTTTCAATGGAGGGATTGCCTTCATTGTTGAGGGTATCTTTGGTCGTTGTGGCGGGAGATTCGGGTTCTTGATTTTTAATATCTTCAGTCAACGTGCCAGGTTGGGTACTGCTATAACTTTCGTACAATTTGGTGGTAAATTCGTTCGGGACTTCGGTGACAATATCGTCACTGGCCGGAGACGAACTATAAGCACCGGTGGTTGCACTTTGAGAATCGGTAACTGCAGGTACTTCATCGGTTGAACCGATTTCTTCGGGAGTTGGCGAGTATTCGAGGGTACCCTGAGTGGAGCTTGGAGTATTGTTCTCAGATGCGGCATCATTTTGCTCGTCAGATACTTTAGGAGGTAAAGTAGTAGGAACAGGTTCGATTTTTTCGCTCGCCAAAGTCGTTGGGTTGATTTCACCGATTTTCTCAGGCAGAGTAGTCGGATTCACGTCGATTTTTTCGTCAACCTGGACCGTAACACCAGCCTCGGTGGGGGTAAAATCGGTAGCAATATTTTGAGCTTCGTCTTTGGTTTCTGTCGAAACTTCAATCGGTTGAGCGACAGAATTGCTCTCAGTAGTGGTGATTTTTTCGACTTCTGTTGTCTCTGGATCGTGATGAGGCAATTCACCTTCAGGATGGGTGACAGCATCGCTATATTTTTCAGACGTAGGAGCTGGTTTCGTAACAGGAATATTTTCTGTCACGATATCTTGACTGGTGACAGTCGTATGCAAAGGTACTTCTTCGGGAATGCCATTTTCATCAGTATTAGGCAATTGGTCGTGATCTACCGTATTATCATCGTGCTGAGCTGGTTTTTCGGTCTGTTCGGAAGTGGCAGGGGGTAACGTCGTAGGAGCCTCCGAAGATCCACCGATTTTATCTTCAATTATTTTTACAGTGGTTGGTTTAGCCGAATTATCGCTTTCGGTGCTGAATTCTTCCACAATCGGTGATGCTTTGATTGTCGTTGGCTCTTCGGCAACGATATTTTCAGTGACAGGATTATCGATTTTATCAATTGAGGATTGTTTTTCAGTCGTAACGATTTCTGGTTTGGCAGTTTCGCTAGGAACGGAGGAATCTCTGATGTTAAGTTCGGTAACACCTTCGACTATTTTTTGGCCTTCAGTCGTTTGTTCGTTTTGCACTTTCTCGTTTACAATGGTGGTAAATTCTGGTTTATTTTCGACTGGGTCATTTTCTGGGGTTGGTTTGTGTTCAATGGGTTCATTATCGACAGGTTTGGATTCGGCTGGATCACTTTCGGCCGTTGGTTTGGGTTCAAAACCGTCATGTTCTGGTTCAGGATCTATACCGTCGCTGTGAGAAGGGTGCTCGGCGCCGTCGTCTAGAGGTTTATTTTCGATGTCGTCGTGGTGCGGTTTATCTTCGACGATATCGGTTGCTGGTTTATGTTCGCCATCGTCATTTTGAGGGGAGTTTTCAGCTGGGTCACTGGAGGGTTTATTTTCAACTTCGTCAGTTTCGGGTTTATTTTTTTCGGTGATCGTTTCGGGAGTTGGTTTCGAGTAATCTGACGATTTGGTCGAAATTTCGTAGCTGTTTACAATCGTCGTCTCATCGCCGTTGGATAAATTGGCGTCTTCAGGTTGGTCGGGCATTATTTGACTGTGGCTCGACGGAGGTTGAGCGGGTGGTTGTTTTTCATTGTCTGTAAAAAAAAAAAGTAGATGTGAGTAATAGGAGAAACATACCGACGTAGGAAAATTGAAATTAAAAAATAATTCTAATAGCCTGGATGCTTTTTCAGTCATCCATCCCCCTCAAAAAACCTGAGTTGAAAACAATTGGATTTTTCAATTTTGAAAGATGTTTATAAAAGAGTTGAATTTTTTAGAAAGATTCAATTTTCAAAGAATTTATCATGCATTTCTGATCTTACAAATTTTAAATTTCAAAGTTCTAAAACTAAAAATCTCGGGAATTCGATATAGATTTTTAAAATATCATTCTTTTTGTTCATTTAAAGTAAAATTTACAGTTTTACAATTTGAAAACAAAATTTTTCAAAACGATGTTAGTAATAGAATTTTTCAAACAGAAAAAAATTTGAAAACAATCTTAGGTGCCTATTTGAAAAAAAAAGAAACTAACTACTTCTGCTGACTTGCAATTAAAATTTCAAAAAATAAATTTCGAAAACGTCACAAAATTGATACCATTTTCCAACTTTTTGAATAAAAAATATTAATCCATCAATAATCACACAAAAATTAAAATTTTGCAAAATTTTTCTGCACTTTTGCAAAATTTAGTTTTTTTTTTAATTTCTGAAAAATTTCCAAGCTCAGTGCCGAACCAAACGAGGGAGGGGAAAAAAGACAGATTTCCTCATTCAATAATGATACAATTGCATTTTTAAATCAAAAAATGCGTATAATTTTTCGAAAGCACAGAATTGACTTTTTGGGAGAAATTTGTTCGTTTGAGTTGGAAAAACATTGAAAAATCGACATTTGAGTCGAAGAAAACAGAAGAAATCCTACTTCAGCAGTTGGAAATTCTCTACTTTCTCCCTCCTCAATAGTTTTCAATATCATTCCCAAAATTTTCGAAATTCCGGGAAATAGATTTTTTGGTTTCGTATTTCCAAAAGTTGATTATCAATTTACTTACTTATTTGAATTAGTTTATTTTTTTTGAAAATGAAAAAATGTTGTCTAAACAATTTTTACAGGTTGAAAAAAATTGCATGCGAAAGTATTTACATCATTTTTGAAAATTATATCCACCTCTTTGGTATCAATTTCCATCAACTTTCCCTCACAGGTATAAATTTGGTTTCATCAATTTTAGTAGAATTTTTTTAAACTTTTAAATAATCAATTCTAACAATTTTCAATTTTTATAGAGAATTAGATTAGATGATTTATTTTGCGAAAAAACAGTTTTTAAATTACTTACAGAAAAATCAATTTTTCAAATTCGATTTTGAATTCTTATACAAACTTCATTTTTTTTTGACAGCTGAAAAAATTATTACTTATTTCTTTGAAAAAATAACTTTGCCAATTTTGATTTTTAAAATTTCAATTTAATGCTTTAAAATCAATTTTTCAGGTACCATTTTTCGAGAATTAACTCTGCAATTCTTTCTTAAAACAACTTTGGCCAGAAAGTTCGATTTTTTTATTTTTTTCAAAATTGCCTACAAAATTCTCATTTATAGAAAATATTCTTTTTTAATTTCTGAAAAATCGTTCGAATCGAAAAGATGCGGGCTTTTATTTTTTATTAAACAAAGAATTTTTTAATTTTCAAAAATCAAGAAGTTTTCCTCAAAAATTAAAAAATTTTCACGTGTTTTGGAAATCGAGTGTTTTGTTTTTTTTTTTTACATCCAGAAATCAACGTTTTCTCAATTTTTCGAAGAATTTTTCAAAATTTTTGGAAACTGAGTTTGAAATTTTTAAAATTTAGTTCCATTATTTCAAAAGTTTACTTTCTATTTTTGAAAGAATTGTATGCAGTGTTTGGAAAATTAACCAGGATTTACATAGATTTTCTAAACTTGATCCCACGCAGAAATTTTCGCATGACTCATCCCAATTTTCACAAGTAGGTGAAATGAAAGTGCATCCGGTAAACCACCATCGAAGAATTATGACACTCATTAAATCTGACATAATTCTGTTTAGGTACCGTAAGAAACATCTTAGGTTATGTTTACTTACTACAAATATAAACTGGGCAGCACGATTCGGGCTTCATTTGTATGGGCATACAGTTCGGATTACTTGGCGGCGTATCACACGTAATTAGAGTGCACGTTGGTATACTACTAAGACATATGCATTTCGAATGGCACGGATTGTACGATTCAATGAGAGACGTGTTAGGATACGTGATTCCATCAACCAGACAGCTACCTTCGCCTGGGATAACCGACGGTACAACCGTAGCAACTTCATCTTTCGCAGTCGACGACGAAATTTCGGCTATTTTCTCGGTACCTGCAGCAGATTCTTCTTTGGCAATGGTCGTTGCGTCAATGACAATCGGAGCTTTGGTCGTTTCAGCAGGAGGAATTTGATAGGGAGGTATTTTATTACTATTTTGTACGCTGGAGATAATATCCGTGATATTTTTCAATAAAGAGGCAGTACTTTCGGGTGATAATGTATTCAAGTTATCCGTTTGTTGCTCTGCTGGTAAAGGCGGTTCGGTATTATCCGTTTGAACTTTGGTAGTGGCTTGTAAACTCTCTTCCGGGGCTTTTGTGGTTTCTTGGTCTTTACTCAGGGCACCATTTTTATCAAATTGTCGAGTCGTTGATTGGAATTTAATCGATTCGCTGGAACTTTCGTCCGCCGGTTTTTCCGAACTCGAGGGGAATTTCGAATATAGGAAATTCGGAGTTGTAATTTCGTCGATTTTTTCAGCAGTTACGATTTCGGGTGATACAAGTTTCTCGGTCGTATCGTCGTGGTCGTCGCTGATTATCGTAGCCGGAGGTCGAAGAGTGGTCAATTTTTCGACCAGGGGTTCTTTCTCAGGCAGCCTCGTAGTGTCGTATTTTTCGCTGAATTTGGTAGTCTCATATTTGACTTTTTCGGTCGTGATTTCGGTGGCTGATACAGCGTTGTCGTGAGTTTCGTCGATGGGTGATTTAGTAAAGGTGGTATTTTCTTCTGTTTCCTTGATCGGTGCCACTGTAGTAGGCTCGTATTGCGTTGAGCTGATCAGAACACCTTGGGAAGCTTTGGGTAACGAAGCTCCTGGAGTAACATCATCGGCAACAACACCGGGAGTAGTTTTTTCCTCATCTAAGTCTTGTTTTTCAGTCACAATCGAATCTTCTTTTGGTGGCTCACTCGACGACGCCGCTGGCAAAGGAGTCGAATGCTCGTTGGCGTCCACAGATTCGTCGTGAAGTTGGATATCCTCGGAGGGATGTTTGGAAAACAGATTGCTAATCGTGGTTAGAATTTTTTCAGGAAGCGAGGTCGTCGTGGGAGTTTTTTTTTCACCCAATCTCTCGTAAACTTCTTCTTGGGTTAGAACTGTCGGCGTATTTTTGAATCGATAAGTGGTCGTATCGTAAGGAGCGAAAGTATTATCAGATTGGACGAATGTGGTTCCAGCAATATCGGAAGCTTTGGTGATATCTTCGATGGTTGTCGTTTCGTTGGCTATAAACAACACGAAAAATTACATAAATATATTGTTTTGTCATAAAATCAATAAAGGTAAGAAATTGTTATCGTAAATCATTTCCAACCGAGTCACGAGCTTACGAGGATTTCCTCCGAACGCCATATTTCGTCATTTTCAACCATTCTTTTCGTATAGTTATGGGAATCGATGAGTCATACCAAGAGATATCATGATTAACGAAATTTGCACAATGTATCTCTCCAACTTTGATGGGAAATGCAATAGAAAAATTTTCGTGACTCGTTTCGATATACCTTACCTTGAATATTCATGACGTAAGTAATTAACTCATCAATTCCGATAAATAATCGAATACTATGTGTAAATAAATAAATTACTGAATTTTCATCCAAAACGTGTTATCGCATATACAATTTTAATGAAATGCAGTTTTACGAATTTCTATATTTAAATAATTGATGATGTAATTTTTGGGTAGACTAGTTGGCCTGTGAAATAAATAAACTCGACAGAAATATAGGACCAGCCAAAAGTAACCATAAACAGGTGGAAAAAATCCCGGAAGTTGAAATTGTCGGCAAGGTCAATTCATTCTTGAATTGCACCCTCTCCCTCTGAGACAAATTCTCTGATATATTGAACTAATGTGACGATCGTTTTTTAAATCGTGCGAAAAAGTACCTCATACCAAAGTCAAAGTTGAAATTCAAAATCGAGAGTGAAAAAATCAATTGGATTTTTGCAGGTAAGAATGGGTCCAACAATTAAAAAAATGTTCAAGTAGGTACCTATTTTAGATTTTTACAACGAAACAAATGAAAGGCATGGAGCCTAAAAATGATTTTTTTCTAAATAGACGAAAAAAAATTTTCGTGGTTCGATAATTCCTCGTGACTGTTTCAATTTTAATTTTTTCTTAATCCATCATATTATCAATCAAAACAGGCTAAAATTTCGCAAACAAAAAATCGTAACTAAATTTTTTCTGAACATTTTTTCAAAATTTCAAGTCCTAAATTGTATTTTTTTAGTATGAATATTTTCAAATATTACGACGTGACCAAATAATTTAAAAATTCACCAGGAAAACAAAAATAATTTTGTTATTAAAATTTTGAATTTTTTTTTTGAAAATTCTCTACTTCTAATTGAATTTTTTTGTTTGATATTTTGAAAACACATCACAAAATCAATTAAAATGGCCAAAAATTTTAACAAGCGAACAAAAATTGTCCATGGGTACTAAGTTTTTTTCTCAACCTTTCAAAAAGGCAAAGTTTTGCGAATTAAAATAAAAATAAAATTAGCTCTGACCATGTCTTTTCGAACCATAAAAAATTTTGAACCATAAAACACTTCAAAAAACTAAATTTCAAGGATTTTCCCTCCCTCATTCTCATAGTTTCGCTGCAAAAATCCAAACTACTCGTATCTTGAATTTTGGACTCAACCCTACAACAACCTTGATTGATTTTTTATCCCTCAAAAATTCCGCATACATCCAGATAATTAGGTACTTTTTCGTAGCTGGACAACTGGACAGCAACCTATTGAATTACACCCTCTGGGACGCATTCTCCCACTATACCCACCTAATATGGCGCTCATTCCTCGAAACGTCGCTACCTAAACTCATAAAGGGTTACTCACCGCAAGCGTACGAACTGGGGCAACATTTATTGGGTGGCGGCGTCGTAGCTATGCAATCTTTTCCTCGAAGGGGTTCCCCGCAGTCTTGCACAGCGCACACAATATCTCCTCTCATGCAATAACAATGTTCGCAAGGTTTCTCTGTTTTTATCAGCTCGCCATCGGAGAAATATTTATTTCCGTATTGACAATCGACCGCAGGCGACGACGTCGTTGATTTCAATAAACCGCCGGTGGTCTGAGGACGAACTGTGCTCGGGTATTCTCTGTCGTAATCTAATTCGTCAATTTAATCGAGAAAAATACAAAAATAACATAAATATTTCAACAAATCGATCATTCAAATCGAATAAAAAAAATACCATACCGCATTCGTATCGGACAGGACAGCAAACTCCCGGTTTAAATATTGGTTTACATCCTTCAACGTGTAAAGTACATTCTTGCATTACGCAGGCTGTACGATTTCTTATACAATAACATAATTCGCAAGGTTTGTTTACATCTGAAGGTACCTATTGGGATAAAAATCACATTTACAATCTTGGAATATTTTTGCCAAATTTTTCGATACGATCATTCCTTACCTGCGCGCCATCGGCGTAGAACAAATTATTAATAGTACAACCGTAGTTATCTCGAAATCCGATTTCTGTCGTTGACGTAATAGGCGCCGGAGAAGAAGTGGTGGAGCTAGTTAGTAACTTAACAGGAACTATAAAAAAAAAAATATGAATTTAAATTATTAAAAGAAGCGCACACGCCAGGAATATAATTAAATTAAAATTTCGACGAGAAAAAATTTTAATACTCGATTCATTAAGAAGAATTTTAACGAGAAGTGTAAATTTGCAACGTGATAACGTTCAGCTTCTTGTTGATAATTAATTTTAAAAACCGTGTGTTACACAGAAGTGCACCTAATGCGATGAATAAGAAATTACCTTCGGGGCAGGTTATGATAGGACAACATTGGTCTGGTTTCTTTTCAATAGTGCAGTCTTGTCCGATGGCTTTTGTGAATGGACATACTCTTAAATAACACATTAACATCCTGTTGTGACAAGTGCAGTTCAAACATGGCTCGTTGGTTACTATACGATCGCCTTCTTCGTAACGTTGAAAGTTATAGTAACATCCATTTATCTCTGGAAATTTAAATATCGAGTCAGCGTTTGATTTATGAATGTGGACGCGAATTATCTTTGATACTTACCGGAAAAATATTCCACTATTTCGTTGGAATGCGTTGGTAACGAATTTTCAAATGTTGGCGCTGCAAAAAAAAAAACAACAAAATATGTCAAGTTTTTCATAATTACTATTAGGGATGAAAATAAGCTATGTGTAGAACAGTAATTAATAGAATTAATTTAACTATTTTTCGAATTCAAGTCTTCAAATTTTTTTTGAATTTTTTTACGAGGTTCTTTCTTTACGAAAATTTGGAAAATTTCTATTATTCTTGTTCCAGGTTTTCGGGAAGAGGGGGAGGGGGAGCTGAGATGGTTGTTTTTCGCTCATATGATTTTTTATTTTTCAAAAAAATATAGATAGGAACCTATCCAACTTTGATGTCTTTACCACAAAACTGGCAATATTTGGAGCCTTTAGCAACTAAAAATTGTCTCAAAAAAGGACTCAGAATGATCAAAATCCGAGGTGGCCGGGGGGGGCCTTCGGATGATTTTTTCAGAGCCGGAACCGGATTCGGAGGGACTTTAATCAAAAATTTCGGAGTTGGAGCCGGAAGAGAAGGTCTCTTCGTATGCCTGAGAGGACCAGAAATCTGGAGCAAAGCCGGAGAGAGGTGGGCCCCTTTCCGGACAACTTTTGGGGCTGGAGCCGGAGCCACTTTTTTGAAAGATCTGGAAGTCTGAAACCGAAGGGACTTGAATCAGAAATGTCGGAGCTGTAGCCAGAGAAATCAAACTTCTTTTCTTCGGATCCTTGAGAATTTATAAAAAAATTTCGAAGCTCACATCTGAGCTTTTCAGTATAAATGCCCTAAAGTTCAGATGAAATTTTAAAAATTTACAAAAAATCCTAGTTGTAGATCTTGGTCAACTAAGAAGCTTGTCACGGTTAAAATATTGGGAAAATTTTTTAAAAATGAATATTGCATGTAAAATATTGTCGGTTATGTTTTTTGAGGCATTAAATACGAATATTGACTCAACTTTTGAAATTTTATCCATCAAATTTACTCCCATTACAAGACTCCATATTTTGTCCAAAAAAAGAGAAAAATTTCGAGTGACATATCATTTATGTTTTTTTGATTGCCGGGTTCAGTGATTATTTCTCGGTTTTGTCGATTTTCTACCAACCCCCCTCCTCTCACACATATTTTAATTATATTACTCACAAAAATATCACATGATGTGTCATTTTGTCATTTATAATCAAACACTTTTATAGAACAAAGTTTGGGAACAAATTCAAACAAAATATGTATCCAAAATTTGTCTCCTTTTTTCTAAGGAAAAATTCATCATTTTATGTTGAAACCGGTTTAATTTGGGGAGAAAACACGACCGAAAATCATTTTTTCAAGTGAATATGACATTAAATTATTTTCAAAAATGACCAATCGTCCCTCAAAAACCAAAGTAGAACAATTTTAATGCTCAGAAATTGATTGAAAATTGATCCTAAATTTTTTTCGCTTCATCCATTCGACTTTTTTCTGTTTTCTTACGAATTTCTATGAAAAATTGAATGGAACCAAAACGACAGATAACCTAACTAAAAAAATTAACAGATTTCATATTAGAATTTTCAATCATAAATCTGTTTCAATTTTTCAAAGATTATGCAGAAGTCAATTACGAATTTTCCCATAAAAAATTTCATCTCTTTTTTCAAATCGAATAACCTCTAAAAAATGCCAGAATGCCAAGTCATTAAATATTACTGAAAATTTTCCATTTTTTTTAATGCCCAGCCTTTGATAATTTTTTCGACACTTTTTTAATGAAAAGTGAAAAATGCTGAACTTATCTAAGCCTTAAAACATTATCCATGTTAAAATTTGGACACCCAAAGTTGTTGATTTTGACATATAGAATGACCCAATAAAATTTACCTATCTTATCAACGAAAACGAAACCTGTTTCTGTTCTAGTCTCAAAATACATACACCAGTTTTTGCGATGTTATTGTTTATTTTTAGAATCGTAACATAGAAATACCTACATTTCGGTTTTTACGTATTTTCATTACATAATTTCGACTTGAACGAGGTACCCTTTCGGAGTCGGAAGTTATCCATCAAAAATACCAGTAACGTCTTCTTTGTATTATCGTTATGGTGATTTACCAAGGTCAACTAAGTCAACTTATATTTCGAACGTTTTAGCAAATTTAAAATAATAATACGAGACGACCTTGAACATTGTGATTTTCTTATCGAGGGCGCAAAAGCGATTAAACCCTCGAGACAATTTTCTACGACATTTCCTATCTTTAGAAGTAAATTCTTTAAAAACGTTTAAGCACCAGGTAAATCGACTGTGACGGATTCTCCGCCAAACTCAGGAGGTGTCCATAATTTTCTCAGTCTTTTCCGTTTTTTCGATAATAAGCCGAATAATTTGACGATTACGACGAATTTTTCAATATGGGCAGAGGTACCGGATACCTAAGTTGTCATTTTAATCGCTAAAGACCTATAATGACCTCTCATGATTTTGATAAACTCGCTGAAATTTTGATTAATAATAATTTTTCTGTAATTCTTTCTGTTTGTACACAAATGCACGCAGAGAACTACGCAGCATTAGAAATAAACATATAATAACCTTTAATAACATGTTATTATTTTTTCTATAATTTAATAGATTCATCAGAGCTGAACAAATATGCTTTAATTAGTTAACAACGCGATATATTCATACGTTTAAATTTCAAAATAAGCGTGCTAAGATCAAACAAAACTATCCACCAGGAATTCAAAATAAACGGGAAGATGGCGAGTATAACATAATAATGTTTCTACAAGCACGATTATTTTTCGTGTAAATATGACCTTTAGGAAACATCTTTGTATGTTCGTTCAAACAATGCGAATAATTTTGCTTAAATCATTAATGTTTTTGTTTCGATGAAGACGTCGCGTCGTAGAACCAGAATGGAAAAGTTCCTGCTAATTTGAGATAGGCAGTTTTTCAAACGTCAATCCATCGTTCGGATTTTTATGAGATAGGGAGTAGGGAGTGGAACTTGACAAATTAACAACACGTAGATCTGCTTTCAAATTACTATAATACCTTCAAATTCGCTGAAATTTCGTATATTTTTATTTTTTGGAACGCTGATTACGAATATGATGATGGAAACACTGGCATTTAAACGAAAGCTCCTTCGAACCGGTTTCTTTTTCCAAAAAGACATCCAATCAAGTCCAAAATTGGTACGTATTAGATTGTACTCAACAGATTGGTTATGAATGTGTATTTTAAAATTTGCGAAACCAGTTTCTTCTTCAGAAAAACCAGCGTTTTTCTGATAATTGTCAAATTTTTTTCCGAAAATTGGTCAAGAAAACATATTTGACATGCTGATTACGAATATAACGATGAGAATTTTCGCGAACAAATCTATATACGTATCTTAAAACTGGTTTTCATAGAAAAATTCGAAAATTCGATCGAATTTTCTGAAAATTTAGTTCCAGTATGTATGTTCTTCAGGATTTGATAAAAACAGTAACCAAACTATTGGCCAATGAATTTAAGCATACAGAAACCGGTTCCTTTTCCAAAAATTGACGCCGTTTTTTCTGAAAATTAGATGACAAAGTATTTTTGCAGCGCATATTATGAAAATAACAACAAAAATTACCAGAAATGAATCATTCAGAAACCGGTTACTCTTAAAAAGAAAGCTTAATAAACGAGTAGGTAAAGTTACGAATATGAAATGAACGATTTTCAATATTTTCCAAAGGGAATAGATTTTCGCTACGATCTTCTCAACCAACGCTTAAAATATGAATGAATTTTGAAGAAAATCGAAGACGATTCTTGACAAAAAACCGGTTTCTGCGAGCTTGAATTCAGTTTTGATTATTTTTCTGGTTATTTTCATGATCATCATCTCAAATATACCTCGTAAACCAATTTTTAGAAGAATTGGGGTCAATTTTAGGAAAATAAACCGGTTTCTGAAGACCTGTATTCATTTCAAAAATTTTTCTTCGCTGTTTTCATAATCAACGTTGTAAATATATTTTGATATCAAATTTTCAGGAAAATTGGGTTAATTTTTTTTAGAAAGAAGCCTGTTTCTGAAAGTCTAAATTCATTTATGGGTATTCTCGTTATCAATTTCGTAATCAGCGTCTCATTGCACGTCCTACGAGCCAATTTTCAAAAAACTCGATTGAGTCTTTGGATTTTTCAATGAAAACCGGTTTCAGGGCATTTACCTACTTCGACTAATTTGCGAAAATTTCAATTTTTCATACGTCGCGTTACGTCCGCCAAAACTTGTTTTTAGAAAAAAGTCTGAGTTAATTTTTGAAGAAAAAGTTTTTTGGGGGTGGAGAAATCGGTTGCCTCAATATTTTTAAACGGTGCATTCGTAAGTAGCTGCTGATTATTTAAAATTTACCAACTTCGGTCTCAATCAAATTGCATTTTGGAAAAAGAATCCCGTTGGCGGGCGTACACATCAAATATTCGTAGTCAGTATCCCATAGAAACTCAGCACACCAAATTTCACTGAATTCGAAAATATCAGAATGACAGATTCAGAAAAACATCTAAACCTAAAATACCTATATGAAATAAAAATGTAATCAAAAAACACTGACCTGCAGATGCGATATTGGTAAAAATGAAAAACGTAATGGCAACTGTGATTACATAATTATATAAATCTCCCTCTCTCCGCCAATAATGATTTTTCCTTTGCATGGCGCATGGGTACTCCAGAAGCATCACCAAATGGTTCCTTTAAACCTGTGAACAGAAATAAAAATAAAATTTAATACCAAAAATAATTCATATTTCACAATACATATACAAGGAACACCTATCCAGGAACTAAAAATTCCTAACTGCTTTGAGAAATTCGCCAATTACGAGAATGGAAAATAATTAAAGTCTACGAAGTACACATTGTTGCAAATTTTCAATACAATCTCTACAAAATTTGATTAACGGATAACACAGTTGGATTCGAAGACTCTGCGTCATTGTTTTAAGCTAAATAAATTAGCTGCACGATGTAGCAGTATTTTAAATATCTAATCTTTAAATTACGATATCGTGTTCCCTGTTTATTGTTATATTATCATCATTATACATGACAATTGTTAATTTGTAATTTTCAATACTTATGTACATCAACGTAGACAAAAGCTGACTGCTGCTGTAGGAAAAATAACTCGACTGTAAAGCAACTAATTTAAAACATGGTTCATTATATCGCATTTAGTGTTTAGTTTACACGCTCCTTGAAGAAATTCGCTTTTTCATATGGCAGGAAGTCGTGAATTTTATACATTTTTCTTCCGTTTATTGTGATGAACTTAATTTAGATACGCTGTAACCCAGTCCAATATCACGAATGGAAATTAAAATAGACAATCTCGATGCAACAGAATTGTTTTCGCTGAAACCAAGTTATCTTGAACGAGTCATCGATCGTAGTATTCTATTATGGAAAAAAAATCTAAAAATAACAAAAATATGCGCGGGGTTCTCGAGATCTTACGAAATGGAAACGTATAATCAAGTAGAGAACAGGAGGGTCAGTTATCTCGTCTACCAAGAATAAAACACCGGTTAACCCAAAGAAGCGGTATTTATCGAGAAAGAATCAACAGTTTTACATATTTTACACCCAAAAGAAGAGAAAAAAACTTGAAATACTAAAATCGTTAACACCGAAGCTATGCGACGTTTTAAAATTTAAATGAAATGTGCACATTCTTGGTTTTTATATAAAAAAAAAGAACAGAATTCCAATGAGATTTTTTTCAAGTTCACCTACTTAATTACGTAAGACCAACGATGTCTTCTAACAGTACATTTTTTTACGGCTTAATTTCTATAGGTAATGTAATCGTCATCGTCATCGCACGGTCTCGTTCTTCGACAGGAATCTATTGATAAGATTTCAATTTCGTTTGAAACTAATCGTGGGTGTACATTGTTCTTAATTCAAGGCTGCAATGATGCAAAACAAGGGCAATAAGTTATGCATGGAGATTAAAAATTAACGCCGAATGTTTATCCGGATGCAAATAATGTCACTTTAACGACGGTATGGTCATTTTTTCCAATTAGCGAAGTAGACGTGCTCATCTGACAATATAGGTGTTCTACCGTTTAGCAAAGATTTTGTCATCCGATTCGATTGTAAATTAGCGTTGTTAATTACGGCGATAAATCTGCATTAAATACCTACACAGGTATATGTGTTTGTGACTGGTATGAAGAAACATAAAAATGGATTCAATACATGGAAGCTGGAAGTTAGCTGTTGAAAGGCATTGATTAAATTTTAGAACGTCATTTAATTATGCTGATAACTTTGACATGAGAAACGTATGTACCTGAGCTAACCTGAGCAAACAACGAATTCCATTTTTCAACAAAATTATGCGTGATAGCCGTGGTAAGTGAATAATTACTGCAGCAATAGCAATGGCACAATGAAAAGATAGATTTTTGAATAATTTCACACTCGAACACCATAACTTTATAAGTAAGGAATATTGCGTATTTTTACGTTAAATTTTCAATTAATCATTCAAGAATCAAGATTAAATATCGAAAAATTACGATTACGATTTTTGATTGAAATTGAAGTAAAAAATTTGATAAGAAGTTTTGAACAATCAACATAATTACGGATTCGGTTTCAGTTTTGATTTCAGTATTTTTTTTTCTCCTCATGTGATTGGTTAATGATTCAGCATTGATCACAAAAAAAAAAAGCTCAAAAAAATACAAAATTAAAAAAATAGTTTGTTGGCAACACTGATTTTATAACGACCATTTTTGTATTGTTTTGATTTTCATTTTCAGTATTTTAGTGAAAGTTTGCTTTTTCGAATTAAGTTCGATCTCGCGATCGTGTTTTGTAATCCTTTTTGTACTTTTCAACCACTTTTCTTTTTAAATCGTTTTATCTTTTAATTATATAGCCTGTTATCGAGTTCAGCAAATAGTTTCGTAGTTTTGAGTGTCGAATTCTCGAGTTCCGAGGCCGTCCTCGCCGGTGATCGAAAATGTTGTCGGTTGTCGACAAATTCGTTTCTGTTTGTTATTTGTTTTCTTATTGAACAATATTCAACTTATAGTTATCCAGCTTATTGAATTTAAACTTGAATCCTCCAAGACTGAAAAGTATTCCTCGAAGTATAACAATTACAGACTAATTGAAAAATTCGTAGCCGTATCATATCATCAACAACAACATACAATTGCAACCAAGTAAGTGATGAATTACTCCTATTTACGTCAATAAGATGTGATTGAATACTGCATAAATACGTAAGCAAACAACGTATAGGTAACGATATGACCATCGTACGTCTAGAAAAAAACCGCAGTCATTCGTCGGATGTTCAGATTCGAGTCATAGCCTCCGTAGTATCACATATTTGCAGTTTATTCTTCCAATTATGTCGTTTCTTCATCGCACACGTTGTTTCTTTCATAAGAGCTATCATGTAATGATTCCAGCGGCCTTGAACTTTTGTACATTTCTAATGAAATGATTCCCATTGCTCGATCAATGGATGACACGAACTATTCAATCAAACGAATCGCATTCACGAGTATTCACTATTTCCTTATCCTCATGCCGAATATGTATAAATACGCATACCAATTATGATTCATAGTAATTGATCGAAAGTAGATGGTATCGCGATTAATTCGTAATCAAAATAATTTTCTACTGGAACGCGTTTTTTTTTTTCACCGAACGATCATTATGTGCCATCTCTTTACTTGGTTAATTAACTATATCGACCTTCAGATGGTATCTGACGTTATAGTTGTCTAGTCTGAATTGTATTAATTATTTGTACATTCATTTCTTCTCGTTTTTTTTTGCGATTGTAAATCTGAGCTCTTATTGTGGAATTTTTGAGTTCCTTTAAAGGCGAAAGGATAAACGGGAAAAATTTTATTCTTTTATAAAAAATAGAGGTATTTTCTTGTATCGAATTCATCATTTGCAATGCGATTATTTTATGTACGTGCACCTACTGCAGATAGAAGAGAGTTTATCTGATCTCTGATCAACATTATTTCTACAAGTTTACCAACATTATCAAGAAAATGCTTCTTATTTCTTAGAGCTGAGTTATAGGTATTTAAAAAATTTTTTCTTAATAAAAGTGTAATCATTTTATGGCCAAAATTTTGGACGTTCTTAATTAAAGGCTGACTAAAGTGACTAATTCGAAAACCACTGTGATTTTTTCACTCAAAAAATTGTGGCGACCAATTTTGATGAAATTTGGACATGAATATGTCCGAAGGTTTTTCTCAAAAAATCAGTGTTTTCCCCTCTTCCCCTCCACCAACCTTGATTCTTGATTTTCTCTTATTGAAAATCGTTCCTTACTTATGAAGATCGAGAGCGATTTTTTTTTGAAACCTAATTTAGTCTTACACAATTACATTTATTTTTAGATCTTTTCAACGAGGGAAGTGCAGTTGAAAAAATGGGGTTAATCGTCGATGAATTATTTTTTCGATATGAGAGAACTAATTTTATCGAAATTTTAGTACGTCATGGACTTTTACCTTGTTGAAATTTGGTTTTGGGAAGTCGATATTACTGAGGGGCTAATTTTTATTAATTTTATTGGATTTTTTTCTGAATTTTTTTTTACAATTTTCAAGCACTCTTTTACAGATATATACTGCAAAAAAATTTATGTGTGGGGGAGGGGATAAAATATGTTTTTGAGGAGGGGGAATTTCTCTCTACATATAACACGTCGATCTTTTGAGATGTTTGGACAGCCAGAAAAATCCTTGAGAAAAATTTGTAGATTCGCGAGCTGACATCAACAATGACGTCATTATGATCATGAAAAAGGTAAAAATCGATTTTTCGTGCATCTGGGTTCGTCAAATAGGTAATACTCTTAGCATTGAATTTTCCCAACAAATCCCGTTACCGAAATTTTTGTTTTAAAACTACGTAAATTAAATTTCCATCATTATGGTACATTTTACGACTAAAAATTCGCATTTAACGTAATATCTTTTTAGCGATGGTTAAAAATCACGTTAATATGTATACCTATACCCGTACGTAGTGTAATAGCGTATTGCATTATAGTACCTACCTTTCGACTATGGAACAAGAAGGCAAGTGGGAAGATTAAAAAGAAACCGTTATGAAGACTCGAGTGCCGCGAATCATTTGCGTGCAGATGGTTAATTCGATACAAAATAGGTTGAATATTTATTATAGGCTACCGCAGAACCGACCTACACTTATAAAAAAAAAGACGCGTATCATTCGCTATTCACTCTCCACCGCAGAGACAGCCATCTCAAAGTCTTAAGTCGATTCTCGAGTGCATATGCTGGCGTTATTACGCATGTAAATTATCCGTAAGTGGTCGGCGATCACGTCTTAAATATCGTCTTGTATGATTCTTGCCAACATTTTAATCTTTTTACCTCGTTGTATATGTTTATATCGATAACACATAGAGTCATAGTGTCGAAATTGTAAAACCTCGTTCCTACGCCTGGAGAATTCAAGTTTATCGTTTTATTGTTGCTATTTTTTTCTCCGCGTTTCGCAGAAAAAATTCGCAATGAGCAGATACAACGGTACATTTTTTCCAACCAATTTGATTACCATTCTATATACGAAGGATATCAGGTCTAAAAACCCAATTCTGAAAAAATTTCATCAAGGATAGTCAATTTTAAATTTTGTAATTATCAATAATTTATGAAAATTATTCGTATATAAAAAAAAACTTGCATGCAAACTTTTTTTTTTAACACGATTGCTTGGCAGATTCCAAACGAACTTGAAATAGTTTAGATATAAAAAAAAATACGACTCGTATACAAAAAAAAGTGCATCCAACACATGAAAAAAATAAGAATGGTACAAGTGTAAACAGAAATGTTTATCTTGGTTTTGCAGTTTGTTACTTTATATATTCAATGTAATAAGTAACGCGCCTAGTTGTTTGGTAAATAAATGTGCAGAAAGAAAATGAATTATGTGCCATTGCATTGGCAGTTGTCTGGTAACCGCGGAGCTTATCTTCTCAGTTGTTATAAAACTTGTACTGTATGTAAGCGTTACATGAAAAGTAATCTTTTATATTATAAGTGAATAATTATTTTCACCGAGGCGATAACGGACAAGTATCTTAATTCTTCTGCTTTTGCTTTGACTTGAACCGGCAAATATTTCACATGGTGTATTTGCTTGATAGTTTTAAAATGCAAATTATTCACAAAACCATATATCTAAGGGGGAATTTTATAACGTGTGATAAATACCTGTTTGTTATGCGTTCAACTCGAACATTACGCCGGTTAAACGTTTAAATTTGATTTTCATCAATTTACTAGCATGATAGATTGGGGAATTAATTTATCAGCGATACAAAGTAGAGGTGAATGGTACTTGTAGGTACTTGTGAAGCATAGGGTGATCAGAATAGTGAAAAAATTGGAAAAAATTATTGTGCCCACGTAGAAAAATTTTCTTGGAAGTGACAAAATCTTGGACAAATTATTCAATGTATCTATGTTATCTAAAAAAATTCAGGGTGGAAAAAATGTTTTTATTGAAATTGTTGATTGACCAATTTTTTATTGAAACTCTTGACTAATTTCTTATTATTCTGTGAATTTCAAATTTTAAACAAAAATTATAAATATAGCTTGAAAATTTGATTAATAATGAACTTACGTTACGTATTACATCATTGTAGACTGGCTAAACCAATTTTTGGAATTTGCATTTGGGTTTCTTTTTTGGGATGGATAGAGGGAGAGGGGGTAAAAGAAGTTTGATAGAATATTTCTGTCAGTTTTACTGAATTGATGGGAAAAGGAAAAATTGAAAATATTTGTTTTATATTCACCAATTTTTCAAATTTTTTCATTACAAAAAGCTTTTTGATAGAAAAAAATACAATGGTCGTTTTTGTGGGTAATGTTCTCCTTTCCTCGTTTAATGCAGCCCTGCTCTTGAAGGTATTTGTTAAGGGAAGGAAAATCATCTGCCTATTGTGCAACTATTTTTTTGATATTCGTTTTCCCCTCGCACCCCTCCCCCTCAAATCTCAGGCTTACGATATTTATACCTTCATTATATTAATTTTTCAACAAAACATAATTTTTTTTTTTCAGTTTTCAAAACTCAAGGTAATATTATTTTCTAGTTTTTCAAAATCATTTTTTGGAAAGGAATTTTTATTCAAATGAAGTTTTTTTCGAAGATTTCTTTTATATAAGATGAAGTACCATTTTTATCTCAAAATTGTTATAGTTATATTTCATGAGCTGAAAAATTGAGATAATCAGTCTAGGTCAAGATCAAGGTCAAGATCAAGGTTAGGATCAATGTTTTTAGTTTGCAGCTTATTGGTTCAAATTCAACGATTTCATTTTTGTCAGAAATATTGTATTTTCTTCTCTTTTTTTCAGAAATCAGCTCATATGTATTTTTCTTTTTGAATTTTTATATTGTCTTATTTATGAATCATTGAAAATCATTGATACAAATTTATATTCAGAAATTTTAGAATAATTAAAGCACGTGGAAAAATCATTCAGAAAATTTCTTGAAAAAAAAATCAACAAAAAATGTTGAAAAAATCAGTTAAATTTTACAGAAAATTTATCAAATTTATTGAAAATTGAACAAATTAACTAAAAATTGATGAAATTATGTATTTTAAAATCCAGTAATATTCCCTGAAGAATTTGCAAAAAATTCCAAATCGATGAATTTGATTAGTTTTTCAGTCAAATTTATTTATTTTTCTTAATTTTGATTCCTTTCCGAATGAAAAAGTACACGTACTTTTCAAACCAGAATCAGTCAAATGGTGGGATTTTGGTAACTGAATCTATGAAATAAATTTCACTAAAAATTAATCAATTTTCTCTGATTTTCAGAAAATTTTTCGTTGACCTGAAGTGGCAGAATTGCATTTATGACTTAAAACTGATTCGGATTTAGAAAGTATTTTTTTAGTTTTGTTTTTAACTACACAGGCTTGTATTTTTTTTTTCAACTTTTTTTCACGTGATTAATGTTGATATGTGATTCTGATTCTCTTTTTATTGCTAAGTTTACGAATATGATATCAGTTTTTCTTCACCACATCAGAATTTTTCATAATTTTAATTTTTTGTCAAGAATTTGTTTTACATTTTTTTGTTCAACTTTTGACATATCGAAATTGATTTTTTGAACCAGAGGAGTGTCATATTAAAAAAGTGAATGGCATATTTTCAAGCTGAACTGTAAGTAATACATATTTTGTTCACCAAAATTTACTGATTTTAAGCAAATTTTCATTGATTTTTCAAATATTTTCACCGATTTTTCAGCTAAATTCATAAATTTTATTGACTTTTAGTAGTGAATTTTCACTGATTTTCCAATGATTTCTCTCGTTTATTTGTTTTTAGTGAAAATTGTTTCTTTGATTTTCTCTGACTATTTTTCGGTGATTTTCAAATTCTTCAAAACTATAAGCCTCCTAAAGAAACATAATTTACCTGCGCAGGAAGGAATCAATTTTACACTTTAAAAATTCATGTTCTATTCTTATTATCTTATTTTGAAGGCTTGATTTTCCAGAAAATTGATTCTTTTGTGGTAAGCCATATTTTTACTATTCTCATTTTTTGTCACAAAATTGAAAATCACTGGTTGGAAGTATTCCAACTATTTTTTCCTACGTATTCGATTCTGATTCATTTGGTGATTCTGACCTACTTTTCGGTTCTGAATTTAAATATTGGATTTTTTTCTTCGGTGCACTTCTAAATCGATTTTATGAGCACGTAAAAGAGGTTCAGAATATGAACTGTAAAGCGTAAATTTCTTATCAGCAAAGTTTTATCAATCTTTTCTCTAGGAAGCTTAATTTTTGTGACAATTTCTTGAATATGAAAGTTGAATTTCGAATTTTTGACTGAAATATCTCGATAGCGTGACTGCCTAAAAAAACGAATTGAATTTAATTACGCACGATATAATAGGAAATTTCATGCACTAAAAATTGTAATCTACTCATTTTTTTCATAGAACTCTTTCTTTGCTCTAAAAATTGACTTAGAATATCAAGTGTTATCAGGAAGTTTAAGAAAAATTTTCAATAAAAAATTCAAATTGTAAAAAATTTTGACGAATCTACCAGAATTTGTTCATTATTTTTCTCGCGATCAGCGCAAAAAATACTATGATTAGCCATTAAATTTGAGTAAGAATATTCCATGTTTACCTGTGGTATTGGTTCTAAAATAATTCTGTTTCTCTTTTTTCTAAGAGGGAGGGTGCCTGGATAGAGAAGATTTTCATCAGATCATCAATTTGTCAGCCCTCGAAATATGTCAAATCAGTCAATTTAAACGGTTTATGGAAATCAACTAAAAAAAAACCTCATAGACCTAGGCAAAGGAATACCCTACAACATAGACAATCCCAACGAGAGGGAGGGAATACCTCACCGCGAAACCCAAACTGGTTTATCCGAATTGGTGTAAAAAATGGAAGAAATGCAATTTGCAGCCTTCGAGTACAGTACCACGATATGTACTGTACCTACGTCTTTCGCCTGTCGAGTATCAAACATCCATCAATTACTCCGGTAAAGTCAATGCACCTGAGGATGATCAGTTTACGGCTGAGCCGAAGTAACGACAACACTAGTCGGCAAATTCAACCAGTTATACGCTGCAATACGGTTTTAATACGTTGGTACGCTTGTAGTAGTGTATTCTGTACATGAACACATATGCGATGGATTGCATGGCACTATATAACGCGTGTGCGCTTTTTTGTTCAATACTTGGTCTTCGTGTGCTCGTATGTAGGTACATTATCATCATCACCATTATCACCACTACGTTCGCCATCGCCATCGCGATCGTCGTCTTCGTCATTTTCTCTTACTCTTGAGGTTTTTTTTTCTGTCTTCTCTGGGTATATGTAGGTTCTCTGGTAAAGAATGGAAGCCAGAGGAGGGAGTCGGTGTTGTATTGAAATCCAGAAGCGCGAAGGTCATTAACTCACGGCAACTCCGTTATATTATATTTTACAATTATCATTATATAATGACAAGTTACCACGACGGCGTGTGTGTATTGGGATGTTGTATGTGTACCTTTGTTTAATTACTGTTGTTATGGTTGTTATGACTACTGAATCCGGTACCCCCTTTTTTTTCTTCTTAAAGCTCCGTATGCCGGGTACCACCAGTGCCAATGTTTCCTTTTTCTTCGACGGTTTCATTTTCTTCGTCTAAGTTCATCATTTTTCCCTTTCTTTTTTCGCCCGGATCGGGACGGATTGCTCCTCTATGATACTTTGACGCGTCGCGAGTCGAGTCCTCGAGTCGCGTCGCGTTATTCATCGAGTACCTGTGCCTCGGCCTGCCTTCGCGTACGCGAGATTTAATACAAGCGGAAATTTAATCTTATGTCGGCGCATTTTTTGAATGCGAATACCGTTATCGACTTGGTAACATTGTCGTTAATCATTTTTCCCCCTTGAATGGAAGTTTTATACAGAATGGTTTGAATTTTTTTCGTCAGATTTTAATACTTGATTGGTTCTATTGGTGTAAATGTGGGGGTGGCTTGAAAAATGGAAGGAGTATTTTTTGAAATTGATGAGAATTTTCATTAAAATTTTCTAATTTTAAGTTATCAAATTGATGACCGGGGTTTAAAATTGAAAGTTTTTGACATGTGTTTCGCAATGAGGTTATTTTTTGCTACAGAGTTTATGTGAGCCTTTGAAATCACCCTTAGGTATCAAAAATTGGTTTTTGAGTTGACACCGATTTTGAGGCTTTCAGAAAGTGGTGGAATCAAGGCGAAACTTCAACTCAAAAACTGATTTTTGATACTTATAAGGGTGGCTTCTATATCCAGGCTCACGTATTTTGGAAGTTTCTTTTTTCAGGACTGCTCAATTATCTGAGGGTCAATGCTCAGAACGATGGACGGTATGTTTTTGAGGGAAGAAAAACGTGTTGGAGATGATCTGATCTAATTTTCAGTTATGAAGAAAGGATGAAAAACTTTAGACTGAATCGACCTTTTTAAGGATTTTTTTTCAAATAGCACTTAATTTGTTTCTGTTTTGTATTTTGGCTGGTTGTTTAATCAGTGGCGATGGTGGAGACAAGGATAAAATAAGGAGGCCCGAGCCCACTTCGAACGAAATCTTGGTCCGATTGGCTTCATTTTTCATCCCTCCCCCTCCCATTTTCATTCAAAAAATATTGTTCCATTATGATAAAATTGTCCTTCTGATAAGCTTGGCCATTCAGTGCCTTTTCGAAGAAATCGGCCAGATCCGTGCTAGGAGGAGGAGGGGGGGGGGAGAGTGTTGAAAATAAAATGTTTTTTTTTTTTAGTTTAAAAAGTTGATTTTGAGTTGGAAATTTTTTGAACTGAATACTTTTTTTGAGAGAAATGGAAAGGCAGTAGATAAATTCTTTTTTAAATCATGTCCCAAAAATTGGGAAACATTCTATCTGAATTGGAAATTTTCAAACTCCTCCCCCCCGCATCCTTCCCCACTCTTCAATTTGTCGACTATGAGTAAGATCGTGTTGCCTATAAAATATAAATAATTTTTGGAAAATCGTTGAAAATTTTTTTCTTTTCTTTCTCTCAATTCAAAATATCAAAAATTTGACTGGGTTTTAATTATCATTGAATTATTTGGAAAAAGTACAAAAATTTTGAGAAAAATACAGCTTTTTCCAAAGTATTTATTTTTTTTACGCTTTCAAGTCAACATATTTTACCATACTGATGTAATGCAAATTGAATTTCCAGGCTTAATAACATCTCCAAAATTTTCGAATTAGGTACTTACATTGTAACCATGCTTGTATTTTTGTCTAAAATGAATTTTATTTCAACTATATTAAGTACATAAAAAAAATTCAATTAAAAAAAAAAAAAATTACTTATTCTTGCTTTTCAAAGACTTGATCATTTTTTGTTTAATTTTTGTGGTATTTTTTGTCGACTCGATGGACCTTTTGACATTTGTTGGATTATTTTGAAACGAAGTCTTTCTCATTTATAAATCAGTGAAAATTATCATTTGCAGCACAGGAGAAAATCAGTGAGAAAATTTTCACTGAAAACAATTCAGTGAGAAAAATCACTGGAAAATCAGTGAAAATTCACTGAAAAGTTGATAAAATTTATGGATTTCGTTGAAAAATTTTTTGAAATCTTTGAATACCAGTGAATCTCACTGCTTTCCCTGCGCTGCAATGCTGACTGTTCATGAGTGACTTTTCACTGATTCAGATTGAGAGAGTATCAAACGATCGATCAATCTAACAAGTACTGAATTTTTTTCCAAAAACTCGGACCAAACTTGGAGATTTTCAATTTATTTTCTTTGAACTCCCAAAAATTTATCAAATTTCTTTCTTATTATGAATATTTACTGATTTTTTCAGAAAATGTCACGGATTTTTCAATCAATTTCGCCAATTTCTTTCCATGAATTTTTTAAATAAATTTCTTCCTTTTGTTCAGTGGCATCGAGAGGTTTTTTTTTTTTTGGTGGTTAGAATTTAGGTACAGCAATTTTTATGGTTATTTTTCAGGGGGGGGGGGGGTGAAGAAGCCTTTTTAGCTTTGTCGTCGTCTCAAATAGTTTTTCATCGAAGATCGTGATTTTTAGCATGATTTTTCAAATTTCAATTGAATTAAGTTGCTTCAAATTTTGCTGAATTACCTAAATTAAGCAATTAATTTCTCATTTTTAATCAGTAAAAATTCACTGAAAAAATACAGAATTGAAGTACATAGAAAATCAGCAATATTTCTTGATTTTCAGCGGATTTTCACCAATTTTTAAGCAAATTTCAAATATTTTTTCATCGACTTTTCAATGAATTTCCTCCGATTTTCCAGCAATTTTTTCCATTGATTTATTACTATGCTGCAATTCTGTCTATTTTCCAGTAATTTTCGATAATTTTCACTGATTTATAAATCAGAAAGTACAAATACGTTTCTAATTCGTAGTTATCAAAATCTAAAATCATTTTCATTCATTTCAAATCATTTCCGACCCTTGAAATAGTCCTTTAAACTGAAAAAAGCCTGATAATCCTTCCAATAATCGATTCTACACTACTCGATCTCAAAACCGTACCAACAGATCTACTTCCCAACCTGGAACACCAAAACCAAGACGAGTATCCGTTCGCACGAGCAAATGGTTTCCACTCAGTAAATTTGCCGGTATCGCCAATACCGCTCTAATATTTGGTAATTTTCCATTTTTTTACGCCGGCGAACAACTCGTTCTTGTGATGTTTCACCGCTGATTCTTCTATCATTCGGATGCGGTGAATTTGTTGTATACTAATTTCTTACATTATATCGAATCTTGGGTCGACCGGTCTCGACTCTCGATGTGTATAATATACATATAGGAAGTAATGTTACATTTATGCCATAAAATGGTTTATATACGCGGTTTGATTAACGCTGTTCGAGCTGCATCCGAGATGGTGTAGCGGTCAAGTATTTCGCATCAGGTACCAACTACCTATACTCGCGAGTATACCGAAGGTATTTGTAATAAATGCTCTGTTTTTCTTTCGTCAATATTTTCAAACCGGCGATCGTAAAACGTGGTATTCGATACATTCCCAGCAAAATAACCAATTTCCAAGGTATACAAATTTACAATACCATCTTATAGTTTTAATTATCGAATCTAATTGATCGTATTGGGTCTGAAAATTTATGCTATTAAACTACTATCAAGATTTGCGACTTGGGTTGATAGAATGCATTTTTGCTTATTCATAAAACCAGCTGGTAGAATTTTGCAAAATGCATGTTTGTCTAACTGTTATTTTTAAGTAGAATGGACAGACATGACCGAGTTTTTTTTCGATCTCTACGAAGTGATATGTTTGTGATGTGTTTCCGTTGAAAAATTCCGGCTACCTGCATGATTGCCATCAGCTTATTAATGACCGGGCTTGATGAAGAAAATTCCTACTTTGGTTTAGTTCGACTGTTGTTTTATTTTTTCATAATGAACTTGACCGCTGCTCGATGATTATGTGAAATTGAAGCAAAGATTCGCATTTTCCTGCCATTATACGCCTTCTCGTCGCGATATGTGGGTAGATTTTTTTTTTGCCTTTTATTATTCGTATGGACGATATTTATGACGAATAGGAGTCTTATAAAACGGAGACTTATCATTGCGAACAATCGTAAAAGAAAAGTCGACGTAATTATTCTTGTTGGCCGTTATAAGATGTTTATTTTCTCATAATACAGCCTATAATGGACGAATATTCGGATGGTTTCCGAAAAATATGCCCGTGTCACGTTGATTATAACAGTTACAATGAGAAATACTCCGAACCGCGTGTTTTGTTTTGAGTATTTCGCAGAAAAATTATTCGTCGTGAATGAAATGCGTGCTCTCGCGCGCGAGCTTCGTCCAGTCGACGAGCCATGCGTTAATGTTCGAGCCCCATGTGGAGATATGCACGAGACGCAAGCACAGTAATGAATGTAACGGAGATGTGTGCAGCGAAATACGCCAAAAATGTGTGGAAATGGTGAATCGAGGTGAATTTGAATTTGGAAGTGTTGGTTGGGTGTTGGTTCGGTTCGGTTTGAATTTGAGCTTTGGTTTGTTGGGAGGAAAAGTGATGAGATATTCTCTCATTTTTTTCATTAATTCAACGAAAATGATCGAAAATTATTGAAAAAAGTCAGAATTGCAGCACCGTAAGAAATCAGTGAAAAAATTGCTGAAAAATCATCGTGAAAATTTCTTTAAAAAATCAACGAAAATTCACTGAAAATGGAATAATTTCGCTGAATTTTCCTGGTGCTGCAATTTTTACTTCGTTTTAGTGATTTTTCATCGATTCGAATTAAGAGATTTATGAGCCATTGTTTTGAAAAATTGCGAATTCATTCAGATTTAGTTTCGAGAATGATGTAGGATTTTTTTTCTGACAATTTTGTCTAGTCGTGTGCTAAAATGCACTTACCAATCTATGGTTATTGTGGTTCGTGTATAGTTGAGGTCGATGTAGATGTCCACACTTGGTGAAAAAATAAATAAATCGAAGTCGTCTGGGTAGAGTATGACTCACTATATTATATGGATTGCAGCATTCGACGACGTTCAAGTGGGTATGATCTAGATTATTGCAGTTGTGGGAAGATCTAATCTAATGTGATCTGATTTATTGGACACGAGCATTGCGAAATGTTGAAAAAAAAGGTCACTGGTGCTTTTTTATTTTTTGAAGCCTGACAGCATTTGAACGTGATTTCGTTCGGATTTTCGAATTTTGACGTTTGATTATTAAAAAATGTTTCCGACTGATGAAGAAAAATTGACTGAATTTGAAATTGAGAAGGAGATTGATAATTTTCACCCCTTCTCATCTCCAAAAAAGTAATAAAAAAGACCTTGAAAGCAGCGACATTGCACAAAATTGAAATGAACTTTCCCTCGATGTTGATGTTGAATTTTTACTAATTTAATTCATTTTGTTTTTCTATGGCTGGTAAACTGAAATTAAAACTGAAACTTGAAAAACTGTTACTTCAATGGCAAAATTGAGCTGAAATTGTAACGTTTGAAAAAATACACTCATTTTAGTTTTAGTTTTTTTCTACATCTCTGTTTTTTTCTAGTGGAAGGAGAGGAGGGGGATAAAACTAACTTTTATTCTAAAATAATTTCTGAATCAAAAATATGTAAAATTTATTTTTTTTAAACAAAAAAAATTAGACACATTTGCATGCAAAAACCTAATTTTTTGATCAGAACTGTAATTTTTCATATGGGGGGAGGAGGAGGAGGAGGAGGAGAAGGAGGAGTGGTGGTTCTCCTCCACTCTTGGGAATTAATTGAAACTATTCAGGTTTCTTCAACAAAGAATCGTGATTGACATTATTTCTTGTACAGAAAAGATGCGACAGGGAAGGACTAAAAATATAAATTTTTGATTCGGAATGTAGTTTTAAAATTTCTTCTGTTTGCTGTAAATCTAAACAAAAATTGAAATTTAGACTTTTTTCAAATTGATATAAGGAATTTCAATTTTATACAAAATCAGTTATTTTGTAATTGAGAAGGATTTTTTCGAAATTGACTCAAAAATTCTAAAAATGTCCTGCATTTCGATTCAAAAATTTTTTGGACTTCTTGGTCAGCTTCAACTTTTGAATATTGATTTACTACATTTTCGTTGAAAATTCAACTGTTTTTTTTTTTTTACATTTTGAACTATTTTTTACTAACTTTTTCAAAACAAATTTCGAATCACTAATTCGAGCATTTTTTCGATATTTGTAGCGTATCCAGGGAAGATTTGACTTCCCTCCTCTCCCCCCGCTCCCCCCAAAGTAAAAATTTTTCTAACAAAAAAATTGTTTTTCTTGGGCGTTAATTAATTGTTTTTTTTTTTTAATGACAATTATGAACCATTGAATTGATTGAGTGAAAAAATGATCCCTTTTACTCCCTCTTCTGGTATTTTAACTCTCCATGCCTGCTTTGTACCCACTCTCTCATTTTGAATCAGTGAAAAGTCACTGATGAACAGTCAGAATGCCTGCACAAGAAAAATCAGAAAAATTCACTGATTTTCGAATGATTTTCACTAATTTTTCAAAAGATTTTCACTAATTTTCCAGCTAAATTCATAAGTTTTACTGACTGACTTTCAGTGAATTTTTACTGATTTTTTAAAATTTGTTTTCAGAGTAAAATTTATTCACTGATTTTCTCCTGGTATGCTGCAATTCTGACTATTTCTCAGTGATTTTTGATAATTTACACTGATTTATAAACGAGAGAGTACTGCTTCGATTTGTCATCAATTTCGGTTTTTAAAGTCAAGATGATTAGCATGGAAGCTGCAAGATGATAATGAATTTAGTGTATTTACGTAATAAAAACAAATTTTTTGAGTAGAAATGTACGAGAGATGAACTCCAAATTTTCTCAAAAAATTATAAAAGTCTGACTTCCCTATATCCCTCCCTCCCTCCCTCCCTTTCTCCATCCATTCAAGAACGAATTCTTTTTTTTGAAAATGAAATCAAAATTGAATTTCCAAACCTACTCTTAAATTACCCACAAAATGGGGTGTGGACAAAATTCTTTTGAAAAAGTTGGTAGCTAATCTGTTTCAAGTGGCGTACTCAGGACATTTTCAATTGACGGATACATGTACAAATTTGAGTAAAGAAAAATTTCAAAATTTCAAAATTTTTGGAACAAACAATCAATGAATTGAGGTGGGTACTTTCTAAATCTAAATTGATTAAATTGGAACGAAATTCAGGTCTGCTTGAATCGGTGAAATAAATTTCTCCCAATGCCATTTTTCATTGATTTTTCCATCAAAAATAATCAATTATTTCTGACAAATTGAGAATTGACAGAGAAATTTGTGATTTTTCAAATCACTGATTTACTAAAAAAAAAAAAAATCATTCATCAAAAATAATCAATTATTTCTGACAAATTGAGAATTGACAGAGAAATTTGTGATTTTTCAAATCACTAATCTACTAAAAAAAAAATCATTTCACTGATTCAAAAAAGCATGATTTTTTTTACAAAATTTGATTCAAATGAAAAAGGTCTCCTCGTCAAGGTATAGGGGGATACCTGAGCCCTTCGACCTCCTCGCCTTAGATGCGCCTATATTACCAACCGGTTACCCAATAAAATTTCAAAAATGAATTAATCTCATGAATTTCAAATCCACAAAACATCTAGGACTTATCACATCGAATTAATTTGATAAATCGAACTCGAAGATCGTGTCGTACTTACATGAAATTCATACGTTCCACAAAATGCTCGGATCATCCGACGAATACGAATTCGAATGGATTTCCTGGAATATTATTCTCGGCTTTCAACCATACACGAAGCGATGGCAAGTTCAAAGCTAACAAATTACTACGCGATGTATATTGCTCGAAAGAATTACTACGTACATTACATATACGAGTTAATACGTGTGAAGATCAGTGACACATAATACGATATTATAAAGACATAGCAGCGACATTGTTACGTCTCCTACGTTATACTAGTTACTTAAGTTATTTGTCTGCCAACGTACTGTACATAGGTATATAAAGGTACCTCTAACTAGCAAGTCTGACAAATTTGTTTTGAATTCCTGTTTTAGTTTAGTTATAGTTATAATAATGAACGACGCCGTGTTATAAGGCGAGTTTTACTGCATGTAAGACGTTGCCTAGGTTTACCCACTCGAAATAAATCACGTTGGGTAAATTGAATACGTGTACGCCTTCTGTGTATACGGTGTCGGTGTACTCGGCTACTTAACGGATTCTCCCGCGATGATGATGAATTTATTAGAAGATTAATTTTTCGCCAATGACCGTCCGTATGTGAAAAGACGTTTGATGGGCGAATACCATTCGGCTAAATGACCTTTCTCGACTATATGGGATACCCATCGTAAGGTAATTATCCTCGCGAAATATTACGAGTCGGATATTTTTTTCGGTTCCAGCAGCCAGAAGATGCTGCTCGACGGTCCAATCATTATAAATCGAGAAGGATGAAAAATTTTTGGCAAATTTTTCGATCACGAGGCTTGTCGCGCGCGCGACCATGCCGGTCGTTACCGCATTAACATAATTTCTATAAACGATTAACTATATACGACTGCGAAGCAACCAGACTTAACCCGTCCTAGATCCGGTTTTTTTGTAATACATTCCTGCTGATGCCAAAATGGCTTCATCATTTGCAGATTGTACCGCTGTGTACACTATACCCAAGGTAAATATGTAGACAAACCATTTCTCAGAAGTATTGGCGCTTTTGTCTTTTTGACCTAGTAAACCGAATTCTTCATCGCGCCGGCCGATGCAGCGGCTCAGTGTTTCGGAAAATTGCCAACGATGCAGCCAGGAAAACCCCCGAGTGACGGGGAAATTACGATGCATCATGGAGAAAAAGAAGGTAGCCGGTAATTTACGTAAGAAAACGAGAATTACGTATACGGAGGCGAAGGCGTTCGCGTCCTCGTCGCGCCACAATGAGAGCTGTGTGGAATAAATCACGCATAAATTATTACAATGAAACGAGAATTGTAAAAATTGAGATATTAACGAAGGCTAATAAATCAAATTGCCGAGTTAGATCGGTAGGACGTGATTTGAAGGTGTAATTAGGATATTACACGATGAACGAGTGTTTACGTTGATGGTATTACGCGCCGGAGCGAAAATTGTCATCACGGTGGTGTGAAAATGTACAGTATGGTACGAAAAGAGTGCAAGATTGGGAGTAATTTTGATCCGGAAGGGGTTAAAATTTCAATTCTGTTAGAAGGCTGTTTGGGGAATGAAAAATTTAGAAATTAAGAAACCGGGTTCACCAAAAAAATTGCATTTTTTCATTGCAAAAAAAATGCATATTGCATATTTGGGTAATTTTAACAAAATGAACAATTTTGAAACCGGTTCAAAAGTCCAAGTATTTGAACCGGTTGTCGATAATTCTCGAAAAAATTGAAACGAAAGCTTGGAAGTTCCTCGTTGGAAGATGGAAAATATATATGAAACTGAAAATTGTTTTTTACTCCTCGACAATTTTTCGTTAAAATTTTGATCTTTGATATTTTGAAATGAAACCGGTTGCTAAATTTGAAGAAAATGAAGATGATTCATATTTTTTTTTCATTGCGAACGAAAAAAAATGCCAGATCTTGATTATACGAATTTCATTCAAACTTTTTTCGTATCTCAATTTTTTGAGAAATTTTTTACAACCTGTTCGAATTTACCGAACCGGTTTTGAATACACTCTTCTTGTTCGAATTGCTTTAGTGTGGCGTATTCACATTTCTTAGAAAGAAGAAATTTATTGGATTTTTTCCTTGACGTAATCGATTAGTGGCACAGCTAGAAGGGAGTCAAGAAGGACGATTAAGACTAAACTTCTAATTCAATTTTCCAAGATATTTTCGACGAAATTTTAAGAATTTCTAAGTATTTCCAGGACCAATGGTTTGAAAATATTTGTATGATCTTGTGCTGGTATGGTAAAATTTCTTTTTCGAATTTGGATTATTTTTCATTTTTGACATTTTAGTCTGGGAGGGATATGTCAAATAAGGGGATTTATTCGGACTAATTCCTATAGTCGTTTTTTTTGCGGGATTCTGTAGTGAATGGGGTCCTAATTAACATGCCCAACTCTCCCCCCGACTCCCCCGCTTGCTTTCCGAGGGGGGTGGACCCCTGGTGTGGGAGAAAATTGTTTGGCACCGATTTCGCTCAAATTCGGGTGGAAGGTTAAGTGGATGTAGAAATACGCCTACAAAAAATTTCAGCTTCCCCCGACCTCAGGGAGCTGAACTATCTCTCCTCAAAGTTGAGCATTTTTGACTGAAATGGCAAAAAACAGAGTTTTGCGAATATAAAATCACCTCATAATTTCAATTTTGAAAATTTTCATGTTTTCTATATACATTTTGAGATGACGAATCCGACCAGCCCATCAACTTTTTCGTTTGGTGACTTTAACCGCCCTTAGACCCCCTTTCAAAGTATACAAAGATCATTTTTTGCTGAAAAAACCACAATCTGTACACTTTGAAAGGGGTCTAAGGGTGGTTAAACTCACCAAACGAAAAAGTTGATGGGCTGGTCGGATTCGTCATCTCAAAATGTGTATAGAAAACATGAAAATTTTCAAAATTGAAATTATGAGGTGATTTTATACTCGCAAAACTCTGTTTTTTGCCATTTTAGTCAAAAATGCTCAACTTTGAGGAGAGATAGTTCAGCTCCCTGAGGTCGGGTGAAGCTGAAATTTTTTGTAGGCGTACTTCTACATCCACCTAACCTTCCACCCGAATTTGAGCGAAATCGGTGCAAAACAATTTTCTCTCACACAAGGGGTCCACCCCCCTCGGAAAGCAAGCGGGGGAGTCGGGGGGAGAGTTGGGCATGTTGATTAGAACCCCATCCACTACAGAATCCCGCAAAAAAAACGACTATAGGAATTAGTCAGAATAAAAAACATATCTCTCCCAGGCTATTTTGGGGGTTCGCGCGTAAATAAAATTTGAAAATTTATTTTTCACATTAAAAAATTAGGTAAAATATGTGTGCATAAAAGTGTGTATTTTTCGCATTATAATGCACAAAATTACGTACTCACCTACCTTGACTGATTTACCTATTTTGAACTTTTTTTTTTCTTAAAAAAATAATGATTGGAGAGGAAAACTTGAAAATCAAGCATTTAAGGATAGCTGAGAAAAGTCGAAACATTACTCCCATCGCTTCAAAAGTCTTCGGCTACCTGTGGAGCCATGAAAGCGTGGATACGAATTTTTTCGTAGCTACTTAGCATTTTTTTCATTTTTTTTTCAAAAAAAACTTTAAAAACTCAACATTATTCCAAATGATAGAATTTTGCAGCCAACAAGTCATTTCAAAACGAACTATGTATATACTCTTATTCTGAAAATCATCAGAAAATGCTTTTCAAAGCTGCAAGTTTTGAAAAATGAAAAAAAAAACAACTGAAAAGTCTTGAATTTTTCAATCATTATTTTTTTCCTAATAGAACTGTGACAGAATTTTTTTGTCTTGTACTTTTTCATTCATTTTTATTGAAGAAAAGGGGGAAGATATCTCTTCGCAGATCCTGCAAAAATTCTGTAAAAGTACCACATTTTGAGATTAAACATTTGTAAAATTTTTCTTTATAATTTTTGTCATCAGAAGTAAGTCTACTCCCCCCCCCCCATTTTGATAATAACAAAATTAAGGGGAAAAAAGTTGAAAATATAAAGAAATTTGAGAAAATGAAAATGAAATTTTGGGAACCATTTCCCAAAAAGTGTGAAATTAGTTAGAAATATTTCAGCATTCATCTCGAATGAAAATTTGAAAATTAATGGCTTGAAAATAGGTGTAAATGTTTTGAAACAAAAAAACCTTGAAGAATTTTTTGACACACTTCGTTCTTATTTTAAAATTGCAGGCATTTTTTTACCCCTTTCTTCCATCCAAATTCCTTGCTCGTCTACTATGTAAGTATCACCAGGGACTAAATCCTAATCCATTAAACCATTTAAAAAAATGATTCAATTTTTTAGCATTACTTTGAGCCTAAAAATGTTAGGTTTTGAATGGTGGATTTTTTTTTGTTTTTATTTTCTCGGAATGGTCAGGCCTGTGCAGAGAAAATTGAGACACGGAGAGAAAAAAATGTGTGACCAATGACTATGAGCAATATAACATTTTTTTTTCGAAGTCGAAATACAGAAGAAAAGCCTTCTTCCAGTTCTTAAAATTTTCAGATTTGAATTAAAAGGTAAAAAATGATATAATTTTCTCTTCAAAATGAGTAGGTACCCACACTCTTAGGCCACTCATATTTTTTCGTATAAGTAGATGAGGTCAGGAAATTGTGAAAATTCGAAGTAAATATTCTTAAAAGTCAGTATGAAAGTTGAGAAATTCAATTTCTAAATTTTAACATCAGTGGTTTAGCCTGGTAGATTTTCAAGGAGAAGACTTAATTAAAAATAACCATCATTTTTTCAAAAAGTCAATAAAGTTGATTCATACGAACGAAGCAAGACGAGAGTGAAAATTTTTCAAATTATTATACGTTCAAAAGGATCAAAATTTCTCAATTTTTTTCAACTTTCAACCCTCCTAAAGAGAGGGAAAAAAGTCCAAACCCTTCTCTTGCTTTGAGCCTCATCCAAAAAAATGATGTGATTTGATTAATTTCTTTAATTTTTCCCAATCAAAAGTCAATTCGACCGCATAACTTTAGTGACACACTGTTTAATTAAAGTACCCACGTTCTTGTCTAAAACCGAGCGAAGATGTTACTTTACTCGTAGATAATTCCACGACGTAAAGTATTCACCTTTTGACAGAAGCATAGAACAGGAAGAGCAGTCGATTCGAACCAGTCGAAAACACAAGTAATTCCATTTAAACAGGGTAGTTTCGGTTACGTAATCTGGCACGCTGACGTGAAATTTAACGATAAAAAATGCAAAATTGAATATTAAATCGGCATAGTCGAAATCTTCCTGTTTTTTCTTCCATCTTTTTATAGACACCATGGCAGGTAGAAAATCGTCGGCAGCCGAAGGCTTGACTAGAAATTTGTCCGATTATCTTGATAACGAGAAATTAACTGGCGATTATTTTATAACGATAGAATAATTACACCTGCGGATTCTTAATTTTTTTTTTCAATACGCGTCAAGATTGTCATCGTGTATCAGTGAAATTTCATCGTCTGCTTACAAGTTTATTCAATTCATTGACGGGATTCTTTCTGGATAATGCGCGGAGACTTCCTCTTTATCGTATTACTTTAATTATACTACTATCAGGACACATCCTGAAATTTTCAGGTTTCAGTTCATCGATAACCTTGAAACAAAACGTGAACCATCAGCCATCATCCATCGATAACCGCATGTAAATACAAAGAAATAAATTTTGCACGTATAGTGTAATTATGGCGCGTATCGGTACCGTGTCTGTTGCACATACGACCGATTTAATTACTTATTATTTTCGTTTTCTTTTATATAAATTTATGGCGGTAATTGCGCGCCTTACTAATTTCCTTTTTAAAAGGCATAAAGTATATGGATATGGTATACTTGTAAACAAGTTCGCATTACTGCTTCGCGTATTAATCGCGTTTCCGTCTATGTTTTACATGGTTGTGAATACCAAGTCTATTAAGGGTGGGTATCTTCATGGGAACGTGTAAAGAAAGTGACAAGTAATTAATACCGGAATAGGTATGAGCGTCTTCGTGCATTAACATCGCGTATTGTACGTACCGATGACGATGAAGTACCATTCGGAGTATGAGAGAAGTTGTTGAAATTTTTCTGCTCGAAAAAGAATTTTGGAAATGTTGCGTGAAGTTGTACTTGGTTCGAGGGAAAAGTTTTCGTCAATGGGGTGTGAATTTAGTTAATTGTGAATACTTTTGGGGTACCTATTTTTAATTCGTCGAAAATCGTATATCTGTATTTAGATCAAACGTTAGATAATTTTTTTATTTTTGGTGGGCTGTGTTTCGTGGAGGTTTGTGAGATGATGTGGGAGGTTCTGTTTGCCTTTAATAGATCTGTCGATCGGTATCGCAATTTGCTGAGATATTTTTCAAGGCATCATATGTTGGAATGGAGAATAAGGAGGATCTGCTGTCGTGAAGAATGCATTGATATTAGCTTTGGAGATTTCTCTGAAAGTTGTAGAGCAAGGAATAAAGATTTTCCTAAAATTTTCTAAATTTTATGAAAAATAAAAAATGAACCTCGTTTTTAAAACATTTCTTGATAGGAGGGGGAGGGAATGAAAATAGGACGAAAAAATTTTTTTATTATTTTTCTTGAAATATGTATCATTTGATTTTTTTTAAAAATGAAAATTTTAAATAACTTCATCTTCAGGTTTAGTTTTTTTTTTTTCAAGGTAATGTTCATGAGTTAATCGCAGGTTGAGTAGAAAATCGCCCAAAGAAGGAACCAAATTTTAGAAAAAATGAAAAGATGAAAACTAATTGAAGAAATGTAGTCGAGTCATAATATCTTTGGTGGTTTTTTTCAAAATGCAAAAGTATTTGAATTGGAGAAAAATGAAAATTGAGTCAAGAAATGAAACGAGGGTGAACATTTCTTCAGAAAAAAAGTTTGGAAAGCAAAAAAACTGTACGTAGATGTAGGTGATATTTTTTGAGCTAAAAATTCACTAAAAAAAATGCGGGTTTCGCAGGAAAACAGTAATATTTTCAAATTGTAAAAAAAAACATGTTTAGTACAAAATTTAGGTTTCTAATTTTCATTTGAACTTTGATGAAGCTGTTCCTCGTTCGAATTTTAATTTTTAGTTTGATAACCACTTCTCTAACGCGATGATTTCTTCATTTTGGTTTTTATTTTCGGGAAAAATGAACTTTTTTGGCTTGCTGGGATTCATCAAAAGTGCTTTCAGTTGTGGTTTCTGGCTCGAAGTACCACATTATTTAGATTTTTGCTGCCGAATTTGAGTTTGAGTTTATCAGCGAAAATTCAAAGTTCCAAGATTTTATTATTTTTGAATGTCAAAATGATGATGAATTTTTCTCTAAAAAAAAATATCTGATTAATCTTTTTTTGGAAAAACTTGAAATTTTTTTATGTAAAATTACTTTTCCAATTTTTTGATTTTTATTCATTCAGATTCAAGTTTCTTGAGAGCGACACATTGAAAAGTTGAAAAAAAATGTCGAATTTCATTGTCATTTTTCTTTCAATCAATTAAAACTAAAAAAAAAAAACTCTGTGATTGTGATTCAAACTACTTCAGTATTTTACTTATTGCTTCGCAATTTTGAGAATCAAGAAGATATTGTTGAACCACCTACACCCCCTTCCCCAAATAGAATGAAAATCTCGAAAACAACTATGATTTAAAATAGCTGGACGTTAAATAGAACTTGTAATTTTTCAATGAGACAATTTTTTGGGTTTAGCTTTTCGAATCACATGGAACAAAAATTATTTCTCAGTTATCATCACTTTAAAATGATTAGGTAAGTGCAATAAAAATTGCTTTCAAGTAAGTACACGGAAAAAACAATGAATACATTTTACCCCAAAAATAATAAATTTTATCAAAAAAAAAAAATAGATTTTATCAAAAAAATTAATAAATTTTACCAAAATGATAAATTTTAATCAAAAAATAATAAAATGTATTCAAAAAAAATAATAACGTGTTTCAATTCACAAAATAGGTGAAATTTGTTCTAAAAAATAATATTTATTATCAGAAATAATAATAAAATTTGTCAAAAAAATTAATAAATTTTACCGAAAAGAATAAATTTTATTCAAAAAAATGATAAATTTTACCTATTTGAGAATTGGGACGCGTTATTATTTTTTTGGATAAATTTTATTATATTTTTTTTTCAGTGTAAGTAGTTATGAGAAAATCCCTTTTTTTGATTGATAACCTTGATTTTTCAAAAAAAAAAAAAACTGAAAAAGTCCAGCTTTTTCGTTGAATAAATATTTTTTTTTTAAAGACATCTTATTCCTTTTTTTTGTTTTAATTATATATTTAAAACGACCTCTTGCTGATAGATATACGAGTAATTATTTTACTGTGTACAATTATTTTTGGGGGGAGGGGGTAGGAAGTGAGAGAGAGATATTTTTTAATTTAAAAAAATTCATGTTCTGATTTTGACTTTTTTAAAAAACTGATATAATTATACTTTTGTGACTAAGAAACTAGTCAGTTTTTTTTTGTAAAAAGATTCTTCATTTGCAATTTTTCAAGTCTGTAACTTAGATTTTCACTAAGAATCTGTTTTGAAACAGGCAATCAACATTTCAGTAGTTCAGTTTTTGAACCAAGGATTACCACAAAAATAATTTCTGATAAAAATTTTCGAAAAACAGTTTGTGAGGTTCTTTTAAAAAATAATTTGCAGTATTCCTGTAATCTCTGATTTACGTACTTAATTTTGAGTTTAATTCATTGAAAAGGGTAAAGGTAAAATACCTAACAAGAAAAATTTCACTTTAGTAGCAAGAAATCTAAAAAATAGCCCATTTTCCGATATAATTTTAAACTCAATTTTTTTGAATTTTTTTGTATTGCATAGTTTTGGAGGGGAGGGTGGAGTGAATTTGATGCCAAAAAATTTGATAAAAATGACAAGAGAAATCCAGAAAATTATTAAAAATTTTCATTTTTCAAATACAGCTGAATATAAGTATCAATTTTAGATATTATTCGTAGATTTAAAATACTTTCTCTAACCCTCTTTCACATCTTCCTCCTTATGGTCCAAAAATTCATATTGTTCACAGAATCCCTCCATTTAAAAATTCTGATTATTGGTAAAAAAAAATCTGTTTGCTGGCCGACGACCTAATATAAAAATAGTTTCTTTCCGTAGCTGGAAGAGACAAAAAGATACCGATTTGAGCCATTGCTCCGGCCATAAAAGTCTGATCGCGTAAAAATTCAAAACGACATTTATTGTTCTACAAATCGTTCAACTCGTTTTCCGCGAAATTGTTCTCAAGGACACGAAGGGCTGTTCATTAGCATTTGAATGAGTTTTGCTCGAGAATACCTAATTCAAAGACGATCGAGGAAAAAAATGATTTGATTTTATTTGGATGCGATGCCAGTAAACCTACTCGACCTTGAACCTTGATCTCGTTTTTGTTCATCAAGTTTTACTTACGTATTTTCATATCGACGAATTTTTACATCTACGGATATTTCTGTATTTTTCAAGACGTACTTGCGCTGTAACAAGTGCACGAGGTATTTGTTATTTACTCGAGTCGAATTCTGCCTAAGGCAATGGAAAACTTCACTTTTGTACGTCGCGGTCGGGATTCCCAGAACCGAAAATATACTCTTCGTTCGAGTGTCTCGGTTTGGAAAAAAAATCGAATTAACCCGTTAGATTTTTTAGATTACTTCCGAGCGTATTACGTACGATCATGTTACATGTAACGGGTTCACGAGGATGAGGCAACCACACACGCTCTCACTACACTCGATTATTTTTCTTCGATCAGCTGTAGATTAAATGAGCTATACGTTAAGAAAAATGCATTTCGAGAGATTACATTACGAGAAGAGAATGAAAATCACCTCGGATAATTTAAAAAATATTGTGTACGATGCATTTGCATGGCTCTTGAATATTATAACGAGCTGTACCTCTCGTCTAACCCCGCCCTTGTGTCCCAGCACAAGCCATCGGAATCTCAAGTTCATTGTAAGTGGAAAGGTCGCGGCGTCTTGACTTTGTTTTTTCCCTGCAGGGTGAATTTACCGCTGTCACGTAATCTGTGGTAACAGGTATCATAACAGATATGATTTGTGGTCAGATACGCGCATCCGAGCACGCTGACAATCCAACAAACGAATATTTTAACTATACTCGATCGGTGGAAAAAGAGAAAAAAAATAAACCAATATTTTAGAAAAACTGTTTCGGATGTTTTTATTATACCAAATCATCGACTTCGAGTATAATTATGATTTGTGAGTAGTCACTGTAACTGTACGTTTAATGCCCATAAACCCTGCCCTTGACATTGGCTGATTCATGTTCACCGACGACCAACGTCGCAGCAGCCGGCCGGCATCTAAGTCGAATCCCCTTTTGGTAAAATGATGTTATCAGACTTCGGTTTGACAATCGATTTTTTCCTACCAGATTTGCTTTTTACGAATAAAATGCGTGGAAAAATTTACGCTTGGATGTTGGGTCTCTACCTGTTTTCGATTGTACGTCTAGGTACCTGCGAATGTAGGCGAATATGTGTAAGTGTGTCAGAAATTCGACCAATCGCCTCGAGGCAGTAATTTTGTAACGTATCATTATCAGGGAGTCATTTTAAACGAATGGAAAACCAAAAAAAGTCAGTCGAGTAACCCTAATTTGTACTTTAAAGTATTCAATTACCAGAACTATTTACAGATTGTAGAAAATTTCGACTACTTGTAAATAAGTAGGTAGTCTTTTAGTGGCGTTATTATACGATAATAATTGAACGATTTGAAATTTTACACTCCTTTTTATGCAACCTTGCCTAGGTAGTGTAATTTGACTGCTTTATAGGTGAAAATGCAGTTTGGAGTGTCATTTCGTGAGATGCCAAGCCCAGTTTTTTTTTTTTTTGGAAAGGTAGTGAAATTGATGGATTGGAGTATAGTTTCCATAAGCGAAGGAATTTTTTTAGTTTTTGAAAGTCTCACTAGGTGAGAAGATGAGACAAGTGTTTATGAGAGTGGCTTGCGGGTCTGAGCTCCCCTTCCTCTAGAAAATTCGAAAACTGAAAAAATGATTTTGAGCCCTGAAAGTTTTTTTTAGGATAAAAATCCTCTCATTTTCCTTACTTTACTTGAGTCTAGTAAATTCAGTGATTTTTTTTTCAACTTCAGAAATGATCAAATTTTGAATTTGTCAAATGTAGGTCTGCCTGGCGACGCCAATAAGCTTCATTTTTGCTCAAAAAGGGGTCAGCCAAAAAGAAAAGCAAGCAGCTTGTTCTTTTCCGTGGTGAGAAAATTACCTTTTCAATGAAAAAAAAATTGAATTCCAGGCGAGAAATTTTCAAAATTATGGCTTTTTTTGGAGAAAATTTTGTTTCGAGTTGGAGAAAATTGGAAAAATAGTATTCTGAGTCCAATATTTTTTAATAAAATTCATTTTAGTTAAAAATTTTTGATTTCTTAGCCCCTCTGATTAGTCAAATCATTCGGTTTGTTCCTTTTTCATGTTCAGCCATTTATCCATGTATTCGACTGCCATAATAATTGGGTATGATTGGAAATAATTTCCATGAAATATCTCTCGAAATTTTGTAATATGGTGTTTTGATATTTCCGTATTTTTCACCTTGATTTTTTTTTCAGGAAGACGTTGAAAGAAATTTTTACCACGGAAGAAGAAGTTTTCCTCAAATGGAAGAAGCTTTTGATCAAGATATAAAAAGGTATGTTCGTAGAACTAATGGTTTATTGAAAGTATATGTATCCAGATGAGACCTGAGAAAAGAAATTATGAAATCACGATTTTTCTAATTTTGCTAAAATCGTGAGTAAAATATTATTAAACTTTCGATTTTTTTTTGCCAAATTCCAAATTGTCCAGCATCATTTTACAATTCTTACCAAAATTTGAAAAATTTATCCATTTACAAATTCTTTATTTTCAAGTTGAAAAAAAATTAAAATTTGTTGATTTTAGTACGTGAAAATCATAGACGAACAGGAATTTAAATTGAATTTACGTAAGTGAGGCAAGGGGAAGGGAAATCCATCTCAGATTGAACTCATCAAAAATTTTTGAAATGATATTGCCATTTTTTCCATGTTTCTCCAAAATAAGGTGATGATTTTTGCCAGTTTCTGATTCGAAAATTGTAATTTTTCGAATAGAAGGCTTCTTACCCTCTTTCCTCTTTGATTTGGATCTGGTGAAAATTCAGTGTTCAGTCATGACAACTTATTTATGAAGAACTATAGTTGCAGGATAAAATTTACTAGAAATTAGATTTCTAATTTTTATGAACCAAATTTGTGAAAATACGATGAGATTCATAAAGGAGAAAAGGCGTGATGATGATGATACTGAAACAGTCTCAACAAATTGATAACATTATAAAATTAAGTTTGCACAAAGTAAAAATAATTTTTCAAATATTTGAATCATCGAAAAATTTTTCCCAACAACCACGATTGAAAAATCTTCTGCAATGATCAAACAAAATCGTTCATTTACTTGAATCAATATTTGGGGATTAGGAATTTAATCCAGGTCGATGCTGATTTTTCACCAAGTTTTTGTCTGCTTTCTAAAAATGTGTTTGATTTTTTCCCAAAATTTTTAAAAAGCTAATAGTTACTTATTTTCATCTTTCTCGTTATAAATTTGCTTTCAAGAACAACCGAAAAAATTATAATTTTTGTTAGAAGTGGTTTCTCAAGAAATTTCTTCAATTTATCCAAAAATAAGTATATCTACTTCTCGATTTTCCAAAATTCACATCATGGCTAAAGGAAAGATTGATGCTGGAATATGCTTAATCAGTGGTGTCTTGTTTTTGATTTAGATAAAAGTGAGAATTTCAAAAAAAGCTGCGCCCATAATTTTGGTACTTATACCCATAATTTTCAATTGCTTATGTTAAATTATAAAATTTTTGGAGTTTTTTTCAAAAATTTTGAAAATTGTCAATTTTTGTTCAAAGCATAATATTTTTAAAAGATGTGCCTAAATATATATTTATTTTTTTGAAGAAGAACGTGGTTTTTTGCTCAATTTTGACTGCCTAAAATCAAATTTCACCAATTTTAGTCATGCTAGAGCTCGATCAAATTTTTTTCCTCCAGTTTCTAGGGATTTTCCCTTGGGCAGCTAAAAATCAGACTCTTGTCTCCTTTCAAATTGTTTTTCAAAAAATCCACATTTGTCACGATTTTTCATCGAACACTCCCAATATGACATTGAGAGTCTCTAGACTCAGGGTTGAAAAATTCCCAATTTTTGATATCGCTGGAAAATCCTACAAATTGAGCAATATAGCCCAATCGAATAGAAATCCTAGAACAGAAATCACCATCGAAAAATCGGAAATCCCCGCCAATTTCACCTTTACCCGTCGAAAAATTCTCCGAAACTGTCGAATCAAATTTCGACGAAATTGGCCCGATCGAGGTCAATTTCACAATCTCGTCTCGCTCGCCCTCGTAAAGGTCACGTAGCTTCTAAATCATTCGAATATGATTTATCGTATAATAAAAATCGCATCTCGTATGCTGAAATTCAAAAGAAAAAACCCATCAAATCGCCTTCATCTCCAAAGTTCAACCGCCGCAGCGCCGTGTTCGAAAAAACATCTTAGCAACTTCCAAGCAATCCGTCGAGTTGAGATCAACGATCACGCGCCCAAAGCATCGGTCACTAAACGAACCATCTCGGTTATAATTGATGCCCAAGCAGCCAGCACCCATCACGCAAGTTATCACCTTCACCTGAGGCGTACTCGTTCCAATATACTCCTCAATCCCGGAAACTTCGCTATATAATCTTCACTTCTTTTTAACATGACGAAGGAGCGTCGAAAAAAATAGGAAAAAAAAGGCACGCAACTCGATAGAAAATAATCGACGCGTTTAAAGAAGCTGCAGAGAACAATCAATTCAACGATCAAGGGTACCTTGATGATTGCAGTGCATCTGCACATGATGCAATAAGAAACATTGACTTTTTTGTTTTCCAGCATCGTACGCAGTGTACAATGACTGGAGATTTTTTTTCATCTTCATATTGAGAATAGAGATTACGAAATGTTCACATTTTCGGCAATTCTATTATTTCCTATTCGTGTTTTTTTTTCATCCTATTGTTACGATTGTCCGAATTGATGGTCTTTTTTTCATCTGCCAGATTATTACTTTTTTTTTTGGTACGTAGTTTTATAAATTACTAGATTTATTTATACAAGTTTATTTTTATATTGGTCGTGCGAGCATAGATGTATGATTATTTGGATTTGATCGAATAATGCACCTCGTTTCGCGTTCCATGGCGATGGCTCTGGTTGCATTTGTTCCTAGTAATCCGAAGGTCTTTAAGGTAATACCGAATAATTCGTATATTCTTCGCTGCATTTACTGCGGATAATTAAGCGTATTGGAAGATATGATTTTTTAACAACCGAATGCAACGTAATTTCGAAAAATCCATTCTCATTGCGTGTAATTACTTATTTGTACTTCGTGAATGGATCGTACCAACGAATTAGCCTATTCATTTTCCAAAGGTGAGCTTCGAAGAATTTTTTTCATTTCGAGCTAAACCATTGAAAGGTACTCTTGGGTGGTATTTCGAGTCGTTAAAATGTTTCAGCTGATGATAAAATTTTGAAAAATGTCGATGGTTAAGGTTGGAAGGGGGAGGATTGATCAAGGTCGTTTGATTTGTCATGGCTGAAAATAGAGGCCCTTGAAATGGAAGTGAGGATTTGGTTGGGGTATGAATTTTATGAATTTCTGGAGGATTTTTATCCGTTGAAGATTTGAGACGAGGTGTACCTATTATCTAATTTCACGCTGAAAAATGTGGATTTGAGCAAGATATTTATTTATTTGATTATTTTTCAAACAGTGCAGGATTTTTTTGAGGAAAAGAGAACAAATTTTATTTTTTGGACAATTTTTCATTTGGTGAAAAATTTGATTGGATTTTAAATAAAATAATTTCAAAATGGAGAAAAAATTTGAAATAAAAAAAAAACGAAAATTAATTGAAAATTTCAGAAAATTATCGAGAAAAAAATCATGACTTTCGACATTTTTGATTAAAAAAAGTCACGAAGCCAGAACATGAAACTAAAAATTAGGACTTGCTGGACTGTTAGACACCTTACGAGGAAGACTCGAAGGATTTTTTAATGATTCAGGATGGCTCAGGTGTTCCTCAAGGTATCTCCTAAGGCAGGTATTTCCAAATATTCCTGAATAATCCATCTTCGGTTTGCTTTGACAAATGATATAAATTAAAAATGATGATCAGTGGATTCACCTTGGTGAAAATATTTCATTTCGACTTCATGAATTCAACTACAGCCGTTTATATTCCCTTGCAATGTCAAAAATGTACCAAAAATGTGAAAAATTGACTCAGATATTTTCCATTGAAAATTTTTTGAAAATTTTCATTTTATTTACACGGTTGCCAATTTTCACCAAAATTTTTAAATTATCGTATTATTTAAATATCGCGTAATTTATCAATGAAAATCAAAAGTACTCGTCGTCTAGTTACAAAAATCGTAGAAAAAAAACACCTGATCTCGGTCGACCTCACTTTTCATTTTCTTGCTTCGTCCTCTACGCTCTCGTAATAGATCACGATCGGTCGATCGATGCACCCGAACGTTAGTTAAATTTAATTTCACGGCCAGCCATATTTTGTAGTAAAATAGCCAAATGGACCGTCGTAATTCACGTCTTGGATGAAAAAAATTACCGATTTGAGGTAGATAAACGACGAAGGATGGACGGTCCCAGAGGACGGAAGTGTTTGGGTGATAGGTTGTTAGAATAATACAGATTCGTGCACAAGGACTAATCGAAGCGCGAAAATCAATGCCACGGTTTTTGGTCAAGTTCAAAGTAATTTACAGGTATTTATTTCCATCGTCGTACGTCCAGGAAAAGTGTACAAAAATGTAGGGTTAATGGCATTCGGAAAATATTTCCGCCGATTTATCGGATGCTGCGCGTAGACGAAATTAGATGCACCGGCGAGCACGTTCGGCCTGCTAAAATTGGCCAATTTTCGCAAGGTCGTGGTTGACGCGACCTTTGGGCGTAAAGATTGTAATTCCTATCATTCGAAAACTGTCACTGAGAATTAAAATTAAAAAATTGATAAAACTCGAACTCACCTTAAAAGTACGCCGGTCCTTGGAAGGCAACGCAGAATAACGCGAATTAAGATCGTGAAAAAAAAACGTTAAAAATTCGACAATACTGATCTTACGAATTCACGAAAACGGAAAAAAGAAATTGAAAAAATTACGAAAAAATTAACCGATTAAAATAAATCTCGGAGCACTTTGCGTTGGCGAAAAAACAAGCGCGGACGTTAAATTACGAAATTTAGAAACATCACCACGAAATGACTGAACACCGTTGAAGAAAGACTGAACGTAAATCGCGTATGGAGAAGCTTATGACCGGAGAGCACTGAGTTTGTAAACTATAACTGAGAAAAAAAACACGATCTTAGGGTATAACCACGAAAACTGCCGCTGATGCTGACGACGCCGCTGGTACCAATGCTTCTAGTGCTGTTGCTTATAACCGGACTTACCACAGTTGCATTCATACCCGTCATCTGTTTGTCCCTTCTCTTTTCCTCGCGAATAGGTATCCGCGGAAGAGATTTCTTACCCTTCTCGTCAAATTTGCACGCGAATTCTTCAGATCCCAAACGCAAAAGTGCTCGACACGTTGGTGAATTTTTTCCGATGCGTTCTTTTGGGGAATTTTTTTCGATGCAGTTCTTGGTATATATGAGGAGTGGAATTTTCAAGGTTGAAATCGAACGTAGGTTATGCAAATTCTACGAAAAATTACGATTATTTTAAAACAAAAAATCCAAAGAATAGGGTTTTTTGTTTGATATTTTTTTCGATCTATCTAATTATTATTTATTTGATTTTTTAAAACTCCTTTTTTATGGCTCGAGACTCGAGGGTATTAATTTTTTTCAATTTTTTTACTACTCTCATTTTGAATAAATTCAATTCAAGTCATTGAAAAAAAATGTGTCTAAATTGCAGGCAGAAAAATTGACAAGATTTCTTAATTTTTAGACAATTTTCACTGATTTTTCTAAGAATTTCACTGATTTTTTTCAAAGGAGTTCACTTATCTTTCAAGATATTTTACCGTATTTTTAATGAATTTTTACTGATTTCTCAACAGTTTTTCTCACTGTTATTTTTCAGTGAAAGTTTTCACTGATTGCTTTCAATATTTTTCACTGTTTGCTTTCAGTGTTTTTTTACTGATAGCTTTCAAAGAAAATTCTCAATGATTACATTCATTGAATCGTTTGCTTTCAGTGTTTTTCATTGTTGGATTTCAGTGAAAAATTTCACTGATTGCTTTCAGTGATTTTTTTATTGTTTGCTTTCAAAGAACTTTTTGTTTTTTCACTGTTAGCTTTCTGGGAAAATTTTCACTGATTACTTTCAGTGTTTTTTCACTGTTTTCTTTCAGTGTTTTTTTCATTGTTGGATTTCAGTGAAAATTTTCAATCAGTAATTGCTTTCAGTGTTTTACGTTGAATTTTTTTCACGGGTAACTTTCAGTAAATTTTTTATCATTTGCTTTCAGTGTTCTTTCACTGTTTGCTTTCAGTGAAAAATTTCCTTGATTGCTTTCAATTTTTTCACTGTTAGTTGAGTTTTTTCATAGGTATCTTTTAGTGATTTTTTTTGCCGTTTGCTTTCAGTGTTTGCTTTTAGTGATTCTTTCTTTGTTTGTTCTCAGTGAAAATTTTCAATGGTTATACTTTCAGTAAATTCGACGGCTTCATGATGAAACCTCGTAAGTCGATTTTTGGCGAAAATGAGATTTACGAGGTTTCCGATAGCGGTAGAGAAGAGAAATCGAACGCAAGAAACCTCGTATGTCTCCGATTATTCTAGCGCGCTCTATGCAAAGAAGAAAAACTCATTTGCCATAAGATCCAATGCATTTTTGAAATTTGTTTTTCATTTTTCCAAAAATTTTCTTTTTTGTACTTACGAGCTTTCATCATGAAGCCGTCGAAATGTTTTCCGTCGTTTACTTTTAGTAAAATTTTTCATCGTTGGCTTTCATTGAAATTTTTTTCGATTTGCTATCATCATTTTTTTCACTGGTTACTTTCAGTGTTTTTTTACTTTTTGCTTCTAGTTTTTTTTTTTCATTGTTTTCTTTTAGTAAAAATTTTCACTGATTGCTTTGAGTGGATTTTTTCACTGTTTTCAGTAAAAATTTTCACTGACTGATTTCAGTGATTTTTTTATTGTTTGCTTTCAGTGAAAATTTTTAACCAATTTCTTTCAGTAATTTGTTTCGCTGTTGGCATGCTCTCAGTTAAATTTTTTCGCCGATAGTTTTCAGTGTTTTTTCACAGTTTTCGTTTGGTGTTTTTTTCTGTTTGCATTCAGTGTTCATTGACCTTTTGCTATCAGAGTGAAAATTTTCACTGATTTATATGTAAATAAGAGAGTACTCGCTCTTTTTGAATCGGTGAAAAATTGCAGCACAGGAAAAATCAGTAAAATTCTTTGATTTCCAGCGAATTTTTTCTGATTTTTAAAAGTATTTCACTGATTTTTCAGCGAATTTCATATATTTTTATTGACTGTTCAGTAAATTTTCACTGATTTTCCAGATTTTTTTTGTTGGCATTCAGTATGGTATTTTATCGCTTATTTATTATCGTGCTTCAATTCTGTCTGTTTTCCAGTGATTATCCATAATTTTCACTGATTTATAAATAAGAGAGTATATTTGTTTCCTTTCTCCTTTTATCGAAAATGAAAAAGAAAATGGTGGAAAATGAAGCTCTCTATTCTTAGACCTATTCTCCCCGAAAAAATCAAATATTCGTAGTAATACGAAACCAAAAAAAGAATAAATATACATTAGTACTCCCCACAGCGAAAAAATTATCGCTGTAAAATCTTCTACCGGCAGTTTACGTCGTGTATTTTCTACTCCGCGTTGTAAATTTTTAAAGATACGGCGTCTAGTTCAAAGGGGAAGTTGTTTTTAAGGGTGTGAATGGCGATAAACTTCAATTCCATATTAACTCTTGAGACAAACATTCGCTTTTATTTTCACTCCTTGTTTGAAATAAAAATGAATTTTTTATGCGACAACTAGTTCGAGATAAATAAATTGGTTAAAATTAATCTAGAATTTTAATATCAATTTGACGACTGGTCCAGCTTTCTCTTATGTATTTTAATTAATATTATGGCTGCGTTACGCAATGGTGCATTGGGACTGTGGGTGATACGAATTACAAAATTGAACCATTATCGATACTAGCAGATGAAACTAATCGGACTGGAAAACGCGATACTTTCATGTGTCAGGCGATTATCCTAGGGCAGGTTTTTGACGGGATGCGAATGCTATGGTTTCGTCGGCTGTTGGGTGTATCTTTGATGAGGGGGTTCGATTCGATGATGGATTATACCAAAATGGCAAATTCATAATCATATCGTATACGTGTACAATCGCTGTTCAATGTGTATTGTTCGCGTTTACGAGCACGAAAGAAGAATTGAAAACGTAAAAACGTACCTACGGTAAATATTTATGGGATGAATGGAGCGGAGCAAAGATTATTTAGATGATGGATTTATTGCCATTTGTCAATTATTTACCTATTATTGTGATGGGTTTTAGGAAAATAAGATACAGTTATGTGGTAAATTTATTCTCATAGGTATTGGAGAATGAAGCGTAAAAAACACAAGTGTTGAGCTAAAGCTGAAAATATGTAGGTACATGTACAAATATTGTTGGAAGTTGAAACTAAAAAAAAAAATTGTTTAAAATGAGGAAAAAATGTCACCGATGACATGGAAATGATGAAATACGCGTACGAGTGGAAACTGTGTGAAATGTCGTCCTATTTTGTAAAAATTTTTAGAAAATGTTTGAAATTTTAAATTTGATCGAAAAAAGTCGATTAGGTATTGAAAAACGGTGAATCGATGTTTTGTAGAAACTTATGTTCATTTTTTATTATTCAGAAAATTAATAATCGATTACCGAAAATGTCGATTAATCGATGTTCGAAGAACGTCTATTGATCGATTATCGAAATTATATCGATTATTCGATTTTCGAAAAACCTCTATTAATCGATTATCGAAAATGTCGATTTATCGAGTTTCGAAAAACCTCTATTAATCGATTATCGAAAATGTTAAATCAAACGATTATCGAAAAAAGTATAAATCAATCGAATATCGGCAATGTCAAATCGAACGATTTTCGAAAATTGAAATCGATTAATTATTGAAAATCGATCGATTATCGAAAAAAAATCGATTGTACATTTGTTGAAAAATTTAACGATCTTCGGAATATCAATTCATTATTTGAAAAATACTCAAACAATCGATAATCCAATGTGTCAATTTGATTATTTGAAAAATTGTCAATCGATTTCCGAATTCTGTTGAAAAATCGATTTTTTTGAGTATAACGAAGGTACAACCGATATTTTAACCGTTGAAAACTATTAAAGATAGGTAATGAAAAATTATTTGATTCAACGATTATCAAAAATATTGACCAATTTTTTTAAAAACATACTGGAATAATCGATTATCAAAACATGATCAAAAAATCGGAATCTAATCCAAAAATATAATCAAAAGCCATCTAAAATGTAATTGAACTGTCAATTATGTGAAACAATGCTCTATCACCACTCGATTATCAGGTAAAAAATCGATCAATTATACTGTATTATCGAAAAAATCCTTGGATAACTCGATTATTGAAAAAAAGAAGATTAATTTCGGTTTGTTCTAAAATCAGCCAGTTCAATTTAATATTTTTTGTCAATAAAAATTTTTAAAATTAAGTATACTTTTTTCCAATTCTTCAACTTTGATTTTTTTATTGTATGTATGAAGTTCAGGAAAAATCAGGGAAATTCACATACTTCTCAGTAAATTTTCACCAATTTTCCATTCATTATTTTGTATTTTCATTGACTTATCACATGTTATAATATTCTGACTGAGATTTTCAGTACTTTTCGATCATTTTCAAAAATTTATAATCAGAGAAAAGTATTTATCTTTAGGACATGTTTAGAAAAAATCCATTTTGATCTTAAATTTACAAGTTTTGGCCCTTCTAATCAGCCAACTTCGATTCATCTCGAAATTTGAACGTTCCTGGAAAATGGAAACAAATTGACGAAAAAAATGTAAACGTCAAAATATTGTCACAACTCACAGAAGAATCTTAGTGTCTCATGTATTCTTGAAACTTGAAATGAAAATCATTTCAGTCTGACATGTCTCTTTGAATCGAAGCTAGGAAAAATCACAAATCAAACCAAAAATAACACGGAAATCCGAACTTCTCACGATGCAGGAAAAATAAAAACACCAACACTATACCTGCTACGAAAATATTGCTGACCACGTTTATAAACAGAAATTGTCAAAATATCGAGGTTGAACTATGCACGTTACATACACGTGTGGACGTGCGTTTCGATCAAAGCTATGCATACTGGTACATTGGCAATGAAAAACACCTGCTAAAAGAACACCAACCAGTAATCACATTCGAAATAAATTAACATAATCGTCAAATCTGAAAAGAATAAAACAGAAAATTACGATGAAACTTTTCAACGAGATCACAAAAATATAAAAATCCCCGAATCCTTGAAAAAGTAGGTAAATAAAAGGTTACACGTGTTTGAAAAATGCAACAAAATTATAATTATTCAAGAGTGCTAAAACCAATTCATATTAGATTGCTAATGTTGAAGAGCCCTGCTTTCGACCTTGATAGAAAGAAAGAGCATACTTAATGCACTCGAATGAGTGTATTTGATAATCTAATCAGTCTGCATGTTAAAAGTAGCGGCAGATATAGCCAATTGTTTTGAAGGGGTACAGAAGGGCCAACAATATTAAGGAGGGAATAAAGAAAAGCATTTTTTGAGTGTTTCTAAGCTTCTAAGCTTCTAAGCGTAGATGGGTAGAAATTTAAGTCTAAGAAAATATCTTCGAGTAAGCACCCATCTGAATTGAAAAAATATAATTTCCATTGAAATTTCATTTATTCAAAAAATGCGATCGAAAAAAGGAAAATGAAAATACTATAAATCAATGTTTTATGATCTGAGAATAAAACCACTTAGCTGTTTTCACGAATTAATACGAATTTCAAATTCAAACGTTCAGTTAAACTTCAAACTTTTTTCATTGTGGAATGAATCTGAATCGCTTAAACATCCATTGATCTTGATTAATTTTTAAAAAATCTTCGAAAAACATAAAATCTAAGTATTTTTTTCCGAATTCAAAGATGAAAAAATGAGGGAAAATTTTAAAACTAGAAAAAATTTTCGTGGAAGAAGAAATTTAAAAAAATATAAAGCTGAAAAAAAATTGAAAATCAAAGTTCATTTAAATTTCAAAAATCAATAGTTGAAAAAAAATTTAAAACTTTTCAAACGTTGATTTCTTCGACATTTTCAATTCGAATTTAAAAAAATGAATAAATTTGTTGTTCTCAAAATTGCTGTTTACTTGATGAATAATTAAGGGAACCTGGGGCAAGATGCAACAATCAGACCAAATGGTCTGCCAAATCTATTTAGTTGGCCAAATCGTGTTGATTTTTGCAGCCAATTCAAGTTTAAATATTCATCTTTCATTTCATTAAAAAATTCCATTTTGGTGCATACCTCAATCCTACAGATTTTTTTGGATTTTTTTTTCTTTTTTTATGTCTTATGAGTGGGGCGCTATTCAAACTGCTAGGAGACAAGATGCCATCACTGCCTATGCCTATATTTATAGACAGGATGAAAAATCATGTTTTTTTTTTCTGCTAAAGAAATACCTCGTGTAATTTTTTTGGAAAGAAAACATCTAAAACCCTTGTATTCATAATTTCTGCTGCTAATTTACTTGATTTTTCAATTTTTTGTGGCAGATTTTTGATATTTTATTTGAAAATTGAAGCAAAAATGTGATATTTTGAAAAGGTATAATAGGAATATCAATTGAAGCTTATTTAGTACCATGTGTGACTTTTTCAAAAAAAATCATATTTGAAAATCATTTTTGAGTTTCAGGTTCCTCTCTTACGTAAAATAAATTAAATAAATTACCTTCAAAAAAGAATGAAATTGAATAAAGTTTTAAAGAATCAAAGTTGAAAAAATGTTTGGGAAATTTAAAAAAAATTATTTTGAAATTTTTTAAAATGGGATACAATTTTGAAAAAAAATTAAAACTAAAGGAATTTAGGATTGAAAAATTTTGAACTTGCAATTTTGAAGCAAAATAATACATATCTTTAATTTTTTCGGAATTTTTTGAACACGTTTTCAATTTTTGTGACGATTCATTCAAAAAATTATAATTTTTTCTGTAAATATCCCAATTTTGAATTTAAAAAACAAAAATCGAAATTTTGTTTGACCGAACAAAAACGTGATTAATGCTCTCTCATTCTGAACCAGTGAAAAGTCATTGATGAACAGTCAAAATCGCAACACAGGAAAAACCAGCAAAATTCACTGATTTTTAGAAAATTTTCGCTGGTTTTCCAAGATTTTCCCCGATTTTTCAGCTAATTTCATAAATTTCACAGATTTTCCAATGAATTTTCGCTGATTTTCGAGTGATATTTCTCACTAATTTGATTTCAGTAAAAATTTGTTCACTGATTTTCTCCTGTGCTGAAATTCTGTCTGTATCTACGTGATTTTAGATATTTTTCAGTGATTTAAAAATGAGAAGACTTGTTTCAAAAAAAACATCAAAAATTGTTTGATATCTAATCTTTTTTCGAAATGGATCCGACCCTTCCTAGCCTACCCTTGTCTTCTCCACTGATTAAAGCTACATCGCTCATAGAACAAAGTTCTACCATCATCAACTCATTAATAAAAGAAGGACAAAGGAAAAACATCAAACAACGCAAATTTCACTAATGAAACGAAAAAGGGAAAACGAAGGCAAATTTTCCATTAGCTCTTCGTAGTGCATTTGATATCAACGAATTGATACCATTTATTCTGCCACAGCACCTATGCGAGAGTCTCCCTTCGGAACCTAAATCGATTTACTTGGTGTAGCTTTATACACCATAGAAGAGAAAAATTGAAACCCTCGTCGATTATAAAACACTGCAAAAGAAACGTACGTAAAATGATTTGCGACTGCATTAGAAATATGTTGAGTAGGGTCTTGATAGACTCGCTAATACTGACGTATCCCAGCACCGAGCTCGATAACAGGCGATATTTAATTTTACACGCAAATAAAGATAATGAAATTGTAATTTTGATCGCATTTGCAGACGTCGGCGGCGTCTACTTGGGTCTCAAATGAGATTTGACGACGAGAAACGTAGCTCGAGCCACCCTCTCGCAATAAGGGTATAAAAATTTACGCCGACGGTTGCGGTGGGTTGATGGTACAACGTGCTGTTGTTTGCGACGTCTACTCGCGTCCGTAAACGTATTTTTCAGCTAACAACTGAATCTGCTGAGATAATCGACGAGATAAATGTGTAATTTAAACGACTCGTCGCTGCGGTGTAACGTACCTACGTATAGTTATATAAAAAGTTAACAGTATGCAGATTTTATTGCGGATACGCGACCACGCCGCGCCGCAGACGACGAATATACAAAGTTGCCATTATGGCAACGCACGACTTAATTATGTATGACAAATTGCCTAATCATATGCCGTAAATATTCGCTAAACAGGACAAAATGCTATATCCGCCGCATCGGCGTGCTTTGAACTTGACCTCTGCAGTATTCGTTTTATTATTAATATTATGATCGAGCAAATGATAATTCAAGCGATAATCACCGTAAAAGAAAAAAGTATCGACACGAACAATTGCAATGAAAATGCTCCATCCATCATACCGCCGTATGCGTTTTTGTTGTTTTTTTTTTCCTCCTCTCTCTTTGTATTCCAGGTCTGTATTTTTTTCATCTTTATAGCACGTAGGTCCGCTGAGCCGGTGTATTTCTAGACAATATTCGATTGATGAACGTGAGTCTAAAATAAGAAACTATTATTTTGAAAATATAACCTTATTAGTCTCCCCCTCCCCTTTAGTGCGAGTCTGTCTATACTTAAGTTCAACGTTATGACATTGATGTTTGATGCGTACTCGAGTTGACTAGCTCCTAAATAATTTTGACGTGAATGGGATTTCGATGATTCGAGTTCAATTTTATTTCAAGTTCAACTTTTTTCGACTCTTGAGTTTTCAATTTCTCAAATTCTAACTTTTTTTTCAAAGCTGTATCTAATTTTAAAATTTTCCTATCAATAATTTTTTTTAGTTTTGGTTTTCTCAAATCGATTATCTTTCTGATTTTCTAGTTCAAATTTTCTTCACTCCAAATTTTTTCAGTTCGGTGAATATTTAAATCCTTTGAATTTTTTTTTGAAAATTTTATGCAATTTAAAAATTTTTCCAACAATAAAATTTTTTTAATTCTAATCTCAAAAATTTTCCAATTTTGATTTTTTTACTCGTCATTTTTTTCAATTTCATATTTTTTGAAATTATTTCCGATAATTGACTAAAAAATGTTGAAAAACATGAAGTTGAAATTCGCACAAAAAAATCGAAGTTGGAAAAAATCGAGGAAAAAATAATTCTAAAATTGATGAAAAGTTCAATGTTGAAAAAACGCTTTCAAAAAATTAAAATAACACCGAGCATATAAATTTATACCTACCAATTAGAGGATTCTGAGCTCGATTGCCGATTTTTTTCTCGATTCGCCTTCTCCGTGTCCCACGCTGAATCAACTTGCCGAAATTTAGAAAAAACTCATATTTTTTGAATTGGGGTGGGGGAGGGAGAAGGGGCTTGGGGGCCTTGAAGGGCCAAATCCAAAAAAATAAGCAAATACTTATTTGAACTTGAAAATTCAACAAACGACTCACACACGTTATTTTTCAATTTTTTGAAGTTCGACCTTATCGGGTGAAGGGAGGGAGGTTTCAGAGGATTCGAATGAAAAAACTAAGTACATATTCAAACTCAGCGCCTTTGAATAAGTAAAAATCAATGTGTCACTTGATTTTTTCCATTTCTTTTTGAATTTTGACCAAATTTTAAACCCCTGTGCTTTCAAGGGAAGTTGATAACTCATTTTGAAAAATATTTGGTTGAAAAATATATAAAAAGTCCTCCTCGCTGTGAAATTTTTTTATGGTAGCTTTTATCTTTTGCACTCATGAAAGTTGAGCATTTATCGAAAAAGTTCAACTTTGAACTTTTCAAAATTCGATTAATTATTAATTTTGAGTTTCCTTTCAATTCTTTGCAAAGTCCTGCCAACAGATTCATCTTGATCTTGAACCGAACCATTCTCGAATTATGATCTCTCAAAGTCGAGAAATTTCATAAATAATCTCAATTGTACGATAATTTTAAGAGCCACCTCCCTCCCCTCCCCATCACAGGATTTGGATCGAAATTAGGATAATTCCTTCATTAGTCCATCGAAGAAAACTAGGAAAAAAATTTCAGCAAAATCTGAATACTCAAGGGCAAAATCTTCTGGAGTTGACGTGGAATGAACCAATTGAAAATTTATTTTAAAATTTCTCAACTATGATTTTTTTTTGAAAAAATTCAGTCTCTTAGTTTTTAAAATTTCTTTAAACTCGATAAATAATTAGAAGAGAAGAAGAAATTTTAAGAAATGATTGAAAATAAATATGAAATCGAAAAAAATTAGAAAAATCGAAGTTGAAAAATCATTGAAAATTTTGAATTAGATGAAAGAAAATTTTCTCAACGAAAAAATTTTAAAATTTGATAAAGCGTTGGAAAAAATTAAAAATTCAAAAAATTGGAAAAATTTAGAGCCTTAAAAAAGTTGAACTTGGAAAAGATTTGAACTTGAATTCTTCAAAATCCCATTTCCGGCAAAATTATTTAGGAACTAGTCTCGAACAGGTACTTAGACTGTGCACTACGTCGAATACGAAACGTAATTATTTACCTCTCGTATAAGGCGAATACATAACTCAATTTTAATCGTCGCTCGGCCACGGTGCGGATTTTAAAAATAATATTCGCTTTCGTACGCGCATTTGTACACTTCCACAGATCGCCTTTGTTTACAAAATAAAACTGCATACGAGCATTAGGCAGGATGAAAATGACAGCTAAATAACGAGAGTACATTGCATTTGAAAAATGTCCGCAGTTGCGCAACAATTCTCTCATGGCGAAGAGCAGGCGGTCGCATGCATTAAAATAGAAAGAAAATGATAAAAATAGGGTCTAGGTGTACCGACGAGGCACAAAAACGGTCCCATTATCATTTTGTAATTGTGATGGAAAAAAATGAGGGTGAGATTAGCCTGGTACATGAAAATAATTTGGAAAAAATGCACGACGCGAGAGATTACGTAGGTAGCGATATTGCGGCGTAATTGCATCAACGAGATGTAACTTTGATGAGTCAAAATACGACGTATGCGATGCGGCGGCGAGTAATTCCGTCGGGAAATAAAATTAGACTTTAATTCGGTCCAGGTATTCGAGTTTAATCGGTTTTCTCGAAAAATAATCGAATTACTTTCGTTCGGTGTAGAATTCGGGTAGGCTGAGGTGAGGCAGTGCAAGATGAACCGTTAGCTTTTAACGAGTGTTTAAGTTTCGATCGAAATTTTCATCGCAATTAAAATCGTAATGTTAATGAATTACATTTTTCCGATGGTTCATTTTTTTTAAACGTATACGTAACGTGACATTGATTTGGTTTAATTTAATGAGTTCCGGCGTTTGCATCAAAAGCGAAAGTAGCGTCAAGTTTAAAGGAAGTACGTGGCGGGTTTATTTTTATACCGAACGTTTTGCGCGATTTAGAGCGAAGATGAGTCGAACTCTGGTCGAGGTTTTAGCGTTAATTTCTCGAGTTTATCTTGGAAAACGGTTTTTTCCGTTCACAGTTTTGTTTTGAGGTTCGATTTTCAAGGGGAAAATACTGTAGTGTCGTAGTTTGGGTTTTTCGAAAAATATGGGAAAGTGAGGAATCTTGAGGAATGGAAAGGTGATAAGAATACAGTATATCTCAAAAATGACCTCATCGCTTTTAAAATTGTCATTTGGTAGGTACAAAAAATTTTCGTTACCAAATCGATGAATTTGACTGGAAAAATCGAATTCACAAAAAATCGTTGAGTTTAATTGAAATAAGTATACTATAAAAAATTCAACCGATTCGTGAACTTCGTAATTATTTTGTTCTTGAGTAGGTATTCAGAAGTCTCAAAAAATCGCAATTTTGATTTAAAACAAAAAAATTCGTTTTGAAAAGAGGTCGAATTGAATAGAAAACTTAGAATTGGTTATAAAATAAATTCAAAAAAAAGTTTGCATTTGACCTAAAAGGGATGGTTAAGATCAAAATGTCAAAATGTCAAAATTGAAAGTAATCACTAATCAGTCACATAAATTGTTTTGAAGGAATTGAAAACGAAGTTTAAAGTTATGATTCTGGCCAAAAAGTAAAAGACACGTGAAAAGTCGCGATTTGAAATTATTAAAGTTATGAAAAGTTTGTAGAAATTCAATAAGTAAGTCACATAACATTTGGAGAGTAAAAACATTAACTTTTGTTTGAAAAGTTATATTTAAATAATTTGCAAAAATTTCAAAAAGTCGCTGTTTTGAAGAAAAGAAGCCGTAATTGATTTATGCCGCGATTATATACCTTGAACCATCAAAATTTTTTTGGAATAATTTGTTTAAAATTTTAAAAATTCATGATCTCATGATCAAAAAATTATAACTTCAGATTTAGTTTTGATCTCAAATTCAATTCACTTCTTGAAAATTAGTCACCTTTTAAAAATAAAGGTCTCCCCTTGAAATGAAAAGAACTTTTTTGAATGAAAGAAAACCACTTTTTAAATTGAAGCCACCTGAGTTACTTTTTGACTGAAAATTATCTTAAGTCACTTGTTAAACAAATAAGTCACTTTTCGAATAAAAAAGATTTCTTTTTGAATAAAAAAGGTCACTTTTGAATAAATGAGTCTTTTTTGAATAAAAAAAGGTCGCCGTTGAAATTGAAAAAGTCACCCTTTGAATTTAAAAAAGTAAATTTCTGAATAAAAAGTCACTTTTTGAATTAAAGAAGTTACTTTCTGAACATCAAAGCCACTTTTTGAATAAGTAACAAAATCACTTTCTGAATTAAAAAGTCACCTAAGTCAATTTTTTACTAAAGATTCTCTAGTAAAAAAGTGACTCAAGTGACTTTTCTCGTAGAGAAGTCACTCGAGTCACTTTTCGTAAAAAATTTACCGGAGTTACTTTTTGACTGTAAAGTCATTTTATACTTGAAAAAGTCACTGTTGACTTTAAAAAGTCACCTTTTCTATTTGAACGTCATTTTTTGATTTAAAATTCACTGTATGAATAGATAGTCACTTCTTGAATGAAAAAACACGTTTTAAATAGTCACTTTTGGGATAAAATGCCACTTTTTGACTGAAACTTCACTTTTAAATTTAGAAAATCACTTGGCTAAAAAAGTCATTTTCGACTTTATCGCTTTTAACCAAAAAAGTCACTTTTTCTACAAAAAAAAGACACCTCAATATGACCTTCCTCTTTTTAAAGTGAAATGTCTCAAAATAGTCACAAAATACCATTTTTCGAATATTGAAAATGTCACAAAATGTCATTTTTTGACTATAAGAGTGATACAAAATTCATTTATTGGTGAAAAATTGAAGATCACATCGAAAAAGTCACCATCTTGACCAAAAAAAACTCATAATTTTAGCCAATAAATCAATCATATGAATCAAAATCAAAAATCATTAAGAAATCACGATTTTAAATCTAATTTTTTTTGAAAAAATATTCTATAATCTTGGTAGAAAAATAGCACTTGATTCGTGTAAAAAAAAAAAATGCATGGAAAAAGTCACGTGAGATCAAAAACCTAAAAAGTTCTCTAGTGTATCGATAGTGAAACGATTTGCTGAAATCAGAAGTTACGACTAATGAATTTTGGCATCGAAAAAAAGTCTAAACTTTTAGCTTTTTAAACTACATAGTCTGATGAATTCGTTCATTTCAAAATATACTGTTTTAGCTAATTTGATCTTTTTTTTTTTTTTTTTTTAAATTAGAAATCGGTCGAATATCTGAACTACCTACAATCATACGTATACACTATTATAATGTTTAAATCACAATTGAAGATTTTGCAAATGAAAAATTAGTCAGATCCGAATTATCATTTCACTTCAGACAATTTATCAATTTTTTTTTGTCGAAACAAGCTTTTGTGATGAGAAAATTTCTCGTTATTTCTACCATTTTTCTTCGCCTGAAAAAAATTGTATTTTTCCAAAAATCGAAAATTTGGCGGTTTAAGCATGGTCTGAAATGCCCAGAAAATCAAAGACGCCTCCCTAAACCTTGAACATCACACAAACACACCCTCGCCCAGGATGATTTAGCGTTGGCGAAATATTTATATTAATTCGCGGAAACTGGTTTCGAATTGCACGCGGTACCTGTACCTACAACAATCTAAACTGCAGGTTCAAATGAAATATTTCACCGGGTTGATGGCGAAGTCAAGTTGCACGACCACTACCCTTTGATTTATTGCCGTACAAACAAAAGGTAGTAGCGTTGACAGACGAGTACATCGTGATATATCACTATTACGGCATTTTTCAAACCGAATCGAATAGCTGAGTTTTGAGCCATTGTAAAAATTATTGCTTAGGTTCAGCAACATTTAGTCGGCTCGTACGGTATAAGGCGTTTTTCGGTGTACGCGCCATCGCCACGCCGCCGTCGATATTCGATTTTCTTACGCAGCATTGGGCGTCCGCAAGAGGGAAAAATATAAAAAGAGGGTGTGATACGGTCGCACGTCCGTAGGGCCAAGGGAACATATCTATCAAGATTGTGCCAAAAACTAAGAGTTGAAACTGCTTTTAGTGTTGGAAATTCGCAACGGTCTGGGATATCGATGGGATGCAGAAAATTAGCGGCCCTGCACGCAGTCAAAACATCGCTATTGCTCATCGCGGCCTAGCAAACTATACGCAGACATGTGGAAAAAACCTCGAGCGATGGAGGTGAGACGCCTCTTCGTCTTGATTCGTATTAAAATAATATCGAATTAAAATAAACCTACAGTATAAAAGCACCGTTAACCTATAAAATGACCATTAAAAAACAACATAGGATCGAATCATTCGCGTATGCGATCGAACAGAATACTCTGGTGCTTGTATGCAGCTCGTCTGTGTACATATTTTATACGGGTAAAGTAAACTGAAACCGCTTCATTAAATAAGACTATAATTCGAATAAAAGTCAACTTGTACTAATAGTAGGCCTACGAATTACTATTTATCGCCGGTAATATTGACGGAAGTGATTTGCTCGTCCGAAAGAGCACCGTAAAAATATTTCGTTTTATGTACTTCCCAATTTATCCCAGAAACCGGACGAGTCCGAAACTTGACGAGATGACACCGTAATCGGACAGCTTTTATAATTATTTCGGTGAAAAAAAAAATCATCCGATGAAATGAAACTTATTTCCATATTACTCGCGATATTAGCACGTTCTGCTTGATGACTTTGAAACAGAAAGTATGCACATCGTGGATATCTAGATCAGGTCGCGTAATATATTGTATAAGGTTATCTGCTGATAAATTCGCAAACGGTGGAATAGTCTACGTGAAAATGCGCTGTTTTTCTGTTTCAGGCTATACCGAGTGATCAGGGGTTACAATTTAATTATCCACTCATCCGGAAAAATAATTTGGCCGAATGGTCTATCGCAGGGTGAAATTCTCCTTTGTCGTTCCGGTTCGTAAAAGTTGCCGGGTTGAAAATTAAGTATAAAGAGGCATAATGTGGAAGAGTGTGGCGGTGTGATAGCCGATACTTCTGTAGGAACATTCGAGTTGGGATAATGGCCACTATAAAAGCGATACTTTTTAAAGCGAGGCTTGAATCACGGTGCGATTTGTTGTGAAAAATGACTAATTTTTGCGAGAATGGAATGAAAATCGTGCAAGCTGAAAATGCTTTGGAAAAAAGTACTGATGATAAAGTTCTGATGTCATTTTTTGGACTTGTGTAGAGTGAAAATGAAAATAAAGAATTATGTCTGTTTTGACATTGGTCGGTTGATTTTTGTCAGTTTGATATTTTGTCAAAATATTCCCATTGTTTAAAGCTCAAATAGGTATTTATTTCAATATTGCTGTCAATTTTGAAGTTTACCATGTGAGCAGATTTGCCAATTTTCTCATTAGACAGTTATGTAGATTCCTAGATTAACAATACTGATGGTTGAGCCTATTTTGATGTTGATCAAATGCCCATTTGAATTTTGATATTTTCTCTGCAATTTCAGATTAATTTGAACTTCAAAACTTCGTCAATTTTGATACTCGTGAAAAATGTCATTTTTGATATTTTTGTGATGAATATTTTGTCAGAGGAGTCAGTTTTAGAAATTTGTCGATTTTGACCTAATGGCTCGTTTGAGAATTTTTAGGTACTTAAAATTATGTAATAAGGTCTAAGTTGACATGATTGTTGGAAAAAAATATCAAAATTGGTTTTTTGACAAAAAATGTAAAAATTTATTCAATTAGTAAAAAAAGTGTTAGAATTTGTGACCCTGCCGTAAGAAAGAGACATTGTAAAAAAAATCGATGTTTTTATTTTTATGTATTTGGTTCAGATTTGGTGTCATTTGGATTAAACGGGTGAAAAATGAGACACTGATTTTTTTTACACTAGGTCCCTTCTTTACGGCAGGGTCACATTTACAGAATTTACAAAAAAAAATAACAAAATTTGTTCATTTGACAAAAAAGGTCAAAAATTGATGTTTATTTCGAAGAAATTGATCAAAAAAAAGTCAAAATCTATATTTTCGACAAAATTGCCTCATTTTACTAGAAATTCATTATTTTTGTGGGTATAAATAAAAAGTGTCACAATCAACATATGGTGATAAAACATGTCGAAATTGACGTGGGTATTTTACAAAAAAGAGTCGAAACTAACGCATTCAATTTAAAACGTCAAATTGACTCAACTGAGTAATGCCAAAATTGATTTTTCATCGACAAAATTATATTGAAATTGATTCTAATGTCAAAAAAAAAATTGAAATTGGCATATTTTCACCAAAAAAAAAAGTCAAAACTGACATATTTCGCTATAAAAAAAAGTCAGAAATGTACGTATTTGACAAAAAATGTTATAATTTTATCCAATCGACAAAAAAAATGTCAGAATTCGTCCATTTAACAAAAAATATCAAAATTGGTAAGCAAGTATTTTTCACCAAAGAAATGTCAAAATTGACCCAAGTGTTTGACAAAAAAAGCTGAAAGTGACAGAATTTGATTTTTAAAAAGTTAACACTGACAACTGATTGAATTGATAAAATAGAAAGTATAACAAAATTTAGGTACTTTTATTTCTCAAAATTAATTGAAACTAAATTCAGTACAAGCATCGCAGCGAGCCACTTTTTTAGGATGTTTGTCACTTTTTTCGACTTTTCAGTCAGTTTTAGTTACTTTTCACATCTAAAAGGTCAATATAGTTACTTTCTACCCCCAAAAGTGACTTTTACTTCGCACTTTCAAGCAAAAATTAAAATTTTCACGTAGAAATTGCTATTTTTCAAAATTCTTTAAGGAAAAAATTGAAAATTGATTTAATTGTTTGTCATTAATTCAATTTGTGTTGAGGCACGTTTGCGGAAAACTACATCGAAATTTTATCCCCTCCAAAAAAAACGATTAAAAAAATTTGCCCCCGAAAAAATTGAATTTTTGGTGGCTTTTTGTTCGGTTTTTTGATCACCTTTGGTTCAAAAAAAAGTTACTGAAAGTTACTTTTTTCCTTCAGAATTTTGCTATTATGTCTGTCAGTAGTGTCAGTATTACATTTTCCCATTGATTAAAAAACTTTATTTAATTTTGCTTCACAAAAAAAAACGTAAAAATAAAAAACCTCGCCCCTTCGGGCCTTACTATAATATTTCCGAGCCCCCCCCCCCCCCGTGCATCATTCATGAATTTTGATATTTTTCAATTGAAAGACAGTTTTGATTTTGACATTTATTGATTGAGAGTTAATCTGGACACATTTGCCAAATGAGATGATTATTGTAGTAGGTAGCAAAATATTTCAATTTCGAGATTTATCAATTAATTTCTTAATTTAAGATAAGAATATAACTAAGTATTGTAGTTACCTACCTACCTACTGAAGTGCTAATTTTTTTTACTTTTTGTTTCAGCCGATTTTCAAAGTATATCTGTTACAATTCCTCGTTTGAATCTGCTGAAGAAGTTCTCACCAGCAATACTTTTTCAGTCAACTCTTCGATATTCAAAAATTGAGTAAGTGTGATTCATAATTATCTAGGAAGATAGAAATTTTCCATTTCTTCCTCCGGTGATTAGTATAATTAGACTGGACACTTCGACTATAAAACGTTATGAAAAATGGCTCAAAAAATCCTTTGAAACCCGTTTTAAATTCTTGTAGGAGAGTGAAGATTTAAAGCTCTTGAATTCATTTTTGAGTTCCTTTTTCACCGGATAATCAAAAACTTGGACCACGAACGAACTATTCTAGAGTTTTAGTTCAAAAAATTGAAATTTTAGGACAATTTGAATAATATTTTTTCCATACTTATTCTCATTTTTTAATGCAGCTTCCTATTTTTTCTCAAATTTCGAATCATTCTTCATTTTTATGCTCTCTCAATTTGAATCAATAAAAATTCACTAAGTAATAGATATTCATTATAGGTCTTTTTTTTCCAAAATTCAAGGATTTTTTGAAAATAAAGAGGATTTTTTTTAAAAAAAAAAAGTTTCGTATGTTTTCTAGGATGGTTCAGTTCTTCAGTTCAATAAAATTCATTAAAAATTGCACTGTTCTCCTGTGTATTTACATAAATTCTTGTGATGGTTATAAAATATTATAATTTGTCTATAAGGTGGATCAAAAAACAAAAGATTCCTCGGCTTCGTCATTTTTTGAATGAAATTTACCCAATTTCAATTCAATTACCTATACGTTACATTCACGTATGAAAAATTTGGCAAAATCAAAGAACTTTTTTTCGCTCGACCTTGTTGAGTCATTACTCTTTCCCTTTCACTACTTCCATCGCATCTTTTTCCATCAAGCGTATATATCTCGACGTTATTTATCTTTCTCGAAAGGGTTAATTCGCCATCATCGTCGAGGCGTCAGTTGAATTTCAATGTCGACTCGCGAATGATCTTCCTTTAATGAATTACTAACGAACTGCATACTCGGTCGTTGCAACGAGCTAGGGTGTTGGAAAATATCGCATTAACGCGACTCAGGCTTGCGAGAAAATCGAAAGAAAAAGGAGTAAAACCGCGAATCGACTGGGACGAGGGCGATCTTCACATCCATCAGCGGTAATAACGAGTTGTAATTTACTAAAATGAAAAAGGAGAGTCAAACTAGCGAACAGGGTATTACAGTACGGAGTACAGAATGTACTAATACTCGCTGCAAGGGTCACGGTTGTATGTAGGTAAAACCTCTCGCTCTGCGCAGAATTTTAATTATATTTCGCGACGGCGGCAGCGATGAACTGACTGCTGCGGCCATTCATCAGCAAAGCGGCCCGATGCATCGTTCCGCACCGTACCAGCCGAACGCAACGGTAACCGCAATCATAACGCAGCAATGGAAATAAAAACGAATGTTACTTTGTCGATTGCTAATTGACAATAATGCTCATCGCGGCTGCCGATACGACGACGACCACCAAATCACGTATACATTTTAATATAAAATTTTATCGTTATTTTTATAGCAAACATTGACTTTATTTTGTATATTAAAGGCGGTAAACGAACCATAATCGCATGTAAGAGAATGTGATCATTGAACTCGCGCTCAACAAACTCGCCAAAGCTGGCTTCGCGGTCTTGTTGGTGAAAGAAGAGAAAAAAATTACGAAAAAAATACACTTATAAGAAAATTCCACACCTTTTTAACGAAACGTATTATATTTTTGATCAGCCTGTTCCGGTCCGATGTCTTTTCGCATCATCGAGCACACCTTCTTTTTTTTTACATCGAACTTATATTTTTTTGTATTTGGTGAGTACGATGGTCTCGCGCGTACATGCGTGGAATATTTAAGTCGATATGAATTAATGCGCGGTATATAAGAAAAAAAAAGTCACTGGGTCATAACATCGCGTATAAATAGTAAAATTCATCAACTCCAGGGTACCTAAGGTACGTATTGAAGAAGCGAACGCAATCGGTAATTACGATGATTTATTGCCTTAGCCAATTTCAACGTAATCGATTCGAGAATATGTACGAAATATTGAAGTAGAGACGTCCGTATTGAATCTCATTCGCGCCTACGATCGCTGTGACTTCTGGGAGTTCTGGGTAGGAGTTTTTATTTTCCATGACTTGGAAGAGTATAGTGAATAATACTGGTGCTTGGCTCAAATCTTCGCTTTCGTTCCAAAAATCTCGAATTGGTCGTTATTTCATTTCTCAAATTTCGTTTTCATAGCGAATTTTTTCTCAATTTTGATTATTTTAAAATTTTATTTGAAGATTGTTGCAAAACAAATACCGATGGTCTTGGTTCCTAAACGGGATTTCGACAAATCAAATCCTGCCCCAGAATGTCAATCATGACGAGAAAAAATAGAGACAAAAATTTTGAACCTCTAGCATACGTATTATCAGGGAGAAAGGGCCAAAATGTGTTTTTTCAAACTTTACGCTTAAAATTTTTTAAAAATTTAGAAAACACGAAATATCTATCTGCATTTGGAAATAAACGAAAAAATGAAGTTTGAAAATCACATTTCAACCCCCTCCCTTTCGAAAATACGTATACCAGGGTTCAAAATTTTTGTCAGAATTTTTCCCGGTATGACTGTCCTTATTAGGTGGGTTTCGTCAAAATCCAATTTTTGGGGCCAAAATACATACTTATCCTCCCTTTTCTTATTTTCATTATCCATTTCAATCACATGCAGGGGTCAAACTGGGTTACTTTTTAAGTAACTTGGTCACTTTTTTCGAGTTTGGTTACTAAAAGTTACTTTTTCCTTTCACAGGTTACTATTGGTTACTATTTTCAAAATTTTTCCTCATTGGAAAAGTCGGCAAATTTTTCAGACAATGAACCATTACAAAACGAACTATTAAATTTTTCAAATCTGGCACACCTGCCTCCCCTTAAAACCTAAAAGAAATTCTAGTTTTAAATGAATTTTTCTTCAAAAAAATTTTCGCCCTCGCTTCGCTCGGGCTCAGTAAATTTATATACTTATTTTTTTAATATTATGCGATTCAAACTTTCTTCCTTTTCAACCCAGAAAATTAAATATTTGCTAGTGAAAAAATCAATTCTTTTCGTGTACTTATAAAAATCAAAAGAATTTTTAAAAGTATTCAACTTTTTGGAAGAAGTTTTGGTTTTTTTCCTAGAGATATTGATCGCAAACTTTTTTATATTCACCCCAAGGTTTTTGTCCATGTTTTGAGGAGAACTTTGAGTTCGGCAAATTTGTGGACCCCCCCCCCCAAACCAAAAGTAAAGTTTCGCGTCTGGTATTTAAAAATTGTAATTTATTTTTGAAGTGCTGGAAAAAGTAGAATAATGAAAATGATTCTTCCAAACGTGCAAAAACTTTCAAATCTTCAAAAATTTCCAAAAATTCAATATTTTCTAAAATTGCTGAAATTTGCAGAAAAAAACAAAATGAATTTTTGGGTTTTACACCCCCTTCCCTCCCGATTCCACTGAAACTCCTAAAAATTAAGGATTTTGAGGTTACTTTTTGGTTACTTTTTTCATGAAAAATGGTTACTAAAGTTACTTTTTTTTCAAAATTTGAGTTTGAGGCTTGATCACATGGAACTGGAAAGAGCTTGTAATAATAAGATGGTGAAATCCGCACTTTTTCCGTTGGGGCTGAAACTCACCCAAAATGTTAGTCTTGATGTAAAACATCCTCAAAAAAATTTTTGGCTCGATCCCCCCACCCCAACCCGAGTAAAATGGCCGTAAATGCCCAAAATTCAAAAATTCATAGCTTTGAAGGGGGTGGTTCAAAAATTTTGAAATTTTCACAAAAAATAGTTGATGGATAGGTGTATACGTGAGAATTTTTTCAAATTTTTTTTCGCATATTTGGGGGGGTTTTGGGGGGTTTGAAAACTTCAAAAATTCGTAGAAAAAAAAATCGGGGGGGACCCCTCGCTGGAATTTTTTTTAAAAAGTTGGTATTACCCTTAGGTATAACATATATTTTTTTCAGACTCCGTGAGGGGGTGCAACATGGTCAAAAAAATCAAAAACTATGAAAAAACGTGTTTTTTGACGTTTTTTTCGCCATTTTTACACCTTTCAAGGTCAATATTTCGAAGATCAATTAAAATTGGTTTAATAAGAGTCCACATATACAAAAATTACATTTTTGAATAATCGGGCCAAAAACAGATGATAATAGCATCGCGGCGCTTCTGATTTTTAATGAAACGTAAGTCTAGTGCAATTAGACTAAAAAAATTATAAATTACTGAAAAAATTCTGATCAAATTTTTTTTTTCTGGTTCAATTGATTCAGGACACCATCATACCGAACAACATGATTAGACATCTTGCCCCCTCTCTCCCCCCCAAGAGTGTCGGAGGCCCTAGAGAAGGGGTTATAAATCCCCAAAAATTGGGCTTCGTCTTGTAACTCGGCGAAAACGTAATTTCTAAAAAAAATATATATATAGTTCGTAGAATATTGAGTTTGTTATAAAATGGATTTTTTCACTTGTTCGTGCAAAACGCGTACTAAGCCTTTGAGACAAAAAATGAGCTAAAATTGATAGAACTTGAATAAGTATTTTTCACTGATTGGCAGTAAAATTACACTGGTTACCAGGAGAATCAATCGAATTTGATTGATTATCAAGGACCGGATATGTACATATGTTCTAAAAAACGCATTTTAACTGATTTCACTAATCTCGCATTGATAAAAAGTGATTCTTGATTCAAAGTCCGAAGTATTTACTTTTTCAAAAAAAAAAAAGATGCGGTATGCATTTTCATTTCTCTGACAAAAAAAAATAAAAAATTAAATGTTGGGTGGTAAGTATAAAAAAAAAGGGGGTAAAAAAAACAAAATGAGTAAAATAAGCCTAAAAACGTGGAAAATGGTTAAAATATGACCAATTGGCGCCAAAAATGATGATTTATGTAAAAATATGAGTTCATACCAAAAAATATCCATTTTATAACAAACTCAATATTCTACGAACTATATTTTTTTTTAGAAATTACGTGTTCGCCGAGTTACAAGACGAAGCCCAATTTTTGGGGATTTATAACCCCTTCTCTAGGGCCTCCGACACTCTTGGGGGGGGAGAGGGGGCAAGATGTCTAATCATGTTGTTCGGTATGATGGTGTCCTGAATCAATTGAACCAGAAAAAAAAACTTTGATCAGAATTTTTTCAGTACTTTATAATTTTGTTAGTCTAATTGCACTAGACTTACGTTTCATTAAAAATCAGAAGCGCCGCGATGCTATTATCATCTGTTTTTGGCCCGATTATTCAAAAATGTAATTTTTGTATATGTGGACTCTTATTAAACCAATTTTAATTGATCTTCGAAATATTGACCTTGAAAGGTGTAAAAATGGCGAAAAAAACGTCAAAAAACACGTTTTTTCATAGTTTTTGATTTTTTTGACCATGTTGCACCCCCTCACGGAGTCTGAAAAAAATATATGTTATACCTAAGGGTAATACCAACTTTTTAAAAAAAATTCCAGCGAGGGGTCCCCCCCGATTTTTTTTTCTACAAATTTTTGAAGTTTTCAAACCCCCCAAAACCCCCCCAAATATGCGAAAAAAAATTTGAAAAAATTCTCACGTATACACCTATCCATCAACTATTTTTTGTGAAAATTTCAAAATTTTTGAACCACCCCCTTCAAAGCTATGAATTTTTGAATTTTGGGCATTTACGGCCATTTTACTCGGGTTGGGGTGGGGGGATCGAGCCAAAAAATTTTTTGGGGATGTTTTACATCAAGACTAACATTTTGGGTGAGTTTCAACCCCAACGGAAAAAGTGCGGATTTCACCATCTTATTATTACAAGCTCTTTTTTTGAAAAACATGAAGTTGAAAACTTCTTTAAAAACTCAAGTAATTTTCGAGTTGAGAGAAATTTTAAAAGATTGGTTCGAATTTGAAAAAAAAAATGAAGAAATCCAAGTTAAAGAAATTTCAAATATTAAAACGTTTTCCCAACAGTAAATTTTTTAGAGTAAAATTTTCTCAAAATTTTTCCAATTTGAACTTAAATTTTTCCAATTTGAACTTAAATTTTTTTTACAAATTCATTATTATATTTTTAAATTTCTACCAATTTGAAATTTTATCTCAGCAAGTTGAAAATTTCTCTTCATTTTTTTTAAATTTTGAAAAAAATGTTTTCAACTTCATATTTCTTAAAACCTTTTCAAACTAAACAATTGAAAGCATTTCTACAGAAATGAAATTGAAAAAAAATTGGAAATAATTTGTGAAAATTCAAGTTTGAAATCGATTTGCATTTGAAGAAAATTTTTGAGTTGAAAATTGGATACAATTTTGAAAAAAAATTGAAAATCCAGTGAAAAAGTACCATTGAAAATGAGTCATGCAAGTCGTGAAAAAGTATAGTGATTGTAGAAGAAAAGTTAGTACTAGGTACGTTGTGAAAAAATTCAAAGCGGTGAAATATTTTTTATTTTAATGTAAAAAATTGTTCATTTTTGATTGCTAATTACTTATCCTTGGGTACTTTTTTTCATAAGCATAATGCGCTCCTTTTTTTTCATTTTCATTTAAAATGAGGATTTTCTTTCAATTTCAATTTTTTCTGTAGATAATAAATTTCGTTTATGAAGAGGATCATTTTTCGGGGGGAGGGGGGTCCAAGATGGAAAAATTGGTAAAAAAAAGTAAAGAATTTTCCGAAAAAAAAACTGATACCATGGAATCGAAATAATTGACGAGATGTAAAGTTGAAAAAATTTGAACTCGGAAATTATTTCGAATAATATTTTGGACCAAAATTGTTGAAATTCTTTTTGTGATCGGCTGACCATACCTAATAATTGAGAGATATTGAAAAGAGAGTTGCGGTGAATTAATTCCTCGAATTTAGAAATGTTAAATTGATTCTCACCTTTTTAGGGAGGGCATACGAATAGATATAAAAATGGTTCGAGGATGGATGTTTTTTCTTGAGTTACTACCATTGACATCCGTTTTCAATCATAATCCTATTTTTTAGAAATCTTTGAAAAATATAAAAATTTTCACGTTTTTTCAAGATCTATTTAGCCAAAATCGAAAAGAAAAGTTTAAAAATTTTCCTCGAAAGGAAAAGGTATGAATATTTTAATTTAACTCATTAAGGATAATAGCCAGGAAAATTGAAGCTAATATTGAAATATTTGTTTTATATAATATCAGTCAGGAGAAATTTTTTTAACTTTTTAGATTTTCTGTTCCTAATGAATGTTGACTAAACTTGAAAAAAAAAATGATATTCTCCTAGAATTTTTGATGAAAAATTAGTAGTTGGTTGAGTGGGAAGAGAAGTTAGAATTTTCATCTCGTCATTCTGAGATCTGAGATCTGGGCATAATTCTCTGATTCCCCATTATTTTCTACTTTCGATAAGAAAGTGATTTTTTGATCATTGGTATTACGTAGGTATATAATATCGATTCATTCAATTTGTATGTACCTTCTCAAAAAAAAGATGGAAATCAATTTGAATATATTTTCATCAAAATATTTCGTTGGAAATAAAAAAAATAAAAAATTCTGAATCTCAAAGGTCTGAAATTATCGAAAGAATGGTGCTGAAAAGACATTTTCCAAATCCATAAATCAAAGAACGAAACACGAATCACTTAAAACGACCAAATCTTCCAACTTATGGAAAATAACAACTGGATACTTGGTTAGGAAATTTTTGCTTACATCATTTCATCATGCTGGGCTGTTTCCGATTACACGCAGCCGAGCCGGCGGTAGGTAGAAATGATTTTACGTAGACAATGAGATCAAAATATAGAAATTTTTTGCTTTCGTTTTCCGCTGCATTTAGCGTAGGTTTACGACCGATTCCGCTTCTATATAGGCAAAAGTTCACGGTGAATTTACGTCGGCTAAAAAAGCGAATAACCTTGAACGACGCGGTCATCTTAGGTTTTTTCTTCCTCGATTGTTTCGCGAATTAACTAGATCACTTTCTAGAAAGCAAAAATTAGTCTTAGACTTGGTAATCGTGTAAAAATATCGATTATAGGTACGAACGATGACGCAAAATTACACCGCAATTAAAAAATACCTACGATCTTCGATACAGCAATTTTACCTCGTGAATCATTAGTGCATTTTTTTGTACAGCGGCGCTATCAGTGGCAGTGGCGTCTGCGTCGCAATACTACCGAGAAATTTATTCACCTTGTTTTCCATCTTTCGCGTCGCGTCGACTACCTTCTCAGAAAGTTCACCCCGCCCTCTTAAAATCAGATAGAAAAATAACGAAAGGTGTTTCTGATATGAATTCTTTGGCGACTGGCGACCGATGGCTACGAGATTTGAATATGGAATTCCCAGAAGTTGGGTTTATCGCACTGAAAAAAACATTGGTTCTGGTCTTGGATTCTAGATTGCAGTGAACTTGGTGTTTGGTGGTGAAAAAAGCAGCAATTAGAGCTTTCGTTATTGAAAATAATTCTTGGAATGTACGTGAAGGTGCACTCGTAGAGTTTGAGGTTTGTCTTTGTGTAGTACAGATGGTGATTTTTGTATAGGCAGTTGAGACGAGTAGCAATTTAAATCGTAATGATGCCAATACCGTGAAATTCCAAACGAGGGAAATTGAAACAAAGAATCATATCTCCTTCTAGGAAAATTCTGGACGTCATATTTACCTAGGTTGAGTAATTTGATGGCATTCTTTTGTAATGAAAAATCATGGCGTTTTTTAAATTTAGATGCATGATGCTGAAGTTGGTGCCAAAGTAGATGTGTTTGGTTATTGGCACGTGTGATCCTCCTGGGTGAATTTTTTTGGAAAATTCTGGTTGACTATTCGAGTAGAAAAATAAATGTTGGTTCAATATTTTCAATAATTCCTGTGTTCCTGGTGTAAAGAATTAAAATTTGAAAAATGAAAATTTTCATTAATTTTGAAAATTTATAATTTTTTAGTAAATAAGTAATCTTGAGTGAGAGTACTTTCAAAAAATTAGTATGTTGGTCGTTGGTGCTAAAACAGTTCACGAATAACGTAAAATTAGCTGAAAAAGAAGTAAAAAAATTGTTCAAATTTAGATACAATTGGTTTGAGATGTCATAAAAATTTTTTCATGTCATAAAATTTTTTTCATGTTATTGAAATTTTTTCAATTCAAAATATAGGTACCTTATATTTTAAAAATGTGAAATTTTCGAATATTTTAACACAAAAAGCTTGTAAAAAATTTTTCTAAAATGGAAATAATTTTCTCGGCATTGCATTGCTTAAGTGATTAGCAATTTTGTAGGGCTGTGATTTCATGATTTGTCATCAGGCTGGATATGGTGTAGAAAATTTTCTTTTGCCTCACCAATGGTTGAATGAAAATTTGTTATGTCAGCGATTTTTTGGCTCCATAAATTAGAAAATATATTTTCATTTTAAAAATTTGAAAGTTTCAAACTTAATGTCGTCATTATCACTTTTCGAGGGATTCAAAACTTCGAAAAAACAAAATGAAGATAATTTCGTTTATCTAGAAAAATCGGAGCATTTTGAGATTTTCTCCTCAAATTCAGAAAATTATGGAATTTTCATTTCAAATCGAGGGTTTTGAGATTTTCCCTTCAAGTTCAGTGAATTTTGAGAATTTTCACTCCAAATTCCAAAATCAAATTCAGAGAAAGTTGACTTTTCATGACAAAAAAGCGAATTTCAAGACTTCGAGTAAAACTTGGAATATTTTGATTCGCTGAATAGGAATCACACGTTAGTTTTTTCATCGGATCATTTTTTCCCCGTATAAAACGTTCAAAATTTTAAAACACTTTACTTTTTTTTGTTCGTTTTCTGAAGAATTGAGAAAAGCGAAAAAAAATTCGAACCACAAAATTTTGCCATAAAATCTTAAATTTTTTTTTCGACTCGTAATGTTGGAAAAAAGCTTAAATTATCTATATAGAAATTTTTAAACATCATTTTTTTCAAATAAAAGGTGATTATTTTTGTAATTTTTCAGACTTGAACATAATTTTTTCCACTTGGAAGAAGTTGGCACAAATTTTGAAAAAATTGTATGTTTTTTTGTTTTTCTTACTTTCCTAATGCATTTCTTGAATTGAAATTGGTAATAAATTTAAAGGAAGCCTATTTTTTTTCTTGTAGGTACTTTGAGAACAAAAAAATCTGATTTTTTTTTGGGGGGGAGAGGGGTGGTGCAGTGAATTGTGAAAAAAACCTAAACATGTTTAGTCGAAAACAAAAGTACGAAAGAGAATTCAGAACCTCAAAAAATACCAACAGGTCATTCAAAATATTAAAAAGACAATACTTATTATTGTATCCTAATTTATTTATTTTACTTATTGAAGGCAGCACATCGTCTGAAAATTAGATTGGACTTAAGAAAGGTCAACAAAATGAATTATTGAATAAAACGAAAAATTTTCCTATTCCCCATTCTTAATGTTTGCCATAAATTCAAGTACACCGTATCACGTCCCTGAATTTTTTGTACCGACTACCAAACTGTTTGCTGAATGATGGTTTCACACGGCCAGCAAACTGTTTGATATGCTAAGAAAATGTGGTAATACTCAAACATTCGGCACCCATCATTACCAGGTAATTTTTTCAATAGCTAGCCAACTGAAACCGATAACGTTATTGATGCAAATCGTGGCCATACAATGTACGGATACCGATCGCAGTATCGGTCAGATGAAATAAAAAATACGCGGGTACATTTTCAGGACTTATGATTCCAAATACAACGTAACAATAATCTTTCGCATGAAATAGGTGTATTATTATTCGCAAATAAAGATGGATCTACGCGATATTACCAAGGTATACTTTGATTTAACGGGAAACACTGGATTGATGAATTGAGTTTTCGTTGAAAATTTGGTGTATTCTTTTTTAAAATCTGTGCGCGTTATCATTGACATCTCGGGCGTTATACTTAAATGGACGTCGGTCAGTCGGATTGTCGGATGGAAGAAGGTCAGATAAAACAGGTTATTATATTTTTGCAGATTCAATAATCGATGCTCATGGGTAGTAATTAATCTAAAACATCCGTTAGGTTTGCCATTTAATGGAATACTGCGCATCATTGATAACTAGTACAGAATTAAGCCTAGTAGGTCTAGGTGCATTCAAAATGTCAAATGAAATGTGGATTGTGGATTTATATTAACCGAATGATTTTTCTGTTCTTAAGGTGATACGAAAATGCAAGATGTGTAGAAATTTATTTATACTGCTCTTGAAGGCATTGGCGTAGATTTAGACTTGATTTTTGGACAGAAGGATAATATTTTGTTGATGTGAAGATTTTTGTGGGAGAAAATGGAACATGTAAAGAGTCTGCGGTAATACGAAGATGATGCAGAAAATTGAAAGAAACTAAATTTGGTGTCTTTGAGTATTTTTTGTCCCTTCTTCATCGTAAGAGTTTGTGATTGAGGTTAGAAGTTGAAATAACTATAAAAATGTCTCTTTTTTCATTTTTTTTTGAGGGGGAGGGTGGTCAAAAAGCATTCATTTTCGTAGGATGATATTAGGTATTTGTTAATGTGAAGATTTTTTAAGGATGTTTGTCAGAAAAGATGGAACATATGTGCTCGTCTCAGCAAAAAGGGACTATCTTGCCGGTTTTAGTTTTCAAGATACAGCTATTTTTCAGGTAAAAAATTTAAAAATGAAATTTTTCCCGATTATTATAGTGACATTTCTGCTCCATAATTTCCTGGTTTCTCCAATTCGTAAGCTAACCTCCTGTTACCTGCAATCTTTGAATGAGATAAGGAAAAAGGACCATTTTATGGGTTATTTTTTTCCCCACTAAAATTATCAGAATTGTGATTATTTTTATTCAATTTTTTTTCAAAATTTTATTCTTTTTATGTTCGCAAAATTTTGAATTGTGTTTTTCTTGAAATTGTGTTTTTCAAAACTTTCTGGAAAAGACAATTTTTAATTTGAGATCTCCACGAAGGCTCATTTTATAGGTAATTTTATCTAGTTTTAGGATCTGGTCTTCACTCTGTACTGAAAATCAAGGGAAACTCTTCAATTATTATTTTTCAGGTTTGCCCCTCCTTCATCCCCTCTCCCATAGAACTCTTTTGGGGTCATTTGGTCAAATGACACTAGAAATACGTAGTAAGTCTAAATATACTCAGATTTGTGGTGAATTTTTTTTATCTATCGGAAACACCGCAGCAACGTTCCTGTTATTTTTGTAACGTTCAGTTTTAACTCCAAGAACTTTTTCCAAAAATTTTTGAGGTACTTGGATATTTCTCAAAATTTTTTTTTCAAAATATAATCCAAATCTCCCAATTTGCAATTTTTTTCAATCACACTCCAGAATTTTTCTCAAAACTTCTTCCAGCTCCAAAAACTTATTGAACCACTTCTTATTTTTGGAGGGGTGCATTTTTTTACACTAAGACGTGACGTCATCATCCATGTGAGTTGGACAAAAATTTTAAAAATTCAGCGCTTGAAAATTTTAAGAAAAAAATTTTGAGTGAAAATTTCAAAACATGAAAAAAGTAGGAAAGTAATTTCAATGTTGGATTAAATTGGAAAAAATTTTTAGAATTTAAAAAAATGAGAAAGTAGGAGGAGAAAATATGTCTCATCAAAGCTGTTACAAATAAATGAAACAGCAAAATCAAGACAAAAAATTGTAGGTATTGCTAAATATCTCTTCTCTTCTTCTCTTTCTCGTGCTCTCTTATAGTCAAGCAATATCCCCTTGAAAAATGAATTGAAACATATTCATTATTCAACCATTTACGTTTCATGTGTTCAATTACCATTGCTAATTATCACGTACAAAAAATGAACACAGTTGCCGGAAAAATGTATAATATGTAATACAAAGACCTTATTCGTAAAAATATAGAAAAATTTAAATCTACTTCAATTTGAGCCGAACATTTACGTATATGCCTAAAACAAAAAAAATCTTGTGTAATGACTACGAGGTGTTTCCTCAATCACAAAATAACACTTTCAGAACACCAGAGAGTAATTTATAGTTCCGTAAAAAAAATATATGTAATGCAGCATTTATGGAATATTGTCTAAATGATAATATACGATTCAGAATAAATGTAGAATATTTTAATACGCAGAGCTTAAATTTGAAATAAAGATTCATGTCTAGAAAATTAAAAGGTAATCTTGTATGATGGTCAAAAAATTGAAACATAGAAAATTTTAGATTTATCTGGATCGATCAAATTTTTCAATTTTTTCAATACTTTTGCAATTTTTTGCCTTTTTAAAAAAATGTTAGGAATTGTTTTGAAAATTTTGTAATTTTTTGTCAAATTTTGTGATTTTTTCCCAGAATTTGTCATTTTTTGAAAAATTTGAGGTACCTTATTGATTTTATCAATTTTTTGCAGATTTTTTAATTGATTTGTGGAACTCCTTCAACGTTGCTTAAGTAGGTAGCTCCAAAGTTTTCAATGAATTGTACTACTGTTTAAGGATTGTCTATGGGTCGCTCGCCGACCATATTTCGAAAAAATGTAGTTCCTGTGATGCTAATGTAATTTTTGTACCCCGCTCCCTCTCTTCCCTCCGGCTCTAATAATTTTTTCAACTTACCACAAAGTTCTTTTGATTCTCAACATGCATAAATTTCTTAATCTATCGGAAATATCTACGAAAATTCTTCATTCGATGGGTACAACGAGCTCTCTCAAAGGAACCACACATATAAATCTCGTACGTGCGCTACCTAATTACATAAATGATAGGATTAGTCCCGGCTTAGAGAGGTAATTGCTATCATATTACGTATACATATTGAGGCTAATTACCCGTACGATTTCCGGAGAGAAGAATACGTATTTGTTTTGATAACCTTTAGAAATGCACATAATGCCCTCATTGCAGGTTCACCTTCAGGTGGTCTTCGAGTATGGCTACCGCAGCACCACTCTCCTAAATGTAAAAGCGAACATTATCGGCACTCGAGTAAAAATTATCGAATCGTTTTACTCTGAAAACACCAAGATTTACCTGTAATAATTCTTTCAATTAATAAAAAAATTCGTAGACTTGCTCGGAGGTTATTTGTACGAACGGATGCGAATCTGCCTTCAGTGTTGGAAGGCCAGCACGAAGAAGACGTTACCATTGCCTGGAAAGATTGGCGATTACGTGAACGAAATCGAGGGTGACAAAACGAAAACGGCTAATACCGGTATTGTCTAATTGCTTTTAAATTCTACGCTAACGAGTCTATTTTCGTCTCATCGTGGATAGGCATAGGAAAAAGAACGGTTAAAAGTGAGATGAATTCCTTCATGCTCTAATAGCAGTTGGTATAAAATGCGAGCAATGTCATGATTGAATTGTTTAACTTTGGAATTCTCACCGTTGGTAAAACGATACGCAAAGAATTATGTAACGAAAGTGTTTGGTAGTCCGAGTATAGACAAATTATCACAATCGATCGTACGTGAGCGTATATTGTGCCAACGTCGAGAGGAAAATTATTTTAATTATGTTCATTTGCGGACACGTTCGAATTGAGTGCTTTCTTACAAGTGCAATGTTGCTCGTTAGCAAGTGGATTTAAAAATAGTATTGCTTGGGTACTGATGCCTGCGAGATGCAACTTTCTGAAATGTATGTAGAATTACGAGGAAGATATACGAGGCAGTAGTGAAATTTTGGGCTGAAACAAAAATATAAATGGGAAGTACGTCATAAAAGAATCCTGTATTCAAAATTTCAGGTGCTTAAAATCATTTTTTGAATTTTAGCGAATTTTTGAAAATTCAGTATATCATTCTATGGCCATGGCATGGCATTGCAAAAAATAGGGAAACTTGTCTAACCAAGGAAGGAGGAGTACTGAAAATTGATATATGCCCAGCTTTTGATAAAATCTAAACCCCACAATAAAATTTTCAGAAAATTCAAAAAAATGACAAGAATTATTGAAATTGACAATTTTTTAAAAGAAATTTAAAACGCAAAAATGGAAGAAAATGTAAAAATGCCAATCCAACTTGATTAAAACTAGTTTCGACTTTCGAGACATTTTGGAGACTTCGGAAAATTTTGAAATTTTCCAATAGATACTGATGAAAAGTTTATAAGAATGCTCCATACATGAACTTTTTAGCACCTGAAAACGATGATTACCCAAATTTATGGTTTGTTTGATCGATTGAAGTATTATTTTCCAAAATTCGTAATTTTCTGTTCAAATTCATATTTTTTCCAGCAAGAAATTTTGGAAAAAATTGAAAAATTCTCTTGAAGCGTGCAAATTTTGTGTAAAAATCTGAAATGGTATGGCCGGGTTAGAGGTGAATTTGGCCCCACGTCTGATTTTCACTCTAAGCCCCTTAAATGGTGCTCCTTGATGTAAAAATACTTTATTCACTTGATTCTTTCGTGGTAAAAAAGCTGAAAAAAGTGAATTTTGAGATCTCGAGTAAAACAATCGTAGAAAGAGTGTTAATCGAGGCATTTTAACCTGCTGAACACGAATATGGAATTAGTTATTTCATTTGGCCATTTCTCCTTTGATAATTCGCCAATTTTAAGTTTGAATCGGGTCTTTTGAGCAATAAAATTTGAAAAGCGAAGTAATTAAGCAATATTCTTATACGACCCAAAATTATCAGAAATCGACATTTTTCGGGCGATGTTTTGAAAAATTTTCAACTCACTGAGTTTATGGCTTCCGCTCAAATCTTTTTTATTTTTGAAAAACGACAAAGAATGATCATTTTTAGGTATGTCGGATCCGTCGTTTTCTGTCGTTTCCTTGAAAAACGACGTTTTGAAAATTTTTCAACCCACTGAAATTACGGCTTTAACTCGAATCTTTTTTATTTTTGAAAAATGACTAAAAACGGTCATTTTTAGGTACGTCGGATACGTCGTTTCTTGTCGTTTCTTTGAAAAACGACGTTTTGAATAATTTTCAACTCACTTAAATTATCAGAGAAAAAAGTAAATTTTGAAAATTCAAACGAAACGCTTGCAAAAAGGTGTTTATCGGGGTATTTTGACCTGCTGAACACGAATATGGTATTGTTTTTTTCATTTGGTCATTTCTTTCTACATAAAATTCTCAAAATTTGGAAAATCTGCTAAAAATTCAACGTTTCTGTACGATTTTTCGCAATTTTTGGCTCTTCGTTCATAGAATCGGCCAAAACCGAATGCGCAGCGAAATTCTACTTGAAAAAACACGTTGTTTAGTAATTTTTTCAGGGTATAGTCGCTCTTCGATTATGTGGTGTTTTTTACGATTAAAAACTTCAAATAGCCGAAAAAACATGAAGAAATGCATCAAAATTTTTGAAAAAAGTATCACAAATACACCTCTACGAGATGTAACTTTTTGCCAAAGAACAGAAAATTTCGTTCACTTCTTTTGAAATTAAAAATTTTTGAAAATCAGCCAATAAAAAAGCAATATCTCCGAAAGGGAGGGGGTTGGGAGATCAAAAATATTTCTAGAATGTTTTTACATATCAAGGGGCACTTTTTAAGCGGATTAGTGTGAAAATCGGAGCTGGGGCCAAATTCACCCCTAACCCGGCCATACCCTTAAGTAGACGTCTGATTTTTATCCTGTCGAATCAAAAGGAAGAAATTTTAAGACATTTTGGATGTTCAGTTTTTTTTATAAATTTTTCCCAGAAACTCTACTGGAGAAAATCATAGATTTGAACGGGCAGTTACGAATTTTGGAAAATTGCATCCTGATTCAAAGGGATCACAGGGTGTCTGACGAATCTTGCTGGTCCTGCTTTTGCGCTTTTTCAGAAATTCATAACTATATCAGCTTCGATTTATCACCGGCACGGTATTACAGATCTTTTTCGGATCCGTCATAAACCCCAAAACCAATCAAACTTTTAACTTGACCCACTTCAGCAATTTTTCATACCTTAATTCTCCAAACACAACCTCATACCTAAAATTTTAACAAATACCAATTCCGCAAATTTTCCGCCAATTTCACGAAAACTTCCACTTTTCTCATCAAATTTCACGCATCAATCGTTGGAAAAACCACCGTTACTCTTCATGTAGAATTTTTCGCACATCGAAAAATAATAAACACGTCAAACCGACCAAAAAAGCCGAATTATTCGATCCATTCTACCATTCGAATCACCTTCTCGCAACAATTCCTTTTAAAAAGCCGAAAAATTCGCTCGAAACGTGCCCGCTAAAAAACTCCAATCCTCACTATCTCTATACGATTTTCAAACCGCATTTACAAAAATTACAAACTCGCGAAAAATTTTACGGAATCTTGGTGAAAAAAAAAGCAAGAGAAAATGCCAATGTTCCACGGGGCACCGGCGAAGAACGAATTGCAGCGAAATTGTATCTCCTATCGGAATGCGCGAGTCAAGAGCTAGATCGTTTGTTGATAGACCGGTTGCAAGCGGTTACTTTTCGCATTCTTTTTAGTTTCGTTGTCTTATAGCGTACGCTAAACAAAGCGCTTTTTTCCATCTTTTTTTTCTTATACTTCGTACCTTCTTTCATTATTTTCTGAATTTAATCCGGTGCGAAAATATGCCGTTCTGTACACACAACGCGATAGATAAAGGCACATAACGTACGTACAGTTAAGAAGAGGAGAAAAAAAAACACCGATTCTTTTATTACTTTTATATATTTCGTGCACCGGCTTGGCCCGTCGCGTCGACCGTACCAATAATTAATTACATTTTCACGATGAATCAAAAAAAAAAAAAAAAAACGTGTGAATTGCGGACAAACTTTTTTATGGGCTCGATCTAAGGTACCACGAATACCGAAAAATAATAAAGCAGTATACATTGTACCGAATAAAACGTATCAGTGAGATACTTCCTATATACCATTTTTGACCAACGCCCAATGGCACTGACCGCTTTAATGATTCAATAATCATTACCGTTGTTTTTTTATATGACTGAAGAAGAAAAAATTGATAGTTGACCCCGTTATTACGTGTCTTATTTATGCACTTCTCATCAACTTCCAACGCATCCACGAAATCTGGTTGTACGATTACCTCGATCGAATGGTTTATTTTTCACTTTCTTGTCGATCTAAATATCTGGTTTATCTCTATGAACCAGGACAAGGGGAGAGTTTTGGGCCGAAAAAAATTGAATTGAAAGTACAAACATAATCGTAAAATATCCATATCCAAAATTTCCGGTGCCAAATTCATTTTTCGAATATTTTTGAAAATTCAAAATTACTATTTCTAATTATGGTGTCTACGGCTTCCTCATTTTGAATCGGTGAAAAGTCACTGAAATGTACTTAGTCGGAGGGAAAGGGGTAAAATCAAAAAGTAAATCGATATTCGAATTCTACGACCTCAAATCAGTGACAATCGATATGTCACACACCCATTTTAATTTATTAACATACTTTTCCCCAAAATTGGGGGAGGGCGAGGGGTTCACTGAAGGGTCAAATCTCAAAAAAAACCAATATTCGAACTCAATGCTTTCAGATACCTAACAAACGACTGGTCACGCGTCATTTTCAATTTTTTTGAATTTTGATCCCTATTAAGGGGACTAAAAGGTTCAGAAGGATCGGTTAAAAAAGCCAAGTAAGTACATACATATTCGAAATCAGCGCCTTCAAATTAGTAGAAACCAATGTGCTACATCACTTTTTCGATTTTTTCGAATTTTGGTCAAAATTGTGGACCTCTACCTCTCAGGGGTCTGGAGATACCATTTTGAAAAATTGTTGGTTGTAAAGAGGGTAAAAATGGCTACTTACAGTAATTTTTACAGATTTTTAAATGATAGCTTTCATCTTTTGTTCTCATCATAAAAGTTCAGCTTTCACCACCAAAGTTCAACTTTGAGCTTTTCAAAATGTGATTATCAATTTTGACTCTCTTATTAATTCTCCTTCAGACTCCGCAAACAATTTTCCCTCAAGTACAACCTATTTCGAGATATGAGCCTTCAAAGTTGGGAAATTTTACTAAAAATCGTAATTGCATAAAAATTGCGAGACCTGCCCCCGCCCCTTTGAAGGTTAGGAAAAAAATGATCGTGGTTTTGCGAATAGACCACCAAGGTGAACTCGTAAAAAAAGAATTGAGTGAAATCGGAAGACCCTACTTCATTTTTGTCTAGTTTGAAATAGCCCATCAGCGAAATTTTTGGATTCTTAGCAGATTTTCTCTGATTTTTCAGAGAATTTTGATTGATTTTTCAGCAAATTTCTCTAATTTTTCTATGAATTTCAGAGATTTACTGACTTTCCAGTGGATTTTCTTTGATTTTCCTGTAATTTTTTCAGTGTTTGTTTTCAGTACAAATTATTTCCTGATTTATTATTGTGCTAGGTATTTTATTAATCTGCTCAACTCGAATTCGACGATAGTTTCCAACATTTTCCCGACTTTTCGTGATTTTCGACCCTTGAGGCGAAAATTTTTGAAAAAAGGGGCATTCCTGGGCTGGAAGGACTTCGGTGGCATTTCTTCATCTCCCGAGTTGTATACGATATTTTACGTCATAGAGGGAATAAAATGCAAATTTAAGCACTCGGTGAGGGAATAAAGTAGCGTTTTATTTCCTCTATGACGTAAAGAAATTTTAAAAATAGGGTAGAGATGTTTTGAAAAATCGTAGTTTTTTGATGGCTAGGTTCTGATTAAAATGACATAGAGAGGGACTAAAAAGATGCAGTTTGTGTTTCTGCAGATCATTAATGGACAAATTATGACTCAGTTTGATGCCTTTTGCCACTCTAACTGTTGGTTAAAAAACTGCAAATCGTTGAAAAATCTCAATTTTTGATTTTTTTTGGTAAACATGCAACTATTGTTTTGGGTTTTGGCAACCATACTAAGTCTTCTAGCATTCCAACCTTGTTATAAAAACTTGATTTTAGCATACATATGTATTAAAAAAAATCCATTTCAAGTGTAACCCGAGCTCGGAAAGGAGATTTTTTTAAGTAGGTACTTTTTTTGTTCTTCAAACAATACATATTTTTCAAAAAAATTCGCTCTCGCTTCACTTTCCAATTTGTCAGAAAAAAGACAGTAATTTAGGAGAGAGAGGGGTTCAAATTTGAATTGACTTAATTGTTTTCTGGAAGATGTCCTACTCCAAAGAAAATTGGAAAAATTACAATTGCATCCAAAACAACAGATTATATTGGGGGGGGAGGGGCTATAAGCACCCTCCAAGCAAAATTTTGATTCAAAATTTTTGTTACTTACATCGATCAATCTGTAAAACCGAATGCACTATTCGATAAAGAACTTTTTCGACTTTCAAAAAATATTTTTTGAAAATTTTTTTAATAAAGACTTCTTTTACGGCGACGTAATATTCACTACGATGAATATAAAGTTTGATTTTTAGTGGATTTTCACTGTTTTCTGAGATGATTTTATTGATTTATCAGCAAATTTCAGAAATTTTAACAGTCTTCAATAAGTTTTTACTGATTTTTAAACTATTTTTTCACCGTTTCCTTTCATAGTGAAATTTTCTCACTGATTTATTACTGTGTTGCATGTCTTGACTTTTCTCCAGCGATTTTTGATAATTTATGAGAAAGCACGTTTGTATGTGGAAAAGGAATATGAAATTTTTTGGTAGATCTTGTCATTAACCGACAAAGTAGAGGGAGGAGGTCGGTCGGAAATTGAACACTTTACACTTACTTTTTAAAAAATTGCACCACTTTGAAAACTTTTACTCCACTACCTTTATGACTGGAAGTCTTAATTTTTTTCTAAAAAATTTTTCACTCGTCAGAGTGAACTATTTTAATCTTGTCATTTTTTTTTAAATCAAAATCAGAAAGTAGATTTCTTTTTCATCTGCCCAAATGTTTTTGAACTGCGGAGGGGGAAGGGAGCTCCATTAAAACAGAATGCTTTTCAAACAAACCACTTGTCCTCGCGGCTGCATTTCGACTTGAAATTGCCCGTCGACCCCGTACTGGAGTCGATGAACTCTCCCATATAAAAGTGATTTTTTTTTTTAGGTAAATAAAATAAAATAAATAATAAAACTGGCTCTTGCTTTGCCCATCAACTGCATCGTATGCAGTACTTACTGCTGCGCTGCGGTTGTAACGACTTGCAAAAACGTTTTCTACCTTTCTTAACGAGTTCATGATTAAAATTAAATCATACATCTGAAAAAAGTAGAAAAAATACCACCGTATTCCGTTCACGTAGCCGATGTACCCAGATGGTGCTGGGAAGTACATATATACGTAAAATAATAAAAAAAGAAAGGAAGGAAAAAAAAGAAAAGAACGCACGTAGCCTTGTATTATGTACCTAGGTTTTTATCTTGGCGCAAAAACAACGCGTTCGAGAATTGGAGATTGGAGATTTTAAAAAATCTTCTCGGCCTTTTTATACTCGGCCTGTATGCGGTTGCAGAATGTTGTATATTTTGGTACACCCTGTAATTGTGTTGTTTTATTGATTACATTGGCGCGATGCAACGCGACGCATACAACATGTTGTGTGCAGATAAACTGGTTGCATTTTTCTGATTACCTATCTGTTTGACAGCGAAACGTAGGTACGTTGTTGCTGCAGTGCCAGCGCAGGGCAGCGAATTAAGCAAACGTTTTGCTTACTTACCCCTGTCAACATATGTACAGAGATATTTTTTCTACAGTAGAGACAGAGAAGTTGGAGAGACGCGACATTAAAATCTATGCATCTTATTATACCACTTCGAGTGTAGGTTCTTGGCGAATTTATCCTTTGAAGCTGAGTTTGTATGCTTGGTTGAGCTGGTTTATTGGCTGCTGGGCTCCGGACACCTTTGGCGGATTGGCAAATGGCAATGTCTGCGTGGCCAAAGTTGAAAACCTACGGAAGAGTGGGTTCCTAAGACGTTGTGTCTTTTAGGTCAACATTGTCGCCTGTCTCGTTCATTATGTTTGCCCATACTAGTACATGATACCTGTGTGTGTGTGTGCTTATTTTAATTGTTAATTTATTCGCAATAGGCGGCCACCTCGTCACAGCTGTAGCCGTCGTGTCGCAGACAATGCAACCAGACGAGGCTTCCAAATGAGATTTTTAGGCGTATTTTTCGGTCTTTTTTTAGTGACTTTGTCACTTTTTCCATCAAAAGTCACTATAATTATGTTTATTGAAAGTCACTGAAGTCACTCCTTCCATTAAAGATTACTGGTCACTATTTTCATAGAATGTCACTGAAGTCACTAGTCACTATTTTTATTACAAGTCATCAAACTCACTATTATCATTAAAAATCACTATAAAGTGAATTTTTTCATTACAAATCACTATAATCTTCAATTTTCATTAAAGATCACTAAAGTCACTTTTTCCAGTAAAAGTCACCAAGTCCCATTTTCATTAAATATCACTCAAGTCACTTTTTCCATTAAATGTCACGGAGTATTTTTTTTCAGTAAAAGTCACTCAAGTCACTTTTTTTTTTTATTGAAAATCACTAAAGTCACTTTTTCCAGTAAAAGTCACCAAATCACCAAGTTCCTTTTTCATTAAACGTTACGAAGTCACTTTTTCCATTAAATGTCACCAAAGTCACTTTTTTCGGTAAAAGTCACAAAGTTTTTTTTTTCATTGAATATCACTAAGTCACTTTTTCCATTGAATATCACCAAAAGTCACTTTTTCCATTAAATATCCCTAAGTCTTTTTTTCCAGTAAAAGTCACTCAAATCACTTTTTTTTATTGAAGACACTAAAGTCACTTTTTTCAGTAAGTCACTCAAATCATTTTTTTTTTGAAGATCACTTAAGTCACTTTTTCCAGTAAAAGTCACCAAATCACCAAGTTCCTTTTTCATTAAACGTTACGAAGTCACTTTTTCCATTAAATGTCACCAAAGTCACTTTTTTCGGTAAAAGTCACCAATTCACTTTTTTCAGTAAAAGTCACAAAGTTCTTTTTTTCATTGAATATCACTAAGTCACTTTTTCCATTGAATATCACCAAAAGTCACTTTTTCCATTAAATATCCCTAAGTCTTTTTTTCCAGTAAAAGTCACTCAAGTCACTTTTTTTTATTGAAGATCACTAAGTCACTTTTTTCAGTAAAAGTCACACTCAAGTCACTTTTTTTTTGAAGATCACTTAAGTCACTTTTTTCAGTAAAAGTCACCTTTCATTTAATATCACTAAGTCACTTTTTCGATTAAATGCCTCTAAGTCACTTTTTTCAGTAAAAGTCCCCAAGTCACTTTGCAAATGACTGCCTCAAATATCACTAACTACTAAGTCACTTTTTTCAGTAAAAGACTCTAAATCACTTTTTCCAGTAAAAGTCACTGTGTTACATTTTTCATTAAAAGTCCCCAACGAAGTCACTTTTTTCATTAAAAGTCGCCGAAGTAACTTTTTTCATCGAAACGGTCACAGTTAGTGACTTTTGGTCACGTTTTCATGGTATCTAGTCTATCTACCGGGTATGAACATCATGATTTTTTCAAAATTTCTCTCTTGAATTTTTAAATTAAAGAATTTCCTTTCAGTCATTTTTCAACTTCACTTTTTTATTGAAAAAATTCCGCCTTCGCTTCTCTACAGGAAGGGCTTCCATCTTTGTTCTTTTAAAAAATATCATCATTTTGACTTTTTCAATCAAAATCTCTCTTTTTTTTTTGGTTTGAATTGACTATTGTACCTAATTGTTTTCTTATAAAAACTTAACAAAAATTGAGAATGTGTGAAGATTTTTTTAAATTTTAATTCATGAAACATAAAAAATCAAGAAAAAATGATCACTTTTTCGTTCATGAAGTCACTTTTATCATTATGGTCACATTTTTATTTCCAAAAGTCACTAAAATTACCTTTTTTTTTTGGAAATTTTGATAAAATATGCCTAAATTTTTGAAAAACTTGACGTATGTGAGTATGGCGGGTTCAAGTCGGCATTTTTTTTTTTTTTCATCGTAGCCGGGAATTAGATAAATTCAACAGGAAGGAATTCTCTCGGTTGCTGGTAATTTAAAAATAGAAATTATGATTCCGTTGCGCGCCACGGAAGACCAATTGACCGGGAATGCTATAATAGGAAATTGGAATTTCCCTCAAGGCTACATTATACGAGTTCATTCGTCGTCCAAAGTACTTGTCCGTCTTCATTTTATACTGTAAAGGCAATACTCCTCGTCCTCGTGTAGTCTAAACCGCTGCAACGCTATCTCATACCTATAATTTTTCTCGCCGGTTGCTAAATCTCTTTATTACAATCACAAGTAATTAAATTACCAACATTCTTATATGCGATATTACCTATCCGTAGACTCCAATGTGTGTGTATTTGCTGAAATTGTATGTGATTTTCAAGTGCCTCGATACAATTTGGCAATTTTGTGGGCCAATTTTTTTTTTCATCTTGGTTGCGTGTTCGAGTGTGGAAAATATCTTGAAATTGCGAGTAGGCCATGGGACGAGAACGTGTGGCGTCGAGAATTCGAGATTGACATTATACAGGTAGATGTAGGTACGCTTCACACCCGAGAAAAATATTCGCTTCGCGATAAGCTGTAGGTACATATAGGTATAGGTATATAAGAAAGAACGAAGACGACGAGTACCTACAATATGAAAGTTGATAGTAGTTGATGAACGCATTAAAAAATCCGTTGTTTCCCGCGAGCAAGGTATGGATATGGAATGCGTGTAGAAGGGACTGCGTACCTATAACATGTACATACACCTTTATAGATCTGCAGCGAAGCGCCAACATTTTTGCACTTAGTGCCATTACAGAGTGTATTGTTCCTGGTTGGTTTCACGTTGGAGATGCGAGATTATGGTGAGGTCGGTTGAGATGAAGTTGCTTGAGCTGCTGTGTCTTAGAGAATGGTTACATATTGGCTTTTTTACCTTGGCAGTGACCCAGAAATGACCCTGTGGTGGTGTTTTTTGGTGTGATGGAGGTATAATTTTTTGAAAAATTGGGAATTTTTTTAAAAATTGACTTGTTTTGGACATGGAATAAATACTGTTTGTACATTTTGAATATTCAATTTGATGATTTCAAAAACCCAAAAATTAGACTTTTTCTTGTTGTCGTTCAATGATGAGCAGGATTTTTTCAGTGAAGGGGGGGGGGGATTGAAAATGAAATATAGATGTCAAGAAATCGAAAAAAGCACATCAATCGATGAAAAATGAAAATTGATTCAATGGAAAATTTTCAAACAAATATTACAATATTTAATGCAAAAGAATGTGAAATTAATTGCCTGAGAGAAGTGAGGGTTGATTCATTCAGAAAATTGTTTCTGAATAAGTATACTTTTTTAAAGAAAAAAACACATTCTTTGTTGAAAACCCCCAATTTTTAAATTTTTTAAATTTCTTCAAATTAACTAGGGCAGCTGGTGCTTCTGTTGCTGAAAAAAAAAAAACTATGAAATTGAATGATTGGTCTGAAGGCTGGTGAAGCCGCGTTAGAATAATTGAGTCCTGCACCTTGAATTAGATAAAGAGAAGGGGTTAAATTATTGCAATGTTTAATAAGTTTGTGTTTTCCAATCACATACTACATAAATTCAGGCATTGTAAAACGAACCTGCAAGGGCTTAAAAATTACTAAAATTATGCAGTGGAATAGCTTTGAAGGACGGAAGGTGGTGAAGGGAGGGAAGGACCTGAAATTTTGATTCTAAAAATGGAAATTCACTAATAAGAGGAATTATTTTCCAATTTTTTTCCATCGCTGAGGTAAAAATTCCAGAACCCAACATCACCGTTGCCTCTTTGTCACTCAACCATACAATCTAACTACGTTAGAAAAATTCAGAATGGACGTTTTTATCAAAAAATGTCATTGGGAGCCCTTTAAAGAATACATAACTTTTTTTCATGTTTTTTCAGATGTTTCCTATTTCATAACGATTGAAAAAAAATTCACAATTTTTTGTTTTGACATTTTGATTCAAATATTTTAACCATGATGTGTATTTCAGTCTTTTTTTTTTCGAAAAATTATTAGGAAGATACGTTTTTACTATGTACATTTTAACCAGATTTTCAAAACCCTCTCAATTCAACCTCACCCCTTCACAAAAAAAGAGAGAAAAAAATCAATCAAATCGAATTGATCTCAGAAAAAAATTCATCGTCGGTATTTTTTTGTCAACAATATTCCTCGTCTTCAGGTTTTTTAATTTTATCAACATTTTTTCTTGAAATTTTTGCTTACTTCACTATTTATTCACTATCTGTTTGATACCTTGAAACTAATCTTGAGGCAACGCAACACTTCTTGCATTTGCTTTCAAAACTTGAGGTTTTGTGCTCAGACTTAAAAACGATACATAATGCAGATTTCATTCTTCCTACTCAACCCCCTCCTCTTTCCATTCGGGTACTTCAAACACCCATTCATTCATAAATCAGTGAAAATTCTCGAAAATCAGTAAAAAAAATTACTAAAAATTATTAAAAAGTAGTGAAAATTATCAAAAATTAGTGAAAATTATCGAAAATCACTGAAAAAATTAAGAACCGCAGCACAGTAATAAATCAGTGAAAAATTCACTGTGGGCAAACAGCGAAAAAATTGTTGGAAAATCACCGACAATTCACAAAATCAATGAAATCATTTGAAAAATCAGTGAAAATCCGCTGGAAATCAAAGGATTTCGTTGATTTTCCTTCTGCTCCAATTCTGAATTTTTCTCAGTGATTTTTCAATCATTTGAAATGAGAAAATAAGTGAAGTGTATTATTTTATAATTAATATTTGGAGGATAAATTGCATCGACTCTTTTTCAATCTCTAATAATGTCCAGAGTGGGAAAAAGGCGATGTCAAGATGACCTTGAAAAAGACTTACCAGTGATGCAATTCCGATCTCATGCCAATTATTCTTTCGATTCATGATGTCACTGTCATCAAAACAAAAAAAAAATCAATGATTCATCACATATATAAACTTGACAGCATCGAAAGCCAATGCTTACTTCTTCCAAAAACAAATCATCATGGGAATTTTCCAAAACTTCAATATCTTCTCTTACGCAAGAAAAAAAAATCAAAAAAGGTCAAATAATAAAAATCAAAGCTGACCAAATTATTTAGCATCGAGCATACGATGCTCCCACATCGACTAAATCCCAATACACATCGTAACCGTAACGTAGGCAACTCAAACAACACATCAGCTCGTACATCCAAGATGAACGATCTGTTTACGTCAAAGAACTCATTCCATCATTCGTACTCGTTCCTGTACAAATAATACGAAAAACATTAATTACCCAGCCGGTACAGTACTTTTCACGATCCTGGTAGGTACGAATTTGGCAAAAGTCACTCGAGAAGAACCCTTAATAACCATTAAAAAAAAATACCGTTGAACTCTATAGGTACCAAAAGATAATTCGCTCATTATGGCGACGACGGCGAGTTCGTGAACGAGAATGAAGAAACGGAGCGTATTTACGAGGCGAGGCGCGGTTAATCTCGAACTGGACGATGCAATTGTTGAATTTTAAACCGCAAAAAAAATGACCACTGAAAGGATTCGAACGGTACATAACCATGCATCTTATTACGTAATCACGCTGCACATACGGTGGAATTAGGCGGGTAATAATATGGTAGAAAAATCGGCCCAATGATCAACATATTTTACGCGTATTCGTATACAACGTATAGGTATCTCTACTAGATATACAGGTATCTCTTCTTCTCTCGCAGATGTATACTAACAAAGAACGGAAATAATATTCCCGCGGCATTTGTACCCAGAGTATACCTCCATGCGACGGAGAAAGAGAAAAAAATGCTGATTCGACTAATCTTCAACCTGCATCTATCTATATCTACATTCTACACAGAATGAAAATTAAAATTATGTCGAACTCGTATCATAAATTATAAATTACCTTAAAGCGTGTTCTTGATATTCGTTCATAAAATCTAACTCACCGTGGAAAGTTTTTTTTTTTTAACCAGGGAAATATTTACGTAGTGTACTCGAACGCGTGCGTTTATGAAACACGACGAGTCGACGATAAAAATTTAACGTTTCGTGGTTGAGAGAAAGGACGAAGAGAGGAGCATATATGATTGTTTTTCAAGTTCATCAATGCAGGTACTTGGTAGGTGTAAGTGTTTACGTTGCTGATGGTTATACGAAGGTAGGAAGGCACATAAATTCTGCGCGAAATATTTAATATAATTCAAGTTTATTTTTCAATATTTTGAGTACATTATTGTATTTTGACGATTCAAGTATCGATACAGAAATTATATTGTCTATGTCAATATCCACAGAATTTTTCAAATCGTGTACTGTTCTGCATAAGCGCACCCAAGGGGGGGGGGCTCAAAGGGCTCGAGCCCTCCTTTAAGCTCGGGAAAAAAAATTATTGCAAAAGTGTAAAAAAGACCATTTTTCTGCTTTTCAAACATTATTTTTTCAAAAAAAAAATAGTCCTCGCATTTGATCATTTTTGATTGATTTTTCAGTCAAAAATCACCGATTCCTCAATAAATTCTCAATTTGTCAGAAAAAATTCATAACTTTTGGCTGAAAGATCAGTGAAAAATGATTAATTTGAAATTTACCCCCTCTCCTTATTTTTCTAAAATTCTCAGCCCTCCCTTAATTAATTACTGGGTATGCCTATGCTGCTCTGAGTCAAAATTTTAGAATGATTTCAAAAATTTTCAATTCAAATTCGACTTTTAATGATTGTAAATTTATCGAAATAAATACATAGGTATCAACAATGTAAGTATTCAAATCAAAAATTTTGGTTTAAAATTCATGAAAAAATTCAAAAAGAAGCTAAAAGGAGACACGTACTCTCTCTCTTCTCCCCTATGCCAAAATTTCACTATGAAGTCAGGTCTTCCAATTTCGCTCAAATTTTTGTTACGAGTTCCCCTTCAGGCTTCATTTATCTTCTATAACCCTCAAGAGGGAAGGAGGGCTCGTAATTTTCAGACAATTGCGATTCCAATTTTGAGGGCTCATATCTCGAGATAAGTTATACTTGAAGGAAAACTGTTTGCGAGGTTCGAAAGATAATTAACAGGGGATTCAAAAACGATAATCATATTTTGAAAAGCTTAAATCTGAACTTTGGTGATGAAAGCTCAATTTTCGTGATGGTCACAATATATGAAAGCTACCATTCAAACATCTGAAAAAATTACAGTAGTAAGTAGCCCTTTTTACCTGATTTTTAACCAACAAATTTTCAAGATGGGATCTCCAGACTCCTTGGGGTACAGGCCGTACAGGGGTCCACAATTTTGACCAAAATTCAAAAAATTGAAAAATGACGTAAGACGTGTTGTTTGTTAGATATTTGAAGGCACTGAGTTCGAATATTTACTTATTTTTAGGATTTGGCTTTTCAGTGCCTCCTAGTCCCCGAATTTTGGGGAAACGTATGTTAAAAAATAAAAATGACGTGTGACATATCGATTGTTACTAAATTGAGGTTGTAGAATTCGAATATCGAGTTATGTTTTGATTTGACCCTTTTCCCCCTTCTCTTTCTTCTCTAACTGACCTTCTTCCCGAATTAACCGTACATTTCTTTCGGTTAGAGCAGAGGGAAAGGGGTGAAATCAAAAAAATAAGTCGATATTCGAATTCTACGACCTCAAATTAGTGACAATCAATATGCCACACGTCATTTTAATTTTTCAACATATGTTTCTCTAAAATTAGGGGACTAGAGGGCACTGAAAGATCAAATTCAAAAAATAAACAAATATTCGAACTCGGTGCTTTCAAATCCCCCCAACAAACAACAAGTCGTATGGTCGCACGTTATTTTTCATTTTTTCGAATTTTAACCCCCCTATCAAGAGGGCAAATAGGGGATTCAGAGAGGTCGAATGAGAAAACCAAGTACATTTTCGAAATTATAGTATGTTTTTTTTAACTTGAGCCCTGACTTTTCGTAAACAAAACTGAATTAACCAATAGGAAGCGTTAAAAATTGAGCGTTGTTGCCACAAATTTTTTCAACTCATAAATGATGGGCTTAGTAATATTCGGCTCTTTTTATAAACACTGTAAATATTTTCAAATTAGTAATTTACCAAAATGAAATATCTTATCAACAATACATTTGGCAACACCAGGAAAAAGTCAGGGCTCAAGTTTAAAAAAACAGACTATAGTGCCTTCGAAGTGGTAGGAATTATTGTGCTACATCACTTTTTAGATTTTTTTGAATTTTGGTCAAAATTGTAAACTGTTATGCTCTCCAAGGGTCTAGAGATCCCGTCTTCAATCATCAAAGTTCAACTACAGCTTTTCAAAATGTGATTCGCAAACAGTTTTCTTTCAAGTATAATCTATCTCGAGATATGAACCCTCAAAGTTGGGTAATTTGACGGAAAATTGCAATTGTCTAAAAGTTAGCCTCCCCCCCACTCACTTGTGGGTTAGAAGAAAAAGAATGGTGAATTTATAAACAGAATATCAAGGGAAACTTGTGAAAAAATTGAGCAAAATTGGAAGACCCGACTTCATTTTTGGTTCGTTTTAGTATACGGAATAGCCCAAAAATTTTGGAATTATGGTTTTAAGAATTTTCGATTCAAATTCGAATTTTATGATTTTAAATTTATCGAAATAAATATACGTATGCACAAATCAAAAATTTTGGTTTAAAACTCGTGGAAAATTCAGAATAGAGCTAAAAGAAGGCACGTAGGTACCCTCTCCTTTATTCTTCCACAAACAAAATCGCACTTCAAATAAGTATTGGATTTTCAAGTTGGAAAAATAAACACACTATACTTTTTTATTGAACTTGATAAAATTTTGGTCCTTACCTGTTACTATTTTCATTTTGAAGCGAAATTTTACGATTTTTAGTTCTTGAATTTCTTTAAAAGAAGTTTTGACGACGAAAAATCTAGTCCTCGCTATTGTCCTTTGTTGGTCAAAAAAAGCAAAAATCCGTTTTCCCAAGTAAATTTGAGTCATTTATAGAAAAATTCAAAAATACTGAAGAAAATAAAATTTATTATGCTGTAGGCTCCAAAATAACTGAAAATGTGACCCTGCCGGAAAAAAGGGTTTTTGTGTAAAAAAAAATCGATGTCTCTTTTTTCACGTTTTTGGTCCAAATGACACCAAAATTGAACCAAACACATAAAAATAAAAATCGATTGAGGGGTTTTGTGTAAAAAAAAGTCGATGTCTCTTTTTTCACGTTTTTGGTCCAAATGACACCAAAATTGGACCAAACACATAAAAATAAAAATCGATTTTTTTTACACAAGGTCCCTTCTTTCCGGCAAGGTCACAAATGGTAAATTTTGAATGTATCTAAATTTCATCTACCTAGTTGAAAAAAGTACCTTGGTACTTTTTCAAAATATTACTTTTTTTTGAAAATCTGTTTTTCAAATTCATAATTGTCTGAAAAATTTTCATGTCAATTTGAGCAGTTGTTTGAAGCAATTGAAGCATATTTTTTCAAAAAACGGAATTTCATTCCAATTTGGGAATTAGAGGAGGAAACTTCGAACAGCTTTCTCGAAAAAATCGCATTTTTAAGATTTTTTTCAACTTTTTACCATCTTTCCATCACTGCACTGTTTGAACTCAACATGATCAAACCATCGAAGCACCTCTATGTTCATTGTTCTTACAAACCGTGTATTCCCTAGTGCAACATTTTTCTCTACTCGGGCACCTCATACTAATGAAAAAGTATTCATTGCAAAAAAGCCAGACACTTGTTGGCTCGTCCGACGTGAAATTCAATACTTAACCCAAACACCGAACGTAATAGTAACCTATGCTATGCCTAGAACAATGATTCAAACGTCTGTATGCACTTTCATCGGGTTCCTTGTATGTACCTCTACCTGTATACCTGCTGTCTAGTCTACCTCTGTCAGTATCGTTCACGAGATATTTGCGAGATTAGGATTCATGTCATTGAAGATTTTAGTACGCGCCGGAGCCCAGGCAGCCGGTTAAATACGATGGCGAAAATTAGGACTACGTTTCAAGAACGCTATTATTCGGAACCGGAACCGTACACTGCGCTGCCAGTTTTAATGATCATCTTAAAAGTATATCCTTAGGCGTACGGTACTGATCGATTAATACGTGCTGGAAGAGAAGTGCAGCATGCATTGGTACTTGGATTCTCTTCTCTTTCATCGAATTATAGGTACAAAATTATACGTACCCAGCACCCAAATCGTACATATACACAATTGATTTGTCGAATCGGTCGCGGTTATTTTCCCAGCGCAGTAGTAACCTATTTACTGGTGGGCAAAATTTGACGCGCCCTAGTATGCATAAGTAGGTATATTTGTACAGATGCCTGCGAAAAAATCCATATAAGCGAGAGGAAATTATGGTTGGAAATTTTTACCAGCGCAGCGGAAAAAGTGGTCTTGGGAAGTTGAAATGTCGAAGAGTAAACTTCCACAGTCGGTGCTGGGTCAAATTCTCCAAAAATGGATCTATACGCGATAGTAAACAATTGGCTAAAAACATTGTAGTGCATTTTGATGGTTTTAGATGTAATTATAATGTATGAGTTTGTATGTTTACATTCGAATATGCATCCAGATGAGAAACTACCAACCGAGGAGTTTATAGGTCTAGCGTGAAGCTATATACGAGGAGCAAGGTAGGATACCTAATGAGTAAAGCTAATAGAGTAACTGAGCGGTTGGTGGCCTAATCAATTGCATCGTAGATTTTACATCTAGCTGACGAGGAAATTTTCTAACTGATGGTAAAATTTGGGGTAGAACGAAAAATGTATCGAAAGTGCATCACAGAAGAATTTCATATCCAAAATATACTACGAGTAAATTGAAATGTTTGAGGTACCTACTTAAAAAAAAAATTTATAAAATGGTCCGTATGAACTTTAGCATTTAAAAACGCGAATTTTCCATTTTGGTGACGTATTTGATCAATTTGATCAAATACGTCACCAAAATGGAAAATTAAGTATGCAGCAAAAAATTAATTTTTTAAATTTTTTGCTACATACTTACTTGCTGCCTCTGAAGAAATTGCCACCTGAAATCCAAACATTTTCAAGTCGATCGTTGAAATGCATGTTACGCCATATTTGACTCTACCCTCAAAAATTGGACATAAAAGCTTTTCAAGTTCAGAAATGGGGAAAGTTGCGGGGAGACTTCAACTTGTCAACAGTTGGAAATCAAACCGTAACTACAAAAAATTTCACCCCAGAATGGCTTTTTAGAAAAATTTTCAAAATTTCAAAGCAGTTTCCTATTTCAAAAGTGAAAAATCTTTTCATTTTGAATAAAAATTGTTAATTTTTCATATTAATTATTTTTTGTGGGAGTATAATTTTTTCAATTGTGTAACATTTTTTAAAAAAATTTCGGAGCTTTATTCGACCTTGAAGCTTCCTTTATCCTGCGCTTATTTTTGTTCGAAAAGCAGCAAAACTTTTTTTAGATCGTGATTTTTTTTGGTCGTTGACTTTTTTTTAAAAAAACTTACCAAAAAGGAATGAAAAATTGATTGATTTTTCCCCAAGTTGAGGGCGATGATGTTTTATGGTTCGTGGTTCATGGTTTAATGATTTTGAATTTTGATCGATTTTTGCCCGAGTTATGGGCGATTTTCAAAAAGTGACCCATTATTGTAGTTTCTCAAAAAAAAAAAATCATTTTTGAACCAATTCGTCAAAATTAAAAAGTGAGCACATAATTAGATTCATCTCGACTAAACAGATGCTGTGATATATTCGATTTTGAATTCTGATCGATTTTTGCCCGAGTATATGAGTGATGATTTTTCATGATTCGTGGTTTGCAGTTTGTGGTTCATGGCTTAAGTATGGTTCAATGGTTCATCGATTTTTGCCCGAGTTATGGGCGATTTTCCATTTTACAAAAGTCTTGAAATAAATTTGGAGAAATTCTGCCTCTTCAAATCAGTACAATAAATTTTCATTATGGAGCAGTTTTTTCACTAATTAAATATGTACTGATTTTTTTTGAAAAAATTATAAATTTACTGAAAGATCTGTAATTTTAATTGAAATATCGAGACCTGGTTCTTTGTGAGATTCATTTTATTACCTAATTCAAATTGGCAGAATTACACGTACATATCAAATCGGACTGATTCGGATTTAGGTTTTTTCATCCTTAATTTTTGGCCAAAGCCAAAGATATGAGGGGTTAAAAAAATTAATCTTTGTAAGTCTTTTGGTGTGTGTGTAAAATATGTCGTGATTATTGGCCAAATCATAATTTTATCTAATGAAGACATTTTTTAGATTCTGGATGTCCTTTTTTTTTCAAAAATTTTCGCTCTCGCTTCGGCTCAGTGAATTTTTTTTTTTTCGAAATTATGGTGAAAACTCTTCTCTTTCATCTTAATTAATGAAATATTTTGAAAAAGAAAAAATTTGCCATCTTAAAATGAGTTCTGGGGTTTGAAATTTTGTTAGACGCCTCGGTGGTGTTTATTTCCCCAAAATTTGTATGAATTATCGATTTTTGATTTTTTTTTTGTGGTGGGGGGGGGGTGTATAATTTTCATTTTGAAAAGGTCGGTGTTGGGGTTTGAGTTTTTTGATTAGTTGTAGACTTTTTCCAGCTTCTATTTTTGAGACTGAAATGGTTCTGGTGTTTTCAAGAATATTGAGATTTTGTCTTTTCTGTTTCAGGTTTGGGTTGAAAAATAGGAAGAGTGGCAGGGTTCGGGGAAATAAGTGGTTGCGGGTGACTTTTGTGTGGCAAATTCTGAGGCGTGTGTTGATTATTTCTTCTGATCGGTTAAAGGTGAGACAGTAATTTTTTCCATGGTAGGGCGGATTTCTTGTGAGTATAAAGTTCATTGCCAGTTTTAGAATTCCACGAATTTTACCAGTTATTCAAGAATGAATTGAGTTTTGGGGATTAAATTATGCCTTACAAAAATTACTTTGATACCTCTTACGAGAATGAAATTCTCCCTACTTGCCAAACTTTCTCAATTGAAAATTTTCTATTTTTACTACTTTCATTTGGCAGATTTTTAAAATCAACTGAATTGAGATTTAAATTGAAATTTTAATTCGTTTTGAATTTTAATCGATGTAATTGCTTGAATCGATGAGTCCGAAATACTAAAAATTGAATTTTGAAAAAAAAAAATTGTGCTTGGACGGTTTCAGCATCGATGGGACCCAAATTTCAAATTTGAGACTTATTGGGCTATTGGAAAATATATTCGTAATTTATGGAAAACCGGTTTTCAGTGATCTTTTTCCGGATTTTCCCCTATTTTGAGGGTGCCGGATGCCCATAGAGGTAGCCATTTCAAAATGTTAATCATAAGGCAAAAAAAATCAGGGGTAAAATTATTTCTGGGTACAATTCTTACATACTAATCAATTAGATTCATCGTAGATCTAGCATCTTGCTGCGGATCAGTCATCACATGGCACCTATAAACATCATTACGGTGCAGTGTACTACGACTACAATACACGAAGGACAGTACAGAGTACACACGAGCACCTAGAACGAATAATTTTTTATTAGTTGCTCGAATTTTTCTATAATTAGATGCGACGACGTTATATAATGACCGGTTTGCAAGATACTATTAGTATAATACTGTGGGTTAACCGGTTAAGCGACGTAAACGGGGCGTTTCCGACGGTGATTTACATCCTCCCATTGAGATTATAGCATTTCGGCTAACTAATAACATTGCCATTACCTACTCCTCCTCTCGAGTACGAACCGTAATCTGTTTAAGTGTAACCTGCAATATTAACTGTAAACGTACGTAGCCGCCGTACTATGCTGAAACTGGGCTTTGAAAATAAATTAATTTTCCCTCTTGTATCTCTCACAGCTAGGTATAAGTATTCTTTTGCAAAAGAGCATACCTATTAAGTTGATCTTTGATCGACCCCGGTCAACACCGAAGCCCGGCATCGTAGGTACATTACCGACAACTCGGACGCTATATATAGAATTTTAATCCGCGATTCGACTCCGAGAATTGTTGCTTTTGCATCGTACCATCATCGCCAACAAGCGGTAAATTAAGGTCAAGGTTAATGCATCTTCGCGTCGCGTTTTTTCTCAGATTTTTTTTTTCGCATCGCCAACGCGAATGGGTAATTTAGAAGATATGATAAGATGCGCGTACCAAAGTCCCTGTCCTTTTTGCATCTGTTATTGTTGGCGAGGTACTCGCACGTAGTAATGTTATGCAACGTAATGCAGTTCCGGTGCAGTACGACGACCCGCTCCGGTACAGTGTCGTGGTGCTTCCAAGTAATTCTTTTCGTTTGAGCTTTAGCGCCTCGTTAGTAATTTTAATGGGTTGAGTTTGTGTGAAACGAATGGTTCTCAGCGGTGCGAACCATCAGCCAGGGTTGGTGTAATGAAAGCTTTTAATTCTGCGAAAACAAGGTGTAAATGGTCGGTTGTTGATTAGTAAGAAGCCGACGATGTTGACTTATTATCGAGGTTTTATTTTAACGAGGAGAATTTGCAGCCGAGAATCGGCGATCGAGCTGAAATTTGATTCATTAATAGAGAAAGGAAACTGGAATTTTTCAAATTGTTAAGAAAATTGATGTAATTTTTGTTACGATTCTAATTTTTTAATTCGTGGAGGACGCTGGAAAAAAGGTCATTTTTGCTGATGGCTCCAGAACCATTGATTGGGGAATGTGGGTCGATTTTAGTAATATATGAAATAATTTTCAGTTTTTCATCCTCAATTTTAGGTACCATGTTTATGAAAAATTAACGTATCAATTAGTCATTTCGGAAAGCTTCAAAAATTTGCCAAAAAATCAAACTTGAGAACTCAAATTTGGTTCTGTCAAGGGACCTACCAAATTTTACAAGCTTGTAGAGCACCAAAAAAACTTTCGTAGCCAAATTTTCAGCCTCTAAAAGTCGACTTTAAACTTGAGAAAGGTTATGACTGTAATGAGGGTTTGAATTTCAAAAAACGCTTAGGGAATGATGAATGAACTCAAAATTTCTCAGAAAGTATTGAAAGTTCGGACCCCCCCCCCCACAACCACCACCACAAGGAAATTGTCTGATATTGGTAGAATGTTAAGTTTAGTAAATTATTTTCCAGTGTTTTGAAAAAGGAAGAAGTACCTAAAATTCATGTTTAAACCTCAAAACAATTTTGTAAAGATATCACTTCCTAGTTCCTATTAACGTGTACTTCCCTTATCCTTACTATATTTTTTTTTTAGAAAAATTGCTGAAAAATAATATTTTAGATGTTCATCGTGTTCTTTATCAAAAAAAAACGGGATAATTTTATTATTTAAAACCGTTTTTACTTTTTGAAGCAGTTATCAATTTTTAACCTAATTCAATTTTTTAGTTGAATTTTTTTAGAAAATTTTACAATTTTTAGATAATTGACTCACTTTTTGATAAATTTCTAATTCCAGTAAAATGGTAACAAATTTTGGAAAAATCGTTCACTTTTGAAAAGATTTCTTCAGAATTTGAGAAATTGTACGAAGAGCCTTTCCTAATAAAGGTCGATAATGGCCCTTGACACAGAATTGGTCAAATAAATTGACCCAAAATGTTACTTATGGTCTAAAAACATTCCGAAAAAATTTTTGACTCCCTACTTCACCCCTTTCAAAATTGTCGCATTTTCAATGTCAAAATTCCAACACGCGATGTCTCTGGAAGGGATGGGTAAAAATTTTGAAATTTTCACTGGGTAATACAAATGAAAATTTTTTGAAATTTTTCGGTTCACATTTCCCCAATTTTTTTACATTGAAATTTTCAAAAAATTGAAAAAAACTTGGGGCTTTCATGGCTGGAATTTTTTTTAATAGTTCTGCCCAGTGGTCGTGCATCACATATATTTTTTTTGGACCCCGAAATTGGATGCAACATGGTAAAAAAAATTCAAAACCAAAAAAAAAGTGATTTTTTACTACTTTTTTGTAATAGGTATCCCAGCTCAAAGTAAAATTTTGGACCAAAATCGTCATAAATTGAAAGTACATCATGAAAAAATTCTATTTCAAGTGTTTAAGTGCATTTCTCGAATTTTGGCGAATTTTTAAAATAATTTCAAAATTACCTCATCGTCCTGTAAATCATGAAAATTTGATCCGATCAACGAAAAAAGCTGAAATTCGGTATATACCCTATTTTCGACCTGCCAAATCGATTGGAAGGGGTTTCAAGACGTTTCAGAACCACCAGAAAATTTTAGAATTTTTCAGCCCTGAAGAAAAGCTTATAAAAACGGTCAATATCAACTTCAGCACCTATAATCAAGAATTACCATTATTAATGACCTAATTGATAAATTGAAGCACAATTTTCCGAAATTCGTGACTTTGAGTTCAAATCCATATTTTTATTTGACTGAAAATTTTCCTGAAAAAATTTCAAAAAACACCCACAGCTCACGCTTTTGAAATTTTTTATCCGACCCTTTTAGAGATATCGCGTGTTGAAATCATGTTGAAATTTCGACATTAAAAGTAAGATTATTCCGAAATTGGTGGGGGTAGAGGTTCGAAGTTTTTGGAGGTTTCTAGACCATGAGCAACATTTTGGGGGTCAAGGGCCATTTTCGACCTTTATTAGGAAAGCCTGTTTTGTAAAATTTTAGGCATTTGAAAATTCTTCAATTTTTAGTAACTTTTGTAACTAATGCCAAAATCCTTTAATTGTTTTAGTTTTCAAAAAATCTGTAAATTTTCAACATTCTTACCTATTTTTTTTTTTAGATTTGCAAAATTTTTCAATTTTTAAAAAAATTTTCAAGTTTTGAAAACCTTTTAATTTTTGAAAAACTTTTCAAATTTTGAGAAATTCTTCAATTTTGGAAAAATTTTCAAGTTTTAGCGAATTTATAGATTTAAAAAAATTGTCTGAACGCTGCTTTTGGAAAAAAAAAGGTTTACCCATAGCTCTTCAAGGTGACAGGGTTCGCTAATAACTTGTCTTCTCCCCAAGTATGAAAAATAAAAATCATCAAAGTGAATAACTACCTAGTAACTACCTAGCTTTACATCCCAAATTGTATTTTTTTCTTCTAGGAAATTGCTAAGAGCTTTTTTCGGAAAGCTCAAAAAGAAATACTTAGTCCATCTCTAAAGACCCCTAGCTCCATCTCCTTTTTTTTATTGATTAGATCACTCAAAATTTTTCGGAAAGTGTTAGAATCACTAAAAATAAACCACTTCCTCGATTTTGATTGAAATCCTATTTTTTCACTTCATCTTCATGCAATATAATAGCATAGCTGTACCTGTACGTCTTGTCATTCTTTTATTACCATCTCCTACTTCTTTTCCTTTCCCTTCATGCTTCGAAAAATTATGGCTTTTGTCATTCATCTTTCTTTGCCTTCAAACGCCACTTCAGGCGCAGTTCCATTTCATTAATAATAAAAATATGCAACCTGCAATTTCCGCTATTTAAGTACCTACCTATGCGTATACTTACTCTTACCTTCTCATAACAATCCACCAACAAGCTTACACCAGGTACATATTTCGCGAACAAAAAAAAATCCTAATGTGCATACTTTAATTTCATACACGTAGGCTAATTTATTGCCATACCTATAGAATTTTCCATCTCAATTAAGTAAGTAGGTACTTTATGTTGAAAAAAAATTAGGGGAAAAAATTTCTTCCACAGTAGTTCTTCGAACTAAATATTCTCATCGACATCAAACATAACACAATGAAAATTATTGTCCGTGGTTATTTGCGGTTTATCAAAACAACAATCATTTTACATTGTTTTAAAGCTCTTTTTTTCTGTTTAAAATCGTCCGAAATATACAGTTATGTGTATTTCTTAAACACCCTGTACAGCACGTAAAGGAAACGAAACTATAATACCGTTACATAACATTTCAAATTGTTGGTATATTCACAAGTTTTAACATTGTGTGAGTTGTCTGGCCGGTGATTTTGTATTTTTTTTCGAACTCGTTAATAGAAACCACAAATATTGTTACAAAGAATGAGTACGATATTGAATCGTGAATGCAAGTCGGTTGAGTGGTTTTTCTCCTCCGTGTGAGTTTTTTTTTTGTCAACCATCGGTCGTGATCGGATATCGAAAAAAAGGGAGGCTGGTGGAGCAGACGTAGGAAAATCGAAACGATTAATTTAATTACTAGTCTCGGTACATAGGCCGGTTCGTAATCTCGGGATGTACGAAATAGATTTTATATATTTTTAAAAAATGGCCAATAGGAAATGTACTTGTATGGTGCGAGCTGATGCAGAGTTCAAGGTTCAAGACACGTTGTTGCGCTTCTCGAACAATATCTCTTGGCTGTTGTGTAATTTGTGTTGCTGGTTTGATGACCGTATAGCAGGCGATGTAATTCATACAGCTCCCTGCCTGATACATGGGTACAAAAGAAGGCTGATTTTATTAGTCGAAATATTTTGTAAAATTATACTTATCCGAGTGTCATTAAGGTTTAAATTGGTACGAAATCGCGTCCAGTATTTATGCATTCAACGGTGTAATATTTTATAAGCGTTGCATCACGGGCACACAGCGAACAAGCTACTTAACTCGCCTACGAAAAATTCGCCAATCTGTTGCATCGCCGAAGACCGAGGAGTGAATAGCCTTGATGGTTTAACCGAATGGCCGAATTTTTAAAAGCCAGTCCAGCTCGGTGTAATAAATTAGCGAACACGTTGGATGCATAAATCATAGACACATTTGCGCTGGGAGATTCCGCGTTACCTGGAGACTGCGACCACCGAAGGCTAAATTTACACGGGAAGTGCATCAGGCATCGAATTTGGAGTGGTGAGGGAATAAATCGTTCGTTTTTGCGGAATTTTATGATTATAGGAGGTTTTTTTTCTGGGTTAGTGATTGAAAAATATGATAAATCGTTCTTTTTATTAGATTTTTTTGTTTGCATTTTTACAATTTTTTTTACTTAACTGCTTATCAAGGTGTCTAATTATCCTCAAGTCTAGCATGTCCAGATTTTGTCCTTTCTCTTTATGAAAAATTTCAAAATGCCGTGTTTTTTTGGTTAAGATTTTCGTTCTCGTTTCATTTAGACTTGGTAAATTTATCCCTTCGGGGTCAAACTTTTTTGTGTAGAAATAATTCTTTTTTCATTCTTAGCCTCACATTCAGAAGATGCACTTCTTAAAAAATGTATTCATTTTGAAATCAATCTGATGAGCAAGACGAATAAAGTTCAACATTTCATTTTCTAATATCTAAATGGACCAGGAAGTGTTTGAAGTGAGAAATCAGGGAAGTCCCAACTTCCTCCTAAAAACTATAATTTTGGAAGAAAATTATTGAATTTTTCATTATAAAATTCGTTTAATAGCATTATTTTTTTCGTCCAAATCTTTCAAATCTTCCCCCTAAAAACTATAATTTTGGAAGAAAATGATTGAATTTTTCATTTTAAAATTCATTTAATAGCATCATTTTTTTCATCCAAATTTTTCAAATTTAACTCCCAAAAGTAGCTATGAATCACCAACTCTAAAAAAAGGGGGGATGAAAGGATAACTACGTACTCTCTTATTCTGAATCAGTGAAAACTGATAAGTCACTGATGAATAGTCATAATTACAGCACAGAAAAAACCAATAAAATTCGCTAACTTCCAGCGAATTTTCACTGATTTTTCAGGTGTTTTTTTAAATTTTACTGACTTGTTGGTGAATTTTCACTAATTTTCCAGTGATTTTTCTCACTGATTTTTTTTTTAGTGAACATTTTTTTACTGATCTTTTCATGTGCTGCAATCTTGACTGTTTCTCAGTGATTTTTGATAATTTTCATTAATTTTTAATTTATAAGACAGTGGATAAGTTGTAGGTGAAAACTTGGGTTCGCACAATAACGTTCGAAATTACGAAAAAAATGGAAAATTTTGTTGAAAAGCTTCAAAAAGCACAAAATTTTGATAGGATTTTTATATATTTTCCAATTTTTTTGTGTAACCACCAATTTGAATTTTTTTGGGAAATCAGAAAGTAGCATGAAAAATTGCGAAAAATACACCAAAAAAGTTGGAAAATGGGTGATTTCTCTAAAATTTATGTTTAAAAAAGAATTTTTGATCAATTTTTCTACCCTTCCCTCCAAAATTTATTGAGATACCTACTTGAAAAATTTAAAAAGCGAAGAACTGAAATGGAAAAGAAAATTTTGACACCCCCCCCCCCACAATATTGAAAAATGGTTGAAAATTTTCTTGTTAATTTTTCAAATCTTCATTATAGAATTTTATTAAACTCCACGCAAAAATCTTCAATTTTTAATTTTTTCATGTTTTATTATTTTTTTAGTTTTTTTTTTTTTTTTTTTCAAATTCGGATTTTTAAACTCCGAAGTTTTATATTATTCCATTTAAGCAAATTTTCGCAATTATTCTTACTCCTTTACGTTCAATTTTTTTTTACTATTTCCAGCATTTTTAAGTTCAATTTTCCCCATTTCTCCCTTTCGCCTTTTTTGAATTTTTCAAGAATTTCTTGTCAACTTCAAAATTTCTTCTAATTTTAATGTAGGTCCCTATATGTATGTTAAAAAAAATTGGAAAATTAATGATACAATGTCATGAATAACTTGTCAAGTTGGGATGGAAAAGTCTGAATTTTTGAAAACTTTCAAAATTGTCAAAAAATGATAACTTGGTTGCAGAAAATTTTCTAATTATTATAACTACGTCAAGTTTTTTCAGAAAGGTCTTGCGGGTCCTGAAAGTCAAGCTTTTTGGCCAATTTACTTCGATTTCTATAAAAAGGTCATGATTTTTTTCAAAAATCGGGGGAAAAACTCGTTGAATTCAATCTGTTTGCTGAAACTATAATTTTCTATAATTAGCTACGGGCACACAAATGTATAGATTTTTTTGGGGGGGAGGGGTACCTACTGGCATTTAGACTTGAATTTTTTAGAGAGAATGTAAAGCAGGGTGACCCTCTCTGAAAAGTGCTGAAAAAAGTCATTTCAAAAAGTCAAGTTTTTTGTTCAATAAATTTTGTTGGACACCCTGTTTAAAAAAATTAAATGTTGTAAATTTTTTGGAATAAAAAATTTTAAAAAATTCAAACTAGGGCGAAATAAATATAGGTTCAGATTGAGTTGGTATTAGACATTTTGATAGATTCGTGATTTCAGATGGTGTAGTTTTTATCGAAGAATTTTATGACGATCATAACTCGATTTTGTCAAAATGGCACTTAGCTCCGTATGAAAATAAACTGTTCTAAATTCCATGAGAAAAATATGAAAATCAACATGGAAAATTTTTCAATTTGGCTCAATTTCACACACTCCGCCCATTCGAAGGAGGAGAGTGAAACTGGTCTTAATCATCGTTTGTGTTAAGCGTGTAATCACATTTGAAAAGTGTCACTTTTTGGCTCTGTGTGATTTTTCACTGGTGTTTTATTGCGAAAAAGAACAAGAAAATGATACAGTTGGAAAAAATTTATTATGAAAACCTGAATTTGAAAATCTTGGAAATAAGTAGGAAAAAGTAAAAATTTGAGAAAAATTGCGTGAAATTTTTTTTCAATATTAATGTTGAGAAAATTCAAGTGAAAAGTCAAAAATGGAAAAAAAAATTAGTCGTCAATTTTCATAAATTGATGAAAAAATCCATTATTGTTGATTTTAGGAAGGATGAGGAGCGAGGGGCAAATCCCTTCTAAACCTCCGAAAGTGGTTGGAAGAACGGTTTTCGACAAGTTTTCTCTCTCATTTCACTAGGACTGTCATACTTTATTTTTGACTTCCTTAACATCGAATGTTTCTGTGATTTGGAACATTTGTTCAATAACCATGCCACTTTTTCCAATGTTTCGCTCCATAAACTCGTTTTTTGGATTGCTACCTAAAATTTTGTCCTCTCTTTGAAAAAATTCAAAAAGGAAGTCGACATGAAAAATTTCAAGTGTAGTTGAAATATCCTTGCTGGGAAAATTCTTACTGCTGAAGCGGCGGCGCTGAGATTCTCCTCTTTCTCTTCTCCCTCGCCTATTTTCGCAAAAATTCGTAATATTGAACGATTCGATCGTTCGCAACATTTTCGAATCCGATGCCTGATACATTTTCAGTGTAAAACCCTTCAGTTAGTTGTATTTTAGCCCATCCAGGTATACTGAAACACCGATTCACCATTCATTCTGCTCTCACCGAAGCACTATGCATTTATGTAGATGTTGGTACCTATATGTGAATCGAGCGGCGGTGGTATTTAGAGTTACCAGCTACGAGCAATTTTTTTCCAAGACCGACTCGAGATAAAAAAGAATTCGCGGTTGTTCGTTTTTAAACTCGAATTGACGTTTATGATTCGGTATGAATAATGCATAGGTATGAAGGATAGGTTAGCAGTAGATACTGGTACGGTTGAGCTTTAAATGCGAACACAAATTTACACAGGTCAGGTGCGTGTGTTCTATACCGACCGCGACCGAGTCCACTCACCCAATTCTCCATTTCGCGTTATTAATTAGCAACGTACTCGTAATATACGAGCTACGTCTAACTGGCAAATGCCGTTGGAAAATTTCGCTATGGGCTATCGTATAGCGGCAATTTTGTCGCTTTTGGCGAGCATTTATCTCGATCTAAAGGTGCCGTATAGGTTTCTGTGCGCAATTTCGACCATCTCGATTACCGTTTCAAATGTGTAATTACTTTTGCACGTGACTTTCGCATGTACCTACATTGAAGTTTGATGCGCGTGTCAATGTTTTTTAATTAGTGTAAGTTGGATTTCAACTGAGGTAATTTTTTTTCCCCCGAATGTAAATCGTATGTAGGAATAGGATGCCAATGAACTCTTAGGTTGAAATGTTGCAGAAAAGTTGAACGAACATTGAGATGAAATTATGGTAAATGGATGAATTGCTGAGTATGGAAATTCTGCTTTGAAGAGTTGAAATTTGTTGTCGACGACTCGGATTCTAATGGTTGTGATTTTTTTTTTTTTTTGAGCAAAAAAGCCAATATTTTTTCTAATTTTATGATTTGTTTGGAGTTTTTGTTTTAAAATAGGGGTTAAATTGACCTTGCATAAATTGACGATGAAAACGTGTTTAAAAATCTTGACTTGGTTTTTATCCTTTTACATTCGTTCATTTTCGAAATTATAAGTGAGAACCACGTTATCACCAATTCAATATTAATAAAATTATGTACCACTTTTTATGACAACCGGTAACGAAATGAAATAAAAATTTTTTGATTAAGTAAAATTCAGCCTCATAATTATATAAAATAGCGTGGAAGGCTAACGCCAAAACCCCAACTAATTTCGATTTGATTTCGGTTTCGATTTTGGTTTTCTCCAAGTATTGGTATTGGTTTTAGTTTTTAGGATTTTTTAAATCATTTTTTTCTTTTCGGGTTTGATATTGTTTCCACGTTCAGGCGAGCACTTCAAAGGGTTCCTTTGTAAGGAGGAACGAAATTTTCTCTGACGAGAAAAATTTCTATTGCAATTAGTAGGAAAATTTTTGGTTGAAACGAAAATGTATAAAAAATATATGCGCCCCCCCCCCCCCAAAAAAAAAAGAAGAACACCAAATTCCAAGCGTTTAGATTGTGAAAATTTATTAACGTTTTTGAGTTAGAAATTACTCAATGGTCCTGAAAGAAATTCTAAATTGATTCAATTGAAATGGAAAACTGAAATTATACCTGTTTTATTTTAAACTTCCGGAACCGAATAGCAGCAGGTTTGAGATGATCTTCAGCCTTCAAAAAAGTCAAGTATTTTTCAGTGATGAAAAAAAACCTCATGAAAAGTACACAAATTATTGTATTAGACAAATTAGGCCCATTTTGGGGCAATTTTCTGAACCACGAGGCAGTTTTGTAAATTTCGGAGCGATTTTTTGGGCGGAATGATTTCTGGAAATCATTTGGTGATTTCTGGAAATCAGAGGTGATTTTCTGGATTAAATCCAAGGTTTCAAATCACAGAGGCAATTTTTGGAAGTCAAAGAGTGACTTCCTCAATCACAGGGCAAGTTTTCAAATTACAGGACAATTTCTGGAAAATCGCAAAAAGGATTTTCTGAATCACGAAGCAAATTTTCAAGTCATATAGGATGATTTCTGGAAATCACGAGACAAGTTTACAAGTCATATAGGATGATTTCTGGAAATCACGAGACAAGTTTACAAATCTTGGGGAAATTTCTGGATATTGAGGGTGAATTTTCTAACTCATGAGACAAGTTTTCAGATCACAGGGCAATTTCTTGAAATCACTGGCAGAGGCAAAACTGTAGGGTTAGGAGGCACCCTTACCCCCACCATGTCAGCCAAGTCAACAAATTTTGGAAAAAGTAGGGTGTTTAAAATTTTGAAAAAATTGAAAAATTTTGAAAATTTTGGTACTCATTTATATTCTTTTTAATCGTCCAATTCCGGAATCCGGCTTCGATATTCAGTTCATTATTCAGTTTAACAAAATTTGCAGATTTTCAATAAAATTTTCCAACTTTTCAAAAAGTTTTCTCAAAAAGTCGTTTTGAGTCCAAACATGCACAAAAAATCACAAAAAAAAAACATGAAAAATCTCGAAATTTTGTGAGGTAAGGCTTTGAAAAACACTAAATTTCGATTCCAATGAAGTGGAATTCCTCTAGACATCAAACCATTACCTACAAAACAAACCTCTTTCTTTTTTAAAATCATCAATTTTTCAAATCTTTTAGCCTCAGCTTCGATCGGGCATATCAAGTGTAAAATATATTCAAGAAATATGGGATGAAAATTTCTCAGTACTTGAAAAATGGAGAAATTTTAGATTATAGGTAATGTCTTTTTCTTCAAAAATTCGTTCTCTGACTCAGTGAATTTATATAATTTTTTTTGAATTAATGGTGTGAACTCTCTTCTTATCTAGCCAAAAAAAAAAATCATTAGGTATTTTCAAGTGAACAAATAATTCATTCTTTTCATTCATGAAAATTAAAGGACTTGGTGACATTCTCGAATGAAATTTTCAAAAAAAAAAATTCAATTTAGTACCCAAGAGATGAACTTATCAAGGAATGTTGTTTTTTGAAAGTCAAAAAAGTACATAGTATTAAAAAATGTGAAATTTTTGTTTTTCATTTTCAATGCGGTCTAGTTGGCAAAGTTTTATCTTTTTTTGAGTAAGATTAGTCGCCAAATTTTGCATATTCACCCCGAGATTTTTGTCTGCGTTTTGAGAAAAATTTTGAGCAGTAAAGTACAGTGAAAAAAATTGAAAAATAAAAAGTACGTACTTATTGCAAAAAATGATAGAATTTACCTACTCCAAAAAAAAATTCATCTAAAAAAATAATAAAGAGGCCCCGTTTAAAAAACTGATGAAATTAATTCTAAAAAAAAAAATGAATTATTGTTTTTATTGCAAAATTTTATTTGCCAAATTTCACAATAAATAGGTACTTACCTAATAGTTATTATTTTTTTGGAATAAAATTTTTCATTTTAATTTTTAGTTTAGGTGTTGAGTCGATTTCATCTCTTCCCCCCCCCCCTCCAACCAAAAGTAAAATTTGGTCGTCGATGATTTTCATAATTACGAGGAAAGTTTTCAAATCACAAGCAATGTCTGGTGATCACGAGACGACTTCTGAGAATTTCGGGGAGATTTCTGAAAATCCGAGACTAGTTTCTAAATCACAAGGTACGTTTTCAAATTACGGGGCCATTTCTGGAGATCACAAAACGATTTTCTAAATCACAGCTGGAAATTTCTGGAAATCACAGCGTCGTTTCTAGAGATCTCGGAGCAATTCTGATCTTTTGCCTGAATTTTATTATTGATCACCACAAATTCCTTTATAATTACAGCTTTATGAAGTACCAAAATATGACTCACTCTGATCGAAATCCGTTTGCCAGACACTGAAATAAAACTGAAATGACGAAATCCATCCTTGGAATAGTAAAAAAAAATCACTACCTCATCGTCTCATATATTTTCGTTGCATTTTGAGCCCAGCCACATTAGTTTTGTTATCGATTTGAATTATCGTCTCTCTCGAAACTATATTATTTTTTGCATAATTTATAAATCGAATATCTCGAAATTCTCGCTTTGTCGGAATCCTCATCTACCTGCTGTTCTTACTGGAAAATGAATTTTTAAACGTTACCGTCATTAGACGTTTTTGCAGACGTAAACCACCTTACTGCGGCGGTGAATCACCATTATTTTTTTCGCCAATTCATATATTTTATTAGTGAAAATAAAGGTATAGACGAATGTTTAGGATACGACGTATACGAAAAATCGTGACCGGTTAAATCTAAACGCCGGAATATTTTACTCGTTACATCAGGTACTTGTTTTTGGACATTCTTTTCAAGGCAGCTATAATAGTTTTTCATATTTTCTCTGCCTACATAATAATTACGAATTAATGAAAATCGAAAAGGTCTTACGATCAAATGATGATTTAATGATCGCTTGCGTTGCAGCTGGACATGCGGCACGTAAAGGTCATTGACTCGGTGTTTATTGGCGTTTGTGTGTATTTTTTCCCTTCTTCTTTTAATTGTCTTACCTCGCGAGTTATTTTTTTTAACGAGTGAAGCCTGAAACGATTAAAAAGTTCATGAGTTGCATGTTTATTTCCTTCTTCAATGTTGAATTTCGCTCGATGGAAAATATAACTCTGTGGTCAGTTCCGTACCGCGACGGTACAAAAGATGAATGGGCAGTGGGCAATGGGCATTGAAAACAAAATTTATTTCTAAAAATAATACGCACGTTTATGTAATTTTTTTATTACAATAACGAATGACGAGTACTTTTGATTTTTATGACACATCGGTATCGATGGAAATGATTCCATGTCGCCGCCAGGATTGGTAGCAGTTTTACATTTCATTCGAGTAAATTTACGACCTTAAATTTATCATAAAAATACGAGAATGTAGCTGAACTTTGTGTGGTATCGTATATCTTAATAACGCGTTTATTTTAATGGGCGAATTTATTATTTCGAATAAACGAGCTTTTGAGTATTTTGGCACGATTAACCGATCGTAGGTATTGAATTACGTCATTATTCGTGAACGTAAATTATAAATAGGTAAAAAAAAAATTTCATCCGCTAGGAATCCAATATGATTTGATAATAAATTGCTTTATGACTGGAGTGATATTGCCAGCATGTCTGGTCATCTTTTGATAATGGAAATATGTCTGGAAAGTGTTAGAATGGAATTCAAACGAATTGTGTAAATAAGTGTACAGGTTACTTGTGAATTTTATGGTCAAATATTTGCACATGATTATGTTCCGTAGTTATTTGCAAGTTTGTCGGACTGGATTTTTAGTTGCGATTTGGTTTTGATTGCAGGTTCTCTGGATGCTCGAGTACAATGCTGTTCAGAATCAATCGATTTCCTACTTGAATAGGATTTGCAGTCAATTTTTGGATTTGGATGGACTAGTGATGCTTGGAATGGTCGTGATTTTGATTAAGGTATCTATCTATTGAAATTTTCTTCAGTTTTGAAAATAGGTACTTTTTAGGGAATAGGGATTCCCCTATCAAGTAGACTCAAAATTGGTCTTTGGGTTATTATTATTTTTCTTATGAGTTGAGGTCATCAAACGATTATAAACCTTTGAAATTTCAACTTTATAAATTTTGAAAAAGAAATTTGTGATACGTAGTTACATATCAAAGAGATTTTTAAAAAAGAGCGATTTTGCAGGCTACAATTTTGGTTCTCAAACTGGTTTCGATAAATTTGAACTGGTTTCGAACTCGTCTCGATAAGTTTAAAGTGGTTTCGAACTCGTTTTGACAAGTTTTAACTGGTTTCAAACTGGTTTCAACAAGCTTTAACTGATTTAAAACTGGTTTCGACAAGTTTAAACTGGTTTCGAACTCGTCTCGATAAGTTTGGAGTGGTTTCGAACTGGTTTCGACAGGTTTAAGTTGGTTTTGAACTGGTTTCGATAAGTTTGAACTGGTTTTGATAAGTTTGAACTGGTTTCAACCTTGTTTCGACAAGTTTAAACTGGTTTCAAACTTGTCTCGATATGTTTAAAGTGGTTTCGAACTTGTCTCGATAACTTTAAAGTGATTTCGAACTGGTTTCGACAAGTTTCAACTGGTTTCGACAAGTCCAAACTGGTTTTGAATTCCTCTCCATAAGTTTAAAGTGGTTTCAAACTCGTTTCGACAAGTTTAAAGTGGTTTCAAACTGGTTTAGGCTAGTTTTAACTGGTTTTGAACTGGTTTCGACAAGTCTAAACTGGTTTCAAACTTCTCTCGATAAGTTTAAAGTGGTCTCGAACTCATTTCAACAAATTTGAACTGGTTTTGAACTCGTCTCGATAAGTTCAAATTGGTTTCGAACTCGTTTTGACAAGTTTTAACTGGTTTCAAACTGGTTTCGACAAGTTTTAACTGGTTTCGAACTGGTTTCGACAAGTTTGAACTTGTTTCGACAATTTTAAACCGGTTTCAAACTTGTTTCGAACTGGTTTTGACAAGTCTAAACTGGTTTCGAACTCCTCTCGATAATTTTAAAGTGGTTCCTAACTGGTTTCGACAAGTTTCAACTGGTTTTGAACTCGTCTCGATAAGTTTAGAGTGGTTTTGAACTGGTTTCCACAAGTCCAAACGGGTTTTGAACTTCTCTCGATAAGTTTAAAGTGGTTTCGAACTCGTTTCGACAAATTTTAACTGGTTTCGAACTCGTCTCGATAAATATAAAGTGGTTTCGTACTGGTTTCGACAAGTTTGAACTTGTTTCGACAATCTTAAACTGGTTTCAAACTTTTTTCGTACTGGTTTTGACAAGTTTAAACGAAGTTCGACTTTCTAACTGGTTTTGACATGTTTGAACGGGGTTCAACAAGTCTAAATCAGTTTCAACAAGTTTAAACTGGTTTCAAATTTTTTTGAATTTTGGGATCTTCATTTTGAATATTTAAAATTTATTTTTAATTTCAGTCTATTAATTTCTTACTTTGACTGAAGAATAAAGTAATTCACATTTCACACCTCAAATTTGAAAAAGAAAAAAAAATGAATGGTAAAATTTGATCAAATATTCCAAAAATTGTGAGAAAATGAGGAATAGCAGTGATTTGATAAAGCAAAAAAAATTAATTCCGCGGATTTTTCAAATTTTTGGCCAATTTCTGCCTCTAAAAAAATTCGGTGAGTGTGGAATGCATTGAAAAAAATTGGAATAAAATTGATCTTCGGTTCTAAAATTATGTCTCCAAGGTCGATTTTAAATTTTCAATATCATCAATGTGGTTGGATAGAAACGTGAAAAAATTTCAGTTCTCGCGGGGATAGAATTTTCACCTTCAAAATCACGTATTTTTGGGTCCTATAGTATCCCTAGGATGAGATGAAAATTCGTTCATACGCCCTACAATCATCTTCTACCAAGACAAATAGAAAGGCATAAAATTTTCAACGAATTCTACCTGAAGCCGAATGACCTCTCACCACACCAGAGCCTTTTCTTGACAAAATTCAAAAGTTCGTATTTTCGTCGAAAAAAATTCTCCAATGCCATTAAATTCTGCTAAGATCCTTTTTTTTTAAAAAAAAAATCGTTTCTGGATGCATCTTTTGGCCGAGTTGATATGGAATGACCCTTTAAGTAGATGTCCGATTTGTTGAAATAATCGATCTCTCGGTAATGTCTAAAAATCGCAATCAACTCGGTACCTAACGTCAATTACCCAGCCTACCCTTGCATTATAAGTACCTATTCCAATAACGGTAACGTCCGGTCGACATGAAAGAAAGCACGAGCATGTAGCAGGCGAACGAAACATACAAGTCGAGCGAGTACATAGACCATAGGCTGGAAATGCCTGGACTCAGCATCGGCATTTCTTTATCCATGACGCATAATTACGATTTAGAAAAGAATTAGCGAATAAGAAATGACCAACTGTTTGACCATCGGTAACCTTGATGTTAACCACCAAGGACATTAGTCCCGCTAACTTTATTTTTTCTCATAGAAAATGATGAGAGATTCGTGATGCAGTCGCTGGTAGACTATGTAATTAGTGCGAACCACCAGTCATTTAATGAAGCCTGACCAGCAATCGAAATTCATTCCAGAAAGAAGACGTTTACCCACATGTTAATCCGCTACAGAGGTACTGAAGATGTACCGGGTGCTCGATTAATTCTGGACTCCCCTTGTACTTTTTGTGGTAAAAATTGTAAGTTGGCAATACTTTGCATTTGTTTATTAAACGAAGTATTACCAACTTACGATTTTTAACACCAAAATGTGCTGGGGGAGTCCAGAATTAATCGAGCACCCGGTACATAGGTAGTGTACGCACGGCCTTCGAAAATGTATAAAAATTCGACGATTCTTCTCTATAAATGCTACTCTATGTACGTATACGTATGTACAGTATTTCCTAGTTTTGTATAAATCGAGACGTGATAACCGTCGTTCAAACTACATATACGTTTATAATGTAAAATCCCTAATTTCTATAAACGTAGTAATTTGCCAATGAAAGAAAACACCGATGAGAGAAGGAATTACTATTGCTGAAAATTATTTTCGATTTCTGTGAATTTTTTCGCCGTGCGTTATGATTTATGGTCTTGATTTGCCTGGTCGACCGATGGTAATTTGAAATTTTCGTAATTTATAAGCCGAAGATACGCGATAATAATATATTGAAGTCATTAAACGTCGAAGCGAATAATTTCATAGGTGTTGGGACGATAGCGTTCGAGATGGCTGTTTATAAGTGTTTTTCTGTGGATGGTAATGATTTAAACGAAAAATTAGATGGTGTCGATACCTACCTATCGAGGATGGTTCATATTCCAGATGTAGGTATCTATTATGGGTAATTTTTTTTAAACTACCGGGTATCTTGGGTGATAGAATGATGAGAAGGAGAAATTGATAAATTTTTTCGATTTGTTTGCTGTGCAGGTGAAAAATTATGGGTTGTTTTCAAAATCTAAAAATTTTTGGTGGGCAAGAAATTGGGTTTGATTTTAAGGTGATCATGTTAGCGAAATATTCAATTTCAAAATCAAGGAATCTTCGATTTCTAAGTCTACGATATTATCTCTTCCCCTCCGGCTCCCTCCCCTCCATTTCTTCCTCCCTGTGTAAAACAATTCATGGTATTCAATTCGCAAAAAGAAATTGAGCACCATTTGAAGATCCAGGCACAGAAAATCATTGAATTGACTAATCTGAAAGTAGATACCTATTATGAAATTTTTGAAAAATTGTTCAATTTTTAGAAGTATTTTTATTTATGAAAAATCCGCCCAAATCGTAAAAAACGTTCAATGTTTAAAAAACATACAGTTTAAAAAAAAATCAAACTAAGACAAATTTTCATTTTTTTTTACAAAATTATAAAATTTTGGGAACATGTCCTGCAGTTTTGTTACATTCTCCAATTTTTAGAAAATTTCCAGAGTTTTGAGATATTTTCTAGCTCTTGAAATCAGAAAATTTTCCATTTTTTGCAAAATTGTCACAAATTTTTAAAAAATTAGTTAATTCTTAGGGAATTATTCAAACGTTTTATCCTTGAAAAATTTGTCCCAGCTTCGAAATAATCTTTCGGTTTTTAGAAAATTTTTGAATTCTTGGAAAATCGCTCAATTTTTGAAATCGTTTTCAAGATTTTTTTCTGTGCTTGGTAAATACTGTTTTGATCACCCAGGTCGACGTAAAACTTTTGAAAGGCTGCTTTCATTTTGATCTTTTTTTTTTTTTGGTCCAAAATTTAGCTCTGATTTTTGAATTGAGTTTGGATTTTCTTCATCATGCCAGGATTTTTTTTATTATTGATATTTTTTGTTGTGGGAATGTGTTTTAAATTTTTCGATGTAACTTTTGACCTTTGCAGTTGATTTTTTGGAAAAAGAGAGATCCTTGAAAAAGGAATGGAACCGTAGGGTGCAAAATTTTCTTCCCGTAGAGTCCAATTAATTTTTTTTAGGAGGCTTAGTTTTTGAGATTACATTCAATGTCATTCCATGTCAGTTCGTATGCAAAGTGGTGGGAGGTCGGGGATTTTTCTGATTTTTTTTAATGTGGGTAGACCTCGATGAGAAATGACGAATGCCGCAAACCGCAGCTCTTCAAGTTTTTTTGGAGGGTAGCCACGAGCATTTGAAGTTCTGGAGTTAAGTTGGATATGCTAAATTTTGAGCGTGGAGAACTCGAAAACTATCATAAATAGAAAGTTGAAACATTATCCGATGTGAAGAGCTTTTAATGAGCTTTTTAACGATTTTTTGCAAAATCAATGCCGCCACTTTTTTATTGCCAAAAATTAGCTGTAAATGTTTAAAAATGGCATTTCCCTATCAGAGACACCTTCCAAAAATCTGAAAAAGCCTCCAAAGTACAACTTTACACGCTGATTTACATAATAAAAAAATCGAGCTGACGTTTTTCATATTCTCGATTTTAAAAAATCCCAAAGATGAGAAGAAAATACAATTTTTCTTCTCAAAGGTCGGAATTGCGTAAAATTGACTTATTTTAATCAATTTCGTATCTTTGTCGATTCCCAGTTTTCAACGCTTTTACATACGTGCGACTGAAATCAGTTAAAGTTGAAAAGGTCCACTTTGTCGATTTTCAGATCACTTCCTAAAAAAAAAATACAAATTTTCGTTTCAATTTTCTGCAGTTATGCTTCTACTGACGGGTGCATTTTTCACGTGGACACCTTCTTTGGATCACTTTACATCAGAACTCGTCAAAAAAATTAATTCAAGACCAAAAAAATCGTCGTTTCCAAAAAAAATGTTTCTCAATTTTTTTGAAATGCGTTTTTCTCTCAATTCTGATTTTTAAAACTGCTATTTCATCAATTTTCAAAAATTTTTGAAAAATTGAGATTTTCATTTGAAGAATTTTGGATTTGCGCCATTATTGACATTCTCCTGTATCCTCCCCTTCGAAAGCAGAATTTCGGTTATTGGAAAAAAATTTCAAGAACTTTCCCCTTTTTCTGTTATGGCGAATTTTGTAATTTTCATCTTCCTTCAGGGAACATTTTGGTGATTATAATTTCACGCTAGATCACTCTCTCCGGAAACGCAAATTTTTTCCACACTCTTCGTAGAAAAAATTTTGATTTTTCAAAAATTAATTTCAACTAATGTAGACAAAAAATTTTTTTAGATGTAGCCCCGTTTTTAACAATTTTTTACCAATTAAAAATTGAGATAACGACCTGGCGATAGTTTTTCTACGGCCAATTTTACATAGAATTGAAGAAAAAACAGAAAATCCGATTTTTTTGTCGGGGTCACCTTTTCGTATGCCGCGTCACCAATATCAAAATTTTAAATTTATAATTTTCTTTAGATCCTTCTTCTACACAAATTTTGCCTTCAAGCCAGAATTTTGCACATTTATTTTCAAATTTTTTATCGTATGATCTCGAAGGCAGATGCTAATACTTGAAATTTTTCACGTGCTCTTTTCCATATAAGGACAGAATTTCAGAATTTTAAAAATTTTTCTCATACCTCCCTTCTTCAGAGTGAATTTAATCTATTTCAAAATTTCGTTTGTCCAAAAAAAGAAAATCTGTAGAAATCACTTTTTCCTCTCAAAATCCATCAAAGCATACGTATTAATTTTCAAAATTCAAAATGTAGCGTTTCTAGGCAAGAAAAATTATGTAAACAGCTGTTGAATTCCCCCCCTCCCCCATCGAAATTTAATATGTTTCAGTAGTGATTCGGCTATCCATCCGCAAAAAATTCACTTTTCAAATTTTTTAGAGCTTGGGCGTTCTAACCAGATGAGAGGGAGAGGAAGTAAACATGGACTAAAAATTTTCAAATTTTCACCATATCATTCTGAGATCATTTCACATCAGTTTTAAGCACAAGCCAATAAGAATTGAATAAAAAAATTGAAAAAATAAGTCTGCAATCATTTACGTTTTATTTACACCTTGGAATACAAAAACTAGATTACTTTTCTCAATAATTGCTACAGCATGCATTACGTACAACTAGTAGTCAGATAGTCAATAAGATGATAATCATTCTACCAAGTAAGGCATTAATCAGGCTTTGTATTATAGACAAATAGCATTTCATTTTAAAAACGTATTAATCTTTAATACCGTTAAACACGTAGGTACGTCCACATATCCACGCCACTGGAGTTAAGGAGCGAGCTAGCTGTTAATAAAGATGAATTTGCACGAGTTTTTCTATATAATTAATACTTTTGAAATTTGAAATTATGAAAAACAAGAATTATTATTTTTCTGTCGAATACGTTAAATCAACTGGTAGAAAGGGAGAGAAAAAAAAAGGCACACATGCTAATAACTCGTTGGCGCCACCTTAATCTGTTACATCATACAAACGTCCGTTTTATTACTCGTTAAAACAAGTAAGAAAAAGTATCTCAAATATAATTATTAAAGAAGGGGATTTCCGCATTCCGCAAATGACACTGAACCGTTTCTACGCTAGAGAGCGAGCGCCAGAGAGGGATTCTCCTATAATGCTAACATTCGTCGAAAGATAATCCATTAATCGTTATCGTCAGCATCGTCCTCAAATGAAATAACCAGTTAGTCGACCTTAAACTACATCAATTCACCTAGTTTTCGCCTAAAACAAATGAACTATTAAAAATCTAACCACCCTGGCTAGTCGAATCACTCCCACTTTGACTAATTCGTCATTTCGTCCGAACTCGAATTCCGGCAAACATCGAGCTGTGATGGTATCTCGAGAGCACATACCATCATCATTAGTTTGCTGATTGATGAGATGATGAGTTGATGACATGGAGCTTGTCAGGAGGTTGTTTTATAATAGAGTGATTTTTTTCTTCAAATTTTAAAGGTCTCACCCTTGGGCTTGTTCATTTTCTCCCAAAAATGAGATTTTCAAAATTTATTTGTTAGTCATCATTTTACCGGGATTTGACAAGGAAAACATGCTAAAAATAAAAAAATGGGTGAAATGATTCAAAATTTTCAAATATCTATTCTTGAAAATTTTGAAAATATGGTTCAATTTTGATCTCTAAGGATGAACTTTGAATCCCGAAGAAAAATTATCATCAAGTTCTGAAGTCCCTGAAATAGCTCATTTTAACCATTTTTCGCAATTTTAAGATTCCTAGAGTTCCTTCCTTGATGGTTCTTTGGGTCTAAAAGTATTCATCAACAAAAATCAAAATTGTATTTTCATTCTTTTTTTTTTCAAGTTTTGTGCCATTTTGCAATTCTAAGACCGTCAATTTTTTTCCCAAGTCTGATTTCTTAAATATTCAAAATTTTATATTTTTTCCTGGAAATTTTTTTTAAATTCCACTTTTTTCTTGAATTTTTTTGAAATTTTTCTACATTAAATTTTACAGTTCAAAAGAACAGCTCCAGGAAATTTTACTGCAGGTGATTAAAATTTTGAGAAAAATAATTTTGGCAAAAAAAATGGGGTAAAAATTATATTTTGATAAAAATTTGAGATAGGAAAAAATTTTAAAAAAAATTGATTGAAAAATATTCAAGAAAAAGTTTGTTGATAAAAAAATCGGAGTTGAAAATTCAATGTGAAAATTTTACAGTTAAAAGGAATATTTTGAGAGAAATTCTACTGCAGTTGAATAGGTGAAATCTTTTTTAAAAAGTTGAAGACAAAATCATATAGTTGGATAAAAAATTGAGGTAAAATTTAGGAGTTGGAGAAAAATTCGAGAACAGGCGAATGGAAAAAAATTTGAGAAAAAATTCAGTCATAGTTGATAAAATTTTGCAGTTGGAAAATCATTAGCCACTGCCAGGGTATGTAACGAGTCCTTCCGGTCCTTCTGGTCCTTCTTTTGGCCGAAGGGTCCTTCATGTTCTTGAAAAGTTTTTTTTAAAAATACGATATGGTTTAACTGGGCGTGCATAATTTCCAAGATTTTTACACCCAGTGAAGAAAGGAGAATTTGGAGAAGGGGGTTGAATTTGGTGTTGAAGTTTATGTTTTTTGATTAGTTGAAGGATTGGGCTTGATGAATTGATATTTTTTTCTTTTCAAAATTATTGTAAAAACTCTTATTTTTTTTCTCTTCTCTTCCATCTTGAACAATATAATATTTTGAAACGAAAAAATTTGTTCTCCTAAAATGAGTTTGATTTTTTTTGGGGGGGAGGGGGTACAATTTTCATGAATACCTATTTCGAAAAGGTCGTGCTGGAAGTCCTGCTAAGGTCCTTCTTGGGTTTTGAGATTTTGTTAGACGCCCTGATCGAAGGAAAAATGAGCAGAACAATTTTAACAGAATTGAAAAAAATCGAAAAAACTTTGATTAAGAAAAAAAAGAAACACTGATTGCAATAAATTCTAAAAAAAAATTTTTTTTAATGAAAAAAAAAGAGTTGTATAAAACTTTGAAGTCGAGAATCTATCATAAATTTTTTGGTTGACAGAAATGTTATCAGAAAAATTTTAATGAGTACAATATTGAAATAATAAAAATTTTTGGGAAAGAGGTCGAAGAAAGATCGAAAAAATCAAGAAAAAGCTGATGAAAAAATTGAGAAAAAAATTCAGAGCAAAACTTGACAAAAAAATTAAGTGGGAAAAAATTCAGAGTTGAGATGAATTGAACATGGAAAAGAAATAAAAAATCACCTAGTTTCAAATTTTGAGAAATTTTTAAAATTTTTCAATTTTTTTTTTTTTGTTTTTAACAAATCATTCTTTGTTGAATTCCACGAGAAAAAGGTTGGATCAAAGCTATGATCTCTAATTGATGTGAAGGAATAAAATTTTTATATGAAATCGTATTTTTTGAAAAAAATTAACCATCACAGGGGGCGAAACCTCTGTTTGAAAATTGCATTCAAAAAATTCCGTAGAATTTGTACAATGCTTTCCTCCAACTTGTCAAGAAAAAAGAATCTTTCTCATCAACAAAAATTCGTCAGCCTAATTCTTGCAGACACCTGTGCCACGAGCATTTCATATTCCATTGCTTTTGGCTATTCGCGCGTACGTATTTGGTAAAATAATTATATTATCGATCTGCTGCGAAGAAAAGTCTCTTCTTAGTCATTAGGGATTTATTTTTAGAATCTCATAGAACTTGAACTTGTCAAGCATCGGTGTAGCGTAATTGTACCAAGAGTAACCGTTTAGCCTAAGGCTGTATTCTCGTTCTACTTGAATATCAAGTTCGTATTAGGATTTAGCACAATTTTTGTTTTAGCTATAGTAGGTAATCATTGCCGAGCCGAGTTGCTTTGATGCAACGTTCATCGCACCGTCGCGTCGTCGGTTTTGATGTTTTGTAAATAGAAACTTGCTGGTAGACGCCAGCTCTTTGGAATGCTTGCTTTTTGTCGTTTATTCGTTATGGCGATGTATGAAAATGAGGACGTCGACCAAATGGCGCTTTTTTGGTATTCTAGTGAAAGTTGAACTTGAATAGGGTTTTGATGATGAAAAATGGGAGGAATTTGATGGATAATCTCATGTCGTGATGTACTTCTGTACACAGCACAAATGCAATGGAGCAATTTTAAAAATGTTTTCTTCTTTTTATATTTTGGATTCTTATGAAATTTAAAATTTTATTGGATCCACTCTTCAAGAAATAGGGAAATTAATCGAAAATGAATCGAATGAAATAAGGTGAGGATGATCATACGCAGGATACCTAATTTCCATTGTTTTTCAATTTTTAAAAAATTAACATTTTATTGTGTAAAAAAAAGTAAATTTATGTACCTACCTGAAAGAATTCCAAAATTGCATACATTTAGAGATATTTTCATTGTAATTGAATGGAAAACAAATGGGAAATAAGACGAGGAGAAGACCAAAATCTTCTTAGACTCTCTCTTATTGACAAAACCTGATTACTTGAACTCCTCGTCTCCCATTTTTCCCCCAAAACAGGAAAATTGCACAATTTTTGAAAAACTTTTGATAACTTTTGATAATTTTGTAAAAGTTGAAGAATTTTCTGAAAATTTGATGATTTTCTCCATTTCTGTTTTTAAAAAATGAATCTGTCAAATTCGGGTAAAATTTAACCTAAAGAGGTTTTCACTGATTTTTCAAATTTAATGGAAAAAATCAATAATCTATGATTGAGAAAATCACTGATCAATCATCAAATTCGACTGATTGAAATTTAGAGAGGAAATTATTTCTAAAAAAAATAAAATCTTCAAAAATTAAAAATTATTCTAAAACTTGAACCATTTTCCGAAAAAAAAACTTGCGAAATGATTGATCGAAAAAAATGTAATCGTTGTTTTCTAAAAAATTAAGAATTTTCCTAAACTTGAGATAATTTTTTGAAAATTATACGATTTTCCAACCCGTGAATGATATTTTTCCCATTTGAACGAGTTTTCTCATAATCCACTCTCTCATTTATAAATCAGTGAATGTTATAAAAAATCACTAAGAAACAGTCAGAATTGGCGAATTGCAGCACAGGAGAAAATCAATTATCTGAAACAAATCGGTGAGAAAAATCACTGGAAAATCAGTGAAAATTCACTGACAAGTCTGTAAAGTTTATGAAATTAGCTGAAAAATTGGCAAAAAAATTGCTGAAAATCAGGTGTGCTATTTTGCAAAAACTGAAAAATTTTCCAATAACTGAGTGATTTTCTAAAATCTGGAAGTTTTTAAAAAATGTTGAAAATCATTCCAAAACTTGCGCAATTTTTCAAAGATGAGAAATCTTTTAGAACGTGAAATAAAAATTTTACATTTTTTAAAAGAAGTGGCAATTTTCTCAAAAATGCAATTTCCATTTCAAAAATGAAAATTTCAACTTGAACAATTTTTTCGAATATGTACGATTTTCCAAATATTGAACGATTTTTTGAGTGGCTAATTCGGATGGATTTTTCCATACCATAGATCAACATAAGTATTAAAGGCTGTTTGAAAAATGAATAATTTTTATGATGTTTTTATGCTGATTACGAAAAAAATTATGAAGAAATTCCACCGTTGAAATTTTTTACAATTTTAATTTTCTATTGAACCATTTTTTAAAAAAGACGTTTGACATTTCAAGTAAACTTCCAGAGCAAAAGAAAGATTCGGGGGGGAGGTGGAATCAATTAGTTCTCTCCTAAAAGGCTTAATTTTCGAGATTTGAGTTCAAAGTGCAAAGTTGAATTTTAATTTCATTTGAACTCTACAAAAGGAAAATTTTATACTTTACAACACTCAAGTTCTATTAATTTTTTTAGGACCATGTCTTCGTCCAAAATGTTGTCTTTCAGGGTCAAAAGTTACATCTCAAGAAATGTAAAAAAATATCACAACAGAAATTTTCCATTATAAAATATACTGACATGGTGGGAAAAATCCAATTATTCCAATTTGGAAATCTGCGTTAAATTTTGGATTGGAAACGAAGATCAAAACGAATAAAAAGCAGTTTTTCAAAAGTTGAAAACTTCTATCAACCTGCGAGAGAAAAAATTTTCCAAAAATTGAGCTATTTTCCAAGAATTGAAAAATTTGTCTGAAACCTAAAAAATTATTTCAAAATTGGGACGATTTTTTCAAGAACAGAACGTTTGAACAATTCTCGAAAAAATTAACCTAGGTATTTTTCAAAATTTGTGACGATTTTACAAAAACTGGAAAATTTTTCAAAATTTTAAGAGCTAGAAAATATTTTAAATCTTTGAAAATTTCCTAAAAATTGAAGAATGTAACAAAACTGAACAAATTTTCCAAAAAATTCTACAATTTTGTAAAAAAAAATTTTCCAAATGAAGATCTTTTTTTTTTAATTGTATGATTGTTTGCAAATTTTTAAGCAATGGTACAAAATTCAAAAGTAAATAATCTTTGGATTCATCCTCGCAAGACGATTCCAATAGGTTTGTTTTTGTGTTGCAATAATGATTTTCAAAATCGTTGTGGCAACACATTTCAATTTTTTACTCTCCATGAGTGATGGGCCAAAATTCAAAGTTTTAGTCCGATTGAATTTTTTTCCCATGAAGTTTTCTAAAAATTAACCATTTCATCAGCTATTAGCACGATAATTTCAACTTATTGAATCAAGTTTGGTAATTTTTTGAAAATATCACGTAATTACACTCGATTAGATAAACCGTTTCCTAAGACATGCATTTTTTTCAATCTTCTGCTTTTACTTGTGGTAATTACAAAACCATGTATATTGCAAGCAGTTTCGTTTTTATCAATTTCTCTTTTCAATTTTTCATTAGAAAAAGTAATAAATTCGCAACTAAGTAATGCCCAATCGCCCAGCACACGTACATATATTTCTCAAAGTCTATAAACTTATAAACCAACAGAATTTTTAATGTTTTTTTTTTTCAATTTCGACCCATACAGCAACACAAAAAAAGCATTAAGAAAGATCCTAAGTTATGAACTTGTATTGTAGGCGACATTTCCTCCCATTGTACCAGTGCCAAGTTATTATGGTTATCGGAATGACCTTGGGAACCGTTTGAATTTTGATTTATCTCTTCATGACAAAATGATCAAGAAAGGTCTTCGAAGGTTTTACTTTCTTTGATCGGTGAAAAAAATTGCATAGAGTATGCAATTCTCAAAAACGATTAATCGTTGCATTTATTTAAAGGGGAAAATCCCATTACTTCATGTTTGATAGTCTGACTACGTAACAACAGAACTATACTCGATCGAAGATTTATTATTTTCAATGATCGATCAAAAAATAAAAGAAAAATTTAGTCGATTAAAAATCATACAAACTAACAATTAATGAGTCGACGTAATTGCAATTGCAAGATATTTATTGTGTTTTCATTGACATACTAATTATTCCATGTTTTGCATATGGAAGGAAACACTTGTGCTCATTACCGTTCGGATTTACGTGTTGATTGATTAATTTGCGGTTTCTTTAATGTACCTGAGACTAAGAACGTTTGTGTGGCAATTTTTTAAAATCATGAGAGTAATTTTAATCAACTTATTTGAATAATTTGTAGCTTAGATTTCGCTTTCGTTTTCCTTGGTGTTGAAAATAGAAAAAAAAAGATAGACGGTGTATTTTTAACCTTTCGTTAAAGTGGTTCCAATCTTGAACAATCGTGCTTCTCAATATATCAAATTTTAATAATTATTGGTTTTTTGACTCATCGTGATACGATCTGCAATAAAATCAGGTTCATTTGTTGCATCTGCTGGTTGAATTTATTTATACGCTTAATTGAGCCTATAATTATGAAAAGTGCATTTGTTTGCATATGTGCGAGTTGATATATTGAAAAGTAAAATGAAAAGTGATATGTAAATAGCAGCAACAAATTAATCGTATGAAAAAATTCGACACAGGCGATGCAGGTGGTTATTTTAAACGTGCATTTTTATTTATTCGTAATTTGTTTCGTGTCTCCGGTAGCTATAATTATAGGTGTATATCGTGTGGTCTAATTTATTACTTTCACGCGAACTTTATAGATTTTTTCAAAGGTCGTTCGACTCTAGGGTTTGTATTTGAAATGCATTGGTATGTAAATCATAAGAGGTATTTGAAAGAATAGATTCACGTCGAATTGTTTTCATTTTTGATACTCGAATGTATCTAATGTGACAAATAAAATGACTTCTTTTTTTCAGATTGGTCGAAAATAATTGGTAAGGGTGCCAGATTGCTCTATTGTGCCAAAATCACCAAAAAAATGTCCTGGAAGGGTATAAAATTTTTGAGATTTATTTTTTCTTGACCTTAAAACGAGCATTAGAGAAGTACATTTTTGAGATCGAATTGTCAATTTTTCCAAGAGTTCCCAAAATTGCGAAGTTTTGAGACCACCTCCTCAGATGATTTTCTTTTTGCGAATAATTTCCCAGAAAATTTAGATATGATATAAGCTCGTTTTGGGTTTAAAATAGACCAGATGCATTGAAAATTGAATGTATTTTTTCTTCAAAATATTTGCTCGCTTCTAAAAAAATTTTCAATTTTGTAACTTTTTTTTGAAAAAATTTAATTGTTTTCAATTCTTGAAGTCTTTTATAAAAATGTTTTCAAATTTCAATTTTAATGAAAATTTCTTTTCGATTTTTTTCCTATTTTTATCAATTTCCCTTTTTTAACTCTTAATTTTTTTCAACGTGCCTTTCAAATCCAAAATTCTCAAGATTAAAAAAAATTGAAAAAATTAGGATAGGAAAAAATTTGAACCATTCAAAATAAAAACAATATTGAGAGAAGAAAAAGTTACCAAAATTTGGATCAAAGAATGAAATTTTTGTGTTAACTATTTCTTGAAAAAAATTTCACGAATTGAAAATTGAAAAAAGAAATGAAGCTAAAAAATTTTCAAGAAAGCCATTTTAGACTTGAGAATAAATTTCATTGTAGTTACAAAAATGTTGAGAAAAAATCATACAATAGAAAATTTTACAAAAATATCAATTGTTGAAAAATATCTCGAGAAAAAATACCAAAAAAATTGTAAGGCTTTAAAAAATTTGAACTTTTAAAAAATTTCAAGATCAACTTTTAGAGTTGAAAAATTATGAAAAAATTTAAAGTTTTAAATTTAGAGGAAAAAAGTCAGTGCTATATTTTAATGGATGATCAATTGGAAAAATTTTATAGTTGAAAAAAATCAAGAACAAAGTTTCAAATTACATATTGGGAAAAAGTTCGAGATGGCAAGAGATTTTTAAAAATGAAGTTTTTAGAAAATAGAAGAAATCTGAATCAGAAAAATTTCTAATGCTAAAATTTTTCTATTCCAAAATTGTATTCAATTTAGATTTTTTCATTTTCATATTGTATCGTCATAAAGAAAGCAACCCCCTACTTTTTCTTTCTCTCATGAAACGCTCGAATGATGAAATTTCCATTTTTTCTCATAATGAAAAAAATCGTCCAGAACTCGAATTTACGACCATATTTTTCAAGTAGGAGTGGAAAGAGTCGATTTTCTGGGGTGGATATCAGGACTGACTTTTTTGGGTAAGCTTTTTCTCAGTCGGTGAGAGGGTGAATTTCACCTCTTACCTGGACCTGAGGAAAAGGGAGGCTCTTTAAAATTAACTTTTTCATGAAATTCTCGATGACTTCTTCGATATAAAATTATTTTCGTTTGTAAATCGACATGTTTTTCGAAGGCATTGTTCATTTATTTTAGAATTACTCTGCAATCCTATCTCTTGGTGTAATCGTTTTTGTTAATATTATTTAATATTTATGTATGAATTTTTCTAAAGAATGATTTTAGAAAAGCAAAAAATAGTTATTTGTTGAACGTTTTAGTGATTTATTTTCCATGTACTAAAATCATCAATTAATTTTTTTTCAGGTTTTTACCGAGTTTTGTAAAAACATGAAAAAAGTGAAATTTTTGCAAAAAAAAAAGTGCAATTTTTGTCAATTGTTTGCAGCATATTTTGATGGAATTCATAATAAAATAAATTATTATTTCAGTTCTCGTGCCAGTTGTGTCGATTATTTTCTTCTTAAGGAGAATTTTAAAATTTATTCATCGAATTTAGCTTTGGAAATATTCATCATCGCCTCATCGGCCAAAAATTCCGATTCGTTTCATTTGTACAAATATAATCCTGATAAAATACAATGCCTTTATTCGATTAAAATTCGGTCTTGCCTTGACAGGATCAGTATCATTTGTTAGGTACCATGTCGTTGTTAGAATTATAAAGTCTGGTTCCCAAATTGGAATTTTATTTTTCGAATTTAACCTTGGAAAATTTGACCTGTACCGGCTGGGCTGCACAAAATTCCAACTAGTGTTCAGGTTTGAATAGAACTGGAAAAACCCAACAAGTGACTCAGTCTCGGATTGGAATTTTATCTATCGAATTCAACCCTCGGCCCAATCAACATGTCTTATTTTGAAACTCGCATACAATACAATGCCTTTTTTTTTTTTTTTTCTTTTGTATCACATTTCGGTCTTTTTTGTCATTTGCAATATGACGTCATTTTGTCAGCGTGCTTGCTCAATGAGTCATTGAGTCATCATTTACGTACGCATGTTGCTGAAAAGGTTCAAAAGAATTAGATAAAATTTAGAATTCCATTCGGTTGGCATATCTGTTGAATGAGTCACTTTTTTCGATTCTTTTCGCAAAATGTTCGAATAAAGATTTAGGAAAGTGGGAGAAGCGAATTAGGGGTTGGATCCAATCAGAGGGCAATTTGTCATCAATTTTTTTTTTTTTTTGATTCTTGTCCATATTTTTTGTGGGAGAGAGGGTATTATGGTTAGATTAGATACTTTTACGTTTTGGTGATGATGCCTATGTGATTTTCAAATTTAGAATTAGTCCTTCAGTTATCGTCGAACTAGTAACATCGTGTAGGGATCTTCCTATCTTTTACTAGAAATTCGTAGAGTTTTAGATGTGATTTTTTTCGTTATTGGTTTTCTTGGTGTTGATCGTTTCGTCTTGGATATTTTTAATTTTCGATTTGATCTGTTTCGAGATTCATTATTTGGCTTCTGTCGTTTATAGTTTCTCTTTTCTCAACTTCAATGTGGTTTTTTAATTTGGAGCTTTTATTGTGTTGGTCGTTTGTTTTCTAATTTGGGGCTTTTTCTGTGCTTTACTCAATTTCTTAGTGTTGGTTTTTGAATTTTGGGTTCTTTGTGTTGGTCACTTGTTTTCGAATTTGAGGTTTTGGTTTTATTTCTTTATGGTGGTCGTTAGTTTTTGAATTTGAAGCTTTCGTTGTGTTGGTTGTTTAATTTTCGAATTTTTTGGCCTTTCGTTGTGTTTTGGTTTTGGTTTTCGGTATAGGAACAATGCACAGGCCTGGGCATTCTTTGTTTTTTAGTGTTTTCCTAATGAGGTCTCGAGGTAGGGATAATCCACACTGATTGAAAAACATCATTACACATGGTGAGTACCTACTGTTGTATTTTTTTAAAACTTGCTTTATCCTTTTTTTATTCGAGTTGAATTTTTCTGGTGCATTTTTTCATTAAATTCGTGTTTTCAATTTCGTTTCACATTTTCAAAAAATTTCCTAACGTCAAATTTTTGAGTTTTGATTTTTTTTCTCGTTTTTTTCATTAAATTATGAAGTGATTTATTCAGTTTCGATTTTTTTTCAACTAATGAACTACGTTAAGTGAATATATGAAATTTGTATTTTTCAAGAAAATTTTTTGGTAGATAATTGATTCAAAAATTTTTCGAATTATTCTACTACACGATTTTTTTATTATTCAGTTAGTTTCGTCTTTTTAATTTCATTTTTGAATTTCAGTGCCATGTTGTTGTTGGACCACTCCCGCAATTTCTGGATCCAGATACTTGTGATAGAAATTTTCGAAATGGAACTGTGATGTATACTGTTTGGAAGGCGTTTTATTCAAGTACTTCGTAACTTCAATTTTACGATCATGGTGAGTACTGTTTTTTTTTTTTCATTTCTTCAAAATTGTGATTTGGATTCTTTGCTTCAGTGTAGATGAATACTTTTTTTAATGTACATTAGTAAATTTTAATGGATAAATTTTATTTCAATTTTTTTAGATAATTTTTTTTTTCAAAAATTTTTCGAATGATGTCGGATGTTTGAGTTTATATTTCCCCCCTTTTTTTAGTTCTAATTACTCATGTGACGTAAATGTCTGAAAATTGTACCTATTTTTCAGAAAATTCTTTTTTGTTAGGTAATCGGTTCAAAATTTTTGCAATTTATTATACACTATTTTTATTATTTAATTTATTTCGTCTCATTAATTCTATTATTGAATTTCAGTGTCATGTTGCTGGCCGCCGGCTCCCTCAAATACAGAATCCAGAGAAACTTTTGAAATGGAACGATATACTGTTTGGTTTCATTGAAGAATTTCGTAACTTCATTTTGTAGGTAAATCATTTTCAATTTTTCATCATCAAAGTCGCATTTTCTATGTGTTTTTTTTTTTTATTCAATTTTGTTTCATTTTTGATGAATGAATATTTTTGGTTCAAAATTTTTCGAATTCTGTTTGAATTTTGATAAATTTTAGTGAATGATTTTTAAAATATGTTTGGTGGTAAATTTTCTGAATTGTATCTTTTTTTGACTGATTTTTTCCGTTTTTTTCATTGATTTTTCGTGATTTCTTCATTTTTTATTTTTTTATCCATAATTATTTCTATTATTTCTTTTTTTAAAATTATTCCTAAACTTTTACTTCTTTCGTTTCGTTTCTTTTCAATTTTATTTTTGAATTTCAGCGTCTTCTTGCCGACTGCGATAATCACATCGAATTTTGGCTTCTGAAACAAATTATTCAAGAACTTCGACATCATTAGTTGATGAAAACTGCTGTTTTGAATTTTTTGGGCAACACTTGATAAAGGTAATTTTGATTTTTTTTATTTACCTATGTTGAATTTTTTTCGTGTATTTTTTTATCGCTTGAATTTTAATTTAAATATTCTAATGATTATTTTTTTCTCTTTCTGTTCAAATTTTTGGTTCAGATTTTTTTTTATTGGATTGTATCATATTTTTTTAAATTCAATGATTACTTTTCAATTTTGGGTAAAAATTACTCCAAAAAATTTTCAAATTTATTTCGATTTGATTTGAATTTTGACGATTTTTTCGGAAAATTTTTAATTAAGTTACATTCATACTTCACCGCGTTAAGCAAGGAAATTTTTCTCGTGTAATTTCTTAATATTTCATTCAGGTATAATTTTGTTTTCGATAATTGTTTTTTTTTTTTCAATTTTCAATTTTTTGGGATGAATTTCATAAACTCTTGTTGCCAAAATTTTCATATTGAAATATCTGATTTCTCATTTGTATGTGAATTTTTAGGTCCAGATGTGCAGATATCTGCTGATAATTTAGACGATGATGACTACATAAGAGCTGTCACTAAAGATCCAAAAATGCTGTGCTGTTTATAAACATTTTTGTATGAGAACTCGAATACTATTAAATGGTAAGCTTCCGCACTCTGTAACTTTTTAAAAATTTATTTTATCCAGTTTTTCGCATTTTTTGATTTATGAAATTATGAAAAAAAATTTCACAAATTTTTCTCTCGAAAGTTTGTCGTGTTTTATGTCATTTTAATATCCATTATTTTCAAATTGAGAACTATGCTTTTTTAATTTTTGGTACGAATTCTTTCGAAAATTTTTCAATTTATAATATTGGTAACGTACGTTTTTTCATTTCAATTTAATTTGGATTTCGACGATTTTCCATGATTATGATCTTTTTTATTTTGGTTCTAAATTTTCCAGATTATCATAATAGATCTTTTAATTTTTTTCATCATTTCGGCAACGTGTCAAGCAATACAATTTTTCTTGTTTATTTTTCCATCCATTTTGTGAATTTTTCCATATTTCAGTCAGATATAATTCTGTTTTTGGTGATGTTTTTTTTAATTGTCAATTTTTCGGGGTGAATTTTGTTTTTTTAAATTGCCAATTTTTCGAAGTAAATTTCATGAGCTTTTGTCAAAATTCTAAAATCAAAATACCTATCTGATTTTTTACCTGTAGGTAGTTTTCTTTTCGTTTTTTTTTTTTCAGTATGTGCCTCATCTATTTTTTTCGTCGATTTCATTTATTTCCCTCCAGTTGTTAGTTAATTCGACGCACTTTTTTTTGTTATTAAAGTAGAAATGTAATCTTTTTTATGTAATTTTTAGGTCCAGATGTGCATATATCCGTTGATAATTGAGACGATTATGACTAACGAGCTGACTGTGCCGTTTATTATAGAAATTTTCGTATGCGACTTTCAACACGATAAATGGTGAGCTTCCATACCTTTTATTTTCAAAAATTTAATTTCGTATTTTTTGATTTATGTAATTATTGTTGTTTATTTTATTTCGAAACTCAAATTTTCTTAATGGCTTTCTTTAGTTTCTTTTGATTTCATTATTGGTAAATTTTCGTCAATTTCGTTTCATTTCTTTAATTTTGAATTTTTTTTCTTCATACCTACCGCAATTGTTTCTATTAATTTCTTTTCGATTTATATTTACTTTGATTTAGGTGATTATTGCTTTTTTTAAATTTTGAATTGAATTTCATGAGGTAATTTTGTCAAAATTCTCAAATCAAAATCCCGGATTTTTACCTGTAATTTTTTTTCCTTTTTTTTGCCCTTTGGTTTTAAGTTCTTTTTACTTCTTTTTTTTCGTAATTTTATTAGAAATGTAATCAATTGTGTAATTTTTTTAGGTTTCGACGTGCAGATATCCATTGATAATAATTGAGACGATGAAGATTAACGAGCTGTTACAAAAATTGCAGAAAAGCTGTACCGATTATTAAGATTTTCGCATGAGAACTTGAACAAGACTAATGGTAAGTGGAATCTTTCCATTAGGTTTTGTTGTTTTTAATTTTATTTGAATATCGATTATTTTCAATACAAGCATTCTTCATTGTTGGTAAATATTTTGTATTAGAAAAATTTCTGAAATTGCTTTCTTTTGATTTATTCTCAATTTTTTGGTGAACTGTTTTTTTTTTTCATTGATTTTCGTGTGAAATTTCTATTTGTAGTTCGTTTGAGATTCAGTCAATTTTTATGAAATTTTCGAGTGATATCGGATTTTTGACTAGTCAGTTAGGTATTTTTCTTTTTTTACATACGTATTCTTTGATAAAAATTCCACTGCATTCCACAGATTGCGAAGTCTACACTGCGAATTTTTCATCATTCAATCAAATTTATTTTCTTTGTTTGTTTTTGAGCGGTAATCGTTTTTTAATCCTGATTTTTTCAAAAATTTCTCTGATGTTATCCAATTTTTAAATGAATTTTCTCATTTTTTTTGCATTATTTCGTTTTTCATGATTCAATTTTTGATTTTTAAAAAATAATTTTTCAAGTCAATTTTGCCAGAATTTCTTCAATTGAAATATCCGATTTTTTAACCCAATGATTTCTTTTTGATTTTAGTACCCAATTGTGCCTTTTACATTCGTTAATTTTTTTAATTATGAATGATACTTCGTCTTTTATTTATAAATTATTTCGTTTCAATTCCTCTGTATCATTTTTTTGGGTGAGTTTTTTTTTAATTTCAGATTTTTATTTTCTAACATTTTACCTGAATTCTTTCGCCCTGTTTAATTTTGAACGTTTTGTCAACTTTTTAGCCTTATTTTCAATTAATATCTACAAGTAGGTAAAATTTGAGTTTTCATTTTTGGATTTGTTTCAAATTTTTCATTTGAGCTTGCGAGTGCATATTTTTAAAAACTTGTTTAATTTAATATTGATTATTTTCAATGAAAGCATTTCTTTATTTTTGATAGATATATCGTACAGGTATAAAAACGTCTAAAATTGAGATCTTGGATCTTTCAATACCTATGATGAATTTTGATTTCATCTGAATTTCTTTTGTAATTTTTTTTCGTCGCCTTTGCATTTTTTTTTTTCATTTCCATTTCTTTTATTTTGAATTTTTCTATTCCTACCTATTTGATTTTTCGATTTCATCATTTTCGGTGACTTTTTTTACTTGATTTTTTTTTTAATGTACCTACCAGATTATTTTGGTGAAATTTCGATTTATTACTAAATTCGTTTTTTTATTTCTTTAAAATTTCAGTCCATTTTAATGGATTATTTGTTACATTTTCGATTCACATTTTTTGAAAATTTCTCGAATGATATCAGATTTATGATTTTGTAATTATTCTTTTTTTCATCAATTCGTTTGCTGTGATTTTTTTGATTCTTTGAAGATATTTCATTACAATTTAGATTTTTTGAAATAATTTCAGCGTTATAATACGTATCTATTGTGAAGTCTTAAGTACGAAATTACCATTTCCCATTAAACCTTTTTTTTAATAATTTATTTTCGAAATGTAATTTTTTTCCATTCTAATTAAGTATATCAAAAACTTTTTGGATGTTATCCAATTTTTTAATCAATTCTTTATTTTTTTTCATTACGTTTTCGGTAATTGTTTTTTTCAATTCTTAATTTTTGGATAGAATTTCTCCAATCAATGTATCCGATTTTTTAATGCCTAAATAATTTCTTTTGGAATAGATACCGCATCATTTTTTCTATTCCCCCCCCCCCATTTTTCAATGTGATTGTGCTTATTATTTTGGTGAAGTTTCTCGAATTATGGTATTCGATTTTTTGTTAAAAGTCAGGAAATTGGACTAGACTCTTTTGGTAGATATGAATGATTTTCTATCCCTTTTTTCAACATTTTTTTTTCATCAAGTATTGATTTTTTTTGGTGAAATGTTGCCTAAAATTTTTCGTTCATTTCATTTTGGAATTTTTTGTTAGGTTTTTATTCATTGCCTGTTTGTTTATGAATTGATATTTTTTAAATTTTATAATATTAGGGTTTTTTTTATCTCAATGATGCAGAATGCTTATCTAACTGTGTTGATTTTTAATCATAACATGTTCGTCATTTAATTTTACATTTTTATCTTTCTTAGGATCGGAACCCACCTCACTCTGCCGTGAACAACATCAGTAATTACTGCCTCCTGAACCGGTTCATCAAAAATTTGCATCATCGTATTGAGTGAGTTTGATTTGAAATTTTACAATTATGTTTTATTCATTCGCGTTAGCTTGCAATACGTATTCATAATGTTCGTAATTACTACAAATTTTCGTGAATTCACCCTTCCCTCCCTCCCCGCCAATTAATTGATTTTAATTTTTTAATTTCAAAATCATTTACTTATTGAATTGCTGAAGTTTTAAAAATTTTGTACATCAAAAGCTAGCTCAGTTTTGATACATTGTTGCCATTTTTAAAAAATTTCGATTTATTCTCAATATTTTTGATACAATTTTACTATAGAATTTTTTCATTGCAAACTTTCTCATTTTGATTATGGACTTTGATACGTAAATCTGACTTTAAATTTTTGAAATTTTGGCTTATGATTTGGCTACCTAGTCTCTACTAAGCCCCATTGTTGACCGATGATGCAAAAATAAGAAATTAATATTCGTTGTGGTGCTACGACGCTACGACTGCATGCTCATAAGAAGTTGATATTTATTGGAAATACTTATGATATATCGAAAAGCTACCAAATTATACCTATTTGTTATCGTGATACAACGACTGCATACTCATCAGAAGTGACTTGATATTTGTTGGAAAGACAACTCATCCACGATCTACGAATTTTCCACACATTTTTAATACGTAATTTATCATGAATACTTAAGTACCTACCATACATATTTTCGGATGATCACTGCACATTGGCGAATAATAGTAGCGCATATATTTTTCAATACGACATTTTTGATTCGCCATTTCCTGAAATCGATATCGAATTGAATTACTATACGGATTATGGGTACTTCGGAGTGTATCTGATACTTAATTATATTGTGTAAAAACTGAATCGAATTTGCATACCGTTGATGCTGTTCATAAAGAGGTACTTGCAAGTGTACCAGATACTTATTATTTTTTTTGTAATATTGGCGCAGTAAAGGAGATCTTTTCTCCGAAGTTTTATTCTACAGAAGAATTCTTATCCTTTATTTTCAAATTTCCTCAGTATCAAAGTAGGAGTCGTATTCGTTGGATCTTTTTTTTCCCCATCTCAAAATTGCTACCACACTGTTAGGGAAAATCGAGCGTTTTGACTTCAATCAAGCGGCCAGTCTGGGTGGCTGGAGGATACGTTGGAACGTAACTTTGATTGCACAACTTACCCCTCGGGTACGCCAGTTGGATGGAAGGGCAATCATACAATGGATGCGATCCCATCGGATGTACCGGCTCAGCTCGTGTGATTGATGACATTTTCGCTCTGCATCGACAACGGGTCTTGTCGATGTTCTCAATATGACCTAAAACAGGTGTCTTGTTTTCTGGACTAAATTTTTTGTCCAAATTCCGACATGATTGCGGAATTTGAATTCCGACATGACTGCGGAATTTGGCGACGGTTTTTTTTCAAAACCAAACTTTGTAAAATTACTGAAATTCAGCGATACTGATTCTTTCATTTCTCGTCTGTTTACTCCTTCCTCTCTTCATCCTGTCCTTTAATTTTTGTTTTCTTTTCAGTACCAAAGGTAGGTGGATAGGTATTATTATTTATAATTTCTATTCAAACTTTTGCAACGTGAACGCAAACGCAATTGAAGGCAGTTTCATAATCCACATACGCGTATACTGCCGATAATATTCATTGAGGTACTTGCAAGTTGCAAGTGTACCAGATACCTACTTATACTAATTTTATTATAATATTGGCGTAGTAAAGGAGATTTTAGCTCCTGAGATAATTTGCGGTACTTGCAAGTGTACCAGATACTAAATATAATTTTATTGTAATATTACCGTTGTGAACGAGATTTTAAGCTCCAGAGAAAGTTCTTATCCTTTTTTCCCATTTCCACAGTACCTATCAGTGCAGGAGTCGTATTTGTTTGATCTTTTTTTTTTCCCCATCTCAAAATTGCTACCACACTTCTAGGGAAAATCGAGCGTTTTGACTTCAATCAAGCGGCCAGTCTGGGTGGCTGGAGGATACGTTGGAACGTAACTTTGATTGCACAACTTACCCCTCGGGTACGCCAGTTGGATGGAAGGGCAATCATACAATGGATGCGATCCCATCGGATGTACCGGCTCAGCTCGTGTGATTGATGACATTTTCGCTCTGCATCGACAATGAGTCTTGTCGATGTTCTCAATATGACCCAATATAGGATTCTTTTTTCTGGACTTAATTTTTTTCACCAAATTCTGACATAATTGCAGAATTTGGCGACGGTTTTTTTCAAAACCGAAGTTGGTAAATTTACTAAAATTCAGTGATGTGATAGGTACTGGTTCTTTCATTTCGTCTCTGTTTAATCCCTCCTCTCTTGATCCTTCCTGCCAATTTTTATTTTCATTTCAGTATTAAAGGTAGGTGAATGGGTATCATTTTTACCTATCTCGATTTGAAGTCAAGCAAGTCATGCAACATGAAGCATCATTTTATAATGGACATAAATTACCTGCGAACAAACAATCAACATTTTTTTTCATTTTATGATATTCAAAGTCGTTCAAAATGAACGTTATCGTAAGAAATTTCATAATTTCCATGTTGCGAAAATCAGTATAATTACATACGAGCAATTACTAGATACCCCTTATCCATGGGGATAAATTTTTCATCTCTTTGAAAGATGGAAATATTCTTTTTAAACAGGCTCATCTCTATTCAAGAAAATGTTCCGGATCTTTTCAGTCCTGATGTCGAAGAATCCAGGTTTGATATTTATCTTATGTTTTATTCCCCCCTCCCAGCATGTCTAGGTAGCCCAAAAATTGATCTTTTTAAAAATTTTCCTCTCCTAACTTTGGCAACAATTTCCCTATTTTTTTTTTGTTAGTTGCAAGCTTCGTGCGTACGTATTTTTTTTAGAGTAATTTATATTAGGTATAGTTAGGTAGGGACGTCCTTATTCCATGGAAAATGGAAAGGTCGATTTTTTTAACCACACCAGACTTGAAAATAGTCTGACAGTCCGAAGTCTGTTTAAAGTGGGACGGAAAAAATCGCTCTTTTTATTTAGACTGACTTGAAGTTTTCCAATCAAAATTTTCCGAAGTTTTTATTTTCTTGATGATATAAATCTTTTCCTTAACTGAAAAATGGGAAAAATTTTAAATGCTATTGCTAGTTTTCTTTGACTTCTTGCTGAACTGAAAAAATGAAACAAGTTGAGAGAAATATAAAAACTTCAAACCGCATAAAAAATTTTTGAGTCCAAAAAAAATTGAGAAAATTTCAACTTGAAAAATTTTAGAATAGCAAAAATTGAGAAAAATAAATTTTTTGTATTTTTTTAAAAGCTCGAATTTTCTGATACCTATTTTAAAAAATTCAACTTTACCAGATGATGAAGAATTTCTGATACCTATTAAAAAAAATTAAATTTGGCCAGATTATAATAGAAAATTTGTTTGATAATCGAATTTCTTTTAGAAATATTTTGGTGCCGAATAGAAATTCAAAAAAAAATTGAAATTGAAACAAAAAATTAAAATACTTGAGATTATCTAGTTTCTGTACCATTTACCATGTATTTGTTTTCATATAGGTGTAGGTACTTATTGCTAAAGTTTATAATGTCTTTGTATGTTACTATTTTGTATGTATTTGCAGTTCAATAAATGAAAATGGTTTTGAAATAATGTTGTTTCTAATTCCTAATTTTTTTTTTTTGTTGGTTTTGGTAAACGTGGTATTGTACGTAATGCAGAGTATCAGATTTACGACACTTAAAATAAATTTTTTTATTTTTGACATTTGTGGGATTTAATTTTGCATTAAAATATAGGTATTCAAATTTAATCGGAATGAAATTCTTGAAGTTTTTCTGCAGGTGATAATGAAATGCAAATATTCATCCATTACTTTTCAAATTTGCCCCCTTTTTTCGTCTCTAATGATATGTTATTGCTTAAAATCGAGCTTTTCATCAGGCTGAAGTTCATTTTTGCAAAAAAAAATGCAATTTTTGTCAATTGTTTGCAGCATACTTTGATGGAATACACTAATTCATTTCGCGTGCCAGTTGTGTCGATTTTTTTCTTATTAAGGAAAATTTTAAAATTCATTCTTCGTATCGGAAAATTTTCAAAATTTTCCTTTAGCCCACGCCTGTGTTATTCTAATCGAGTCCTCACTCTACAACTGCATGGAGTTCTAACTATCTGATTGGTTCATATCAGCGGTTCATAAAAATATTCATGTTAGTATTGATAACCCTAATGGATAACCCAGAACCTCATTTTAATTGTAACTTACCATGGAAAATTTTCCTTCCCTACATTGATCGTTTATTTTAATTTCTCCCCTTGCTCAAGTTCATATCAGTTCATTTTTCGGTCAAATCCAATAATGTTGATATTACTTGACTTGAAAGTTGAAAAACAGATCGATTTAATCGTCAGTTAAGTACGTAATTAGGTGAAATACCATTCGAACTGAATTAAGTATGCTCAGGCAAGAAAAAATCATAAAAAAAATTATCGCGCGTAGGACTAAAAAAAAAAAAAAATACAATGAGTAAAAATCAAAAACAAAATATACTCGAAACAGATCGTTTTTTATTCTTTCAATAAAATCACAGCTGCTTCAGTAGCAATTGAAAAGTTTCAGTTCAATATTCCAAACTTGAATTGTTGAGGTTTTTCAAATTATCTTCTATTCAATTTGCATTTGAATACCAATTACACATTTTTACTATCCCGTATTTCCTCAATAACGATGTTCCTTACATTTAGGAAACGTTGATACGAAAAATCTATGCTGTGATTCCACGAAGACCTATGCTGATTATCTCTCTCTGAACACCTAAAAGTTCGCTTCGCATTATAATGATATCTAAGATGAAGTAAATAGAAAACATTTTCAGTTTACCTTCAGAATTTCTCCACACAATATCCCATTCGAATTTCTGTTCACGATAGAAAACAGGAATATAAAATGACCAAAACTTCGATGCATTTCATTGCATTTTTCAAGCGAAGTGCGCGAGGCATCACTGAGTTGTTACGGAGCATAGAGAATTGGCCAATCGGGTGGCGGCAAAAAGGTGCTTTAGGGATCGCTGGTGGAAGTTGTTTAAATGCAAATGGACATTCCAACAATGCACTATCCAGTAAGGCACTATGTACTATCCAATGTTTCCTCATAATTCTTTGTTCTCCTCATTATTATCAGTGCACTTTTTTTTTTCGTAATTTTACCTCAATTTGCCTCAATTTACTCGTTAAATAATTAATATTCGGTGAAATATATCGCGAAATAATGCCAATTACGAAACACCGGTTCTCATATTAATCATCGTCAGATTCTATCCCAATCAATCCGTATCGAATTTCATCTCTACTCTACCATTCGGTAAGACCTGTTCAACAATGGATCTAGAACTAAAAAAAGCTTTCGCCGAGCTTCAAAGGAAGATGATCAGTACCAAGCAGAAGCTACAGATCAAGGATATGCAGATAAATCAAATGACTCGAGTGAAACAAGAAAACGAAAACACTCTTAAAGAGTTAGATAAATTATCCGAAGACACCGTAGTCTACGAATCTGTCGGCAGATCGTTCATTTTAACCGATATTAATCAAAGTAAGATTCATCTGAACGCCGATAATAAAAATATCGACGAGAAAATCACCACTTACCAAAGTGATAAAGTTATTTTGAATCGTAACTTGACTCAGAGTCAAGAAAATCTACGAGAGTTGGTGCAACAGAAGAAAGCAGCCAGTTGATTAATTTATTCGCATAATTTTTTATAAATTTCTCGCTTCGAAAACTAAACCTTGTAATCATTAATTTTATATTTTCTAGATTTTTTTTCCTTGTGTATTGAACTCGAATATATGCATTATTACTGAATAATTTATATTTTTTTATTCGGAAGGGCTTTTCAAATTCTATGATGAAATTATTGTTGAATGGTTAAAATTTCTGTATCGAAATGACATACAATCTCGATTAAATATTACAAGTTTATAATTTATTTGTAAATTAATTACACAACAAATTAATTATAAAAATGTAAACTTTCTAATACGAAATTAGAATAAAACAATTCTTTCATTTCATAACCATAATGCGACCGAATACAAATAACACGAATTAATGCTACCTAAAGAAATAAGTTTTCACTTAGAATGATCGTTAAACTAAATTTTTTAACACTAATCTCACATTATTTTGGTATACATTTACATAACTTTTTTTTAAACATGATATTAGTTTTGCGATAAAATTAAAAAAAGAAATAAAAATGAAAAACAATAATTTTGTGAGATCAAAATTTAAAATCTTAAAAATTGCGTTCTTTTTACTGCGAACAGAAAAAATAATACTTGGATCTACAATAGCGTTGATTTTATACAATAAGCTCTCAAAAAGAAAAAATAATGAACCCGTCGAGAGAATATGGCTACCGTTAGAGGAGAACGGTTACGAAAGCGAAGATATTTTATGCGAATAGTTTTTTTTTCAACATTAATTCGTAAAATTTATACATGATCGGAACTTTATTAACGTCGTTTCACTAATAACGAACAATCACAGCCTACTTTGTGGGAATGACTGATATTTGTTTCAATACTCTTCGTTTTTCCAATCACGATGTACCAGACACCCATGACACATTACTAACAAATATTGACGTCGTAGTTCCGTTTGTTTTATAGGTTTTTTTTTACCGGTTTTTGTTTTATCACATATTTATAATTTACACTGAAAAAAAAAATTAAGTAATACGATCGTAATGATAATAAAAATGAACATACGAACTCGAAACTTTTTCCACCTTGCAGTCAGTAAAATGCACGTTGTAAACGTACGAAAAATACATTAAAATTTAAAATTAATCTCTACCGTCGCTAATTATCAATAGTAAATTATTTGTAGAAATTAAAATTACCAAAAATATTCATTCTCACTAAATTCTCTCTGTACAGAGCAATAATTCATTATATAAAATAAACGTATAAACAGAAATAAAAAGAAGGGGGAGGGGGTAGTAATTTTTACAAGAGAAAAATTCAAGCATAAAAATATACTACAATCGAACCGTCGTCGGGTACTAGATTGGAATTGTTAACTACGAAAGAAAAACAGAAAATTAAATTTTAAAATGACAACAACAAATAAAATAAGCCATCTATAAGTTAATCACTATTTAAAAAGAAAAAGAAAACTAAAAGTATTTGTCACAAAATGATAACACTAAATGCAACGAGTTCCCATGGTTAGATAACTTAGGTTTAAAAAATTGAAGAGAAATGCGTTCTTGTTTCACATCGCTGAGTTTCTGAAATGAATAAAAAATCGAGTTTGAGTACAGAATTATTTTGTTGAATTGATTTTTTTTCGAATGTGGTAAAAACGTAAAAAGGAGACAGAGTGGAATGTGCCATAATTCAAAACAATGGGGTGAAAATTTCAAGTTTGACTTCACCTTTACCCCGTTCCATTTGGTTTTAAAATATGATTACATTTATATGTTCTTTTTCCAAAAATGATTTCAGCATGGATGTCATTCGAAAATATCATCCGAGCTCATTTTAAATCTTTACTAGTCTAAAAAATAATTTTTACAAATATTTTTCAAATAGTCGGTTTGCTTCAAGAAAAGAATCTCTTAAGCTGCCAGATTTCTTTTTGTTAATTAACTATATTTTCAGTAAAATTTCTCCCAATTTCTTTCATTTTCCATCACTAAAATTTTTTCTATTCGAATTTTTTCAACTTTTTTCCGTTTCTTCAAATCTATTTTTTTTTTGAAATTACATCCAATTTTGAAATTTGTCTAACAGAAAATTTTATATCAACTTGAATTTTCTCAAAATTTTTCAATTTTTTCTTATTTATTTAGTTGCAATAAATTTGAAAAATTTATCTTTTCTGCAAGATTGATCTTTTCGACAATCGAGATAATCGAAAAATTTCAATTCATGGACCTCAAAATCCGTGCTAGTTGTATTTTCGAGTCAAGACGTCCGAAATAAAAACATTTCTGCGAAAACTCACTATTTTCATTTTTTAAAAATATGAGGTCATATGGGGAGAAATTTTCGCCCCGTTATTCAGAAGTTTATGCACAACATCGAAAAACGATCACCCTTAATAGATGTTTACCTGTACTCGGTGTTTCAACGCGACGATACGTTCAATGAAGATCAGCCCATTTAATAAAATCAGAAATCGTTTGCACTGGCATATTACTTGATAATGCTTTAACTCGTAAATTTCTGTCTTCTGTTAATAGGACTACTTCACGATAAATTTTCTTTTGTTGGTCTACGAACAAAAAATTATTAATAATTTGATACTGATGAAAAAATATGAAAAAATGTTCGCCGTAAAAATTACCAGCACTGTTATCAACCGCAGCATTAGTCTTACACAGGTTCATACAAGTGGTTAATATTTTATCGTCATTTTTCTCAACCTGTAAAATATTTAAAAAAAGGTTATATTTCGTCATTTGTCACTCAATTTGAAGACATTGAAGAAAAAATAGTTTGATATGAAACTGGGGATACCTTGCTATAATCCTCTTCGCTGGTAAATCTCGTGGAAGGAAGAACAGATCCACGAGTGGTGACGCATTTAATATTAGTATAGGAAGATCGATTTTGTAAAAATTTCAAAGCATGTCTAGCTTTATCTGACACGATTTCATCTTTACGAGCACCTCTGGCGATACCTTCCAGTTCGCTTAAAACTGAACAAAAATAAAAATTTTACAATAAGTATTCACAAAATGCGAAAAAAAATTATTCCGATTGACTTCTCATATTTTTCCATCTTACCAACGACAGGAATCATCAACGAATATAAAGTTCTTTGAGTAACCGAAACAGCTTTCACGATTTTTTCCAATTCTGGTAAACAATCGATGAAACAATTTGTATCGGGTACTAGGTAATGCGGTTTGATTTCCATTTCTACGCTAAAAGCAGCCAATTCTTTATTGATAGTTTCCTGAAAGAAAATAATCATGGTAAAGTTCGATTACATGAATTATAAAATTGAGGAATTTCTGGTACGAAAATAGGTTGTTACTTTTTTATCCCTGATATATTTTTCTCTTTTTTGATGAATACGTTCTAGTTCCTTTTTACGATACAGTAACCCTTTCTCGTCGCCTTCGACCGAATGATCTTTGTAATTTCTATCACGATCATCGTCTTCATTTTTATAGTCACTTTCAGCTTCGCTCCAATGGTCTTCTAAATTTTCGCTATCACTCTGCAAGAAAAAAAAAGCAAATGTAAGTTTTAAATTGGTAATTCATTTTGTTCTAAACCATTAGAAATTACGGGTTCTTCTCATTGTATAAAAGGAGTCCCAAAAATTACTGCCGATCATGGAATAAATTAAGAAATACTATTTTAATTTTAGGGCCTTTTCTAGTTTGTGGATTACTGATAATTTTGGAATGAATTTTTCAAAAATTTATAATAAAAATCGTAAAAAATAAGTATTTTTTGAAGTCCTTTCCTTCTCTTCTTCTTTTTTAACCAATTTTTTCAATTTTTCGATGTGCTTATTGAGCGAAAGATGAGAAATTTCGTTGATATTCTCGATTAAGATTTTTCCAAGTAAAATAAAACAATTGCCAAATTTTTTTTTGAAGAATGATATTTTTTATGAAAAAAAGATGGCTGGAATCTTCTGCACAGAATTGGACAAACTTTTTATTTTTAAAATAAATTTTTGACAGTGAAAAAATATTGATTGAATAGTTGAAATCTGTTGTCATTTGATCACCAAGAGAACGAAACGTAGAAGATTAGTTTTTGGGACAATCTTTGTACGAATTACCACGAACCTGATTTTTTGGCGTTATCACTTCTTCAACAACCGATATATATTCATTTAATCCGGTCTCGGTCTTATGCAATTTCAACACTGGCGGATCAATTCCGCACAGAAATACGGTTCCAAAGAACAATATTCGATGAATTCTTAAGCATACTTGAGCCAATTCCTGTTGGGAAAATCCAAAACGTTTTGATAACTCATCAATGGCAATTGAAAAAAACAAAAAAAATGACTCACCATTTCTATATGTTTATAAGTGTAACAGGCAGGTTGGGTATTGTACATTAAGGGGGTGAATCCACCAAGTGTGATATCTTCTTCTAGAGGTATTTTCACCATATCGACGTAATCTGCGGAATAAATTGAAAAATTCAAGTATTAAGAATCAAGTTCTTATTGCAAAAAAATTGAAATTTGAAAAAAAAAACGTAGTACAAACCTTGTTCATCATTGGACATGACCAATATTGGTTCTTTGAATCCAACTTTGACGAGAATATCTTGATAGTCTAATTCTTCCAAGAGATTGATAAACGTTGCCAGGGCACTCCAGCAATCTCCACATCCACTGTAATTGATGAAAAAAAAATACAATTTTATAACAAAAATTTTTTGTTTTGAAATCTTTTGCTCAAATATGTACCTTATTCTGTAATCCTGGCAAGATGGCGGCGGATTCCATACATCACCGTGGCAAAATAGCCAATCGCACCACAACTGGAAATAATCGCAAGATAAAAATTACTCTAAAAATTCCGAATTTCTCGTTCGAATAAAAAAAATTGTTTACTTTAACAGCAGGTAATAAAATCAGCACGTCTGAATGCACAATAAGCGGATATTTCCACGTCATGGCGTCGGCGTGCTCTTTCATTTGTTGCAGTTGTTCCTTTAGCAACTGTATACATCTGTTGACGATTATACTAAACATTTGGAAGCTAATAACTAAAGCAGATTCTTGAACTGCAGAATGGTAACCAGATTCTAACTGAGGATCTGGAATAAAAATGAAAAAAATAATTAATGAAAAGATTCTACTAGTGGGCTATCTTTCAAAATTGCATTTACCTTTCAATTGACCGTTATCAATAGCGAACATATTTAAAGCTAGTAATTGCAATAGACGAGGGGTAGTGACAGGAAGTGGCGAGTGGCTCAATAATACTTTGAATTCGGTAAGCATTTCTATAGCTGCTTCTTGTAGCGTTTCCATTCTGAATAAATATCAAATAATAATTTTATTAAATTTTCAAAGAGAAATGCGACGATAAATCGGTTTCAAATACTAACCCAACTTTGCAGAATAATTTTCCGTGGACGTGTAAGAAACTGAGTAAAAATCGTTTATTAACCTGAAATAAAAATCAAATTTTTAGTTTTTTTTTTTTTAAATGAAAAATAAAAAAAGATGATGTACCTCTGCTGCAGAAATTCTGAACAATTCGTCGTCGCTTTCTTCGTTACATTCTTGAGAAGTGGACGTAGTTCGTTGTATTCTTCTGCCATCATCCGGCCTTATCCATATTTCTCTTCTGAGCATACTGCCATTTATGACGCTTTCTTTTTCTTTGGCTTTTTCTTGTTTCTTTTTTTCTTTCATTTCACGTCTAATTTTCTCGACTTGTTCGTACTACGAAGAGAGAATTTATACAGAGAAATCGATAATATAGATTCGTTTCGAAGAAGTTTATGGTAATGAAATTATGAGGATTGAAATTTAAATTACTTTTTTTCGATTTTCGTCGAATAATGCGAGTAAACTGTCTCTTGCAGTGAAAAAAGGATTGGACGCCATTAAACTTCTCATGTAATAATAAACTGCATCAAATTTCTTCCTCTGTAAAACAAATTAAAACCACGATGATTAGAAATAGGTACGATATCTTGATTACAATTATTATTCATTAAAGAATGTACAAAAATTGAATGAAATGTAACAAAACGTGTCAAAATGAAAATAAAATTAAAATGGGGGGAAAAAAATTTAAAGCAAAAATATCCCAGCAAATTTTCAATCAGGCTGATTGCAAACTGTCTGAAAAATTTAAAATCTCGATTTTGTTCGAAAAATACCCACAGCTCAGAAACTTCATCCTAGCTAACTCACCAGGTCAAAAATTACTCAAGTTTTCCTTTTACAAATTTTTGTAATTTTTTAACCTCAATTTTTAATATCGCTGAATAAATATTGATTGAAAATTTTACATATTTTACCATTCACAGTTTCAATTCCGACAAAATGTCAGTTAATTTATAACTGTTGTCGGACAAAATCAGCTCTTTGATTTCCTTTTTTTAATTCAAAAATGATGACTCATTCTACCAGGTTCCGCCTATAAAGGTCAAAAAGGTGCTCAACCAAAAAAAAAGTCGAATTTCACAAAAATTATGAAAAATATTCGTTAAAAAAATTTAATTTTCAAGCCATGATTTTTTTGATCGATTCTTCATTTTATGTTCATTCCAGTTCCCCTCCCCTTCCCTAATTTCATTCATTCATTCATCCGAACCAATAAAATTGAATCTTCAAAATTTGAAAAAATATTTCAGGGCTTCAACTTCGAGAATAATACCCAAATCTTTTCAATTTTTCAGGTAGGCGAAATTCTCCAACCTCTCTCCATTGCCATAAAATTGACTTCCTCCTCCCTCCCCCCCACTGATAGTGCCTCAAATTATTTGCGTTAAATCGAATCCTGAACTGAATTTCATTTCATTTTGACACAATTAATGCAATTTTACATCCAATAATAAATAAATGATGATCATTTTATGCATAAAATACATGCTACGACAATTTTAAAACCATTTTCCTTACCCCACAAACGGCTAAAAGAGCTAATTGATGGTACGGTTTGCCATTCCTGGGATTCAGTTGATTCGCTTTGATGTACCACCTGAACAAATAACAAACATTGAAAAATGTTAGCGGCATGACGAGTAAATAGAATGTGATGCAATAGTCCTCTTCAATAACATAATAAATTTAATTCTAGTTTGAAAAAAAATAGTAGGATAATGAAATCCTCTTTTTCCCCCTCAAAATTATAGCATCACACTCGGTGACAATAGAAATTTTAAATTATACGTACTGTCTGGCACTGGTAAAGCTAGCAGATTCTTCACTGGTCTCTTTGTATCTGGCCAAGTCACCCAGAAATAGGAAAATTTTTTGAGCTGATATTAAAACTAAACCTATTAATCCTAATCCTTTGGTAGACGAACATTCGACATTAAGGTAATCGTCGATTTTAATATTATGAACACTTTCTAATAAATTGATTAGGTTATGAAAATAATCAGTTCCCTGTAACAAAAAAAAAAAATTATAATACATAGAACAAGTCCAATTATCCAGAATACCACAAAAATCCGAAAATTACTTGATTAATAACAGAAATTAGTAAATTTCTGTACTCGGGGGCATTCATCGGATCATCAGCGATACGTTTTCTTAACAATTCGATCACATTATGAAACAAAATCTTCCACATGTGCTGCTCGACGTTCTCAGTCTCGCAGAATTTCAAATCAGTGGCCAGCAACGTACGAAGAGCTTTCTGCAAGAAATCTCTACAAAAAAAAACAGCTCAATCAGTCAACTCCTTAATTTCATCATCTCGGAAGGAAACCTTTCAATACTCACCTCAAAGCGCAGATTTTCTCCCAATTAAGAATCAAACCCGGACTGAGAAGTAAATTCTGCAACTCCGTATCAGCCAAACTAATATCCAGCAACAAATGAGCGTTATTATGGGATCGGAAACTCTTGGAGTAGGCATCATACCAAGCAGGCCTGGACATGGCATGAGGATCGGCGGCAATATACGCTGCAGCAGGTGTAATCACACTTGGCGGTACGTTCGACTCGCAGTAAGGCGGCGGAATGTACATTTGATTAGGATGCTCGCTGAGGACTGAGGTAGGTGCATAATGAGAAGGTACAGGTTGAGTGGTCGACTGAACGGCAGCTCTGCTCGATTGATTCGATACAATTATCGGCTGTTTGGGATTGGTCGGATTGTACAATTGTTTCACAGCTTTGTTAGGAAACGCCGGATAGGATCCAGATGACGAAGTTGGGTACTTGGGCGGTGATGATTTTACTTCAGAAGGTGCTGGTCCTACTGTATGACTCTGAGGTATTTTTATTATCCCGGCTACGTTATCGCTGTTGGCATTCGCTGTAAAAAAAAATTCAAAATTAGTGAAAAGCTCGAGACGTGGGCTACATTTAACTACCCGAAATAACGATAAGAAATAAGCACCGAGTAGAATTCACCGAGTCGAGTTACTCTTAAAAGAAAAACATTACAGTTCGTTCAAAATAAATCTATTCGATAACCTTTCGAACTTAGCTCGATTCTCAAGGTCGATTAGAAACGATTTTCAAAAACTTCCAAGCTTTTTCACGAAAAAAAAAAAAAACGCTACGAATAGGAAATTCATAAAATTACAATTTCTAACGATAATTTAGTTGGATAATTGCCACAATTTTTCCAACGTAATTAATTGCCAGTTCATTTCAGTTGGAACGAGTTTTGTGATTGGAAAAAATAAATACGCATTTGACGCATTTAATCTCTATTTATTAAATTTTTTTATCTAATTAAATATTTATTTAAAATACATCTTTTTTCTCCATTTTCACTTAATTTTCTTTCGAAAAAAAAATTCAACAACAGCCCATAAATTCAGTCATCTGAGGGAAAATATACTCTTAATTTCGAATAGATGATAATTTTCAAAATAATGTTCGAATATCGATCAACAATTACAGAAAAATAATTAAAAACAGCTGACGTTGTGTTTTTCATGTCGATTGAAGCACGACATCACACAAGCTCAAAATAATTCCGGCAGCTCGATCGAAGCATAAATTTTCAAAAAAATTACACTCTCAATTCGAAAAAAATTTAGAATTTGTCGAAAAATCTTCGTACATTTCGATACGAAATCAAAAATTAAATCACTTTCATATCTACCGATAAAATTTTTCGGTGGTTAAAAAATTCTAAAAATCATGCATCACAAATCTACACAAATCTACTCTAAAATACGATAAAATCATAGTACAAGAAATAAAACACTAATTTAAAATATATCTTATCAAATTGGCAACATGCCAAACGACAATAGAACTAGCTACTTGTGCAAGAGCAAAAGGAACGATAAAATAATTAAAATATTATTTAAAAAAAAAAACGATTAACATCCCTGAATAAATAATAAAGATTAAAATGTAAAATTAGAACTTACTCTGTTCTCTAACAATAGCGGGTAATTCGTTTATTTTATTATTTATTTTGATTTTATTGCTAATTTTTTCATGGTCGTTAGAATTATGTCGGAAATTGTCGTATCTATTATCGTTCCGATAATTGCGTCCCACTATACCCAATCGTGTTCTAGACGGACTAGGATTCTTATTCCTTCTCCAAGACAAATACCCGTCGTTCGAATCGTTACGATTGTCATCGTTGGTCGATCGACCGGGCCTGTGATCGTCGTCGCATTTCTTACGATTCTGGTTCTCGTTTTCGCTCGGATTTCGGCTTCGTTGACTGGTCTGCTTACGTTCGAAGCTGAAGCTGTGAAAAAAATAGAATGTTAGTAATTACGTCTAAAAAAAGTGAATTTCAAATGACAAGAAGTGAAGATTTTGGATTGGTAAGGTATTTAAATCAAGACATGCGCTTTGACTTACCCTCGACGTTTCCGAAACTCACGTCTGCAGTGAAATAAAATTATACACAATTTAATTCTACATACTAAAATCCTATTTAGAAACTAGTCGTAGCTTAATTTTGATCCATCGATTGATAAAATTACAATAATAGATATTAATTACCTTCTACGTTTTTTTCTGTCTTTCTTCTTATCTGGCGAATTATCATCGTGTTTATGAAAATCATCAGCTTCGCAGAGGTTCCTTTCAACGTACAATTGCTCTCGTTCTACCTCTTCGGCCCAATTCTAAATTCAACCATTGATTAGGATTTTAAAAAAAATAGTAAAAAGTATCACAAAGCAAAAGAAACACTTACGAAATCTTCATCGTTATTTTCGACAATATCTTTAACATCATCTTTACGATTTTCTTCGATCGGTTCACTTTCGACAGGTTTCTTACTCGGTTCGATTTTAGCATCATGGCTGGACTCTGGAACCGAATCGTTGGAATTCCAAGATTTCTCGGTAGACGTGGTCATTTCAGAGTTGGCAACATTCGAATGCTTTTTCTCCTCCGAACTTCCAGACTGGTCGGTACCTGGTCTTTCGTCGAACGGTTTAGGTTTCTGGAAAAACCTCGCATTTCTGGGATTCTCTTTGTTATTAGACTTAAAGTGAGCATTTCTATTATTTTTCGGCGGCAGTGTTTGAGAATATCGATTATCTCGGTTCGAATTACCGAACTGCTGTTGTTGTTGTTGCTGTTTGGATTTCAAATATTTATCCAAATCCTCCTGCTTGATTCCTTTGCTGTCTAGATATTGGCGTTGGAGTCTGGGAGGCCATGAGCTGAACGCGTCCGGTAATGAGATAGAATTCGAGCTATTGCGACGAGATAAACTACGACCCATTCTGTTTTTCTCGCTAGCGTTACCCCGATCGTTTCTGGTGTTTCGGTCGTTAAACGGTTCGTTACCGTAGCGATGATAATTATTCGAACCTTTTAATTCGGAATTGTAAAACGTGTTTCTGTCCTCGTTATATGAATTATTCTTAAACCCGCCGCTTTTATTCGGCTGGTTTTGCGAATCGTAGTTGTCTCTGGAGTCGAACTTCTTATAATCGGGATTTTCTTTCCAATTGGATTGATTATCGTTATTTTTGTACCCTCGAGTGAATTGTTTGGTCTCGATGAAGCTACGGTTTTGATGATGGGTGTTATCGTATTGCTGGGAATTGTTGAATTCGTTTTCGCGATTTGTTACCCCGTCTCGGGCTGAGTAAGATGGTTTCTGATCTAAAGGCGGATGCGAAGTTGAGTTATAATTGTGACTATCGTTTACATTCGATCCGTCATTCCTGGCGTTACGTTGTTTCGGTACGTAAATACTGGCGTCTGGTTTTTTGGTCTTTTTTCTATCTTTATCGAGTGATTTATCATTGTGTGGTTCGTATCGCGAATAGGAACTGCTTTCGTGAGGTACTCGGTCTGTATCGTAGTCGTCTTTAGCATCCCGATAATTATCCGGTCTGCCCGAATAGTCTTTGTAATATCGGTTATTCGAATCATTTGCATCGGTTCGTTTCAAGGGTCCGCTACCTGGTCGATATATTTCCCTTTCGCGTTGAGGTCTAATTCGTCTGTCGAATTTTCCGTCCATTCCATATATCTGTCGAATAAATAAAAAAGCGTGAAAAGATAGTGGTGATAAACGAAAATAATCGTCAAATTGCGTTACCAAACAAACAATGTGGTAAGCGAAGACACAATAAAAACTTTTCATAAAGTTGATATACGATCGGGAAAAAAATCATTACGATGAATTTACGATAAAACTTACTCTTTTCTGGTCGCAGGAATGTCTCACCACATAATTTGTACCAATAATCCGTGAATTGTGGGCATTTAAAGTCGAAATCGAATCGCTAACTGAGAAATTTATTCGTTAGAAATAAATACTGAAGATGAGTTGAAAATTAAAACAATGGTAAACGGACTGATTAATAAGTAATCACAATACTCAATTTATAAAATAATAATAATTCTTTTGAACATCAAGAGTTACAAATTTCAATCGCATTTTTCATCTTCAAATTTCAGTATACCTGAAAAAATAAATAATGGAATGGCTACAAAGTACGAATTACAAATCAGTGCTGCGATTTTTAAAGACGAAAATTTTTTAAGTGGGAAATTGCTGCTGCACTGCTGTTATTATACTAGCGTTCCTAGCGAATTTTTTGTAAACAATCAAAATACTCGATTTTGATTGGTGTGCGCTTGAAAAACAAAATTTGTAAAAAAAAATTTATTTTTTTTGAAGAGAGAAAAATTGGAAATGAAAAATGGAGGTAATGAAACAATCATTTTTGAATTTTATTTTGGAAACAAAGAAAAGTGAAATTAAAAACAATTCTTCCACTTTTTTCTCATTTTTTCCAGTCGTATTTCCAATTTCCATCATTACAATTTTTTATGTAATTTGGAAATACTTAGTTCTAATTTGATTTTGAATACTTGTTTGACTGAATTTTCAATGAAAATTGAACGAAGAAAAACTGTTTCGAAAATTGAGATCATCTCAAGATATTTTATTTTTATCTCATACTAATATTTCGCCGGGTAATAAACAATTATTCTACCATGTAATAGCCCATATCTAAGTTCCATCCGCCCATTCGTCATTGTTTGGTAATTATTATCGTCATGGCAACAATAGTAAATCTGAATGCGTCGTGTAGCCAAATTCTTGAATTTCCAAAATATGAAATGTTGATAAAATTAATCTAAAATTGCAATATTTCTCATTTCCTAAAATTTTAGAAAATGCCTCGTAGTTCGATGGATCTTCACACTGGAGGGTATTCGTACAAACAAGAGCTCGAAAAATGGAAAAAAATGGGTACGATATGTTTTAAAATTACAATTCACCGTAAAAAGAAAAATATTTTAGGAAAAGTAATATTTTAGGTTCTGAAATCACCAGCAATTTGGAATTACAAATGGCATTATATTTCAATGCAATATTTTTTCCATTCTGGCTCGTCACTACAATTTTTATGCTGATGCAGAAAGTGAGTTCATGGCCTCAGCTAGCCAACTTCTTTCTTGAAACATTACTATGGTACTAAATCCGGAATTTTATACATATTTCAGTATGATTCGTTGCATAATTTATACCAAGTTATCACTACAATTGTTTTGACTATTCTTATACCGATGGAAGCATTCAGACTGTACTTGGGATACGTAGGAAATTTACTTGAAAAAGTAATGTCTTTTATTACCTAATACCCGATTGAAAATTCATTAAGAAATGGTTAATTTTCCAGATTCCTGAACTCGCCGGATTTTGGATGCTCTCATTAATACTACAGTGTCCTTTGCAATTATTTTTGCTCGTAAATAGAGGCACATCTTCCCAATCTGCAGAAAAATCAGTTCAATTTGTAATGTGTGTTATGCTATTCGTAGAACTCGTTTTTGGATTCATTGCTCTCAGAAAAATATCCCAACATCGTGCTAATAATTTCCATTTGACTCAGATTCGTTTCAGTTCTAATTTAACGAATAGCACAACCGCTGTCAATGAATAATTAATCAAATCGGACTGAAATATAAAATAATATGAATAATACAATAACTGTAATGCGTGATTATTTACAAATAGTATTTTGATAAATGGCAAATAAGTATGTTTTTGCTTTTATCAATTAATCGTCAAACAAGTAGGCAATAATCTTGAAATGAAGCCAGAGGAATAAGAGATCAAATGAAAAAATACGGTTGATACTTTTTGAATACAACGAGAAATAATTTCAAAATAATTACGATTTAAGTTAATCATTCTCTAAAGAATACAAAACTTGGAAAGCGTTTGTATCAAATAAGAATCAACATCGTTTCTCAATTCAACTCTGCTTCCTTTCAGCGCCTAAATTATTCGGAATAACAATTGTTGCTATTAAACTTCTATCTACGAACAACATTTTATAAAACGAATCAAATTAATCGGGACCCGAAAAGAATTTATCGAGGAATTTAGTTGGCAACGGTTTAACAGTATCCTTGAAATGTTCTCCCATTATATGGCAAGGTTGAGCCCAAAGCTGCACCATTTCTTTCAAATCGTTTCGACTCTAAAATATAAAATAAACGTTAAACGAGTCGGATTGGAAGAAAAATAGGCGATTAGAACTTACATGGAAAATCAACATATCTATGACACGAAGATCAGTAATATTTTTATTTTTATCGAACTCCTGTCGTAATTTCAGACGCATTTCTTTTTCAGTAGCATGAAGTCCACCGATCATAGTGTGTTCTGGAATCAAAAAGATTCAATTAACGGAGTGTACACAAAATTTTAAAGCTAGGCTAGAATATTGATAACTGGATACAGCGACAATGTTTTTATGAAAATATAACATAGGACTGGGCAGTATTTGAAGTGAAAGTTTTATAAAATCTTGAAAACTATACTTACTCAACCAAGGGATGTTTCTATACCATAATCTATACAATCGCAAGGCCTTATATCTAGCTTCTTTTCTATCAGCTGAAAGTAGAGGACGAACCAGGCTTCCAGCTTTGCTTATTTGGCTGGACATGTCTATCCAACTTATGGAAATTTCAACGAATTCAATAAATAGAACGAAATCTTAATTTTCACGGAACAATAAAATCTCAAATAAAATAAATTGATAACAAAATGACTTTGTGGAGGACCCCAAAATCAAAATAATAAGATTTTTGTTTCTGACAGCACTGGTTAGACCGAAATGGGGGCTCATTCTTGATTCATTTCAAGATTACGTCAAAATTTCTCGTACTCTGATTGGCTGATTTCGCCGGGTTTGTTCACGTGATTTTATTTTATCAAAAGCTCGAAAAGCTGAACTTGCGAAAATATTATCATCGAAACAAGAAACACACCGAGAAAATAATGTACGAATTATGTACGAATTCTGAAAAATAATGTAAAAGTTTGTGCTTAATTACTTTTAAATTCTCAATTTCTGTTTCTTTTGATTTTGATTTTTCACCATTGCCCTGGCATGGTTTCGACTTCCAATTAATTCATTTTCTAATAATCAATTTTGATAAAAATCTTGAAAATTTTTCAATTTGTTTCGTCTCTGATTAATCAACTGCCATCATGATTTCCATCGCACCGAAATGTTCTGCTGTTGGAGTATTATTCAAAGGTAAGTAGTATCCTAATCTGTAGTCGATTCGACGTATGTAAGTGTTTCCTGCTCATGTATTCAATCTCATTTTACCCTTTTCTAGATATTCAAATGGCTCAGTTTGCATTACAAGTTCGAGGTTTGAAATATCTAAAACCTCCTACAAATTACGATCGTAAGTCGACATCGATAAAATCTCCAAAATCAAATTCTGAAATCTAATGTCTAAAAATTACTTTACAGATATCGAATTACCGGAAAATCCTAGAACAAGACCATTGAGACTTGTTCCAAAAGTACCGATTTACCCGAACAATCAAAAACCCCCGAAAATGATGAAACAACTACATCTAATCCGAGGTCCAGAATTGGTTCATAATACATTAGTTCACAAACAATACGGTGTTGCTGTAAGTTAATTTTTCAAACTACGATTACCTTATTTACGATAAATTCCTATAATGATTATTTTTTAGGCTGTTCGTGGTGGTAGAATGAAACATAGCCATTTCGAAGTTATAAGATTAGCTTTATTGAAAAAGTTGGATTTTAAAAGAATGTTCGCTGTGTGGAGAGTTGATCCACCTTGGCAGTCGTGTACGAAAAGAGTACGTAATTTGTACATTTTGCTCAATATGTTCGTTATTCTTAAATGATTTTAATTATTCGCTTGTGTTTCTGTAGCCTGTCGGTATAACTGCTGGTGGAGGTAAAGGTCACATACATCATTACGTAACTCCAGTAAAAGCTCACAGAATTATATTTGAAGTTGGAGGAAAATGCGACTACGAAGAGGTAAAAATTTTCTACAAAACCGTAATTACGTTACTCGAGTGTGAATTTATGTGCTTCAATATAATTGTATTTTCCTAACAGGTGGAATATTTTCTGCAAGTTATAGCGAATAAAATGCCATTCGCTGCCAGAGCAGTTAGTCAAAGTTTACTAGAAAAAGAAGCTGAAGAAGAGCGAAGAATAAAAGAACGCAATATGAATATGCATAGTTTCGAATACCTTATTAAAAATAATATGCTGGGTTGTAGGAGATGGGTGAAGAAAATCGATTATCAGCATTTTGGCAAATATTTGTAATCCTTCGATACCTACAGATTGTTGATTAATTTCTATTTTACGTTAATATAGATTTTTAAATTATGTATTTTTGCATTTGAGTGATCTGAGTCTTATTTCTATTCGATATTCGACCGCGAAGTTTCGATTTTAGGTCTTTCGCTTTTACTCAGATTTTAGGCTATCAGAATTCGCCATTTCAACGAAACCCCTACCCCCTCTCTGAGAAAAATAGTTTTTCGAATCGCTGAAAAAGTATTCTGTAAAAGTACGGAAAAATTATCAAAATTTCAATTTAAAAATCCATATTTTTCGATCAAATCCCTCAAAAATCTTCATCTACAAATCATCACAAAATGAAAACTCCAAAAAACCATTCAATTTGTATGTATTTAAATGATATTACATAATTTAATAAATTACAACAAATGCGATAACAGTATGACTAGATAATTTTATTTGGTTCCTATATTAAAACAAGCTTGTGTATTATAAATGATGACAAAAATCTAGTTACCTAAAAATTTTCCTTTAGTATACTGATTCTTCGACTTGAGCCATCGGCACGAATACATTTTACTTATTTTCTTCACAAGCGTAAACGCATAGTAATTTAACTTTTTACATCTAGAGTACAACAAATCGCTTGATAATTTTTCGCAATATTATTACAATACATTTCTTTACCAATATCACAAATTCTACATTAAAAAAACAAACCAACTACGTAAAGAAAATCTACGATAGAAAGCATCGCCTACGAATCATCTACTCGAATTCATTTATGCACAACATACAATTGACATTGTTACAAATTATTTTTTTTTCAAAAATCAAACACGATGATAAGAATTTTCTCGCAAACGATGTAATATTTTGAAAAGGAAAAACAGAATCAAGAGAAGAAATTATTGCATAGATGTTCTCCAATTACCTACGATGAACTTTCACGTCAATCAAGTTGTATTAGCACATTCCAACTACTTATTCTAAGATATTAAAATTATTGATAATCATTTTTTTAAATAAGTGGCAATTTTTTTCGATAAATCGAGCACCCTTAAATCTATCAAAATATAACTTGACTGTCGTGAAAATTTCACGAGGTAACTTGATTATTTTTTTTTAGCTGCCCAATTTAAATAAATTTTGGTAAAAATACAAGTCAAACAGAAACTGTACAATAAAAAGATACGTTTCAGTTGATATTTGACCCTTGAAAACGCTACGTTAGACTACATTTCGTAAAAAAAGAAAAAGAAAAGAAAAAGAAGGCTTAGAAATATCAATAAAACACATAAATATACGATATAGGTACTTAATCGAAATGTAATTAACAGTTAAAATAAAACAAGAATAGGAACATTCGGCACAAAATGCAAAATAAAATCGTTTTATAAACGTAACGAAAGGTGAAATGAAAGTTGCGATGGAAGATGAGAATACTTAAGGCGAATTAGTACGAATGAAAAAATATTTTCAGGAATGTTAAAACCTTTATAGAAACTGGTTAGCGAGTTAATTAACACACCGGAATTAAAAAATAATATGGCACGAAGAAATTCGAGATTCAGAGCCTAAAATTCGGGCACCGGTTTTAAACTTTGATCATTTCTCGACTTAGGATTTACAAAATAAAGTATACGTAATTTCAAGTATACCTGGAAGAAGAACGAAATGCCATATTTTAACAGTGTTAAGTGATTAATTAATATGTTTACACGGTAACTTTGTCATATTGGTATATGAGAATAGCGACAGGCTATAATTACGATGATTTATCCATTCAAAATATGTACAAAAGAGATATAGATTATAAAATAATTGAAAATTCTGTATTAACGTGTTCATCGTACGAAGCAACGCCGTTGGTACTACGCACGCCAAGTAGATATTTAAATTTAAAAAAAAAAATGATAAATAACTATCCGTTATATGAAAAAAGATATGTGGATACATTCACAACCAACTTGCCACAACATCTAATTCCACCAATTTAGACGATTCTTTTCCGAAAATTCAATTTGATCAGGCTGTAGATTCTTTGAGATTATCGAAATATTCCATTATTTGACGATAATCCATCCCTAGATTTAAATCTTCGATACCCAAGCAACCATCATCCTCTTCTTCTTCTTTATTCAGAGAAAACATCGGATTTCCAACGATATTGGCTTTTTTAATTTCGGATAAATTTTCAGACGAATTGACAAAAGTTAGGCGAGTTTCTTCATCTGTGTCTTGTTTATCTGGCTCTTTTTTGGCTACAGTCGAGTCTTCTTTGTTTACGACGGCGTAAAGATTTGACGGAGAGGGGTTCGATACTTCGGGTAGTTTGTTCCGATGATGGTGATGGTGGTTGTGGTGGTGATGGTGATGATGATGGTGGTGTTTGTGGCGATGCGATGGATTGCTGGGTTCGGCGACGGTTACGAGGGGGTTTGAGTTGGTGGCAAGGGCGGACTTGGAGGTTTCGATGTTTCGGTGGGGTGGTACTGGAGGTTTGTAGTCTTCGGTGATGGTTCTTCTGTCTGGGCGACATGGGATGGATGGTAGGTGGAAACATCTGTAAAGAAAATTGTAAATTTTAGATTAATGAGAGAAATTTTGCTGATAAGTCGGAATTTTTAGGACACGCTGTAGATATAACCAAATTTTCGGAATCGAAAGTAAAAATTTGCGGTACCTCAAATTATTTTTTCAAGATTCTCATTGCCAGAGTAGTTTTTTTCGATTCTCTTGATTTCAAAATAACTTATTCAAATTTAAAGTTGAGTAACAATTTTTTTCAAAATTTTGGGGTTCTGCCTAATTTTTTTCCACATACATTTTTGAGGTTTTTTTAAAAAAAAAAAAGATTTCAGGGTCAAATTCAGGTTATAAAAAAAACGTAAATTTAGATACCAAATACGAACAATTTCAAGAATCCCCGCCTCCGCCCACCTCCTGAAGTTCCACAGAAAAATAATTTTCGACACCAAATACGTTAATTTAATTTCAAATTTTGCTCCTTCTTTCTTCTATTCTTCGTTAAATTTAGGTCAAATTATTCTAAAAAAAAAAATCAAGGAGTATCCTACACTGTTTTGAATTTTTTGACACCAAATTCTCACTGTGATATTTTGTACATAAAAAAACTATTTTTGTTGGAAAAGTTTGAAATTTGGTTTATTTGCTAACTAGGTCAGTAATACGTTTGAAGAAAAATTAAGCCTGAAAAATCATTAATTTCAAATTTTACATACATGGTGTGCATTTGAGTGAAATTTGTAAAAAAAAAGCCTTTTCGTTCTTTACATACTTACTCTTCAATTTGCTTAATTAAGATGAAACTTTCCCAAAAAATTATATTTTTCGATTCTTCATCAAAATATTTCATACGATGATGGCAAAACCCCGATCCCAATGATATTTTTGAAAAAAAAAACACGAACCCTAGTAGAATTTATTTTACAAAAATTTTTCAAAATTTACCTCTAAAATCAAATTTTTAAAGAATGAAAAAAAAATACCGATTTTAAAACCAAAGGACAATCCTAGGCTGAGCCGTGAAAAAAGAGTGAAATTTTTACGACGTCGTCAAAAGGTCTAGACAAAACTTCCAACTATTCTCTTCTCTCCTCCTTCCTTCATCCACATCCCAAAAAAATGCTCATCGTTCCGCCCTAGTAACCACTCGCTAGACGACAAAGCTTTTACAGTCGTACGTTAAAATTTCGCCCACTTCCTCCGCCCAGTCAAAGCTGAAAAATCCTGCCAAACGTAAAATTTAATTTCGAATGGCGCCTAAAATACCCTACCATAGGCAACCTTCCAAACAACCCGAAAAATCCATTCTATTTTACCTTTGATTTCCATTCAGATGACCTCTCGATTCCTTGATCGGTTTAGATTTCTTATTATAAGTAGTCGAGTCGATACGTCGAGATTCAGCTGGACCAATATTGGCTGCGTGAGAATCGGAATTCAAATCCGCATCCGGATTCGGTTCCGGCGTATATGTCGGATTGGACGTGATACGAATCCAATTTTCGTTTTTATTCCTACGTAATTTATCGTTAACCGATATGGACGGTACCAATAGGCCGGATGCTCTTTCCAGCGTAGCTCTGCCCAACCAAACCCAATCATGAACGTTTGTAGTGGTCGGTTCGCGTAACTGAGACAAATGCGATTTAACCGAATGGCCGCCGCTTTGATTCAAAGGTTTGTAGCCGTTCGTCAAGAAAGTAGCGTCCGAAGTATTATGGTCATCTTGAAAATCTCCGTTTTGAGGTTTATATTTGGAGGCGTAGACGATGCAGGATACTACGAATACGACAATGGCGAAACTAAACGTGGCTAGAATTATATACATGCCCATTTCCATTGGGGCGATATGGGACGGCGAGTGGCGTCTGATCGAAGGATATAAATTATTTTTATTGCTTTGATGCTGTCTGGCTTGAACCGCTGGCTCTTTGACGACATCGTTCGAGGTTGAAATACCGCTAATTATGTCCTGTAAATCGGAAGACGTGTCTAGATCATTCCTCTTCCTATCTTTGTTATTATGCATGAAAAAATTATTCACATTAGAAGCGCCGACGCCGCCGCCGTCGTTTTGGACGAACATGGGTGATTTTTGCGAATAATCGTTTTCGAAGAAATCCACCTCGATGAAGGCGCTGGCTGTGACCAAGACGAAATCTTTCAGTCGGGCTTCCAGTCGGCAGGTATCCGGTAAGACTAGCGAGACTCGTAGGTTTCCTTTGCCTTCGCCGACGGCGATTACTCGCGGATGAAGCGACGTCAGCATTGGGGCAAATGCTACCACTTCGGGGTTCAGGGAATCGACCGAAATTGAGTAGTCTGAGGCGCTCACGTCGGAGATTGCGGTTACGCTGCCGTCTGAGAATTCTACTTCGATGTCTAGCAGACCCTCCTGTAAGAGAGAAATTTAAAATGAATGATTGTAGACGGTGAAGTTTTCCTGGGTCGGGCATAATTTTACCAAAATTTTTTTCAAGTTTCAATTTTCTCAACTTTTAAAAAAATATTTCAGGATTTTTACAATTTTTCAGAATTTTTACAATTTTTAAAAAATTTTTAAAAATTTTTTCAGGATTTTTTCGAAATTTTTTCAACTTTTTGAATTTTATGTTTTTCGAATGAGTTGAAAAAAATGTTGAAAAACGCGAGGTTAAATTTTTTTTAAAATTCAAAGTTGAAAAAAATTTGAAGGAAAAACTTGAAAAGCATTTGAAAAAAAATAAGAAGCTGAAAATTTTTTTGAAAAAACAAAAATGAAAAACGAAAAAATTTACTAGTGTCAAAAAATTCAATATTTTCGACGATCCAAGTTCAAATTTATTTCAAGTTCGTTTTTAACTCTAAATTTTCGCAGTTTTCTCATTTGTGAATTTTTCTTGAAATCGTATCCAGTTTTGAATTTTTTCCAAAGGTAAATTTTTTTCAAGTTTCAATTTTCTCAACTTTTAAAAAAATTTCAGAATTTTTACAATTTTTTAAAAAAATTTTAGAATTAATAAAAAAATGAAATAAAAAAATTGAAACAAAATTGAAGAAATTAATTTTTAATACTGATGAAAAAAAATTTCAAATTGGATGCAGTTTTGTTAAAATTTTAGAAAAATAGAAATTGAAACAATTTAAAGATAAAAAAGTTAAACGTGGAATAAATTTGAACTTGGATCATTGAAATCCAATTTTCGACAAAATTATTCGAGACTCAAGAGTTACTAGTGTAATTTCACCAATTATACGTACTTGATATTGGGCGGATAATTTTCGAGTTATTGAAGTTTCTGCAATGTAGATATTTTCACCGGAGCTATCCGGTACGATATTTAATTGCAGTCCTGAGACGACGTTTACTAATAATTTGGTTATCGAAACTTTATCATTAACTACGCGAATTTCTTTCGCTCCCAAGACACGTCCTGTCAGTGGGGATACGACCTGAAAACATAAAAATTTAGTTTAGTACTTCTTAGATAATTTTTTTTTTTTAATTTAAAAACATGGAAAATAGGTAGTTGATAATTGAACTCTTCGTACAGAAAAATAGTAAAAAATTGGAACGTTTCAAAACGTACGAGTAAATTGAAATTTTTTTCCACTAAATCTATTCATAATAAAATTAAAATTTTTAGGTCTCGGGGTAAATTTTCAGTGTTAAAAATCGATCTTGGAAGAAAAGAAAGAGAGAGGAAGGGAAAGGGATATAATATTTTTATTTTTTGTATCATAATTTCAAGGTTCGTTTTCAATTTTCATTTAAGGGGTTGACTATTTTTGAGCTAAGTTTCAAACGATCAGTTTCTTGTTTTTTTCCCCTAGTCCCACTTTTTTCTATAAATTTCTTCCAGTCGTAAATCTTTGAGATGATTTTTTTTTTTCAATGTTTCTATCCCAATTTATTAAAAGTTTGTCAATTTTTCCAATTTTTATAAGTTTTTACATTTCAACAATTTTTAAACTATTTTGGTTAATGGAACATTTTAAGATATTTAAATCATGATTTCACAAATTTGACACAATTTCAATAATTTCATCTTCATGCCTTTCAAAACAATTTTTAAACGATTTCATAAAATTTTTAAAATAATTTAAGTACGTTTCAATTTTTCATTTTTTTTCAACACAAGTTTTTGAAAAATAATTTTTCAATTTTTTTTTTGGGGGGGAGGGGTAAGGGGATAGATACTTTTTTCATATTTTCCCTATTTTTTTCTTGCCAAAACTTTGAAAAAAATTTGAATCGAATTTTTATATTTTCCAAATTTATAAATCATCAAAAAATGTTTCTTTTTCGAAATTTTTTGCAGTCACGTTTTAAATTTTTTTTACCCTCTGCCCCAAAAATGAGTAATCTCTTGGGTTGTTTTCAGCGATTAATTTTTTTCAAATCGTAAGCCTGTTTACTTTCAAGAATTTTGAGGGAAAAGGAAGATCAAAATTTGAACTGAGAAATGAAAGCCAAAAATGAGTTGTTTTTTTTCGATTTCAAGCTCAATTAAGACACAGCAAAAAAACAAAGTTTGGCGTTACCAAGAGAGAGGGGAATGGCAAATTTGAGTATTTCTCACTAAGATCAAATTTCATTATATTTTTCAGACTCAAAACGAAAAAGCTCCAAATTTACTAAATTCTCCTTTTCAAAATTTCAATTTTTCCAAAAAAAAAAAGATATTTTACCATATTATGAAAGGAGAAGCAATTTGCTCTCTTTCCCCTCTTCCCTTGGTCGATTCCTGCAAAAATACTTTTAAAATAACAATTTCTAATTATTACCTGTACTTCAGTCCGACCAACATTACGACCGGTGACTACACGTCCTTGCAAAATAGCCACCTGAGGATCAGCAATTCTCAACCCTCGCATCACCAAATCAGTAATTTTCAACCATGTTTTCCGATTAATCAAATAACTCATCCTTCCAGTCTCATGGTCGACCGCTTTGAAACGGCAATAAACCTAAAAATTAATTAACAAAACTTTAATCTCGAATTTAATCCCCCAAGAAAATTCTATTATTCCGCCATCAAAGAACCCAAATCCGGAAATTTAACGAGCTCGGAAAGATTTCCTTTTTATACTCGATAAAAAGTATCAACGAAAGCGAAAAAAAATCAATGGATTCTTATTCCTTTGTAACTATTTATAACGTTTCGAAAAAAACTCCACTTTCGTTTCTTTTGTCCCGCGAACACCTACTTGGCGAAAATTTCCATCGATCGTATAATTTTATTTCGATCCCCTTGAGTTTTAAGGTCTTGCTTAATAACGCGTTTCTATACTTTTCTCTTTCGAAAAAATATAAGAACAAAAAGAAAGCAAAACCTACGACTAAAAAAACATCTCTACGGCGTGTTTCAAGGGAATAATTTTTCAAAGGCGAATTTAAATGTCAAATGTAGATAAGTCGTTTTATAAATATCCGTCGTCTAGCTCGGTAATTTATTCTTTAAAGAGCATTTCCAAGTGGAATTTTCTCATACATAAAAGACCATTTCGCAATCTCGCTGTTTTTTTCTCTCCTCGTTACCTATACAAATTAGATTCAGAAAGAGCTTAATTCAAAAATCGCTCGATGAAGTGCTCAATATTGCCAATGCCAATAACTTACGTCGATGGAAGCTTGTTGATATTTCAATTTACACGCAGAACCGTGTTTGCTGGTATCGGACGAAAATTCGGACGAGACCGAATTCATGTTTCCGCCGTATTTCTTATTTTGCCATTTTTGTTCCGGATCTTCGGGCGATTTATCGTAGGTATTTTTCAACGATCTTTTTGCTTTTCCAAATCTGTAAAATATGATACGATTGGGAGTTAGAATTTTAACGCGGATATTTTATTATCCTCTAAAAGTATTAAGATGAGATTTTCAGTATGTATAATTGTGTTTTTTGAAGTTGAAAATATAGAAATATTTTTGTATTGTAGAAAAGCTCAATTATTTGTAATTAAAATGTGTTTGGATTTGAAAAACGAACGTGAAAAAAGACGTTTTGACAAAAACTAATCCAAAAATTGATTTTAAAAATGTTGAAAAAATCAATCAAGTATTCATTGACATTCTAACTTTGACCCTTTGAACCTCCCTCTTTCAAACTCCTACGTCCTACTTGAAATTAGTCAATTATCGATTTATGTGATTCTTCAGTGAACCTAGAAGACCTTTTATTGTACGATTCCATTTATTCACCCCCCCCCCAAAAAAAAAAAAAAAACAGCGTAAAATATTTTTAAAAATCCAATTTACGCGGTTCCTGGGATTTTTGACAAAATGAATGAAAATAGTACTAAAAATTTATTGAAAATCGTGGTGGATTTTTTTTTTGAAATCCAAATTATTTTCAATTTTATTCTGCTCTAATAAAAGTTTTTCTGTATTCCCAGAATTCTTTTCAACTCTAAAATTTATTCCAATTTTTTTTTTCAGTTTTGGAATTAATCTTTTTCAATTTATTCAAGATATTTTTCAAATCTTAAAATAAAAATTTTTATTCAATTCTAAATTTTTTTTCTCGCCCTGTATTTTAAAATTTTATTTTAGCGTTGTTTTTGATTGTTAAGTTCATTTAAGTTTCATTTTGATTTTTTAAAAATTCAACTCGAATTCTGATAAAAAAATTTCCTAGCTCTAAAATTTCTCCTTCAAAAAATTTTCTCATTTTTTTCAACATTCAATTTGAAATTTTTTTATATTGTTGAATTTTGCATCAGAATTGTTTTCAATTCTTACAATTTTATCAAATTTCAACCTTAATTCTAATAAAAAATTTTTTCAACCCTAAAACTTTTGCTTACATTTTTTTCCTACTCAGCTACCTAGCATTTTTTGCGTCTAAAATTTTTTCTCAATTGCAATAAATGTTCAAAAACTTGGGAAGAAAAAAGTTCTCAAGAATTTCTCTAAAAATTTCAAGATCAAAAAATGCAGTTTTGAAATAGAAAACGTAGACAAATGCGAAAATTTTGAAAAAAATCGTGAAGCTCATAAACTATTGAGGAAGAAGTTTTTGAGATGAGAAAAATTTTATAGAAATGGAAAAATTAAAATTTCGAGAAGAAATAATTCAAAGTTGAGAAAAAAATTGAAGAAAAATTTTAATAGGTAGCTAAGTACCAAAGCATTAAAAAATATGCCGTGAAAAAAATTGGTCTCGATTCATCAGTAAATGACAAATTTTCAGGGAAACAATGACCAAATAAAAAACGAACTTCAAATTCATGTTTCAGTTGTTCAAATGCCTCTTTATTTAGGTACTATTTGAACGAATATTTCAATTAAAATTTCCAAATTTATTTTTTCATCATTGGGTTTTCAAATTTTAACCGTTTAATACACAAAGAAACGTTCAAATGAAACTAAAGGGGGGAGGAGGAGGAGGAGGAGGAGGAGGAGGAGAAGGAGGAGACCGGAATTTTTATGCAATTGCGTTTTTTAATAAAATTACCCAATTTTGAAAGCTCATATCTCAAAATTAGCTGTACTCGAGGAAAAACTGTTAAAGAGGTCTGAAAGAGAATTAATAGGAGATTCAAAAACGATAATAACATTTTGAAAAGCTCAAAGTTGAACTTTGGTGATGAAAGCTCAACTTTCATGATAAGTACAAAACCTGAAAGCCACCATTTAAAAATCTAAAAATATTACAATAAGTAGTCCTTTTTCCTTTTTTCTTTTCAACCAATACACTTTCAAGATGGGATCTCTACCCCTCCATAATTTTGACCAAAATTCAAAAAAATAGAAAAAATGATGTGACATATCGATTTCTACTGATTCAAAGACGCTGAGTTCGAATATGTACTCAGTTCTTTCATTTGACCTCTCTGAACCTCCCTATCACATTAGCCCCTTTGAAAAAGGTCAAAACTCAAAAAAATGAAAAAGTGATGTGACGTATCGATTTCTACTGATTTGATGACGCTGAGTTCGGATATGAACTCAGTTTATTTATCTGGCCCCTCTGAACTTCTCTATTAATCTCTTTGAAAAAAAGTCGAAATTCAAAAAAATTAAAAATAACGTGTGACCTGTCGCAGAGATGGGGCGATTCAGTGATTTAAAGAATCGGATTCACGAAAGTGCGATTCATCAGTTTTGAAGAATCGCGATTCCCAAGATGCGATTCTTTTTTGAAAAGAATCGCGATTCAGAATCGGATTCTGTTGCGATTCTTTTGCGATTCTCCTGCGATTCTTTTGCGATTCTTTTTTACTGACATAATACATAGTTTTTTTTGCAAATAAAGCACAAAATTTCGACATGAACGCGCAAAATCTGAATTTTAGTACGAATTGCAGAATAAAAATAAAGTTTGACTTTTAGGTGGTTGGAGGGGGACGGGAGGGCACCAGGGATAAACTCACTCGCTTCTATCTGTGCATTATTTTCTAAAAGAATCGTAAAAGAATCGTAAGTGGGCGATTCAATCAAAAAAAGAATCGCGATTCTCAAATTTGCGATTCCCTAAATCAAAGAATCGAATCGCGAATCCGATTCAGAATCGGATTCAGAAATTCGTTGCGATTCTTGCCGGCGATTCTGAATCGCCCCATCTCTGACCTGTCGTTTGTTAGGTTTTCGAGGGCGCTGAGTTCGAATATTTGCTTATTTTTCGAATTTAACCGTTCAGTGCCCCTCTACCCCCCAATTTTGGGAAAAAATATATTAAAAAATTTAAATAGCGTGTGGCACATCAGTTCCCACTAATTTGATGGCGTAGAATTCGAATATCGATCTACTTTTTTATTCCACCCCCTTCCTCGCGCTCTAACCGAAGCTTCAAGGGTCAAAATGGCAGTTCAAAATCAAAAAATACGCACTTCATTAGAAAGTGCAAAAATCTGAAAAAAAATCAAAATTTATGACCAATATTTTCATTGGTTTTTCTTTGATCATATCTTTTTTCAAACATTTTTTCCAAAATAAAACTTTTTTTTTGAAAAGTAGAGATTCTGTGTTTTCCAATGAAACCTACTGCTTCAAAATTTAGACTTCCCAAATACCCCGTTAAAAAACAACCACAATTACGCGAATTAAAAAGCTATTCCCAAAATAAATGAAATTCATGGGCAAAATAGGGTTACCTTTGAACATTATCCGGTACAATCCAATCGTAAATTTGGCTCAGTTTGATATCGGAAATGGCGATATCGAGTTCGGATATTTCTGGCATCCAAACGAGAAAACTAGCGGTACCGGTGAAGGTTTCATATTTGACTAAAATGGTCGCATTTGACGATCCTCGAATTTCCGACCCGTCCACGTACACCGAGCTACAAGAAGACGTCACCTAAAACCAGAGAAAATAATAAAATAGGTAATCATTCAGACGTAGGGGCACAATGCATCCGAGAAATAAACGCCTTACACCTACGACGCGTGTCTAAGTACCAAGACGCCATTATTTCAGTTCATGCGTACATTTCTCCAGCAATTACACACGCCATAGGCCATATAAGGTACAAAGCAAACACGTAGGGAGGCGAATGCGAATTCGCGAAAAATATCAATTAAAGGAAATTCCTGCCTCGGAATTTTCAAACCCATTACGCCACACGCATCAATCCCGGAAACTAGCAATTTGGCAACACTGATTGAAAATACAAAATATCCGCCGTGAAAGCTTTAAAACGCGCAAGCTCGCTTCAATGATTTTAAATTCTAAGCTCGAGCACGTTCACAGGGTGTTTGCTTTCGGCGTCACGTGTCAAATTGTAATTTTTACCTGCGATGTAAATCCTGGCCCCCTTTTTTCCCCTCCCCCTTGCCTATTTACAATTCGTCGAAATATACCATATTAAAGGGTTAACCTCTCTATACGTTGTATCGGCTCGAACCATTTACTCGGCGATGTAAAAAAAAAAAGTGCAATATATTGGTATGCATAAAATGCCCTATATTCGGCGCCGCGTTGAAATACGCTTATTTTCACCCATTTTCTACCTGCGCTGCGCCCTACGCCCTAGACTCGAGTAATAAAATTATACGTGCATATCGCGCGCGTCCTAAATGCTGCGACTACAAACGAACGGCGCGTTAGACTGTCATGTAAAACAAGCCAGAAAATGTCGTACAAAATGACGTATTTATTTTCGAGTCGACGTGTAGAGAAATAGCGATGCATGATGCATTAGTTTTTTTAGTTTTTAGGGTCGATTGAAATGATGATAAGAGGTTGATGAGGTGTTGGGGGGGGGGGGTCCCCCTAGAATTTCATAGAGCTTTGGCCATTGGTTCCAATTTAATTCCTAGGTGATTTGAATTTTTGTTCAGCAAGTAGCAATGCTGAATGATAATTTGATAAGGGTGATTTCTGTTTTTGAAAATTTTGGAATCAAATTTTGAATTTTTGATTGTAAAAAATACATTTAAAAAAAGGAGTCTGAATACCCAACTTTTGATAAATTTTCGGGTATTTCTGGCTGGCCATACTGTTCTGTTGAGAAAGCAGCTAAGTAAAAATTCAATTCTGATTTTGAAACTAACCAAAGTAAAAAATTGGTCTTCTGGGTTCTAAAATTTATTGGTGAAAATTTTGGCTCTGCATCTGATTTTTATACCTTTCTGTATCAAATTAGAAGATAAATTTTCATCTTCTACACTTTTGTACAAAATTATTTTCAAATAAATAAAGACTATAAATCTGTGGAAAATTTTTCAATATAGTTTTAGTGGTACTGAATAATTTTTTCTTTTTTGAAAAAACCAACCAGAAACGACTAATTTGCTATTTTAGAAAATTATTGTTCTTTCTCGTTTTCAAAAAAACGACCAAAAATTATCAATTTTTTAATTTAAAAAATTATCGTTTCTCGTCGTTTTTTGGAAAACGACGAGAAACACCATATTTTTTTATTGTTTTCCAAGAAACGATCCAAAGCGATCAAATTTTCTATTCAAAAAAATCGTTTTTTGTTTTTCTCAAGCATGATTAGAAATGACAAAATTTGCTATCTTAGAAAAAAATGATCATTTTTCGTTTTTTTCCCCAAAAACAATCAAAAACTACCAATTTGCTAGTTTAAAAAAATTGTCGATTTTCTTTGTCTTTGAAAAAAAAAAATAACCAGAAACGACTAATTTGTTGTTTTTTTTTCAAGAAAATTTCCGTTTGTTGTTTTTTAAGAAATTACAAAGAATGAATAATCAATTATTTTAAAATGCCGTTTGCCCTTCGTCGTTTTTAAAAAACCAATTCGAAACGATAAATTTGATATTTTTTGGAACATTAGGTACATAGTTTTTCGCTGTTTTTCAGGAAAAAAACAAGAACGACCAAATTCGTTATTTTTGAAAAAATTAATTTTTCGTAGCTTTTTAAACACGAACAAAAACGACAAAATTTGCTATTTTAGAAAATGGTCGTTTTTCGTAGTTTTCCAAAAAATGACTTTGGAAATGACTAATTTGTTATATTAGAGAGTGGTAATTTCTGGTTTCTTTTCAAGAAACGACTGTACTTATTTTCAAATCGTGAATCCGAATCATATTTTGTAAAAGGAACCGGCTGATGAGATAGACGAATCTTTTCCAAATCAAAAAATATTTCTTGACTCTAAAAGAACAATATTTTAAATTTTCTCAAAAAATACGAAAAAAATTAAAATGGTCGGTTTTGCTAAAAAAGACTGAAATTATTATTTTTTTTTTTCTAAAAAAAAAGGTAACTTTTTTTGTCATTTTTGAAGAAACGACTGGATATGACCATTTGATAATATTGGAAAATGGTCATTTTATGTAAAGAAAACAATCATTTTCTCATGAACGGAATTCAGAGACGATGAGACGAAATTTGGGGGGGGGGGTGAAAAATTTTTTCGACTAGTATTCATCGAAAACAAGAAAATTGCCTAATACCTTCGCACTGAAATTGAAAAATGAAAATTCGCGTTTCTTTTCGTGCAACTTTTTGATTTCCACAAAAGAACATGAATATTTTTCTTAATAATATCTGACTTATCAAACATAAAAAATCGAAAAGTTGAAAATTCGGTTTGAAATTGCCATCAAGTCCCCTAATATATGAATATGATTTTTGAATGAATGAGAATTTATTTATTTAAAGACGCCTGACAGCTTAGATCTTTTAAAAAGGAATTCGAGCTTTTTCAGGCCAATTTGCGAATAATATGGGTGATGGAAGTGAATCACCTCTCATTGTATCGTCTCTAGGAACAATGACAGGTTTTCTGTCGTTTTTAAATAAACCGTCAAATAAGACCCTTAGAAACATCAATTTTACACCTGCCAAGCGACCTGAGAGAAATATTTCCTTTTCAGTCGTTAAAATTTTCCGTTTTCAAGCACAAAAGGTTTTTTTAATGAAAAAAATTTCAGAAAAATTAGCTGATATAGGTAGCTGTGATGTGAAGAATTCATTTCAATGGTTTTGTTCGATCTCAGTGGTCAGAAAAAAAAAGTTTAGTGAATTTTCAAATCGAGACTTGCGATTTGCGGAATTACGTTCAATATTAAATTTTCTAACAAAATTCAATAGAAAAATACAATTTTTGCAAAACTGGTCCCAACTTTGGGAAATGACCGTTTTATAAAATTATCGTTTTATTGCCATTCTACAAAAACGACCACCAAAGACAATCAAAAACGACCTCTTTTATCGCAGAAAAATGCTCATTTTTGTCAAAAATAACTGTAGGTATACTTGTTTTGGTCCAATAATCCTGCTAACCGTGGATTAAAAACTCGTCTCTCACTATTCACAAATCATCAAAAAATTTTAGATTTTTAAAAAATTCTGCACTTTTCAAAAAAAAAAATGAAAAATTTATCCAGAAATTGAAATAGGTACTTACCCTACTCTTAAAAACTAATAATCATACAAAACTGAGTTTTATAAAAAAAATCATCAAGATGCAGATTTTGCCTAATTAAAAATTTGAAGGGGTAAAAATGTTCAAAAGTTTTCATGAAATAATTGGTAATCCTGCATTTCTCCACTCCATCTCCATCATTTCCGGAAATTCCGAAAACAACATTGTCCCTTGACGACCTCACAGTAGGCAACTTTTCGATCAGTCTGGCATAAAACAGGGAGAACGAGTCCTCTTTTAACAACAACAAAAAAAAAGCCGTTGGTTTGCAAGATTCGAAGATTCCTGAAACGCTCGGTATTTTTGTACCAATTGATGAATATCAAAATGAGAGATCGTGGTGAAGTGGGGTAATGCAGAAAAACCAGGACACCAGGAGGAAATGGATAAACTAAATTTTTCATTTAAGGCTCCCCTGCAATGACAAGATAACAATTTTCCAATCCTAGAGACCCTGATAGGTTCTCAAAAAACATGGATCGAAGGGAAACCTGGCTCTTCCCCTTTGCAAAGGCCTAAGCAGCCTGAGGTAAAGTCGTATAAAAATTTCAAACAACAAAACCTATTTTCCGGATACCGAATTGGTCATTTTGGAAGATGAAAAATTTTCACCGAAAAAAGTCCACCTCGAACCCAAAAAAGTCAATTTTTTCAGATAAACTCACCGTCGAAAATTTTTCATCCCTAAATTGATCCAAATTTTCCCATGCCTCCAGTTCGATAAAACCCAATTCAATTTTTCCCCAACAACGTAAACAAATTCCTATATTTTGGCACCATCGCGAATTTTTATTCAATTTTTATCTCTTAACGGAATCGAAATCTGGTTATTCTCCGCTCGGCAAACAATCTCCGAGTTTTTTATAGGGCTACACTGCAGAAAGATTTCCATCTGGCCGTTTCATTCTCTCGCGAAAAATCCGCTAGGCAAATAAGTAGGTAAATTTCGCGATACTTCCATTTCCCAGTATTGATCAAAAAGCACGTAAAAGTTTCTCGTCTCGAGTTAACGCGAACCGAATACGAAATATTAACCAGCTACCAGCTCATCGGAATATTCTGTACGTAAATAGGTATACATATAAATTGAACAAAAAATCCAAACTAGGCGCAATATAATATCTGCGATGAATTTACCTTTAGGACACTGTCGTCTTCGGTGTGACAAGTGGACTGACGAGTGACATCGGCTATTTTACCAGACTGACTAACCACAAATATTTTCATCGGTTGAGAAACTTGTTTACCGGTCAATAACGCCGTATTTATCAATTCCCATGTCTGTGAAAATAAATACAAAGTCGAAGAGTTACGTACAAAATACAAATAATACACTGTAGTATGTTAATATCTAATAAACATTTTCTACAGGCGAAGACGATCTCATTATGCGAAGTTGAAGGAAAAAAAAAATTACCCGAGTCTGGCATAATATAGGAAGAAAAAAAAGGTGTCGGAGAATTTCGAAACATCATCGAGCAATAAATAAGCCACAAAAAGCTACCGCGAAAACGTTTAACATATTCTACACGATAAATTTATTAAAACGTTTAGGAAACTATCGCCTTTTAAACGCCGTAATGAAATTATACTTTCTTATACGAAATTTTACTCCGGTAGACATTTCGTTCACATAAATTAATCGTCCAACGAACCGGTTATCGAGTACCAGTATAAAAATTATACACCAAAACAAGCCTATACCATACATTGATATAATAGGCCGAGGTTATAAACCTAGAAAACTAGTTAGTTTTCCAATTAAAATCCACCCTCTTCGCGTAGCCTATACTTTGAAAAAGTGTTAAAAAAACATCAAATCTTACTTTAGACACAGGCAGCACAGCTTGCGTGATATCTTTATGTATCTCGAACCGAGCGGTTATCTTGTGTTTGACTTTTTCTGTACGTTTTTGAGACTTGGTAGGGTATTTCTTGACGACGTTATCGGTGGATGCGACAGATTCGGAATCGGAAATCGGATACATCGACGGGGATTTGCTTTTGGCCATCGATAGATACGAAGACGTGACGCTGGATGCAGTTTTGTAGTGAACGATCCAAACGATATGGGCTTCATCGTTCCAGGCTCCTCCTTGGGATTCTTGTTCGACTTGCAGCAGCCATGAAAATACTTCTTCCAGTCTGTGGAAAATTATCATTCGTGAGTGTGAAATTTTACGATGAGAGATTGATTGAAATGATGAAAAATTGGGAAATAGTCAAAATATATGCTCGTAATAATTTTTCAATGCTGTGAAATACAAAAACAACGTTTCGATGTGTTGAAGGTAGGTATCTTTGTCAAGTAATACGGCATGAAAAAAAGAAAAAAATTACCTACTTTCCCGTAGGGTAGAATCTTGGATCATGGATAAGTTCAAAAATATTTTAGAGATGAAGCAATTTTTCTCAAAGATCATAATTTTTCATTACAATATCAATGCGCTTGAATTTTTCTTTCAATTTTATTTTTTATTTTTTAAAAATATTTCTTCAATTTTTTAAAATATTTCGGTTTTAATTTACTTATTATTTTTTGAAAATATTTTCAATTTTTTTCCAATTTTAAAATATATTATCTATTTTTTTCTAATTTTTAAAAATATTTTCCTAATTCAAAAACCTAAATTTTTTTCAAACAGATTTTACTATGTTGGATTTGAAAATTTTTTTGAATAAAACATATCTTGGGCATTTTTTTTCGTAACGTTACAGTTTGAAGAGACAGGCAAGAGAATATCGCAAATTTTAAAACCCTTTTTAATCATCATCATCATCATCATCATTACCAGCTCAGGAAAAAACTTCTATTTTTTTTTTCAAAATTTCAATAAACTCGATCTTTTTTTTGACAGTTGAAAAATAAATGAAAAAATATCATTCGAAAATAATCGAGGTGGCTTTTGAAAAAAAAAAACCTTAAAAATAAGAAAAAGGGTGAAAAAGCATTTAAAAGTACTAAAAATGAGGAAAATTATAAAATGAAAGATACTCTGTCAAATCTGGCAGAATGTCATAATGCCAGCGATCATTCAAATTTTTCCTACAGTAAAATTTGATCTAAAAAACTTTACGCAAAAACGTCACCTAACATTGCCCAAAAACGTTAAAACTTCACAATTTTCAAAAATTAACCTCCAAACCCAAAACAGGTTTACATAAAAAAAAAAAAACTAAATTGATCAGGATGTCCGCTGCTCGGCTATACCTCAAAAATGATTGTTCTCGACTTTTCATTTTTCCAGACCACTTTTTTGAAATTTTTCAGAAGTTTCAATCATGATATTTTTTATGAAGCATGGAGAAATGGAGCAGTTTTTTGAGTGATGATATTGTGCAGAAGAATTATTTAAAATTTGTTGAGGTGTTCAACTGTTTTTATAAAACATACGAGATCAATTCAATTTTGAACATTTTTGATTCCCCCCTCCCCCTCCAGACACTCAAATTTCAGAATTTTAATTTATAACAAACAAAACTTCAATTGAAAACGAAAAATTTTATTTTATAGCAACATTATTTTATAAACACGTGAAAAATGGAATAAATGAACTAAAGATGCCTTCCAAATCATACGTTTTCTCAAAAATTTCAGCACAATTCATAACTCCTTTCCCATTCCCTTTAAAAAAACACGTACTTACTGCAAGTTTATTAACTTCACAGAAGCCCCTGTCAGTAGTGACATCCTAAATTTTTTCCGGATCTAGAAAAACCGAGATTTTTTTTGAAAAAAAAACTAACTTATATTTTTTTCATTTGTCGCGAAAATTTTCCAAAGTTTTTGGTAACCCAAACGAATAGAAGGTCGAGCACTGCCAATTTGGGTCCTTAGATAATTATTTTATAATGATACAAAAAAAAGAAGTGTAATTGGAAATTTGCATGAAATTAGTAAGAAATCAGTGGCGTACTTTTGCATTCTGAATCAGTGAAAAGTCACTGATAGACAGTCAGCAGTTCAGGAAATCCCAGCGAAATTCACTGATTTTTCAAAGACTTTCATTATTTTTCAAAGGTTTTTAGTGATTTTTCAGCCAAATCCATGACTTTTCAGTGCATTTTCACTCATTTTCCAGTGATTTTTCTCACTGATTTGTTTTCAGTAAAAAAATTTTCACTGATTTTCTCCCATGCTGCAATTCTGAACTAGAGTATTTTTTTTGAAGGGGGAGGGGGGAGAGGACGTTCATGATTTTGCAAACCTTAAAACTGAAATTTTTGAGATAAAGTGAATTTGAAGTGAAATTTGACCACTTTTCTGACTTTCCTTGAGTAATTTCATGGTAAGTAGTTGAAAAAACCTATGCAAGGATGAAAAATTCTAGAAAAATTATCATCTAATGTAAAAAATTTTGCAATTTCAATAAAAATATAAGAAAAATGAATTTGGCCAGAACAAAGCAAGGACGGAAATTTTGGAATCCTCAATTTCAAGGTACAATTAAGACTGATCGAAGCAAAGCCAACGCTTTAAAAAAAAAATTGATTTTCAAACACCCAAAATTAGTTTTAGGAAATAAAATTCATACTTTTACTTTGAAACTATTGACAGAAAAATGCAAGTAGGCCAAAAGCAGCGAAGCCATGTTATTGAAAAATTTACGATTTCGGAGGCATTACAGAGTTGATTAATTATGGAGATTTTTAAAGGGAAACTAACGTCCTCCAATTTCCTTTTTTTTTGGAGGGGGAGGGGGGAAATTTGCAAAATTTTCTTTTATTTTGGTCAAATTTCACAACTTTTCTGATTTGAGACGAATTTACCAACTTTTTCTACTACGACTAGCATTGATTGTGGAAGGGTGATTCACCCCCTAACCCCTCTCCCTCTCTTATTTGCTACGTCCTTTCAAGAAATTGAAAACTGATGGGATCGATCGAAGCAAAATTTTCCGAAGTTTGCAATTTTCAGTTCAAACCCATATTTTATGACAAAAAAATCATTTTTTTTTCAGAAAAAATTTCCTGTCTAAAAAAGTAGTTGCTTTTGCAGCCTTCTCTTTATCAAATTATAAACAGATTTTTTTAAAAAATGAAATAAATATACTTAGGTACTTAGTCTAAAAAGGACTTATGGAAAAAGTTTTTAAAAGTTCGATAATTTTTCAAGCAAAAAATGGGAGAATTACAATTTTTAGTCTTGTAAAAATTTTAAAAATTAATTTCAAGTTTTTTAAAAATACATCCATGACTTGAAACTTCCTCCTTGAAGGAAAACTTACAAATTTTTGCAAAAATCATTCATTTTCATCCCCCCCCCCACTTTCTCACAAGACCTTTTAAAAAATGACGAAATTCGAATACAAAGTTTCGATTCGTTACAATATTTTCGTCAAAAAAAGAATACAATATCAATACAAACAAAAAAACCCTAAATTAACGATTCGTACATTTCGAATCTACGTAGGTACTCCAGTTTTCATATTTATCGAGTTCCGAGTCTGGGAAAAAAGCAAGGCGTCGTTAACCCAGTTGCGAGAAAAGCGAGGCAAAATTGATCGTGAAATTTATAAACGACATCTGCCAACATTTGCGAATCTTTTAGCTGCTCGTTTCTTTCGACTCTCGTCGCCCAACATAATAAGAATTTTATTAAACCAACCGACGTTCGTCGCGAGTATGACATTATGCGCGCCCCGAAGCCGGCGTAATTCAATCACATTTTCGCCCCTACACATTTACACAATACGTACGCGAAAGAGGCTTTTTTTCATAAAAGCATCTTTCAAAAGAAACATACACGAAGAGAGGTACCCACGTAAAAGTGTAAGAAGGCGAAAAAAGAAAATTTACCCGAGTTCCAGTCGTCCATACGCCTCCGGTATGGTTCACGTGAAAAAAATCCATTAGGTTTTCAAAGCAGACGCGCCGAAAAGGATTGAACACAGAATACGAAACCGACTTCGAGGTATTTTCAGCATTTTTAACTTTTTTTTCTTACCGTTTCCGGTGTTGAACGGTGAAGGACTATGGATATAATGCGGTTGGTTTTGTTTCACCCGAGAATAATATAAAACCGAGTAAACACGATGTATTAAATATCCGTCTTTGTGTTCGATAGTCCTGTGGGTACGAATGCTTTGTCGAGTACCTATTCTCGGATACGGTTTTATTTACTCGACCATGTTTTCATATTCGATTTTACCTTTTTTTTTTTTTTTTTTTTTGAAACATTAAAGGTGATCTGCGATTTGGATGACGATTTTGAGGTGAGAATATTACGCTTGTTTTCAAAGTGAAATAGAAATAGGTGATATTTCATCGTATATTTCGGCTCTTGTTCGGGGATGTCTTTCATCGAAACGACAATTGCGATCAATGTACTGATAAGAAACACTCTCCAGGGTATTCAGTTCACATCACGCGATTCGGAAACTGTCACATATCATGTTTTTCTTTCTAAAATAGATATACCTTATACGAGGTTGTTTGTATCCTGACTTCATACAAGTTAAGAAAAAGGTGAAAAGGGGTGAGAGAACAGTGAAACTTATTGAAAACACGGGTCATTGACCCCTGAAGACGCAAAATACGAAATTTCGACACCTAATGTTTATTTGGTTAAAACTGAAGAAGATCCAACACACCAAAAAACAAGAAATAGGAAAAAATCGTCAAAATTTTGATTTTTGAAATTTCAAAAAATTCGCTAAAATTAGCGTATTTTCGATTTTTTTTTGGACTCAAAATTTCCCTTTGAGTTAGGATATCTCCCTTGCGAGTATAAAAACCGAAATTCTAACATTTTAGTTTTAACTTTTTTAGGTCAAATTTTACCCATCACCATTGACATTATGACATTTTTTTGGACTAAAAAAACTAAGAAAAAATGTGGATAATTGCTGACATTATGATGTTCTGTCAGACTTGACAGATTGATAAACATGAATTAAAAAACAAAATGATCTTCCATTTTATTTGTTTTTTTTTCTTGATTTTAAATATACTTTTAAACCTTTTTCTTTTTTTTTTAAAGCCTACCTTGATATTTTTGAATTGTATCATTTTTTTTTTTTTTTTTTCAACAACTTCACATACTTTCGTATTATATGTTTCATCTTTTTAAATTATTAATTTCTATAACTCATTTTTAAAATTTTTTCTCATTCCCGTATTTTTTACATGCATTTTTGAAAACATTTTAAAATACTTTTTCAATTTCTCATTTTCAAAAATTATTCATCAGTGTTTACATTTGAGTTATCGTATTAGCGGAGATAATCATGCAAAAAAAAGAAATGTTCGTTTCATTTCTCAATTTTCTCCATCAATGTTCAACTTTACTCGAAAATAGCTTGAAAACTATGCCTCCCAGAAAAATACATACTCGTATTAATGGTTCTATTTGATAGGAAAATTATTTTTCTACAACTTTTGTCTTGGTTATTATGACTTTAGAACGGTTAATTTTCTCAGAAATTTCACTATTTCGTAAGCAAGGCGCAAAAATAAGATTTTCAAACAAAATTTTGGAAAGAATGAGCTTCTTAAAGAGAAGAGGTCTGCAGTTTGCACCATTTGATTTGCGGTGAAATTTTCTGTAAAATTTTTTTTCTAATGCTCGTGCTTATTGCTCTCGAAAAATCAGAATTTTCGACCAACTCCCCCCTCCCCTCAGCGAAACTTTGGTCAAAAAATATACATTTAGTAAAAAAAAATTTAAGAACACGAAATTTTGATTCCACAGTTATAGAACTTTTTAGATAAGAAACCATGGCTCACGCAAAATACGTGGGCTGCAAAATTTTTTCAAATTTTTCCAATTTTGAATGACCCTTGGTCCCTTGATTTTTGATGTTAGGCAAAAAGTGTATCGAACAAAATTTTTTCCGTTTTCAACGTACTATCCATTCCCTTAATTAGTTCATGAGAAAAAAATATTTTAGAAAAAAATTTGTACTCCTGCAATTTACAAGTTAGGCAAAAAGTCTGGGTGGCAAGGAGGAAGGCGGAGGGGTCAAAAGCGAGATTTGGCACAAATATCGTGTGACATATTAAAATGCATGTTTTTGAGGTCGAAGATTACGAATTTCGCACAAAAAATTCATGGGTGAAAGGGGAGGGGGGTCAAAAGTGAAATTTTGCAAAAATATCGTGTGGCATATCAAAATGCATGTTTTCAAATTAGTAGATTGCGAATTTCATTTTGAAATAATTTTGGGATGAATGGGAAGAGATGGGAGGGGTGAGAAGGCTGTCAAAAGTAGAATTTGGCAAAAATATCATGTGACATATCGAAATACTTAGATGTTTTCAAGGTTGTAAATTACGAATTTCGCCTTGAAAAAATTTTGGGATGAAAGGGGAGGGGTGCGGGGAGGGGTGAAAAGTAAAATTTGGCAAAAATATCGTATGACATATCAAAATACATGTTTTCAAGGTCGTACGTAACGAATTTCGCCTTGAAAAATTTTTTGGGGTAAACGATGAAGGGGCGATGGAGGGGTCATAAGAGAAATTTGATAAAAACGCGCGTTTTGAGAGAGAAATCACCACGCACGGATCAAATTTGCAACATCGATACATTTACATAATTCACCTATTCTCAAAATGCTGGTATGAACTTTTTTGGCTTCTCAATCCAGAAAATGGAAAGTCTTGAAACGGAAAAAACTTGTTTTCATTTATCGCAGGACTTGATAGTGATTTTAAATGGGATTTTCAAAAAATTTTCAATTTCGTTTAGAAAGAAGGAGGTCATTCAAATTGAGAAGTACAGTTTTTTAAAAAAAAATTAAAACATCCCCTATTTCTAAAGTTTCATTCCTGCTTTCCTCCAATTTTTTGAAAAAAACGGTTTAAATTATTTGGTCGATTTTTACTATAAATCTTCGCCGTTTGATCATGCACTTCTCGTTCTTCCGATTTTCTGAAAATTTCATACAAATCAGCCGGGCAGGTATTGCGAAATCGAAAATCATTATTTTTTGGTCTCTTCTATCTTTTTAGATCGAATTGTAAAAAAATGAGAATAAAATACATTTTGGGACCTCAAAAGCAGTCAAGACGAGTCGGAAATATGAAATAGAAAAGTCGCCTACCATATTCACAATGTGAACCATACTCCTTTACACCGAACTACGCACAGGCAGGCATTTCAACTCATATTATTATTACCATCTGGCGAACATAAAAATATCATCTTTTCTCCTCCTAGCAATAAGTATATCATTTTATTTAGGTAAAACGAAAAAGAAAAAAAATAAGAAAATTATTTTCCATACAATTTTATCTTTACCCATCGGATTTGTTCCTTTATTAGAGTCATATGGCCGAGAAAAAACGCTCAATTGATGTTACGAAAAGAACCGGAGTCTGAGAGAAAAAATAGAATCATGTCGCGCGGTTATCTCTAGAGAAAAATATACGATTTCTTTCAATCGATTTCGTCCATTTTCCAAATGGAAATTCCAATTTTTATACATTTTTTCGCGTATAAAATTACTCGAATGGAAGGAATGGGATTCGATACAACGAATATAATATTTTCCACTCGTAAACGAAACCCTCGATTTAGGTAAAATTCCGAATGAAAATTTCTTTATAGATTATACAACGTCCTCGAAAAACTATACCCATCGAATTTGACGAGTTACAGCGATAAAAAAATAATTGGAAATTTCCCACCTTTTGGAAAAAAAGAAACCTATAATTTAAAATAATTTACGAAATGTGTGTACAGTATACATTTTACATTGTTACGAAATAGCGATAGTTTCGCAGCTTTCTAAAATGTTTACATGGCAACAAGAATGTTTGAAAAAAATCAAGCAAACGAACGCGTACCTATAGGTACACCTAAGTAGGTAAATTATGTTAAAATGGAAAATACTAAGCTGTCAAAAATAAGTCGAAATAAAATCGATATTATAACGAAGGAATCCGAACTTGAGTGTATTTCAAAGAACCCGAATAATACTTCAGCGAAATATAAATGCGGGATTAAAAGTTAAGAAAAAACTTTATTCGAATTTTTTTTCGCTTTTGACTTTTTTTCCAACGTTGAAAGTTGTACTCCCTAAAGAAACAAGATTGGATGTTTCGATAGGAAAATTTTCTTCTTTTATATCTAGTTGCTTATTTCCTCACGTTTTGAAAAATCTTTCGTTGCTACGTTTCTCTCTCTTATTTTTTTTAATTTAACAAAAATTTGGATATGATGGAGCATCGTCGAGGAAAAACGTCAGATGAACTTGTTGCCTGCCTTTGACGAATGATTTTTGCTAACGATGCTTGTTAAATTTCTTTCGAATACGAAGTTCTTTGAGGAGGGAAAAAATCAAAGATCGGTAAATTGCCTAGAAAATGAAATTTTTCTATCTCATGCGAAGGAAGCGAATATTCAATGACAATTTTTGGTTCGATTTTGAAAAATGAGATTTTAGACCTTTTCGAGGGATTTTAAAAATTAACCTATAGAAAAACATTTCAAGCTCGTAGCATGAATTTATATCAATTGAAAAATCCTGCGTATTTTTATTCATTTTGAGTTAAAAAATTCAATCGACTTTAATCTATCACGGTATAATCTACAACCCATAAAGTTAACTATTACTAATGAACAAGTTTGGAAAAATAAATCAAAAAGTTCAGATTTAGAGATTTTCTAATTCAATGCCTTCATTTCACGATTCTCTGCAAGAGACTGCTCAATCTTTTACAAAGAACGTATATTTTGTTATTGTTTTGTTTCAATGTAATTTAAATTTGCATATTCAAATGTTCTCTTTTTGTCTTCGAATGAGTCTTTTTGGTAGAATTTTCCTTGCGAACCTCAAAACTCGACTATTGCTAATGCCGACGTAGTCCAGGTAACGCGAGCTTTTCTGATTAAATATTGTCCCTTAATTAACAATTTCCATTCACCCTGAACCATTTTCATTACTAGTCCTTATTATGGTGGATTAGAGACTCCGAACCAGTTTCAGGCTTCTATAATAATTTTTTTTTTTTTGCAATTTAATAAAATAATATTTTACAGAAATTTTATTCTTCATCTTATCACCTAAAAAATGAGCTATCGAAATATTTATGTAATTTTAATATGTAGAAGTGAAGTGAAAGAATTTTTAAAAACAAATGTTCAGAATTTTTTGGGACCAAATTGTTCGAAAAATCTCGTTTTTTTGTACCTTAATGAGGAGATGCAAATTTTTGTTGTGATTTCGCTCAAAATCAGTCAAATAAGCAAAATTTATTTCAGAGCTTAATTTTTTTCAAAAAAAAAAAAATTAAGACCCCACTTCGACCTCAAGAGTCTAAGCCATTAGTTTCTAAAATACATAAGAAAATTCCACCTCTTTGTGAAAATGAGCTGAGAATGCCTTTTCAGTCGAAACCACCAGATTTGGAGCGATGTATTTCACTATTCCTCTTCTATTACATCATTTCATAGAATCTATAAAAATTGAACCTTTTTCGAACACTTTTTTCACACCTTTTCAAAAAAATTGATTAGACGTAGAATAAAATGCCTGCAGAGACTTTTTCATAAAATTGCGAAAACAAATGAAATAGAAGCATAAAACTGATGAAAGAGGAAAGAGGAGAGTCTGATTCAAATTCTGCAAGAACTCTGCCAAGGTGATGCATAAATTCTGCAAATTCTGCAAACTTTGCATGAATTCTGCAAAAATTTCCGCAAAATTCCAGCAAATTCTGCGAAAAATTCTGCTGAAATGCTTCATGAATCCTGCAAAAAATTCTGCGAATTCTGCAAGGATGCTGCAAAAATTTTTCAAAACAAGCTGCATGAATTCAGCGAAAGTGCTATATAAATTCGGCAGAAAATTTTGCACGACTTCTGTAAGAAATTTTGCAGATTCCGCATGAGTTCTGCAAATCTTTAGCGAATTTTGTATAAATTCTGATAAGGTGATACCTACATGATTTCTGTAACCAAAGTTCTGCACGAGCTCTGCAAAAATTCTACATATTCTGCATGAATTCTGCATAAATCCAGCAAAAATTGCTGCATAAATTCTGAGGAAATTCTGCATGAATTATTATACAAAAATTCTACAAATTTTGCATAAATTCTGCAAATATTCGTAAAATTGCTGCCAAATTGATGCGTTAATTCTGCAAAAAAATTCTGCATGAACTCTGCAAAAATTTTATGCACATTTTGCACGAATTTTGCTGAATTCCTGCGAATTCTGTATGAATTCTGCAAAAAATTTCTGCATAAATTCTGCAAATATGTAAAAATGCTGCCAAATTGATGCATTAATTCTGCAAAACAAAATTCTGCAGAATTTTTAAAAAATCCCACAATTTTTGCATGAATTCGGCAAATATTCAACGAATTGTGCAAGAATTCTGCCAAGGTAAGAGATGAATTTAACAAAAAAATTCCGCATGAACTCTGTAAAAATTCTACATATTCTGCATAAATTTTGCAAAATTTCAAAAATCCTGCATGAATTCGGCAAAAATTTTACACATTAGACATGAATTCTGCTGAAATTTTGCGAATTCTGTATAAATTCTGCAAAAAATTCTGCATAAATCATTGATTCCTGTCTAAAATCTGCAGAAATTGCTTCGTGAATTCTGAGAAAATTCTGCAAAAATTTTAGAGATTCTTTAGTTTTATCTGCAAAAAATTTAGGGAAAATTTTGTAAAAAAAATGCCTCATGAAATTTGCCAAAGCTCTGTATGAATTCTGCAAAAATTTTGCAACGCATTCTGCATAAATTCTGCGGATCCTCCGTGAATTCTGCAAAAAATATTGCAAAAATTCTGCCAAAGTACGAGTACTTTATAAATTCTGCAATTTCTATTTCACCGCGGAGGAGTAGGAAATCGGGTGGAAGGGGGAGGGTTGAAAAAGGTTTATTAGAGAAACCATTTTTCACAAAATTCAGCAAAAAAAAACCTCAGTTACTTTCTACGTTGGAGAGTTGCCTTCTAAAAATACATCATAAATTGACAAGACTAAGTTTTATATTCAACCAAAAAAAAAAATATGCACGTAATTCATCGCTCAGTTTTCTGATAATTTCCATCATCGTCAAAGGTGAGAAACCATAACCCAAGAAATCTTCCACACGTTCGATAAAAGAATCACAACTCGTAAGTAATATTTCTCGTCATTCGTTCATCGGAGCACTCTTTCGCAGGACGTGAAACCCCCTCGAAGGCACCTTATCTCCGTTATTTTCAATTTTTCGTTTTTTACGAACGTAATAATTTTTAAATTAAAAAGATACCGCGTGGTCTCTTTTTTTCCGCAATTTGAATGGGAAAAATTACGACATCGGAGGCTGTTTTTTCCCTCGTAATATTTTTTTATAGCCGGCGTCTAAAATTTCTTCGCAGCTTTTCGCCACCGCAGAGAATTTATTTGAAAAATGACAAAACCGGGTAGATAATTCTTTTCTCATTTCGTATCCTGCAGCGGTGTAAAAAATCCATCGCATCGTAGATCGGTTCGCTCGTAAATTCACCAGGTACTAATTTTACTGCCGACGGCTGAACGTATCCGATGAATGTAAATTATCGCGATACGAAAATCTTGACGAGGCTGGAGAAAAAATCTCGAACACCGGTTTTTTCGAAAATTACGTCTTTATCTGAAAAATCTAACGAGATGGGACGACGAACGCCGAATATTTCCTAACAATTTGTAAACATATAACACATCGCTGGTAAAAAGAAATATTAACCGGGTACATAGGTTTTTTTTTTAGGCGACCGCGCATATTTGAATTTTAATTAACATATTTATCCGCGGGTCAGCGCCATCGCCGAATGCTGCCAGTGGATGGAAAAAAATAACAAATAAAAAAGCTCCCAAAGTCAACTTACCGGTCTTCGTTTCGGCTGTTTTCATCTAATGTAGGATAATTAGCGGAATTATTATAAACGGAGAGTGGAATGTCCTTCAGTTCGACTGTAACAGTGGCGGCGGTATTTTTGGAATTGGCGGTGAAACTTAAATTCCAGTATTCAGGTATACGACAATGAGCGTCCACAATTTTCAGACCACTTTTCGCTCGGGCTCTAGAACAATATAAAATGATTTCATTGTTTAGTGGACTATAACTTTTGTGTTGGGTTAGTACATTAGAGAGACCAAATTGTATTTGTAGGTTGCCAAGAAATGCCGACAGTGTTTTGTTTAAAGCACATAACGTAGCCAAGTCGGTGGCTACTTAAATGAAACGTGAACAATAATTTTTTTTCTAAATAGGCTCGTTGAGATATTTACACTATAAAAGCTGCGCGATTCTTTCAAAACAAATATATCTTATTAAGACGTCAAAAATTATCAAGTCGTTTGATAAATTAAAACACGATTATTTAATGAAGCTGTAGGCTAGATTATTATGGCGCTTTGAGATCGGCCAAAGAGGTACGTCTACGTACGCGTCTGTAGTTTTACAACCACGCCGTAATTAATTTCTTCTTTTTTTCCCTGGTTGGTTTTTTTTTTTTACGGTGTATACGCTGTACCGAGAATGGTGGAAGGTTTTGAATCTAAAATGCGATTTAATTACAATGGAGATACTTATTTAAATCGCGTACGCTGTCATTATTTCGCTCGTCTAACGCGCATATAATTTTCTAACCACTCGTCGTAAACAGGATCGAAAAAAAAGACGCCGGGTTGCTTTTATGGCCGAATTGGCCGCGTGTTTGAATATTTTTCGATGTGCAAAAACGTTTTCGAGGTGAAAAAATAGAGTGAACGAGAATGAGGAATGAACGAGAAAGAAAATTGCAAGTTTCGAAAAACAATTTTCTTTGAAATATTTTTTTCATTAAATTTTTGGGGTATTTTTAATAGGTGAATAAAATTTATAAATTTGGAGCAGAAACGGAAAGGAGCTCGATTTTGACATCAAGTCTCCAGTGGCGATTTTCCAAGGGAAATTGGAGAAGTCAGATTTCCATTGATTTTTCAAAGATTGAGATTTTTTTAAACCAATTTTTTGGAAAAATACGTCTAGAAAAATATATGGTTTAAATTAAACGATTTTTTTAAAAAAATTCAATTTGGAAAGATTTTGAGAAAATATTAATTAGTATTCGTAAAGAATGTTTTCAAATTCTAACTTGGATTTTTTCAATTTTTTCTAATTTTTCCCAACTCAGAAATGATTGATTTTTTCTACCTAATACAAACACAAGAGACGTGAACCGATTCAAATTTTCTGTTTTTTTCCCCCTTTGGTAAATTCGTAGTAGAAATATTTGAAAAATGTCAAGTTTCTTTGAATTTTCTGACTTCTACAGATTTTTCCCTCCAAATTCGCCACTGCAAGTCTCGATTGGAATTCAATTTTTAGAGTATTTTTCTTTCATTAACTTACTTTTTCGAACAAAGATTAATATTTTTTTCATTGAAATTTAATATTTTTTATTAGGATTTGATGTTTTTTTGTTAAAATAATTTAATATTTTTTTTATTAAAATTTTTTGTTTTTTTTTTTTAATTCGATGATCTATTTATTGTTACGTATCCAGGACAATTATGTCCTAAGTAAATAAGATTGAAAAAAAAAATTCTCGAAGAATTCGGTCGAAAATGGGCGTTTAAAATTGAATTCAATGAAAGATTTTTATAGTACTAATCATTGCCTAAAAATGTATTATTTCGGCGAAAAATAACGGGAAAAAAACGAAAAAATTCATTAAAAAAACAATCTAAAAAACAATCATAGTCCATAATTAGGAAATTCTTTAAATTATATGGTTTCTGAAATAAAATTTTACGAGAAAACTGATGATGTTATTTATTTCAAATTTTAAAAAAGACGTTAACCATTTTTTTAATTTCTAAATTAAAGGTTTACAAAACTTTTTATTTAAAAAACAACCTTAGTCCATCAGGTTGACGCTAATTGGTTGTGAATAACCAATCATGAATCAAGCTGGTGAACTGTAAACAAAAAGCTCGAAAACTTCAAAGATTTGTGATTCAAAAAGTAAAAACGCATGGGAAAATTTTCAATTTCCATTTTTGAGAACTGAAGGAAAAATTGAACGGTCAAACCTGTACTTTTAATCCACATTTTGAAATGAACTAACATCAGAGGCGATTTTCCAGGGGAAGTTAGAGAAGTCGGACTTCCATTGATTTTTTTTCAAGCAGGGACCTACCAGTTTTATGGTAAAATGGGTCCAGAAAAATAGGTAAATCAATTCAATCCTAGAGCAAGGTTTGCTCCTGATTATTTTTACCAGCGAGATTTCAACGATAAACGTCCTTTAATTTAATTTTTGAGTTCAAATTTCTTCACGTCTAAAATTTTTTCTATCACTTCAATTGTTTTTTTTTTAAAATTATATCTAATTATTTCCAATTTTTGAATTTTTTCCATCAATAAAATTACTCCAAACCTAAATTTGATGCTCTCCATTTATTTTTCAAAAATTCTTTCCAATATTTTACGTATCTACTCAGAATAAATTTTTAAAAACATCGAGTTGAAATTTAAAAAAAAAAATTGGAGGAAATTTCAAAATTACATATTAGGAAAAGTTTTTAAACTAGAAAAAATTTCAAGATTTAGGTATGATTTTGATTTTTATCTCTGAATCTTAATTGGAAAAATTTTGAGAAATGAATTTAAAACAATAAAATTATACAGTTGGGAAACATTTTATAGTATCTATTAAAAATTTTCTCAACTTTAATTTCTTCAATTCTTTTCAAATCTATTCATATTTAAAAAAAATTTTCCCAACAAGGAAATATCTGAATTTTAAAAAAAGTTTTCAACATCACATTTTTCAGAATTTCTTCCCAACACAACAAATCATCAGAAGAAAATTTTAAAGAGTAATAAAAACAAGAATCGTGAATCTACTCGAATTTGGCCTAGTTTTTTGATTAATTCATATTTACGTAGAAAGATTTTGAAAACCGTTCAGTTTCTTTGAACTTTCAAACTTCCTTAGATTTTCCTTTCCAAAATCGCCGTTGACTAAAATTTATCGAACCTAATTTTTAGTCGTAGAAACGTTTTGAGCATATTATTTCACTCTCCGGTAAAATTCCATTTTTGGACTATATACAGTATGACACAAAAGTCTTGTCCACGGAAAACACTTCATGATATCTCGAAACTGAAAAGAGATATCGGGACGATTCAAACGGCATTATGTTCCTGGAGACAAGGACATTGAAGATTGATAGTCAAATTTTCAGTTCTACCTACAGGGTGTCCACAAATTGAGAAACCGGTTTTGGTTAAAAAATGGGGGTCTGGGTTTTTTATGGATTTGAAGTCTACACACTGAGACGATTAAAATGTGATAATTTTTTTTCGAAACCGGTTCGAAAATTTGCAACCGGTTGTCAAAAATACTCCAAAAATCGAGATTAGAAAAAATTTTCCAAATGAAATTTGTAGAGCTTTGTAAGCCAAACATGGTCAGTGAACTCATTTTTTGAAATTTCAACAACAAAAAAAAGATATGATTTTTTTTTAGATTTTTAACGGTGCGGTGTTCAACATTCATTTTGAAAAAATTTTCATATCTTTTTTTGTTGTTGAAATTGTCAAGTTGCCGAGAGTGAACCGATTCAAAAAATGAGTTCACTGAACATGTTTGGCTTACAAAGCTCTACAAATTTCATTTGGAAAATTTTTTCTAATCTCGATTTTTGGAGTATTTTTGACAACCGGTTGCAAATTTTCGAACCGGTTTCGAAAAAAAATTATCACATTTTAATCGTCTCAGTGTGTAGACTTCAAATCCATAAAAAACCCAGACCCCCATTTTTTAACCAAAACCGGTTTCTCAATTTGTGGACACCCTGTAGGTAGAACTGAAAATTTGACTATTAATCTTCAATGTCCTTGTCTCCAGGAACATATTGCCGTTTGAATCGCCCCGATATCTCTTTTCAGTTTCGAGATATCACGAAGTGTTTTTCGTGGACAAGACTTTTGTGTCATACTGTATGTTTGTTTTTTAGACGGAGACTTTAATTGAAATTTTTGCCGAATTGATTTCTCATCATGGTTGACTTTTTGAAGTAGGAACGGTCAAAATCGGTTAAAAGGGCAGATTCACTATAATGTACTTGACCAGTTTGTTATTCCATTTATTTTACTGATTTAAAAACCCTGAACTTCATCCAATTTTATCCATTTGGATTTAGAAAGCGGGTACCTATTTCGATTGTTTGCTCCAAACATCCCGTACTTCTCTCTAAATCTGAATCAGTCAAAAAACTGAAAATTCACTGATTAAACAGCGAAAAGTGTGCAACTGGTAATCAGTGAAATTTGACTGTCAATCAGTGAAAAATTACTGATTCAATTAGTGAATTTCCATTTTTGAATCAGTAATTTTTTTTCAACTACTGAAATGAATCAGTAAATTAAATTTTTGCCGATTCAAAAATAAAAATTCACTGGTTAAATCGGTAAAATTTTCACTGAATTCTTCAGTTGCACGCTTTTGTCTTATTAATCAGTGAATTTTAACTGATTCAAATTTAGAGAGCAGATTTAAGCGAAGAAAAAAATATAAACTCTCTAAATTTGAATCAGTTAAAATTCACTGATTAATAAGACAAAAGTGTGCAACTGAAGAATTCAGTGAAAATTTTACCAATTAAATCAGTGAATTTTCATTTTTGAATCTGTAAAAATTTAATTTACTGATCGAATCAGTAAAAATTTTAATTTACTGATTGAATCAGTAATTAATCACTGATTGAGTCAGTAATTAATCACTGATTGAGTCAGTAATTAATCACTGATTGAATCAGTAATTATTCACTGATTGAATTAGTAAATTAAAATTTTTACTGATTCATTTCAATAGTTGAAAAAAAAATTACTGATTCAAAAATGGAAATTCACTAATTGACTCAGTAATTTTTCACTGATTGACAGTCAAATTTCACTGATGAACAGTTGCATTAATCAGTGAATTTTCAGTTTTTTGACTGATTCAGGTTTAGACTTAGAGAGTGCAAATGTACCATTCACTGATTCACTTACTGAAAATATCTCATTTACGCCACTGAAATGACAGATCACCTAATTTTTTCAATAAATCTGAATCCTCCATTTCGTTTTTTCCCGATTTCAATCCCAAAAATCCGATTAAATTTAAAACCTTAAGAAGAAAAAAAAAACAATACATACTTGATCACAAATCCGACCACATCATCTCTGAGCTGAGACCTTATATAAACCGGAACGAAAATCTTGGACTGCGGATAAACCGCGGCCACGGGCACCAACGTAAACAGCATATTATCAGTTTTCATCTCCCTATATCCGGATTTAGCGTTGACCAGCGGCACAACAGCAATCTTAGTCAACGGCTGAATTTGCAAATGCGGAGAGCAATTCTCCACCGGCATGGAGCGTCCATGAGCCGAAGAATCTGCACCGCCGGCTCCATCCTCCTGCGACAAATAATCCGATTTCGGTTCCAGCACGTAATAGGATACTTGAGCAACCCTACGAGGTGATTTCGAGGGCTTCATTTGATCCAAATTCGGTAACGGGGGCCACCATCGAGTGGGTATCGTGACCTCGGCCAAGCATTGCCCGTCGTCCAACGAAGGACTGCACGACATCGTCAAAGGCGATTGATCGGGAAAGCTTACATGGAGGACAACGCAGACCGAATGCTGTCTCCCGTATTTTCTCACCGATCGATCAATTCCCGCCATATGGAAGAGAACCCTGAGCACCGGCGAATCGCGAGCGATCTCGTGATTAACCAGGTGAGCGCTGACTTCCAAATGATGACCGTAGGGCAGGGAATCGGGTGATTTGACGTCATTTCCAATTGACGAAGCGTTGGTAGATGTGACTACGGTGAGAAATGGAGATGGTGGCGGAGGAGGTGGCGGATCAGGTACGATATACCTGGCCGGAACCGTTTGTTTTGTCGAAAAGGGTCCATAAACTGCTCTCACGGAGATCGGGTGTGAATTTTGGAACACGGTGAATCTATCGATACTGAGCACCGAGCTGTCTCCAGACGGCGTGCTGATACCTTCCAATTCGCTCAACGGCAGCTGCTGTTGTTGCTGCCGAAAAGAGCCGCTGTGTTTTAAGAAAAATCCGCCTTCTTTGTTCTCAAAATGTACGTCTATTACGCATTGGGAACCTGCAAAAAAAAAACCATCCCCTAGTCAGAATACAGCACGTAAAATACACGTAAATACACATGTAGGTAGATTCAGCTTTTGTGTACAGTACGCAGCACAATTAATACACCGACGATAAATGACAACCGAGACACGAGCTCGGTTGTATAATTCGATGTCGTACTCGCAATTCTCTACACGAATCAAAATTTAACAAATGTAAATCTATAGAAATATACGTGGAAAACACCATTTATGAATTATTACCAAGGGTAAACCTAACTTCATTATTCTCTCAATTCGAATTATTCGATTGCTTACGTCATCAAATATACGAGTATATAATATAGGTAAATTTTCTATGCGCTAAAAGATGTACAGGATGTTTAGAAAATCCTGCACACAGCCAGACATTTCTTTTTTTTGAATGAAATTATCAAAATGAATCGAACTGCAGTTTTGAATTTTTTAGGAAGTAGAAAATTTTTCAATTCTGCATACAGGGTATCCAAAAAATCATGAAAAAATGAGGTTTTTTCAAAAAATTCAAATGAAGAGAATGAGTTTTTATTGTAAGTCTAGAGAAAGTATAAATCAAAACATTTTTCTGTATCTTTACACAAACTCAATTTTCTGGGACACCTGGATGAAAAAATTTAGCAAAAATAAAAAAAAAATTGAAACAAAAGTTATAGAAGATTGAAAATCAAAAATATTTTTCCTGCAATATATTTTCTGTTTTGAGAAGGTTTTGAGATAATTCATTTGGGAAAGTAAGATAGGTCATTTTTAAGAAATTTTTGCTCAATAGTCAATACCAACTGCAAAAAATGAAAAAAAAATTGTAGAACAAAAACTATGATTTTTCCATCCTTCACTTTTGTGAATTTTATCACCCGGGTGTCCCCTCCCCCCAAAAAAAAGTTTGGGTAAAAAATTACGATACGAAAAAAAAGTTTGAAACAAAAGTGGCAAGGGATTGAAAATCTGTCATTTTTTGTTCCACAATTTTTTTCCCCAATTTTGCAGTGGATGAGAGCTGATTTATTTAAAACATAGAAATTTGTCATCATCGAGTAATAGTTTGGAAATTTTTAAAATTGTTACTCGTAATTCATAGAGAAATACAAAAAAAAATTGAAATAAAAAACTGTTGATTTTCAATTCTCTACAACTTTTGTCTAAATTTTTTTCGTATCTTTACTTTTGTTGAATTTTCTCACTCTGGTGCCCAAAAAAATAAGGTTCGTATGAAAAAGATTTTTTTGATTTGAACATTTTTCCAGGCAGAAATTTTTCATTTTCACACCCCCCTCCCCATCTACACAGTACCCACGCCCCTAAAACGTAAAAGTGAGAGACACTATTAACCATTCCAGTCTTGAAAAATGAATGGAAATGTTCGTAAAAATTAACGATTTTGCCCATCTTTACGTATTCATAAATCAAAAATGGATCCTAAAAATTCAGAACAGAAATCTCAAAATATGAGAAATTTGCGGTCTTTCAAACTCCTCTGATGGTACATTTTACTAGCTCTTAATATTATTTTTGCCCAAAATGTGATTTCAACGATATACCAAAGTCCAAATTTATTCCAACTTCCAAATCAATGTGCCTCCATTTTTTTTCAATTCATTTGATATCAAATTTGTTCAACATTGTATTCAATTTTTGATAGATTTTGGAATAAAAAATGTTCTCATGCTTCTCAACATTTTTCCTGTTATTTTATTTTTTTTTTTAATTTGAATTTTATTAAATTTCTTCCAATGACTGAATAGGAAAAAATGTTTTTTTTTTTTTTTTTAGAATCAGAGTTGAAAAAATTGAAGGAAAATGAACATTGTGAGTGGAAATAAATTTTTAGAAATTTTACAATGACAAAAAATTTCAACATTGAAATTTTTTCAAATTCATATTTGAAAAAAATGTTGAGTCGAATTGAAATTTTTCTTCATCTTGAAAATGTTCTATAATTTTTTTCAATTTTGAACTTTTCAAAAAAATTTCAACCTCATCTTTAAAATTTTTTCAACTTAATGAATTGGAAAAAATTGTAAAATTAAGATATCTGCCTGAAGATTCATGGGGACAAATCCGGAATCGTTTCATAACAAAAGTGGCAAGTGGCAAATCCGAAAAAAATTATGCTGAAACTGTTCTTGATACGAGTATAGAAGATAATTTTAAACAAGAAAAATGAAATTTATTATAAATTTTAAAGAAATTATAAGATTAGTTCTTGAAAACTACTGAACCAATTTTACAAATTTTGGTCCCATGAAAACCATCTTGATTGGTATGAGTACGGGTAACTTTAGATTGACTAAAATGACCTCTTTTCATTAAATTTTTTCAATAAAAAGCAAGTTTTATGATTTTTTTGAACCCCCTCCCTAGAACTGAAAAATCTTACACCTTTGTCAAAAGCTTACATCATAAGAAATGCAGAACTACTGGATTCATTTTAATATTTTTTCCATTGTAAAAAATGACAGCCGGAGACTTTTCAAACATACTGTACCCTCGAGTATACCGTAGATAAAGGAAATAAAGCGCTTTGTTAGGAAAACAAATTCCGATAAATTTACCTTATAGTACAAGTAGGAAGTAGGAACAGACTAGACCTTTTACGTTTTGCTTATTTCGCTGAATATTATCAATGGATTCGCAACGTGAAATACGAATTTGCTCGCTTTTACACGCGATAACAGTTTTATTACACTTTGGCTGCGCAAATACGTATCTTTGCAAAAATGCTGGCATTCTTTTTATATGCATAAGGCGGCGAGCATATTTACCATTCGTCTGGATTTCGATTTTGTTTCGAAAATTTCGCGCAAAAAAGGGCGCACGTGAAAGAAATAGATATTTACTTATCTCGATATTGGCGAATAATGGATCAAAATTCAAAATAATGGCGAATTTTACGAATAGTGACAATAAGAAGATGAAAAATGAGATATGAGGTTTATTGATCTCGCGGCTTTCATTTTTACCGCGGGTGAAGATGGAACAAATTTTCATCGAGAACGGAGAACAAACATCAATCACTAGACTTCCAAAATAAAAAAACGTAAAAAGTATTGAATTGAATTCAGAATAGAGGGAGAAAATGATAGAAAGTAGGAATCAAAATCTAAAACAGGGTGTCTACCAATTTTGGAAAATCGAAATTCGCGACTTTTCGCGACCTATTTTCGCGATTTTTTCCAGACTTTTCACACCGTGTTCCGATTTTGCCCAAAAGACCCCCCCTTGCGTATACTCGTTTTAAAGGGAATTTGAAGCACTTTTTAGTCCCTCCCTTGCAAATACCCATTTTTTTCACAGGCTGGAGTCGCTGATAAACTTCGCCGATTCTGAACCTAAAATTCAGGGGAAAAATCATGGGAGGGCTACATGTGAAGCAACATCATGGAGAGAAAATAACACAATTTTTAGAGAATAACGTAACAAAAACTTAAAAAGTAATATCATGCTTAAATGGAGTTTCAGTTCCGAGCGAAGCGAGGAGAGAAAATTTTGGAAGATTTTAAATTCAAAGTGCAATAAAACAATGTTTCAAATTGATAAATTTGCGTAAAAATTGGTTACTTTTACTTTTCAAAATTATTGAAAGGAAAATATGATTAGGCCGAAAGCCTAGTGAGGCCAAAGCATTTGAAAAATTCGATTTCGAAACTTCGAAAATGATTTTTTTTAAATAAGGCCGAGCGAAGCGAGGCCGAATTTTTGGAAAAATTCTCATTTAGAGAGTAAGTAAACACATTACAAATTACCACAAGACCTAATTTGATAAAATTTCTAAGATTTCGCCGAATTTTTGAAACTTCTGAAAATTCCGACTGGAAATTGGCTGAGGGAATTACTTCCCCAATTCCCCCATCGTGCCGCCCCTAAGTGTAGGTATAGATAATGATGTGATCTGGCCCGAGCGAAGCGAGGGCGAATTTTTTGAGAATTTATTATAACAACAACAAAAAAGAAATGTATTTTCATGATTTCTTCCTCTAAATTTTCAAAAAATCCTAATGAAATCAAAAAAAAAAAATAATAATAACTACGATTTTTCCCAATTTTTCAGAAAATGGATACAAAATTTCCATTTTTTCATTTGAAAATTCCAATCCCGACTGCCAGTGGCGTAGCCAGGATTTCGTCAAGGGGGGGGCAAGAACGAGTTATGTCAAATTTTCTGTGGTCGTTTTGAAACATAGCAAGTATTTTTTCGTAGGGTACGTATAACCGAGTCTGAGGTAGGGGGTGTGTAATAAAAAGACAAACACAACGATGTAAAATAGACACAGGAGTTAGATTGGAAGTACAAAAATGAGCCTTTTTTCGCACGCTTCTCAGAACGTTCATTAAAATTGAGATCGATTGGCAATTATGTTTAAGCCCGAGCGAAGCGAGGGCGAAGCTTTGAAAATATTGAATTTTTGATGTCTAAAATAGACCATTTTCCCCGATTTCTGCTACTTTTCTCCCATTACACCATTTTTTTTTGAAGGCCATGGGGGGGGGCAATCGCCCCCTTTGCCCCCCCCTGGCTACGCCACTGCCGACTGCTATTCAGTCGGCCCAAAAGAATCCATTTTTCGTTTCAAAATATTCAATTGTCTGGAATGGGGGAAAAGTTTGTTATTTAAAAATGATTAATGTGAATGTATGAGCCCGAGCGAAGCGAGGGCGAAAATTTTTTTAAAAAATGTGTTCAAAAAGCTGACATTTTAATAAAAATGTAATTTGGGAAAAATTCGCGACTTTTGGGCCAATGTCGCGACTTTTTCGCGACTTTCGCGACTTTCGCGACCGGTAGACACCCTGTAAAATGACAAGTGCATAGCTCGATGAAAGAAAAAAGAGTAAATTACCTATAACTGGCTGTGAGTTCACTTTTTCAGAAATTTTCCCATTTTCCAGTGAAAGGGCTTGGAGACAAAATATCGGAAAAACACCTCAAATTAAAAATTTAATTTGCAAAAGATTTAATTAATTTAAAAATTATTTACTGATGTTTAGCAAAAATCAATTACCTACTTATTATTTGTTTAGTTTTTTTTTTCATTTTGTAAAAAAAAATCAGGTACAGCACTTGAATGTTTGATTTTCCAACAAATAAGTACATGAAGCCTCCAATTCAATCCTAAAAAATTCTAAAGTTGAAGAAAATGAAAACCATCCCATTCAAGGAGGTACCATAGATAAGGACTAAAATTAATTTCAACAAAATTTTTATATCAGAAAAAAACTGATCAATATTTTCAACAAAAAAATCAACTTTTGCGACAAAATTGACAAAATTCATTATTTTTTACCAAAATAATGAACAATTTGCACAAAATTTTTAAAAAGGTCTTGATATTAGATCATTTTTCAATAATTATGAGATTCTCAAGATCTTGTATCATGCTTTTAAAGATTTTGACAATGACTTATTTTTACAATTTTTCCATTAAAATTCTAACTTTGGAAAAATTGTAACAAAATTTTTTAAAAACCCCAAAAAATTGAACTAAGGCAGGTTTTTACGTTTTACCCAAAAAGGTAACTGGAAAAGAAAAAGGTCAGAAATTCATACGGAATCTGAAAAAAAAAAAATTTCCAAAGGTACCTATTCTTTTTACCTCAAGACTATTGAACCGGTGGGAGGGAGGGAGGAAGGGAGGAAGGTAGGGAAGATTGAAGGCATCTCCTGATTTTAAATTTTTTGGATCCCTCAAAAAACTCTAATAAAATTAAATTGTCTCTGAAAATATTTTTCAAAATACAGAAATTACTATTCTAAATTTCTAATGCAGCCAAAAATTACATTCTACCTGAAAAAGCAAAAAATGTCACTTTTTTCGATCCCTGAAGGAGCAAATCGTTCTTGGGCCCGGTTATCTGGAAAAGGGAATAAAAGTAGAAAAAATTGATCTATTTTTGTGACAGATTTCCCCCTTTTTTTCAACTATCAAAATCTCAAAATCAATATTTTTAGGAAAATTTTTTAAAATTTCGGAATTATCCGCCTATTGATTTTTTTTTCAAATCGCCAGTTAGCCTTAAAGTCATTTTTTTTTCCTAAATTTTGATCCGCCCAATACAGCATGACTATTTTTGTTAAATTATAGCTACATAAAAAATGCAAAAAATTGACAATAAATACCGAACGACTACTCCTCGACAATATCACCGCAGCATTACCTATTCAAATTCAATATCGATAACCATCGAGGTTTACTTTTCCTACCAATTCCATCGGCATAACCATGCGCCAAATGGAACATAGCAGTGCCCTAATTCGAATGATATGGGTATAGAAAACAAAACAATGTACCTATAGTAAAATGAACCATCGATAACTACACGATGATGAAATGTATATTAGACATCGGTTCATTAAACAATGATAACGGTCGGCTGTCAAAAATGATGACAAGAAGGTCATCCTATACATATTAAAAGGAAATCGTTTTCTAAGCATCTCCTCTCCATAAACTATACACCTTCCGAAGGAAATAACACTGCGAACACGAAAGGAAATTAATTACGTATTGAACGAAAACAATACATTAATGTGTTATAAGATTACGCAAGTATAGGTACAATACAAGCAAATTATATATCTAATATAGGTACTAACAAAAGAGGATCCCAATTGGCAGAAAAATTTAGGACTCGAGCAAAAAATAAATCGAAAGTACATTATAAAAGAATCCTATAGGTATTCAAAATTTCAGGTGTTGAAGTTCATTTCTGGAATTTTGGTGAATTTTTGAAATTTCTAAATTACCTTATCAGTCATCACCTCACAAAAATAAAAATTTAATTTAATCTGATTAACAAAAAAAGCTGAAGTTTGGTATAAGTACCAATTTTCAATCTCTTAAATCGATTAAAAGAAGTTTCATGACGTTTCAGAGCCTCCAAAAAATTTTGGAATTTTCTAGCAGTTCTAGCACTGAAAAAAAAATTCTAAAAACTCAGAAGAGGGTGGGTTGGAGTCCTGAAATTTTCTTGCGATAGCAATTTTTAGCTGAATTACCCAAATTTGAAGGCTCATCTCTCGAGATAGGTTGTACTTGGGAGAAAACTGTTTGTGAGGTCTGAAAGAGAATTGATAGAAGATCAAAAATAATCATCACATTTTGAAAAGCTCAAAGTTGAACTTTGGTAATGAAAGATTAACTTTCATGATATGAACAAAAAATGAAAGCCACCATTAAAAATCTGAAAAAATTACAGCAAGTAGTTCTTTTTACCCTTCTTTCAACCAATAAATTTTCAAGATAGGGGTTTTTACTTTTTATGGGGTAGAGAGGTCCACAATTTTGACCAAAATTTTAATAATAGCAAAAATAGTAATGTTACGTATCGATTTCTGCTGATTCGAAGACGCTGAGATCGAATATGAACTCAGTTTTTTCATCTGACCCTTTTGAACCTCCCTATTAGCTCCCTCGAAAAAGGCCAAAATTCAAAAAAATTTAAAAAATGATGTAACGTATCGATTTCTACTGATTTGAAGGCGCAGAGTTCGAATATGAACTCAGTTTTTTCATCTGGCCTTTTGAACCTCCCTATCAGCTCCCTCGAAAAAGGCCAAAATTTAAAAAAAATGAAAAAAGTGATGTAACATATTGATTTCTACGGATTTGAAGGCGCTGCCATCGAATATGAACTCGGTTTTTTCATCTGACCCCTTTAAACCTTCCTATTAGCCCCTTGAAAAAGGCCAAAATTCAAAAAAATAAAAAAATGATGTAACGTATCGATTTCTACTGATTCGAAGGCGCTGAGTTCGAATATGAACTCAGTTTTTTCACCCGACCTCTCTGAACTTTTCTATTAGCCCCCTGGAAAAAGATCGAAGTTCAAAAAAATGAAAAAAATGAAGTAACGAGTCGATTTCTACTGATTCGAAGGCGCTGAGTTCGAATATGAACTCGGTTTTTTCATCTGACCCTTTTGAACCCTCCTATTAGCCCCCTCGAAAAAGGCCAAAATTCAAAAAAATGAAAAAAGTGATGTAACATATCGATTTCTACTGATTCGAAGGCGCTGAGTTCGAATATGAACTCGGTTTTTTCATCTGACCTCTCTGAACTTTTCTATTAGCCTCTTGGAAAAAGGTCGAATTTCAAAAAAATGAAAAAAGTGATGTAACGTATCGATTTCTACTGATTCGAAGGCGCTGAGTTCGAATATGAACTCGGTTTTTTCATCTGACCCTTTTGAACCCTCCTATTGGCCCCCTCGAAAAAGGCCAAAATTCAAAAAAATTTAAAAAACGATGTAACATTGTAACATATCGATTTCTACTGATTCGAAGGCGCTAAGATCGAATATGAGTTCGGTTTTTTCATCTGACCCCTTTGAACCCTCCTATTAGCCCCTTGAAAAAGGTCAAAATTCAAAAAAATTCAAAAATGATGTAACGTATCGATTTCTACTGATTCGAAGGCACTGAGTTCGAATATGAACTCAGTTTTTTCATCTGATCTCTTAGAACCTCCCTATTAGCCTCCTTGAAAAAAGTCAAAATTCAAAAAAATAATCCACAGTAATATTTTGAGCTTGCTCGAATCAATTTTTCCCAACTTGATTAACCCAAATTCCCCGATACAAGTTCCTTCGCATCAAACCCCTCGTTTTTCGAAGTTACAACTTCAAAGAAAAAATATTCGATACAACGAACAATCATCGAATGGAAATTATCTCAGCTGGAGTCGTACAAAGCAACCATTCCGTATTTTTCGGTGAATAGATATAATTAAAAATATTCATCTGACCACCCAAACAGCTCCGTGAGCCTGTACAAGTATAAATCGTAAATCCATGATGGAAAAATCACCGCGCGTATATTCAAATTAAAGCGAACAATTCGAATAGTGTTTTGATTTGGTTCCAGAAAGTTCACTCGAGCTGTCTTCTCGCACTGTTTTATAATTCGAGAGAATAAAAACGCCATCGCGGACAAAAGTTCACGACACATTGCGAGTGTTTTTATTATACCGCGAGGGGTTTTTTATAATTATTTCGTAATTTTTTTTCATAATTAAAACAAAAACGCTGCTCGGCATATTTACGACTTGTCACTTTCTTTTAAACGTTCCGGTTAAAAATATGAGCGTATTCGCGTTTCCATGCCATAAGCTGGAAGCGTCAGCATCTGCTTCGCATTAGCGAAACGTAAAAGCATAATAACCGCGATTCGTTTAATCGAATGTAATTTAAAACAAATTAAACGCCGGTTAGCAACGGTGATAAAATAGAACGGATAATTATTATATGGCTTTTATCATATATAGTTCCCAAGTTGATATGAAGTGCTACTCCAAATAATTACGATGGTGATGAAAAAGAGAAAAAAGAAGATTGAAACACCGATGCGAATGAAATTTCAAAACATACCATTGCTTATTTTGATAATTCCCTCGGAGCTAGAGATATATTTCATTTTTCTAAAAGCAACGTTGAAATTGAAGTTTTTAAAAGTATCATAGTTTTGATTACATTTCATGTAGGCCCACACGGTATTTCTTCGCATGTATTCGTTACCTATCTACCTCGTTGGCAACTACCTATTCGAGAATTTTTTTTTTTGATAAATTACATTTTCGACAATTATTTTCATTACCTCGTCGGATGATTTATTCGACTACGTAGCATCGGTTCGTGCGTAAGCTTTTGTAGTTTTCTTTGGTCGGCGAAAGGGAAGCGAAAGATTTTACATTTGTTTACTCCCGCCGAGTATACTAACTCGCGGTAAAGAAACAAAAAGCAAAAAGAGAAAAAAAAATCAATAAATTCTTTACGTGAAACAAAACCGAAAAATATTTCGGTGAAGTTTGAACTCGGGCGCGTTCAAAAATAACCCGAGCCTTAAATAAACTCGGTTGATTATCAATGTGATTGCATCGGTGGATGCGGCGGTACATTAGCGAAAAACCAACAAATTCCGGATGTTTGTGACCGAATCGGTGGTATGGAAGTGGCAGGGTGCCAGATTGATAGATTTATACGATTTGGCCAATTTTAATCAACTTACACGTGCATAATCGGTCGCGAAAAGGCTCCGAAATTATAGTTTTTTGGTAGTCTTAATTAGGGACATTTTAAGCTTTAAAAAAAAAATCTAACGACAAAAAAATTTATAGGAAAGGTAAAATTTCGCACTGAGCCCAGTCGGGTACACATTTTAAAATGTTCGAATTTTCCTAAAATTGGCGCATATTTTGTCCTCTGTTTGGGGAGTTGCGAAGGGATTCAAATTTTATAGTTTTTAATAGATTAAAACGTTCGAAAAATATTACACGAAAACGTGACTTCTTGATATAAAAATGCTCTTTTATGACATGAAAATGCCCTTGTATGACATAAAAACGTCATTTTATGACGCAAAAACTCATTTTATGACATAAAAACATAATTTTATGGCATGAAAACGTCACTTTATGACTCGAACCGGAGATTTAAGGCTGGAAAACGATTTTTCATGACTTTAAAAATGCCAAAATGATACTTTATGATTTGAAAGACGCCAAGACGAGATTTTGACTTGATAATTGAAATAAGGTAATTTTTTGACTTGAAAACGCCATTTTGTGACATGACTATGTCACTGTATGCCTTGAAAATGACATTCTTCGACTTGAAAACGACATTATATTTATTGAAAAATGTCGAGATATTTTTCATGATTCGAAAGATGTCAAAACGGGATTTTATGACTTTAAAAGTGACATTTTCAAACATTATGATAAAAATAAAAAGAAAAAGCATTAAAAATTATGCCTTGAAAAACGCCAATATTATTTTTTATGGCTCAAACTCAAAAAATGATGAATTCAATTTTGAAAGTCTGTCACGATAAAAAAATCTCAAAGAAACCATTTTTGGAATATCTGCTTTTGAAATGTCAAAAAATATCATTTTTTGGGCCTTATGACAAACAAAAAGCCAGCCAATGTGACAAGTGACATTTTTTGGCTTGAAGTGCATAAATAATAAAATGACATTTTTTGACTTGAAATTAGATAGATAATATGACATCTGAAATTCTGAATATCTGTCATCAAAAATTCCAGAAAAATTATTTTTGGAATGAGGAATGACTTTTTTGTTCAAAAAAAGTCACACATCTGACATTAAGGCAAAAAGTCATCCGTATTGACAGAATATTGTTTTACAATTTTTGAAAGTAATATGACAAAATCACATTTCAAGATTTGAAATATGAAATATGGAAATATATGATGTTTTGAAAGTCTGTCAAAAAATGTAGAAAAACTGACATGAAAAAAATTCGGAAATCTGGGCATAGAAATTCAAGAGATTAGAAATGAAACATTTTGAAATTTCAAAAATCTGCCATGCAGCTGACATTTTGACAAAAATTCAACCATATTAACAGAAAGTGAACTTTTACGACTTCGGAACATGAAAATATTACAATTTTGAAAATCTGTACTTCAAAATATCAACAATGCAACAAATTCAGCTTAATCTCATGATTTTTTGGGATCCTTTTCTCGTTCCTTAATCAAAAATTTTTTGTATCTATGCCATGCCATATTCATTTTTTTTTTCAAGTGTACTCAATTTTCAAGATCAAGGAAAAATGTAGATTGAGAAAAACATTTTTGGAAAACCGAAGACATTTGGGAAAATAATCGAAAACCTAAAGACCCTATGATGCAGAAAAAATCAAATTTTATGACTTCAGGTGAAATAACTTAAGAAGGTGACACTTTAAAAATTGAATCACTACCTATAATTGATACATATTTTGACCAAATGTCATCAAGTTATAATAAACCAAATCATATTTTAAATTGAAGGACCAAAAATTGAAATGAAATGAACATCACTAGATTCATAATTTCGGAGAAATTCATTTCAAATATTTACGTAGCTTTCGTTTATGAAAATCATCAATTTTTGCATGTTTACAATGTTTCACCAAATAGACAAGAATATTTTATGAAAAGAAGTAAATTTTTTGTTCAAACAGTTTTTTTTTTGAAAATTAATGATTTTTTCACTGAAATTAAAATTTCAGTCAAAAATCTCATTTTTCATTTAATTCTCAATTTATCAAAAAATCATTAATTTTGACTGAAAGATCAGTGAAAAATCGCCAATTTAAAAAAGCTTGAAAAATGGACAAAAAAATCACCTGGCCAGAATTTCAGTTTTTTCAAATTTTTACCACATTTCCGCCCTTACTTCGCTCGGGCTATAATACATATGGTTTCTATTTTCAGAATTCTCAAATGATTTTGATTTGGTCCAAAAACAAAAAAAAATCCTTCCTTCTCGTTTATAAATTTCACCTCAGATCCTTGTTCAAGTTTATTCGAATACAAAATGAATGATTTTGCAAAGACAAAAGAAGAAACATAGAAAAAATTTCCACACAAATCATCAATAATATTTTACTCATATTCTGTCAAAAATTCAAAAATCTTCAACTCTCCTCCAAAATCAAAAAACGCAATCATAAAAAATTGCTTATTGATAGATTTTTGTGACAAAAATGCTTACTTAATCATTTTTGTCAGCATTTTCAAAATTATCTTCATTTTTTTCTAACCAGTGAAATATTTCAAAAACTTGGAAATTAATTCTCATCATCCAACTTTCGATCAATTAAACACGAAACGACTAATTGTCAGTTTCAAAGCTAAAACAATGGTACAATTTACTCGCATCTTTCGTACCGCCACATAACATAAAAAATATCAATTAAACGTGGGCGAAAACATCCAGCGGTCATATACTTATGATTTTTACTCCACAACTGACGCATTTTCTCGTCGACGTCGAGAGCCATACAGGCACAGGCACAAGGCACATGGGCCTCTTATGTACGCACCGAAGTAATTATAGACTATATAACTACATATAAGTCGTACGTATTTTTCAAACCGGCTGTGAACTTCGATTATCGTACAGTGCCTCGTAAGTTGTCAGTTGAAGTGGAAGGAAAAAAAAGGCTATTTACTAAAATATATCGGCGGTGAACTGAGCATTATTCCTATAGGCAATTGTGTAAAGCAACTGGCGTCCATAGGCATGGGCATATAGGCCTACACAAAACTGACTATTCTTTAAAAGATCTTTCGAAATACTACAAACATACCATTTGGCCAAACCTCTCCCAAATCATCTTCGTTTCGAATATTCGAATACGAGAAACCTTGTTGCATATGTGTACATAATAATAATAAAACATCTAGGACCTACACGTAGGTCCACGAGTAAAGGTATTGTATTCGACGACGCGACGACGACGAGAGAAAATCTTTGTTATTTTAACGATTGGTGAATTTTTGTATGTTTTTTCTACGAATAGGCACATAATGAATTTGATGAAGTGATATAATGAATGTTTCTCGATGAAGTGCGAAGCAACGTTTGGAATTTGAAAATGTACGTGTGATGAAGATTTTATCACTTTCTATTTTTTTTTTCTAAATTAAATTTTTATTTGTGATTTAAAGAGAGAGGTTTATTGAGTACGATCGAATGGATTGTAAGGCTGGATATTTATTTAAATTAAGCAGGCGAGAATTCAATACAGGAAGTTTTATGAGGAGAAGTCTGAATGCAGAAATGAGTAATGAACATTGAATTAGAAGAGAGGACATGGAAGCGATAAATTGAGGGAAATTTTGAAAATGAGCCCAAAGAATTTTCGAAAACATTTTTTTTAAATTCGAGCATAAATGAAACAGTAAGGAAGTGGTAGGATTAAAGCACCCATTTTGGAAATCATTTGTAAAAAAAATACAGATGAATCAGTGGTTTGAAACAGAAAGAGCACGAAACGGGTTTAAAAAGAAAACAAAAATCCCTGACTCACCCGTTGAGAGGTCAGAGAATATACTGGTGTGATTTTTTAGCTGAGTGGTTCAACTTGGTGAAGAAAAATTGAAACATCGGGTCAATATTTGGTCGAACTGAAAAGGGTTGATAAGTTTTTACAAAACTAAAAGGGACTCGAAAATTTTTTTGTTATATAATATTATGTTTTTTACTTATTTCTCCTCCCTACAGAACCACTCAGACGTTTAAAATGAAAACAGAAATTACAAAATCTCACAATTCATGTTTTTTGTTCTTTGGAGGTATAGACTTATCAAATGTGATCTCGGAGTTCTTTTTCTTTTTCTTTTTTTTTTTGAAAAATCATATGTGGTATCCCCTCTCTCCACCACCAACATAAAACAATTTTAATTCAATTCTAAATTCATTTGAGGAGAAAGAAACTCAACTCTTTTTTTTAAAAACCCCTCAAATTTATCACCTTTTCTCAAACTCATCGAAAAAATTGAAAATTACATACCAAGTTCAATGTGTAGCTATGTTTTTTTCCCAAAGGCTAGTGATCAAAAATTTTAATATTTTTCAATAAGGTAAAGAAAAATTTGTCCTGTTTTTTTTTTTCAAGTTTTTCAGATTTTTCAAATCCCGCTACAAATCTAGATTTGAACTAATCAGGCCAGATCCAGGTTTCTGGTTCCCGATTCGTTCTTCCCGGAGATTTTCATTTTTTCAAGTTTTTTTTATTTTTTAAATCTTCTAGATTTTTTAGGGTCCTCAGATTTGAGGTCCAGATCTAAGATACAGAATTCAGAATGCAGGTTCTTGGTTCTTAATTTTTGGTTTTTTCCATTTTTCAAGTTTTTTAAAACTTTTTTTGATTTTTTGAATTCAGATCCAGATTCAGGTTGCAGGTTCCTGGTAGGCATCTGCGTTCATTTTTTCACGTTTTTTTTTTATTTTTTCAGATTTTTCTCGATTTTTTAGATTTTTAAGATCCTTTAGATTTTTTTTTAATTTTTCAGAAAACCCACATACTTGATTATTTGTGAGAAAATGAAATACCATGATTATTACTCTCAAAATCTAAATCGTCAACTTTGATGAAATTCTGCTTTTCTGAAAATCAATGATTTTTTAATAATCGTGTAGTCAAAAAATTACTGATTTCTCAGTATAAATTCTCAATTTGTGAGGAAAAATCCGTAACTTTACGTGAAATATTGGAAAAACGCCACTAATTTTTGGGAATATTGCTATTTTTCATAATTTGGAAGAGTTGGTCGTTGTAAGTCATTCGAATTTAGTTCTTTCGAATTTTGGACTTGAAAATTTTTTCAATACCATTTTTTCAACTTTTGAACTTCAAAATTCACATTCATTCTGATTTCTGAGTTCAGCATTTGTAAATCATTTCTGGAATGTATTTCTCTGGAGCGGTAGCTATTTCTAAGATGAATCTAGCTACACTTCAAACCTGAATTTTCTCAAAATTTCCCCATTTTTTTCAATAAATTTAATATTTGTAAGATAATTTTCCAATTACACATTTACACAAAAGAAATTTTGAAAAACACGGAGCTCGAAGATTTTTTGAAAATTCAAAGGTGGAAAAAATTGAGAAAAAGCGTTAAAATTATTGGGAAAAAATTCTGAAAAAAGAAGAAATCATAAAAGGTAAGGTAAAATACATATAAAAAATTCAAAGTTCTTAAAAATTTTACAGTTGAAAAATATTTTTAAAAATTTCTAACTCTAATTTTTCTTTGAATTTTTCATAACAATTCATACTCCAAAATTTCTTCCAACTCGAAAGTTCAAAATGACTAAATTAAAAAAGTCTTCAATAACCTTAATGTTTTTCAGAATTATTTCATCCCAACTCAATTAATAAAATAATTAGAAGAAAAAAATAGGTACTTAATCTAAATTTTATAATTTCCAACTTGAACATTTTTTTCTCTTCATTTATCTACTTGAATGGACTTTCCTCTATTTTTAGGCCAAATAATTTCATTTCATCAATTTTCATCATTATCTAATAATGGTAGTTTTTTTTAAAAAAATAAGAAATTGAAGAATCAAAATTGAGAAAATTTTGAAAAATTGAAATGAAGAAAAATATGGGTGAAAATATGATTTATAGAATGATGCTGCGGTCAAATACAAATTTTTGAAACGAAAACGAAGAGTTGAATTGAGGTTCAGCGACGGTTATTGCTTGAACAACGTCGTTCATTACGCTTTCAAGTCAAGAGAAAATGACACTAATTCAGTAATTGAAAAAGGAGGAATTTCACCAAAATTGACTGCTTCAGATTTAAAAAATAAATAGATCGCTCGTTCCAAAACACATATTATCCATTAACTAAAAATAATAACAGATTAGGTACCTTCTCAATTCTTTCAATTAATTTCAACTGCCTCATTTTTTTCAAATTCTCAACCCTCCCTCATACAATTTCAGGTGCTCTTCAGAACACGACATTAGTTTTGTTAATTTCAAAAATAAAATCAAAATCGACCAATTCAACGGAAAAAATGCTAAATAAATTTACCCAGATTACGTACACTCGCCAAGTACCCAATCTACCCATATCTAAGCTTTATTACCCATGAAATCATCCCAAACACACGACCGAGACGATAAACAAACCCTGGCTAGTAAAGAAATAACCAACGACCGACATAAAAATCCCAATCTGCTATTCAAAAGTGCTTATCGCTATTTTACAATGATAATATGATAATAGAAAAAGTAACCCTTTACGCTAATAAAGCGTCGTTGGTCCCCTATTGTATTACGTTTCATTAACAATTAACTTCCAACCAGGTATAAATTTCCCCTCGATACTTGAAATCCTCAGTGTAAGATCAACCCTTTCGTTACACGTAAACGTAGGTAACCTTTTGCCAGAGCTAAATTACACGTTGATTTGAAAATAATGGCATAAACGCGTGGAAAAATGAATACAAGATAAAATAGACGTGGACGAGGTGAACGCGACGAAAACCTCGTTAAATCATTTATAGGTGTTGTTGGTTTCGGTAAAAATCCCCCAATAACCTATTTTTTTTTCAAGTTTGAGAACTTCAGCTGTACCTATTTTAAAAAATCTTTAAAAATGCAATTTCTCGTTTAGGATTAGGAATAAGGTAAAAGGTGTACTTCATTATTAAACTACCTAAAGAGAAGATTAAGTTTATCTTGTGAATAGGTATTTAGATTGCTAGCAACTTGTCTATATAAAGAGTTTGAATACTTCATTTTTTTTTAACACGCTACCTTTATTTATAAAGTTGGTAATCATTGATTGAAATATTTGTACCTAAGATAAATATAAGATAGTGTACCAGTTTCCAAGTTTTTCTCTCAGCATCTCATTCCAATCCACTAATGGATTCATTTTAATGGAGTCTGTTTGAAAGATAATAAACAAGAAATAATTTCGCCATTCTTAACAAGGTGAAAATTCTATAACCGATTTCGTATTAGAAAAAAAAGAAGACGAACAGCATCGAGTATTTCGTACTTCATTTCGATTTTCGATAATTTCGTTCGCATCTCGGAGTATTTTTCTAGCGCTAAATAACCACTTAATTAATCTAATTACGAACGAGTAGGTATCTTGGAATTGTATAGAATTTATATCTCGTAGCGAGTAAAATAATCGATAAAATTTTGTCATTCGAGCAATAAGGTAACGTTTTCATCAACCCTCTCCTCTTTAGCTCGGTTCGAGACCAAAATTCTATGCCATTTTCGAGCAAAGGGGATCTTGCGTTCGGTTCAAAGTTTATATAATAATGGTAGGGGTTGGCCGCAGAAACCACGTCAAGCTGTACGAAAAAGACGACACGACAGATGCAAGTTTTTATACGAAATGGGTTTCTTTCATCTTGGTATAATTATATACTCGAAGTGGATTAGAAATGGTATGAGGAAGACTTGGGGAAAGGTTTTTACTCGTGTTTTCGATTAGATACTAGAATTTTCGAGATTTGGTTAGTGAAAAATTAGAGCATGGAAATTGAATGGTAAAATTTAGATTTTGAAGTATAAAATGTCGACGAGAAATTTTGTTTGCACAAGTTCAATAACGAGACTTTATTAGCAGGGCATTTGGTAGAACATTTCTCAAATATTTCGCGATTTTTTTCGAACAGGAGGAGAAGAAGTTTCTCTTCTACATTTTTTTTTTAATCAAATGAAAAAAAAACAATTGAAGTATGTAATTTCAAAATATGTACTGAAAAAAAAGAAGATAATAAAAATAATGAAAAATTGAAAGTTACCAAGATTGGGAAAAATATTTAGAAAAATAGGAGGAAAAAAGGTCAAACAAGAACAGAACTTGCAGATTAATAGACATCTTGACAGTGTTTTAACAAAATTGAAAAGCTTGAGATTTTGACTTTTTAATATATGTAATTATGAACCTGAATGCTAAGACCATCCTTGAAGGTCAAAAATTGGTATTCAAGTTCAGATTTGATCCTACACCCCCGAAAAACGAAAAATCGATGTCAACTCTCAAACTATCAAAAACCAATTTTTGCTCTCAAAGGGTAGTTTCAGAATCCAAGTCCCCATTTTTTTTTTTTTTTTTTTGAAAAGATTCGAGGAGAAAACTAATTTTATGCCATTTTTTAGATTTTTTTCAAAGAGCGAAAAGATACCAGGAAATGAAAAAAATAACGTACCTAATTTTTTTGAGAATTTCCCAAAATCAGGGTCTACGAAATAGAAGTTGAATGAAAAAAATGCTAAATTCGTATGTTTTTGAAATTAATAATCGTTTCTGGACTACTTCGTTCAGCGTTCCGTTCACTGACCAAGAATGAAACTTTTTTTCCAAAAATGATTTTTTGCGAATTTTTCAAGTTTTTCGAGGCAATTTTTTCAGTTATTCAATTTATCAACATACTAGCAAAATATGTATTTGTCTTTCGGGTGTTTTATTTGATTATTACAAAAATTCCTATCCTTTTTTTTAAATCTGGAATTTCAAATTTCTCTAATTCATGCAAGTCGAAATTTTCCTTCTGTGCTCCCCCGTAACTCGAGAAGAAATTCTTTCGGATTCGATATCAGTTATCTCACTTTTCGCAGGTCAAATTTTATTTCTCGTACGCCCCCTTCCTCTCCCAAAAAAAGTCAATTCGATCTCACGATGAAACCCTGAGCCCAAAATATCCAAATGATTTACCCTCACTCATTCAATTTCTTCTCAGTACCTCTTTTCGTAATTCTCGGCATATTTTCTCAATATTTTTATTTTACTGAAACTTTTCATACTTAATTAACCCGCCATAAATTAGCACATTCAATTCAACTTTTTCAAATTTTTCCTGCATCTATCTTCACAGCCTCGAATCTGAAATTCAATCACTTCAAATTAATTTTTGAGCCCTCTTCACATTGAATTTCTGTGATTTCAAAATTCTCTCTCCAGAAATTTAATTTTTTGTCTTGAGCTATCCTCTCCTCTGAAAAAAAAACCAATTTGATTAAACAATAAAACCCCCTCCTAAATTACACATAAGTATGGTAAAACTCGAGAAAATTTTATTCTCACTCCCTCAAGTTTTTTTTTAGTCTCTCCACTTCGTAGAAATCCTTTTATTTTGCTAATAACAAGTAAATTTCTTCTGTGCCTCTCTTCACGGCGAACTGAATTTTTCTAACACCCTGCTCCCTTGAGCTGAATTTCCAGACTTTCAAATTTGTCCTTCTCCGATAACTTTAAGCCTGAAATTCATTCATTTCAAATTTTTTCTTACTGGAAACTATGGTCATATTGATGTTTTTGAGATACAAGTTTAAATTGCGAATGGTTCTGGGACACTATGTCCAAATTGGTTTTTTTTTATGATGAAGGAAGGGAGGGAGGTAGGAAGTGCACGTACTTTCAAAGTAGATTTTTCCAAGACATTGTGGCCGAATTTCCATATCTTTTCGGAATACCATGTCCAAATGGAAGTTTTCTGGGTTTCTCTATCAGTTTTTTTTTTTTTTTTTTTTTTTAATACTGGATACGTAAGTCCAAACTGGGATTTTCTATAAATTTTGTTGAATTTAGCTTTTTCAACTCTGATGACCCGATTGTGGATAATTATGAGATAAGTACTACGATTGTCCAAAAAAGGGTTTTCATGTCCAATTAGATGTCTTCAGGGACATTATGTCGGTGTCGGAAGCTTTTTTTTTGGGTGGGTGCAAAACGAACACAAAGACTCGGAAAATCAGAAGGATTTTCGGGAGGGGAAGGCAAAAATGAGCCTTTTTCCGCACTTTCGCTTTAAATAATTTATATACGTAATTTTGATTTTGTTCATGCCCCCGAGCAAAGCTTATTTAATGCTCAAAAAAGACATTTTTTTCCGTTATTTTAATGTATTGTACCCCACTTTCCGACGCCACTGTTTATTTTTTTTTTTGAGACATTCGGTACATCGGTCCGATTTGAATTTTTCTGGAAACTATGCTCCAATCAGATTTCTCGAGACATCATGTCCAAGTTGCAGTTAATTCTAAAACAATATGATTAAAGGCTTATTTTTGAGACACTATGTCCAAATTTCAGATAACTCGGGGATAATACCTACGTTCAAAGAAAACTTTTGATCCAAAGGAAAACTGGCAATTTTTCTATGTAAGTATATTTTTTTCTTTTGAAAAAATTGTCCAATCTGAATATAGAGAGAGGGCGATTGTTTTATGAAAAATTGTGTTTAAAAAGCAAAGAGAATGTGCTTTTTTGAAACTTTTCACTTGGTAATTTCAACTTCAATAAATAGGGGGAAAAAATGAAGAAAACGAAAAGTACCAATTTTAGCAAAAAAAGACTTTTGTGCGACTCTAATGACCTAAGGCAAAAACAAATTTTCCCCTACTACTCCATCTATTCCCAATATATGCTGAATCCATCACACTTGAAAATCGAATTCCAAAACAATCTTTCTCACCCAAAATCAAAACACTGACTCCTTCCCCCTTCCCTACAACCTCTAGTCCACCCATTGCCCCCAATCCTCCAATATTCCCAATATCCTGACCCAAAAGCACGCCTTATGGCTAATTTCACTCCAAATTCTCATCACGTACTCGACTATTTACACAATAACGTGTCGAGGGTGAACCGGGCTCTGAGAAACCGCGTCATGAAATTGAAATAACTAGAGTATTTATTTAATTGCAAAATCGCGTAACGAATATCAAAGCATCGCGATTCAATTTACATTTTAACCTTACATTACGTATACGTTTACGTTTCTCGTATTCGCACACTTCGTGACTGTGCACCAAGACCGGGAAAATTTTTGATTAAAGATATGGAATTTTTATACGAGCCAGATCTAGTAGCAGGATAAACTACACCTCGATTACCACACAATTTCCGAGTAAAAAATTCATTTCATTTTCTCGCCGCGATGAAATTTTTAATCAAAGCAAAGGATAGAAAGAGACGACTATATAAACAAGAAGGCGGCGTATATCTCGTACAAACGAAGCACCAAATACACACATTTCCTAAAACACGTATTTTCTAACCATGTGAACTTACTATTACATCACGTTTTTAATACACTGCTCTGTTGGCTTACGACGTTGAAAAGGCAAAGGCTGCACGTTTATAAACGATGCCTCTTAATCAAAAATTTCAAAAGATCGTGGTAGAAATTGGCATACGATATAGCCTTCTATATCAAAGAAAATAACAAAATTCGTTTACTGTCGAGCGAGAGAAGAAAAAAGTAATAAAAAATACCATGAAGGAATAAACGCTTCTTTTATCGAGGGAGGCAAGTACGCCAATCAATATAAACAGCTCGAAGCAACTAATTCGCATCCTTTTACCCTTGTTCGAAAGTTCGCCATGAAAGGAAAAGCAAAGAAAAAGCCGGGCGTAGGCCGATACGTTCCGTTACGATACGACCCAACCAAGATTTTCTAATTGGTATGTAAATTTTATAGCAGATTTATTCGGATCTTTATCGATGCTGAAGATGAATTTTCCATCAGGTAGGAGATTTTTTCAAAAGTTTGAGGTGTTTCGAAAACCTGAAGAAGTTTCAACGATAACAGAAGTAAATAAAACATGGTAATTGGAAATTTAGCAGATCATCGATCGAGATATCGATTCGATTCCAAAATCATCACAGAAGAATCAAAAATTGCATCCAAATCCAACCTAAAGATCATTTTCACAATAAGAAACGTTCAAATGATAAAAATGACTCCTCAGATCACGATAATAACTCCAATTCGAAATTATTCGTACTTACCTCGAATGCAGATCCCAAGCACCAAAAATGAACACCACGAGAGCATCGAAAGCTCCATTTTCACACTGAACACATCGATACTCAAATTTACAATAAATTTACGATACACCGATCAAAAGCTCCGAAATTGGCCAGATTATTTCACCGAAAACGAAGACACGAAGGCGAACTCGTTAAACAAATGATCCGGATACGTGGCGAGTAACTCATTTTTGAAATGTTTCGAAACCGAAAGACGATCAAAATTTGTAAATTTAATTTCTATGGTCATTTTACTCTCACCAACCGCCGTGTTTAGGAAATCGAACGCGAGCACTTGTTTAGAGAGCCTACGACGAACGAGCGTGAACTACTACAGCGTATAACGATTCAGCCACCGACGAAACACGCTGCCAAGCAAGAATACACTCGCGCGCCTCTACATCATCCCTCCTTACTCCTTTTATTCCTCCTGCGTAAACCAAATACCCTTCTTGAATCCCGTTCGATTTCACCTCCCGTCGCGACGGCGTATCCAAAAAACGACATTCCATTCTAGCCCAAGTTATTCGGTATCCTGTTTTCGCAGCGAGAGCAACCTGCCACCCTAAACATAAACGATCAAATATTTTTGAGGGGACGATACACCCTTAATGTTAACGTCGAGTTACTATCGAGCGAATTACATATCGAAATGTGTAGATTTAATCAGCAATCCGATTCAGATGGTAATGGAAGGATTCTGCATGGTAATATTTTGCTAATTTTCAAAAAAAAATCTGCAACGCAGCTTTTCTCCGAAGGGTTGGATATTCAAAATTATTATAATTTTTCGCTTAAATTTTACGCACGTTCCTGAAGCAGGAGTTTGGCAGCTTTTATTATCAGAAAAGGCACCAGGTGTAAATGCGTATTGAAAGAGACTCGTTGTATGCGCAAATGTAGGTACCTACCTGATTCGTAAAGTTTTTCAATTTTCCTAATTTATGCGAAAGAGAAAATCACAAAGCGACAGGTTGCTCGACAATTTTTCCAATAAACAAGCCGTTTCCATTATTGTGGCAACATCTGTGGTCGTTGAATGACGTCATCTATGGCTCTGCATAATGCATTTTGCAATTTCATTCTGCACTCTGGAACAGTACGAGAAGGGTCGATTACGAAATTAATGGGTCGAGCATCGATGACGATGAATTGAATAAATTTAACGTACGGTCTCGCGGGTTTTTAACGTTTAGAGGGTTTAGAGTAATGATTGTCGATGGTATAGGATGGTTACGACCGGGATGTCTGCTCAATATAGTAAAATGATATAAAAATCGAGATTGTTGTGAAAATGAAACTATGAAACTGGTAGGTCGTAAAGTGTTACCTCCGGGGTGTTGAATAAGTTTAATGCACGTAGAATCGTCGTAATTTATAATCGCGATTGATTCAGATTGTCGTCTTGCATGGGTTTTGAGCCAAAGCAGGTATATTTTCAAGGTGGCAATTGAACTGAAATAAAATAAAGTAAATAAACATTAAAATATGATGAAATTTATAGTTTCTGAGAAAAAATTATAAATTTTTTTACCATTATTCATTTCCGATGAAGATTTGTTTGGATTGCTGATCTCGTTCGATTGAAGAGGAGTTGGCTAGAAATTAAAATTACAAAAAAAAAAAGTTGGTACCTATTTTACATTATCTAAGAGAACAGTAATTAAAGAACAAATTAAGCAGGTACGATCAATTTTTTTTTGTAAAATTCAATTCATACCTACGATAAATTGCCTAAATAATAAGTGTAGGCGCAGTCGATTCATCCATTCCTCTTATATTGGGCAATTGGGCGCACAACTTGCCAAAAGTTGAATATTTTCAGCTATTGAGGTAGACTAATCTTCTCCTGATATTACTTCTGGTAGGTTCTGTTTCTGAAAATGAGAAATAAATTATTATTTACTTATGCATTAAAATAGCTAAGGCATCGAAGTCGAATATTGAAACGCTGAAAATCAAACATAAAAAATTGAAAAATGGTCAAAAATTAAAAATTGCAATATCAAACGAAAAAATCAAAAATGAAAAATGCTGGAAATCATGGAATGACAAAAATCGAAAACTGAATGACAAGAATTGAAAGTAAAAAAATTTCAATTCAAAATTTAATCACACAAATCAAACGCTAAAAACTTGATTTTGAGTAACGTCGAAAATCGGACGATTGTTCAGGTAGAATGAGACGGCAGGAAAAAAAGAAAATGAAAAATTAAGCGTCGAAAATCAGACAAAATTTTGAAAAATCAACATTTCAACTAATTATGTAAGTATAAAAAATTAGGTACGGACGTTTTAGACTTACTCGAGTCAATAGATATGAAAAATAAAATTGAATTCAAACACCATTTAAACCTGAAACATACAAGAAAAATCACAGTGAATTAATTTTATTACATCGAATTGGGGAGGAGAGGGGGGAACTAGAAAGAAATAAGTGCGACTATTTCAGATAATCTGAATCCGATGATACCAACAAAAAAAAATCACTGCAAAAGATAATAAGAATATTAATTTACATCGAATTCAAGGAGTAAGATGCCCAACAAGTAATACAAAATGACCAGAAAAATTGAACAAGAATTTTTCAAAAAAAAATCAGTTTAGATTCTGGACGCATGTATTTCTCATGGATTTTCATCATTTTCCTCGATTTAGAAAATTTTTTCAACTTCTCATCACATTTACCAAAAATTTTACCAGCATTTCCAGTTTAGAATTTGTTTAGTGGGGGGAGGGGGGTGTCATATTTTTTTTGTAAAACATTAAAAATCGAAACTTGTAAACAAAATGTCGGAAATTCCATTTTTGAAAACTGATAATTGAACTCAAAAAAATTTATGATTAAAAATTGAAAATTAAATATTGAAGATCGAAAATGGATACCTATCGATTGCCAAAGATTCAATATCGAAAAAAGTGAACAATTTCAATCAAGTACACAGCCTAAATAAATGATTCACAATCCTTTGAAATAAGTACACTTTTCTCTTCGAACAAATAGGAATGAAACAGATTAAAATCCGCCACGGGCAGGCTCGTGTTTAGACCCAAAATTAATTATTGAAATTCAACGATAGATACAATATTTTTAGTTTTTTTATTCCCTCCTCTCCCCCTCTTTAAATCTACAGAAACACCTACTACCCAATTATGTACTTTCCAAGTACACTTCGAAATAAATGCGAACTTCATTTTAGAAAATCTCATACCAAAATTTATTTGTTTTTCAGCTCTGTCGATAATTTCACTTTCGTTTCAAAAAATAAACAAAATGACAAAAATAAAAAAATGCCACTTCATAATGCGATCATTTACCTCAAAAATCGTCTTTTTAGATTTAATAATAAGCCTCTCATTCATTCTCACTCAGTATAATAGCTATTCATACCAAATTGATAAGAAATTACGAATTGTACAGTTGCCAACATGCCAACGCTCGTACAGAGAATGATAAATGAGCGAATTTTTAACGCCTCAGTTGATTCTTTTTTATTTTTACACGTACCGCCGGGCAATTTATGATTCATAAAGTAAAAATTTAATTAATGAAAAATATAATTTAGCACGCGTACGTACGAATAGAGTAGATATATTAAACGATTGTAATTAAAAATGAGATCCATGTAAAATATTATGCAAAAACAATGATGTTAGGGTGCCAAGATCTTAAATTGAAATAATGTCGTACGTCTATGTCATATCAAGATTAACATCTTTTTTAGGTCGATTTCAGGATAATATTTTGGGTGTAATTTTTTATGGTCGTGAACGACGCGATAATGGCGGTATTTTACAGACCTAAGGTAATAATTTGAAGAGTAAAAATGTCGATAAAAAGGACAAATGTTACCTATTCACGCCAGAAATTCATTTACTCTCGGGAATTACCTATCAACTACGAGGTTTCCCTAATCATATACAAAGCTCACTAGAGAACTCTTTTTGCTTACATTTTGAAATAATTTTTTAAAGCAATACTTACAGAACAAAATTACAAGATGTGACGAGACAATCAACAATTGAATTCTGAATTAAAAGCATGAAGTGCTAAACTCCGAAAACAGTCGTTCATTTCCTTGACTACCTCGACCACTAATTCATTAATAATGTGTTCCGATATCCTGAAAATGTAATTTTAGAATCATTAATTAGGTATGTTGTAATTTTATAATAAGAAAATGTGACCCTGCCAGAAAAAAGGGATCTTGTGTTTAAAAAAATTGAAGTCTTTATTTTTATGTGTTTGGTCCAGATTTGATGTCATTTGGACCAAAAACGTGAAAAAAGGGACATCAATTTTTTTTACACAAGGATCCTTCTTTTCGGCAGGGTCACAAATACTCATCTGATCATCTTACTTCGAACAAATATTGGAAACAGAACTATGAAGAACGTGATGATTTTCATAATTTTGAGTACAATAAAAATTAGAACTTGATACAAGAGATGGCTCGTTTTCTTGCACTTCTGAACAGTTTTCCGAGCAGCTACTAAAATAATACATGAATATATTTTTTGCCGGTTTCACAGGCATAATTTAAACTAAAAAAGTGTATCTCAACGATACTAACCAAGTTTGAAAATTATCACAGTGAATTTGTTCTGATTGATCGGTTTGAGTGCTTTCATTTTTCGATGAAAAGTGAACTCTATTTTTCTCATTCCTCGGAGCAGAGATTTTCTTCAAGATCGGTTTCTGCAAAAAAAAAAAAAAAAGTTTCCTGGATGAGTACCCTTTTTTCAATCAATTTTGGTTTTTGGTCAAATTAATAAATTATTTATACAGACATTTATTTTAGGGTCGTGATTTTTTCTATCTTTTTCTTTTCGGTCAGTTACTTTATCAGGTTTCGACTTCTGTTTTTCATTACTCATATGAGCTGAGATCATTGAACACAGTTCTTCGATATCCTGTAAAAAAATAATCCATTCAATACATAAAATGTTGCAAAACCAAAAAAAAAGTTATTAGGTAAATAAAATTACATTATTTTTCAAAATCCGATGATCTACGATACTTCTGATAATTTCTAAAAAATGTGAAATCATGTGTAATACTTCTTTCAGTTTGACCAACACCTTCGTGTGGGTTTTCCTAAGAAATTGCAAGTACGCCTGAAACAGAAAAAATTTAATTTTACAAGTTTGCACCATTTCAGTAAGGGAAAGAATGCGGGATCATCTCCCATTACTTGAGTGGAACTGGACAGCTTTTTCAATAATGTCAACACGAGCGGTCTTAAAACCATAGACTGAGAAATTTTACAATTTTTGGCGCAAATGAACGATAAATATTCATTTTCTAGCTCATTCATCTGCAAATTTTGAATAAATGGTGTTATTCAAATAATCAATTAGAACTAAAGAATATGAAAACCAACTTTGAGTTGAATGGGATACAGATAATCGCGAGTAAAACGCCTTGAAAATTCAGCTCGAATACGGTTTTCTCGCTGAGCTGCCGAGGTCTCCAGTTCTTCGAGAGGTTCTTCGATTATGGTAAAAATTGAATGAAGATTTTCGTCGATTTTCCTGAAGACAAAAACATCGAATGTGAAACAAATTATTGATGGAAGATGAGTTGAATGTAATATCTAATCTACACACGTACATCATATGGTGTGAAAAACGTATATTAAACGTAGATATCGAACTTAGTTGCATTTCAATAAATGCCGAGAGCTGTTCAGTGGAATCCATCGCAGAATACAATGAGAATTTTTCAGCAACGTACCGTTGAAACACAATTTATAAGTTCTTATAAGATCATTGAATTAATTTTTTGCTCAAAATAATCAATTTTTTCATAATTTTCATACAATTTTAATTTTATAACTGTTTTAAAAACTGATCAGTGATGAATTATGATAAATTCGATGTTTTCAATGCAATGTTGATAAAAAAGGCGCCATTTTTTTACCTAATTTGTTCAATTTATTTCCGTTCACCGATCACAGCAGCACTAAACAGTAACTTGAAATGACCTTGATTTTCGAATAACGATAGAAAAGAATGGATCCAATTGTTTTTTTTGCCATACCCCAACTCGTTTTTTTCGACGAAGATAATCTCTCTTTCTCTGTTTCTCTTATCGTTTCGTTAAAAATTTTAGGTACTGTACTATTGTAGAATTTTTTAAATTGTGTTATTCTCATGAAACACTCCAAAATGTGCTCTTGAATGTGATACATCTTTGCCCAAAATCGCAAGAATCTTCTGTGAATAAAATATAATGGTAAGATGATTCATGCCATCTTTCATGCTGACGTCAATATTAACTTATTATCATTTATCATCGTATTTTTTCTCATTCATTATTTAAAATAATTTATAACTAATTATACGCCCGTGTTTCATTCCTTGGTTTCAGAATTTCGAAGAGCACGACGAATTCTTGTGCAGAATTGCCAAAACTTTATACTATGGGAAAACGTCCTCATTTGATTCCGTCAGCCTCCCTCTAACTGGTTAGTTCACTTCGAATTAATTATTTTCGCATTTTTGAAACACCCATTATATTTTGATCGTTACATGTTAGAATTAGCAGCTGAGTTATATAATGAAGTGAAAAAAGACAGCGGATTAGAGCGACTGCAAGTGAAGGAGGTCGCAGAATTCAATCAAAATGCATGTGTTTCAACTTGTTCCCTGGTGTTAGCTATACTCTATTTGGAAAAGATAAAATCTGCGAATCCGGAATATATCGAAAAAGTCGCTCCATCCGAATTGCTGCTCGTTTCTCTGGTACTAAAGTTTTTTTTGTTTAATTCCGTTCGATTTCGTTTGTATCTTTGCTCGTTCTCGTATTAATTTGCTTTCTCTTGCAGTTGGTTGCCTCTAAATTTCTCAATGATGATGTAGAAGAAGATATGGTGTTGAATAGCGAATGGGCTGTTTGTGCAGGGCTATCAGTCAAGCAGGTCAATCAAATTGAGAAGAAGTTTTTACAAGCTATAGTAAGTATGCCAAGTTTTATCACTGTTTTTTAGTTCACCACAAATTAACAACTTTTTAAAATCAATTTCTGATTCTAGAATTGGGAAATCTACGTGCCTGAAAATAGATTTTGGTCTAGATTATTAGAAATGGAAAAATATTTAGCTAATCAAGAAGGTAAAAGACGAGGCTGGTACTCCTACACCGAACTGAACATTCTCCTGTGTTACAAAGATTTCGAAGTCGTCAAAGATATGTTAGCGGTATGTGTTCAATAATAAATATCTGAATAAATTTTTCACAAATCGGGATGATAATAGTACGTAATAATAACTGTTTGCATTTTTACAGTGCTATTTCATGTGTTGCATTAGCTACACAGCAAGTGTCCTATCGATGATTGGTTTCGGGTTATTAGCTATTCAAGTTAAAGATATCATCACCAATGTCTCATTCGGCGGAATGAACGCTGAATCAGGGTTATCTACGAATTGCTCTTCTTCGGCTTCACGTACCAACGATATCATTAATCCAGTTCTCAATGCATTTGGCAATAATTCCGAATTATCAGACGATTTAATTACCGATGAAATTGATTCGTGCGATTTGAAGACATTAGATAATGAATTTGGCTGTGATAATACAACTTCTAATCGTTGTTTTTCCAATCTTTCCTCCGAACGTAATTTCTTAACAGTTGATTTGCCTTTAACCTATATCGATATATTAACAGCACTTCAACGAAATAAGAAATCAAATGTCATCAAAAAGAAATCGTTAATATTCACCAAGTACGTTTGACGATTGGTGTATTTGAGTAATTGTTAATTTTATGATTCCATTCCTTTTTATTTTTTTCTCTAATCCGATGTAACGAGTTTTGTTGTAATTTGAATTAATAAAATATCAATTTTCATAATTTTTATTTATTAAAATACAATAGTAAAAAATAATACGATACAAAACGTAGATAAATTTTCAAATCAGTGGGCTGCTTCTGCAACTGAACTTATTTTACAAAGTTTGGCCAATAAACCGCTCAGTTGTAAGAGTGAATTGACACCTTGTACTATTCTCATGTGCGTCAGACCAATTTCCTGTAACATTATTCAATTTCAGTTGTGAATACGATGAGACTAAATCAATGTACGCATATAAAATGTATACCTGAATAAATTCTAATTTTAAAGGTTCTTTAATTTCTAAATTTTTCGCAACTCTGAACACATTTCCGATTATATCTTCTGGAGCGTAACCGAGTTTCCATAAATGAGCCATGATCTGTGAAAATAATCCACCGGATTTAGTTTCAATTAAAAAACTTACGACTAACGTGTTATAAATTTAAAAACCTTGTAAGCTTTGGATATTTCCCCATTGACACATTGATTGAGCATATCTTTCACTAATAAAGGATGCGGTTCGTCACAAACTTTAAATACATTCTCACTATTGACATGACCGAATCCGTTGAACGTAGACTGTAAATTATTCAGAGCTTGTCTCATATCTCCTTGAGCAGTGAAAACGATTGCTTCTAAACCATCATCTGAATACGTAACCTATGAAAAGCGCAAGTATAGTTCAAGATTCTGAAAAATTTCATTTGAATTCTTCAACATACTTGTTCCTTGTTGCATATTTCCAATACTTTGGATAATAATTCAGCATCTGTGAGTTTATTATACCGCAGAATAGCACAACGCGATTGAATCGGTTCAATTATTTTTTCACTATTATTACAAGCTAAAGCGAAACGTGTTGTTCTACTGTATATTTCCATCGTTCGACGTAAAGCCTGCTGAGCACCATCGGTCATACTGCAATTAATTAAGAAGTACAAATTAATCAAAGAGTGTTACTCATCTCAGTCAAAAGTGAAATCAAATTGTACCTGTCTGCTTCGTCTAATATAATGATTTTATGCTTTCCAGCAGGTAATGTGACTTTTTGTTGAGCAAACATTTTAATTTTATTTCTTACGACGTCTATTCCTCTTTCATTGGAAGCATTCAATTCCAGAACAGCTTCTTTCATAGCAGGTCCCAGAAGAGTTCGAGCCAGACATAAAATAGTGGTAGTTTTACCAATACCAGGCGGTCCCTAAAAAATTACGCAGTAAAATTATCAAACATTCGATAGCATTGATTCATTCCATATAGACAAATTATTACCGATAGTATGATATTTGGAGCATTTCCATGAATAGCGAATGTTTCTAAACGTCTAACGACATCGTCATTACCCACGATATCTTTGAAGGTTTGCGGCCGATACTTTTCAATCCTGCAGAAAAACGTGTTACCCATTAAATTTAGATTCTTTGAATACAGTAATGCGATAAAATTTGATGATCTTACCAAGGAGTACTGTTGTTGAATTTCTCTGTAGCTGGTTTCGAAACTCCCGATGAACTCGGCTGAGCTGAGTCGCCGCTTTCTATAGAATCTTCTTTAGGAGTTTCACTCATTTTCAATGTAAAAGACTATCGAAATAACATAAAATGATCAAAGGATTCAAGCAATATTTTGAAATTACCCTGCAATCACCGGAATTTTGAACTTTTGAACTTTCGTTTTTGAAAAAATGAAGCTCTTTGGCGGGTGTTTTTCTTTTTTGCTGTTTTCTCGGGGTTTTTGGACTTCGGCCTTTGAATTTCTGAACTTTTGAAATAAATTTTTCAGATGGAAGTGCAAGAATAAGCACTCTTTGATACGCCCGTTGATTGTTTACTTTTTTTGTTTTCCCCTCTCTTCGTCTCTTCGCAGGTCGCAATTTATCGCAATTTGTAGTGGACTGTAAGAAAAAGTTGAAATTTTTATTTCAAATTCTTTACTAAATTATTAGTTGAAATAATTGTAGAAAGTACAAAAATGTACATTTCTTCTTGATGATTTTTATTATTTTTCAGTCAATTCATTTCCGCGGTCTGGCTCTGCTTTGAAAACTGATGTTGACTTAATCTCGAATTGTTATCAAAAAGATAATGTTGATAATTATTTTTCTATGACTAATTTCCAGATTCTGTAACTAAAATAATTATTAAATTTATTAAATTTCATGTCTCATACTTCGTTTTACATATCAATCGTGACTCTGATGAGAATAATATCATGAAATCATTTGCTTGCGATGAGTGTAAGTTGATTTTCACATTACTAGTTATAATCATCCCAAATTTCACTTACGTACATTTTCTTCGATATTAATTCCGTATTTTCCAATTACAGGCAACTGAAAATGAATCTAGAAAAACAAATTCATTATCCAAAGTCCTCCCCTCCGTGGGTAACTTCTCATTTTTGGGCACATCGACAAAAATGGCCGAAAGATCGAACTCTTTGTCAGGATCTACGGAAAAACCACATTCAGTTTTCGTTCAGGAATACAGTCTTGTTTCAGAGTTGTAAGACACGTGTACGATATTCTCGCACATTAATTCTATAAAAATAGTTTATCTGAAAAATGAATTTGTTTTCCAGCAATCTGTTGAAACATCATCCTGAGCCAGGAATTTACATTATTCCAGCAGCAAAAACACCGTACAGTAAGTATTCCTTGATGCATGAATTTCATTGAATTGTCATTAAAAACCTTCTTGTTTCAGTCTGGTTCGGTGTGATTTTCGTTCGAAGTGGAATTTACGAAGGAGGAATGTTTAGATTTCGTATTTTCATACCTCAGTCTTTTCCTCACTGTACTGTTTGTCCCAAAGTAGTATTCGAAACGCCAGTCTTTCATCCACTTGTGGATCCATCTACCGATGAGCTTAATCTAAAGATAATGTTTCCCGAATGGAAAAGAGATGTGAATCATATTTGGCAAGTCATTAGTTATATCAAATGTGCTTTTTACGACGTTCCGTTGGTTAATCCTGCGAATAAACGAGCAGCGAATTTGTAAGTTCACTTGTTTATTTATTCAATCAGTGCTGAATAATCAACTGATTAAATTTTTTCAGGTATGAAACTAACAGGGAGGAATTTCTCAAATTAGTAAAAGATTGTGTAGATAGCAGCAAACTACGAATTTATGAAAAACCACTCGAAGAAGACCCGCATTATTTTGTGTTTGATAAATATAACGAAGAAATTCACGAACCTTTTAGAGAAAATATTTTAAAAGATAATTCTAATTCGGTATGTGAATATTTATTAATCATTTTTTATTTCAGGTCTTCAGATTTCGCTTGAAAAAAAATTTATGAAGTTCTTTTATTTCGAACGTTTGTAAACTACCGTTGTTACGAGTTCATCTTGTCCGTGGAGTCATTGAAAGAGGAATTTTTGTGTTCTGCCTTGCTAACTTTTCATGAAAATACCAAATTTTGATGTCTTGTGTCGCAAAAATGATGATTTGGTTTGGAAAGAGAACTGAAATTAGACTTGAAATAATCATAAATTTTTCAAATGTTCGAAGTTGAAATTTTCCCAGAAAACTCACTTTTTATAATGCCTACCGAAATCTCAACATATTAATCAAAAATCTGCAACAAATTTTGTGAACAAGTGTTTTTAACGGGTAGTACTAATCCAACATAGTGCAACAAATTTTTATTTTGAGTTCTCTTTCATTTCAGTTCTACATATTTTAACCTGTGTAAACCAACTTACTCCTAATTTTCAAAAGTTTTGGAAAAAATAATTTTTTTTAAATCGCAGACTCAAAAAAATACCAATTTCTCATTTTAGAGTCTAGACTGAAACTAGAATAAGTAACAATAGTTGATCTTACTTCTGGAATAAAAGACCAACAACGTGAAATTTAAAAAAAAATCTGAAGACTTGAAACAAAAAAGGACCAAATTGACATAAAACTATTCATTCAAAATATATTTGTGAGTTGAAAATGTATTACTGAGATCGATTCAAATTTTTCAGCACGATTCGAATGAACCAAGATCGATTAGCTGGGTGCAACCAGGATCGTTGGAACCGCTGTCTAAACCAAATTCCAGTTGAATGTTCAAGTTACAAGTTGTTAAATTTATTGTAATCTCATGTTTCAATCAATTGTACCATGCAGTATTTTAATAATGTTCAAATTTTTTATTTATTGAAAAAAAAATCATTAAAGAATTTGCCAATTGTTATGCGACTGGTTTGATTAATGAAGTTATGTAAAACGTTCTTTCGTTTGAATGCTGAAATTAGTGTACGTATTAATTGCCAATACTTTTTCGGGCTATTTTCGAATTTCGCTAACGAACCGTTGAAATAATTAGAATTGAAATTTATTTTCAAAATTTGAATCAAAATTATTAACGTCGACAGAACTTTATTCAATTAGTACTTAGTTCAATACGTTTTTAAAACTTGGTAGGACGAAATCTTCTCTGAAATTTTGGTTTTGTATAGGTATTAACCTACTTGATAAAATGAAAAACGTTCGAATGATATTGCTTTTGACATCCTTTCTAATCGTTTTGAGTAATTGCCAGTAAGTATACTTAGTTGATCGATTTTTAATTCAGATTTTCAAATATGGCCTAAAGTAATTTATCGATGAGAATCATATTATGTATAATTTAATCAACTGTTTAACAGTGAAAAAAGTGACTTCACTAAATAGATTTTCAACTTATTTTTCAACAGAGAAGGAGGTTGGCCTCAAGAAGGAGTTGGTAAGTTCAAATCAGATATATTCGTTCATCAGTGCAGATGTGATAAAGCTTGCCCAGACGTGGAGGTTGGAAAAATTATGAGACAATTAAAAAACCATAAACTGAGTGAACCAATAGAAGTTGCTTGCAAAGATTCCCTTACTTGTGTATGTTTTCTAACGAGAAAAACACGTACTGAGCCAGCGGCAGGATGCAGTTGTCAGCCCGGTGTAACTTTTAGACCATACTTTTAATGTAGATCTAGATACCTACCACAAAAAAACTTACGAATTTATTCCTAAACCGTGTGTTACTTTACCCAATAAAAGCAACTTGTAAAAAATTGTAATTTGTTTTGCCTGGAAGCAGAAACCCAAATTATTGATCAAATCAAAACAAAAACAAAATATAAACGCGAAAATCGTTCAGGGTTATTTTGTGTTCAGCCTTGCATTTGTGTAGGTACATCACATCAGATTTTATTGGCAGGAGCTTGAATCAAGATGGTATTATTTTTTCGATCAATAAGTGGAAGAACTAGAGTAATGTACCTATTCTATTTTTTGCTTATTTTGGAAAATTTGAGGTAAAGAATTAAATGAAGGTATAGAATGAGTACATAAGAATGTGATGAAAATTTCAGATATTTTACCTAAATCCCCAATACCCAGATGGAATTCAAAATTTTGAAATTCTTTAAAATCAAGAAAAAACGTTCAGTTTTACTAATTTAATAATGAAAAAAATCCAATTTTCCTTGATTTCCCTGAAAATTCTTCTGGTTTTCCAAGTCTTGAGATGGATTGGAATTGCGGTGCTGGCACAGAACTGAATTCAGCAATGGAAAGTAGGTACTTGCAAAGATGAGTGCGACGAGTACAGCTAGGTCTAGGTACATCAATCAAGGTTTGGGAAATCGTACGTAAAATTTCTAGGAAACCATCCAAGTTTTGAAATATTTTTCAACTTTTCGAAAACTGTTGTATTTTTTGGAAAATTTTTCAAATTTTTATACCTATTATTGAATCTTTGGAAAATGGTTGAAAATTAGAATTTTGAAAGATTCCTTTACTTTTTTTCAGAAAACTGTTCAAGTTTTGAAAAACGTTTAATGCTTTCAAAAATTAACTCCGAAGAAAATATCACCTAGATTTTGGGAAATCGTCCAACCTTTAAAAAAATATCATTAAATTTTAAAAAAATCGCCTAAACAGCCTATCCTTGATTTTTCAAATTGTTTGAACCAGCTCTTAAGGTAGCAATAGTATTTTGTAGGCTATTTGGTGATTCTGAATTCTAAAAAATTCACAAAAATTCGAATAGTGGCGTTTTTAAAAAAAAGATAAGTAAGTACATAGTTTTGATTATTTTTATTTCGACCCAAAGTTTTACTGCTAATCAGGATATTTTATTTATGAAGTTCAATTCACCGGTCTTATATCAGGCTAAAGTCTTTTTTAGTGTTATTTTTTTCTCTGCTTGAAAAGTGAAGGGGCATTGAACATATTTCTGGAAAAATTCAACGATATTATTAACACATTATGTTATTTTAAAATTGAGCAAATTTCGAGGTGAATTTTTTACCTAGGTATATACTTAATATAAAAAATGGAAGGGCCCAGTGAGTATAATATTTGAAATGAACGCAATTTTTAGATTTTTTTTTTGAATTTCCTATTATCCATTAGTACCAAGGACTTCTGCAATATCCCTAATTAATGATAGTTTATCGACTCGAACTAATCTTAAAATTTAATAGAAGAGCTAAAAATAATCTGATTTTACAACGAGTCGTATTATTGTAGTAATGAGAAACTAAATATCCAATAGTTTTAAATATACTTACCAGTTCCTACTTTACTTTATTCTACAGTTTTGGTGAAATCTTTCAACTTAGTTTCTACTACATTTTTCCAAAGGAAAAAAAATGCATCTCCTTTTTGTAATATTTACCATCGTCGGTCTACCATACTCTCTGAGGGCTCTGCAACCAGAAGACGGTGGTATTAAAGGAACGATTGGACCCGGGTGAGTAAACTACCAAGTATGTACCTAGCTACCTAAGTACCTACCTACCTATACGACATAGTCAAAAATTAGATAGTTACGGCTGTCTAATCTTGCATCAATGTTAATTTTCTGTTATTCGCGAATTTTAAAACAGACCGAGTGATCCAGCTTTTTATACATTCGACTATCATTTCTATTACGATTGCGCTTGCGATTATAAATGTGGGCTCGAAGGGATAAAGGGAGTAGTGGATAATGATTTGGCCCGTGGAGAACCTACTTTCACTACGAGTTGTCATCAAGGAAAGTGCGAATGTGTGAAGATTGCCGTTAAATACCCTTCGAGAGAAGTTTGCCACCCATGTGATTTTACTCCTCCTGCACAACGGTGATGACGTCGTCATCGCAGCGGACGCAACCGATCGCATCGCCATGATTGACATCATCACATGAGGATAGTCAACGATAAGAAATTTATTGCAATCAAAAATCAATTCCAATCTACTCATAACTCTAGTGCTAAAAACAAAAAATATCTATCAAGAAATAAAGAATTAATTTCCACTGACTTGTTTCTTACATCCCAATAAGGGAACAATTTAAAGGTAGAAGGCAATAAATATTTTCCCCATGCTTTTCAGTTCCCACTTTTCTTCCTCTTTGGCACCTGAACCATAGTCAGAGCTCTTCCTAAATCTACCACCATCGCAACGAATTAAAACACAATTTTAAAAAATGTAAAAATAGAATTTATTGACAAATTAACAATTTCAAATTACTGAAACCGCGGAAATCTCCTTTACAACAACCAACATATATATACACTACTTACACGTTTATATACAAAACAAACGAATTTCGACTTCGATTAACATCGTTGCAGAAAATATACGAAAATTTCAATTCATCTAGCAACCTGAATGAACGATACGATCACGTAAGTATTCTTTTCCACATCGAATACCCCACATTTTCAAACACACCGATCAAATTCATTAATTCAGTCCACCTCCCTCCTCCCCCCCGGAAACCCTCGTTCTTCTCCGCAACGTCATCAATCTCCGCGATATAAAACACGAATACTTTCAAAAATCGCGTACATCGTTATTTTTAAAACCCCGGAAAAACTGAACGTCGATATTTTCATACGGAATCCCGAATAAAATAAAATTATTCTAAATTTCAGCCGATTCTTTTGCATAAATTAAAAGCTAGTCACACGCGTAAAACACACACACACAACTAACTACTGCACGTAGGTAAATTTTTCTCGTATCGTCGATAAATGCGATAGTATTTTTTTTTTAGAAGCGCGGCACACGTTAAAAAAAATTCATCAAAATTTGTAGGTAGGTATAACGATTAAATACTAATTTTTTTGTCATTTTTGCGCGCTCTTTCGCGATAGCGATTTTTTTTTTTTTCATAGGAAAAAACACATTACAATACCAATGAACTAGTCATTTACATTAAGTCGATAAAGAGAATTCTCCTTATCGACGCGTTCGTTTTAAAAATAAAGTACAATAAATAATAAAAGGAATAAAAAAAATTTAATACAAAACAAATTTTTTAAAAATCTGTCATTGCGTCTACGCTTGGCAAAAAAAAAAATAAACGACGCAATTGCTCCATAAAATTACACATTTAACACCGAGGAGGGAAAAAAAATGCACGTTAAAAAAATTAAAATTATTAACAAACAAGACTGCGGTACACGAGAAATACATATTTACAACATCATAAATACGGCGTATCGTCGAAGAGGTCTTCTGGCCTCTTCGATGACTAAATTCTACATATATCATATATACATAATATTTACAAAGCGAAATCACAATTTTTTTGAAAATTTTTTTCAACAGAAGGAAAAAAAATCGATAAATGGTAGTTTTTTTGAGCGACTGAATCAATCAATTAAAAAAAAAGATTCTACGTAATAACGTATAACAAAGTAGAATCGATCAAAAAAACACGCAATCACACAGATATAAAGACAGACACACAAACACACGACGACTCGGTGATCGACCCAGATACGCAATTTCACGATTGAATTCTCAGACGTATACAAATCGAACGAGGAAAAAAAATCAACAGTTATATCGAATTCAGCGAATATATCACACAATTTACAATACTTACGTAATGTAAAAAAAAAAAAAAAACGATAACCCGAGGAAAGAAAATTATTCAAATTCAAATCAATCAATTATATATAGTTTTACATACGAAAGAGAAACAAAAATAGGTGAAAAATAAATAACATAATATTAAATGCAACGTTACCGATTTTTTTATGATAAAATTAACTTTTTTTTTTTTCAAATAAAACGTAAAAATACGTCGTATTCTGATTGGAAATTAATCATGCCAGTTGCTAATACTGTTTTTTGGTATTTTTTTCGAATTATGGGTAAAGAGAGTACTTTAGGGGTGAAGTACTCGTCGATGTGGAATTGTACACCGATCAAATTACCCTTTTTCGTTATTCGAAGGTTGGGCCGGAGCCGAAGGTAGAGTCGAATTCGAGGACGGTGATGCTGCCGCTGCTGCAACTGCCGCCGCAGATACTGTCGTCGTACCCGATGCCGAAGACGATACTAGACCGGAAGCGATAGTGGCGTTTTGGATTCTCAGGTTACCCTGACGTACAGCTAAAGGCGTGTTGTTCTGCATTGCAGCTGATACCTGCGAAAAATTGGAGAAATTGGGATTATTCAAGAAGCATATAAAAAATGAAACTGTATCTTAAAATAAGGATAATTTTCAAGAAGACGACAACAACTTGAAATAAAAGCTGAGGCGAGCATTTTTCGTCTGTAGCAAGAAATCGATAGAATTGTTTCAAAAATTGAAGTAGAATATTTTAAAGTTGACCGAACTGATTGAATAGCAACAAAAAATTATTTGAATACTGAGGCAAAAATTGAATTGTACGCACCAAAAATATCTTCGTCATCAACGAGGAATGTTTGGAATCATTTCGAAATTTTATGGTTGTATTTTTTCAATTTCAGAATTCATCGATGAACTAATTTCAACGATTTTTTTCCTTTCGTATTAATTTCACAGAAATCCGCCAAAAGTTTCGTTGATTTTAATAAAATTTTCGTAAGCCTCGGAATATTACTTTCATTCTCCCTCCTTTCTAGAAATCTTAGTAATATCAAAAACTTTATAAAAAATATGAAAAAATTAATCAAAAAATGGAAAAATCTCACAAATTTTCTAAAAAAATTTCCCAGTTTTTTAAATTAAAAATTCCCCATTTTCTGGATAAAAAGACAGAATTTTTCAGTTAAAATTTCTCAATTTTCTAGAAAAAATTTCCATTGATCAAAGGAAAAAATTTTGAAATATTGATCAGAACGTTTCGAGTTGTAGACCAATCTGACCTCGGTTAGATCAAGTTATTCATATATTCAATGTATCTAGCCTTGGTTCAACTAAGCTATTTAAATATAGGTATTTCTTCGAAATCAGAAAAACATTGTCAAAATGTCCCAGACTACTTGCAGTCTTGAGGGCTAAAAATCTAGGATAATTGGAAACTGTTTCAGACTACTCGAAAACAATCTTGGGAGTTGAAAATACCCTTGACTATGCCGAAACAGCTCAAAAAATTTAATAACAAAATAATAGGATTAATTCTAATTTTGGATTCAAAAAAAATTACCCTCGAAAACTACGATAACTAATACATTATGTAGATAAGAGAAATTTACCGAAATTCTCTATTTATTTCTAAAATCAATTTTCGAATAATTTTATTCTAACAATTTTCTTCACCCTTTCTAGCAACTTTAGTAATATTATAATTATTCATTTTCTCAATTTTCAGTAATTTTCTCAACATTCAAATCGATTATTTAGTTTATTTTCGTAGCATTGATTCCGATTTTTTTTTTTTGTAATAATCAAATCAATTTCCTTTTCTTCTTCCCAAAACAGCTTTTCATGCTTTTGCTTTTCAAACAATTATTTTTTAATAATTCTGGAATACTCTCATTAATCAATTCATTTCCCTTTTCTCATCCAAATTCTCGAAATTTTTTTAATATCTCGATAATTTCTCATTTCCTTACAAATTTCCTTCACACGGAAACGTTATCGAATTCGGCAACGGATATTTTTAAAAACTTGATGAATCAATGAATACAAAAAATTAAACTAACTTGATTCAGAAAATTCTGTGGATGTGTAAGAGCTGCTACAGAAACAGGCGATGTACCACCACTGATTTTAATAGCATTGGATGGTAGATTCTGTTGCAAATGCCTCGCTGCTGCGGTAGCATCGACGTTTACATTTGATGCGTTATTCGCTCGTAATTGCGAAGCGGAGACCACCTGAAAAAAAAAAATTGAAAAATTTCAAAAAATGATGAAAATTGACATAGCTGCGAAAAATATTGCATAACTTTTTTTATCCTAAAAAATTCTCAAAATTCGAAGGAAAATTTTCGAGTTGATTTAAAATCTAATGAAACAACAATAAAATTGGTCAAAATACCAAAAAAAATTTTAGTATTGCAATATTGTCAGAATTCCATTAAAATTAACAAAAAATTGAGAAAATTTCACGATTTTCAAACCTTACAATATGTTGATCAAAGTACGAGAAAAACTCACTTGGAAAGTTTGTTTGCCAGAGTTCGATGTCACCACCGGTATAACTCTGGCACCCATCAGTTGCGCCGCCGACGCTACATTGCCGGAAGAAGTCTTCGTCAGCACGTGAGAGATTACTTGTTGTCCTCCACTTTGCGTAACATTCACCTACGCATACGTAACACAATCACAATTAAACATCAATTTATGAAAATTTATTGAAAGTGAAAATAGAAACGAAACCCGATATTTTTTCATTTTAGAAACCCAAGAAACGAGAAACAAATCACTCACCATGACTTGCCCAATGGGCGTTATTTTTTGAGCAGACAATTTTCGTTGCTGGGCTAGAATCTGCTGTTGTATTTGTCTGATTTGTTGAGCCGTCGTAGGTGTAGTTTTAATATTAGTTGCTTTAATCTGAACATAAAAGCAACAGATTCCATTAAAAAATAGTCCGATTACGTACAATCGATAAATCGAACAGAAAACTAATCGTAATTTACCGCTGGTAATGTAACTCCGACGGTATTTTGGCCCGTAGCCGACGTACTCTGCGCCGTAATAAACTGAGTCGGAGTACTGGTCGCGTTCGACGTAACGATAACCGTAGCCGAAGCGATTTTCTGTTGCTGAGCTATCTGTTGCTGTTGTTGCTGCTGCTGTTGCTGTTGTTGTTTCTTGAGAAGAACGGCCATCTCGGCTTCGGTGAGGTTTCTCGTGGACGACGTAGATATGGCGCCGGCCGGTAACGATTTGATCTACGTAAATCAACGGCGAGGTTATTAATGTTGGTCGTTCGATCGGAATTTCAAAACTGCTGAAAAAAGAACGGTTTGAGGGCACGAACCAATTGACGTTGTTGAATAGATTGTTGCTGAACGGGCTGTTGAGTTTGTTGCGTAGGCTGCTGTGGTTGAACTTGAATACCTGACGGTTGCGACGACTGCGACTGGGTTTGCTGAACGGACTGCTGCTGTTGTTGTTGCTGCTGAGCTTGCGAAGTGACCACCATGTTGGCCGGCACAACTACCGAAGTTCTACCGCCTCTCGATTGCAATATTTTCAATTGCGGACGTACTTGGACGTTTGGCTGGCGGTACAGTTGCAGTTGCGGCGACGTTAAAGTTTTACTTCCGGCGGTTACGACTGCGAAGAGAAGAAAACTCGATTAGCAGATGGTGTAGGCGAATTACAATAATTTTTAGGGGGAAAATAGCTGATAACACTTTCATGGTGATAAACTGTCGAGGGTCGTTCCCTGCAATCCACAGATCTCGAGCTAAATTGTTGAGAACTAATGAAAATTTTTTGAAGAAATAAAAGAATGATCAATTTCAGGATCTTGGAGAAGTGACAAATTCCAATTTTTTTTTGAGAAATTAACATTTTCCAGGAATAATTGTAAGTTTTAAAAAATCGATAAACTTGGAAAAATTGCAGAGCTCGAAAAAACCAGTAAATTTTTCAATTTCTCAAAATTTATGTACAACGGGTAAATTTAAAAAACTGATAAATTTTAGGAAATTCTCCAACATTGAAATAATTTCAAGAAATTGGCATATTTTAGAAAATAGTAAAATTTCAAAAAATCAACGAACTTGAGAAAACTGTCGAATATTAAAAAATAAGTATATTTTGTGGAATTGAAAAATGGACAAAAATTTCAAAAAATTAAATTTTAGAAAATTGACGATGATGAATTTTGCTGAATAATTCGCTGTGAGGAACAAACATTTGCGATCAAACGCCATCTATAAAAATGCATACGGTCATTTTTTGAACTAAAATTTGAAAACGGGCAGATGTGATAACGCGATCTTATCAATTTACATTATTCAGATTTTGACCAAGGAATATAAAAATACTACGTATATTAGGTAGCCCGAATCGTTGTTGTACACACTCGCGTGAGTGAGGAGTGCAGGGTGTTGACGTCATTGGTAGCCAGCGGTAGCCCGTAACAACATAACAACTACAAGCACACACAAACGGTGGTGTTGACAAACATAAGCAGCGATGTCCGCGCATACTTGGGCAAAATTAAATGGCAAGCTACCAATGACGTCACAATTCACTCACACTAGCACACAACTCGCTGATTTGGGCTACCTAATATACGTAGTATTTTTATATTCCTTGATTTTGACGTAAATTTTCTGCGAAATAGTTGATTTTTCACAAAAATCAACAGCCAATAATTATTCAATATGAACACTTATCACTGATAAAAACTTGATAAACATTCAACTGCCCGTTTTCAAATCATGAACAGCGCCATCTAGGCGGTTGTTCCTCCTAGCGAATCAGATCTCAAAAAAGGGCAAATTCTGGAACTGTTAAAAATTTGAATAATCGATAAATTTTAGCGAATCATCAGTTTTCAAAAAATTGATTAATCTTTAAAAACTCACATCTACTTCAGAAAATCGTCAAATTAAAAAAATAATGCATTTTGAAGAAACGTCGAATTAAAAAAGACTTGACTTTCGAAAGTAGACAAATTTTAAAACGTCTATTTTCAGAATTTCCAAAAATTTCAGATCTTGAAAAATATTAAGATAGACAAATTTTGATACCCTCTCAAATCGTAGAACATGAACTTGGATTTTTTTTTTCAAATTTCAACTTTGAAAAATTTAGGAAAAATTTTTAAATCATGGGGAAAAATTTTCAAAAATACGAATTTAAAATTTTCAAAAAATTTAGTAGAGAAAAATTTTGAAAAAATTGGAATTGAAAAAATTTCACAATTGGAAAAAATTCTAATGTTGAAATTTTCTTCCAGCCTAGATTTCTTCAACTTTTTTTTTCAATTCATGTCTCACTACAAGCCATTTTTTTCTTCACTAGCAACATTCAGACCGATTTTAAAAAACATTATATTATATTTCGTCAGCGAGCTTACTTCGCTGCCCAGTAGCAGTAGTCGATGTCGAGATTTGCGTAATCGGAATGATACGCTGGATCGAAGGAGACAGCACATTGGTGGCCGAGGCGCCAGCCACGGTCGTCTTAGTCGATGGAATAACTATACTCGATTGTTGCTGCGGCGATGTACTACCGGCTACGATCATCTCCTGCGAAACAAACACGTCAATAACATCGAATTTCGTTTAGATCGTCGAAAGTCCAAATTACAGCAGCCAAACTCACTTGCACATTCAACGGTCTATGAACTATACTACGAATAGTAACCGGAGACGTGGTTACCGGCGAATTCTGCGAGATATTCACGACAACGGCGGTCGGCTGAGGTACAATACTCGATGTAGGAATGGAAATCGATTTATGAACGGTGACCGGAGTCGACGTTTGTAATTGCTGTTGTTGCTGTTGCTGCTGCGCTACAGCGGTCTGCTGTACCGCAGCAGCTTGCTGGACGATGGCTGGTTTAGCTATCTGTAGATGTTGCTGTTGTTGTTGACCAGCAGCTGCAGCAGCGGCCGCAGGCACCACGTTGGCGTTAGCTGGACGTGGTTGAGAATGTTGTTCGGCGCTCGCCTGTTGAACAAATAAAAATCGTCATTAAATGTTTCGAGAATTTCGAAAAAAATCTTCATTTTAAAAATTATAATCACGAAGGATACCATTTGCGTTTGTTTCTCTTTGGCCAATCGCTGAGCTCGTTTGGCGGCGATTTCGACTGGCGTTAGAGGTCTATCGTAGTCGATTTCACATTCGGCCAGTAGCTGAGCGTGTTTCGGATTTTTCGTCGTGGTATTCAGAGGTAGTCGTTTGAGCGTCGGAGCCCGCCGATTTGAGACACCTCGGATCGCGTCGAATCTCGAATTCATCATTTGGGTGTATGTGCTATTGCTGTCTTGAACGTATAATTGGGCTGTTTTGTAGTTACGAGTGTATTTCATTTGCGTTACTAACGGATTCACTCCTTTCATCTTTTTCTGCTTTTTCCAAATCGGATCCGAGGTTAGTTTGCCTTCTTCACGAGGTAAAATAGCTGTTTCGAATCTAAAAATTGAACAGAAAAAAAAACAGTTTTAGTTATTTGGGAAAGAAAAACGAAATTTTGTATTTCGAGGAAACAACAGAGAAACTTGATCAAAATGTTTCATTTTCATTTTTTTTAAAATTTGAATTTTTTCAACAGTGATAGTTGAAAAATCTATTCGAAGTCGATTGATTGTATTCGACTGAAAAATTCATTCTCTGAGAAAATGAAAATCAAATTTATTCTAAGCTCAGATTAGCTCGTCCACATTTCGATAAAATATCATTTCGGAGACGAAAAATAATCTAAACATCACAGCTTAATAAATAAAAAATTCGCAAAAATAGCAGATCAGGATGACTTCCGAAGAAAAATGCTTTGATCAACGAAAATCGGAAAAATCTGACGTCAATTCCTGACAGAAAAATCTCCAAAATCAAACCACCAAAAAACTGTCATCTCTCAAACGTTGATGAAAAAATCGTCATAATTTACCTATTTTTACACTGTTGCGGAGATCTGTATATTCTGGACACTTGATTGACTAGTTCCGAAACTAAATCCCAATTCGGCGTATGTCCGGGATACATAACGGATAAATTCAAAGGTAATTCTTGCACGTGCTGAATTGCCTAAAAAATTCAAATCCTTCAATAACACCGAAACCTAGTACTTTCAAAATGGAAAATCTCATCAACGTACTTGCAACAAAGCGTAATCTTCGTGTATCAACCATTCCGGCACGAATTCCGGATCGGCATTCATTTTCGGAGGGAAATACGGTTTCAAACCAGGTACATTTGGAACGGTGGATCTCGACAGACCTCTATACTTCTGCAGCCGCATATCTTGCCTTAATTTCGCAATCACCGGTGATGGACGATCGAATAACGATTTCGGAGGTTCTAACGCTGCCACCGAAAGCGTTGCGTTCAAACCTTCTCTATGTCGACTTCGTACACGAATATGAGATGAACCTGAACAAATACAATTCGTCGTTCGTTATTTCCGATCAAATTTACCCACCTTGCGGAGAAAAAATTTCCACTTACTTTCGTTAATATTAGGACTAGGTTGATCAAGCCTGAGTTTCTTCTTTTCTTTTCTAAAGTACACCGGTGGTAATAAATGTTCAGGTATAGGAGCAGCAGTTTCGTACAAATAGTTCATACTGCGATCGATGTACTCTTCGTTTTCTTCGATGGTAATTAAAGGTGGCAAAGGTAACCAAATCTGTGAAAATAATGGTAATTTAATCGATTGAATTTCTCATCGAGTGATACTTTTGCAAAACTGAACACTTACAGGCATCCTTTCCATCGTTTCGAAAGATAACCAGGCCTATAAATAAAAAAATACATCGTTAAGTTGTAATTATTTTTCAAATCAATTTTTTTCAAAGGCTTTAAATCGAACGGTCATCGGTTTCGAAAATTTTCAATATTTTTAGGGCTACCTTTTACATATTTGATTGTTCGATGACACGAACAATTGCCACAATTTCATTAATAAAATAATACAATTGATTTTTTAATTCAATTTAGGAAATGGTCGATTTGTACCTCTAAACTTAGGTAATTTCAGTACACTAATATTTGCTTGAAAAAGGGTTTTCGTAGCAAAAATTCAATTTCTCGACTAATAAATTATCACACAATGTTATTCTATTTGAGAGAATTTCTTGCATTCAAAATTTTGAGCCCATTTATCCATTATTAAAGCTCAACAAAGATATCTAGTCCCAGAAACTGTGCTTGATTTTCAATCCTTGATCGTCTCTTCCCAAATTTACAATTGAAGTGTTATTTGTGCAACGCCATCGATCATCGTGGAAATACTACGTGCTAGCCGATCTCTTCACATATTCATTTCAATATTTTCAATTACATTAAAACTTCGGATAATAAATTACACAAAAAATAAGCGTATAAAGTGCATAGAAGAATAAATTAACGTGATGACTTTCACACACCAACACAAATGTTTTAATTCGAAAAAGAAAATTAAAAAACAAAACCGGAAAACTTCCAGTAAATAAAAAGTAATTTACGTAAAGTAAGAAGGGAAAATAGCATCGTATATTTTAAAATCTTGAATTTTTTTTTTCGGGTACAAAACTTTTACAAATTATGTCACACAATTTATTCGAAATACATAAATTCAACTTTATATTTTTTTTCGTTCAAAAAAATCAGTGCAAAGTTGAATCTGAAAAGTTCAATTTTTTCGATACGAAATTTCCTTAACAAATACACACCAACAAAATCAAACAGAGAAAAAAGATTAAAAATTAAATAACGATTAAAAATTCTAAAATCGGGACAGACCATCCGAATATTTTAGAAAAGAAACAAAACATCAGCACAGAATCCTAGAATTATTCAACAAAACTGTAAAACATTTAAACAATTGCGAAAGACAGCTCATTCTTAATTCGATTCGAATACTTAAATAAATGACGACGACCGTTCTACTAGTACCCTTCAAAATTATTTTATTATTGTAACTATCGTTGACCTGATTTTTCGAATCCTCGGACGAGTAGACGAGCTGTTGCGTTAATTCGTCGTCGTCTTGGTTTTCCAAACGTCTCGATTTCATCTCGGATTTTTCGACGATAAAACGTTCGATCTCCCATTCCTTTTTCCGTTGTTCAATTTGTACTGCTTCGACGACGGCGGCCGCCAGGTGTTCGTCTTCATCTGGCGACCAATCCATATCGTCGGCAGATTCCAAAAACTGTAACGCCCATCTTTCGATCGGCGTCAACTGTAGGGAAAAATGAAGGAAATTAGCTCTCTTAATCGTGCCTAAATTCGATTTAATTTTCAAAAAAAAAACACAAACCTGTTCTAAGAGAGCATTAACTGTTTGTTCGACTTCGCTGATTTCTGTCGTAGAATCGTCTAAATATCGACAAATTTCATCGTTTGGTACAAACGGTATATTTTCGTCGAATTCTTTCAATTCGGCTAATGCTTCGTCTTTGGTTAATTTCGCAGCACGTACGTCGGTTTCGTCTTCGATGGCTGCCAAGACGTTTTCAAATGTGCTCAGCAACGTTGATGACGATTTCTCAACGATGCTTTGCGAATTCGCCAGCATACCATCGGTACCGATTATCTCACCGAGACTGATTCCTTTCGTAGCAAAATCAGATTCTTTCGAGTCGACGTCGAATAAATCAAGAATAGTTGCCTAAAAAAGTTAAAATTACAGATTAATATTGAATTGATCTCAAATATAAACATTAGCATCATTCTATGACGAAGAAAGCAAAAAAATTTTCCAATAAAGCGTCATTTTTTTCATATTTTACAATGATAAGAAACCACAAGATTTCTGGGACCGTTCAAGTCAAATTTGGGCTTACATAGAAATATCCAAAATTTTCAACCAGGCAGAGATATAAATTTCGACTCGGTGTTTAAGGAGATCGAAATTAAAAAGGTTGGAGGTTTTCACATTTATCAGAACGTTTTCATTTGATTCCAATCATGAAATTAGTTCGAAAAGGCAAAAACAGTAAAAAATCATCAAAAATATAATACTCTGAGGAACATTTTTAAAAAATGATCAAAGTTTTGTTGATTCTTTGAAACCGTAAGCTGTAATTTTCACTTTTTCCATTATTTATGCAGTATTCGACTTGATTTCAATCAATTTTTAGCAGATTAGGAATTACAAAAGGCATTTATCAATGATACAATCAAGATGAAATATATCAAAAGCAACATTCTTGAAATCAAAAAAAATGCATGAAATAAGATTTTTTCACACAAAATCTAGGGTTAAAATTAAAATTCAAGTTGAATTCATTTTTCACCCCCCCCCTCCCCCCTAGAATCGAAAATTATTATTTTATAGAGAGGCATCGTCGTCAAATTGAACTTTTCAATATTTTGAAAAAATACTTCCAATCCACAAAAATTATGGCAACACTGATCTTCAAGAATAATTAAAGAAGTTCACTCGACGGTTCAATCAACGACAAAAATTCCAACTTTCCAAAGTTTTTCAATAAGTCTCGGGAATTTGAATTCAATGATATCCAACTGGCGCTAACAATTTTTAGGTACTCTCATCTTGAGTTCAGAACGACTTTGAGGGCCCCAGATAACCTCATTGTGTAGCTATTAGCAAATAATGATCAAAATCGATGCCAATTGCACTATTTTAGGAACAACTTTTATGCGGAATGACCCTACAGCAAAATTTACACCACTTACGGACTTCAAACGAGCCGAAGTTAAGTTACCGCCATCGATGGCTGCTACCTCCGCGAGCAACTTTTTTCGATTCGTTTTCTTCGCCATATTCTCTTCGACGGTTCTCTCGCTCAGCAATCTGAGGAAAAAATATAGCTGATATTATTTTTCTTCAATAAAAAACATGGTCGAGAGAAAAACCTAAACTGCATACCGAAAAACATTCAGATCTCTCATTAAACCGATCCTATTACAACGATCTTGCGTTAACGCCTCCATCGTTGGATTCCAATCGCTATCGTAGAAAATTACTGTATCTGCTCCGGTTAGATTAACGCCTATGCCACCCACACGAGTCGAAAGAATGAAACAAAAATATCTTTCGTCTGTGTTAAATCGATCAGTGAGAACCTAAAAACAGATAAAAACGTTTAATTCCACAATTGAAAAATTTCCCAATCATAAACATTACGAAATTGCTCACTTGTCGTTGGTCGATTTTCGTACCGCCATCTAGCCTCAGATAAATATGGCCGCGAAAGGTGAGAAACGCTTCGAGCATATCCAACATTCGGGTCATTTGCGTAAATATCAAAACCCTATGTTGTTCGACTTTCAGCCGTTTCAGTAACGTATCCAACGTTCGTAATTTCCCGCAGTCATATTCAACCAGTCGATTATCCGGAAACGTTGTCGACATCCGTGACATAATCTGGTTCAGGTGTTCGCTCTTGGGCGCCAGCTCTTTCTGTAGCGTACACTCCATGTACTTTAGCGACCAACTTTTCGACGCGCTCGGACGAGACACACGCATCGACGGACGTGGCGCATTCACAGCCGGAACGTATACGATAAATCTGCGTAAAATTCTCGATAATTCGCAGCTGACGAAACCCTAACGATACCGATCACGATACATACCTGGAAAACGTATCGGACAATTCTTCAATCCGTTCTTCGATCGATTTGACCGAATTGGATAGCGCGTTTGTTAACGTATAACACAACCCGTACACGTGTTTGGCGTACTGAGCGTTAACACAGTTCGCGTGCCCGACGCATTTCCAATAATGCGGATCGTTCATCGCCGGACATTGGTTATTATCGACGTCCAAGATCTTCAACGTGTTCCGAACGTCGCAACCGAACATCACGTAAGGACTAGATTTTCGTTCGTTTATTTCGCCGAGAACGCGCAGCTTTTCTTTACGTACACGTTTATCGCTCGTCTCCGATTGCTGTTTACAAGAAAAAAATTCGTTGAAATTAATCATCTTCGAATATCTTTTCAAATCAACGTCGCAGAGTACTGATTTACTTACGTTATCGAATAAAATGTCATCTTTGGAAGCTTTGCCGGAATCTCGATTGTTTTTATTCGATATACCGCTCGTCGTTGAATCGCTATCGCTTCGTGTAACGCTTGATGTGACTGTTGATACGGCCACCGAAGACGTAACGAACGTCGATATCGGTTTCGGTATTGTAATGCTGGTTTTCTGCGTGTTGTTCAGAATGATGCTCGACGACGTTGCTACGTTATTACCGTTGTTCAAAATAGTCGCCTGGAAAGAAGAATAAAACAAATGCAAATATTAGACTCGCTTTTCGCCAAAAAAATTATACCGATAGAAATAAAACACTAAAAAAAATATTTCTACGTATAAAAATTGTCCTTGTTAATTTAAATGCAGCAAACTGCGTCTCAAATTCAATCGATTTTTTAAACAATTCCGTCAAAAATTCTTCAATGGTGAACATGTTTCGAGCAGAAAAAAAATTCTATCATTCAACAGTAAAAATTAATCGATAAAAATATACCTTATTCAAAAAAATTGGGAATTAGTTTGGAAAATTTCCCCTTTTAAGAATCAACTCAATATCTCCCCTTTGGGGCCCTCACAAAAAAATAATAAACAAAGACCGCAAATTTTCCAAGACTAATCGCAACATTGAAAAAATACGACCATATCCTTTTAAATTTGAATTACTACAAAAAAAATTGAATTTTCAAATATTGTTACTAACTAATAATTCGGAAAGAGATGAAATTTCATAATTTAATCTTGAAATCAGGCAAAAAATTTGTACAAATTAAAATTTCCATTAAAACTGGGAAAAAACTCTCTCGCTTCCAGCATTCGACTTTAACAACCGATAAGGAAACAACTCAAAACCTCAATAATCATTTCCTTCAGCCCCCTTACCCCACTAGCGGAACAACGTACGAAACAAGTAGGGAACTTGGGCCACGAAAAAAGGTCAATCGATCCAAATTCATCCTATAAAAGGATCTCGCTCTTCGAACTCTCGAAAGGAAGCAACCATCGTCACATCCGACTCGCACTGTCTAATTGTCAACCAACCTGTTGAGCGGACGGTTTTCTAATTATCGGTCCCAGAATGGTATTCAAATTACCGGGTCCAATATTTTTCAGAATTACTTTCTGACCGGACGTTTTCACTGCACAGATGACAGACTCGTTAATATCACTCTGCAATAACAATAGTTCGTTTTTAACCGTAGCAGAATTCTCGAAACACTTACTCGTAGCGGTAGACGTTAAAGGTTTATTTACTGAATTCGACGTAGCCAAGATCACAGATTTTCCCCCGCTATTCTGCACGATTTGCGATATGCTATTGCTGAGCTTGGTGGACGGCGAACTTCCGGCCGACGCCAACGATATGACGGACGTCGACACCATGACCGTGGGTAGCCCGCTGCTGGACGCAAACGACGTTGATGGCGTCGCAGCAGCCGTAGTCGGTACCGGATTACCGGCGATCGACGACGGAGGGACGATCGAGACGCCAGCGCTGCCGTTACCGCTTTCGGCACCGGTTTGAGTATTTTTCAGCGTCACTGGTAACACGTTTTTCAGCACGGTTGCGTGTATAGGAGTTTTAGAACTGGTTGTCGTGATACAGATTTTTTGTGGCACGGTGTTGAATTTCGTTGCTGTTCGGATTGAAAAGGAAAACAACAATGAAAATAATCGCAATCGAAACGAATTGATATTTATTGCCAGACAGGATCTTACTTTTTAGTTGAAATGTCAAATTTCCTCCTTTATTATTACTCGTATTGTCCATCAGTTTCGAACGTTTCACAGCCATATCTAGAAATTGTATAAAGCAAGTTGATTAAAATCTCATCTGACAAGTCACGAATACCACTAATTGAATATTTTTTCCGCGATACTTACTATTCACTTCACCTTGCGCAATCATTCCTCTATAAATCGGACCCAGTTTGACTTTCGATGCTCCGCCCACTGACGTAGTGTTTACGGTCGTATTACTCGTAGAAGACGCTTGAGATACCGGAGTGGAAATATTTTTAAAAAATGATGCAACTTTCAAATTACTTTTGCCATTATTATTATTCTGTGTGGGGAAAAAAATCATTGTTAGATTCAATTCAATCTTTTTCAATCGATATCGAGAATCCCAAACTTACTAATTTAACTGCGCTTAGATCATGAGGCACTTTTAACCGTAAGTTGACTGCTTCTTTGGGACACGAAGGTGGGTCGTTATTAACGTCGTCGATTTCTTCGATTAATTTTTTCGGCACGTGTAATTTTCTCATCCTGTGCACACTCCAAGCGGTTAGTTCTTCTTCGACGTCGATTATTCGTAAATTTAACGATTTCAGATTCACGTGCTGCAAATAGAATGAAATAAGGATTAATGGAAGTACTTGAAGCCAGACAACGTGATCTAGAGAATATGTAATTAGTTGTATCTTTTGACAGGTATCGCCGATGTTTAGTTCGACAACTCGACGTGTTTTAAAAAGATTTATAATATTCCCCGATTAACGCTGTAGTTTATCGATATCAAACGATAATACAAGTGGATCGGGGTTGAAATACAAAATAATAAGATTCTTATTCGATTCTTTGATTAAAAATCAGTATATTTACAAATTAAAAATTCGACTTGAACACCAAAACTCACACAAAATCGAAGAATTTATTCCACTATTAACTTTGTTTTACAGCTATTTTGAATTTCTGGACCTCGAGCAACGATCAGATTCCAAATAAGAATTATAGTTCTTAAAAACTAGCAGGAAAGTTGAAACTTTCAAAATTCAGGCGAACTCGCAAGTACCAGAAATAATATTTCTTTTGACAGGTATCGCCGATATTCAATTACAAAAATTCGACGTGTTTTAAAAAGATTTTTAATATTCCCCGATTGACGCTCTTAATTTATCGATAGTTGACGATAAAAAAAGTGGATCGGGGGAGACAGCTGAGTGAACAATTTTGAATTCTGGTGAGCTCGTGTACCGCAAAAAATTGTTTCTTATGACAGGTATCGCCGATATTCAATTACAAAAATTCGACGTGTTTTAAAAAGATCATTAATATTCCCCAATTGACGCTCTAATTTATCGATAGTTGACGATAAAAAAAAGTGGATTGGGGGAGAAGGCACTTTTCTCAACCAAATAAATTTGTGAACATTTATGACAATCCAATAAATCGAATGTTTCTTTTTTCTGGCAACTGCGAAAATTATACAAAAATTCGAAGTGTTATAGAAAGAATTTCAATATACCCCGATTGACGCTCTAATCCATCGAATCGAAACGATGAAAAAAAGTGGATCGGGGATGCAACAATTGAGTAAATTTTCCACAATAAAATTCTAAAATGTGTCTTTTTTCTGGCAACGTCGAAAATCATGAATGAAAATTCGAGTGTTATAAAAAGACGTTCAATTTACCCCATCAAACCTCTCATCGATACAGAAACCCCGATGAGGTTCTCTGAAGGGGAGATAAGAGAATAATTAGGTCAACGACAGCGCTTAAAATATCACGTTATCGAGTCATCGTCGTTTTGTATTTCCTGACAGGATACGCAGTCGAATATTTAAACACATCGACACGCGTTTGAAAGAAATTTTCATTTCATTTACCAAACCATTTCATCGAAACATTCATTAAGGAATGCGACGATAATAATGATGATTTGGAACCAATTAATCAAAAAGCAGGAAAAGTTACCTCAAAAGGTTGATAATCTAAAGCTGAATCTATTAACGAAGCTGTTTGGTAATTCAGTGAGTCCATTTGAAAAGACGATACAATCGGTCGAGATTCGAGCAGGTTCGGATGATTACAAATTTTACGAAGTTGATGCAGGACATTAATTACGTTCAAGAGGTTTCCAGATAATAAAGCTTCCTTTGTTCTGAAATGTTGAAAAAAATGAATAAAAATTGCGACGAAATAGAAATTGTGTTTCTGATTCAATTTCATTTTTATCAAGAACACACGTACTTGGTTCGCGACATGTAATCATCGTATAAATATCGTTGTCTATTCGATAGCTTGCACATGATTACTTGTTCGTTTCTGTTAGGTAACTGTTTTTCAACTTCGGATTTCGATCGTCTCAATAAAAACGGCCTCAAGATCTGAAAATAAGAACCAATATTTTTCAAAAATCCAAGTCTGATAAAATTTCTAGAAAATTCGAAACAGATATATCACCTTATGCAATCTTTTAGCAATATTCTCGTTATATTCGGAAATGCCACAATCGCTCGTACTGGAGACCGGATTCGAAAACCATTCTTTGAATTCGCGATGTGACGAAAATAAATTCGGCATTAAAAAATTCACTGACGACCACAATTCTGTTAAATTGTTCTGTAGCGGCGCACCGGTTAATAATAATCGCCTGTCAACAACGAGGAAATTATTAGCTACGAAATTCATTAATGTTTACGAAGCAATTGAAATCAACCAGAAACTCAAATTACCTTTCGGAGTCGAAATTCAATAATCGTTGCCATTTTTGCGATTTGAAATTTTTAATATTTTGAGCTCCGTCTAAAATAACGTATTTCCATTTTTTACGTCGAAAGCAACGATGATCGTGTAATACTAATTTGTAAGATGTGATACACACGTGGAATGTATTGGGTTCGGTCCAACCTGCGTAAACGAAAGAAATGGTTTACTTTTGCAATCGAATCATTGAACTTTGATGAGTAATGACGTCACTTACCCGATCTTTTCAATTTTCTTTCTTTCGGATTACCATAATAAGTTAAAATTTTAAATGCTGGACACCATTTCTTGAATTCCGTTTCCCAATTAAGCATCACAGACGTAGGAACTATAATTAAATGAGGACCCCATTCCTCTGCAACAAAAAGAGGAAGAAAAAAAGATACAATATATAAAATATTTATAGTATTTTCCTTTTGTTTTTCAAACATTTAATTGAAATTTCGCATCATTTTTCTCAAATTACCAAATTACAAAAAATCAATTTTCGACACGAAATCTCACCTTTTTCGGAAGCCAAATGGGCCAATAATGCGATCGTTTGGATGGTCTTGCCTAGACCCACTTCATCCGCCAAAATGCCATTCAATTTACGCTCGTACATTGCTATTAACCAATCCATGCCGATATGTTGGTATTCTCGCAAAGAATATTTTAATAAAAAAGGAACTTTCGAAACTACTCTTGAAGATGACAGTGTTACTCCTTTCGGCTGTATACTTTCTGCCACAGCTGCTAAATCGTTGATTTTCTCATTAACAACTGCGATATCTTCTTCGTCGTTGACGTCACCGTTTTCCTAGAAAAAAAATCATTGAAAAATCTCCCATCGACGATGAAAGAAAAATAACCACGCAGCTGCAACTCACCAGCACGCTATCTTTCAATAACGATAACAATCCTTCATCTTCGTTATCATTTTCTTCGCTTAGACTGTCATCGGTCGTATCGTTACTGAATTCGTCATCGCTGGCGGAGTTTTCCAAACAACTGTCATCTCGAGAATCGTCGGAGGAACTTTCTGTACACAAATACGATCAAAAAATGAAGATTAAATAAAATCCGATTGGACATAGCAAAACAAATAACGACGATATTTCTAACCTGAATACGAAGAAACCAAAGAATTTATCACCGGATCAGCAGCGGCACAATTGAGATTATATTTCTTTTTCAAATCTTCGACGCTTAATTTGTTATCAGCCTAGAAAAAGAAAACATTTTACGATCAATTCGAACCATTCAAAGTTTGTTGACAGTTTAATATCATAAAATTGATGACACAAACTCACTTCTAATTCCGCTAATTCAGATTTGTAATCAATTTTTCCTTGTAATTTTTCTTCTTCTAAAATTGTCGATTCGTCGTCACTCTCGTCGTTATCAATTTCATATTCATCATCATCGTCGATACGTTTCTACAACGAAGAATAATTGTTAAAATACGAATTCAACTAAACTGAGTGGGTTCGATTTTTCAAAAATTACCTTATCATTAATCCTCACATTGGTTTCAACATTATTCAAATATTCCTCCGGTAACTGATTCAAGAGATCTTCTAACGGTAACTCAGATTCTCGTTTTAGCATTTCGATTTCTTCAACAGGATCGACAACGTCCGCCTTGTTGCTGTTTTCTTCCGCTTCTATGGTTTCTTCATCATCGCTGGAACTTTGATTAGGTTCGAATTCGGCTAAAAAAGATACCAGGTCAATTAAACAATTTGCATTCGAGGATTAATCGAACTCTACCTCTGGATACTTACCATCGGAAATTCTTTCAGGCGAATCTAATCTGCTAGGGTCTTGACTCGAGAGCTTGGCGTTTTCGGCCACCGATGATGAATATTTTTCCGCTGCAAAGCTTAGATGTTTACCTCGTAGCTTGATTTCTTGCTTATTAAAATCAGCCAGCTGCAACAAAATTGAATATTTAAAAACTTAAAGTACTAGGAAACTGAACAACAGAAAGATTGGTACTTTTTCGACACCGCTCCAAAAAGATTTCACCATTTTAGCTAAATGACCTGCTATTCTTTTTTTGTGTAGTTCTGCGGCTTTGGCTGCTTTGTGTACGAGTGCTTCTCTTTCTTGGAAATGTTTTTGAACCATACGTGATCTCTACAAAAAATATTCAATTCAATATTAGGTACAGATCAGTAGCGAAATACAAGGAAAAAATCTACAAACCAACCTTTTTGGCAGCAGCTTTTTTCCATTTTCGTTCTTGAGCAAAATCGGTGGCCAGCCATTCTAATTCTTCCAATACATAATCCCAATGAGCTTTCATTCGAGGTGGTTCTTGAACTTTTGGTAACCTTTTCTCCGACCATAATCCAGATTTTTGTAAATCAGCTACTCTCTGTAGTACATATGCTTCCTGAAAAATCAATACCCGACGATTATAATTACTTCGTTCAAAAAACCCACGGAAAAGAAATAAATCGCTCATAAATCAAATTCAGACAAATGCCTCGTACAAATGAATCATTTTTTCAAAACAAATCATGGCCAAATAAATCATCATCAAATGAAAGATTAAAAACAACAAAATTAAAACAATACAGTATCGAAAAGTTTTCAGACAAATGCCTCGTACAAATGAATCACTTTCAAAACAAATCATGGCCAATTAAATCATCATCAAAATACTATGAAAGATTGAAAATAAGACATTAAATAATACAATATAAATACATTTTCAGACAAATGCCTCGTACAAATGAATCATTTTATAACAAATCATGGCCAACTAAATCATCACGAGTAAAATAACGCTAAAATCAATATAATAGTGTCAAATTTACAGGATAAAAAGTTTCTCAGACAAATGCCTCGTACAAAATGAATCATTTTTCAATAAATCATGGCCAATTAGATCATCACCGAAAAAACGCCTCGTAAAATTAATCGTAAATAGAAATTATAATGAACTAAAATAAAATAAAAATATCGATACATTATATTCTCAGACAAATGCCTCGTACAAATGAATCATTTTCAAAAAAAATCATGGCCAACTGAATCATCATCGAATATATCCGAATAAGACAATAAAATTGGTAATAATATTCACATACTTGTTTCGCCTTCTCAGCAACTTGTTGAGAATTATCGCCCACATGATTGGATGCTCTGCACGTCGGTCTTATTAAAACTATAGGTGAATACGATGCTTTGGAACTAAAATCTGTCTGTGAAGATGGTGCAGGTTCGTTGGATTCTTGTTTTATAACTGAAACATTTAAGTAATATAAAAACAATCGTACAGCATCAAATACAAGTAGAGTAATTAAATAAACAATAATTACCTTTTTTAAAGCCGCTTAAAAGTAAATCGTTTGGAAATGCTGTTTTGAAATGATCTGGTTCGGTAGATAAATACGCGAGTTTAGGTTGTTGAGGATTTGGAAATGGTAAAACGGAATCAGAATAGTTAATTTTATCGACGAAATTTAAAAAATCACTTTCGTCGCCACATCTGTACCCATCTAACAGCGAAATGTACAAATATTTTTCTTTTTCTATCATCATGTCGGAAAGCAGGTGGTTGTAAATACACGTTCGTTTGGGATCCAACTGGTGATTAACGGCATCGGTACTCAATTTACGTTTTCTCGACGTACTCGTATCCCCATTGTGACTACTTTCATTCACAGACACGCCATTTTCCAGAACTGTCTGAGAATGTAAAGTATATTCCGGAGGAAAAGCAGAGTGTCCCATCTGAAATAATAAATCAGCACGTAAAAAACCTATTTAGAAAATAGTAATTGTAAAAAAGGGAATATTCACCTGATGAGTGACAGTTGCAGAGCCAGGGGAAGAAGCATGTACTCCACCTGCCATCTGTTGCTAGGTGTAAAAACTGAGAACTCCACCTATCACTTTTTGCCCTTTCCATTCAGGACACTATTACGTTACAACTGGAAGAAAAATTGAAAAAAAAAATAGATCAATAATCGAACACGATTATCATATCATCAAAAGCGTTATCACTGAAAGAACCATTCAACTTACTTCAGCGTAAAATATAACCAAATTAATGTAAAATAGTAAATTTTGTAAACTTTTGATTTAAAAATTGAATCTAGTGGCTTATTTCTCATATTATTAGTAATACTCAGCATCACACAATATAATCGAGTACCTTGAGTCGATCGAAGAAAATTTTCAATCAAAATTCGATTCAAAATCTTATGCTATCATATACTTAAGCTTAGATCAAGGCATACTGTAAATAGTCAACTCAACGCTTTCAACACATATAATCAAAGCCAAGATCTCAAAAATTTTGAAAATTTACCCTCATTTCCGCCAAAATTTGATAATGATTTTTGGTTTGTTTACATCCGATACTAACCTAAACAAATACCATCAAACCGTTCCCAACAATTTTTGATACGACAAATTGGGAATTTTAAGTGAAATATTCGAATGGAAAAAAATGTACATTTTTACGGGGCTGCAAATGGCCCAAGCTACAGCTACTGCACATGAGCAGATTACTAAGGGTCTTAAGATGTTCATTCATGACAAATAATCATAATATAACTCGACGTAGAGGTACAGATAGGCATAATTTTGAAAATAATTGAAACGTACAAAAAACCAATAATGAAATAATAACGATAAAAATTGAAGAAAAAAAATCAAAAATTTACAAACGCTGCACCCCACCATTCCTACTCCTACAGAAAAAACATGTGTAACGAAACAAACACAATCGCAAAAGAAACGTTTACGAAATAAAATTACGGAATAAATACATTTCCATGAAAATGTGGAGGTATATGACCAAGCACAGAAGTCTACGCCTTAAAATCTAATTATCAGAATATAGTAATGAGAAATAAGCTCACTTTAAATCGTAGAAATAATAAATTACATTGCATACAACGCGTAAGATTAGTAAATTGAGCCGCCATCTTGATTTTCTTTGTTAATTTTAACAAAGCTGAAGCTTACCATTTTCCCGTGGACAACTCTGAAATGCCTTTTCGAACTGAATACGAGGTAAAATAATTTCACATTTTAATTAACGATATATTCGCGAAACACATATTAACGTTTTAATTAAAAACTATTCAATAATTACAAATAAGATAATACGTAGCAAACAAATTTTCATCAAATATAAAACAAAATGGCGCCACAGCCAACTCCTATTTTCCACAACACACGGTGTAAATAATGAACGTTTTTAGCCGACGACCAGCTAAACCAACCGAGACGCCAGCGTCACCTGTGTTCCGTATCTGGAAACCGCTGCTCGAGCCGGAAACTTCACCTTTCCCCGCGCTTCCGTAGGATAAATAATCACAAATGAAAAGGTGAAGAATGCACATTTTTCAAGAAATGTGAATTGAAAAACTGTAAATACGATTTGTAATTACGATATTATTTCAATTTTCAGTTTCACGTGACGGTAATTGACAGTAATAAAATTTATGGCGGGTTTCTTATCAATCTTTGTTTGTTTGTTATCAAAAAACCAGGAAATTCCAAATTTTTAATTTTTATCGTACGAAAAGGTTTGTAAAATTCAAGAAATTCGACGTTCCAAACGTGAAACGAGCATAAATTCATTTGAAGTATGCAAGAATAATTCCAAATAGTATGTGTATCGGTGAGACTTCTATCGTGATGGCTTCGCTCGACCAATTTTTCTCTTCTATGGATGATACTACCATCATCAAACGTCTCAAGGATAAAAATATTAAATCGGTCGTCGATTTTCTACAAGAAAAACCAGAATCTATTTCAAAAATAACCAAATTACATTTCAAGGTACAATTACCGAATTAAATTTGAAAATCGTTGATAACTACAAGTTCTGTCATTTACGAAAAAATGACCGACAGAACTGCATTATCTTTTGTAAAATTCAACTCGTATTTCTATTTTACAGGATGTATTAGAAACAAGACAAAAAATATTGGCCTCGTTTCAGAAAAATTTTCATGCAGCGTGTGACCTATTGGAAGAAAAAACCAAGAATAATTTAATTTTAGCTTCAGGAATTCAAGAGTAAATCAACAATTTCATTACATCCGAGATTATAATTTTACTGCTCTTCATTGTTTTTCTTCTGTTGTCTAGGATTGATGATCTACTAGGCGGATTTAAATCTGGTATCACGTATGAACTGTGTGGATTATCAGGGAGTGGGAAAACTCATACGTGTTTAAATCTCGCAGCGAGTACAGCGATGAAAGAAAAATGCGTTTACTTTATCGATACCAAAGGAGATTTTAGTGCTTTCAAACTTAAACAAATTATTAGTAAAACTCACTCTGCCAAAAAAGTATATTTACAGATTCGTCTGTATCTTGTATTGTGTTTGATTCGTAGCATTCTAATTCAAACTGGTGATTTTATAGGATATCATTGCTTGTTTGGAAAGAATCAGAGTTTCGACAGTTCATACTTTGTACGATCTCATATCTGCTTTACATTGGTTGAAAAATCAATTGTTATACGATAACGTTCCTTTAATTATTATAGATTGTCTTTCAACAGCTTATTTTTTATCCGTTGGTAATGACAAACCGATAGGTAAGACCAAAAACTAATTTAAAAAGATTTTAACTGATATTCGAGGTAAAGAATCATTTCATTTTTCAGGTTTGGGTCTGCTAAACCACATAGCTAATTTAATTAAATATATTGCAATAGAATATCACGTTGCCGTTGTGCTGACGAATTTAGCTACCAAAGATTTCAAAGACGATGATACGGTCCTTCGAAGAAATACTAAACCTTGTCTAGGAAAGTACTGGTTTCACGTTGCTAATTACAGAGTCAATTTCAAGAAAGAAAATGACACGATTCAAGTATCTCTCGATAGAAATTCTCAACTAGCAAATAGTACCATTTGTAATATCAATTTACACTGAGTTATAGAAATAATCCAAATACATAGTTACTGTACGAAAAATTTATTATACAATAAACTCACTGGTATGAAACAATAAAAGGAACAAACTTTATAAAAATACAAAACGATATCTTAGTCAATACGAAAATAATAAGAATATGATCAGTCGTAAATGAATTAATTGCGCCGTTTCTTATTCGCATACTGCTCGACCGAAACAGAATTTTCTTTGTTCAGAACATTCAAGTTCCTTTTGCGAGCCAGTTCATCCTGCACAGAGATTTATCATCACCTGCGTGTACATAGATATTAAACAGAAAGACTTACATAAGACTCAAACACTTACGTTTCTTTTGAACCAATCGTCTCCCAATAATTCATGCACAAAACATCTCTGATGAGGATGTACTTGAATGCATTTATTGATCACTGCCATCGGTCTTCCTAACTCGGGCTTTCTCCAAACAGGACCATCGAATGAATATTTCGCATTTTTTATCTGATAATCTATTGGCAAGTTGGGACGATCGCGACGAAATGGCAATATGCCACTCAAACTAGAATAAATCAGAACAAAGAGAATTAAACCGCTGCAATATCTGATAATTCAAGCAGAATGCTAGAAGAGAAGACAAGTTTACGATTAATGTTCAACTTCAGTTCATTTCATCAACTTACCAGTAATACAATATAACTCCCAAACTCCAAACGTCTGCACGAAAATCATACTTGGTACTAATACCACTGAACTGAAGTTCGGGCGGAGCATAGCTCAAAGTACCACATCGCGTTCGTACGTTAGCGGGCGCGTCCAAAAATTTAGACAACCCGAAATCGGTAATCTTGACTTTCGGTCGGTCGGAATCATCATTTAATAAAATATTGGCGGGCTAAAAAATACAAGTAAAATAATACTTCCAACGTAAAAGCAATTTCGAAGTATAAATTGAATTATTAATCGTACTTTAAGATCACGATGAATCACTTTATTGTCGTGTAAATATTTCACTCCGCATAGTATCTGATGGAAGATGAAACGGCATACGTCTTCTTCCAAGTGATGTTTTTTGATTACGTATCTACCTAGATCACCTCCGGAACAGTACTCCAAAAATAAGTATAAAGAGTTTCCGACTAGATTGACATTACTCATCTTTACGATATTGTCCTGCACATATTCATGAGCTATAATAATGATACATTTTTCAAAGCAGTAAACAAATAATCCAAATTATTTACGTTATTCAACGATCTTAAGATTTTGACTTCACTAAACGCGTCTATCGCCTTTTTTTTTTCAATCGGTTCAATGTCTATCATTTTCATTGCGAAACACTGAGTCGTATCCTGAAAATGATTCGAATTATAATTCTCTCTACATTAACGAAATATAAATATCGTATAAAAACAGTACCTTTTTAAATACCAAACGAACTTCTCCATATCCGCCTTTACCGAGAAGATTGAAGATAGCATAATGATCGCTGATTTCGCTAGGGTACTCAGAGTAAGCACTTATGTTCAAATCTTGATATACAAAGACTACAAAGAAGACATCATCGATAAAATTTACGTACTTGGAAAATGATTTACCCACTCACATTCATTACTTACTCGTGTACGTAGGGGAAGCTACGCTGATGTTATCATGATTAGTAAGAACTACAAATTGGTTCCTACCAATCAGCTTTCCATTAACAAACGTACCATTACTGCTTAGATCTTCAAGAACAGTGACAAATACACCAGGATTCGGTTCTTCACGCCTCATTTTGAAGTGCACCTTACTGATGCAGTCAAAAAATCGTTTCTCTATCTCTTTACACGTTAGTACAAAATCACAACTTGGGGACCGTCCGACAGTGAACTCATCAAGACACAGATCTGTTGGAAACATACGAAATTCGGATAATACAAAACGAAAGATTTTAAATATGAAAAAATAATGAAAATCAAAACTTACTGATATATTTCGAATCTTTTATGTTCATTGGATAAAATCGACCCCAAGCATTTTCGAAATCCTCCGGCGGAGTGCAATTTTCGATAGAGTCTGTCATCGGTTGAGTGGGAGGGATGTACTGAGACATGATGAAGTTTTCGCAAAAAAATTATATAAAATCAAAGTAAGCTTACACTTGGAGGACTGACGCCGGAGAAAATAACGTTTTTGTCGTTTTTTTACAAGTTACAAATGAATGTTAATAAGGCAAAATATCACGTGAACAAGAAAAAATTGACATCACGAAAATGAGAACGCGATTCGCGAATTTAATATTAAATATAAATAATTGAGCGACAGAAACAATTCAACACGAAATAAATTACAACGAATGCTTCAACAGGTGCGAATCCACCATGACAGAAAACAAAACAAAATCAAAAAAATCTGGAACTAAAACTAGACTCGAAAAAGGACGAAAAACGAAGAATACACAAACACATACACTAACACTAATACCGTAACTCACATTATATTACGTCGCGACTGCGGCAGGCGGCACCGAATACATTTTACGTATAAATAATTTAGGAATGCACGTGCTCATAGATTGCGTATTCCCCCTCTATAATCTTCAATGTTATTGGTTAAAAAAACAGGCACAGATTTTGGAACACCAACACTAGCACACAAATTAGCAAATAACGCACACTGTCAACTGTCAAGTGTTGAACGACTATTATATAAACGAAAAGGTCGGTATGTGGTATGAAAAAGAATATTAGTTGACCAAATAAAAGGCGATTGGTTAGTCCTGATTTTTTTCTCCGAGGAAGCGTTTACGAACTACGAAGTGCCGATGTGAGTAGTTTGAAGGTCAAAATGGAACAAGCTGGAATAGTAGGTGGACGAGATCTTCTCCAGTCCTCCTCGAGGATGTTCCGATGTTCTGATTTTCAGCTCAAAACCAAAACTTGCATCTTTTTGCTTGGATAAAATGCCGTTTTAAAATTAGTCATGTAAATATATACAGTATGAAGTGATTATGACTCATCATTATGACAACTATGAGATCACCAGGAAAAAAGGACAAACGGACAAAGATAATTTTCTTGATTACGTCGATCCCTCGATCCATTCACCATTGCAGCCCTACTATCCTACAAAAGAATAAAAGAAAAAAAAGATAACGACGAAATCGATAAAACCTCGAACCGGTTCCAATTTTCAACTATTCGTCTGTTATCGAGAGAATTGGTGGGAGGAGGGGTGAATTGAATACAGAGATGAGACAACGAGAAAACCTGAATTCTGCTATTCTGACAAAAAATGATACGAATATAAATTAACCCGTGAGGGTGAGATGGTCATTGTTGGTCAGTGGTGCACTGATATACTGTCCAGTTTTCCTTCATCCTACGAAATATCCGAATTTCTCCCTCAGGTAGTAGTAAGAGACAAAAAACTAAGAAGCAGAAAACTTGGCCTTACTTTAGTGCCTGCTCGGAGCTCATCACATACTTAATGTTTTAGATATGGTGGGATAAAAATGTAAAAAATTCTTGCTATAATTTAAAATTTTCAAAAATTTTCTGGTAAAGAAAATCCTTAAAATTTTTGCACTGAAGTATATTTGTAGTGAAAAATGTCATTTGTGATTAAAAATATCATTTGCGATTAAAATCATCGTTTTTGAATTGAAAGTATACCATAAATAACTAATCGGATGGTTTGACCAGTTCCAAACTTGTCATTTCATTTTTCAAAATTTCAAAAATTCTGGAAAAGTACCAAGATAAAAAATATGTACAAAAGTACCGAACTTTCTTGGGTCAATTTCAAAAAACGAGTTTATACTCAAAGTTCAAACCCTCAACGACTGCGTAGCTCTAGCTTTACGAATTTGATGCATTGTCTGATTGTAGTCTAAGAATGGCAATTTTTTTTAAATATTAGATACAAAAAATATCCGTTTTTGGTGACCGAATTATATTTTTAAAACATGACATTTTCTAGGAGAAAATAATTTTTGAGATTGAAGAAATTTTAAAAAATACATGTGTAATGGTAAACATTCAGTTCAAAATATTTTTAAAAATCTCGTTTGGAAAAATTTTGAAAAAATTTTATTTTAATACCTACATTAGAAAAAATTTTCTAAATTTTCGATCTTTGAAAATAATTCCAATCTCGTTTCTTCAAAATGTTTTTACTTCATTTTTTCAAACACATTTCTTCTAGTTCCAAGTGCTAATAGCTCTAAAATTGTTTGTATTAATCATCGAAAACCCTTAATACTTCATTAATTTAAAAATCAATATCAAAGCTAGGAAAATTTTCAAAAAATGGTACCGATGAAAAAATTTTAAAATTGAATAGATATAGTGAAAAATAATAATAAAAATTGAATAAAATAGGTAATTGAAAAAATTTAGTTTAAAAAACACAAACTTGAATGAAAAATTGAAAATGAAAAAAATTTGTATCGGATTATCAAAATCTTTTTTACGTCATAATTATTTAGGCACCAAAAACCAAAACAAACCACTCCCTTCCACCTTCCGCTAGCTTTTCGCCCGTTGTTGATTTGCCACGGCCACCGGCCACCGGTATTTTATTTATTTTAATTTTATCTTTTATCAAGCAAAAATTTTTTTCAAAATGTGATAGACGTGATCATAGATAACTATATTATGCTTGTGCATTACTTTTAGAAAATTTTCAAATGATATTTAGCCTGAATTTTAATAAAATTAGAACAACGTACTGATGATTTGTGATTTAACCATTTACGTTTAAGTAAGGAATCGGAATTTTATTATTTCGTTGAATTTAACGTTGTGTTATCAATTCTCTGCATAATTATGGTTCAATTGGATAAAAGTTATTACAACAGCATTCTATCTGCAACTTTTTCGTCATGTGGTGAATATTTCGTCGCCGGAAATGTTTTCGGAGACATTCGTTTGTTCAAGTAAAACATTTCATTAGTTTTATCCACTAGTATCACTAAACTACACTCATAGGTATCACCATTCACTAATGCTTTTTTACCCAAGTTTTAGAAAATTATTGATCAACGCCGAAGAAGATAATTCAGACAATAACTCCAAAATATCAAAAAATCGGTTCAATTTCAACACTTCGTTCGAAAAACAAATCAGTTGCCTTACATCGAATGAAAATTTTTGCATCAGTGGAGTCGACGGCCAGATTGTTGGGTGGCGGTGGACTGATGTGATCGGCTTAGAAAACGGAAACACAAGTTTCAATCCGTCATGGAAAATATGCCTTCCTCAATCAAAGTAGATTATTTTCCAATTTGAACATCGCTTGTAATTTTTTTTTTAAAAGATTTTGTAATTCAATTTATTATCTTTGTAGTGGAAATGCAGATATCAAGAACGATTTAAATTGTATCAAACTCGACAACAACGTCGACGATGTGTTCTATGTAGGATGTAGCAATAATGATATTTGCGTGTTCAGTTTAGAAGATGGAAGATTACTGAGAACATTTTCCGGTCATACAGATTACGTTCATTGTCTAGATATCAGGTAAATCATTCGTTTTCAGCGATCATCTAATTCGAATTTAATATTTTGTAATTTGAAGCAATGATTCAATTTCAGAGATAATACGTTGATATCTGGAGGAGAAGATGGCACTGTTAGAATGTGGGATTGTCGTTCCAAAGATATTGTAAATATTATAAAACCTCACACAAATGCTTCCATATCACGTCCTGAGTTAGGCCATTGGATTGGAGACGTGTCGTTAAATGAAGACTGGATGGTAATACAACCGCATCAAAAATAATCACAATTTTGGTACAAAATGGTAAAAAAAAACCTCCGTTTCATAGGTATGCGGTGGTGGAGCTCGTTTAAGCTTGTGGAACTTGAGAAATATCGATTGTCCCATGACAGTATTTAGTAACAGTAAAGATCGAGGAATCCAGGTATCTCAATTTTACCAAGATAGAATTTTCGCCGGTGGTAGCTCTTCATATTTTTCTGTGCTTAGTTTCAACGACGAACTTCTTACTCGAATTGAAACGTCGAGTAACCCGGTATATTCGTGTAATATCATCACTCCTAAGGATGCAAATAAAGTAACCATTCGTTAGTTGTTTTATAAGATTTATTTATTAATTTGTTTTATTAATTTTTTTCTTGTTTTGTTTTCTAGGTATTATGCTTGACTGGAAGTAGCAATAAAATAGATATAAGTACAAATTTCAACTACAGAGAATATGTTATACCATTTTATTGATTAAAATTGTACAATTTTTTACGTATCATTTCATACGAAATTTTAATTTTTATCACATTCAAAGCTTTCAATAAGACCAGGAAATATACAATTTAATTTCATTTTTTTTGTCATTTTTAAATTGTATAATTATACGCACCAATATCCAGCAGTTGCTGCAGGGATAAAACCTTCCATGTTATGTCTATTTTTAACCCAAAACCAACCTTTAACGCAGCAATGAATTAAAAACACAATGTCTCCTTTTTTCACACTCAATGTGTCTTTTGCCTTACTCACGTAATCCGTTCTAATCACAAGCACAACGGTTTTCTGTTCTTCGTTGTTTTTTTGTAAAATACCTTTGATGGTGCATTTGTCACATTTTTTCGACTGAACGTTGTTTCGAGTCAATCGAAGGTACAACAAATCAAAGTTTTTTTCAGTACATTTTATCTGCGAATTTTTAAAATTAGGTGTGTTGATTATTTTTTCCGAAGAAATAACGTTCACGTGATTTTTACTCGACGGCGAGGAAACTTTGTTATCGTTGATTGAAGGCAGTGAAAAAATCTCCAGAGGTATACAAACTTTGTTATCGACTAGGCCCACTTGTCCATTGGCAGTTTGCACACAGAGCCAGTTTTCTTCCTCGTATAGGACGTTCAATACGGTGCCTAATGGTAAATAAATTTTATCGCCGGATCCTTCCAAGACGGTCGAATGCATTAGAACTACGGATAAGTTGGTGGGGTTTTCTGCTTGCGTCTGCAAAATGTAGAAAGTTGATGCTCATTACGTATTTGTGAGTATTGAAATTTAAAGGACAGAATTTTGCATTTTTTTTCTCAAAAATTTGAAAAGGAAGAAGAATAACTTTGGAAGTGATGATGATCTAAACTTTTTATCGATTATAAATGCAAAGACGGTTATATTTTCCTTCAGTTTCTTGAATAGATGTGAGAAATGTCTACAAAATAAATGAAGTGTTTTTTTTTTAGTCTTCAGCCTAAGAATCCAGGATGTGATCAATTTCTTTATTTATGAAATTGCACCTTTTTCCCGACTCTGAATTTACGCTTCCCCGCCGCCAGGCTTCAAAATGTTTCAAAATTTTCAAAAAATTGGAAAGTGGAAAAATTGGATGCTCTATTTTTCAGAAATTCCTAAAAAATGTTATCTTCAAAATTTTTAAACATTTTAGTAAGAGATCAAAAGAAAAAAAATGCAAACATTTCCTTAAATTATGCTGGTATGTAGAAGCGAGTCGTGGGAAAGGGAGAAAGTATGGAAAATTGTCGTTAATGTTTTTTTTAAAAATTGAAAAAAAGAATCGTAATAACATTTCAATGAAAAAATTTTTTTCCTTGCTATTGTTGAAAGAAAATTAAATTTGATATTATAGGGACATGATTGAAAAAATGAATGACAATAACGGTACTTTTAGCCAAAAACACTCATGGACACCTACTTTGTAGTATCCACTAAAAACCATTATTTCAAAAAATTATATTTCATTTTTTTTTTAATTTTTCCAAAAATTAAATTTTTCAAAGTTCAAGTTTTTTTTATTTTTTAATTACATATATTATTCCTCTATTAAATAAGTATCAACTCGATATCTCTCTTGGACCAATTCAACATTCTTATCCCACCAATGACATTCATTTTATTTTATTTATTGTATAGGTACAGGTAGTAGGTAATAATTTTACCTCATTCGCAAAAATTTCTTGTTTTAACGTGGAAAGTTCATATCTTGGCATATTTTTTGGTCTGATTGATTCATGCTGAAAATCATCTTCGTCTGATCGCGTACTAATTTCATCTATTCGTTTTGATCTCCAGTGATCTTCGAGCGTGCTGTTGAAATAAATTGCGTCATCGTAATTTGTATTCATCCTTTAACAAAAGTAATTCAGTTAATGATCTTTTTATGAAAAAAAATTGTCGTTTAAAAAATACCTAGGTATAGATACCTACTCTTGAAAAAAACTAAAAACATAGGTAGGCAGATAGATAATTTGTTAATCAAAAAATATTTCTTACTTTGCAACCCATGAAGTTGACGACACCGTACTACTTTCAATATCTTTGAAATTTTCCGCTAAAAACGAAATTTTCGAATGAATAAAATTAGGAGCACAAGAGGATAATAAAACACCCATCACGAAAATTCGATAAAAATTTTTTATAAAAAATTCATTTAAAATTAGGTAAAAAAATTAATTCCTGAATATTTTAATCACTTTTCGATGGTGAAGTTATTAATTTTAAACGTCTTGTTCATTAAACGTTTCACAATGATTTAACTAATAGTTATCTTTTCAAAGTTGATTCAAGTTGAAGGAAGATCTTATACCAAAACCGGTATCGCACATGTTCTAAGAAACGCGTTAAAAATGAAAATGTTTATCTCGATTAAAATGCATGCATAAAATTCAAGATAAATGCAATTAATGCAGATTGAAATTTTTCTGAAGTGTGGTAAAATTTAGATAGGAATTTGATAGAAATTGTACGAAATTTTATAAAATAAAAATGGAACTGGGTGATTTTTTTGGTCAGCTTGAGTAGGGATCACTTAAGATTCAAAATAACTAAATTTATGAGAAATGGACAATCAGAAGAAAAGTCATTGAATAAGTAGGTACCTATCTAATATCTTCTGTTACCTAATTAAACTCAAAACAAATCAATAAATATGGAACCTGTCTTCTCATTTCTCCTAAGATGATTGAAATATTCAGAATAATTTATTGTATATGTAAATATATACTGTAATTGAAATGCACTTTCTATAAAAATGAAAAATATAGGTAGGTATAGCACTCACCAATCATCAAAAAGTAGGTACATATACGACATTTTTAAAGAAAATATTTAAATTTTTGCAGCAAGATTTTCAATTAGCGAATATGTTTAGCGTGCATAATGCATTAACCAAATTAGTACCTCTCATGATAGATATGTACGATAAAAAAAATATGTGCTTTCCCACGATCGATCAACTAGGCGTCGGGGTCAATCTATTATTTTAAGCGATGCAACGTTTTGGCCTCTTTTGCTTACCCGCCCATAAGTCACGATTTCATCGATGTTATTTTTATGTTATTCCTATTGAGAAAACTTCTCCGTCTCCTGTTCCCTTTTAATAAAAGTTATTATTACCTGCATCATTATTGTATTCGACTGTTGCATTGTGTTTTAATTATCATCCTTTGAGCGATGGTGTTTGGAAAACAATGGATTTTGAAAGGGTAAAAAATATGGTTGAAAAAGTAGGTACTAGGAACGAATTTTTATTTTCAAAGTATTGGCTTGGTGAATGACAATTCTTTTATTGTTTATCGTATATGTACTTAATATCCGATTGACATCATTTAGATTTCTTTTTTTTCTATTAAAAATTAGGTGCATTACCTACATTGTTTTTCTTATACGTACCCAGGAAGATTACCTAGTGTTTTTTTTTTCAATTTTGATAAACTTGAGCAAAAAATCGAGAGGGTTGACTTTTACTCCGGAGTCTGGATGAAAATGAGACTATCCTCGACAGCAATTTAGAAATCGAGTAAAATTTTATATTATGATATGATCGAGATCAAAATGGGATCATAGAAAATCTAAAGTAGAGCACGGAGAAACTGTCGTTCGCTTTCTTTTAAAAAAAAATTAGAGAAAATGCGAAAAAATGAAAAAAAAAAAACTGTGAAATGATTTCAATAAACACGGTAAAAATTTTAGATCTCTCGATCTCTCCCATGGTCTCTTTTACTCCCGTCACTCACATGAACTAAAAACGTAACAAACCAGCATGATTACAATAGAAAGAAATTGCTTTTGTTAATAGGTAATTAGGTAAGTGGCGGTATTATTGCTATCTATTTGAAAAAAATTTTTCTATTTCCTTTAATTTTTATGGGAAGTTCACCGACATAGTTTTTATGAACGTCGTAAATCATGGAAGATTTTTGAAAATGAGCAAAAATAAATAAAGAATAGTAAAAATCATTGCTACAGAAAACTTATCGCCAAATTATGAGATAGGGCCATGTAATGACACCACTTCCGAGTAGAAGTCAGTAGAAGTAAACAGACAGTAGGTAGGTATAGGTAACTACAACTAGGTACTGATCGAAATATTTCGAACTTCGAATGATTTTTTTGTTCAATTTCAAAATATTTTCTAAAATGAAGTTTTTGGTCTGGTCACATAAGAGGTACAAAACTGGAAAATAAGTCCCAACTCAGACCATTTTTCTTGATGAAGAAAATAAAAATGCATTATACATTTTCTCAAAAATTCAGAGAAATAATGTGGAAAATCGCAGTCAAAGATTTTTTTGAAGTTCCTTCAATAATGTATGTACTTACTTGCAAATTTTTCGAATTAAATGAACCTAGATAAGTAATATTTTTTAGAAAAAACACTCCTCGAGTAAAGTAAAACGTTTTCAAAACTAATTTACAATTATTTTCTACTCAATTTTTCAAAATTTCGTATTTCGTAAGCTTAGTTCAATTTTTAGGCTCATTGGGAGGGTCAAATCGTAAAGGTGGGAGAAAGACACAATGAGATTAGAAATCAATCACTCAATTAAATAAAAAGGCAAGTAAAAAGGAAAGATTTTTGAAAATTCAGCAATTTTCCAAACGACGAACGACATTTCAAAATTTTCAATAAAAAATTGTATATATGGTAACACTGTCTCTTATCTATTTCATTTCGTTTCATTTGTTTATTTACGTTGTAAAAATGGAGTATTTTAGCCAAATTTCGCCAAGTTGATGTAACTTTTCATCGAAGAAAACCCGAAATTAGACTTCAGATTTATGTCATTTCTTATTCCGTTGAAACCGATTTTAACCTTATGAATTTGGAAGTATTTAACAGAGTAAACTGGAAGGTAACAAGCTAACAACTCATTAATACTATGCCGTGTTTTTTCAGCTCTTGACGATTTATCGGAATAGATAATCGCTCTTCGAGATATCAATAATTTAGAACATATTTAGGACATATGTGATCTAAAGTATTTTTGTTTTCATAAACATCCGTCGTTGTAGATAAATCGACTGAGTGTTGTACATTTTGATACCATATCCCACACACTGTTCCGGTTCTTGACTCGTATATCATATGTTTGCTAATTCGTACGTTTACTCATTTTAATCTCATTATTAGATTATTATTCTTATGTTCAAAGGAATCTTACCACTCAAGTGGACGTTACAAGAATAAAAACACATTCGGCGGAATGTATTCAAAATGGACATCATTGACGAATAAATTGTACAGCAGAAGTTGCTACGAAAATTTTGAAGATCAAAGTGTATTATGCAAGTTTTCACCCAATATTGGCAAACAAGTTACTGTTCCTATTGTTCGACAACTCGCTTCAAATCTAGGAATCACTCAGTCGGCAGAACCTAGTAAATTGACAACCGAAAAAGATGTTGCGTGGTGTATGGAAGTAGGTTACCGAAATGTAGAAGTAAAACATTTCTCAGTATTGGTAAATTAAAATGTTTGATTTTACAGATGATATCTTATGGATTGACACTACCATTAACAGAACATGATACAGTTCGAGATTGTGTACACGTGTATTGCGAATGGTTATCGGCTTTGTATCCCACACCGAAAATCAGTGTCCCTCTTCCTATTAGCAGAGATCCGAATTTTTTTGCTAGAAAAATAATTATTCATTTGCTCAATCTTTTTATGCCCAGAAATGGAGAAGGTAATTATTTTTGACGTAGTATAATTTTGTTTATTTTTTTATTCACCGGTTTGAATTTTTTTCAAGTCTGGGCTTTTATTTATTTGGATATTGGTAAGATAATCGAATGTGTGCCAATGAAATTGGTATGTGTGTATTTATATTTTAGGTTCAAATTAATCAATTTGCGATGTGTTTTAGGCAGCGACGTTATCAACAAACAAGCAGTACTGTGTCATCGTGTCCTGCGTACTTTACAGCAGGTCACCCAAGATTCGAAAAATATTGAAAATGATACGTGGCAAACATTGCTTCTCTTTTTATTGACCATTAACGACGCTTTACTCGCGCCACCGACAATCAAAGGTACCAATTTATAATCCAAGCATGAAAATTATTTTGATTATTCATATCTTTGAATTTTTCTTCCAGACGATGTCGGTGATCAACTCTGCGAACGAGTTCTCAGCGTATTGTTGGAAATTTGGCTACTAGCTTGTGTAAAATGCTATCCAACTCCACCTTTATGGAAAACTCTTCGTGAAATGGCAATCAATTGGAGACATCGGACTGCTCTGATCGAACAATGGAATCGTATTAATCTAACTTTGACGTCTAAAATTCTGGAAATCATGTATGGTCTGAATTTCTCCCAGCTAAAAATAGGTAATTATCTGAAATTTAGTACCAAACTTCGTGAAACATCTCACCAACGTCGAATATTTCAGGAGGTGACGAAGACATTCAAAATACTGTTAATAATATGCCGGAAGAAACTGTAGCTCAGACGTGGTTCCGTGTTATTCATTCTATTGGAAATCCTGTGGATTTATGTCATTCCAACGTAATCAGCCAAACGCCTCAGTTCTTACAGTACGCAATTACCAACGATAATCCTTCCGAACACCCGTGTCTTTCTATTCTACCGTTGAATTTTTATAAAGCTATCAAAGGAATAGCCGTATTAGTGGATGCATTTTTAGGTAAGAAGTACGATTTCCATTTCAATCCGAATTGTTCTTGATGTTCGAGTTTTTATTTCAGGAATACCTGTTTCAATCCAGTGGGAAGATTATAATTCACTTTATCAATCATCGAGTATTTCTTCATCGAATGTTTCTAGTGCTCAATTCCCTATCAATGTTTCTAGTGGAGCTGGAGAAATAAATTTGCCAACTCCTCCATCGCGACGTCGTTTAGCAAAAAGTTTCAGTGTGACTTCATCGAAAAGTAAATCTGTGCTGAAAATAATTCTCAACATTGAGTCTGTTTTGAAAACTTTGATTTTATTTCAGCTCAACCTAAACCACTTTTGGGTTTAACAAGTTCCAGAATCTCGAGTACTTCGTCTTCAGCTAATGTCGCTTCGAATTTAACCTCGCAGGCTGTTTCATCTTCTTCGGCGTCTAGTTTAAATTGTGAGTTTTTTCTCCTCAAAGTTCCCTTGATTTAATTACGATTTAAAATTTTATTTTTGATACAGATGTGTCTCATTTCAACGCTGGAAGTAGAAATTCCCTATCGCCTCTCCGTCCAAAATGCAACAGCATATTGCATTTATTTGGCGAATGGTTATTCGAAGCTTCTTATAATTCAGAATTTTCTCGTTTCGCTGCTACGAATGTTTCCGGTACGATAATATTTTTCAAGTGTGACGCTCATCCGTAGAGACTTTTATAAAATTATTTATTTACAGCTACGCCGACTGCTGGACCTAATAGAAGTGGAAACTGGACCACAGTAGCTGATTCTGGAAGTATAAGCAGTGGAAGTATATCATCATTTTTACTCCGGAAAGGAAGTTCTTCGCAGCCGAATTCCCTTACTACAGATTCGAGTGATCCAGATACTGCAACTTCTTCGCAAGCTTCATCTTTAATGCCTTCGATGTTTCATTCTTTCTACGATAAGTTCATCTGTGGAAGAGCCGAAGCTGTTGGTACATTATGTAGGATATTTTGTTCGAAGAAAACTGGCGAAGAAATTTTACCTATTTATTTGTCGAGGTTTTATATGATTATTCAGCAGAGTTTAAAAATCAAAGAGGTAATTTCTATTCGGTTTGAAATGATCTGAAATTTGAAAAAAAATTATTTGAATATTTTATTATAGTTTGGGGAATGTGACGAAGTAATGGCCAGTGTAATGTTGAATTCGGCGGATATTTTTGGACTCGATCTCGACGGCAGTTTGCTACTGGTACCTTATTTTATCGAAGCGTTGGAAATAGTCCTGCCAGATAGAAATTTACGGTTCAAGTATGTGATTTGAATCTTATTTCCATGCAATAAAAATTGGAAATTCATTTTTTTTCAAATATAAATTTTAGGACAAATTCTGGAACCGTTGCTGAACCATCATCATTGGTAATGCCTTCAACAACTACTGGTTCTGCTGCTGCATCTTCAGCGATTCCATCAGCACCGGCGACTAATATTGCTATCGTCACAGCAACTGCCACCGCTACCGTCACTGCTCCTGTCTCAGCTACGTTTTCCGGCTCCGATAGCTTGAGTCACGAAACGTCTATTTCCACCGCTCATCCAGAGACAATCGGTCACGAGCACCCTAACGAACACGAATACGGTTCAGTTTCCTCCGTAAACATCAATATGACCAGTGGAAGTATCGGTTCATCTGCTAATACGACGATTACCTCGATTAATCCTGCTTCGAACGCTTCTATGATGATGAGCTCCGCTGGAAACATGAATCTTCCTTCGAGTTCTATGCCTATGGCAACGAATGCCAATATTAGTTCGGTTAATTCGACGTTTATGCCTCCTTCGTCCTTGATCACGACCACTTCCGTGCCTTTGGTTGAATTGAGAAAAGCGTGTATTCATTTGTTACTATCGTTGCTTCCTTTACCGCTTCATTTTCAGGTAAATACTGAATTTTTTGAAAATCTTAAGGAATAATTTTAATGAATTAATTTTTGTTTGTAGAATTTGCCCATTCGTGAATTTGGTAACACTGCGTATAGAATTTATAATGTTAACAGCAGCGGTATTACGTTTGGTTTATTGAAACCGAGATTAGTTAATTTATTAATCAGTGCTTTACAAGTTGAAAATGACAGCTGCAATGCACATTTATTATTAGGTAAGAAAAATGTTAATTTTTGACCAGAATTGAACCTTCTCGTATAATATTGATATGTGAAATGAAAATTTTCGCAGGTGGATTATTATTCATTGTTCAAGATTCTGCTCTTTACGAGCAATCGTTTCTTTCAACCTCGCACTACGATAATACGATGGAATCCGGCGCTACTGTATTGAGTTCTGGTTCGTTATAATTTCATTTTGTATCTTTTGAGTACTTCAGCAATCTAATTTTAATCTTATTTCAGATTCTGCTCATTCTTTATTCGTTCGAGCCATGTACTTAGTCTGCCATCGTCTGATTTCATCGTGGAAAGCAGACTTGAACATTTCACTTGCTGCTTTGGAATTTCTCACTGGCCTTTCTCGGATACAAATCAAAGACTTGGATATTTTAGAAAGTAAGCGAGCTGTCAAATGGTTGTGCGACTACATCGTGTATCAGTGTTGGCGTCCACCTCAAGCACATTCCAAAGATTTACATTCCAGTATCGTTGCTGCATTTCAATGCGCCGCTCATTGGTTAATTGCGCATCCTTTGTTGCTAAAAGACAAAGAATGCTTGGGTATTTTATTGGAAGTCGTTGAGTTGGGAATTTCAGGGACTAAATCTCAGGTTAGCTGTTGAACCAAAATTGATTGTGTTTTTTTGAATTTCTGAGCTGTATTTTTATCTTTTTTTTTTTCAGGGGAAACCAAGTGAGCCAATTCGTATGAAAGACGAAAAAGAATTGAAACCCGTATCGATGAGAGTCAGAGATGCCGCTGAAGCTTTATTAACTGTCATTTTAGAACAAGTTTGTGTCATTTTGTTCTATTTTAAATCCTGAATTGAAAAAATATTTTAAAATGAATTCTTATAGGCTGATTTTGGAGTTCATTCGATATCCTGTTTGTTGGACGAAGCAATTCTTATGAAACAGTGTACATTAGCTTCATCGGTGACATCAGCCAGTGATCCGATGGATATTACTTTCGATCAAGCTGTATCTAAATTTCATTATTTTCTCTTCGAAAATAACGTGATGATCGCTTTGTTGCAAGAACCTCTTGGTAATGATCAAGGTTAGTCGACGATTCATTTAAAATTGCTAAATCTGCAGGTATTTTGATTATTCCGATAATTACAGATCCTCAACCTACGATAACATTACTAATAAGGAATGCTTTTGGACGACACGCTTGGACTCTGCAGCTAAGACATTTACCTCGGTACAAATCGACTGCGAAACAATATTATAATTCTTTGGGGAGTACCACCGGTAGACCTATTTCGATGGCTGAAACTACATTGGTTCCTGAAGTTCATCAACGTTACTTTCCTGATTCTATAAATAAAATAGAAGCTTATAAAGCGTCAGTATGATGTGATCTGATCATTTTATTTCGATTTGGATATTTTTTTTCAAAGAATTTTTTTCAATTGCAGTGATAAATCTATTCCAACGTTGGAAAACGTTGATGATGAATTCTGCGATGATAAATTAGAGTCTCTAATCGAACAACAGTACGATTACGAAAAAGATATCAGTTCGGCCAAAGAATTATTCGAAGAACGAAATCCTCCTTCTACTTGTTACGAATTTTATACAGCTCGTATGTTCCTTTGTCATCTTGGTTTACTTTCCAAATTTCGAACGAATAATAAAGAAGTAAGGTTTCTATACTTTGTTCCAATTATGATCAAGTTTCCAATTGATTTGATGTTATTTTTTTTTGTTTCGATTAGAATGAAATGGGTTCCTTAATCGCACTTGACAATCGTAAAGAAGGATTTGCTCAAGCGTTAAAAAATTTAGATACTATTACTCGACGTACTTGCGACACATGTCACGTATTTTATGTAAAAGCTGGCCAGAAACGTCATCTCGATATTTTAGAGAATTCTGTAATTATTCCAGTTAGGATTTGATAATTTTTCTATTGAATTGGATGCTATTGCATTAAAATTTTTGTTTCAGATGTCACGAACCAGTGTTTCGCAAAATTTCGTTGAGCTCTTATATTCCTTAGGATGGCCTGTCAAAGTATATCAGCATAATGGTTGGACTGGCCATGTGGCTACAAGTTATAATATGACATGTAAAAAAAAAAACATTGTTGTTGGTATTTCGTTAACGAAAGGTATACTAAACTTGAAATTTTTTCAGGTGAAAATGAAGTGATTCGTGATATAAAACGAGATCAAGGTGGCTCAAAATCGAAAGACATTGAAACCGAAGATGGCACTTGCATTTACGACGGAATTGAACGTATTTTATATTGGGCTGATTCAATATCCGAAATTGCGTTTGTAATACCAAGCTTACGTTTACAATCATTTCCATTGCATGGTATTGGTAAGCACTTTCTGTACCATTTTAATTGAGAATTTCACGATTTAAAATAATTTTTATTTCTAGGAAATTGGTACGAAAGAAGTGTCAGTATCGGTAACGAAGGCACAAGCGATAAAACGTCTCACACGCACGCTGCTCCTTTAGACAAGAGAGCTACGTCACTAGATGCATCGTCTTCCGATTCTAAAGCTCAAAGTGTTTCGAGTGGGACATTTTCTAAAAAAAGGATTAATCTGGTCACTAATGTTATGTTAGTTTGGCTGGAAAGTTTCGAAGATCATGCCAATTTTCCTATCAGTATGTTTCAATTTTCATTTCAATTGGTCATCCAAAATTTTTTATTTGAAAATTTGTCTTTTTTCAGACGAATTATCACCTTATACGAGTACAGGAATTGAAGGTAACAATAAAGTCGACGTTTTACGAGACTGTTACGTTATTTTTTTGCACGCGTTGCAAAATGGATTATTGAAAGTGAAACTACAAGGTCCAGAAAGCAGGTGAGTCCTTCATTGTGTTTTCTTTTTATTTTACAGTGATGGAATTTCTAATAAAAGATAATTTCGCCATATTTAGGATCAATATTGCTACACCTTTGGTGGATGGTATGATAATAAGCCGACGAACCGCTGGTCAGTTGGTAAGGCAGACAGTTTTGAATATTTGCAAACGACGAAGACTTGATTGTGATAGGTAAACATTTTCTTTTTGGTTCATGTATCTAATGTGGGCATAGCCCATTTGCGCACACCTATTGTTATTTTAGTAGCCCATTTGCGCACACTTTTTTCTAACAAAAGAAGTGATTGATTAATGATGTTTTGGAAAAAATAGCCCATTTGCGCACATTTTTAAAAATTAGCACCTTTTTTGCAGTGGTTTCCAAAATTGTGCAGTGGATTTTTAAAATCTATTTCATTTCCGTATAGGTAGTTATGTGCATAATATGTTAACGACGATGAGCTTTCAGCAATGATAGGCACAGTGATAAACGGAGATATCTGTGATTCTCGAAATCCTTCCAATCGATTCGGCAGGTGGACAATATAGGAATTAGGAATATACAAATATTCAGCTTTTCGCCTCGATGTGTGAGCTAGGAGAATACTTGAAATTTTGGAAATGGAATCATTTTATGGTGTACTTTCCATTTACTTTTATTTTGGGCCAACATTTTACTTTGCGTTGGGATACCTCGCTTGTTACTATGAAAAAGTAGTAAAAAAACACTTTTTTTTTTGGTTTTGATTTTTTTGACCATGTTGTACCCCATTTCAGAGTCCAAAAAAATATATGTGATGAATGACCAGTTGATAAAAGTAATAAAAAAATATCCAGCCGTGTGTCCCCCCCCCCCCCAAATTTTTTTGAAAATTTCAAAGTGGAAAAAAATTGGGAAAATGTGAACGGAAAAATTTCAAAAAATTCTCATCGATACTACCCAGCGAGATGAATAATCTGTGAAAATTTCAAAATTTTTGACCCATCCCTTCCAGAGATATCGCGTGTTGAAATTTCGACATTAAAAGTGCGATAAATCCGAAAGGAGAGGGGGTTGGGGGTCAAATTTTTTGGGCATAAGTAAAATTTTGGGACCATTTTGACCAATTTTGGGTTAAAGGCCGTTTTTGACCGTTATTAGGAAAAGCTCTTTGTTTTTTCAGCTGTTAATTTTGTGGCGACCTATTGCTGTATTGCGATAAAAAGTATTTTTAATTTTAGAATATGAATATGTTGTGCTCATTTTTAAAAAAATGTAGAATTAGACTATTTGGTACATATATTTTACGTACCCTACTTTGGGAAACCATTATGAAAATGTGCGCAAATGTCCCCTTGTCAATTTGGAAACAATAGGCAGGAAGGTGTGCGCAAAAGGGCTATGTTTACGGGGGGTCTTGTGAAAAAGTGTGCGCAAATGTCTTTCGCCCTCTAAAGGAACAAAATTTAATTCAAATTTTTTTCTACCCAGTTACCAGTTACCTCACGTACGTAGAAGATTGAAACTTCAAGAAATCAAAAGCAAGTATGAATGTAAATTGAATCCGCCCGAATTATTGACCTATTTATTATCCAATTGTTAATAATGATCCGGGCCAAAGAACTTCAGTATTTTTTATTTTGTAGAATAACAATTTTTAACATGGGGTGATATTTTATGTGCTGTGAAAGTAGTGCAATGTAGTTTGGATAGAGTAGACTGAATTATCTTCATGTATGATGTAGGTAATTTTTTCGCTCATGTTACCTACGATTTTGAGATCACGGTGTTTGAGAAAATCAAATCTGTCTAGAGAGACAACGTTGCACGTAGTTTTTTGTTCATAGAATGTAAACAATTTGAATTTCCTAATTTTGCCAAAGTCGAATGATAGGGTTTTGTATTATAAAGACAAAATCATTTGTACCGGTTTGTGAAAGTCGATTATGTTTTATCTCAAAGTGAAAAAATACAATTCCGTTGTCCTTCAACTTGAGATTTCTAGATTTGATTTTCGCTAGAAAGCTGGGATTGAGTTAATTAATTAAATTAAATTTATAACCGGTATGTTAATTTTCTTATTGAATTACATTGTTTTTAATTCCAATTTTTTCGATTATTTTACAAATTTATATGACGTATTTAATAAAACTGAGTTGTTGTATTTATTTTGTTAATTTGCATGGAATTTTTCTAACCAACGATTTAAAAATGTAAGCTCTACGAAACATTATGATGAATTCTTAAATTCATAAATTCAGTCGAAATCAAATAATTCAAAATCTTTAGGAAAAACACAAAGAAGAAATAACCCGAAGCCCGAACAAATGATAACTCAATTTTTTTTTCAATTCCAGCAATCAGTGTAGCCACATAAATGACAAAAAATGAATTCATTTTTTGTCATTTATGTGACTACACTGATTGCTGGAATTGAAAAAAGAAAAAGAGTTATCATTTGTTCGGGCTTCGGGTTATTTCTTCTTTGTGTTTTCATTTCAATCAAGAATTGTTATATTACAAAGTAATTACGTCTCCCTTCAATCAAGTATTCGTTAATGTGTTTTTATTTGTTCTTAGATAATAGGTCGTCAAAATAATATTATAGTTTCAAGTTTCAGTTTTACAAGTTTTTGTGTAGTTCATTTTATCATGGCCGACGTGGAAGCAGAACGTTTTTCAAGAGGTAAACCGGAGTTTGTAAATTTTTATACCAACCTCTTAGCCGAATACCCAACGCGAGAGCCACCGATAGAGCCTCCAAATACGCTTTCAAAATTGGCCGCCGCAGTTGAATTTATTTTAGTAAAGCAGGGTTGTGATGTTCAATATCCTTTGATAAACGATGAAGGCTGGCCAGTTGAACGAAATTATGTCTTAAATGCTGCGTCATTAATGTGCAATAAGCTGCCATTGAAGTTCTCAATTCTTGAAGGTCAGTTACACAAATATATCCTTCTGGACGTGAGTATACATGTTTGTGTTCATTCGCACCATTTATGAATCATAATTTGCAAATATTTATATTACTCTTTTTGCAGTTTGACGAATCGTATCTATTGTTTGGCGTTCACTCGAACAGTATTCCGTTTGTTGACGATAACGTGGAAAATAATCTGCAAAGAATGTGTTTGATTTGGGATCATATGTTCAACAACTTTTTTGAGAAACTGTAAGTTATTTACTTAACATTTACCATAGTCTTTTTTTAAATATGAAGTTCGGATAACCAGGTTCTTTTTTAATTTCAGACCTGCAGACAATTCTGCTCCCAAACTTCCAAAAGTTGAAGTCGAATTCAACAAAACTAAAATCCTAACACGGATTGAAGCTTTATCTTTGGCTAACGGTGAGTTTTAATTTTCAATTTCGAGATCAATTTCTACCGGCAAGCTAATTTTTCACTTTTTCTTCACAGTTCGAAAAAGTTTCCTTCACGATCGCATGGGCGTGACTAATTTTAATTTGGATATCACTACTCGGCTTTTCAAATCGATTATTTATTTGTTGGGCGAAAGCGATTGTATCCCCGCTCCAAATGCGGAAGTACCGTTAGTTTACAACCACGAAGTCATTACAATGCGTTATCGAAACAAAGAATTTCTATTCAGTTTGGTGGATGGTTTGGCGTGCCATTTCATAGTATTTAATGTAAATTAGCAGTTCATTGATTTTTATACTTAAGTAGTGTATATTTTGTCGTTTAATCAGCCATTTGTGTTTCTTTTTTCAGAATATTAATGGCATTCTTATTTGTGGACATCGCGTTTTTTCGAATATGGTTCCTGAATTTCGTCCAGATCTGTTCATCATTGCGAATGACAACAATAGACTGTTCGCTCTGAATGTTTTCCTCCAATCAATGTTGAAAACGTAAGTTATGTCTGTATTTTTAGGGTTTTTTGCGCGTTGCGCGAAAACCCTATTTCGGTCGTTTTTGTCAATATTCAATTTTCCAACAGTTTTCAATTCTAAATTTGTAGCCAATCAGGCACTAGTATTCTGTTTTTTTTTTTATGTATAATCAATGTTTACGATTTAAAAGTAGCTCAATTTCATTTTTGAGAGTTTTATCTGTGAAACCTACATCAAAATAATTCGCCCAAAACCCTTCTAATGACCGGCATTCGCCGGTCTGCTTGTTTTAATTTTCTTATTCTATTTTGTCATTCTAACAATTTTTTTTCAGGTTCACCAAGTTTTGTAAATGGAAGAATAAGAAACCGTTCTCCAGACGATCTTCGATTAGCGATGTTGATTTCAATTTCCGTATTTCTCGTCAGATCGCTAACATAAACGAAAACAACGATGAAGCGGAAAACGAAAATCTAGAAGATAACAACTATGATGTGATGGAGCTAATCTGAAAGTCACCTCTATTTAGAGGGTTGCAGTTTCTCTTACGTTAAGCTCAAAGTTCAGATTTTTATTTTATCGAAATAAGATTATGATAATTTTCATGTTACATTCACTATGAATTTATTAGGTGTTTTTTTTTATTAGAGTCGTTTATCATTTACATGAATTTAAGAGTACCTAATTAATCAATTTCATGGAATAAATGGTTCAATGCCATCCGTTTAGTTTTCTATTTTTTGAGCAAAAAATGTAACTGTACTGTCAACTTTGCGGAAGAAATAATTTGGTTACTAAAAAAGTGGCCGATTTGATAAATTTTTTCAGCTAAATTGAAAAGTGGCGAAGAAATCCCAAACTTCAAAAGCTTTGACAAAATAAATTGAAGTCGAACAATTCGACGAATTTTGGCACAATCAAGCAAATATCGTTACCGTTGAGTTTGGATACAAAAATCATCTCTTTAGGTTTCAAAAATTGATTTTGGGGTTGACACTAATTTTGGGTCTGTCTACAGGGACAGAATCAAATCTACGATCAAAGTACAAGGTATTAAATAATATCCTCCATACCATCGGAAAATTATCAGATAGGATATTGAAAAATAAAAACATTAATAATTAAAACAAAAAAAAATTTCCCTCTCTGAGTTCGGATACATTTTTAGTATAGGTATCTAGTTGTTTTGTTTAATCTGTGTGCGCGAATTTAATGCCCCAGAGAAAATTGAAATGAAGAAAACGATCTCAAGTTATTTAAGAATCGTTCTCCCTCATCCCTTGAAATTTTTCAATTTTTATATTATTGTGTCGTTTTAATTTTTTTTTGTAAATTTTATCTGGGGCTTACAGTTGATTCCCTCAATCATTCAATCTGAACTGCGTTCCATGATGTAAGTAATTAAGTACAACATAACAATATCGAGATTTGGTAGAATAGAATAAAAATTCATTGAAGCGAAAGAAAGAAGAAAAAAAACAAATAATTCCTAAAATTCGAAATATTACTGATACCCGCCAACAATTCGCAGAATTCGAATTACTCTATCAATTCTCAAAATCCCGATAAATAAACAAATACAAAGAGTTGAAACACCACTTGTATCTTCTTTATTAATAAACTTCCTCAAATTATTATTCCCTACTAGGCTAAAAATTTCAAAAAATAATACTACGACAATACAAAAAAAATCATCAGCGTGATTAAAAGCATCGATTATCATTTTTTAAACCATTGAAAAAGGAAAGAAAATTCGTAATTACAAATTACATAAGGTGATCAATTACACTTATTCTACCTTAATTACCGTAACTATTAAATAAATGACAATGATGAATAAATTAAAATTTTGCGAACCCCAACCGCAGGTCAGGAATACATTAATTCAATCTGCTACACGTTTAAATATCATTCTACCATGGATATTTGGGCGAATCCTATTACAGTTTTATCATCAGGAACATCGTTGCTATCATAACCCGAACTCTAGATAAACAAATGGAATGAATGAGATTAGACGGTCATAAAATGACATCATCGTTAATGATACTTACCAAAGGAAAGGTGACTGTTTTCATTTCTCCGTTACTATCTATTAACTTTCGTAGATTCGCCGCTATCACGACGATATCGCTGCCATCGACTAATCCAGCTCCCACTAATTGTGAAGCGATACCTTCGGCACTGTCTTTACCCAACATAAATTCGAATCTTATATCGTTCAATTCTTTTTTACCGTTTCTGCAATTAAATAAGCAATTAGAGGAGAAAGAAATGTCGTATTTTTAAGACGAATTTGTGTTACTCACCTCATTCTTAAAACTAAATTAATAGGAGTGTGTTCGCCTTCGCTGTCGGACGAATCTTCATTGTTAATAATATTGAAAGGGTTATTTGGTATCTAGAAAAGAAATATATCGTTAATGAAATCCAAACAATGAGTCGTTAATGATCGTATGTAACCTCACCTCTTCTTCATCAGAAGCATTACCAGCGTCTTCTTCTTCTGACGACCATACCCATTCGCCGGTTAATGTTCTATGCAGTCTACCAGAGCCAGGTTGCTTCTTGGAAGCCTGTATAAAAAACACGGGAGAATTAATCTTCGATCGAAAACAGAATAGAAATGAGACAAACAAATGTAATACTTTTAACACTCTGGTTTCTAAGCTCGGTCCGATAGCGATTAATGTCTGTTGCAGATACTTTCTATCTTTAGCTTTTTTAAAGAATGGATTTTTCAATAGTTCGGTAGCAGTAGGTCTACAAATGAAAAATGGTCGTTAGTAATTGAAGAATGATCTCGATGCATGAATTTTATTGAGATTACCTTTTAGACGGATCTTTCTGCAAACAATCGACGACCATTTTACGAAAAGTTTTACCATAAGCTTTATATTGGTCTTTATCTTCAGCTCCGGTGCCCAAAGTAGGAGGATCATTTTGTAACGTTAACATCAATACTTTCATCGGCGGGTACTTATGATACGGAGCCGTTCCGGTGGCCATTTCAATGACTGTTATTCCAACAGACCATGCTTTGACTATATAGTCAAAGAGACCATGTATCAGCTTTGAAATCGTAACCATGGTCCTAAATCATTTCGAAACAACGTCATTGAAACGTATCTTGACGTATAAATTACCAAAAAATAACCAGATAAGGTGGTCGAACCTGTTCCATAACTTCAGGAGCCATCCAACAAGGTGTGCCGACAAAGGTATGGCGTACTTTTTGCCTCGATGGATCACGACCTGTAGCTAACCAAGCACTTACGCCGAAATCAGCAATTTGAACAGTTCCATCTTCACCTAATAAGATATTACCAGCTTTGATATCCCTGTTGGAAGAGAAACAATTAGTCAACTACGGCGTTGAAAATTGGTGCACAGAAGGTATAAATTTACCTATGAATTTGTCCATTGCTATGAAAATACTCCAACCCTTTGAGCACCTCTTTAAGAACAGTAGCGATTGTGCAGTCATCAAACACTCCGTGTTTACAGTTGGGGTTCTCATTTTATGTTTGATGACGTCCAATAGTGATCCATTTTCGAGCAATCGCAATACCACCCATAATTGTTCTTCAACAACAAAACTGGTATAATATGTAACCACGTTTTCATGATGGCATGAAGACATCGCTTGTATTTCTTTCTGCACAGACAAACTGTTTTCTAAAAAGTTAACTACTATGAATAAACTAAGATTAGAAACCGTGTAGATTACACTGAATCAACGTACCAATAGCTCGTCCATACTGGTATTCCATTTTTCCAAATTGATACGTTTTATAGCGCATTTTTCATTTCTCGGTTTGCAAACAGCGCTATGTACGACGGCCGTAGCTCCGACACCTGACAATGATACGACAATTTGGGTTTAGACAAAAGCGATGTTAGTTTGATTAAAATGGTATCGTGAATTTTACCTATGATTTCTTTCAGCTCGTAATCATCTTTGGAAATTGGCCACGGTGTTACTCCGGTATTTATAGGTGACGGTGGAATTTCTTGAGGTGTTTCGTTCGGACTATCGGACATTTTTGAATTGAACTGGTCCCGAGCGGCGATTAACGACGAGTGATGATAACTACCTTCGTATGCGGACGATTTTCTCCGTCGAAATATTCCAGGAGAGCCTGGTGGCATTAAACCAAGTGACACTTTCCTGTGCGGGTGTGTGACATAGATAATGATTAGCCCAATGTACCGTTTTTGCGCTTTGCGCGAAAACCCTATTTGCGCATTGCGGTCACTTTTTCACAGTGTTAAAAACCACCAGAACCACTTTTTTTCGATTTTTCAATTGGGAACCAGAACCATTTGGAACCGGTTCCAAAATTTGGGGGAAAATCCCAAAAAGGACCAAAAAGAACCAATTTAGAAAGGAAAAAGGAAAATTCCCATTTGGGAGAACCAGAAAAAGGAACTTATTTTCAAAATTAAAACAACCACCATCACAAGGAAATATGTTTGAAGATAAAACCACCACCAATAAGAACTAGAGATGTGCGCCGCCGAAAAACGCCGCCGCCGCCAATTTTTCTTGGTTTTTGGCCGCCGCCGAGTCAATTTACCAGCGTCGTCGCCGCCGATTTTTACCTCGGCGGCGCGTCGGCGAAAGGGTAGTTTTCCTTTCAAAAGAAGTAAAAAATCTCGGAAATATTTTCAAAATGGTTGCTCATTAATTTTTTACTTTTCAAAATGTAATGTTTCAAAAAATTTTCGCTCTTGCTTCGCTCGAGCAACATTTTCATAAATCCTTCGGTGTCTACAGAAAAAATATAAACGTTGTAAAAACTGGGTCAAAATTTCAACTCTTAAAGCTAATCTACTTACTGTTCTTATCCTTAGCAAATTTTTCTTGATCATAACGATTATAATTGGGACCGGATCCGGAAGGTTTGGCGTGTGTGATCGGCGTAGCATTGACAACTGAATTCTTTAATTTATCTTCTTCTCGGGCTTTGATTGAACTCAAAATGGCGAATATATTTCTATTAAAAACCTGCACAGAAATAGAATCAGTATCGAATAGAAAAATACACGAATTAATGCACAATACGAATACCTTTCCAGTACTCTGCAAAATGGTGGTTCTAGTCCTCCACTGTCTTTCACGTTTAATAATTTCTTTCGTGATGTCGTCATCAAAATCGAGCATTTGTTTAAGCTCTGGAGCTCCGACGCCAAAATCGTCGTGACCTTTGATAGTGGTTCTTTTCTTGGCCAAACGTGTAGCTTTAATTACGGTAATTTTTTCGACAGACATGGCTTCCGATAAAGATCTAGGAAATAAAATAAAATTGAATTTTTGTTCGAAAGGTCAAGTAATCGTTGACACGTCGACTTACTTAATATTATCAATATTTACAGCCGATTCTTTCGGAGCATCTAATCTAGCGGCAAGTTGCTCTTTGACTCTTTGTACCTCTAGAGTATCCTCGATACGAGGTTTCTTAGCGACCACTTCTTGCGAATCATCGGTACCGGAACGTTTGAGTAGGGTTGGTATTTTGAGCGGAGCACTTTTATCGATATTAGGACACGTTGCCGTTTTGCCATTTAAATAAGCTAGCAGATCACGACGATCGGGACGATGCACTACGGGTATATTTTCAGTCTACGAACAGAATAAGATGGTAAATAATGATGTAACGATAGATATAGACGATATCCAAAGTAAGATACTTACAGCAGCCTGCCGGACGTAGACGGGATGCGATAAAGATATATTTTTCAGGAAGAACAGAAGACATTCCAGCGTATAATATTCTTTCGGACTTCCATCTTTGCCAGAACTAGAGAAGAAAAACACCACTTGAATATTGTTGTTTGACAAATTAACGACGAAGTTTTTGATGTGCAGGAGATACTTACCCATACATGAGAAAGTTAGTTTGGACATTTTTTGACCACGAGAACTCTCCGAATACGATTTGTCCATTTTTTTCGACAATTTCTTTCGACGTTGTATTGACGGAGTGACGGAGTAGACTTAACGGATCAGCCATCGTTACGTTTTCGAAGCACTTTTACAATGATAACGATTGAAAAATTACACTCATCAATTGTATAGAGCAAACATAATGGTAATTATTTGAAACTGTCAGAAATACTGTACAAGTAATAATAACGATTCACAAAATGAATCAGAAACAAAATTTACTAACGAAAATGAAAAACAGAACAACACTCGTCAGTCGTCACTAGTGACGAGACCTTAAACGACAATGAGTCCAAACGACTAATCAAAAATTTTTTCAAAAAATGAACCGCCATCCAGTTTTTTGTATCCTTATAATTCTGTGAATTTTCAGTGTCATCCATAATTTTTGATTTCTCTTCTCATCTCAAGCGGCAGACGCCATTACTTCCGACTGTATGTATTGCAAGAAGTGCGATTTTAAAACGAATTAATTTAAATTAATTATGGCATTGTTTTCGAAAATTTTAAGGTTTTAACAGTCGTATTTAGCCGATTAGAGTAATCTGTCTTGTGACTGACTAGCAATAAACCTCAACTTCGTTTGAATTAGTATTATTTAAATTATTCCAAATGGCTGACAACCGTAAGTATTCGGCGTTTGTATCTCTGCTGTTTTTTATGCATTTATTGATAAGTTGATCTAATATGTATAATTTTCTCCTTCAGAATACGGTTATAGCACTGGTTACCCAGGTTTCGGCGGTCAACCTGCTGCTCAAAGCAATCCTGGCTATGTAAATTACCCCCAATGGAATGCCCAGCCGAATTACAATAACACATCATCAGCACCGTATTCTCAGCCGCCTCCTCCCAGCGCACCTCCTCAAGGCAAGTATAATTATTCTCTCCAATGAAATCCTGTAGAATATCGAATTTAACCCTTGAACTTTTCATACAGGATATCAATCGTACAACCAGCCACCACCTTCGTTTTCGCAACAACCACCTCAAGGAAATTTCTCATCGCCTCAATACCCGGGTAATAAAGACAATGGTGACCAGTACAACAAACCGGCTGGCAGCTACAGCACCAGACCTGGTTACGATTCTGGTAACAATTTATTTATTATGATCTTGACTTTCCGATTAATTCGACATATTTTCTTATTTTAGGAAATGACCGTGGTTCCGGTGGTAACAGATCAGGTGGAGGAAATTACAAGTGAGTTTCATTTTATTGAGTTTTTATCTTTATGAAAAAGGTATCGTATTAAAATCGACCAATTTGATTCGTCGACTACCTAGATTTTTGTGTATTGCGCATTCAATTTTAGTGTTAGATCAAGATATTAAGAAAACTGTTTCAATAATGGTATACAATGTTTTCGAGTGTTCATATAGGTGTATTGAAAATATTTAATTTACCATATTATGGTAACGTATCAGGTAATACGTCTTATTTAAATCATCGTTCATGTGTTAAGGGTATTGGTATAAAAAAAAACGTGGTTTCGGAACATGGTTAATTGAAAATAACTTGAAACAGTAAATGAGTATCTTACGACGATATAAAGCAAACTTGTTGATTGATTATGCCGATTGTAATGTTGTATCGTTTCTTAAGTTTATATCCATTCAACAATATGTACGGTATCTGTTCTCTCATAATGATATCCATTGAGGTAGGGTGTCAAATTTTCCATATTATGTTTAATTTTGTGACTGGTTAATTTACACTGGTGGTAATTGTGCTTTCAAATGATAGGGGTATGTGTTCTAAATGTGTATTATTTTTCGTTATTGTGTCAGTAATGTTGAATTGAAATTCAATTATTTTATACGTCATAAGGTACAGAAAATAATTATGATTTGATGCAATATTCCTCGAATGATTGCTTCATCGAAAGGTATAACTATTTCTATTTGTATGGTGTAATATTTTCGCGCTATGTGTATGGAATATTTTCAGAATTGTGTAAACTTTTAGGTTATTTTATTCTTGTAATTCGACTTAGAGTAGTTCATAGACTAATCTGCCAAACGTGTTATTACGGAAATGTTAAATTTTCTCCCTTCACCAAATTTTATAACGTTATCCTCGCGTAAACCTATCATTTTATTTCCATTTATTTATAGTTCAATTTTTTCTCTCTAGTAACATATATTGCTCACACTTCAATTTCCATTCCTATAAAATGACGTTTTGTCCTTGTCCCACCATTTCGACAGGAATGAGTATTTAAATCGTTGTAATTCAGTGTTCCTTTTTTGCGTATTATTATTCAATCTTCAAATGTTTAAATTTCACATTTCAACTGACTTTCCTGAAAATTTAATTAATATTGTATGAATTCGCCGATGACATTGAGTTTTTTGTAAAACTTGCTCGTAGCATATGGTTGAAGCGTTTATTATAATCTATTATTGCTTCTGACCTGACGTCACGACTCGACGTTAGTGTGACATTTATTATCAGTAATTTATGGTAATTCAACTTGGAAAATGTTCATTTAGATGTGAAAAATTTTGAATTTTTGAATTTTTTCATGTACATTTTGCAAACATTCGTCTAGAATTATTTTGTTTGAATTTTGTACAAAGGTAGTTTTTTCGAGTCTCAAAACAACGTGAATTGGAATTTTGTTCACCTTCTCTACAAAAGTAGATGAATTTGAGACTCGATAATTTGTTTCTCTGTAAAATTACGTATAATGAACGTTCCAAAATTGCTGTCAGTGGCTTTTCCATATCGACTCCACTCTACCTCCCACCCCCATTTCCTAGCGAGCCAATGATGTCGGATTCTGAAAAATCGTTTGATAGGTTTTTCATTATTCAGACAACAATGAATTATACGATACTATTTTCAGGAATTGTTGAGCATTGAGCGGATTCTAATGGTAATTTTTCAGTGATGCATTGTTTTAGAAATTGATTTTGAAAAATTATGAGGCAAAATCCACTTTGAATTGTTTTGAAACCTTTCCTGTTTGGACTGCTCTACCTTGTAAATATTTTATTTCAGTGAATTTTCAAAATCTAATATCATTTAGTTGCTTTTGCTGAGAAATATAAGGGCGTATTGGAGCCCAACTGAACATCACTTTTTGAACGTTGTTTTGAGATTTTAACACCATCTTCAAGCTATCTTTTGCTCTTCGTCAAGTGAATCCATCTTAAAATTAATTTTTTCAGCAGGAATCTGTAACAAACCCTATATGCAATCAGTAAAATCATTATATTAAATATGGCAAGCGTGTAAAATCGGCATAATCTGCGGTTATATAGTTTGATATTATATAGAATTAACTTTACCCTTTTAACGTGAGAAAAATCTAGTCCTTGGTACAACTCTACAAAATATTAGACTTGGGTTACGTTGCGAATTGAGGAACAGTGACGCGAAAACAAACGTATGCCAGAAGTACTGCAGAAATGTTTCTCTACTGATTGCGTGTTATTCTTGGTCTGTTCTAGTTCGGGAGCCAGCAGAGGTGGTTATAATAAAGGTAAATGCACCAGGTACTTTAACCTGAGATGTTTATTCATTTTATTAAATCTTAATGGTTTTACGTACAATTATCACGTTGATCTCAGTCGTGTAGTTGAATAGCATGATGGTGCTCGTAAAATACATACGAATATTTTTTTAATTTGTAATTTTACGTGCAATATTGGTAAAGGTGTTTGTGTGTGGTAATTCATAGGCGTATATTTTCAATCAGGTTAAATGTCTCACGTCGTCTGCATCCCCTAAGCCTTTACAAGGTTACGTTATATCGATTTAGAATTCGTATCTTAACGATTGTGTATTGTTAATTGGTACATTATTTCGGTATTCTTTTTCCTGATCACCGAACGAACCAAAGGTACTGCTGAATCGTCGATATGTTCTAATTGGTTCGTAATATTTTCCTCCGAGCGTATTTACCTAAAATGGTCATCGAACAGATATCATTCTATAGTATTTCATCATCGAATTCACGTTTTTTATTAATTCTAAGATCGAATCTCGTATACCTAATGAGACGGTAACCTTTACCTAGGTACTACTTATTAATCGAGTGTATTAAAATATCGACGATGATTTTAAGAGTATGATCATTGATCAATATTTACTCTACGAGTTCCTATTGTAGATTACTTTTAACCGACGAGTAATCGTAATAGTTGTTATAGTATTAAGAAAAGGTATTGGTGTGTTTGCAGTATTGGTACAATCGATCGGACGATCGACCATAAAAATTCTATCTGGTACAATATTATTATCGTCAGGGTTTCAATTACCAATTCACGAATCTGAATTGTAGCTTTTCCCGTGTTGAAATTGAATTGCATGCTTTTCAAAGACACCATTTTTTAATAATTTCGGTATTTCTTGGTTACGAATACGTGATATTAATATGCTTAGGTCCTTCAGATACGCGGAGTGGAGATCTGATCGTACAAGAGGATACCATTTTCATATCAGGCATGAACCCGAGAACGTCGGAATCTGAAATTAAGACACATTTCGGTGCTATTGGACTTATCAAGGTGAGGATTTTTGGAAATATGAAAGATTTCGCTTTTTTTTTTAGATGAAACTGGAGTCTAATGATGTATTTTTTTTCCTAATAGAATGACAAAAAATCAGGTAAACCAAAAATTTGGATGTATACTGATAAAGCTACTGGACGACCCAAGGGAGAAGCTACCGTTACCTACGATGACGCACAAACTGCTACGTCAGCTATCGAATGGTTCGACGGTAAGCTCGATTTGTTTTACTGTATGATTTTAGTATAAGACTTGTTGATTTGAGGTATTCTATCGCACGTCGGTGAATTTGAGAATCCCGTCGGTTTCGGATTTATATAACATTTGTTTGAAAAAAAATCACTCTAAAAGTCGAGCTTTTTATGAAAATCTCATCTCTTGTACATTTCAAAATGGTTCAAGGGATTCTTTGATAAATCTGTGAAAAATAATGTGAATATGCATCATACTTCGGTTACTTTGATCTATGATTTATATTCTAAGGTCTCTGAACCATCGAAAAGGACTCATAACTTGGACCAAAATTCAAAAAATTTTGAGAACCTTGCATGGTATCATTTTTGAATTATTTTTTGAGAATCCGAATTCCAATAGGTATCAGCATCAGCTTAGAGCTTAGTTTTTGGATTTGATCTCCTTTGTTTATTTTTGCAAAAGTTTCTTGCACAAAGACTGGAAAAATGAAATAGTCGATTTTGAAATTTTCTATTTTATTTTTTAGTCTCCTTCCATCAACTTATGCTCGGGATTTTATTTCAAAAATCTAAAATTTCCTTAATGCTGAGTCCCAAAGTAGAGTTATTTTTTGGTTCTGGTTATGCCTTTGCTTAGCTTGTTCGCACCTTTCTTGAATTCTCAGTTGAAATGAAAAAAATGAAGTGGCATATTGTTCGATATTTTTTTTTGGGCCGTTGAGTCTGAATATCAGCTGTATTTTTTTGGATTTGGTACCCCCCTCCCCTCCTCCATTATCCTATTTGTCGAAATTTGAATTTGCCTGGGTACTTTCATGGCAAAATGCGAAAGAAAGGAAACTAAATACGTTTTCCCTAGATCCCTGTTTTGATGAAAAATTCTGGTAAAAAAAATTGAGTAAAATCGATGTATCAAGAGTCCGAACAAAATTGAAAAGTGATTGATTGCCCCTTTCTCGATTTTTTTCTTCTCATCTTAAAAAATAATTCTCAGAGTAAATAAACTCTAAAATTTCGTATCATAATTTATTCTGTTTGTAAAACTCGTGATTTTTTTCTCCCACAGGTAAGGAGTTCAACGGTTGCAACATCAGCGTACAACTAGCATCTAGAAGAGATAACTGGCAAGGCGGCAAAGCAGGAGGCGGTGGTGGAGGTCGGGGTGGCGGAGGACGTGGTGGAAGAGGTCGCGGAGGCCCTCGCGACGACTATGACGATAATCGCGGCGGATACAACCGTGGAGACGATGATTTCGGCGGCGGACGCGACGGTGGCGGATACAGAGGCGATCGAGGCGGTATGGATTACGGTGGTCGGGACGGTGGCGGTTATCGTGGCGGCCCCGGCGGATTCAAAGGAGGTAATCGCGAAGGAGGACGTGGACGTGGCGAACGCGGAGGAGGTAGGAAAGGTGATTTTCCTAAAGATGAGATTCACCAGTATCGCAAATCTAACCTTTGTGATCATTTTGATAGGTTTCGGAGGTCGCGAAGGTGATTGGAGATGTCCCAATCCCGATTGTGGTAATACGAATTTCTCGTGGCGACAGCAATGTAATCGATGTAACGAAGATAAACCGGCCGATGCCGGATCCGGTGGCGGAGATTCGGGTATGTTGATCGATCGCTCATGACGAACACGAATATTATATTGACAAATTATGTGACCTTAATCGGCAACGGTTTGAATTTTTTAGTTCAACTTCAGCTTACATAATTGTTAGTTTGAAAATCGATTTTCAGTCGGGTTAGAATTGTCGAGCTGAACGAAATTCTGTACTCGTGTTCGGTTTTTACCCAAGTTTTCAATCGATATGAGCAAATTATTTATTTCTTCCAATTATTTGAAAAAATTCGACTCAAGAATATTTTTAATGTGATTTCAGACCGTAGAGGCGGCGGTGGCGGTCGCGGAAGAGGATTCGGAGGTAGAGGTGGTGGTGGAGGGCGCGGTGGTGGACGTGGAAGTGGCGGAAGAGGAGGAGGTCCAATGCGAGAGTAAGTTTTAGATTGATTTTCGATTTTATTCGTTGTCAAGGTTTTAAAATGTCAAATTTTTTCACAGGGACTACGGTAACCAGCGTAATAGGCCGTATTGAAGATTTCCAGATAACTAATCTAAGTCGAAGTTATGTTTCTACGAAGTTTTTGTACATTTTTTTTTAAATTAATATAAACGACAACATTGATGTAATAAAGTAATAAGTGAATGTATATGATTTATATGTTTTGATATTTTTTTTTCTGATATGGCTTTGTGGTAGCAAGAGGAAAGTAAAATTGGTCTCTGTCTGAACAGTGAAGGGGGGAGAGGAGCTTTCTTTTGGTTTTTTGTACATTTTTTTCTGTATTTTGAAGTTGTGATTATTTTTGCTTTATGATGGATAAAAAATACATAAAATTGTATTTTTTGATAAACATGTAGAGAAAAGAGTTGAAGTAGTGCGATTTTGAGATCGGTTTCTATTATTTATGTAATAAATTGGACAAATCAATTGTTTATTTTTTATTTAGAAGAAAAAACAGAACTTAATTTTAAAATATCACCCATGAAATAGTAATTAGTAAACGAAAAAATTAAGAAAGATGGATGTCGAGACTCATAAAACGTACTATAAAATTATATGGAAATGAATCGAGTAGATGTGTTACGGTACTCGAATGAAATGAATCCTTGCTGTAGATTTTTCAGTATGTAATATGTATGCCCTTCAGATATCGAAAAATCCTCCAAGATTGAGTGGAAGCATTGCAAACTATGACTAGGGTTACTTAACAGAAACCACATTTTTAAACCTGTAAAACCATGTGGATTAATTTTTTAATCGCCAACTTACTCGAATTAAGCGAATCAGATTTCATACTTACGATATCAAATCAACCATCTGTAGATATAAAAGCGTTCGTTTATCATCGTATCGAAATGATGATTGTCCGTAGAATTTGAGATGTTCTATTTGAAATACATCGCAATTTGCTCGATGATTCATAACATCCTGTAGACGTGGAAAAAAATACTAGATTATCAAGGTACCTACTCGATCTTTTTGAAAATGATCGTATCCGATTCACTTACCCAAAAAGTTACGAAAACCGAGTTTTTATTTGGACGATGGAACCCGACGAAATATACAAATTGGCCATCGCGAGTCCAGCGAGTGTAATTCTCTTGTTGGCTGAATCGCCAGGAATCCCCTTTTATGTAATCGAGTAGGCACGTTGTTCCTTTTGGTTTTATAGGTTGAAAATCTGAACCGAAAGAGTTGAACTGGAATGTGTCTTGCAGAAAGATGGTGACGTGAAGGTATAATTTTAGGACTTGAAAATCGTCTTTTGGTGCCGCCACACTCCATAGTACCTTCAGGCATTTGAAAAATTCGGTGACTTGTCTTTTCTTTTGCTTGTGTATCTTTTGAAGCAGAACTGAAACATAATTTATTTTGAAATTTAATTTCAACGGTGTCGGATGTTTGAAAAATGTATCGGATTAATCACGATAATCTTTGGGCGTATGAAAATGCTCAGGTAATCCATGGATAGTCTCAGGTTGTCTGTTTTCCCCAAAAATTTTCCAGACTGTCTTCGTGCGGTCTCATAAGTTCAAAAAAAAAATCTAAAATAATTTGTTCAAATGCGCAATTTAAAGAATTTACTCTTATATTTATTGAGATGCGTAGTTCACATTTCAATCTGTGTTTTTGAATTTGACCTTTTCTCCCCATTTACTTACGAAGGCCAAAATTTTCTCTTAAAATGGAAAAATTCGAGTGACATTTTGTTTTTGTCTTTTACTTTATTTTCAACGGTAGCTAGGTACAGAGCACCAGATCTTCTATATACTTTCTCCTTGTAAGGTTGGTCAGGGAAAGATAAGGGATTGGAACCAAAAAAATAACGCCACTTTTGAGCATTTGAGCTCAGTACCATCGAACGTCGATAACATAAAAAGCATACCCTTGAGTTTTTTCATTAAAAAATTTTTTCGGCTAATTTGAAGTTTAATTGTAGGAGAGGGGGTAGGTGTGGAGATTTGGAGAGGTAAATGCAAAACCAATTTGATATTTGAACACAGGATCTCATAAAATATAGATACTTAACAAAAATACGTGCTACTATTTTTTAATTCTTTTGAAGGCCAGTATTTGTTTAAAAATTTTCCTCAACATTATTTGCAGAAATTTTCGCAGATTTTCAAGTTATATCGTATCCTTGAACTTCAACGCATCATAGAAAATTAAGCCTTTCGATGGAAAGTTCAACTTTGAATTTTGAAAAAATTCTGAATATTTTTAATCTTCTTTCAACTTTATTTTAGATTACGTCAGCAAAAGCGCTCTAGGTATAGCTTATACGTAGTTTTGTGATGACTCATAAAATATTGAAGTTGATAAGTATTTTATAAAATGAAAAATAACAGAGACCAAAAAATAACTTTTTTCTTCCTCAGTCTTCAAGGATGCTGGGACCAAAAAATCGCAGTTTTTTCACTTCCGAAATGAGAGAACCTTGTAAAAAAATTCAAAATAAAATCTAAAGACTTGCGTTTTCTGTCTTCAAAAAAAACACATCATAAATACTTTTTCTTTTCGTGCTCAGATTGTAGAATTAAGAGATTAGTGTTATCTATGATAGATATCAACACGTTTCTCAACGAACTAAGCCAATTGAATATAACTTACATTTTCGTAATGGAACTTCTTTCTTCTTCGTGGGTGGTTTTCTCTTCGTTGGACTAAAGTTGGCATTAAACTGAACCCGGTTCACTTCCACTGGTTTAATATTTTCAATAAGAATATTCATTGCTATTGAATTATTAAGCCAATTTATAAATAAATATGCAGCTAGCTTAACATCAGAATATTATTGAAATGATTCAACCACATGCTCAAACGTACTGATAAGGTACCGGTTTCTAATGACTCGTGGTGCGAAAAAACCACCCCTAACAACAGGTGGTCCTCTACGTTTTCTAATGATGTCTTCATACTTATCAGTAAGAAAACTGAGATTTTTAGACTGTGAGAAAATATTGCAAAATCAAGGGCAATATTGAATTTCGAAGAAAAAAAATTCCAACTGAATTTCGTTCAGGAATACAATTTGTCAATCGATAAATACACATACTTAGCTTTTCAAAACAGTTAATACAGCGTTAATAATTCATTCCACCAGCTGGGACTGACGTAAAAGGTAAGACGACCGTAAACACATTCGAATCATTCACAACTCAGTTAACACAAAAAAATAAACTGTAATTTATAATTTTTCGCACAAATTCCGTAGTAACGCGATCTTATATGAAGAAATAAAGAAAGAAAACATATTAAAAATCTTAAAATAAACGTTAAGTTTACGATAATTAATTTTACTCGCTACGTAAATTTAATAATTACCTAACATAGACTTAAAGGTGTAATGTATAAGCATACAAGAGACTTTTGTTTAAAACGCGATAGTAAAGTCAATAACAGTAACATCAGCCTATAAACCTCACGACTATCGCTTTCCCGTAGTATGATAAAAACTAAAAAATAATCCAAAAGGTTACACATCAAAAAAAAGTGACTAATTTCCAAATCGAAACAAATAAATCGGAAGTGGAATGTCGATTTAATCTCTTCGTTTTTTCTTATTTTGCTGTTGTTGCGATTGTTCCTACGCAAAAGAAAAATCACGTCAAGAGTATTGTTTACACTTATGACGACAATAAAACTCGCTTCAAGGAGGTCGATCTAATTACGACGAACGTGTTGCGAGATAAAGCATACCAAGAATGCGAGATACTCACTTTCTGAATCAATATGATTACAATACGGCGGAAAATTCCCAACAGATCGACGAATAAATCGATAGAGTGCGAAATGAAGTCCTTATCACCATGTCGTCGTTTTTCGATAATTAATTGAGTATCATACAGCACGAAACCACACATTAAAGCTAATCCTAAGTATAAGTACGCCTGGAAAATGATCAAGAGATTAACAACCTAAAATCAAATCGATCTTGATATCTCGAAATATCACTGTATTACTTACTTGAAACAGTAAGTGAGAACCGAAGAAAATATTAGCGAATGATAATCCGATCAGAACTGTCAAGAATGTGAGTAAAGTTCCACCCAAATACAGCCATCTACCACGTTCGGCGGTCAATGACGCGACAGAAAAACAAACGAAAATTGCAGCCGTTGATATGAGAGCGGTCACGATAATGCTGGGATTGATTGTGATGGCGTAGTCGATCAATGTACCCAAACCCAATCCTAGATTGAAATATATTTTAGAATGTGATATTTTCGATACAATATTTAGGTCTCTTGAGTAATACAAACCAGAGCAGAAACTGAATCCCAATAATAATCCAAGACGTAAATATCTATTTTTGCCATTATCGTGAGTCGACGTCAAAGCCAATAATAAACCTACACCGGCGATAGCTGCGATAAAACTTGTCGAAGCTAACTGAGTAACCAAGTCGACATAAGCTCCGACTCCGGCTACAACTGTGGATAATGCTAAACAAGCATATACGTTGGTCAAATGCTGACGCACTGGAGGTTCCCTGAAAATGCATAAAGATAAGGTTATTTTCAACGATTACAAATACGCAACAAATAGGTATTAGAAGTGTTGTACGTCCAGTACGTATATTACTTCAACGAATATCTTAATGATCAATTTCGAGAATGATCTAAATTTTCAATTTTGTTTCGTCATGATACTGACGTACTAAAAAGGAGAATATTTCTACGTACAGTGCTCTGTTAAAATCCTTTAGAAAATTAGCAAACGTCGCCATTATTTGGGAAGATTTTCCTTTCGCTCGAGTGAAATTTTATCCGATATTTCGAACACGATAACAAATGAAGACAAGACCACGATAAATACTTCGCAATTTACAACAATTTCTTTCACTTATTCACTGATAATTATTTCACCATACAATAACATACTCCATCGAACCACAAATATAAATAATTAGCAAATTATACACGTAAGTTATTTGCGATCAAAGAAGAAGATCAATTTCTCTTTGGAATTTATGAAAGGAAATTGTAAGAAAATAATATTCGAAAATTTTGCTTATGAATGAATATTTTCTTGTCTTGCAGTGCAGCCAGTTGGAATAATCAAAAAGTATCAAATTTAATTACGAAAGGGACAAAAAAAAACTTCTTCATATTTTTTTGCATTGAAATTGTCAAAAATTTTCATTTTCATTTAGAACGACAATTCTACGTAGTTTTCACGTTTTTATCTGACATGCAAAGCAATCATTTGAGGTGGAGATTTGAGGTATCCGTCTAAGTACGAGAACAAGTATTTTTACGCACCTTCAATTTTTGGAAAGAGTATGATTTTTATGCCTTATCATTTTTGAAGTCATTTGAAAACCTTTGCCGAACTAAACATCCAAAATAGGCGAGTTGAGCATGCAAATTATGATTGAAAATCATCTCTCGAGTACCTTATTGGTAGAATTTTTTTTTCATCGTCACAATTTTTATTATTCTGATGAGTGTTTTGCTGCAGAAAACTAATACTGCTGCAGTAAAGGTTTATACAGAATGGATTATGAAAAAATGAAATCCAGTTAAATTTTCGGTTACTTATCAGAAATAAGACTGAATTATTTCCTAGGTATCACGTTTTGAAATACATATGTACATAAATATTTGTTACACATTAATTCGCAAACGTTTAATCAATTTCAATTTCAACATTTTTCAGTAATACTGAATGCATTTATACAATTACGATGTTTTAAATTATTACAAAGTAGAATCTCTTTGGTTATTTCTAACAATTGAACTTTTTAAAAACTAATAAAACGCGAATAATTTCATTTTTGGAAAAATTCTGATACCTTAAAAATGTTACGATACAATGTGCCTGAAAGTATCTACAATAAAATACATTCGTATAAAAGCAAATTCTCGCATAAAATTTCCACTCCAAATCATTCAATATCACAGAGTGATCACTGCCACTTCAATCAGATCAAAAAAAGATAAGTAAATAATTTAGCTAACAAAAAAAAAAAACTTTTGATATTTTTAAATTGATTTATATTCAACAGTACACCAGGTGACTCAAATCTAAAAAAAAAATGCAGTTGATTTTTGCTTTCAAAAATCAAAATCAGTCAAGCTTTATAGGCTAGGCTGCAGATGAAAAGTGAAACGAAAACGCTAAATATCGAAAAAAATTAACTAATGAGGTATCATGGTTAAAATAAATGAGAATTTATAACTGATCACCTTTGTTTTCAATAATTTAAAATATATATGACATCTTTATCTCCCATTCTGTTTTCAAATTCTCTATTCTACCATTAATCGATCACAATTCAATAGTCATTTTCTAAGAAATCCTAAAATTTTACGATGAATAAAAATGTCGATAAAATTGCACGCCTGATACTCAATGACTCAAAAAAACTTGGAAATTAGACCGCCTAGCTACCAGTAATATCAAAAATCATCGGTAATTTAAAAAACGAAAAAGAAAAAATGATAATCCTTAATTTTGATGAAATATACACACTGATACGCAAATCTACGACTGATTTCATCGCGAGCTTTTCTCAGATTTCAAAAACTTCGCGAGAAATAAGGCCAATAACGCAATCATGGTTACGCTGACTCCTGCTTTGACGCTGACACCGCTGCGCCATAAACTGATCATTTCGTAACCGGCGATTAATCCTAAACTATGCCTAAAAAAAGGAGAAAAAATTCATCAGCTCTAAAGTAAGAAACCCAGAGAGTTTAAATTAAGATATACTTACGGAAAAGCAGCCATTGTAGCGAGTTTAACGAAAACATCTTTCTTAGGTTTAATACTAGAAAACTCGATCGGTGCAGGGAGGTTGTTCTCTTTGCAAAATGTTTCGGGCTGAATGAAATAATCTTGACGAACAGTTCCCAGGTCGATTTTATTGGCGACGATTAAAACTGGTATATTACTGCCGCTGAAGTATTTCTGTAGGGAAACACACATCAGGTAATTTTTATAGTTAATGTATACATGTAACCAAGAATTTAAAAATTGGTATTTACTGACCAGAAAAACTTTGGCGACGTATTCGAATGATTTCGTGTGACTAGAATCGTACACCAGACAAGCAACATCACAATTTACATCACTGGGCATCAACGGTTCCGAGCTATTTCTTATATCTATATTCTTGAGAATTAAATATTTTTCTTGACAATAAACGTTAACGATGTTAGTGGTACCATGGTGGTGTAAATTGGCAGCTACTTCGGTGTTTTCCTTCTGAGAAAAAAATCTTTATTTTAAGGGAACAAAAATTGACCGAAATTAGGCACAAAAATATACCTTCAAAGCGTGGCCTATATGTGTCTGACATAGGCTCGATTTTCCACTACCTTTTTCACCAATCACATGGCAGACGTAAACGTTCCTCAAAGATTGCTTTTTAAGAATGTCTGATTTTTTATCGCGAGTAACTGTACAAGAAAAAAAAACAATTACTCATTCGAATCCGTGACACGGTTATTTCAAAATTATTTACGAATAGAATAGTAACCTTGAACAGCTGTGCATTGGTTTTCGTAATCAGTTATAGGGTATCCGAAATATGCCAAATATTCCAAGGTGGTGGCGTAGTCAAATAAGGTCGTATAAGACCAAAAACAAAACCACCCTTCTTGAGTAATCCAGCCCTGAAAAATACACAATTAGTGATATCTCATACGCAAAAATACAGGAGTAAATTCAATCAATACCTTTGCATTGGTGGAAACCATATTCGAAATGCATGAATTGAACGCAGGAGTTGGGCACACGGAGAAAATGGCTTCTACTTCTTTCGGATTTAGAGCTCCATCTTTGTCTTTATCATATCGTTCGAATAAATTTGATAAGAATTGATATCCTTTATGAGAAAGTTCTACTGAGCATCCATTTGGTACGGTGAGTCTAAACAGAGGTATTTTTCATTACAATAAATACAAACAATAGGTCGTACGAAAATACTAACTTTGGGTATAAGTATTCTTTTGAAATATCGAGATTCTCTTGATAACCGAATCTTCGTAATACTGCCCACGTAGTCTGACTTCTTCCCCTTTGCATAAATAAATTATGCAAAAATAAGAAACCTAGAACAAGAATTGTTTTGAGAACCAGATTTCTCGCAATGAGTTTTTTTTTATTCAATATTACGTACCAGCGAGAGTAATCATGTTGTTCGATGAAACACCGCCATTAATATTCTTACTGATTATAGTTTTTATATCTTGCATTGCTTCCTTTCTCAATGGCGTATCGAAACAACGTTTTTGGAATAAATTCAATTCTTTATCGCTCAATAAACCGTCATTGTCCAGATCACAAATCTAAACAAATAAAACAGAACTTGAAATTTTAAATGAAATATTCAAAAAATTGTTCAACGAGATTGTTTACCTTGAAAATGCGAGTAAGCGCTTTCTTACAGCCTTCGGTGAGCTACAACAAAAATTAAATTTTAATACAAAAACATTAATTTTACAACGGAAGCATTCTCTGCGAACCTCCTGTTTATCGGTAATGTAAATTGGGGCAGTAGGATGCAACACAGCATTCTGCGCAAAATAAAATACTTCGCTGATGTTCACCAGAGTTTTAGCAGAGCACTGAAAATTTTACATAAAAAGTTAAATTTCACATCGAAATGTTTTCGATCAAAATCAAAGAAATTATACCTCTATAAAACTTTCAATTTCAGGATACTCGTCCATAATTGAACCAGCAAACTAGAAAAAGACCAAAACACTTTGAAAATTGGGTTCATAACAAAATTATGATTTCGATGAAAGATGGTCATACCTCATAAGTCGAATCATTAATCAAGTCCACTTTATTACCCACAAGCACAATGGGGCAATGAGGCTCCGGTGTGGATTTCCTTATCAAGGGTAACCAATAAGATGAAACATTGTTCAAAGTTTCTTGTTCAACTACCGAGTACACGACACAAATAACATGAGCACGTTGAATCTCTTCAGTCAACTGCTCCTCAGTTTGTTCAACTTCTGAAAAAATGACGTAAGATTTAGATTTGCACTGAAATTACTAACAAGGGGATGAAATACGTACCGGAGAAATCCACAATATGAGTTGGAACCAACTCAGGGGTTACATCAGCAGGGATTGTGATTTCTTCGGCTTTGGAAGGTACATCTTCGGGAAATTCTTCACTCACCAAAGATAATATGATGGATGTTTTACCAACACACTTGTCACCGACTAAGAGAATGCGAACGTTTCGACGACAGCTTGTGCGAACCATCTCTGATGAACTATTTTACCTAAAGCAAATTCGACAGAAATGAGAATTAGGTACCTACAATGTTTTGTTAATAATTTAAATGTATAGTGATTCAGTGTATATGTAGACATCAATTGAGTATGGAGAACAAACTATTCCAGAGTTTTTATGGCAAGCTATTCATTACATTCCAGGGCCAGCAAAACGTATCGATCAGCAATGATCAAAAGTAAGCATTAAAAAGTAAAATTCTTCAACGATTTGAGTAATAATCTAGATTCTGACTGAATATTTCGGAATACTTACGGATTCAAGTCCAAGAATCAGCAATACAAGAAGTGTTACAATTAATTAACTGAGGTTTGTAGGTTCATTTGAACATTTTTATTTATTTCCCACGAAGGAAATACCGTTGCAATACTACATTTGAACTTAATTTTCGAACTCCAGATTTAATTCTCAACCAATTTATATGAATTATTGTTGATAAGAAAAAGAAAAAATATTCAAGATTCAAATCACAGGAAAAATTAATCGGATGCGAAAAAGTTTTGTGTTTCGTCCATTCGACAACCCTGATGACTCGTGATGACAATTATTAAAAAATCGTTTTTTTCCTATTTATCTTTCTTTAATGGAAAAAATTTACAAACTACAATAAAAATCTAAATATTTCACAATTTTTTATGTAAAAGGTATCAATTTTTTGAGAGTTTTTCATGATAAAATTACGAATATTAGGAAATCTTAAGTTTTATTTTTGAATCGGGTAATTTTGTAAACAGTGTTGCTAAAGCCTATATTTTGATGCTTTTTTCAATTTCATTTCAAAACACCATGGAAAATGATTAATGATTAAACCTAGAAAAAAATTTTTGGTGGAAATTTGGAAAAGCGAGTTTCTGATTTTGATTTCTGAAAGTTTTCTTCTAAAAAATTGTTTTCCGTGTTTGAATCAAGATCTAAAGCTCCCATTTTGTTCGTTTTTTGTGCTTATAATCTCCAGAATTGTTGTATTTCTGATTTACTTTAAATTTTGGACTAAGGTAACATTCTCCAGTTTGTTTTTCATTTCATTATGTTCTTTTTGTTTTCGCGATCGCAGTCAAGTATTCTATATTAACTCATTACAAAGTAAATAATGTCCGGAGATCAAAAAACTACAATTAATGGAAGTCCTTCTCAATATGTGAAACTGAACGTTGGTGGTTCTCTTCATTACACAACCATTGGTACATTGACGAAACACGATACAATGTTGAGAGCTATGTTCTCTGGACGAATGGAGGTCCTTACAGATTCCGAAGGTATGGTATAATTCTTTTACTTTCATGTTTACCATGAAAAAACTCATCAACATGGATTTATTTTCAGGATGGATATTGATCGACAGGAGTGGTAAACATTTTGGAACTATTCTTAGTTTTTTACGAGATGGAATGGTAACTCTTCCTGAGACATCTAAAGATCTTGCTGATTTGATGGCCGAAGCAAAATACTATTGCATTACTCCCCTGGTAGAATCATGCGAACAAGCTTTAAAGTATAAGCAACGTGAAGTTGAACCTATTTGTCGGGTTCCTTTAATTACTTCGTTGAAAGAAGAACAGCTATTGATTAGTTCCACGTCCAAGGTACTTGGTCTACTTTCTGAATTGCCTATATCCAACAATAGTATTTATCATGGTTTGTTTTTTTTCAGCCCGTTGTGAAATTACTAATTAATCGACACAACAATAAGTATTCATATACTGGGTGAGTATACTACATACACTAATGTAGGTCTAGTTTTTCAATACAATCTCATAATTTTCACATTTAATTACAGCACATCTGACGATAACCTTCTGAAGAATATAGAACTTTTCGATAAACTGTCTCTCAGATTCAACGGTCGTGTATTGTTCATTAAAGACGTCATAGGTTCCAATGAAATATGCTGCTGGAGTTTCTACGGACACGAGAAAAAAGTCGCCGAAGTTTGCTGCACGTCCATCGTTTATGCTACTGATAAAAAGCATACCAAAGTAGCTATCATTTTCTCAACCTATCTGTTTAATTAGAAACAATTTTAATTAAATTTCTCTCGCAGGTTGAATTTCCAGAAGCGAGAATCTACGAAGAAACTTTGAACATTTTATTATACGAGAGCCGAACAGAACCCGATCAAGAATTGATGAAAGCAACATCCACTCGAGGAGCGGTTCCAGGAGTATCCTCGTATACCAGCGATGAAGAAGAAGAACGTTCAGGTCTGGCTCGATTAAGATCAAACAAGCAGTATAATACTTCTCAAAGTCAATGATTAAACGCTCCCATGAAGAACAGTTGGTGTTTTTCGTTCGCGATGCGAGTCTTACTCATTTTCAATAATAAACTCTTTAATTTATTACATTAAATCTACTTTTAACATTTTTCGACAGATATTTCATTACGAAATTAATTATTTTACAACGAAAAGTCGAGTGATACAGTAAGTGAATAGTTGCTTTTGAAACTTTTTTTTTTTTGTAGAAAATCCACTGTTGGATTTGAGAATTGTTTTAGAGTAGTTACCAATGTTTTTGTAGTTTCTTTCGAGGTCTGTTTTACTTTCAGAGTTATTTATTATCATTTTTGTAACGAAAAACGTACGTGATAGCCATGTTGTTTTAGAAATATCTCGATGATGATCTCGTTATTAAGTGTAACTTTTGTCATTCGTAATTGTATTAGTCTTAGGTCGTGAAGTATATTTGTTTACTGTTCTAATCGTATTATCATACAGAAGTTCTGTTTTTCGTACATATAATCTTTATTATACCTAAAATGGCTTATATATTTTCTTAAGGGCTTGAAAAGCTTATTCGTTTACTATTTTACATTGAAAAAGAAATCAAGAGGATTTTGAAATTGTACTATTTAGTAAAACGAGCAATAATTTATAAAACGACTATACATTAAAATGAAATTTAATCGGTCAACTGTTCTTTATTAAGTATAGAAACGTACATATAAAAAAATTGAATGCATTTTTTTAAAATTTATTTTTTAAAATTAGATTTTAAAACAAATATTTTTGGGAAATGATAACACAAAAATTGGCACATGTAAAATGAGATGCTAACAAAAACATGAACACATTTTTGAAATCAAATGACCCACACTTAAATACGGTAGCAAAAAAATACACAACATTTCAATAGCATTTTAAAGCATTCAAAAAATAAATAAATAAAAACATGGGGAATGGAAGTACATCACAGTCGTTCGAATTGAGAGGAATAGGTCAACAAGTTATACATTCGTGTATCTAATTATCAGAATGGAATTGCACTTGCTAAAAATGGATGGTTTTTTCAGAACATAAAAAATAATTCCAATAAGGAACTGAAAAATTATGGCACAAAAATTGAGAGAAAAAAATTCAACTTTTAAAACGCTAGACTAAGAATGTTTCAAAAATCCCTTTTATAAAATAAGCACACCGTGATCTCTTTCTAATCGGCGTTTAGCTTTTAGTAGTATAACTCCCATTAAATCAGATGGCATTGGTAATCCAGCAACAGGAGCTACGTTTTGTTGGTAGAATACTTGAGAATCTCCCATTTGATTTCCATAGATGACTGCATCATCCAATCTGTTACAAGGAAACTATTATTGTAATCTATTTAATAATAGTTTTTATAAATTAAAAAATAAATTACCGAACAGAAACATCTGTCAGAGTTGGATCATCGCTAAAATCTTCGTGTAATTTGTGAACTAGTTCCATTTGAGGAGTAGTCCACGAACCACCTTTTTGTATTGTTTCCCATTCGGAATGTATGTTTATAAAACTATACGAGTCGTTGGAGGCATTCAAAGATTGAGTCTGCGGTATAGATTCAAAACACTGCTGGAAATGCCTTTCAAGATCTGGTAAGGAATTAAAACACGTATCCCACTAAAACATACGCAAAAAAATCAATTTAAAATCGTGTACGGAAGAATTATTATTCCAGAGAAATTTGCGTACCAAAAATTGTATCAAATCTGCTTCTTCTCCCGTCTCTAAATCTAACAAAAGATACACGGAGATATTTTGATACCCATAGACAAATAAGACCGATTTTTTCAAAGAGACTTTTTTCTCTCCCATGGGTAATTTTTTACTATTCGTGGACCGCTGAGAACGCTCTATTTTCATTTTTTCAGTAAAGCTGTCTTTGAACGTTTGAGATAAATCTTCCATGGTGAGAGGACCTCTAGACGCAGAAGGAGTAGCTAATTTTGTACATGAAACAGCAGTCTTCGATTCAGTTAAATCTAACATGCTGAGTTTGGACATCAGAGGTGTTAGGGGCACGTCACTGGGTGCAGGAGGTGCAACTGAACCAAATTCCTTCAAATCTAGATCATAAAATTGTAATTCATCTCATTTTTCAAAATAAGTGGAAGAAAAGCATCTAACGTTTACTCACTTAGAATATCTTTTTTTAGATTTAAATTTAAATTAGCCGATCTGGATTTCTTTTTGATCGCATTCTCCAAATTTAATTGTATACTAGTCGGTCTCTTTGGGTTGACTTCCACTTTTTCATCTGGTTTCTTTTCATCTTCTTTTTCATCCACTACAGAACAAGTTCAATCCCTTCAAATCAATTTGAAAATTACCATGTAATGGTTTCAATGTGAATATTACTTTTAAGATTCGTTTGTTGAACATTATCAATATCTCGACAATACAAATCCATGCGATCATCGTGTAAAGCTTTCGAAGCAGGTAACCCGTTGAATCTGAACCAGGGGTACAAAGGATCGGATATGGTATTATAATAAGCTTCAAATTGATCTTTCTTTTCCAATGGTTGAATTTCATCAAGCGTTTTAACATTCGTTTCACTGGTATTCAGAACATTTTTAAAACTGCAATATCTAAATTCAAAAAGTAATCGTTAGAGAATACATTTTTTCAATCAAAAATGACAAAATTGTGATTGATTTACTTCAATGGAGCAGTTTTGGAAGATTTTATGTTCTCATCCGAACAAAAACTCGATTTGGCGAATTTCTTGAAAGAATCGACCACATAAGACTGCACATTAATATCAGCGAATTTCGAAATACTGTCTGTTTTGACAAGTGTTTTCACGGTATCTTTGACAACATCAGGCATTTCGGCTAAATCAGAGTTGGAATGTTTGGAAGATTGATCGAGTTCTGATTCTTCTTCTAAAACAGTACTGATTTTTGATCTTTCTATTTTCATACCATCGATGAGTTTATTGGAAGGGATGATATGATTATCAGTGATCTGAAATAAATCAGGACATAGAAAATCATGACCGTAAAATACAATAAAATATTGTACGTTGGGAACCGAACCTTATCCTGAATAAAATTTTTCCTGTTCGACACCGAAGGAATTTTTTGTTCTTTTAAGGCTTCTAATTCATTTTCGTCCATGTAAACAATCAATAATTGTACTCCCAGTGGTAAATGAAATGACGTATCGAAATTTTCAACTGGTATCTGTGAAAAAAATGAAACATTTTAGATTGTTTTTCAACAACGACTTTGAAAATACGGTAATGAGAAAAATGCTACTTTAATTCTATACGGATCCATGAGCACAATTTGTTTCGTGATATCAGTATACAGCTGAGACATTACAACTCTGAAAAATTAAGTCGAATTAGAACAATTTTTTTGGAAAAACTTGACCGACATGAATTACACGAAGACCTTACTTGTTTTGGTAAAATATTGCACCTCCGTAAACACCTTTTTCATCTTGTAAGCATTCGAGAATCTGCGCAGCTTCCAAAAAAATGCTGCTGGCGCTCTGAAATTTATATCATTGTTCTAACTTAAGACATTTCTAGTTGAATATTATACTAGAAACTTGAAATGAAGTTTAACATACTTTTGGCAAACGAATGGTAAGATTGTTGTTGAAAATATTCCCAGCATACAGAAGAGTTGGAAGATAAACTTCCATAGCATTTGTTAACCTTTCAAGTCCAACGTCTTGTTCGCAATCTTCGTGAAATGCGCTCAAATCACCGTGAAAAAACATCAGAGTGTTATACAACATTTCACAACGTTTTTCCAAAATACAATCCGAAATGTTGCGATCGGTACCAACACACTGGAAAAAAAATTGAAGGTTACCGGTGCCTCTCAACGCATCAAAACTTCGTAAGGAAGTTACAAACCAAAATATAGCGTCCGATTTTCTTCATGGTAAATTTTCCACTGTTCAGGGATATAATATGAGGAAACGAAAACCCTGAGAGTAAGAACTGAGTAACGCCGATAAGCTGTCCACAAAGGGCCATTCGTTGATTGGCACCGACCCACGATGGGTGAAAGTAAACGACTGCATTTTGAGGGTCTTCTTCTTCTCTTAAATTTATTTCGGTATCGTACAGAAACACAATCAATAATTCTCTAAAATAAAAAGAAACACTTTAGAATTTTTATAATTAAACGTAGCTCAAGATTAGGACATTTATCACTCACTTGGCCATTCTGAATCTGAACTTTGGATGACTAAACAGAGACTATCGAGGAATTATTTCACTACTGTATCATGTTATCGGATATTACGACCATTTTGAAACTGTTGCGAATGAAATTTTCAGCCAGTAAAACAATTTTTTATCGTAGAAATCTGATCCAAATAAAAATTAATGATAATTTTTATGTAAAATTACGTAACGCTTATCGAGAAAGGGAAAGTTGATTCTTCTTCAGAGAAAAATGCTAAAAACTGACCAATGAAAAACAATCACCTGAAAACATCACGTTGTGATTGGTTGTTTACAATGTCGTTCCTTGACCTCAAATTAGAAATCGTTCGTTGTTTGTTTATGCGACTGTGTGTGTGTGTGTGTTTTTGTTATCATTTGTTCTTATCAATGTTTATAATATAGTAACATAGTTTTTTGAAAAAAATTAATTTCGAGTGAACAAAAGCTTTAAGTGATGATTTGAGTCGAAATAGTGAATATTTTACAATTATTTCATAATGGATGATCCAAGTAATGAAAATATAAGCGTTGCCGACAATAAAGCTATTCTTGCCACCGGAGGTTATGATCATACAGTGAAGCTATGGCAAGCTCATAGCAGTGTTTGCTATTGGACTGGACAGCACGCCGATTCGGTACTTTCATTTCATTTTTCATGTAAAAATGCTTTATTAAGTTCAAATTTCTAATCATTTGCATGTATTTCATTTCCACAGCAAGTGAATGCCTTATCTGTTACTCCTGATGGACAAAGGATAGCTTCTGCCGGTTAGTAAATTCGAAATGCTATTCGTACTGGAGGAATATCATTTTCATTATTACATAAAATTTTTCGATAAATAGGATATCAACATATTCGAATGTATGACCTAAACTCTACCAACAGCAACCCTATATTAAATTACGAAAACATCAGTAAAAATGTCACAAGTGTTGGATTTCAAGAAGATGGTAGATGGATGTATACAACTGGGGAAGATACAAATGCTCGAATATGGGACTTGAGGTATTATTTACTAGAATTATGAAAAAATCTTGGTTGGGAATTTAGAGAATAATTTGTTATTATTTTCCCAGAACGAGGAATCTGCACTGCAATAGAATTTTTCAAGCGAATGCTGCAATAAATTATGCAGTTCTTCATCCTAATCAAGTCGATTTAATAATTTGCGATGATAATGGAATTATTCATGTATGGAATGTTAAAAATGATCGAAACGAGCAACTGGTAAGTATAATTCATCTCCATATAATAATTTACATATATTCTTCACGTGTATTGGAATGTTATAGATTCCGGAGCAAGAAGCCACTATTCAGTGTGTTGCTGTTGATTCTAATGGGACATTCTTAGCGGCAGTTAATAATATGGGTCATTGCCATATCTGGAGTTTATCTCATGATAGTCAATCGGGCAGCGTACAATTCAAACCTAAGCATAAAATTTTGGCTCACGGTCGTCAAGTTCTCAGCTGTAAATTCAGCCCGGATTCATCGTAAGAAATTTCCGATATAGTGTAATACTCACTCAATAATCGAAATATTTCTGAATTTCAACTTTAATATGAATATTTTACAGATTCCTAGTTACCACTTCTGCAGACCAAAGTGCACGTGTTTGGAAAACTCCGGATTTTTCATTGTATCGAGAAATGAAAATATCTTCCGGACAACGTTGGGTATGGGATGCTGCTTTTACCAATGATTCGCAGTACCTCATTACTGCTTCTTCCGACGGTTTAGCTCGTTTATGGTGCATCGAAACCGGAGAAGTTGAGCGAGAGTACTCTGGACACCAAAAAGCTGTTACCGCTTTAGCTTTTATGGATAGTACAGCGTCTTTTTGATTTTTTTTCCTAATTGACGCATTCCATTTTGTAAATGGGTGAAGAATTGAATTTAACAATTAATTTCCCATCGAAATAATCGTGTAAATAAGTGTAAACAATAAATTTTCTATAAAATCAAACGACTTATAATTCTTTTCTACTTGAAAAATTAAAATAAAGGTAACAAATTCATTTTTCTACTGACAAAATTATTTAAATTACTGGAAATTTGAAATACATAAGGATGCATTCGTCCCTCCAAATCCAAATGCATTTTTCAAAGCTATCCTTCTACTCACATCTTTCCACTGATATTTTCCGGTAATACATTTTAACGACGGATTGTTCGAGCAGCTTTGTTCCAAATTTGCTGTAGGAGGTATAATCGAATGATAACACGCTAATACAGTACTGACAGCTTCAACACTACCAGCAGCACCTAATAAATGACCATGACATCCTTTCATAGAAGAAATGATAATTTCGCGATTTCCTTCCAATACAGAACCAATAGCAGCTAATTCAATTTGATCTCCAATCGGCGTAGATGTAGCGTGGGCATTCACATAAGTAATATCACTCTTATTAACTGATTCGGAGTCTTTAATTGCCCTCTTCATAGCTAAAACAGCTCCTTTACCATCTTGATGAGGTGTCGTTAAATTAGAAGCGTCGCCACTCAGTCCATATCCCAAGATTTCGGCGTAAATAGTAGCATTTCTAGACAAGGCGTGCTCTAATTCTTCTAAAATCAATACTGCAGCTCCTTCTGCTATCACGAATCCATCCCTTTTTTCATCAAAGGGTCTCGAAGCTTTTTCAGGTAACTCGTTGAAATTTGTTGACAAGGCTCTTAGACGACAAAACCCAGCTACTGTTAAAGGATTTAGGCAAGCATCAGTGCCTCCGCTGATCATAATGGTGGCCATACCATTTTGAATCATTTTGAAGCTGTCGCCGATGGCATGAGCACCTGTAGCACAAGCAGTGGATGCACAATGATTAGGACCTTGGAACCCGTATCTCATGCTGATTTGACCAGAAGCCATATTTTGTAATATTTTCGGAATGAAATAAGGACTCAGACGATTGTACGATTTCTCCAAAGAACTTCCAGATTGTAAAATATCATAAAAATCTGGTAATCCGCTACCAACGGCAACTCCTATTTGTTCTTTCAATTTGTCACTGGTGGTCTCTAGTTTTGCATCGCTGATAGCTTCTTCGGTTGCTAATATAGCCATTAGAGTTGATCTGGTCATTGTTTTGAGATAACTATCGGCCATACCGTACTTTTTTATAAGCTGTTTCATTTCTCCATCTGGTACTACGCCTGCAACTTTGCTGGGGAATTTTTCATGCTCCGGATGTGTTAATTCCAGCTTCGTGATGCAGGATATTCCTGATAACACATTGTTCCATAAATCGGATTTATTACAACCGGATGGCGAAATAACACCTAAACCCGTTACGACCACTCGTTTTTTCATATTAATTTGATCATTTACCAAAAATTCAACACCGGTACAGGATGAGAAAAAATTTATGATAACAATATGATAACATATAAAATTTTAGTTTGTTTTCTGTTTTCTCATTTTAATTCCCCTCACCCTCACCTTTCCAACCGATCATATCATTTCCCCCTCTCTGCCGTCCAACGTTTCAACACTAAAATGGTAACACTGATTTAGTGTTTTAAGATTTTGATAACACTTATCTCTATGATTAAACTTGGTAAAAAATTGTCTTGATTTTAATAATTATTAATTGCCTCGAATATATTATTAATTTCCATGTAATATTTATTTGAGCTATGACGAAGCGGTCAATTTCATGAAAATGTTCACGTTAGCATATGGTTTCTACAAATATTGCACTCAACGAGAAGAATATTGTGTACTCATTTTAGGAATAGATAATGCTGGGAAAACAGTACGTAACTTAATTTACGATTTTTCCAACTCTGAGAAAATCCTTAAAATGTAATATTTATTTGCAGACGTACTTGGAAGCTGCTAAAGCGAAATGTAATCGTAATTACAAAGCTATGAGTCCCAACAAAATCACCACCACAGTTGGCCTGAATATCGGTAAAATTGATATTGCTGGAATAAGTTTGAATTTTTGGGATCTTGGAGGCCAAGAAGAATTGCAGTCGCTATGGGATAAAGTAAAATGTTATAATAATGTTGTATAGAAAAAGGATGTGACCCATATTAATCAATTCATTGCTTTCGTTTCACTTTTCAGTATTACGCTGAGTCTCACGCTATTATCTACATTGTTGACTCAAATGATAGAGATAGGATACCAGAATCTAAAGAAACATTCGGTAATTATCTGAAAAACTTCTGCAGAAGAAAATATTTTCATCCCACTTTGCTTATGAAGTGAAATATTATTTATTTCAGATAAAATGATATCCAACGAAAATCTATCGGGAGTTCCATTGTTAGTTTTAGCCAATAAACAAGATATTCCTCACTGCATGGGTGTTCGAGAAGTGAAACCAATATTCGATAAAAATGCTCATTTAATTGGCAGGCGAGATTGCATGGTGATGCCGATTTCTGCATTAAATGGGTAAAAATTACATATTTCATTACTGTATTGTTTTGTGTACGAATTCTAAAGGTAGATAATTATCACGATGTTATGTTTCAGTGATGGAGTAGATGAAGGGATACATTGGTTGGTGGATAGTATCAAAAGAAATAAAGACGTTCGTCCTCCTAGAAACGAGAATTGCTAATTTTTTCTCGTCTAGTGTGATATTAAAATGTATTGTTAAATATTTTCCAGTGAACTTAAAAGCTCACGCTATGATTTTTTTTGGAGAGAAAAATTATTATACGTGTGATTTTGGTTACGAAAAGAGGTGAAGGTGATTTTTTTGATGTTGCTCTCGTAGAGTACGTTTTCAATTATCGTGATGTATCGAGGGTTTCATTTCAAGAAAATTTTGTTCCAAGTTCCTTATTTCGGAACTTTCGAAATTTTTGTGTATGAGTTTTCTTTTTTTTTGTTAGGTACTTTTATAATTTATTGTAATTGAATGATGCCCGGAAAAAAATGAATTGAAAATGAAAAAATGATTATTTTTTACTCGGCGCCGTGTTATTCAATTTTATTTTTTCGAAAAATTTCAATCAAGCATCAAGTTAGATTAATTCATCATTTCATCTCATCATCGAACTTCATCGCAAGAGATTTTTTCATTATCAAAATAGAAAACACTGATATGACGTCACCACGTGGTTGGTCATTCAAATCAGTGTAGGTAATTTTCAATTCATAAAAAATGACATTGCTCGATAAAATTAATGAATTAAAAATGTTCGCGAAATCAACGTGTAACTGAAAAAGTTACTTAAATCATTGAAGAAAATACCAGAGAAGATAAGTAAACTTGAATTCATTCAATAATCCCACCCGAAACTGGCATTTATCAAGAAGAATTGTTCAACGTGCCGTCAAAGGATATTTCGTTCATATCATTCATAATCATATCAGTTTGTTTACACTGTGAAAAGTTTAAATTTTAAATCAATTTTGTTCGCGTTTTAATATTTTAGTTAGTAAGTGATTAAAGCATTCCGAACTTGAAGCTGCAAAAATATTCCTTTCATTGATTGAAAAATAAAATGATTTCGTAATGAGTGATAACATGGCTATTGAGGAATTCGAATTTGGAAACGACGAAATCGAACTAAACACCAAAGCATTCAATGATTATTGCTTTCAACCATGGATGAACGATGATAACGATGGAGCTACCAATGACATGGGTTTCCATCGAGTAGATTCCGACCAAATCATATACAGAAGTAAAAAAGAAAGGTGTAAGTTGATTGGAAAATATGTTATGGGCGATATGCTGGGAGAAGGAAGCTACGGTAAAGTTAAAGAATTATTGGATATGGAAACGTTATGTCGAAGAGCGGTTAAAATTCTCAAGAAAAGGAAACTTCGTAGAATTCCAAATGGGGAACAAAATGTAGATCGGTGAGTGAAACTTGGGCGATAATCCCCAAATTTTTGTTACTACCTCCTAGTTTCTCTAACATTCTGCTTTTTTCAAATGTTCAGAGAAATTAAGCTATTAAAACGTCTGAAACATCGAAACGTAATAGAATTAGTCGAAGTTATGGTCAATGAAGAGAAACAAAAGATGTATTTAGTGATGGAGTATTGTGTTGGTGGTCTTCAAGATATGCTGGAAAATTCACCGGGTCAAACGTTCCCGCAGTGGCAAGCTCATGGGTGAGTAGACAGCTTTATATTATCGAATAATGATTCAAAAATGTGTAGGTGTTCACGGCGTAACTCTGATTTACAGGTATTTCCAACAACTAATCGATGGTTTAGAATATTTGCACAGTAAAGGTATCGTTCATAAAGATATTAAACCAGGAAATTTACTGCTAACGCTCGACGGTACATTAAAAATATCAGATTTCGGTGTTGCTGAGGTATTTTTTGCCCTGCTATCTTTGTGTATGGCTTCCCGATTAATTTTCTTGAATATATGAGAAATATTATTTTATAATTGATGTCCTAGGCTTTGGATACCTTTGCTGCTGATGACACGTGTTTTACAACGCAAGGGTCTCCAGCATTTCAACCACCAGAGATTGCTAACGGTGCAGAATCATTTTCCGGTTTCAAAATAGACATCTGGAGCAGTGGAGTTACCTTGTAAGCTTCTTTTCTAGGTTATTGCAACGACATGGTTTAGAAATGAAATAATCTATTGTGATTTCATCCTTAGGTATTATTTAATTACCGGAGAATATCCTTTCAAAGGAGATAACGTATATAGATTATTTGAAAGCATTGGTCAAGGGATGTTAAGTTTACCAGATACAATAAAAGAACCTTTGAGGTCACTACTTGATGGAATGCTGCAGAAAGAACCTGAGAATCGTTTTACCATTCAACAAATTAGGCATCATCCGTAAGCTGATTATATTTTTACAAATCAAAACTGATCCCGAATTAAATTTTGAGCCAAATTCTGTAAATTTTAAACTGTAGATGGTTTATCAGCCGACCAATGAAATTAGAAAATGCAGTGCCAGTTCCTGCCTTACGTGGTGACGATCTGCATACAATGACAGTATTGCCATATTTAATTGCTTTCCACTACAACGGTAGTGATGAAAATTCTCAATTTGTTACCGCTCATCAACTCAATGGTATTCACTCAAATAATCTGTTTATTTGTTATTTGTATTATCTGAAGCGTCTATTTCAATTTACTTTTTTTTTGCAGAAGAAGAAAACTCAATAGCCGAAAGTACAGAGAAGAAATTAAGTAGAAGTACGTCAATAAATGCGAAACAAAGCTCTTGGCGACGTCACCCGTTACCGTGTTTAAATGTGAAAAAACTTACCAACTGTCGTACATCGTGATTGTACCCAATTTCAAGTACCAGCTTATTTAGTATTAATCAAAATCATCGCTACGATGTTCATTCGTACAACTACTAGTCTCTCGTTTAATTGTTTTAAGAGTAACCGCTTTTATTTATATTTAGGGTTTCCGCTCTTGTGTAGAGTTATATATTACTCTTTAAATGTGACTATAATAATCGTAAAGAATCGAACATTGTTCCAATTCAATAATTTTTTTTCGTAAGTTTTTTCAAAATTTTAAAAACCAGTTCTGTCGTGTAACACGAAAAGAGTTCATTTTTGAATTTTATGTTACCCATGATCATAATCCAGTGATAATTTCTGTAACTATTTTTTTTTCTGTAATGAGGAAATAATCTGTCCAATTTTCGAATAGTTCATGATAACTACTGAACAACTCTTGAGCTATAAATTTATAAGCATCGATTAAACATTTAAACTTGGAAAAAATTATTTAAAAATGCATGTGAGTGATACTAATTCACTGCCTCATTATCTTAAGGGTCATGAAAATATGCCATGAATGAATTTGAAAAAACCTATTGCGTTTATGTCTAATAACTGGGGGGAAATTTATTATAATATATTAAATATTTAAAAAATATTTTTTTCATTTTTGTATTTTATTACAGTTTCTCCAAGTCAAAGTCTAAACCGAGACAATAGTGTATAGCAGTATATGTCTAGCAGTATCACAAGATGAAGTAAATAATACCATATTTATATTTTAATGGAATAACAAAATGGAAGTTGATTATAAAAAAAAATCAGAAAAAAGATGCATAAAAAAGAACGATTACGTTCAGGTAACTTCAGTTAATTAGATAACTTCAAAGTGATCAAAAATGAAAGGAAATTCTCCAGTTTTTTTTTTTTTTTTTTTTTTTTTAATACGAGTATAGATATAAGAAGTACATTGCGTAAAAATATATTATAAATTTATCACTGATCCTCGAGCTAAACGACTTTTCAATTTCCAAACCATCTGAAATGAAAATTACAAGACAATTTGTTTCAGGTTCCAATAATCAAGTTCATCTACATTAGCAGTTTTTTTTTTTTCAAAGAAGTCTACTTACACAATAATCTATATCCATTTCTTTAACTTTTCCAATTTCCATAACTTCGTTTGCAATCTTCTCTTGTACTGTGCCTTTCACGTTAATGTATTCACATTCACTAGCAGCAAAATGAAAAGATATGGCTTTTCTAAAACCCTATACAAATTGATAATTTTTATTGTTAATGTTAACACGTGGCAATCAACTATGCTATTCAAATAGGTAGAATTTTCCTCATTTCTACCGATAGAAATTCTTTTTCAGCACTCTTTTTTTCTATATAACAATTTCTTTTCTTATCCAGAGTTTCCAATTTACCTTAGTGAGATTAGGTCCAGATCCATGAATTAATAAAGGATGAAAAAATACAGTATCGCCTTTGTTCATTTCCAATTGTACAACAGGATGTGAATCAAATCCTTGGACGCCGTGGTACATGTTATTTACGTTGCCCTGGAAAAAGTACAGATATTTTCCTTTCAATCTTTTTTGAATCGATTTTTGAGGCTTCCTAAAATATGTACTTTCAGCTTTCCTAAATATTACATGAATGAGCTTTTTGGTTTTTACCTTACAAAACCTACCTGGAAATGAAAAATAGAAATCGTAACAAAATTCTCTTTTTCTTAAATCATCATTGTATTTGTTCTTTTTTTTTTCGAAAATTCGAATAATGAATCGAATACCAAAGTGATGTTAAATTTTGATGGGTCCCATTGAAAAATTGTGACATAAGATATTATTTTGAGAGATCGTGATGAAAATTTTTTTTGGACGTCGTTTCTTCTCTCCCTCCCAACAAAAGCATAAAGCGTCAAAATTTTGATTTATTAATTTTTTTGAATAGTTGATCATTAAGGAGGAAAAAGTTTCTTGGATTTTTTTTCAATCTTTTGGGAGGGTTTAATTTTTTTTCCATGATCAGAAAGTTATTTTTAAAAAAAGTTGCCTCAGCAATTTTTACAGGTAAGTATTGTAAATTGTAAATTAAAACAAACTACGATTGCTCAAAAATATCCAATAGAATAATCTTTTTTCTTACTTCCCACTCCGGATAATCGTGTTGATGAAGCACACCCTTATGAGTGCCAGGTAATGCAAACAAACAACCATTATCAACGGTAATATGTTCCATTGCGGTCCAAGAAGCGACAATTTTTTTAGCTGGTCGAAAAGGGAAATAATATAAATCCTGGAAAATGAAAATATTCACCATTATTCGATGCTCAAGTTCAGTTTTTTTGCCATAAATGTGCTACGTAAGGACCAACCGAAATTGGCTTATTGAAGAAACAAAAAATCACGAGTTTTCGACTAAAATAGTATTTTCTACAATTTTTTCGTCGTTTCAAATTTAAACTATAATTATTATTTCTTTAAAAACATCGAAATTTCTGGAATTTCTTCGACTAAAACTCAAAGTCTCAAAGCGATTATTTTCAAAAGAAGAGAAAATGACCTACGTCTCCTTGCCCCCAGCCCATCTTTCGGGTCATGTTTTTCATTTACCTGGTGAACCGGATGCCTAGACGATAATGTTCCAATATCCGGCGGCTTGTTGATTAACATAGAGTGAACAGCCATTATATTAGGTCCAGTGAAACATTCAACAACATCCAATAACTGAAAATTTAAAAAGAAAAAAATTCACATTAAAATTATACCCCCAAAAAATAAATAATTTTGAATGCTTCACATACAGGAGGATAAAACATGTATTCAGAAAACACTTCATCGAACGAAATGTGCTGAATTTTATTGTACAAAAATTCTCCTTTTGCGTTGGTTTTGGAGAGAGAAATATCCTTCATCAGAGTCATATTACCTTTGGAAATTTTCCCATCACATATATCGACAAATCGACGTCTATAATCGTAAAAAAATACGAATTTATTATTTCTTAAGGCGATTTTACAATTTTTTTAAAGGTAGGTAGATGACTGATGAATATCACATACGCAAACTTATCCAACAAATCATCTGGAATTAATTTTTCAATGACTAAGAAACCATTATCATCATAAAACTGCCGTTGCTCATCAGTCAGCAGATTATTGGGCAAGGTATAATAGTATTTTGGATCATCGTACGTGTATACAGCAGCAACATTATTCAAATTCTAAAAAAAAAAAATCGTCAATTATTTGGAGGCGATTAGAGTGAAAAGTGTTAAATGTTTAGTTGACGTCCTACTTCACTTGAGAAGTCAAGGATAGGTAGTACATATATTTTCAATTTATTCTGAACACAAGAGAAGCTAAGTACATATTATAGTTAACAATAACTTGTATAGCAGCTAGTCTTCTGCCATGTTATCATTAGAAATTGAAATGAAACAAGGTCATCACAACTAAACATCAATGACACATACTTACATTATCATTATCTGTATTCAGTAAGTACATATGTGTAGGTAGGTAATAAACAAGTCCCTAGGTAAATACCTTAGAACATTAGAGGAAAAATACCTTTGAAAAATACTGTGATGGTTCATGGTTGCATTTCGTTTTATAGTACATAAAACAAGTCGAGATCCAGACAAGGGTCCCACAAAAACACCCAAAAGTAGGTACCCATATCAATTTAAAACGAGTTCACTTCTTAGAAATAGAATGAAACTTAGAAGAGAAAGAAACATGAAAATATCTCCAACATTACCTACCAATTTTTGATCATTTTTGGGTTTATTTGACAGGTGTCTTGATAAAACGGCCAATCTATCGACAGCTTTCATCTGTATAACCGCAATAGAACAACAATTACTATGATCAATTTAAATTTTAAAACTCTGAATAAGGGCAAGTTCACCTGAAGTTGAACTCACTTGATTAATTCAGACTCTTGAGTACTAACCTTAGAAATGTCCTATTTTGTTCAATAAACTGATTCCTTCCTACAGTTGACAATTTATTTTCACGTAGGTACTCACTTGACAAAAAAATTGTAATCTAATTAGCATACATTTTCAAATTTCAATCATTAACTGATATTTTACTTCAAAAATCATTATTTTTTATTCCAAAAATTAGGATCACACGACACAACCATCATTGAAACACTTTACGCACTTCTGATCAACCTGATCCGCCGCTGCTTTATTATAAATACTGCGATAAATATGCGCGCGACGTTCATTTTGTTGACGTTCGTTGTTTTGTTCTTTTGTTCGTGACGTACGCGAAACCGGCGCAAGTACGTGGTTGGTTGGTTTTCTATTATCTTGTTATAATGTACGGAGAGGGGGTATTGTGAAACTCAGAACATCTCATTCCATGCCACACGAATTTCAGTTTAGTTTAGTCGAATGTTGATAAGTATGTGAACGTGTTTAATATCGTATTGAACGTACCTACATGAGAATTTTTTCATGTATTCAGTTATTAATGTGAAATTTTTCGGTCAAGTTTAGTGAAATTCATAAATCCAGAGTAAGTTTACATTTTGATTAATAGATGATAGATTTTCAATTTTAATATTCTTCGTTAGAATTCGCGTATTTTTCACTATTCGATTTGGTTTTGAAGTAAATTAGCTTACTGTTTCGATTAGAGTTTGTTTCAAACAAGTACTAATGAAACACCTGTCTTCTGACTTGGTCTTTCCTCGAAATTTATGTACTTTCAGTTCAGTTTTTTCCAAATTCTGATGGTAAAAATTCCCTTCTTTTTTCTGCTGTATATGAACGTTCAATAAATGAATGGTTAACTGAACTTCCGAGCTTAAACTACAGTTGCATGATTTTTGAACAATTCAGCTTACCGAGCGTAGTAATTTTTTACACGTGTAATTAACGAATCCCATATTTTGACAGTTTTTTTTTTTTCAAAACTACGTAAATTTACGTGTCGATTATTCTTTTGTTTACATAAAACAATCGAATTCCCTTCAATATGGCAATGATTCAACAATCGTTTTTGAATTCTTATTCGCGTGCCTGTATTGTAGTTTGTAATGTGATTACAATTTCAATACGAGTGGATCTAGGAAATAATTATGTTACAGTTGATAACCTAATGAGTAATCTTGACCCTTATCTGATAAGATAACCTTATGACCGTAACTATACGCAGTCATATCGCGAAATGACTTACCTGATTAGGGTCATTTCATTTAATGACAGTTGTTAGTAATAATGTTTTTTTGATCTGATAACGATAAAAAAAAAATACTTTAAAAACAATCATTAATTAGTTTCCCAACATTAATTTCTATGATGGAGAGTAATTTTTGTCGAATGACTAAAAATATTGACGATTGTAAAATATGCCACGTTTCATTATTTGACTGGATGTTTTTCGTGGTAGATAATCAATTGGATAGTAATTAGTATCGGACTAGACTTTTGTGAACTGTCCGGTTAGATTGGGATATTCTTCGATTTCAATTTTTCAACTAAAAATTCGTGTTTCTGATGAGTGGAATTGAAGCAAGTGTTGAAATTATTTTCATTTTCATTAAAAATACTTGATTACGGTTATTTTATCCGACAAATATCTTATCATTATCTGCCTCGAATCATTTAACTTTGCGGATGTGCCAAGTTATATTTTATAGAAGTGTAAAATTACTGAAGCCGGATAGTTAATGTTGCTCGAATGGTTTTGTAAAATATGTGATGTAGGTGGTTGACGTCGAGTTTCGTAAATGTCATAGGTGACCTTGGAATTTTCGCGTCGCGTGTACGTGATCAGATCAATATTTTCATCAAGTGAATAATTGTAGGCATTTAATGAAATATCCAGCTACACTAGAATAATTTAGTGTGATGAATGTTTGTTCAGAACTATGTTCTTGAATTGTTGTAATTGTAGTGATGATGATTCAGGCATTCTACAAAAACGCTGGTTTGAGATCACATTTTGTAGCAACTATTTATTTAGTTGAAATAGCGATTGAAATGCGCTATTATGTAAGGTTTATATTCGTTAGTTGTCGAGGGAATAATCCTAGGCATTTTGAGAAATGACTGTAAATTTCTCGACAATATCATTTTTGGTACTTCAAAACGTGGTTTCATCATTTTATCATTGAGTGACATTGTTTCAGGCATTTTGTAGAATGACTGGGTTAAGCGTGTAATATTGTTCAGCTAGAAAAGTTTTCATAACTTTTATTAAATCATTCTGAGAAATTTCACTGATGTTATTAAATTTTTGTTGAGGAAATATTCAGTTAATTTTGAACTGAAAAATTTCCGCTGATGCTGATTTATTTTTATGCCTGGTTTTTGGTGTGATTTTATCAAAGAACGTTTTTGTTGTTATATGGTTGTGTGTGTGTTGGTATTCCTCTAAATGACTGACTTGATGTTACATTCATGTATGATGCTTCTGAAAAACGGTAATTTTTATGATGATATTTTATCTGATGCCGTTGGAAATATGATTGGCGACCTTGAATCATGAAAATTATCAATATTTCTGAAGTGAATAATTTCAGGCATTTAATGAAATGACTAATTTCCACTTAAATAATTTGTTGTGAGGAAAGTTAGTTTCAAAAGTGAATTAAAATTAGGTGGTTAGAAGTCAGGCGTTTTACAAAAACACTGTTTGAAGTTATGTTTTACAATGACCTTTTATTTTTATACTGTAGTATCGATACAGAATGTGTACAGTTTGGTTTTTATTGAAGGAATCATTTTAGGCGTTTTGTTAATTGACTGTCAAGAATTTTGATATTTTTTTTAGTCATTCATTGATGGATTGATATTGCATTTCTTGAAAATGATCTGTTGTAAGATGGGATTGATATTATTATTATCATTATTATTATTATTATTATTATTATTATTATTATTGGTGTCTAGTTTCTGCTTTCTTGAAGTGAAAAGTGTGATTGTATTTCCTGATTCAAAGTTTCCCCTCCCTATTGATTTTCTGTTCAAAGAATAGTGGTAGTTATTTTTTGACATAATTTCAGTAATTGTCGCCCCAATTGGTTATATTGAAATCTCAATTATAAGTGGTTTTCCAAAACGGCCCAAGTTCTAAAACTGTGTGAAAAAATGTGCATACCTACATAATAATTGTTTGTCACAAGTTTTTTCATCTTTCTTCTGTATGAAAAATAGGGGAGGGGGAATTGAAGTTTACCTCCAAGTTCCTGTACTAATGAATGTTTTATAAACTGAGAGGACTCTTGAATTATATTCTTAATCACAAATCAATGTTTTTTTGATAATTATTGATATTGTTTCTGGAATTTCTCAATGTCATAAGTTTCACCTGTCTGCGCTGTTCTGAAGAAAACACGTTAATCCAAAGTTCAGATTTTGTAGATGTCAGTGGTTTCTTAAGTCAAGTCAACAAGTGTCCTACTGGCCAAGAAAGAAAACTTGTATAATCATTACCATACAATACAGTCATGTTTTTTGTCTCTCGTAAAAACTGCTTTTCGACTTGGGTGTTTTCTCAAGAACAGCTTTTTATGTGTTTCATTTGGAATTTTATTAAAAAAATTGTGTAACCTGTAATGTATATAATACATTAAGCAAGAAATATTTGGTGTGTTATATTTTACAGAATTTCTAATTTCACAATGTTTCATGTGCAGCTTGAAATTTATGTCTAAAAGTTAACAATTTTGTTAATTACCAAAATTGAAGTTTCTACGCAAACAATCAATTTTTCTCATTATGACTGACACGGCATTTTGTGAACTTACTGGTCTAATCAGTTGATGGCAATAGGAATACATACTGTATGAGAATACTATTTTGCAAGTCCTAAATAATATGCTTGAATTTTAAAATATTTGAATGAATTGTACTCCTTTTTATGTTAAGGAAAAGAACTTTTCGAGGATTTAAAAAATCTGTTTTATAGAATTATTTCTTGTGTAGAAACAGATGTACAAGGGGCTGTATGTATATGATTGTAATACACATGCTTCATTTCACGGCACGTTTATGGGCGATTGAGCATGAATAATGACTTGCATTGAACCATAAACAATATGATTCTCATTCATATCACATTTTGTAATTGTTTTATAAGTGTCTGTGAGTGAGCGGCGCCAACATTCCAAGTTCTGAGATGAAATGAAGCTGAAACAACATCCTGAAAACGTTGCTATTAAATATTGCACCAGTATACTACATAAGTTTTTGCATAGGCTGACTAATTTACCACACCTCCGCCACCTCATACCTTCCTATTGATTCCATGCAGCTGCACAGCTGAACAATTATTTCAACACAGACTTTGTAAAAAAAGCTGCGCATGCGCATTACAATACCGCTTGTCACAAATTTCATTGCTTCTTCCTTTTTTAGATGATGCTGAATTTGCCTCGAAACGTACGCAAACATGACCAGTATGTTTGCTAAAAAAAAAATTATACTATATTGCGTGTCAAAATTTTAATAATTTACATATTCATTTTTCAGCATGAATTTTAATTTCCCTTCGACATATTTGATTTGCCGTACATTTTTCCCGTTGTAACTGCCAGCTTATACTCAGATTCTACTATGTCTCCATTTTTTTTTTTTTTTTTTTTCAGCTACAGTATTCGAGGACATGCAAAAATTCTGATTTACATTTTTTATTGTTTTGACCTTGAGAGTGACTAAATTTTATGACCCTGTACGTAAACCAACAATTTTTGAAAACGAACGCGTTTGTTAAACCTACCTTGCGTCTGCCGTTTACCTGATTTATTCCATCTGATGATATAGAGTGAACGATGTTGCTTGCTACACGTCAAGTTATAAAATGACTGAAGGATAACTGTGACGTTGAGGTTAAACCATACTAAGATAGCAATAACGTTCGCGGGAACGCGGACGCCTGCTTAGTTCAAAATCAAGTTTCTTTATGTATGTTCTACGCATTCAACTTCCTCCTTGTCGCTTCACCTCCCGCATTACGGCCTCGACACGCTACTCGATCAATGAAAGCGGTTTTGTGTTAAAGGAGAACGGAAAAGTACAGTCACTGCCAAAACATAGTGGATAACTTTTAGGCGCAGTTAATGTAATCAGTTTGGGTATCCATTTTATGTATGTAATGCAATGCATTCCCATCTTTACTGGTTCTAAAATTAATCGCCTATCCAACTACTGAAGTTTTTAGTTTCCATTCCATTTAGAATTTTGGCATTCAAACATTCTTAAAATTTTTTGGGGAATATTTGCTGCAGTGTTACTGCAGGTTTCATCTTTAGACAGTAATAAAATTAACTAGCACACTAATTATGCAAAAACCATCTCGAATTGCATGTTCCTGTTTTTTAAATTATTATGCATTATTTCTAACATTTCTCTTTTTATTATCCACTCATGTTCAAATTCAGAGAAATTCAAATAAGTAATGTAAGAAGTTGAATCTTTGAAAAAATTGATCTGATTTCTGATAAATGGCTAGGTATGAAATTGAATTTCAATTATCTCTTGTGAGCAGATAAAAATTCATGAAATTTAATTATTGAGAAGTTCATTCACATTCTTATCTTGTGGTATGTTTGGATTTGGAATCTTTCTGATGATGATGATGTTTTTAATTTTCACTGCTAATAAGTGTGAAAAAATATAATGTTGGAAATATTTCATGTAGTGTGGAATGTTTGGAGGCTGCACAGAAAAAAGTGGGAAATTTTTAATTTTTTGATAGTGTATTTAACCCTTCTTTGGTAATATAGCGGCTAATAGCCGCAAACATTATTCCACCAAAAATGGTGTCCAAAAATTATTGTCCTTGGAAAAAATTTCAGTGGCGGAATTTTTTGGCCATCATCAGCCGTGGGAAAAATTTTGCAATGACCTTGGCGACTGATAGCCGCTGTATTACCAAAAACTACATCATTTTTATATCATCCCGGAAGGGCTAATGAGCAAGAAATCATGGTGGCGTTTTTTCATTGCAATTTTAAATGTGAAATGGGATTTTTCAAAATTTGCTGTAGGTACTGTCTTGAATTTTTTAATCAACTAAAATCAGTGTTACACAAAAACAAAATGTATTATGCGTTATGTAATTCTATCATTTTTTGCGATTATTGAAGGGAGTTTTTTTTTTGTTTTCGTTTTCAAAAATGAAAAAAACGACTTTTTTTCATTTCTGATCGCGTTTTTTTTTTGAGAATAAGATTTTTTTGAAAACAGAAATCAAGAGTATAACATAGGGAAATTTTCAAAAAATTTCGCTTTCTCCCTTTTTTAAAATTTTTTCTCTTTTTTAAAGAATTGACATATTTTCTTTTCGTATTAAATTTATGGCAGTTATTACCAATATTGATGAATTTCTTTTCAAACCCGAAAGAGAAATTGAAATCTTAGGACGACTTTTAAGAAATGCTTCAAGTCGGATAAGATATGAACATTTTAGCGTCGTAGTGTTTTTAAAAATTGAAAAAAAATCAAAAATTTTCCTTTTTACTTTTTAATTAAAACTTTGGAAAAATATTCTTCAAATCAGAATAAAAAAGATATATTATTCAAATTATTGGGTACAATTTTCAATTCAATCAGAATTTTTTTAGTTTCATTTTTCATTTCATTTTTCATTTCGCAGCAATAAAAATCAGAAATCGAAAATGAAACTAAAATTGAAAAATTATAACGCCTGAATGCAAAACCCAAATTGAAAATTTGAAACTCAAAAGATCAAAACTGAAATTTTTGAAATTGAAGCCAAAATAATATCATTTTTTTGGGAGGGGGAGGAGGTTTTGTAAATTTTGTGAAATATATTATGTAATTCAGAATCAGATCGATATGCTGGGAAATTGGTATTTTATAAATACATTAAAAATAAAATGGTATTATAATTAAAACTTAAAATCACATTGTTTTTGAATTTTGATTTTGCCAAAATTACATTAGGTACGTATTGTTTCATCTTTTTTTGCCTTTGTTACCAATTTATTGTAAAAAATGACGAACTAATACCGAAGTTAATTCATTTTTGAACTTTTTTTCTTGAAAAAAATATTTTTATCGCCCGAAAGTCGACTATATCCCAATTGACAAATTTCTATTGCTCAATGATGAATTTCTTCCCAATTATCTTCAACTTTTCAAGTTTTTATCAGTCGTGGTGAAATTGATGTTTCTTGAAAGAAAAATTGTGTAAAATGAAAAAATTTCGACACAACTTCTACTAATGTCTGTTTATTTAGTGATTCATGATTGTTTTAGCTCCGTATGTACGTCAAACAGTTAGGTTTGCGTAGAAATAATTATTGTCAGAAACATAGCCTATTGTATCGGATTTCACTGCCAAGTTTTTTAACTCTATGAAAAAGTTGGCGTAATTTTTTATCAAATCAAGTATACATTATTTATCTACATTTCCATTCAAATTTGATGTTTACATTGTTTGAGAAAATTGTTGAAAAAATTTATAAAATATGAATTTAAAAAAATGTAGAATAAAAATGTAGAATTCGACTTTCTATGTGTATAATGATTATGACCTCATGGAATTAATGCATGTTCTACGAGCAGAATGATGTAGTTATGCTGTTTTTCTAATTCTCTTTTCTCTCATCTTCGTATACCTGAAGTGAAATGAGGCAGTGGTACCCTATAGAGCGATCTAGTGCTGGTGGTGGTATGGTGGTGGCACCGTAATGTGCCAACGCGACGATGCGACTACACAACTGACAACGAATATCTTTTCCGTTTTTTAAAGTACTTTTTGTTGGGACTGTACCTTCCAAGGTTATAGAATGATGAAATACATATATTTGTGCGCGCGCATCACAGGCAATGCTTTGTTGTGTGGTCAGGGTATCTGACGTCTGACTGCCCGCTCTTCTGCAAACATTCTATTTTAAAGAGTGCCATGGTTCATTTGATTTTTAAAAGTTCGCGGAGGAGGTTGTGTGTACTGTAAGTTGATATTGACTATCGAGTTCATTTGACTGCTGCGTATTCATGGTGGAGGTTGTGCTTGCTTGTTATTGTTCGACTTCATTTTTGGGTAAGTTTATTTAAATGAGTAGTGGTTGGTATTTTTGGGTAAGTTTATTTAAATGAGTAGTGGTTGGTACCAGGGGTGGCAACCGTTATTTTATCAATTTATGGTTACAGTTTTTTACAGTTTCTGGATGAGGATATTTATGGTTAGGTTCTGGTTAGGGTTCTGAAATTTCTTGTCATATTTGTTTGGGTTAGGGTTACGGTTTTTCTCTTAAATAGCGGTTTTCAGTTAGGGTTAAGGTTTTTAGCGGGTTTCTCTTTTTTTAATAAAATAATGATATCTGCACCTGTAAGTGGAAAAAATTGAAATTTTCTGTAGGTAATAGGCGATAAGCACCTCCTGTAGAGAGCGCTGCTACAAAAATGAAACCATGATAACTTTTTCGTTTACATGTATTCTTATGGGAAATTTGTGATTTTTAAAAATTAATTAAAAATCGGGTACTGAACGTGCCGGGTTCATTTTTGGTTTGAATGAAAGAGTGAATCTTCCTCTTAGTAAAGAATTTTTTCTTTTCCCTTCAGCTTGGCGTATTCATTGGAAAAAATTGAAATTAACAAAAGTAACTTTTTCATGTTTTTAAAACATAAACGATGAGAATGCTGAGCTGTGATTGGACAATATTTGAAATCAAGGCGCGTCACGTTACGAGCCGAGTAGGGGAAAACTGGTATTTTTTTGTTGTACTCATTGTAGGGTACTATAAAAACATGTAAAATATACTTGCGTTGATTCAAATTTTTTTCAGTTAATAAATGGAGTAAGAAACGAGAGAAAAATTATTTGAAAAAGAGGATGATTCGATGATTTACTCTTCAATTTAAAACAAAAATGAACCCTGCATGTTCAGGACTTGATTTTTAATTAATTTTCAAAAATCGCGAATTTCTCATAAGAATACATGTAATGAAAGAAATTATAATGGTTTCGTTTGGTTCTGTGTTTTCCCCATAGATGGTGACTTATTCGATGTCAAGTGCCTATAGCTAGGTACTATAAATGATAATATGTTTGAAAAATTCAGAAATTTGTCAAAATTGATTGAAAAAAGTAAATAATCAAAAAACCACAAAAATGTGAAAAATTTTCAAATTTTGTGAAAATTTTGTTTCAATTGAAAAAACCATAACCAAAACAAATTTTAGCGGTTAGCGGTTAGGGTTAAATATTTCAAAATTTTAGTTCTTTGATTATGGTTTCGTTTCAGTTTTCAAAAAAACTTCTTATTTTGGTTTTGGGTTAGTGGTTAGTGAAAATACCTGGTTACGTTTTGGTTACAGTTACCACCCCTGGTTGGTACTTTCTTTACTTTAAAAGTGGTTTTCATGTTTGTTACCTATAGTTGAATCTCATATTCAAGTTGATTTTTTTTTTATGATTGATTGTCCTATGAGAATTTTCACCCTTTTCTTTTGGGCCATGATTTCAATTTTCATACAGGGTCTTTACCTGAACTAGGCAAAGTCTGTGAAAAAAATTTTGCCCGACAAAATAATACCTATTCCCAGATTTTTTTGTTTTTCACCTTGAATAATTCCGGAAACATGTTTTTTAGCTTCAAAAAATTATAATTTTCATGAACCCAACTTTAATTATAAATTCATTATCTATTTCTGAATAATTATAAATAAACAAGAAATTTTATTTAAAAGAATTGTTATTCTTTTGTTAATGCGTTGAAACGGTCATCTTCATTTTTCAGAACTATTTCACAACAGCTGATCGGCTGATCCGTTATTTTCAAAAATGGTAGTACACGTTTCAACACATTAACAAAAGGATAGCGGCTTGAATACCTACTTACGCGATTAAGCTCGTTGATACGTCATTGGAAAGAGGATAAAATTCTCTACAAGTTACTGTAATAATAAATTGGTGTTGTCGATCTCAATTTTGAGTTATTTCAATTCAAAGTTGACGTGAGCAAAAAACAAATAAAAAGAAATGCCCATAAAATGTTTATCATTGAAAGAAATTCGAAACTTTTTGCACCAGTCGATGTGAAATTTAATAATCTTTAATTCTTATTATGGGTAAATTTCACATAAACCCACCATTTTCCTTAAAAATTCGAAAAACTGAATTCCACCCATAAGAGCTAATGTATTTTATTTGATTCTATCACCTCAGCTACATTAGCACTCAAGTGAGCGCGAAATGGTCAATGGTTACAACTATATTATGCTTCAATCTTCAAATCACTATTTTTGATTTCGCATGCAAATCTACAGTTCAACAATACTGTAAATCAAAAGTTTGGAATTTCCTAAAATTCTGAGAACCCTAATGCAAGGTCGCCTGCGACCCTGCTTGTTTCCTTGTACCTCAAAATTTTGAGTGAGCACATAGGTGTTTGAGACATGAAAAATGATCTCTTCAGGGGGTACAAGGCTACAACCACATTTTTTTCCAACGCTTTTGCCCAAATCAATCAAAAATTGTGAAAGCTCAAAGTTTGAACTTTCACAACTTTTGATTGGTTTGAGGTAGAGCTTTGGAAAAAACGTGGTTGTAGCCTGTGAAGAGTAGATCATTTTTCATGTCTGAAACACCCATGTGCTCACTCAAAATTTTTGGGCAATTTCAATTTGAAATGTCGAACATGAAATTTTTGAACTTTGAACTTTGATAAATTTTGATCGGTTGAGGATAGGACTTTGAAAAAAAAAAACACATTGTAGTCCGTGAAAAGTAGATGATTTTTCATGTGTGCTCATTCAAAATTTTGAGGTATAAGGAGAAATGCCGCGCGCCATATAACGCAATGTTAAAATGGGACTACTGTAAAAGAATTTTGCAACGTTGCCGCTCTGCACTTCCCGGCTGTATCATGTAGTCTGGTAATGTGTAGACTATACCCTGTATGCGTCAACGGATAACGCCGATAACGGGATAACTGTATGGACAGTTGTCCATTATGGTCGTCGATTTACGCTTGGCGTATATTTTCAATTGAAACGCTCTGATATTCCAGTAGACTACTGAAATGAAGAAATGTAGTATTCCACCCTCTTACCTGAAGAAGTAAGCGACTAAAAGTGCGAGGTATAGATTTGAAATACCTACTTGTCTCCTGTCGCGTATTCATTGTGTCTCGCGCAGGTACTCCTTACGAAACCATTTAGGTACCACTTATTTCTTCAGTGCTGAAAGGACTGGTTTTGATACACAAAAGAGAGTGATGTTGACTAGACTGTAGAAATGAAATCTCAATGCGTCGCTCTGTATTAATGTATGGTGATAACAGAGCATAAGCTTATCCCAGTGAATATTCTTTTTGTTCTCGAACGTATTACCTTTGTATCATTAGGTTCATTATGAGGTTGTTCGGGAGAACGTCTTATCAGTAATCACCTACTCAAGGTATCTGCTAGAAAAAAAAGAATCAAAACCTGAAATCAGCAAGAATTTCATCTCCGTAGCAAAAAAAATCAGAAAACCAAATTAACGGGAATTACAAAAATTCTACTGTAAAAACAGTTTTTTGACTCATTTTTTTGTAATTATTGCGATAGGGGAAAGTATGGGAGATGAAGCGGAATTTTTTCGAGCTGATTGTGTCCTACATTTATTTGAGAAGTTGAATGGTGATAAGGAAGGCGTACAGAAGTTTTGTTGGAGCTCAAAACAATCTGAAATTTTTTCAAGGACAAATTATGTATTTTTCTTTTTTTTTTTTTACACGGTGACTACTGGCAAGAAAACTCAGAAAATAACAAGAATTTTAATGATTTTACTGCAAGAGCTTGTAACATTTTCCGATTTTTCTGAATTTTTTTAATGGAAGGATAAAAAATCCTCACCGTTTTTTAGACGCGTTCTCTTCGCCACATCTGGTGATAATTCAAATAAATTATTCCTCAACCCAAATATGCGGGCTAATCACTTCACGAAAAGCGTTCAATATCGATTAATTAACGCTGGAAAGTACACCGCATGTTGGAGTGAACCCACACTCTAGCATGCCCTGTTGTCTGTTGTATAATGCTTACATTTTGCCTATTGCTTCGCATTCCTATCGTCTCGATTATGGCGCTTAGTCATCGTTCGAGTCGTTCATTGTTTACGAGGAAGAAGTTACGAACAGAAAATAAAAGGGTTTCATTCTTTCAGATTCACTTCAGTAGTCTCTGTATTTTCTGAGAGTATCTGGGTCTGGGTATGAGGGATTTTTGCCGAGAAACATTCTTGGGGAGGGGTAATGGCCCTCCATTTAAAATATTTGAAATGGTGTATTTATAAAATTTTGAAAACTGAAAACTCTCTATTGCCATTCATTTTCTTCATAATGGGGTAAAAGCGTTGAATCAGCGCCAACGCAGATCAGGATCAACCTAGGGGGAGGCAGAAAGAGCAACTTGAAGTATGTAGAGCTTACTCCTATTGCAGTAGATTTGCACCATTGTATGTATTCGCCAAAGGTGTACTTCTACATATTTGATATTACTACGTCTACCGTAGTGAATCGATGCTAAGTAGGTCTAGGTATTAGGTAAGGGCACCTATATACACAAGTGTAGGTATAGGTACCTGATTTATTTCTGCATTCGTTGCGAGGTAGGTGTCTAGTCTACGTCTAGGTGAATTCGTGAGATTGATTTACTTATTTTTTTTCCCCCTTCAAATCCTTTATTCTTGTTCATCGTCAAAATTTTTTACTTCGATTTGGTTTCGTATCATTATAGATTTTAATGGTTTCTTTTGTTATCGAGATTGCTCGCTTCGTTTCTATCTCGTATTACGCAGTTGGAAAGGGTTGTTTTTAATGGCTATGAGACCACCTCTTGCGCGCGTCGCAGCCAATCGCAGAACACTCATCCCTTCCCGTTTGGAATATCATTTTATCGCAGCCACAAACGCGGCGAGGGTGATAAGATGTTATTATATTTTAATCTTTCATACTGAAACGTTCACTAATCACCTTTATAATTCACATTGTATCCAGTTGTGTGTCGAAATTTATAGTGCTTGCTCATTATCCTATGCTATTTTTGGTACAGTATTTTGAGCACAGATTTCGTATGAGATACTTGGCGAATCAATATGAGCACATTAACCTTCATCAACTCTCCAATGTCTATTCATGTAGGGGTTACCTATGGATAGGTTTTCAGGGGGCAACTTCCGCTGTGCTGGAAATATTTGAAACGGGATGGTTTGGAAGGTGCGGTGTTGTCAGTATTTAAAAGGTGATAACATTATAAATTGCATTTTTTTTTTTTTTTTTTAGTTCAAAAATGATTGAAAACCAACATGAGCATATGTAAGCCTGGATATAGAAATCACCCTTAAGCGTCAAAAATTCGTTTTTGAGTTGAAGTTGTCCCTTGATAATGATTGTACTCCTTCTGAAAAGCAAAAAATCCAATTTAAAAACCATTTTTGGACATAGGGCAAAAATTTTAAAAATTGAAACAAAAAGTAATTGAAGCACGGAGTTGGAAAAAGGCCTAACTTTAATTTCCAAAATGCACTCTTTTTGACTGCTAGTGCTATAACAGTCTGATTGAAAATGTTCTAACTAGAAATTCTGTGTTTGGGATGAGCACTTGACTTTATTGAATATCATTAAAGATGTAATTGATGACATTTTTCAACGAAAAAAAAAAACATTTTACACCAGTTTGTAGAATTTGGGAGTTAGGCCTTTTTCCAATTCCATGCTTCAATTTTCAACATTTTTTTTTTTTTTTTTGAAAGCCGATTGCCCCTTTAAAAGTCATACTTATGCAGGCAAAACAAATGTATCACAATTTTGCTATTTCTCCTTCCCTCCCCAATATGCACATATCGCACAACTTCTAATCTAATCATTTTTGAAATTAAAACTTTTAAAATATTGGCAACACTGTACAACATCACCTCTACATAAAGCCTGGACACTGTAACGTTTGGCAACATCAGGAGTAGTCCGGTGATTTCGATTTTCGCGAGCGCTTGTTTTCTACATTATGTACAGAAAAAGTTGAGTTATCTCATACGTGGGTAATACGATTTTTGCGATTTTTTCGAACTTTGAACTTCGATACCGTTCGACTGGTTAATGCTATTTTAGAATTTTGAAACAAAAACGAAGTTGTAGAGGAGAAAAAGAACATTAAATTCATGTCTCAAACACCCAACCAAACGACCTCGTTTTAGATGTTTAAATATATCACGCACGGTGTGTGTTTTATTTTATTATTTTACCTTTTAAAAACTTGATCATAGTCACTCTCCCCTCCCCCTCATCTGTGGATCGGCAATTCGGCATCGGATTGTTGGCGAAAGTCCTTGGTCAGACGAAATCAACGTAACCTTCGGCACCATATCTCATTTTCTCAGAATCAAATTTTTTTCATCCAGTTCAAGCTCCTTATTTCTCCCCCTCCCTATATTAATTAAAAAATCGCATTTTCAGTTAGAAAATGTGTCTTCACCAAAAAATCATTATTTAATTTGTGAGATGAGAGAAAAATTCCATTTCGTTCCGAAATTTTGATTTATTTTTTCAACTTCATACATGGGTAATTATAATGAAAAAAAAAACATTCATACCTGGACCCTTTCCACTTTTTTTTTTTACAATTTTCGAAACTTTACATCAAAGACTGATTGTCAGAAGGGTGAATTTTTACCACGTTGTTTTGAAATCTAGTTCCTACTCATGTACTATTCCTCCCCTCCCCTCCACCCGATTTTGAAAGATGTGTGCTAGACGATCACTTGTAGCCATGGAACCTAACAGCGCTGAATAAAAATTCATCAAACATAAGGGTATACGATACACCTGAATCAACCTGAAAAAGGTGTTACTCAAAATGAAAAGTTTCTATTAAATATGGGAAGAGTTTTTTTTTTCTATTATGGGTAATTCGAGGTTCGTCGATACACGATTATTGATCCATTCTCCAAAGAATTGTTTCAATGATTTTGCTGCATTTTGAAATTTAGACATACTAGAAAAATTATGGAAAAAGACCAATTTTTAAAGTTTCAAGCTCCGAAAAAAATTTAAAAATTTGAAAAACTGTCCAGTTTTAGAAAATTGAAAATTCTTTTACTTAAAAATAAGGAGCAGAAATGAAAAACTTTGAAATAAGTATATATATTTTTTTATTTTTAAAAAAATGATAAAAACTTTCAAAATGTTATAATTACAACTTGAGATAATTGAAAAATTTGAAATTATCAAATTTTCAGTTTTCCAAATTTTTCATAATCAAACAGGCTAAAGAACCGCTGTTATTTCCGATCCGCAGGCAATGATGAACAAAAAATTGATCAATAATAATGGATTTTAGATTTTTTTACACAGTGTCCCTTCTTTACGGCAGGGTTTCATATCGTAACCTGACCTTGAAGCACTTTTGTGCAGCGTCGAAGTTTCACCCGCCTAAGTAAATCGCACGGACTATTATCTAATCAGGTCTCCAGGGACTATAATCAGGGCTCAAAATGAAAAAACATTAAATTTTATGCAAAAAAAAAAAAAAGTAGGTAGAATATAACTAGCCAGAAAAATCATACTTAATAGGTACACTACACAATACACATGTATTCGTAATATTTTTCCCTATTTCTGATGAAACAATCAGAATTGCAGCATAGAAAAGTAGGAAAAAATTTCAGCAAATTTTTGATTTTTTTGCTGATTTTTCAAAAAATATATCTATTTTTGTTATGTGGCGATTTGGATTTCTATAAATACTTGGCTAGGTGATTTTCAAAAATATGTGGCTGATCAATGAGCTTGGTTATGGATTACAAGGTCGTTTGAGAAGTCATTAAAAATCAGTTTCCATTTTCTTAATACTAAAATTTTACAGAAAAAGTGAATTGAATTTTCATTTTACCGATTTCCCAGCTATTTTTTCACTACTTTATTTCAGTTCTGTAATCCTGAATGTTTTATTGTTTTTCAATGATTTTCAATATTTTTCACTGATTTATGAACAAAAGGGTAATGTTTTTGTAATTTTATACTTTTTTTTAAAATTCAGTTATTAAACAAAAACTTTTTGTTTTGATTAACTTTTGAGCAACCTCTTTTTGAAGCTTGAAAGCATTTCAGTCTTCGATATAGTCCGTGCAATTCGCTTAGGCGGCTGACCTTGAAGCAATTTTATGCCTCTTGACCAATGAGCGCGTATCTACATTACCGCTGCGCCTGCGCGGACCTTTATAAAATGTCTTTCATTGGCTGTCGCGACGCCACGCGTGCGGGGTCACCGGAATTCACCCGCTTAAAGTAATGCACGGACTATAGGTTTATCTACAATGCCTACCTACTTGTTTAAGAACACGCGTAATGTAAAATAATCATTAATTGTACTTTTTTCTAAAAACAATTTCTGAAAATTATTTGAATTTGGATGAAAACTCGTCATATTTAATGTTTCGTTTTGTTTTCTGTTACAGACGATGGAAGACCTAGAGCGCAAGCGTATGATGGATCAGATTACCCAAGGGGCTTTCGTTCGAGTCCCCCGCTTAAGCCAAGAAGAAATAGAAGCGTACACCAGGTATTTAACTTTACTCTACTTTCAAAATTGTAATTTTCAATCGATTCGTTAACCTATTTTCGTTTTTTCTGATTTTTCAGACCTCGCAAACGGCAGGCAAAAAAGAAATACCATTTTCTTTCATTTGATTTCCTCTCCGACGAAGAAGACGATTTCTTCGGAATTTCCTACCCGCCAGCCAAGAAAACTCGCAGAGCTCGAGCAAATAGTGCAACCGCTTCGAAAATTTCCGACGATTTGCCCACCCCACCGTTACTCGACGAGGAAATACCTCTACTCAAACGAAAAAATAGTGACGCCAGGAAAAACTCTTCGAGCAATATTCAACGTAAAAATTCCAACGACGATACGAAACCCGTAAAAGTGAAAAAATATTCCAGATCGACGTCTTCAAAATCCAAATCTTCGTCAGACGAATCAAAGTTCACTGCGCTGGATGGATTAAAACCAGTCATTACGACCGAAGTGAAAATATTAAAAGCGCGGAAAGAAGAAGCACCTTCGTATTCGGTACCTTCGGCAGCCGACCATAAATCCAGCGAATCGAAATATCCGTCAGAAACCATAAAAAAATCAGAACCGAGTCAGTCAAAAACGCCTTCGCCTGCCAACAGTCTGATTGGTAAAATTCGAATCAAAAGCGCCGCCGAATTGGGCTCCACCGTCATTTTCATCGACGACGATACACCAATTAATAAGAGTACTCTGTCCAGAAACGTATCGAATGCTTCCAGGAATGCCACGTCTAATAGAAATTCCTCGTCTTCGAATGCTACCAGCGTCTCTAAATCAGATTCGTCCAGTACTCAGGTTAGAAATTCCGAAATCAATGTTGAACTAATCGGCGACCTTTACGCTAAACTTTTCACCACTAAAAATCAAACTAAAATTAGAAACGTGGCGGAAATATTGCAAAGTATCGCCGAAAATATCAAAAACAACAACGAAAGGGTGCAAGAAATCACCAACAATAAAGATTTGACCGACGCCGAAAAACTAATGCGACGATGTCTTTCGTTTCAAGACCTAAAAAGAAAACAAGAAGAAAATGAGATGAAGCTGAAAGAAAAATTCGAAGCTATTATGGCCATTTTCGACAATAATAACTTCGAATTACTTTTTCAACTTTTCTTTTTAGGTATTCTAAAAATTTTGATCGTCAGCGTGTCGTATTTTTACAAAAAAGGGACTATTTTCAAAAGATTGATTACTCTGCTGCAGCAGTCGCTGACGAATAGTAAATTCAACGACGAAAGAGTTTTCAAACTGCTCAAATCGAAAGATTTCCGCGATCGCTGTATCACCTTGGTGCAGTTTATCGAAAGGCACTGCAAAACTGAATTCTTCAGTATGCTCTTCTTATCAGATTCTGATAAGAATATAATTCGTACGAAAAATGCTCCTTCAAACGAGACGTCGACTGAAGAAAAGAATGCTTCTTCTACTTCTAGTCGATACATTAAACCGGAACTAATCTCGGTTCAAGAACGCGAATCTTTCCTTCTGAATCTTTTGAAGGAGAGTAAAGTCGTTGATTCTGCTTCTTCTTCTGTCAATTGTCAGCAGCAGCAGCAACAACCATCACAACAACAGCAGCAGCAGCAACAACAGCAGCAACATCAGCAACATCATCAGCAGCAGCAACTACAGCAACAAAATTTCACCTGGAAAACCTACGCTCCGGCTTCGAAACGTAATGGAACCTCTAATTCTGTTGCTGCGTCGAATAATTCGTCGAAAACCAACACCGCCAATAATTCCAACGGATTAGTCAACAGTTTTATTTTTTCCGACGGACAAATCAAACCGTATCCCAACAACAACGTTATGAATATGCAGACAAACGAGCCAGCTACCAGTATCCGACCAGTCAGACCTCAAAATGAAGTCAACCATTTTCTGAATCGTGTAGCTTCCGATCCTAATAATTCTGTAAATCCTGCCTATCACATGCATACGTCGTATAATATGCAAATGAAGGTTCCTCATGTGAATGGATTAAATGGAACGTATCCGCTTAGCACGAGCAACGGAAATATTGAAAATATCCAACCCGATTCGTACGTGAATACGAATAACATCGGTAAAAAAGTCACCAAAGATACTTGGAATAATGGTCAAATTAATGCCAGTGGATTACGATCGTTGTTGGTCAACGACACTCCGAATGATGTAAGAAATAATTATCAGAGGTTCGTCGATCACTATGGAGCCTCCAATGTGAATCTGAATAACGCTTCTAGAGGTCCTGCTATTACGCGAAATAACGGTTGGATGGGTTGAATTCCCGAGCACTTTGTGAGTATTGTTTTATTCAGTTATTTTTAAATGATCGAGTTGAGAAGTAATGTATTTTGTTTTTGATATTTCAGATGTGATATGTGAATCAAGAAGCAATCCATAATTCGCTATTTGTCAAAATGTTCCTTTGGTAGGTAACAATTGACAATTTGTTGTGATTTTTATACGAGATGAACCACTAAATCTTAATGAATGAATTAGTTATACTAGTAAAATGAAATAGGTGTATAATCTGCGAGGGAAAAAATGCTTACTTTGGAAGATTTTCCTACTGGTGGCCGAAACAAAAATGTTTCAAAAGTGTGTCATTGAAGAACTCGACATCCAAAATTTCAGATGCTAAAGTTCATTTTTCGAATTTGGCGAATTTTTGAAAAAAGTATTCTCAAATCCAAAACTTGCTAAATTCATTTCAGTTAATTTTACTGAAAAGAAAAAAAAATTCCTATCAGAGTCGGAGGAGATATTTTTATAAAACTTCATTTTGCAACATTGTCTTCAATTGACATTAATTTGACCATAATCTCTCCAGAAAAGAACTAAAAGTTGGTGAAAAAACGTTTTGAAAGCTCTAACTCACGTGTGATTGTGCTAATCAAAATTTTTTACAATACTTTTTGAACTTGGAAGGTTTTTTTTTTGAAAATTTAGTGTTTATTATAATGCAGCTAAACCACTCGAACTCAAAACTGTCAATAAGTAAATCATTTTTTGATTTTTTTTTTGGAACTTGGCAGGTCTTGGACTTGAAGCGACAAAATTCAAATTTTCATTCCTGAAAAATATTAAAATTTCTTCTAAACAAAGAAAAAAAATGAAATTGGTGCATACCCTTATTTTCAATCCCCTGAATTGATTGGAAGCAGTTTCAAGACATTTGGAGCCTCCTGAAAATTTAGGAACTTATGTTGAAAAAAAATCATTTTGACCAATTAAAGCAGATTTCTCATATGATTTTCTTCGGCAATTTTTTTTAAATCCTAAAAATAAAAATATGAGTGCAATGTGCTCATCAAGATGAAAAGCTACAAATTGGTAGATACCCTATTTTCGACGTATCTCGATTGGAACCAGTTTCAAGAAGTTTTAAAGCATCTAAAATTCTTTGGAATTTTCCTGCTCTAAAGAAAAGTTTGTTAAAATGGTCCGTATGAATTTTAGCCCCTAAGAACACAGATTACTGCTGTTGGTGACCAAATTGATCAACATTGAAGCACAATATTTCTAAATTTCTCACTGCCGGTTTAAATACAACCATAGGCGCACCCAAGGGGGGGCCCAGGGGGCTCGCCCCCCTCCCCCCTTAAGCCCTGAAAAAATAATTTTTTGCTTCAAAAATGAGAAAAAAGTCAACTTTTTTGCTCTCCAAAGTATATTTTTTCAAAAAATTTTCGCCCTCGCTTCGCTCGGGCAGTATTTTAGTGCTTTTATTTCTAAACTTGACAATTTTTGATTGATTTTTCAGTCAAAAATAACCAAATTCTCAATAAATTCTCTGTTTGTCAGAAAAAATTGATGATTTTTGATTGAAATATCAGTGAAAAATGATTCAATTTGAAATTTGACCCCCCTCCAAATTTTTTTCAAATTCTGAGCCCCTCCCTTAATTAATTTCTGGGTGCGCCTATGAATACAACTGTTTGGATTTAAAATTTTCGGAAAAATTTAAAAATACATCCACAAAGATTGAAAGTTAACCGAATTCATGCAGATGCCTCAGAACACCTCATGTCTCAATGTGTTTGCTGTAGGCGTGTTATTTAATTTTGTAAAAAAATTACAGTCAAAATTATTTTGGAAAATCGTGTTTCAATGGTTCAAGTGGGTTATCAATATAGATGATCTGCATTTTCAGATACTGAAATTCTTATGAACAATTTTTATGAGCTTTTCTTCAGTTCTGGAAAATTTCAAAATTTTTCAGAAACTTCAAAAGACTCAAAATCGCTTCAATCAATTCGAGTGATCGAAAATAGAATATGTGTCAAATTTTATCCATTTTCGTAGATTTTTTCATTTATACGTATTCTGCAGGTTGATGATGAATTTGAATGTTCAAAAATTCGTCAAAATTTAAAAAATGAACTTTAGCCACTAAAATTTTGGGTGCCGGGTTCTCTAATGATGAACTTCATTTTTGTTTCAGCCCAAAATTTTACTGTCGTTTCGGATTCATCTTCCTTTGTCAGTACTTATAAGTTTTGAAATTTTCATTTGTAAATATTGAAAAAAATTGTTCCAAATTGGTGATGAATTGTTGAAATATTATGAGAACTATTTTTAAAAAATTATAAAAATCGGATAAAATTTGATATTGTTCTAATTTCATGGAAAAAATTTGCGTAAATTTTCCCTTTGAAGAAAAAAAAAAACATTTACCTATATTGAAAAGCTAATTCTAATTTTCAAAATTGCTTAGCAGATTATTTCCATAAAACGTCCAGACTCGATTTGTACTACTCCCTGTGTTATATCTTTGAAGCTAAACTAAAGCAAGCAGGCAAAACCCATTAAAAAATATGCCCAGAAATGATTGGCCATTTGCTCAAAGTTTAGATTTGAATAAAAGTTTAATTTCCATCAAGTGAATTAATATGTAAATTGAGTTGAAATGAAGTATTTAATCTTTAAAATTATTCATTTCTGACTTTTCAAAATAAAATATGAGTATAGGACAAGATTAATCGATGGAGGGAGGGAGCAGAGGAGACAGCTTTCAAAAAATCTGGATTTTCCCCTCTTTAATGATGATAAAACGACATATTGTTTGCAACATGAAACCAAATGAACATTGTAAAATTTGAAGCTGACTAGGTAACGAGAGAAGTTGAACTTCGACCAAACAATTTCATACTTTTGCCACAACTTTTCAAGGTTATTTTTCAACAATTTTTCGCTGTGATTCTTTAAAATTCGTTAATTGCTTCAAAATGAGAATAACAAGATAAGATACGTGAAACGACCTCTGAAAAAATAAATTTTTGCATGGCATGAATCATCTTCAGATTTTTTTTCAATTAAAATGTAACATAATGAGAAAAAAAGGAACGAACGTCCGCAATTTTTTTCAATTTTTTCACCTCGAAAATGATCTTAAAAAAGGTTTTCAAAACTTCAAAACTTCAAAATTTTTCTATTTTTTTTTTATTGTGGTACATACCAAAAACCTCTTGAAAACGATTTTTTATTCAATATTTACCAAAATGGAAGAGAAAAAAATGACCTAATGGAAAATTTGGTCTTTGGTTTTTTTCAACAGGGAAAATGATCTCTCTGCTCTCTACCTATATTTTTTTGATTACACTTTTTAATTTTATCTATCACCTGAATTTAAAAAATGAGGAAATAATAATTTAAATTTAGATTTTTTATCTTGTTTATTTTTATTGAGTTGATAAAATTGAGAAAATAATCATTTTAATTTTTCGAAAGTAAACTTCAATGTAAACTTCACGAGCTTTTGATTTTGAAATTATTTTTAAATCTCATTGTCATTTGTCTAACCTTCAGTATAATTTGATAAATTTTTCACCTCCTTCTGCTTCACTCCACCTTTATTTCTCTCCTATAGTAAATAAGCAGAAAATTTGGCCATGTTCAAAAAAATTAGAAATCAGCAAAAATATTCATTGAATATTTTTTTGAAAAGGATTTAGTAGAGGTGTTGACAGTTGAGTTGTGCATGTTTTTTTTTTCAAAATATGAAAAACTGAAAAAAAAAATAATAAATAATCGCTTATTTTATAAGAAGTCTGGAATGACATGCAAAATGTAAAAATTACTTTTTTTCAAGGTCACTTTCTTCCTAACATGGTGGAGGTCATTATATTCAATTTATTATATAAATTGCTTTAGAAGTTGGTAATAAATTCCCGATGCATCTAATAACGGTTCAATTTTTTTTCTTTTATTTCAGAGTTTGCAGTATTCGAAGTAGGTGTTCATCGGAGCTTCGGAGCCCATTCATCATAGACTCTAGTCTGATAAATTAACTACGGAATCTGTTCAAGTTTAATTGTAAATTAAGTATTATTTCATTTTATTTTTTTTACCAGTAATAGTTTTAAGTTTGATTAAGGGCGCAATATGATGCAATTTTTATGTACTTGAGAACAAATACTCGATCATCCTCGAGTATAGAAATAAAAGTAGGTATTAATTTGTTGATTATTTTAGGTTGTTTGTTCGTGTGTGTTGTACCTAGGTTATGCATATCTTTGTTTATTGGTACGAGTCCTTTCATAAGTTTTATCCTATCAGAAGTTGCGTTTTTCTTTTTTTAATTTTAAAAATAAACAGTTATGCTTTCTTGTTGATTACAAAAATTTGGTTAATTTTTTTTACCTTTTTTTTTGTAATTTTTCCATTTAGTATTATAATTATAACTATAAAATGTAAATCCGATTTTATCAGCTGTGATACTCTTACTGCTTTAAGCGTATGATAATTTTTTAAACGAAGATATTTTTTTGTAATAAAATACAAAATATTGTTTTTTATGAATAAAAAAATTTATATTCGTTTTTTAATCTGGTGTTGGTTTTGTTGGTAAGAAATACGTATCTTATCTGGCTGAGAATTTAATCAAAGAAAAATTATCTTTAATGACTTTGCAGTTTGTACCCTTCTAAAATGATAATTGAGACTTGAGTGTAGAACGGGTACCTAGAAGAGAATATACGATGCGTTACGTAAGTATTCGATGTAATTGCAAACGAGTGGTCAGTGATCATAATTTCCAAGAATGATGATACTGACACATCTACCGGAAAATTAATTACAAAGAAAAGTAAACAAGTGTTTCCTTCAGAAATAAAACCACAATTTGACAATGAAAAAAAAATCTAAAAGTTGGAAAATAAACAATTGAAAGTTGGAAAATTTTTTAAAGAAAATTACATAGGTAAACATACATAAATTTGACTTGAAATTTTTGAGCGAATTTTTTTTTGAAAAAATTCTAAAGCTTTGAAGTAGAAAGGATTTTGAATTTTTGATAAATTTTGAACATTGAATCTCAATTATAAATCTTTATTTCGAAAAGTCTTATTAATTTGAAAAAAATTTACCACGGCAGGAATCGTTGTGGATCGTTATGCACTTATTGGTGCCTGTCGCCTTCCAACTTGAAGTCTGCAACTTAAAACACATGTATCTAGTATTGATAGTGATTTTTCGCCTTGTGGCGAGAGAATCTAAAACGTGCTTTATCATTGAGTGCAACTTTCCAATTTCCTATTAGACCCTTTCCTTGACATGAGATTTTTCCAAAATTTTTATAATTTCTTTGAAAACATATTGTAATCTGAGAAGTGTAGGAATTGTTCCACATTTTGATGCTTTTTCAATTTTCAAGCAACTACTTCTTCATACCGATTTTACAAAAATAATTCAATTTTCTTAAAAAGTCAGCAAAAATTTTGTTAAAAATTGGCAAATTTAATACATGTAATTTGTCAAATTTGTTGGAAAGTCGAAAAATTTTCTTAAAAAAATCAGGTCATCCAATGTAGTAAATTTTATTATAAATCAACGAATTCGCAAAAATATGCTGATTTTTACAACAAAAGTTTCCGATTTTTTCCAAAAATTCCTCGAATAATCGGCAAATTAAATAGTAGTTACCTTTAGTGGCATGAAGAAACATGAAATTTTTTCTAATGCAATGGAATTTTTTCAAAAAATAAACTAGGGAAAACGAATTACTTACTTTCTTTTTGAAAATTAATCAGCTTTTCAAATCTTAGCTCTCGCTTCTCTCTGGTATGTAAATTCTCTAGTAAGTACATGGGTAGCTATAAGAGACGAGTGATGAAGAATTTCGGCTTTTAGAGCTTATTTTATTTTTTTAAAAATCGCCTTTGTTTCACTCGAGCTCGATGGAATTTTCGCAACTTTTTCTCAAAATGATGACATGAATTCTGTCAGAAATGATAGGTAAAATAGATAAAAATTGCTAACCAGGGAAATATCTCAAACACATTTATCCACGATTCAAAAGATTTTGCTATAAAGAATAACGTATATGTACCTGATTAATTATTGTTTTCTTTTCAGTTGTTTAATCCTTTTAAGTACGTAGGTAGGTAATAGGTATCTCCGGTCTCCATCGATTTATTTTTAAAAGATATATTAAATCCTTCGTCTTTTTTCCCAAATCTTGAATGAAGATATGTTTCTCAAGAATACTTATACATACTATTTTGAATGGAATAATAATTCAAAAAATTTTTGCTGAAAAAAAAATCAGAAAAATATTCATTTTCTGGCTCTTTATTGGTTTGCAGCTTTTGTTTACGTAATTATTTTTTTTCTTGTTTTCTGATTGGTCGAACATTTTTTTTCGTCATTTTCCAACACTGATGACTAACTCATCCTTATTTTTCAACGGCACTTTGGGTGCTCTGCTCGGTTCGGTCACTTTCGTGGGACTTGCGTTTTTTACGTGATTACGTGAGCCTGTTTTACGGATGATTTTTTTTCAAAGTCCACATTCCGACCTTTTTTTTCAACTTCAAAATTTTTCTTGACTAGGTCTGAATTTTTTTCAACTTTTAAATAATATTTCTTTTTCTTGACGAGGTCTAAATTTTTTACGAATTTTTTTTCAACTTCAAAAATCAAAATTTTTGTTGACGTGGTTGATTTTTTTCCAACTTCAAAATTTTTCTTGACGAGGTCTGAATTTTTTTCAACTTCTAAATAAGATTTCTTGACGAAGTCTAAATTTTTACGAATTTTTTTTTCAACTGAAGCATAATTCGTACAAAGGGTATATAAGTCAAGAAAGTGAAGAATACAAATGGTAGGTATAAGTCAAAAAACTATGAGAAAAGAGACTTTATTGTTTTGTAAACAAAGTTACACTCAAGTCCCTTTTCAATTGAAGTTTGGAAAAGGATTTAGAACAAGTCAAAAAATTCGAAGTTGAAAAAAATTTCGACCTCATTAAGAAAAATTTCGAAGTTGAAAAAAAACCAACCACGTCAAGAAAAATTTTGATTTTTGAAATTGAAAAAAAATTCGTAAAAAATTTAGACCTCGTCAAGAAAAAGAAATATTATTTAAAAGTTGAAAAAGATTCAGATTTCAGACCTTGTCAGTTGTCAAGAAAAATTTTGAAGTTGAAAAAAAAACGTTGGAATGTGGACTTTGAAAAAAAAAAATCAAATCACACGAAAGTGACCGAACCGAGCCGAGCACCCAAAGTGCCGTTGGAAAATAAGGATAAGTTGATGACTAATGTAATGATAAGTCAACAAGTCAAGTGATAAGATATAAGCAACGTGTTTTAATTAATTGATGCAAATTCGTTAAAGTTCCTAATTTAAAGTTATTTTGTTTGTGATTTATTCGATGAAAGGAACTCTCATTTGAGAATTTTCGCGAAAACAAAGCCGTTATTATAATTACAATGAAGTGTTATTACGTGATCGCAATAACTAACCGAAGGCGTGAAATTCGTTGCTGCTTCTTTCTCAGGTAAGTTGACTAGGTTCAGGTTTATGGATACTTAAAAAATTGGTCAGTTTTCAAGTTTATTTATAGAAGTCAAAGTTAAGTTTACTTACCAACGAAAAGAACACACTACTTTTTATGCAAATATTCACATGATCTACTTCTCATTCGAATAATTACTAGTTCAAGTTCGGTCTAAAACGACGTTCACGTTTTAATTTTCTCATCTTTTTAGTAACGACGAAGATGAAGAGCAACAATTTATATGATATAAATGTTGACTTAATTCGTAAGTAAACTCATTCATAAAAGTTATTAAGTATATTGTTGTTTTTTTCTATACTCCTCTCGTGATCAAAGTGAACTGCATTAAAAAGAACACATTGTAATTTATTAATTGGGATCTCATATACTCGAATTACTTGACGCTCTAAAAGTATACAATAAAAATTCTATGTGTTATAAAAGTCAAGAGTAACGTTTATAGACACTTTATATTTAACTTCAATATGTATTAAAATTTTTTCAAATGATGAGAGAACGTTTCCGTATTGTTACAGGTAATTATTGCCATCCGCCGAAGAAATAGTCCAGAGTTTTGACGAAGCGAAGGTGTTTGGAAAAATCCGATGCGATGGCATTTTTGAAATCAAAGAATGCGACACTCGTGGTCTAAAATGCGAATCACTCTTTGGCTGAGTGCGAATGGACTCGACGTTGAAATATGCACGACATTCTTGTCGACCTTCACCTTTAAATCATAAACCGGCGATAATTTTGTCTACATTTTCAAAATAATTTATATCATGGTAATATTTCGCGCCATTTTCACGATTCACTAACCTAAATTAGAGAGTTTATGTTAGATTAATGACTCGTCCAAACGTCGACCGTCCATTTCAGCGTAAAATGGTCTAAAAATTATCTCCGAACTGGAGTATAAATTTCGGCTCATATTTCAATTAGGTACCTTAGATATAAATACGAGTCCGAGTTGTCGCTGATATTGATAGTTGGTACAGTTGTTATTAGACTAACGGTTCGTGCTTCTGTATCATCTCTCGTCTCGAGTCTGGACAAATGATCGGTGATTTTTCATTCAATGGTCAATATATGTTAATAAGAAAATTGTAGGTATGATGCGCCAAATCAATTAATTTGGTTGCACGATTATTAGAGACACGGTTACACAATCACTCATCTGGCTTGAAAGAAGGTAAATGACACCGTCTCGCACGCTTCGTTACGGTTTTATTATATTCTTTTTAGGGTGAGTGTCCTATGTTCAATGTTGCCGTACATGTCATCACATGTGACATTGGCTTCCGGGTGATACGTACCATCAAAATAGTCTTTAAGATGTTTATTTTTACGATCAGCGTGCTGATGACATTTATGGGTATTTTCAAACTTCATTACTGATCTTAATTCAACTATAGCTGATGCATGTCGTTGTTGTTATCTTGATTTGGCGGATTAATTGGACACCTTTTGCAGTTCCACAGCGAGTAAATTTAGATTTATTTGCATGTTAATTGATTTTTTTTTTTTTTGAAAAGGTTGTCAAGATATGAGAACTTGGTTACTTTCTACACCTTTTTTGATGAGAAGAATGAAGGGGAATGATTGAGGATGATCCAGAAATATTGAATTTGAATTTGAGGATCAGCATAGTGAGTAAGTATAGAGTTTCTTCTGAAAAAGTAAAAATAATTATTTTATTGTTCTTTTCCTTGAAAATCGTTTAGGTAGTTTGTTAATTTCTCATCTTAAAATGGATTGTTTTTTCATTCTAAGAATGTATTATTTTTTTTGTTCAAACATGCTTTACCTACCTACTCATTTTTTTTTAAGAACCTCGGTACGAAAACCAAAATCAGAGAAAATGGATCTTTTAGCCCTAGTTTTATTGGCAAAAAAATCAACGGATATTATCCTATTGTTTTTTATTTCATAAATTTTTGGATTTTCGGTATTTGTTTCTTAACTTTTGATCAGTTGACTCAATCATTTTCTTTTGAAAATGGTTTGATTTACGAGTGTTTTTTTCCCCTGGAAATAATTAAATTTCTTTTCCTAAACAGTGAAAAATAAAAATTACTTCGTTTTGATTCCTTTTCTCTGATCTTTTTTCATTTTCAAAAATGACCTGATACTATTATCTGATACATATTTATGAAAATTATTTGATTTGTGTATTTTTTTAATTTTGAACATGGCTTCTTTTTTGAGAATTTTTTTTCAAACATATCTCGAGTTCCTCGGTTCAGTTTGTATGTAAGATAATGAGATAGGGCTGTTTTCCGTACATCTCAACTTTTTTAGATTAATTTTTTTGTTTTTTTGTTTTAAAAAAATTACTTGTTTTTTAAATATCATTTTCAATTTTTTTTGCATTCCTCTTCCATGGGAATCTGTTTGTTTTTCATGTTCGTTTTAACGTTTTAAATTTTTTCTCTCTAAAAATTACCTACTCTTCCTTTGAAAAAAATCAAGTTTTCGTTTTAAAAAGTTAGATTTTTTTAAAATTACTCAACGTTTGTAGTTTTTAAAAAATATTCATAATTTCTTTCTAGTCTTGAAATTTGTTTGGTTTTTGTTTTTCCCCCTGGAAATTGTGTATTTGTTTAAAAAAATAATTTAGGGTTAAATTTTATTATTATTTTTCTGAAGAAAAATCTCTGTTTTTTACTACTTTTGAAAAACTTGAAAGTGTTTCTTCTTTCAATGATTAGATTCTCGACTCAATTTGGAGAAGAAAGGAGATTAAATCATGGGTTGCTTTTTTTTTAACTTCACGTTTGAGTTCTTTCTTCATCCTTTTTTTTGTGTTTTTTTTTTGTTTCTGAAAAAATAACTTAATTTTTGATTTTGCTTTAAAAATGGTCATTTTTTTTTATTGGTTCTCTGTAAGTGGGTTGGTTTTTTAAAATTCATTATTTTTTGATATTTTGTTTTTTTTTTTCAGGAAATTCCAAAAACCCGTAAACTTCCAAGATATCAAAATTGCGTGCTAAGAATCCGATAGGTAGGTAATGTATAATACAGAATAATTTAGCTTAAAAAAATGAGCTGAAAAAATCAGCAAAATTGAAGAGGATATGATTTTTGACAAAAATTTGTAAAATAAAAATTGCTGTTGCTATCCTAGCTAATGAGAGATTCGTTTCTAATTGTATTATTTTGAACCCCTGGTGCTGCATAATTTAAGCACCATGCTTAAAAGCTGTCAGCCATGGTTAACGTGTTGTGGTTTTTGGAGGGTGGGATGAAGAGGGATTCTCAGTGTCTCAGCCTAAAGGCCATTCAGAATCGCTCGCTGTAAAAAAAATCTGTTGTGAAATCTGATCTTCATTTCATTTACTCACATATATGGTGATTTAAAAAATTAATACCCATTAAAAAATCCCACCATATCACATTTTCTTATAATTAAAAAAAACATCCAATATCAAGCCTCTTCATTTCTTCGTGATAAAAATTAGATAGGTTACCTGAATAAACGAAAAAAATAACTCTCGCTGCATCACATAGAATAAAAATTAGATAAATAATTTCAAAACATAACTCCGCGTGCTAAAAAAAAACACACCTCAAATTTCGATTACCATTGACCAAGATAATGGTTTCATTCGACATTCACTTTATAATAGTTTCAATAAAATAGTAAAGTTCAGATTAATGATTCATACCGAAAAAAAACAGAACAATTGCATAACATTTAACATTGCATTTATACCTACTGCCTAACCGCAACCACATGATTTATTTTGTAACTAAAATAGAAAAAAAAAGTTGAATAAATAAAAACCATATCATACGAGTAGGTCGATAATGGAAAATTTACTCTGAAAAAAAAAAATCGTAAACCACCACACGTAGGCTATGTGTATAAGTAAAAACACACATTATTTGACGAGAAAGCCTCATCATCTTCGATTTACCTACGAATATGTGTATTTTTCATTTTTTTTTTTTTAAATTTCAACCATTCTTTAATGTACAAAGTATCGAACATAATGATATTAAAAATTATACATACGTAGGTACCTAAAAATATGCAGACAGATAATTTTTTTTAATGATCCTTAAACGTGCAATTTACCAAATTTTTTTGTTTTTTTTTTACTCTTTCAGGTAGGTACGTATAATTATGAAAATCAACGTCGATCCTACCATGTTGGCAGCTACAAAAAAGAACCCACATACTCGATACATTGCATATTAGACGTGTAATGCGTGCTGTTAGATTTGATCTCGGCGACGAAAAATTATAAAATAAAAAGCCTCCGAGATGACAAAAACGTTTACAATGGAGATATTATTGAGTACGGGTTCAATGATGGAACCAACATAGACGAATGAGTGACACACTTCGTACCTATTGGTACGAAAAGCGGCTCTTGTCCCATGTTTAAAACGATATGGAATAGGTATGTTTAATGGAATATTTGATTTGGATCGGAGAAAAGAAGGTAATTTACAGCGATTCACATTGGTAAAACGATTTTAATGAATATCTGCATCGAGCTCGCCGATAACACGACATTTTCATTAAAAATAATAATAAAAGTTGGCAGCGACTTTATTGTTGACTCATTGCGCTTGTAAACGTTCGATTCGTCGAGATCTTGTCTTAAGATTTTATTGAAATTTTGAATATCATCTTTTTTTAAAGCCGACCGAAAGGGGTCATTCATTAAATCCTTTTGATCTACACGTCCAGTAATCTAAATATGGTTCGTAACGTTTTTTTTACGCAGGTTTTTTTTTCTCTTTTTCAAAACGACACTTTCGTTTCAGGTGCTCTCCGGAGGGATTCGTGTGGCAATGCCTTTGAAATCGTACGAGAGATTCGAAAGCAACAACCAATAATATGTAAGTCACGATGAAATTTCTCGTAACAATAATAAAAGAAAACTATCGACTATACAACGATACACTTTTATTTAAAAATCTCTTATCAGTTAATAATTTTACTCGAAAAATACTCACGAGTAGTTTGGAAAATATTCGCACGATTATTAGAAATACTCCGATAGTTGGCAAAGTGTTGGTATTTTTTATTATTAGTTAATATTATTGTATGGAAGCCGGCTACACCTTGGCGTTTGAGTCTGTCGTGCACGATGCACCCTAGTTTTTTTTCTACACTCTTCCGCGGAGGTCCGTTAGGTGTCTGGTGTATTCGGCGTGTAGCAATTTTCAGCACATAATCATTTCTAATTGTCATCGCACTCAGATGTACTTACACCATTAAAACTATTAGGAAACTGATTCAAGCGTTGCCTTTGTTAAATCGCCACAACATACTATAACAACGGTTATCGAGGTAGATTTGTGTCAAGTGAACAACGAGTTAGACCTCGGTTGGTGATAGCTTAGATAATGGGATTTTTACTAGTATTCTGGCTACTTCCTTCCTTCATCCGGCTATCGATGTCGAAATTCGTCGATAGAATGGAATAAGCAACTGAGTAAATGTAAGTTGCTTGTATTTGCTTTATAGAAGTACCCACGGTGGAACATTAGAAGAGAATTACCTACGGTTTAGTATGCTCCGGCTGTACTCTTTTCAATACCGGCGATGTTATGGTAATTAGGAATTACAGGTGTAGGATGGTAGCGAAATAAATGGGACTAATTATTACCTAATATTTACTTGTAGTATGGTTAAGTTGGGATGGGGTTACAGAAGCGGTATCGTTTATTCAGCGTGCCTGTGCTCATTTGTTTGCTGCGAAGTCGAGAATATGAATATTTAAAGTAGGTAGGTTTAATTTAAATACATTGAAAATCATGCCTAATTAAGGATTTAAAGTCATCGATGAAGTTTGTTCGTTTTTGAAAAATGGCCTGGTTTTTTGTAGCTTTCTAAAAATTGTTTGTTCAATTTTTTTTTTTTAGTTTGATCCAATTTTTTAGTTTATTTGCTTCGATGACTTGTGCCATTTTTTAAACCTCTGTATGTATTTTGGAAACCGCTGAAAAAAATTGAAATGAGATTTATTTACATTTTCTTTCCTTTATTCCGAATTTCAGGCAAAATTATAATATTTTTAACTGATTTTTTTTGGTAAGGAAAATGGCCTTTGAAATTGCGAATTTGAAAAAAAAACGACAAATATTTTTTCTTGTTGGGTACTGTGGCGAGGATAAGAGCTGGCCAAGGTGGAATAGGGACATTTTGAAAAATAACGACCCGGTATTTTTTTCAAAAAAAATTAGGTAAACAACTACTTTTTTTGTACAGATAGGTAAAATTTTGATTCATTGATTCTTTTGAATTTTTAATTCAAAATAATTGACGTGTTACATATTTAAAATTGGGGAATCCGAAAAATATGTTTGAAAAATTCTGTTAAAATTTGAAGGTCTTGTAGTGGACGTTTGTTTAGAATTCGATGTAGTGGACTCGAAAGCAGAGATCCGGCGGGAGGGAGTCTGGTCTCTTCAGCTCAAAGATTTTTGATTGAAATCGCTTTCGTTCCGGTTCTGGCTCAGAGCTTTTCATAAAAATGTCTCTGGCTCTGATTCCAGTTCCTAAAATCGTCCGGAGAGGCCCTACAGGTTTTTTTCGGATCTCTGAATGTTCCATTGATCTGGAGAGGACCCTTCTCTCGCTAGTTCCTAGCTTCCTACTCCCAAGATTTTTGATTTAAATACATACTTCCGGCTCTGGCTCCAGGACTTGAAAAAAATACTTCCGGTTCTGAAATTTTTATCAAAGTGACTCCGGCTCTGCAAAAATCCCCCAGAAGGAGGTCTCCTCCCTCCTCTCTCGACTCTACTCTGGATCCTTGCTCAAAAGATGATTTTAAGTGAAATTTTCATATTCTATGTTAAATTTATTCCTATTTGAAATTTTTTTACCTCTAAATTTTTTCAATTTTGTTGATTCTTTTTTTTTTTTTTTTTGTGAAGTTTAAATATCCAATTTTGAAATTTTTTGACTGGAAGATTTTTTAGAATTTAAATGTTTTTTCTCAAAATTTCCAATTCGGATTTTTTAAATTTCATATTTGATAAGAATTTAAAGAAATCAAGGTTGAAAAAATTTTTAAACCTGAATTTTTCTCTAAGTATTTGTAACATTTTTAAAACTTTAAAATTTTCCAAAACCTTTCAAACTTTTATTTATTTTATTTTTTTCAACTTTGTATTTTTAAACTTTTCTTCTTACTAAAATTTTTCTCTACAATAATTTCAAGTTTTTTATTCAAATTTTTTTCAGTTGAGCCTCCTTCCCCAACATGCTTGGCTTTCGTCCATTCAAAAAAATTGGATAGATCCTCCATTGACTTAGTTTTTTAGGTTGGATAATTTAAAAAAAAAAGGGCAAAAAAATGAGTACTTCTTTATTGCAATATTACTGAAATTTTGAATTTTGAAGCTGTGATTTTTCTTGATGCAAGTACTTTTGGAAGGGAAAAAGTATACTAACCTCGGATTTTTGCAAAAATTGGCAGAAGTAGTTTTTGAGTGGGGACTTCCCAGGAAATGATCAGAAGGAAAATAACATTTGTGTATGTACTGCAAGATTTAAAAATAAATACAATTTTTTTATTTTTTACTCCCCTCTCCTTTTTTTTTTAAATCACTTGAAATTTGAAAAATTGGAACCGGTTTTCTTGAAGTGAAATTAGAATTATTGGTACTAATATTTCAATCTTTGACGACGATTTTTCATCATCACATTTTCATCTCGTTATATCAATGGGTGTTTTTCATTTTTCAAAAATTGGAAAGTGTGTGAAATGAGTGCTGAATTTTATAAGTCAAAATATTTATACCTAACATTTCATAAAAAAATTGTTTCATTATTTTCTAATGAAAAAAATTTTTACAAGGAGGTCTTGAATATTTCTTGACGATTTCTGAAAAATAGTCGAATTGTAAAATGGACGTCAGTTGTATTTTTGGCTGAAAACATCTCATTACTAAAAACATATTTTTTATTTTTTTTCCGATCATTTTTCAACATTTTAAGATTTTTTGAACATGTTAGATTTTAAGGCCCGAGGGAGGAGGGGAGGAGGAGAAAGTGCAAGTTCAAAAGGTGTGAAATTTTTACCTCGTCATGGTGTTGTGAGGTCTAGGTAGGGACAACTTCCTATAGTTACTTTCCTCCTCAACTTTTTGAAAAAATGCGGAACAATCGTTTCACATGTTCATTTCTCATTCCTAGATTTCCGCATTTAGAGTCTCATCTGAAAATTATGAAATTCGTTTTCAAAATTTTTAGAAATTCACGAAACATATTTTTTTTTTTTCAAAATTCGCATTATTTTCTTTATAACTAGGGACTAGAAAGTTCTGATTTGTTATGGAAGGGATTTTCATTCAAAGTAAACTAGTTTACCTTTGTTTTCAATTTTTGTGAAAATCTGATTACCCAACGATTTTCTTCAATCTCCTCTCCATGCAAAATATGTACTTATATTTATGTAAGATTTTTTTGGAGGGAGGGAGGGGGGGGGGGGGGTAAAAAAACCTCATTGGAATAGTCTTCATCGTTAAATCATCAAAGTTTTGAATTTTACAACTGACAGAAAAATTTCCACAATGCATTCAATTTGTTTTTTTGTTTTGTTTTGTTTTTTTTTTGTTTTTTTTTTTTTCAATAAAAACTGGAATAAAAAATGAAATAAACAAAAAAAATTGAAATACCTATACAAAATATTTACGTATTTTTATTGTTCGATATGTTCATTTTTTTGTTTCAGGTGCTAACAACCTTATCAATTACCAATTGCGTTAATCTATCACCAATGATAAGGTCGAGGTCTTCATAACATCATCAAACCCATCAAACACGTAATTTGAACTTGAACTTTTAGAAGAAATTCAATTACTTAGTGCATAAAATGTTGCCAGTTATGATACCAAAGGTGCGTCTTTAATAACGGTATTGAAAAATATTCATTAATGATTAAGCGTCGTGATTACATAACGCAAGTTCCAATGTGGAAAAACATGTGTACACGTCGTCGCGTACATTGATAATATATTATACCCGTTAATCACATCCGCTATAATTATAAGGAATTCGCATTGTTGACACCGAGCTTGTGGCTTTTTTATACGAAATTTTTTATCAATGATTTTTCACTTTTTAAACCATATACCAAAACATAGTCTTTAGCGATGTTTTCATTCATTATGCAAATCGAAATTATTCTTACTACGTGATTTTTTTATTCAATGGGGTTTGTTGACTCGACTATTGAAAAAAAAACATAAACAAATAAGTAACTACGTGTAGTGCCATCATTTAGTATTCCAAGGTGGTTCCAGATTTTATGAAATCGTTCGAAGCCTATTAATTGATCTTCGATGGTGTGATATTGGGACCATAATCCTGCCAGTTCTAGGTACATCCAAGAACCATCAATAAGTTCAACATTCGATTTATTATTTTTCATGAATGGGGCATTTCATTGATCTCGACGCTATTCGCTTAAGTGAAGCGTATCATTTTTTCGTCCATCTTCAATTCCAGATAAGTAGGTACTTGAAAACAACTGCCATAAAAATCCCCCTCCCCACCTCGTCCAAAAAAGACGACCAAAGTTTGTCCTTGACTGCTAAAAATCCAGCTACAAGTATAATTACCAATAACTCCATCTCTTTGATTTGTTTCAGCTCCTCGCATCGATAAAAAATAACCCGAGCTACGAATTCGGCATCACTTGATGGACTTCCTCGATCAGATTTGAACACACGACAGTAAAAATTTTTAAAAGTGAAATTTGCAAGTCTATCTGTGTCTAGAGGTAAAAATACATACCACTTCCATGAACGCGTTCCAGTTCCCTATCGCCATCACGAAAAACTGCACTTGCTGGAAAGTGGAAGTGAGGAGGCATCGTGGAAATAATGACTGGAAAAACGCATCTAAAAAATAACCGCCAGTTGATATAACATACCAAACTCGAAGACATCGTTCTCCGGCCAATTCGTTCGTTGTTCGTGTTTCGATTATTTTTCACTCGAATAATCTCAGTGCGAATACGGTTTATTTTGCGTTTTTTTTCCTTCTTCTTTTGTTTTTAATCGATTGTATCGTTTTTATAAATTCAATTACGAATAATGGTTCGCGAATTTTAGTGAATACGGTACAGTTTTGTGTCGGTAGAAGTAATAAATTTTCGTGTGTAATTATGAAGATATCGCATGAAATCATCGGTGCTTTTTTCATCATTCAGGTAAATTATACGATTTATTGGATTGTAATTTAGTCTAAACGAGGGTCGTTTTATTCGATATTAGCTGAGATTTATTATGTAGATAGACACGAAATGTGTGAGGTTTATCGACGCACGTGCGTTGAACTGTAATTTATGTTTGTAGTGGCGCTTTTGTATTTTTTAATGACTAGTTACAAGTACGAGTTTTCAATTTTTTAAATACCTATTCTGATTATCGAATAGGTACAATTGCGACGTAGTTACGGAGGGAAAAAATTCAGGGATGAATATTTGGATCTTTGATGGTCTCTTTTTTAAAAATTGACAAGAAATTAATTCGTTGGGATGAGAGAATTTTTCTGGGATTTGAAAAGGGAATGAATTTTTTGGAAGAGAAAATTTATTTTCACAACCCGATCGAAAATCGAATCATTTCTCAATAGAAATGTATTTTTTTTTTAAATCAATATTATTTTTTGAATATTTTTGATGAAAATCACACTTCTACATTATTATCATCGATCTTTCGAAACCGAATATTTTGAAGTCTTCACAGAATTTTTGAATTTCTCCAGAATTTTTAAAATATGAATGTTTGAAAAATAACTGGAGAATCTAAAATTGCCAAAGTCGATGAAAATTTGGACTCGAGAGGTCCATGTTAAGTAAAGATCAAATTTCCATAAATTTTCCTTGGGAAAGTTTTTTTTTTCATAAATGTTACATTTTTTTTGAAAAATACAGACAATTTCTGCTCGAATTGGAGCTAGAGATTTCAAGTGGTTCCATACTGAATTTTGAGTATTTTTTTGAACGTTAATCGAGGCATTTTTCCCTCTTGAAGTACAAATAGATGCTAAAAAAGCTTAATTTTCAACAAAATGAAAATATTTGAAAAAAGAATTTGGAAAATTTACATCAAAAGATCATGTAAACGTGCGTGTAAAAAAGGGAAATTGAGTTATCGAATTCGAGTATGAAAAAAATCCCCTCTCCTTCCATGAAAAAATTACCCACATTTTTAATCAAAAAGGTAGGTACCTACTTGAATTCGACGTTCTAGTTGGAATTTTTTTTAAATTCAGAATTCTGGAATACTAATCATTTCAAATTTTAATTTTTTGAGGATATGCTGTGTGTTTTGAAAAATCAATTATTTTCAAAAATAGAAACATTTCCAACCATCTTATTATACGAAAAACAAAAAATATAAAGATTAACAAAACTCATTTTTAAAAAAAGAGAAAGATTTAAAATAAAATGACTCGAATAAAATCTTTCTTAAGTTTAAAATCAGTTTTTTTCCATCAAGTGAATTTCTATTTTCTGGTGAAAAATTTTCACCCCCTCTAAACTTGAATTGATGAAATTTTGGTGAAATTCTACCTTTTTGACTTTAAATACCTACTAATTTTTCAGTCAAAAACCACTGATTCTTGGTCAATTTGTAATTCGTCCGGAGGAATCAGTAAGTACTTGATATTAGACTGAAAAAACAACGAAAAATCACTGATTTTCAATGAAATGTTCCAAGTATCGATTCATAAAAAAAGTAGGATTCCGATTACATCAACTTTTACTGATTCAGAAAAGAGAGTCTAATTATTCTGGTTAAATGGATTCGGGATTAGGTACACTGTTCATGTTTTGATGTTCAAATGAATATTTCTTCAAGATTTTAGTATCCTGATAAAATATTTTGTGATAACAGTGTTTGAGATTCCAAGATTTGATTGTATCATTTAAGGAAGTGCAACTCATTGGCAAATTATTAAAATGATTTTTTCATTATCAATTTCAATACCTAATTCAATTCAAGTGCAGGGTGTTACTTAATTTTGAAAATTTCAGTTTTCTGTACCAATTCTATTTTTTGAAAATAGTAAATCAAATTTTACTGAGGACCAGTGATTTTTCAGTTATTTTATTTTCATTCAAAATTACTGATTTTTCCTCGCAAATTGGAGAATTGACTGAAAAAATTGATGATTTTCGGTGAATATTAGTTTCATTGGTTCAAGAAAGCAAGATTTCGCCAAAATTGACTGATTTTGAAAAAAAAAAGTGAATTGAATATGGTTATCTGCTTTTGAAACCAATTTCGACCGCTTCTATCCATAAAAAAACCAAGCATTGATGAGAAAAAATTTCAGTCAAAAATTTTAGAATTTCGCGAGTTTTTTCGAGAAGAGCGAAATTGATGATTTTTTCTCTAATTTTTCGCTTTTCTCTTTTTTTTCCAATTGCCCATAGATCAAAATTTTGTTTTTTAAAATAGATTTTAAAAGTTTAGAGGAACTCTTAGAATTTTTTTTCCAAATTTTTGGGAAATTTTTCGCCAATTTGGTTTGTTGGTCGTTTTGAAAATTTTGAACTTTCCTTTAATCAAGGACTCGATTATTCAGGGCCTTATTTTAAGCCCCTCCGCTCTCATTTTGAACAAGAGTGACCATTTGTTGGAACATTTGTTTATAAAGTTTAAAATATTATTTTTAAAGCTGAGGAAAAAGTTTTTGTTTTGAGTAGTTTTTTTTTCAAACATGTTTTTTTAATATTTTGTTGCTTTTTTCAAAAACTTTGCTTTTTTAAAATACAAAATTGAATGAAAAATAGGCCGCTTTCTAAAACTGAAAAATTTTGATTTTTTGGAAAAAATTTGTAGGTAACTACATATATGTCAAACATGTTTTTTTTTTTTTGGTTTAAAACTTCTGCCAAGCTGTTTTTCCTCAGCACTGATTTTGAATGAATTTTTTAAATCTGAAAAAAAGTTGAAATTGCAAAGCAAGGAAAATCAGCAAAACTCTTTGATTTTCAGTGGATTTTCGCTGATTTTTCATTGATTTCCAGTGATTTTTCCACTGCTTACGTTTAATAAACAATTTTTCACTGTTTATTTTTAGTGATTGTTTTTTCACTTAAAATTCTGACTGTGTTCGTGTTCCTGCGATTTTCGATAATTTTCACTGATTTATAAGATACGAATATGAAGTAAAATGTACAATTGATGCCCTCAATTGTTTCGTATCATTTTTCAATCGCCACCTTTCTAAATATAGTCTTCTGATTTTTTCCTCTCTCATTTCGAATCAGTGAAAAGTCACTGAAAAAAGGTCAGAATTGCAGCACAGGAAAAATTTGTGGAATTCTTCGATTTTCAGTGAATTTTCATTAATTTTCTAACAATTTTTCTCATTGATTGCTTTCAGTAAAAATTTTTTCTCCAATTTTTTAGTGTGTTGCAATTATAACTGTTTTCCAGTGATTTTCTATCATTTTCACCAATTTACTACGTGAAATTTTTACCTACATTTCGTACCCACCCCCCCAAAAAAACACGAAAAAAAACTCTCTCATTCTGAATCAGTGAAAAATCACTGATGTATACATTCAGAATTGCTGTACAGGAAAAATCAGAAAATTCGCTGATTTTCAGCAAACTCTAATCTATTCTTCAATTTGACCGATTCTTCAGCTTAATGCTTAAATTTTACTGACTTTTCAGTGAATTTTCGCTGATTTTCCGATGATTTTTATCCCTGGTTTGTTTTCAGTAAAATTTTTTCTCACAAATATTCTCCTTCGCTGCAATTCTGACTACTTCTCAGTGATTTTCAATAATTTTCACTAATTTATAAATGAGAGAGCAGAGAAAAAACACTTTTTGGCCCATCTTCCAAAAAATATTTACTCCAGGGGTCTAGAATTTTCATAAAAATATTTTCTCATCATGATTGACGTTTGTAAAAGTGATCGTGGGCAAACTCGGCTTCAAAGACATTTTCACCATATTTAACCAGCCACCTTCTTAAAAGTGAATCTTTATGTCTTCTCAAAATTTACGATCCTGAAAACTTCCTATTTTTGAGGGAAAAGGAAGTGGGTACTCTCAAGATATATTCACCTTTTCCATTCATTTCCTCGTCAACCTTGAAACAAAAATAAAAACACCCGAATCCAATTCGTACCAAGTAAAGAATTTCTATCAAAACAAAACCCATTGATTAGCTTCTCACTTCTTTTCATATGCTAATTACCTCTCCTCACTCTAGTCAAAAGTAAAACACTTCTTTCCAGCCTGCTTGTCTAAATCTAAATTCGAAAATATGATTAAAATCGCCGCCACCAAAACAATAACGTTTTCTTTTTAGGGCAGCAATACGTAGGAGAAATATGTCACCAAGCGCACCAGTATATCTGCTCGTTTCACTTCTACTAATTCAAAAGTTCAATATGATTACAGCTACTTAATAAAGATATGTAGCGAATTAAAGATATATAGAATACCTATCCACTCATACCCCTCACACAACATCTGAATACACCAGTAACACAATACCGCGACATCGCCTTTGGTGATGACTAAATTATTCTTCATTAATCATTTTTTTTTCACATGTTGTTGAATAGTATAGAATAGAAATTCTTCGCATATAAATTATAAGTAGCCATGAAAATATCATAGAAAACACGTAGCTCGGGCAGCGCCAATAAATATAATATCGAATCGTCGAAATATAATGATCTAGTATGCTCAACCCAGCCAGCACATATGGACTGCTCTTCATAACCACACGTACAAATAACATTCAAACAGTGGTCGGATGATTGATGTACAAATACCATAATTGTCTCGATATTAAGAAGGAAAAAAGCAATTATGTTAAAAAATGAAAGTCGTCGAGACAACGTTATTGTCAATCATTCGGCGTTTTTTTTTAGGTATCCGTTTTCCCCCCTCATTCCGACACACACGCGGAAGAGATAAACAAAAATTGGGTGCAAAAATGCCATCGCAGCCATCGGAGATGCACCGAATATCGAATCTTGTTACGCAAATGACGTAAAAGTATTTAAAATATACGCGATTTCCATTCGCTTATGACTTTTTACTACCGTTCTCATCATTCTTTCACATCGTAAAAATATCGCGTTATATTCCAACTTTGATTCTGCGAAATTGACTTTCAATAGGAAATATATTACCGGCCTATCTCACGGTTAACATTATGACACAAATAAACCGTCCCTTCCCCCCTCCCCCCTCTCAGACCAAATATCGATACGATTCGCATTTCTTTTCTAGGTATTAAAAATTTAATACCTTTACCTCGAGGATAATTCGCTCAGCGAGATACTCGAGAAAGCTCCTTAAGAAGGATATTAGAATTTCATTATAGAAAGTTCTCTCGGGTCAATGGCAAATGTCAACTCTTTCACGTGTCTCGGTATTTAACACACGAACTCTTTTGAATTTTTTTTTTCGTCGTAATCACGGCGCTGTGATGGAAATAACAGCATTATCGGCGACATGATTCTTGGGATTCGGTTACATCGCCGTCGTCGTCCAAAGAACCCAGTACACAAAAGGAAGGAAACGATCATTAAGAGGCAATACCGATGAATACTCGGACCTATTTTATTCCTTTTTTTTTTCGTATTCTTTACTGCAATAAATTCATTTCATTAACTTTCTAGGTCAAGGATAAAAACAAATCGTTTTTAATTTTAATATTCGTCTGGGTTTTATTTTTGGTACATCGAAATTTGCCGAAAATTATTACAATTGTATTGGCCCGCGAATGACCTCTCGGATGCTAGATTGATTATTTTTTCGCCTACAATTTTGTAGTTGGCTGCATCAACCTAATTTTTTTATTGTAAAGCGGCTCGTTTTACGATGCAATAGTAAAATTAGTCATATTCTGATTCTCGTTAATTACAATTTAAATATTTTTTTCGGTAATGTTGCATTTTGTATATTCGATGGAGCAGCGATTTCTAAAAAAATTCATTGAGCTGGAGCTATCTGCGGTGTTAAAAGTAAACCGATACAATTAAATGACACGTTGGGAAAATTTTCTCGGTATAGTTACGCGACTATAATTACTCTAGGTGCTTATTTCTATTTATATAGGTAAGTGTCTTGAGATACTTGGGCACCTAGACTGTAAATTGATTGCTGGTTATTAAATGAGAAGGTATTTGCGAGTACCGAGGCTGTTAAAAGTTAATGACTATTGATTCTTGAGATTCGGCGGGGTCTGGGGAGAGAGTAGGTTAAATCGAAGTCTGCGATGAGGTTTTGGTCTGGATTTCTTAAAAGGTGTTTGATGTGGAATAATTTCTCGGATTCTGAGTTGTCTTTTATTACGATTTATAGATTTTTTTATTCTCGAAATTGATTTTTTTTTGAATGTATTGTGAAGATTTTGAAACGGTGATCCAAGATTTTTACTTCGTCATTCGGATATCGCCTCACCATTTTTTAGAATGTTTCCAAGTTTTGAGGAAGTGAGGGGAGGAGGGAGACGTATAAAATATAGAATCCGATTTTCTCAAAGAATCGTCTAAGGATTCCTTGAAAATTCATAACGTTTTTAATATGATCTGATCAATGTCAAAAAAGTCCATTCATATTAGGTATAAAATATGCAAAAAATTTGGGTTTTTAAAAAACATTCAGATGTTTTGGTTATCAATTTATTTGTATGTTCAAAAAGTTGTGCATTTTTTTCAGAAAATTTGGGATTTTTCGATCCTTTATTAAGTTCCCCTGTGTTTTAAGGTATTCACTCAAAAATGAACCGAAAAATTTCAAGTTGATGAAAAAATTGACTAATTTATTGCGAAAATTTGAAAATGTTTCTGCAATTGGTTTTTTTGAAATTGAAAAATCTTTCGAGAAAAAGATCTGGTGGTGGATTGAAGAATTGTGATTTGGATTGTGATTTTGAGGAGTAATTTCAGAGTTGAATTATGATTTCTGAAATCAGATTTCCACAAAAATTTTTGAGGACTTGAAAATTGACTTCCATATTGAAAATTGAACGAAGGAAGATGAAAGAAGGAAGATTCAAAATTGAAAATCCAATGTTGAAATTTGAAAACCCAATATTGAACATTGATAATTTTTTCCCAACTTTGAAAATTTCTTTATTTTTTACTCGTAATGTGGTAACAAACATCGCCGTAAAAAAAATTCACAATTTTTTGCAAATCTGACGAAATGTTGTCTTGATATTTGTTACTACACATTTTTTCTTTTTCATGTTTAGGTTTTGGGTCTTTCATCTTGAAGCTTTTTATACTGAAAAATTAGATCTTCGGTACTTAAAATTTTGCAATTTTCAAATACTTTTGTTTTCCTCCTCTTTTTTTGAAAGGATCTTGATTCCACCATCTTCACAGAGAGATTAAAAATAAAAAATGTTATTTTTTTCTTCATAGCTTCTAAAAAATTTCAAAACGTGTTTTTTTTTTTGAAAAATTTACCCATTTTAAGAAGTAAAAACTTTCTGATTTTCAATTTTCTTTAATTTTGGTTTAAAAAAATTTTTCGTATCCATTTGATTCTGACAAAAAAACATCAAATTTTAACAAAAAGACATCAAATTTTGTCTATCACTCGAGAGTTTCAAAAAAAAAAAAATGTTGAATTTGTATAAAAAGTTCTGGAACTTTGAATTCCAGCTCCATTTTTTAAAAAATTTTGAGGGATAAAAAATCCAAAATTTTCTGCAAAAATTGAACTTTAGTGTTTTCCCTTTTCTTTTTAAAGTACAGTTTTTTCATTTTTAATTCAATCTCAACTCAAAAGATTTCTGGGAAATAATCTTTTTTAGAAATTTTGCTGACTCCTGATTTCCTGAGCCCTGCATTTTTAAACAAAAAATGAGGACTTTTTAACTGGTCGAAATTTTTAAATTTACAATTACAACATAATTTTTTTTCATTTACTTTTCCACGTAAATTTTTAAGGTTTTTTGAGTCGTCGTGTTTTTTAGTAGAAAAAATTTTCAATATGTTGTGTTTTAGTAAATTTCAACACCTAAATTCTCTACTTTTTCAAGTCAATTTTTTCCCCAAATTTTGAATTTTAACTGTTTTATACTCCATTTAAATTGACAAATCCTGAATTTTTCGAAAAAAAATTGTGTGTAATGTGAGGGAAGAACGAAGAGATACTTTTAATTGGGTAAAATTAAGAAAAAAAAGTTTAAAAAAAGCTGAAACTGGTCTAAAATTGAAATTCATTTTAGTTCCAGTTCTAGTTTCAAGTTTCCAATCTTATCATTTCAGTTCCAGTTTTTTCAGTTTTAGCTCCAGTTTTTTCCAGTTTCCAGTTCTAGTTCCGATTCCAGTTTTCCATCACTTGTAAATCCTTCTTCTATATCTTCAGGTCATACTCATTTATTACAGGATTTTTCCAGATCTAGACTCACCAACTGAGGGATTTCCTTTTTTTGACCAAATCCTTTGATTATTCTACTCTCTTATCAATAGATCAGTGAAAAATATCAAAAAATTGCTGAAAAATCAGTGAAAATTCACTGAAAAATCAGCGAAATATTTGAAATTTCTTTAAAATCGAAGAATTTTGCTGATTTCCGCTGTGCTGTAATTCTGACTTTTTTTTCAATGATTTTTTCACTCATTTGAAATGAGAAAATCCTCTCTTCTTTTTATCTGTGAAAAGTCACTGATGATGTAATGAATGCTTTTATTGACCAGAATTGCAGCTCGCGAAAAATCAGCAAAATTTTTCAATTTTTAGCCAATTTTTCAATTTCCAGCCAATTTTTCAATTTTCAGCCAATTTTTCAATTTTCTGCCAATTTTTCAATTTTCAGCCAATTTTTCATAGAATTACTCTTGATTTTTCAGCAAATTTCGGAGATTTATCGACTTTTCTGAGAATTTTCCACAAGTTTTTAGTCATTTTTCCACTGATTTTACTGTACTGCAAATCCTAACTGTTTCTGGCGATTTTCGATAATTTTCACTGATTTATAAATAAGAGAATAGTGGAGGAATTCTCTGAAAAATCCACAAATCGTAGTACATACTTTTATTTACTCGTATAAACAATAAAAACCTCTTGCTCCAGTTGATCGGTAGCATGTGTAAACTCGTTTTAAATACCTATTGCCTCGAATAACAAGGTTATAAAACCGAATAATTCGCGCTTCTTTTTTCACACATACGTTTACGTATATTTTATACATTTATTTACACTCGGCAGACGTGATGATATAGGTAGCCATGCTGCACCGGTACACTACAGACCTATCTTATAACACACTAAATTCCGTCGGCTCCGGCTACTACAGCGTAACGCGATGAATACGTTGAAAAAATCATCCTTTAAGATAATGCAATGAAGCGTTAAAATTATGAAAAACAGTATGTTAGTGATAAGAATGAAATACAGCGCGACCATCATGTCAAATATCCCATCAGCATCAGCCTAGTAGAGGAAAACCGCTATATGTATGTGACTTATGGTACATTACGGCTAGACTTACTTTACACTGTACGAACATTACCAATTTTTTTTTTGTTTCGGGCATGCGAATGAGATTTTTGTGGAAAAATATTTCAACGTAACGGTGGAAAAAAAATGCCAAGTTGTGGTTTATCGAATTAATTGGTGTTATTGGTGCTTGAAATATAGGTTCGATCGTCGATGTGCTCACATAAATGTATAGGTAACCTAATTATTCGTCGATTTCAACCCACGGTGATGGCGAATTGAACGGAATCGCTCGTGTTGTAACTGCTGGATAAATCCGATTATCTGACCGCAGTTTTGCAACTAAAAATAAAAATAACTGACCCCCGTGACGAACACGTGGTTGCGGCGAAATATCGGAAGTAAAAGAGCAACTGTAACGACTTTCATTATCAACGAGTATGGAATGACGGCGACGTCGATGGCCATGGTATAGTGGAGATGTTGAGATCACGATTGTGTCAACGTGTCATGCTACCGTAGTCGGATAGGTTATTTGTGGTGAATGGGATAAACCACAGGAGACAGGAATATTTTCGAAAAACGTATTTTAAGGTTTGGATACCTTTATTCTTAAATGCCTGTAATGTGCCCGTAATTTTATTCTGGTCTTTGGTGGTCAACGAGGATGGAGGAAGCGGGTAGAGGGAGACCTACCTGTATGAGGAATGTCAATTTGATACAAATCATAGATAAACGTTTCGTCGATTCCAGATTTAACATCATTTTGCTGTTGGTAAAATGATAATTCGAAAAAATCTGCCATATTTTGCAGATATAACCCAATCAGTTGATATTTGTTCGGATTACCTGGAAAATTTTCGAAGATTTCTGATATTTGACAGCTGGTACCTACGTATTATGTAAGGGTATAAGTTCTCCTAATATCGTTCAAGTTTCTTTTTTTCTAAACCTTCGAAAATCACCATTAATCTTGAAATAAATCGAAAGTTTGGCATCGAGGAGGTAGAGGGAACCCTTAGATACAGTTTCCCCAATTTTCAGGTCCAATATCCAAAAAGTTCAGGAGTCATCAAACTTCTGAAAAATTCTAAAATCCAAGTTCAAAAAAAATTGTATTTTAATATGGCTCACCCACAGCAAAGAACCGAAATCCAAACCAAAATTGAAAAATATTTTAGTGCGGTATTTAATGTGTATTTTTTGACCTCTTGAATTTATTTCCAGGGCTATTAACCACAAAACCGATCTGAAATTGGAAAAATTTCGGATCGAGGTGTTGAAATGTGTGTTTCTTGACCTCTCGAGTTCTATCAAAGTTTTCATCATTGTATGTATCTGTCATTATTGCAAAAAAAAAAAAAAAACAAAAAAAACGAAAATTAGGTGAATTTTAAAGTAGGCACTATTAGGACATGTTAATTTTTTTTCAGAAGAAATTTCGAAAAATCAACTTTTTATGAAAAGTGAGAGAAAAACATTTGAACCACCTAAATATTGTTGAATATTGAGATTTGTTAGAATTTCTTCAGCCCTTATTTTCATGAAAATTGATGATGAAGAATACTTTGAATGGAGGGGTGGGGAGGTAATCATCTAATAAAATTTCAAGTTCCCAGCCTAAAACGAAAAAGATGCAAAAGATCTCAAGGTGAGGGTATTTTTGAAAAAAAAAAACTCGATTTTTCCCACTATTTGAGTTGGTAACACTGCTACCAAATTTTTTTTTAAATAGTTGAAATTTTATTCAATGATTGAAACATTTTGTGACTCATTTCTCAAGTTCGGTGAATGAATGAACAAGTTGAACTTGATGAAAATTGTATAAATCAAAATAAAATCGTTTTAATAAAAACCATCTTCAAAAATTATTCTCAGATAAATACTCAAAGACAAATTTTATTCGATTTCATTTCGTTGAAGTCTGTAATTGTTCAGTAAAAATCGAATACATATTTCAGATTCTTCATTTGCCAATTTTCACCCCCTTGTAGAGAGTAAAAAATGGTAACTAATTTCGAGATCAAATGGTTCAAAAACCGTAGAATCTGAAATCACGTTTTTAGGAGGTGGATACAGTTTTCAGCGGAGGATTGCTTAAAAAAGAAGAAATCGATTTTTTCCAATAGGTAATGACTTCACTTTCAGGCCTTTTAGCTGTGTTCCATTTTTCTTTGAGCTGGGAGACTCAATTTCTCAATTTTTTGTGAAGGGGGGGGGGGAGTCTCGGGCTCAAAATAATTATTCATTTCTCATTTTCATCAATTTCTCTCGAAATCTGGCGTATGCTTTTTTTAAAATGTAACTAACAAAAAATTGTTATCAATCATAAGAATTATCATAGAAATTGTTGATATTGGAAAATTTGAAAGAGTTGCTTGGAATTGAAGGAATCTTGCCAAACTCAAGATTGATAGAATTATTCAAAATTTCTTCGCCGATATTTCAGAGAATTTCACTGATGTTTTTCAGTGAATGTCAAAGATTTTGCCAATTTATCAGCGAATTTTCAGTGATTGACCAGTAATTTTTTCCAAATTTTACTTTCACTTATTTTTTCACTTATTTTTTACTGTTGCAATTCTGATTGTTTTCCAAAGATTTATGATAATTTTCACTGATTTATCTTCGCTGATATTTCAAAGAACATCATTGATTTTTTTTAGCCAATTTCAAAGATTTTTACCAATTTTGCTCTGAATTTTCACTGATTTTCCAGCAATTTTTTTCACTGATTTTGTCACTGATTTTTTTATCGTGCTACAATTTTGATTGTTTTCCGAAGATTTTTTAAAAATTTTTACTGATTTATAAATGAGAGAGTAAAAATTGTATTTCTCCATCAGGGCTTTGTTTTCAAATTTGATTTTTTTAAATCTCATTTGCTATCGAGCTTAGTTTACCAATTAAATCTTTATGGAATAATTGAAAATATACTAAAGAAAATGAGTTCCTACAATTTTAATTATTAGGTACTGAAGATTTTGAAATTTTCAACTGTAAATGGTCAAATAGGAAATGGAAGCGAGGGAGGGACCAGGGGGCGCCACGGTTAATTTTTGTAGAAGAACTCTTATCTCCTTTCTCCTTGGTCTACAGTCAAGTAAATTGACTAATCGTTTTGATCGCTTCCAATGATATTTTGGATTGATATTTGAAAGCCTAAAATCACGAAAAAAATGTGAATTTAGCAATTATTAAATGACTCCAAGTAATAGAGAAAGGGTTCCGATTTTCAGCTATTCAAGGCACCTTATGCACTTCCTAGAAAAATTGTAATGGATCATGAAAAAAATCAGAATTCAATATTCGCCTTTGCCTAAAAAATGCCAAAAAACCAAATGTTTTACCAAACTGCTCGAAAAAAAGTAGAACTCTCGTTTTTCCACTGTCCAGGGTCACTTACATGCTTTCTGAAAGAAATTCGAAAATTCTATAGAAAATCCCACTGAAGACTCTGGAATAACTGAAAAAAAGGAAAATTCCATGTCTAAATGGTAAAGAGTAAAAATAGAACTCGATTTCCATTAATTTTTCTAAAAAAACCCACATTTTAAAAAAATCGTATTTTTTAAAAAACCCACAATTTTCAATTTTTTAGCCCAAAAAATCTCAAAATCAACTCGATCACCTAAAAATCCAACTAAAAACTTTCTGCTCTTCCTGAAATTCCCTCCTCGCCCGTTCAAATCTCACCTCACACCTCGATCAATTCTCAACTCCTTTGTTACCACCCATATTACAACTACCTCTACCCAAGCTCATTCATAAAAAAATCTCCTTATCGGTTCGTTTACCTCTAAACCTGCGCAAAACATCCGCTAACTCCACTCCGGCTAATTCAACGTATTGATATGATTTGTTGAACTCAGCCTCGGAAAATAATTCTCTGAAAAAACCCCTTCATCACTGATCAGTCTTCGATTAGAAAAAAATCTCAATCGCGAGTCGCGCGCAAACCATAAAAAAGTCACCTCTGGTGTGAAAAAATCTCGTTTTATTCTTCTTTGTTGTATAGTGCCACAGCCACGATCCACGGCTGGTTGATTATATATGTTAGCAGGCACATTCCAACAGGTGCTTCCTTTGACAGATGTATGTCTTTTCAGTATAATTTGCTGGCCACTTGGCAGATTCAATAAAATTTATATATTTGTCTTGATTCTTCCTCGCTGTATACCTATCTAATCTCTTATCTTCTCAACTCGTCTAAAGAATGCAATCGTATAAAAATTCTACAATGAACCAAAAATACAATTACCCGAGGTTTAATCTATTAAAGACGCGAGTACTTGTGAGAAAACCTACTAAATGTACGATTCTCGATATGTGCTGGAATTGCGTGAGGTCGCCGATTTGGGCGTGATGAACTCTATTAGTTTCGTGTTTTAATTTTTTTCCTTCTGCTATTAATATTCGGTTTTTTTCGTTTTCCAGGTTACCATCTTCTCACATGCCACCGCCGCCGAATTAGGATCTTCGTGTTACGAAGATAGCGATTGTCTTGTAGAAAACAGCCGATGTTACCAAAAATCATGTTCCTGTTTACCATTTTATGCTGCCTATAATTCTACCGTTTGTTTACAATGTAAGTATTATATCTTTGCACATTACCGATGTTTCGAAGAAAAAGAGACACCCCAGATACACGATTTATAATTTCTCCATTGTTCGATGCTCAGCAACTCCGATATAGATATGTAATAAACCAGACGAGCGATATGAAAAACTATAGCGGAATAATTCGCATACTACAAAGAAACTGTTGGTCATCGTACCGTCGAGAAAAAAAAAACGCTGAAAATTTCATAAAAAATTATCCACAATGAACTTTTTTTTTTCGTGAAAAATGAATAGTGCCATCGTCCAAAAAAGTAAATACGGACATTCTTTATGGCGAAATAAAATAATCTAGTACGTTAAACTACATTATTATAAGTCGAAAAATAATTCAGAATGGGTTACCATCTGTATGGGATGCTGGTGTACGCGATGCCATTTGATGTTTATCAAATATTACAACACATAACCGTGAAATAAGTGCCATCATTGTAGCTGATCGTCGAGTATTCGGTGCTTGGATGATGGCACCTGATAGATAGGTTTTCTGTATCGATTCTTTTCAATATCTATGTTCGACGTATAACCCTGTTGCTCGTCTATTTTATTCCAAACCGTGTATAATATTAACACATGAAATTCTTCGGTAAACGTAGCTATGTACCTAGTACATATCTATAGAGGTAGCGCTGAAAAAATAGGTAGAAATATGTGCATGCTTGTAACGTGAGCTAGCTGTTTCGAGACATTTCACTGGTACGTTTTTTCAAAGAGAGGATGTAAACGTAGATGCAATTATTAGAGTGATGACTTAATTTACTGATGGAATCGATTTTGTGAATTAAATCGTGCGTCGAATTTGAATATAAAATTCGTATTATGTAAAATGCACTGGGGAAATTGAGTTGTGAAGTGGTTTGGCATAAATTGATGATAAGGATCGTAGCATGAATTAATTTCAATTTCGAATCGAATACAAAGGAATTGAAATTGGGTGCGGATGATTGAAATGTACGATTTGAGAAGATGAATTGAGTAGTTGATGGGGCAGAGCTGATGGAAGGGGAGGATGGGAATTTGGAGTTGGGAGACTGATTTTGTACGAGGAAATGGTCTGAATTGTTCATAGGCGCACCCAAGAGGGGGCTCAGGGGGCTCGAGCCCCCCCTAAGGCCCGGAAAAAATAATTTTTTGCTTCAAAAATGAGAAAAAAGTCAATTTTTTTGCCCTTCAAAGTATATTTTTCAAAAAATTTTCGCCATCGCTTCGCTCGGGCAGTATTTTGGTGCTTTTATTTCAAAACTTGACAATTTTTGATTGATTTTTCAGTCAAAAATCACAAAATTCTCAATAAATTCGCTGTTTGTCAGAAAAAATTGATGATTTTTGATTGAAATATGAGTGAAAAATGACTCAATTTGAAATTTGACCCCCCTCCCAATTTTTCTCAAATTCTCAGCCCCTCCCTTAATTTCTGGGCGCGCCTGTGGAATTGTTGAGAAAAATTTTAGCTTGAAACAAAAATATATTGAAAGAATATGTATGAAAAGGAACCTTGATCCAAAATTTAGACTGCTGAGGTGTGCTTTTCGAATCTTGGCGAATTTTTCAAAAGATTCACACAATGGTTGTGCAAAATATGAAGGGTCTGAATGGTTGGAAAATTGGCCTGAAACAAAAATATATTGAAAGAATATGTATAAAAAGGAACCCTGATCCAAAATTTAGGCTGCTGAGGTGGATTTTTCGAATTTTGGCAAATTTTTCAAAAAATTCACACAATGGATGTGTAAAATATGAAAATTTGATGCGACCAATTTAAAACCAGAGATTCAGTATTATTATATTTTTCAGGGAGTTTGGAGTCGACTCCGGAGTCGGAATCAAACTGACCCTAAATTGACTCAGATTCTGGTTGGACTTTGGGGGCAAGCGTGAATCTGGGAGTCAAGGTCATAGACTTGACTCCAAGTCAGGATTCAAGGTGCGAGTTTAACTCCAAAGTCGAGGTGGAGTTTCTCCATCGACTCCAGGAGTTAGGTGGAGTCGCGGTCAAGAGTCAACTTTTTGGCTAACTCTTTGATATTTTTTGACCTCTCGAATCCATTAAAAAAAATTTGGGCCGACTCTAATCTTCGGAAGGGTTTAATTAAATTTTAGTATCCATAATAATGTAGATTGAGTACTCATATCAGTGACCTATGCATTTGAATTATTGGAGCAGAATTTTCCAAAATTTGTTCTCTGCTTGTAAAAATTGAAAATTTCTTGGAACTGTTTCTAAATAATCTATTAGGTTGAAAACAGCATGTACTCTCTCATTTATAAATCAGTAAAAATTATCGAATATCACTTCAGTGAAAAAATTTTCGCTGAAAACGAATCAGTGAGAAAAATCACTGAAAAATCAATGAAAATTCACTGAAAAAATCAGTGAAAATCTTTGAAAAATTAGTGAAAACTTTTGAAAAATCGGTGAAAACCTTTGAAAAGTCAGTGAATTTTGCTGATTTTTCCTGTGCTGCAATTTCGACTGTTCGTCAGTGACTTTTCACTGATTCAGAATGAGAGAGTAGGTGAACCAAATTTCGACTTTCTGCTTGAGTTCGTGAGTTTTTGGCTCATTTATACATTTTTGGTAGAAAAATTAAAAATAAGGATTTGATAGTACATCAATAAATTTCGAAAATTTCCATTTTATTCGATTTAAGTAGATCACCAATGTGATCATTTCTTTTTGTAAGTGTAAAATTCATATCAATCATTTTTTCTAAAATTTGCCAAAATTCGAAAAATTGAATTCAGCATCTAAAATTTTGGAAATAATGTGTTTCTTTTCATGTAATTTTTTAGGAGTTTGAAAATTTTTGGCGCTATTGAAAAATTTTGGTATGGCGACGTTTTAAAAATATTTGTGACCCTGCCGTAAAGAAGGGACTTGTGTAAAAAAAATCGATGTTTTTATTTTCATGTGTTTGGCCCAGATTTGGAGTCATTTGGATCAAAAACGTGAAAAATGAGACAGATTTTTTTCTTCACTAGGTCCCTTCTTTGCGGCAGGGTCACATTTCGTCATTTCTTCACTGGCATCAATATAGTGTATTTATTATGCCAAAATTTTATAGCTTGAAAATTTCCCCAAAAGCGTGCCCTTTCTCGATAGAAAGGGAATCTTTCTAAAAAAATATCATTTCTGCCAAAAATATGGATTTTAACCTCAAAAATGTGTTTTAATCAGTCAAATGGGTCACCAATAGTGGTAATCCGAGATTATATAGGTGCTTAAATTTATATGAACCATTTTTATGGAATTTTCTTCCGTGCCGAGAAATTCCAAAATTTTCTGATGACTCTGAAACGTCTCGAAACCGTTTCCAATCGTTTTTGCAGGTCGAAAATTAAGTAGAATCGAAATCTCAGCTTTTTCTGTCGATTAGATCAAATTCTGATACATTGCGATAATTTTGCAATTTCTAAAATTTTACAAATTTGAGAAATACACTTTTAAACCTGAAACTTTGGATGTAATGTTCTCTTTCTTATGGTGTGGTGTACTTTCGATTTTTTTTTATTTAGGCCCAAAATTTTACTTTAAGTTAGGATGCCCTCCTTGTGGAATAATTCTTTGAATGTCTATTGTCTATGACATTTAGCAAAATTCCAATCTTGACCTGCAATAAATATTTGTCTTTCATTTATTTCATTTTTATTTCATTTTTGAATTTTCAAAAAATTGGTCAGTTGTGTTGTCGTAAGTAACAAGTTTGAGTTTTCAAAACTTTGATGTTGGTGCTTGCTCTACTGAGGAATGTAAAAAAAAATTGGCACCAAAATTGGAGTCCTTGGTCAAAAAAAAACTTAGATTTTGATAATCATGTCGAAGTTTTTCAATTTTAAAAATTTTATACTGTGACCTCTTTCCTAGACGAGTTTAGACAAAGAATAACCCATTGAATTTATCAGTTCCAAAAATCTAGATTTTGATACAGATACATGTCGAAATTTTTCAATTTTTTTTGCGACTGAGAGGTGTAGACAAAAAATAGACCCAAAAATTTGATTCATTGAACCAAAAAACCTTGATTTCCCATGTACATATTGAAATTTTAATATTGGCAAAAATGATAAATTTTTTGAATTGAGAAGGTTCTTTTTGAATCGAATTGTGTTCCAGTTCAAAATTTAATTGTTGGTAGGAAAATTTCCATCGTAAAATTTGAATTTAATTTCTTTAGAGACTCCAGAATGTCTCAAACCGGCTTTGAATCGATTTAACAGTTCAAAAATAAATTCAACTTTTTTCTTTCATTGAATTGAATTTTTTTTGGTTGCAAGGCCACGAAAATTTCTACGTATTTAGCAATGAAATTTTTAATTCCACAATTTCATTTTTATCCTAAAAAGTAAAATTTCAGTGAGCTAGGAATTCATTTGAGTAAAAATCACTTTCACTAAACCATAATTCTTTTTCGTGACACGTGAGGAAAAAATAGTAGAATTTTATTAGGTACTCTACGACTTTTTATTAGAGATTTTTTTTTCTATCTGTCTGGATTTTTTCGAGAGGGAAATGATTGAAGACCAGTGAAATTGAGTTCATTGCTGCAGTTAAATGATGCAAATAACTGCTTAATGTCGTAAAATGAATTTCACGAATACTCCGCCGCACTTCGATCATTAATCAATGAGTTCGATGGTCTTTTATAACTAGGCACTTATTTTTTGAAAAGGAATTTATCGAAATAATCTACCAGGTGCTTGCATATTTCAATTTCGATTAAGTTTCTATTACGTACCTACATAAATATTAAAATACAGAAATCTATTTTTAAAAAATCATTTTTCCAGTAGGTCTAGGTACATATTTACGTATTAATATTTATTTTTATTATTTTACAGCTAACATGCTAGGTTTTGAATGCCTAATTCCTGAACAATGCTCTAAAAAAGTAGCAAATAGCACGTGTATCGGTGGCATTTGCCGTTGTGAACCAGGCTTCCTGCAGTACCGAAGGCACACTTGTCTTACAGGTAATTTCATGTTAAACATTGGTGTAATCATACAATGCACAAAAATCCACCTACCATTTAATATGTAGTTACAATTTCGTGTGAATACATCGAACAAACACACAGACCCATCGTCTGACTACACATACAGTAGGCCTATGTCTATTTCTCTATAACCTTACGTCGTGTGTTTCTTGAACTTTCTAAATATTCTCAAACATAACAATCATTTGCAAATGCAAGTGTGACCTTACACTACAATTCTTACTGCTAGGTAGTAGGTACATAGAAATACGAATTATTATTTTATTTTCATTTCACTATCGCGTAATCACGAGTCTCAAGGTGAGCTTTGGTGGTGGAAAATGGCAAAGAAAAGGGCAGGCAGGCCTGTTTTGAAAAAATTCCGTATCTGACCTGATTTTGAACATTTTTCAAAATCAATACCATTAAAAAAAAGCAACAAATCCATAATTAAATCGAAATTTGTTTTGGTTCAAGTTTCGACCTTCCTGGACTTTTTGGGTGAAATTGAGAAATTTTGGAAAAATGGGAGTTGAAAATTTTTTCTATGTAAAACTTTTTTCTAAATTAAAATTTTTTTTCATTTTTTTGCAGAATTGAAAAAAAATTCATGAACTTTATGTTTCATTTTTTTCGATGTTTTTAATGGAAATGTTTTCGAATAATTTTTGAAACTTTTTTCCCAATTTTTTTAAATTTTTTTTACTTTATATTTTTCTAAAATTCAGAAAGATATTTCGAAAAATTTCCTTCTTGATAAATTTGAAAAAAAAAAACATCTAGTGCCCCAACTCAAACTCGAATCGTAAATATTGCAATCGAGCCATAATCAAAATTCCTTTGAAATTTTCTTTTTAAAAATAGCATAAAAAATGGATGAACTAATATTTCTCTCATCATCGTACTTTATTGATACCTATTTAGCCGCATCGTTGGATCAGCATCGATATTCCAAATAATGCTAATATTGTCACGGTAAATACTCCGCAAACACCATGAATAAATTATTTCAGCGTACGAAACACTTATCGCGTGAAAATACAGTATATAATGTAGTTATTTTTCAATTAGGTCGAAAATTTAAAAAAAATAGCCAATTCTGCTACCTATTTTAAACGTAGGTACCTATAAACGACGCGACGAGTAAAGATGATTACAATGAAATTTATTCGACCATCTTCCATCGAATTATATTTTCATCCAATTTTATCATTATTAATCCAATGAGACGTTATCGTAAATGGACGAATTCAAGCATAAAAATAGATCCAAGTGCCTGCACTCGAATGTACCATAGTCAGAGACGGCAGGACGTGTTTTGGTACCTATATCGATTATCCTAATGTATTAAAATTTTTTAAACCGAAAATTAAATAAAATTTGACCAAGTAAAAGCGTAACCGATTAAAAGGATGAAGTCGAGAAAGTGAAAAAATCTCGTTGATTGCTCGGCTTGATAAAACAGCACCCAATCTTCGTATCTTCGTATCGTATGACGTGAAAAATTACGAAAAATATGTACTTACTCATGCAAATGAAACAGAAACTCGACGATCGAGATAAAAATAATTAAAAATGGGCTTTAATTTTTGATGGTGCGTGGTGTTCGTTTTCATTTTTGAGCCGAATTATCTCCGGAGTTTGAAAAAATTCTCCCAGATAGCCATGGAGGGGGTAATGTTCAGTCATAATAGTTGAAAACTTTGAATTGATTACCTGTTCGACGAAAAGTGCCCAAAAATGACGATTTCAAAATTTCTGAAAATTGAAAACCTCTAAAAAAAAATATGCTGTACATTTCTGTGATTAAAAAATTACAGACATGCTTACAGCACTTTTTTTTGTAGATAAATTCGATTTTTTCATCTTTCTCCACGATTTCTCAACGATGGAAAAATTAAAGTTTCAAAAAAATGTTCTAATCAACAGCAAAAAAGATGTTAAATGTTGATAAGAAATTTAGGTCTGGAAAGAAACCACTTTTTTCTGCGTTGGCTCGAGCCTCTGGAATGCCTTGAAATATTAAAATTTAAATTCGGCGGTTGTGAAAAAAAAAAAGGTAGGTACTTGAACTTCATCAGTTTTTATTTTCGAATTTCATCAAAATTTGAAAATACTGCATTTTCTCTAAAAATGAGAAAAAAAATTCTAGATCTTGGTCGAATTTCATCAATTTGAAAATACTGCATTTTTCTCTAAAAATGAGAAAAAAATTCTAGATCTTGGTTGTGTTGCTGGCATTTTTGACTGAATTATTTCAAACGTTTTCTACACCTTGAAAATAGAGAGAAACGCGATTTTTAACTAATTTTGGGTCGTAGAATTCAAATTGTTTATTTTTCATCCTTTATTATTATCTTTCACATAATTTTTTTAAGTCAGAAACAATCCTTTTAGGTGACCTCATTGTCCAATAATTAGTCATAAAATTGAAGCATTTCTTCCTTTAGGGCAAAAACCTTGGATCATGGATAAGTATGTTAAAAATGCACTTACTTGGACGAAATTTCATAATTTTTTATCTATTAAAATTTGAATACACTTAATTTTTTTAACATTTTTTCTAATTTTGAAAAATATTTTTTTATTTTTTTCAGAACGTATCCCACTTTTTAACTTTTTATCAAAATATCGATACCATTCCTTTTATTTTTTAAAATTCGTATAATTTTTTCAACATTTTAAAACACTTTTCAGGTTTTTTTTTTCAGTTTTCTCAGAAACCACTTGATCTATTCACTTTTAGTTTTTTGCAGTTCAATTCAGGAACATTCCAACCATATTTTAACAGAAGGGTTTTGGAAAAATCCAACTTTATCCCAAAATTATTCATTCAAAATTAGCTCAGTATTGTTTAAACTAATCTAACGCGAATACAAAAAAATTGACAATTTTAAAAATACTTTTGTACCTACTCTCGATGAATTACAAAAAAAAAACACTCTGAATTTGATAAAGAAAGAAAGAAAATCGGTCGTATATTTTTGGAGAAAATGAAGCAAATATGTGAAAAAATTGACTCCTCAGAAAAGAGGTGTTCAAAAAAGCACTTCAATTTCCAAAAAAGTAAAACTTTTCAAAGCTGAAAAACATTACCTTTTCATCATTTTTTCCAAATTTTACCATGTTTTCTTATACGTTATGCAAGAGCACTTTATTTTTGGAAAATTTCCAATTTTGTTGTGATGAATGAAGTCAAAATTCTCAATTTTTCTATCGTTACCAAAAATTGTGAGCCAAAAATTGAGGCTGTATAATACAATTCAGTTTCATCATGGTCTCAACTTTTTTTAGAAAGCTGTTTTGTGGAAAAACAAATTTGATTTTTTTTCGGAATTTTCAATGTTTATGGGTGATAGGTTGACTGAAATTAAGGTAATTAACCCCCCTCCCCCTCAAATCTTATTAAGTTGTTGTAGAAGAGTTTTTTGAAGTCCTACAACCTACATATATTATTGATGGGCTATTCCATAATAATTCTCGGACCAAAAATTAAATCGAGTCTTCCGAGTTCATTCATTTTTTTTTTACGAGTTCTTGTTGATAGTTTATTCATAAATTCATGATTAATTATTTCTTTTCCAAACCTCAAGGGGAGAGGCTTCGTAACTTTTATGCAATTGTGACTTTTTGCCAAATTACCTTACTTTGAAAGCTCATATCTCGAGATAAGTTATACTTAGGGGGGCTGTTTAGGGATTTGGAAGAGAATTGACAAGATATTCACAAACGATAATCACATTTTGAAAAGCTCGAAGTTGAGCTTTGGTGATGAAGCTACCATTTTTAAAAATCTGAAAAAATCAAGTGAGTAGCCCTTTTCATCCTTTTCTTAACCAATAAATTTTCATGATGAAAATCCTACATTCTCAGGAGGTACAAGGAGGGGGGGGGGGGGTCCATAATTTTACCAAAATTCAAAAAATGGAAAAAATGATGTAACGTACGTATCGATTTCTACTAATTCGAAGACGCTGAGTTCGAATATGTGCTTGGTTTTTTCATTTGTCCCCTCCGAACCCCCTATTTGCCTTGTTGAAGAGGTCAAAATGCAAAAAAATGAAAAATAACGTGTGACATGTCGTTTGTTTGGTATTTGAGGGCGCTGAGTTCGAATATTTACTTATTTTTAGGATTTGCCCCCTCAGTGTCTCCTTAGCCCCCAATTTTAGGGGAAAATTATGTCAAAAAATTAAAATGACGTGTGGCATATCAATTCTCATAATCTGAGGGCTTGGAATTCGAATATTTACTTATCTTTTGGATTTGCCCCCTCAGTGTCCCTTAACCCCCAATTTTGAGGGAAAATTATGTCAAAAATTTAAAATCGCGTGTGGCATATCGATTCTCATAATCTGAGGGCTTGGAATTCGAATATCGACTTATTTTTCGATTCAACTCTCTTCCCCGTGCTCTAACCGAGTGAAAAATCCAATTTTTGTAGGAGGTAGTCAATTACAGAAAGGAGAAGGGGGTCGAATTTTGACCTTGAATTTTTTGAGCATGCTTTCTCTGAAAAATACTTTTCATTTCGGCACAAATCCCTACCAGACATCTCGAATACTTCTCCACTCATTTTCAGCCCTTCTCGAGTCTCACATTTCCATCGCTCGATTACAAACTTCTACCGCTTCTATTCAATTACCACCCACGCCACGTACCCAGCTCTCGAAATCGTGTCACTAGGAGAGTAGGAGACTACGCATTTATCCGTACACTTAACTCGAACCTATTTATCGCGAGCATACGGTAATATTTCGTTAAAATTGCATTTATCGTAATTAAGTAGCCATAATAATGCTGACTTGTAAAACGAACGAAAGATCGAGCGAAAAAAAAAAACACGAACACGCCGATAAAGGATTTGCTCTTGCTCGCTGCGCCGTGCGCCGCTACCGGGTGCAAGCGTGGCCGCTACGCGATAATTATAAATATTCTTAACAATGCTTTTAATTAATTTGTTTCAGCTGCCAAGATCGGCGAAGTATGTTATAGCGATATGCATTGCAGATTATCGGATAGCGGTTCGCATTGTGATTTTATGATTGCAAATTTGTTCGGAAGATGCGTTTGTAACGCTCCTTTGAAACTGTCACGAGCTGGAACATGTTTACCGAATGTACCACCGCCATCCACAAGTACCGCTCCATCGTTAGATTTCCCATATCCTGTTATCACGAAAACCGACGCGAATCGAAATCCTGTCGAATTTTTCAATAAAACCGCCTCAGCCGCGAATAAAATCCAAGCTCAGGCATCCACCACCAACGTAAAACTACAAAATACCCAGAAAACGCAGAATAAACCCAAACCATCCAACAACGATTACAAATTAATCAACAATACCGATCAAAATGGTAAAATCAAAGGCAGCAAGCCACCGGTCAAGCCCGAAAATAAACCAAAACCGGACTCGAAACCGAAACCTGAGACCAAACCACCGAATAAATTTGACGAAAAACCACCCATCAAATTGGATTCACCGAAACCGGATCAAAAACCGTTTAAAAAACCGGATCAAAAATTCTCCTTGAATCATTTCTTCAATAAAACTTTCCTGAATGGAGACGAAAGCATATTCCAAAGTTTGCTCAATTCGCAGAAAATAAACAGACATACGACCCCGAAAACCGAAGCTTTTACCACAAAATTACTATCGTCGACTTCTAAACCTCACAAGCAACAAAACCTAGCTTCGAATTTTTTCGTCAGTCTGCAACAGCCGACGAGTAAACCGACCAGGCAGTCGAACAAAACGGAAATTCAACGACCTCAGAGTACCAATTCGGATAAAATTCTCGTCATATCCAATCCCACCGGTCATCACAAGAAACCCAATAAAAATAAAATTACGTCAGCCAATAAAAACACATTCAAGAATCCATTTCAATCGAATTTTGCTTTTTTGAACAATATCACCAGTGAAGATACAGGAAGCAAGCCCATTAAGACTGATACGCCGAAAAATTCTTCAAATTCAACCTCAAACGGGAATACAGCAGTATTAAGTAAGTCGAGCTAATGAAATCAGCACGTTTTTTTGTCGTATGTTGCATTTTAAGCCAAAGCTATTCGTAGTCCAGCAAAAGCTATGCTTGTAAAAGTTGTACATATGTAAACAAAATTATTATCTTTACAATATTTTTTTCTCTATTTTATACACATTTTTTTACGAATTTCGATTAAATTTAATTATCACGTAGATTGCCTCTTTTTTTTTCTATCACCGATGAGAATCGTTCGTGTTAATAAAATTGCATAATCGATGGGTTTAAGGCATCACAACACCGCTGGTATATTGGTTGCACCTCAGGTAGTATTAGGCGATTGGTGGCATGCTATGGGCACGTTTTTATAATAAAATAGCACTTGATTGTAAACGCAATGCGGGCTGGTGACGAGGAAAATTCTATACGCTGTTAATGTGTAGAAGTAATCACCGATTACACATGAAAGAGTAGTGAATAAGAGATTTGTAAGCTTTAATACTCGATTCGATTTCTATGGCCGTGAATGAAGGATCACACGTTTTCTTCGGTTCGTAGAAATGTACAATGGTTTGGTATTATTATGCAATTTGATGAGTTTCAGATGAGAAGGTGGGTGAGCCTTCGTGGTTTCTTGGCAGTGAAAATGTTTACTTGATTGTGTTATGTTGTTGTGGGGTTTTTGGGTTGATTCTAGGAAAAAATGCAGTTCGATTTTAAATTTTGAAAGGATTAATCGATAAACAGTGTAAGAAATATTTGGATTTTGAAAATTAATCAAATTAATTTTTTCCCCTTGAGGAAACTTTTGTCAACTCTTCTGTTCTGATTTTAGGTAATGAGTTTTCAATTTTTGGAAAAAAATGTGAAAATTCCGCAGTTACCTCCTCCTCCTCCTCCTCCTCCTCCTCCTCACCCAAATAATTTTTCAATTTTTGGCGAATTTTTGAAAATTCAACTCACCTTTGCGATTATGAAAATTTTTAATTTTCGAAGTACATATTACCTAGATAGGTTGATGCTATTTTTTTGAAACCAAAAAAAATAAAAATTTTGATTTTTGTCTCATTTCGACCTTGAGAATTCATTTTTTGAATTCTCCACAGACGATCTGAAGTCTTGAACGAAAAATCAATTTTTATTAATTTTTTTTTTGTCAATTTAAATATGCAATCGAATGCGAATGAATTGAGATGGGTAAAAATTTGATACCGGTTCGCTTTCACGAAATGTGGTCGAATTATTCATAATTTCAGAAAATTTTATATTGGAAGATTTGCATGTGATTTTTTCTTGCGATCAAATAAGAATCAATATGGTGGGTATGTCGGTATTTTGGAATGGATTCTGGCAAAAGATTGAACTTTTTACCTATGACTAAATCTACACGAAAGAGGCTTCAGGCATGAAATTAAAAATACCCTGCGAACGACTGAATCGTTTTTTTTTCAACTGTACGATTCAAGTGGTTCACTTGCCTTTATCCAAGTTCAAAATTTTTCATTTTTTTTTCAGAGTTCGAATTTTTTCTCGATTTTTTTTCCAAATTAAATTTTTTTCCCGAGTTCGAATTTTTTCTACATCATTTATTGAATTTTTTTTCCGAGTTCGATTTTTTTTTCAGAGTTTAGATTTATTCTCGACTATTTTTTTTCAAAATTAAAATTTTTTCACAGTTCGAATTTTTTCTTAATTATTTTTTCTCAAAATTAAAATTCGAACTCTGAAAAAATTTCAATAAATGATGGAGAAACAATTCAAACTCTGGAAAAAAATTTTAATTTGGAAAAAATGATCGACAAACAATAATTCAAACTCTGGAAAAAATTCGAACTCGGAAAAAATTTTAATTTTGAGAAAAACTAGTCGAGAAAACATTCGGACTCTGAAAAGAAGTTCAATTTGGAAAAAAATAATCGAGAAAATTTCGAACTCTGAAAAGAAATAAAAAATTTCGAACTTGGAAAAAAGCAAGTGGACCACTTGAATCATACAGTTGAAAAAAAAAAACGATTCAGTCGTTCGCAGGGTATTTTTAATTTCTTGCCTGAAGCCTCTTTCGTGTAGATTTAGTCATGGGTAACTTTTTTGACAGAGATTATTAGTCATAGGGTTTTGGACACTATGTCCAAATTGTCAAATTAAATTTTGAAGACATTTGTTTGATTTTTTTTGGAAAAATCATATTAGAATTTTGTAGGAAAGAAGAAACTTTGTCTAAATTTACAAATTTCATTTTTGGATCTTTTTACCAATGATTTTACCCAAATTAAGAGTTTTTTTAAAAACCTCGTCCAGATTGGAGTTCTTGGAGGTAAAACCGAATTGAGTCCTGTTCCTAGAAATAATTTCTACTTGAGATTCGTATTTTGGCCTCCACTTCATTAACTGGTATGTGACAGCGATAACGATGTCTTGGATAAATAAATTCGGCGACAGAGCTAGACCCTCGATAAGCTACCTATTCATTGCATATTTGCATAACAATTCTTGGAATTTGTGAAATTTCCCTGAGTTTTAACAATTCAAGTGCAATCTTTCTTAACTTGCAAATGGATAAACTCACTGCTTACATTTTTTTATGCATCAGTCGAAGTCAGTGCAAAGTAGTTTCCCATTGAAAGTCATTAAAAAATTGAAGAGTGTAAAAAATGAAAATGGGAGGTACGCCAGAAAATTGAGGGTATTTCCTCAAAAGCTCATGAGATCTCGGTACCCCTACTAGAGACGTGGACTCAATTCGAGTATCATCCCCACCTAATTGATTTTTTAATGGGACTCGATTCGTGCATCTTCAATAATAATTCCTGGGGATGGAACTCAATTCGGTTCAGCAGTTCTTGGGACACCAAGTACAAACATCAAGGATCGAAACGAAAACAAGAAAAATCAGAAAATAGCAAAATGTTTCACTAATTTACCTGAAAAAAAAACAAGTATTTTTAACATTTTTTGGAATTTTTTTAGCAAAGCAAAAGTGTTTTTTGGGATAAAATTAAAGTTTCTAAAACATCATATAAAAACTGGGATTTTTTATGACTACGCTCAAATTGCCATATTTTAGAATATCTCTTCTAAAAATTTTGGTATCAAATCATTTTGATTGAAATGTTGTAATTTTCCCAGTTTTTTTGTGTTGACGGAGAGAAAGGGCAGGAGGCGTCGAAGAGTTTATTCTGTTGCTCTTGCTCTGTCCAGACTGGAAAATTTTTTAATAATATTTTAGCCCTTTAATTTTGATGTTGGACAAGAATTAATTGGAACTACATTTTTTCATTTTTCAATAAAATTTTTTGCTAAAATTACGTTCACATTTCTTCGGTTTCAGAATTGAGCATAACATCTTCAAAACAAAATTACACAGATCAATTTTAAACTATGTATTATTCATTATTTTTCAAAAATGTTTTTTTTTGTTGATTTCTGGGTGTGAAACGATTTAAATTTTGAAATGAAACGAAAAATCAACGCGTAAAACTGGGTGCTGTCCATTTTACGAATATCTACGTAGAAAAGATTTTAGATCAATTCAACAATTTCCCCTTCAATCCTGAAAGGAGGCAACTATGTATTTCATTTGGTATATTCTATTTTTTCGTGATATTATGTGATACCTTGAGCAGGGTTGAATTAGATAATTAAAATTTTCAGAATTTGAAATTCAAATAATCTCAAATTCGGATTTTAGATTTACCATCCCAAAAATCTCAAAATCCGCATTTTGAATTTAAAATTCAAAAAATCTCAAACTCCGAATCCTATTTTTTCAAAATTCTTATTTTGAAATTCAAACTCCCTCCCCTCCTAGTTTTACCAGTTTATTGGCAGAAATGAGAAATTTTCGATTTTAAATCCTACTATAGGTACCTATGTTAAAGATAATTTTGAATTTTCAAATTAAAATACATTTTGCAGGAATTTCGGATTTCAAATTTAAAATACTTTCATCTCGAATTTCGTCCTACCCTGACTTTTATGAAAAAAATTCTGTAGATGAATAATCAATTTCGAAAATATCATCTCCCCCTCCTCCTTTCAAAATAGAAACCAGATATCTAAATAAAAAATTTCACATCGAAGAAATTTTGAGAGAAAAATAAGCGCCCTATACCCAAGTTGGAATAAATCTCAATCAGTAAAAAAGTATTTTCACACTTTCAATTTTTTTCTCAGTTTTGTCTACCTACAAAATTGACAGAAAGTTATCGAGGTCATCTACTTCCGTACACGTTAAAAATAATATCATAATTCAATTATCCAACTCTTTACCAGGAAACCTCCATAGACTCATAGAAAAATAAGCTTACTCTACAAAAGCCCTATAAACACCAGCAATCGCATTACTTCAAATAAAACAAACACACCGCAGTGCATTCGCATTCACCTACCTTCACATCAATCAATACTCATACAAAACGCAAGCCAAGTTCATAAACGAAATTTTTACACGCATGAAGGATGAAAACAATAGAAAACACAAACTGTACCATATTTTATGCATATCCGCACTTGGAAAATTTCGCATATCAAATTTTACTTACATATTTACACGTATGTCATACTGCACATTAAAAATCATTTCAAACTCGGAACGATGCACGATGTGGCGCTATGACTATTAGACCGAGACCTAGCATAGTCATTGGGCACTGGACAGTAGGCAGGATGTGAAAAAAATGGAAAATAATTCTTGTTTTCTTTTGGCTTTCACTTTAAATTTTAAAAGTATTCGCATGGTTGATGGTTGTCTCTTGTCAAATAAACATTGTAACGCGACTTGGATAATTCTTCAGCAGGGCCACTGCATCACAGAGGCGCTGAAGATGGCTCCAATATAATAATCAGTTTAGGATACACGTGTAAAAATGACCAGCAATGTATGCGAAATGATAATAATTCACGATGCATAAATGGAGTTTGCGATTGCGTTGCAAGGCGAACCAAACTCGAGAATGCTTGCTCGGCAAAAAACAGAGGATGTCACAAAGGCACATTTCAGGTACATTTTGTAATTTTTTTTCCACTCTGTGGCGTTGATACGTGATCCGAGTTGGAATCTCACCTATTGTACTATTTATTTTGATGCAGTGTAAAAGTACGGGAGTTTGTATAAGTTGGTTTTTTGTCTGCGACGGACGTAAAGACTGCGCCGACGGATCGGATGAAAATTGTCGCGATAAAAGTACGTGCCCGGAACACGCGTTTAGATGCGGTACGTCGACACCCGCTGTCTGCATTTCCCAAGCTAGTCGATGCGACGGAGCCAATGATTGCCCTAATGGCGAAGACGAATATAACTGCACTGCCACCAAACATCGAGGTTAGATTACCAATTTATTATTTTACCTACATGCGAAACCTTATAAAGTAATATTTCTCTTGGCAATGATCGAATTCGTAAATTAAATTCGATTTCGACCAAATTACTCGTTTCTAATTGCTAATATTGGATTGATTTTTTTTTTTGGCAACCTTCGTGGTTGAAATTGTCACCCTTTCAACCTTGAACTATATTTTAATATTGATGGCTAATTTGATAATTGTGTTGTCGCAGGATGCCCTTTGCATACGTTCCAGTGCGAAGATGGACGTTGTTTGCCCGAATATGAATTTTGCAACGCTGTAATATCTTGCCACGATGGCTCGGATGAGCCTGATAATTCGTGTACGGCCACGTGGAATACGTCGGTGAGGAGTTCGGATTATTGCCCGTTCAGATGCTCGAACGGTAGGTGTCGATCGAGCGCCGTCGTATGCTCCGGAAGGGACGGATGTGGAGATAATTCCGATGAAAATAGGTGTTCTGTGTGTAGTAAGTATTTCTCAACTGGTTGATCGAAATTTACGTAATTTTTCATTAGAATGTATAGAAAATAATGAAATCAGAGACGAACCGTGGCAAAAAATCTCGAGGTGGGGAAAGAGGGCGAAAAATTGCCAGCCAATGTTAAAAAGGTAAAGTTTGTCGACTCATCTCTACAAAAAATGAGTTTCCAATCAATCGTACTCGAATCAAAAAACAAAAATTCTTGTTTTTTTCGTGCCATTTTTTGGACTTTCAGAAAAACATATCTATAATTTTGATCAACTCTTCCCATCCCAAAAAAATGGAAATTTTTTGAAAATATTCGATATCGTCAATGAGTCCGAGCGAAGCCAGAGGGAAAATTTTTAAAGAAAAAGACGTCCAAAAAGCAGAAATTTCTTCATTTACATATTTAAAAGTCAATTGTATTCTAATATTGAGATAGAGCCGAAATTTTCAACCCCACCTCTTATGTACTAAAATTTTTGAAAAAAATGATGATTTACAGAGAGAAAATTATTCGATTTTTATTAGTTGGTTGTTTGAAAAAATTCATCGGAGTAGAAATTTCGTGATTTCAATTCTTTTTATTCACAAAATGTCATGATTTTTACTACCACCCACCGTCCTCACTGCTCTGTCCGTTATTTCGTCTCTATGCACAAAATAGTACAAATTAAGATAATTTTTATCTTATGCAGGGATTCATCTAGTGATGAACATTTTTGAAGGGGGAAGAAGGGCAGCTCGGAAGTTTTGCGTAGGAATCAGCAATCTGATATCCTAATTCAATTATCGTTCAAAAAAAACTAGTAGACAGAATGTTTTTAAAAAGCTGAATTAAATTTCCAAAAAAATTGTTAGAACTTTGTTGAAAAAATTAACAGATTTTTGTAGAATTTTTTTTAAAAAAAATTGACTATTTTTTTTCTAAAAAATTGACAATATTTTTTTTCTAAAAAATTGACAAATTTTTTTTTCTAAAAAATTGACAAATTTTTTTCTAAAAAATTGACAAATTTTTTTCTAAAAAATTGACAAATTTTTTTCTAAAAAATTGACAAATTTTTTTTCTAAAAAATTGACAAATTTTTTTTCTAAAAAATTGACAAACTTTTTTTCTAAAAAATTGACAAATTTTTTTTTCTAAAAAATTTATAAATTTTTGTTTAAAAAATTTTTCTGAAAAAACCCCTCAAAAAAACAATTTTTGAACTTTGCAGCGGTACACTTAATCCCATTTTTGAAATTATTTTACAAGTTACAAATAACACGATAGGACTCATGTACCTATGTTCATATTTTCCATTTATTGTAATAATTTTTTATGCCAATTAGTTATTCGAAATTTACTATTTTCGTGTTTCAATTTTTTTTCAGAATGTCCACCGCCTACCTGAAGCAGAACGAACTGACCTACTTATTTAATGTTACTCGTGTAAAAATTGTAAGATAAACACATTGTTATTTATTTCTATACATTTAAATAAAAAGACGATTTGTTTTATACGACTAATTTATTCTCCTCGCGATCATTTTTGTACATAATCGTTTTTGTTATTATTTTTTCTTTTTTTGTACTTATATACTTTAATTGATATTTACGTTGTTTTATGTGTAATTCGTGTTCTTGTTTTAATTATTCTTTCGAACAAGTCTTTATTCATTACAAATAATTTTAGAGAATTCAGTTTCTATTTATTTAGATAAGCTCACTACGAGTTTATTCTTCGTCTGTATGATTGATAATTTGCATTGGTAAAGTTTAAGTAGGTACCTAGTAAATTAAACAGATGATTTTTTAAAAAAATTTTCGTAAGTAATTTATTTAAAAGTAATTACCTAATACATATGTGTTGTATGTGAATTATTGTACAAAAAATGTTACAATTCAAATCCTATTTGATTAAATATTGTTCTTTTTCATCGTTGAGTATTGTATTGATTTTAAAAAAATATTGCTTATTATGAAAATATTGGAGGATTGAGAAACGAAAATAATTTTCGGAAATATAAGTCATTCGAAATCGAATTACTTTCGTGCCTAGTAGATTTTTTGAAATCCTTCAGACATCACTTGAATACCTAAATTTTTCCTAATTGACAAAATCGAAGAAAAAAAAATCAAAATGCTTTTTAAAATGAGCAAAAAAATTAGACCAATTAGAATTAAAAATATTCTGATCAAAAAGTGTTCTTTGGAAGATTCATCAAGATTAAAATTATTGATCTACCAATAGGAAAAAAATGAAAAATAATTTTTGAGAGAGGTCGGTAGGAACAAAAAATCAAAGATTTGTAACTGAGATTGATTTTTCTTACTTGAAATATACTTTTTGTTTCGACTTTTTGACCAACGTTGAGAATTTCCTCAAAATTAGAAAAGTAGGAATTTCTCTTATCTGTCTGAGAGGCGCAAAATAAATAGGTAGTTAAAATTTTCTAACTCTGAATAATCTGAAAAATTGTCAATTTCTGGAAAATCTGGAGAATTTTCAATTTCTGAAAAGTTTTTAATTTCTAGAAAATCGAAAAAATTATCAATTTCTGGATAATTTGGAGAATTTTCAATTCCTGGAATTTCTTAAATAAAAATTCCTAATTTCTAAAAATCTGAAAAATTCTCAATTTCTGAATTAAATACCTTATCCAAAAAATTCTCAACTTTTAAGTTTCAATTTTTAGAAAATTTTCATTTTTGAAAAATTCAATTTTTAAAATTTTTTTTGAAAAATATTTAATTTTTAAAAAATCTCAATTTTTGAAAAATTCTCAATTTTTGAAAAATTTATAATTTTTGGAAGATTTCCAATTTCATTGAAATTTCCAAATTTGGAGAAAATTTTCAACAGTTTGACTTGACTTGCAAAACGAATCCAACGCCGGATCATTGAATATTGAATTTCGGACAATTTTTCGAGAATTCCTGTAACTATGATTCCATTAATGTAAGTACCGAAGTGCATAAAAAAATTCATTTTAAAAAATAATTTTAAAATGTGAAAAAATTCGAATCAAGCCTGATCCTTTCCAATACTTTTTATATTTTTTTTTTTCAAAAAATAAAATACTTAACATTAAAAACGATTTTGATAAGCTCAAAAAATATGGTCTTCGACTCCTCACTAGATAATGACGAATAATTCTTAATTCTAGACCCATTTTCTCATTACATAAGCTCAACTTCGGAGATTTGGTCAAAATAATACCAAAAAAATGGTTTTGGGATGAAAAAAATGTGGATTTTGATACCCTCACCCCGTGAAAAAAATTAACAGACCCTAAAGGTCAACTTTCAGATCAGAACAATCTCAGTATCTTCCTACTTCAGGAAATAGAAAAACTACCTATTCAGAGCCATTTCCCACATTAATTTTTTCCAAGCTCCTTTTACCAATTTCTTTCGTTACACTTTGCAATTCAGGGGGAAATCTTCTACCTCGAAAAATTTAATTTTCAATGGGTCATTAATATTTCTCAACCATTAACTGTAAAATCTATCAAATTAATCTTTTCATCCTTTATCAATCTACACACATTATTCATAATGACTACAAATCAATACCGATAACAACTTATTACACCTACTACCTGTTGCATTCGTATTATTTATTGAAAATAAACTTCTGCGATAAAAATCCCATGAATATTGGAACGATAAACAGAGAACTGAAATTCTCCTCCAATACTTTCTCGTTCATTTTCAATTAGCTTCGTTTCCCTAAAAGAACATAGGTACGACAAATGTTGCTATAGTAATGGATTATTATACCAGCAAACTTCTCCAACTCTAACCACCAAAGCTGTGAAAATTTCCTACGCTGCTGGAAAAATAAGGAAAAAGAAAAGAACACCGAATGGCCAAGAAAAATAGGTATAAAAGTAACCCTTCGAATTGGCCGGGTAGCGCATGTCACGAATAAGTAATCGCGAGCGTAGAATTCAAACATGAACATCGGTTACTCCAGGGTTAGTGCATGGTTGCGAAGGTGTCGCGTTCACGTGTTGATGTATTTACTCTGTACCATCTTCTATTTTCGTTTATTTCGTACTTTTTCATTGTTACGTGAAAGAATTTAATAATTTTTAATTCGATCATGTATCGTATTCGTGAGACAAAGTAGGCTAACATCCGATGAAGGAAAAAAATACGTTTCGGTACAATTATAGATGATGCAGTTTTCATTATTACTACGTGAAACTTCGTCGAACTCGAGAAAATATTATCTGAATCTGCATTTTTTCTCAGTTCGTTTTAAAAAAGGTGCTAATTAATGCTGATAAATGTGTATCTTTGCGATTACGGTGAAATTAGGTGACTCGAGCCAAGTACGTATAATATAATCGATTTCACTTTTAAAAATAAGCATGCTTAATTTTTTAGTCGTTTAAAAAAATTCAATTAGGTAATCGCGAGTGCTGCGAATAATTTTAAAAACTATTGCACTTTTTGGGGTATTTAATTAATTACTTTTTCCTCCCTGATGTGAAGCAACAAAGCAACATAGGTACCTAGCTAAATTAAAAAAGTCTGAGTAGATTTATTAGCTCGAAATGTTACTCGGTGGGCAATAAGGTCAGGTTGGTACATCGGTATAGTAACTAGATTTATTACATTAACGGGGGAATACCTTTGAAATCGATTTTGTTTATGCTTACACTCGACGAATAAGGTTGCCGGTCGATTTACCGCAGAAAAATTCTCAGTGCTTTACCAAGTTTGAAATTTCTCGAGTCTCGGATTATTTTTATAATTTACAAGTTACCTGCATACGATCGAGAGATGAGATTATTTTTAATGTTTTTTGTACGTTGAAGAAATATTTTCACGTGTAGCTACGTTAATCGATGTGATTGTTTAATGCATTAGTCATAATCAGGATGTATCGACAGGGCATCCAGTTTTTGGAAAACTTCGGAAACCTAGAAAAGTCAAGGGATTTTGTAAGTCTGAAAAAGTATGAGAATTTTAAAATTTAGGAACGCAAGAATTTTATATAAATCCAAAAGTATAAATCAGACTTTTAGAAAAATGTTTCTTTGCTCATTTTATTAGATGATTTTTTTTTTAATTCTTCTCTTCGCTCGTGCCAAAATGTTTAAACAAATTTTTGTATTCATTATCTGAAAAATTGAGGCACATATAAATGCATGTCTTTGTCTATTGAATTTTACATTTTTCGAAAAAAAAATTCCTCGCTATGTTTGGAAATAATTTGAGACTCTTATTTTAAAAAAAAAAACACGCGCCAACTTTTCGAATCACAATTTTACCCCCTCCCCTCTCTCCCAAAAAAGGCATAATTAAAAATCATTGGGGCTAATTTCTAACCAAAAATCACCAAATGTGTGGAAAATTTTCAATAATCACTAAAATCACTACATTTTTATTCCTCGATCCAGATGTCATACAAACAAATTTTTTATGAATAAACTCGCATCCTTGAAAGATCGTTTTCAGTCACTTCTTTTTTCCTGATGATGTTCAAGTGATGGCTGTTTGTCAACTTATATTTTTCATAAAAAAATCACAGAAATCACAAAAATCTCAAAAATCACTGAAAATTGACAAATACGTTTGACAAACAGAGTAAAAAATTACCAAAATTATAGAAATTTTCAAAAATCACATAATTTTTTAAAATCCTGAAAAATTACTGATTTTGGTGAAAAATTACTGATTTTAGTGAGAAATTATACTTACTGATTTTAATAAAAAATTGCTGGATTTTGGTGAAAAAACGATCATTTTTAGTAGAAAAATGGCTGATTTTGGTGAAAAATCACTGAGATTATCAACCTTGCTAGTTTTTAATGAAAAAGCAGGTTTGAAAAAAAAAAAATGGGAAGGGATGGAAGAGAATTCAAAATGATTGGTCATTTTTTTTTGAAAACTTCAGTGAGGGTAAAATGATAAACTTTCAATTTCTGAACTTTTTTTTGCAAACATTTTTGCTCTTGTTCCGCTGGGACTCATCAAATTTGTACCTATACATCTTATCAAAATAGTTTATATTTTATCCCTCACAGCTATTTTTCACTTACTGAATTTTACTCTAATGATTTGCTAGACATGTTGATGTACAATTTTTATTTTATTTTTTAAATTTTATACCATGTTAATTTGAAAAAATGAAGTTTTTCTTTTTCAATTGATATTTTTTTGTCTGTTATAAATTCGAATTCTCAAGTTTCTGTACCGAGAAGGGGAGAGGATGCGTCAAAATTTTTGAGAACTGAATTTTAGTTTTTTTTGTAGCAGAAAAGAGCATCTAAAGATCTAGTAAAAAGTGCCTAATGATTTTTTGAAAAAAATAATAGTTGAAAAATCAAATTCATCTGCGCAATTCCATCACATGAAACATGAAAACCCACCTCATTCTGCGGTGGCGTAATTATGGGAGATTTTGGGGACACGCCCCCTCCCCGACACCATTCAAAAATGATTTTGTTGGTCATTTAAAATGAAAATTTTTCGAAAAATCGCGATTTCAAACAGTATGATACGAAGTCGAATTCTGCATATTTTTCTCAACTGATCAATGATTTTTCAAATCTACAGATATTTGAGGAAATTTTCTCCCTACTACTCAAGAATCTCTAAAAATTCAAAAAATTTGCCGATTTTTTTCTCAACCATTTTGCACACTCTCAAAAAAAACTTTTTATTCTCTAATTTCTACCACTCCCCTCCCAGAGGATGCTTCATTCATGAACATATTTAAAAATTCTGGAAAACCTGGAAAAATCAGAGAAAATCATTTTTGAAATATTTTGGACACCCTGAATGTAATTTCTGAATATTTCATGAAATTTTAGGCAACAAATTTGAACTAAATTACCCCGATTCGACAATATTAATATTGAAATGATCAAAGACTATTGATGACAATGATGACATTATCGCAGATTTTATTCAAATACGAATAAGTAACAGGTATTAAAATAAAATGGTTCATAATAATTGAAATAGGTAATTTAAAAAATTAAAAATGACGTGACGATTAATGAAAAGTAGCGATGATACATCAGCACGTCATATAGCAATTAGCACGTACCTAGGTACCTAATACTAGGTACCTTTTTCATATTTCATATTCTAATATTTACTATGATTAAAGTACCTCCATTCTAGGCAGATATTTGGACATTTCTTTCAATTTTAAAAATTACCAAACGAATAAGTAAATAATTTTTTCAAGAAATTAAATAATTAGGTATAGGTAATAAAAAAAATGGTCTCTTCTGCGTGTGTGATTTTTTTGATACCTAACTTAGGGGCACTCCATATTTCGAAAAACTTGTATATGATCCTCTTCAGTGGAAATTTCGAAAAAAATTGAAGAGTTCATTTAGAAAGGGAAGAGGGAGAAATTTAAAATTTTGGATAAAAATTCCAAAAATGCCAATTAATTTTTATTGTACTATTTTTTACGACTCCTTCCACACTTATTAATTAACGAAACAAAAAACCAATAGTAATATTCCATCGATAATCTTAATTCACTTCAATGTTTCAATTACTGTTGCCGCGAATCAATGTAATTTATTCCAAATTTATTGCCTTTTTCACGAATTTGGTACTTACTACATACTGTTAGGGAAAAAAACCAGTCACGAAATACTTACTGAAATTTTCTTAATACCTACAGAAATTTTCCAATTTTATTACTTTTCGAGCACATGGTAGACTTTTAGCCTTAGGACTATTTAAAGATTCCTGTCTTTCGTCATAATCTTATGATTGTGATCGAACACAACAAAACACTTCAGATGTTACATCGTAATTATTACATCGCATATTTTGTAACTCATTACGCTTCCTCTTTACAATAAATCCTGCTGGGTAGGCAATTTAAGCCTATCAATTAGATAACTTCGGATAAATTTAATTACTTATTCGCACTCGGTCGATGATTCCGTCATTTGTTATTTTTATTGCCTATTCTGACGATACCATAAAGTGCATGTAGTTCCGTGATAAACTTGTCATTGACAAGTTTTTTTTTTCATCATTAATATGCCTTGCGTAGAAATTTAACCTCTTTGACGAGAGCGAGCACGAGTCGATATTACTCATTTTATCGAAAATGTGCTATCGGGAGTCATCCGAATGACGGTAATGTATCTGCATCTCGGTATAAATTGTAAAATGGTGAACGAGGAAATAAGGTTCTTATCTGTGAATGCGGTTTACGAGATATTAAGTATAGAATCGTAAAATTCGTATAGTTGAATTTTTTACCTATATGGAGGTTTTTGTAGAATTGTATGGCTTGAATTTGATTTTTTAAGATAAAAATACTCAAAATCCAAGGAATGTTTTTAAGGTTATTTTTTTTTCAAATTATGAAAAAATATAAAAAGTGTTTCAGGGTGTTAAAAATTATATCATGACTAAATTTTCCTTCTTTTCTCAAAATTTTTTCAACTAAGTATGAACATTTTTTACATCCCATGAAATTTTTTCACAACTCTGAAATATTTTCCTCAAATCTTTTGCTCTACTCTAAAATTTCAAAATCTTTCAACATTTCTGTCAGCTTCGAGATTTTTTTCAAAATTTTTCAATTTTCTCAGTTCTGAAAAGTTTACATTTACATCATTCTTAATTATCAACACTAAAATCTCATTCTTTCATACTAAAATTTATTCATCTGGAGTTTCTCAATTTTTTTCAATCCAATTTTCCTTGAAATTTTAAAATTGGGAAGTATTGAGAAAAAAAAGTACACTGCAAAAAACAAAATACCAAAATTGAAAAAAATTTTAAGAAGAAATTTCGGTGTTGAAAATTTTTTTTCTTGGAACTTATTGAAATTTTTGTAAGACATTAGGAAAAACTGTCAAAAGTTGAAATGTTGAAAACGATTTCGAGATAGGATTTTAATGTAGAGTAAAGCAATATTTGAAATTGAAAAAAAAGTTTCGATAACAATCTGAAACGTGAGAAACATTTTCGAAAAAGTAATCCTCGAGTTGAAAAAGTTTCAGACCAGGAAATTCTTAGAAAGAAATTTCATATGAATGATAGGAAAAATTCGGCCATTCGGACTATTTTTCATGTTTGTGCCTGAAGTTCTTACTTCTTACCTAAAACCTACTCACATTATTCCATAAAAAAGTGTTGTGAGTAAAAATTACACATTAGTCTTTTTAAATCATTTTCGCCGAATATGAAGATTATCAATTAATTAACATTTCTTCCTAGTATTTTTACTAGGTATTTTTTTTTTTTTTTGTAAAATTCTAACATTTTGAAATCAAATTTTTGACCATTTGAATAAGTTGTGTTTCGTGATACCCAAAATGGTCATAAATTTGCTGTCGAAAATGTTGAAATTTTACAAAAAAAAAAAAATTATTAAAATACTAAAAAACGATTTTTTGAAATTTTTTGCGAAAACAATTTACAAAAAATCACTTGAAAACAGTTCAAAAATTAAAAAAAAAAACGACTGACACATTTTCAAAAACAAAAGCTGTGAAGAAAATGAAAATTCTAGTCAATTTCAGAAAAGAAAACGTAATTCTAAAACAACAATATTCCAAAAATTCATTTTATTAAAATTTGAATAATTTTCCCTGAAAAATTGAAAAATTGAAGTAAGTTGGTATTTATTCCCAAAAAACAAATTTTTTTCACAGAAATAAAATCAAAAAACTCACAAAATTTTTCAAAAAAGACGAAATTTCAAAATTAAAAAAAAAGTTGAAAAGCAAAAATTGTTCTGTACGAAACAAGAGTAATTTAAGAAAAAACAACTTTGAAAATCTAACTTTTCCAAAAAAAATTATCCATATTTTAGAAAAAAGAAATACCCGTAATGGAAACTTTGCAATCTATTCTCACTCATTGGTTCGAAATTTGGCTCACTGAAAGAACTAGTCACTGACACTTTACAGCCAAATTTTTAGTAATTAAGTTTGTTATGAAACGTGAAGTCAGGCTGACTCGCTTTTGAAAATCAGATTTTTCAATTTAAAAAATAGAAACGATTTCTATTCTTCACCTGATAAATTAAATATTCTGCGTATTGAGAATGTTTTGTTTTCATATCATATCAAAAACTTTGATTTTTTCATCTTTTTCATTTTTATATTTTTTACAGTTTCACGATGGGTGAATAAATTTATAAATAAAATAAAAATTGTAGATTTCCACTTTTGAATGCATCATAAATCAAAATAATAAATTAAACTTCCTCTTGGTGTCAGTGGCGGATTTCCCGTAAGGCGCGTTAGGCGGGCGCCTAAGGCGCAAGAAAAAAAGGGCGCAAAATTTGTTGAAAAAGTTGCCTATCTCCACCGCAATATTTAAATTTACCAATCCTTTGAAAAAAAAATTGTATCTAAAACAAGAAATTGCCCCTAGGTATATTCAAAGTGAAGAGAGGGAGGGAGTAATTATATTGTCCTGCAAAAGGTTGAAAATGTCTCTTCATTAAGTACCTATCCTCGAGAAGTATTGACATTTTTTGTTTTCCTAAAATACTTTTTTGTAAAAAATTTTGCCCTTGTTCGCTCCGACAATAATTTTCTCACTTTTTAAATAAAATATTTCAGAGTTTTAAGCATCTTCCCCTACCCAGAATTCAATTATCAGCAATTTTACAAATTTTAGTGAAATTCTTCAAGATTTTGGATTCTGAAAAATTCAAGCAGTGTTTTAAAACTGACAATTTTTGGTAAAAAAGCGAATTTGAAAAATTAAAATGATTATGAGAAATCCGAAATTTTGTTTTCCAATGCCTAATCTCTCATTTTTAAATCAGTGAAAATAATCAAAATTCACTGAAAAACAGTCAGAATTGCAGCTCAGAAATAAATCAAAAAATCCATGGAAATTCACTGTAACATCAGCGAAATTGAAAAAATTTTCTAAAAAAATGGGCGAAATTCTTTGACAATTCGGAAATGAGTGAATTCTGCTAAATTGTGCGACGTACAATTCTGTCAATTTATCTGAGATTTTTCACTGATTCAAAAAGAAAATTCTTTTTAATGGATAACAAAAATTCAAGAGGAGGATGGTCAATTGGAGAGGTGCGGAGAGAAAGAAGTTGAATATCTCATGTCCTTCAAAAAAGCGCAAGAAAAAATTGTGCCTAAGGCGCAAAATTACGAAATTCGCCGCTGCTTGGTGTCATAAATTTTTCTTTAGAGGTTTGAAAAAATCGTAAACGATTTTACACGAGACCTGAAATGAAACAGTATTGAGTACAGATGTGATTTCATTCGTTATCTTGTAAAATGAAGATGTACTACGTACAGTGAACTGATGGTACGGTACGTAAAAATAGCCTTCGGCCATATGGTTGAGAATTAACAGTCACCCTCCCAGTACGACGAATTGAATTCCGGTATCCTAGACCAGGAGAATGTTGAGATCGCGCCATATCCCCAAACTACCCCAAACATTAGGGAAAAAAGAAACTCGTTTTAAATACCTACCTACTTTTTTTTGTTGCTGAAACCACCAAAATAATTATTTGGTCCTTCCAACGTCGCGTCGTGAGGACGACTCATTTAGAAGGACCTGGCTAACTGCATCAATATTATTTTCAAACTTGATGGAATATTCTACATCGTGAGCCATTTTTTTGCTGTAAATAAAATAGCAAGGATACGAAACCGAACAGAATTAAAATCAATTCAATTTGTATTTCGAAGGACGTTGCAATAATTCGAAAATATCGAATAATTGTATCATTATTTCAATTTTTCGTTATTCTGAATTTTATAGAACTAGGTACCTATCTAATTTTCTCAATTTTTCGTCGATTAATTAATACGTGCGAGAGTTTCGAATAACAAAATCACGCAATTCACACATCAATTAATTGAAATAATGAAAATCAATGAAATATTTCGTGTTGGGCTAAAAATACATATGTAAATCCATGTCCATACCTAATAAATATTAATTGATGGGTGATTAATTAGGTTCACTTATATAAACATTAGTCATAGTTATGGTGTTAGATTCGCCGACGTTGTAAAACATAAACTTGATTTAAAAATTGAATCGAATAAACGTGACTGCGAAGGAAATGTAGAACTGTCCTATGGCGTGTGCTTTACCGGCCATTACCCAATCCTTGTTTCTATGTCCTTGCATTGTGAAAACGTTCCTTATTTTTATTGATTAGTATGCAGTCGAATGCATTAGCTACCCTATCTGCAGTGCATCGCAAAGCACACGAACTGTGATACGACGCATTGTCCTCGCATTTTATTCAGTGTGATGAAAATTAGGTATATCGTCATTCTCAATTTTTATTTTAAATTATGCAAGTTTAGCAATATTTTATGTCTATATTTGAATGAGTCATAAAGCGAATAAGTAATGACGCTAATAAAGAGTAGGTACCTTTATCGAAGTATAAGATGGAAAATTTACATTAGGTACTATTACTATTATTATGATTATTCATTACTCATTTTCGATTACCTAGAACAACTAATTGATGAGGATTAACTATTTTTATCGTTCTATCATTCCTAGACTCCTTACTGCCTTGAAATTTGATAAAAATTATAAATTATTTAATTATTTTAAATGAAACCCCTCAAAAAATTTGAGTCCTCCCAATTATGTGAGGCAAGTGAAGCCAGGGGTTCTCAAAATGATGAAATTTTTTCTTTTTTAGTTAGTGCTAACAAAGTACCTAGGTTTTTAGTTTTCCTTGACCTTGACCTATTTATTTCGGGATAACACTTACTTTGCCTTATTAAAGAGTTGCTGGTTATAAATTTTGAGGATTTTTTGATTTTTACAAAAAAAAAAGATCGTTTACTCAATAAGCTCAAAACTAGACAAATTTTTTAATCATCAAAATTGATTTTAATACAAATTTGTAAAAAAAAATAACACTAGCATGGCAGTATTACCAACTAAATTATGATTTACATATTTTAAAATAAAATTCAAGTTTCCATTCAACGGCCAGAAAAGTACAAACCGAAAAATTGTTTTGATGAAAAAAATTGCAGCGATTTGTAAAGAATTTTTGTTGCAGTGTTGCCAATTGAATTTTTTATAAGAAAAAAATCGGGCGGAAGCTCAGTTGGCAACACTGCTTTGAATTTTTTGAAAATTTTCATATTACTTTTATTCTAACTAAACGAAATATTTTTGGCTCAATTTTGAGATAGATGATGGAATTGAGCGATGAAATTTGTAAAAACTGAAAAATTTTCAAATTCGTGATCTTCAATTTTTCAATTCTCTTGCTGTAGACAAAATGTTATATCTAATCTCAAGGTTGCAAAGCTGAAGAGAATTTGAGTGATTTAAAATTGTTTAGTACCTAATTATTGAAAAAAAAAAAAAATGGTTTTGGCCCATTGAAAATAGGACGTGTTTTCACTACAAATTCAAATATTTAAACCAAAATTTTCGTAGACGATTTTCATAATGTTAAATGCATGAAAATTTATGACTATTACCAAAAATTATTAGCGTTGAAAGTGAGATGGAATTTTACAAAATTTAAGAATGCGAGTCTAACGATCCTTAACGAATTATCTACTTGATAACGCGTACCTATTTTCTTCAAAGCACGTTTTGGTAATTTAAGAAAACCGTTGCTTTCATTTTAATCAAAAAAATTTTTGATCTGATTTTCTCATGAAATTTTATGCCTTTTGATAGGTTGTAGAATGTGTTTTTTTCGAAACTGTCCAAAAATCTTCACAATCAAATGCTCAAAATTTTCAGAAGTTGATAGTAAATTTTGGTGGAATTTTATCGCATTTTCATAGGTTATTGGGTCATTATGCCAATTATGTGCTCGAAAATCTCAACAATTGCAAAACATTTTCAAGTTTTCGGTAAAATTTTACCCCATTTCTATAAGTCACGCGTCAGTTTTTTAAAATTACTCAAAAATTGACCTGAGCTCAAAATTCTCAAAAATTGCTTTAAAAAGTTTTGGTAGACATTTTCAAGTCATTTTTTCACAAATTATAGGTACTCAAAAATCATCCTGATCTCAAAATTTTCAAAAATTGTAAGTTTTTGTCAAATTTTAGGTATTCTATTTTCACGTAAAACATTCAAAAATCAGGCTGGGCTCAAAATTCTCAAAATTGGTTCAAAAAAATTTTGGTCATCATTTCTAAACTTTTGATGAAATTTTACCCCATTTTCATGGGTCATACGTCAGTTTTTAGAAAATATTTGAAAATTGGCATGATTTTGGGTTCAAAAATGCTTAAAATCGCTCAGAAATGCTCGACTCCCCTTTGTGCAATTAGTTCAAGAAAGTTGACATATTTTGAGTAAAGGCAGTGTCCAGTGCCAGATTGTGAAAATTTTTTTGCCCCGAGTCAAATTTTAAAAATGAGAAAAAAAAGGGTGGTAGGTTTCAGCCTCTTATTACTCAAGTTCAAACATTTAAAATACTCTTTTTCGGAGCTGTGGGATTCCCAGAAATTGAATTTGAATCCAGATCACAACGCAAATCGCGAAAAAAATAACGCTTTTATTGATTTTCGGATCTGTATCCTTGCGAATGGTTTTGAATTCGTAATTTGACTTTGAAGGAAAACCTTTTCTCTTTCTTTTTTTCAAAATTTATATCGTGTGAGCTGAGCTTACAAAATACCATACTGGGTAGGTAAAATTGTAAAACTACGAATCAGATTGTTGAAATAACGCATTATTATTCACAAAATTTATATTCGAGGTTATTAGTATTCGGCGAGCCGTTTACCTAATTTAATTCATTGTAATTTTAAATATCAACTAGCGACCCACGTAGAGCCATGTTTTATTAGGTACCTACTTATTCATTTTTTCCGCATAATAAGCATTACAGAATTTATTTTAAAAATTTTTAATTATCCATTTGATTTCAGTATGGCGGTGAGCGTTTCAAAAACTCAAACGAAGCCATTTCTACGAACAGTAATATGCTTGCTGGGTTTAATGACATCGATGATTTACTTGTTTTACTATCGAGATCTTCAGAATTACACAGTTGTAGAAAGTTGTTCTTTATTTACAAAAAGTGTCCATGATTTAAATGGTGAGTATCTACCTATTTTATTTACAACTTTGATTTCGTTAATTTCTCCAATTTAGTTTCAGCTTGTGTAGACTATAGAACTAATTTTTTTTTTCAAAAATTAGAGAAAGGAAGAGCTAAATACATATTTCGTGTCTAGACCTCAAAAAGACGATACGCTGTGAAAAAATCTTATTCTTTGGACTCCACATTCAGTTACCTCTCTCCATCAAACCTTGAAATGTGTAACCATTTTAAAAAAGTTTTGAAACCCCAAATTTTTTTTTCTAAAATGATTTTAAAATAAGTAGATATTCTTTCTAAAACATATTGAATTGAAAAAAATGATCTGAACGAGAGAATGGGATGGGGAATTTAAGGTGGGAAATCTGTGTTGATTATTTTTATGAATTTAAGTATTCCCATTTCCAGCATTTTAAGAGCAATTTTTCAAAAATTTTCAATTTTTTATTGAGTACTATGAAGAAATTGCGAAAAAGGTGAATCGATGATCGAGAAATTTTTCACCGTCGAAAGACATTTGAATATGGTATTCAGATAGGAAGAACCTAGGCACCTACTTAATGTAGAAGGAAGTGAATTTCCAAATTTTTTTTGTTGAAAAATTTCAGTCCAGGATATCTGAGAGTGAGAGGATGGCATGATTCGCCATCAGCCCCCCCCAAAAAAAAAATCAAAAAATCAAGATTTGGAGGAAATGTTACATTTTTTAAAAAAATGAATAAAAATTTTTATTTTCACTTAGTTTTGAATTTTTTTAATAGATATTTTTCTTTTCTTGTCTTTTTTCAAGAATTGTGAAACGATTTTTATACATTGAGGAGGGATAGAAAAAATGTGCAATCGAGGGTAAAATTTTCGCCACTTTTGTTTTCAAAATATGTGAACAACTTTCGAGTTATACTCTATTGAACTTTTAATAAAAATTTCAACAACCACCCTTGTTACGTACTTTTTGATTGAATCTAAATTATTCAAGTAGATACTTATAATGCTAATTTTTTTCAGATTCTAATGTATCCATCGAACAAGTCAAACACGGGTACGTGGTTTGGAGTCGGGCATGTCGTATTCCAAACATCGATCCATATCACGAATCCATTAAAAAATTAGTGAAAACTTGGAAACCTTTTATTTGCTCAAAACAAAGAGCCATGACCAAAGTTACCTATAATGCCACTAGTCACACACACACCATTCAAATACATAGACCATCACTCAGCGATTATTCCGTCACTCTTCGTGATGCTCAATGTTGTTATTCTGTATTTAGTCGAGATATCATACATTATCGTCACAACGATCATGACGACGATAGAGTTTCGTGAGTATTTAATTCATTCAATTGCTATAATCTAACCATTTGACAGTTAAATATTAATAACACAACACCTGCAGATTTCATTCGAGAAATTTAAAAGTATAATTAATAAAATTGACGCAATCATTTCTCTTTCAGAATTTCCCCACCGATTTGCTACGGACAAAAGACAATTTTACCACCTCGAGCCGAATACATCTACGTCGAATGTTTTTCGAGAAAAAGAAGGAAAAAAGTGCTGTATAAAAATATCCACTCGATGGTGATAGAAAAACAACCAAAACCATCGATAATAGAAAAACAACCAAAGCCATCGAAAAATTCCACCGATCCGGTAAAATACAGCGTTTTGCTTTTTGGAATCGATTCCATTTCTAGGCTGAACATGATAAGAAGTATGCCGAAAACTGTTGAATATTTGAAAAAACACAACTGGACGGAGCTGGAAGGGTATAATAAAGTGGGCGATAATACGTTTCCGAATTTGATAGCCGCCCTTGCGGGAATGAATGTGAATCAATTTAGAAAAAGTTGTTTGAAATCAGAGGCTAAAGATAAGTTTGATAATTGCCCTTTTATATGGAAGAATTTTCAAAATGAGTCTTACGTGACGGCGTACATCGAAGATTGCCCGAGCATTGGTACGTTCAATTATCACAAATACGGATTTATGAACAGCCCGACTGATTATTATAGCAGACCGTATTTGATGGGAGCCCAGAAATATTTACAATCTAGAGTGAGTAACTATAATGTAAAAAAGTTTAAATTAATTTTATTTTTAAAAAAGCGAGAGGACCAGGGAGCACTAATGCGGTAGGTAAAATCAAAAAATAAGTAAATTTTCGAACTCAGCGTCCTCGACAACCTAACAAACGATATGTCACACGTTATTTTTCATTTTATTGAATTTTTATGTTTTCAATGAGACTAATGGGTGGGTGGGGGGGGGGGTGGGGGGGAAGAGTCAGAGGTACCAAAAAAATGAGTACATATACGTATTTGAATTCAGCGTCCTCGAATTTGTAGAAATTAACGTGTTGGTACACTTTTTCGATTTTTAATAAATTTTGGTTCAAATTTTGGGCTTTTAAACCCCCTTTTGGGCCCTTTTCCCCCTACAGTGATCCAGGAGACCTCTCAAAACGATCGAAATTCATTATCTGAAAAAATTCGCAGTAGAAGTTGCAATAATATAGTGTTGGTTTGATTTTCGAGGTCGTTAATAATACGAATCTGACAATAAACATTTTTCTGTGGTGGGGGGATGGGGGAGGTGCTTAAATTTGAATTTACTCAAAATATCGTGTTATATATCGAAATCTAGGTTTTCGTGGTCGTAGATTACGAATCTGATGATAAAATTTGTTTTTGAGCACTTAGGAAGGGGTGGGGGTGCACGAATTTAAATTTACCTGAAATATCGTGTAGTATATCGAAATCTAGGTTTTCAAAGTCGTAGATTACGAATCCGAGAAAATAAAATTTTTTGGTGGCAAGGGAAAGATGATGAAGGTAAGGGGTGCTAAGATTGAAATTTTGTCCAAAAATTGCTAATTTTTTGCAGTGTTATAAGCATAAACACGATGTTTTTTAATGACTTCTTCCCTTTCCAAAATAATTACTTATAATAAAAATAATAATAATTGTCTAGAAAATTCTACTAGAGATTGGTATCAGGTCCCCTAAATGAAAGACACACATTTTTATTTTTTCCGTTTCAAAATATGAATTCTGAAACGAAAAGAAAAAGGGTTCATATCATAATTCTAAGAATAAATTATATTGAGCCCGGTGGAAGATTTTTCGGGGAAACAAATCCGAAAGCTGAAATAATAAAAGCGAAGCGAAATCCTTAATCCCTACTTTTTTTACTCTTGATTTTATATTCCCGAGCGAAATGAGGGTCACGATTTGAAAATTTTGTGATTTTTAGAAAGAAAAATAAATACTTAATTGATTTTTTTTAAATACCTATTCGAAGTTTGTTGTTTGAAAAAATATCACTTTGGGGTAAAAATTTTGTTTTTTGTGCGTTTTTTCGTGTTTTATTATTTTTTATTTTTCGTGTTTTTTGGTGCCAAGGCGTACTGGGAATGAAGTTCAGAAATATTTGAAAGAAAGAGTCAGTAACTTGAATTAGGTACTGAGAAAAAATAAGTTAAAATCATATTGAAAAAAGGTCGTAAATTGAATGGAAATCTTCTGTCTACGCAAAACTTTATCAGTTACGTCACTTGGTTTTGATAATTTCGACAACATCCTCGATATAATTTCATAATTTTTTAAACCATTCAACAACAAACGAGGAAACGGAAACTATTCATATTTAGATTAAACTCAATACCTAACCTACTACATCCCACGCACAGAGGACCAGTGGATTTCTAAAAACGCTAGTTTTGAGCGAAAAAAACCCAACATGTTTCATATTATTGAATATTTTTTGAATAAAAAAAAACCAGCAATGTAGGATCCAAATTGATGTTTAGATTTAAGATTTAAAAAATATTCCTTGGAGTAGAAAATAGAACTACATTTTGTCACTCTGGATCTCTGGCCATTTTTGGCTTAAATTGTGATTTCAAATTATTTTTTGCAATTTTTTTTTCAGAACAAAAAATACCTACCTACCTGCAAAAAATCAATTTTTTTACGGGGGGTTCAAATTAAATATTCGATATGGTATGTTATCAATTATCATATCGTGTAATATATTACGAAATACGTTTTTGAGCTCGTAGATTACGATTTTTTGCTCAAAAATTTTAGGGCTGAGGGGTAGGACGGGGTAAGGTAAAAGATCAAATTCAAATGTCACAATGATATCGTGTACGGAGCAGGGGGAGGGGAGGCCTAAATTGAAATTTTACAATGATATCGATGTCAAAATATACGTTTTTGACTACAACGAATACGCATTTCGTACTTGAAAAAAAAGAATGAATGATGGGGTAGGGGAGGGTTTTTATGGTAATATCGTCATGTATCTACGACCACGACCTCGAAATCGTATCAAGATGACAAACGTTTTACCAAACTCTCAGAGCTTCTGAGTAAAACGTACCTCAGTCCTCAATACTTATTCATTTTGAAAAGAGAGAACGAAAATTTTTTCCTTGGTAAAATTATGCCTTGAAGAGGGACCAAGGATCAGGAAATGACATAACTGTGCCAAAATGTAGGAATGTAGCAATAATCGCAGTTCTTCAAAAAATAATAATAAATAAATGATACTCTTGCTTTGTCCTCTTTTGAGATGAAAAACTGAAAAATTTTTGTGAGATCTCTCACGTAGAGTGAAATGATCTCACCAATTTCCACCAAAGTTAATATTCATAAAAAAAAACTGCAGAAATGTATGAAAAATTTTATTTGTCCTCTATACTGGTCAAAAAAACGCAAGAAAGCAGTGAAATTTAGGGAAGGGAAGATGAACAAACTTGAAAAATTTCAACAAAATTGAAAAACCAAAAAGTTTGACAAATAATACAAAAAAATTTCAATTCAAAAAAATTAATTTTTCTTTCCTATTTTTATTTTATTTCAGTACGATGGCGGAATGCAGTACTGCCTCGGTATGTTCCCAATGGTCGAATACCTTTTCGAATACGTCACCGAGTTCGTCCAACGTTTCCATCAACAACCCTACTTCAATTTATTCTGGACCAATTCCTTTAGCCACAATGAACTAAACATGCCAACCGTGATGGACCACCGAGTTCGCGAATTCCTACAAAGCATCGAAAATCATCTAAACTCTACCATCGTGATTTTCCTCAGCGACCACGGCATGAGATTTGGTAAAATCCGCGAAACTTTCGTCGGCTGGTTAGAAGAACGCATGCCATTTTTATACTTCTGGATTCCGCCTTCTTTCAAATCCACATATCCGGAAAAATATTCCAATTTATTGGCGAATAAAAATCGCCTCTCGAGTCCGTACGATTTGTACGCGACTTTGCAAGACATTCTCTACGGTAGTGTTACCACCAAACCTGTCGGGTGCCCCAGCTGTGATAGTTTATTCAAAAAAATACCGTGGAATAGGTCGTGCGAAAACGCATCCATCACCGAGCACTGGTGCACTTGCCACGACGACGTTGATCCGGTCTCCGTAGTCGAGCCGGCCGTTCAATGGGCAGCGAACGCTGCTGTAGCTCGTATCAATCAATACCTGAAGGAAAATCAAAAAGCTGTGACGAAAGGTAAAAGATGCGCGACTTTGAGTCTCCATAAAACAATGAGCGTTAGCACCAAGTTTTCTAGAATATTTGGGACTCGTTCGTACCTAATTGTGTTTGCGGTGAAACCGAGTGGGGCTATTTTTGAGGCCACTGTGCAACATAAGACTGATTATAAAGTTTATAATTCCATTAGTCGTATAAATGAGTATGGTAACCAAAGTTCTTGTGTGAAATCTGATGCGAATCTTCAAAAGTATTGTTTTTGTGTTTGAAAAGAAAGGAGGGTAGAGAAATTTACCTACTCCAAAAATTCGTTCGGCAGTTGTCCAATACGCGTGGATGGAAAAACATCCTGGATTTGGAAGAAAATTCGTAAAATGGTTTACTTTGAGTGGAACACCTTCCAAAATTTTTTCAAGCTTATTGCCAAATGAAATAGAGCTATAGAACCTAAAAGTGAAATCATTTCCGAAAAAATGAGATTTTTTTGCCATTTTTGGGTCGTAAAATCTTATCTATTAAAAAGTAGATTTTAGTTTTTCCATTTCCCTGGACCATTGACCTTGAAATAGGATATCATTTTTTTGATCCTATAAGGGGGTTGAAAAGTTGCAACCCTCAAAGGATAATAACCAGATAAGGAGTGAATTTAGCCTTTGTGTTTTTTGGGCTCCCAGACATCTCAAGTAGTATAAATATTGATTGGAAAAATTTTTCACAAAATTTTGGACCCCTTCCACTTTTTTTTTGGAATTATGCCATTTTTAACTAATTATTTTTAATTTTATGAATTTTTATGAAAATTTTCTGTAATTTAGCACAAAATTACATCACGTAGAGGTGTATTTACAATTTTTTTCCAGCAATTTTGATGGACTTTTTCATGTTTTTTTCTGGTTATTTGAAGTTTTCAATCGTAAAAAAACACTCTGAGCAAAGAGCAACCATTTTGGAAGGAACACTGGAAAAGTGTGTTTTTCATGTAGAATTTCACGGTGTACCTATTCAGTTTTGGCAATTTGTCTTAACTAAGGGCCGAAAATTGCACCAAACTACCTTACAAAAACGTAATTTTAGTAGATTTTTCAAAATTTGAGCGTTTTGTACAGAAAGGAATGGTCAAATGAAAAAACAAATTCAATATTTTTCTTCAGCTATTCAAAATATCTCGATTACCATCCTTTTCTTTCGCGATCGTTTCACCGGATGTTTCAATATTCACTTTTTTGCTTTGAAAAATGAGTGAGAAAAGCTAATTTTTAAACTTTAGGCAAACCCATTGTGAAAAGAATGTTTAACAGGGTATTTCGAACCCTTAAATCCGAATATAGAACTCGCTTTTTCATTTGGTAATTTTTTTCAAAAAAGCTCAAAATTTGAATAATCTTCTGAAATAACAAAATTTTTAGGGAGGTGTTCGCAATTTCCTACCCTTAGTTCAGAGAAATGCTTGGCCAAAGTTAAATTCACAGCGAAATTTTACGTACTTACTTACTACTTACCCAAAAAAAACACATGTTTGTAGAATTTTTCCTGGGTGGTCGCTCTTTGTTTTTATGATGTTTTTTACGATTAAAAACTTCAAATGGCCCAAAAAAACATGTAAAAGTACCTAACTCTAAAATTGTTGAAGAAATCATCATTAAAACACCTGTAACTATGAGATGTAACTTTGTGCCAAAAACAGAAAATTTTCTTCAATTTCATTGAAATTGAAAATTCTCGAAAATAATGCAATAAAATGGCCAAAACTTCGAAAGGGAGAAGGAAGGGTTGAAGGAGGTGTTCAAAATTTTGGGGAACATTTTTCTTTAAAATATTCATCATTTCAGTTTTTTAGTAAGATCTCAGAAAGTCCAAGGGTTAATTTCATCCCTTATCCGACTACACCCTTTGACGAATTTTTTGATTTTCACCTATTTTATGTAAATTGCACATCAGACACCTCAAAATGCAGTAAAAAATTTTTTTGCTCACCTAGAATAATTTTTGTTAGAAATTTTCAAAAAATTACATGGCAGGGTTGCCAATTGTATTTTGATCCACACAATTATCATAAAATTTAAAATCTTCATTCAGAGACTTGAAAAAAGCCATAAAATTTTCATTTATTGATAATTTTAATTAATTTTTGAAAATTAATTTTTTTGTAGCAATTCTGCCATTTTTCATCTAATAAAAAGTTTACAAAAAAAAATGCTGTTGGTAGCACTGCTGAATTTTTTTTTGAAAAATTACATTTTAAATGAGATATTGTCGGTAACAGAATAAGTATTTAGCTCGATTTCGAATTGTTTGAGTGAGTGATTTCTAAAAATGGCAAACACTTGTTTTTTTTTCTTCAAAAATGATCTCATTTCAAAGTCCTGCAATTCCATCTCTCTGTGAGCTAGAAGGCTCAATTTTTCGAGGTTCACTCAAAATAAACCAATTTGTTAATTTTTTTCAAAATTCAAGATGTTTTTTCTGATCCGTCTTAATGCTTGATATGAGCGGAGATTTTTGAATGTATTCGATTATTGACTTCACTCGTTTTTATTAATCTTGGCATATCCCGAATCATTTCATAACACAGCATAGGTGAGCCTATATCGATACTTCGATAGACTCATTTGTGATTTCAGTCTTTCAACTTTTGATTTGTGTACCGTGCAGGGAGAGGGTATCTAAAGTCGGAAACTATGATTTTGCGCTAGAGTCAAAAATATAAAAAAATGGGCGTTTTTTTTCAATTTTTTCTTGCATTTTTTAGCATTTCAGACCTCTACGTAGCTTTAAACGCGATTTTCTCGATTTTTTTTCCTAAAAGTCATGATTTTTTTTATTTTAAAATGTCTCTATCTCACCGAAAAATTGACCTAGGATGGTCATCCAAGTCTTGAAATGTTCCTCATAGCCTCTTCTGTTATTTAAGCCAAAAAACTCATTTTTGAAAAATCTGACTTTAGGTACTTTTCCCTGCACCTACACATTTTTTTTTAAGTGTTCATTATTTTAATCGATAAGAATGTGTAAAAAAGTAGGTGAATTTATTTTGCCTTGGTATGTGGCATATCTACTTATCTACCTAAAACCACCGATGATGTTTCAAATATTATCAGTAAAATTAAATTGATATTTTTTTAGTTCCAACTTGACTACCAATAATTTTTATTTTTAATTCATGAGCTACATGAACCTAATTAGACACTACATATTCAATTGCATTGTGAAAAATGTATCGTGTAATAATTATATTAATTTGGTAAATACGTTGACATATCTATCATAACCAAATGTGGGTACCCACTACCTAGCTACATACCTACCTAATTGTACGTATCATTATAAATTTTTTTTGTACTAGGTATTACCATATTACAAATATAATGTATATTTTTTTCATTTAAATTGTGATAAATGTGATGTTTTAATGTTTTAATTTATGTAAGATTCGTTAAATTTTTAAATCGAATTATCAATGTTTCAATGTGTGTTTTAAAAATAAGAATTGAATGTTTTATTTTTATTTTTTTGCAAAACTGTCATTTTTTGAGTATAAGATGTGCTCTCTAGTCATGCAAAATTTCTATGTATGCACGGATCTGTCAGCCTAGAAATATTTTACTACTTAAGCATGAAAATATTTTAATGATGACTATTGTTTTTTATGTTTATCTACACCTACCAGTAATCAAACAATTTTTCTAAAAATTTGATTTGATTCTTTTGACTTTTTGTTTTCGAAACTAGAATCTGGAATAAGGCTGGAAGTTGTAAGTATCTAATTTTGGGTGGAAAATAAAATAAATGGAAAAAATATCTAACACCATCAACCCAATATTTCATGCGCTTGATTCAATTTGTGAAATTTTGGTAAAATTTTCGATAAAATTCTGTCAAAAATGTTTTGAATTTTCTATTCGAGAAATTTCATTGATGTCTATTTTTCAAGAGTTGGAAAAAATAATCTGTCGTGGTTTATAAATTTAAAAAAAGTAAATAAAAACTGAAAAAATATAATTTTTTCTTGAAATGGTCTTGTTAGGTGAATATTTCTTGGTAGAAAAATTGTTGGTGCTTAGGTTAGCTCACATATTCCGCTCATTGCTATATTTTTTCAAAATATTTAAATAGTCCAAATTCTAATGCCAATTTAAAGCCGGAGGAATAAAGTTGAGTTGGAGCTGTTGGAGGTGAAAAGTTTACCAGATATTTTAAAAGTTTGAATAGCTGGAACTTTCTAAGTTCACTTCCTTCCCATTCAATCTTTCGATAAAAAAAAGTCAGTATGATCCGGTTACATAGGTACTTGAAGTTGAAACTGATGATTGTAAAGTTATCAATTGTGAAATTCCTTTTATATTCATCATAGGCAACCACAAGTACACGGGCATCAAGTAGGTAATTAGCTATTCAAAATGTTATGGCACCAAGGTACCGACCTAATATCCAGAAAATTTTGTTCATTAGTTGTGTAATTCATCTGCCACAAAGTCAGTACGTATTAGGGATTCGGAGTGGAGGGTGGAGGAAGGAGGGCCCCTTCGATCCGATTTTTTCGGGGCCTGAGCCGAGGTTGGAGCTGGAGGCACTTTTTTCAAAGTGCTGGAGCCGGAGGATTTTCAAATGATAATCTCGAAGTTAAAGCTGGAGCCGGAGAGAATACCTTTGAAAAATCTTTCGCGAAAATTTAAAAAATTGGTACATTTTTGTAAATAATTTTCTCCTTCCTTCATTTCTACCTACAAAGATAATCTCGACAAACGTATGTCACGTGAATAAAATGTATCGACTTTGGAGGCGGATACGTACAAATATCTACGAAAAAGTTTCAAATTACAAGATCGCCAGAGTAACATAGTAATAAATTAAAATAATAAAAATCAATGAATATTTGGTATTAGGCTAAAAATACAACTATAATAATTTGAATGAGTCATGAAGTGAATAACTAATGACGCGACGTAAATAAAAACAAAAAGTCCAACCTTATCAAGGTACAAGATGGAAAATTCGCATTATTCGTATAATTAAAATTATCTATTAGATTATTACTCATTTTGGTTATCTAATTCGCGAGTATTCGAGAAGTTTCGTTGCAAAAAGGTAACAAAAAATTTGTTTCGTTGCAAAACGCAACATCTTTTTTTTGCCCCCCTCCCTTCCAACCCTCCTTGAGGTACAAGTGCGAAATGACCCCAAAACATGTAGCTGGGGTCCTAAGCTTTCCAATGAGACCGCCCCGAGCCAAAACCCCCACCCAATTTTGAATGACAGTTTTTTGCGATTTCCCAAAAATCAGGTCTTCGGAGATGTTGCGTTTTGCAACGACACTCCTCATTTGTTCATAGACGCCTTATCGGTTCATTCAAAAAGTCGAGAAAAATCGTTAGGTGTCATAAAATTCGATGCGAATTAATAGAGTATTTCTCTTGAGTTGAAAACCTCCAAAAAAATTGAATCTCCCTCAATACATATACTTATATAAGAACAGCTGGAACCGAGAGTTCTCAAAATGAAAACAATACTTTTTTTAATGATTTTTTTTTCATTTTTGGGCAGTGCCAGCAAAATGCCTTAAATCTAATCATTTTCCCATGGTTGAAGAGTAGTTGCTGGTTACAAATTGTAAGGATTTTTTCAATTTTTACGAAAAAAAAAATAATAGTTCACTGAATGAGCTCAAAACTGAGCAAACATTTTTTCATCAGTCAGAATTGATTTTAACGAAAGTTTTCAAGAAAAAAAACAAAAGTCTATGAGGAACTATTGGGTCAGTGTTACCAAACACATTATTATTTGTACATTTTTTAAATAAAATTCAAGTTTCTCATCAACAACAGAAAATTGAAAGCACAAAAAATTGCTTAAAAAATTGATTTCAGAATTTTTGGAAAATTTACCGCAACAGAATTTTTAGTAAGAAATTGACCGAGTCGTGATGCAGTTGGCAACACTGTTTTAAATTTTTCGAAAACATTCATAATTCATTTTTAAAATTTATTGGCTCAATTTTGAGATGAATAATGAAGTGAGTGATTGAATTCATAAAAATTAAGAAATCTTTTAATTCGTGAATTGCACATAAAAAATTCTGACAAAATGGTACCGGCGGTTAAGATAGGCGAATCTGCCCCCGAGCTGAAATTTGAAACTAACTGACGGAATTTGGTCCATAGGGTCTGAAATCCACCTGGTAAAAATTTTGACCCCCTACCCCTCCCCTAACCCGAGTTATGGGGCAAAACGTTACTTTTTTCAGCATTTTCATTAAAAATTTCTATCTCTGAGAGTTTTCAACCAAATTTTTTCAAATTTACATGAATGGCACATCTTTTGGGGGAAAAAGTTCTATTGTACCTTTGTCTTTTCAAGACAAAATGGCCGCTCAAAACTTTTAAAATGCCATAACTCGGCAAAAAATGAACCAAAAATTTTGAAAAAATTTTTTAGGGTTCCTCCCAACTCCCTAAAATTCATCCAAAAAAAAACTCGAAACTTTTATCTACATTTAGCAAAAAACCACAAAAATACGAAAAAATCCATTGAAAAAACACATTTTGGCCCCTTTCTCCGAAAACACTTGCGCTAGGGGTCTGAAATTTTTTCTGGAATGTTTTCTCATCATGATTGACCTTTTGGGGGTAGGAGCGGTCAAAACTGGTTTCAAGGGCAGATTCACCATACCTCTTGATAATGATATTGGTAGCAACGTAAGTATTGTTGAAAAAAAATTTGTTGATTACAAAGTGAATTTTCGAAATTTGAGTGCTCTGCTCATGCAAATGAATTTTTCGAAGGTAGTTCGAGCTACTGAACACAAATTTTCTTTCAGTGTTTTCCGTATGATAATTTTATACAGGTACAAGGAAAGTTACATGTATACAATTTCAAGTCTTGCGCTTTAGGTTACTTGAAATTGCAAAAATCATTCAAAAAATAATGAAATGAAGTGAAAATCGGGCAAGTGGCGTAAAAATACGTATTTTGGAATATTATTACCCGAAAAAATTTTTCGGCCAAAAATGACCATTTTTTGAGCGAAAAACGTGATAAAAATGCGGTTTTTTGCGTTTTTGAAGGTCTTCCACCCACCTAAAAAATTCTGAAAAAAATATTACGTTGTAGATAGGGACTAGATACATGATATATATTTTTTTCATTTTTGCACCTCTGCAACATCATGTAGAAAACTCGATTTCCAATTTTAAAATGCGATTTTTGGCTAGAAAAAATCATCAAAAAATTTTTTTCAAACCGCCCACTAATACCCCTCAGTATGGAGTATAACTCACGTAAATTTGAAAAAATTTGGTTGAAAACTCTCGGAGATAAAAATTTTTAATGAAAAGGCTGAAAAAAGTAACGTTTTGCCCCATAACTCGGGTTAGGGGAGGGGTAGAGGGCCAAAATTTTTACCAGGTGGTTTTCAGACCCTAAGGACCAAATTCCGTCGGTTAGTTTCAAATTTCAGCTCAGGGGCAGATTCGCCTATCTTAACCGCCGGTACCATTTATCCCAATTGCATGCGTCATTCGTCAGTTTTTGAAAAATACCTACTTGAAAATTGACTTGACTTTAGGCTCGAAATTGCTTAAAATCGCTCAAAGATTCTCAGATTACTTACATTTTTATTACGATCTTTGAGTTGCTCGTGAAATTTTAACCCATATTGATGGACTGCAACCCATGTTCTTTATTCATCTATTTATTTTTTTTTGGGGGGGGGGGGGGAATTATGTACGAAGCTATTACTGAGCCAAAAGTGGTCAAATTTCAAAAAAATCGTTCATATGTGGTGCTGACATCCCTTTGTGCAAGTAACTCAGGAGAGTTGATATAAATCCGGTACCAGGCTAAAAAAATTTCTCGGGTCTGAGCCAAATTAAAAATTGGAAAAAAGTTGGTTTCTAAGCTTTTTCGGGATTATGGGGACCATTACCAAAAAAAAACTAATTTTTTTGGCCCGTAAAACCGGCTATGAATGTAGAATGTACCCTTCCTCTCGATATTTCCTCCTACGTAACTCTACCTGCGCATGCGCAGCTACCTGGATTTGAGGCTAAATCTACATCGCCACGCGAATAAATTGCGAATAAATCAAACACCAAACGCGTTCACTTTTATTTTTCGGGTGTCCGCGATTGGTTTTGATTTCGGAATATTTAATTTTCAATGAAAATATTTGTTTATTATTATTATTTTTTTTTTTAAATTTAGATGCAACGCCACTGGGTCGGTAAACTGTGGTTCAGAATTTCAGATAAATAGGTACTTATAGTTGAAATGATACATAATTATTTATAAAACCAATTTTCGAGGTTATTGGTTTTTGGCGAATCAAAATTACCTAAAGCGATGTATCGGAAAATATCAACCAGCTATCAACTTAGAGCTATGTAGGTATTATTAGACATTCATTTTTTTCCGCATAAAAAAGTAACATAATTGATTTTAAAATTTTAAAATTATTATTGTTCAATTTCAGTTTGGTGTTGATCTATTCAAAAAATCAAAGAAAGCAATTTTTACGAACAGTGATATGCATGCTGGGCTTCATGACATCAATGATTTACTTGTTTTACAATCAAGATCGTCAAAATTATACAGTTCAAAAAAGTTTTTCTTTATGTACAAAAAATTTCTATGATTTTAATGGTGAGTACCTATTTTATTTACCTATACAACGTTGATTTTGTTATTTTCCTAATTCAGTTTCCGCTGGTATAGATTAGTTTTAATTTTTTTTTTCCAAAAGTTAGAGAAGGAGTAGCTGGATATTTTGTATTTAGGCCTCAAAAAGACAAAACGTGGTGATAATTTCACTGGATGCACTTCACATTTATTTACCTACCTCTCTCCGGGTCTCCACTAAGCCTTTTAAAAAGTGATCTTTTTTTCCGAATTTCGAAATGATTTTTTGATGGATGTTTTTTCTGAGAATCGATATTTTTTCATCTTTGTCCTATTTTTCAGAGATCCTTAAAAAGTCGCATTTCCTTGTTTCATTTTTCAATAATGAGTGAAAGATCGACATTTTTTTATTTTTCGATAATAATGTTACCTAATGATTATTTTAAACCAGTAGAAGGTCAATGTAGATTTTTTACTCTTCCAATTTTTAAAAAATCATACAAGAGCGGGCCGATGTAAAAAAAATATCATGAACGTGGAGAGGGGGAGGGCTATCTAGTATTTCAATTTCCATAATTTTGAGCAGGGACCGAAAGCCAGCCGAAGCCGAAAGCCGATTCAGCCGATTCAGTCGATAATTTGAGGCTTTTGAAAAGCTGGCTGTCAGCTAAGCTTTATAATTCAGCAGCCGAAAGCCAGCCGAAAGCTTTATGTTTTCGGCTTTTTTACAGCTTTTTTTCAAAATTGAAAAATTGAAATTAATGGTGCAAATGTTCGTTTTTTATGTACCATTATTTTATTTGAAGTTGACGATTTGAATTTGACTGGTGTTCTTTCATTTTTTTACTTTTAAGATCTTTTGATTTTATACATTTCAGATTAAAAAAATTTAAACTTTGAATTTGATTGAAATTTATCGTAATAAGAGCCGAAAGCTGACAGCTGAAAGCCGAAAGCTAAAAGCCAAAAGCCGAAAGCCGAAAGCTGAAAACCGAAAAAAGCCGTATTTTTGGCCAGCTGAAAGCCAGCCGAAAGCCAGCTGTAACAGCCATATAATTTCAAAAGCCAAAAGCCGAAAGCCTAAGCTTTATAATCCTTATCACAAGCCGAAAGCCGAAAGCCTAAGCTTTATCAATCGGCTTCCGGTCCCTGATTTTGAGAGTAATTTTTCAACCTAACCGACTACCTCGCAAAATAATCGTACATATATTTTGGTTATAAGAGCAGGAGAAAAAGAAGTAAAATCAAAAAGTAAGTCGATTTTCGAACTCGACGGCCTTAAATTAGGAGAGGGGTCGGATGAAAAAACCAAGTACATATTCAAAATCAGCACTTTTGAATTAGTAGAAATCGATGAGCTTTTTGACTTTTTCGATTTCTTTGAATTTTGGTCCTAATTGTGGACCCTACACCCTTTAGAGGTCTGGAGATCCCATCTTCAAAATTTGTTGTTTGAAAAGTGGGTAAAAAAGGCTCCTTACAATAATTTTTCCAGTTTTTTAAATAGTAGTTTTCATCCTTCATTCTCATCATGAAAGTTGAGCTTTCACTACCAAAGTTCAACATTGAGCTTTTCAAAATGTGATTATTGCTTTGGAATCTCCTATTAATTTTCTTTCAGACCTCGTAAACAGTTTTATGCCAAGTACAATCTACCTCGAAATTTGTGCCTTCAAAGTTGAGCAATTTTGCCAAAAATCGAATTGCATAAAATTTCGACCCCCCCCCCCCCCTCCACACACAGTCCCTTAAAGGTTGAGGAAAAAATGATCGTGGTTTTGTGAATCCCAGAAAAATCGTTCACTTTTTTATGACTCCCCCCCCCCCCCCGCGCCCACACCAAATTTGAAAGCCAGGAATCAGTGAATGAGTGAGATGATATTCGATTTGTGTAGAGTTATTATTATCAAATTAGGTATCTAATATAATGCTCATTTTTTTCAGACTCTGATATATCCTTTGAGTACACCAAAAACGGGCACGTGGTTCAGAGTCCATCATGTCGAATTCCAAAAATCGATCCATATCACAAATCCATCAAAAACTTCATAAAACATTGGAAACCTTTGATTTGCTCGAAACAAAGAGCCCTGACCATAGTTACTTATAATGCCACTAGTCATAGACACACCATTCAAATACATAAACCAGCACTCAAAGATTATTCCGTCGCCCTTAGTGATGTTCAATGTTGTTATTCGGTATTTAGTCGAGATATCATTTCATATCGTCACAACGCTGATGACGATGATAGAGTTTCGTGAGTAATTCATTTTCTTCTTTACAATTTAATCAATAATTGGCAGTCAAATATCATTTACGCTATCATTTCTCTTTCAGAATTTCCCCACCGATTTGCTACGGAAAAAAGACAATTTTACCATCTCGAGCCGAATACATCTACATCGAATGCTCATCGGGGAAAAAAGAAAAACAAGTGCTGTATAAAAATATCCACTCGATGGTGATAGAAAAACAACCAAAGCCATCGAAAAATTCCACCGATCCGGTAAAATACAGCGTTTTGCTTTTTGGAATCGATTCCATTTCTAGGCTAAACATGATAAGGACTATGCCGAAAACTGTTGAATATTTGAAAAAACACAACTGGACGGAGCTGGAAGGGTATAATAAAGTGGGCGATAATACGTTTCCGAATTTGATACCCGCCCTTGCGGGAATGAATGTAGATCAATTGAAAGAAAAATGCTGGAACCCAGAGGCTGAAGATATGTTTGATAATTGCCCTTTTATGTGGAAGAATTTTCAAAATGAGTCTTATTTGACGGCGTATATCGAAGATTGCCCGAGTTTCAGTACGTTCAATTATCATAAATACGGATTTATGAACAGCCCGACTGATTATTACAGCAGACCGTATTTGATTGGAGCCAAGAAACATTTGCAGATTATAGTGAGTAACTATATGATTAAGTACTTTTTGAAATATTTAAATTGCCTGATGGGTATTACATAATTTTTAGCGAAATTTCCAGTTTAGGGAGAATTCGGTTTTTAATTTTTATCATCAGAGAGTTTTTGTTTAGCAGACTTCGCATTCTACCGCTAGAGTTTTTTTATTCATTTGTTGAGTTTTTTTTTTTCCTAACGATGAATTATTCTAGACCACATAGGATTCAAAAAAAAAAAAAAAATGAAACCGGGTCTTTTGATTTCGTTCAATATCTTTTTAAAAAGTTTCTCGTGATGGTCGATCCTTCCCTTCCTAACCCTTAAAGGAATCTTTTGAGACAGCTTTCTTTATTGTTATGCACTTGCAATTTTTTTCCTAATTATGGTACGCAATTTAATATAATCATATCGAGGACTGAGAAAAAATGTATAGAAGATTGAAAAACGATTATCACATTTTGAAAAACTTAAACTGAAAAGCAGTGAACCCCTCTATTTTTATGATACCTAAGTACAATTATTCGGATATTGTAAAATAAGAATATAAAAATGATATCCGGATATCCGAATATTCATTGAACACTGAAAATAGCCCGACTAATTATTTATACTCAACAGGCCGTATTTGATTGGAGCCGAGAAAAATTTACAGATTATTATGATTACCCACTTTAAAAAAGTTGAAATTAATTTTATTAAAGAAAAAGGTCATTAATTTGGTTGAAATTATCTTCCCAAGTCTACGTATATTTTCATTCTTTGATCTTTGCGCCATTTGGTTTTGATAATTTCGATGGCAACCTCGATACGTGAGGCGGTGTGCGACAAGGGACCTTATGGTGAGAAAAAAATCAAATGTCAGATTTTGCATGATTCGCAAGGGGGTCATTCCATGTCAGTTCGTACGCAAAGTGGTAAGGTGGGTCGGCGATTTTTCTGATTTTTTTTATGTGAGTAGACCTCGATGAAAGATGACGAATGCCGCAAATCGCAGCCCTCTAAGTCTTTTTGGAGGGCAGCCACGAGCATTCAAAATTTTGAGGTAAAGTTGGATATGGTAAATTTTGAGCGTGGATAACCTGAAAACTATGATAGGTAGAAATTTGAAACTTTTTCCATTGTGTAGGGCCTTTGGTGAGCTTTTTGACGATTTTTTGAAAATCAGTGTTGCCACTTTTTTTATAAATAAAAATCAGCTGTAAAAGTTTAAAAACGACATTTCTCTATCAGGGGCATCTTCAAAAAATCTGAAAAAATTCTCCAAAGTACAACTTTACATGCTGATTAACATATTAAAAAATCGAGCTGACGTTTTTTCGTATTCTCGATTTAAAAAATTCCAAAGATATGAAGAAAATAGACTTTTCCTTTTCAAAGGTCGAAATTGCGTAAAATTGGCATATTTTCATCAATTTTACACCATATTTGAAGAAAAAGTCGGTAAAAGCATTCTAACTCCACCCAACACCCGTGAATATGCGCGAATATGCAAAAATATCAAGTATTATGCTTCAAAAATTGAAAAGAAAAAAACTTCACGTCCAAATTTATTTTTTTGTTGCCCCTGAAATATGCTACCACCTCTTCCATGATTTACAGTATTATTACAGTTCATAGAGGAGAAACAAGTTACAACTTGCATGTATTGGCAATTAATACATGCGATAAAAAATGAATTTGATTATTTTTAATGAACTAAACTTGTGTAAATAATTATAAATTGGAAAATTTGAATTAATAAATGATTAAAAAAATTAAATATGAATTCAATGTTGAAAAATTGATGAAAAAATACCAAAACAAAGTAAAATCAGCATAAAAGTCTACTTATAGTAAAGTATCGAGGGTGGTATGTGGAGTTGAATAGTTTTACCGACTTTTTCTTCAAATATGGTGTAAAATTGATGAAAATATGCCAATTTTACGCAATTTCGACCTTTGAAAAGGAAAAGTCTATTTTCTTCATATCTTTGGAATTTTTTAAATCGAGAATACGAAAAAACGTTAGCTCGATTTTTTAATATGTTAATCAGCATGTAAAGTTGTACTTTGGAGAATTTTTTCAGATTTTTTGAAGATGCCCCTGATAGAGAAATGTCGTTTTTAAACTTTTACAGCTGATTTTTGTTTATAAAAAAAGTGGCAACACTGATTTTCAAAAAATCGTCAAAAAGCTCACCAAAGGCCCTACACAATGGAAAAAGTTTCAAATTTCTACCTATCATAGTTTTCAGGTTATCCACGCTCAAAATTTACCATATCCAACTTTACCTCAAAACTTTGAATGCTCGTGGCTGCCCTCCAAAAAGACTTAGAGGGCTGCGATTTGCGGCATTCGTCATCTTTCATCGAGGTCTACTCACATAAAAAAAATCAGAAAAATCGCCGACCCACCTTACCACTTTGCGTACGAACTGACATGGAATGACCCAAGGAAAAACTGTTTCCGAGGCGAATTACGCAAATTTTATGTCAGTTTTTGTTTCACCTTAAGATCCTTTTTCCCTTATCGTACAATGCCTCACATATTTCTATAATATAAAGCTACAAGACACGAAAAATCGAGCAAAAACCTCCAGCCTCTTCTATGGCACCTAGAAAGCTAATTTTTTTTTAAATGGATTCCTTGGAACAGTGCCTCTTCGGGAAAAATACGAATGGGGCAAAAAAAGCAATTCAAAGCCCCCAAATTTTGAATTTAAGTTTCGAAAAATTGTATTTTCCAAACATTTTAAGCCCGTACTCGATCCCAATTCTATGTACAATTTTCGTTATGGTCTCTTTGGAAAGAGGATGAAATTTTCTACATTTCGTTCGCTTACACTATGCACCTAGGACTTACGACTGTCTCAAAATTTTAATCCAAAGTTTCAAAAGCTAAACTTGATTCTTTACATTAATATTCTGGAAAAACTATAAGTCCTAGGTGCATAGTGTAAGCGAACGAAATGTAGAAAATTTCATCCTCTTTCCAAAGAGACCATAACGAAAATTGTATGTATATTTGGAGTAAAGTTGGGGCCAAAAATGTACAAATAATCAAAATACATCCAACCACTTTTCACGAATTTCGCGATTCCTTCGCAGAGAAATGTTAGTGGTGTATTTACACGGATTTTGTCCTTGTGGTAGTGAATAATACCCACCCTCATAACAACACAATGTATTTCTTATGAACTGCGACTGCCAAACCTGTTTTACCTGGACGACTCTTTCTATAGTGAGGTTTTCTAAACATTCATCCCTTGGCGCCTTCGCGAGATTCATTTGTCATTTGATGCAGACAAATGATTGCACTATAGGTATATGTTGATTTTTTTTTGTTGGTATTTGGCCAAGACAAAGGATACTAGGGAAATAATCGGAATTTTAAAAAATAAGAGTGTGTGCGAACATAAAGAAATTTTCAAATAAATGAATGAGTAAAGGGATAAAAAAATATTTTTTTCACTGATGAGGAAGCAGTTGTAAAATAATCCAGAGCTACAGACAGAATCGGTGCGGTGTTATTTACGGTGAAATTTAACATAGTGAGCCCCGAAGGGGCGAGAGGCGGTCTGAGCGAAGCGATGACCGCAATGGGGGTTGGACCGCGAAGCGGTCAGGGGGCGAAGCCCCCTAGTATTTCTATAATTTTTAGCAGAATTTCCTGTTTAGCGAGAATTCGGTATTCACACGGTTTATATATCAATCATTGAAAAGTTTTTTTTAGCGGATTTCCCGTTCTATCGTAACGTTGAGCCTTTTTTTTTTTTTTTTTTTTAAAAAGAGCTATTCCAGACTAATTTAGGACAAAGATGAAATCGGATCTTTCGATTTTGTTCAATATTTTATTCCTTTTCTAACCCTCAAGGAGGCTTGAGGCAGCCCTCGTAATTTTTAGGCAATTATGATATTTCGCCAGATTCCGTTTTTTTTTTTTTTTTATGCTACGTAGTAAAAATTTATGTTTTTTTTTATTTCGTGGTTTTTTGAACTCATTTGCTAAAATATAGGTAAATATTCCTACTATATGAGAAAATTTATTGGATTGGATCATCCCTCCACAAATTTCTGGGTCATTCCATTTCAGTTCATACCCAAAAATCGCAGCTTTCCAACGGCATGGGCTCGTAATAATATTAAAAAATTGCGGTAACGTTGTTTCGTATTCGCTATTTAAAAAATTCTCAAGATTAGAAGAAAGTACAATTTTTTTTCTTCAAAGGTCGAAATCGTTTAAATTGATTTATTTTAATTAACTTCACCTGCTCCTAATTCTAAGAAATAATCGGTAAAAACATTCCAACTCCATGATTGTCGAGAATTTTCCCTGAGTTACCTCTTATTCAACTTTTTAAAATTAAAAAAAAAATTAGGTATTTTCATTGAAAGTGATAGGTGGTTATTTCCAAAAATTATGATTTCAACCGATATTACAACGAAAATGGTGATATTTTTTTATCAATAGCGATATTTTTTATCAATAGCGATAATTTTTATCAAGCATGTTGATTATTTCGGGAAACCGTACCTAGTACCTAGCCTACCTACCTAATTTTACCCACAAAAATGTAATATCCTGAACTTTGGAATCTTTATTTTCAAGTTTCGAAAAAAGACAAAACGATCACCAAATACTCGGCACTACGTATTCGAAAATATTACGAATAAATCTCAGATTGGTATCCAAATTCAGTTTGAAAGGACAGGAAATATTTTAAATGATAAGAGGGTGACACCAGATCTACATTCGGTGTCCAGTGTCTGGTGCCTGATGACGGGATGACAAACAGTGCAATTTTATTCATTTTTCCCACGTTCAAAATTAATTTCTTATCATAGGTGTTGCTGGAATTCTTTTACAGGGGCACAAAAGGCGAATTTTGACCCAGGTTGATAGAAGATTGATTTTTTTCGGGGGGGAGGGGGATGTTGAAGGAGGTGAAATGCGAGAGGGTTAATCTTGCAAAAGGATTTCAAAATGTAAATTACTGTTTTAAAAATGAAAAAAATAATCAATAATCAAAGTTTTAAAGTAAAATAAGAAAATACCTATTAATTTCATCGACGATTTCGGAAAGGAAAATTAGTAGAAATCTGAAAGTTCAAAGAAACTGAACATTTTTCAAAATTTTTCTAATGTGAATTTATCAAAAAACGACTCAAAATTTGGATCACGTCGCTTGTATGTAGATGTACGGTTCGTAACTTTTTAAAATTTTCTTCCTATTACCCACTCATTGCGTTGGGAAGAATTGAATTTCCGAGCCAGGAAGAATTTTTAAAAATGTAAATTGGAAAAAATTGAAGAAATTCAAGTTAGAAAAGTTTCTAATAGATAGCTACTATATGTTTTCTATCTATAAAATTACTCTAAATTCAAATTTTCTCAAAAATTTTTCAACATGTTTTTGGAAAATAATCATAATCATATTTTCGTTGTAGTGTGAGTAAAAGTGCACGTTTACTCACACTCGCGAATCGCTCGAGTGTTCAAACTCGCCTTTTACTCACACTACAACAAAAAATATCGTATGCAACTCGGGAGATAAATGATTTTCGACGATTTTGAATTGTTTCCCTCGTTTCGCTCATGCCACAAACATCAAAATTCGTCGACAATCACTTTATCTCCCGAGTTGCATAATATACTAGGTATTCTGGAAGTTTTTTCAGCTTCAAAAAATTTTTTCTAATAATTTTGAAATTTTTCTAAAATTTTTCTTCTAAATTTCAGCTTCATATTTTTAAAATTTTCTTCTGAATAAATAATCGATTGTTAAGAACATGAAATTGAAAAAAAGTGGAAAATTTAAAATTTTTAAGTAAAATAATTCTATTAATGAAAAATTAAAAATTAGAAATTGGATACAATTTTGAAAAAAATTACAATCACTTCATAAAATTTCAACTAAAAAATTGGAATAAATTTGGACTTGGATCGTTGAAATCTCGTTAATGGCGGAGCAACCTTGCTCTAGGATAGAATTTCACTTTGTTTGTCCATTCTTCAAGACATATTTTGCCAAAAAAAATTGGCAGGTATATACTTTAAAAAATTTCACTCTTGAAAAAAAATCAATGGAAGACTGACTTTCCCAACTTCCCCTTGAAAAATAGCTTCTAATTTTTATTTTTGGTCAGAAAATATCGGTCGGGCCCAAAAAAAATTCCCAATTTTTGTGAATGGGAACGCGTTAATATATTTTTTAGATAAATTTCATTATTTTGTATGCTTTTACAAATTATGGAAGAAGAGATGACCGAATTTGAAAAAATTTAAAATAATATTGAAAAACCAAATTAACATAAATGATTTTTTTTTTAATTTCAATTCAAAAAAATTAATTTTTCATTCGTATTTTTATCTTTTTCAGAACGATGGGGGAGTACCATACTGCTTGGGTATGTTCCCAATGGTCGAATACCTTTTCGAATACGTCACCGAGTTCGTCCAACGTTTCCATCAACAACCCTACTTTAATCTATTCTGGACTAATTCCTTCAGCCACAATGAACTAAACATGCCAACTGTGATGGACCAACGAGTTCTAGAATTTTTCCAAAGCATCGAAAATCATCTAAACTCGACCATCGTGATTTTCCTCAGCGACCATGGCATGCGATTCGGAAAAATCCGCGAAACTTTCATGGGCTGGTTAGAAGAACGAATGCCATTTTTATACTTCTGGATTCCGCCTTCTTTCAAATCCACATATCCGGAAAAATATTCCAATTTATTGGCGAATAAAAATCGCCTCTCGAGTCCGTACGATTTGCATGCGACTTTGCAAGACATTCTTTACGGTAGTGTCACCACCAAACCTGCCGGATGCCCTAGCTGTGATAGTTTATTCAAAGAAATTCCGCTGAATAGAACCTGCGTCAACGCATCCATTCCGGAACACTGGTGCACTTGCAACCACGACAAAGGTCAACCGGTTTCCGTTTCGGAGCCGGCTGTTCAATTAGAAGCAACCCTTGCTGTAAATCGTATCAATCAATTTCTAAAGGAAAATCAAAATGCTTTGCTGGAAGGTAAAAGATGCGCGAATTTGAGTCTCCATGAAACAATCAGCTTTACCATGTTCCCTGAGGCTAATTCTCACCTTATTACGTTTTCGGTGAAACCGAGCGGGGCCATTTTTGAAGCCTCTGTGCAATATACGACTGATGATAAAATTTATAATTCCATTAGCCGTATAAATCGATATTCGGATCAAAGTTCTTGTGTGAACTCTGATATGGATCTTCTAAAGTATTGTTTTTGTATTTGAGAGAAAAGAGGTGGGTAGAGAGATTCACCTTAAAAATTCAGCCAGCTGTTGTCCAATAAGGTGAATAGAAAGAATGAAAAATGCTAGATTTTGAAGAAAATTGGTGAGTTGGTTTACTTTAAGCTGAACATAAATGAAACATCGTTTTTTTTTCACACAAGGTCCCTTCTTTCCGGCAGGGCCACAAATGGATCAGAAAAACGTGAAAAAGTGCACCGAAATTGTTCAAAAAATTGCCACAATTGCACCTCTAGGTATACTAGATGTAACGGCTCTGGCCAAATAAAGGGTGAATTTGGCCCCTGCTCCGATTTTCACTCTAACCCCCTTGAGTGGTGCCCCTGGATGTAAAAACATTCTAAAAAAAATTTTGACCCCCCCAAGCCCCTCCCTTTTGGAAATATGGCCATTTTATTGGCTGATTTTCAAGAATTTTTAATTCCAACGGAAGTGAACGAAATTTTTTGTTCTTTGGCACAAAGTTACATCTCGTAGAGGTGTATTTATGAAAATTTTTTCAAAAATTTTGGTGCACTTCATGCCTTTTTGGCTATTTGAAGTTTTCAATCGTAAAAAATAGCATATAAGCAAAAAGTGACCAACTTGGAAAAATTACTAAAAAACACGTTTTTTTATGTAGAGTTTCGCTGTACATTCGGTTTTGGCCGATTCTTTGAACTAAGGGCCAAAAAATGCGAAAAAACGTACAGAAACGTTGTTATTTTAGCAGATTTTTCAAATTTTTAGCGTTTTATACAGAAAGAAAGGGTCAAATGAAAAAACCAATTCCATATTCGTGTTCAGCAGGTGAAAATACCTCGATAGACACCCATTTTGCAAGCGTTTTGCTTGAATTTTCAAAATCAACTTTTTTCACTGATTTTTCATGATAAAAAAACTGAAAAGGGGTGAATTTCGAGACCTCGAGAGAAACAAACGCGAAAAGAGTGTTAATCGGGGTATTTTGACCCACTGAACACGAATATAGGATTGGTTTTTTCATTTAGTCATTTCTTCCCTGAAAATTCACCATTTTTAAGTTCAAATCGGATCTTTTGAGCAATAAAATTAAAATGCAAAGTGATTAATGCAATATTCTTATTCTACGACCCAAAATTGGTCAAAAATTGAACATTTCTGATTTTATATAGAGTCAATTACATACGTATGCCAAATTGTTATGTATCGCATTTACGTTAGGTCTTCGACATTGAACCGTGCCAAAGGGATACCTACCTACAAAGCTGCGTGACCAGAATTTAAACAGACATTTTTTTGCATATTTTTCACCAGCAGCAACACAGAAGATCAAGATCGAAATTGGACTTGTTTTCAAATTTTTAAGTTTCATTCTGGCATTTTATTGCGCCACATAAAAATTAATTTATTGGTTATTGATTATGTCATGGGAGGGAGGAGGGGGTGTTGATGCAAGAGATACAACCAAAAATGAAAAACTAATTTCATATTCGTGTTCAGTGGGTCAAAATACCCCGATTAACACACTTTTCGCAATTGTTTCTCTCGAGGTCTCGAAATTCATCCCTTTTCAGTTTTTTTAATCATGAAAAATCAGTGAAAAAAGTCAATTTTGAAAATTCAAGCAAAACGCTCGCAAAAAGGGTGTCTATCGGGGTATTTTGACCTGCTGAACACGAATATGGTATTGGTTTTTTCATTTGACCCTTTTTTTCTATATAAAACGCTAAAAATTTGAAAAATCTGCTAAAATAACGTTTCTGTACGGTTTTTCACATTTTTCGGCCCTTAGTTCAAAGAATCGGCCAAAACCGAATGTACAGCGAAATTCTACATTAAAAAACGCGTTTTTTTAGTAATTTTTCCGAGTTGGTCGCTCTTCGCTTATATGCTGTTTTTTAAGATTGAAAACTTCAAATAGCCAAAAAGGCATGAAGAAGTGCACCAAAATTTTTGAAAAAATTTTCATAAATACACCTCTACGAGATGTAACTTTGTGCCAAAGAACAAAAAATTTCGTTCACTTCCGTTGGAATTAAAAATTCTTGAAAATCAGCCCATAAAATGGCCATATTCCCAAAAGGGAGGGGCTTGGGGGGGGGGGTCAGAATTTTTTTAGAATGTTTTTACATCCAGGGGCACCACTTAAGGCGGTTAGAGTGAAAATCGGGGTGGGGGCCAAATTCACCCCTTATTTGGCCAGACCCTTTGTGCTAAAGAACACAAAATTTCCTCAAGTTCGGTTGAAATAAAAAAAGTCTTGAAAATAATGTAATAAATTGGCCGTAACTCCAAAAAAAGAGACGGTAGGGGTTCAAAATTTTGCAAAAATGTTTTCTGGCCGATACCCATCACTTGGGGTATTCAAAAGACCAAGTTCAAATTTACCCCTTATCCGACCATACCTTTTGACTGTTGAATTTTTAATTTTCTTTCATTTTAAACTGCTCCTCAAACACTTCTAAATGCAGTGAAAAATTTTTCCTGTTACCTAGAATTATTTTTGATGGGATTTTTCAAAATATTTTCATGGCAGGGTTATCAGCTGTGTTTTGGTTTAGTTACACCAATTTTTATAAAATTTAAATTCTTCGTTTTGTGATTTGAAAAATAAGCTAATCGAATTTAATTTTGATTATATTTTTGAATTTTTTTTGTGGCTGTTTTGCTTGGTGAAATTTTTGTAAAAAGTTCACGAATGAAAGCTACATAGGTAGAGGTACCTGCCTATAAGTATCATTATTTTTGTTGCTCGCTCATAATAGGTATTCCCATATTTATAATGTAAAATGTTCTCATTGAAATTGTGATTAATGTGATTTTTATATGCTTAAATTTAAGTTACCTATGCTAAGATTTGTTAAATTTTGAAATTAAATTATAAATGATTTAACGTGTGTTTTAAAAATAAGATTTTTATAAATTGAATTTTTTTACGAAACTGCCATTTACCAAGTTTTGCTCTCTAGTCATGTAAAAATTTTATGCATTCAGGGATCTGTCAGCCTAAAAATATTTTAATGACAACTATTGTTTTTCATGTTTATCTACACCTATCGGTAATCAAACAATTTTTTTTAAAAAATTTGAATTGATTCTTTTGACTTTTTTTTTCGAAGCTAGAATCTTGGGATGGGAGAAAGGAATACGGTTGGAAGTTGTATCTACCTACCTATACTTAGTTTAAAAATGCTACAAGAAATTTTTCTCTTTCTCTCTCCCAACTTCCCTGCCTTCTGACTATTAACCCGGTTAAATTACTTTATGAAATTTGACTAATTACCTAGTTAGGTCATTTTGAATCGAGAAGAATATAAATGGAAAAAATATCAAAGAAACACCATCAATAAAAAATTTCATGCACTTTATTCAATTTCTGAATTTTTGCCAACATTTTTGAAAAAATTCTGTTTAAAATATTTTGAATATTTCAATTGGAAGATTTCATTGATGTCCATTTTTCAGTATTTCAAGAGTTAGAAAAAATCAATCTATCATTTTTCCAAAATATTTTAAATAGTTTAAATTTATTCTAATTTCAATCGAACGACGGGGGAATATATCTACACTGTTGGGTTGGAGCTGTTGGAGGTGAAAATTTCACCAGATATTTTAAAAGTTTAAATAGCTGGAACTTTTTGAGATCACTTCTTCCCCATTCAAACTTTCGGTAAAAAAAAAGTCAGTATGATCCTAATCCTACCTACTTGAAACTGAAGTAAAGTTTTCCATTGTGAAACTCCTTTTATATTCATCATAGGCAACCATAAGCACACGAGCATTATTTCAATTTTTTGTTACGTAGGTAAGTAATTAAGTATTCAAAATGTTAGTACATCTAATTTCCGGGAATTTTCGTTAATTATTTAATTCATCGGTTTCAAAGTCGAGTTAAAGCTGGAAACAGAGGGCCCTTTCCGGATGCTTGAGAAGGCCAAAAATCTGTAGCAAAGTCGGGAAGGAGTTGGCAGGGCTCCCTTTCGGACGATGTCCATATTTGAATAAGACATGAAGTGAATAACTAATGACGTAACGACATAAGTAAAAACAAGTACGAAAAATAAAATTCCATATAATTATGATTATTTATTACTCATTTTTGATTATCTGATTTGCGAGTATAAACTTCTAATTATTATGTCATACAAATTCGATACAAATTAATAAAATCATTTATATTTTGAGTGAAAGACGTCCAAAAAAAAAAATTGAGTCTCTCTAAATACGATAAGAACAACTAAAGCCAGGGGTTCTCAAAATGAAGCTATTTTGTTGTTGTTTTTGGACAGTGCAGTAAAATGTCATAGACTCCCCATTTCCCATGGTCGGAAAGTAGTAGCTGGTTACAAATATTGAGCATTTTCAAATTTTAACTAGAAGAAAAATAGTTCACTCAATGAGCTTAAAGCTGAAAAAAAAACCATTTTTTCAGCACTCAAAATTGATTTTAATGAAAATTTTCAAAAAAAAACTAAAATGGCAGTGTTGCAAAACACATTTCATTTGCACACTTTTTATAAAATTCAAGTTTCCTAAAAAACTAAATTCAGAATTTTGAAAAAAATTTACCAACCGAATTTTTTGTAAGAAATTGACCTAGTCGCAGTACAGTTGGCAACTTTGTTATAAATTTTTCCAAAATTTTCACAAAAATTCATCTTTATTGAACAAAAATTTTTTGGTTTAATTTTGACTGAGATGAATTTGAATTCTTAACAATCAAGAAAAATCTTTAAATTCGTGATTTGCAACTTTTCAATTCCCTTTCCTTGGACGAAATGTGATATCTAATCTCAAGGTTGAAGTGAAAAATTTTGATCCCTTTTTAATTAATCTTCATCATCAATTGTTGTTTGTTGATAAAATTCGGGGCAAGTTTTTTTCAATTTATTCTGTCGTCAATTGTGAGCAACCATGCGCTCTCCTCATTCAATAATTAATCCATTCGAATTTGAAATGTATTAGGTACCTGGTCAGTTTTTGAAAAATACTTGAAAATTGACCTGACTGTAGGCTCGAAATTCCTCAAAATTGCTCAAAATCGCTCAAAAATGCTCAGATTGCATTTTTATTACTATCTTTGAGCTGTTCGTGAAATTTTTAACCCATTTCGATGGACGTTCTAAATTTTTTTTGGAAAATCTATTTTTGGCGAAAGGGGGCTAAAATGATCTGTTTTCTAAACTTCGAAAATTCACCAAACCTATGCAATCCCTATTCCATAAATTTTGTATTAATGGGTGTGGGATGAATCTATGTATGTGTGGAGTTTTTTTTTTTGGTCTGCAGACCATATGACGCCCATGAAGAGATCATTGAGCCAAAAAAAAACCAAATTTCAAAAAAATCATACATCAGGGGTGCTGAAATTTCTTTGCGCGAGTAGCTCTAGAGAGTTGATTCGTTTTGAATCATACGAGTATCCAGCACCAGGCTGAAAAATTTTCCTTGAAGCCGGATTAAATTTAAAGATGGGGGAAAAAGAGGGGTTCAGGCTTCAGCCCCTTATTGTGCAAGTGCAAAAATCCTAAATACGCTTTTTCGGAACAATGGGACTCAACTTTTAGGGGGGTAATGATGTTCAAAAATGCCGACTAAAAAATTCAAAATTGCCGAGTAAGAATTCTGAAATTTGACAATACGAGAAGTTTTTGTTGCAACAGATTAGTTTCGAAGATTATAATTATGCAGTTTTAATGTGAATAGAAGGTAAAGAAATTTTGCCCGAGCGAAGCGAGGGAGAAAATTTTGAGTGGAATACTTTCTTTAATTTCAAGTCCAATAAAACGATGTTATAAATTGATTATCCAACTTGAGTAAAAAAAAACCGACCATTTGTGCTTAAAAAATGTTCAAAAAGAAAAATGATAAAGCCGAGCGTAGAGAGGCCAAAGTTTTTGAAAAATTTAATTTCTTGACTTCAAAAATGAGTTTTGATGAGAAAAAATCTGATAAAACAAGTTGAAATAACTTTGAAGAAAAATATCATTTTTGTTGAATTTGGGTTGTTTTAAAAGTATGAAAGAAAAAAATCAATGAGGCCCAGTGTAGCGAGGCCGAAATTTTTGGAAAATATCGGTTTGGAAAGTAAATAATTTTGAAGTTGGATTGTGTTTCATGAAAGAGGACTACAAACTTGTAGAAAGGCTCAATTTTTTATTGATTATGCTGCGAAATCTAAAACTTTTTCAATTTGCTGACATTTCTGAGATTTTGCCGACTCACCATATTTCCAAAATTTTGCCGATTTTGCCGACTGAAAATTGTCTGGGGGGACATACCCCCATCGCGCCGCCCCTGAATGGGACCCACGTATAAAAAAAAACCTACTGATTTTTTTGGCGCTTAAAATCGGCTATTTATTTCTGATGCTGCGTAACTTGACATGCGCATGCGCAACTACCTCGATTAGATGCTGAATCAAGATCGCAAAGCGAATGATTTGCGAACTGTACGTTTACTTATAAGTATTTTTCGGGTGTCCGCGATTCGTTTTGGTATCGGAATTTGACTTTCAATGAGAACACTTTTTGTGTTACTTTTTTTTCAAAATTCAGGTGCTACGCTACTGTGTTGATAAACTGTAGTTCAGAATTTCAGATAGTTGAAATGACATCAAAATTAATATTTGAGGTAATTTTGACGAGCCTATGACCTGAAGTAATGCATTATACTAGAATATCAATCAGCTACCTACGTAGAGCCATGTATGTATATTATTAAACATTCAATTTTTCCACATAACGAACACATGACAGAATTTATTTTAAAATTTTAAAATCATTATTCAATTTCAGTTTGGCGATAATAGTTTCAAAAAATCAAAGGAAGCATTTTCTACGAACAATAATATGCATGCTGGGTTTCATGACATCAATGATGTATTTATTTTACTATCAGGATCTTCAGAATTATACAGCTGAAGAAAGTTTTTCTTTGGATACAAAAAATTTCTATGATTTTAATGGTGAGTACCTATTTTATTTACAACGCTGATTTAATTAATTCCCTAACCCAAATTTAGTTTCTGCTTGGATGGACTAGTTTTAATTTTTTTTTCAATTGGAGCAGGAATAGCTGGATATTGTGTGTCTAGGCCTCAAAAAACAACGCAATGTGATAAAAAGGGTATCCGCAGTTGAGATAGGAAAATCTGCTCCAAAAGCTGAAATTTGAAGCTAACCGACGTAATTCAATTCTTAGAGTCTGAAAACCTTTTTGAGAAAATTTTAGCCTGTAGCCTGAGCTACGGGACAAAACGTTACTTTTTTAAGCCTTTTCATTTAAAAAAAATTCTACATACCTTCCAGAGTTTTCTACCAAATTTTTTCAAATTTACCTGAGTTATACTTTAAATATATACTATACTGAGGAATGTTTGAAAAAATTTTTGATGATTTTTTTTCTAGCCAAAAATCACATTTGAAAACTAATATTTCAGAGGTGTAAGTAATTCTGAAGAAAAAAATCTCGTGTATCCAATCCCTATCCACAACGTAATATATTTTCAGATTTTTTTAGGTGGTGAAAGAAATTTGTCCACGGCGTTTTTCATTCAAAAAAGAGATCATTTTTGGCCGAAAACATTTTTTCTGGTAATAATAAGGTACCGACCCCAATGAACGCCACCTTGCAGCGTTTTGGAAATTTCTCTGCTCCTATCAAGTTTTGGCCAATTCTGAGTAGTTCTTGGGGTAGATGCATCTTTTGGCTACACATTGAGCGCTTTACCAACGTTCTACAGCCATTTTTGACGAAGTTATGAATTTTCTCCCAAGACCCTATTTTTGGCGTATTTTGGAACCCGGTTGCCTAAATACGCCAACCATAAAATGCTTCGTTAAAAAGGTCGTAATATCCCCAGAAATGGCCCTAAAACGTCCGTAAAGTGCCCAAAATGTAGCCACAGGACCCATCTACACCCCAAAGTACTCAAAAGCTGCCTAAAATGCAAAAAATGATTTTATCTCCCCCCTCAAAACCATCTCAAGTACAACGGAATCAAATATCGACGAAAATGCTTCAAAATGAATTTAATTTAGTAAGTACATCAGTCACAATAAGGACCTACACAATGAAGTGTTAGTGCTTGGGATGAACTGAATGTAATACGTTTTCCGAATATTGTAGTATTTTATTGTGTGGTGAGAGTACATTAAGATATCGGTGGCGTATTTAGGGACCAACCCTGTGCAACTTTGATGATTGAAAAATAAGTTAAATCTTTGTCGTTTTTGAAGGTAATTAGCCACAATGTGTAGAAAAAGTTTTAAATTATTGCGTAAAAGTGAAGTACTTGATTGTAACTTAATTTTTCTTATGAAATTTCAACTTTGAATTCTATCTGGTGAACCAAAATTTTCAACATAAAAATTCAATAATTTTTTTTGGCTTCGCATTCACGCGTTTTCAAGGGGTATCGAAAGGCATATGCTTAAAAGTGGTAGAACTACCACCATGATTTTTTATACCTACCAAAACCGCATAGTTTACGAGATATAGGTAGGTGGCGTATTTAGGCGCCTGGCGTAATTTGGCACCGGCACCTTATCCCAAAATACGTATTTATACGCCACTTGTCCGATTTTCACTTCATTTCATCTCTTTTTCGTGATTTTTGTAATTTCAAGTAGGTACAATTAAGTACAGCAAATGGCTCAAAATTGGATATCTCACTTTGTTTGCCTGAGAAATTGTCAATTTATCATAAAAATAAATTGCAATACATTCATGTTCAACAGCTCAAACTATTTACCTACTTTCAAAAATCTTAAATTTTAAAAATTCAGTTTTGCGTCAACGAGTTTTTTTTTCACGAGGAACTAATGACCCATATTTTCGTGCCAAAACATTCATAAATAAATAGTCGAGTACCTACCTATGAATATTATACTTTTAAAATAATAGATAAAATAAATTTTTTTAGTTTTAAATTTTTTGATGCATATTTTTCTTTATTTTTTAAATAATTATTTTGTAATAATATATTCTAAGACTGGGGGAGAGGGTAAATGTGCAATTAAGGGTGAATTTTCAACACATCTGTCCGAAATTTGGACTCTCGAGCTACCCCTTCTCTACTTTTTGGTTTCAATCTGTTGTTAATAATTTTTAAATTAGGTAGGTACCTGATGTGTTGCTCATTTTTTTTTTTTACAGATTCTGATAAATCAGTCGAGTACGATAAAAACGAGTACGTGGTTCAGAATCAGTCTTGTCGTATTCCAAACATCAATCCATATCACGAATCTATCAAAAATCTAGTGAAAAATTGGAAACCTTTGATTTGCTCGAAACAGAGAGCCCTGACCAAAGTTACCTATGATGCCACTAGTTATACACACACCATTCAAATAAATGAACCAGCACTCGGAGACTATTCCGTCACTCTTCATGATGTTCAATGCTGTTATTCTGTACTTACTCGAGATATCATTCAATATCGTCACAACGATGATGACGACGATAGAGTTTCGTGAGTATCAAGTAATTTATACATTCCAGCTATCATCACACCAATTGACAGTCAAATATTAATAACACCTTGCAAATTTTTGTAAGTTAAGTATAGGTAATTGATAAAATTGACGTGATTATTTCTCTTTCAGAATTTCCCCACCGGTTTGCTATGGGCAAAGGACAATTTTACCTCCTGAAGCCGAATACATTTACGTCGAATGCTCAACGGGAATAATAATAAAAACGGTGTTTTATAAAAATATCCATTCGATGGTGATCGAAAAAAAACCAAAACCACCGAAAAATTCCACCGATCGGGTAAAATACAGCGTTTTGCTTTTCGGAATCGATTCCATTTCAAGGCTGAACCTGATAAGGACTATGCCGAAAACTGTTGAATATTTGAAAAAAAATAACTGGACGGATCTAAGAGGATATAATAAAGTTGGCGAAAATACGATGCCGAATTTGATACCCATCCTTACGGGAATGAGTGTGAATCAATTAAAAGATAGTTGTTTGAAATCAAAGGCTGAAGAAGTGTTCGATGATTGCCCTTTTATATGGAAGAATTTTCAAAATGAGTCTTACAAGACGGCGTATATCGAAGATTGCCCGGACATTGGTACGTTCAATTATCATAAATACGGATTTATGAACAGCCCGACTGATTATTATAGCAGACCGTATTTGATTGGAGCCCAGAAACATTTGCAGATTATAGTGAGTACCTAAGCAATTAATTAAAAAGATACCTATGCAATTATGTAGGTAGAAATTATCTACTACCATACGCTATTTCTATGCGTAAATTTTTATCAACTACGTTATGGTTTTGATAATTTCGGCAGCAACCTCAATATGATTTCATGATTTTTATCGGAATTGCCAGCTTAGTGAGAAATCTGGTTTGTAGTCATCACGACGTTTTTTTAGTGGACTTCCCGTTCGATCGCTAGGGTTTTTTTATTTATTTACTGAGCTTTTTTTCTAACGGGGCTAATTCCATACTAAAACTGCCGGGCAAAAATGAAGTCGGATTTTTCGATTTCCATCAATTTTTTTTACCAGTTTCTCTTGGTGATCGATTCACAAAACCACCATTATTTTTTCCAATCGTCGGGTCTCGAAATTTTTGTACAATAACGATTTTTATCAAAATTAACCTAATTTGAAGGCTCGATATCTCGGGATGGGTTTTATTTAGGAGAAAACTGTTTGCGGGGTCCGAAACTTCCGAAAGAGAATTGATAAAAGATTCAAAATCCATAATCACATTTTGGAAAGCTCCAAGTTGAACTTTAATGAAAATAGCTCAACTTTCATGATGAGAACAAACGATGAAAGCTACCATTTTAATATCTGAAAAAATTACAGTAAGTAGACCTTTTCACTCTCTGTTCAACCAACAAATTTTCAAAATGAGATCGCTAGGCCCCTAGGGGGTAGAAGGGTCTATAATTTTGACCAAAATTCAGAGAAAATGAAAAAATAGAGTACCTAGCACATCGATTTCTGCTAATTCGAAGGCGCTGATTTCGAATATTTACTTAGGTACATACTTTTTAGATTCGAATTTTTACTGACCCCTTATCCCCTCCATTTTGAGAGGAAAATATGCTGAAAAATTAAAATTACGTGTGATATATCGATTGTCACTAATTTGAGGGCGTAGAATTCGAATATCGACTTACTTTTTAATTTTACCGCCTTCCCCTGCTGCTCTGACCGAAAGATATGTACGCTTAATTCGGGTGGGAGTCGATTATAGTACCCGAAAGGGATTTTATGAAGTTCAAATAAAAGTTAATCTTAATTGTGAAAAATCTATCAAATTTATCCCTCTTCTCCCACACATTTCGAATGGGTGACATGACTCAAAATGATATCATATTGAATATATTACTAATATAATAAAGATTGGCGACAATTTTCCCAGTCACCTCTCATTCTAGGTATATTCCATTAAAATGTAAAATAATGCTTCTTTGAAAACTGTATAATTATTTCCAAAAATTATGGTTTTAATCGATATTACGATTTTGCACCGGATAGATATGATAATTATTTTTAAGGGAAAATGGTGTTATTTTTATCAATAGTGATAATTCTCATCAAAAATGTTGATTATTTCAGAAAATCGTAATTTTATACCCATAAAAAATGAAATTTATTTTGGAATTTAATTTTGAAAAATAGTCAATTTTGGGCATTCATGAAAAAAATCTATCTGATGTACTAGAATAGACAAAAACTGGTTTGAAAAAACTTGGAATTTTTCAACTTTTTCCGAATTCCTTTGCACTGATTAGGGAAGCTCATGAAGTGTCCTCCCGGGGATTTTAAAGAAAACTGGCTCCAAAGGTAGCCCTCGACTCAGGTACCACGCCACCATAATTTTAGCTGCCAGTTTTGAGTTTAGCTACCACAATGAGAATTCAAAGTTTCGACTTCTGCCAAGTATTTTAAATGGGCAAAAAAATTTTATAAAACCATAAAATTTTATGATCAATGAGTTGAACACGTTGAGAGAAGCAGAAAATGTTACATATTTAGTGATGGCAAAATGCGCGCATAATCTTTTTGGTTGCGCGCACGTGAGAATATTCTCGCATATGCGCGCATATTCCCGCGCAAGCAAAATAAAACATCTGGAAAATGCTCTGGGGGTCCAATTATTCATAAAAAAGTGAGCATATTCTATTTTCCTGCATTTTAAAATAAAATAAAATGAGTTTTACTCCAATGGAGTCTGATGCTAAAAAACAAGTAAAAATATAACAAAAAATTGTTTTGAAGACCTGTTTTGTACCCTGTGACGAACTACAATAATTGAAGTTTCAAAAAATCGATTTATTTTTACAAATAAATCAAAAATAATGTTTTTTTAGTCAAAATTTTCAGATTGCTCGAGAATATGCGCGCATATGCGAGAATATTCTCACGTGCGAGCAACCAAAAACATTATTTGCGCAACCAAAAAGATTATTCGCATATTTTGCCATCGCTCTAGCTGTCATATTAATCAGTGTTGCAAGATGAGTATTTAGAGGTATCACTCAACTTTTTTGAAATGAGAATTTTCGCGCATTTTCCAAATTTGACCCGGAGAATATGCGCGCATATTCGCGAATATGCGCGCATATGCGCAGTGAGAATATTCTCAGTGCCATCACTATACATATTACACTTACACACGTAACTCTAATATGGAAGGGACTACTCTTTATCAAAGATTTCACTTTTTGTGAATTTTTTCAGATTAAATAAAATTTACTATTTATATACACAACACACGAGTTAAAAAGGAGATCTTCATTGTTATAGGAGCTATGGTTGAATTGTTTTTTCTCAAGAATTTCAATAAGTACATTTAAATTGAAAAAAATCGCAAAAAAAAATGAAATCTTGTGTATGCTTTTAAAATTTACGAAAGAAAACATAATCGAAGCTGAAAAAAATTCAAAACAAAATTTAAAAACCAAATAAACACGAATGAATTTTTTTGAACATTTCAAGTGAGAAAAATTAATTTTTCATTCGTATTTTTATCTTATTTCAGGACGATGGGGGAGTATCATACTGCTTGGGTATGTTCCCAATGGTCGAATACCTTTTCGAATACGTCACCGAGTTCGTCCAACGTTTCCATCAACAACCCTACTTCAATTTATTCTGGACCAATTCTTTCAGCCATAACGAACTAAACATGCCAACTGTGATGGACCAACGAGTTGTAGAATTTTTCCAGAGCATCGAAAATCATCTAAACTCGACTATCGTGATTTTCCTCAGCGACCACGGCATGAGATTTGGTAAAATCCGCGAAACTTACGTCGGCTGGTTAGAAGAACGCATGCCATTTTTATACTTCTGGATTCCGCCTTCTTTCAAATCTACATATCCGGAAAAATATTCCAATTTATTGGCGAATAAAAATCGCCTCTCGAGTCCGTTCGATTTGCATGCGACTTTGCAAGATATTCTTTACGGTAGTGTTACCAGCACCAAACCTGTCGGATGCCCTAGCTGTGATAGTTTATTCAAAGAAATTCCGCTGAATAGAACCTGCGTAAACGCATCGGTCCCGGAACACTGGTGCACTTGCAACTTGGACCACTTTCAAACAGTTTCCGTTTTGGAGCCGGTCGTTCAATTGGAAGCAACTCTTGCTGTGAATCATATCAATCAATACCTGGAGGAAAATAAAAATGGTTTGACAAAAGGTAAAAGATGCGCGACTTTGAGTCTTCATAAAACATTGAGCTTCACAATGCTCCCCGGGACTAATTCTTACCGTATTGTGTTTGCGGTGAAACCGAGCGGAGCTATTTTTGAGGCCTCTGTGCAGGAGGGTGATTATAAAGTTTATTATTCCATTAGTCGTATAAATGAGTATGGTGGTCAAAGTTATTGTGTGAAATCTGATTGGTATCTTCTAATTTATTGTTTTTGTAACTGAAAGAAAAAAGAGTAAAGATATTTACTCTAAAAATTCATCCAGCTGTTGTCCAATAGGATGGGTCGGAAAAATCCTAGAATTGGACGAAAATCATAGGCACACCCAGAAATTAATTAAGGGAGGGTCTGAGAATTGGAGAAAAAATGGGGAGGGGTCAAATTTCAAATTAAGCCATTTTTTATTGATCGTTTAGTCGAAAATCATCGATTTTTTTTGACAAACAGAGAATTTATTGAGAAATTAGTGATTTTTGATTGAAAAATCAGTCAAAAATCATCAAGTATTGGCGAAAATTTTTTGAAAAAATATACTTTGAAAAGAAAAAATGCACTTTTTTTTACATTATTGCAGCAAAAAAGTATTTTTTCCGAGCTTAAGGGGGGGCTCAAACCCCCTGAGCCCTCCCCCTTGGGTGCGCCTATGACGAAAATTAATGAAATATGGTTTACTTTGAACGAAAAACCTTCCAAATAAATTTTGAGCCCAAGTGAGATTGTTTTCGAGAAAATGAGTTTTCCGTCGCTTTTGAGTAAAGCGAACTGCTGGAATCTCAACCATCGTCTAAAAGGTATGATTTCAGCTTTTTCATCTACCTGAACCATTTACCTTGAAACTGGATACTTCCTTTTTTTTTGTTCCTATAATAAGAGGTTGAAAAGTTGCAAATCTCGAAGGCTTCCCAGGCTACCTACGTCCAGATAAGAAATGAATTTGGTATTTGGTCTTTTTGAACTCCTCGACATTTCAACTAGGTAGTATGTATATGTATAATAGGTATATATTGATTAGAAATTAGAAAAAATTTCCCATAAAATTTTAGACCTATTTTTTGGAATTATGATATCATTTTATGCTATTTTTTTCAAGAATTTCCAATTTCAACAGAAGTGAAAGAGTTTTTCTACCGTTCAATTTCCTCGTAGATACTCTAATCGACCTCCCTCATATCTTGAGATAAGTTATACTTGAAGGAAAACTGTTTGCGGGGTCCGAAAGAGAATTGATAGGACTCTAAGTATTCTTCGTACTCAGTACTCTAATGACCTCCTCCCAAATTAATCTTACATAGGTATCTGAATTCTAAGCCCTCAAATAATTGACAATTGATATACCACACACCATTTAAATTTTTTACCACATTCCCCGCCCCTAAAAAAGGGCTAGCGGGCACTAAGGGGTTGAATCCAAAATTTTGGTCAATATTCTAACCAAGTGCCCTCAAATACCTAACAAACGACAGGTCGCACGTCATTTTTCATTTTTTCGAATTTTCACACTATACAAGGGGGCTATTAAGAGAGAGGGGGTTCAGAGATTTTTTTCGGTACCTAGTTCTGCTACATAAAAAGTTCACGAATAATAGCGTCTATAAGTACATACCTACCTAACTGTACGTATCGTTATAAATTTTTGTTGCTCATAGGTATTTCCATTTTATAATTTAATTTTTCTCATTGAAATTGTGATAAATTGTGATCATTATAATGTTTAGATTTAATGTTATGCTAAATTTCCAAATAGAATAATTACCAATGTTTTCATATGTGTTTTAAAAGCAAGAATTTAAATTTTAAATTTTTTTTTTACAAAACTGTCGCTTACTACGTTTAAGATGTACTTACTTCCTAATAGTCATTTGTTTTTTAAATTTTTTTATACCTAATTGGACATTTTTTTAAAAATTTGAATTGATTCATTTGACGTGTTTTTTACTCCGAAGCTAGAATCCCGCAACCTATAATTTCAAGTGCTTAATTCAATTTTCGATATTTCAGAAAATTCTTTAAACAAATTCTGTCAACAATTTTCCTTATGTATTTTTTAAAATAATTACTTAGGTACTGGAAAAAAATAAACTATTTATTATTGAAGTGGCCTTGAAAAAAAAAACTCAACGTAGAAAAATATTTCAATAATTTCTTCAAAAAAATTATTCATTTTTTAGCCCATTTCGAAAAAATTTACCTTTTTTGAATTTTTTGTTGGAAATTTAAGAAATAGTTGTGGTACTTACCGAAATGATTTTTTGGAAAATTTGTATTTCTTCGCTTTTCGAGATTTATTTCTTTAATAATTATAGTCAAATTTTAATGCCAATCGGGCGATGTAGGGGATAAAGCCTATAGTTTAAAATACCCGAAGAATTTTTTTTCTTTCTCTTTCGTGCCTTCACTTCCTTCCGACTATTAACCCGATTAAATTACCTATGAAATTTGACCAATTAGTTACCCAAGGTAATTTTTAATCGAGAAAAGGATAAAAGGAAAAATCAAAAAAACGCCATCAATAAAAAATTGCATTTAATTTTTGAAAAAATTCTGATAAAAATGTTTTGAATTTTTTAATTGAGAAATTTCATTGATGTCCATTTTTAACCCTAAATGTAGCACTGTCCGGTATAGCGGACATAACTTTTAAAAATTTCTGGACAGCTTTTGATGGAGGCGACTGGAAATTTTTTTGTTCTGCTATTTAAAACGATGCTTTGTGAATATCCTATCCAAATTTCAAAACGATAAATCAATTTTTGGCCATTTCGCACTCTTTGAAAAATTAGGTTTTTTTTTACAAATTTCATCAACGTTGCAAACGAAGGAGTGTATTTCATCACCGAATGTTTTTACGACTTCCGCGAAAAACGATAAAGAATATAGATGAAAAAAAGATTTCTAACTTAGTGGCTTAAATGAAACATGAGTGTTTTCTGGAACTCTATGAGATCACTTCTTCCCCATTCAAACTTTCGATAAAAAAAAAGTCAGTATGATGTGGTTACCTACTTGAAACTGATGTAATGTTATCCATTGTGAAACTTCTTTTATATTCATCGTAGGCAACCACAAGTACGCGAGCATCATTTAAATTTTTAATTATATTGGTACCATTCGAAATGTTACAGCACCAAGGTGCCGATCCAATATCCGGAAATTTTCGTCGATTATTCATTGTCTGTAGTGTAAACTCAATACGTATCAAAGATTCGAAGCGGAGGGTGGCGGGAGGTGGGAGGAGGGCCCCTTCGATCTGAATTTTTCGAAGCCTACACCAAATTTACAAAATAGGTACCTACATTTTTGTAAATAATTTTCCCCATTGTTCACTTCTACATACAAATATAACCTTGACAATCGTATTTCACATGAATAAAAGATATCGGCTTTGGAGCTGAATACGTACAAATACCTATGAAGGTTTAAAATCACAAGATCACGAAATTCACCCAGCAATTAAAATAATGAAAATCAATGAATATTTCGTATTAGGTTATAAAAATACAAATAGCCCAGGAGAAATGTACTTTAAAAAAAGAAATTTTATCGCGTAAAAGCTTCTATATGATGTCTAGAGTCTCTGATAAATTCGCACCACCCGCACTCCCATCGCTTTCTGAGGGGGGTGGGCCCCTTATGGGGGTGAAAATTGTTTTGCACCGATTTCGCTCAAATTCACGTTGATGGTTATTTAGGGGTAGAAATACATCCTCAAAAAATTTCAGCATCCCTCGACCTCAGGGGGCTGAGCTATCGTTTCCCAAAGTTGACTTTTTTGGCCAAAATGACGAAAAAAACTGGTTTTTCGATTATAAAACCACCCCAACAGTTGAATTTTGAAAATTTTGGCATTTTCTGAATACATTTTGAGATGATGAATTCATCTAGCGTATCACTCTTCTCATTCGTAGAGTATAGTCGTCTCAGGAGCTCTTTCAAAGTACACAGATCGTGATTTTCCCACAAAAAATGACCTCAGAAATCACCATCTGTGTACTTTGAAAGAGCTCCTGAGACGACTATACTCTACGAATGAGAAGAGTGATACGCTAGATGAATTCATCATCTCAAAATGTATTCAGAAAATGCCAAAATTTTCAAAATTCAACTGTTTTGGGGTGGTTTTATAATCGAAAAATCAGTTTTTTTTTGTCATTTTGGCCAAAAAAGTCAACTTTGGGAAACTATAGCTCAGCCCCCAAATTTTTTGGCGGCATGCGAAATTTTCTTGCGACACTCAAATTGTTTGCGATGTACCAAAAATTTGTCAAAAAAATGATTTTTTCAAACTTTTTCTTTCAGATATTAATTTTTTTTAAAAAATGATATTGAACAGTGACATCTTCAACTTGATAGTAGGTATATAAAAAATGGTGAAATTTCACGAATTATGATTTCCCATCTTCGAGTGGCGAATTTCTTTTCTCCACTGGCTTTGTGCCACTTCGCGAACGTGAAGCTTTCGGTCAGCGCACATAACGCAAATTTACTTACGCGTTGGTGTACTTATTTAATGAAGGTGATTTTAATTTAATTTCGTGTATTTGGTCGTAAAAAATGCTGACTTTTTTTGACAGTTAGATAAAAAAAAATTATAAATAAATAATAATGAATCCAAGTTCAAATCTATTCAAAGTTCAATTTTCCAACTCTGAATTTTTTCAGTTTATTTTAAATTTTTATAAAAATAATATCCGATTTCAAAATTCTTCCAAATAAATCAACTTGAATTTTTTCAAAATTTGATCGATTTTGCTTACGTCAAAAAAAATTTTGAAGAACATGTACCGTACGTAGTTGAAAAAATGAGAAAATATAATTCGAAAAAATTAAGAGAAAATTTAAAATAAGTACCTAAAATGACTTTCATTTCTTAAATTTTTTTATAACTTTGTAATTCATATCGAAAAAAATAAAAAATTTCTGCTGAGGTTAAAATTATTTCCCATAATTTCAAAGTTTTCCTTCATTTTTTTCTCGGTATTTTTTTTAAAAATCAGAATCATTTAAAATAAAAAATAACGAAAATGTGAAAATAGAAAAAAATCAAAGAGGCCCAAGTTGTAAAAATTACGAGAAAATTTAAATTTAAAAAGCCACCACCTCATACCTAATTGAAAAATTTTCAAGTTAGACATAGCTTTGAAAAAAAATAGAAGTGAAGAAAGAAGAAATTGAGAAAATTCAAGTTGAAAGAATTCGAATTTTCAATTTTGCATAAATTTGAATGCATCTTCGATCTTTCCATCTTTGCATACGAGAACTAAGAAAAAGAGTTGAAATGGGCATACTCAACACAGAAAATGGCACTAAGTCAGTGGAGAAAAGAAATTCGCCCTCGGGTGTGCCAAGGATAAACATGTGATAAATAGAGGTTTGCGCCGCCGATCAATTTTCGGCATGCCGACTCGTCACCGCGAAATTGAAAAATTACGGCGTGAGTCGCCACCCGCCGCCGATTGATGAACGGCGCGGCAGCGTGTGACGGTGTACGTCTGTCATAAAACATGAAAAAAAAAACTTTTTTGGACATTGAAAATTAAATTTCATTTTTCAAAATAAAAGTTGCAAATTTTCTTAATTTTCTCTTTCACGCCGTTGACGACGACGCCGCCACCGCCATTATTTTGAAGATAGGAGCCGCCACGTAGACTGATAATTGATAAATGACAAATATCAGTGAATTTTTCATTATTAAAATTTTGCGACATGCGGAAAAAATTCAAGTTTCCACCTCTGCGAGGATATGGGACCCATGTGTAAAACCGGCTATGTAAGTAACCTTCCACCTTCCTCTGCATCTTTCCTGCTGCGTAACTCTACCCGCGCATGCGCATTTACCTACATTTAAGGCTAGATTTAGACCATAACACTAAATGCGACACAAAAATAGTGCGTTCCCTTCACTTTTGTATTTCGAATGTCCGCGATTTGTTTTGATATCGGAATTTGACTTTAAATGAAAACATTTTTTGTGTTTCTTTTCTTTTTTTTTCAAAATTCAGATGCAACGCTACTGTGTTTATTAACTGTAGTTCAAAATTTCAGATACTTAGTTGAAAGACAAATTATTATTTATAGGATTAATATTCGAGGTTTTTTGTACTTCGCGAGCCAATTACCTAAAGCGATGTATTGTAAAATATCAACCAGCTACCTACCTAGAGCTATGTATTATTAAACATTCATTTTTTCCACATAACAAGCATAACGGAATTTATTTTAAATTTGTTCAATTATTATTCAATTCAAGTTTTGCGGTGATCGTTTCAAAAAGTCAAAGGAAGCCATTTCTACGAGCAGTAATATGCTTGCTGGGTTTCACGACATCAATGATTTACTTGTTTTACTATCAAGATCTTCAGAATTATACAGTTGAAGAGAGTTTTTCTCTGAGTACAAAAAATTTCTATCATTTTAATGGTGAGTACCTACCTGCCTACCTACCTACCTTCCTTCCTACCTACCCATTTTATTTACAACGTTAACTTCGTTAATTTCCTAATTTATTTTCAGTCTTTGAAGACTAGTTTTAATGTTTTTCAAAAGTTGAAGGCCTCAAAAAGGCAGTGTGGTAAAAATTTCACTCGTTGAACTCCGAATTTCGTTACCTTTCTCCATCACGCTTTAAAATCTAACCAGTTTCAAAAAATGTTAGAATGATTTTTTGATAGATGTTTTTTTAAAAAGTATCACCGACATTTTTTTTCCATCTTAAATTCCTATTTTTCAGAAATCCTTAAAAGCATCACATTTCCAATTTTTTTTTGTAATACTTACTTGTAAAAATGAAAATAAAAAAGATTTTTTCGGAAAAGATGTTATAATGATTATTTTAAACCAATAAAAATCATCGATGTCAATGTTTTACTCTTTTGTCTTTTAAAATGTTTAAAAAATTATTATATCTACCTACAAAAGTGGACGATTTTTTACCGATTTAAAAAAAATAGCATGAACGTAAGAAGGAGGAGAGGATTAGGGGGGAAATCTGCATTGATGTTTTTTATGAGTTAAAGTATTTCTATTTCTAGCATTTTAAGAGCAATTTTCCTGCTTCATTTCAGTTTTTTATTGAGTACTGAAAAACCACTAAAAAAAAGTAAGTGACCCCCCGCCCCCCTCCCTTAAAGGTTCCATTATCATTATTACTTACGTCATTTTTTGAATCCGTTTTTGAAGACAAAACTTGGAATAAAATCTGGAAGGATGATAGTGAAAAATTTTCCAACTAAGGTTATTAAAAAGAAGAGATTGCCTATATTAAAATTCGTTCAAAAAAGCTATAATGACCACCTTATCCTTCCAAAAACTTGAAAATTTTGAATGAGGAGTACGAATTTTTCTCGCTACAAAATGTTGAATTATCTGAATCAAAAAAGAAGAGAGTTCATACCATCATTTTGAAAAATGACCATGATTGTAAATTAATTGAGCCCAAGCGAAGCAAGGGCAAAAATTTTTTGAAAAAAAAAAACATCCAAAACTAAAATTTACCTACCTATCTATTTTTTAATCATTTTCACTGATGTATTGAAAAGGAGTTGAAAATAAGATTTTAAGCCCTTATTTCTTATTATTTAAGCGTATTATGCCCGAGCGAAACGAGAGCTAAGATTTGAAAAATTTCAGATTTTCAGATAGAAAATAATTCCATTTTTGAAGGTTTTTCGAATGAAAAATTCTATTATTTTGGTGTAAAAATTTTGTCTTTTTCGAAATTACTCTACCTAATTTCGTGTTTTTGAGCAATAACTAAAAAATTTGAGTTTTTTTCTTATTTCGTGCGTTTTTGTGTCATTCAATTTTTTGATCATCTTGAAAATTTTCACAAAAACTCCTATCATTTTCTTTTTCCAAGAGACCATTTTAGTCGTTTGAAAAAAACAGGAAATTCGTCACAATATCGAAATTTTTTTAATGAAACATACCTATGAAAATAATTTAGGGGGCTAATTCAACATTGGAGGGGCTTGAAGCCCACCCATACCCCCGGTCTCCGGGTATGCTGATAGGAGGGTTCAGTGAGGTGGGATGAAGAAACCAAGTACCTACATATTCGAAATTAGCGCCTTCAAATTGGTAGAAATCGGTGTGCCTACTTCACTTTTTTTTTGAATTTTGGTCAAAATTATAGACCAGTGTTCACTCAGGGGTCTGAAGAACGCATCTTGAGAATTTGTTGGTTGAAAAGAGGGTAGAAAGGGCTACTCACTGTAATTATTTCAAATTTTTTAATAGTAGTTTTAATATTTTGTTCTCATCATGAATGTTGAGCTTTCACCACCAAAGTTCAACTTTGAGCTTTTCAAAATCTGATTATTGATTGTGAATCTCCTATCAATTATCATTCAGATCCTGCGATCAGTTTTCCCCTAAGTACAACCATAAAGTAAGGGATGAACCTTCAAAGTTGGAAAATTTTGCTAAAAATCGTATAATTGCATAAAAAGTTTGAGGCCCGCCCCCTCGCCTCCTTGAGAATGAGAAAAAAAATGATTGTGGTTTTGTAAATAAACCACCAAGGAAGAAGAACTCTTTAAAAAAAAGTGAGCCAACGTTTTAAATTTTTCGATGCTTAATGAGTACTTTTCTTTATTTTTAAAATAATTATTTTCTCTCTTAAAAAACTTGTGGCAATAGGTATTTTAATAATGGGAGGAGGTAGAGGTGCAACCGAGGATGAGATTTTTACCACATCTCTCCGTTATCTGGACCCATCCAGCTACCCCCTCCCTACTTTTTGGTTTCAATCCATAATAATTTTCAAATTACTTGATGTTATGCTATTTTTTTTTTTTTTTTAGACTCTATTATATCCACCGAGTACGTCAAAAATGGGTACGTGGTTTGGAGTCCGTCATGTCGTATTCCAAATATTAATCCATATCACGAATCTATCAAAAATCTAGTGAAAAATTGGCAACCTTTGATTTGCTCGAAACACAGAGCCCTGACCAAAGTTACCTATAATGCCACTACTCATACACACACCATTCAAATACATGAACCAGCACTCGAAGATTATTCCGTCACCCTTCCTGGTGTTGAATGTTGTTATTCTGTAATTAGTCGAGATATCTTTCATTATCGTCACAATGATGACGACGACGATAGAGTTTCGTAAGTATTTATTGAATTCCTTTCGTATAATTTAACCAATTAACTGTCAAATTACACAGGTCGAAGTTTCAACACCGGTATGTTAAAGTTCAATGGTGATTTCTATATTAGGTCTAGGTCTGTTGATCATGGGAAAAATAGTGAAAAAATGCCCTAAGGATTTTTTTTCAATTTCTTGTTTTGCATTTCTTTTTTTTTTTTTTTGAATTTTTTGTCAACTTTTGACACTTGAAGTCGATTTTTTGGACAAAGGAAGACTCCTTGAGAAAAAATTAAAACTTATAAGATCATAAGTAGTAGAGCGTCAAATTTCCCATCTGTAGTGTTATTAGTTTTCTCTGAGAAGGCTTAGCTTTCAAAAAATATTTTGGTTCAAAGTTCAACTGCTTTTAAAAATTGAAAGTACTTACCTATCTCAACAATAATTAAACTCCCTAAGGAAAAAACTAATAGCACTTTATGGATAGGAAATTTGACGCACTAAAACGCATGTTCCATTCATTTTTTCTTTAGGAGGCCTCCTTTATCCAGAAAGTCGACGTCAAGTGGTAAAAGTTGACAAAAAATTCAAAAAAAAGAGAGAAATGCAAAACAAAAAATTGAAAAAAATCATTAAGGCCATTTTTCCCTTATTTTTCTCATGATCAACGAAGTAAATTCTATTTAAAAAAACACCAATAAAAATTCAAACAGCATGTGACATTAATAACGCCTTGCAGATTTCATTTGAAAAATTTAAAGTACATATAATTTGGGAAATTTACGTCATTATTTCTCTTTCAGAATTTCCCCACCGGTTTGCTATGGGCAAAGGACAATTTTACCTCCTGAAGCCGAATACATTTACGTCGAATGCTCATCGGGAATAATAATAAAAACGGTGTTTTATAAAAATATCCATTCGATGGTGATAGAAAAAAAACCAAAGCCACCGAAAAATCCCACCGATCGGGTAAAATACAGCGTTTTGCTTTTCGGAATCGATTCCATTTCTAGGCTGAACATGATAAGGTCTATGCCGAAAACGGTTGAATATTTGAAAAAAAACAACTGGACGGAACTGGAAGGGTATAATAAAGTTGGCGAAAATACGATTCCGAATTTGATACCCATCCTTACGGGAATGAGTGTAAATCAATTTAAAGAAAGTTGTTTGAAATCAGAGGCTAAAGATAAGTTTGATAATTGCCCTTTTATATGGAAGAATTTTCAAAATGAGTCTTATTTGACGGCGTACATTGAAGATTGCCCGAGCTTCAGTACTTTCAATTTCCGTAAATACGGATTCATGAACAGCCCGACTGATTATTACAGCAGACCGTATTTGATTGGAGCCAAGAAATATTTGCAGATTATAGTGAGTAATCATGATTTTATTCGCACCCGGAATTTAATTAATGGTGGAGGGGCTGAGATTTTGAAAAAAAATTGGGGGAGGGGTCGAATTTCAAATTGGTAAATTTTCACAGATATTTCAGTCAAAAATCATTGATTTTTTTGACAAATTGAGAATTAATCGAGGAATCAGTGATTTTCGATTGAACATTCAGTGAAATGTCATTAATTTTTAAAATAAAATGACCGAAATACTGCCTGAGCGAAGCGAGGAAGAAATTTTTCTGAGAAAATACCGTTTGATGAGCAAATGATACACTTCTTACATTACTTACTATAATAAACTTTTTCCTGAGCCTGAAAAGGAGGCGTGAGCCACTTGAGCCGTCTTGGAAGAGTGAACGGTAGAAATTTCTGATAAATTTGATTCATTCCAGAGAGAGAGAATGGGATGATCAATTTCCCGAATGCGTTTTTCTGAATGGTCAAATTCCCAAGTAGAAAAAAAAATCCCGGAAAATTTATTCCCTTATCCGTTTCCGCGAATTAATTTTCCCGAATGCATTTCTTCCGAATGTAATCTTTTTCAAATACAATTTCCCCCAATGTAACTACCAAAGAAAAAAGTGGTAACTTTTGGTGTAAGAAAATTTGGAAAACTTGAAAATAAACCGAAAAGATCTCAAAAATTATTTTTGAAAGAATTGCAACTTAGGTACATCATTTCTCTCGTGATTTTATGGGGGGGGGGGGGTGTACGAAAAGTAATGTGTGGTAAATTTTTAAAACGTTGAGAAAAAATATAAAATTTTGAAATATCAAATAAGTAAATATAAATGAAATTTTTAAAAAATTTCAAAAAAATAATTTTTCTTTCGTATTTTTATCTTATTTTAGTACGATGGGGGAGTACCATACTGCTTGGGTATGTTCCCAATGGTCGAATACCTTTTCGAATACGTCACCGAGTTCGTCCAACGTTTTCATGAAAAACCCTACTTCAATCTATTTTGGACAAATTCTTTCAGTCACAACGAACCAAACATGCCAACTGTGATGGACCAGCGAGTTCTAGAATTCTTCCAAAGCATCGAAAATCATCTAAACTCGACCATCGTGATTTTCCTCAGCGACCACGGCATGAGATTTGGTAAAATCCGCGAAACTTTCGTCGGCTGGTTAGAAGAACGCATGCCATTTTTATACCTCTGGATTCCGCCTTCTTTCAAATCCACATATCCGGAAAAATATTCCAATTTATTGACGAATAAAAATCGCCTCTCGAGTCCGTACGATTTGCACGCGACTTTGCAAGAAATTCTCCACGGTAGTGTTACCACCAAACCTGTCGGGTGCCCCAGCTGTGATAGTTTATTCAAAGAAATTCCGTGGAATAGATCGTGCGAAAACGCATCGATCCCGGATCACTGGTGCACTTGCAACTTGGACTACATTCAACCAGTCTCCGTTTCGGAGCCACTCGCTCAATTGGAAGCAACCCTTGCTGTAAATCATATCAATCAATACCTGGAGGAAAATCAAGATGGTTTGAAAAAAGGTAAAAGATGCGCGACTTTGAGTCTTCATAAAATAATAAGCTTTACCATGCTCTCTGGGTCTAATTCTTACCTTATTGTGTTCTCGGTGAAACCTAGCGGGGCTATTTTTGAGGCTTCCGTACAAGGGGTTGATTATAAAGTTTATAATTCTATTAGTCGTATTAATGAGTATGGTGATCAAAGTTATTGTGTGAAATCTGATTGGGATCTTCCAAAGTATTGTTTTTGTATTTAAACGAAAAGAGGGAATAGAGATATTTACTCTACTCGTTTCAAACTGCCTCTCAATCGACTATTAATGGAGTGAAAAAAATTTACAGTCAAGTACCTAGGATAAATTTTAATGAGATTTTTCAAAAAAATTTCATTGCAGGGTTGGCCAACTGTATTTTGATTTAGGTACACCAATTTTTCCATATTATAATTTAAATTCTTCATTCTGTGATTTAAAAAGTAAGCCTGCCAAAAGAAATTTTATAAAAAGTTTATGAATAGTGGCTACATATACCTACTTAATTGTACCTACGTATCGTTATAAATTTTTGTTGCTCATGGGTATTTCCATGTTATAATGTAATTTTTTTCATTGGAATTGTGATAAATTGTGATAATTCTAATGTTTAGATTTAATGCTACGCTAAGATTCGTTTTTTCCAATCGAATTACCAATGTTTTCATGTGTGTTTTAAAAGTAAGAATTTAAGTTTTTTTATTTTTTTTACGAAACTGCAATTTACTACTTATAAGATGTACTCTCTAGTCATGCAAAATTTCTATGTAGGTACTCAGGGATTTGTCAGCCTAAAAAAAATATTTTATTATTTAAGCATCAACATATTTTAATGATGACTTGTTTTTTGTACGTATTATATCTATAACTACCGGTAATTAAACAGTTTTTCTAAAAATTTGAATCGGATTTTTTTGACTTTTTGCAACTTTCGATATATTGGAGAATGTTTTGAAAAAATTCTGTCAACAATTTTTATGTATTTTTTTTATCAAGAAATTTCATTGATGTATATTTTTTACGTTCACTTCATTATTTCCAGAGTTCTTGAAAAAAAAAATCTTTCTAGGTTTTTAAATTTTTAAATGAAAACTGCAAAAAAAAAAACGAAATTATTTTTTCTTGAAGTGGTATTGAAAAATATTTCAACTAGAAAAATAATTCAATAATTTCTTGAATGAAATGCAATGAAATGATTCACTTTTAAGCCCATTTCGAAAAAACAACCATTTTTTGAATTTTTTTGCCAGAAATTAAAAAAAAATATCGTATTAAAATGGTTTTTTGGAAAATTTATGTCTTTGTTTTTCAATAATTATTTCTTTAAAATAGTCAAATTTTAAGACCAATTGGGCAATGCAATGAATAAGAGTTGAGTTATTGGATGTAAAAATTTTACCAGATAGCTATTTTTGAAGTTTCTGAACGTTTTGAATTCACTAGATTTTCTGAAATCTTCAACATCAGTAAATGTCACATCTTTATCGTCAAAATTAGAATCCTTTCTGTAGATTTTGACCCATCTCAACTACATATTTCCATGGATAAAAATCAATAAATAGTAAATTTTACGTCATTATTTTATTTGCTTGAATTGAAATTTACTTAGGTGCTTGATGCAATTGGTACATTACAGAGCAGTTCTGGCACGTTTCGAGCGATTTTATCACTTTTACTTCTGAACGTTATGTACAGTTAGGTAGGTATCTTTCATTTTAATTTTTATACGTTATCCGTGTTTTATTTTAGATATTGGTCGCCAAGGCTTCACGTATTCAATAGACGCTTTTTCGTTTCGTATTTTTTGGCACGTTTCAAGCGATTTTATTTAGTCATGGCCATTAATAGCTTTAGAACGCTTAATTCTCTTAGAAATGTTACTTTTTCGTAGGTAAGATATCGAGTACCTAATGAGATTTTTTCACAGAATTTTGGAAATAATGAGCTGTAACTTTTCTCCAAAAAAAGATAGAGGTCTGCGGTTTCCACCATTCGATTCACCGTAAAATTTTCCATAAGACTGAACCGAAAAATTTTTCAAAATTGATTTTTTTTTCTAATGCTCGTGCTAATTGCCCTCGAAAAATCCGATTTTTAGACATACCTACCCTCCTTCCCTCTAGAAAACATTGGAAGCCAGGATTGAGCGAGGTGATGCATTTTAATGTCTAAAATCAGACTTTAGACATTAGAACTGAGACGCAGAACAATAATTTTTTGTCGAATAGTGTTATTTTTACCGGAAATTGAACTCGATCAATCCAAGTTCAACTCTGAAGTTTTTCAATTTCTTCATTTTGCACTTTTTTCAAACTTGCATTTGAATACATTTTTTTTCAATTTCAATTGTTTCAAAATGTTTCCAACATTGATTTTCTTTTTCAATTATTGTTCATTTTATACAGGGTGTTCCATGAATCGCCTTCCAAAATATTTTTTTGGATACAGCCGGGTACCACTAAAAAAAAACTTGAGATGAACATGTTGCCTAATTAAAAAATTTAAGGGGCAAATGCTACTTCTAAAAAAATTGCGACAAATTTTTTTTTTAACCGTGTAAAAACTGAACTAATTTTCACTAGGTATACATATATGGCTTTTTGCCTAACTTGTAAATTGAAGGGGTTACAACATTTTTTTTCAAAAATTTTTTTTTCATGAAATTAAGGGAATGGATAGTACATTGAAAAAAATTTTTGTCTTATACACTTTTCGCCTAAGATTAAAAATGAAGAGTCGAGGGTCATTCAAAATTGGAAAAATTTGGAAATTTTTTGACGCCCATGTATTTTGCGCGAGCCGTAACCTCTTCATTTTCAACGTTAGGCGAAAAGTACAAAAAACAAAATTTCTTCTGTTTTCAACATGGTATCCATTCCTTTGATTAATGGATTATTTTAAAATTGTTTTTGAAAAAAAATTTTGTAGCCCCTTCAATTTTCAAGGTTAGGCAAAAAGTCATATAGTGATGTTCAGTTTTCAAAGCGCCATCCACTCCCGCGATTAAAAATAAATTTTGACGTGATTTTTTTGAAAGCAGCATTTGCCCCTTAAATTCTTGAAATAGGCAACATGTTCATCTGAATAAATTTTTTTAGTGGTACTCGGATATAATCCAGAAAAAATGTTTTGGCCTATGGCAGACGATTCATGGAACATCTTGTATTTTCATTACTTACTGTTCGAAAATTTTCCCAATTAAGTACGTTGAGCTGGAGGAAATTTTGGAAAATATGAAGTAGGAAATATGAAACTGAAAAAAGAATAAATGAATACTCAATTGGAAATTGTTGAATACTTGAATTTTACTCCAATGCAAACTTTTTAAAATCTAAATTTTCCTTAAAATTTTTCGAGTTTAATTTTCTAAAAATTTGAATCAGTTTCATATTTTTTGAAACTTTATTTCAACTTGAAAATTTTTTTTCATTGTTTTGGATTTTTCCAATTTTTTATTTGAAAAAAAAATCAATTTTATATTTTAAACAAATTTTCTTCCAATTAAGTATATTGAAAATAATTTATAATTGAAAAAGTTTAAGAATTGGGTACAATTTGAAAATAAAAATTGAAAAAACTGAACGTTTGAACAAGGCTTCGAATTCATATTATTGACGTCAAAAAAATCCGGAATTTGTACTCTTATGCATCCTAAAATTTTAGACCAAATGTTGCTATTTACCAAAATTATGCTAATGTTTTTAAAATAAGATGAGATGAGTACTCGCGAGTCACAGATTACTGTACGTTATGTCTATTTATTCCAACATCGGACATCATTTTTCATCGAACAACTTCAAGTCGTCTGAAAAAAATTACTACATTTAAATGAACATATAGAATTCCCATCCAATCTATTCGCAAATGATCCAGTTCTGATTAATAAAATCTCGATGAAGAAAATTCCAACAAAATAATCATTGCATATATTCACAATATACATTACAACTAAATGTAAAATCAATATTGTACAATATTAAGTACCAAATCGTTAATCGTTAAAATCTACAACACAACAAGTAAAAATAATTACATATCATAACCAATTGAAAACTTGTATAACCCGAAACCCGACAATACGTAAATTTACATATAAGTAATATGTAAAGAGTGTAAAAGTGTGTACGGATAGGTGTGATAAAAGTAGGTAAATAAATGTATGCGAAATATAAACGTACGAATGTAGGTAAATACAAACCAATCAAGTTCATAAGAAATTCCGTATCACAAAAAAAAATAATAATGGGATACTCAAAAGATATACAGTACAGAGAAAAAGTAACACAAGAGATGTAATTCATCATATTAATATATAACTTAATACTGGCGAAAGAAAACAAAGAAAAAATGTAATACTACATCAAATTTAAACCAAAAAACAAAAATAACGCGCGGTAGTGGTCTTAAAATAAATAACAAAATTTTTTTCATTAAAACAATCGTGATTCAACTGTATCCTCAATCGATCCAAATAAAACAAAGTAACAATCGTTAATTTCATACAATCTGGCACACGTCTTAAAATAAATCGCGATTTTTTTCCTTTACAAATTAACGATAAAAATTAAAATACATATCGTAACGTCTTCGATTAAACTTAATCATGTAAACATTAAACAACGTAGTAATCAATTGCGTGAAAATTGACTGTGATGGACGTAACGACAATTAAACATTTTCATAGTCACAGATGTCGAGAGCTGCTAGGTGGTACAGTCTGTCGAAAAATCGTTGATTTCCGCTTGATCTTGGATCGGCATGCCGCAGTGACTGTAGGATAAACGCATTCGCATTCTTAGGGCCGACTGTAACAATAAAATTTCGAGTTGATGAGTACATTGGTATAATATTTGAATATTTGTTCGATTTGGGATATTCTGTGTCAATTGGCTCAAAAATTGGATAATGAACCATGAATTTGAAAAAAAAAATCATGTAGAGTTGTAAAATGATTGGAAAAATCAGGGATGCATTTGAAAAATCCACTGTTTACTTCTGAACTCCGATTGAAACGAAACTATGATATTTGAGAAGAAAATGTTCGAAAACACCTACAGCTAAAATTTCAGGAAAGTACTAAAAATGATGTCATAATTCTCGACGAATTATTTTTTAAGGGAAAATGTAAAATTCTAGTTGAGAAAAAAGTACTTTATGGCTAAATTCGGTGAAATTCGATTCTACACTAAAAATATCGATTATCTGAACCCAAATTCTACCATTTACAGTCATTCAAAAACTTCTAGGAAAATTCCGATTTTCTCCAATATTCTTGAATTTCTTTAAAAAGCATCCTAAATCAACATAGTCAGCTAAATATCCAAAAATCATCCCTCGCGTTTTTCGAGCATTTGAAGGTAAAATGTCATTTGGAGTTCGAAATAAATTTTAAAAATCATCCCATGACTTATCCGAGATTTTGAGGTCGGGATGACTTTTGGGATGAAAATCAATCGGACAAAAATAGTCTAATGATTTTTCAGGTGATTTTTTGAGAAAAAAAATTATTTTCACAATTCATCCCACAGATTTTCTGAACTTTTGAGGCTGAAATGACTTTGAGATGAAAAAAAATCTCGCAGATCATTTCACGATTTTTACGAACTTTTGAGGTTGGGATAAATTTTCATTCAAAAAATCATCTCGATTTTTTCAAGTTTCAGTGGCAGGGATCATTGACCCCCGCTTTCGAAACTGACATGATTTTTCCGGACTGAGACTGGAATGGTTTTTGGAATGCGAGTCATTTTCACAATTCATCGCACAACTTCTCTGAGCTTTTGAGGCTGGAATGATTTCTGGAATGAAAGTCATCTCAAGAATCATCCCATTATTTTTCTGAGCTGAAAGGCTGAAGCCGGAATTATTTTTACTAGTTCGACAAAAAATTCATTTTCACTTGATTTTTTTCGAATTTAAAATTAAAAATTTGGTCAAAAATACACTTTTGATTGTCCAAATGGAAGTCGAGCAATCGCAGCATTTTTTTATCGAATTATTCGAAAAAAAAGTTATTCAAGTTGAATTGAGGAGTGCCTTCTGGAGAAATTTATCGGAGAAAATTGGAATTGCAATGAAAACTTCAGAACAGATAGGAATGGTGAAATTCAAGTTCTGGAGGTGAAAATTAGTAAAGGACCCAAATGTTATCAAATTTGGTAATTTCTGGTTTTCATAGAAAAAAACTTGATTTTCAGTTTTAAATTTGTCAAAAAATCGAAATATTAATTTTGACTGCTGAAATTTTGGCTACACGGTTTTAGAAAATTCTTTTAAAAATTGCAGTATTGCCCCAAGTTGGGAACTCCCAGAATAACATCTTAATCAGTAGCATATAAACTTAAATAATATTTCAAAAAATTGTACCAATTTTTTTTTTTTGATATTACCAAAAGTCATTTTTGACCTCTTTGACATGGCACAATTTTGAGGCTCAACTAGAAAAAATCAATTATTCGCAATTTTACGATATTTCATCGGTACATCGCCAAAAATACGAAAAAATCTTCCTCTTTTCAAAATTCGAAAGATAAAAAACTTTCACAATGATGATTTTTCTAGGAGAAAATATGCAAGATTACGGGTGAAAAATATTGTTTTTCATTTTTCAAAAATATTTTTTATCGGTAGAAGTAATATAATTTTTTCCACAAAATCTTTTCATTATTTTTGTAAATTGTTTGTAAATTTTTATTTCATTTTAGACTGAGAGAATTCTTTTTCATATACATATTTGTCAACATATTTACAAAATACGTTGGAAAAGTGAAAAGAATCAATTTTAGACAGCACAGCTCCCTTCTCCCCCCCCCCCCCAAAAAAAAAACACCACACAAGCACGTTTTTTTTTTTTTTTGAATTTTTGATAACATACTTACTACTAAAATATTAGAAAAGGCCAACTTTTTTTCATAAGCCACAATTTCTGTTTTCAATGTAGAACTAAATGAAAAGAAAGTTTCTAAGTTGATTTCAACTTTGATTAGCCCAACTTGGAATTTTTAGTTGTTTGCCATCTTATTAAATTTTGAAAACTTATAATTTCAACAGAAGAATCGTCAAAACTTCTGTTTGATGACCTCTATTCGCATTCATTTTTTTAAAAAATCGATGACCCATAAAGAAATTTTACTTTGAATTGTCCACAAAAAACTTTTAGAAGTTTCCAACTTACTTTGGTAGGATTCGTAATCCTCAATACTTGAGTGACGCATGAATTCGGCGCAATTACGGTACCAGACGGAGGAAGCATAGTTAATTGGAATGTCTGCATAAAAAATTCCTCATTAGTAACATTTCTCAATGCGTGAAAATCATAATATCCGATCAAAACAACATGCTTACTTTGGGAACAGCAGCTTGAAATAAAAATTCCGTTATCGGTAGCGTGTTATTGTTTCGAGCTTCTACGTTTATTGCCGTTGTATTCGGTATACTTGGATATGGTTCTAACGTAAAAGTAATTTTTAAACCGTTTTTGTCGTAGGCTACCAAATTCGAGGCAGCTTTGCCCGACGACGTGTTGCTAACGATATCGGAAAAATCTGTAAAAAAAAAATCAAAAATTAATAAATATCAAGCTCGTATCGAATTCTTATTCGACAATCGATTCAATTACCATTTAAAAGCGAACTAAAATTGGTATCTATAAGGTAACCATTTCCGTTATTTTGATTCACTGGATTTATCATTAAAACTTCATTATTATTTTTACTGCTATCGTTATTATTGTTATTTTTAATGGTTATCACATCGTTTATATCGGTATCGTTAATGACAGGATCGCCTATACGAACAAATACGCAGATCAAAATACAAATTCGAAATAATATTCGAATAAATATTCCATTTATTAATTACCCAATAAATCTAGCAAGTCTTGATTGGTAGACGTGCCTGCCGGTTTACCAGGTGTTGTAACATCAGTCTCGCCACCATCACTTTCGAGTAATACCAATAGAGCATTCTGAGCAGATGAAAAATATAATTATTTATTCGTCTTACAACACACGAATGTTTTTTCTCAATAGTTTAACTCACCGAATCTGGCACTACGTCTGGTTCAGCGAGGCCTAATTCGTCTCCACTGCTGGGAGAAGGTGTTTGTTCACCGTTCGTCATATCTGATGGATGGGCTTGATTGTGGACCACTTCTAGCGGTGGCATTCGTTCCAATAATGCAGGCCTGAGGTTATCATACTTGGCGAACAGCTGCGAATACTCCGAGCCACGTTGTTGCATTTCCATATGAATATGGCATGCGAAAATTTGCATTATTTCTCGAATATTGCTGCGAAAAATAAACATGGTTAGAAAAATAATTAAATGAAAGGCTGCAGAAATTTGAAATAAGGGCATCGGCGATACATTTTTTAAACTCATTTTTCAGTGAAAAATTATTTTTGATCATAAGAAATAACATTGTATTTCTTTCCAAGGTCACCTAACCGTGAAAAATCTGATTTCTAAAATTTTGTCCGTCATTTCAGATATTTCAAGTCAATTGTAGCAAAATTTGGAAATTAACGAGAAATTTTGAATACAATTAGTACTAAAAATAAGCAATCTTTCCTTTTTTTTTCCTTTTTTGAAAGTTAGATTCAGAAAATAGAACCTGGACCTAAAACAATCTGGTAAAAATTTTACTACCCCTCTCTTACCCGTTTACTCAGCCTCAAAACCTATTAAGAATTTCTATTTAATAATTTTTCTTTTTTTTTTTTTTTAGAAATGGCCATATTTTGAAAATAATATAATGAAGGGGGCAATGAAAATGGTCACCAACGACGTTTTGTGATTAAAAATTCATGCTAATATCATTTTTTCAAGATGAATTTCTTCAAAAAATTAATTTCCAAGTTTTTATAGAATATTTAAAAAATCATGAAAATCATTTCTTCCCCCTCCCTCCCTCCCACCCCTCCGGAAAATGAGACGATAAAAAAAAATGTGATAATGGATTTCTTGAATAAAAACATTTTCTACATAAGACATTTTCTTCAAAAAACAGTTTTTTATTTCAATTTTTTTCCCAGTTTTTTAAAATTTTGAAACTTTTTTAGGGTGAGGTTAGAATGAAATGGGGAAAGAAGGGTGAAATTTTCATCAAATGATTTTGAGATTTACACACAGTCTCCTGGCTACCCCTCCCTAAATTTGAAAAAAAAAGCAAAACAATCACCCTTGAAGTCTCTATAAATTTTTTGAAATTTTTCGCCCCTCAGAAATATCCTCGAAAAAAATCGATGTAAAAGGCTAAAGAAGTCACACACGATAAAGCATGTTTGATATTCTCATGAATTCTTCAAATTTTTTCAAGTGGTAGTCACAAAAAATTCTCAGAAAACTATTTCTTACTTCAATTTTAATCGTATTCAAGATGAAAAAATTTCCCAATAAAAAGCCAACATTAGATTCATGTTCGGTAGGTCAAGTTAAATTACACCTCAATCATTATTATTTCATTAAAAATCTTGGAACTCATTTTTTTTTTTTTTTTTTTACAGATTCTTGAAATTTTGAACGTTTTATGGGGGAAAAATGGTCAAAATGAAAGGTATATTTAACAGATCATAATACCCCAATAACTATCATTTCTCCCACTGTTTTCTCAAAATTCAGTTCATCGCCCAATTTGCTTATGTAGTCGAGAAAAATAAACGAAAAATACAAATTTTCAAACTCTGCGCTAAATGGTCAATTAAATTAAGTTTAAATGGATAATTCGATCTACTGAACATGAATGACTTCGGTTTTTTCATTTGATCTTTCTTTTCCTTCAATTTCGAAAACAATTGAAACAAAACACAGTTTCCGAAGAATTTTTGTAAATACCACCAGTCTAAAAAATCTGAGATTTTGAATTTTTGAAACACCTTTCAAAGTTATTTTCGAGGTCAAAAAAATTGAAATAATTTGGGAAGCTTGCTTCAGGGTCAAAAATCATCTTATAACCTCCCAGATTGTTTCTTCAAAATAGAAAAATTGCAGGAGAGCTTTTAAATTTCGAAAAGCCCATACTAACTTTACGTGTGTATTAAATCTGGAACTTAGTTTCATTAGTGAATTGATTGTATACTGCTTCGTAGTCATATTATTTTGCGGCGACCAAAGTAATTTTTGATAAACTTCTAGAATGTCTTCTTCTGATACCTGTGTTAAAATTTTCCCATCAATATTAATTTCCGTTCAATATTATCAAAAAATAAAATTTATCGCTCGTAAAAGCCCAAGTACCTTTAACGGAACATCGGTGTTGGCCAGCAATAAATCACCGAACTCTCCAATAACCCAAGTAGCCACCTGGGTTAATGGCTGCCTATCAGCGGTATCTTTCTGTAAAGCATCCCACAGCTGATGAACGATATATGACTGTTGATTGACTGATTCCGAAATCAATTGTATGGTAGATGAAACCACATCATCACGAACGAAATTTCCAGCCTAAAAAAGCAAAACAGTCATAAAAGGTGGAAACCCATTTCACCTTTCGAAAAAGGTCAACTCACAGCCACTAAAACTTTTAATAATGTGTCTAAATGCCACCGAACATTCGGGGCGAATTTCTCGGCTGCCAGGACGATATTAGAAGAGCACTGGGCTTTGAATTCGGGATCGGTTTTTTCCAAGAATTTCAACAGTTTAATCATCACGTTGCGAATGTTATGCGAATTAATTAAGGCGAAACTCAATTCCAAAGCTCGTTTTCGAATTGATACGTCCATGTCCTAAAACACACGTACGAATTACGTAATTTCCGATGAAACTGAAGTATACGATGAAAACGAAAATGGATACCTCGAGACAATCTAAAATAGTACTCCTATGTCGCTGCACAGCTGTGGTATCGATATGCACAGTCTTCAATAACGTGTTCAACGCCACGTAACGAATATTCTTGTCGTTATTTAACAAAAATCTACCGAGTATGTTCACAGCCAAGACCTACGATAAGAATACAAATTAATCACTAATCACAATACTTTTTCCAAGATCTGAGGAAAAAAAAAACTCACTCTCAAACCGGATTCGGATTTTATGTCCATAATTGAAAGTACAGTCTCATATAAAATTGTATATCCTACGTTTTTATTGCTTTCGGTATTCGTAGCTACTTGAGCTAATATATCATTCATCGCGTCCGAAGAGTCTGTATCGTTTTTACCCAATATTCTCAATAATTTTAGAATTTTCACCTGTAAACAGAAAAAATAAGTAACGGTTGTCGTGGCATCTGGTTCGTTAAAATAATAACTCGATTAATTATATCGAGGATAAAGAGGGAACTCGTCTAGAGACAATGTAACGAAAGCAAATTCTCAATGTTTTTCATTAGTTCCGAGTGATTAACTCGAATACTTGGCAAGGCTGTCGATACACGTAATTGAATAAAGAGCCCATTTAGTACGAGTAATTTTAAAATTCTCGAGATTTATCTGCTTCGGGTTCTCCGCCATAGATCAAGGTACTAATTTTAACCGTTTTTTCTCGATCGATTCGGAAACACCTGCCATTTTTTCCCCTATTCGCAGACGTACCTGCAAAAAGGGATCACTAACGCCGCACACGTCATGCTCCGGTGAATACCCAACTGATATTAAATTCTTCAAAATCCTAACCAAATTCGGAACGATCTGGAAAAAATTAAATAAAATTAAAATCTCCTAATTGCACCTTCGATCCCAATATTTCGCTGTATTTTAAGCGGTTACTCGAGTAAATATTTCGATATTTAGCGAAAAACATAGTGCGATCAAGAAGTAAAGTATAAATCGTGTAAAAAATATGTACACGTGAGATGCGATAAAGATACCATCTTAGCTATCGAATCAAAATTACGAATGTCTTTCGATTAAGAAATAGCGGCAAAATAAAATTTAAGATGTTTCGCGTCGTCAGCAAGCGATTTTCGCGGTCGTTTTGCCATAATTTTAAATCGATTTTTACGCGATGAAGTAATCGTCGATATTTAAAGCCACACTTTAAATAGACATGCTAATTGGGTAATAATACACCATCGTAGTCTATTTTTTACCTCATTTTGATCGCTTGATCCCTGATAAAATAAAACAACCATAATTAATCATTCTAGAACTCATAAATGTAAATCAATAATTTTAATGAGGATTTTCAACTTCTTTGTTTATATTCGTAATATTTTGACCGACTTTTTTTAGTGAAGATGAATTAGGTCATTCCATGTCAACTCACCAATTTAATAAACTTGGATCTTTAAATTTCGATTAAAAATATTTTAGCGAGGTTCTCACATTTCAAAATTAGAAAATCACTGTTGTTTTAGTTCTAGCTCTCTTGGGTGCTCTATAAAGAAAGCTAGATTTTTTGCCTCTGAACATTTTCATAGGAATGCCCACTTTGCTGGGGTTCTCTAAAAATTAGCGATACTTGCAGAAATTTGGCTCATGCAGCTAGAAAAAGTATTACAAAAGGAGACGTAGAATCGTAGTTAAAATTCAGCTTATTAGCAAAAAGCTCAACTTTTAGTGATAAACCCAAATTCAAAAATAAAATTTAAAATTCTGCAAAAAAACTGTGAATGTTTCTTCAACAATATTTGAAAATGGATATTTTCATGATAATGTCATAATCGTTTATGTGGGAGGGGGGGGCATGGCGCCTCAAAATTTTGGGTAAATTCAGAAAAATTAAAATTTTCATGTGGCATATTGTTTTGTCATATTTTCGAAGGTGCTGAGTTCAACTTCAAATATCAATTTGGTTTTTGGATTTACTCACTCCCCTCCTCCTAAAAATCTTTTATCCTTCCAAAAGACACGTTTTTTGCGAAGGGTCAAAATCAAAAAATCACTGAATTGTTGAAATACACATCAAAAATATGATGAATCACAAGTCACCTGTATTTTTCCATTTTTTTGGGCCAAATTCGGGTTTTTGAATGAAGAGAAGAATTGGAAAGTCAAATTTAAAACCCAAGTTGATACTCGAACTGATCATTTGCAAAAACATGACAAATAATAAACCACCCATAAATTTTTTTTTTCAACTTTGCTCAAAATTCTAAAATAGCGTGCTTCTTTCAAGGAACAAGATTCCATCATGAAAATTATCACGTTCAAACCTATACGTGAACTTTTTTACGGTTTTGTAAAAAGCTCAATTTTGATATTTTTTGTAAAATATTCTCAAATTATTCTAATACCCCTTTCAATCCTTCTCCCAACCGAACAAGTCAATTTGTTTCAAAGGTCGCCAATTTTTAGACACAAGACACCAAATTTGAATATTTTAATGAAAAACTGAGGAGGCAAACAACAAACTTCTCCACCCGAGGTCTCAGTAGAACTGGAACGTTATCAACGGTAGTTTTCCCTTCTTTGGCATTAGGAAACCTTCTGAAAAATGTTGAACGAAATCTGAACATCCAAATTCGAAAAGTGCTGAAATTGACGTGAAATGACCCAGCGGTAGTTTCCAAGAACGTCGAACACTTACTTTCTTGAAATGCTGTAACGTATCAACACTATGCTCACACATCTCCGTTATCAACGTGACGCCAGCGATCAGTACACCTACAATAATTAAGAATAATATCAGTACGGTTAAAATTAAATTTGAATTTCATTCAAGCGACTAATCGGATCGCAAACGTTCTAAAGAAATGATTATCTATTCAATTAACAACACATAAGGTCATCTCCATCGACCCGGATTCGGCATCACTCACCATGATTTTTTTCTGATAAAAGAGATCTCGTAGCTGGTAAAAATATTTCCATTAATTCTGGAACTTTCATGATAATACGAAACGCGCACAAAGCTGCCTTTTTACGAATATACGCGTTGGGCGATTTCAATAATCTTTCCACTTCTGATGCTAAATCTCTGGACATTTCGGGAGAAGCAATTGCACCCAAGGTGCATAATGCTAATCCGACGGTAAACTGCACGTTGCTATTTAAATCACTGCCAACGAAAATATTTGCGTTATTGCGAATCGAACAAAAGGTAAGAATGATAGAATAACGTACTTTTTCAAACAATTGGTAATCAATAAGTGAACATCCTGCCTTTCGTCTAACAATAGCATCGCACCTAAATAACCAATTCTTTTATCGGTAAACCGTGGCGATGCGATTAATTTTAAACATTCTAACTGGCCAAAATGGGCTGGGTAACTGTAACAGAATTATTCATATAATACAAGAAGTAATATTGTAAATTGTATCGAAATAATTTATATACCCAAGCATATGAATGTATAATAATTTAGCGATGTTTCTACATCTGAATACACTATCTTCGTCACGAAATGTCGAACGAATGTAAGCACATTCCTTATTGACCACTGATCTCTCTTCGGCGGCTGTTCTAGCAGCTCGTATTTGTCTTATCAGGTCTCTTAAACGCATAGGTGTTGGCATACGAACTAGAAAAGAAAATTATCTCGTTATGTGATTTTATAACAATGTTCAAATAAAAATGAAACTCAAGGTTCGTAATAAATATTTACAAACAACATGAGGAAAAGTAACTTTGTAATTCGCAATTACATCATTGTATTGCAATCAATTAACACTTTTACTCACCACGTTCGACAGCTTCGTTTATAACTTGTTTAATTGCAGCCATATTGAACGAGGGATTGAACCTGTACGTTGAAGATTCGATTACAAACATGATGAGATTATTTCACACAAGTGGGAAAATAACTTGGAGATAGGAGAGAATAAGACAGGGCAAAATTCTAAGTATTCTACATTTCGCAGCAACCATTTGTGCAATAAGAATCGTACATTGTGCAAAATTTGAAACTACGATTCATATACTTCGTACATCTTGGATCGTGCTTCTACAATCTCGAATGATAACGTTTAAAAATCACAGATTACTGATTAATCAATCGATTAAATTTTTCAAACGTTATCTCATATCGTAGTACACTTCGATGTGTTTTAGAAGAAAAAAACACATTTCCAAGTCGACCATTGTTTTTGAAAAGCAGAACAAGTAAAGTTGGACGCAGTTTGATCTACATACCCTGCGTCTGAGGTATTCATGTTCGGATTATCAACGCAATTTGAAAATATTTCTCACTGGTGGAGTAATAGATTGAATCCGATCACACAGTTGGGCGATATCTGTACAAAAAACAACAAATTTAAATCAACTAGAAGGTAAAACACTTTTTTAAAAGTTTACTTCAATGACCTGTAAATGGTATCGAAATGAGTTCATGTAATACGACACAAACGATACAACGATATTGCTATGCAAACAATTAATATTTATCATAAAAAAGATTACAAAAAGTAGACTACAACGTCACAGTGTTCGTCTCTAGTCACCATATTTTCACAAGTTGAGATTTTTGTACCAGAAGATCAAATGATGGTGAACATTGACAAGATTCAATAGATTGGATGGAAGTGAAATCATTCTACTGAGTTCATTCAAAATAATAACAAAGAAAGCAGAGTGATATCTAGAGAATCGCAGAAGTACTCGAAAGCGAAAATATCATTCGTTTTTGGATCGATAAAACGGTGAAAGGGAACAATACGTGAATAGATGGTCATAATGCAACGGATGTAATGAAATTAGAGTACTTTACCTTATATAAATAGTAGAAGATAGATGAAAATTGAGAGATACTAGCCCACACGATAGTATCGCCTACAATTTTCAAGCAGAAACCGAAAAATTGATGTATCACAATACGAGTTATTCATTATTTTCTAAGATACGATTATGATGAACGATGATAATTTGAAGCTTATGGGTATTCGTTTTTAACACTGTACACTAGATTTAACATTTGCATCATTTTAATTTTATAAAATACATGATTCATAATGTGAAATACCTTGATACCTAGACCTACAACACAAAAATTAAACCATCAACACGTATTGTAAAAAAATTGCAACGGAGGTCAAAAATTTCATGGGTTTGAATATGGAAGAAAGAAATATGAATGGTGAGTCATATCAGTGTTGCTTCGAGTTGAGAGGGATTTTAAAAGTTCCGCGATTTCCTTCATTATTTTCCGTACTCCAGTAGACGTGGAGTACACGATTTTTCAAAAAAATATGTACTCAACTATAACTACATGAAATTTTTTCCAAAGCATGAAATTTTTTCTGCTTTTTCTTATGCTTTTCTTCAAAAATTTAATGTTTTTTAAAATCAGGAATATGACCATTTTCTAAAAATTTATGACTTTTCGAAAGCTGGAAATTTTTTTAAAATAGTTGTTACCTTGTTATACTTACTTCATTTTTTGATGAGAAATCGCAGAATTTTCTCGACCTCAATTTAATTCAAACTCGAACGATTTCATAAAAATCACAAATTTTTCCAGAAAATGACTTTTTAAAAATTTGAACAAATTTTTTAAAGAACTGGACAAATTCGAATTTTTTAAAAATTAAATGAATATTACTATCTACAAGTTACTCATGGGCAATTTTCCGAAAATTGGACAATTATCCAGAATTGGAGCACGAAGGCGTTTTACTCTATAATCTGAACGATTTTTCAAAAAATTCAAGAATTTCCTAAACCTTCAATAAAATACAAAATAAGAAAACTTTTCAAATTCAAATTAGATCAATTCTCAAAAATTTCATGTTTTTAGAATGTAGAATCACACAATTACCTATCGAGACAGTCAATTTTCAATATTGATCAATTTTTTAAAAGCTGATGGGTTTCTATTTTAGAAATAGAGCAATATTTTAGGCAGGTTTTCAAATGTTTTAACTTTGTTGGACGTGTTCTTCTAAAAATTGAAAATTTTTTCAAAAACAGGGCAGTTTTTTAAGCGCGATTTTGATAGCTGATTTTTGGTACCTACTTCAGCAGTTTTTCAAATTTGTTGATTTATTAGAACTTGACAGACAATCATAACGTGAGTGATATTTTTAAAAACTTGAGACAGTTTTTATCCACAACTTACTTGCATGCTCAATTTTCCAAGAATCAAATACATAGCGGTTTCAAAACAATAATACTTTGGTCAAAAAGGTCGTGCGTCTTGCCATGGCAATATTGGTGAAAGATATTGCTTGGAGATGTTTTTGTGTTTGGAATTTGGAGTACATATCGATAATGCTATCTCATTCTCAGCTCAAGTATTCGAAATATTAGTATCGGAAAATAGAGAACCCAGAAAAAATTGAAAGCTTGAAGTAGTAACAAATTAACAATGATACATTTCTTCGTTAATTAATAATTAATTTTTTATTTCGAATAAAAAATTCAAAATTCTAACTGAACAAAAAAAGAAAAAGATTAAGACGTTTTTTTGCATTGAATAAATTGTAACACTGCCATTTGGATTTGACTATTTGTCATCCTACATTAAAATATTGTATTTTTTCGTCATAAGCTCATAAACTTCGTTGAAAATGAATTTTTTTTATTATAATATTGAATTTCTAATTCATATTTTATTATTTACTTATTATGCACAAAAGTTTTTCTATTCATCAAGTTTCCTTAAAAAAAAACTGATTAAATTTTGATGAAATTTGTACGATTGTCATCCTACCTAAATATCCATGTCTACTCAGAATGCAGCATCTTTTTCCCTTTCTCTAGGGAATTCGAGGGAATTTACAGGGAAACGTTGATCATCGCTCTATGCACAATTTCTGCTGACGATGAACTCATTTCATATTTTTGATATTTTATTTAGTGTTAGTCGGTGCTGAATTGTGGTGCGTGTTGTGTGTGAAAACTTGCCGAATTTTTCGCGTGAAAAACGATTTTAGAGCTTTATAACGGTTTTTTCTTATATTAATACATTGAATCAAAGCTGTGATATAATTATTTAAACGTTAATTTTAAATAATGTTGTGTTATAATTGTGATCTTTATTATTTGTTGAAACACATTCGTAGTGAATTTCAGTGCAATAATTTACAAAGTGGTAATTGATAAAAGTTCTACAATGCAATCGAGTTCGGTTTTTTGTATCTCTTTCGTGTCGTTTTCGACGATAATTATGGCGAGGTGATATTACCCGGTACTTTAAAAATGGAAGAAGAAGAAAGATCATATTTGAAAACGTTCTCTAGTCTTCGGCATTACTTCGGTTTGCCAAGAAATATGAAATTACTGTTCACCTTTCTCCTGTTGTTTCTTTGTCAAGGATTCATACTTCCAGTTTGGAGTGGTAAGTTGAAGTTGAAATTTTTATTGGAAGTAATTTTAAAGATTTTTGGTTCATATTTTTTATAATTCAACTCTTATACAAAAACCCCAGGTACATATTTGTTCGGATGTGGGTTGAAATTGAAAACATGTGCTTTTGCAGTCTGTCTGTGGTACTATCAACATCAACAAACTGTTGGAATGTTGTCGTTGGTTACCCATTTAACCTTTAGAGTTGACTCGTGCCATCTGAAGTGTTTCTAATCAGTAAATCTGAAGTGCAGTTCATGTGCATGTGCAGATATCCCCCCCTCCGATCAATGGTTTGAGAATGTATCGTCGAAACGCAAAGATTATTCCTGTCTCCTCAGTCTCCTGTCTCCTGTGTCCTAAATTATGAACCAGTCATTTTATTTGATATTAAAAATATGCTTATTTCAAAATTTGAGTACTTCTGCTTTAATTTCGTGAAACAAATGAAACAATTAATGAAAATTTAAAAATTCTTAATTCAGATGTATAAATTTATCCATTTAAAACAGAAAAATTAACCAAAGATGAACTTGCGTGATTCAGATTCACGTCAATGTGTAAAAAATAAACTCCGGCGTTTATTAAGTACGATTAGATGAAGAACGAAATGATGAGTCGATTTTAATTCAAGACGAGTCATCGACGAAGCATATCCATCAGCAATCTTGTGGTAGTACGAGTACGTTTTATTACCTTGAATATGTACCTAGCTCGAGTACAGGACAATGATTGTCATCGTGTATTCGTTAGGAAGAATACAACAAATCCATCCACAACTGTGCCGTTGTTGGTTGTTGATGAGCGATAGTTCAGCACCGCAGACCTCTGGAGGAATTTTTTACATAATTTCTTCTTCTAATTCGAAACTTATTTAAAATTCATCATGATCGATTGCTCGATTCGCTGGTAAAACCGCAATTAAATGCGTTTGCAGCATATGTCCCGAAGTTAGTGAGTGTAAAATAATATGACCTTGAGGAATAGTGCATTCTTTTCTCCTCTTTCTTTTCAATCTGTCTGAAGTAGTTTTTTTTTCTTTACCTGAACTGATGTACCGAAGTACCGGATGTCAGTGACCGTCATTTTGTGTAATTTATAGTATATACAGTCGAGAGAGATGAAGTTACGAGTGGTTTAATGCAAGGTTGCCGGTTTTATTTATTTTATTGTATAGTTTTTTACCTTTTTATTTCACCGATGCTGCGATGATCAATCCAATAATTATGGTTGTTACTTCATCGTGTATAAATACAACGTGGCGATTCTACAACTGGAGAAAAAGTACAATTTTATCTTTTGGCATTTCCTAATGCGAACAAATACCATTTCTATACCTGGGTATACCCGTTTTAATTGTTTGGCTGGTTCTCAGCATTGTTTTATTAGCGTGAATACGCAAACATGAGAATAGAAATTATCTAATTCGACCGCCTCGCTGGAAAAAAAGGTTGGAATTGGTTCTCCGGAAATAATGAATTCCGGCCGTAAGCTAAGACGTTTTTCTTCGGTGTTTATTTTCTATAAAATGGTGGACAAGATTAGACACTGGACAGGTGTAATACGAGCAATTTTGTCGATCAGGGAAGCGAATAATTCAACGTTTGATGACTTTGGATGCCATGAGCATGAGATCAGTTTGAACCCGTCAAACATTTTTTGGTAGCGGCTACCGTAGCAAAACTACCATCGTTTTGTTGGTAGCGAAACGGTAGCGGCTATCAAAATTGCATTGTATTTGAGTAGCGAAAATTCTAATTTGCTACTGTAAACAGGAATAGTAGCGAAACTACCGTTTTGGCACCAATTCGGTAGCGAAATGTTTGACGGGAAGAATTCCGAAATCAACGTTCAATTAAAAAATTTCGTCGCTAATTAGAGTTAAATTTTTAATTTTGTAAGTAAACATTACCAAAGCGATGGCGGATTACGAAACTGGTTCTTTTAACAGCGGTGCATTTTTAAACATCGGTTCCGAGAGGTATTTAATTGGGTGAAAAAATTTAATCATACGGCAGCTCGTTTAAAAGACCCACTTTTAATAAGTAACCGATCTCCAGAAAGGAAAAGTCAATCTTATAGTGAAAGATAACCTGAAAAATCTCCGCGGTGAGATGTACGACAGTGGCAATGTACTCCATTAGTTAACTGATGTCGAATGATGGCGATGGCAGACAGAAACAACGAAATGGGCGCGTGAAAAGTGCAGTGCATTATTTTGTACGATATGTGATGGAATCGTTTCTTGAGAGAAGAAAATTGAGTTTATTAGTGTGCGAATGATCATCGTGATCGATTATTTTGTTCGTTTACTTGGATTAAGAAAATCATTCCGAAATTATTCCAAGTAGATCTGATTATTTGTTTTGATGTGGAAACCCTATAGTCGAGTGGTCGTGATTTTATTTAAAGTCGTGGAAATAGAAGTTGTTTTTTTCTTGGAAAATTATCATCTCAATCGAAAGTCAGGGTCGAATTATTAAATGGATAGAGGGACTGCGTGCAGACAAATTGAATCGAATCAAAAAATTTTCAAGTGTCGATGACCCTTTCTTTTAATATAAATTATCCATGAGGTAGTAAAAGTAAAAAATTGTACCTTGAGATGAAAATTTCAACTTTTTTGTATCCTCCTTACGTTCTTGGTTTCATTTCAGTCAGTGATTTTTTTTGAATTGTGAGAATTTTTAAATTTTTCAAAAACTTACAAAATGTGAAAATTTCTCAATATTTGTACGAACGAAATTGAACGATTCAGTCTTCAAAAGTATAAAACCATTTAAAATCATCATCTTCTAGAATAATTTTGTTGTGTATTTGTATTTATTGTTTTTTTTTTAAAAACTGATTTCAATAAACTTTCGAGTTCATATTTTGATAATTTTAGAGGGGAAGAGGGGCAAAAAATCCAAAATTTCCAGCTGGAATATATTTTTTCAATCTCGTCCTCCAATTGGTTTCTTAATACAATCTCCTTGATTTTAATAATGTTTTGATAATTTTTTCAGTTTAAAATAATCATTTTTTACTATTGACGGATTTTTTCGAATGTATGAGTATGTAATTTTCATTTTTTCGATTGGACTGGGTTTTGATAATTTTTTTACCATACGTTGGTTTTTTTTGACATTTTTGTGAACCAAATCTAATTTTTGGCACTGAAACTGCAATCTTGCCTTCAGGAGATTTAGTTTCCTCTTCTCCCTTCTCTTTGATTGCTTCTTGAAGATTTTTATATTTTGACAACTTTCAGTATTTTAAAAAAAGTTGTCCAATATTTTCGTTTTTCAAGTTCGATGAAATTTGAATGATATTTTTTATCTAATTTTCATGATTTTTTGATGAATTTCATGTCGTTTTTGCCGTTTTATTATTTTTTAAAAATAATTCTCTTTATTTGTATAATTTTTTAATGATATTTTCAGAATTTTCAAGTTGTGAATCTAAGGGAATTTGAAATATTTACATTTCATTTTTGTTTTTGATACCTTTAAGTTGACTTTTATTCACCTTCACAATATTTTTAATTTTATGAAATATGATTTCCACGAATTTTGAAATTTTTCAAGGAGGGTAATTGTGGTATTCAGGATCAGTTCGTTCAAGTTTATAATTTATTACTTTTTAAAAAGATAATTTTTGAGAAAAATTGAAAAAGAGTACTTGAAAAATTATATGCGTACGCTGCACGAGCCTGGAAATAGAAACCATTCTTAGGAGTTGCAAATTGGTTTCTGAGTTGATACTTATTTTGAAGTTTTCAGAAGAAGTAGAATCAAAGGAGAACCTGAAAATCAATTTTAAACCCTATTGGTAGTTTATATGTACATCCAGGTTCACGTATATATCTTTTGTACATCGAGTTTTCATCCAGCTCCCCCCCCCCCCCCCAAAAAAAAAAACCTGTCAAGTCGGGAATTCAGCGGTTTTTAATACGCTGTATTCAGTTTCTAAATTCGAAAAAAAAAGAAATAAAAAATGAATGAGTGAACGTAGGAGACGGTCATCATCTAATTTTCATTCAGATCAGCTAAATGGTAAAAGTATTGGTTTTTTAGATCATCCATTTTTTTTGAAATTTTTGTACTTCTTAACATATTTCAAACTTTGAATACTTATAAAAATGAATGGACAATTTAGAATTTCCATTTTTTAAAAAATGATCTTTTCTTTTTTGCAAAATTAAAGACCGAATCGAACCCAGGGCAGAAGGGAGAAGTTTTTTTTACCCTTCCCTCTCTTCCACTGTATATTCAATGTGTAAAATCAAGTTCTGAGAAACGTTCAAGTCGAATAATTAATTTGCAACAACGAGATTTTATCAATTTTCTCCTTGAAGATATAATTATGTTTAGAATGAGAAAATTTGGAAAAATCCATTCAAGTGGAAAATTTTCAATTCCTCTTTCCCTTCTTCCCCTCAATACCAGTTTCTGCGTTACTCGGGCAAAATTTTTATAACGTCTAATGGTTTTCGTTTTTGTTTTTTTTTACCGATTTTTCATATTTTTAAAAGTTTTATTTCTTCATCTCCCTTCCTCCCTTCATATCTTCAAAACATACTCGTTTCCAATTTCATGCTAATTATGCAAATTTTCCTGTAATAGTCCAGATTTTCGATTTTGAAATCATATCGTTGGACATTTGTCTTAGTTGGAAATACTTCTGTCAAAAAAAATAATTTTTGACGTAAAAATTGCAAACTTTCCAATTTTAATTTCAGAACATCTCATTCCAGGTACTCTAAAATTATTCTAAAATTAAAATTCATCCATTTGCATTACAGTCGACACTGAATTCGCGTAAATTTTCAAAAAAAACCTCTCCACTTTTTACTTTACAAAAATCTTTCAGCTTTTAATTATTTTCCTCTTCCGTCTCTCCTCCTCTCCCTCGCCGTATCTTCCGTTAATCGTTACAACTCCTCGTAAAAACCATACCACTCTTTTGTTTTTACTTTGGTACGTCTACCTCGGCGCAAATATTTTTACTCTCGAAGTTATATAGCCGGAGCAATTACTTTCTATGAAAAAATTAGTCGTTTAAAATTTCCACCTCTTTCACGCGTGTTCACGAAATCTCATCAGTTACCCGTTGGTCTCGCTAAAACCGACCATTAAAAGTATTTACGCGGTATTTCGAGTACGCTGGTACTTTTATTATTTTACCAAAGTAGTAAAAACATTGGAAGAGAAAAAGGTGTGCGTATCTTATCGAATCGGCGATTACCAAATGTATTTGAAGCTGCCTGGGCTAAGACCGAAGAAAACTCGAGGCAATGGAATACTATAGTTCATTCAGACACTTGATGGGAGTTTCTGTTTCGTATTTTTCTCCATTTCGCTAGCAAATTTGCCATATCATGGGATTTTGGATCGCCAGCGCCGAAAGAATGAGAAAGAGAGAGATGACAATAAGTTATTGCTTTCACTGATGGGATGGTACATACGGATGGTCGTTCATTTCTTCGTTTCATTTTGCAAACACGAAAGTAGTCGGTGCCGGTGATGTTGCCGTTATTTTCTCAACATTTCAGAATTACTTACTGCATAAATAATAAAAAAAAAAAAGATGAATAACGTGGAAGAAAATACACACATGACGTTTATTTGTTCCATGTTTATTAAACAACCACATAACAGGCTGTCTACGTGTAAAAAACTGTTAACATTTTTACGACGTTTTTCTTCCAATTTTTTTCTTTCCATCGTTCTACGAAACTCATCGTCTTGTGTAATTTCAAATATTAGCCAAGTTTTCCACCAAGGTAGCTAATTTTCTCGTTACCGCGATAATTAACAAGTTCCTTTTTCATATTCCTCCCTCGAATCGTTAGTGAAAATATCGAATTCTCACGCGAGTCGATATCTACACCCAAGTTTTTCCAAGCCATTAATGAAAATTGGTCGGCTTATCTGTTCTACGTGTAAAGTTTACTTATTTGTACATCGAACGCGATAACATGCACCTTTTTTCATACTCGACGGATACCAGTCGTGTTTTTTTAACGACCAGAATCACGTGATGACGCGACGTATTCAAATCATCAAAATGTAACCGAAACTTTGGCTAACCCCTTTTCTACATCCAGCCGTTAAATTCGAAAAAAGAATACCGCCTGCAAGTTGGCAAAGGTTTAGGGTGCGGTGGTAAGATGCGGTTTATGAATAATTAAACCCAAGCAACGGTCGTTCTCGTTTAAAAAAAGTATTGGAAAAATTTCCTTCGCTTGGTTGACTTATTGAACTTTTGAAGAAATTGTAGAAATTGATATTAATTGAGCCAAATATAAGAATGTTGGTGAATCATCTCGTTACACGCGAATGGTACGAGTAGAAATTCGGTTGAAGTTATTACGACGTATAATTAACCAAATGGGTAATATTTTTTTGAGGAATTAGAGCGGCGAGGTTTTTTTTTATATAATCGTCACCGCAGCCGGGTTTCAAATCCATATGGAATTGAATACCTGACGTCGAATTCAAGGAAGCATGAAACGTAAAGATTTTTTCATACGTACCTTACAATGGGAAGAGATATGAAAATTAAAGGCGCTGCCGATGCCGCAAAAATATGTATTCTTATGTCTGTAATTATGTAATTGTCGAGCTACTTGTCTGCTCATATAATGAATATTTGAGCTCTTATAGATGCATATTTTTCTCGATGGCTTGACTGTGGAGATAATTTGCAGATAATGTTATTATAATATCGATTGTTGTATTATTGCCTGTTTTGTATATTGGTTTAACGTCTCTATGTACGCGACCACGATGTTGATAATTTATTCGATTATCAAAATTCAATTGTAGAGAAGAATTATGTATGGTTTCGTCTATTAGAGTGTTCTCTTTCGTATTTTACTTTGTTATTAGTTGAAGATCTAGGTCGCCCGAATGATTTTTTTCTTCTCTTTTATCGTTGAAGTAATTTTTTTTAATTTTTCGCTTCATTTGTACTACTGTTTGGGTACATTTTTATGGCTTGAAAATGAAGAATTTTTGATAAGCGAATTACTATGCGGAAAATGGTGTTATTTTAATGTAACACGCGCCTGAGAATTAAGATGTCGAAATTAAAGATAAAGTAATGTTGGGCGATGATTGTGCTGAATTACTGCCGGTGGAGTGGGATTAGGAAAGTTTGTAAATAGAATGTGTTTTGTAATGTTGTATGGGAATTGGAATCTTATATGGTGTTGGATGATTTTTTCAGTTTTTGAGTAGTTTTGTGGTTTGATATAGGAATCTGTGTTGAAGGTTTCGAATAGAGTTGAGAACAAGATGGAGAAGTTTTGAAAAAATTAGAAATGTGTATTTTTTATGTTCGAAATATGTATTTTTTCTAGCTTGGATATATAATAGGTGTACAGGTACATTTTGCAAATCTAAAAAACAATTGAAAAACTAGGGCGGGAAGTCCGCTAAAAATAACAAACAAAATGATTTTTATTTTGGAAAATTGCCAAACAAAACCTTGATCTGTCATCTACTGGCAAGAAACCCCTTCGGAAATCTGCTCGATTTTTAAACCGAATTTAAGCACTTTTTAAAGTCTTCCGAAATGGTGGAGTCGGAAATTCAACTACAAATAAATTTTGTTTGAAATGGTCTTATTACAGTATTATTTTTTTAAAATTTTTCCCATACGTAGAACTCTCCTGAAATCATTGTTTGGGGATGAAGGGGGGCTACCCTATTTCTAGAAAGTTGGGACTAGTTTATTGTCCATTGAAAGAGTCAGAAATTCATTTGAAAATATTACAAGTCTGCAATAAGTTGAATTGTGAAAAATTCAGTTATGTAAAACATTTTGAAGAAATAGAGAGCATTTTTTGAGTTTTAAACTACATATAATTCAAATATTTTACTCCATTGACATTTTGATTAATGTTTGGAGTGGCGAAAAAATTTCCCAACTATAACCTGTTTGATCATGAAAAGTGAAAAAAATCCCATAAAACCTTGTCTATTTGCCACAAAAAATTCTGGTAACTTTTTTGATTTCTGCAATGTTTCAACTTTGTTTTAACTCTACAAAGTATGTGGAAAATTGATAATTTACCTATCAAAATACAAAAATGATAATTTAATGAAAAAACCATCACCTGGGTTCAACTATTTTATTTTAAATATACAAAATTTGAAAAGCGTGAATTTTTCCGTCCCACTTTTAACAGACTTCGGACTGTCAGACATGGAAAAGTCTGGTGTGGTTAAAAAATTCACCCTGTTCCATTTTCTATAGAACATAGGCCCTTACCTGAAATAATAACTATCTAAAAAATAACCTAAAATATTTACAAACTACTATTACTTTTCAATTGTATGTTTGTGTGGTGGCCATTACTATGTTCTGATTCATTTTCAACTTCAATAAATATCAAAAATAACTAAAATAACCTAAAATAACCACTAAAATAACCTAAAATAACTACTAAAATAACCAAAAGTATTTACTAACTACTGTTTCTTTTCAATTTCAATTGTATGTTTGTGTGGTGGCCATTACTATGTTCTGATTCATTTTCAACTTCAATAAATATCAACTGAATAACCTAAAATAACAACTAAAATAACAACTAAAATAACCACTAAAATAACCTTTTTTTTTTTTTTTTTTTTTTTTTTTTTAACATTTATTTTCCTTATCCTACATACATTTACTTTCTGCCACCACTTTTGCCTGATGGCTTATCAGTGGAGGACAGAAAGGGAGGCTAACAATGTAATGGTAGAGGAGAACTTATAACTAATATGCTGAAGGAGGGACTCACTACTCGTGCGTATAACGGCTTACCTTTCGGATACTTGTCACCGCCTCAGCAATATAAATAAATTAACAACACAGTGTAAAATGAAAAATGAAAAATTACAACACTAACCCAAGCGAAATGTTGTGGTAAACTGGAGGTAATGGTGGAGGTCATCTTTGGCTTTGTGCAGAGGCTTCCTCCGCCCACAAGGTCTTGATCACTCTTCGGCAATATGACCGGTGGTTTGCTACCGACAGGTCGATTGGTAGGTTGGGGCGTTGGGTAGCAAACCGCTGACATTCCGTGAGTATATGCCTGGCGTTCTCCTCTGGGTGTCCACACCGACATACGGGGCTGGCTCTACGCCCCAAGGGGGCCAAGAATGCAGCGAAACAACCTTTGCCACTGAGAGCCTGTGCTAAAAAGAAATCCATCTCGTCATCCAGGTGTGGGATTTGGAGCCTTGTGTGGATTGTTGGGAACAGAGTGTGAGTCCATTCACCGTGAGTAGACTGGACCCACTCTGCATTCCACCTCTGCAATGCCCGTTCTTCAAGTTGAGTTATGAGTGTGGCTTTCTGCTCCTGGGAGACGTTCAGTTGATGTTGAATGCACCAGGTTAGTCCGCGAAGCTCTAATCTCAGTTGGATAGGCATTACTCCGGCAATAATCAAAGATGCATCTCTGCTTGTCCGTCTATATAGGCAGGCAATATTAATAGCCATTTGACGCTCCAGGCTCCGAAGATCATCAAGGACTTCCTTGAGGTCCAGCTTGTGGACAAATACACTGGCACAATAACCGATGACTGCCGTAACTGTAGCATTGTACATAATTCTTCTCGCCCATGGAGAGTAGCCATAGGTGTTGTGGCATAGGGATGTGAGGATTGGGATATATCCTTTGGCCTTTTGAATTACGTGTTTGATGTGAGGCTTCCAGGACAGCTTATCATCAACAATCACTCCAAGATATGTCAGGTGGCGGCTCCTGGGAACTGCAACGTTACCTATGTTGAGCGTGTCACACGGCGCCTCCTGGCGTATTCTTGGTCTCCTGCGGTCGAAAGCTATCCATTGGGTCTTCCTGGCATTAAGGAAGAGTCCGCTTCTGGCAAGGAACTGCATCACGGCGGTGAGGGCAGCTTCGGTGTCAAGCGCAAAGTCCTCGGCTGTATTGCTACCCAGTAACATGAATGTGTCGTCCACAAAGCACTGCACATGCGCTTGGATAAGGTTGTCTTCGTTTTCCAGAACACGCAGGATGCCATCAAACACTATTAGCCAGAGAAGGGGCCCCAGAGCAGAACCCTGGGGACACCCTCTAGTGACGAGATGTTGTAGACGTGCAAGGAGAATCACACGATCCGAGAAGTATGACCTTAGGATCCTTGCAAGGTACCATGGAATACCCAGTGACGTGCACGTGCGGAGAATAAGCACCCAGCGAGCGTGGTCAAAAGCACCACGAATATCCAAAGAAATTACAGCTGTAATGAGGTGATCCTGTCGCAATCTCCGAATCCTGTCGATGGCACAGTGCAAGGCCTCTTCGCAGCTTCTCCCTTTCCGGCTGCCAAACTGGAGAGGGTGAATCTTGTGATGATGCTCCACAAAAGCCTCTATGCGATTCTTTACTAGTCTCTCGTACACCTTCCCAAGAATGGACAACAGAGTAATAGGCCTATATCCATCGGCCTTGGAAATATCTTTCCCTGGTTTGGGGATAAGAACCACTCTGCCTATCTTCCAACACTTGGGGAAGTATTGGTTGAGGTAACAGGAGTTGAACAGCGAGAGAAGGATTGCAGGATTAGCTTTGTTGAGGATCTTGAGGACTTTTGCTGAAATGCCATCTGGGCCAGGTGCTTTCTTGTTACCGCATTTCTTCAAGATATTTTGAATTTCTTCTGGCTGGATGCTGTCCTGGGGGGCCTCTGAACCACCATCTGGGAGATCCTGGAGCTCTTGAGGGCATGGGTCTGCTGGGAATTTTTCGGCAATGATGAACCTAGCTGCATCATTGGTAGAGTCAAAGCTGCTGCCATCCTCCCTGGTTATGGGGGGGATGTCCGATGTGCGTGGAACAGCACCTGAGAACTTCCTCTTCATCGTATGATATGGGTTTCCCCAAAGCTTGGAGCTGCTGCAAAATTCTCTCCATGCCTGTTGCTTGCTGAACTGAATCGCCTCCCTGAAGATTCGCTTGGCTGCAGCTCTAAGCTGTAAGAAAACAAACTGTGCAGGGGAGCCTCTTGACCTGCGGACTCGGTAGTTGAGCTTGTTAACCAGCTTCTTCAAGATCTCCAGGTAAGGAGACCACCAACGAATCTGGGTAGGTAGGTTAAAGGACTTGGTGGCCCTTGCTGCCGCATCCTGGAGGTGAGAGGTAAGTTCCTCGACATACTGTTCAATCTCATCAGGTGTTGCCTCATCAGCTATCTCTTGAAGTTGCAGGCTGCAGATGATGTCCTTGAGGGAATCCCCATCCAGCTTAAACACAGTTTTTGTGAGATTTGGTGCAGCTTCATCTACAGTGAATCCAATAGTCCGATGATCAGATAGGTTGTCTCCTGCAAGGATACGCCAGTCTGTAACTGTAGTCCCAGGAGTGGCAAGGGTGTAGTCCAGCAAAGAATTCAGCTGCCGACCCATGAACATCCTTCCCCAGGTATGTTGTTCTGTGTTGTGTAGTATGAGCCCATTCTCAATGATGAAGTCTTCAAAAGCTACACCTCTCTGGTTTGTGACTTGTCCAGGGATGATGGAAGTAGTGCAATTGAAGTCGCCTGCATAAACAACCCGAGACTCTGCGTGGTATTCATTGTGGAGGTTCTGGAGCAATCCCAGGATGTCTCCTCCCGGGGGAGAGTATATTCCAACTAGTAGAGTTCTGTTGATGTCGACTGCAACTGCGTCCGGGTGATGATCAGGGCGCCTAGATGCTGGAATTCCGGAACGCACTAGAATAGCTGTGCGATCATTGAGGAATACCTTCCATCCTGGAGCCTGAATTGCACCTCTCCGAGAGTATGGGTCAGCAAGGATTAGAACATGGGTTTGAGTCCGGTGGGCCTCTGCAAGTAGAAGATCTGTTGCTCGCTGGTCATGGTTACAGTTGAGCTGCAAGATTTTCATTTTCTTAGGCTCCATGTTGTTGAGAGATTGATTCGGCTCCTCCTGCCGTTGCTGCTGGTTTCATCTCAAGGTGATGCCTATACTTGGTGAGCACTGCTTTCTTAGTTGGGCAGGAGCGATGACCAGTGTTATGGTTTGTATCACGCTGGTGGAGATCTGTTGTCCTGCTTTCTTTAATTTTCCGGTTGTACTGCAGGCAGTCAATGCAGGGTTCTTCCTTTTCTGGAGGGGTTCTGGCATTAGCAGAGCAGAACTTCTCACGGTGTCCCAGTAGCTGGCACTTGTTGCACCGGTCAGTCCTAATGGAACAGTCCACTCTGCAGAATGACCAGCCAATCCTGGTGGACCTGACACCCTGCATCTTCTCATACAGGTCAGGGCTTACTTTGAGGTAAGCAATCTTACCCTGCTTGTCTGCAGACTTATATCCGCCAAAGGTTACCTCCTGAGGTTTCATAAGGAAGCGGTCTTCGATGTCTGCAGCAACATCCTCAACTGTGGTATCATCTCTCACCCCATGAAGCCGAACTGAGGGGAGAAACTTTCTGCGGTCCTTTGGTGTCACATCTGGAAGGCTATGAGCGAGTTGTCTCAACTTTGTTGCTCCATCTCTATCTTTACACCTCACAAGGAGGGCTCCAGAGGGGAAGGCAACAGTTCGGGAGATGTTGAGGTCTCTAGGTTTCACCTGGCTAGCTGTGAGGATGTCCTGGACTGGTTTTCCTGCAGTGGGAACAAGGAGTACGCAGTCTTCCCTATCGGCCTTGGCACTGATGACTGGCTGGGAGATCCTGGCTGGTTTTGCTGTTGGTGCATGGGCGGGCTTGGATGGTTGTTCTTTGTTCTTGCTCCGTCTTCTTTTGCGGTGTTGTGCTGACCATTCGCCCTCTGAGGTGACAGGAGTCAGCGCAGTAGATTCAGGGTCAAAGCTAACCTGCTTGGATGTGCTAGGGGCTGGCTGGATAATTGGAGTCTTGCTTAGCTGGGCTGTAGAGGTGTCCTTCTGCCTTGGGATGGCTGACTGCCCTGTATAGATGGAAATGTTAATTTCTGATCCTTGGAAGCACTTACAGATGGCATCCATCATTACTGGCCAAGGCATCTTGTCCAGACCGCTTCCAATACGTGGCATGGCCAGATGAGTAATTCCAAGCCCACTAAAATAACCTAAAATAACCACTAAAATAACCTAAAGTATTTACTAACTACTATTTCTTATCAATTTCAATTATGTTTGCGTGGTGGCCATTACTATGTTCTGATTCATTTTCGACTTCAATAAATATCAAAAATAACTAAAATAACCACTAAAATAACCTAAAATAACCACTGAAATAACCTAAAGTATTTACTAACTACTGTTTCTTTTCAATTTCAATTGTATGTTTGTGTGGTGGCCATTACTATGTTCTGATTCATTTTCAACTTCAATAAATATCAACTACTAACATAACCATTAACATAACCTAAAATATCTACTAACTACTATTACTTTTCAATTTCAATTGTTTGTTTGTGTGGTGGCCATCAACTATGTTCCAATTCATTACCAACTTCAATAATTATCAACTAAATAACCTAAAATAACAACTAAAATAACCTAACCTAATTATTAACTACTATTCATTTTCAATTTCAATCAGTTGCTCGTCTGTTTATCTTCAATTATGTTTGGATTCAGTTTTAATTGATGAAGCGGTATTGATGAATTTTGTAGTGTATGTGGGCATCAAATTCAAAAAAGTTTACACCTACTGTCCAATTTTTCATATAGGCCAACATGTCATCAATCTCACGACAAAGGGCTAGGCCGGTGCGTCCAAAGGAATGCACTCATATGTTCCACTTCCATCCTTCAGGTTTCCCCTCCGGGTAAGTCGTGTACCAAAGCAACATTCCAAGGGGCCTTCCTGGTGTCCCAACCCCGTGGCGCAATAGATGACATAGGCAAATTTTGATTTTTTGAATTGAAACCTCCCAAAAAAATATCCAGAAAATAGCCATTAGACACCGCGATCAATACCACTAACCTTCATAAGTATCTCCATAATTATTAGCCTAATATAACAACTAAAATAACCTAAAATAACCACAAAAATAACCTAAAATATTTACTAACTTCTATTTCTTTTCAATTTCAATTGTATGTTTGTGTGGTGGCCATCAACTATGTTTCAATTCATTTCCAACTACTAACTACTGTTTCTTTTCAATTTCAATTGTATGTTTGTGTGGTGGCCATCAACTATGTTTCAATTCATTTCCAACATCAATAAATATCAAAAATAACTAAAATAACCACTAAAATAACCTAAAATAACAACTAAAATAACCACTAAAATAACCTAAAGTATTTACTAACTACTGTTTCTTTTCAATTTCAATTGTATGTTTGTGTGGTGGCCATTACTATGTTCTGATTCATTTTCAACTTCAATAAATATCAACTGAATAACCTAAAATAACAACTAAAATAACCACTAAAATAACCTAAAGTATTTACCAATTACCATTTCTTTTCAATTTCAATTGAATGTTTGTGTGGTGGCCATTGTTTGTGTGGTGGCCATTACTATGTTCTGATTCATTTTCAACTTTAATAAATATCAACAAAATAACTAAAATAACCTAAAATAACCACTAAAATAACCTAAAATAACAACTAAAATAACCAAAAGTATTTACCAACTACCGTTTCTTTTCAATTTCAATTGTATTACTATTTCTTTTCAATTTCAATTGTATGTTTGTGTGGTGGCCATTACTATGAAATAAATATAAACAAAATAACAAAAATAACCAAAAAAACAAAACTAAAATAAACTAAAATAACAACTAAAATAACCTAAAAAAACTACTAAAATCACCTAGAATAACAACTAAAATAACCTAAAGTATTTACTAACTACCGTTTCTTTTCAATTTCAATTGTATTATTATTTCTTTTCATTTTCAATTGTATGCTTGTGTGGTGGCCATTACTATGTTCTGATTCATTTTCAACTTCAATAAATATCAAAAATAACTAACATAACCTAAAATAACAACTAATAACCTAAAATAACCACTAAAATAACCTAAAGTATTTACTAACTACTGTTTCTTTTCAATTTCAATTGTATGTTTGTGTGGTGGCCATCAACTATGTTTCAATTCATTTCCAACTTCAATAAATATCAAAAATAACTAAAATAACCACTAAAATAACCTAAAATAATAACTAAAATAACCACTAAAATAACCTAAAGTATTTACTAACTACTGTTTCTTTTCAATTTCAATTGTATGTTTGTGTGGTGGCCATTACTATGTTCTAATTCATTTTCAACTTCAATAAATATCAACTGAATAACCTAAAATAACAACTAAAATAACCACTAAAATAACCTAAAATAACCACAAAAATAACCTAAAGTATTTACTAACTACTGTTTCTTTTCAATTTCAATTGTATGTTTGTGTGGTGGCCATTACTATGTTCTGATTCATTTTCAACTTCAATAAATATCAACTAAATAACCTACAATAACCTAACATAACCATTAACATAACCTAAAATATCTACTAACTACTATTACTTTTCAATTTCAATTGTATGTTTGTGTGGTGGCCATCAACTATGTTCCAATTCATTACCAACTTCAATAATTATCAACTAAATAACCTAAAATAACAACTAAAATAACCTAACCTAATTATTAACTACTATTCATTTTCAATTTCAATCAGTTGCTCGTCTGTTTATCTTCAATTATGTTTGGATTCATTTTTAATTGATGAAGCGGTATTGATGAATTTTGTAGTGTATGTGGGCATCAAATTCAAAAAGTTTACACCTACTGTCCAATTTTTCATATAGGCCAACATGTCATCAATCTCACGACAAAGGGCTAGGCCGGTGCGTCCAAAGGAATGCACTCATATGTTCCACTTCCATCCTTCAGGTTTCCCCTCCGGGTAAGTCGTGTACCAAAGCAACATTCCAAGGGGCCTTCCTGGTGTCCCAACCCCGTGGCGCCTTAGATGACATAGGCAAATTTTGATTTTTTGAATTGAAACCTCCCAAAAAATATCCAGAAAATAGCCATTAGACACCTAGATCAATACCACTAACCTTTATAAGTATCTCCATAATTATTAGCCTAATATAACAACTAAAATAACCTAAAATAACCACTAAAATAACCTAAAATATTTACTAACTTCTATTTCTTTTCAATTTCAATTGTATGTTTGTGTGGTGGCCATCAACTATGTTTCAATTCATTTCCAACTTCAATAAATATCAAAAATAACTGATATAACCACTAAAATAACCTAAAATAACCGAAAATAACCACTAAAATAACCTAAAGTATTTACTAACTACTGTTTCTTTTCAATTTCAATTGTATGTTTGTGTGGTGGCCATCAACTATGTTTCAATTCATTTCCAACATCAATAAATATCAAAAATAACTAAAATAACCACTAAAATAACCTAAAATAACAACTAAAATAACCACTAAAATAACCTAAAGTATTTACTAACTACTGTTTCTTTTCAATTTCAATTGTATGTTTGTGTGGTGGCCATTACTATGTTCTGATTCATTTTCAACTTCAATAAATATCAACTGAATAACCTAAAATAACAACTAAAATAACCACTAAAATAACCTAAAGTATTTACCAATTACCATTTCTTTTCAATTTCAATTGAATGTTTGTGTGGTGGCCATTGTTTGTGTGGTGGCCATTACTATGTTCTGATTCATTTTCAACTTCAATAAATATCAACAAAATAACTAAAATAACCTAAAATAACCACTAAAATAACCTAAAATAACAACTAAAATAACCAAAAGTATTTACCAACTACCGTTTCTTTTCAATTTCAATTGTATTACTATTTCTTTTCAATTTCAATTGTATGTTTGTGTGGTGGCCATTACTATGCATTAAATATCAACTAAATAACTAAAATAACCTAAAAAAAACTACTAAAATAACCTAAAATAACAACTAAAATAACCTAAAAAAAACTACTAAAATAACCTAGAATAACAACTAAAATAACCTAAAGTATTTACTAACTACCGTTTCTTTTCAATTTCAATTGTATTATTATTTCTTTTCATTTTCAATTGTATGCTTGTGTGGTGGCCATTACTATGTTCTGATTCATTTTCAACTTCAATAAATATCAAAAATAACTAACATAACCTAAAATAACAACTAATAACCTAAAATAACCACTAAAATAACCTAAAGTATTTACTAACTACTGTTTCTTTTCAATTTCAATTGTATGTTTGTGTGGTGGCCATCAACTATGTTTCAATTCATTTCCAACTTCAATAAATATCAAAAATAACTAAAATAACCACTAAAATAACCTAAAATAATAACTAAAATAACCACTAAAATAACCTAAAGTATTTACAAACTACTGTTTCTTTTCAATTTCAATTGTATGTTTGTGTGGTGGCCATTACTATGTTCTAATTCATTTTCAACTTCAATAAATATCAACTGAATAACCTAAAATAACAACTAAAATAACCACTAAAATAACCTAAAATAACCACAAAAATAACCTAAAGTATTTACTAACTACTGTTTCTTTTCAATTTCAATTGTATGTTTGTGTGGTGGCCATTACTATGTTCTGATTCATTTTCAACTTCAATAAATATCAACTAAATAACCTACAATAACCTAACATAACCATTAACATAACCTAAAATATCTACTAACTACTATTACTTTTCAATTTCAATTGTATGTTTGTGTGGTGGCCATCAACTATGTTCCAATTCATTACCAACTTCAATAATTATCAACTAAATAACCTAAAATAACAACTAAAATAACCTAACCTAATTATTAACTACTATTCATTTTCAATTTCAATCAGTTGCTCGTCTGTTTATCTTCAATTATGTTTGGATTCATTTTTAATTGATGAAGCGGTATTGATGAATTTTGTAGTGTATGTGGGCATCAAATTCAAAAAAGTTTACACCTACTGTCCAATTTTTCATATAGGCCAACATGTCATCAATCTCACGACAAAGGGCTAGGCCGGTGCGTCCAAAGGAATGCACTCATATGTTCCACTTCCATCCTTCAGGTTTCCCCTCCGGGTAAGTCGTGTACCAAAGCAACATTCCAAGGGGCCTTCCTGGTGTCCCAACCCCGTGGCGCCTTAGATGACATAGGCAAATTTTGATTTTTGAATTGAAACCTCCCAAAAAATATCCAGAAAATAGCCATTAGACACCTAGATCAATACCACTAACCTTTATAAGTATCTCCATAATTATTAGCCTAATATAACAACTAAAATAACCTAAAATAACCACTAAAATAACCTAAAATATTTACTAACTTCTATTTCTTTTCAATTTCAATTGTATGTTTGTGTGGTGGCCATCAACTATGTTTCAATTCATTTCCAACTTCAATAAATATCAAAAATAACTGATATAACCACTAAAATAACCTAAAATAACCGAAAATAACCACTAAAATAACCTAAAGTATTTACTAACTACTGTTTCTTTTCAATTTCAATTGTATGTTTGTGTGGTGGCCATCAACTATGTTTCAATTCATTTCCAACATCAATAAATATCAAAAATAACTAAAATAACCACTAAAATAACCTAAAATAACAACTAAAATAACCACTAAAATAACCTAAAGTATTTACTAACTACTGTTTCTTTTCAATTTCAATTGTATGTTTGTGTGGTGGCCATTACTATGTTCTGATTCATTTTCAACTTCAATAAATATCAACTGAATAACCTAAAATAACAACTAAAATAACCACTAAAATAACCTAAAGTATTTACCAATTACCATTTCTTTTCAATTTCAATTGAATGTTTGTGTGGTGGCCATTGTTTGTGTGGTGGCCATTACTATGTTCTGATTCATTTTCAACTTTAATAAATATCAACAAAATAACTAAAATAACCTAAAATAACCACTAAAATAACCTAAAATAACAACTAAAATAACCAAAAGTATTTACCAACTACCGTTTCTTTTCAATTTCAATTGTATTACTATTTCTTTTCAATTTCAATTGTATGTTTGTGTGGTGGCCATTACTATGCATTAAATATCAACTAAATAACTAAAATAACCTAAAATAACAACTAAAATAACCTAAAAAAACTACTAAAATAACCTAGAATAACAACTAAAATAACCTAAAGTATTTACTAACTACCGTTTCTTTTCAATTTCAATTGTATTATTATTTCTTTTCATTTTCAATTGTATGCTTGTGTGGTGGCCATTACTATGTTCTGATTCATTTTCAACTTCAATAAATATCAAAAATAACTAACATAATCTAAAATAACAACTAATAACCTAAAATAACCACTAAAATAACCTAAAGTATTTACTAACTACTGTTTCTTTTCAATTTCAATTGTATGTTTGTGTGGTGGCCATCAACTATGTTTCAATTCATTTCCAACTTCAATAAATATCAAAAATAACTAAAATAACCACTAAAATAACCTAAAATAATAACTAAAATAACCACTAAAATAACCTAAAGTATTTACTAACTACTGTTTCTTTTCAATTTCAATTGTATGTTTGTGTGGTGGCCATTACTATGTTCTAATTCATTTTCAACTTCAATAAATATCAACTGAATAACCTAAAATAACAACTAAAATAACCACTAAAATAACCTAAAATAACCACAAAAATAACCTAAAGTATTTACTAACTACTGTTTCTTTTCAATTTCAATTGTATGTTTGTGTGGTGGCCATTACTATGTTCTGATTCATTTTCAACTTCAATAAATATCAACTAAATCTAACATAACCATTAACATAACCTAAAATATCTACTAACTACTATTACTTTTCAATTTCAATTGTTTGTTTGTGTGGTGGCCATCAACTATGTTCCAATTCATTACCAACTTCAATAATTATCAACTAAATAACCTAAAATAACAACTAAAATAACCTAACCTAATTATTAACTACTATTCATTTTCAATTTCAATCAGTTGCTCGTCTGTTTATCTTCAATTATGTTTGGATTCAGTTTTAATTGATGAAGCGGTATTGATGAATTTTGTAGTGTATGTGGGCATCAAATTCAAAAAAGTTTACACCTACTGTCCAATTTTTCATATAGGCCAACATGTCATCAATCTCACGACAAAGGGCTAGGCCGGTGCGTCCAAAGGAATGCACTCATATGTTCCACTTCCATCCTTCAGGTTTCCCCTCCGGGTAAGTCGTGTACCAAAGCAACATTCCAAGGGGCCTTCCTGGTGTCCCAACCCCGTGGCGCAATAGATGACATAGGCAAATTTTGATTTTTTGAATTGAAACCTCCCAAAAAAATATCCAGAAAATAGCCATTAGACACCGCGATCAATACCACTAACCTTCATAAGTATCTCCATAATTATTAGCCTAATATAACAACTAAAATAACCTAAAATAACCACAAAAATAACCTAAAATATTTACTAACTTCTATTTCTTTTCAATTTCAATTGTATGTTTGTGTGGTGGCCATCAACTATGTTTCAATTCATTTCCAACTACTAACTACTGTTTCTTTTCAATTTCAATTGTATGTTTGTGTGGTGGCCATCAACTATGTTTCAATTCATTTCCAACATCAATAAATATCAAAAATAACTAAAATAACCACTAAAATAACCTAAAATAACAACTAAAATAACCACTAAAATAACCTAAAGTATTTACTAACTACTGTTTCTTTTCAATTTCAATTGTATGTTTGTGTGGTGGCCATTACTATGTTCTGATTCATTTTCAACTTCAATAAATATCAACTGAATAACCTAAAATAACAACTAAAATAACCACTAAAATAACCTAAAGTATTTACCAATTACCATTTCTTTTCAATTTCAATTGAATGTTTGTGTGGTGGCCATTGTTTGTGTGGTGGCCATTACTATGTTCTGATTCATTTTCAACTTTAATAAATATCAACAAAATAACTAAAATAACCTAAAATAACCACTAAAATAACCTAAAATAACAACTAAAATAACCAAAAGTATTTACCAACTACCGTTTCTTTTCAATTTCAATTGTATTACTATTTCTTTTCAATTTCAATTGTATGTTTGTGTGGTGGCCATTACTATGCATTAAATATCAACTAAATAACTAAAATAACCTAAAATAACCACTAAAATAACCTAAAATAACAACTAAAATAACCTAAAAAAAACTACTAAAATAACCTAGAATAACAACTAAAATAACCTAAAGTATTTACTAACTACCGTTTCTTTTCAATTTCAATTGTATTATTATTTCTTTTCATTTTCAATTGTATGCTTGTGTGGTGGCCATTACTATGTTCTGATTCATTTTCAACTTCAATAAATATCAAAAATAACTAACATAACCTAAAATAACAACTAATAACCTAAAATAACCACTAAAATAACCTAAAGTATTTACTAACTACTGTTTCTTTTCAATTTCAATTGTATGTTTGTGTGGTGGCCATCAACTATGTTTCAATTCATTTCCAACTTCAATAAATATCAAAAATAACTAAAATAACCACTAAAATAACCGAAAATAACCACTAAAATAACCTAAAGTATTTACTAACTACTGTTTCTTTTCAATTTCAATTGTATGTTTGTGTGGTGGCCATTACTATGTTCTAATTCATTTTCAACTTCAATAAATATCAACTGAATAACCTAAAACAACAACTAAAATAACCACTAAAATAACCTAAAATAACCACAAAAATAACCTAAAGTATTTACTAACTACTGTTTCTTTTCAATTTCAATTGTATGTTTGTGTGGTGGCCATTACTATGTTCTGATTCATTTTCAACTTCAATAAATATCAACTAAATAACCTACAATAACCTAACATAACCATTAACATAACCTAAAATATCTACTAACTACTATTACTTTTCAATTTCAATTGTATGTTTGTGTGGTGGCCATCAACTATGTTCCAATTCATTACCAACTTCAATAATTATCAACTAAATAACCTAAAATAACAACTAAAATAACCTAACCTAATTATTAACTACTATTCATTTTCAATTTCAATCAGTTGCTCATCTGTTTATCTTCAATTATGTTTGGATTCATTTTTAATTGATGAAGCGGTATTGATGAATTTTGTAGTGTATGTGGGCATCAAATTCAAAAAAGTTTACACCTACTGTCCAATTTTTCATATAGGCCAACATGTCATCAATCTCACGACAAAGGGCTAGGCCGGTGCGTCCAAAGGAATGCACTCATATGTTCCACTTCCATCCTTCAGGTTTCCCCTCCGGGTAAGTCGTGTACCAAAGCAACATTCCAAGGGGCCTTCCTGGTGTCCCAACCCCGTGGCGCCTTAGATGACATAGGCAAATTTTGATTTTTTGAATTGAAACCTCCCAAAAAATATCCAGAAAATAGCCATTAGACACCTAGATCAATACCACTAACCTTTATAAGTATCTCCATAATTATTAGCCTAATATAACAACTAAAATAACCTAAAATAACCACAAAAATAACCTAAAATATTTACTAACTTCTATTTCTTTTCAATTTCAATTGTATGTTTGTGTGGTGGCCATCAACTATGTTTCAATTCATTTCCAACTTCAATAAATATCAAAAATAACTGATATAACCACTAAAATAACCTAAAATAACCGAAAATAACCACTAAAATAACCTAAAGTATTTACTAACTACTGTTTCTTTTCAATTTCAATTGTATGTTTGTGTGGTGGCCATCAACTATGTTTCAATTTATTTCCAACTTCAATAAATATCAAAAATAACTAAAATAACCACTAAAATATCCTAAAATAACAACTAAAATAACCACTAAAATAACCTAAAGTATTTACTAACTACTATTTCTTTTTAATTTCAATTGTATGTTTATGTCGCGGCCATTACTATGTTCTGATTCATTTTCAACTTCAATAAATATCAAAACCTAAGATAACCACTAAAATAACCACTAAAATAACCTAAAGTATTTACTAACTACTGTTTCTTTTTAATTACACTTATAGTTTGTGTGGTGGCCATTGTTTGTGTGGTGGCCATTACTATGTTCTGATTCATTTTCAACTTCAATAAATATCAATTAAATAACTAAAATAACCTAAAATAACCACTAAAATAACCTAAAATAACAACTAAAATAACCAAAAGTATTTACCAACTACCGTTTCTTTTCAATTTCAATTCTATTACTATTTCTTTTCAATTTCAATTGTATTTTTGTGTGGTGGCCATTACTATGCAATAAATATCAACTAAATAACTAAAATAACCTAAAATAACCACTAAAATAACCTAAAATAACAACTAAAATAACCTAAAAAAACCTACTAAAATAACCTAGAATAACAACTAAAATAACCTAAAGTATTTACTAACTACCGTTTCTTTTCAATTTCAATTGTATTATTATTTCTTTTCATTTTCAATTGTATGCTTGTGTGGTGGCCATTACTATGTTCTGATTCATTTTCAACTTCAATAAATATCAAAAATAACTAACATAACCTAAAATAACAACTAATAACCTAAAATAACCACTAAAATAACCTAAAGTATTTACTAACTACTGTTTCTTTTCAATTTCAATTGTATGTTTGTGTGGTGGCCATCAACTATGTTTCAATTCATTTCCAACTTCAATAAATATCAAAAATAACTAAAATAACCACTAAAATAACCTAAAATAATAACTAAAATAACCACTAAAATAACCTAAAGTATTTACTAACTACTGTTTCTTTTCAATTTCAATTGTATGTTTGTGTGGTGGCCATTACTATGTTCTAATTCATTTTCAACTTCAATAAATATCAACTGAATAACCTAAAATAACAACTAAAATAACCACTAAAATAACCTAAAATAACCACAAAAATAACCTAAAGTATTTACTAACTACTGTTTCTTTTCAATTTCAATTGTATGTTTGTGTGGTGGCCATTACTATGTTCTGATTCATTTTCAACTTCAATAAATATCAACTAAATAACCTACAATAACCTAACATAACCATTAACATAACCTAAAATATCTACTAACTACTATTACTTTTCAATTTCAATTGTATGTTTGTGTGGTGGCCATCAACTATGTTCCAATTCATTACCAACTTCAATAATTATCAACTAAATAACCTAAAATAACAACTAAAATAACCTAACCTAATTATTAACTACTATTCATTTTCAATTTCAATCAGTTGCTCGTCTGTTTATCTTCAATTATGTTTGGATTCATTTTTAATTGATGAAGCGGTATTGATGAATTTTGTAGTGTATGTGGGCATCAAATTCAAAAAAGTTTACACCTACTATCCAATTTTTCATATAGGCCAACATGTCATCAATCTCACGACAAAGGGCTAGGCCGGTGCGTCCAAAGGAATGCACTCATATGTTCCACTTCCATCCTTCAGGTTTCCCCTCCGGGTAAGTCGTGTACCAAAGCAACATTCCAAGGGGCCTTCCTGGTGTCCCAACCCCGTGGCGCAATAGATGACATAGGCAAATTTTGATTTTTGAATTGAAACCTCCCAAAAAAATATCCAGAAAATAGCCATTAGACACCTAGATCAATACCACTAACCTTTATAAGTATCTCCATAATTATTAGCCTAATATAACAACTAAAATAACCTAAAATAACCACTAAAATAACCTAAAATATTTACTAACTTCTATTTCTTTTCAATTTCAATTGTATGTTTGTGTGGTGGCCATCAACTATGTTTCAATTCATTTCCAACTTCAATAAATATCAAAAATAACTGAAATAACCACTAAAATAACCTAAAATAACCTAAAATAACCACTAAAATAACCTAAAGTATTTACTAACTACTGTTTCTTTTCAATTTCAATTGTATGTTTGTGTGGTGGCCATCAACTATGTTTCAATTCATTTCCAACATCAATAAATATCAAAAATAACTAAAATAACCACTAAAATAACCTAAAATAACAACTAAAATAACCACTAAAATAACCTAAAGTATTTACTAACTACTGTTTCTTTTCAATTTCAATTGTATGTTTGTGTGGTGGCCATTACTATGTTCTGATTCATTTTCAACTTCAATAAATATCAACTGAATAACCTAAAATAACAACTAAAATAACCACTAAAATAACCTAAAGTATTTACCAATTACCATTTCTTTTCAATTTCAATTGAATGTTTGTGTGGTGGCCATTGTTTGTGTGGTGGCCATTACTATGTTCTGATTCATTTTCAACTTTAATAAATATCAACAAAATAACTAAAATAACCTAAAATAACCACTAAAATAACCTAAAATAACAACTAAAATAACCAAAAGTATTTACCAACTACCGTTTCTTTTCAATTTCAATTGTATTACTATTTCTTTTCAATTTCAATTGTATGTTTGTGTGGTGGCCATTACTATGCATTAAATATCAACTAAATAACTAAAATAACCTAAAATAACCACTAAAATAACCTAAAAAAACTACTAAAATAACCTAGAATAACAACTAAAATAACCTAAAGTATTTACTAACTACCGTTTCTTTTCAATTTCAATTGTATTATTATTTCTTTTCATTTTCAATTGTATGCTTGTGTGGTGGCCATTACTATGTTCTGATTCATTTTCAACTTCAATAAATATCAAAAATAACTAACATAACCTAAAATAACAACTAATAACCTAAAATAACCACTAAAATAACCTAAAGTATTTACTAACTACTGTTTCTTTTCAATTTCAATTGTATGTTTGTGTGGTGGCCATCAACTATGTTTCAATTCATTTCCAACTTCAATAAATATCAAAAATAACTAAAATAACCACTAAAATAACCTAAAATAATAACTAAAATAACCACTAAAATAACCTAAAGTATTTACTAACTACTGTTTCTTTTCAATTTCAATTGTATGTTTGTGTGGTGGCCATTACTATGTTCTAATTCATTTTCAACTTCAATAAATATCAACTGAATAACAACTAAAATAACCTAAAGTAACCACTAAAATAACCTAAAATAACCACTGAAATAACCTAAAGTATTTACTAACTACTGTTTCTTTTCAATTTCAATTGTATGTTTGTGTGGTGGCCATTACTATGTTCTGATTCATTTTCAACTTCAATAAATATCAACTAAATAACCTAAAATAACCTAACATAACCATTAACATAACCTAAAATATCTACTAACTACTATTACTTTTCAATTTCAATTGTATGTTTGTGTGGTGGCCATCAACTACGTTCCAATTCATTACCAACTTCAACAATTATCAACTAAATAACCTAAAATAACAACTAAAATAACCTAACCTAATTATTAACTACTATTCATTTTCAATTTCAATCAGTTGCTCGTCTGTTTATCTTCAATTATGTTTGGATTCATTTTTAATTGATGAAGCGGTATTGATGAATTTTGTAGTGTATGTGGGCATCAAATTCAAAAAAGTTTACACCTACTGTCCAATTTTTCATATAGGCCAACATGTCATCAATCTCACGACAAAGGGCTAGGCCGGTGCGTCCAAAGGAATGCACTCATATGTTCCACTTCCATCCTTCAGGTTTCCCCTCCGGGTAAGTCGTGTACCAAAGCAACATTCCAAGGGGCCTTCCTGGTGTCCCAACCCCGTGGCGCAATAGATGACATAGGCAAATTTTGATTTTTTGAATTGAAACCTCCCAAAAAAATATCCAGAAAATAGCCATTAGACACCTAGATCAATACCACTAACCTTTATAAGTATCTCCATAATTATTAGCCTAATATAACAACTAAAATAACCTAAAATAACCACTAAAATAACCTAAAATATTTACTAACTTCTATTTCTTTTCAATTTCAATTGTATGTTTGTGTGGTGGCCATCAACTATGTTTCAATTCATTTCCAACTTCAATAAATATCAAAAATAACTGAAATAACCACTAAAATAACCTAAAATAACCTAAAATAACCACTAAAATAACCTAAAGTATTTACTAACTACTGTTTCTTTTCAATTTCAATTGTATGTTTGTGTGGTGGCCATCAACTATGTTTCAATTCATTTCCAACATCAATAAATATCAAAAATAACTAAAATAACCACTAAAATAACCTAAAATAACAACTAAAATAACCACTAAAATAACCTAAAGTATTTACTAACTACTGTTTCTTTTCAATTTCAATTGTATGTTTGTGTGGTGGCCATTACTATGTTCTGATTCATTTTCAACTTCAATAAATATCAACTGAATAACCTAAAATAACAACTAAAATAACCACTAAAATAACCTAAAGTATTTACCAATTACCATTTCTTTTCAATTTCAATTGAATGTTTGTGTGGTGGCCATTGTTTGTGTGGTGGCCATTACTATGTTCTGATTCATTTTCAACTTTAATAAATATCAACAAAATAACTAAAATAACCTAAAATAACCACTAAAATAACCTAAAATAACAACTAAAATAACCAAAAGTATTTACCAACTACCGTTTCTTTTCAATTTCAATTGTATTACTATTTCTTTTCAATTTCAATTGTATGTTTGTGTGGTGGCCATTACTATGCATTAAATATCAACTAAATAACTAAAATAACCTAAAATAACAACTAAAATAACCTAAAAAAACTACTAAAATAACCTAGAATAACAACTAAAATAACCTAAAGTATTTACTAACTACCGTTTCTTTTCAATTTCAATTGTATTATTATTTCTTTTCATTTTCAATTGTATGCTTGTGTGGTGGCCATTACTATGTTCTGATTCATTTTCAACTTCAATAAATATCAAAAATAACTAACATAACCTAAAATAACAACTAATAACCTAAAATAACCACTAAAATAACCTAAAGTATTTACTAACTACTGTTTCTTTTCAATTTCAATTGTATGTTTGTGTGGTGGCCATCAACTATGTTTCAATTCATTTCCAACTTCAATAAATATCAAAAATAACTAAAATAACCACTAAAATAACCTAAAATAATAACTAAAATAACCACTAAAATAACCTAAAGTATTTACTAACTACTGTTTCTTTTCAATTTCAATTGTATGTTTGTGTGGTGGCCATTACTATGTTCTAATTCATTTTCAACTTCAATAAATATCAACTGAATAACCTAAAATAACAACTAAAATAACCACTAAAATAACCTAAAATAACCACAAAAATAACCTAAAGTATTTACTAACTACTGTTTCTTTTCAATTTCAATTGTATGTTTGTGTGGTGGCCATTACTATGTTCTGATTCATTTTCAACTTCAATAAATATCAACTAAATAACCTACAATAACCTAACATAACCATTAACATAACCTAAAATATCTACTAACTACTATTACTTTTCAATTTCAATTGTATGTTTGTGTGGTGGCCATCAACTATGTTCCAATTCATTACCAACTTCAATAATTATCAACTAAATAACCTAAAATAACAACTAAAATAACCTAACCTAATTATTAACTACTATTCATTTTCAATTTCAATCAGTTGCTCGTCTGTTTATCTTCAATTATGTTTGGATTCATTTTTAATTGATGAAGCGGTATTGATGAATTTTGTAGTGTATGTGGGCATCAAATTCAAAAAAGTTTACACCTACTATCCAATTTTTCATATAGGCCAACATGTCATCAATCTCACGACAAAGGGCTAGGCCGGTGCGTCCAAAGGAATGCACTCATATGTTCCACTTCCATCCTTCAGGTTTCCCCTCCGGGTAAGTCGTGTACCAAAGCAACATTCCAAGGGGCCTTCCTGGTGTCCCAACCCCGTGGCGCAATAGATGACATAGGCAAATTTTGATTTTTTGAATTGAAACCTCCCAAAAAAATATCCAGAAAATAGCCATTAGACACCTAGATCAATACCACTAACCTTTATAAGTATCTCCATAATTATTAGCCTAATATAACAACTAAAATAACCTAAAATAACCACTAAAATAACCTAAAATATTTACTAACTTCTATTTCTTTTCAATTTCAATTGTATGTTTGTGTGGTGGCCATCAACTATGTTTCAATTCATTTCCAACTTCAATAAATATCAAAAATAACTGAAATAACCACTAAAATAACCTAAAATAACCTAAAATAACCACTAAAATAACCTAAAGTATTTACTAACTACTGTTTCTTTTCAATTTCAATTGTATGTTTGTGTGGTGGCCATCAACTATGTTTCAATTCATTTCCAACATCAATAAATATCAAAAATAACTAAAATAACCACTAAAATAACCTAAAATAACAACTAAAATAACCACTAAAATAACCTAAAGTATTTACTAACTACTGTTTCTTTTCAATTTCAATTGTATGTTTGTGTGGTGGCCATTACTATGTTCTGATTCATTTTCAACTTCAATAAATATCAACTGAATAACCTAAAATAACAACTAAAATAACCACTAAAATAACCTAAAGTATTTACCAATTACCATTTCTTTTCAATTTCAATTGAATGTTTGTGTGGTGGCCATTGTTTGTGTGGTGGCCATTACTATGTTCTGATTCATTTTCAACTTTAATAAATATCAACAAAATAACTAAAATAACCTAAAATAACCACTAAAATAACCTAAAATAACAACTAAAATAACCAAAAGTATTTACCAACTACCGTTTCTTTTCAATTTCAATTGTATTACTATTTCTTTTCAATTTCAATTGTATGTTTGTGTGGTGGCCATTACTATGCATTAAATATCAACTAAATAACTAAAATAACCTAAAATAACAACTAAAATAACCTAAAAAAAACTACTAAAATAACCTAGAATAACAACTAAAATAACCTAAAGTATTTACTAACTACCGTTTCTTTTCAATTTCAATTGTATTATTATTTCTTTTCATTTTCAATTGTATGCTTGTGTGGTGGCCATTACTATGTTCTGATTCATTTTCAACTTCAATAAATATCAAAAATAACTAACATAACCTAAAATAACAACTAATAACCTAAAATAACCACTAAAATAACCTAAAGTATTTACTAACTACTGTTTCTTTTCAATTTCAATTGTATGTTTGTGTGGTGGCCATCAACTATGTTTCAATTCATTTCCAACTTCAATAAATATCAAAAATAACTAAAATAACCACTAAAATAACCTAAAATAATAACTAAAATAACCACTAAAATAACCTAAAGTATTTACTAACTACTGTTTCTTTTCAATTTCAATTGTATGTTTGTGTGGTGGCCATTACTATGTTCTAATTCATTTTCAACTTCAATAAATATCAACTGAATAACCTAAAATAACAACTAAAATAACCACTAAAATAACCTAAAATAACCACAAAAATAACCTAAAGTATTTACTAACTACTGTTTCTTTTCAATTTCAATTGTATGTTTGTGTGGTGGCCATTACTATGTTCTGATTCATTTTCAACTTCAATAAATATCAACTAAATCTAACATAACCATTAACATAACCTAAAATATCTACTAACTACTATTACTTTTCAATTTCAATTGTATGTTTGTGTGGTGGCCATCAACTATGTTCCAATTCATTACCAACTTCAATAATTATCAACTAAATAACCTAAAATAACAACTAAAATAACCTAACCTAATTATTAACTACTATTCATTTTCAATTTCAATCAGTTGCTCGTCTGTTTATCTTCAATTATGTTTGGATTCATTTTTAATTGATGAAGCGGTATTGATGAATTTTGTAGTGTATGTGGGCATCAAATTCAAAAAAGTTTACACCTACTGTCCAATTTTTCATATAGGCCAACATGTCATCAATCTCACGACAAAGGGCTAGGCCGGTGCGTCCAAAGGAATGCACTCATATGTTCCACTTCCATCCTTCAGGTTTCCCCTCCGGGTAAGTCGTGTACCAAAGCAACATTCCAAGGGGCCTTCCTGGTGTCCCAACCCCGTGGCGCAATAGATGACATAGGCAAATTTTGATTTTTTGAATTGAAACCTCCCAAAAAAATATCCAGAAAATAGCCATTAGACACCTAGATCAATACCACTAACCTTTATAAGTATCTCCATAATTATTAGCCTAATATAACAACTAAAATAACCTAAAATAACCACTAAAATAACCTAAAATATTTACTAACTTCTATTTCTTTTCAATTTCAATTGTATGTTTGTGTGGTGGCCATCAACTATGTTTCAATTCATTTCCAACTTCAATAAATATCAAAAATAACTGAAATAACCACTAAAATAACCTAAAATAACCTAAAATAACCACTAAAATAACCTAAAGTATTTACTAACTACTGTTTCTTTTCAATTTCAATTGTATGTTTGTGTGGTGGCCATCAACTATGTTTCAATTCATTTCCAACATCAATAAATATCAAAAATAACTAAAATAACCACTAAAATAACCTAAAATAACAACTAAAATAACCACTAAAATAACCTAAAGTATTTACTAACTACTGTTTCTTTTCAATTTCAATTGTATGTTTGTGTGGTGGCCATTACTATGTTCTGATTCATTTTCAACTTCAATAAATATCAACTGAATAACCTAAAATAACAACTAAAATAACCACTAAAATAACCTAAAGTATTTACCAATTACCATTTCTTTTCAATTTCAATTGAATGTTTGTGTGGTGGCCATTGTTTGTGTGGTGGCCATTACTATGTTCTGATTCATTTTCAACTTTAATAAATATCAACAAAATAACTAAAATAACCTAAAATAACCACTAAAATAACCTAAAATAACAACTAAAATAACCAAAAGTATTTACCAACTACCGTTTCTTTTCAATTTCAATTGTATTACTATTTCTTTTCAATTTCAATTGTATGTTTGTGTGGTGGCCATTACTATGCATTAAATATCAACTAAATAACTAAAATAACCTAAAATAACAACTAAAATAACCTAAAAAAAACTACTAAAATAACCTAGAATAACAACTAAAATAACCTAAAGTATTTACTAACTACCGTTTCTTTTCAATTTCAATTGTATTATTATTTCTTTTCATTTTCAATTGTATGCTTGTGTGGTGGCCATTACTATGTTCTGATTCATTTTCAACTTCAATAAATATCAAAAATAACTAACATAACCTAAAATAACAACTAATAACCTAAAATAACCACTAAAATAACCTAAAGTATTTACTAACTACTGTTTCTTTTCAATTTCAATTGTATGTTTGTGTGGTGGCCATCAACTATGTTTCAATTCATTTCCAACTTCAATAAATATCAAAAATAACTAAAATAACCACTAAAATAACCTAAAATAATAACTAAAATAACCACTAAAATAACCTAAAGTATTTACTAACTACTGTTTCTTTTCAATTTCAATTGTATGTTTGTGTGGTGGCCATTACTATGTTCTAATTCATTTTCAACTTCAATAAATATCAACTGAATAACCTAAAATAACAACTAAAATAACCACTAAAATAACCTAAAATAACCACAAAAATAACCTAAAGTATTTACTAACTACTGTTTCTTTTCAATTTCAATTGTATGTTTGTGTGGTGGCCATTACTATGTTCTGATTCATTTTCAACTTCAATAAATATCAACTAAATAACCTACAATAACCTAACATAACCATTAACATAACCTAAAATATCTACTAACTACTATTACTTTTCAATTTCAATTGTATGTTTGTGTGGTGGCCATCAACTATGTTCCAATTCATTACCAACTTCAATAATTATCAACTAAATAACCTAAAATAACAACAAAAATAACCTAACCTAATTATTAACTACTATTCATTTTCAATTTCAATCAGTTGCTCGTCTGTTTATCTTCAATTATGTTTGGATTCATTTTTAATTGATGAAGCGGTATTGATGAATTTTGTAGTGTATGTGGGCATCAAATTCAAAAAAGTTTACACCTACTGTCCAATTTTTCATATAGGCCAACATGTCATCAATCTCACGACAAAGGGCTAGGCCGGTGCGTCCAAAGGAATGCACTCATATGTTCCACTTCCATCCTTCAGGTTTCCCCTCCGGGTAAGTCGTGTACCAAAGCAACATTCCAAGGGGCCTTCCTGGTGTCCCAACCCCGTGGCGCAATAGATGACATAGGCAAATTTTGATTTTTTAAATTGAAACCTCCCAAAAAAATATCCAGAAAATAGCCATTAGACACCTAGATCAATACCACTAACCTTCATAAGTAACTCCATAATTAATAGCCTAATATAATAACTAAAATAACCAAAAATAACCACTAAAATAACCTAAAATATTTACTAACTTCTATTTCTTTTCAATTGCAATTGTATGTTTGTGTGGTGGCCATCAGCTATGTTTCAATTCATTTCCACCTTCAATAAATATCAAAAATAACTAAAATAACCACTAAAATAACCTAAAATAACAACTAAAATAACCTAAAGTATTTACTAACTACTGTTTCTTTTCAATTTCAATTGTATGTTTGTGTGGTGGCCATTACTATGTTCCGATTCATTTTCAACTTCAATAAATATCAACTGAATAACCTAAAATAACAACTAAAATAACCTAAAGTATTTACTATATTGTATGTTTGTGTGGTGGCCATCAACTATGTTTCAATTCATTTCCAACTTCAATAAATATCAAAAATAACTAAAATAACCACTAAAATAACCAAAAATAACCACTAAAATAACCTAAAGTATTTACTAACTACTATTTCTTATCAATTTCAATTGTATGTTTGTGTGGTGGCCATTACCATGTTCTGATTCATTTTTGACTTCAATAAATATCAAAAATAACTAAAATAACCACTAAAATAACCTAAAATAACCACTAAAATAACCACTAAAATAACCTAAAGTATTTACCAATTACCATTTCTTTTCAATTTCAATTGTATGTTTGTGTGGTGGCCATTACTATGTTCTGATTCATTTTCAACTTCAATAAATATCAACTGAATAACCTAAAATAACAACTAAAATAACCACTAAAATAACCTAAAATAACAACTAAAATAACCAAAAGTATTTACCAACCACCGTTTCTTTTCAATTTCAATTGTATTACTATTGCTTTTCAATTTCAATTGTATGTTTGTGTGGTGGCCATTACTATGCATTAAATATCAACTAAATAACTAAAATAACCTAAAATAACTACTAAAATAACCTAAAATAACAACTAAAATAACCTAAAGTATTTACGAACTACCGTTTCTTTTCAATTTCAATTGTATTATTATTTCTTTTCATTTTCAATTGTATGTTTGTGTGGTGGCCATTACTATGTTCTGATTCATTTTCAACTTCAATAAATATCAAAAATAACTAACATAACCGAAAATAACAACTAAAATAACCTAAAGTAACCACTAAAATAACCTAAAATAACCACTAAAATAACCAAAAGTATTTACTAACTACTGTTTCTTTTCAATTTCAATTGTATGTTTGTGTGGTGGCCATCAACTATGTTTCAATTCATTTCCAACTTCAATAAATATCAAAAATAACTGAAATAACCACTAAAATAACCTAAAGTATTTACTAACTACTGTTTCTTTTCAATTTCAATTGTATGTTTGTGTGGTGGCCATCAACTATGTTTCAATTCATTTCCAACTTCAATAAATATCAAAAATAACTAAAATAACCACTAAAATAACCTAAAATAACAACTAAAATAACCACTAAAATAACCTAAAGTATTTACTAACTACTGTTTCTTTTCAATTTCAATTGTATGTTTGTGTGGTGGCCATTACTATGTTCTGATTCATTTTCAACTTCAATAAATGTCAACTGAATAACCTAAAATAACTAGAATAACCACTAAAATAACCAAAAATAACCACTAAAATAACCTAAAGTATTTACTAACTACTATTTCTTATCAATTTCAATTGTATGTTTGTGTGGTGGCCATCACTATGTTCTGATTCATTTTGGACTTCAATAAATATCAAAAATAACTAAAATAACCACTAAAATAACCTAAAATAACAACTAAAATAACCACTAAAATAACCTAAAGTATTTACCAATTACCATTTCTTTTCAATTTCAATTGTATGTTTGTGTGGTGGCCATTACTATGTTCTGATTCATTTTCAACTTCAATAAATATCAACTGAATAACCTAAAATAACAACTAAAATAACCACTAAAATAACCTAAAATAACAACTAAAATAACCAAAAGTATTTACCAACTACCGTTTCTTTTCAATTTCAATTCTATTACTATTTCTTTTCAATTTCAATTGTATGTTTGTGTGGTGGCCATTACTATGCATTAAATATCAACTAAATAACTAAAATAACCTAAAATAACCACTAAAATAACCTAAAATAACAACTAAAATAACCTAAAGTATTTACCAACTACCGTTTCTTTTCAATTTCAATTGTATTATTATTTCTTTTCAATTTCAATTGTATGTTTGTGTGGTGGCCATTACTATGTTCTGATTCATTTTCAACTTCAATAAATATCAAAAATAACTAACATAACCTAAAATAACAACTAAAATAACCTAAAGTAACCACTAAAATAACCTAAAATAACCACTAAAATAACCTAAAGTATTTACTAACTACTGTTTCTTTTCAATTTCAATTGTATGTTTGTGTGGTGGCCATCAACTATGTTTCAATTTATTTCCAACTTCAATAAATATCAAAAATAACTAAAATAACCACTAAAATATCCTAAAATAACAACTAAAATAACCTAAAATAACCACTAAAATAACCTAAAGTATTTACTAACTACTATTTCTTTTTAATTTCAATTGTATGTTTGTGTGGTGGCCATCAACTATGTTTCAATTCATTTCCAACTTCAATAAATATCAAAAATAACTAAAATAACCACTAAAATAACCACCAAAATAACCTAAAGTATTTACTAACTACTGTTTCTTTTCAATTTCAATTGTATGTTTGTGTGGTGGCCATTACTATGTTCCGATTCATTTTCGACTTCAATAAATATCAAAAATAACTAAAATAACCACTAAAATAACCTAAAATAACAACTAAAATAACCACTAAAATAACCTAAAGTATTTACCAATTACCATTTCTTTTCAATTTCAATTGTATGTTTGTGTGGTGGCCATTGTTTGTGTGGTGGCCATTACTATGTTCTGATTCATTTTCAACTTCAATAAATATCAACAAAATAACTAAAATAACCTAAAATAACCACTAAAATAACCTAAAATAACAACTAAAATAACCATAAGTATTTACCAACCACCGTTTCTTTTCAATTTCAATTGTATTACTATTTCTTTTCAATTTCAATTGTATGTTTGTGTGGTGGCCATTACTATGCATTGAATATCAACTAAATAACTAAAATAACCTAAAATAACTACTAAAATAACCTAAAATAACAACTAAAATAACCTAAAGTATTTAAGAACTACCGTTTCTTTTCAATTTCAATTGTATTATTATTTCTTTTCATTTTCAATTGTATGTTTGTGTGGTGGCCATTACTATGTTCTGATTCATTTTCAACTTCAATAAATATCAAAAATAACTAACATAACCTAAAATAACAACTAAAATAACCTAAAGTAACCACTAAAATAACCTAAAATAACCACTAAAATAACCTAAAGTATTTACTAACTACTGTTTCTTTTCAATTTCAATTGTATGTTTGTGTGGTGGCCATCAACTATGTTTCAATTCATTTCCAACTTCAATAAATATCAAAAATAACTAAAATAACCACTAAAATAACCTAAAATAATAACTAAAATAACCACTAAAATAACCTAAAGTATTTACTAACTACTGTTTCTTTTCAATTTCAATTGTATGTTTGTGTGGTGGCCATTACTATGTTCTAATTCATTTTCAACTTCAATAAATATCAACTGAATAACCTAAAATAACAACTAAAATAACCACTAAAATAACCTAAAATAACCACTAAAATAACCTAAAGTATTTACTAACTACTGTTTCTTTTCAATTTCAATTGTATGTTTGTGTGGTGGCCATTACTATGTTCTGATTCATTTTCAACTTCAATAAATATCAACTAAATCTAACATAACCATTAACATAACCTAAAATATCTACTAACTACTATTACTTTTCAATTTCAATTGTATGTTTGTGTGGTGGCCATCAACTATGTTCCAATTCATTACCAACTTCAATAATTATCAACTAAATAACCTAAAATAACAACTAAAATAACCTAACCTAATTATTAACTACTATTCATTTTCAATTTCAATCAGTTGCTCGTCTGTTTATCTTCAATTATGTTTGGATTCATTTTTAATTGATGAAGCGGTATTGATGAATTTTGTAGTGTATGTGGGCATCAAATTCAAAAAAGTTTACACCTACTGTCCAATTTTTCATATAGGCCAACATGTCATCAATCTCACGACAAAGGGCTAGGCCGGTGCGTCCAAAGGAATGCACTCATATGTTCCACTTCCATCCTTCAGGTTTCCCCTCCGGGTAAGTCGTGTACCAAAGCAACATTCCAAGGGGCCTTCCTGGTGTCCCAACCCCGTGGCGCAATAGATGACATAGGCAAATTTTGATTTTTTAAATTGAAACCTCCCAAAAAAATATCCCGAAAATAGCCATTAGACACCTAGATCAATACCACTAACCTTCATAAGTAACTCCATAATTAATAGCCTAAAATAACCTAAAATAACCTAAAATATTTACTAACTTCTATTTCTTTTCAATTGCAATTGTATGTTTGTGTGGTGGCCATCAACTATGTTTCAATTCATTTCCACCTTCAATAAATATCAAAAATAACTAAAATAACCTAAAATAACAACTAAAATAACCTAAAGTATTTACTAACTACTGTTTCTTTTCAATTTCAATTGTATGTTTGTGTGGTGGCCATTACTATGTTCTGATTCATTTTCAACTTCAATAAATATCAACTGAATAACCTAAAATAACAACTAAAATAACCACTAAAATAACCACTAACATAACCTAAAGTATTTACTATATTGTATGTTTATGTGGTGGCCATCAACTATGTTTCAATTCATTTCCAACTTCAATAAATATCAAAAATAACTAAAATAACCACTAAAATAACCTAAAATAACAACTAAAATAACCTAAAGTATTTACTAACTACTGTTTCTTTTCAATTTCAATTGTATGTTTGTGTGGTGGCCATTACTATGTTCTGATTCATTTTCAACTTCAATAAATATCAACTGAATAACCTAAAATAACAACTAAAATAACCACTAAAATAACCTAAAATAACCACTAAAATAACCTAAAGTATTTATCAACTACCATTTCTTTTCAATTTCAATTGTATGTTTGTGTGGTGGCCATCAACTATGTTTCAATTCATTTCCAACTTCAATAAATATCAAAAATAACTAACATAACCTAAAATAACAACTAATAACCTAATATAACCACTAAAATAACCTAAAATATTTACTAACTACTATTACTAAAATAACCTAAAAATGAGAACTGTGTAGGTACTCACCATTTTTATGCTAGTTTTTCTGAAGTCAAGGACCCTGGTTTTACTGAATTCATACGTCTCCAATACTGGACCTGAAAAAAAAAATGAACTGTTAATTGAATTGAACACAAATAATTTTAAAAATTCGTAAGTTGGACAGAAAAATGTTGTTAAACTGTAATCCTTACATTGATTGCAATTATTTTAAAAAAACACATAAAATAATTATTTAAAAAAACTACAGAGTAATTGGACTTTTTTGAAAATCTCGCCTAATATGAAAGAAATCAAATCATAATTTGAAAAAAGTCGAAAATCCTAAAATTTATATCTTGCAATGTATTTTTAAAACTGTAATTAAATTCAAATTGGATTGACAATTTTTTGAAATCCGAAATTTTAAAAAAATATTAATCAAAGTTAACATGTGATTGGGTTGAATTGAACACAAATAATTTTAAAAATTCGTAAGTTGGACAGAAAAATGTTGTTAAACTGTAATCCTTACATTGATTGCAATTATTTTAAAAAAACACATAAAATAATTATTTAAAAAAACTACAGAGTAATTGGACTTTTTTGAAAATCTCGCCTAATATGAAAGAAATCAAATCATAATTTGAAAAAAGTCGAAAATCCTAAAATTTATATCTTGCAATGTATTTTTAAAACTGTAATTAAATTCAAATTGGATTGACAATTTTTTGAAATCCGAAATTTTAAAAAAATATTAATCAAAGTTAACATGTGATTGGGAAAAAAATTAAATCTGCTAAATTAATTTTGGATTGAAAATTTTTTGAAATCCGAAATTAAAAAAATATTAATCAAAGTTAACATGTGATTAGGAAAAAAATTAAATCTGCTAAATTAAGTTTCAACAATTTTTAAAATCTTTGGAAAAAAGTCGAAAATCCTAAAATTTATATCTTGCAATGTATTTTTAAAACTGTAATTAAATTCAAATTGGATTGACAATTTTTTGAAATCCGAAATTTTAAAAAAATATTAATCAAAGTTAACATGTGATTGGGAAAAAAATTAAATCTGCTAAATTAATTTTGGATTGAAAATTTTTTGAAATCCGAAATTAAAAAAATATTAATCAAAGTTAACATGTGATTAGGAAAAAAATTAAATCTGCTAAATTAATTTTCAACAATTTTTAAAATCTTTGCAAACTATTGTTTTTTTTCAAAATCTTGAATAATTTATAAATAATTTATATTTGAAAAATTTTTATACCCTGGGAAAAAAGTCTTAATTGAATTCAAATTAAGTTAAATAATTAAGTTAATTTTTTTAAAAAAATCCATTAACACAAGGTAAGTAAATTGTGCGAATTAATTTTTTAAAAAAAACCCTAAAATTTATATCTTGCAATGTATTTTTAAAAACTGTAATTAAATTCAAATTGGATTGACAATTTTTTGAAATCCGAAATTTTAAAAAAATATTAATCAAAGTTAACATGTGATTGGGAAAAAAATTAAATCTGCAAAATTAATTTTGGATTGAAAATTTTTTGAAATCTGAAATTAAAAAAATATTAATCTAAAAAATATATTAATCAAAGTTAACATGTGATTGGGAAAAAAAATTAAATCTGCTAAATTAATTTTCAACAATTTTTAAAATCTTTGCAAAATATTGTTTTTTTTTTCAAAATCTTGAATAATTTATAAATAATTTATATTTGAAAAATTTTTATACCCTGGAAAAAAGTCTTAATTGAATTCAAATTAAGTTAAATAATTAAGTTAAATTTTTTAAAAAAATCAATTAACACAAGGTAAGTAAATTGTGCGAATTAATTTTTAAAAATTTGAAAACTGCAAAATTCTTTTTTTTTTTTACAAAATTTTTATTCCTTCCAAAATGAATATGCAAAATTTTGAATTTTTTTCAGAAAAAATTTGTATTCCTTCTAAAATAAATATTAGGTCAGAAAAAAGCAATGTATAATAATTTTGAAGAAATTAAAAATCTTGCAAAATAAATGAAAAGAAATTCTAAAATCTTGCATAATAGTTTTTAAAAACCTAAAATTTATATCTTGCAATGTATTTTTTCAAAACTGTAATCGAGTTCAAATTGGACTGAAAAAATCATAAAAAATTCAAATGTTGCAAAGTAATTTTCAAAGGCCCTAATTTAATTTAATTGAAAAAAAAGTGGATCACTCAAATCTATTTTTTAAAAATTTTAATTAAATCTGCTAAATCAATTTTTAAAAATGAATAGGTACGAATTATTATTTTAAATATTTAAAAACTTTGCAAAATATTGAATTTTTTTCAAAATCTTGAATCATTTAGATTTGAAAAAATTTATGCTCCGGAAAAATTAGTAAATCAGGCAATTTTTTTTGCAAGATTTTGATTTTTTTCAGAACCAAAATACATATTAGGTCCAAAAAAATTCAAATGTTGCATAGTAATTTTCAAAGGCCTTAATTGAATTCAAATTAGATTTAATTTTTTTTGAAAAAACCAAAATTAACATGAGATTGAAAAAAATTGAATCTGACGAATTAATTTTTTTAAATTTTTGAAAACTTTGCAGAATTTGGAATTTATTATTCAATTTAGATTCAATTTTTTAAAATCCTAGACTGAAAATTTTTTTAAATCAAAATAGAACATAAAATTGAAAAAAAATTAAATTGGTGAATTCATTTTTGAAAATTTTTAAAAACTTCGCTGAATTTTGAATTTTTTAAAATCTTGCTTAATTTCAATTGAAAAATTGTGATACCTTTTAAATAATTTCAATTGACAAAATTGTTATACCTTCTAAAACAAAATATTTGGTCAGAAAAAATTTAAATCTTGCGAAGTAATTTTCGAAGACCTTCATTTAATTCAAATTGGATTCAATTTTTTCAAATGCTTGATTGAAAAATAATTTCAATTGACAAGATTGTTATACCTTCTAAAACAAAATATTTGGTCAGAAAAAATTTAAATCTTGCGAAGTAATTTTCGAAGACCTTCATTTAATTCAAATTGGATTCAATTTTTTCAAATGCTTGATTGAAAAATTTTGAAATCAAAATAAACATGAAATTGAAAAAAAATTAAATCTGGGGAATTAAGGCCTTAATTTTTTAAAAAAAAAGTAAATCAGGTAGAACTAGACTGAAAATTTTTTAAAATCAAAATAGAACATAAAATTGAAAAAAAATGAATCCAGTGTATTCATTTTTGAAAATTTTTAATTGAAAAATTTGTTATACCTTCCAAAACAAAATATTTGGCTAAAAAAAATTTAAATCTTGTTAAGTTAATTCAAATTGGATTCAATTTTTTCAAATGCTTGATTGAAAAATTTTGAAATCAAAATAAACATGAAATTGAAAAAATATTAAATCTGGGGAATTAAGGCCTTGATTGAAAAAAAAAGTAAATCAGGTGAATTTTTAAAAATTCTTAAACCTTTGCTAAATTTTGAACTCGTTTTCAAAATCAAATAAAACTTTTAATTTTGCAAAGTACTTTTCAAAAGCCTTAATTGAATTCAAATTCGATTTTAACTTTTTTTTTAATGAAAATAAACTTTATTGAAAAAAGTAAATCAAACGAATTAATTTTTGAAAAATTCTTAAACCTTTGCAAAATTTTGATTTTTTTTCAAAATCTTAAATAATTTAGATTGAAAACAATTTTATACTTTCCAATACAAATTTTAGGTCAGAAAAAAAAGCATTTAAAGCTTGTAATTTTCAAAAACCCTAGTAAAATTTTGATTTTTTTTCAAAATCTTAATTGAGATTGAAAAAATTTTTATACTTTCCAATACAAATTTTAGGTCAGAAAAAAAAAGCATTTAAATCTTGCAAAGTAATTTTCAAAACCCTAATAAAATTATGATTTTTTTTTTCAAAATCTTGAATAATTTAGATCAAAACCCTAATAAAATTTTGATTTTTTTTTTCAAAATCTTGAATAATTTAGATTGAAAAAATTTTTATACTTTCCAATACAAATTTTAGGTCAGAAAAAAAAGCATTTAAATCTTGCAAAGTAATTTTCAAAACCTTAATTGAATTCGAATTAGATTTATTTTTTTTAAAACCCTTTTAGATTGAAAAAATTTTTATACCTTCCAAAACAAGTATTAGGTTAGAAAAAAAAAACCATTTAAATCTTGCAAAGGCCCTAATTGAACTCAAATAAGATTTAATTTTTTTTAAAACCCCGATTAGAAAAAAAAATTTAAATCAAAATAAACGAAAAAAATTAAATCTGGCGAATTTAAATCTTGCGAAGGCCCTAATTGAATTCAAATAAGATTTAATTTTTTTTAAAACCCTGATTAGAAAAAAAAATTTAAATCAAAATAAACGAAAAAAATTAAATCTGGCGAATTAATTTTTAAACAATTTTAAAAACTTTACAAAATTTTGGATCTTTATCAAAATCTTGAATAATTTGGATTGGAAATATTTTTATACCTACCAGAATAGTGAAATTTTTATACTTTCGAATAATTATTAGGCCAGAAAAAAAAACTTAATTTTGCAAAGTACTTTTCAAAAGCCTTAATTGAATTCAAATTCGATTTTAACCTTTTTTTTAATGAAAATAAACTTTATTGAAAAAAGTAAATCAAACGAATTAATTTTTGAAAAATTCTTAAACCTTTGCAAAATTTTGATTTTTTTTCAAAATCTTGAATAATTCCCTAATAAAATTTTGATTTTTTTTTTTTTCAAAATCTTGAATAATTTAGATTGAAAAAAAATTTTTATACTTTCCAATACAAATTTTAGGTCAGAAAAAAAAGCATTTAAATCTTGCAAAGTAATTTTCAAAAACCCTAATTGAATTCGAATAAGATTTATTTTTTTTAAAACCCTTTTAGATTGAAAAAATTTTTATACCTTCCAAAACAAGTATTAGGTTAGAAAAAAAAACCATTTAAATCTTGCAAAGGCCCTAATTGAACTCAAATAAGATTTAATTTTTTTTAAAACCCCGATTAGAAAAAAATTTTTAATCAAAATAAACGAAAAAAATTAAATCTGGCGAATTTAAATCTTGCGAAGGCCCTAATTGAATTCAAATAAGATTTAATTTTTTTTAAAACCCTGATTAGAAAAAAAAAAATTTAAATCAAAATAAACGAAAAAAATTAAATCTGGCGAATTAATTTTTAAACAATTTTAAAAACTTTACAAAATTTTGGATCTTTATCAAAATCTTGAATAATTTGAATTGGAAATATTTTTATACCTACCAGAATAGTAAAATTTTTATACTTTCTAATAATTATTAGGCCAGAAAAAAAAACTTAATTTTGCAAAGTACTTTTCAAAAGCCTTGATTGAATTCAAATTCGATTTTAACCTTTTTTTAATGAAAATAAACTTTATTGAAAAAAGTAAATCAAACGAATCAATTTTTGAAAAATTCTTAAACCTTTGCAAAATTTTGATTTTTTTTCAAAATCTTAAATAATTCCCTAATAAAATTTTGATTTTTTTTTTCAAAATCTTGAATAATTTAGATTGAAAAAATTTTTATACTTTCCAATACAAATTTTAGGTCAGAAAAAAAAGCATTTAAATCTTGCAAAGTAATTTTCAAAACCCTAATAAAATTATGATTTTTTTTTCAAAATCTTGAATAATTTGGATTGAAAAAATTTTTATACTTTCAATACAAATTTTAGGTCAGAAAAAAAAGCATTTAAATCTTGCAAAGTAATTTTCAAAAACCCTAATTGAATTCAAATTAGATTTATTTTTTTTAAAACCCTGATTAGAAAAAAAGAATTAGATTTAATTTTTTATAAAGGGGAAAAAAATACAATTTGGCGAATTAATTTTCAAACAATTTCAAACCTTTGCAATATTTTGAATTTTTATCATATGGATTGGAAAACAAAATTAAATCAGGCGAATTAATTTTTAAACAATTTAGAAAAAAATTTTGTACCTTTCAAAACAAATATTAGATCAGAAAAAAAGCATTTAAATCTGGCAAAGTAATTTTCAAAGGTTCTAATTGAATTCAAATTAGATTAATTTTTTTTAAACCCAGATTTTAAAAAAAAATAATTTAATTTTATAAATCAAAATAAACGAAAAAGAAATTTTGATTTTTTTTTTTCAAAATCTTACATTTTGATTGAAAAAATTTTTAATTGAAAAAATTTTTATACCTCCCAAAACAAATATTAGATCTAAAAAAAAAGCATTTAAATCTTGCAAAGTAATTTTCAAAGGCCCTAATTGAATTAATAATTGGATTTAATTTTTTAAATCAAAATAAACGGGGAAAAAATTTAATTTGGCGAATTAATTTTTGAACAATTTTAAAACCTTTGCAAAATTTTGAATTTTTATCATTGGTCAGAAAAAGAAATTATTTAAATCTTGCAAAGTAATTTTCAAATGCCTTAATTGAATTCGAATAAGATCTAATTTTTTAAATTAAAAAAAAACATGGGTTGGAAACAAAATTAAATCAGGCGAATTAATTTTTAAACAATTTAGAAAAAATTTTTGTACCTTTCAAAACAAGTATCAGGTCAGAAAAAGGCATTTAAATCTGGCAAAGTAATTTTCAAAGACCCTAATTGAATTCAAATTAGATTTATTTTTTTTTTAAACTCAGATTTAGAAAAAAAATTTGATTTAATTTCATAAATCAAAATAAACGAATGTAATTTTCAAAGACCCTACCCTTTATTTTTTTTAAAACCCCGATTTAGAAAAAAAATAATTTGATTTTATTTTTTTTTTAAACCCTGATTTAGAAAAAAAATAATTTGATTTAATTTTATAAATCAAAATAAACGAAAATGAATTATATCTGTCAAATTAATTTTTAAACAATTTTAAAACGTTTGCAAAATTTTTTATCAAAATCTTGGAATAATTTGGATTGGAAAAATATTTATGCCATATGAAAAAAAGTAAATCAGGTTAATTAATTTTGAAAACATTCTTAAACCTTTGCAAATTATTTTTTTTTTCAAAATCTTAATTTTGATTGAAAAAATTTTTATACTTTTCAAAACAAATATTAGGTCTGAAAAAAAAGCATTTAAATCTTGCATGCAAAGTAATTTTCAAAGGCCCTAATTGAATTAAAAATTAGATTTAATTTTTTTAAACCCCTGATTGGAAAAAAATAATTAGATTTAATTTTTTAAATCAAAATAAACGGAAAAAATTAAATCTGGCGAATTAATTTTTGAACAATTTTAAAACCTTTGCAAAATTTTGAATTTTCATCATTGGCCAGAAAAAGAAATTGTTTAAATCTTGCAAAGTAATTTTCAAACGCCTTAATTGAATTCAAATTAATTTTAATTTTTTTTAATCAAAATAAATTTGAGGCGAATTAATTTTTAAAAAATTCTTAAACCTGTGCTAAATTTTGATTTTTTTTTTTCAAAATCTTGAATAATTCAGATTGAAAAATTTTTTATACCTTCCAAATCAAGAATTAGGTCCGAAAAAAAAAACATTTCAATCTTGCAAAGTAATTTTCAAAAACCCTAATTGAATTCCAATTAGATTTAATTTTTTTTAAACCCTGATTAGAAAAAAAATTAGATTAATTTTTTAAGTCAAAATACATGGAGAAAAATGAAATCTGGCGAAATAATTTTTAAACAAATTTAAAAACTGCTAAATGTTTATATTTTTATCAAAATCTTGAATAATTTTGATTGGAAAAATGTTTATACCTTCCAGAATAAGTATTAGGTCAAAAAAAATTATTCTTGATTGAAAAAAATGTTTGGAAAAAAATTGAATGAATAAATTTTCAAAGAACTTTAAAAACTTTGCAAAATTTTGAATTTTTAAAATTTTGAACACCTTGCAAAGTAATAAAAAATTGTGAAGTTGAAAAAAAATCTTGTAAAGGGAGTAATTTTAAAAAACCGATCGAATTCAAGAGCAATTGAAAAAACCTTACATTTGATAGAAAAATGTGAAGAAAATTTCAAAAACCCACAAAATAATTGTTAAAAACCTTAAAAACCCTCAAAATAATTTTTAAAAACCTTAATTGAATTCGAAAAATAAATTTGAAGGTAATTTCAAAACCCCTCGAAATAATTTTCAAAAACCTTCATTGAATTCAAAAAATTTAATAATGCAAGAACTGACCATTGGAAAAATTTAAATCTTAAAAAATTAAACGGAACTTTGAAAACTTTGCAAAATTTTGAATTTTCAAAAAATTTAATTATGCAAGAACTGACCATTGGAAAAATTTAAATCTTAAAAAATTAAACGGAACTTTGAAAACTTTGCAAAATTTTGAACACCTTGCAAAGTAATAAAAAATTGTGAAGTTGAAAAAAAATCTTGTAAAGGGAGTAATTTTAAAAAACCGATCGAATTCAGAGCAATTGAAAAAACCTTACATTTAATAGAAAAATGTGAAGAAAATTTCAAAAACCCTCAAAATAATTGTTAAAAACCTTAAAAACCCTCGAAATAATTTTTAAAAACCTTCATCGAATTCAAAAAATTTAATTATGCAAGAACTGGCCATTGGAAAAATTTAAATCTTAAAAAATGAAACGATATTGAAAAAAATTGAAATCTAATTGGTAAAAAATTTTTAAATTTTGCAAAATAATTTTAAAAACTTGAATTAAATTTTGTAAAAAAATGAATTAAAATCATGCAAGTACTTACCAGTGTTTGAAAAATCCATTCATGAACCATTTCCTGATGCTGACTGCTTAAATTATTTCATTGAAAAAATAAAACATTTAATTACATGCATTCAAAAATCAAAACACTAAACTTCACCACACGAAATCCGAAACACTAATCTTCGCGACACACTGTACTTTTCACTACACTTAACACTTAAGGCTAGGACCTGAGAGCCTAGGCCCTCAAGAGCAACCTTACACCAGCATCGTCACTAGCAGACTGACTCAAAACCCCAAGCTACCACCTCTAACGTCATCTCCCTCCAATACCCCTACCCTTAAACCAACCTTCAATCTGATTGGCTCCCCAGAAAAATATTTTCGGAGTGGGGGTAAAAATTTGGTAAACAAAATCCCAGACGGCAGATACAAAGCTTTCGGCTCACAGCGTGTGGTAAATAAAATTGATAATTCATCACACACAATAGTCACGTAATTTCGAAGAGGGGCAATAAAATTTATTGGGGTGAAAATTTGGTAAACAAATTTCCAGACGGCAGATACAAAGGTTTCGGCTCACAGTGTGTGGTAAATAAAATTGATGATTCATCACACACAATAGTCACGTAATTTCGAAGAGGGGCAATAAAATTTATTGGGGTGAAAATTTGGTAAACAAAGTTCCAAACGGCAGATACAAAGGTTTCGGCTCACAGCGTGTGGTAAATAAAATTGATAATTCATCACACACAATAGTCACGTAATTTCGAAGAGGGGCAATAAAATTTATTGGGGTGAAAATTTGGTAAACAAAGTTCCAGACGGCAGATACAAAGGTTTCGGCTCACAGCGTGTGGTAAATAAAATTGATGATTCATCACACACAATAGTCGCATGATTTCGAAAGGAGGGCAATAAAATTTACATTTCGTCTGGCGGCTTACCCTTTATCCTTTTTTTTATTTTCGCCTCGGACCTTAAAAGGGAATAAAATTTTGAAGATAACATTTCAAAAGGGGACAATAAAATTTACGACATCACATCTGGTGCTCTGCCTTATGTAATTTTTTTTTCAGCGAAAGGAATGAATTCTCGTCACGTACTATCCTTTTATTTTTTTTTGTTTGAAATTTAGAGGGTTATAAAATTTTGGCGGCAAGGTATTGACCAATTTCATGAAATTTTAAAGAATAGGAATAAATTCTAGTCACGTACTATACTTTGTATTCTTTTTCCATTTTTTTTTCAATTTTATGGTTGTAAAATTTTGGCGGCAGGGTGTTTGAAGAATTTCACTAGTTGATTTTATCAGCATGTGATTTTTCACAATTGAAAATAATTCTAGTCACGTTGGTACTGAGCTTTGTAATTTTTTTCTATTCCTTTTTTAAATTTCGAGGGTTGTAAAATTTTGGCAGCAGGGTGTTGGTATAGTAAAATTTCAGCGAAGGAATTAATGAAAAAATATACTAAAATTTACCATCAGGTTTTTAAACAATATAAATGAATTCTAATCACGTTCTGTCTTTTTGTATTTCTTAATCTTTATTTTTTAATGCTTAGGGTTGTAAAATTTGTTTTTTTTTTTCACGCAAGGAACAAAATTATTCCATTGTTCTAATTTTTAAGACTTTTAGTCTGATTTATTCCATTTACGAGGTGGATGTGATGTACTGCTAAGTACATTGAAAAAAAATTACGAGTCAGAGAAGCCGATACCTACATCTATAATTTTAAGTATTTTTTTAGAATTTTTTTTTTCTGGAAGGTGAAATCATTTAGAAAACTCAACATTTGCATTACCTGCTTTCTCATTGAATCAATGAATGTTAACGATGAGCAATCAAAATTGCAGTGCAGGAAAAATCAGCTAATTTGCCCTGATTTTTTTTAGCTAAATCAATAAATTTTACTAACTTTTCAGTTGATGTTTATTACTGATTTTTTCACTTGCTGCAATTTTGACGATTTTCGATAATAATTGTTTAGTAAAATTATGAATAATTTTTATTCTATTAATCTTTTTATTTTATTTTGTTACAGAAGAAATCATTACACCGCCGAAGTTCATCTATCAGCCGACAGCCGGAAGTATTGTCAACGAAGGAGCAACAAAAATTTTAAAATGCGAAGCCGAAGGTAATTAGCCCAATTATTTCAGCTCGTGTTTTACAAATAGGTAATAATGAAAACCATTCGCGAATTTTGCGGTATTTTTCATTTAATTAGAGCATATTTCTGAAAAATTTTACAACCCACGAAAGAATTTATTCAAGGACCAAGTTGAATTTACAAGAACATGATATTATACGTTGATATGCTATTACGTAAATTAAAAAAGACAGCGTGAACGAGCCGAGAATTCTCAAACCAAAATTTCTAGCGGTTTTTATTGTTTTCAACGTGTAGGTAATTAGCTGCTACGTATTTAGAAGGTTTACAATCAGTTAACGACTTCATTTCGAGGAAAATATGAACAATACTTTTGAATTTGACATACGTACACGGATTAGTCAACGAAAAAAAAAATTGAAATCGCAAAAGAAGGATCAAGGAAGGATAACTTTTTAAAAATATGTAATTTATGATATTATAGGTATATGTATTGATAAGTTGCTCTTTTATTTGATAGGAAAAGGAGGTGAAAATTGAATTTAAGTTCATCTTTCATTTGTTCAGTGCGAATATGTGAAAATAAAGAACCGTTATTGATCTTCTAAGAACAAAGTCGTTGCCATTTAACAGATAATGAGACATCTGACTATTTTGCCTTTGAATGACCACAATTCTTGACCTTTTGTTAAATTGTGTCTACATAAATAAATCCAGAAATAGCACGAAAATAGTTAAAAATTGGTTTAGCCGATTTTTCAACATTTCACTCTTTATTCTTCACAAAATATACTTAGCTCATTTCTTGAAAGAAAGAAAAAAAAAGGGAAACCAAAACCAAAAAGGGAAGTTGAAAATCAGTTATTTATATTTTTCCAAAACATTATTAAAAAAAAAAAAAAAAAACAAGCAAATCCCTTTAAAACACATTTACTTTCAAACTCATCAAACATCTCGTGAAAAAAAAAAACGAAAAATACATTGTAATGATTAATCCAAAAATAGATAAGAGTCTGCTCATTCGAAAGGAAACCGAAAGCATATTTCTTTCGAATGCTCATTAACTCATATACAGATTAACATTGCGGAAACACAAAATGCGTGAGTATGCTTCCGGGCGCACTACCGTTTGATTTCCATCTTGACTTCGTCTGCAGTCTGCATTCGGCATCCTTTACAGCACCGAATTACTCTATCGAAGGGGAAAAAATCGTGGTAAAATCTTTCTTCCTAATTCTCTCCCAACCACCAAATCGACCTGTCAACTGTCGGGCCCAGTACTTCGTCATAACTCACACCTGTGCACCCAAAACAAACAACAAAATGTCACATTCTCTATTCTCCTTGCACAGGAAATGAATGAGATGCGAACAACCATCACTACGTGAAGCAGGAACTGGCTCGGCCAGATGGTATAGGATATCGAGGCTCGGAGCAAATTTTTCAAATACTGGCGTACGCTGGCGACTGAATCCACACGCCTATAGGTATTAATGAGTAAAGGCGTTTTGTTTTTGGTTTAGGTAGAGTTTTGGTGTTACCGAGTCGTGTATTCGTATGGTCACGATCGCCTTTTTTAAGATATTAACCTATTCACGTACCAGTTTATAAATATTCTATCGTCGATTCACACTTACAAATAAATTAAGCGTCGATGCTTAAGTAGTTCACACTTGAGCTGCGATACTAATTGATGCGTTAAAAGGCCAGTTTCCTTTTCATCCAGAGTAGAAGGGTGTAATGGCATCAGTTAGTGTACGCTCACGTAGTATTTATAAAGTGCACATTGCTCAGGTACATTATATCAAAGTCTTGAAACGAGGTCGTCGAGTGTACAGAGAGAAAAAGAAGCGTTGAAAAATTGTTCGTTTTTTGTATGTTTTTACTTTTTTTGTGTGTGTGTATAGCGATGTTTTGTGTTCGTTGGAGTTTATTTTTGCGTGGTGATTTTTGTTTAGCTACAAATATATATCTGTTTTTTTTTTTTTTGGTTTCATTCGAGTTTTATTTTTTTTTCATTGCGTTTTCATTGTGTTAATATTCGGTTTCCGATGCGTTACGAGATGTTTTTGATGTATTACAAATTCATTACTGATAGGTTTTCAATCGTTTTGGATCTGTTACTGAAACGTTTTCAATACGTTATTGTTACGTTTCCAATACGTTACTGATAGGTTTCCAACCGTTTTGGATCTGTTATTGAAACGTTTCCAATACGTTACTGATTCGTTTCCATTCGGTTTTGGATGTGTTACTGATTCGTTTCCAGTACGTTACCAATTCGTCTTTAATACGTTATTGAAAAGTTTCCGTAAACGTTATTTATACGGTTCCAACCGTTTCGGATATGTTACTAAACTGTTTCCTATACGTTATTGATGCGGTTCCAATGCGTTACTGATACGTTTCTAATACGTTACTGATACGTTTCCAATACGTTACTGATTCGTTTTCAATGAGTTCTGGATTTGTTACTGATACGTTTCCCATATGTTACTGATGAGTTTCCAGTGCGTTACCGATACGTTACTGATTTGTTTCCTTTAAATTTTCAATATACTTACATCATTGATTGTTTTTCTTTATGTTTCTAATACGGTCCTGTTAGAGCAATAGAGTGGAAAATTTTGCATTTTTTCGCTAAAATGTTGCAAATTCTTTCAAACTAAATTTTAAAAAATTTACTGTAGGTACCTACCCATTATTCCTACAAAATTATAAATTTTCAAATTTTAGCATCCCTTTTGCTTCGCCAAATGAAACCTGATACTTGTTGAAGACAAAACCTGAAGGTCACCAAAATATTTTTTTAAAAATGAGTTTTCAGTCTTTGAATGCCTTTTTTTTACTGAAATTTTTGCTGTCCTTCTGATGAGGTCTAATGAGTTTAGTTAGGTACATGCAGTTATTTTAAAAGATTTGAGAACAAAAATTCAATTTTTAGATGGTAGAGTAATTGTATCGATTTTTTCGTTCTTTTAGTCCTTCTTGGTTTCAAATAGTTTGAATATTTTCACCTAAGTGGCAATCTTTTTCAAATTAGTTTTTTAGAATTTATGTAATTAAAATTTGAACTTTTGTATCTCGTTCGTTTTTTATTTTATTGGTGATTTTTTCGTTACATTTTTGCAGTAATGAAATTTTTTGGACACGAGGGGGGTGGGAATATTTAACCGAAAATTTTGTCAAGTCCTTCAGAGATTCTGAATTACGATTTTAAAATTTTGTTTGGCATCTTGAACTTTAGTAATGAGTTTTTTGCTTTGTGTCATTAAGTGAAGGATTTGATTCTGTCCTTTCATCATCTCATACTCTTTGATCATATTTCTCCATTTTAATGAGTAATAGAAAATTATGAATTAAATATCTAGGTACTTACTAGTGGGTAAGTTTGAGTGCGTAATTTAATTCTAATGGTAATTTTCAATCGTTTTATGTCCTTTCTTTGAACATAACGAAAAATACTTAATCATTTTTCTACTACCTATTCTTCAGTTTTTGAAAAGCGACGAAAAACGACCACTTTTAAAAATTATTGTAAAATTGTCGTTTTTTCAAAAAATTTCGAAAGAAGGTTCACTGGTTCACATTATTGAAGCATTCTAAAATAATCGTTTTTTTCAAAATCAACGAAAGTCGATAATTTTTCGATGTCATCATACTTTTTCGGGGGGGGGGAGGGGGAGAAAGTAATGAATTTTGTAATTCCTCCAATTCCCTCTTAATGTCCAAATTTAACCAAAAAATCATAAAAATCAGGGATCCCGGAGGGAGGGGTCTGGTCCCTCCGGCTCCAAAAAATTTAAAAAAATGTCTCCGGCTCCAGCTCTGGCTCCGAAAATTTTTCCCAAGTGCCTCCGGCTCCGGCAAGGTGAAAAAGGCTCCGGAGAGCCCTCCTGGAGGGATCCTTCGGAGGCTTCCTCCAGGAGGGCCCTCCGACGATGAAAAATCAAAAATTTTGTAGAATTATCATGCTCATTTTCAACTATTGTCGTAAGCAAAACAATAACGGACAAATTTGATAGTTTTTAGGGAAGAAAAATTGAAAAATTCCTAGTCGTAAAATTAAAAATCAAAGGAGGGACCGCCGGAGCAGTTCCAACGTGGTCCCCCCCGGCTCCGACTCCGGAATTTTTTTAAAAGTCCCTCCAGCTCCAGCTCTGGCTCCGAGATTTTTACAAAAGTCCCTCCGGCTCCGCTCCGGGATCCCTGGCTAAAAATCGAAACAATAAAGTTATTTTTTGACTATCTCAACCCCCCCTTCTCACCTTGTTTGAATTTTATGATTTTTGATACCGAACTCAAATTCGTACTTTTTTTTCGCACCTTCAGCAAGTTCTAATCTCCCCTCTCTTGGCTGCGATCAAATCAGAAAATAAAATAAAAAATTGGATACATTTCAGGTGTTGAAATTTGGTGTTTAAAAAATCATCAACAATATTTACATTTTTGTTTCCTCCTCACATTTCAATCATTCCTTTACCTCATTACTCTCGCATCGTCTTATCTCATTTCAAATTCCCAATCAATATCTTATTTACATACGTAATATTGCTCATAATACAAACAAGTCGATATTTCAACAATCAAGATCGTTTTTTTTCAAATCTGTCCTAACGAGTATGAATATTTTCCCATCAATTAGATCAAAACTTCGACTTCCATCCTTTAGACGTATTAAAAATAAATGAGGGCAGAAAAGAATCCCGGCAGCACGGTGAACCCGAACAGCATTCACTTGTTGCAGTAGAATGCGCCGTGTTTTTTTCATTATTCTTTCGGTGCCAATCGAACAGAACCGAATTCCTAAACTAGTTTCAAACGTTATACATACAAATAACTTTACATAACAGTCGCTAATTTCTATTCCTTTCATGTTTAAAAACCTCGTCCGGCGGTCCATTCAGACGAATTTTTCGGCAAATCCTTGAAAATCTCACGCAAAGAACCAATTGTGTATCGGCTCGGTCAGTGATACGATGGGTGATGCATTATCGAAAGGATAGTGGTTTTTTTCATCTATTCGCTAGTGCAGCCATGTTAAAAACCTTTTTTTACCTCGGTAAAGGTAAAGATATCCCCTGTGCGTTGCCCTTTCAATCAAGCCCAGGCCATTTCCCACAATTGGTAAAGACCAGGACGACTATGGCAGGCAGGAACAACTTGTACTCTCGAATGGAAGTCAGCTGCTCCGTTTCGAGATACCTGTAAAGAAAGGATCTTCGCTTCTTAGATGATGAAAATTTCAAAATGTGAGATCGTTCTTGTGTGTGTTTGTATTTGTAGATGTGTGACGTATTATCGTATCGTATAGCTATAAAAATAGAAAGAAACGATATCACGAATTCGCCTTTTTCAAAACGTCGTCGAGGTAACCTGCGTACCTCTGCGGTATAGGTAGTAGCTGGGCGACTGGATCCCCGTCGTTTATACGCATTGAACTACTCGACGCGAGAAATTCCAACACAATAACTCGACAGATAACTAGTTCTTATGGTGCTTGAACCGCGTACGTTTATAATGAAAAACTATGCATGTATGTGTGTATTTCAAGCTGGATGTATGTGTATGTACTCGTACGCACGCACATCCACATATCGAGCCAAAAGGTATGTCTGTGTACCTAACTACCTATGTAGACTCTTTGTACGTAACGCTGGCCATCGATAAGTATACCTATGTGTATGATTTTTCGTCTAACGAAGTGTTAAATAAAGGTATAGATGTGAGGTACTTAACAGCCTTATCGACTTTACCGGTTACCTGTTTACATTTTTTTGGTTCAATGTTGGGATAGTGGCCCGAAAGGGGTTTTTGTCGGAAGGTTGGACGATATTATTTAGATTTGAGCTAACTAGGTATGTGGATAATGAAAGGATGATTTGTGTGGAGGTGTTGGACCATTTTTTTTGTTTTGCCCTACAGGTGTTATTTCAGTGGGGTTTTTTCGAATTCTCTTGAGTTTTGATGAAGTTGGTATGTTTAAGGAAGTATTAAGTGATGGGAAAAGTTTTCTGATGATAGTTTCAAGTGTGGATGATTTTCGCTTTGCTTGCCTTTCCTTGGCAGTTTCAAAAGTTGAATTGAAAAATTTTGAAAATTATTTTACGAATAAAATTCAATTTTGAATAGAAATTGCTTTCAATTGTTGAGTAAAGTCGTTGAAAGACATGCGATTTTTTTTGGAAAAAAGTAAAAATATTTTGAAATGATTCGAAATTGATTTAAAATGAAATAACTGAAAAATTGTTAAAATAAGACAAAAATTGTTGAAATTACGTTTACCTATATTTTATATTATAAGTATTTAGATGGTTAAAAAATTGAAAGAAAAAAGTTTTTTTTTAAACTGGATTGCGAAGTAAGTCACAAATTTCACTACCTCTTTTCCATTTATATGGTGTCCATGGCATCGTAATTTTCGTAATTTTTTGGAGGGAGGGGCACAAAATGAAGAATACCTTTTGCCCTATCACCTCAAATACAACTGATATTTGTGAGTATAATTGAATTTTTAATGTCCAAAAAAGACAAGTTTTCAAATTTTAATGGAGAAGAAAGATGAAAATTTCCTTTGCCCCCTCGTTAAAATTTTATTGCCGGAGGGGGGGTCCACTTTCTGCCACCACTAGAAGTGTCTTCACTGGTAAGAAAAACAATAAAAAACAGAAAATTAGCATCACTTTTTACAGCAAAAAAATTGGGAAATAGTCGGAATTTTCATAATTTTATCCCTAAAATCAATAATTACCTATCAATATTTTTCTTTTTTTTTAGATTTTTTAATTTTTAAGAATAAATCGGATTTTTTGGAAAATCTAAAGCAAAAGAAAATATGGTATAAACATGTCAAGAAAGATCCAGAAAATAGCTAGTATTTTTATTTTTCAAATCCGGAAAACACCATATTGAAACAATCAAAAATTTGAAAAAAAAATCAATTTCGGGTTTGTACCTATAGTTACTGTATTTTCTTGCAAGAAAAAAGAGTTAGAAATATCTGAGTGTGCTTGGGTATCCATCTACATGTAAGAAAAACGAGAAAAAGTAAAAATTAATTAGTAAGTAGTAGTACATCACCTTAATTAAACAAGAAAACCAGAAAATAGCAAGAATTCAAATTATTTTACTGCAAAAGGCAAGAATTTTCGGAATTTTCCTCTTCCCTTGAATTCTTTTATCAAGAGATAAAAAGATGGTTCTTTTTAGGGTAAATTTGAATTTTAAAAAATCCAAAAATTGCAAGGACTTTCATTTTTCTTGCGTTGAAAATTGTAATTATTTTTGTTCTCGAAAATCTTTCGTTTCACGAGAACATGAAAATTAACCAAATGTTCCCTAAAATTATAAAACTCAAAATTTTAACGAAAATGGAATGTCGAATTTTCTTTCTTTTGAAGTTTTATTGAAGCAAATTTGAAATTTTTGTTTGAATTATTTTTTTTCATTTTTTGAAAGAGTAAAAAGGTGACAAATGAATTGATGGGACGAAACACTAAATTGAGTTCAGATTTTCTGTTTTCAATTTCTGCGAGTAGTTTCTAAAAAATGACTAATTTTTTTATAAATGTTGGATGATTACTCATATAAAGAATTTTTTAAAAATTTAGCATTTTTTGTGCTGAATTTGAGTTCTCGTTTTTGTTAGAATAAAAAAGAGGAGAAAATCTGTTTTCACATGATAAATCTTTAAAATTGAATTTTAGTGTCTTTTGTGAGGGGGGGGGGGATGGAAATGAGGAAAATTTTTCGATTTTTTTCGAAATATGAAAATGAATTTTGCAAAAGAAGTTTAAAAATTCATTTTCTGACGAATATTTCTGAAAATTTTAATTCCACTTCATCATTTTTATTTTATCTCGTTCACCTTTCATTGTTCTTGATGAAAATTTTCAAAAGATTCTGAGCAGGTTTGTAAAATAAGAGAAAAATTCTATTGCAAGAGTCGTGCATTTCAACTTGAAAATTTTGTTAATTTTTAAATTTTTTTTAACAAATTTGATAAAAAATATCATGTTACGTTTTATCATGATGGAGGGGAGGGATAGGTTTCATCTTCACTTTCAAAACAAATTGCAACTTCAGTATAATAAATTGAATTATTCATTTTAAAAAATTATGCTGATTCGGGTGTTTTTTTTGTACTCTTGATGATCAAATTCAAATTTCCTGCATACTTGTTTGCTTTTCTCCTGACCAATACATAACTCAAATGATTTTAAAGTTTTAAAATGGCTGCATTTTGATAATTATATGTAGTTTTTAATTTTATCAAAACATTAGGGGTTTTGGATATCCTTTGGGGTTCTAAATTGTCTAAGGTTGATATTGAATTTTCACGAACTTTGATAATCAATATTTTGCCAAATAAAATATTTAACAGATATAATTTTTTCCCTTCGAGTAAAATACCAAAAACTTCCTCCTCCCTTCCTCCCTTCTGATCCCTACACAAAAATTTTCAAACCGAATCCATCACACATGCAATATTAAATGACTCTCGTATCATATTCTACGTAGTTTCCAATTTTCTACGAATTTATTAACATATTTCGATGCAATTCAGCGTAATTTGACCGGGAAATACGATTACTATCGTTTGAATAAATCAACACAATGAATAATCTTCGCGGTAAAAATTTCTCTTGTGATTTGTCACACAAATCCCGTCAAACAATTCGCTACCGAATTGGTGCCAAAAAGGTAGTTTCGCTACTATTCCTGTTTACGGTAGCAAATTTGGATTTTCGCTACTCAAATACAATACAATTTTGATAGCAGCTCATAGGCGGATTTAAGGGGGGGCGCGGGGGGGCTTAGCCCCCAAGAGTGAAATTAGCCCCCCCAAAAATTTTTCGTGTTTAGTTGTCAAACTGTTTGACAATCAAATTCGAATGTACCTACCATGAAAAAAATGTATTTTCTGGACATTAAATTCACATTTTTTCAAAGTTTACTCGCTTCGCTCGGGCATGAACAACAACACAATTCACAAATTATTTTTAGGCAAAGTTGAGGAAGCAGGCTCTTTTCCTCAAAAATTCCTTCCGGTACTTCATGTATTTTTACTCAATTTTGTATTCTCCCAAAAAAAGCTTCCACCGCCACTGACTTCGAATATGTTCTCCCTCCCTCTCCTCCTAAAATAACATCAAATAGCAATTTTGAAATCATTAACATACAAAAAAATCATTTTTATGGCCATTAAAAATTCAATTTTTCAAAGCTTCACCCTCGCTTCGCTCGGGTATAAATAAAATGACGAATACTTCACATTAACTATTTGAGATGACAGTGTCAAAGAAGGCTCCTTCCTACTTCTTCGTAAGATTTTTCTGGTATTTCTTGTCTTTGTATCTATTTTGCAATTTGAACCCTTCCAAAAAATCTTCTAATGCCATTGACCTGGGGCTTAGCCCCCCCTGATCCATTTTTCTAAATCCGCCTATGTAGCAGCTACCGTTTCGCTACCACCTAAACGACGGTAGTTTTGCTACGGTAGCCGCTACCAAAAAATGTTTGACGGGATTTGTTCGTTATTCGTCTACACGATATCCGCGATCGTCAAGAACTTAATCTAATTCTACTTTTATAATGAAAACATGATTCTTATGCAATTATGAGGTATAGAAGTAGCGTTGAATTTATAATTTAATTATAAATAGGTACGTAGCTTACCTACATACTCATCTCCGAATAATTTGAAATATTCTATTTTCGAATACAACGTTGACCTGTTATTAAAATATGCTCATTTGAACGTATCCAGACTGCACTTATAATCTTCGTGAAAACCCCCCATCGAATTATTATTTAATTCTCCATAGGCTCATAGAACAAAGACCCAACGGGGAGCATTGCATAGCCAGAATGATTTCGTCGAAATTCCATTTATTTGGCAAATTTTTTTATTCTCTCGTATCCCATCTCAATGGGTAATTATTTCTAAAGAGTTGGTCTCCGACTAATCACAATGAACGTCGTTCGTATGCATTTATCTCGGCCAGGAGAAACCCCATCTATGACGTAGTTTTGCATCACTTGGCCCCAGGCGGAGGCAGATTCAAATGGCATTTAACATTAATCTTCGCATGCGAAGTATGTCAACGCCATTTTAATTTTGCTTCCATTTTCGTTGTAAAATTAAAAACAAAGCGACAGTATCACTTGTTGTAGGAGTATGAAAAAAAAACCTTCTAGTAGGAGTGACATGATCCGTGAAATATTAATAACAAAACGTTGCTACGAGTACATCAAAATGGAGAACGGAACTGGCGTTGAATTACATAGTTTAATATATTTTTTTGTCCGGCTTCGCTGATGCGGTTGTGAGAAGAGGATGTATTCTGGATAAAAACATGTTCGACAGTTCTACCTCTTTTAACACCTTGTATACACTTCGCTGTATCTGTATTCTGTAACTGACTGCAAGAGCTGGAGGATTTGAACAAGTCTCGATGGTTGATGGTTTCAGCGTTGCCAACGTTAAGGAAATTCTCTTAAAGTTGAGGAATTTTGAGGGTCGTGAAGAATTTCGTTGAGGAATTTTCTGAAAAATTTTTTAAAGGAATTTCTTGAAAAATTCGGAAAATGATCAAAAAATATTTACTTACTTTTTTAATGCAATTCTTGTTTTTTTTTTCAATGTTTGTTCAATTTTGATCCTAAAAGCGGAAAAATTCTCTGGAAGTTCCTGAAATTCAAATTTTGCCTATTTGTGTTCCAAGAATGCCCTCTGAATCATCACCTACCCTTTTTGAGAGAATTTTGAAAAATCCTTGAAAAAAAACGTAATTTTCATAAATCAGTGAAATTGATCGAAAATTTATTGAAAATGGTCAGAAGTGCAGTACAGTAATAGATTAAGTGAAAAAATTCACTAAAAACAAACAGCGAAATAAATTTCTGAAAAATCAGTGAAAATTCACTGACAAATCAATAGCGTGTCTGAAATTGGCTAATAATCAGTAGACTTCTCTGAAAAATTAAAAAAATTCTTTGATTTCGAACGCATTTCTGCTGATTTTTCAAAGAATATCGCTGATTTTTCAGCACATTTCAAATATTTTATCAACTTAGTGAATTTTCACAAATCATTTGAAGAAATTTTTCACTGTTTGATTTCAAAATAAGCTCACTAATTATCATTCAGTAAAATTTTTACAGATTTTCATTTCACTAAATTTTTCACTGATTAATTTTCACTAAATTTTTTCACTGATTTGCTTTCAGTAAAATTTTTACTGTTTTTTCCAACTAAAATTTTTACTGATCGTTCACTGAAATTTTTCACTGATTTGCTTTTAGTGAAATTTTCGCTGATTTTTTCCAACTAAAATTTTTTACTGATCATAGTTCACTGAACTTTTCCACTGGTTTGCTTTCAGTGAAATTTTCACTGATTTTTTTCAACCAAAATTTTTCACTGTTTTGCTTTCAGTAAAATTTTAACTAATTTTCTCCAGCTAAGATTTTTCACTGATTTTCTTTCACTGAATTTTTTTGCTTATTTCATTATTTCAGTGATATTTTAACTAATTTTCTCCAACTAAAATTTTTCACTGATTTTCTTTCACTGAATTTTTTTATTTATTTGCTTATTTTATTGAAATATTCACCAATTTTCTCCATTTAAAATTTTTCACTGCTTTTCTTCGTATAAAATTTTTCACAATTTTTTTTTAGTGAAATTTTTAATTGATTTGTTCTCAGTGATTCTCTTTCGTTAGCTTTCATTGTAAAATTCTTTACTGTTTGCTTTTAGTAAAATTTTTTTTCTGATTTTTTTTTCAGTGAAATTTTTAAATAATTTTTTGAGAAATTTTCAATCTTTGTTCCGTAAATTTTTTCACTGTTTGCTTTCACTAAAAAATTTTCACTGATTTGCTTTTAATGATTTTTTTTTTTATTGATTTATTACTGTGCTGCAATTTTTGACAGTGATTCTCGATGATTTTACTGATTTTATAAATGAAAGAGTGAAGCAGCAACAAAAGTGTAGGTACAATTTTGATAAAATGCACGAGGCTGTATTACGAAATTAAACCTTTTTCTCATTACCACCGACTTGGTAAGAGTACAATACAATTGATTGTTAATTCTATCCGAGGACAAGTCTACATCAACGCCAAGTATCGCTAACAAAATAATATATGTACTATTATCGTAAAAAAATCAAGTTTAAACGCCGTTTGTGATTCTGTTACTGCTTGCAATGGTAATAACGCGTAATGCCGAAGGAATTTAACCGGCTAAAAATTTGAATCATTAAAACCAGTTTGACTCTCGTCTTACCTGGCATGGCATGGCAAGCCATCGACATAATATTATGTCGTTTTTGTAATAGTTTTTTCCCTCAGACTATATTCGGTTTACGATGCGATAGCTTTTTTTTTCCTTCATCTTCATCTCGATTCTCGAACTGCTTCTTTTTAATTCCTCCAATTAATGCTGGTTCTACTGCAGGTTAACTCGACTCCTTCGCAAATAGCTCTAATTAACTCGTACCGAGTCCTCCATCGTCCATCTCATCCGTTTCAATCGTAATACTTGAAGTACTCTCGTTTTGTAATTTTTTTTGCCATTTTTATGACTCGACCGCCGTCGTAAAAAAGATCACGATGAGTCTTCGAACTCGGACGTGAAAATTTTTTTTCAATCTATGTTTATCCGAGCTAATTTCACGAACGCTTCGACGATTCTTTGGTCTATAGGATTATTCTTTAGTTACATAATTGCGTCGATGATGACGGCGAATGAATTGGCGTAAATTAATTAATCCCAGAGAGCTAATTAAGATGGCTGGCAATTAATAACAACGAAAGTATTACGAACTGCACGGTACTGGTTTTTGTCGTCAACGTTATTTTTCACCTACCTTAGGATACGCGGTGGTATTATTTTCGTCGCCGAATGCGATTTATAATTACGCGGGTGCATGTTCGACGTCGACACATCCGTTCGGAGTACTCGGATTTCGTATTCTTTTGTTTCTCTTTCGTTTGGAAATCGGTAAATGATGGCGGAGATTTTGGTTTGAATGTTGAAGAGAGATGAGAACTGAGTTTGGTTGTCAACGTAGTGTTCTGAGAAGGTCTAATGGGATGGTTTTAAGGATTGAGATTTTAAAAAATGCATGTTTGGTGATTGTAATTCTTTATTTTTTGCCTGAACATTTGTTCCTACTTGAAAAATTGGAGTTGAGGGAATGGAAACAGTCCAGAAAAAAGCAACATATTAATAACTAATCGATCTTTTTTGTTCTTGAATTAACAATTTATCAATTTCTCAAGGTGTCTGCGATCTCTGAGTTGATGAAAATAATGTAAAAAGTCTTGCAATTGACGAAATGGCATTGAAAATGATGGGAAAATTCTGGAAAAGCTCAAAATTTTTTTATTAAAGATTCGTTTGTTTTCTTATTAATAAAATTCCTTTGAGGATTCGAGTCATTTTGCAAAACGTTGAGATTATTTTCATTTTTTGCTAATGTGATGGATGGGTAGGGGGAGCGGTATCACGCCAAAGATCATGCAAAAATTCTGAAAAAATCATACAAATCTCTTAGTTTTCAATTTCCTCTGTCCAAGATGATTTTTAATTTTGGTAATTTTTGAGATATTTGCATCTGCTAAACCTGAATGAAGAATTGTTTCTGTTTATTCATGTATTTTTTCACTTTGTCAAAAGTTTGAAATTTGATAATCTGAAATGAAAAAAAAAAACAGTATTTTTGTTTGTAAGATCGAGAAATCGAAGAATTTTTTATAACCTAAAGTTTTATGCAGGTAAAATTATACTTTTTCATTCTGAATCAATAAATAATAAATTGTTGGAATTCCAAAGCAGAGAAGATCAACGAAATTTTTAATTTTCAGTGAATCTTTCCAGTGAATTTTCGTTATTTTTTTAGCATTTTTTTAAATTGTGTGCTTTTAATAAAATTTTTCCATTAATTTTTTACTGTGCTGCAATTCTGACAACCAGTGATTCTCAATAATTTTCATTGATTTATAAATAAGAGGGTAACTAAATTATTTTCAAAAATGATCGTAATTCTTGTAAAATGAGTTTCCTATCAGAAAAATGTGAGAGGTGTACTCGAGAGGGAGGAAAGGAGGGAGGTGAGTAGGTATTAAAAAATATTTCCTTTTTCCAGGAATTCAATTTTTCTATACTTTTTAACTCAATTTTTCGTAAACATATTTACCCTCGATTGATTTGGATGATATTTCACATCTTTTTTTCGCAAAATATTCCCTTGTGTTGGAAAATTTCATCAAAAATTATGCCATTTTTCTAATTTTCTTTCACTTTTATCTTATTTTTTATTTTTTTTCATCTACCAAGGGATCCACTCGCTAGAAAAATTAAAAAATTAACGAAAAAAATTGTTAGTGGACAAAAAATGTGGTTCATTTTACCAAAAAATTGTGTCTATTGTTGATGAGATTTGTAAAATTTAAAAAAAGTCATGACTGTCATAGGTATACCACAGAATTTGAAAAAGAAGTCTCAAAAGTCATGAAAAAATTATATTTTCTTTATGCGAAACTCAAAAAAATTTCTGTAGTTTTCTCCTTTTTTTCAACACAACAAAGAATTTTTCATTATTTTATCGAAAAAATATGTACAAAAAAATCAATAAACAAGATCATGAAAAAATTCTCATGAAAACTCAATCAAAATGCAAGTTTTTGTAGCCCTTTTTAAAATTAGGGACATTGAATAAGTGAATTTTTTGGGAAACGGTTATCGACGATCCGATCAGAAGAATTAATGAAAAAATCTAGGGTTAAAATTCTTTTTTTAAAAAACCAAATTATGAATATTTTTCAACTTTTGCGAAAGTTGTTTTTTCGTCTTAAAAAACGTTGATATTGGTAAACTTTTACCGACTTTTCCATTAGGAAAAGTCGAGTACTAAATTGTTCATCGTAGTTGAAGGGAGCGTCGGGAACGATTTTTTTTTACGTTTTCGGACATTCTGAACACGATAGGACGTGTGGTTGAGAACGAGGTTTCCTTATATATATATATATATATATATTTATATATTTATATGTTTATGTATAATTTTGTCCGCGATTAAACTCGAAAACTGTGTAGCTCCAGAAGGGGACAATGATCCCAAAAGATAGCATTTTTTACGTAGTTTTGAGATTTTCAAACCGATTTAAAATCGGTCCAGCCGTTTTCGAGATATTGAACTTTTTGTGTTTTTTAGGGGTTGGGGGGTGGGACTTAGCCGAAATTTGAAGCAACCAAGGTAAAAGTTGCATTGCGCTTAAAATTTCGATTTCTCTAAAACTACTGAACCGATTGAGCTGAAATTTTCAGGATTGGCAAAAAAAGGTTTGAGGACCCTACAGAAAAATTTTCAGCCCGATCGGTTGAGGTACACCGTCTCTCGGTAGGCTTAAAATGTGTAAACAGTTTTTTTCAATAGCTTACTGAAACTTGAAGCTCGAATAATTTGAAAACTAGGCATCCTCAAAAAAATCTAATGACTCATTGTCGAAAGCAAATTTAATTCTCTACAATTTGCTATACAGGCGTTTTTTGGGAGGCCCCTCCTTTGGTCAAAAACGATCCTCAAAGGATGCAAAGGAGGGTCCAATACTCGAAATTCGCATTAAACTCAAAAAATGTGTAGCTCCAGAAGGGGACAATGATCCCAAAAGATAGCATTTTTTATGTAGTTTTGAGATTTTCAAACCGATTTAAAATCGGTTCAGCCGTTTTCGAGATATTGAACTTTTTGTGTTTTTTAGGGGTTGGAGGTGGGACTTAGCCAAAATTTGAAACAACCAAGGTAAAAGTTGCATTGCGCTTAAAATTTCGATTTCTCTAAAACTACAGAACCGATTGAGCTGAAATTTTCAGGATTGGCAAAGAAAGGTTTGAGGACCCGACAGAAAAATTTTCAGCCCGATCGGTTGAGGTACACCGTCTCTCGGTAGGCTTAAACGCATTCTGGCATTAAAAAGTTTGTAAAAAAAACTTTGTAAAAGGGCATAAACTGATGATTTTTTGGTCGCTGATTCCGAATTAGTTCTTTGTTTTTCGATTTGAATCCTCTACATGTTCCTAAGTTGTCCCTCGGTAGGCTTAAAATTTGTGAACTGCCGTTTTTTTAATTTCTTAATGCAAGCTTGAAACGTAAATAATTTGAATATTAGCATTAAAAAGTTTGTAAAACGGCGCAGTTTGATATTTTTTGGGTCGCTGATTTCGAATTTGATATTTTTAAAACTTATTTTATTTCGATTTGAGCCCCTTCCCTGGATACCCTAGTGTACATGGGTGCCTAGGAGTCCAAAATTTCAAGTTTGGTACTCTTCAATATACTCAATATTTGTGAATAGTTGAACGAAAGTAAATTTAATTTTCTACACCGACGTTTGTGGAAAAGTCGGTTACCTTACGCAGAATGCGTAAGGTTTTTTTAATGTAAATTTTCTGTGGAGGAAATTTTTCCCTCTCCCTCCTACTCTGTGGAAAATTCTCGATGGCATCGACTTTTTTTGTAAATTTGTCCTTGGAGAGAACCTTTTCTCGCCATTTAGTCATCTAAACTTAGAAGAAAATTCCTTGCCTTTTGATTTTGAAATTTTATTAAAACTTTTATAACGAATTTTTGAACATAAATTTTTCATCACTTTTCAGGCGGCGGCCGGTGGGGTTTTTCAGAGGGGAAAGGAAAAATGAGGATGAGTAAAATATAAAAATTATACAATTAGGTAGTTTTAGATTTTTCTACAGATTTTTAAAATTTTTATTGAATTTGAAAATTTTATTAAGAATTTTAAACTTGTGAAAAAATTGTACGATTTCTCCATCACATTCTTAGATTATAATTTCTTCGCTGTCAGATCGACAATTTCTGGCTTATTTTAATCACTGTCAATTGCTTAGGTACCTAGCTACCTACATACTTACTTTTCCTATTTTGAGTTTTTAAAATTCATTTCTTTTTTTGGCATTTTGTTCAATATTTTAATTTTTAAGAATTTTTCAAACTGTTTATTCATCGTTTTGCAATAAAGAAAGAGAAGAGGGGGGTAGGGCAAAAAATCTATAAAAATATTTCGTATTTTTCCCCAGTGATTTCAAATTTTTTCGAACCATTCTGAACCAGATTTCGAATTTTTCTCCTCCAAAATAAGCTGCTACGTGAACTCGTAGACTACCATCAAACCAAGAACAACTTTTAACCACCATGCTGTCAATCGTCGTAAAATCTAAACGATGTTTATTTTCGTTCCGAACCAAAACGCCAAAATCAAAATAAACTCAGTCGAACGAGCAAGGGAGGAAAATAAACAGAAAAGCAAACCGTGTAAAAATTACGTTTGGCAGTTTTCCAATTTTACAAAATGAGCCTTTATAGAGTGAAAAAAAGAAAACAGATCTCGATCGTATTAATCGTAGGGGTACGTAAAATTACTGCAACGTACGTGTGTCTATTTAAGCATCCATTTTTAGTCGACGTTTTGTTTATCACCAGTAGCTCATTACCCTGAGATTTGAACCTAAAATGCATTATAATAATACGCTTGAGCAACGAACAGCGAAATGGTGATTTTTCAAAGATTATTAGGGTGATGTGGTGTAGTATTTTGGGTTGAAATGCATGTTGAGGTACCTAATTCGGCGACGATGGATTATAAATACACATTTATAAATGTTATTACTCGATCGAACAAGTTTATGTACTTATGGGCTTTTTTTTGGAACGTTCCGAGTTTGTAATTACGTTAAAATTTATCGTTTAAATTACACGCGATTTTAAATGTGATCTAAATACGTTGAATGATTTTATTCACGGTGCGATAATTTTCCATGTGTTTGTTTTTCGTAGGTAATCCGAGACCGATGTTTAAATGGTTGAAAGATGATCACGAAGTTAGCGATTTTATTTCCGAATGTTACTACAAAATTCAACCGGTTCGTCGAGAGGATGCCGGATTCTATCAAGTCATAGTAAAAAATAAAGCTGGTTCGATGTTATCTCAGAAAATCAACGTTACCATTGCTTGTAAGTTCATCATATTCGGGTTCGATATTATTAGTCGATTATTTCTTACAATTTAATTTTTCTTTTTTCGTCTTTATCAAAGATATGGGAAGATTTACGGATTCGGTGCCCGATGAAATAACAGTCGAATATGGCGATACAGCTGTTATAAATTTACCTTCTATCGATAGCTACCCGAAACCTGCTATTGCGTGGGAAACCGACGATCATTCGATGCTTTGGGGCGATCTGTACGTTACCGATGTACCCGGCAAATTGGTTATTTTATCCGTAACCAAAGAACACGAAAAATCTTACAGGTATGTTTATTTTCACACCTCGTTCACGAATATCTCGAACTAGACGAATGTAATTATCGTATCGATGTAATTCGATATGTAAATGTTTGTTTTGCAGAGCACGTGCTGCTAATACGCAAATTGGCAAAGAAGCTTATTCACCTTTTGTTAGATTAATAGTTAGCGATTCTAATCCGTTCAAGGAACTTGACTCGAAGTTCATCGTGAGCCCTGAAAATGTCGAAGTGATCGAGGGGAAAGGCAATATTGATTTGCATTGTGTTACCAATATTAAAAAGTAAGTTGGAAATTGGTAATTGAGAGTTTATAGTGAATTAGTGAATAAATTAGCTGAAAATTGCATATGGGATCCGGTTGAGCTCAACAGTTGAATAATTTTATATTGCACGAAATTTATTTTTACTGCAGTTTTGTAAATGGAAAAAGTATGCTTACAAAGAAGCGAATCTCGATAAAAAAGAAGAGAAACTTGTGTGCCAAAAATGGTTAATTTATGAATTAATCAGTATTTTCAAGGTTTGCTGGGATAATTTTCAGTCTCTTTCGTGAGTTGATTTTTTGAGAAATCCATTAAAAAAATTGAAAATTTTCCGATTGACGTAGATGGCATTTGAAAACCTTATGAAATGTATTCTGGGGATTTTTATTGCAAAAAAGTCATCTCAGATTTCATCCAGGTACCAAAATTATGGCCAGGTGCCAATTTTATGCACATTCATGACTTTAAAATAAAAACTGGAAAAGTCAGGAAATTTTGCGATAATTATTCTAGAAACAAGATTTTTTCAAACGACGATTTTTTTGAAAAATGAATCAAATTTTTGAATTGTAACTCTCGCTTTATTCGGGCATACGAGACTCAGGTAAAAAACTCAGGTTGAGGATCGTGTTTCCATTTTAAAATTGAAGTGTTGAAAAAAATTGAAGTTGTTTTCAAAATAATGCAATATTTGAAAAAGTTCATGTCATCACATTTTCATGATTCATTGATTATGAAATTAAAAATTAGATATCACTTTTGTCCAATTCAAAAGAAATGAAGTCTTGAAGATGACGAATTCAAAGACTTCGTAATTTTTAATTGACTTACCTATACTTACTCGAACATTTCAAAATTAAGCGAAAAATTTTAGACTCACTTAATATAATGTAGTTACATTTTTTCATCCTCAAAAATTAATTTTGATCGAGTTTTTAGTATTTTTTTTATTGAACTGTCTCCATTTTAATTTTATATGTAGGTACTTATATATGAAGTATTGTGAGGGGGGAGGGGTAAAAATTATGAAAAATAGCAAAACTGATCAAAATTTCAATAAAAAGTAGATAATAATAAAAAAATGAGTACGAAAGTCTCAAAAAAAAATTCTCAGATAAATCCTATGGCTGAAATTATAGAAAAAAATGGTGAAATTTCAACTATTTGAAGAATTTTTTCACAAAAATTTGATGAATTATGAATTGGAAATTCATTAGTTCAATAAAGTGTAGGGGACATGATGCAAAAAAAAAATCATGAGAAAAATTTTCAATTTTCTGTTCAAAACAAATTCCAAGTTTCATTGGAAAAATAGTTCATCTTTCAATATTTTAATTTTTAGAACAGAATTTTCCTATTTTGACCTTTTTTTTTTTGCAAAAAATACAAGTATTGCTTGAAAGCAAATGTCATTCGGAGCACGTTCGGCTCTCATTTTGAATATGTGACCCTGTCGTATAGAAGAGACCTAGTGTACAAAAAATCGATGTCTCATTTTTCACGTTTTTGACAACACCAAATCTGGACCAAGCACATAAAAATAAAAACATCGATTTTTTACACAATGTCCCTTCTTTGCGGCAGGATCACATACTTTTCCCTTCAAAAAATATTAAAAATGTATTTTTAAAATAAGTAGGTTAGGAAAATTGAGCAATTTTTTTGATTGGCTCAAAAAAGCGAAATATTTTCACTTTGCATTTTTTAAAATTATTTTTGTAGCGAAACGCTTAAAGTAGGAGTCAGATATAGTGGTTGATTTCGAATCAAAGATCCATTTTCTGCGCCGAATCTTCACTCACGAGATATCGTTTATTTTCTTCTTGAAAAAAATATCAAAATGTTGAAAATTATGTAGAAAAGGGGCTTAAATTACGTTGGTGAGTGGATTTAGGTTGCTAATCACAAGTCAGTTTTGCTTGTCCTGGAGGAAAACTCAAAATTCTGTTTTTTTTCCTACCTACCTAAATTAAAATTTTCATTTGGTAATTTCAATTTCAGCCATTTATGGATTCTTCAGACGTAATTGAAAAAAATTGTTGATTGTTGATAGAAGTCGCTGATTCCGAATTTGGGATCCTATTTCAGAGTAGAACCTTTGTTTTGGAAACATCGACAATTTTGGCTTCGGATAATAACAATCTTGCCAAATTGATCGCAGGTGGATACAAATTATCGCTGTTTCAGTGATCAACGACCCTGAAATATTTGTAAATAATATTTTTTCATGTTGATCGCGGTTCGATCTTCGAAAAATTGCATTTTTTAAAAAGCGGTAATTGGTGATGAGTTGTTTCAGTTTCAAAATACCTAAAACAAAATTAAAATTGAGTCAACAATATTTCTGTTAATTTATTCACAATTTACTTGATATTGTGTATCAAACTAAACTCGATTCGTGAATAAATTTTGATTAAATTTTGTTTTGCAGTTATCAATTTGTCGACCAGGAGTGGTATAAAGATGGTTTACCAATTGAAAATTGGGGTTTTAGAACAAATTACGACCGATGGAAAAGAACTATGTCTTTGGTGAACGCCAGTACCGATCATGCGGGCAATTACACGTGTGAAATTAAATACAAAAAGATACATTTGTCAGCCAGTGCCATAGTTTCCGTGTTGAGTAAGTGCAATTAGTGATATTTATTATAAAATATTCATGTTGATTGATATTTCGACCTTTAAGGAGTCTATTAATTTTCGAAAATTACGTATTTTAATTACTTTTTCTTGTGTTTTGTAGCACCTCCGAGTATTACAACAGTTGTGCCTCGAGAAACCATGGAAGATTACAATTCGATCGTAAAATTACCTTGCAATGCGATTGGCAAACCTTTTCCAAATATTACATGGTATAAAAATGCTGTAGATGTGAGCAAAATATCTCAACCAAAAAGGTAACCAGATTACAATTGGAATTAACCCCTTGATAAGTAGATAATATTTTTATTCTCTAACGAATCATTTTAATTTGCAGATATTACGTAGAAGATGGGAATACCTTAGTGATAAAAAATTTACGAGTAGAAGATACAGGATTATTTCAATGTTTCGCCTCCAATGATGCTGGAATGGATTCAGTCGTTTATTGGCTCAAAGTCAGAAGTAAGTATAGTTCGAGAGATTTTCAAATGCCACTGTCAAAAAAATATTTCTCAATTTATGACGTCGATTTTCTTTTTCAAAGGTTCAACTCCAGTGATGGAAACTCCCCCAAAAAACACCACCGTTTTTGACGGTAGCGATATTATATTAAGTTGTCGAGTCGCCGGTGCTCCTATTCCCAATATAACGTGGTATTTTTACGGTACGTGACATATCAACCGGTTTGATCGTGAATTATATTCAGAATTAATTATATTTTGAATAATATTACAGATTCGCAACCAATTCCACAAAGTAGTCGATTTCAGTATTTAGAAGAAGGTGATTTGCTGATCACCGGTGCTCGAGTTGGCGATAGTGGAAAATACACTTGTCTCAGATCCAACGAAGCTGGTAAAGTTGAAGCCAGCGCTTATTTATCTGTTAGAAGTAAGTTCCTGTCCATCTGTGATACCTCTCCAGAGATCTATTGAAATGAAAACACAATATATGACTCTATTATGCAATTTTTTTTGTTCCAGTGAAAACTCAAATATCGCAGCCACCTTCAGATACCAAAGTTTTACTCGGTCAGGATGCGGTGCTACAATGTAAAGTCTCCGGCGACCCCAATGTTCCTTATCAAATCGACTGGTTCCATAATAACCGAGTAATCGGTTACGAAAATCCTCGCATTAATATTAGTAACGATGGCACGCTGACTATCAAAGCAGCCAGACCCACCGACGTCGGAGATTACAAATGTTTACTCCTGTCGAGTGGAGGAAACGATACACGAGTAGCTAAATTGAACGTTATAGAGTTACCATATAGTCCAACGTCAATTCGAGCCGAACGAGTGGATCATCGATCGGTTAATTTAAGCTGGGCTCATGCTTTCGATGGAAATAGCCCTATTTTAAAGTATATTGTTCAAAAACGAGAAGTTCCTGATATTGGTAATTTTTTCTTTTTTCAAAATTGGCTTAAATATGGAAAAATCTGGTGCTATTACGGAATTTTTTTTTCGTGTTTCAGGTCCAATTGTGGATCCTTTACTGAATTGGGTGACCGAATTGAGTAACGTATCAGCTCACGTGAATTCGATATTATTGACGAATTTGAAAGCAGCCAGTTCGTATCAATTTCGTGTCAGTGCTGTGAACGGTGTTGGCGAAGGATCAGCTTCCGATGCTAGCAATGTTGTTCAGTTACCTCAAGAACGTAAGTGATAGATTTTTAACCTTTGGATGCTCTGATCAGAATTGAGATTTATTGTGGGTGCGATTCTACAGCTCCTTCTGGACCACCGACCAATTTCGCTGGATCTGCGAGATCCTCTTCGGAGATCATTACTCAGTGGCAGCCTCCAGCTGAAGATGTGCGTAATGGACGTATATTGGGATATGTGATACGGTATAAATTGTATGGATATGATTCGACTCCGTGGACGTATAAAAATATCTCTACTGAGGTATGTATTTTTTACTATTTTTTCTGCCCCTAAATAAAAATTCTTCTAATTTGTAATTTTTTTTTGTTTTTTAGGGCCAAAGAAATTACCTAATCGAGCAATTAATCACGTGGAAAGAATATGTATTGCAAATTGCTGCTTTCAACGAAAAAGGAATCGGAGTATTCAGCGAAGAGGTCAAAGTAAAGACCAAAGAAGGAGGTAAATTCGATTTTTTTTTTTGAAAATGTATGCACAATTTTAGAATTATCAATTAATTAATTTTTTTTTTCAGTTCCCGAAATGCGACCTGAAAACGTAAACGTGAAACCTCTAAATTCGACCTCCATCTTTATAAAATGGGATCCATTACACCCTCAACACATCAACGGCGTAAACCAAGGATATAAAATACAAGCGTGGAAAGGTACTGTAGACCATAGATATGCGAAAATAATAAAACTAACAATGGCTAATATTACGTATTTATTACCAGGCGAAACAATGCATCGAGAAATAACAGTGCCTCCTAATTTGATCGATTCATTCGCTCCTCTAACTGCGGTAATGAATGGTTTAGAAAAATACACCGAGTATAATGTAACAGTATTATGTTTCACCGACCTCGGCGGAGGTCCTTCTAGTCAACCGGTTTTGATTCGAACTCACGAAGATGGTATTGTATTATATTTTTGAGATGCTCAGCGTTCGGGCGAAAGCTAACGATAAGGGTGTTTCAGTTCCCGAAGAAGTGAGCGATCTTCAATTTCAAAGTATTTCCGATCGATCGGTAACTGTTGTATGGAATCCGCCGAAACATCCGAATGGTATTCTGAGGGGGTATTCAATTTCGTATTCGATTCGTGATAAGCCGAATACCGTCAAGAGTGAGAATTTAACGGAGTCTACTACTCAAATAAGGATTAATAACTTGATGGTAAGGGTATTGAATAGAATAGGGTGATTTCCTCGAAAAAGATTCTGATAAAGAGTGTTTTTGTGTTATAGCCGTCAACTCATTATAAATTCGAAGTATTCGCCTGGACTCACGTCGGTCCTGGTCCTACGAGGGTGGCTGTGATACAATCTGGCGTCGAACCGGTACTTCCTCATCCGCCAACTAAATTAGCAGTTACTAATATCGAAGCGTTTTCAGTCGTGTTACAATTTACTCCTGGGTTCGATGGGAATTCTTCGATTATTAAATGGATCGTAGAAGTACGAACGGTTTTGTAAAAACACCATTTTGCTAGGGTTGTGTAGGATATTAATATTACTCTATCGATGATTCTTATAGGCTCAAACACGCCGAAATGTATCGTGGTTTCCGATTTACGAAGAATCCAATCCGGAAGCTACCACTTTGACGGTGAATAATTTGATACCTTTCACGCCGTATAAGTTACGTTTGATAGCGATGAACGTAGTTGGAGTATCGGAACCGTCCGACGCGACCAAAGAGTTTCAAACCATACAAGCCCCTCCGGCTCATCCGCCTTGGAATGTAACTGTTCGAGCTATGTCTGCTACACAATTACGTGTGCGATGGACGGTAAGAGTTGTGGTTTTTTAATCAACTACGAAAACCCAACGAGGTTTCGAATTTTACAGGACGAAGTAAATTAATTCACGATGTTTTTCTTTATTTTTTAGCCTTTACAACAAACCGAATGGTTTGGCAATGCGAGAGGATATAATGTTACCTTTAGAGAATTACGTTCCGGAAGTGGTTCATTCAAGGAATCCGTGCCTTATTTCGTTACAATCGACGATCCTACCAGTAACTCATATATTCTGGATAGTTTAGAGGAGTATACAGACTATGAAATCGTTATGATTGCTTTTAACGATGTTGGATTTTCTCAACCGAGTCCATCGGCTATCGAAAGAACTAAAGAATCTGGTATGTGCTCCGTTTAACTTCCGATGATCATTTTGGAAGATGGAAGTATCATGATTCATGAACCATAATTTAATCGCTGATGTTTACTTTTTCCAACAGTGCCATCTTCGGGACCTATCAATGTAATGGCTAATGCTACTTCTTCAACCACGATCGTAGTTCGTTGGGGTGATGTTCCACCAGAATCGAGAAATGGACAAATTGAAGGATTCAAGGTGAGTAATTTTGTATTTTGCTACTTGAAAAGAAAGAAAGAAAATGCTAAATGCTTTGAAAATTCGAAAAATGAATAGAGAACAAATACCAATACGACTGTAGTTGACAAACATTTTTCATAACAATTGAAAAAGATTTCAAATTAATTATTTGATTGAACAAAATAGTTTAATTCATTAATATTATATTATTCATTATTATTACATAACATAATAATTTAAATAATTATTAATTTATCGCGTCTTTGAATTATTTTTGTAATTAACGGCTTTTTTGAAAAAATTAATCAGTGTTGCCATTTTTGTAACGAAAAAGTTACCGTTATGACATTTGATTTTTATCACGTATTTTTCAAAATCAAAACAAGAACACGTGTTTTTTTTTAGTTTACGCCTACGAGCGAATAGTTTTTGAAACTTTTCTTATCAAATTAATTGAATAATGGGTAAATTATTAGAAATTAATTATGGGTGAATTAAGAATTATTACATTTCTGTGGATCGATAATATCATGTGCTTTGTTTTGTAATTTTTTCGTAGGTTTATTACGGTTTGTTTTCGCGATCATCACATCCAGTTCTATTCAAAGATATTCCAAATAATTACACTTTCACCACTACATTGACGGAATTACGGAAATATTCGCAGTATAATATACAAGTTTTAGCATATACCAGACTCGGCGATGGTGTTTTATCGTCTCCTCCTGTCCGAGTACAAACTTACGACGACAGTAAGTAATTTTGAACTTGATGAATAAGTTTTTGAACAAATTGATGATGAATTGGTACTTTACAGCACCTGGACCTCCATCTAATGTTTCATTTCCCGACGTGACGTTGACTACCGCGAGAATAATTTGGGATGTACCCGAAGAACCAAATGGCGAAATTTTAGCTTATAGAGTTGACTATAGATTAGTTGACGATAGATTTCAAACGTATGGGTATGATAATCATTCGATGAAATTTAATCCTCCTGATCGAACGTTCACGTAAGTAGATTAATATTTTAAGTTAGAATGATTTTTGCTCGGTGATTGTCTATAATAACGTAGAATTATTGTTGCAGTGCTTCGGAACTGGAACCAGAGAAGTATTATTTGTTTTCGGTTACTGCTCAGACTAGACTAGGATGGGGTAAAACTGCTCAAGCATCAGTGTATACAATTAGCAACAGAGAACGACCTCAGCCCCCCTCTGCTCCTGTTATCAGTAGTAGTCAAATTCAAGCTACTCAGATAACTTTCAGCTGGGTACCTGGCAGTGATGGATTTGCTCCTTTGAGGTAAGAAAATATTATTTTGGACATTTTTTGAACCCTTTTAGGCGGTAGTAACGATATACGATAAATTTCAGGTATTATACTATTCAAAAATCCGAAAATAATGGTGTCTGGGTAACCATTCCTCAGAGAGTTGATCCTTCTTTGACGTCATTTACTGTGACTGATTTGAAACCGTTTACTAATTATCGGTTTCGGGTGCAGACAACTAATGATATTGGTCCGAGTATCTTTAGTACCGAGTCTCGCGAAGTTCGAACATATTCAGCCGGTTGGTTTCTTTTTTGAATAGAAAATTATTGGTAAGTCATCTTGTACTTGAAAATAATGATTGTTTTGTATTTTTAGCCCCTAGTAAAGGTGTCGAGAATGTGAAAGTTGTTCCTATCACAACTACCAGTGTCTTGGTGCAGTGGACACCTTTGGCAGAGAATTTTTGGAGCGGGGATCATTCAACTGGCGGATACACGGTGTTATTCCAACCAGCATCCGATTATCCTGTATCGCTCGAAATAACACCTACTCAAAAAGTGAACGACATTCAGGTTAGTCAGAGGAGAAAAAATATTATGTATTTCATTTCCGAACAACAATTTCAACCGAATTGGTGATTTTTTACAGACATCTGAAGTTATTCTTTCCGATTTAACCAGAGATCGTAACTACGAAATAGTTGTGATTCCATTTAATTCGCAAGGCAATGGTCCTCCGAGCCGTCCAATTACCGTGTACGTTGGCGAAGCGGTACCCACCGGGTCTCCGAGGAACGTTGAAGCCGAACCGATCTCATCAACTGAAGTTCGATTGAAATGGTTACCTCCGCAGCAAAGTCAGCAAAATGGCGATTTGCTGGGTTATAAGGTAAACTCAGTTGACATTTTTGAAATTTTGATTCATTTTTATGCTGTATCTGTTATAATACAATGGGTTGATTTTGCAGATATTCTATCTCGTGTTGGAAACTCCCCAGCAAGAAGATCGTTCTATCGAAGAAGAAATCGAAGTAGTTCCTGCAACATATACGTCCTATAATTTGATATTTTTGGATAAATATACGAAGTATAGGATACAAATTTTAGCATTTAATCCGGCCGGCGATGGTCCTCGTTCTGATTCAGCCGTAGTCAAAACGTTACAAGTAAATGTCGAATTTTTCACAGTGAATGTAGTATGAAATGATTTACTAACCGAATTTATTTTCTAGGGTATTCCCGGTCCTCCTAGTGATCTCAAATTTACTGAAATTACCATGAATAGTTTGGTAGTTTCGTGGCAACCGCCTAAAAAAATTAATGGCGAGTTGATTGGTTATCTAGTCACCTATGAAACAGCCGGTCAAAACGAGAGTAAGTAGAATATTTTCTCGATATTTCCATTTCACAAGATAGTTCGTTTTTTAAATATTTTTTTCGCAGGTTTCAGTAAACAAGTAAAACAAAAAGTTTCTGAGACGAAATTACTTATCCAAACACTCGAAGAAGAAGTTACTTACATGTTTACTGTTCGTGCCCAAACAATCGACTACGGATTGCCAGTAAAAAGCAATGTTACCACAGGACCACAAGAAGGATCTCCATCTCGACCTCGAGAACTAGCTGTAGCCAAATCGGTCAACAATATTGAGATTAAATGGGTCAACGGTGCTTCTGGCAAAGGACCTATTTTAGGGTATTATTTTCAGTCTCGAAGAAGAGGTAAGAATTCTCATTCTAAATTCAAATATCATCAGTTTTGGGAAAATTGGTAATTTTTTGGTTATTTTATAGATGAGAGTCGTTGGATGACAGTTTATCGCACCGATAATGGTCCTTTGGAAGAATATTCCATTTCATATCAAAATTTACTACCATCTGCCATGTATCAGTTCAGAGTTATTTCGTATAACGAATATGGCGTTAGTTATCCGGTCACTTATGATAATTATGTAAGTTTTTGAAAACAAATATGCTCAAAAATCCATCCGGTATTTCGGATAACAATTTGGTTATATTTGTTCCAGATTCATACACCTTCAAAATTATTTTTCGAATACGGATATTACAAGATGACTCCATTTTATCATCAGTCTTGGTTCATGGTAGCGTTAGCAGCAGGATCCATCATCGTAATTATAGTAGTAGTGGCAATTTTATGTATTAAAAGCAAAAGTTACAAGTATAAGAGTAAGTTTTCCATTATTGTTTCTTTTCATAAATATTTTTCATTTTAATGCCCATTTTTTTTCAACTTTGCAGAAGAGGCGCAGAAATCTCTTGAAGAATCTCTGGCCATGGATATAGACGATCGACATCGCTTAGCTATGGAATTATACAGATCGAGACGAATGAGTAGTAGTACTCTAAACCGACCTCCTGGTGCTGCAAGTTCCTCAGGAACATTAAGTAAGAGGAATACGTTAAATAGAAAATCACAGTTACCGCCCAGTGTTCCTCCGATGGTTGGCAAGTCTCCTCCGAGACCTTCACCAGCCAGCGTTGTTTACCACAGCGACGAAGAAAGCCTAAAAGACTACGACGAAAATCCAGACGATAGTAGTCTAACTGAGAAAGCTTCGGAGATCAGTTCCACAGAACAGGTAAGCATTTTTCAGTTATAATTTCTTCCTTTTTTGAAAAAAATTTCTAATACGTTCTTTGGCAGGCTTCTGAAAGCGAAAACGAAAGTATACGTTCGGATCCACATTCGTTTGTCAATCACTACGCAAATGTGAACGATTCTCTAAGACAATCGTGGAAAAGGCAAAAACCAGTTCGAAATTATTCCAGCTACACTGATTCCGAACCAGAAGGCAGCGCTGTGGTTAGTTTAAACGGAGGTCAAATTGTTATGAACAATATGGCGCGATCTCGTGCACCACTCCCAGGATTTTCCTCTTTTGTATGAGGAATCTTCTGTTTTGCAATTTATCTTTAAAGTACCGTTTTTAAAATTTTTCCTGTAGTCATTGTTTGTTTTTTATTTGTTGTATATTTTCTTTGTATATTCAACTGTTTTCTTCTTTTTACTTTTTCTTTCGTGTTGTTTCGATGTATTTTTTGACAGTATTTTTTTTGCTATGTGTTTATTTTAAGAACAACGATTATTTAATCTTAGGCTGTGCAATCTTTAATAGCATTCGTAGTAATTGCATCGGCAGTAATTACTTCGTAAATGAGGTTTATTCTAAGAATTATTTCAATCTTTTTATGAATTGTTATTTTAATGGTTTTGAATATTTTTTTTTAGAATTTTATTCGAATTGAAATTGATATTAATTTTTTTTTTAGAATTATTTATGTGTTCAGTTTTATTTTTAAGTTACTCGATTTTTTTAATGGAACGAGTGATTTTCTTTTTCTAAAACATCACTTTTTTCGAATTTAAAAATTATTTGTTAAAATGCCTCGTGTGGAAGAATTTTTTCTTTCTCATGACGCATTTTGATAGAAAAATTATGATTTTTTTTAAATTCAGCAACGATCCTCAGATTTTGTAAAATAATGGAGAAAATTTAGTCGTTTTGTTATTAAGTTTCATTTCAGTTTTAATATTTTACAAAATAGGCAAACTTTTTCATTTTCAATTATTTTTCTGATTAAAAAAACGACTCGATCTTTTCTTAGTTTCTGAATTGCTGCTGTCTTTATTAAATTTTGTTATTCATATTTATTTTGTTGCATCAAAGTAAATGAATAAAATAATGCTGAATAGATCAAATATTACACATTCGTAGAAAAAAAAATCGCCGCATTTTTTCTGTTGGTAATTTTTTTATATTGACTATGGAGAAAAATGTATTTTTCAGAGATAATCTTTCTTTCTAACCAATTTGTGAATTTAAGTGCCTTATAAAATAAGTGATATTTATTGCTCAGTTGTGCTTGTACTTTCTTGATGTACATATCACGAAATTAGGTAAATAACTTAATTTAGTATTGTAAGGGTTTTCTTTTCGTGTCAGGAGTCCATTCCCAGTGTTTTACGTTAAGTTCCAAAATGATAAATTTACAAGTATTTTCATTTGAAGGCGAATTATCGCATTCTTATTTTTAGTGTTACTGCCATTCTATTTACGTATGTATTACTATTTTGTTCAATTTATTAATCAAATCGTTGTTCGGTAGAACAAAGTAACTTTTATATATATTTTTTGCTTACGTTTGCATTTATTATTTGTTATCATTTTTAAGACTAGCACATTCCAATGTTTTTTTTTTATTTTGACGAGTGAACGCAAGTCGTTTATTCGTATAATTTTATTAGTCTATTTATTTGTTTATTGTGTTGAAATTTTTTGTCATTGTAATCTGTGATCGTTTAAACAATGTAAGAGCTTACAAGATTTTTTTAGTTTATAACGTGTATATTTCGTGTGAATATTGTCTTTTCCATTTTTCGTATTGTATATTTTTCGTATGATTATTTATAACATGATGTATTTGCATTGCAATCGAATACATATTCATAATGAAAAGTACCTTTTTTATGCTTATTTTCAAAAATTAAATTCCATGTAAAATTTACGCCAAAATTTATTTCAATTTTACACATTTTGAAGCATAAAAATTATTATTTATTCTCTTCCAGGAACATAAGGGTTTAAACACCTGCAACAAATGAATATAAATTAAGAAAATGAAGAATTTTGAGAAGCAAGAATGTGTCTTGAGTAAACATACCGAAATAAGATGACGATCTTTTTACCCATTTGGAAATATTTTGAGGTAGATTATCTTTTTTCTGCATTTTCATGAACGCAGACCATAAAGCTAAATCAGCAACGTCAGGATTTTTACTATTGGAGAAATAATCGTTGTTGGCAAGTTTTTCACTCAGTTGCTTCATGAGATCTAATTTCTTATTTCCAGTGAAGCGTTGAATACGATGAGCAAAATCCAGAAGTTCGTTTTTGAATATTTGCTGAGGAATCGAATCCGACGACAGGTACTGATCAAAAAATCTTAACAAATTCACTTCACCAGCAATCAGAGTACTTCTCACCGGAGATATTATCAGCTCACAGTCTTCGTCGACTAAAACGTTAAAATTTAGACAAATATTCGGCTTAGGTTAAAAAGAGATTAAAACTGGGGAATTTTACCATCTTTCCACACCAGAGTTATACTAATTCTGGATTTAGATTCAGAATTCAGCTTTTGTAACAGATCGAACGTTTTTACTTGTTCTGGTAACGATACAATCGACGAATGCACGTGGACTGAGACATGAACTGGCAGATCTTTCCAAATTTTATTCAATCCTAGTAAACAATAAGGTGGGTAGTTGGGATCAGCATTGATGACGATACCATGCGTTGTTGTATCCTGCAACAAAAAAAAACATCGTTTAAGATACTTAAATGTACATGAAAAACACCGTTTAGATAGAAAATCACTCACAGATAGTAAACTAGAATAATCCAATTTTTCAGGCACTTTCAAAACAGAAACCGGTGCACTTTTTGATGCAGCTGGTTTTGGCACTTTTAATTTATCTACTTCTAAACGAAAAGCGTCGATTTGATCTTTTAACTTGGAAAGTTCAGTTAATAGTTTTTCTTGTCGAGATAGGACTAATTTTTCATCCGAATTTAGTTCTGTACTCTCAGAAATGTGGTTCTCCTAGAAAAAAAAATCGAACATTAAAAACACAAACGTTTTAGGGTAAATTATGATATTGGATTGAGGGAGAATTTTTCGACATACCTGAGGTACAAAATCTGCAGAGTTGGACACCCTACTGAATTGAATATTCTTCAATTTATACATAGAACTGGTGTTGGTGAACGGCGCCGGAAAATCGAAAACTGGTTTCAGCTTGTACATCGTTGAGGTACTCATTTTAGATGATTCTTTCACTACAATCGAACAATGAAACTGATGAAAAACATGGAAATACGAAACTACAACTACACGACTTTCGATGTTCAATTAAACTTTCACGTTCATCGAACTTTATATTGTTCTATTTCACCTAATTATCTCAACTTCTCCAACGTGATAAGAAATTTTTTTTATTAAAAAAAAAAATACGCGACAATGACAATATTCAAGAAACGACATCTCATCGAATTTTTTTTACCTACTTAAAAAAATTTAGGTAGGCATTGAAAAAGGGAATTTTTGAAAAATAGCAGTGATGCAGGGAATTTTTGTATTTCGTGCCGTGTTCCACTGACGCTGTTGTAAAACGAATGTGATTGATTATGTTTTTTAATAAAATGTAATTAAATTTAATTAAGTTACGCTTGAATTGTGCAAAAATTATCATTTTTTCGATACCTTCGATCAGTATTTTTATTAATTTCATCAATCGGAAAAATTTGCGAATTTTATATGTGGCGTACGTTAGTTGATAATTGTTATTGAGTTCTCGCGTAGCCGACCAATAGGAACGCTCGGGATATTGTTTTCTGTTAATTTGTTATTGCGTATTTTATTGCAAGTTTGTTTGGTTGTAATTGTAAATTTTTGCAATCATGATTTTGGTAAACGTGTTGTAAATTTAAATATTAGATTTAATGATAGTGATGTGACGCAAAACTAGAATCTACGATGAACGGAACATTAACAATTTGAAGAAAGAAGTGAATGTCACGTGACCTTTTGGAAAATGGCGCTTTTTGTAGCGAACCGTTATGCTGAACGCAGAGATAAGTAATGTCATGTCATATACGAGTTTGTTGATCTAGTATTATTTTTCCCATCGAAGTGTGATAACTCGATTGATTAAAGAAAAATGTTCGGCCGAGCCAGGCGGAGGGGAAGGCCTCCTAAAGCTACCAACGTAGAAAAATCTAGGCACTTGAATTTATTAAAAAAGCCTAGATATTTGTTGGATTCGAAAGACAGTGATACGTCGAATTCTCAAGTTTTATCGCCTTTTTCGCGCAATTCGTCTCCGATTGGAAGCGATATAAGTCGAAAAAGTCGAACTAAGAAGAAAACCAAAACTAAGCCGAAATCTAAACTAGCGAAAAATAAATATTCGGATAATGTAGAAGATAAATATTCCGATTATCACTATGGATCGGACTTCGGCGAAGACGATAGCGAGAAAAGTGATAACAACGATTCACTGGGCACCAGCGATTTAGATGAGAATCGCGACGAACTTAGTGACAGCGATTTCTCTGTATCTAGTTATTCTACAACCGGTGGCAATAATCGTAAAAATATTACATATCAAAGAAATCCAACTCCTGAACCGTTATGGCTGCAAAATCGAGACATACCGCCTTTAGAATTACCAAAGACTTCAGACGATTTACTCGTGCCTAGAGAACACGTAATGACCGCGTTATCCATATACGAAGTACTTAGGCGATTTAGGACGCTAATACGTCTATCGCCATTCAGATTCGAAGATTTCTGCGCCGTGCTGACTTGCGAAGAGCAAACGTATCTGTTCGCCGAAATTCATATTATGCTTTTAAAAGCTATTCTACGCGAAGAAGATGCCCAACAGACTCATTTCGGCGCCTTAGATCAAAAAGACAGCGTCAATTCGGTTCTGTACTTTATCGACGGTGTAACCTGGCCCGAAGTTCTGAGAGCATATATTGAAAGCGATAGTACTTTCGAAGAACCCAGTTTACATATATTGAACTCTTGCGAGTATCCGTTTACCGATATTGAAAACCGTCTTAAATTATTACAATTTCTTATAAACCAGTTTTTAATAACCAATCCTGTTAGAGAAGATCTCATTCATGAAGGTACGTACTCCCATATACACTCTAGCTCACATCTGACGCCAAAATTCTAATACATGTGTTTTCTGTATCCAGGTGGTTTCCAGTATGAAGATCACTGTCGTGTTTGCCACAAAGTTGGCGATCTATTGTGTTGCGAAACTTGCCCGGCTGTTTTTCACTTAGAATGTGTTGATCCACCTCTAACAGATGTTCCTCAAGAAGACTGGCAGTGCAATTTATGCAAAATTCATAAAGTAATTAAATCTTTGAATTCATTTAATCAAATCGCTTCGCGTCCTAATTCCCGCCATTTTCTACAGGTTACCGGTGTCACTGATTGTATACCTGATATTGAAAAATCTGGTTTATTATCTCGTCAAGAACCTCTTGGCTTCGATAGACATGGAAGAAAATATTGGTTCTTGTGTCGTAGAATATTCATGTAAGTGTTTCAAACGTATTTTAGGGGTAAAATTACCCACTTCGATTAATATTGGAATTTTTTTCGCAGTGAAAGCGAAGACGGTGAATATTGGTATTATTCGTCGGTTCCGCAATTGGACGAATTGCTCGAGACGTTGGATTCTCAAGAATTCGAAGCTGGGCTTTGTCGAGAAATCAACGAATTTCGAGAAGAAATCATCAGACAAATGACCATTACCGAAAAGCTCACAATGCAATCCAAAGGAAGCAAGAAATCATATTTAGAAGTGGAAAATGGTATTTATTTTTCGTTTATTTTTATCTTTCTAATTCCAAACGGATTTTTATTCGATTTTTGTATCATTTCAGCCGCTTTAATTAAATTCCAAAAAGAAAGATTAGAAAAAAGGATACAAGAGGAAGAACAGAAACGCCAAAAAGGCAAGAAAAATCAAGACGACGACTCCAGCTCCCAGGACGGAGATAATGACGCAACTGCAGTAAGTCTTAGGTCTTGCTTATATTTCGATGACGCAATTTACGCCTATATTGATATTAAAAATTGAATTGTAGGACGAAAACGGCGCCCCCAAAGACAATAATAATGAAAAAACCGACGCCGATGAAAATACCGATAAAGCGAACAACAAAGGCGATGAAAAAGATGAAAAAACGAACGTTTCTGAAAACGAAGAAGATGACGAAGATATGGAAGAAGACGACGACGAAGATGGAAGCTCTGAAACCAAAAAACGTAAGTTTTCCAAACGTTACGTCATACGATTCCAGTACCACGAAAGGTCAATCACCTTCTAATACGTTATGTTCCATAAGTCAAGTATGAGCTTTTTCCTTGTACTTGTTGCGTCATGAAAATTGATTCGATGCAGGCACCTTGTTGCTATTGAAAAAGAAAAATTCAAATCTGAATTATTTCTTCGTTGATTGACCTCATTTTTTTAAAATCTATATTTTATTTCGATGTATTTCCCCCTTCCCTTCCTTTTTACCTAAAAAAATATTGAAAAATTAATATTTTTTTCTGTAATTTTCCCGCCATTTTTAGAAAGAAAACGGGACATTGTTACTCGTTCGAAAACCGGATCTCTTACGCCGAGAACGTACAATATGGAAGAGTTACGTAAAAAAGACAAACCTACGGCGGCCAAAGTGGAAGTAGGTAAACTAAACGAGAAACGTGAAAAAGAATACCCGGATATTCATGAAATAAATGGAAGCCGATTGACGAGATTGAAAGCTCAGCAAATTTCAACCGGTAAATTAACCGCTAGAATTTTTTTAAAATTCTGTGTGTGTTTGATTGCAATTTTCGTATTTTTTTCTAGGAACGTATTTGTTTAAACTTGGAATGGAGAATAGTTATAAAAATTACGTTAATCAGTACAGCATGAACCAGATTGCTTTGAATAAATTTCAAAAAAGTGAAGAACGTGATAAGAAACGCCACATGTCTTATAAATTTTCACTTACCACTGCCGCTGAATTCAAATGGCCGGGAAATATTTACAGTGAGTTTTTTTTCTTTTTTGAAAAAAAAAATTATTGACAATTTTTTTATTTCGTCTTGAAGCTGCAATAATACGGAAACTAAAAATTAATATTTTAGAAATTTAATCTTAACATTTTTTCATTTCGTATTTGAAGAATAAAAAATCGAAAAAATTAAAAGATTCTAAGCCAAGAAAATGAAGAAACGAGACAAATTCGTGTTTAGAAGTTTTGAAATGCGGTATTATTTATTTCAGATTTGAAATTTTGCAAGTCCAAAAATTTATCTGAAATTCTCAAAAAAAAAATGTTTTTCATTTTAAAAGTCAATTTTTTCATTTTTTTTTTTTGGAAAAAATTCATAACTGGTTTTTTATGTTTTTTATTTTGTTCCCTCCCCTTTTCTTAAATAAATCATCGATGTAATACTGATATTTTACTTTCTTCCAGGTAATCGATCTCAACTGGTTAATTCGTTAAGACAAAGCGTGCTGCAAATGGAAAATAGTATTCCACCGGCCTTTATGCATGTCAACTGGTCCCAAATGAGGAAAGCTTGGATAGCTGCCGTCAATTCCAGCAATACACCGAGAGAATTCGCTCGAGCCATCATAGCTTTACACGCTTGCATCAAACCAGTAGTTTTTGCTTCAGTTTGGCACGATCAGTTAGGTAAATTGGATCAAATATCTCTGAAATTTATACCAAAGTGATCTAGAAATAGTGTTATAATATTTTCTGTGTTGTATTTTTATTCAGGGCATACCAAATTACTTCGTATTACGGCTGCTGAACGTGAAGAAAAGAAACGACTTGATAAGAAAGAGAAAAAAGAGTACGCCGAAGAAGAAGAAAGAAACAGAATGACTTATAATTTCGTCAAATACACTTTAGGATTGAAACATCAGGTATTTATAAATATTTTATCGCAAATGGCTCATTTAAGTAAAATATGATCATTAATGATGCCATTTTTTTTTCAGGTGTACAAACAAAAAGGCGAAGAGTATCGAATACACGGTCAATGGGGATGGCTTTGGCTGGCTTCGACTCGTAGAGTGAAAATCGCTGATTCTCGAGATCTGGGATTAAGTAGCGGACCTTATAAATACATGGTGCAAGTCAAAGGTAATGATTTGTGAATTATTTTTGGCGGAATCTTGAAAAAAAAAAATCAGTTCTTTTTTTTGCAAATATTTTTTAATATTTCTTTAAATTAGGAATATTTTAGATTAAAAAAAAAAAATTGTTTTGAAATGCTCTGAAAAAATCCTTCAAAATTACATACATTTGTTTTCTAAAATCTTGCCTTTTGATTTATAAGTTTTATTTGATGTGGAAAAATCAAAGAAAAAATATTTTTGCTTAGATGACAAAGGATTCAAAATCCTAGCCGTAGAAGAAAGAATATACGAAATATTAATGAAACAGTGTACCGGTGATGGAGACAATTGCGAGTTGGACGTAGACGAATCTGAGAAAAAAGAAAACAGTAAGTTGAACTCGAAACATAACCAACGATTGATGTAGTTCTTTTCACAATTGTTCATTTTTTCCTGCAGGTTTACTCGCCAATTTGAAAAATCTAAAGGTAATTCCGCCCAAAACCGAATTCACCGAAATCGACGTCTCCAAATCGCTCCTAACGCCAGGTCGATTGCATTACCCTAAAGTAGCCAAAAAATCCAAGCTGGACGAATTATTGGCCAGAAGAACACATCTGAAAACATTGGAAGAACGACAACTCGCCGCCAAAAAGGTACCAAAATTGAAATGTTTCAAAAATAGACAATTTGGAATTTTCGTCTCAATACCTTGTATTTTTTCAGGCGGCAGCTGCTCCTCCTACTACTTCGACGACGACTACTACGACTCAGCCATCGCAACCTGCAACGACGGTGGCTACGACCACGACGACCCCGGCGACCACTCCGGCTACCACTTCGACAGATAAACCAGCGCCTTCCATAGCCAATCCGACCAATAATAATGCGCTATTTAACGCTCTGAGTGTTAAAATACACGCTCTTCGGTCGCAGTACATGGCGCTGACTCAGCTGAACAAAGTTCATTCTTGTTACTCACGTGGCTGTGCCAATTTAAAACCGTTGGAGTGTTATTCGCCTTTGTGCCGGAAACGGTCTCGATTACGTGTGGATTTGTTGGACCTGCTGCATAAAGCTAGCGCTCTGAATCAGGCTAATAAAGAGAATAAAGCTACGCCGGAGACCAATGTCAAGAAAATTATTAAAACCGAAGGTAATATTAATTTCGATGGTTTAATTTTTTCTACAAAAGAAGAAATTGTCGAGCTATTTTCATTGATTTTTTTTTTCTTCGCAGGTGAAAATACACCCACGACCAGTGCCAACGCCGTCGTAGTAAATACTTCGAAATTATCAAATATCGTCGATATTAAAATACCAACCAGCGAAGAACAAAGTACCGTGGTCAAGTCCGAAACCGTAGCAGCACCTACGGCTTCGGAAACTGAAACAAAACCAGCCGAACAACAACCGCAAGAAGTTCAAATCAAAGAAGAAAATCAAAATCCAACCGTTACTTCCGTTCCTTCCACAACCACCGACACCGGAGAAGTTCAAACTGTACCAGATCAAATCGTCCAACCGGTTGCACCGGCTACCAACAACCAAAGCACTCCAGCGACTGCAGTAGAAGAACCTAAACCGGTTGAGAACACCGTAACGGAAACTCCAGCCAACGAAGAAGTCAAAACCGAAGATTCTGTTAAAACAGAAATTACGACCGGTGTCGTTGACCAACCAGCACCAAACGTACCCGCCGAAAATGAAAAACAGGCCGAAATCAAAACCGAGATTACCACGGCGGATATCAAAACCGATAATATCCCGGCGGATATCAAAACCGAACACGAGTCTAACGATCAGCTTTCCCAATCTTCGTATTCAAATTTCTTCGCCAACGCTACCGATATCTGCAACGAGGTCGAAATCGGCGCTAATGAAGAAGTCGAAGAATCGATGTCCGAAAGTGGCTCTGATCAGAGCGACGATGAAAGTAAAAAGAAAAAAGACGACCCTGAGAAGACTATTAAACAAGAGCCCGTCGAAGAGAAACCCGATGCCGGTACTGTGGCTTCCAAAAGCACCGTTGATAGTGAAAATACCAAATCCGAACGTACAATTAAAACGTTACCTCCTAAAGCGTTCTCGGGAGCGACAGATTCAGCTCTGACTACTCCTACAACTGCGCTCTCGTCGAGGTAAAATATATTTTTATTTCCTGTAATTTTTCAAATCGAGTTTTTATAATTTTTTCATCATTTGCAGAGGTAAAAGTGCGTTTTACGCGAGAAGACATAACATAAAGTCATCCATCGTCAAACTTGAACCTCTAAGTTTGGGTGGAAGAAATACCAGAACGGTTTCCGTCCTACCGAATATAATGGCTACTCCGATTGTGGCACCTCGTCGTAATCTGGATGATATTAAATATTCGACCACTGATACCAGACAAAGAGTGAGTACTTGGTTTTATTTTAACCAATCAATTGTTCTGATTCGATATTTATTATTGTTTTTTTCCTTTGAAATAGATTTATTTGAAAAAGATCATAACCCAAGCTATTGACAAGAGGAAAAAACGATCTCCGGTGAAATATCCTCAAACCTCGACATTTGCTACTCGTGCCAATAAACACAGTATTATGATCTTGGCTCCTTACGAGTTGAAAAAATTAGCTCGAAAAGCTGGACGCTTTTATGTCGGCGGATTCAGTTATTTGGCCAAGGTTTGTTATATTTTGATTAGATTTCCCAGATTAGTAAATTTGGGTACTCCAAACTCAAGTTTTGCGTTGCTTTTTTCAGGCCAATCACAAAGTTTGGAATTATCCTTGCCCTAGACCCTTATTCAAGACTAGCTGGCTATATCGTACGATAAATGTCCATACCATATTGGCGGCAGGACTACATTTCCGTATCATGTGGGCTTCTCTGAAATGGGACGATATGCAGGTGACTATCATTCTCCAGTGGGAAATAATCAGGTATTGAATCGAGATAAAACTTCATGGATTTTTGTTCGCAGACGAAACATTCGTTAGATATGAAAAATCAAGTTACCAACGAAACTGAGATAATTACGACGGAGATATTGGAAAAGAAAAATCTAGGACCGTTTTGCGAAAGAACCGAATATAAATTACGTAAAATCGTTACGCCTTTGGAAACGCCCAAGACTATCAGAGGTATTGAAATTTGAAAGTTTTCAATGTGAAAATCCGTAGAACGAGAAGTTATTGAATTTTTTCTCTCGATTTTTGCAGAGGTTACATCATTCCGGACTGGTCTGCGTAAACGTAAACGAGAAGAAGCATTGGAAAAAGTCGACCCTCAAATTTCGGAAATTTGGGTGGATGAATCGAAACTCGAATTATGGGAAATTAAGCAATTTAGCGAAAAGTACGTACTCGTTGTTTTCTTGATCAGTTTTTATTAGCAAATCTAACCGAATTGAACAGCTGTGGCAATTTTTCTCGAAGGAGCTAATTGGATGATTTATTTATAATTTTATAATGTTGAAAATATTGCTAAAAGTAGTGGAAATTTTCGAACTAAAACAGTTGTCTAAAAATCTTCATGATCACTTATATCAAATGTTGTTGGTTTTTCCAAATTGAAAAAAAAAAGGCCGTTTCTTAAAATTCGTGAAATTTTTATCCACAAGCTCAAGAAATTTAATACATACAATTTTTTACGAAAATTAGACAATTTTCAAAAAGTTGAGCAAATTAAATATTTGCATTGAAATTTGCCAAAACTAGTACAATTTTCTAAAATTTGCACGATCATCTAAAATTGTTTAACTTTTTAAATTATTGATTTGAGAGGTTTTTCAACTCAGGATAAGATGAATTTCAAAATTTGGATCATTTAGATTGATTTTTCCAGAAATTTTATGTTTTTTTAAATGGACGATTTTTTATGGAAGTAAACATTTTTTCATCGTAGTGTGAGTAAAAGTGCACTTTTACTCACACTCGCGAATCGCTCGAGTGCTCAAACTCGCCTTTTACTCACACTACAACAAAAAATATCGTATGGAACTCGGGAGATAAATGATTTTCGACGATTTTGAATTATTTCCCTCGCTTCGCTCGGGCAATAAACCTCAAAATTCGTCGAAAATCACTTTATCTCCCTCATTGCATAATATACTATTTTTCAAGAGTTGGGCAATTTTTCAAGTACCTAGATACTTTTTAATAATTGAGACAGTTTTTCAAAATTTGTTCGTTTTATGGAACTTTGGAAACTTCCAAACCTGATTAATTTATTTTACAATTTAGACTATTTTTATCCGAAATTTCCATTAATTTTTTGAGAATGACCAATATTCCAGAAATACTTGATATTTCAAAAAATTTTCAAAATTTCAGGTTGATTTTTCAAAGTACAATTTAATGATTACTTTTGTTTTTTTTTTCAAGTGCGAATAGCTGTGCCACAGCTGAATATGTTTGAAACTGAATTCGCCAATGTCAATTTCCCATTCGTATCTCTTATTTTAATCATTTTCCATCAATTTTGCAGATTGGAGAAAGAAGCTATAGCAGCTCAAACGCAATCAATGCTTCGACCAAGACCTCTAGTAAACACCGTAAATCGTAATTCCATCGCTGGCACCCCAGATTCGAAAGATGGAATACAAAAAGGCCAAAATACCAGCGAAGATGTCAAAGACCGAGTGCAACGTTTGATGGGCTCTAATCGTAAAATTATCGAAGTGGCTAATACGTCTGGGTCGAATGCCAAATCCATATTGCAACCCTCCGGTGAAGGAAACGTTATTAAAAGGTTCATCACTAGTACACCGTTCAATTCATCCAACTCGCAGGTGCTCAATTTACTCGGCAAAAGTGGTAAGTATTTTTAATCGAGAAGGATTGAGAAAAATTGATGTGCATCTAATTGTGTTTTTTTTTTTGTTGTTCAAGGTACGTTGACTCCAGGTACACCAAATTCGACCTTTACGAAAGAAAATTCAAGAATTTTAATAACTGCCGGAAATAGTACTCCGGTTAATGCGGAAAAAGCTGTGGTCGGAGCTCGCCGTATTTTTATGGCAAAAGGTAAATCAAGAGATTATTAACCCAATGTTTTTTTGCGGATTTTTTTTTCATTTCAAAATTTTTTTATTTATTGATTGAAATTTTTTCCGATGTTTTACAGGACCCGTGATTTCTTCAACAGCTACAAATATTTTACCAAAATTGATCCAACAAAAAGGGCAAATCGCAGTGTCGCAATCGTCGACACCGACCGTCAACCAAGATACCTCGCAGAATTCGCTTGCTGCTGCAAATAGTTCTTTAGCTGCTAAATTACGAGGTACTTATCTCATTTTAATATAATTCTGATCAATTCATCTTGAAAATTGTATTTTAAAATTGAGCATTTTGTGACCGCGACGTTTAAATTTTTAATTTAATGTTTTTTCTCGTAGCGAATCCCGTCCAACAAAGAATTCAAATATCTAAAACACCAGATGGAAAATTCCAAGTGAAAGGATTGTTACCTGGTAAGTCTCGAGATCAACTCGATCGTCGTTATCATAGATTTGAGTCCAAATTGATCTAATATCGTTCTGTTCCTCAGGTCAACAATTAGTTCAGTTACCCGGTGGTAAATTACACGTGCTGCATACCCAACAAAGTGGTGGCGTGACTTCTACTTCGCTGGCCGGAAACGCCATTCTGAAAAAGATCGACGGAGAGCCTACTACGGCTCTACAACAAGCAGCCATGGGCAAAACTATCACCATTAGCGATGAGAACACCTCCGGTATTTTGGCATCTGATGCTAATTCGCAACCCAAACAACAAATCGTGGTCACCGCTCAGGGAGTCAATAACGCCGGACTGAAATCATTCGTACCCGTATCTAAATTGCAAATGGGTCCATTAGTTAGTGGAAAACAGACTCAGGTGAGCGAAATTTAATTCAAGAGGAGCCCTTGATTTGGACGAACCGATCATTTATGGTGATTTATTTTTTTAGGTGATTTTGAAATCACAACCTGGTATGCCAACTTTGATCCCGAAGACATCTGGTGGTGCTACCGTACTCGTTAATAATTCCGGCCAAGTAGTTAATCCGCAGCAGATTGTCATTGGTGGCAAAAATATCGCTAATCAGGTAACTAGACAACGATTCGATGGATAAATCGAGCATTCGGTGGACTCCAATTCCATTTAAATTGAATTTTTCTTTAATAGGCGACTGTCGCTGTAACTCCAACTATTCAAACAATCGCCACGCCGAAACAAACCCCTGTCGTGATCAGCTCAGAAGGTCAAGTCGTGAACAACATAAATCCAATTTTATTCAATAATGCCAACATGAACACCGTCAACGTTCTGCAGAATTTGGTTAACGGTAAATTAGCTACCATTAACGGACAACAAGTGATCATTCGATCGGCCACAGGTAAAAATTGATTCATATTCAACCTAAAAATTTCTCTCCGAGATTCAATTGTTGATTAATCAATTTCCTGCATTAGACGGTACCTTGGCGCAATTGGGCACGCCTGGAGGCACAGCCAACATCGTCAAAGTAGTTAGATCCGGCACCGGTGCCACCATTACCAACTTGAACATTCAAACTACCACGGCAACGTCGATTCTACCGAACCAAACAACTGTTCAGGCGAAACCTCCGCTGGCACCGATCTCCGCTGGCACCGCTGCTGCGACCACATCGGTCGTAACTCAGCAACAAACGCCAATTGCGACGACGACAGTTCAATCGGTAAATAATTCGGTTCAGAAGTATTATCGTAGCACCAGTCATCGAAGTTGATTATTTTACTTTTAAATTTACAGCCTACGAAATTGACGCCGAAAACTCAAGTCACCAAAACCATCTTGACAGCTAAACAGAAGAAAATCACCCCCATTGCTGCTACTCCCACTACTGTGCCTGCTGTCTCAACTCCAGCCGCAGTTGCCCCCGTACAGCCAAATATTGGTCCAGCTGGTGATGCTCCGAATCGTACCAATACCAGCGGATTGACTCCTCAACAAGAAGCCATGCTTGCCAACGAACCTCCCGGCACGATTATCAAATGTATTACTGCTCAGGTCATACAGAGCAACCAGGGCCCCAGAATCGTGCTTCAAGGTCTGCAAGGGTCCAATTTCACCCCTCAACAATTACAAGTTATACAACATCAAGTTAAACAGCAATTGTTGAAAAGTAAGCACTGATTTTAAAAAAGTTACGAGGTAGTGGAGCTTGGAAAATAGCTAAAGGTTAATTTTACGTGTTTAGCTCAAGCTTCGGCTGGTAATCAAGGTATACTTGGACCGACGAAAATTTATCTCGCGATGCAGCAGCCCACAGGAGCCGTAGAATCGCCGATTAAAGAAAATACCGCTTCTCAAGTAAGCATCTAGAACTATTCTATTGAAAAATGGAATGAAAATGGTGCCGAAAATTGAAATATTAATTTTTTGATATTTTTTCAGTCTGAAGCGTCCATCAAACAAGAAGTAAACAACGTTCTCGAATCGTTTACCCCTATAGCACCTAAACAACCAGTCAATGCGATTGTTTCGCCCCAGCCAGCTATGCCCGCTGTTGATGGTAAGTTTACAATTATCCTGATCAAATAAATCGATAAACTTTCGTATTTTAATATTTCCCTTCTATTTTCAATCCAGAAGAAATCATTAATAATAAAACAGAAGGAAGCTTATTGGAAAATCATCTATTATCGAGTCCCAACGATCAAACACGTCCCAGTGGTACAGATACTTCAACCGAAACTATATCTCCATCCGGCGAAGGTAAAGTTGGCACCCGAAAGCGACCATCTTCCAGCAGTATGGACGAAGAGAATCCGGCTAAAAAGGGCCGACGAGGGGCAAAGACGCCGAAGTACGTGTCACTCGTCATTTTCATAAATTCCACGCCAAATTCTCTCGATATTTATGTTATTTCGATTTCCGCAGACCGATCGTCGAGAAACCCAATAACAAAGGACGCCTTAGCAGAATGCAAGAGGAAAAGAAATGGAATCAGAACCAAAGTAAACTGCAATCTTTGCTGTATCGTCAAAAAGAACAACTGAAGAAACAAATCCTCGAAAAACGAGACATATTGGAGAAAGAATTAAAACTAGAAATCCAAGTACGTATCGTAATCCAGCCCGAATTCTTCGGACTACAATTCCACTAATTTTCATCTCCCCTTTTCTAATTACAGAAGGAGAACGCTCTGATCAAACAGTCCGATCAATACGCCGGCTCGACTTCGTCCTCCGTCGTCCAAAACCAATCGAATATTTCATCTATGGCGAATGCCAAACGTAAAATGACCCCCGGAGTTGCCTCGTCACCATCGCCCACCAGTTCAGTCTCTCCGGCCACTCGTACCGGAGCCACCGCTACGTACGCGACGACGCTGCAATCATCCACCTCCGGCGTACCAACTACACCCTCCAATGCCAGAAGTCTTCTGCAGATGACTTTGACCAATCGAACCGGCGTACCGGGTGTCGGCGCCAGCCATACAACGAGCTCCGGACGAACGGTTACGCCGACTGCCGCGGCTGCTGCTGCGGCCGCTGCAGCATCCGGTAGATTATCGGCTGCGGCCACCAGCTCGCAGCAGATGAGCTCGGCAGCGTCGACCAATATGAGGAAGACGACGAATCAAACCGCCGCCAGGACTAGCAATCGTAAAACCGGTAAACGAGATGCTCGTGGTGGCGCGGCCAAGCAGCAGAGCGTTATTGGTACGGTGACGACGTCTCGTTCCAAAAAGGAGAAGCTGCTGTGTGTTTGCAGGACTCCGTATGATGATACGAAGTAAGTCCAACGTTTCAATCTAGTTTAGATTTAAATTCGAAAGTGAAGGAAATTCGAGGGAAGAGATGGGAGAAAAAGTTTGAATTTGCGAAAAGAATGCCGGTATTTTGATAACACTTTCGGTTTATTTATTTATCAAAATCCGATAACGCGTAAGTCTTTGAAACAGTAATAACTCATAATCCTGAATAAACAGAAAAACATCGCGTTACTATTTGATTCTTCCTAATCTCGCAGCAGTTGAAGTAATCTTTCTTATCATTTACCCACGTGCTAATTACGCACGATTTTTAATGAAACTATACAACGTGTTGCTAAAGTCTTTTTAAAAGGAAATTTTTGAGTCTCTATGAGAATAGCGAGTCGATTTCAATCGTTTTTTTTTTCTAAAAGTAATTTTAATGTCGAGAAAAAAATTGAACATTTAATATAATGTGCTGAAGAAATTAGGAATTTTATACATTTTCGAAATTTTATTATTGTGCGAAGTCATTTTCTCTGAAACTTATCAATAAAAGTCACTCTAATTGGTTCTGATTGAGTTGTACAATTTTAATGAAATCATTACCTATGAACGATTTTTTAATCAGAAACGAATTTTATCATCATTAGATTCGATCAATACCAATTAGAGTAAAATTCATAATTATTTTCGAGAAAATCGCTCAGTGCAGCGATGAAATTGTGAATTACTGTTTATGGTGTGTTGAAACGCTTCAGATGGTTTGTGGAGGGGAAGTCAGAGAGAAATCTAAAAAATTTACCAATTTCTATGTCTGAAGTTGAAAAAAAATTATTGGTGATTTTTTGAACACCTTGTTGATGCGTAATATTTTTTATCATCTTCGTATCAGGAAAACTCTATGTAAACAAACGATTTTATTTTTGTTTGCGATGTTTCAATAATTTGAATTTCGCTTTCATTATTTTGGCATCAATGTATTTTTTGCGGTCAACCAAAAATTTGTCCATTAGCTCTGATGCGAATAAAAACACAGGGTAACATTGGAAAATGTTTGAAATTTTATGGGCAGTTTTTTAGTATTTTTCCCACGAAAAAAAAATAGAGTAAAATTTCTTCACCCAAAGATTTTTCACCATATTTTTTGAATTTTTTTATTGGACATTTTTAAACATTTCTTGTTAATTTTGGACACAATTGTAAAAAAATCTTGACATGGTGGAAAAAATCTAATTTTATTTTTGAAATCAGCGTATAATTTTGAGCTAGAAAACCAATAAAAACTTTTTTAGAATTTTCAAAAAAAAAATCATTTTTTTCAAGTCGTAACAAAATGTTAAAAATTTAAGGACAAAATTATCAAGTTTCAAAAAAATTTAGATGCATTCAAATTTTTCAAAATTTGTCTTTTGTGTTGAATACTTTTATATCAATTCAAGATGAAGTCAAATTTGTGATTTTTTTATCGAACCCCTCAATTTTTTCAAAAACTTCTTCATCCATTGTTATTTTTGCTGTATTTTTTTTTTAAATTTAAATTTTATCCAAAATTTCTTCCATCATTTGTTACCAATATTTTATTTGAAAAAAAAAATTTCGTCCTTTTTTGTCAAAGTGAGTAATTTTTTTTGAAGATTTAAATTTTGCCAAAATTTATAATGAAAATTGTCGTTTTTTGTTGAAAATCGTCTTTGAAAAAAATAAATCATATTTTTCGGACAAATATCGCAATTTTTATCAAAAGCTGGCGTTTTTTGTCAAAATTGTAGTTTTTCATCAAAAATGCTCATTTTTTTTTTGTTACTTTCCATCTTTATATTTAAAAAATTTTCATATTCTATGAATTGTTCTTTCATTTGTGGCACAACAATTATGATTTTTTTTTTTCAATTAACTGCAATTGAGGTGTTTTTTAGGTAAAGGAACCACGTAGTCAAAAACTTGATTTTGATAAAAACACAAAAATGTGAATTAGAGTCGAAAATATCGATTTTTTGTTTTTAATGGATTCGTGTACTATTATGATCCTTCTACTTCACTTTGAGAAGAATCAAAATTCTGAACCTCAATTTTGTTGGGTTATTTACGTTTAGAACTATTTTGGGAACCCTTCAAAGTCTGATACGGCTCCTATCTACGGAGAATTTCTCATAAGATTTGAAAAAAAAAGAATTTTTGCACCGTAAATACGTTTTTTACCGACAATTTTTCTCTTGAAAACTTCAAACAAGTTTTTTCTCAAAACCTAGTTTATCCAGCATCAAATTCCAAATCTTGTAAAACCGTCAAATTTGCGTGAAAAAAAAATCACTGATAGCTCATTTGAAAGATAATTCTATGTAAATTCAGAAAAAATTCTGAAATCTCTGCGAACGACTTTTATGACTGAATGGTCCCTTTTCCTAAAAAAATGCCTAGTATTTCATTTTTCTCCTTTAGATTACATTTTTTAAAACGATTTCCCTCGAGTTCCTTCTCATATCTTGCTTTTTAATCGAACTAGTACTTTTTGGTATGCATTGCAAAAATAAATATTCGCAAAAATCTAAACACGATTTCAATTTGCAGGTTTTACGTCGGATGCGATCTATGTAACAACTGGTTCCACGGCGACTGCGTCGGTATCACCGAAGAAATGAGTAAATCTCTATCAGAATTTGTATGCTTAGAATGCGCTCACGCCAGAGAATCGCAAGAATTGTACTGTCTGTGTAGACAACCTTACGACGAATCTCAGTGAGTAGATTTTCAGCCAACCGACGAAGAAATTGAAAAAATTTGCCCGCGTTGTGAACACGTTTTCAACATGGTTTATATTTTTTCAGGTTCTACATTTGCTGCGACAAATGTCAAGATTGGTTTCATGGCCGATGTGTGGGTATCATGCAATCGGAAGCTGATCACATTGACGAGTATATTTGTCCCAATTGCACGAGTAATACGAACGCGAATGTGGCGAATATGAAGAATCTGACGCAAAAAGATTACGAAGCGTTGAAAAAATTAATAAAACAAATACAGGTACTTGTGTGTTCGCTGTCGTAAACCGTGAAATAACCGAACCATTGTTGTCTCTGCGACGAGTCATTTTTCCAACGAATTGGAATATAATGAGGGTTTGTTTTTTGTAGATGCATAAAAGCGCGTGGCCTTTCATGGAACCAGTTGATCCGGAAGAAGCTCCTGATTATTATAACGTTGTCAAAGAACCAATGGGTACGATGAATTGGACATTTTGATCTTTTTCTTTTGGGTTATTCCATGTCCATTCGACCATTTTTTTGAAATAAGGTCTTCGGATTTTGCTCAAAAAAGTTTTCGCTTCTGACCCCTCCCCCTTCCATTGATCATTCCCCACCTAATTTTTTTCATAAAAAAATATTTTTTGGATCGTTTAATTCAAAAACGAGTCAATTTGTTGGCTACGCCCTCACTAAGGTATATTCTCCTCCATGCACCGGAAACTTCTATGAAAAAAGTAAAAAGAAATAAGGAAGAAAAGGTTCGAGTGAGATCGTATCAAAAAGAAGAGTCCATATTTTTAAACAGAGCTACTCACAAAATTTTATAAACGATAAGCCATGTGATATTTTTAAAGAAAAAATGATTGAAATTTGGTGGGGAGGGGATATGGGGTGTAGCAGAGGGTTGATATCAATAATTAATTCAATTTTTCAACTCAAAATAATCAAGAACACTCAAAAATACATGTCACTCGATTTTTAATTGGTTTATTTTTGAATTAAATTCTGATGTTCTTGGGAGAGGGGAGGAGTCAAATCCAAAAAAATAATTCATATTTGAACTCGGTGCCTTGAAAAGTACAATAAATAATATGCCACGCATAATTTTCAATTTTTTTGAATTTTTCTTAAAATTTTGAGACACTGTCTTCCCTCCCCCCCCCCCAAATTTATTCAAAATTTCATAACCAACTTTGCTACGGTCGAATAATATTTTCAAAAACCTACTCGCAAGATTTTTTTAGATTTTTTAAGTATCATCTTTGAACTTCGATGCACCAAAAAAAATAATCTTTTTGCTAAAAAAATTCCAACTTCGGATTGTGAAAAAATTAATTTATACCCAATTCTGAGTCTACTTTTAATCTTCTTACCAACTGCTTGAAGCAAATTGTTTCAAGTATGGCCAATTTCGAGGTAGTTTCGAACTTTTACGCACAATCTCCTAGACAAAAAGATCCCTTCTCCCCTGTAGCCTTTCAGAGAGACTGGAAATATAACATCAGTGGTTTCCCAATTTGTGGAATAGTAGAACCTCGCAAAAATATTGAGCTAAATTTTCTAGACCCAATATTTAAAAAATTGTGGAATTGGACTGATTAATTCCAACTCTTCCTGATTCATTCATCGATCTCATATTTCATGCTGTTATTATTTTCGCAGATCTCACCACCATCGAGCTACGTGTCACCGATCGCAAGTACAAGAAACTCAGCGAATTTATCGGCGACATGACCAAGATTTTCGATAATTGTCGATACTACAATCCGAAAGACTCTCCTTTCTACAAATGCGCCGAAGCTCTAGAATCGTATTTTGTATCAAAGGTGAAAAACATCCGAGACAGATTGACCGAAGCTAAGTAAATTCCACATCGGAATTCTCATCGTTTTTAATACGCTTTTTTTTACTATCTTATTTTCTTTCTCTCTATCGCTCGACATGTTCGTTTATCTGTTTTTCAATTTTTATTCTCGGTGGTATGTTTTATTCGTGATGACCCTTTGTGCCTCGATACTATGTAATTTTTCTTGGGGAAAAAATCATGAGCACGAAGGTTATCCGTTATATTTGTCCGTTTGTTTTATTATATGCATAACTTTTATTGTAAAAGGATGTTGATATTATCGTTGTATATTATTATGGTGTTAACATTTGTCTGTAGATGTTGCCCCTCCCCCCTTTTTGTTTATTATATTATCCATTTTTTTTACGTTATATTTTGTGTGGTCTTATATAACACGACATTGGTATTATTTAGTTACACTTTTTTTTAATTTATTTCCTTTACTGTTTTGTATTGGCAATTTTTTTCGATATTTAAGTTTTTAATTTAAACAACTTTGTAATTAGATTTTGAAAAGGTTTTTTTGTAATTAGATGTAATTTTAATGATTTTCCCTCTTCTTTTTTTTACTATTAATTTTTCTTTTTCTTTTTTTAATTTGCATATGTTATTTTTTTGGCTCAGATTGTGGTTAATCGTATTGTATGTAGAGATTGTATGGAACCAGAGTATTACCGTTAGTTGAAAATCGCGTTTAAAAAAATTCGTTCAAAGTTTAATATAACCCTTGACCTGAGACCACGGGTAATTGATTGGCGCGGGCGAAAACTTCGAAAATTCTATCTAGTCTTTCATGGTTTATCGATGTTGAAAGGTACTTGATGATTTTAAAGTTAATTTTTACCTGTAGTGTTTGTCTGTGTACATAGAGACGATGAAATTTCCAAAATCCATCCGAACGTTCCGCGTTGTTTGTTTGTCGTTAAATACGCGTGTTTTTTTTTTTTACTAAAAGACGTATCTGTGGTAGTTTTGTAGTATGGATGTACAAAATGAATCATAGAAGTTTAATTTTGTTGTATATAAATGTAATTTTTTTGTATTATATGAATCAATATTTAAGGTATTTAATTATATAGATTTTTTTTCGAAGGTGTTTTTTTTATTGTGGTGTGTTGATTTAATGATTTTGTGGAAGCTGGTGTAATGGAGTTACGCAATGTGATGAATTTGATCGATGGATCATTAAATGGGTAATGAGAGATAATAAGATGGAATTTTGGGATGAGGATGAGATAATGTGATGTAATGTTGGGAAATGATCGATGGTGATAATGAAGAAAATATTAATCAAGAATTAATGACTGCGGTGGATTCTTTGATTCGTATAATTTTTAGGACTGATCCTTAAGAGTTGGGGCAATTTTATATTGGAAAAATTTTGGCCAATTTTTACTTAATATCGAAGCTAATTGCGACCAAATGGAATCAGATTTTGAAAATTGAATATTTTTCTACTTTATTGAAAACTTTTAGATTGGGTCGCCTCCCCTCTCCTCAAAGGCGATCGAGGTAGTAGGGTTTCGTGAAGTTTCATTTTTACCCTACGAATTTTTTTGTCCACAAAATTCATATCTGAAAAATTTAAATATTTGAAATTCTTTTCACCAAAAAAATATTACTTGATCAACAGGCCCTGAAAATTTTGTCCCAATCCGCAAAAATTTCTCCCTTTTTTTAGATTAGGTATAATTTTTAGCAAAATTTGGCGAAAAATCGGTTATAGATGTATTTCTTGCTTTCAGAATTTCATTTCGAGCTCTCCAATATCAATTGAATTTTTTTTAGTTGGTGAAAATTTTATCATATTTTTTTTGGAATGAGGCTCTTAAGAAAATGAACGATTTTCAAGAAAAAATCTGAGTTTGAATTGTGAATCATTTCTCAATTTTATCCCTCCATCACTCTCTCTCCATCCATAACCTTAAATTTAGCTCATATGGTGTTTTTGAAGATCCTATGGGTATGGGTTCAAATTTTGACATAATTTTGAGATATGTACCCCCCTCCTATCACAGCTCTCTCCGCCTACCCGGTGATTTAATTTTGTGGTGACAACTTCACAAAGTTTCAAACAATTCTGTACTGTTGGCAAAGAATTTTAAAATTCAAATTTCTCGCCAATTTTGGAATTTGACCCTTCCCTCCCCCTCATTTAACTTTCCATAATCTATCTTAATACCACACGATCTGAGTCAAAATTTCATTTCTATTATTTTACTGGACACTGAATTCGAATTTTTACTATTTCGGTTCGAGATTTGACTCCTCCCTCCAAGAGCCTCCCCAACCTATTTTGGTCAAATCAAGTTCAAAAAATTGACCGATCGATTGTTACGTATTGAAATATTTTGAACTTGAATTTCACTTCAATTTTGAGTAGAGACCCTCCACCCCCCCCCCGCCCAACCCTAAAATTTTGGTATAATTTCAAAATTTTTGATAAAAGTGTGTGATCGAAAAAAACGAAGGAACCAGATCAAAATGATTAAGTAGTAAAATTGTAAATTTCTGCAGTGTGAGGGAAGGGAATTACCTTACTTTGAGATAAAAAGTCGATTTGATTGAAAATTTTGAATTCTGCGTTTAAACTCTCCATAGGTATTTTGATATTCATATATGAAACAAATTTTTCAAAATTTTGAAATCGCATCTCGAAATAACTGTATTTGGACACCTATTTCAAAATTTTCGAAATTTTGAAAAAGAATCCCCTTCCCCTCACAAAAAGTTTAGATTCGAAAATCAATTTGAATGGAAAATTTGAATTCTGTGTCTTAATGAATCTATAATTATTTCGAAACTCGTATTAAATTTTTTACGATGATTTTTGGATTTATTCAGCTTCTTGAGGGGGAGGAGGGGTAAGGGCTGATTTTTGGATCGAGAGTCAATTTTGAAAGAAGATTCGAAATCTGCTTCCTAAAACTTTCATTTAAACGTCCATGTCGAAAATTTTCAAAATTCATCCTCTATTATTTCTGATTTTTGACCAAATTAAGGATATGAGATGGAGAGGAAAGTGACCGCAAAATCTATTTAAAATTCAAACCCAAAATTAAAATCATTACAAATGATAAGACATATGGTAGGTTTAGGTACCTATTATTTTAAAAAAATCAACTGATTACTGAACTTCAAGGTCACCAGGGGCTAAGGGGATCATAATCAGAAATCGAGTTGAGATTTGAATTCAGCACGTCCATCATATTAAGTACATCACCAACTTTAAAAAAATTTTTTTAGCCCTCTCAATAAACCCTTCAGAGAAATTAGGAGAAAATCTTGCTAATTTTTTCAACGTCGTTAGAATAAATAAAATTGCCTATCAAGGAAATTTTAATCGGCATTGAAAGATTTTCAGAGGGAACGCTGAATGCAATTTGCCTATTTTCACAAAAATTTTCCTAAATTTGAAAAATCATGGAAGATGATCCCCAAAAAAAATCCAAAAATTTCTCAAATTAAAGTGAAATTTTCAATACCTATTTAGCAGGTCTCGATAATGCTGTTTTCAGTGTGAAAACATTTTTCTTATGTCTCACCTTGAATTTTTTAATTAAAATTTTGGAAAAATTCGTAGGTTAAAAAAATTATGTTTTTCAAGACTCCTCGATTTTACTCGGAAAATTTTTAATTAAAATATGACAAGTTGAATTTCCAGAATTTGGTGCCAATCTGTCTTTAGAATAAGTATATATTCATGTGAGGGAAGGGAAGGGAAGGGGGTGTGAACGGGAGACGAAACGGGAGACGAATCGACGTTTCTGGTAAATAAACATTAACATAACTCTTCACTTCGCGAGCATTTATTTTCTTAAACCTAATTGTAGAATGTGGATTCGTTCGGATGAATAAAAATTTCCACGGTTGTTTTCACATCATTAAGTGATACGCAGCGATTCCTCCGAAACTAGGGTACCGGAATTTTATCGATTATTTCCCCCATAAGGTTGAAGACATTTCTGGGAGCTGCGCTGGCCCTTTCAACGTACCCACTCTCAAGTTCAAAAACATCCTATCGCTCTCCCTACTCGAGCTCACAATTGGTTTGAATAACGCCTACTTGTCTAGTACATACCAGATTGAATTGAAGTCGGTTTACCGTTTTATTGCAATTATATGTGATAAAGATGTTTAATATTTGATAACGAATTTAAATAACTCGCTTCCTCGTAAAATTCGTTCAGTGGCTAAGTGAATTTATATTCTTGAGCTGGGTTTCTTGTTGCTATGTTCAACGTTCGAATTAAGATGCAAAACATGAGCTGCGCGTGTTTGAAACGGATATTTAAACTGAAAAGTGAGTTGATATTTTTATACTCGAATTCAAGTGCTAATTAACGTTCGTATTGTTTGCTGAATTGAATACCTACGCGAAACCATTGTTTGTGAAAATACCAACAATTTGCAAACTCGTATCATGCCATCTAATAAATTTACTTGGAAAAAATTCCTAAACACGGAATTTCTGAAATCAATCTCAGATCCAAGTTCCATTTTACCACCCGAGATTTCTAAAATATTGAAAAAATTTAATTTTTTAGACAACTACAGATTTGTGTCATCGTTCGAGGGATTAGAACCCCCAGGACCAAGTGTCAAAACTGAAGTTCCAGGCCCGAAAACCAAAAGTTATATTGAGAGGTTATCGAAAGTGCAGGTACATTGTGCAATAAAGATTAATTCCGCGAAACGATCGATTCACCACGTGCTTTTTTCTTATCAAGCTTTATCGCGTTTCAGCAAAGTAATTCGGTTCAATTATTCGGCGATTATGAGAAATCGATCGGTAATTATATCGTCGATGTGGATGGTAATGTTTTGTTGGATGTGTATATGCAAATATCGTCCATTCCCATCGGATATAATCATCCTGAAATAATTAAAGCTATGCAGAGGCTCGATAATGTTGTAAGTATTATGATAATTTATTGAGATAGGTTCGTCTTTATATAGGGTGTCCGCTGAAAAAAATTCAGATACAGTCGAGCAGGAGTACCACTGAAAAGTTTTGGGTAAATAATTGTCTTTAAAATTGAAAGGAAAAAGACCCTACAAAAAACTGCGTTGGAAAAAAATTCTAGTCATGGAAATGGACTCGTAACTGGAAAAATTAATAAAAAAAACCCTACTTGAAAATTGAAGGTTGAAGACTAAAAAAATTTTGTCTCAATGATTTTTCGCCTAATAACTAAATTGAAGGAGGTAATAGTCATTCAAAAATTGAGGTAAATCGGAAATTTTTTGAAGCTCGTTCACTTTGAATGACTTTTAGGCTTTTCATTTTCCAAGTTGAACAAAAATCTCAATTTGGAAATTTGCATTCACTTTGACACTTTCTGGTATAGGTTTAGGTAGACAACCTTTCGGGTAATTTTTCAAAAATTTAAAAAAATTGACTAAATTTCCGAAATTCTAGTTGATTTTCCAAACATGAGATGGATTTTTTCTGAAAACAGAAAATTTCTAAAATTTGGATATTTAAAAAGAAATGTATTGGGTAATTTTCAAAAAATTTGGCTGATTTTGCTAAAATTATATGAGTTTTTGAAAATCGTTTGATTTTCTGAAAGGATAATTTTCCGAAACATGGTCGATTTTTATTCCCAAAAGACGCTTTGGGTGTAAAAATTTTAAAAAAATTGAACATTCTCGAAAAAATCAAAAAGTTACAGAATCGTCAAAAATCGCCAAAAAAAAAACGATAAGTAGATTTTTTTGTTTTTTAGTGTTGGCCTTAATTTTTCAAAGTAACAGAAGTATCAAATTCAGCTGTTACTTGTTTTTCAATTCTCGGGGAAAAAAATAGATCCAATTGAATCCGAAAAATTTCGCGATCCAATCGGATCCAAATGGATGCAAGTGGATCTAAGTGAACACAAGTGGATATGAATGAATCCAAATGGATACAAGTGAATGGAAATGAATTCAATTGATCCAATTAAAGACAAATTTTTTCTCTCTAAATTGAAAAAAAAATCGGATCTATATTCGTATCTCTTTGGATCTAATTTTGCTTTTTTTTGGATCTGATTAGTATGTCTTCTTGGATCCATTCGGATAACAAATTTGGCAGAGTTATAAAATTGATTCAATAGGATCCAATTAGATTCAGTTGGATCCAAAAAGATCTGAAAAGATTCAATCGAATCGAATTTTTTCTCGATTTAAGGGGGAAAATGTCTTAAATTGGATCAATTTGAATTTGTGTGGATCCGATTGGATCGCGCCATTTTTCAGATCCAATTGGATCTAATTTTTTTTCCCGGGTTGATTAAAATTGTTGAAACAGAATTGAAAAAAAAAACTGGATAGGTATCTGAAATACATATCTGACATTTCAAAGAAACCTAATTTCTACGCTTATAATTCAAGTTGATAGAACTAAGTGAGATTGTTTTAGAATTTGTGAAAATATCTCAGCAAAGAAGTCCTATTTTTTGACCTAACATCAAAACTGAGGGCTATTGGACATTTTATGTGAGGAAATTGGAAAATTGTTTGAAAAACTTCGACAATATCCCTAAAAATGGTAATTTTCCCCAAAATTGGTCAATTTTCCCAAAACTCGATAAATTTTCCCCAAATCGGTAAAGTTTCCTCAAATTGGTAAACTTTTCTAAAGTAGGTAGGTAAATTTAGGAAAAATCGGTAAATTTCCTCAAAATTTGTCAACTTTTCGAAAATTGTGCAAATTTAGGTAAATTTCTAAAACTTGCTCCTATTTTCAAAAAAGCAATGATTTTCAAAACTTGAACTTTTTTTTCAAATTAAACAGCGTTGATTCCAATGCCATGTCCATTGAATGATATTCCATATCATGAATATTTTTTCAGCTGGAATATTTTTCAAAACTTAGACGCAATTCCAGAAAAAAAACTCATCATAAAACTGAAACAAAGTATTCAATTTGAGCTGATTATAGTGATGATCCAGGTTTTGATTTTATCCAAATTTTTTGTAAGCCAATAAATTACTCATCTGGACGGCGGACACCCTGTATAAATTTTATAAAATTTTATTTTTATATTGATGTACTTTTATCCATTTCTCTCTAGAAATCAGTAGTTAACAGGCCAGCATTAGGTTATTTCCCTGGAGCTGACTGGATTGGTAAATTGGAGAATGTATTATTGAGTGTGAGTATTTGTACAGAAGATATGTTTATACCTAAACGTACCTCGGTTTCTGATAAATTAATAATAAAAATATCTACTTTGAAATTAACAGGTGGCACCTAAAGGTTTGAATCATGTGACCACCATGATGTGTGGTTCGTGCAGTAATGAAAATGCCATGAAGAATATTTTCTTTTGGTATCAAGTGCAACAACGTGGCGGAAGTTTCGAGTTTTCTCCAGAAGAACAAAGCTCCTGTATGATGAATTCTGCTCCTGGATCTCCCGATTTAACCATTTTGTCTTTTAAAGGTAGATTTATATTTAATATATAAAAAATTATTGAGAAGACTAACAAAGTAGGTATAAATGAATATTAATACTTGGGCCATTTTTGGTCAAATGCCTAATTCAAAATTTTAAATTTTTAGTTAAAAATGCGCAGTTATTTTTAAATTTTGGTCAGAATGACATTTAAATCATTTTTTATTTTTCTAAAATAACGTTTTATCACAATTTTAAGTCAAAAAATTCAAATTCAAAAATATTAGTCAAAAATATTTGGGTGGAAATTCCATTCAAAAAATTTTAAGTAGGTATTATTTCAAAGTTTCTGATCGAAAATTACCATTTTAAAATTTTTGGCCAAAAAAAATAATATGTAGGAATTTCAAAAAATGAAATCTAATGAATTTATTTTGTCATAATAACCGGTTATCAATTTCTTTTGTTAATCAAAAATGACATGTCACTTAAGTTCTAGTCAAAACTTTTAATTTTTCAATTTTTGTATGATTTCAAAACATTTTTATTGATGATGATTTTTTACTAATTTTTTGTCCAAAATCACTTTTTATAAAAATTTTGATTAAAAGTGTTATTTCCAAAAAAATTTCAATACGAGTAAAGACCAATTTTTGGTAAAAAAAATTTACATTTTGGGAACTTTTTGTTCGATAAATGACTTTTCGCCATTTTTGATCAATTTTGATTTGAAATCTTCAATCAGCAGTCACAAAGTCATTAATCGAAGTTGCATTTTCAAACTTTTGGTCTGAAGAGTAATTTTTAAATTAGGTCAGAAGTGACCTTTTTTTTTTATCAAAGTGACATTTTACAAATTTTTGATCCAAGCAGTCTTTTTATAAAATTTAAAATCTCATTTTTTACAAGTTTTCAATGAATGCCTTTTTTAATTTTTTTGATCAATTCATTTTTAATTTCTAGTCAGAAATGATTGCGTTTGGATAATTAAAAAAAAAAAGATACTTAAGTAATTATATTTTGATAATTTTTATCAAAAAATGACGTTTTAATAATTTTTTTTAAAAAACTGATCTTTTCAAATTTTTAATCAAAAGTGAAATTTTTATATTTTTAGTCAGAAAATTAACTATTTTGTCTGCTCTCAACACTTCGCAAAAGAAATCAATTTTTGATATTATCTAAAATTTGATCACTCGTCTCATAATTTTTGTAATTTTTCAAACATCACAGGTGCTTTTCACGGAAGAACACTGGGCGCATTATCGACAACTCGATCCAAATTTCTTCACAAAATCGACGTACCAGCGTTCGACTGGCCCGTGGCCACATTCCCCCAGTACAAATACCCTCTAGAAGAAAACATCGAAGAGAACAAAAAGCAAGACAAAAACAGTTTAGAAGAGGCAAGTTACCTGAATCAAAATGCTACCGTAATACTTGATTTGAAATGATACCTATTAACCTCGTTCTTCGAACCCTTTTTTTCAACAGGTAGAATACATAATTGAACAACAGAAAAAGAAGGGCAAACCAGTCGCAGGTATCATCGTTGAACCTATTCAGTCCGAAGGTGGGGATAATCACGCTTCTAAAGAATTTTTCCAAGAATTACAAAAGATTACTAGAAAAGTACGTATCTGGTGGCCTAATACCTGCTTGAATCAATAAATATTTAACAATGCCAACCTTTTTCCCTCTTTACAGCACAAAGTCGCATTCTTAGTAGACGAAGTACAAACCGGAGGTGGTCCAACTGGAAAAATATGGTGTCACGAGCATTTCGATCTCGATGGACCTCCCGATGTGGTTACTTTCAGTAAAAAAATGCAAATAGGAGGGTATTACCTTAAACCAGAATTCATGTGAGTTTTTTCCATCCCTTTTTACAACCAGGTAACATCTACGAGTAAACTTATTTTTTTTTATATTCACAGCCCTAAACAACCATTCCGAGTATTTAACACCTGGATGGGCGATCCAGGTAAAATGATCATGTTAGAGGAAGTGTTGAAAATCATCAAACGCGATCAACTGCTCGAAAACGTCAAAGAAACTGGAAAAGTATTAATGAAAGGGTTATTGGAATATCAAAATAATTATAACGGATTGATTCACTCAGTTCGAGGATTGGGCACTTTTATATCTTTCAATTTACCTACCACTGCCCAAAGAGACACAGTCGTCAATAGGTTAAAAAATAAAGGTAGGCATAACCATTCTACTATTGTTCTCTGATCGAATTTCATTTCAATATTTTTTGCTCAATTTACAGGAATACTTAGCGGTGGTTGTGGCGATCACGCTGTTCGTCTGAGGCCTGCTTTGACCATGCAACCTAAACATGCCCAAATATTTTTGGATAAATTGAAACAAGTATTGGATGAAGGAAATATTTAATTTATTTTTGTATCAATACGTTTACCTTCGCTTTCAAGCAGTTTTTTTTTTTCAAATTGACATGCAATTGAATTTTATTTTCAAGACTTCTCCCATTTTGTTTTTTTTCTCAAATTTTATATTTTTTATGTTCGTACCAGTTTATGTTGTGTTTTTGGAGAGAAAAATTTCGTCAAATGGTTTATTTGACGATGGTGGTTGTATCGAAGCTTTAGCTATACGTGTTATGTACCTATTTATAGTTTAAATCTTGATAATTAAGTCTTCCTTGCATAGTCTTCCATTTTCTTTTACTTTTTTTTTCTGTTTTCGTATTTTATTTTAAAATGTACACCGAAAATTTTGATTAAGACATCGATGAGTATTACCGTTATATTTATTAGTCAATATTTTATTTTATAAGTGTAGAAAATTCTACGAATATTCGACAAATAATTAAAAATAATTTTGGTTTTGAAGTTTTGAGTTTTGTTTTATTCAGTTTTGAAATGTTGTTATCCCAATCTTATAGAAAGATTCTGGTAAATTTATAAACTGAATTTATTCACTGGAAAACCAAAAAAGATGTGAAATAATTATTTTGAAGTGAAAATTTTCTTTGAAATACGAGTATGATCCAATTTTTTAAGAAATGGCTCGATTTTTGAAATATTGTTCAATTTTAAGAACAAATCTCAAGTTGGGGAACAATTGATTAATTTTTAGCGATTTAACCAATTTCTAAAACTTTATTTTGAAGAATTGTGAAAAAAGTGGACAATTTTTAGAAAATGTTTCAATTCTTAGAAATTTGTTTAGTTTTATAAAATTATTTGTTCATGTTTTGAAAAATCAATGTGTAATTTCCGAATATACATATTTTCAAACTTTTAGAAAATTTTCATATTTTGAAGAAGATTAAAATTTTAAAAAAATCATCCAAGTTCTCTGCTTTAAAAAATCGTCCAAAATTTGAAAAAAAATTCTATGAAAAATTAGCAAATTACATTTAAAATTCTACGTAACTTTGACACAACATTCAAAACAGCGATAATGAGAAGTTTCAAATTGAAAAATTCAGTCAAATTTCGCATTTTGTGAATATTTCATCTACAGTATTATGTAGCTATGTACTTACCTCTGAAATCATAACAAACAAAATTTTCAGAATGATCCTAAGCGCAGATATATATATCTTTATCAATGTAACCATACTAATTTTTAACCGAAAGAAAGATAATATTTCATAAAAAATTTCAAACTGATATTGAAGATCGAGAAATATTGTTTCAGCTACTTGTTAGAAAAATTTTGCATCATCAGAAAAAATTTAGCTCCTTTGAATTCTCGGAAGAAAATCGCTCAAAACGCAAAAACTGAAACATTTTCGGAATCCTCTCGTCGAGACGGATCGAATGGTTTTTTCACGATTAAATTTGGAGCATTAGATCGAAAGTTGATTTTTTTTCCGGCGCGGAAGGTCGATGCATGGTCGGCGCCGCCGCCGCGCCGCAGAGAAATGCCCGTAACTCGGTCGAAAATCGCTCAAATTTCAAAAACTAATACATTTTTGGAATCGTCTCGTCGAGACGAATCGAATGGTTTTTTCACGATCCAAATTGGAGCATTAGAACAAAAGTTGAGTCGGAAGGTCGATGCAAGGTCGGCGCCGCCGCAGAGAAATGCCCGTAACTCGGTCGAAAATCGCTCAAATTTCAAAAACTAATACATTTTTGGAATCGTCTCGTCGAGACGAATCGAATGGTTTTTTCACGATCCAAATTGGAGCATTAGAACAAAAGTTGAGTCGGAAGGTCGATGCATGGTCGGCGCCGCCGGCCGCCGCGCCGCAGAGAAATGCCCGTAACTCGGTCGAAAATCGCTCAAATTTCAAAAACTAATACATTTTTGGAATCGTCTCGTCGAGACGAATCGAATGGTTTTTTCACGATCCAAATTGGAGCATTAGAACAAAAGTTGAGTCGGAAGGTCGATGCATGGTCGGCGCCGCCGCCGCGCCGCAGAGAAATGCCCGTAACTCGGTCGAAAATCGCTCAAAACGAAAGGTCTAATACATTTTCGGAATCCCTTCGTCATGAACAAACGAATGGGGTTTTTATCATCCCATTTCGAGCATTTGGACGGGAGATAGCTTTTTTGCTGCCGGGATAGTTGATGAAGAATCATGCCCGTAACTCGGCCAGAAATTATTCAAAATGCAAAAACTAATACATTTTTGGAATCCTCTCGTCAGGACGAATCGAATGGTTTGTTCAAGAATAAATTTGAAGCATTAGATCGATTGTTGATTTTTTTCCGCCCGAAAACCCCATTCTAAACTCTTCGCACGCCGATGGGAATCAATAAAATTTTTGCCCTAAAAAACAGAAAAGGAGTTAGTCCATGCTTTTTTTTGCTTTTTGACGATATCTAAAAATCTCGAGATAGGAGTGGTAATTTACTAATTCGATGTCGCTGATTCCGAATTCGGTGTCCGTTTTCGGTTTCGAGCCTTTGTTCTCGAGTTACGGTCAATTTTTACCCGAAAAACGCGATTTTTGGACCATACAAAGGCTATCGCTGCATACGAACGTCAAATTTTTGTTTAGCGACCTCGAACTAGTGAGAAAACGCATGTTTCGCGGGAGCCGGGAATGGTGTTAATACACAAGTAGATAAGCAAATATTTTATTAAAATGACGATTTCTGCCGATTTCAACATGGAATACACAGAATAAGAGTCAAGTGTTACTATTTTGAGGTCTCTGCATTCGAATCCGAGGTCTATTTTTGGTGATGCGCTTCCATTCCAGAAAAATACCACGATTTTTTTCTCAAAAATGCCTTTTTATTGTCCAAATCTAATCCTAAATGGTTGCAATATTGGTTTTGGTTGGAATCTAAGTCACTGATCACGAATATAATGTATGCACAGCGATATACAGGGTGTTCAGTCTCAATAGTAAACCCCTTGAACCAGTAATAGGGCAACACTTACTGAGTCGATGTAAGTAGGTTTGCCTACCTTTGGAATTGAAGGGGCAGAATTATGCACTTCGAAAAAAATTTTTTTTTCGATTTGGTTTCACAACTTTGACCGTGCGCTGCTCAACAACCAAGATAGGTAGGAAGTTGCGCTTTGCGGCAACGTATAGCCCAAAGTCTCTAGAATTTTTCTATGCGATTGGTAATTTTTGTGGGTGAACTTGGGTGGGTGTACCGGACCGAATATTCGAAAAAAACGTGTAAAAAAGTTGATGATTTTTTTTATTTTTGCGAATAACTTGAAAAGTTGTCCTCTTCAGCTACCATTATTAGTAGTGTTTCTAGATGAAAAAACTCCGATCTTTCCAATGGCGCAAACCCCACTCCTCTATCTTGCTCGAATCAAAAGTTAGAAGCGTTTAATTTTGAGAAAAACTCATGAAAAATTCAACTTTTTCAATTTTTCAAATTTCAAAAATTTCTATCTTTGCGACAAAATGAGATAGAGAGGTGGGGTTTGCAGCATTAAATTAAGCAAGTATTGCCCTACACAGCGTAATGAATAATGGACTTCAATTTTAAAAATACAAATTTTTTATAAAAAATTTTCAACATTTCTTCTGACAAAAAATTTTTTAAATAAAGAATTTAAAGATATTATTAGAATTTTGCGTAGTGTTATACTAGATTAATTCAACGCTGCAAACCCCATCCCTCTATCTCTTTTTGTCGCAAAGATAGAAATTTTTGAAATTTGAAAAATTGAAAAAATTGAATTTTTCATGAGTTTTTCTCAAAATTAAACGCTTCTAACTTTTGATTCGAGCAAGATAGAGGAGTGGGGTTTTCGCCATTGGAAAGATCGGAGTTTCTTCATCTAGAAACACTACTAATAATGGTAGCTGAAGAGGACAACTTTTCAAGTTATTCGCAAAAATAAAAAAAATCATCAACTTTTTTACACGTTTTTTTCGAATATTCGGTCCGGTACACCCACCCAAGTTCACCCACAAAAATTACCAATCGCATAGAAAAATTCTAGAGACTTTGGGCTATACGTTGCCGCAAAGCGCAACTTCCTACGTACCTATCTTGGTTGTTGAGCAGCGCACGGTCAAAGTTGTGAAACCAAATCGAAAAAAAATTTTTTTTCGAAGTGCATAATTCTGCCACTTCAATTCCAAAGGTAGGCAAACCTACTTACATCGACTCAGTAAGTGTTGCCCTATTACTGGTTCAAGGGGTTTACTATTGAGACGGAACACCCTGTATATACTCATTACTTTACGAAATATGAACTTTTTCGTATTTGTACCCAACTCTTGTTAAATGGGTTGCATAAACATTTCGGTACAAGGCGTAAAATGCATAGTATCAAAAACATATGAAGTGTGAAGGTTTTAATTTTTTCTTTGAAAATCGAATTAAACTGCTCTCTACTCCATGAGAAAGAATTGTGGGAGTATTTAGTTTTGAAAAGCCTTGATAAATGAGTTGCATAACCAAAGATTCAACAATATCATGTTTAAAATTTTAGATCGTTGCCTTCCAATATCCACTCATTCAATTTCAGATTTGTAGATAATTTCAGCTGCAATGAGTCTCTTTTGGAAAAACGTTGAAAATTTATAATTTTTTCCAATAATTACTACAGCGAAAAACTGGCAAAAAAAACTAATAAAAAAACAAAATTAGGCACGTATTAATATATTTAATCAATAAACATTTATAACAACTTACAATGGTTATCTTTTCAATATACTAAAAATCTTCGTTAAAATTCTGTCTTAAATGATAATTTACCAGTAAATTTTTACATCATAAATGCCCGCGTTTGGAACTATACAGTTAGTATAAAATTCAGTCTTAAACGCTACATCGTTGATCTACACTCTTCATCAAACATACAGAACACATTCGAATAATATCACGTTTAAAAAATTATTCAAACGACCAAAAAAAAAATAAGGAACTCATTTGCGAATAATTTTTTTTTTTTAAATAAATAATACAAATTCTTACCATCACAGAATTGTATTTCGTATATACGTAAATGTAACACGTTCGTTGGGAAAATTTTCATAAATAACAACAGATAAGTATTATTTTTTAAACATAAAAAATGATACTTGAAAAAATAATAATAATGCAGCACAATTGGAAGATTTCATCGGCTGTTTAAAATAAATAAAAAATTGGAATATAAAAAAAATCACATTAAAATTCGATTGCGTTGTTTTTGAGGGCAGATAGATACTTTCAAAGTACCTATTTAAATAAAAAAGGAAGAAAAAAATACGCCTATTTAACGCCAGGATTTCTGCACAGCAGAACACATGATCACATCCGACTACTTAGGTAAATCTTTATTTTTAGGGTAGGTAACTAAAATTAAAAATGTTAGTTGTGTAGGGGGATTTCATAAAATTACCAACAAATATAAACAATTTCGTTACCATTAGCAGAAATAACAGTACGTTTAACTAAATGATAGAATAAATTGCCAATACTTTCAAGAACCTAGTTAATTTTATAGTAAATTTTAACCACAGGTATGAAATATCTGTCAAAGATTTCATCAATATACACAACAAGGTGATAAATGATTTAAAAAATTATTTTTAAAATGCAATGAAAATAAATACAATAGGAAAACAATAAAATTCAACACTAGGTACGGTTTATAAGGTTAACTTTGTTCCAAGTCTCCGGCTAGTTGATAGTGGTATCTTCGCAGAGCAGCCAATTTCAATCTTTCTTTTTCTAAGCCAGCTTCTAATTCTAGAACTCGTACTTGCGAATCCATTTCTAATCGTTTGGCTTGATGCAACGATAATCCGGAGAAATCTGTATCTTCTGCGAATAATACAGATTTTATGAGTATTATAGAAATTTTTACAAAATTCAATGGGGATTTAAGTGACATGGAGAGTTGGGTAGATTTTTCTACATGAGCAAAGTCTTCTCCTCTCATTTTTCTCCCCACAGGTTTCTCCAGAAATTTGACAATTTTTCAAACAGGATAATTCGATAAAAATTGAGCGATTTTTTCTCAAAATTTGATTTCTTTTTCAAATTTTGAACATTTTTTTAATTTGAAGAATTTTTTTCAAAATTTGAGTTTTTCAAAAAAATTGTTTTTGTAATTTGATTTTTTTTAAATTTGAATTTTTTAAAAATTTGAACAAAATAGGATAGGGGCAAACATTTTCTAATTTTCGATCATTCACCAAAAAACGAATGATTTTTTTTTCAAGTGAACTCCATTTCAAACATTTTCGATTTGACCGATCAATTTGGACAAATTAAAAATAATTCAATTTCACAGAAATGCAATTTTTCAAAAATTTCAGTTTTTTAAAATAAGGCTTTTTGATCGACGAAACGAATTAAGTACCTGATTCTTCGACGAGTTGAGCACAAGATTTAACTGTAGCAACGACGTTTCCGGTACAATTCGTGACATCTTTGGAAGCAGCTGATAACGCCACCAAATTAGAGCTATTTCGATCAGCTTTTACCCGACTGGCAACCACCAGATGGGCAGTACTGGCAGCAACCCCTTGGGCTGCAACGATCAATCGTTCTAATTTGCCATTTCCACTGACGACATCGTCAGCAGCAGTTCTGCAATGTGGTAAAATTCAACTTAACAATTGGATCTTGAATTTATCCATTATTCTGGAAAAATGTTCACTTACAATAAATATTTAGCACCCATTCCGACAGCTTTGGCGGCAGAAATTAATCCTTCGGTCCACTGATGATTTCGTTTATAAAATTCTTTCGCTGATAATCGATTATTCTGGCGAAAAAAAAAAGAACAAATAAGTTTCAGGTATAACTGGAACAGAGATTAAATAATGTAAAACATACCGCATTTCCGGCTGCCACGATTTCAGCTTGTAAAACTCTCGATTTCTGGACCAATATTCGTATAGCTTTCATTAAATTAGTACACGAATCTAGGATTTTACCGTTCACTTCTAATTTTATACCGGAATCAGCTACTTTAGATGCTTTAAGCATTTCCTATGGAATGAAAAAAGGTACACGAAGTGTTAAAATAATGTTACCATATTTACGAAGGGAATAAAAACTGGAATTGAGAAAAAGTACCTCAATTCTATTAGCTGCTTCCTCGATGGCTTTATCCATGATGGCCAACTCATTATCAACCATATCGCCTAATGCTTCAACAGAATTACCATTCACAACAGATCCATACAATTTGGATAGTTCGAAAATAATGTCTCGAAGCTGCGAGTCGTCGTAGTTGACCGAATTCGATTTGTTCTTCTGTAAAAAGTCAATTACCGCTTTGGATTCGAGACCGACCTTTTTTAGGTTTGTGATCATTGCTGCAACAAAAAAAAAATTGGATTATTATTTCAGGCACGTCTATGTCTCAAGTCTCAAAATACGAATTGGAAGATCAATTGAAGGAAAAATTATTAAAATCAGAGCATTTTAATTTAAAAAATTCGTGAATATGATGGATCGATTACAGCTCAGGGATTGTACAAAAAATAATAACCGAAAATACTTCTTTTGAGGGCTAAATTATCACAATTGATCTAGTTCAATGATTTTCCTTCCTCTTTCCCTAATTGGCAATCTTAAACTGAATGCAACAAAATACTTGAAGTTTTTCTAGAAGAAAAAATTTAGGAATTTTTTATAATAAATTTTTTTTAAATTTAGAGTTTTAAAAATTTTTTTATTTGGAGTATTTTTGTCTCATTTTTGCTTTTTGAGTCCTACGATTTTGCTCAATTTTATCAATTTTTGACTCATGGTATGTTCATCACTGTAAAGTTTAAAAAAGAGGGTTCTTTTCCTCACTTCTGCAAGATTCTATGAAGATTGAAAATGGTACCAACATTGGAAAATTCTTCTCCATTTTTTTCTTGTGTTTTTGTTTGATTTCTCTAACATAACTCAAAAAAAAATCGACAGAATTTTTAATAAACAGTAAGTACATAGATTCACTTTAACCGAATTTTTTTTTTGATAAATTCTCTCAAAACGAGTTTTTTTTAATTTTTAGCAGAAAAATCAAAAAAGGTGAGAAATGCTTTTTTTTCAAGGAAAGGTGAAAAAAACCTGGATGTGTTAACTGGAATACCAACATCTTTATTAAAACCATTTCTGATAACATTTTTTCAATTTTTAAACATTTAAAAAGTAGGATCATTTTAAAGGCAAACAATTGTACAATTTTTAAAAAATTTCATCCAAACTACTCTAAAGAATTAGAATGAAAATTAAAAACCTTAAATTTATCATTTATGTAAAAAGATGAAAAAATGATACTTCCATATATTGTTTCAATAAAAGATTTTTAATGAGTTCCTAAGGACTTTTACATCCATTCAAAAGTTGAGCTTCTCACAGGTACAAGAAAATCAAACTTTTGGAAAATTTCATACCTCCGATTTTCTTCTGTCTCTTTCTCTGTTGATTTGAAAAATTTAGATAACAATCTTAAAAAACTTGAAGAAAATTATTCAAAAAATACGATTTTTTTGAAAACTATGTTGGTATAGATTTTTTTTAAAAATACCACTGACATTTTTTCCATTTTTACTTGGTATTACATTTTCCTGGGATCCTTAAAATATAATTTTTATTTCTTTCATATGAGAAAAAAAATTGAAAAATGGTCAAATTTTCTTTTGAGATGAAAATTGATTAGTTTTATTTCCTGATCTGATATTAGGTACCCCTCCCATCACCAGACAATTTTTCAATAAAAAATGTAATATCCCTTAAATTTTTTAAAACACTGGAAAAGTGTAAAAATTTTATCACCAATGATCTGCATAGAAGCTAAAACTTTTGTTCAAACATGATTTTAAGAAAAAAAATCGAATCTTTTTGATTTTTCATTCATCTACGTATTAAAAATTTTTATAATTTACGAGGATCTTCGAAAAAAAGGGAGAAAAAAAGAAAAACATCGTTGCCAATAGTATACATATTTTCTAGGTAAAAATGTTCGTCAATTCTAAAACCAGTTTTTAAAAATCAATTTTTCAAATCTTTTCCAAATTTTAAAAAATGTGTAATTTTTTTATTTCAAATAGTTCGGTGGAAATTACAAAAACCAAGAAAAATATTATCCACACACTCCTTTCATAGTCTGGAAAAAATTATGGCAATTTCTCGTGTTTTATGATGACGATTCAAAAAAAAAGCTGGCGAAATCACAGAATCCAACTCAAGTAGAATAATGAATACCTAATCCCAGTTTTTTATGCCATCCTCTCTGAATCGTATCTCACCCTTCTTCTACACGCAATAAAATAGGTAACCTACTTTCTCCTTTTTCTAAATCTGGTATCGTGTTCGACGTAGCTTTACCCAGAAGCATAAAGGTCACCGTGTTATGCAAAATATTAATCGGATCTTTTTCCTTTCTATCTAATAACACGATTAATTTTTCTTTCGCCGTATCCAAATCATCTACGAACAAATCCAAGAAAGCCGTTTTATTAGTTAATCGTCTGATTTCATCAGAAACTAGAAAATTTCTCATTTTACCTGGTGAACATGTAACTGAATTGAACGCGTGATCGTTCATCGCAATAATCACTTGATCGAGTATTTCTTTACATCGTTCTGCAATCAGAAAATACACATCAATTAAAATATAATTCGATTTCAGGTGCCTTTCGTATTTTTCCCCCTTAAAAAAATACCGTAAGTTTGATTTCGTTGGTTCGACGACTGTTGCTCGACTTGGTTCAATTTATTACTCAATTCTGTTCTTAAATTCGTCGATTCTTGTAATTTACTTTCCAGAAGTAATTTTTCCTGCACTGTCCATTCCATTTTACACATCAGTGCCTACAAAAAAAAAAAAAAAAAATGAAAAATCCATCTTCATTTAAATATTCCACCAGATGAATCTTCGTACTTCATTTTGTTCAGTAGCTGCATCAGCTGTAGCTTGCAACGTAGCCAATTCTTCTTCCAGTTTTGTCCTTTCGGCGATCTCGAAATCGATATTTTTCACGTTAGATAATTGTTTATCAACGTCGGCTTTCTAAATAAATCAAAGAATATGTTTAGTCGCCACGTAATTACTAATAAATATTTACAAATGGAAATTCTCGCTTCGCTGGGTTTCGATAAATGAGAAACATGCTGGATACCTATCCGGCTGTACATTTTTAATGCAATCTTGCTCCTAGTACATTCCCATATGGCGGTAGATTTACGTTTATTTACACGTTCCGAGAATATACAGAGCACTTCCTTATATAATGACTTATGAATAAGACCTCGGGTCGCCCTAAGGCGATATATGTATTACCCACATCCCACATGCGCATCTGTTCAACCGAGACCACCTTTTTCGACAGCATTAAGCGTATGCGACGAGTAAACGACTTATTTACACAATTGTTGCGCTTATCGTATCACAATACTTGAGAAAAAAATTCGATAAAACGAATCATATTTTTTGTTAACGTCTCGAAGAAAAAAAAAACTCGCATAGGGTAACGAAATAATAAACAACGCATTTGCAGCGATTCGTATGTACGTAGATGGGTATTTCATGCGCAAAGCTGCCTCGACATCTTATTTGAAAATATTTACATTTTTGAGAGGCCACAGACCGTGTAGATGTATAATATTCGAAGCCATAAATATGCAGCAAGAGCGAATAGATCGAATATCAGCAGCTTATTTTGAGGAAAATCAAAGCCTTCCAGATTTTCACCCGAAAAAACCCCAGCTTTATATGGTACTGTAATTCATAAACCTTACAATTGAATGGATTAATTTATTGGCTGCTCTAGCAAATTTGGTCATTTTGTCGCTACCTTTCAGTTCTTTTTCGATACCTGCTTTCTAAACATAAATAATGATCTGATCAGCGGATTCGTTCGGAATAAATTCCTGCTCCTGATAATTACCATAAATAAAATTTCGATGATTCAAATTCAAAATTTCAAGTTCAAATTTTTTTAACTTTGAATTTTTTAAATTTTTATCGAAATTGTATTCAATTTTGAAATTTTTTAAAGATACGTATTTTTTTCCATTCAAATTATTACAAAAATTAAAATTCCTAATTACTTGTTGAGTTGGAAAATTTTTTGAAAAATACAAAGTTTATATTTTTTTGAAAAATTCAAAGTCGGAAAAAATTTTAAGAAATTTTTAATTAAATGAATTCACAAGTTGAACGAAATTTGAGGAATATGTAAAAATGTTAATTGAAAGAAAAATTGAAAAATATGAAATTGAAAAATCAAAGTTGAAAAATTTTCAACAGGTGCTAAATTTTTTTTAGACTTCGAGTTTTGTTCAATAACTTTTTAAAAAAAATTTCAATCTTGATTTTAAATTTTTTTTCAACTTCAAATTTCTAAAAATTTTTACCAACCTGAAATTTTCTTCATGAATTTTAGAATTCTTTTCAACTCGAAATTTCAAAAAATTTCAACTTCATGTATTTCAAAATTTCTTTCATCTTAATAATGGAAGAAATCAGAAAAAATTTACAGTTGAGAAAAATATTAAAATTATTCAATACAATTTTGAAAAAATTTAAATTCAATAGAATTGCAAAAATTTGTACTCAGAATTTATGACTCGCATCGTTGAAATTCCATTTTTTGGCAAAAGTAATGAAACGGTAGTTTTTAATTGAGAATTTTCGCGACCGAACGAAATCTGAAATCGAGTTAAATAAAATAATGAAGTTGAAGAGTCAAATTTACCTGTCTAATGAGTTGAATGTGTTCTTCTCGCAATTTACCATAAACGTCTTTCAATTTGTTGAATTTTTCCTCTAGAAGTTTTGCTTTTTCTGAAATCATTTGAAATTTTTTTCTAATACGGAATACAGAACGTGGAAGTTTCATTCGAGGAAGTAAAATTACCTTCGGAATCGGGAATTTTTGACATTTCTTCGAGTTGTGACGTCAACGAGATGATTTCTGCTTGCAATTTGACCATTTGATCTTCCTATTAGAATTAAATTACGATTAGTTGGCAGAAAAATGAGCTTTAAAGATGTTGAAAATTATCGACAAACTTTTTCTGCAAGTTGTTCATCCAACGAGATAATTTTACGTTTTAACTGCAGTATTAAATTTTGCGAACTGCTCAATTCCTGTTGCAGATGCTCGATCAGCTGATCCCTGAAAAAAAAAATTATTATAAATAGGGTCGAGAAAGGGGAAGGGGCAATTCTCGCAAATAAAAAAGAAAAATTACAATGATATGAAAAATGTTCTTTCAAAAAATGAATCTTCGTGGCCTCTGAGTTGTAATTTACAGCAAAGTATAAAATTATCAATGAATATGCATGATTTATAATCCCCAATTTTTCAGTTTGCAATAAAAGTAATTTCAAATGTTTCTATAGCTTTGAAAAGTTCATGAAACGACCAACTTTTTTTTCTGTTCTTGAAAACGAAGCCGATTTTCATTTTGAGAATCCTTGAATCGAGGGAAATCAGAATTTCAGAAGCAAGGCCATGATGCGATTTTCAATGTTTCCATCTCCGATAGTAAAACTAATTTATTACAAGACGGAAAACGACGCTAAATAAAAAGGGAGACTGCTTTTCAACTTTTGGAATCTCCGATTCAAATCTACGGCCCAATTTTGATCGTATCAGCCAACTACGTTGAATCATCCTCAATTTTTGTAGTTTTGTTCCCGCACTATGAATCGTAGATAAACATACGACGAACTTTCATTGAGATTAATTTACTCGTAGTTACGACGTATCAACAAGTCTGAGCGGATATGAATGTATTAAAGAGACAATTACACCATTAACGCCTACAGCCTTCTCATTCACTGAATTGATATTTCATTCTGTATCATTCCACGAGTCTTGTTATTTCCATACAAAGGTATTAGCATGATGTATGAATAATAATTTTAGACCAAAATGACAAAAGTTACGAGAAAACCTAACAGTAATTTTTTTCTCCAACATAAAAACGCGTAATTTCGCTAGAAAAACTTATTTATCACACAATACCAAATACGAAAGCGTAGGTATAAGTTCAAAGTTACGCCAATCGACCCATCAATATGTTATTTCAAGGTAAATGTACCGTTTCCTGTCCGTTGATAGGTAACTCAATATACATGACGCATCGACAAAAAATGATAAGAGAAGGAAAATCATTCGACGAACCTTTGAGCAATAACATCGGGTGATATAGATCGACTACAATTTTGACTAGATTCGCTAGAAACGTCGACCAAGTCATTGGATATTTGTGACACATCCGGTTCTTCTTGCGGTAATATGACGACAGGTGTGACATACGTATGTAGTTCAGCTTGTACCAAAATATTAGGAGGATTCTGTAACCAATTCTCGCATTAAAAACCGTCTTTAGTTTCTCCTCGCCGCAAAAAAATTAACATACTTCCGGCAACAACGGAATCTGGATAAGATTCTTGAAATACTGTAAATTAGACGCTGACAGATAGAAATGTCTCAGTTTCTGAAACTGTTTAAGGAACCTAGTCCTATGGCCGGACAAAACATCGGGTGGTAATTGAGCATGCAATTTGAACAATATCTTGACACAGTAGTCGTACAGCTGGGAAGAATCTTGAATACATTGTATCAACGGCGCCAGCCTGCACTGGCCACTGCTGGTCATCGAATTCGAACGTGACATATCCAACGAGCCAAAAACTACAAAATTGCGGATTAAATTACGTCACGATTATATTTAGCAATATTTATAATCGACTTACTTGATTCTTGTAACGATAATATCTCATCCATGTAATCAAACATCTCGACAGCCATTTGAAAATAATTATTGATATCGTTTTCGCTGATTTTCTCCAGTTCTTCGCTGGAAACCACAAGGTTGCCAGGGAATCCGGGATTTTTCTGATGGAAATCTAGTTTCACCAGTAAAAGTTGACAATACTGATGGATTAATTTACCATAACCTTCCTTCAAGTGGCACTTGAATGAAAAAATTCAACATATTTATTAATTTAGAATGAGTTTTGTGATAATTTTTGAGTCTCAATACTAACCCATAATTTTCCCAAATCTGCTATTTTACTTTTATGCCTTTGAGCAAAAGGTATCGTATTGGGATGACCATCTCGAAGAACTTTATGCAAAACATGGCAGAATTTCCAAGCGGTGATTCTATTCTCTTGCAATGGCAGTTTCGACACACACTGCCAAAACAATTCGGGATTTTTATCTCGAAACGTGCCCATAATTGCGACTGAAGCCGGCGATTAAGGAAAACATTGGCAACGTTAACGCAACCGCGAGTGATTGTTTATTTTATGGGTAAATACGTACATTCGCATTTCGTAACTTTCACATTGTCTCGACCGTTATCTTAATACATTTAATTAAATTCAGAGACGAAGGCATTAATCGTAACGGAATACATTTCCATATGGTACATATTTTATATTTCTTATTAAATGAGCTCGATTAATAAACAAATCTGTATCACTTGAGTACTGTTCGTCGACCTGTTTCCAATCTAAATAGCCTATTTTCAAATTGAGTAGAAAACTGATCGATAATTGGGTACGAATCGTTAATTTTATCTAATCTGGCGTGTTTTTCGAATAATCTCTTCTGCGGTGCTGAGATTAATTAAGCAGTGTGATATTGCACTTGAATATTTAACACACGATGAGATAATTTCCACTATTGTAATCGAATATGCGATAAATGATTCATAAAAAGGATACTTCTGACATGTTTCTCTTTAACAGGACTTTCGGCATTATTGATCGCTTTGCTAATACTGGCTGCCTAAAACAGAATAATAACATAGACGAATGAGTAATTTAGCACCCAAACACATTTCAATTTCAAATTACCATACTTCCATACTCGAGCTAATTTCCACCAAAACCCAAATGCCCCAATATCAATCAAAGAGACCTTCCTAATACGAGTCAAAAATGGCCCAAAATGTTATATTTAGTATAAAACCATCAGAAAAAATTATGACCCTCCACAACCACCCCTTACGGAATTAAGGCACCCCTGGGTCGAAAATTCAACTTACAATATCTCTGGACCCTCTAGAACCAAAGGGAAAGGGACACAATTTTTTCAAAACATTTTGCTTCACATTTTTTCAGTTTTTTTTTTCAAATGTTGAAATTTATTAAATAAGGAGGAAAATTTTTAGGTGTGTGTGTGGTGGGGGGAGTGATAGCTGCATTTCATATTATCATATAATTTTTCGGATTCCAAAATTGGGTGCAAGGGTGTAACTTGTAACATGCTCAAAAAACCCAAAAACTAAAAAGACAAATTTTTCACAGAAGAGCTCCCAACAAGAGACAGAAGGGAGTTATCCCAGTTTAAAGGAAGATTTTGAGCTAAAAAAATTAATTGAAAATATGTCATAAAACAGCCCCATTTTTGCAAGTGTTGAAATACATTTTTCGAATTTTGGCAAATTTTGAAATTTCAAAATTATCTCACTAGTAAGCATAACTTGAAAATTTGATCTTCTTGATGAAAAATACTGAAATTTGGAATGTACCCTATTTAAAACCAGCCGAATCGATTGAAAGTGTTTTGAAGATGTTTCGAAGCCTCTCGAAAATTTAACTTCTCCGGCACTGGAGGAACCCTCATAAAAAAGGTTCATACGGACTTGAGTACTTTCAATCTCAAATTACCCACAATAGTGACATTTTTGATCGATAAAAAGCAAAATTTTCCTAAATTCGTAATTTTTACTCTTTCCAGACAAGCGTGTTTCGAGTTTGACAGTGTTTTTCGCTGGGTACAGCCAAAGTAAACAAGGAAAATATCTTACTTGAAATTTTTCGAAATTCTCTCTCTCCAGTTCGAGGCTGGTTTTCCTCTGGGGTAGGACTCGCGGAAGAGATAACGAAGACATGATTTCCGTTGAAAATTCACAAGACAACGATAATTTTCAATATTCTTCCGTATTCACACATCGAAACACAAACTCGAATCGACTTGGAAACTATAAAAATGCTCGATATGAAGATACGTCTCAGACGCAGAGATCAGTTGCAGGACGATAGCACATTATAAATTTAAAAATATTACAATCGCGATCAAAATAATTACGAATAATTGAGTATTTACTTTTCGAACAAAAAATCGATGCGAATTTTATCAATTAGCGTTGCACTACTATCACAAAACGCTACACAAAACCATTTGATTAGCGCCAGTTGTTGCGCTACCAGTTGACGATTTCTAAAGAAATGAGAATATAAGCCGAAAGATCGCGCTGCCTTGTTAAGATAAATATTATTACGATGAGTCGAACTTCGAAGATGGTCGAGATATTTATGAATTTTTTAAACGATTATTGCTCATAATGAGTAATGATATCACGATGTCAGGATGGTGAATAAGATGTTTAAATATTTAAACCGCTGGAGGCCATAATTTTACTATTCCGTGATTCGATGAAACACCTTTTCGAGGAAATTCCAACCGAATACAAATGATTTTTGGGTTATTCAGAGAAATAAGAATAGGAAAATTTTCGTTGATGAGTCCAGATGTCCAGTTATCAGAATAATTAAACATCTGGGCCAATTTTTTTTTAGGAGTAAGTGTGCTTGCTTTTTCTCTTTTCACGGGTCTTTTCAAATTTGTATCAATTTATTTTTGCAGGATAAAAAATGCAGATTATTTTTCAAAAATTAGACACTTGTCCATACACATAGAACAAATTTCTAAAAATTTGATGCTTTCCCGCTCATCGAACAATTTTCCACCAACGAGAAATTTCACCAGGTAGGTGTAGACCAATTTACCATAGAAATAAAAAATTTTCCTTCAATTGCGACAGTTGTTTAAAATTTGAAATAATTATTCAAAAGTTGAAATTATTGTACTTGAAAAAATTGAAGATTTTTTCAAAAACTGGAAAAATTTCCAAATTAGAAAATGGATATCTACATGATTTTTTTCTGAAAACTGATAAGTTTTGAAAAAATTGTGCGCGGTTCAATGTTTATGCGTACATCAATTTTTCAAGAATTAGATACGTAGGTACTAGGTAGCTCTTCAAAGAATTGAAAAATCATTTATCTATGATTCGAAATATATTTTTGAACCTAAAATGAATCATCTAAACGTTGAATTTGACGACAAATTCAACTCGTCGGAATTTTGAAAAAATGAAATCATTTCAAAAAATGAGTAATAGAATTCGATAGCAAAAAAAAATTAAAAACTGAATGTAGGTACGCAGTCTCCACAAAAATTGGACAATTTTTCAAATAAAAAATTCTGAAATTAAAAAAAAAACCTAAACAATTTTTTGAAAAACTGGCCATTTTACACAAATTAAGATTTTTTTTCTAATCATGCCGGTTCATTGAGTACCTACGGAAGATTTCTACAAATGAATAACATCCCTAAAAATAGCAAAAAAATTTTCATTGGTATTTTAGTCAATTTTTACTTCTTTTTTTTCTAAACCACCCATTTCAGTGACATTTTTCTCAAGTTTAAAATTAAATCATCAAAATGTAATTTTTTTCGAGAGTGAACTGAACAGCCATGAGCAACGAAAAGGTGAATAGTGAATACACTGCTGGATTTGTCTGTGAAAAGTTTGACAATTTTCAAAAATTTTATAATTTGACATTGAATCATCTTCATAGGAAATGAACGAATACATTTCGGCATCGTGATATTATAATCAATTTACTACTAATGATTATTGATAATGAAATGGATAACGTCTGTCTGTCACTGACGTAAGCCACCAAATAGGTTTAGGTACCCAATTCCGCTCGGGCATAATTTCAATTTGAAAAATTTTTATATTTTTCACCTCTAGGAAATTTCCAACTCTTGAAAACTTTTCGAGTTTTTTTTTTCATTTTGTAAAAAATGCCCTTGACGATATTGTTATCAAGTCAGTTTCTTTACCGGTGGTGTATGATTATACCAAGATTACCTATCCCCTACTAATATTGTACGCCTACCTTTTACTACAAAACGAAAACAGTTTGATGAATATATTCCTCATAATAACAATAGATTAGGAAGACCTTTCGAAAAATGGAACATCACCTGCATACGGGTATACCTGCGGTGATCTTTACAACTGGTTACCTACGTGGCGATGAAGATAGCCGAATTATAATTTATTTTTAAGGTTGTGTTCTATTATTTATGAACGGTATCTATCAATTTTAATAAGATATTCTGACACATTATGGTATCACAGATGTAAATCGGTAGGTAATAAACGAATCCCAACCTAGGCTAATTTTTTTTCAATAATTGAAAATTTAATTAGGTAACGTTCTAATTTTAAAATGAAATTGAAACGTTCTTTCTCCAATTCTCATTAGCGAGGGAAAATATTTCAAATAATTAAATTCCACACGTTTTCGCTTAACAATGGAGAATGAAACAATTACTAATTAAATTTCTTATCAAAATATGCACATTTGTTTCCGAATGCAACGGAAAACAGGCAGTTCTATTATCATCGCATTTTACAGAAACAAGTTGGAAACATTGGTAACTGGTAAGTTAGTTAGTAAGTATCAGTAGTTTATCAATGTGTTGACAATTTTTTACAGTCAAAATGAATGAATGGTGTTGATATGCCACATACCACCTACCGATATTGACATTGCTAGTTTGCTGAAAATGGAAAGTAGAATTTTTGCGTTTTTGTTACGCATAAATGTACACTGACGTAATAAGGATTGCATGGAACTTATTTAATAGGAATTTAGACAAGATCATTTCCTATTTCGCCTTTGAACGAAAAAAAAAAAAAAAAAACTTAAGACTATGGAGATGATAGGTAGGTATATGCGTTTTTCTTAAAATTGACGAGGTAGAGGTAGAATATAATTTTGGATAAAAAATATCCACTTAACTTTTTTCCTCAGGCGTAATCTTGAAAAATTAATTTTTACATTATTTTTGTTCAGTAAACTCTAATTTTCTCACAAAGGCCAACTTGAAGCATAAAATTTTGAACCGAAATAGAAATTAACTAAAAATAGATCGGATAAGAACCTCATATTCAAAATTTCAATTGCTGAAGTTTATTTCTCGAATTTTGATGAATTTTTAAAATTCCAAAATTACTTCACTGCCTTGCAAAAAATGAAAATTTGACCCAATTACTGAAAAAAATTGAAATGAAGTACTTAGCTACCCAATTTTCGACGTCCCAACACTGTTGGAAACGGTTTCGAGACGTTTCGGAGGCTACAGATATTTTTGGAATTTTTCAATCCAAGAAAAAGGGAATTATTTTCCATGACTTGGAAGAGTAGACTAGGGAACGTTTGAACGAATTTCTTCCAATTTTATAACCCTGGATCTCTTTTTTTTTCAAAATTAAATTTTATCAATTTTTTTTCAAAATTAAATTTTTTCAATTTTTTTTCAAAATTAAATTTTTTTAATTTTTTTCAAAATTAAATTTTTTCATTTTTTTCAAAATTAAATTTTTTCAATTTTTTCAAAATTAAATTTTTTCAATTTTTTTCAAAATTAAATTTTTTTAATTTTAAAAATTTTCCAATAAGTAAGTAAGTAATTCATTTTTTTTCAATTTTTATCAATTAGGATTTTTTCAAAATTTCAATTTCTTGCATGTTTTTCAGAATGTCTTCGAACCAAATGATTAAATAGATGAAATTGAAAAAAATGTTGAAAATCAAAAGCAGAAAAATTCTGAAAAAGTTGAAGTTAAAGTTCAAACATCGAAAAAATGAGGATGAAAAGAAATTTTTCAAGTACAGAAATCGAAAGAACGGAACAATGAATCATTTGAATCCAAAACTTATGGAAAATTCAAAAGTAGTGGGTAGCCGTACCTACTTTTCAACTCCATAGTCGAAAAATATTCGCCTAAAGATATGGATTTCAACTGAAAGTTATCTACAAATTTAGAAAAATTATGGTTTAATCGATCAAATAGGTCAATTGTGGGTAAGTATGTACCATTTATGCAAAAGTTCATATAGACCATTTTTATGAGATTTTCTTCAGTGCTGGAAAATTTCAAAATTTTCTGAAGGCTCTGAAACGTCTTGAAACCACTTCCAATCAATTCGAAAGGTCAAAAATAGGGTATACTAAATTTTAGCTTTTTTTGTTAATTAGATCAAATTTTCATTTTTTCAAGGGCTGAGGTAATTTTGAAATGTCAAAAAGTCGAGAAATGCAGTTTAGCACCTGAAATTTTGGATATGGGGTTTATACGTTCGATTTTCTTTTGTTTTTACTCAAAATTTTACATCAAGGTACGATACTTCCCTTCTCAAATTTTCTATACATACAAAAAAAGATTTAAAAAAGGAATGAATTGAATAAATTTGTTCAAGAGGAAGCAGGCCATCTCATATTTTAGAGGAGAAAAGTGAAATAGTAAGTTGAAATTTTATTCCAACTCTTTTTCATTTTGGTCTCATCCTTTGGAATTTTCAAAAAACGGTAGGTTGAGATACAAAATATAAAAATCACGATCATGTTTCTCTGAAGAAGGGTTGAGAACCATCCAGAAAACAGAAATAATTTTTCAATTCACCAAATCGATTTTTGAAAAAAAGGAGGGAAAAACATTCCCGACCGATACGCCTATTTTATCTACTTACTTAGAGCTTTTATCATCACGTGAAACTGCCAACAAATCAAACTTTTTATTCGTCATAAACAGCGGATTCGATTGTAAATAGATATCACCTTTTAAAACAATACCTATGCCTAATGAAATGTAAAAAGTTTATTTATAGAAAATTGTAAAATACGTCGATAAGAAAAAGAGAGATCGTCGAATAGAATAAAAATACACAAACCAAGTTTTACTATAAATGAACATTTTGTTCTTGGTGAAAATTCGAACAAATTAAATTACATCTTAGAAAATTCTTATCTATCAAAGTAACAAAAACAGATGCAGTAATAATCAATCCAATTATGGTAAATATACACAAATAACAAATAAAATTCGCATTCGAAGAATACGTTATTTCATTAGACTGTACATAATTATTATCTTTTTGACCAATGGTCGTAAGGCTAAAAAACCAGAAAAATGAAGCGTCCAGGAATGAGTAATCTTTCCACACGGATAACGCCACACTTCCAAGATTTATGTACGAGAATAATAATAATACAGCTAAAATTGCTGGAATTTCGGTAGAAATGAAACGTACCCGTTCCATGTAATTTTTACAAACTGTTGAGCAATTAGAGAATTTGAAATTTTTCGAAGACCTGTAAACAGATAGGGATATTGAAGGTAATTTATCACAAGTAGATAGCAAAATAAATTCTGGGTATTTGTTCAACTTCACATGATACTGACTTATCTCTAGATTTCGTCGATGGTTTTAAATCATGCAGTCTTATATTTTCGAAACTCTGGCAACACGTGCTATTCATACTTTTGAGCTTTCGTTCTGTTGCCAAAGTTGTCGTGGCTGTACCGCTTCCATTTTGTAATTCGACTATGGTTTGTTTGGCAGCTGGTACTATTGTTATGGTGGATTCTTGATCTGGCAAGAATATTTTGGAATCTTCAGCTGTAAAATTTGAATAGGTGAAATGAAGAGATCGCGAATCGATGGTGTATATTGAGTCTATTGGCGGATCCAGACGGCTCAAAAGCTGTGTCCGTTTTCTCTCAAGGACAGGATTCTTTTACATGAAATGCATACCTACTGAGAGTAATTGTCTATACTTATCTGGATTTTTTTCCAAAAATTGAAATTATTTTTAAACGATTTTCCAAAACTTGGACTAGATATTTTCTAAAATATGAAGAATAGGACAAATTTACACAAACTAAGAACGATTTTCCAAAAAAAAAAAAGTTGGTACAAAACCAGACCAATTTTTCAAACTTTGGATGTGTTTTCAACCTCGAAGCATTTTTGAAAAATTGGATAATTTTTTGAAAACCGGCCAAATTTTAAAATTGAACAATTTTTCCTTCAAAGGTTGAACCATTTTCCATAAATTAGATGATTTTTAAAACATGGAAATATTTTTAAAAAATTAGACAAATGTCTGAAAAAACTCGGTACAGTTCCTTTTGCAAAACTAGAATGATTCAATGGTACAAAAATTGACCATCTTTTCAAGGATAATTTCCCAAAAGTATGGATGATGTTCCAAAATATGAAAAAATTTCCAGAAAATGGGCAAATTTATAAAACGTGTACATTCAGCATTCCGAAACATGACAGTTTTTCTAGCCAAAAAATTCCATGAACTGGTACCTACTACCTAATTTTTTAAAAATTAAAAATAGTGCAATAGTTGAACAATTTTTTAAAAATTTATCAAGTTTTTGAAAGTAGAATGATTTTTTTTAAAAACTGAACAATTTTCTACATTGATGAAATTTTTAAAAAATGAACGAGATTCTCTAAAAAATCTAACAAGTTTCTGCAAATTTAAATTTTTTTTGAAAATTCAACAATTTTCTAAAGAATTGAAGAGCTTTTCAAAAATTTAACGATTTCCAACGAAGTATTAAGTAATTTTCTGAAAATTGAACGATTTTCTAAAAAACCAAAAATAATTTTCTAAAGAGTTTCCTAAAAATTGAGCAATTGTCTAAAAATTGAGTAATTTTCTAAAAATTGATCATTCTTCTAAAAATTGAGCAATTTTTTAAAAATTGAGCAAATTTTCACAAAAATTAAGCAGTTTTCCAAAAATTGAACAATCGTTTAAAAATTGAACAATTTTCCAAAAATCGAGTAATTTCCCAAAACTTGGAGCAATTTTTCAAAAATTGAATAATTGAACATTTGTTCAAACATTGAGCAATTTTCTAAAAATTAATCATTTTTCTAAAAACTGGACAATTTTCTGACAACTGAAAAATTTTCTAAAAATTGATCAGTTTTATAAAGATTGTTCATTTTTCTAAAAGTTAAGCATTTTTTAAGAAATTGAACACTTTTCTTTTAATTGTGCTTTTTCCTAAAAATCGAGCATTTTTCTGAAACCCGAGTTCTTACCAATTATTACCTACATTATCTAAAACATGAACAATTTTATAAAAATTGAATGACTTTCTAAATATTGAATACCTTTGCCATCATCCAACTTCTAAAAGTTGAACACTCTTCCAAGAATGCAAATCGTTTTCCAAAAACTAATTTAATTTTCCAAACATTGAACAAGTAATTAAAAATTAATCAGCTATCCAAAAATTGGAAGAATTTCCAAATCTTGTAAAAATTCTTTCCAAAAAAAAGTTGCATCATTTCCTAAAACATGGACATTTTTTCAAAAGTTATCCTGAAAGTAGAGAACCAAAATTTTTTGAAAATTGTGGAATAAATTTCACTGAAAGTATAATATGTTAGCTATAAATGGATTTTCGAAACGTTTGCAGTTTTCCCAGGCATAAACGTTCATTTCCAGACATAGGGGAATTATTTGAGAAAATAAACAGTTCTATGTATTTTCCCAAAAATTGGTTCATTTTTGAAAAATTGGCCTGAATTTCTTAAAATTAGATGTTTTTTTAATAAAAAATTTTCAAATCAACAATCAAATTACTCAATTAAAATTATTTTTTTTATTTTGGCTGTGGCTAGATCCGCCAAAAATTTTTTAAAAAACGCACTACTCACTATAAAAGTACCAATTTAACCTAAAGCAGATTAATTTCAAACCATCGGCTATCAAGTATCCGCAATTTGACAGCAAAAGAAACATCAGAGGTATTCCCAAGATGGCGTACAAAATTGTGAATAATTTCCCCTGCAGAGTTTTAGGCGATAAACCAGCATTTCCTACGCAACAAGAAATAAAACGGAGAAAATTATTACTCGAATTTGATTATAGCAAATAAAACCCTATCTAAAAATTTTCATCGAAGACCTGCTCGATACAGTTCGTTTTAACTCAATCTTGTAAGTAATTTCCAGAAAGCGAAACGAATACAGGTAACATGCTATTTGAAGAACATTGATCCGAAAAACTAATTAAAACATCAAACGATAACTAATTTCAGAAACTCGAAACCCATCAAAGTTGACAAAGTAGAAAACAATGAAACGGTGGTTAAGGACGTATTTCACCTAAATTACATTGTTTACAAAAAGTTTAACCTTTTAGACGTAGGAAATAAGATGAGAATTTGTTACAGATGCATGATTAAAGAAATTTTTTCCTTCCTGAATCAAAGATAAAGGGTCAACGGAACCTTTTTAATAATTTGAGGTTTTTTTTTCTATAAAAATAAATTCAAAGTTTTCAAACTTGGATGTTTTTTTAAAAATTTTCTTTACTCGAAAATAAATCTAAAAGGGTAACTTTTCACTCACCTATTGTCGTCATAAGCGATAACGAATAATGAAAAGATCTAATAAAAGTCCATCGCTGATGAGGATTTAAAATTTCCTCGACTCCGTTGAAATTCGCAGTCAGTTCTGAAACATGTTCTTCGTACGTACGAATATGCTGATGAGCCAGCTGAGTCCAATTTTTCGCATACAATACGTTTAATTTTTCTAAAAAAAAAAAAAAAAAAAAAAAAAAAAGAAATTACACATATGGGAATAGGTAGGTAGGTAATGAACAAATAGGTTAATAATATAACGTATGAAAATCAATCGTCATTGTTTCTAGTATTGATACAAGCTTTGCATAAAAGAACAATGGCCAACTTCATTATTCTTCTAGTTAATGACTTTTTATGATACGAATTGTTAACGTAATCGAAAGGTTTAACCCTATACTCGGATATTGGATAAGTTGAGTACGTTCAACTTGAATGGAGTTGGAAAAAAGTAATTTTCATTCAGTCTTCGTTTTACGAGGAATATAACTTTTTACAATTTATAAAAATGAATTTTTACCTAGGAAAAGATATGAGTTAATTTCAGACAAACACGCGAGATAATATTTCCATTATTATTATTTTTTTCGTACAAACACACAGTTTTCATAATATTATAAATTATTATATTTGGTATCTCTATCTTCGCAGAATCGTGCCATTTGATCTAATTCTCAATATTAGGTTAATTTTTTTCTCTCATGATTATGCAAAATTTAATGTTGATTTGACCAAATCGTGAGAATTTCTCAAAGATGAATTTTTTATTTATTAAGCAACCATGCTTGGGATGTGCTCCTTAAATCTTCATGATAGGCATTCCAAAGTACATGAATGTGTAGGTAGTCAAAATTTATGAGGTAGACTGTGGGTGAATTTTTTTTACTAAAAATTGCAATGGTATTTTTAAAAAATTTTCTACATTTTTAGAAATTTTCAAAATTTAGAAGTCGTTTTTTTTTAAGAATCGCAGGGTAATCATGAAAATTGTCATATTCTTAAAAACTGACGTCTTCGTAATTCTCTGCATAATGTATTTTTAAAAACCCCAATGGTTTAAAAAAAAATTGTCATTTTCCAAAAAATTGTAATTTCCTTAAAAATCGTATTTTTCTTGAAGAAGGATTTTCTTTGAAAAAAATCATTGCTAAAAAAATGTTTGTTTTTTCAAAATTTCAAAATATTGAATTACCTATTGATCGCAGACAGTAGGTAATACATAAATTTTTTTTGAGAATTTGCTGTATTCTGAAAAATTGACAATTTCTATAAAGATTGTTTCGAAAACTGAACATTTTTTCAAAAATCGTGATTTTTTTACCTTCCTTATTCTCTTGATAACTGAATTTTTGTATCCTTTTTGGGAAGGCAAAATTTTCTTGAAAATTATCAGTTTTTGACAATTTTCTAGAAAATTTACATTTTTTAAAGAAATTGATATTTTAAAAATTTTGTATTCTTGAAAAAATAATAGATATTTTCTTATGAATTTTTACTGTAAATTTTTTTTAATTACTAATTTGAATGATTGAACTTTTATGGGATGATTTGCAAAACATTTTTTCGCCCCTAAAATCATTCCAGTTCCAAGAAAAAGCGAGGGATGATTTGTGAGAGTGTTTTTCATCGAAAAACTCTTTCCAAGCTCAAAAAATTTGAGATGATTTTCAAGTTTGATTTATATCCCAAAAATCATCCCACGATTTTTCCGGGAAAATGACTTTTACGATGAAAATCATTTTTACGAATCATATATCACGATTTTTCTGAAATTTTAAGGTTGAGATGAATTTTTGGATGAAAATTAATCTTTCAAATCATTCATTACACTTTTTTCCGGAAATAAGATCACTTTTGAGATAAAAATCCAACCCAAAAATTATCTCAGTCTGGAAAACTCGGAAAAATTTTGGGATAAATTGTTAGATAAATTCATCCGAAAAATCATCCCGGTTTCAAAATCTCAAAATAATTGAGGCAATGATTTGTGTAATTGATTTCGAGGTCAGAAAAATCGTGGGATGACTTGTGAAATTCATTTTCATCCCAAGAATCATCCTCACCTCAAAAACTCGAAAAAAAAAGTCAACGAATCAATCCACTCATTCAGTAAAATTCTGTAAAATTTCATGGTATCAAAATTACCCAAAAAGTTCCCTTTTTCATTCCATGATTAAAAAATTCAAAGAAGAGCAAAATTCTTAATTGTTAATGTAAAATAATTATTAAATTTTTACGATACCAAAAATTGGGTTTTCACTATTTAGGTAAAATTTTTGGTAATTTTTAGTTTTTCTCGTCTTTTTTGTTGTTAATATACATCTTGGAGATGGAAAGGAGGAAAAAAGAAGTAAAAAAAAGAAGGATAACTTGAGAGTAGGTATTTACAATTTCTTTTTTCAAAAAATGGTAATCATAAAAGTTGAAATTATGAGAAATTAGGATCTATTATGGATCTGCCTCAAAGATGAAAATATTCTTCAAAAAATATCGAAAATTGACAAAAAAAATTTTCATCCTCTTAATTTTTCAAAATCCACCTCGAATTTCTAAAACCGCCCAAAATATGTAATAAGAATATGCTAAAATGTACACCACTTGGATATTTTTTTGGTGAAATTTTTTACCCCATTCTTAGGGTCAGTCCCTTAGATTGTGCAGACCTCCAGATGTCCACTCGACCAACAATCTTTCGAACTCTAAAACCTCATTAATAACACTTCTTTTCGATCAAACATGCAAATGATTTTCTTATCTTGAGAAGAAAAATTTTTGCATTCCTCATAAAGGATTATTTCACTGAAAAATTTCGTAGCCCTTTCAACAGCACATAAGTAAATATAGTTCAGAAATTTTCGAAATTATCAAACTTTATTGCTATTTTTAAAAAAATAGATATCCAACTCGCCAATCTAGAAATATTTTGGCTAAAATTGAGTCACTTTTCATCTTCCTTTATTTTCGAAAGGACTATTCCATTGGCCAAGTCCGGAAATCCTCCAATTTTATTAGAGAGATGCGCTACTTTAATTTGTGATGACAAAATACTTTTCTTTTCAGAGGTTCACCGATCAAATCATCAATTTAAATGAGCTCTTGATTAACAAATTTTTGATTTTCTCAATCCAAATTGTTTAAAAATTTAACAATTTGCATAAGAAACTAGTTGAAAAAAATTGCGAAAATTTTAACATTCGCGATTGAAACTTACTCATATTATTTTTTGAAGGGACTAAACGATTGGATGATTCTGTAGCATTTTCAATATCAACCTCTTTCTATTCAATCCCCTCTCCAAAAAAATCTCGGATGACCAATCAAAAAAATCAGACGAATTTAAAAAATTGTCCAGAACTAGCAATTCAGGAGATAGATTTTGAAAGGAAAAAGAGGTTCGAAAAATATACGAAATACCTCAAAAATTCCAATTTTGAGTAAGTAAACAATTTTTCCTGCAGCTCGATCTATTAAAAATTTGAATATTCGATTTTCGAAAAAAAAAACACAATTGGCTGCCTTTACAATGAATTTATTAAGAATCTCATACCACATCTGTCCAATTTTATCAGATTGACCACAACATAAAAGTTTCCTAATCTTCGGTTAATTATTCAATTTGATCAAGTTGAGAAACGATGGCAACCCACATTAATATCTTAATTGATTTACAAGCAAACAATTATCGTAAGTGCGTTAATTACCGCGATTAACCCAACACATTCTCGATTCTGATTAGAGCCAAAATACGCCTATATAAAGTTAATAATTAGTATACTTATTTACTTAGCTCGAAAAAATAAATAATACCTAGAAAAAAAATCAGAATAAATTATTTACCGAATAAACAGCATTTTTTTCCCTTTTTAATTACCATTTTTAATTTTACTCGAGTGAAAACCCGCCACCAAAATACTTTCCAATTTACACTAATGATGTGATTTCTTTTTACTTAAATTATTTCTTCATTAAGGAAATAGGTAGCTGGGTTGTCTTTAAAAAAAAAAAGGTAATTAAATCGAATTTCAGATAAATACCTACATTACATACCTACATAAGCCCACAAAGAGGTAATTTTCCAAATAAAATCTCGTTTTAGAAATTATCTATTAAACTTGCAACCTTTTCTGTTATTTTAAGGTAAAATTATAGAAAACGTCTCACACATACGAAAGTATTTCTCAATTCTCACCTCAACACAATAGAAAAATCCGAATGGAAATTATTATCTCGGGATTAATCAGCATTTTCAAAGGTGAACAAACGGTCGTAAACGTCAAAATAAAATCATACCGTCAGCGTCGGCCAATTCGCAGCTTTCACGAGCAAAGTCGGAGATGTAAATACGTAAATCTTATTCTACTTGTAAAAACGTCTCGTAAAAGTCTGTTATCAAGAAAAGGAGACTGCATTTTACGAACGTTTAACCGGTGTTCGGGGACTCTATCGAATTATTATTTCGCGCCATTTACCCCCTTTTTCTCGAAACGTTCAACGTTCGCCAGCTTAAATTGTGTGGAGAGAAAATTAAGAACCGACGTGAACGGCGATGAAAAATTTCCACGTTCAACAGTTTTAACCCTTTAACGAGTCATTAAATGAAATTAATTTTCTCAACTTAGACGAAATTAACCCATAGGTGTGTATCAAGGTAGAAAGTACGGCTACGTTGATGAAAAAAAAAAAAAAGACACTACATCGTACTTAGCCATTTTTTTTCTCCATGGCACATTTTCACCCTTGTAATATCGTTTTGATAATTTAATTTGCACCAGAAAGAAATTTTTAAAGCGACGTGATAGGCGTATACTCGGTTAAAAAAAGACAATTAGGTTTTTTGAATCTAGTTATAAGGTAGGTATAGGCACTTATCACCTAGGGTACTTTTTTCTCGAAAGTTTAAAAAGTAGATTAAACCGAGTGAATTTTTAAGTTGATGTTGAACTTAATTTTAATCTAATATTCGAGCATTATTTTCGTTTTCTTGATGTTTGACAACCATTAGGCATAAACGGTAAGCAAAATAAATATTTACTCTGTTTGCTAAGTAGGTAGTAGGTAACTAGGACCCTAAGCTACTACCTAGCTGACTGAAAAGTTTTAAAATAACACCGGTACTTATTACGCTAATTTTCACGTGCTGCTCGAGTTGAAAATTTCAACTTTGTTGCGAAATGTATACTTGATAAAAACATTCTAGAATGAACACATTTGATTTTTTTCTCTTCGGAGTAAGAGCAAACAAACGTGTGTGAAGTATTTTCGCAGGAGTACGATTTTACTTCAGTGTCGATGAAGATTCATATGTACACGGTGATGAATTTTGGAGAAATTATTATTTTTAGGATTTCGAATTTTAAAGAAGTTATTCTAGAGGGAAAAAATCAAGGTAGGTAAGGTGCCTATTGATTAATGTTTCAACGTCTGAAAGAAAACAAAAACTGATGAAAGAAATTGAAATTATTTCCATTGGTAACTGAGGTGTGGCCTAGCAGACCCTCTTCCCACGAAAAAATACCATAATTCTATATTTCAGTCGATACAGACCTAGAGCCATTTTGTGAGAACGTATCATCAGAAGGAGTCCCATGAATCGTCTGCCTAACATGATGAACATATTGCCTACTTTGAAAATTGAAGGGACAAATGTTGTTTTTATTGAAAAACCAGATTAAAAAATATCTCCAAATTATGGGAATAGATAAATTTAAAAAATTTTCACCTTCTGACTTTTTGCCAACCTTCACAATTGAAGGGCTACAAATAAATTGGTCAAAAAAAATTCTAAAACCAATCAAGGGAAAAATGGAACATTGAAAACAGAAGAAATTTCGTTCTGCAGATATTTTGCCTAACATCAAAAATGAAGGAACTATGAAGGTTATTCGAAATGACGAGAAAATTTGAATTTTTTTGAAGCCTGCTCCCTTTCGAGTAGCCCGCAGCTCCTTCATTTTCGATTTTAGGCAAAATGTCTTCAGAACAAAATTTTCCAGTTTTCAATGTTTTTTTCTATTTCCTTGATTGCTTTTTTTTTAGATTGTTCTAAAACCTCTTCAATTTAAAAGTTGAACAAAATGGAGGGAGGTTATTAGAGTGAAAATTTCTTTAGTTTTAAAAGTACTAACCACTCTCATGAACAAGCATTTTTTTGAAGCAGTATTTGCCCCGTCAATTCTCAAAATCGGTAACGTATTAATCTCGAGGGTTTTTTTTCAGCGGTACTCGGCTACACTTGGAAGGTGGAACATCAAGATTGGTAGACACAGAGACACTAGACAGTTCTTTATTTGGGATACCATGAATTAAACAAAATTGAAAAATGATCTTTTTTTGAGAAACGAACAAAAATAAAAAATTTTTGAGATTGAAAAATTGTCAAAACAATGACAAGAAACGATGCCATTCTAACAATGTATTATTATCATTTTTTGTTGATTTTATGTTCATCCTAGAACGGGAAATTCAAAAATTAGCTTGAAATCACGATTGGCATGAAAATTCATCTATTCTGAGAAAACCGTTTGACTTGTGGGTAAATTATTCGATTTTTGAAATATTGTTCGTTTCTGGGAAAATTGTTTTTTATTCGATCATTTTTCAAAAGATTCCATTTTTGGATTATGTTTCTATTTTGATGATTTCTAAATGTTTGGAAATCGTTTGCCCATCTAATTTTCAGAAATCTGTTTAATTTTCTTTAAAAAAAAGGTCCATTTCATTCAAAAAATAACAATTTTCGAAACATTTTCCAATGTTTGAATAATTCTTCAATAATTAATAAAAGTGTTCTTCCTTCATTTATTGAAAAACTTCAATTTGTAGAACATTTTATTTGGGGGGGAGGGGAATTTTTTAGTGCCCGGATAGAATTTCATTTGTTCGAAATTTGCTCATTGTCCATGTTATTTTGAAAAACGGTTCATTGTTTATTTTTTCAAAAAATGTAGGTACCTTGCTACCTAGTACCTACAGTCTTAACAAAAATTGTTTTGGAAAAATCGTTTGATATTTGGAAAATTATCGTAGTTTTGAGAATGTGTGTTTAAATTTCCTAAAAAATTATCAAATGTTGGAAAATGTCTGCAATTGTTGGAAAAATGTACAATTTAAAAAAAAAATATTGTTTAAAACATCTTCAAAATTTTAGAAAACAGTCTCATGTTTGAGAAACTTTAATCCAATTCAAAACTATTCAATTTTCGAAATATTACTCAATTTTTGAACATCCTTCAAATTTTTGGAAAATTATTCAATTTTTAGAAAGTATTCAGCGTGAAACGTGTTCAATTTTTGAAAAAATTACCATCACGACTAAAAAAGTTTTTAAATTTTAGAAAGTTGTACGAATTTTCAAAAATAGAGTCCGATTTTTAAAAAACTCATAGTTTTGAAAAATCTTTCAATTTCTGAAATATAGTCCATTGAAAGAAATTGTCCAATTGTTGGTGAATTTTTTTGGAAAATTTTCCACTAAGTATAAAAAATTTTTCAATTGATTTATTTTTTTTCAATTCAAATTGTCTAATTTTGGTAAAATTTGCCAAATTTATGTATAAAACCTGCCTGGTTTTTAGAAAATGATGGAAAAATAAAACTTTAGAAAAGACCAATAATAGGTACGTAAGGGAGCAAAAGTACAGCCCCTGAAAAAAAAAAGTCCTTGGTCAGCTTAATCCGTCTGGATTCTGTTTCGGTGTTGATAAAATTACCATATTAACGAGAGGATCTTTAACAAATATACCTAAAAACTCAGGTATCGAATCGTCAACATAATCTGAAACAATTTCCATATTTTCTATTTAGAAATAAGAATCCTTTGTATAAACTTCTCAAAAATATTGATAAACGCGGCCCAGAGAATCGTATAAATTATACTCGTAGGTAGTGAAAACACATGCTAACGATTCATCAGCATCAGCATCTAGCCATAACGTTGGGGAAATTGTAAAACTAATGAAAATCCGCTCTCGTAGCCTAATAAGTGTATAAATTTACATAGGAATTCTCGCATCGTTAAAAACATTCGCAAAGGAACTGTTGAATTTGGCATTTTCAATACGACGCGACGTTGAAATCGCACCGTACATCGAACGAAGATGGGACACGATGTCCGCACGATGTAAATAAAGTTGTAACCCTTTTTGTAGCGTTACGCCGGCCGCAACGAAGAAGCACACGGTTGAAATTTGTAACTAAGAATTTCTAAATCCATATTTCGTCCTCCCTTCCGTAGCCTTTTTCAGCCTGGTAATAATTACGGACAAAGATAAATGATAGTTCCCTTATGGTCTATTTAAGGGTTTTACACTGGAATCCTCTCACATCTATCAAAAGCGACGTTAAGTAAAACGGAAACGACGCACGCGTGTGCTCCAACTTTTGCGTCAAATGTACATGACCGATTACATACTGATAAGGTAATTAAGCAACATTTAAGTTCGAGGAAGCTGCACCACCTTTTGAATTGTGTATGCGGTTACGCTGCGTAACTAGATGGTCGATGTTGGTTGTTGGTGTTTCTAACTTATTTATACCTATATGTATTTCTCGTATACCGAGTTACCTATCTGGTTACATTACACAATACGAATATAAACCGAAATTTCAAACTGATAATTGATACCGGTGTTTTGCCTTAGGTAAAGGTGATGTAAAAATAAGCTCGAGTGACCGTTATATGTACCTTCCTACCTTCATCTTTTTCCTGAATACAAGTACGAGGTTTTTTTTTTACATAAAAAATGTATCTTGGTGTAGGCTTAACCTTTTGGTGGACGAAAAAAGGCGAATAATATTCGAATATTTTCGTGTTCATAAAAATGTACAGTTGGGCTTAGCTACTGAATTATGAGTGGTTGAAAAAATACTTGTTTTTTTTACGAATTTTTTCTCCAGAACTCGACGTAAAATGTTGCCTTTGTTTTAAACTGGTATTTGAAAAGATCTCAGGATTCAAAAAATTCCTCGTTGTGTAAAATGGGATAAAGTATCTACAAGGTAGGAAATTACGAAAATTCGAAAAAAGTATTCATTTTCTTAATTGAGTCTAAAAAAGTACTTACCTACTGATCGCTTCCCAATTTTCAAGTGTAAATAAATTTTCATCTCAATCTTCATCCTAATACTTAAGGTGATTTTTGAATTTTTAAATTTTGGATTTTGGGAAGAAATTTCTCTAAGCGAATTTTCAAATTTTGAAGTCCGAAATGTTCATGGGATGAATTTTATCTTAATATTCATCCCGTGGTAAAATTTCAAATTTTAGAAAATGTACAATTTTCTCCTCTTCCATTAAAAAATATCTTAAGTCATCCAAAAAAAAAATTATACTTGGGTTGTAACCTACATATTAAAATGGTTTTAAAATTTCACTAGGAGAACGAAATTATAAATTCAATTTGAGCAATTTTAACCTATTTTGAGCCCCAAATTTGATCAATGAGTGTTTTCAAAGAATTGGCATGTGACCAATGAAAGTAGGGTAGAATTTCGCCGGAAATCCAAAAATGTCAATCAAATTGTTTTGAGTCCTTTTTGAGAATTTTGATCCTCAAATTGGATTAATTTTTCAAAATTTACATGTAACCTATGAAAATGGGGTAGAATTTTTGTCAGAAATTGTAAAATATCAGTCAAAAATTTCTTTGAACCAGTTTTGAGAATTTTGTGCTTCAAATTGAATGAGCTTTTGTACATTGGAATCCAAATTTTTTTGACCCACTTTGGAGAATTTTGAGTCTTAAATTGAAACAATTTCTGAAAAATTTCAAAAAATTTTCTCGTGACCTATGAAAGTGGGGTAAAATTTTGCCTGAAATTTAAAAATTCCATCCATAACTTCTTTCGAGCTACTTTTAGGAATTTGGAGCCTTTGATTCAGTAAATTTGGATTATTTGGAACCTTTAATTGACTCGGTAGATTTTTGGATTACCTAATCCATTTCATAGAGAAATCAATCATGTTGTTTTTCAAAGAATTTCTAAAAATTAGTTGGTTTTGAGGCTCAAAATTATTAAAAAGTGGCTCAAAAAAGTTTTGAATGACATTTTAGAACTTCTGGAGAAAATCTACTCCACTTTATTAGTCACGTATGAATTTGTTAACGAAATTTCGAAAATTCCCTCAATTTGAGACTCAAAATTTCCAGAACTGATTCAAAAAAATTTTGAGTGGAATTTAATAACTTCTGGCGAAATTCTGCCCTACTTTCATAAGTCATATTCCAATTCTCTGAAATTATTCAAAAATTCACCTAATTTGGAACTTAAAATGGGTTAAAATTGCTCAAATTTAATTTTCATTAGTAATTTTGTTCTCGTGAAATTTTAACCCATCTTGATTGTTCACAACCCAAGTTTCAGATTCTTTTTGATGAATTATTTTTTTAATTGAAGGGGAGATAAATGTGCATTTTCTAAACTTTTCAATCTGATTTTTGAATTTTCAAGTCTGGAGTGAACATGGAATGAATTTTCATCCCGATTCCCGATATTCGTCCCAAGTAAATTTTCGAACTCTCAAAACTAGGATGCACCTGTGATGAATTTTCTTTCCAATATTCATCTTGAGCTGATTTTAAATTGAACAATTTTCCCAATAATTGAACAATTTTGCCAAAAAATTGAACAATTTTCCAAAAAATTGAACAATTGTGCACACAAATTGAACAATATTGTCCTTACAAATTGAACAATTTTCCCACAAATTAAATAATTTTTTTGAAAATTGAATAATTTGTCCAGAAATTTATCAATTTCCCAAACCTGCTTAATTTTGCCAAAACAGGAGTGTGTCTAAAAATTAAGTAAATTTTCAAAAACACTGGAGCAATGGTTCAAATACTTATTCGTCAATAATCATTTTGCCCTCGAAAGCTCGAAAAAATCACGCGATGGTTTACGAAAATGATTTTCAGCACTGTGGTCATCTCATCCTTGAAAGCTCGAAAAAAGTGCTGGATGATTTGTGAAAATGAATTTAATCTTGAAGGATATTAGAAACTTTTAGTTTCTAGTTTTCGAAAGATCGACGAATGAAGTTGCAATATTGCAAATTTTTTTCAACTTTTTGTTTCTATAGTTAATCAAAATTTTCAGTTACTTTTTAGTACTTTTTTTCATCTTGTTTAAGGTCAAAAAATATCACTTTTTTATTTAAAAAAAGAGAATTAATTCTACCATCACTTAAATTCAAAAAATCAATCATTATTTTTCTTTTCGGAACGAACAGCTGCTATTCCATGGCTTGATCCGCCCAAGATCAACACCAATTAAAACAAAAAACCTAATTTTTCATCCATAATCCTGTAAGATTACAATATTTATCAAAATCTTCGCACATGTCGCCTACTTCATTCGCGCCGCCAACAAATACACTCGCGTAATAACTCGGGCTCAATTTATGCAAAATATTTCAATTATTTTGTAAATATAAATGAGGGTAGAATTTAGTAATCTGTAACAACAGCTTAAGAATTATAATTACAAAGTTGAATAGCGATTAATCTGAATATCATTTTGTAATATAAACTAACCCTGGAACGAGATCTGAATGTAAATAAGATATACGTTTACGTACATGTAGATGTACCAGCACCAGCGAAGTAACTTGCAAAGACTGGATGAGGCAACCAGTCCCTGAAGACTTCAGTTCTCACGTACCACGAAATTGCAAATATGCGTAGAATCATTTATTCTAAAAATCTCCCCCTTATCTTGAAAATAGAGCTTTATGAAATCGTTCCGTCGTACTATACCGAACCGAGAACTTCTTTTATACGAGATTTAATTAATTTCCACTCAGTTTTGAGTGGGAAGGGAGGGAGAGACGTGAAACTACTTGGTTTCATGAATGAACGTGCCCCCGTTTTATATACAGTGCGAAAATAAACACTTCATTTTTTCCACAAAAAATGAAGGAAAGATTAGCTGCTTTTTTTTTAATTTTTATGTCCATGTAATTTTCCGGAGGGTAAATAAAATTAGATAAATGGTAGCGATGTTACGCTTTTAAACGTCGCTTACGTGCGGAAATACATTTTATTCATTTTTCGTGATAAAAATGGTTAATTCAGATATTTTTTTACTTTTTATATTATCTATTCAGTGTCCACCAAAGAACTCATCTTTTTCTCTCAAGTGGCAAAATTTTTACCAGAGTCAGAAAAATTAAGTTCCAATGAGAAATTTTTCAAAATTTATGGCATTATTTAGGTAATTATTCTGATTTTTGGAAGAATTATTTTCTGAACTTAGTTCTCATTTTCTCGTACTTCAATAGTCGAACAAGCGGTTTACTCGGAATTTTTTATCAAACCGAAAAATCAATTTAAAAGAAAAATATTCAAAATGAAAACCTGTTGAAAAAAATTGTAATTTGGGTCCCACCCTTATCCTTAAGAGTCGACTTTTAGGATCGGAGTCAAAATGACTCAAAAAATGTTCAGGGGATCAAAAAACATGGACTAGGATACTACATTCGGTAAGATTGAAATTTTTCCAATTGGCTTTGTTATTTGTAGTTGGCGGTCAAAATAATCCATAAAATGAATTCGAAAGCTTTGAGCTCTCTCCAAGCTCCATCCTCTAAAAAAAGTCCAATTACTGTATCTTCCAGGTTTTTTTTTTTTGGTTTGAAAAATAGTAAAACAAAACAGTTATAAATTGAAAAAAAAATTATAGAGAGAAAATTTAGAAAATAGAATGATTTTTAATGGAATTTTTAAAAACAATGAACAATCACATCATGTAATAATTGTTAATTGGCTTAATAAAGTAAAATTAATTACGAGAAACATGGAATGTAAAATTACTTACGGATTCGCATTTCTTATTTTAACATTCCAAACTGAAATCAAAACGAAACTCGTAACTCACCTAAAACAAAACAAAATTATTCGTTGATAAATGTCTGATGTGATAATATGAGAAAAAGTACGAACATTGAACAATTTCACGGTGAGGATTGAACAATTTTTTGGGGGAAAGAAATTGAAAATTTCTCCGAGGAAAATTTGAAAATTTTGTGCTTGTGGGGGGGGGGGATGTTTGAAGAATTTTGAGAGGGAAACAGAGGATGAAAAGCCAAGGAGTGAGAAGGGAGATTGTACAATTTTGTGAAGAGGGTTAACTCTTTTTTTGGATAAAAAATTGAACATTGCCATTTTGTGGGGAAAATTTAATAACTTCGTGGGGAAAAATCAACAATTTTGTGGAGAGAAATTGAAAATTTTTCGAAGAAACATTAAAGAATATTGTGAGTGTGTGAGGGGGTGGTGGTTGAAGAATTTTGAGGAGGAAAGGGGAGGGGAAAATTGAATAATTTCATGGGGAGGATTAAGCATATTTTTGGGGGAAAAGAATTGAACATTGCCATTTTATGGGGAAAATATAATAATTTTATGGGTGGGGATTGAACAGCTTTGTTGGAAAAATCGAACAATTTTTTGGGGAAGAATCAAACAATTTTGTGGGGAGGATTGAATAATTATGTGGGGAGAAGTGGAACAATTTTTTATGGAAAATAATTGAAAATTATCCGGGAAAAAATCAACAATTCTGTGGGTGTGGTTGAAGAATTTCAACAGGAAGAGGAGTGAAGGGGGGAGGGAGAAGGAAAAAAAGGAAATGGAAAATAATTTTGAGAGGAGGATTAAACATCTTTTTGATGGAAAAGAATTAAACATTGCTATTTTTGGAGGAAAATTTAACAATTTTGTAGGTGGGGATGAAACAAATTTGTAGGGGCAATCGAACAACTCTGTGGGGAAAAATTAAACAAATTTTGTGGAGAAAATTGAAAAATGTTGTGTGGGTGATCGAACAATTATGTGGGGAGAAATTAAACAATTTTTGGGGAAAAGGAATTGAAAATTGTTCGAGGAAAATTTATCAATTTTGTGGGTGAGGATTGAAAAATTTTGCGGAGGAATATTAGAGAATTTTGTGGGGTAGTTAAATAATTTTGAGAAGGAGAGAAGAAGGGGTGGGGAAAGAAAGGGTCAAGGGAAGGGGGAATTGAAAAATTTTTTGGGGAGGATTAAAGTTTTTGGGAAAGAAAATTAAGCATTGCCATTTTGTGGTGAAAATCTAACAAGATTTCACTTTCGTCCAAATTGAAGACAGATATCTGCAGTAGGAATAATTCTTTCGTCAATTAAACAAGGAAAAATTACCAAATAAATGGAATCGATGTTGACAGTGATCAATTCATCATTTAAGGGAGCAAAATATAATTTTCAATTTTTTCCCAAATTTTCGTCGGTCAAAATAAGGTATTGAAAAAATAATGCAAAAACCCATAATTTAAATTTTAAATCGATAAAATCGAAATATCCAAAACAAAGATTCAATTTTTACATTCTTCTCACCTCTCTCCGGTAATTATGAACCGTATCAACGAATCCTCAATCTCCAATTTCCGAAACAATGCAGAAAAAAATCATCACAGTCGAAAAACATCTCTCCATCTCACTCATTCTTCTCCCCGCAAGAAAACACCAGCCAAACTGACGAAAGTAAACTTCGACGCGGTAATTACTGAGATGATAGCTTTGACGGAGGTATATTGTTATAAACATCAAGAACAGATTTTATTCAACACCGTTTTTCCACACCAGAATCCAGATTTTCGTATTTATTATACTCGTACCCACCAAACCCACCAATCTACTCGAACAGCGCCGTGCAAATGTTTATGAAAGGACATAGCATAAAATGAAAATGCTTCTGGAAATTTCAACCGAGACCGTATGAAACATTTATTTCGCAAGTACGCGAATAAAGACGCTTTTTCATTATTCCCTTCTCTCTCCTTCCTAGGCAAAAATCACTGCTCGCTTGGAATCCGGAATCGGAATCCGGATACTTGCGGAATTTTGACGAAAATACGAAACTAAACCTTGCTTTGGCGTTTCTGCCCTCTCGCCACCTTACATTAAATGCATCAAAGTGAACTGATTCGCTTTTCCGAGAAATTAGCTATCACATATTTCTTTTGACTGTTGAAAAAGAAGAAAAGTAAACGTTTGCAGAGCGTTGGTGCCTGAGAATTTCGTCTTCTACAAAAGAAATGACATTTTAACGCGTTCTCATGTTTGAAATCGATTAAAATTATTTGCGCTCCAGAAAAATTGAGTAATGCCGAATGAAAAATACGATTATTACGAATAGAATCTCAGTAGTCGATATCTACGGCGGATTATTGCTTCAAGTCGAAAAGATATTAAGTAAATACGAGCTAAACGTTGGCGTAGAATTTAATCTGCGAATTTAGTGCCATAATTTTCAAGATGGCCTCATCTATGTGCCTCGATAAGACTCTAATTTGCATTTAATGCGCTGGATAGATACCTCAATAACAATAACGATTAAGATATGACACTATATCAAATAGGTACCTACTTATACGTTTCGATCATAATTTCGCGATTCCTAGAATCCAAAATTTCCGAAAATTGGTATTCAGCGTCATTTTCTGTCCTAGAGATTTTATCATATTTATTTTCAACAGTCGCCAAAATTTTCAACATCTCGACTTGGTCATTTTAAATCTTCGTATTTGTACGAAATAAACCGCAAAACGTTACCATTTCCATCTAAAGTTTAGAATTTATTATACTCGGCCACAGATCTACCTAGCCGAGCTAGGTACATTATTTAGCCAATTATTTAAACAGGTGTTCCGCAATTAATTATGCACCGAGGGAAGAAAAAAAATTACCAGCATTCGTACGAGGACATTAAACGTTGGTTACTTTTTCACGTTAACCCATTAATTCGAAAATATCTCGCGTTTTTACATCTAGAAAAAAGGTTCTTTCCTTTAGAGGACAAGAGGAAAATCTTATTTTAGAATTTCATTTTTTTTTTTCCTCGTCGCTTATTACTATGCATAAGTAAAATGGTACAAGAGTTTTCTTTGCGTGCCTTCCAAAAATGATTCATGGTCGACATTTTAATACCCAGTATAGTATAAAAAAAATTACTTATTTACTCGGATGAGTTATTTCGAAACCGTTATATGAAAAGTAAAGCTAGAAATTTTATCGGCGAAATTTTTCCAAGATGAATTCGAATTTATCCCATTCGATGATGGCGGTGTTTTCAAAATGCCTATATCTTTTCGATGGAGTCTTTGATAATCTGCGTAGGTAGGTACTTACGAATGGTGGAGCTGACAGACTAAAGTGTTGGGGTAAATGTGATAAGAACATATCAAACGAATGTTTGAGCTGTAGTAAATGAGAATTTTCTTTTTTAAACGAGTCGTAGAGGAAATTTTGCAATCGAGTTGGTTCGAATGGTATTTTATTCAATGAAAATAGATGTTGATAAAATACATATAGGTATCATTTTAGTCTTCGTCATTGAATTTTTTTTATTGCGAAGAAAAAATATCGATGTCACGTAAAGAAAGGAAATTGGAAGGAGGAGGAGTTTGCACAGAATTTTTCAAATAATTCAAGTTGGAAAATTTTTTCAGATAAAGAGCTGATTTCTTATTTTTAAATTTTAAAATATAAATTATGCACAGGTTGAAAGCGAACTAGTAGAGATAGAATTTGGATTCCTTACAGTTTCACAGTGGGGGGGGGGGGGGAGGTGGAGGCAAAAGTGATTGAAAACGGATTTCTTGGAAAAAATTGAAATTCAGGCTTTAATTAGGAGGGCAGTTGAAGCCTTCGATGCATCGAATCCATTCTGAAAATTTTGTATGTTCTACTCCGAATAATGATTCTTAAAGGGACAAAGAAGAAAAGGGCAACGTGAAAATTTTTTCGACACTTCTGTGCAAGGTACACTTGTCAAAGTCAATAATTTTTAATTTACGAGCTCGTTTCTCGTGTCTTTTATCGAAAATACCAAGAAGGGCTCCTCAAGTGTGCAAAAGAGAGAACTAAAATTAAATTTTTTAAAAATCTGTGCAAGAAGTTATCAAGAATTTTTTCCCCGTCCCTATTGGAGGTGTCTAAGGGAGACAGTTTTTGGGTATACTTGAAAAATTTCCCAAACTGGCCATTTCCTCCAAAATTCGACAATTTTCCAAAATTTTCCTAGACACTTGCATTATTTTTGGATAATTTTTTAAAAATCGGACACTTGTTCAAATATGGCATAATTTTTCAAAAATGGGATTTTTTCAAGATTGAATAATTTTCCAAAATTTTCTAAAATCGAAGAATTATTTTCTAAAATCGAAGAATTATTTTCTAAAATCGAAGAATTTTCTAAAATCGAAGAATTTTCTAAAATCGAAGAATTTTCTAAAATTAAAGAATTTTCTAAAATCGAAGAATTTTCTAAAATCGAAGAATTTTCTAAAATCGAAGAATTTTCTAAAATCGAAAAATTTTCTAAAATTGAAGAATTTTCTAAAATTAAAAAATTTAAGAATTTTTTGAAGAATTTTCTAAAATTGAAAATGTTTTCAAAATTGAAGAATTTTTCAAAATGTAAGAATTTCCAAAAATTGAAGAATTTTTCAAAATTTAAGAATTTTCCAAAATGAAGAATTTTTTCCAACATTGGAGAATTTTCTACAATTGAAGCATTTTTTAAGAAACTGTATTTTTTCTTCTGTCCTTTTTGTCTCTGAGAACCAAAATGTACCATTTTTCTATAATTGTCTTCCCAAAACGGTGATTTTTTTCTTGTTTTTCAAAATTTGGACAACTCTCCAAACATTAAAAGTAAAACATTTTCCAAGCAATCTTTCAATTTCCAAAAATTGATCAGTTTTTTATCAAAGGTTCAAATTGTTACGAATAGTGTCAAATGGAAAACAATCAGTCATCTACAATTCTACATACTGAAAAAAATCACCCAAAAATTGAATTACAAAAATGATAAAACTTTCCTGGTATTTTCAAAAAACAAAAAATGTCAAAAAAAATTCAAATTTGAAAATTTTTAAAAATTTAATAAGGAATTTCGAAGAATATCCAGTACTTAATTTCAGAATTCCGACTGTTTTTGATTTTGACCTTTTTTAAAAAATAATTTTTTTCACTTTAAGTAATTTGATTTTTGATCCAAATCCAAAATTATTATTTTTTCATAAGTTTTGCAAGTTTGTACAAAAGCTGCGAAAAAATTGTATAAAATTTTCGACGACTTAACCTCTTTTTTTTTTCAACTTCATCAATAACCCAATGACGAGTAAAACGAACATTTACCAATTTATCTCGAGTATCTCTCGTCAAATGGCGCCATTACAAAAATTAGATTCAATTTTTGATTGACGGTTGTTAAAATAAAATGCTGGTACTTCAAAAGAACGCCTTTTCTACGCTTATCAATCAAACGTTCGTACATATTACGTACGTTTTAAAACTACATGGTTTAATTTACGTAGAACGTGTAAACATCGCTCATTGTCTGCGTCAACTTATCACCAATTTAATTTCACGTTTCCTGTTTCAAAGCACACAGAGTTTCTGGGTGTATTTAAGATAAGCAAACATTCAACCGGCAGGCTCAAACTGAACGAAGTAAACAAATGAGCGATAGACCTTGATATAATTCTCGAGCCAATTTATTCGTACATATGAAACGGTAATCGGTGAAAATCAAAAGCCACCAGAATCTGTCTCTTCCTCTAACTTTTCGTTCGAAATAGATCCAGAAAACTCGTAAAGATCGCCTGATACGCGAGGATATTACGTAAAAGTTTTCTATATTGTATAACCGTTCGTACTTCGTACAATAGGTCTCTTCTTTTTTTTTTTTTTTTCAAACGTAACAGCAACACGATGATGCTCCGTCGTAATTAACACAGGGGGAAAAAAAGGTCACCTTTCCTTATTCATTTTTTCACAAAGCTTTCGCAATTGAAACGCATTAATATTATTCGAAAGGTACGCGATTTTTTTTATTTTCATCGTCAACTTTTATTACGGCCATTTTCATTGATTAAAAACTTTTTTACAACCCGTTGAAAAATTTTGTCGCAATATTGACCGCGCTTGAAATTTTTCTCTATTTTCATTTCTCTCGTCTGTCGTTTGTTCTGAAAACGTCGCCGTGTTAAATTATTGCGGCGTTGTGTAAGTTTCAAAAACGTGAGTAGGATTTACAAAAATACCTATTTATTAGAGTGCAACTTCAAAAAAAAACTTCCAAGTTCTCGAGTACATTGCGATGAAAGAAAAGTAGGATTTGAGCAAACGTTGTGCTACCTACGACGCGTGTATTCAATTATTCCACCCAAGTTCGCGTTTTTCAGGTGCGCGATAATAAAAATCGAGGTATTATTAATTGTTTCCTTTTTTTTTTTTCGAGGATCTCGCTCTGGGTATTTTCCATGATTGCGGCGTCAGCTATACGAGGAAAACGCTAAATGATGAAAGACTGAAAGAGACAAGAACGCTGTGATTGTTAAATGTTACCTAAGGTACCTACGTTGTACGTTATGAATGAAAAATGGTCATTGTTTCTGTTTGTCATTCGGATTTACCTTCCTTCGTATATTTTGTAACGAGATGATAAACTGTGTTGTATTCCATTATTATTACGAGCTTGTACCTTATGCCAGAGCTGGGTTTACTTCACCTGCCTTTTTTTTTTCGTCGTATTGGTATTTTTTTCTTTTGGGAATGTTTTCCAGTGAATTTTCCTTGGTTGTATGAAAATGTGTAAATATAATTTTACACTTTTGTAAATACATGGGAAGTATTTCTTCGACTCGTTTAAATTGCCAAAACAGAGGGAAAGTTAGAAGTTGACAGTTGATATTTCCAAGTACTTGGATATCTGAATACAAAGTTTTTTGAACATTGGAGTGGTTGCTTATCGGTATCGACCACCAATACACTTTTCTGTACCCTCCTTCCTCTATATTTTGTAATTATTTTACGTTGTGGATTTACAGCTTATGCCAACGTCAAAAGTGATCAAGTTCAAAATCAATAAAGAACTTTTTTGGAAAACAATTTTTTCGGAGGGATATCTCCAACTTTAACAAAGCCTTCTGCTGAAGTAGATAAGGGATATTCCATATTGAATCGGACCAAAAATGAAGCTGGGTCCTCCGATTTCGTTCAGTTTTTTTTTTACAAGTTCCTCTTGATGAAATATTCATTTAAATACACAATTATTTTTCTTCTAACCCTCAAGGGAGGGGGGAGGGGAGGTGAGTCTCGTAATTTTTAGGCAATAGCGATTTTTCTCCAAATTACCCAACTTTGAGGACTCCACTTTCCTCCTGCTTTAACCTACCCCCTACCGAATTAATCGTACACATCTTTCAGTTAGAAGAAGAGGAAAGGGGCAAAATCAAAAATCAAGTCGATATTCGGATTCTCCAACCTCAAAACAGTTACAATCGATTTGTCACGCGTAATTTTAATTTTTTAACATACGTTTCCCCGAAATTTCGAGACTAATGGCACTGGGGGGGGATCAAAATTCGAACACAGCGCCCTCAAATATTCAATAAACGAGAGGTCACATGTTATTTTTCATTTTTTCGAATTTCAGAGGGGGTTCGATGAAAAAACCAAGTATAAGATATTCGAAATCAGCGCCTTTGAATTAGCAGAAATCGAAGTGCTACTTTACTTTTTTCGATATTTTTTTGAATTTTGGCCAAAATTGTGGATCCCTGTACCCCCTAGGAGTCTGGATATCAATCTTGAAAATTTGATGGTTAAAAATTAGGTAAAAGCGGCTACTTATTGCAATTTTTAAAAATTTTTAAATGGTAACTTACATTTATTGTGATCATCATGAAAGTTAAGCTTTCATCACTTAAGTTCAACTTTGAGCTTTTCAAAATGTGATTATCGTTTTTGAATTCCCTATCAAGTCCGTTTCGAACCCCACAAGAAATTTTCCTTCAAGTATAACTTATCTCGAGATATGAACCCTCAGAGTTGGAAAATTGAGCGGCCTAAAAATTACAACGCCCATTCTCCAGCTCCAACTCCAGCTCTCTTGAGGGTTAGAAAATTTATGGTTTTGTAAATAAACCGCCAAGTAGAGGGCTATTTCATCCTAAAACGAACCAAAAATGAAGTCTGGTCTTCCAATTTTGTTCATTTTTTTACGAGTTTTTCTTGATGGTACCTATAATTCAATTCATAAATCCACTACGATAATTTTTTTCCTAACTCTCAAGGAGATGGGGGGGGGGGCAAGTTTCAAAATTTTTAAGCAATTTCAATTTTTAGCAAAATTTCCCAACTTTGAAGGCTCATATCTCGAGGTAGGTTTTACTTGAAGAAAAACTGTTTGAAGGGTCTGAAAGAGAATTGATAGGACGATGGAAGATTCAAAATCGATGATCAAATTTCACGGATCCAGAACGGAGTCGGAGGGAGGAGTGCTCCCCTCCGGACGATTTTTTCCAAGCCGGAGCCGGAGTCTGAGCGACTTTTGTAAAAATCTCGACTCGCGCAGAAAAATGCCTGTAACTCGGTCGAAAATCACTCAAAACGCAAAAATCCATACATTTTTGGAATCCTCTCGTCGAGACGAATCGAATGTTTTTTTCATCATTCGATTTCGAGCATTTGGACGAAAATTGACTTATTTTTAGATGCATGGGACCCACTCCGGATTCTCGCTCCGGAGGTCCCTCTTTGGAGGTTCCTTCTTCAAATTTTCGATTTCAAAACGTGTTTATTCGCATTTCTCATCATTTTCCCTACCAGATTTCATACAGATTTCCGCAGATATTTTCAAATTTTTAAAAATAATTTAAATGTAGGAATAGCAGGATGGTACTTTTTAATTCTACTACATTAATTTTCAGTTTTTTCTCCCCTAAAAGCTACCAAAGTTGACAGTTTTCTCTTTGCTTACGACATCACAGTAGTTGAAAATGACTAGATTTTTGTTTTTTCAAAAAGTAATAAAAGTTTTAATTTCATGATAATTTCCTAAAATTTTCAATTTTTCATTTTCGGGGGGCTCTTCTAGAGAGACCCTCCGGAGGATCCCCCCAGGAGGGCCCTTCGGAGTCTTTCTAACCTTGCCAGAACCGAAGTCGGAGGATCTTGGAAAAAAATTTTGAAGTTGGAACCAGAAGTACTTTTAAAAAGGCTCGGAGCCGGAAGAAATTTAAAAAAATTTTCGGAGCCGGAGAGACCAGGCCCCTTCCCTCCGAATTCCTGTCTCATTTTGAAAGACTCAAAGTTATACTTTGGCGGTGGAAGCCCAACTTTCATGATAAGAACAAAATATGAAAGCCACCATTTGAAACTCTGAAAAAAGTACAGTAAGTAGCCCTATTTACCCTCTTTTTAACCAAAAAATTTTCAAGATGGGATCTCTAGACCGCTGGGGGTACAGAGATCCACAATTTTGACCAAAATTCAAAAATATCGAAAAAGTAAAGTAGCACATCGATTTCTGCTAATTCGAAGGCGCTGATTTCGAATATCTACTTGATTTTTTCACCGAACCCCCTCTGAATCCCCTAAGCCCCTTGATGGGGGTCAAAATTCGAAAAAATGAAAAATAACGTGTGACCTTTCGTTTGTTGAATATTTGAGGGCGCTGAGTTCGAATATTTGCTTATTTTTTAGATTTGACCCTTCAGAGCACTCCTGACGTCCTGACTGCTTGTTTCATAGCTTAACCCACAATGAGCCCAGATTCATTTTTGGTACTTTGTTGGAGGTCTTTGTTCAACTGAGTACACCCAACTTTTTCAATCGGTTTATATTTTTGAAAATCGCCAATAAACCACTTCGTTCAAGGCATTTTTTCTTTTTTGCAAAACCGAATACATTTTCAAAGCTTGAAAACTCTGGACACCAGAAAACATGTAAAACTTCCCCAAAGATTTGAAAAAAAAAAACAACATGAAAATTATACAAAATCCTCCCAACTTTGAGCTTTAGTATACGTTCGTATACCTAGACCCACATACATTTCGTAAACATACCACACAAACGCATTTATTTACGCGGAAAAACATTCCAAAATGAAAGCTAAACGTTGGATTTGGTAGGGAAAAAACACACGACTCTGTTTATTCGCGACATCTCTGGCGCTGGCGATGAAAATACCGTTGTAATGAATTTTTACCAAGAATAACAAATCAAATGTTTTTTACGGAAAGCTATACGCATTTAAAAGGTATTACGGCATAATGATATTCAAAATAGGAATTCGGGCTTTGTTATTTTATAATCTACTTATACTTCGCCGAATATAATAATTTTTTTCCAAAGCTGCGGGCTTTATACATAACCACGTGCGAAATAAAGAAGGGTCAGAATTCAATGCATAAGACGTGGCAAAAAAAAAATGACGATAATAAGAAAAGGGAATATCGTTATGGAAAAAAAATTATAAACTCCCGAAAAGAGACGCCGCAGACTAAGTAAAGGAGGAAATATTTCTAATAAATTTATCTTCGTATATTCGAATTCGTGAACGGTGGCATTATAAATGATGAGCTTCTCCCATAGCGCTGTGCCTGCGCCGTGAGCTTTCGCCGTCGAGGCTAAAAATTACAGTATAACGACTTTTGGATTTATTTAAAATTTATTACGAGATTTTAATTCATGCGACGAGTTACTTTGAAGTATACTTATAAAACTCGCTCTGCGCCAAGTCATTTCCTCGTCGTCGCCAGCACCTAGTGTTAATTCATTTAGCCATAATGATGATGGTAAAAGCATATGATATATCGGGCAAAATGAGTTTTCTGCTTCCACGTTGACCCACGTAGTTCAAGATGAAAAATTAACAACAGTATCCAGCAATTTATTCTTTATCCGAAAGAGTAACCTGTTAATATTTTATTATTTACGACGAAACAGGACAAAAAGCAATTAATCTTCGCTACAACGTAAAGCTTTTATTCTTTATTTTTATTTTTCCATTTTTTTCTAAATGAAAGTGTCATTTCGAAATCCGTCAAGTTTTTATTTTAATTTCGTCAGATATGCCTATCTCGTAGATTCTCTAAATTACTTATTCTGTCGCGCAGATGCCACTGTCGTCTTGTTGGAAGTTTTTAGTACCTAGCTAGGTGTACACTTACTCGTGGTGTATCCAGGGGAACGTCTGAAAAAGAAGTGGTTTTCTCGATGTCGTCGAAAATGTACTCGAAAAGTTTAAGTATCGTCATATGGTCTTCTTCCCATTACCAGATATGTCATTTTCGAGCAAAAATCTAGATTTTCCAAATGTTTATTTTAACTTAAGCACGCACGTGTGATGTTTGATAAATATTACAACCCTGCTTATTTATGTGACGTATAAATGATGGCGGATCTATGTTGGAGAACATTTAATAATCATTTATGTGAGGGTTGCCTGGCACCTACTTAAAAATTCACTTATATGGTTTAAGAAAGTCCTGTAGGGAGATGATTTTTTTTTTTGAAAAGGGTATGTGACTCGATGAAAATTTTATTAGTTTAATGTTTGAACCAGAATTTAATCTCATCAAATGTACTGGATGTTTCAAATTAAAAAAAAAAAAATCAAATTAATTCATTTCGATGTGTTTAATAAGTACAAAAATGTGTTCTTCATTTCGAAACATTTTTAGCATTTTTTTACTTACTTGAATAGACCTTTTTTTTGACAATTTTTATACCTTCTAGGCATGTAGGTATAGATAAAAATTAAAAATTGGAAACTCGTTCTTCTTTTTTCTTGAAAAATGTTTAATGTGGATTAAAAAAACTTGTTCAAGTTGGGTCATTCCATATCAATTCAACCACAAAATGGAAAGTGAGGTCGTCGATTTTTTTGCTTTTTGCATGTGTGTAAAGCTCGATGAGAGATTATAAATGACACAAACCGGAGCTTCCAAAATCTTTTTGGAGGGCAGCCATGAGCACTCAAAGTTTTGAAGTTAGGTTGGATATGGTAAATTTCGAACGTGGGTAATTTGGAAACGGTAATATGTAAAAAGTAGAAACTTTTTCTAATTTGTAAGGCCTTTGATGAGCTTTTTGGTGATCTTTTTGAAATCAGTGTTGCCACTTTTTTTAATGCCAAAAATTAGCTGGAAAAGTTGAAAATTGGTATTTTTGCATGAAGGATACCTTCAAAAATTCTGAAATAAAAATGTAATACAGCTTTTTATGTTGAATAATATATAAAAAAAACTGAGATGGCGTTATTTTTCAAACTCGTTTAAAAAAATTCAAAGTTTATAAGAAAACATAATTTTTTGTACCCCAAGCACTGAAAATTTTCTAAATTGGTTAAATTACACTATTTTTACCATATAATTTAGTTTTTGAATTTTGCTCACATAGTATCTTATAAACCATCCCAGCAAAAAAAAAGTCATTTTTGACGTAAATGGTTAAAATTCAATCGAATGGTAACCGAGAATTCCAGGAATTCCTTAAATTTTCCATCTGAAATTTTTCAAACCTCTTGTAAAACGCAAAAGTGGTTTAATTCAAAAATGATTCAACAGAAAATTTAAATTTCAGCGTTTGAAATGATTTTTCGAAAAAATACGAAAATTCTGTGAACCATGAACGACTTTACGAAATTTAAATGATTTAACGTCATTCTCCAAAAATAAGCAGTTTTTTCTGACATTGTCTCAACCGTTTTCCGATTGATTTTTTAAAAAAGTGTCTCCTGTTCTTGAAAAGTACCCAAAAAATTCAAGTCCGGGTATTTAAATACATATCTATTAATTGCTCTTTGTCTGAAAATAGGTAACTGTTTTCCAAAAACATCCAGTTTGTTATTATTTAGTGGAAATTTTGAAAACGTAACTCGTGTTTTTGTAAATCTTTGTGATATTAATAGGAAATCAAGGATTTTAATAATGTTGGGATTTTAATCCGAAAAGAAATAATGGATCAGGCCGGATAAGAAGTTATTTTGGCCCTGATGGTTTCGATTTCAGATTTCCCCCCTCCCCTCCCGATGTTGACATTTGATGTAAAAAAATTCTGGAAAATTTTTTAACCTATTCTCCACCTCTTCCCTCTCGGTAATGCGTAAAATTAACTACCTATATTTTCAAACCATTTTGGAAAAATTACTAAAAAAATTCGTTTTTTTATATTTTGGTAATTTGTTAAATAAAAAATTTTCAATCCTCAAGTTCAATATTCTTTACCTACACCCACAAGATGATTCGCGAAAAAAGGGACCTTAGCAGTCATTCTATTGAAAGTTGTTCATTTTCGGATTCGAGTCCAGATAACCCTCAAAAATCGATTAAAAACATCCCCAAGGTTCCCAGACTTCAAAAAGTCGCCAAAAATTTGAGATTTAGTATAAGTAATTCTCAAAATTTTATTCAAAAAAAAAAGTTGCATAAAATTCAATTTACTAAAACCAAGTTGTTTTCTCGGATTCGAAACTCAGATAACCTTTAAAAATCAATTAAAACCACCCCCAAGGTCCTCAGACATCAAAAAGTTCCCCAAAATTGAGATTTGGTAGAAACACTTCTCGAAATCGTATCCAAAGGAATGCTTTTAAAAAAATCATTTCAAACGAGTTTTTCTCAACATTCTGTTTTCAGTGCTAAAAAGTTCCTTTTTTCCCGAACCACCACTTATTTCAAAATTTAAGTTTTGAATTTTTGATTTCCGCTTTTATAAAATTTCATTCTAAATTTTTCCGATGTAAATTCAACTAGCCGCGTTCATAAAAATTTTAAAATCGACATCATCGAGGAAAATTCTCAATTAAACATTTTTCAAATTTTTCATTTTAAATACAATTTTCTTAATTTTCCCATCTCAAAATTCCAAATGGAAAAAAAATTATTCAGGAAAAATCAAACTTTGATTTCCCAACCATAATGATCTAATTTTATTACCTTAAAAGGGCACATCTCCTCCGTCCTCTTCATCCATACTTTTAAGTTTCCCAGCAAATATGAGATCCCTCACGTTCGTTGATTCAGTACACATTTTCATTGTTCGCGTTTTCGATAAATAAGGCATCATCAAAGATCACACGAAAGGATGTTTTTGTTTAATGCACCTTATTACTAGGATATCGGAAGACGTGAAACTTTATCCAGGAAGGGTCTTACACTTTGACAGCGAACCGTCAAACTTTTCAAAGCAAAGGAGCCAAAGTTGGCGAAATTAATTCCAAAGTTTTTTTTTCATCCGAGGGCCGGGCCAAACAACGAGAATATTTTCCATTCATAGGGGAAATTTTTACACCATGGGTAAACTTTTCGCAGGGCTGCCATAAAAAAAGAGGGGGATACGTATGCATATTGCAGGAAAAACACAAGATTGACAAAGAATCGTCTTCGGTAGCATGGCGTTAAAAGAATGGAAAATTTCGACCGAGTAATTTCGTTTGAAACTTGAATGTAAATGGTAATCGTGATTTAATTTGTTTTGCCGGTACACGAAATGGATAAGGGAAGTTCGCCAGCACTGTCGAAGAATCGTTTGCGGGAGTCACAGGTATTATTATAATTCGCGACGATAGTGCAGAATTAGGTGGCTTTGTGAATAAACCGAGATACGAATAAATTTTTCCCTCGTACCAATACGAGCTGATCTAATTTCAAAATCCTATCATGCGTAAGATTACTCGAAAACTTGAATAAAGCCCGGGGATCTTGATTGTATTACTTTTATATTTCAACAACTAGCCAACTTATAAATGGGAAACTAGATTTACCAAAAAGGATATCTAGCACACATTTTGAATTCGAATTAACAGGTTTTGCATTTGATCAGTTGTGTGTGTGTAGGGAACCTTGAAAACACCTGTGGTAGTCGACTTATAAGAAAATTCAATAAGCTTCGAATAAAACAATGGGGAAGCTATTTGCTATATTATTTCCCACGAGAATTGTACCGTTATAAAGTCACGACATCACTATGACATGAGACAATAATTGATTTTCGCTTGCCGTGCATATATCTACCTATAAGAATATTTCATGAGTTTAGAAACCAAAAAGAGGCCTACGCCTGTTCTTGCGGTATTATACCTAAGCCAAGCGTCGCAGACGCCTTTGGAATATTTTTACACAATTTTGTAAAATTCTGCTCTTCGTACGTCGGCTAAATGATTTTATAATTCGTTTCTTCGCGTCAAATGTCTCTCAAGCCAGTCCTGGTCGTTAAATATGCACTCCGGAGTCGTATAGGTGAGCTACCCTACCCTTTCGAAGAGCCCGGTTGAATTTGAACAATTTATATTATTAGAAACTTTCTGTCAACGATTATTAAACGAGGTCTTTGTCGCCGGCTCCGTATAAATTATTTTCCCAATGTTTCGTTCGAGTATTTCGTTTTTCTATCGGATTGACGCGAACTTGTGTATAAAAACCTTTGTTTGACACTTTGATTTTTTTTCACCCCGCTCCCGGATCCCTTCGGTGCTCGGTTATTTCGTTAGGTATAGGTGAAAGTTTATACGATAGAGAGGTATTATTAAGTGTAACGTAGGTATTCGAGGATGGTTTTTGTAAACTAACACCTTTCGAACTTTGACTTATATAAATTACGATGACAAAGTTACGCGTCGTTGATTACGCAGTCTGGTAAAATGGCAGTTGTAATTTTTTTCTCATTTAGAACGAATTAAATCGCACGATTTATGGGGAGGTTTTTTGAAATGGGAAGGAGGGATTTGCAGGTATGCTTGAAAGATATTAATAGAGGTAATATGGTTTTACAGGATTATGGAATATAGGCGAATTTAAGCCCCACAGATCTGTAGGGTGTTCCAGTCTGATTGGATGAGCCAGCATCGAGCAAGTGTAAGAAAAAAGTAAATGAATATGTTACCTAGATTTGAAATTTTAGAGGTAAATGCCCCTTTCAAAAATACCTATTTGTATTGAAATATATTTTTCATTCATAGGAATGGATAACTGGCTTCCGAATTATCAAAAAAATCATTGATGTTTTCATTGGGATCGGTGCGGGCAGACAAGACAGCCAAACCTAGAATTTTTTTCATGATTTTCTCAACTGAAATTTTTTCTAACACATAACCAAATTTTTTTCTGGCGTAATTTTTCCACGAACAAATTTTTTTTCTCGTAATTTTTTCACCTGAAATTTTTCTAATCTAACTTTCCTCACTGAAAGTTTTTTCTGAAAAATTTTTCCATTGTTGAACTTACGCACATTTTTTTTTAAAGAATGCTTTCTGTTTGGTTGACGTCATAAAAATTTTGAAGAGAGAAATTTGAGTTGAAAAAATACTGAGAAAAAAGTTTAGACATGGAAAAATTCTTCAAGAAAAAATTTCAAATGTGAAATTAGTGAGAAAAATTGTTTTATGGCGTCAATCAAACAGAAATCATTCTTTTCAAGAAAAGTGTAAGTTCAACAATAAAAAAATTGCCGAGCAAAAAATTTCAATAGAGAAAATTGTGTCAAAAAAATTTCAGGGAAAAAAGTGAAAAAAATTTGGTTGTGGAAAAATTACGTCAGAAAAAATTTGATTGTGAAAAATGACATCAGAAAAAAATTTCAGTTGAGAAAATTCTGAGAAAAACATTGAGAGTTGAAAAAATTACGAAGAAAAAATTTTGTATCACGGTGGCTAATAATTTTGTTTCCTTCACCGTGGTCGGTTAACACGGCTTTTACATAAGGTCTTTTTTAATGTAAATATGAATTGAGCCCAAAATTATAAATGAGGTCTTGGATTCATACAGGGTGTTCCGAGTGGACGTACAAAGTTCATTTTTTTGGATATAATCGAGTACCACTAAAAAAAAAACCTTGAGATGAGCATGTTGCCTATTTGGAAAATTGAAGGAACAAAATACGGGTTCTTAAAAAATTACGTAAAAATTTTTTTAACCGTGATAGAGGATGGTATTTTAAAAATTGAACAATTTTTCTCTTAATGACTTTTTGTCTAACTTTAAAATTGAAAGGACTACAAGCAATTCAAAATTAGCGAGTTCAAAAAATTTTCAAAATTTTCTCAATTTTGAATGACTCGTAGGCCCTTTATTATTGATGTTAGGCCAAAAGTCTTCAGATTATTTTTTCTTTAGACTTTTTAAAATTTTTTGATCAATTTTTTTGTATCGTATTCAAATTTTAAAATTAAGCAAAAAGTCATGAGGAGAAAAATTGTTTAGTTTCATTTTTCAAAATAGGTAAGCAAGGCAACATGCTCATCTCAAGTTTTTTTGACGTTCCAGGTTGTAACACCCCGTATACAACTACAAGCGATTTTCAATTTTTTTTTTTGAAAAAAAAAATGGAAAAAATCATTTTAAATGCGTGTTTTGGGTCCATGTACAGCTGACGCAGACGGCTGTTGCGAACTGGGAAGTGGCCGTCCATGAATGAGAGAATGAGAATACCTACAGGAAGAATTTTTAAATTGCCAAAATTCTGGTACTAATGAAATTTTAAATTAAATTCAGTAAATACACACAGAAAGAAGGAGGAGGTGAAGAGGAAGGGGTAGAAAAAGATGGAAATTAGAAAGATACATTTTTTAATCAAACGGATTCGAAATTCGATTTTGGATTCATACTTTGTTCTTTTATTCGTCCATCGTCCTTAATTTGAAGTTTGATTTTAGAATTTTTTATATTAGGAGCCTGACTTCGTTTCTCTGAAAAACAAAATACCTAACTTACCTAATTTAAAACATACATGAAAGTAATACTTTCTATTCTAATGATTGAACAAAAGAATAAAATTCAAAAAATTCAATTTTGAAGAATTATGAATTATTGATGAATTGAATGAAATCAGAGTTGGCAAAGTTCGCGAACGTTTTGAAAACGAACGCGAACGCGTTCGCGAACGAGCCTTTTTTCGTGAACGCGAACTGAACGCGTTCGTTTTTCAATGAACGTGAACTGAACGCGTTCTTTGATTGATGAACGGCGTTCACTCCACACAATACAAAATGGCAAAAATTGCCCATTTTCAGACCTTTTTGCGTACAATTCCAATTAAATAAGCTCTTATTTCTATCACTTTGAATTGAACTTCTAATACATCACAAATACGTCTCCAAATCCCATCCAAAAAGTTTACTTTTCATTAGATTACCTCACCAAAAACCCTCCAAAAATTTCATTTTTTCATGATTTTTTCTTGATGTGAACGTCTTCGCGAACGCGTTCAGTTCGCGTTCGCGTTCACGTTCGTTTTAAATGAACGTGAACTGAACGCGTTAGTTTTATAATGAACGCGAACTGAACGCGTTCTTTTTTTTCGCGAACTTTGCCAACTCTGAATGAAATAAAACGTAACAGCAATTCGTTTCGAGTTTTGGTACGCAAAGAAACGGAAACGAATAACGAAACAAGTTCAACTTGGCATCCTCTGATGGGAAAATTGACAACACGTTCATGTTTTGCTTTTGATTCTCCCTCTCTCCCCCAGTCTCTCCCCATCTATCACTATCACTACTATCACTCATTCATTTCGAGATTTCCGTTCTTGAATGACTGTGTTTCGCCGTGGCCGTTCTAAATTCCGTTCGATATTCGATTGCATTATTTTTATTATCAATACATATTTGTAGTAATCACATATAGTGTTCTCGTCTATTCGTATTTCGATGTTAATTGATTAGATCATTACTTTATCGGTTCTTTATATCATCAAGACCTCAAGACTCGAGAGGTGTTAGATCATTGCAGTCAAGAAGTTGTCTCATTAGATGGTAAGTAAGTAGTGTTGAATCGTAATTTATGATACAGCTTAAAAATTTGGTAATAAAAAATGTTGGTACTTTCAAAGTTGTCTTCAAGTTTCAATAGTGTTTAGGTTCAGTCTGATTTTTTCCCGAATTTGAAACCTCATTACTAATCGTAAATTTTTTCTCGTATTTTCCGTTCTAGATTTCCTTCTACGAGCATCAGTTAATTCACTGACACCATGGCGGAAGATAAATTTGTTTGGTACGTCACATTGCCCACGTTAGAAGAAATGGCAGCATGTACTGTGAGTCGAGTATTATGGTACAGCTTCATGTCATGTTGCAAACTCAAACGTACTCTACCTGCAATTTTTTGCCCAATGGCCGAGGCATTCAATGTCGACCACGATTACTGGGATGAGACCGATAAAGTAGTGGAATCTCTAAAAATGGCACCATCTGTCGAAAAACTATTGAAAGAAACTGTAGCGAAGGTTCGTTACAACTTATGGAAATTAGTCGAGCATTTCTCCTATGGGTTATTTTCCGAAGATCTCGAGGAATTCAATATGGGCCATGGTGATTTCGGTTATACCAAGCCAGATTTTTGCGTTTGGTTTCCCAATGGTGAAGTAGATCATCAGAAAACAGCTGTTAAAATGCTTTCACTTCCAGGGATCAGCAACATTCACAAATTCACTCTCATGTGCTTTTATTGTATGAAAGATGAAATCGTTAAATTTCCATTGAACACTCTGCCTAAAAAATTTCGGAAACAAGTTTACTTTGCGGCCGAACCATTGCTGGATTATTGGATCCATTTCAAGAGAAACGCAGTGCATGAGATAAGAACAGCCGGATTCACTTCGGTCGAAGCGTTGGCAGCTTTTAAACTCGAAGACATGGAGTATTGGCCTGCTTTCGAATACTTCTGGGGTTGTTTAACTGCTGAAGAACAATACACTTTAGTTAGATCACGATTCACCGACGGTTTCAATGTCTATTATAAAGGATTCGAACGCGTATTTGCTTTGCTATCCGCATCCCAACAACGTCGTTTGTTATCCGAAATACCTACAGATATTATTTGGAATTTTTCTGTTCGAATGAATTCACCGCAGTCAACTTTATGGGCTTGGACGCATTTTAAAGACTCACTCAGTGGCGAGCAGTTCTTTGAAGTAGTCTCCAGACTGTTATGCGAGACAAAAGAAGAAAGAACTGGTCCTTTGGTTGAGATTTGGAAAACAGCCAGTGATCAGCAGAGGAATTTCGTTGCTCAGAAAGCCACCAATGAATTTATAAAGGAGTTTATATACGATTATGATCCTCCATCGTCTGCTTTCATATTCCTTCAGCAATTTCTAACCATGAAAGATGCTGATTTCAGAAAGCAGTTAATTCTGAACCACGCGCCTAAATTTGGACCTACTATGAATGATGCTTTTACAATGAATAATATACTCGACTTATGTTTGCCAGATTCTCAAGATCAATCCAAGTTCAAAAGTTTAGTTGTAGATTCTAATCATATGACACAAGCTTGTAGAGAGTTGGTTTTTAGAGGCGATTTCAGTAAACTCGATATCAGATTGAAATTTTACTTGATCGATGAAAATGCCAGACGAAAATTCAAGGAGAAATTATTAAAGGGTATTTTTTTCAAGAATTACATGTTCGACATGAACAAATGGACTGGATTAAGTAGATTTATCGATGAAGCGTTACCTCAAGGGTCATCGGCCCTAAAGAAGAAAAAACATCTTATCTTGGAATTCGCTTCAAAGTTTCCTCATCATAATTCGTACGGAAATAGGCTTGATCATATGCCAACCATGTTCAAAATAATCGAATCGATCTTCACCGATGATATGTTAAAAGCAGTGAAAAAAACTTGTTTCGAATCTTTTTTGAAAAAAATCGCAAAAATGGATAGACATGATGACTGGGAATATTATTTCCACGAAAACTATTTTTTGCAATTCGTACGATGGTCTCTTGGTGATGATGTCAAGTCTGTGATCAAGTATCAAAATGGAGAGCTTATTAACACCGTGTTCGAAGCAATTTTCAAAATGTTGCATTCATATTACCGCGATGACTACATTTTCATCGAGTCATTGGTTCTAGACATGGAGAAATGTTTAGGATGGTATGCTACCGATGAGCAGGAAGCGAAGCAGTATAAAATGGACAAGCTGAAGATGTACCGTCAATTCGATATCTTTGAATCGCTCTGGAAACGTGAAGACCCTCATTTGGATCTACTCCTAAAATTTTTCTTTGGTAGTGATCATGTAGGATTACAGAATTTTAAGAATATGATGTTTAAATGATATAGATCGATTCGATCTTGAGTTGTTTATTTTTTGAGCTTTTTTTATAATTCTATTTGTAATTAGCATTAATTTTCTAATGTTTTCGATTTTTTATATTTTCATTTCAAACTTTCAATTCTTTTTTCAATTAATTATCTATCTGCTTGATTTAAATTTCTAAGTACCTACTCCTACTTCAATTTTGTTCATTGCTGAAAAAAAAATGATGCCTGGATCGACTTGTTCTTTATTCAACGTGTGTTAATGTTCTTTATTCAACGTGTGTTAATTAAGGCGTCGCGACTTTTTGACGAAGACGAAGAGATCGTTCTCTTAGTTTCTTGGAAATTGGATTCGATAGGTTCTGTTTCTAATTATCAAGTTCGAGTTTTTTTCAGTTTAATTTTCGATGACGTTGTTGCATTATATCAAAACATCGACACATCACATGTTATTTTCATTTTTTTTTTTTTCAAATTTCGACCTTATTAATGGGGCTGATACGAAAGTTCAGAGAACACAGATGATAAAAAAAAACTGAGCACATATTCTAACTTACTAACTTAGAGTCTTTGAATTAGTAGAAATCGATGTGTTGCTTCTTTTTCACCATTTCTTTGGTTTTTGATTAAAATTAAGGACCCTTATTCGTGTTCCCCTAGGGATATTGCGATCCCATCATGAATAGTAATTGGTTGAAAAACAAGTAAAAATTTCTCAATGTAATTTTTTAGATTTCTAAAGGGTACCCAAAATCTTCATCTTTTGCATTCATCATGAAAAAGCTTTCATTACAAAAGTTCAACTCTGAACTTTTCAAAATGTGATTATGAATTTTGAACTTGGTTTCAATTCTCTATTACTGAATCATGCAAACAGATTCATCTCCAATCTAACCAACCTAAAAATATGAGCCTTCAAAAATAGGCGGTTTTAAAAAATCCAAATTATACGAAAAATACAAGAGCTTCCCCTTCCCTCACCCAGCGGGAGAATCAAGATTGAAATTAAGGCTATTCCTCCATTAGACGATCGAGAAGAACTCATAAAAAAAATTCAAATAAAATTAAAAAACTTGAGGTAAAAATTTGCTCGAGTTGACTTGGAATAAGCCTCCCGTCCCCGGCTTGACTTCAGTTAAAGTCAATTTCAGAATTCAAACGTTGATTTCTGACTCCAGTTTGACTCCGGAGTCAAATTATGACCTTAAAAGTCTGACCCCGGCTTGACTGTGGAGAAATTTCAGATTCTGAGTCAATTTTTAGGCAGTTTTGACACCCATTTTGTAGTCGACTTTTATTACCTAAAAAAAATCTAACAGATTCTTGGAAAATATTCTAAAAAAATAATGATGTAGGTACCGTGTAGTTTTTCATGATGACTGAAGGTAAATTTTGTTCGAATAATTTTTTTGCTCTCGTGAATTGTTTTTTTTTTTAAAGTAATAATTGAGCCAAAAAAATAATTATGTACCTAAGTACTAAATAATCTCAACTTTTAAAATTGCATAATCGTTTTTCACTTTGATCATTAATTTTGCCTTCGTCGAAGAACTTAAATCTGAGAGGGCCTGTAAATTCGAATTCCTCCGAAAAAATTTTCGAAAAAAGAAACGTAAAAATAAATAGCGTTGCGCTTTGAAAACTAAATTAAGGTTGCATTGCTGTCGTGATTTTTCACCGACTATCAAAATTATAATATTAGTAGCTTCAAATCTACATGGATAATTAGATACTGATCAGAGAAAAAAATTTAAAAAAAAGAATTACTTAGGTATCGTGAAAATGATACTTGGAAAAAATGAAGAATGGGAGATTAATTTTGATGAATTTTGGCTTTATATGTATTGACATAAAAATAGCAATAAGCTATGAATTTAACCCCCCCCCCCCTCCCTCCCTCAATCCCCACCGAAACCTGAAGAAAATGATGACCAAAATGAATGAATTATGCTTTAAAAATTGAACTAATATTTTTTGCTCTGATGTTTTTTCCCCAGCATCGAATCGAAATAGCTAATAGCTATACTTAAAATTTAAAAAACTAGAAGATTTGCTCGAAAAAGTGAATAACTAGTAGAGTAAATCTGAACCAGTTTTGTTTTAATACTTTTAATAATGTTTCATTTACGTTGAAATCAAAATAGAAACTGCAAGCAAAAGTTTTCGATGAAATCCAAAAGAATTGTGAAAATTAATATTTTGAAAATTTACCGAATTAACTTTTAGACTTGGAAAATTTTTTGCCTTGCCTTGAAATAAGAGCCAAGATACCACCACCACCACCACCACCACCACCCCCCCACCCCCTTGGAAATAGATCTAAAATAAATAATTCCCTCCAAAAAATAGAATAAAAATAATGCATATAAATAGGTATATACCTGATATTTTAAAAACCGAATAAATGTTTTTTTGGCTTTAAAGATTCCTTTCCCTGCATTGGAGAGATCTATAAATTCCAAATAAATTCAAATTTTAAAAAAAAAATGAAAAAATACCTTATGGTGAAAATGAATAAATTCTGAAAATTGAACTAGTTTTGTTTGGGCGATTTTCTGATCCTGACTGATCCTGATCCAAAATCAGAATTAGAATAAAAGAGATACAAATTAAAATTATATAAAATAATTCGAAAAAGTTAATCTTGAACACGAACAAAAATCCTGAAAAGCTTAGTTTCGTTGAATTTTCATCAAAAATCGGAAGTGAAGAAATGGCAAACCCAAATTTTAATTTTAATTTTTTAAATCAACCGCGGAAATAAAAAAGTAATTATCTGACTAGGTACCTATTTCATGTGGCCTCTCAATTGAAAAAATTCTTCCAAACATTTTTTTGCTATTCTAAAAAAAACTGCCTCAAATTTTATATGAACTGAGAAAATTTTATTTAAAAAATTTTCAAACCCAATGCTTATATAATTTCAAAATATACAGATAACAATATAGATCCCAAAATTTCTTCATTTCGAAAAAGTCTAGTTTCCTAACGTTGATATCTCCCATATGAGAACCTTTTTATACTGGAATACCGGTCTTTCAAGCGAAGTGATTAAGAAAAAGTCTTCAAAATTTTCAAATCGTTTGAAATTATCTTCAAAAAAATCCTTGAAAATCTTCAACGCTTTCTTTACCACATTTCATTTTAATTTTTTCGTTGTAAAATGTAAATAGGTAAAATTTTATTATTTTTTTCATCTCATTTTATACCTCATTCCAGGAAAAAAAGGCCAAAAATGCTTCATTTTATTTTTAAAAATGTTGAACAAAGTGGGAACCCTTTTTTTGAAAAATCAATACTTTCGGAGCAAAATTATACTATTTTACGTATGTCTATTTTCGCATCAAAAAAACACAAAGATATGTTTTTGAACAAAGTAAGTATCCAATTTATGATTAGATTTGATAAAGCCTTTGTTCTTTTTTAGATTCATTTCTTCGCAGTTCTCCATCATTTCGCTAAATTTCATCATCGTAATTTTACAAAGGCAGATTGCAGATTACAAGAAACCACTACGTCAGCTTCCAAATATTAAGTAGTAGGCACTTCCACATCAGAGGAAAAAAAAGGAAAGACTTTTTCCATAAAAACTATACTCTATACGCCAGGCCATACCATGTAAATAATCTAAACACGATTAAGCATATACGAAAATAAAGCTATAATGGCTACTCATAAGTCTCATTACCAGAGCCCAAATGGGCCATTCGCCATTGCGATTGTACTCGCCGTATCTCGTAACAAACTTACATTTTCGTTGTTTGAATTTGAATTTAAACTAAGTGCATTTCCCTTGACAAAGATGTTTATATCAGAGTATAAAACTGTACACAGTCTACGTCGAATTTACCACACCATACCAAAACCTAAATCCTATTAAATTCCTTTTTCAAATTTGTTTCGCCCGAAAATCGTTTGTTCTCGATTGCAAACGGCCTGGCACAATACCCGAAATGGATTTCTACGCGGCGGTAAATGCCCTCTGAATGTAAATTGGCGATATCCCTTTACAAATGAGAAAAAAACAAAATAAGAAAAAAAATCTAAATTGTTTCTTCGCCGGGATAATGAGGCAACAATTGTGAATAAGTCTTCAGACGTTGTATCTTTTCTGAATTGCATTTTCTGAGTGGAATTATTTTACAAGTGTACATAGTAGAGCTACCTTCTTCTGTGTTTAGGTGCCACGGGTGATCCAAAGTATTTGAATAAATTACGAATTTACGAGTTGATTTCGACAGATATTTTGTCAAGAATAAAATTAATAAGATCATCGGTAATACCAATGCAGGTACGTAATGAAATTGAAGTTTCTTCAACTCACCCTTTCATATCATCACTTCCGGTCCTTGTAGTTGTTCAATTTTCATGAATAACTCTCTGTTAGTCAAGCTGTTAGTGGAGTATTTTTGGAATAATAATGGTTTCGATTTTGACACCATTTCATTTATAAAAACAACTTAGGTATTTTCGATTAACACTAATTTTTTCACCATCAAAAAACTATCATTAAATTAACTGAAAAATCACTGATTAAAAATGATAAAATCGAGGATTTTTTGTTATCATTTTTTTTAACGAATGAGCACCCAGTGTTACCTCTGGGATGATTTGAATCAGTGCTGTTCATGACATGGGTCCAAAAGTTCGAATCCGATAAATGAATTTGGAAAAATGAAAAATCGATTATTCAAATTTCGAATTATGATAAGTATTAGATCCCAATTAAGTATCTATGTTGAAAATAGGATTTTGGCCACCTAATTCCAAATTTATTCCGAGTTCAAATTGCATATTTTTTTAGTGAATGTCTAACTCCTTCATTTCGAATTAGTGAAAAGTCACTGAAAAAAGTCAAGAGAAAATCAGGAACCTTTTTTTTATCATCAATGGATTTCCACTAATTTTTCGAATAATTTCATTGATTTTTCAGAAAATTTCAGATGTTTTACTGATATCAATGAATTTTTTACTGATTTTCCAGCAATTTTTTTTGTATTCAGTGAAATTTTTCACTGATTCATTATACTGTGTGGCCATTCTAACTGTTTTTCAGTGATTTTTGATAGAGCAGTGAAAATTATCAAAAATCACTGAAAAATTTGGGAGTAACTTTTTTGTAACGTAGGTAACGTTGGACTTTGTCAAGCATGGATTTCAATTAGTTTATGTTTCGGACTTCATTGAGCCCAGACCCCAGACTTTGAATGTTGAAAAATTAGGAAAAAATTATTTGAATGAAATGTTATAACATTTTGTCTCTTTTGTCTCACTTTCAAACTGAGAACATTTGGATTTTCACCCAGGGAAAAGTGAGTGAATTTTTCTTCGATTTTTCCCTCTCGAATTTTTTCAAAGTTGTATCCAATTATTAAAAATTTGCACCTGTAAAGTGTTTCAATTTTAAGACTTCAAAAAAAATTTTCAACTTGATAATACTTTTCAATTATTTTTTACAGCAAGAAAATTTTCTAATACGTAGGTAATTTTAAAATTTTTATTAATTTTTTTTCAACTTTGAATTTAAAAAAACTACCTACATATCTCATATCTTTTTTCAAATAATATTTTTTGACCTCACACTTTCCCTATTTCCCTATTTGTTTTTCACAAATTACTTTACCCAACGAAAAAAAAAATAGATGCATCCCCAAAATTTGACTAATTATCATAACTGAAACAAGTTTTACACTTGATGATCAGTTTTTCAACAATAATTGTACAACTTTTTATAACCTGAATAAATTTTTAAAAATTGAACGATATTTTTAAAAACCTGATTAATTTTTATTCAAAAACTTGAATCGATTATCAAAACAGTTGACAACATTTCTCGGATAATTTTTGAAGAAATCAAAACGACGGATATATACTATATAGTTCAAAACAACAAAAACTTGACTTGAATTTTGAATATCTAACTGACAATTATTAAAAAATTGATAAAAATAAATTGGAAAATTGAACGATTTTTTTCAATTTAATTTTTTCAAATCTAGAAATATTCTACAGACCAGGAAAAAATTAATAAAAACATAAGATAAGTAGGTACTTAAGTAGTAGGTAAGTATTTAAAACGTGAAAAATCAGTAGCTTAATAACTTCATCAAAATTTGTGGGTACCTAACCTACCCTTTTGAAAGAGTAAGAAAGACCATAAAAAATAAATTATTTTTAAAATATTTCAAAATCATTTTTTGAATTGTTGTTTTTTTTTTTATTTTTAATGTAAAAAGGTCAGGCCTGTGAACATTTCTCCATCATTTTTATTCACTTTTTACCTTGTTTTACAGCTCACTGAAATCCTCCCTTTTTTTTGAGAAAATAAAACACGCTCTTCAAATTTGAAAACATCAATTAACGTAATTTTTTCAAGAATGAACAGCTTTGGTCACGACACAGTGGACCCTAAACACACAGCTTGATCCACTAGTGACCGTATCGGTGGAAACAGCCAATCATAATAGATGTTTTTTCGTTTTTATTAGTATTGGGATGTTGGGAATACTACGATAAAGTTTGAAAATAACCTTTTTCTAGTATCTTAGGAATTACTCCAACGAGAGAAAAAAAAAACTCGAACAATAATATTTGCAGTAACTTGTAGCGATTGAACTTTCTTATCACCAACTGCGACCATTGCAACAATAAAAACTCGAATCAAAAGCTTTCGATACTAATTAGAAAAGCAATCAGATAACGATACCTGTAATAATCCAAAGCTCTTTCAAGCAATTAATTCTTTGCTGTTGCATTAAACCCTGTTGCTTCAGTTCGTGTCTCGATTCCAACCGTTGAAATAAAAAAGCTCCGGCCAAAAGGTACAAGCAAACGGTGCATAGGAGACCGACACGAGTTAAAATAAAATTCAAAATTTTTTTCAAATGTCGAGTTTTTGGCGGCAATCGTAAATTTTCGTTCGTAGAATCAATTCTTCTCGACGACATCGCCACCTTACACAGAAACGGTTTAAAGTTCACTGTCAACGTGCAAAACTTTTATCAAAAGCGTTTAAGATTTGGCATCGAGTTTGGGAAGATGCGTACGCATTTTCTGATGCATTGGCATTTTTCATTCCGATTTGAGTAATAATTTCGGTATTTATGGTCGATAGGTATAATTTGAAAATAATAACGACGGAATTTTTTTGTGTTTTTTTATTCTTAATCTATAAATTTATAAAGCTTTACATTATTAATAAATTGAATGAAAAAAAAATAAGCGTAATATGAAAATAACAATGAAATAGTCGCAGTGTTTGTTCCAAATTGACTCGGATTTTCTCAAATTTATAAGTAAATAGTCCGAAATAAGTATCGAGTAAAACCTATATAAGAACTTATTACGCCTATTCACACAATATAAGTGGAACTGAAAATAAGCGAGGAATATGGTTTCCCAAACGAAAAAACTATAAATATGATATTTTCTCGTATAATAATAATTAACCAACAATTTCAAAAGTATAAATTTGGACAAAACGTTAACAGTCCAATGACTAGTTCAAACTACCTACTTAATAAAAAAGTAAAAAAAAAATGCAGTCTAGCTTAGAATTTTTTTCACAATCAATAAACTAAAATGATATTAAGAGGTACGTTGAAAGAACTAATCTTCTCCTAATGTAGCCACGAGCTCCTATATTGACAGTCAACTTCTCGAAGAAGTATTTCATTTTCTCTCATGAAAGTCGACAGTTTCGAGGGGAAATCTGTCATAACTCCTGTGGCGCCGGCTTTGAATGCTCTTTCGAAGTCTTTCTCGTTATTTAGAACCCATACGTAGACCTGAAATGATCAGAAATAAGTGTAGAAATCTGTTCAATCGATTTAATTCGTAATCAAACTTATGGCTGACAAATTTTATAGCTATGGGTAGTGTTGAATGGGGGGGGGGGGAGGGGTGATTGTCTTATAGGGAAGAAGAAATTTTTTCGTGAATGGGTATTTTAAAAGTATAAAAATTATTGGTGATAATTTTCCATCAGCACTTTTCGCAATATATATATATATATTTTTTTTTTTATAAGTGAAACAATGAAAAATCATGTTTGATATATGGGTTTAAATATTCAAAAATTAAATCGAAAGAAAAGTTGAAACAATATTTTTACAAGTTTTCTATTTTTCTAGGCCGAGAATGTTTCCAAACATTTTAAAATTTTTAATTTTGCAAAATCACATTTTCTGTATTTTGGAGATTCTGGGTCCTTTTTGAGGAATTTGGGAACCTGATACTGCCTTCAAATAAATCTCTTTCGAATTTTTGATAAAATTTCGTAGGTATAAAAATGTAATTCGTAACTTTTTCTCTAAATATTTTTTAAAAATAGAAATTTTTCCAAAATCGTTTTTAACAAAGAATTGATCATACAGTTCCCTCTCCCCCTCCATGTTTTAAAACCGTTTCACTTATACGGAGTTCATAATATTCAGAAAAACGACCATCAAAATTTCAAATAGGCAATTGAAAAAAATTGATAAAATAATGAAAATTTTGAAATTTTTTACGAGTAACATCAAAATTGTCTCTTTAAATGGGAAATTTCTCTCGGAAATGTTTTTTTGTCTTTTCTTATAAAAAATTATTGCACGTGGAAATTAAAAAATTAATTATCGAGGAAAAATCAGAATTTATCTCTTTTTGCACTTTTTTTATTTTTAGTAAAATTTAGTGGATCAGAATCTTTTTATATTTTATCTGGGGTCAATAATTTTTTTTGCAAGATCCTGTCAAAAAAAGAGTGATATACCAACAAAAAAAATCAAAAATTGATTTTTTATCAATTTTTGTAACTTTTTTCAATTTTAAACACTTTTATATGCAGTAGATAATTATGTATACTTTATTATTTGAAGATATTCTTTTTTTGGCCGATACCGAGACCGAAACTGAAGGGTTTTCTCATCAAATTTCATGTCATCTAAATTTCTCATCACCACGTACGAAATACGAAACAGAGATGTGAATTGAAGGTGCTAAATTTCGTTTCTTATTAAGTACCTATTTTCATGAATAATCTTATCATCATTATTACACAATTTAAAACTTGATATTTTTAGATAAATCTTACATGAAGCAACATTTTTTGCCATAAACAATTGAATAAATCATCGCTCTTGAGTCTTGAGTCAACAATTTCAGAAAGATAGACCAAAGGGTGGGAGAGGAAAGAAGAGGGCAGATATCCCTCTAATAGATTCATGTCGAAAATTTCAGAGAAATGATTAAGTTTTTTTCAAAGTCATAATTTCAATTTTTTTAAATAAATTGCAAGTTCATTTGAAAAAAAATTTGACCAGTTCATTTTAGATAAAAAATTATCCAAAACTAGAAAAATTAACGTTTTTGAAAAGCTTTGTATTTCCGATCGAACGAACGTATTTCATAAAAATACTTTTAAATATTCTCCTAAGCTTAAAATCTTTTTCAAACCAAATTTTATGCAAAAAATGATTGTAATCAGTAAAAATTAGCATTCAAAGCTTTATGCTATGAAGAATTACATCATAACCAGCGCCTAAAAAATTCCTTACTTGGATGCCTCTTTTCCTCAAATGCATGAATAACGATTTTCTAACCATTAAAGTATCAAGAATTCTCAACATGAATTTCGAAATAACGCCTTGGTAACTTGGAGTACTAAAAAAATAAACACACGGTTACCTCGATTGAAAGGAATTTCAGTCGCAGATATAAAAACGAGAATATTACTTCATATAAATGGATGGTAGAAAGATTTCGTAATGAGTTTCTTTGAGCGGTATAAATGGCAGTAATCCAGAGTAGTAGTACAGCATGAGTAAAAATACTCTCTTCTTGGAAAAAAACAGCCCAATTTTTGGATTCTGTTGAAAAAATAACGATCGCAAAGTATGATTTGAAAATGTACAGACATCAAATTTTATATTTGCCTCGTGAAGGAAAAAACTACAGCTGACCAGTGACCGGCGGATAGTTTTTTCACAATTCATGCAGTATAAAGATAGGTAGATACTTGGTAATGGAGAATATAAGTAGGTACTCACAGCTTTAAAACATTTATCATTCACTTCACAATTAGCGTTACCCCAAACAACATATTCTTCTCTGTTGTACCGTTGTATAAGTCGAGATACTTGACAGATTAACTCGTCGTCATCGATTTTTATATCGATATTCATTGGCACATTGGTGAACGTTTTGAATAATTCTTCCAGTAAGGGTATTCGACGATCAGCCAAGTTCGCATTTTCATGTTTGTAATAAAATCCTACAGCAAAAAAATAGTTTCATTTCAGGCTTTATAGGTATCGTTCTAATTTGGGGGGGGGGAGCCTAGCGGAGCCGGAAAATATCAATTTTCTTAAAATTTTAATTCTAGACAATATAGACATCACTGATGAATGAAGTGTCATTGATCCACGAATAACCTCCAACTCATCTTCACATAAAATCAAACTCAATTTTTTCTTGAGTGATGGATTAAATTGGGTAAACTCTCAGCCCCATGTCATCCATACAAAAAGGGTTCAAAATTCAAAATTTTACCAAATTTTAGCTGCTCACTTTGAGTGAGGATCTTCCAAAATTTTTTTTGAGATTTAGCCTAATGAAAGGCAGACCAAGAAGCCTCAAGGAAAATAAACCAATTTTGAATAAAATTGAATTATTTAAAACGAATTATAAATTCAAGGTTTATTTGATAGCTGAGAAAATTGAAAAATTTTCAAAAATGATAAAATTAAAAAATTAAAACTTGAAAAAAGTCTAAATTTAAAATTTATTGACAGTTTTTTTAAATGGATAAATAATTTTTTAAATAAAACAGTTATGAATCAAAGTTTTGATTTAAAAAGGAGCTTATGATTTTTGAATCTGTTGAAAATTAAGAAAAATTGTTTGTATAGATTCAACAATAAACTCGTATAAAAATGACAAAAAATTATGGTACCGAGGTAATACTGATCCTAATTCTTTTCAAAAATTCGCTTGAGGGCCAAGTAGATGAATAATTTTAAACTGGATCTGATTTCAAAAACCTTTGTAGCCTAATATTGCCAGTGCCAAATTGGTTTTTTGCTGAAAATTATTAAACCTCGATTTTTTGAATTTTTTCAAATCAGATTACTCATTCAAAACTAAATTTTAATTTTCAAAAATTCTGGAACCTCCAAATTTTTTTTTAAAGTGAAAATTAACTGGGACAGAGATAAGTACTGAATTTAATTTTGAATTCATTCGCAGGGGCCCAATTTGAATCCAGGTAGTCCAGAAATTGAATAATAATGTCAAAAATAGTAGTCAGCAGTGTCAGCAAATTTACAAAACTATACATTAATCCATAGTCTAAATTTTCAAATTTTGAATTCTTTTCCTAGAATTTTTTGGGTTTTAAAGCTGGATCATGCCAAAAATCTCAGCCAGCAAATTCGAAAAAATTATTTGGGTATCCACGCTTCATAATGTAAATTTTGGGAATTATAGAAGTTTGCCCCTTTTTCCTGAACCTCGATTTAGGTCTCACGAGTTGAATGTTGTCATTCCATTCGGTAATGGGAAAATCTATCCTTTACCACCTTCCCCTCCCCTCCCGCACATCTACTATAACTGAATAAAAAAATAAAAAATGAAAAACATTAATTTTCTAGTACTTTACAACTTTTGCTCAAACATTTTTTTCAAAAGTGGAAAATTTCAAAATATGCCACAGAAAACAAAATGTGGAGCTCACTGGCCTCTTTCCCCAATACGCATAATTTTCGCAAATCTTGGAGAAGTCGTATGAAATGTCCCCTCAATTTTGATTTTTTCCAAGGCTGAACTTTTTTTAGTTCAAAAGAAAAAAATTGAAGTCTTGAAATGTTAATGTTTATTGATTTATGTAGGTAGTAAGGTACCTGGAACGAAATCCACCGAAACGACACTCTTGAGCAACGGTAATTCGTGATAGTTCAGGGTCGAAACATCTCTATCAACTCCAGTTAATCTTCGAAGATTGCTATCATGAAATACAACTACTTGTTTATCCTTAGTAATATGACAATCCAATTCCAGCATATCAGTGCCCAATTCTTGGGCTCTAAACATAAAGATAGGTAAATGAATCGATGACGTGGACATATTTTAAATAAAATGCAGCACTGACCTTTTAAATGCTGTGATAGTATTTTCATAATATTCTGCGGCACCTGAAACAAAATCACGTATAAATTAAAATAGTCAGAGATGATCTAAATTCTAAAACACATGAGAATCAAAAATAGACGAAAACTAATACACGAATACTCCTCACCCTGCAACGAAGCTAGTTAAAATTACAGTAGCTCTATTCGTTTAGTTGAAATATCGTTGCGTCAGCAATACTATTATTGATTTACTTACCTCCACGATGGCTGATATGTTTGGCAATAAACTTGAGCGACTTTTTTTTATGTAGAATTGTTGGAAATCTAAAGAAAAACGCCGAAGTGAGGATGTATCCTCCCAGAATAGTCAAAATAGTCGGTATTTCGTTTATCATCCTGATAAACGAACTCGTATGAAAATTCAACCATCAAAATTTTGCAAATAACATGATTCCGTTGATACTTTTTTTTCGCACATGTCACGATTTTTTAAAATAAAATCGGTGTTCAAATTGTAAAAAAATTTTAATAAATTGATCGTACTTGGAGTCGAGTTGTTATCACTTTGATAACCATTAGTTTGTTGACAAACCGACGTATGGTTTGCGCATGTCGTTGCTTGAGACTCGAAAGCTTGAAAGCTCGAGTGGCGCTATTTTAATTCCAATTTGAAGTCAATGACTTTCTAAAGTTTTGTTGTATATATTGGTGAAAGCTAAATTGCCTGAAGTATTTCAAAATTACTCAACTTTCTGTCGTTAATAAACTCAGATCAGATTGAAAAATATTTCAAGTTGATTAAAATCATACGAGATAGTGAGATTAATCAACGCAACTAACAAAATTGCTACGTAGTCTTCGAATTATTATTTAAAAACGATAAATACGTAAAATATATTTGAAAATATACATTATGAAAATACGAATAACATGAATAAAACAAATTGTGTAAGTACATATTTGGAACAAAAATTAACAATTAGGTTGGTTCTTATTCATTAAACAATTGATATTTGCTTCGTTTCCCTTTCTCTGCGGCTGGAAAAACGAAAAAAAAAATTAGCAAACGAAATAATAAAATTTTACTGCCCATCACTGACGGATCCAGGTTTGAATTGTGAAAATTGGACAAATTTTCCGGATAATGCAATTTTCAAAATTTTTTGAAATTCAATATTCGTTGATTTTTCTAATTTTTTTTAGGAACGTAAGAACCAGTATTTAAAAATTGGACCAATTTTTTTGAAGATGTCTTATTTTTTGAACACGATGGTCAATACGTTTTTACTTTTAGAAAATTGATCTATTTCTGAAAAATTATTTATGATTTGAAAAATTATTCAATATTTAAAAAAATTGTTAAATTTTCGGGAAATAGCACATCGTTAATTTCTTCAAAACCTTTCTCATTTTGAAAAAACATCAAATTAAGAATTTTTCATTATGTTTGGATTGAAAAATTACCCAATTTTTTGAAAATTCCCATTTTTCGGATTTTTCCAGTTCTCGGAAGATTTGAGAATTTTTGAAAAATGATCTAATATTTGTAAATTTTATTTCTGAAAATAGATTCAATTTTTTGAAAGTTATCCAATCGTTTAAAAATTACTCGTATTCGATTTTTGTAAAATTATCAGTAAGTATAGGTACAATTTTCAGAATTTGGAAAACTAATTTTGAAGCATAAAATTTTTGAAAAAATTACCTTATTTTGAAAATGACCAAATTTTTGAAAAATTGACCACTTTTAAAAATTTGATTCATCTTTTAAGGGATCTTTAAATAAAATAAATCCTTGAAAAAAAAATGGCTCAACAATTCAATTCGTCCAAATCCGCCAATGATACATTTTTACGAAAGGAAATTACGAAATAATACGATACTCACCATAACAAACAATGATGATGGTAAAGTTCTCTTAATTAAATCAGTGAGATCAGTCTGCGATATCAAATCCGAATGAATAGTCAGTTTAATATACGGTAATGGAATGTTTCCTGCTTGCAGAGGAAACAAATTGTAATAAATAGGATATTTTCCGCCAGGTATGATGTTGAAACTCATCTAAGGATCAGCGTAACGTTACAATTAGTAATTAAAATGAAGTATTTTAGCATAAAATTAGGATCGCATACTTGTTTACATCCGGAAAACATGAATGCGTCGATTTCATTATGCTCGACGCTGATATCGAACGACATCAATTCTTCGGAATTATTTTGTAATACTAATTTCAAAGGCACTGGTGTTCTCACCCAACCTGGTGATGAAATATCGATATCGATATACAGAGGTAACTTTTCCACTTTAACTTGAGGCAATTGCACTTCGGTACAAACAGCCATCTCATTATCGAAATTTTCTCTGTAAAATGATAAATTATTGTCAACAAATTACGTAAAGGACAAATAAAATAAAAAAACAGTAAAAATTTATCACCTTCTCCAGAATAGAGAAAAAATTCCCAACGAGACGCAATTATCATCCGGAGTATTTTTAACGGTAAAGGAAACTACTTCTGTGCCGATTTCTTTATTCCTTAGAACTTTATTTTTCAAACAAGAGAAGCACTTGTCTTTATTCCAAGAAACTTGTTCTTCCTGCAAAATTTTTTTCTAAATTAATTTGATTTTTTATCGTAGGTGTTGAAAAGATATTTCAGAGTAAAACTGATAAAAATATCCCTGTATTCAAAATTCTCAAGTCAGAGTTTTTCAACAACAACACTTTTTGAAGCATTTTCTTAATTTTTTGAAAAATTGAAAAAAAAAATCGAAAAAATTGTTCAACTCAACAATTAATTTTTTCAAAAGAAAAAAAGGTGCTCATTTCATGATTTTTTGGCCAATATTTTCCCAGGAAGAAAGTGAAATTTTGAAAAAAAAAATCACATAAATAAAAAAAATTGAAATCAAGGAAGTAGGGTAGAGAGGAGTTTTTTCAGATTGCAATTTTCTCAAAAGGATCCAACAACGTTTGATAAAAAATTTCAAAAATCCAAGGACGGGGCATTTCACCCATCTCACCCTGAAATATCTTCTGATGAAAAAAGAACTACCTGCAAAGCGAAAGAAGTATTCTCAATATAAACAGGCCAAGGAGAAATGCAATCTATTTGCATTCGCATAAGCACAGGCTCATTAGCATAAATTTTTGACACGTGTTCACATTTGATGGATAAAAATGAAGCTGTAACTTCGAACACGTTTACTGTTTCTAATTGAATTGTTTCTTCTCTCGAACACGATATTTCTTCTCCGGCTGTATTCATTGTATTATACGTCACCTGAAATAATAATGTTTGAAATTTCTAATTTGACAGGAAATTATGTCACATTTTCTATAATTTCGTTTAGGTACATACTTTGAACGTGATATTCCTCGTTTCGACGGTTCGTGTTTTAAGATATATGATTTTTTGTACAGTTTCATCAACTCCAATATTACCGATAGAAATGATGGAAGGAAGTTGGCTGGGTTCGTTGTTGATATTTTCGTATATTTCGGCTGAAAAATACCAAAAGGGTTGTACTTAAACTACTGTATTCTGAGAATTTAAAAAAAAAATTGTGATAAATGCTCACTGGAACTTTTGAGATTCAAGCTATCTGGAGGAGTAGCTACAGATATCGCAGATGACGTCGCTAAGGTAACTTGCAACGTGCAATTTTTACACATAAAAGCTTCTTCGTTTTTCAAAACCAATTCGACCGGATACCATTCGGATATTAAGCTCGGAGGTTTATGGCCGATGGTAAACTGAAGCTTGGATATTTTCGATTTGATTTGAATCGATAAATTTGTCTCAAGCTTGTAAAATTGAGTTTTCTGCTTCGAATGAGATCTGAAAAGTCCAAACAGTTAAAAACCTTCCAGATTGTTTTAGATTAAAATTAATCCGCTTACGTGAAATACGAGTCATCTCGCAATAAAACGTCAGATTCGCTCCATTTTCCAGAAAAACGTAAATTTATAAGCCTGTTGTCGATGTTTTCATTACCAAGGGTCAACGATACGTAACTCAGCTATTAAAAAAAATACATCATAAATGATGTACCAAACCAAAGATTACAAATTTAGTAATGAATATTCACTTGTATTTCGTTGCCAATATCCGAAGCCAAAGGAATGAAACTGTACGGTATGCATTTTACTTCACCAGATTTCAAAGTCAGCCCTTGAGTTTGGTTTTCGGCTTGTTTAAAAATGAAAAATTCCGAATTTCTGGAAGGACTAGCGATACCAATGGATAATTGAGAAAAATTCAAATCAGTTGGAAATTCGTTGCTGAAAAAAGAAGTGAAAAATTACGCCTGTGGCATAATTACAAAATTTTATTCGATGCTTTTTTAATGTACATACCTGAGCCATATTTCTACACCGATAGCATCGCTGTCGTTCTGATAGAAGGTTGCTTTACAATAAACAAAAGAGGTACTGGAATGCATATCAACATTGATGAATTTCACAGCCGGAGTATGAACTAGATTTGACCATAATTCGATAGCTTTTGAAATATCAGATTCGTTCAGCGATGGTTCAGGATGAGGATTTATTTTCTAAAAGTATAAGATTATTAGTGAGTGATCAAGGCAAAGAAAATCATTCGATTTTGATGGCAATACCTGTATTATGGCGGCTATATTATTCATAATACGTAATTTTTCTTCATTAGGGAATAGATAGAGACCTTCGATAGATAATTCGGTGTATTCTTGGAGGCTTGCCGTTAAGTAGGCGCAATTCAGAGCTTTTCTGAGAAGATCCACAGTAAGTTCTAACCATTTATCGTTCCGATATTCCCATAACATATGAGTAAATAACCTGCAATCATAAATTGAGATTAAGACAGGCAAAATTACAACGATGGTTTTATACTTGAAATGTGAGAATTTCAGGGATACTTTTCTATTTAAAAAAAAAATTGAATAATTTTTTCACTATTGTCTTACAAAGTTTTTTAATTTTCAGAAAATTCTGAAAAATCGACTAGATTTAAGAAAATTGATATATTTTTTGAAAAATGTTCAAAACTTATCCAAATTCTGAAATACTTGATTTATTTTTGAAAAAATAACCCATTTGTGGGAAATAATCGAATTTTGGATATGGAAAAATTTTGAATCTTCAGAAAACTGTGTACAGTAATTTTTAAAAAATTTTATCCAGTTTTGAAACATTCTATTCAATTTTTGGAGATTTTAGAACCCAATGTTGGAAGAAGTATCTAATTTTTGAATTTAAGAAATTTTCAAATTTTAAGAAAACGAAATATCCTTATTTTATAATTTTTACTTAGATGATAATCCAATTTATGGAAAATTTCATCCGTATTTTGGAAAATCATAATTTTTTTAAAAAAAAATCATTCAAATCATTGATAATATTTTTTGTAAACTACGTACGTCAATGCTTTTCCATAATCTTTCGAATTGTAATACTCGTTAGCCATTTGAACAGCTGCAAAAGTAAAACATCATCGTTGAAATACATTCTTTATATTATGTATTCAATAAAGACACCTTTACTTTTGTTTACAAACCTAGATATCTTCTCTTCCTTGGGGATCTGTAAAGTTTGAATTGTCCGATAGCATTACCCAAGTAACTGATGATGATTGCCTATGAAAATAATTTCACATTATTGTTAAATAAACGTATAATTATTCATATTTTGCATAATCATCTCTAAAATATGTTCACTCACGGCATGATCGACGATATGTTTTTCTCTGTATTGCAAAGCAAGCACAGCTAATTGTTCTCTTACGGTATCGAATTGCTCGGAACGATTTCCGAGTCGCCATGGGCGTTGGCCATAAAACTCAATTTTATCCCAGCCCAACAAAGGGTCATTTTCGGGGTACTGAATCGGATCCTAAACAAAAAATTGAATAATATCAATTATTATAAAATAAATATTTCCTTAGTTGCTATCTCACAATTTTTTCCTTCCGTTATTTTATACATACTCACTTTATACATATCAACGATCAATTTTTTACGTTGAGAGGCATATTGAGCAGCTTGCTCGTAATAGAATCCAGGATGACGAGCTTGCACCGCTGGTAACCCTTGTCTAGCAGCTTCTTCGAATAAGTCACCAAATACAGAAAATCTTCGAAACAAAATCATCATCAGTGATAATTCTATTACATTTTCAATTAAAAATAGTGCCGTATACTCACTGTTTAGAAAGCCAAATATAATGTTCAAAAAGTAACTCGTTGATACCAGTTTTGCCACGAAATCGATCAATATGAGTGTTAAACTGACTGATAGCATCTCGAGGCTGATTCAAAGCGAAGTAGATTTTACACAGCTTGAAAGTAATAAATGATCCGACGATTTTGATTTCATTAATATTCGCATCTGTCATTCGTAACTCCAGTAGATTTGAATTAGCTAAGGTATAGTGCCTGAAACACAACGACAATATCGATAAAATATTCATCATTCGTGGAAATTGATATTTTATTGAGTAGGCTTACTTATGAGCAGTATTTAGATCACGTTTCATTTCGTTAAAAAAGGCAATTTTGAACTGATGCCGGACGAATAAGTATTGATGCGAAGCTTTCACCAAGTGATCTTTATGAAGCTTGATGTTACGAATTTCTTGGGCGTAATAGCTCTGGGACAGTTCATAAAATACGTTCTCGAGTCTGAAAAAAAAACTTGATGAAATCATCACAGATGGACGAAAAATTAAACCTTTTAACAACTCACCGAACAATATATCCTTGTAAATGATCATTATGATGAAGAAGTAGTAACAATTTAGGATTTAAATCACAAGCAGTGCATAATTCAGATGCTCTTTCCATTGACAGAGCGTCATCTGCTCCAGTATTAACGACAGCTGAATTCTTCTGAATCAGTACCAAGGCTATTTTTATATTTCTTCCTTCGATAGCCGAACTATAATTCAGTTTAGGTATTAATATTAGTTTTAGTTATTCGTAGAATTCTATGGTAAATTCAATATACGTACTTGATGGTATGGATATGAGAAGCACATTCTAATTTCTTCTCCGTCCAATGAGGATCCTCCCATTCGACTTCGTAGAATAACACGATCACAGAAGGTATCAGGCGTAGATGTTTATTCATCCAATTTGTTTTTAGTATCCCTTTCGGGGTATACCATTCGTATAATGTTCTCTACAAACATGAAATATTATTAGGGAGAGGTATTGTTGATATTTCGAATGAAATGGATTCTTACTTTAGGCTTCTGAATTGGCAAAGGACACTCCAGCGAAAACGGAATGAACTCAATGGGTGCTCGATCTTGATATCGATTTTGAGAGAACATCTCCCAGATACTTTTATGAACGGGATTATTCGTGTAATCCAGTCCGATGAAGGCGACCAGACATTGAGGCTGGCATCGCAACTCGGCCGGAAAATCGAAATCTTGATATGTATCCACCATTGTTCGAACGCGAGATGTAGTTTACACTGTTGAAGTAGCTTTCATAAAACGTATTCGTGAAACCAATTAGTAAACCGCAGCATTTTCATTACATAACTGAATATGTAGTTGAAAATGAACAAAATGACACTTGCTGTTATCAGCCATCACTTCCTTATCACTTGAAAATATTCTTGTTGTCGTGGCTCACAGTTGTTCCAACTGGGAACACTGAAAAGCCAATTAACTTCAAAAATAAATCACTTCCCCCCAATTTTCAAAATTTCATATTAAAAATTAAAATTTTATATGAACATTGAAACGTGATGTATATTTTGTAAACAATTTCAGCTAAGAATACCTACAACATCTACACAATATGAGACTAAATTATTCACCAATTATCATAATCATAATATTTTCTAGTTTTCATGCTTTAAAAATTGAATTTTCGAAACGCGTCTTCTGAAATCTCAAAGGAGCGTTCACCATTTTTATCGAATAAATTTAAAAGTAAAAATAATCTCATGAGAAAACAAAAATTTATCAAAGTTTTATCAATTCAAAAAGCTAAATATATATATTCGAAAAAAAAGATCGCTGATCACAAATAAATATGACTTTGATTTTTAATCATCTAAGATTGATCTAAACTGGGTATTTTCAAAGCAAATAATGAGCGATATCCCGAAAATGAAGGTTCAGTGGCGGAAATATAATAGACGTCAGATTCGGAATTGGGAACGAGACAATCACCTTTCCTATTTTGAATATTTACAGCTTTAAAAAGAGTCGAAATAACAAAACAGATACATTTTCAAAATAAGTAGAAGGACAAAATCGGATTTCGAAGCTGTTTTCCGAGGCTCCTCACGTTAAAAGCTGCAGTGGTTTATCGTCGAGATTATCGAGTACTTCTTTTACATGTGCCATTATCTGCTTGTGTACCGTGTCGATATCTTGTTCGGCATCAATCATCTAATTGATAAGATAACATTAATGAAAATTGTTTCATCTTAATTTACAATTACAGGAAACACAAAATACCTTCCATGAAGGATCCTTCAATTTCTCGAAATTCTTGAGTACTTTTTTTTGAAACGATTGGTTTTCATAGCGTTCATCGCCGAAGCCATTTCTTTTATCAGCAATAGTCAAATTCATTTCCAAAAATAGAACTAAATCAGGTTTCGGTAATCCTATTTCCATTTGCCAGCACCAATCCACATCCATATTCTGCGTATTGAAATAGAAATAATGTAGTTGTAAGAAGAGAATAACAGAATAACGAAAATCTTACATGTTTAGCAGTGGAGAATGCTACGCCGGAATACGAATATCTATCGACAACTAAAGTTGTTCCATTTTTCATCAAATCGTTCATTTTAGGTCTAAAAATAAACCAATGCCATATTTACAATCTGAAATGTTGTTTGAATATACAAGAATCTATGAATTACTCACTCCAATTCCCAACGATTGGCGGAAAACAGTAAATGAATCGCCTTGTCCGGTATTTCAATCGTTTTCTGTAAGTACTGATTGATTAACTGGCCGACAGGTGTTGTTCGGTCTAACGAAACAAGCAAATCAAAATATTTTACGTGATGAATTTAAAAAGATGCATACCGGTGGCATGTTCAACTTCGCAGTGCGAGTATTGCGGTACTTACCAGGAAATGACATCAAACGTGTTTTTACATCAATCTTGGTCAATTCTTCGATTAATTTTGTGCATTGCGTGGACTTACCGCAACGATCACAGCCCTCCAGAACAATTAAAGCTCCTCGTTTCATTCTAAATATCTGTAGAAAAACCAAAATGAAGCAGAAACAGTGAATGATGAAATATCAGATCGTATAAGCAACCAAACAATGAAAACACATTACCGTATAGTAAATCAGGGAATAAAAACTACTTATACATTATTGCAATACAATAATAATTATGTTACAGTAACATCACAACATCGTATTCGAAAATCTTATTCAAATATCGCAGCATTTCTTTGAAATATAAATTCTACGGCGGGGAAAAGAAGCAAAAAGCTGTTCTGTTATCAGCCATCGTATCTTTATCAGTTTTTAAAAAAAAATCATGTTTTGTGTTTTGTGCTTTAACTGGGAACACTGAAAAGTCAACGAATCGTCAACGAACTTCTGATGTTCTGACTTCTGTCCCACCAATTTTTAAAATTTTACTTTACTCCAAGAATTCATTCAAATGAACGTTGAAAAGGAATTATATTTCAAAAAGTTTCAGCTAAAGAATAGATACAGAAGTTATGTAACACCAAACTTATACAGCACGATCGTAACTCGTAAGCTTTTCATGTTTTAAAAACTGAATAGTTTCGAGACGCTTCTTCTAAAATCTCCAAAATCGTAGCAGCGTCCAATTGTTTGAAATCTTTAGAAACACTGACACCGGAAAAATTGTGCATCATGAATTTCAAACAGAATGTTTTCAGGTCCTGAAACCAAATGTCGTGAAAAGAGATTAATTTCGAGACAGAAGGTTACATTCCGTTAGAAGTTCAAATGACCAGGTAATACGTTACTTCGACTAGCATTTTTTTCGAAGTGGCATATGATGACGCAGCGTTGTGAATATTAATATTACTTTTAATTACGCTTTTGCACATTTCTTTTAATTCTTCTTCGCCATAAATACGGGCTAAATCAAGCAAATCTGAAATTGAGTAAGTAAAGTGAACTCATTTAAAATGGCAATGTAAAAACAAAAAAAGGTAAAGTTATGAGAAAAATAGGTACCAAACGCTGAATTAAAAGGTACATCCACATGATCTGTGTAAAAATACTCGAGTAGGGATTTATACGCGTCGTATGTGGTATCTTTCATCTCCAGTTCGCTGTTTAATAACAAAATAATCGATCAGTCTACAGATCTTCACATTCCACAGGCAAAAAAGTTATAAAGTATTTTTCGCATCAAAAAAATGAGTGCCCAAATTTTAAAAAATTATACAGTTTTTGTAAAATCGTACGTGCTGACAATTTTTGAAAAATCAAAAAATCAAGTTTTTAATGAAGCTGAGCTGTAAAATCAATCTAGGTAGAAAGGACTTTCATAAATTATTAGCTCAAATCAATATTCTTATCAAATTATCACCTTCGTTCGTTTTCTTTCCATTCATTGCGTAACATAATTCTGAAATGATTACTTCGAATCCTTAAAACAGCTTTATGAACGTGTATTCTTTTTCCTTCGACAGAAATGGTCAAATCTGATGTTTCCTATTAAAAAAATCATTGATCGATCAATGATAATTATTAACCGATAAAATGTTGAAATAAAAATCTCATTTATACATACAAACCTCATCATTGAACGAATGCCCGATATGTTTGTAAATTAAAGCTTTCTTTACATTTTTCAAGGTGATAGGACGAAACGTGCACGCATAATTGGCAAAGAAAACGAATACTTCGTGCAAAGATTCGACATCGGTTAGGAAAGGAGAACAAATACTGTGATCTGAAATAACCAATAATTATAAAACAATCTAAACAATTCAATTCTGAAAATCATCGCTTAGCAATATAGATATAGGTACCTAGTACCTACCTGCACAGTAACCCCACACAAACACTTTGCAATTTTCATCCATCGCAGCTGACGTATCGGAAAAAGCACAGGCACCAATATCAATAATTTTTCGGCCACTGAAAAATTAAAATCAAAAATTATACCTAATGATTAAAAACCTATTTGTTTCAAACCACTTATACTTACGTTGTGAATTCAATTTTTTCCGGCAAGAAATAGTAAGTACCTTCGTTCATCTCACCACGACCCAATTGACCGAAATCATTTCTTCCCCAAGAATATAAGGTGCCGGTATCACTCAAAGCGATGACATGTTCACGACCGGTAACAATTTTGTTAATGAAAATTCCCGATAAACCTGGTACTAATATCGCAGTATTGACTTCTTCGCCTTTAGGATCCATTCCTAGAATTCCAAATTGATCGTTTCCCCAGGAATAAACCTAGAATGAAAATTACGATTTGAATTATTTCAATTGAAATATTCAGATTATTCGACTTTTTTTTTCATAAGGGCAGACAATTTTGGAGCAATTTTCTAAAAATTGAATAGGTAGTTAGGTACCGAGGTATCTACTCTTTTTAAAACTTGGAACGATTATAAAAAATTAAAATTTTTAAAAATTGAAAAATTTCCCAAAATTATTGCAGTTTTTTTCAAACAATTACATATTAATGTTTAAATAATAACAAAATGTGAAATTTTTTAAAAATTGGGCAATATTATTTTCACAAAATTTATTAATTTTTCAAAACTTGTCCATTTCTTAAAATTTGGAAAACCTCTCAAAATCGAAACATTTGGTATAGTCAATATTTTCTAAAAATTACATAATTTCATAAAATTCATAGGGTTTTCCAAAAAGTTGAACAATTTTACAAATATTGGAGGATATTCTAATAACATGTCAACTCTACCAACTTGAATAATCATTTCCAAAATTTGAACAAGTTTTTCCAAAAATGGCCATTTTTCAAAAATTTCTTACATTGTTTTCTAAAATTTGTGCAATTAGTTGAAAATCAGATGAATTTTCTAAAAATTGGACAATTTTCCTCACAAACTGAAGGAATATCAAAAATTTTAAAAATTAAAAATTTGAATCCATAATACTTTTTGAAAATTGCAAAATGATGGGTCAAGTCTATCTATACGTACCAAAAAATGGCCAATTCTTCAAAAAGTTAAACACGTATTCTAACACTGAAAAAATTTTCAAAACTTGAAAAATTTGAATTTTACTCACGCAACCGTCACTCGACAAAGCAAACGAAGCATCAGTTGAACAAGCAACGCAAACAATCTCTTTGCCTTCAAATTCGCCTTCAACCAAAGTTTCCACGTTCGTATTCTCTTCATCGCCAGTTCCTTTTATAAAACGTTGACCCCATTCATAAATCTAACAAAGTTGTAAAATAAATTTCACCAATGCGTCATATTTACAAATAAAATTACAGGAATTTTCAAACTCAATTAGTAAAATCACCTCGTTATCAGAACACAACACCACATTGTAATATGAACTGCAAGCAATCTGGACCACTTTCTTATTAAATAAGCTACCAACAATCGATGGCCCAATCAAATCATTGGGTTTCTTTGTTCCCAATTCTCCATGATCATTACTACCCCAACTGTACAAAATTCCATCTTCAGTTAAGCCCAATATATGTTCGTATCCGAAACTGATATCTGAAAGGAACATAAAAAATGCTACCAATAATTCAAAAATCACCAAGATCTCAATCTCAAATCATAATAATTACTTGCATTTGATTTTCTTTCCACACAATTGATCGACTTTTTTCGGTGTGAGGTAGTCTTCGTATTCACTGTTTCCCAACATATTACAAGCACAAACACCGATAGCGAATACTTCGTCATTTTTCGTCACGTACACAGCAGAAGTTCCACGATCACCTATGCGATCAATTTCAGTAACAATGGATTATAGAAAATAAAAACGTGCATAGCGCAAATAATTTCCAAAACTTACCAAAAACTACCGCGAGCTTGATATTTTCTACTTCATTTTTGCTAATGAAATGGAATATAGGCCAGATTCGGACATCAACCACTTCTTTTCTACTGAACAATCGTAAATCTGATTCCATTTTCGAAATTGAATCACGCTATTTTTGCTCAAACACTAAAAAAATATGCTCACACGCCCACATTTACGCTAATTACTTCACTGCAACAAAATGGTTTTCTCAATAAATTCACCTTCGTTTATTGAATTGATAAAGTCAACTCCGTTTCAAGTTGCAGTATGCCAGGTTTACAACGGTCTAGGACAAAAATCGAAACAATTCAGATGAATGTTCAACTACCTAAAGATTTTGAAGATAACAAGAAATAGAACAAGTTCGATCCTGCTGAAGCACAATGTTATCGCTGAAAATTTAAAATCAGCTATCAGCTTACGAATAGCAAACTGGTAATAAACGTTTTTAAATATTTTAAAGTTAATTTCAAGTTGAAATTATCAAAAAGTGAAACAATATTAAACCGCAATAATCCATCCGAATACAAAAATAACTTCATAAATTCTTATCTTTAATAAAAACGGAACATCAAGTTTATAATCAAACAAAAAATTTAAAGGAATAAGAAAGTAAAAACTTTGAAAATATAGAAAAATAAAAATATTCAATAAATCATCACATTGAAATATTATGTCTTAAAAACAGAATAGTTTTCAGAAGCTTCTTTCAAAATTTCAGCCATAGTAGAAGCATCCAATTGGGTAAGACTTTTGCTGGTAACGACTCTTGAGAAATGGTGCACCATGAATTCCATACAAAATTTTTTCAAATTCTTGAACATAAAAATGAATTTTAGAAATTGTAATAAAGCAAAAAACATACATGAATTTAAATGTAAATGATCAATAGGTTCCTTACTTCATTTTTCATTTTCTTTGAAGAAATGTAAATCGATACGACGTTATCAATATCAATGTAATTTTTGATCGCTTCTTCGCACATCTGTTGTACTTCGTCTTCGCAATATTTTTGCGTTAAGCAGAGTAATTCTGCAATAAAATACGAAAATAATCATCTACGTGTAATCAATTCATGAAAAAGTTGAAAAGTCAAAATGTGTTTAAAAAATTACCAAAGGCTGAACTAAATGGCACTTTCAAAGTATCAGTGTAAAAAAACTCCAGTAACGCTTTATATGCATCGTAAGTGCCATCTTCCATTTTCAGCATTCTGTAAAAAAAATAATTAAAATAATACAGAATTCAACATTGAAAAGTTACAAGGAAAACATTAAATTACTTTTCTTTGCTTTCTTTCCATCCATTTTGGAGCATCTTTCCAAAATAATTACTTCGAATTCTTAAAACAGCTTTGTGTACTTTTATTTCTTTCCCTTCGACGGAAATAGTCAAATCCGAAGTTTCCTGAGAAATGAATATTTCAATTATTTTAATTTTGGGGTTATTCCAGATCGTAGATGATGCAAAAATACAACGAAGCTTCTCCTCCTCGTAGCTTCTGAGATGGTTGAAACCAAAAAAACGTTAATTATCCAGCATGAGGGAAGAGAGGACCTCATTCAAAAAGTAGTTGACTAAACAAAAAGTGATTTTCTTTCAATTAAATTTTAAAAATGAAATGCTAACCTCATCGTTGAAAGCGTTTTCAAAACGATCACGACCTGATTCTTTCTTTAGACACGCCGACGTAATAGGACGATATGTACCTTTATATATGCTGTAGTAAACGTATACTTCGTGAAAAGATTCGAGATTAGTCAACATAGGAGTTCCAACATTCTGATCTAAAATTAAAATCGAAGTTGCGTAGTTCCAATCCAAAAAAAACACGTGAAATTATGAAAAGTATACCTAGGCAATGACCCCACATCCATATTTGACAGTTTTCATCCATCGCAGCGGATACATCACTATAAAAGGACGCGGCAATATCAATAATTTTCTTCGGATTGAGAATAAATACTCTGTGGATGGAATTATACCTTAATTTTTATTCTATTCGTTACTGAAATAATACGGAACAATCAGATGCATACTTTGTTCCATGGTTTCGAGCTGCTATTGAGCCAGGAAATCTAATTTCACCAGGAAGGCTGTAAAAACTTTTTTCATCTACCCTACCAGACCCTAGCTGGCCGTGAAAATTTCTACCCCACGAATAAAGTGTTCCATTATCACTTAAAGCAAGTATGTGTACCCAACCAGTGGCAATTTTCTTTATGAAAATTCCACTTAGACCTTCTACCAAGCCAGGGCTTTGTTCTTTATCTTCTCCTCCTTCAACTTTTCTTCCTAGTATTCCATAGCAATTAAGGCCCCAAGAGTACACCTATAAAAGTTATAACAAAAACCATTACGACCATCTCAAATGAAACTTACACACCGAAGTAAACACGAGAAACTTACGCAGCCATCCTTCGATAAAGCAAATGAAGCGTCTTTCGAACAAGCCACAGAAATAATCTGTTTGCCTTTCAATTCGCCTTGAACTAAAGTTTCTACGCCATTTGTATTCAACATTTTTTGGTCATACCATCGACTACCCCACTCATAAACCTACAAGGTTCAAAAATACATACAGTAAAACTACGTGAGTACCTATACTGGCGGGTATTTACATGTTACAAGGTACGATTATAAGAGTAGGTGATAAATACGTTTATATTCACCTCGTGATTATCGCACAACACCAAACTGTAAGTTGAACCACAAACGATTTGAATAACTTTCTTGTCCAATAGACATCTAACAAGCGATGGTCCTTCAAGTTCGTCAGGATTTCTGGTTCCCAACTCACCGTGTTTATTGGTTCCCCAAGTGTACACTTTACCTTCTTCGGTCAAGGCCATGACGTGTTGAAATCCACAACTAAGATCTGAAACAAACGACGAGAGTAAAAATAATGTAGGATCTTGTACTTAGATAAATGTTTGAAAATTTTGAAGAAATTCACATTATCAATATATTTGTGACTTGTGACAACCTTCAAGATTGGGGGTGGGTAAAATCTTTATCAACCAGCTAGGTACTTCAACACAAAGTAAAATGAACTACCGATAGATGATATATTAGATATTACTCACATTTGATCTTCTTGCCACATAATTGGTCGATTCTAATTGGATTAAGCGTGTGATTTACACCGTTGGTTCCAAATACATTAAATTTACCGCGACCAATGCCAAACACTTCATCGTTTTTAGTCACATACAACGCTGAGTTTCCAGGAAGATCGTCTACAAAAAATTAATCAGATAAGTATTACAACTGGAGTATGTAATTCTGAACATCAATTTCTTAAACTTACTAAAAACTAGGGCAATACTGATATTCCTGATGTCTTTTTCTTCAATAAAACGAAAGATGGACCAGATTCGAATGTCAACAGCATGTTTTCTACAGAACAATGTATCAGTTTCCATGCTTATCATTAAACTAATTGTTGGTATTTTAAATCTATGGTACGTGACAAGAATAAGAACAAGAAATACATCAAATCAAGTGATTCACATCGATAATTGAATAATATTAAGTATTCAAAAATTATTCGAATTTGCATTTTGCAATCCCACGTGAATTGACCATAATATTTGGAGTATCCCAAGTGATAAGAAACTTGTTATGGGAAGTGGGGAGAGGGGGTATTAGAAAAAAGAAAAAGAATGCGGATATTTTATTTTCAATTTTCATTATTTTCTATTCAGCGATCGTGTAGTACATTGCAAAATTGGAAATAAACCGGAAATCAATCTTCAAGTTTTCCATTTACTTATTACATTGAAAAACATAGATTTATTTTTCAATTCGTGAAAAAATTGAAAAATGTTTTGGCATAATCGTTGATCTTCGGCCAAGTATCTGAAGGATAGGCAATGCAAAAAATAAAAGAATACTACTAGCGGTTACTTTGCCCTGGTGCAAACCGTGAGCCATCAATTTTATCACTCTAAAACACACCAATTTTGTGGTGTAACGTGTAGTGTGGTAATTTTTTACTTTTTTCACACTAAGTTTAGTCTTTTTCGACTTGATATAAAAAAAAAAAAAATGGAAGTTTGAGTTCAAAATTTTAATCTGTTCAAAGTTATGTTACAAAAAATTCAATGATGCATAATTTTTACTAAAACAAACCCCTTACTTTTGCAACTTTGAAGTTTGAACTTGAATAACTTTCGATCTTACTTCAATTTATATGGGAGTGAGTGTGCATTTTTCAAATTTTTTCAATTTTTAGCTTCATAAGGAGTGTTTTTTTGCAATTATTGGATCCGATTGTATCTAAAATTCTACGAATTTTTTTATGGTGCACGTATTTTTTAATTTTGTGTAACCAATTGAAAGGTATTTAAGTTCAAAGTTACGAAAGTTCGTTTGCATTACAAAATATTCCGTATTTTTTCCACTTTGAATAAAAATAACTCGAAATTTTTAGTGAGGACATAAGTGTTTGAGGTAAGGAAAATTATTTACGTGAAATTCTCGACAAGAACAAGATGAAATAGAATTGAAAAATGTGCTGGCAAGTGGCAACCGATAAAATTTTGAGGGAGAATAGAATATGGGTGTTTGAGGTAGGTGAGGAAAAATGATCTAAGTTGAATTCTCTCCAAGATTGAATAGATTTTAATATTGAATTTTGAAAGTTGTGCTAGTGCTAGTAAAAAGTATAACTGATCGAAAGTTATTCAAGTTCAAAGTTACAATGGTAGGGGGTTTGTTTTTGTTAAAATTATGCATCATTGTATTTTTTGTTACATAAACTTTGAACAGATTAAAATTTTGAACTCAAACTTCCATTTTTTATTTTTTATATCAAGTCGAAAAAGACTAAATTTAGTATGAAAAAAGTAAAAAAACACCACACTACACGTTACACCACAAAATTGGTGTGTTTTAGAGTGATAAAATTGATGGCTCACGGTTTGCACCAGGGCAAAGTAACCGCTAGTAAGAATACTTGTGGGTTTTGAATAATCCTAATTCCTCAGACTCAAACTGTAATAATGATGGATTCAGATTCAGAAGATTTGAAAAAACCCGAAAGATTTTTTTCATTGAACCCAAGCGATTTTCCAACAATTGAAAAATTATCAAAAATTCTCAAAAATTTTTAGCATTTTTTTTTCAAAATCTGGCCATTTTCTTCATTCTCAATTAGGACAACTTTCAAAAAGCTAAACATTTCAAGATTGAACACAATTTTTTAAAACTTGATCGATCGTAATTTTTTATAAATTGACTAGAGAACTCTTCAAAATTTGAACAATTTTCTAGTCAAAATTCCACACTGATCTGAGATTTGCTCCAGTTCCCCAAAATTGTAAACTTTTCCAACAAGTGGACCCAAGACAAGCTTTTATAAAAAAAATATTCAACACTCGAGTGTTTTTTACGTACGACAGAATAGTTTCTCAGAAATTGTACAATAGGTACCTACCTACCTGCTTTTCAAAAATGAAATTTTTCATTCCAAGAGCAACGAAACTGAGATATTTTAAAGAAACGGAAAATTTTCACAAATTTTAAAAGAAACATAAATAAGTAGTAAGGTGCGTTTTTAAAACTTTCAAAAATTGAATATTTTTTTCAAAAAAATTTGAACTTCTACGGTGGAAAATTACACATCTGAATAATTTTATTTTAGGTAAACGAAAATTTTTTCAAGAAGCCTCACCTATACCTGTTGCAAAAAGGCCAGGAGATTTCAACCTCGCGAAGTGATGTTTTCGTAAATTAAAATACAATATACTTGAATGTAAATCTCGAATAATTTTTTCGAGAATGAAAAGCTGTGCTGGATGCTGGATCTGCCAATCAACAGTAAACTGATCAAATCAAGATGTATCTTGATTGGTATACTACAAAAAATTCTAAAAATGTCAATTCGTTGAGGTAAATTCAACTGCTACGTAAAACAATTATTTAACGCGAAGTACACATTCAGATAAATTCAACAAAATTTTGCTCTCTATTAAAAATGTGTCAACAATTGTAATTTAGATACAAAAAATAATAAGAGAAGCTTCACTGACTACGATTTCCTTCGAACCGAAATGAGAAAATATAGATTGGTCATTTGAAGGACTGGATTTTAAATATTAATTCGTAATACTGAAAAAAGTACAAACTAAGTACTGAATTTGAAATTGTCAAGTCTTGAAAATGGAATTACGGGACGCCTCCATCAAAATTTCCGCCATAGTAGCAGCGTTCAACTGAGAAAAATCATCAGAATTGACTAAATTGGTAAAATTATTCATCATGAATTTCAAACAGAAAGTTCTGAGACCCTAAACAAGAATTTCATTCAAAACATTAAACATAATCTAAATAGGCACGTAATTAACGAACACTTTAATAAACAATATGAGGTATATTACTTCAACTTGCATATTTTTTGATGTGACATAAGCCGATGTAACATTATCCAAACGAATGCTATTCTTTATCACTTTTTCACACATTTCTTCCAATTCTTCTTCGCCGTATTTTCGCGCTAGTTCGAGTAATTCTGAAATTTATGTACATTAAATAATACGTAATTACATCCATTAAAAATTATAAAGATATTACCAAAGGCTGAGTCGGGCGCTACATTTAAGCTATCGGTGTAAAAATACTCCAGTAAAGCTTTATACGCAACATAAGTGCTATCATCTATTTTCAAAACGCTGTTAATGGATAAAACATCGAAAATATATATTAGAAAATGCAATGATGGATTAAATAGGAATAAATCAAATTCGGATACTTTTCTTCGTTTTCTTTCCATTCGTCACGCAACATATTCTTGAAGTAAGTACTTCGAATTTTCAAAACACTCGCATGAACTTTTATTTCTCTTCTCTCAACGATAATGGTCAAATCCGATGTTACCTAGAAAATATTTCAAAGAATTCAATTATTTTGTTAGATTTGAAAAAAAAAAACTGGTGAAAATAAAACACCAACTTGATCGTTGAAACAATTTCCAATATAGTCGCAAATTGATCTTTTTTTAATATTTTTCGAAGTAATGGGGCGATAAGTACACATATAGTGGCTACAGAAAACAAAAACTTCATGCATAGATTTGAATTTAGTTAAAAAAGGAGTGCAGAGCTTTTGTCCTGAAAGTATAATCAGTGATAAAAAAAAATTATACATGAAATGATTTAATTACATGGCATAATGCACGTATTTCTATTCACCTTTGCAGTCACCCCACATCCACACTCGGTACTTATCATCCAATGCCGCAGACGTATCACTAAAAGGAGATGTAGCAATGTCTATAATTTTCTGCGATGCTATTTTCGCTTCAACATTATTTCCATTAATAGACTCTCTATCAAAACAATTATCAATTGATTTTTTCACAATCTCATAAAAATTCTTCACTGTATTCTCTTTTCCCTTACTTCATATTTTTGTGGTTCTTCAATTTTACTGGTGCAGGAGAATAGATATAGTTATCCGAATCCATATCATCATCACCCGATTGACCATAGTCATTTCTACCCCACGCATAAACCGTTCCTGTATCACTCAGAGCAAGTATATGATCTTCACCGGCGGCTATTTTTGTAATAAAAACGTTACTCAAAGTTGGTATTTTTACGGGAGTGTTAGTTTCGTCTGATGCGTCATTGTTTCCACGGGTTCCAAATAAGCATACGCCCCACGAATAAATCTATAGAAGCAATCACAATAAAACCAGACAGGTAAGATTCAACGTTAAAGAAAACAATGTGGACAAAAATCAATACAATCACTATCGTAAATGTTGGCCAGACACATACGCGTCCATCGGCAGTTAGAGCAAATGATCCAGAATTCGAACAAGCGATGGAAACAATTTTCTTGCCTTGAAGTTTACCTCCAACCAACGTTGGTACTTCCGGAGTTACTCGTTCGTCATCAGCATCTCCTCGTATGCCCCATTCATAAATCTAATTGTAATCGAATGTATTCCAGTAGAAGCAAAAATAATAACAAAAGATACGATACAAGCACATGGATAAAGTGTTTGATAAATACTTATCCATCTACCCAAGTACTTACCGAATTATCATCACATAAGACAAAATTATAACTGGAGCTACTAGCGATTTGAATAACTTTCTTACTGGATAGACCTTCAACAATCGATGGCACGGGGATACTTTTCTTCTTCTCGATGCCCAACTGATAGAAATAGTTAGCTCCCCAATTGTACACGATTCCATCCTCGGTTAAGGCCATAATATGACGTGATCCGCAACTAAAATCTAAATTTGAAGTGAGAGGGTAAATTAATGATGCATGAAGATGCTGGCAGTATGGTAGAGTTTACACTACTTAAAATGATTCTTACATTTCACTTTTTTCCCGCATAACTCGTCGACTCTTCTGGCGTTGAAACTATCTGGCCACTGATCGTTACCCAAAAGATGATCGTTATTGCGGCCGATGGCGAATACATCATCGTTTTTGGTTACATATATACCAGAGTATCCTTCTTTTTCGTCTATAGCAAGAAAAATGAACGAGTACGAATAGATATTTCGACCCAAAAACATATTTGCAGTTCATCGGTATAATCGAAGAGTCTCATTTTCAAATGAATTGCAGTGTTTGAAAAACTTACTGTAAACGAATGCAACTTCAATGTTATCAATTTCTTCTTTCTTGAGGAAACGAAAGATGGGCCAGATATGAATGTCGACAACATCTTTTCTGCAATACAATTGTTTCTCATCTTTTATGTAAACTAATTGCGCCTGGGATCCCGGCAGTGGCTGCCATAGCTGAATTACCACACCACCCTAACACCATGTTTTTAAAATTTAAATGAATCAAGTATTATTAACAACAGATGAGTAATCTAATAAACGAAGTATATCTTACTTTAGTTGCTTTAAGACCTTCCATTACTGAATTTTTGGATTAATTCAACTTCAACTTCAACGCATTTTCAAATTTTTAATTTTTTAATTTTGACCTGTTATCAGTTATCAATATCACGTGTTTATCATTACTTCATTACAGACATAGCCGCTAACCAATGAATTTTCTGGAAATTCGGTTATCTTATTCTTATTGGTTGCTGGCTAAAGCTAAACGTTTATTTCTGCGGCCATCTGATTGGTTAAAGCTTGAAAATTTTCAATTTTGAATTTTGATTCAATGATTATAAAATTGAACTTTAAATTTCTACGAATTGGACAATTCTTCAGAATAATTTTTCAAATTTGAGACGTACGTATTGGTATTACTCATCGTATTACTATATTAGACTTGGAGTTGGAGGATCATCATCAGGATCATCCAAATTTGAACGTTATTCATTCCGCAAAACCAGAACGATTTTCCAAAATCGGTACCCCAATTTTCTGAAAATTCCACGATTTTTAATTTTTCAAGATCAAGAATGGTAGATGCAATATTTCCAAAAGACTCCTTTAAAATAATCCGAACAAAATATTCAATTAAAAAAATGAATTTAAATTTGAAAACCTCCCTAAGAATTGAAATTGAGCAATTTTTTAGAACTTGAACAGTTTTTTTAAATTTTAAAAACTTGAGGAATTTTTTAAAAATTTAACTACCTATTGTTCAAAAGTAGATTCACTTTTCTCATAAAACTTTCCAAACATTGAACAGGTAATTCTCGCAAAAAACTGGACGATCTTTTAAAAATTAGAAAATAAAATAATATAGACATACATATGGGTAAGTACACCTACCAAAACTGCAGACTGTAACAATTTTTACGAAATTCCTTCTCTGTAAAAATTGATTGATTTCCTCAAAAATAAACATTTTTTTTAAAATTAGAAGGTCTTTACAGATCGAAGAATTTTTAAAAATTTGGTACTTAGTTCAATTTTTATCAAAAATTTGGAAATTTGCTAATAATTGAAATGTCATCATTCAATTGTTTGGACTAGAATTTTCAAGCAAATGTTTTTTTGTGTGAACTCTCCCCACTGGTATAGATATATTTGTGAGAACATGGCAAGGATCGCATCTTTGTTTGAATCTACCTATTTAATTCAAATTAATCACGAATTCAAATATATAAAGAAGACGCAAGATAAGTACGTAGATATAGGTACCTAATGCCTATCGTTTAAATATAATTTTATCAAAATGCATTAATTTTTATTGCGTAACATAAACATATATTATAAATAAGCGAACACTCGATTAACTCCCTGAAAAAAAAAAATTCAACGAATGCATCCAAGTAGGTACCTAAGTATAAAAGTAACAAAAATTTTGGTATCCCTAATTATTACACATCTTTAAGATAGCAGGTAGATATAATTAATTGCTCATGTCTTGAATATCGAATAATCAAGAGATGCTGCTTTCATAATTTCCATCACAGTAGCTCTATCCAATTGATCAAAATTTTCGGACACAACAACACTCGAAAAATTATTCATCATGAATTCCAAGCAAAATATTTTCAAATTCTGTTGAAAATAATTTTCATGAGAAAAATTTACCTTCAAGTTCAAAAAGGTTTTGTTATATGGAAAATAACGAACAGAAAAAAAATTACAAAATTACTTCAATTCTCATTGCTTTTGCATTCGCGTACAAAGATGCAGCATTGTTAATGGTGATATTGTTTTTTATCAGCGGTGGCAGCCTAGATTTTACCGGCGTGTTGCCAAGAACTGACAAGAATATCTAATCCCTATAAGAGGTCACTTCGCACCCCCCCCCCCCCCCCAACACCCCACCACTTTTACAATTTTTCAATGGTGAATTTTGCAATTTCAATCGTTCAGAATTGAGTAAAAGAGCCTTTCCTAATAAGGGTCAAAAATGGCCCTTGACCCAAAATCGGTCAAAATGGGCCCAAAAGGTAACTTATGGTGTAAAAACATCCCAAAAAATTGTTTGACCCCCTACCGTGGCCCTTTCGGAATTATTGTACTTTTAATGTCGAAATTTCAACACGCGATATCTCTGGGTGGTTAAAAAAATGTATAATTTTCAGAGATTATACATCTTGCTGGCCCGTGCTCACACGACAAGGCAAAAAGCTGATTGTCTGTAGTTGTTAGATGCATTTTTTTTAACATTCTGAATCAATTGAAAGGGCCATTTTCATGAGCTTTTCTTCAGAGCTGGAAAATTGTTAAAATTTTCTGGTTGCCCTGAAATGTCTCGAAAACGCCTACAATCGATTTGGCAGGTCTGAAATAGGGTGTTATTGAATTTCAGCTTTTTTCGTTGATCAAATCAAATATATTTTGGAATTTCAAAAATTCGCTAAAATTGGAGAAATGCACTTCAGCGCTTAAAATTTTGGAAATGGAATTTTTTTATGGTGTACTTTCAATTTATGGCAATTTGACTCAAAATTTTACTTCGAGTAGGGATACCTTGCTTCTTACTGTAAAAAAGTAGTAAAAAATCACGTTTGTTTTGGTTTTGATTTTTTTGACCATGTTGCACCCAACTTCAGAATCCAAAAAAAAAAAATGTGATGCATGACGACCTGGCGGAAATATTAAAAAATTTCCAGCCATGTACTTACCCCTCAATTTTTTTTAATTTTTTGAAAATTTCAAAGTGAAAAAATTTGGGAAAATGTGAACCGAAAATTTTCAAAAAATTCTCATTCGTACTACCCAGCAAGATGTATAATCTCTGGAAAGTACACATTTTATTAACCACCCCTTCCAGAAATATCGCGTGTTGCAATTTCGACATTAAAAGTACGATAATTCCGAAAGGGGTGGGGGTAGGGCCAAAAAAATTTTTGGGATGTTTTTAGACCATAAGTAACCTTTTGATCCCATTTTGACCGATTTTGGGTCAAGGGCCGTTTTTGACCCCTATTAGGAAAGGCTGTTTGAAAAAATATAAAATATGCCATAACCCGAGCGAAGCGAGGGCGAAAATTTTGGAATAAATACACATGAAAACTTGAAAAATAGCCTTTTTCAAAATTTCTTGTTATCGATAATTATCGATAGTTATCTACGTGTTCTCAAAGATTTTTCATATTTCGCGTGTTGCAACAGATTTTTGCCGTGTTGCCACAGACTTTCGCCGTGTTGCCGTGGCAACACGTGCAACACAGAGGCTGCCACCTCTGTTTTTTATCACAATTTCACACATTTCTTGTAATTTTTCTTCGCAAAATACTCGGGCCAAGTCGAACAATTCTGCAACTTAAAAAAGTGTAAGATTGAAATAGCTCGAATTAATCCGAGTAAGAAAGAACCAATTGATTGGGTAGAAAATGAAAATGAGAGGTTGAAAAAAAAAACAAAAAAATTACCGAATGTAACATCTAAAGACACGTTTAAATTATCAGTGTAGAAATATTCCATTAAGGCTTTATACGCGGCATAAGTATTTTCCGTAACTTCAAGAACTCTGTAAAAAAAAAAAAATACCATAGAGTATTTTTACTCCATGAAAATACCTAAAATTATACTTAATACTTAGATATCTATGTAATGTACCTAAAGTTTTATCAAAACTACCACAAAGCACAAACGAATAATATCTACCTACATTTACCTAGTTATTTCTGAGCTCTATTTATTCGAACTTAATACATAACTGCAGTGTCACAATAAATGGTTCACTATTTTAGATAAGTAGGTATAGGTATTTAGGTACACAGCTGAAACTCACTCTTTTTCGTTTTCTTTCCATCCATCTTTAAACATACTTTTGAAATAATCGCTTCTTATCTTCAAAACCGCTTTATGAACTTTTATTTCTTTATTTTCGACACGAATTGTAAAATCTGACGTCGTCTGAAAAAGCAATATTTTATTTTAGGCAATGAATTGATTTATCCCGAGAATAATTACTTAGAGTATAAGCCAACCTCGTCATCGAATGAACTTTTTATATGCTCATAAATCGACGTTTTCTTTGCACACTTTGAAGTAATAGGTTGATAACTGCCTGCATAATGATCGAAGAGACCGAAAACTTCGTGAAGAGATGTGAAATTAGTCAATAGTGGATATTTGATATTTTGTTCTAAAATAATAAAATTGATGTCTCATTTACAATGAAATTCAAAACGTCGAAATCATTTGTTAACGACTGATGATAGGTACCTACTTTTACATTGACCCCACATGAATACACTGCAGTTTTCATCCATCGCAGCAGAGATATGAGAAAAGGGAGATGCAGCAATATCTATGATTTTCTTGGTACTAAAAATTTTTAAGTAGGTATTGATAAAAACAGTAGGTATCAACTGAAATTGATTTTCTAAAAAGAATTAAATCTGAAATGTATCTGGTACCTAACTTCTCCATCGGGGTTTAGAAATGCGACTTCCGCAGGATCAGAGGAAAACTCTCCCAAACCATAGCCCAATTGGCCGTGACTGTCGTCACCCCAAGAATAAACGACACCCGAATCGCTGAGAGCTAGTACATGTTGGCAACCGGCTACGATTTTTTTAATGAAAAATTTAGATAAAGCTGAAATTCTTATGGGACGATCACTTTCTCCTTCATCATTATCTTCATTCCAATCCGTGTTCCAAGCATAAACCTATAAAAGTCATTTTATCGGTAAGAATGGAAGTTACCAGACATATCGAATTCTTACTGTCAGCATAAGAATTGATATCTACGTATAATTAACGCACAAATCCATCTTTTGATAATGCGAATGAACCATCCAACCCGCAAGCCACTGAAACTATTTCTTTTTCAATTAATTCGCCTTCCACCAAAGTTTCTACGCTTGCATCGTCTTGAGGATTATCTTCATTTCGATTACCCCATTCATAAACCTGTCGGAAAGTTTAAGAAATTTACTTGACCTAATTTAAAACAATAACATTGAAAGCATAGGCACAAAACTTCGCTGGAAAACGACTAACACAACTTGAATTTTTTTTAGGGTTATATTATAAAGCTTGCATGATCATCTAAAAACTGGCCAACTTTTTCACGACCTTTATCAATACTTATTTGAAAAATTGAAGATGATTTTTCCAAAATTTGAACGATTTTCTAAAAATTAAAAAAATTTTCAATACTAAAAAAAGTTTTATAATTTTATGAAAACTGTAGGTATAATTTTTTGAACAGTGGATATTATTAAATTTTTAAAAATTGAACATAGGTATTGTGTTTGAAACCATTGAAAAATTTTTCAACTGGAATAAGAAAATTGCGTTTGTCAATTTTTCATTTGTTGAAAAATTTTCAAAATTTGGATAATTTTACAGAATTTGTGGAATTTTTAAAATTTTACATTCTTCCCAATCTTAAAAGATAGATGTCAAAATCCGAAAAAACACATTTTTTAAAATTTGAAAAATTTTACAAAAATTAGACAATTTTTAAAAAATATACCAATTTTTTAAAACTCGAAAATTTTTTAAAAATTAATCAACATGTTGAATTCAAATTTTGATATTGCTTTCAATGTGGGAACGATAAAATAGAATAAAATATTGCAAACAGTATCAGTGTCATGACACCTAAAAGAGGCGAAAAAAAATAGGTAATAAGTAGGTACCTATACCGAATTATTAAAGTATTTACCTCATAATTATCGCACAATACTAAATTGTAGTATGTGCTACAAGCAATTTGGACTACTTTTTTATTAAACAGACTTCCAACAATAGAAGGTCCAACAATATCATTAGGATTCTTGGTACCCAGCTGAGACAAATTATTACTGCCCCAATTGTACAAGATTCCGTCTTCCGTTAGAGCCATAACATGCTGATATCCGCAGCTAAAATCTAAATAAAAAAGGGATTTTTGGAGTAAATCGAGGAAAATTCTCAACCAATCCATTATGATTGAATAAATGTAGTACGATCATAATACTTGCATTTGATTTTTTTCCCACACAATGGCTCAACTTTCTCAGGTTTGAAACTGTTGTCCAATTTGCCATTCCCCAATCCAAGCATGTTATGTTTATTAGAACCGACACCGAATACTTCGTCATTTTTGGTCACGTACAAAGCGCTGCTTCCTTTTTTACCTGTGTAATGTGAATAATTAAGATACATAGATATACTCATTTCAATTTTTCTAATTACAAAATGTAGGTTTGAGTTACATGTTTTCTGTTTCGGAACATGCAAGCAAATAAAAAAATTGGAAAAACAATACATGATTAAATTTGAAGATTGGATAGATTTGTCACTTACCAAAAACTATTGCAACGTTGATATCTTCGATTTCTTTATCACTGAGAAAATGAAATATCGGCCAGATTCGCAAATCGACTTTGTCATTTCTGTAGAATAATCGTGCATTGGATTCCATTATAAAACACTTGGATCGTGTACGAATATTTTTAATTTTTTAGGTAGAAATTTTAATCTTCACAAAAACGAAATTTTAAAACAATTTTATCAAACGCTGTTACCATCACGCAAAATCGAAATTTTCTTCACACGAACCTGAGCACCTAATTCAGACTGGTTCCAATTCCTATCATTCGAGGTTCATACATGATTAGACATTTACCACCAGTATGAGTAGTTCGCATAGTGGGATAGATTTGTATTAACGGCAACGATTGCTTATTGTTGAAAGATTTCTTATCTTATTAGATTTAAATAGGTACTTACATTCTTCTAATGAAAAATGAAAATGATAATTTTTCGCATCAGAAATCAAAATGAGACCGTATTGTATCAGTTTATCTTGTAATTTTAGTTGAATGAATGACCAGTCTTGAAATTGGATACCTTTTTTGCCTTTCACAAGATGGTTAAAAACTTTTAGATCACGAATAATTAAATTTTTTATTGCATCTTTTAAATTTGAAAAAATCATAAACATAAAAAAAGAGTAGAAATGAATCATGATCCGAACTAACGACTTGGTTGATTTTTCACAATTTATTATATCCAAATCAAAGCAATATTTTTCTTCAGCAACGTTTTTTTCATAAAAATTATAAATTTTCCAAAAATCTGTCAGACGGAGATATTGTTTGTACATTACAAAAAAATTGGCCAATTTTCGAGATTTGAAATTTTTTCAATTCGGATTGATTTTCTCATACTTGACTTCGAAAAATTCAAAAAACTGAACAATTTTCACGTATGTGTTTGTGCATTGAAAAAATCGAATGATTTCCCAAGAATTAGATTTTGACAATCATTTCCAAAAATTGTACAACAATCCAAATGGTGCACGATATATTTTAAAAATTGACAAGATTTTCCATCATTTGACCAACATTCTAAAACTTAAAATTTGGACAATTTTCCAAAATTTAGGAAATTTTTTAAAAACTGTACAACTTTTCAAACATTGGACAATTCTCTAAAAATCAAAAATTATTCAAAGAAACGTTATTTTTTTAAAAAGTTTTCTGTAAATTCGCATAATTTTCCAAATCTTGGAAAGTTTTTAAAAATTGAAAAAAAAACAAAACAGGAATTTGTTTACCTTAACACTTTACCAAAAAAAGAGAAAATACGATCGTAAAACTATCAAGACTCCTAATTTTGTATATTTTTCGGGAACAGTCAAGTCTGAGCACTCTGCAGGATTCACCAGTGATATGGATAAAACATACCTATCTATATTATTTCCTGCCAAAAATCGCGTTTGAAAACTTCAAATCGAATTGTCTGCGTGATGTTTCAGTGCTGCAATTTTGGAAAAATCATATTTTATGCACCTAGTCTTTATGTGCAACGTCATATTCGTTCAGAATTTTTTGGTGGTAAAACACCTTTAAAAATGCGAAAAACTATTTTTTTTACAACGTTTTTACTCATAAAATCGCCACTTTTTGACCGAAAAAAATTGTCTCGTAATTATATTCCAAAATACGTATTTATATACACCATGCACTAATCCGATTTCCACACTTCATTTCATTTTTTTGGGGGGTAATTTTTATAATTTCAATTCCAAACAAGTACAGCCAGCGGTATGACCAGAGTTCAAGTAAATTGGACTCGCGAGTCCGATTGCCAGAGTCCATGAAAACTGAACTCGCGAGTCCAAATTCACGAGTCCGTAACCGATGGACTCTAGAGTCTTTCGCGAGTTCGATTAATGGAGTCGTAGAGTCCGTTTTCGAGTCCAAAAAATTTGAATCCATGAGTGCTCCTCTCTTTGGCGTCAAAATCAGGGCACGTATAGAAAACAGTCTTTCTATAGACGCAGAAGAACATAAAATCGTACGAATTTCCGTAATATTTTTCCGATATTTGGGTATTACAAAAATTTAATCAGCTGGACTCGGACTCGTAAAAGGACTCGTTTCCAAATCGTTGAAAATGGACTCGGACTCGGAGTCCACGAGTCCGACTTCGAGTCCTTTTCAGAACGGACTCTAGTCAACTCTAAGTACAGCACATAGGCTCTAAATTGAATGCCGTATTTCACTTTCTTTCCATACGAAATTATTATACAAAAAAAATTGCAACAAATGTATATTCATTAGCTCAAACTCTGAATACCACAACTTTTTAATTATTTTTAAATAATTAAAAAGTTGTGGTATTCAGAAAATTTTACGTCCTAATTGGAGTACAAATAGTGATTTAGCGATCGTACGATCATCCGATCATTCATTCATCCAATCATAAGTACTAAGTACTGGTAAACTGGGGTAACTTTGATCAAAAAATGGCTATTTTTTGTAGTTTTTTGGCTGTGGAGGGGAGGGGAGGGGGGCTGGCGAGGAAAAAAAAAATTCTAGGGAAACTAGAGTGGATTTGGAATCGGATGGCGCAAACCGCGTCTTGATCGGATGCAGTGTTGCCACTACAGAAATTCCCAAAAAAAGGCTCTCTAAAAAAAAAAAATGGGGTAACTTTGACCGCCCCCCAAAAAACGTGGATTTCAGTGGGGAAAACCCAAAATTACGCATGGTAAACTAGGTACACATATACTAGAACATATTACCTATATCATTTATTGAAAAAAAATCGAAATTTGATCTCTAAATTACATAAAAATCGAAAATACGGAAATAACATTTTTAGAGAAAAAAATGCGCCCTCAAATGAGAGAAAAAAGCTCAAAGTTCAAGTTGAGTGAAGGTATGTGGCTGTCAACTTTCCTACGCAATGCAATTAATGCAAATATACTGCTTGCAGGACTATAGACTTGCCGAGATGTTGAAAAATTTTAATGAAAAACTTTGTTAATGCAAAAATTCGACTTGAAAAATTGTTGAAGAGTTGACATTAAAAAATTTCAAGGGAACACTTAGAAAATTGACGTTGAAAATTCAAGAAAAGAAAAATTTAGACTTCAGAAATTGACGTTTGAAAAATTTTGAAGTTTTAAAAAATTGAAGAAAAAAATTACTTTTGGAAAATTAATGGTGGAAAATTCCGAGGAAAAATTTATACAAAATTTTGAATTGCTTGGCCGCAGCTCTGATCGATAATCTACCCTCGACTATTTCTAAGATCGCATTCAACCTCTTCGTCATACCGGCAATATTTACGCGTGTCCGGCCCCCTACGCTGGGTTCGCGGCATCTATAAAAACAATAAGAATGCTAAAAAAAAAGTGATCAAAGTTACCCCACTTTTGTAAATGTCTCGTGGTCGGCACAGGTTTGAAGAATTTTTTTTTTCAAAAACGGATTATTGGTGCCAATGAGTTGCTAGAGACGTATGCATAGGACTCGGTTCGTTAAAATAAGTGTATATACCTTTTAGTCGGGAGGTTTTGCAGTTCTTCGTTTTCTTGAAAAAGCGCACTTTTTTAGAAACGTCAATTTTTAAGGCACAAAATAAATGAGAAGCGAAACCAAACCACATTAATCAGTTAGCCTCAAGGCCTGGCTATCGAATGCCGGTGAAATCAGCTCGATTGGCCAACATTTGGGCCGCTGAGAGCGCTGATCAGGTCAAAAAAAAAAGTGATCAAAGTTACCCCACGAGAATCAAAGTTACCCCAGTTTACCGGTACACAAATATCAATGTAATCATCTTTAATTTCAGTTAAAGATACTATGATAATTTTTATTCCATTCCGAATGTGAATTGAAATTGAAACGTTTCAATCATTCTCGTTTTCACTGACGGCTTGATTTTCTTTTCATTATTTAGTTAAATACGTGAAATGAATTTTAAACATTTTCAAATTTCTCTATGCCGTAAGTACCTACCCACTCTTACTCCAGCTTCGTTTATTTTGATCTCTTTTTTGTTCTTTAAACTACATCAGTTCTGTTTGTTTTACTTTTGGGGTATCTAATCTATCTATACAAGGTAGTTGTTCAACTCGAGTGTAGAAATATAAGGGTATATATTTCATCATAGGCCCATATCTCAACTTACAATTTGTTACACTTATCACCTACATAAGTACAAAATTTCCTATATAAGTATTCAAATTGAACGTGATACCGATTCAACAATAGGTACCTAGCTACCTACGTAGTTGATATTGTTATTTGTTTTACAGTTTGCATTGTCATGATGGAAAAGATGAAATCATTCCCACACCCACAAGATGTGAGCAAACCTATCTAGTAGCTAGTACATATATGTACCTATACCTACACACTTTTGTAATAAAACAATTAATTATCGATTTTTAGGACGATATTATGGCTCAGATACAACGTGAAAAGGATAGTAAAAGGAATAAATTTATGAAATTAACCGACCAGGAAAAATTTGAGCTCGCTGAAGCGCTAGAATACCGTTACAAAATTATGGAAAAGGATTTAATACATGTAAATGAAACACTGAGGAACAATGTGAAAGACCTTAACAAAACCCTCGTAAGCATTTTGAAATTCAAATATTACCTGTGAATTTTCAAAGTGTAAAGACGTTCTGCAAACTAAAATTTGATTTGTGGCGAGAAAACATTCACAAATACCTACTTAAATTGAACAATGATTAAAACTGAAATTTTTTCAGATTACAGAGACGAATTTAAGACTCAAGTTGCAGGCAATTATTGATTTTAATGTACTGGTGGAGGGTCTCTTCGACGATTGCTACCCTGAATGGGCCAGCCATAGAAAAAATGATGATTTTTCGGATCAAGCTTGGCATACAATGTTCCTGAATGTTGAACACCCAAGAATACTAGCCATAAAGTTGGAAATGGAAAAGGGTGGAATTTCAGAAGAGCGATTTATCAAGGAAGTGAGATATTTTACAAAGATAAGGCATAAGAATGCCCATCATCCTCTGACTAACGAGGAACGAGAAAAGTCCTATCCAAAGTTGTTGGTAGCTAGCAATGCTGGACAAAAAATTGTTTTGTCTTCATTGCTCCAATTTTCTTATCTTGTGACTGAAAAAGATGAAGTTATCACAAAAGATGGAATAATACCCCATGATAACGCAGACCATCACAGTATTTTGACACAATCCTCAGCCCACGAGGGAAATACCGATCAAAATATATGTGAAAAGATAAAGAATGAAGCCAAACGTGAGTACCCGCGATTTATAATACAAAACCGCCGAATGTCCAAAATTATTTTCAATTCCAATGTACTCGTGTATTATTTTTTCGGGTGCCATTTATTTGCACGACAAAATAGAGGGTTTCCACGACGAAATAAGAGGATTTAAGCGACGAATCTATTCATTGAACGACAGAACAAATTAAACACAGTGATAAAATGAATGCACGACAGAAAATGAGAATGCACGTCAAAAAAAATGTATTCTAGCAGCCAAATAAAGGGAATCACAGCAAATAAAATTATTACACGATTGAAAAAAAAAATAACGACAGTTTTCATCACGACGAATAAAAGAAAACTTCACGACAAAATAGATCCAAAATATTTTCAATTTTACAAATACAGGGTGTTGAATTGAAACCCAGACATACAACAGCGAAAAATTTCTCTCGAGGTAATTTTTGTCGAAATTTAGATTTGAAAAGTAGTCTAAAAAATTACGTAATGGAAAACATGACGTTTTTCAATTATATTTTTTGAAGGAAAAGAGGATAAATTTTTCCTTTTTACACAATTGACATAGCCGGCGTTTACAGCGTAGCGTGTGTAGCAAATGCTACACATCGGAGAACTCGTGTGTAGCGATGCTACACATTGGAAAATAGCGGGGTTCGAACCTCCTCCCCCCTCCCTCCCATGAGGTCAAAAATTAACGTGAAAAAGGCCTTTTTAAGATATTAAAAATCAAATTTTCTCTAAGCTTCGCCCTCGCTTCGCTCGGGCATAAAAAAATCTCAATTTTTTAATTATTTGCAATGATTATGCGAGAAAGGCTCCCTCTTAGTATTCTAAGCCTCCATACCTACTTTACACCTTCCCAAAGAAAGCTTCTGACACTATTGCTTGAAGTTTCTGTTATTATTTTCGTTTTGTAAGGTCCAAACGATTAGTTTGAAAGTTGCTTGTTCCAAAATTACACCTTCATCGAAGTTTAAGCTCGGAAAAAAGATTTTTTTTATTGCAAAAATGTTTGAAAAAGTGAATTTTTTTGGTTTTTCAAACAGAATTTTTTCAAAAAAATTTCCGCCCTCGCTTCGCTCGGGCAATATTTTAATTTTTTTATATAAAAAATTGGTAAATTTTGACCAATGTTCGAGGCAAAAATCACCGATTCCTCAATAAATTACCACTTTGTCGGAAAAAATTAATAATTTTTGACTGAAAGATCAGTAAAAAAAAAAAAAAAATGAAGTAAAGTTCCCTCTGAAAGCACTCATCCTGACTTCTGATACTAAGTTAATTTCAAAAATATATATATATTTTTTAAATTTAACCCTGCATTTCAACACCCATGTCTTAATATTGACCGGAGGGGACGGAGCAGAAAAAACCCTGCAATTTGACACCCATGTTGTAATATTGGCCTGGGCTGAGCAATTTTTTGTTTGCTACACATCGGAGAAATTTACTTCGCCGGCTCTGAATTGAAGAGCTCTTTTCCAAAATGGGATAAATTTTCGAACCGTATTATGTGGAAAAAGGGGCTCAAGGGTAAATTTTTTCTTAGCCACTGACATTAAATCAAAATCTAAATAGAATGTGAGGGGGGCGGGATTTTTCCGCTTTGCGTTTGGGTTTCAATTCAACACCCTGTAATCGCGCTAAAATATACTTGACCAAAATTGAGGCATGTAGAATCAAAAGTGGCTTTCTCCATGCGACACTCTCTGTAGAAAGGGACCTTACGTGAAAATTTCTTTCTTTCTAGTTTTGGAGGTTTTGGAACTTAGAAATACCAAAATCGCCGAAACTAGAAAGAAAATTTTCCACGTAAGGTCCCTTTCTACAGAGAGTGTCGCATGGAAAAAGCCACTTTTAATTTTACACGCCTCAAATATTTTTTCCAATTTAAGAATTTAGGTTCAATATAATATCTCGCCGTGCAAAACTTCATTTCGACGTGATAACATTATTTTGTCGTTGAATGAATTATTTTTAATCTCTATATTGCCGTTCATTCTCATTCATTCGTCGTTCATGGTTCGTCGTTCAATTCTTATTTTTTCTGTCGTGAATTTCCATTCTTTGGTCGTGATTTTTTTATGCCATTTTCGTCGTGCAACCCTTTTTTTCTGACGTGCAATTATATATTCCCCTATTTTTTCCAGGTAGAAGAAATGGATTAAACTTGCTGATCATTTCAAATTTTAAAGGTGAACCACCCAGTGAAGAATTTCTTGAACAGGTATTTTGAAATATTCACACATATTTAGTTACATATTGGGTATCTAACATTACATTTTTATTTTTAAATAGGAATTGCATGGGAAGGAAATGGATACTGATAATGGAAAAACTATATTACAAGTGCAGGCATGTTTAGTTTATGACAACAAAGCATATATTTTGTTAGACAATTTTGAAATGGCTTATGCTGCTTGGATATATTTTGTAAGTAGTTACCTAAGTATTTTTTCTGAAAGGTTACTGCAAAATTTAAATAGGTAACGTGATGAGGACAACATAATGAGAATGAGTAGGTACACCATTTTTGATCAAATAGGTAGCCTCTGAGTATATAGAATTATAACACTTAAAATGGATGTGTTTCCAAATTACTTATTCATTCACAAATTTAATAAAAAAAATATACCACATTATTTTTTCTAAATGGTTATTGTAAAATTTAAATACTTAACATGATGAGGGCAACATAATGAGAATACGTAGGTAGCTAGGTACACATTTTTGATCAAGTAAATAGCCTCTGAGAATAGAATTATAACACTTAAAATGGAAGTGTTTCCAAACTAAGTATTCATTCACAAACTTAATAAAAGAGGTAAAAAAAAAAAGTCAAAATATTTGAAAATATTTGGCGTTGGTCTAATTATTTAAAGCCAATTTCAACTGACATTTTTAAAATGAAATAATTCAAAATTAAATAAGTAACTGTTGTCGAGCCAAAATCATTTTTTGATGCGTTGTTGATTTATGCATTGGTCAGCACTAGTAATAAGATTACTTACTAGCATTGACCTACTTTTAGGCAAAACAAAAAGATCAATTCACGGTGAAGAAATATGCCATCATCAGGGATTCTATCCATTTTATTTTACACCAGAATGAAAACACGGGCATGAAAATCATTTTACCAGAAACGCTAATATCTGATACCAACACAATCAGTTCCATAAAGCATCATGTAAGTATGCAGATTTAGTAACTAGGCACTCTATTTCATAATATCCATGTTGTAATTAATTTTATTAATAATTATTTACACAGGTATACAAAGTCAGACAAATTCCCAATTTTGAAAAGCCATTGTTATGGCAACAGAACAATGTCAAAACAAAAAATACATATTTCGTTAATTTCAAAACCCTCCAACATTTATTGATCACATATCACGAAATGGTATGTAATTTTTATTCAGTACAAATTATTTTATACTTTACCTAATAGAAACACTGCTCAAAAATTTGTGATGACTCGAAAAATTTTGAAATTTTATTGAAAAAAAAATTCTTAATGTTTTTGCAATGGTGAATTTTATGCAGCTTAGAGCAAAACTGTTACTATTAGAAATTAGAATTTCGATCAGTCAATTGGTAAACGAATGGGAAAAGATTTAGAAATTAATTGTTTTGTAGTATTACATAAATTTGGCCGACATGTGCGATGGTGGGAAAATACATCACATTTGAGTATTATGATTTACGTAACTACAAAGTTAAAATTTCATTTCAGAAAAAGGAATTGAACACAAGAGGAATACAGATAAGTATAATATCGGAAAGTTCCACTCGTGCAATGATGGTTACGCAAGTAATATCACGTCGCTGATATGTGTTATTTTTGAAAACTATGGTAATAAAAGAATCTGCGTTTTTTCTATGTACTCCCAATGTTCTTAAATATTTTATATCTATTTCAATTTTATTTGTTTTTTAATTTTTAATTTGTTATTGCTTTCTTTTAAATTTCTGTTTTCTTAGAAATGTTTTGTTACTTTTTTTCTCATTTATTTCCGTTTTTTGAAAAATTTTAAATTTATTTGTTTGATTCATTTTTGCTGTTTTATCAACTTTACAGATTGTAAATTTTCTTATAGGAAATGATCATTGTTTTCTCTTTTTTCACAAAAACAACAAGATTTTTCAATTTCTACTAGGTATTCCATTTACAACTCAATTTGGCATTATAATGCCATACTTTCAAAAAAAAAAAAAAAGTAAGTCAAAATTCCAATATGAAGGCTTTCATAAAACCACCATCGAAAACAGAATTTAAATTTTTACATTTCCTAACGATTACTCAAATAAAAAAAACTTTACAGAAACTTGACACGGTTAGAAATTTTTTCATCAAAGTATATTTTCACGTGTAAATTAAAATTATAACACGATGAGCTTCAAGTAAAAATTTATATAAAAGGCATCATAGGCAAATTTTACAAATTAAAAAAAAGTTATAAAAAATGAAAACGGAAATAAGAAATAACACTTCTTAAATAGGTATATGTACTTAATTATATGTACCTATCTAAAAAAAATTCAGGTCTTGAAGACAGAGTAATTACGAGATGCTTCTTTCATTATCTCAATGACAGCAGCTCCGTCCAATTGGGCAAAATCGTCAGAAACAACAACGCTTGAAAAATTGTTCATCATGAACTCCAAACAAAAGACTTTCAAGTCCTGTTGAGCAATAAATTTTATGAAACAAATTAAATCAGAAAAGTTCCAACTTAACAATTGAAGTATCCAGCTAGCAGTATAGTTTTGGGCATGCATCAAAATAAATCCAAATTAAAAATAGAATCCCCCCCCCAACTTGAAAACTTCAAATGCTAAAATTTAGTTTTCGAATTTTGACGAATTTTTGAAAAATCCTATTTTCTCTCATAACCCTAACAATAAGACAAAATAATCAAGTATAATGAAATAATCATTTAAAAACAATTTTGAAATGTTCTAGAATATCTAAATTTAAGCATCTTTTAAATTTGAAAAAATCATAAACATAAAAAGGAGTAGAAATGAATCCAGCATCTACAAATGAGCCTGATCCGAACTAACGACTTGGTTGATTTTTCACAATTTCTTACAGCCAAATCAAAAAGCAATATATTTTTCTTCAGCAACATTTTCTCATAAAAATTATAAATTTTCCAAAAATCCGTCAGACGGAGATATTGTAAATTACAAAAAAATTGGTCAACTTTCGAGATTTGAAATTTTTTCAATTTGGATTGATTTTCTCATATACTTGACTTCGAAAAATTCAAAAAACTGAACAATTTTCACGTATGTGTTTGTGCATTGAAAAAATCGAATGATTCCCCAAGAACTAAATAATTTCCAAAAATTGTACAACAATCCAAATGGTGGACGATATATTTTAAAAATTGACAAGATTTTCCATCATTTGACCAACATTCTAAAACTTAAAATTTGGACAACTTTCTAAAATTTGGGAAATTTTTTAAAAACTGTAAGTACAACTTTTCAAACATATTGGACAAATCTCTAAAAATCAAAAAATTATTCAAAAAACGTTATTTTTAAAAAGTTTTCTGTAAATTCTATAATTTTCCAAATCTTGGAAAGTTTTTAAAAATTGAAAAAAAAAACAAAACAGGAATTTGTTTACCTTATAGGGTTATTAGACACTTTACCAAAAAAAGAGAAAATACGATCGTAAAACTATCAACTCTTAATTTTGAATATTTTTCGGGAACAGTTAAGTCTGAGTACTCTGCAGGATCCACCAGTGGTATGGATAAAACATACCTATCAAATAAATATATGTATAATGATATGTAATTACTTCACAACGCATAAGTTTTGAAGTAGCATACGATGATGCAGCGTTATCAATGGTAATGTACTTCTTAATAACTTCGGCGCACATTTCTTGCAATTCTTCTTCACAATATACGCGAGCCAAGTCAAGCAATTCTGGAAGTGAAATAGATATATAAGGAACAACAATTGGTGGAAATTTCACACAAAATGAACGTCGAAAAAACATGGAAAATTACCAAACGCGGAGTCGAATGGCACATTTACACTATCGGTGTAAAAATATTCCAATAAAGCTTTATAAGCAACGTACGTACTTTCCTTAATTATCAAAACTCTAAAAAAAAATCAAGAAATCGGTGAATAAATAGGTAGCTCATAAAATAATATAACCAAATTTAAAAGCATCAGAGATTAACTTTTCCTCGTTTTCTTTCCAACCGTCTTTCAACATATTTCGGAAATAGTTACTTCGAATTCGTAAGACCGCTTTATGAACTTTGATCTCTTTATCTTCGACAGAAATGGTCAAATCCGATGTCGTCTGAAAAATAATCCTCAAATTTAGCACGTGAATTTTTTTGTAATAAGTAGGTACGTTTGATACACATGACCAACTTCGTCGTCGAATGAATTTTTGATATGTTCGTAAATCAACATTTTCTTCAAACTTTTCGAAGTAATGGGACGAAATGTGCCCTTATAATCGCTGAAGAAAACAAAGACTTCGTGAAGAGTTTTTAAATCGGTTTGTAGAGGAGAACCGATACTCTGATCTGAAACCAAAAAATATAAAATGAAATTCGAAATAGGTGTCGTACTGTTTTACTATAAAAAAAAAAAGACAAACAACAAATGTTGATCTGTATACCTTTACATTGTCCCCACATGAAGACATTGGAATTCTCATCGATTGCAGCAGATGTATTACAAAAATGAGATACAGCAATATCGATGATTTTCTTGGTGCTATAAAATATATTACCTATTTAACATCACATTCGAATTCAAAAATGGCGAAACAAATCCATCTCTATAATACCTGACACCTCCATCACTTTGTTGAAATTCAATTTCTTCCGGAGTTGCGGAAAAATTATCCTCTTTGATTTCACCGAATCCTAATTGGCCGTGATTATTTCTACCCCAAGAATAAAGAATGCCAGCTTCATTGAGAGCAAGCACGTGTTCGCGACCGGTAGCAATTTTTTTAATAAAAACTCCAGATAAATTTTGTATTTTCGAAGGAATATTTTTTGTGTTTACTTCGTCGCAATTTCTTCCTAGAATTCCATGAACGTCAAAACCCCAAGAATAAACCTGTTAAAATCGTTAGAAAGTAAGTAATTATTATGTAGGTATTCGTACGTGACGAAAATTCAAAATCAGATCATTTCAGTCACAGATTCAAAAAAAAAAAAAAAAAGGTTATAAAATTTTGTTGTTTATACAAACATGAAGTATTAATGGTTTACTAGATAAAGCTGTACGTTTTTAGGTATACCTATAGGTACGAGTACTTCTATGCTTATTACGGGTACTTACTTCACCGTCGCTAGATAAAGCAAACGAGGCATCTTTCGAACAAGCTACCGAGATTATTTCTTTACCCTTCATTTTTCCTTCAACTAAGGTTTCTACTTCTGGACTTGCTCGTGTATCCGTCTCCGATCGTTTCCCCCATTCATAAACCTATGAGAAATATTTCAAGTTCGAACAAATTTCAAATGTAACGTAAAAATTTGGAAACGATTTTACGAAATTTTACTCACTTCATGGCCCTCACACAATACGATATTGTAAAACGAGCTACTTGCGATCTCCATAACTTTTTTATTGAACAAGCTTCCGACAATAGAAGGTCCCACAACATCATTGGGATTCTTGGTACCCAGCTGAGAGTAGTCATTATTACCCCAGTTGTAGACGATTCCTTCATCTGTCAAGGCTATAATGTGCCGAGTACCGCAGCTGAAATCTGTATTGAAATAGAATTAGAAATCAAATGGTAATAGTGAAGAGAAAATCCTACAATGTTTTCTGAAAAGTTGTTTCAATTGAGCGATTTCTAATAATTAGGCACATTTTCAAAACAGGGTAAATTTTGTAGCGAGTGAGAAATTTCTAATATCGTACATGTTTTCGAGAAATTCCATCTTTGGATAAAAATAATTGTACTTACAATTTATAAAAAATGAGAAATTTTTAAAAAAAATTGGATAGTTTTTTAAAAATCTATAATCTACACAATTTGAAAAAACGTTGGTATTATTTTGAAAATATTGCACAAGTAAATTTTAAAAATTTTCACGACTTTATATAAAAATCTGATTTGAATAATTACCCATGAACTGAAAAAGTGAAAACACTTGGACAATAATTAGAATAATTGTACACATTTCGGAAAATTAAAAATTTTATCTATGCCCTACGCCTCGAACGTTTTTCCAAACTTGAACAGCTTATAAAAACAAATTTGAAAGTGAACGAATTTCTAAGCATAGAAAGATATTACAAAAATGGGTAGTTTAAAAAGTAAATCAAGATGATTCAGAAACACGATTCCAAGCAAAAAATTCTAGAATAAAATATTAATTCTCCAATAAGTAAAAACACCTAAAAAATAGGTACCTACATCAGTAGCTTTTTAAAAAATATTCTAACATAAAAAAGTATAGGTAACAATTTTCTGAAGTTGAGAAACTTTTTTAAAAAGTTGTAAATGTTCGAAAAGAAGAAAACATTTCAAAAAGCTGGCAATGTTTCAAAAAAATTGCAAAAATTTAATTTCGTGACCTTTTCAATCTTTCCTCGCTTTATTTTAACCCCTTTTAAGTCACTTCGTTTTCGAAAAAATGGAATACGATCCTTGGAACTGTTACATTTACGTACATCTTACATTTTCAGTTACATACCAAATGGTTTTTTTTTTTTTCAAGAATAAAAAGCTGGACTACGTCACAAAGGGTACCTGTCCGCATCATCAGCCAGTTCTTTGTAATCTATAATAAAAAACAATCTTCTATACTAACATTTCATTTTTTTCCCGCATAATTGTTCGATTTTTCTCGGTTTCAGATTATCCTTCCATTCGGTATTGCCCAGCATATTGTATTTATTCGATCCGATACCAAACACTTCGTCATTTTTGGTCACGTACAAGGCACTTCCTCCTTGATTGCCTGTGTTAAGTAAATACTTATTTTACTTTTCGAAAGATTCGTTGCAGATAATCAAAACAATGTAATAAAGGAATGAGATCGAATCAAATGATTCTGTTACATATTATAGGTATTAGGTACATTATTACAAACTAATTTCGTACTCTACGAGTTCACTATCACTCACCAAAAACCACAGCAACGTTTATATTTTCAATTTCTTTCTTACCAAGAAAATGAAATATGGGCCAAATTCGAATATCGACCTTATCTTTTCTAAGAAACAATCGCGAATTGGATTCCATCGTATTTTGAAAAGCAAAAGCACGATTTTTATGAGAGACTGATTTTAAAAAGTGCAAATAAATAATCAAAATTCTACAATCTACACGAAATGAAAACTAGACACCAGACACCATGCGGCTCCAGATGGCAGAAACCAAAATCCCATCAGAATCCGACCATATCAACACACAACGCGTGATATTTCGTTTTACGCCGTAGCTAAATGAATGGCAATGGCACGCTAAATTAAAAGAATATAAAATGTTTTCGCGAGGAGCGGAGGAATAGCAGCAAGCAGCAGGCAGCAGGGTACAGGGTACAGGGTGGAACAGTCCATCTCTATACATTCCGTAATTCATAAAAAATGCTCATGTGACTCAATACTTTCGCTTCATTCGTTTAAAAGAGCATAACAAGAAAAATGAATAGGAGATGGGGAGAGAGAGACATCCAGTGATCCAGATAACGATCGAGACGCAAAATAAGCTGATGACGATGAAAACAACAATACTGATAAAGCTCGATACTTAATGTGAAGAGAACAATCTAAAATCACTGGAATTTTATATCGTCCGCTTCGCCATTCAATTTAGAATAATGTTTGTCTTTGTCTGATGTCTGATTCGAAACAGAAAATAAAATTCTGTGATTGACGAATTTCAACAAATAATGCTAATAGTTTTTTGAAGGATTTTGATAGTTGGTAAAATTTTGAAAAGCCGTACGTAAATTATTTTAGAAAACTATGCAAGCAATAGAAAATTATGGACTGATAAAATTTTAAAAATTAGCCAGAATTTTGAGGAATTCCTTCATTTTTGGAACATTACCTAATATTTTCAAATTGTGAAAAAAAAAAATCAAATTCAGCGAACATTTCATTTTTTTAAAAAAATGTTCCCGCAGTTTTGATACGGTAGGTACATTTTTGCAATTTTTCAAAAATTCCCCCCAAGTTTGAAACAGTTTTAATCAACGTTTTTTTTGATTAGGTATCTGTGTCTTGTAAAATTTTACAATTTTTATAAAATTACCTATGAAATTTAAATCTACGGGAAGATTTGTTCAGTTTTGGGAGACTACTCAATTTTAGGAAATCTTTCAGGTTAATACTACTTACTTTTGGCAAAAATTGTTTCAATTTAAAAATCATACAATTTTTGACTCTCAATTCAAGTATTTTAGTTTTCCAACCCGATCTTTCCAAAATCCAGTCGATAGTCGAATAAAATTTAGGTGTATCCATCACGTAAATTTTTTAAGTTTTGCGAAATAATCTTTCAACATTCTCATATTGATGAATTTATCTCTACTACCAATGTTAGTAAAAAAAATCAATTTCAAGAATCAGGGAGAAACGATAAGTGACAAAGCGAGTACTCAATAAAAAGTGAAAAAGTTCACATTACTTTTTAAACCAATTCGTAGCTTTCACGAAAAATTTATAGATTGATGGACAACTTCTGAACTGTGTATAAAATTGGATATCCAAACTGAATTCATAGGTTACATATTTTAAATTGGAAATTTCAAAAACGTCTAGTGAATGATTTCTTTATCGAACAGTGTTGACCTTTCAATCAACATATTACGTAAAATGAAAATCAACAATTCAGGTTAATCGCCAGTTTCATTTTTAAAAAAGAAAATAAACTAAAAAATTTCAACAAAATGAAATTAAAATCCCAAAACATTCGTAAAAAAATAGGTAATGTAAAATTGCATGCAAATATAATTTTTAAAATGCTTCGCAGGATTTTAAAGAAAAAGAAGACGTATATCTGCAAATTATCACAAAATAATCCTTAAAACTATGATCTTTAATCCTGTAGTATCTATCAAAATACAAATATCTAAATCGTTCTTTGAAGATAAATTGATAAATCGATCCATATTAAAATTAAGCATCTTCTTCAGAAAATAAAAAAGAAAAATTTCAAACGTGATTTAAAAAAAAAAATAAAACCAACAACAACGAAAACATACCTCTAAAATATTTAACAAACAAAAAGTAACTCCCAATCTAATCGATCCATAAAATTGGACCAGTATTCTTGAAAATAAAAAGGTTCAAAGGATTCTGCAAAGAGAAGAAACGAACTATCGAATACAATTCCAATAAAGAAATTGATCTTTGATATTTATCAAAATCTAAACATCGTTCTTTTGAAATTCTGTACTGCTGAATCATCATTGCCAAAGAAAAATTTCAGAAGTAGATCCAAACACGGATCTTTACGTCTGCAGAGAGATTCAAAAATATCAAATTGACGATACCGTTTCAGCTTGTCCATTTTATACTCTTTCAATTCTTGTTCATTGGCAGCATACCAACTTAAACATTTATCCATATCGAGAACCAATGATTCGAGGAAAAAGCAATTCCGTTCTTCGTAGTATTGATTCAACATCTGAAAAACTACTTTGAACACGGTGTCAACCAATACTCCATTTTGGTACTTGATGATAGATTTGATGTCATCACCAATAGCCCATCGTACGAATTGCAGGAAATAGTTTTCATGGAAATAGCATTCCCAGTCATCGCGCTCATCCAGCTTGGCGACTTTTTTCAAAAAAGATTTGAAAAAAGTTTGTTTCGTAGCTTTCAACATATTATCGGTAAAGACGGATTCAACTATACGAAACATCGTTGGCATATGATCGAGCCTATTTCCACTTGAATTATGATAAGGAAATTTGGACGCGAACTGTATGATCAAATTTTTCTTCTTTTTCAAGGCCGATGACTCGCAAGGCAGTGCTTCATCGATAAATTTACTCAATCGGTCCCATTTATTTTCATCAAAAGCATAATCTTCGAACCTGATATTCTTCAATATTTTCTCCTTGAATTTCTGTCTGGAATTTTCATCGGACAAATAAAATTCCAACTTGACGTTGAGTTTGTCGAAATCGCCTCTATAGCTTAACTCATCACAGCATTCAATCATTTCTTCGGAATTCACGACTAAACTTTTGAACTTGGCCTGATCATTAGAATCTGGCAAACATAAGTTCAGTATATCGTTCATAGTGCAAGCATCGTTCATACTAGGTCCGAATTTCTGCGCGTGTTTCAGAATCAACTTCTTCCTAAAATTAGCATCTTTCAGAGCAAGAAATTCCCGCAGGAATGAGAAAGCAGACGATGGAGGGTTAAATTCGTAATCAAATTCTTCGATATATTCATCGGTAATTTTCTGTGCCACGTAATTCCTCTGCTGATCAGTAGCTGTATTCCAAATCTCCAACAGAGGTTTGGTTCGTTCATCTTTAGTTTCGGATAAAAGAGAGGTAAGCACGTGAGAGAATTGTTTCCCGCTTAATGAATCTTTGCAATGCATCCAAGTCCACAGAGTAGATTGCGGTGAATTCATACGAATAGAAAAATTCCATATAATATCTGTTGGTATTACGGATAACAAACGACGTTGTTGGGATGCAGATAGCAAAGAAAATAAACGTTCGAAACCTTTATAATAGACATTAAAACCGTCGGTGAATCGTGATTTGGCTACAGTTAATTGCTCCTCGATGTTTAAACGATGCCAAAAGTATTCAAATGCTGGCCAAAAATCCATGTCTTCGAGTTTTAAAGCCATTAAAGCTTCGATCGAAGAGCATCCAGCTATCGACATTTTATTAATTTCATTTTTCTTAAAACGAATCCAATAATCCAGCAATGGATCGGCAACGAAGGAAACCCCTTTCAGAAATTTGTTTGGTAGCGAATTCAAAGAAAATTCTCGAATTTTGTCTTCCATACAATACAAGCACATGAGAGCAAATTTGTGGATGTCGCTGATTCCTGGAATAGACAGAACTTTGACAGCCGTCTTCTGGTAATCTACTTCGCCATTGGGAAACCAAACGCAAAAATCTGGCTTGGTGTAACCGAAATCACCAAGACGCGCATTGAATCGTTTCAAGTCATCGGAAAATAACCCGTGCGCAAAATGCTCGACTAGTTTCCATAAATTAAAACGTATCTTGGCCACAGTTTCTTTCAATAATTTTTCGACGGATGGTGACGTTTTCAGAGATTCCACTTCTTTATCGGTCTCATCCCAGTAATCATGATCGACGTGGAATGTCTCAGCCATGGGATCGGAAACTGCAGGTAGAGTACGTTTCAATTTGCAACGTGACATAAAGCTGTACCATAACGCTCGGCTTACAGCACACGCTGCCATCTCTTCTAACCTGGGCAATGTGACATACCAGACGAATTTGTCTTCTGCCATCGTATCAGCAATTTAAATGGAATCTATAACTGAAAATTTCGACATTGTTACAAGGGTGAATTCGATGATTGAAAAAATAACGAAATGATTGAATTCAAATTGAAATAGACTAGGTACGACTTGTAGGACAAAAATTCCATGATGGTTGATCACTTAGAGCTAGGAGACAGGGTCAATCTCGCTAAGACAAAAAAAATATGACAAGAATGATGTACTTGTACAAATTTCAATACGTCTCAGCAGTATGGGTAAAAACTGAAGCAAATAAAAAATGACTCGGTTTGAATAATGTGATCCATAAATTACCACTCAATACGCCATTGTAAGGAACAAACATCTATTTCCTACACCTTTTACATCAATAAATCTAGATAATGTAATTTTAACAAATTTCAGCGGTACTAAATTATTTCAAGTTACTAGACACTTACCATGAAAATGGAAGAATTTTTGACCACAATAATCAACGGAACACTTCTTCAAATATGCGAAGTGCAGTACAACAAAATAATATTAGACGATTACATCAGACAAATAATTCGAAGTAATTGAATTGAAAATGAATTAAAAGAAAAAGACAAACACAATGATCTATCATCAACGAGTCTGAGATAAGAGATGATAAGATGAGTAAAAAAAAGCTAAAAAGGAGGCTAGCATCATTGGTCCAAAGTTCATCTGACGTCATATAAAGAGTTTTTTTTTAGCCAATTACAGACCTTAAACTGTCTAACCGCTTGCGCCTCGCACCCAAACAGTATGCAACTCATATCTCAACGCATGATCTCGTGCGAAATCAAAAATAACTTCAATTATTATTATTATTCTTCAATAATTCTTCGATCATGTGAAATTTATTTTTCAGTTTTCGTTTTCAATATTATTTAATTTATTCCAATTTTTTCCCGTTGCGCATGTTGAGCTTCATGATCGTCTCATGTTTGATTGTAATCATTTGTGATCTCCTAATGTCGCAGTATTGTTTAATTATTATCTGTTCGCGAGTGTCGTGAGTTCAGATTTTGAATAAATTGTTGTAAATTTCTAGCAGATCTCTTTGAAGTTATCACGCAGTCATAGTAATTTGGTGAGTAATTTGCTCTTATATTCCTATTATATGGAACGTGTACATTGCGTCATTGCGCAAAGAAACAGAAACAATGAATAGTATATTATGCAATGAGGGAGATAAAGTGATTTTCGACGAATTTTGAGGTTTATTGCCCGAGCGAAGCGAGGGAAATAATTCAAAATCGTCGAAAATCATTTATCTCCCGAGTTGCATACGATATTTTTTGTTGTAGTGTGAGTAAAAGGCGAGTTTGAGCACTCGAGCGATTCGCGAGTGTGAGTAAAAGTGCACTTTTACTCACACTACGATGAAAAGTATAATAATGCTTCAAAATGTTCATTCCTTCGCGAGATCGCGAATTTCCTCAAATTACCTAATCATAAAATAATGAAGTACTTACTCCGGCATCTACAATTCTACATGAATATACATACGTACGTATGTAATGTATGTAATAAGTATGTACTTACTGCTTAGCTACTTTGTATCTACTATGTGCTTTGGGTGTATGATGGTATGACGGTGGAATTGCGAAGAGGCATTAGAGAAAGAAGAAACGGGTAGAGAATTTTCCCACTCTCAATAATTCGAGATTCAGTTCCACTGTTCACGCTGTTTCATTGCTCGTGATTTTTTTCCCGTTTAGTCAGGACGTACAGTACGTCCTTGTTACATAGTTACTTACAAAAAAACCACTTCGTACCAATTGGTACTACAATGCATTTCCAAAAAAACCCATTAGCATTGTATTTGTAGTGCCGTTTTTGGCACGTGGTGGTTTTTTTGGTGGTCTATACGTAGGGTTAATTAGTGACAACATGTTCGTGAAAATTGGGAATAGAAAGTTGAATATGTTTGAAATTTTGCAAATTGATTTATTTCAGCAGTTCTTATTTAATGCTTTCTTAATTTCGGTGCCAATTTTCAATGGATTCCGATTTCAGTCGAAAAATTCAAAAATTTCGGTTTTTGGGATGCGGGTTGCAAAATTCTGATCGAGAGCGAGATTTTCCAATTTACTCAAGGAGGGGAGGGGGAAGTGGCCATCATGCCTTCCTTCCATATTTCAGTCTAGCCCTGTGATCGAGTCATGATCGAGTCCAATTTCCTCTTGAATTATTATCAGGAAATTTGGAAGCGAATTGTGTGCAAGTGTTTTCTCCTGCGAGGCCGATAACTCATAAGATAATGCCTCGGTAAACCTAAGTATACTCAATCTGTTCTACCCATTTGTTCTCATCAAGAAAAACTGAATTTTTGTCCGGTATATTCATCAAGAACATAGAATTCTATTTTGATGTTGAGTTTGCCGTAATCGCTTCTGTGCATTAAATCATCTCAACATGCAACCATTTATTCGAAATATATACCACTAAGCTTTAAAGCTTTTAAACTTGCACTGATTATTTATTTGGCAAATATTCAATATAGAAACATAAGTCCAGTTTATCGTCTTTACACAGGGGTGGCGTGATGGGAGTATGAGGGGTATAATACCCCCCCCCCCCCAGTCAATTCTCAGTCGGCAAAATCTCGGAAATTTCGGCAAATTAAGAATTGTTAGAAAATTTGCTGCATAACTACGAGTAGCCTAATATAAAACGGACCCTGTTAAAATTTCAAGTTTAGATACCCCCTTTCAGAAAATACAATCCAACTTCAAAATTACTGACTTTTTAAATCAACATTTTTCAAAAATTTTGGCCTCGCTACGCTCGGCCTTATTAAATTTTTTCTTCCGTAATTTTAAAACAATTGCAAAGATATTAGGTCTTTTCGGGCGACCCGTTTCAGTAAGTTGAAGTTACTGAATCCTCAGTAGGTGCACATAAACAATCAACACCCTGAACATATTGAGTGTAAATACTGAAGGGATAAACTTTGACTTTGGTCCCTAACCAAGGGGTAGTCGAAGAGAATCGTTGAAGGGTTAACTATTGCAACACTCACAGTTCAAATAAATACACGTTTGACGTGGGACGAATTACTTGTATTAAACTATAATATCACACGCGCATATCACGAATTACACTCTTAAATATTAATTAACTAAGAAATAAACAACGCGTATTAAATGAATTAACCGTGAATTAATCGAATTATGCGAATTATCAGAATTATTAGCAGTATTGCATTATTTTGGCGTAAGCCACAAAGGAGTCCGGACGTAATACGATTTGGTACTGACGTTCGAGCGTCGTAATTACATCGACGCAGCCGTCTAATTCGAATGCAGCTACAGTGTTGCCACTGTAGCTGTGATAATACAGAAAGTACCGCTTAGCTGGTACGGGCAACGGTCACCCCTACATATGCCCCTTTCCGGCGGGGAACGCAGGAGTCGGCGGAAAACCAACATAGGGGTGACTACCACGATCTTCCATCTACGATGGGAGACGCTTCTGCCCCTTTCGGCGACCTTCTGCAACTCCGACGGTCATGATGTAAGTTGACCTATACTGCAAATAATCCGATGCGACGCAGAAAAACCCACGAGTAATCACCTAAATACGGTAACTAACTACTAAACTAGGTAAGTATCATCTACCCACCCCTAAACTTACGAGTACATAACTAATCGGTGTCTTCTTTCTTCACAGGTGGCTGACCATGGATGGTGACTGGATCATCTGCGCCGGCTTGATGCACGCTCGTCGATCACTTTGGGAATGTTTAATATCTTTTGGAGAAACCACTCGGGTCTATTAACTATCGATGCGGCTACAAGCCTAATAACTTTTTGGTACGGATAACTGCCATACTTGTACTATTGTTTGTATTTTTATGTAAGAATGAAATAAAAAATAAATCAAAACTCATTGAAATAACCAAGGCAGCTGCTTTTTTCGATCTTTATCTTCGATCGCCATTTTTATTATTTCAACAGGTACATAGTCCAACAAATAACGTTCAAAACGAAAGTATATAAATATCACATGATAAACACGATAATAGGAACTTATTTCGGCCAACTCTATCCAAATTTCAATTATAAACAAAACATTTTGGCTCTAATACCGCAAAAAAAAGTTACCGACTATATATTTCGATTAATGGCAACTTTGATTCTTAACTCTACAAAAATAAACCAATATGAAACGTAAAAAATAATAATAATAATACAACGAACGGTAGCAACAAACTGCTTGCTTTATACTTTATTCTAGCGCATAATACGCATACTACGATCTTTGAAAATAAAGATTTGAACGACGATAATACTTTTAATGTCGTCTTTGTCTTCGCCGGGTTTCTTCTTCGTATATTCGGTCCAACTCGTCGTATGGTAACCTGCGGGTTCTTAATGTCTCCGGTTTGTCTTCTTCCCGTTGCGGACGTCTCGCAAAATCTACTAAATCGGTTGTCACGTCCCACGTATCGTCGTGGTGGAGATATCGCGCCAGGCCCGTACTGGTCGTTCCCGTCGCATTCCAGATTAGTTTTCTTGGTACATCAAAGTAGTACCAGCACCACGACTGTCTTGCGATTTCCCTCAGCATAATGTCTTCGATTTGTTTACGTTTCGTCGGCGCATCGGCATAAAGTAGCGGCATCGTCAGTATTACGTACCGGACTCCCCGCTTATACATTTCTTCGAAAATTTTACGTATGGTATCTTCTATTTCATTTATTTCGATCGCCGGGTCTGCCGTATCGCTATCTGCCAATCCTATTATCATTTTAAGCGGCATGCGTGGGATTTCCTGCAGGTTGCGTAACTGAATCTTCGTCCGGAATTTTCCCGCTAAAAATCTACTTCTCGATAACTCTCTATCGAATCGGTAATTGTTCCTAATGGAACCTCTGACCACCATGTACGGGATCCCATCTCCGTACAGGCCCCAGTCATCGATCGCGTAGAAGTACTTCGGTTCATCGTCGTTGCCCGCTATCTTATATTGGGATACCGCACGCGATGTGAAACCCGTTGGAATGTACATTCTTTGCATTTCCAGCGACAGCATTTTATAGGAGTCGGGAGGGTGGCGATACACTCGACGACGCTGAGCCTCCTGGTTGGCGCGATACGCTTCCTCTAATTCACGTTCTGCGTCCGTCTGTCTTCTATCGTTACGACGATGGCGGTTTTCGAATTCTTCATCGGCTTCAGCGAGTTGCTCTTCCATTCTCGACCGATTTCCCGCTTCGTTTCGTTCAGCCCGTGCTTCGATATCACGATTCACCCGTTCTAATTCTTCGTCTATTTGGTCTCGATTGCGGCTCGAATTACTACTTCTTCCCCAGAAATTCTCCATTCTGCGGCGCTGGGCGTCGTCCAACGGTATATACTCTTGACCGTCGATACCTCTGTCCTCTCTACGGCGTCGTGATGCGTTTTCAGTTGCCGGTGCGTTCGTATTTTCATCAGGCTGGACCTGGACTGCGGAGGTAGATGGCTGCTGGAAGTCTTCACGCGGCGTTGACGTTTTTTCCGGCTGAAAATTACCGTAATCACTTCCTGCACTGTCTATATTTTCATATTTGAAAATACCTACTCTTTTTATTTCGGCTTTTTGTAATTTATCTTCATCAATCTCCTTTTTTACCGTTAACGAGACTGCTTCGGTTACCGAGTTCGTTGTAATTCTACGTACTAGCAGCGAGCCGGTTGTATCCAAATTTAATTCATCGGACGTATCTCCAGCTGTTGCTGCATCTAATACAATAAAATCACTATCATCGTGTTCTTGTTTTACTAACCCTAAACGTTTATTAATGTGCATACCTTCTAATTTCAGTTTCTGGCATTCACCGTTTTTCATCATGGTTGGCGATTCCGTATTACTTCGCAGCGCTGCCCGATTAGCTTCCAACTGAGCCCGGTTTATTTCGTCTAATGGTCCAGATTCCGCATCATTATTCGGTCTTTTCGGCGGCGAATGTTCTCGACCTACAGTAATTTGCATCGTAAGTGTTTCTCTAAATAATTCTTTCCGCACGTTAAATATCGATAAAATCTTACGCTTACGTAGTTCAGCTTCCGGTACCGGTGATGGTCGCTTAATCGTTGCTTTTTCGACCGTACTTTCGCTATCCACCGCATCCAATTCTGTTTCTCGTTCTGGTGTATTTTCTGTCGACGCCGGACGGTTATCACTTTGTATCACGTTCTCTACCTCCGGTGCACGTGGTACTTCGGTCGTAGCTGTTCTTTTTGCTTTTAATTTATCGAGCTCTTCCTGTAACGTAATACGTTTTAACCTACACTCTAATTCATCTACATATCGATCTCTATCGATCGCGATCAGTTGCATATTGTCAAACATTACCTGCAGTTTTCCCGTCATCTCGTTCGCTCTTACTAATCGGCTTCGGTACGCTGCTGCCCGTTTCTTTTGCTCATCGAGTTGGGCCGCCAGATCGTTGACTTTATCTTGCAAATCAGCGTTCGCGTCGATCAAGATTTGATTACGTGTTGTTAAATCTTCCGCCGTTTGCTTCGCCTTTACCATCTCTAAGTTGGCTTCGTCTAGCTGGCTCTTCGTCACCTCGAGCGCGGACTGCGTTTGTTGAAGCTGGGCCTCTGTCTGCTGGCGACTTTCTCGTGCCTGGTCTCGTTGGCTTTGTAATTCTGCGATTCGTTGTTCGAATGCCGCATCGCCCGGTTGGACTACGAGTGGTTGCATTTCTATATGGAAATGAACCTCTCTTCGTTGGGCATAATCGTATACTATATCGCACCTTGGACACGGCTGCCTGGCTTCTTCACTCGATCGATCTCTGTAGCATTGCATATGAAATACATGCCTACACGGCAGGGCTATCCATTTATTGACCGCTCCGCGTGGTGGATCCATCAAGTTCGAGTTGCATAATCTGCATGTCGGATATCGTACCGTCGCCATTTTCGCACGTCGAATTCGAAATACTTCACTATGCTGACAGCAACTGTCTCAAATTATAACGATCTAATCCCTGTAAAAACCACGTTATTAGGTGACAGATTTGAAACACGGTATCGTCACTTTCTACTATCGCGATTATTAAAATGACCAGTACTAATACGAAGTCGAGTATTGTAAACATCACTTACGTCTATTTCGGAAATAACGCTTAATTCTTCGATTTCATCTAACGCCAAAATCAGTTCAAAAACACCTTCAAATTTACACTGTAAACGCTCTACTACATAACCGCATGAACACGACTTCACAAATGATGGTATTCCTTCACATTTCTACGTAAAATCAGTCTCAGTCGATTGTCAAATTTTGCTCGATATTAACAATGTTATCTCGATTTAATGCGATAAGCACCAAATATCAGCCGATTTTCAACGTTCTTAATTCCAGCAACGACGAGTGTATTTTTACCACGCTTTATCTCCTTTTCAAAAAACGCAGTGTTACCACACCTATCCACGCCAAAAGTTCCTACTATCAGTTACCATTTTTGCTTGTTGATTAGTTTTTTAAGCTTAATTATAAGTTGCCCCTGTGAAATAATTCCTTATTCTGTTAATTCGAATAATTAACAAAATGTGTCAATATTTCGGCCGAACCATACACGTATTCAATATGTTGTTCCAAAAATTGAGAATCGAACTAATGCAGTGCATTTCTCAAGTAATACGTAATAATTCGGCCACTCGTAAGTACAGACTGGGCGGGGGGTAGAGCTCACCATGTGCTACGCACATCGCAGTTGTTATCAAAATTCACGTGTTTACAAATTGAAAACTAGTCATTTTCTTAAAATTTAATTACAAAAGTTATTACATTTATATCGTCAATCCGGTGGTTCAATTGGTGGCTTTTTTAATATTTTCATCGCTAGATTTACCACAGCTCTCATTAATTTACCCTGTTTTTTAATTCGTCCCACGGATGACTCGTCATAATTCACCGCTCTGGTGTTACGTCCACTCTTTGTTATATATGTACTTCCGTTACTCTGTACTGCATTGGTTACTCCACTAGTACTAGGTGCCGGATCATTTTTGTTGCTATTGGTGTTTGGAATGTCTGGAAATTCGGGTTCTGGAGTATCTATTTCTGACCGGATTCTAATCGCAGCTCTCTGTTTTATTTCTTTAGCGTTGTTATCTACTATAATATCACTGCTTTCTAATCTATTACGGTATGGTTTGTTTTTATTTAGGTAAAATTGAATTCTATCTTCCAGCGACCTAGTATCCAGCTTCGAACGTAACTTCGGGTCACTTTTTATTTCAGCGACCTGAACTGCAGTCAAGAATAACGTCAGCTGTCGTATATTTACAGTTTTTTCATCGTCGTCATCGTCGGTCGCCACAATATTATAACTGTTCGCATCAGCCTTCGATATCACCCGGTAAGGACCATATCGTTTTGCATACAATTTCGCTGACGTTCCAGTATCCTTCCTCGACTGCGAATGTGCTGTTATTAACACCAAATCATTCGGTTGTAAAATCGTTGGATCACCGTGTTGCTTATTACGCAGCTGCTCATCTTGCTCGCGTTTAATTCGTCTGCGTTCTCGAATTAATTCATGTATTGCTTTCAGATCGTCCATATCGTCGATCTTTTGATCCATGATCTGCTTCGTATATACAGCTTTCTTAGCAAGTTGATCTGCTACCATGTTGGTGTGTTCGAACGTCCTTGCAAATACATGAACTATCTCGCAGGCTTCGAATTTTCGCATCTTTTCCTTGATCTGCCGGAATAATTCACCATGTTTAACTGGTTTCCGAGCGGAGTTTTTAAATTCTTTCTCCGTCCACTTCCTCATGTGCAAATTGATGGCTTCGCATACGTACTTCGCATCGGTGAGTATTTTCAACTTTTTTACACCGCTTTCGTACATAATATCAAGGCCTTTTATTACAGCTAATACTTCAGCTAAATTATTAGTTGTTTCGTACGCTACGTGGTTAACTTGCTCCGAGATGTTAATTTCAGAATCTGATTTAATACAGATACCGATTCCGGCTATGGCATTATCTCTACCATTATTGGAGCAGGCTCCATCGACAGCGATTCGAACGTATCCATCTCGATCGATTTTCCAATATTTCTGGTCAACTTTTCCATCTGGCAGCTGATCAGAAGTTATCGAAGGTCTCAATTTTGCTCTTTGCTGATCTCTTAATACCTTTAGTTCGTGTTTGGCATTAATCGTATGATTTTCTGTTGGCAGCTTATCAGCAGTCGGATCCCGAATGCCCCAGGCCTCGTTCGGTTTAATTCCAAACATTGAGGGAGTGTTGTTCAGTTCATCTTCGATCTCTTCGATGTACTGCTCCCATCCGTGGTGAGTGTAATCCCAGTCTTCTTCGTGTATGTTGATTTTTACACGTAGCTTATCACCAATGCTTCGCATATTGCGTTCAACGCTCGAGGCGTTTGCGCAATACGGAGTAATGTGCGCAATTTTGATCTTGTATTGCTTCAAAGTCTTATTCCAGAGGTCCGACGTGAATTGGGCCCCATTATCTGTGATAATTTTCTTGATCTTCACTCCCACGTACTTCGTTTCGTTGATAACTTCAACCATCCTATCTACTACCGTTGGCGCTTTCATATCCATCATCGGTTTTATCCATATCCTCGACGTGAATATATCCTTCGCTACAAACAGATAGTGTGGCGCGTCATCGTTATTTGCTACCGGGCCAAACAGGTCGACCGACAATACTTCGCCAATACCATACGACTCTATCTGCGCATACTCGAGTTTCTTCTTTTTGCCATAGATTTTACTCATATTGCAAATTACGCACTTCGTAGTAATGCACTTTATGTATTTCAGGGCGTTCGGCGAATAATACAATCTTTTGAAGATGTTCTCCAATTTGGCGGCTCCGACGTGTCCATACATATGATGCAGATATTCGACGGTATCCGTAAACAGCATATCAGGTAACACAGGAACACTGGTACCATCGCCATACGTTCGATATAGGATATATGCTTCGTCAGCAGCACGCATGCGCATAGCAAATTTCTTCGCTTTCGCCCGCTTAGCTCGTCGCTGTCTAGCACTTAATTCCTCATCGTCTGACGTCAATATTTCAATGATCCGCATACATTCTGGATCCTGCGCTTGCCAAACATGGATATTATCTAACATCTGTATTAACGCTTCCTCGTCTTCCTGAAAGAAATTCACTTCGAACGGTTCCAAATTTGTCTCAATCGAGTACGCCGTCAAATCTTCAGCCTGATTTTTGTAAAAAGCCTTTTTTGACTTTAAATCAAAAATTAAATCAAAACCATTCAGGTATGTAATCCAATTCGCAGCCTTGCGGTGCGTTTGCGCCATGCCCCTGAATATTTCAATTATTGACTTCAGATCAGAACGAACGTGTATTTTTCTCCCATGCAACCACATCTGCAACTTTTTGATTGTGGTTACTAACGTCTGTATTTCTTTATCGATGCGGGTGTAATTCTGTTGATAGTCCTTGAACGTATGGCTGGAGAACATTACTACTTCGTCCTGCCCCTCTATTATCTGATACATTACCGCATTCATGGCATGATCAGTGTAATACGTATCAAGGTAGATCGCTCGATCTTTTCGGGGTGGCATCAAATCGAAGGGTTTACAGTATTCCTCCTCTAGCTTCTCGAAAGCTTTTTGCTGCTCTTCCCCCCACACCGCTCGATCCTTCTTCTTAGTCATACGATATAACGGTTCTAATATTTCCTGATACTCAGGAATAAATCTACGATATAATCCAGTTAATCCTACTAATGTCTGGATATCTTTCTCGGTTTTTAATGAGAATTTTCCGTTTTTCGTATGTTTCAGCTTGAATTCCTGGAATTTCTGAATTTTCGCTTTCTGCTTACTTATCTTACTTTCAGCAAGTTTGAAACCCAGATGTTCGGTGGATTTCTTAAATAATTCAGTTTTTTCCGGATTCAGCGTGAGTCCAGATTCAATTATTAAATCGAGTATTTCAGCTAATAACTGAACCATTTCCTTAAACGTTTTTGCTCTTAATAACAGGTCATCGACATATTTCGCTACGTCTTCGCGATCAGGTATTACTTTATTAATGACCTTGATAAATTCGGCCGACGCTATCTTCAAGCCGTACGGTAATCGATCAAATTGGTACACCTGGCCGTCCACCTGAAAACCACAAAATTGCCGCGACCATTCATCCAGCACCAGCTGCCAAAAAGCACACACGAAATCTAACGTAGAAAAGTATTTCGTTTCTGGACAGTCTGTCACCACACGATCCAACATCGGAGCTTCATTATAATCATTCTCCAGTAGTTTATTCAACTCGTCTGGATCCAGACACGGACGAATATCTCCATTTTTCTTCACCTGCAGCGTGGTGGTATTAATGTACGGGGTATCTGATGGTGTTGCATAACCCTTACGTAACATTAATTTCAGCTTTCTTCGAAATGCAGGTAATAACTTATTACTCGGCTTGTACTTCTCGCCGCGAAATTTTGGTATGTTCGCTGGATCTTTGAACTTAAAATGGACCGGATCTCCTTTATATCGACCAGGAAAATCACTAAAAGCCGCTGCTTTTTGTTCTAGCAGGTTGTAGGCTTCTAATGCATCGTCCATATGTATATCACGTTCGTTAACCATCTGCTGTAATGATGACCAAAGTTTCCGTGTATATTTTTCTGGACCATGATCGATGTCGTCTGGATGCGGGTCATCCCATTTCGTAGCTTTCGTATGTTTACCGACCATGTATACTGCGTGAGGAGCATCGTCTTCCTCTACTTCGATCGAATGGACCGTTATCAGATCTTTATACTCGGCAGATGACATGTACTCAACCACGTTACGTTTTACTTCACCCTTCGGTTGTACAGTGGCGAAGCCTCCGTTCAAAATTGGCTGTACTCCCATTATCACCATCGAACCGGTTCCGAGTATCAGTATCTTCTTATTTCCATTCATAATATAAAAGGGTACTTCAAATTCGTTTTCCCCTAGGTTGAATTTTACCACGAGTGCATGATGTTTTGTTTGCACGTTTCGCTGATCAGCTACGGACACCATTACTGGATCTACCTTCATATATCGAACTATATTTCTATCTCGATGTTTTTCGGTTAATTCGCGAGCCATCGCCATCGATATTACGTTCAGAGTTGCCCCTGTATCGAGCTGCATCGCATATTTCTGTTCACCGATAAACACAGGTACTACGCATTTAATACCCGTTTTTTCAATATGTTCTAATACTTGTTTGTCCATTTCTTCCATTACTTTCAGCAGCGAAACTTGTGGTTTTGGACAATTCGCGTATTTCTTTTTCCAATTCGGTTCAGGACGATGTTGGCCGAACGATTGTGGCGGGCCTTGAACAATCTCATTCTGAACAAAATTACAATCGAGCCGATTTTCTTCTTCCGGCGGCAGATAGTTTTGTTCCTGTCGCTGAAATTCTTGCTCGGTATGTATTACATTACACGTCGACGTAATATTCTCTGGATTTATCTCCGGTGTGGTACACTTTTCTTTACTACCATGATTACACTCGGGAGCTACTAATACATCCTCTGTTTGAATATTACGTAATTCGGTTGGTTGTTCTTCATTTTTGCACAACCTCCTCTTAGTCGTTACTCTTCTTTCGGTTACTAAGTATTTCTCACCGGTAGCATCACGTACTATCGATTCGACGAAATCACGTTTTATCGTCGTATGCGGCTTTTTGTTCTTTTTTTCAGCTCGCTGTCGTTCCGTGCGCTCACGTTCTTGCGTGTATTTCCAGTGATCACTAGCCATCGATTCCAGCACCTTAGGCTTCATCGCTTGACGAGGGTAATACTTTCTGTAATGTCCAGACCAGTAATAACAAGATTCGATCGGCTTTACATTCCTACGTTCGTCTATCTTCAGGTGTTTAATATCAGTCTTCTTGCCGTCAACCATTTTATTCTCTGTTTCTACGAATAACAGCGCCGGATCGCGCCATACAGAGACAGCTTGATGTTTAGTTAAACGAAGTAATGCGTTCTGGTAGGCATAATACCTATTTAAACTAACGTTACTTTCGCCTTCGCGTCTTGGTTTTACTACCGGCATCAAAACAACGATATGTTTTAACCCTTTCGATATTAACAAACGTATTATCTTATTTACAGTCTGTTCGATGTAATCATTCGGCTTCGAAGAATAATTCATCTCAAACTGCAACATCGATAGCATGATATATTCGTGGTCGAATTCGATATGTTCCAGCGCTAGGTACAGATTTTCGAGCGATATCTGTTCCTTTAAGTACGGGCACTGGTTTAATTCCTGATTCGGGTTGTTATCACGTCTGGCCAGAAAATAGGCTAACGAGTCACCGACTAGTAGGTAGATTTGACCGTTTATTTGTACTGCGAATTTCGGGTTGGCTTTGTATTTGGCGTCGCAAGCAGTTCTAGCTGCATTGCTTTGTACTAACTTGTACGCGTCCGCCTTTAGTTTAAAGAATTCGAGTTGTGTTCTGAACCAACGTCTTCGATTATCACCGTTTGAGGTTCCTCGACCGTTGGCTGCGAATTCGAATCTCCATTACCTTCGCCATCCTCCACTAAGATGAAATTGACCGTTGGTATGTCACTAGTTCCACTCTTAGCGTTGAATCTCGCGTTCGATACATTATTCGTATTGTATCTATTGCCAGTATTCGTATTATTACCAGCATTGTTGTTATTACGGTAATTACTATTACTATTGTTACGGTTTCCTGTTCCAGTATTCTGTCCAGCCGCAACAATCTGCGCTCCAGAGTTGACCGCTTGATGAGTTGGTGCCGCCGGAACGTGGTTGTCGTTGTTCCAACGTTGATTATTACCTCGATACGTATTCTCCCAGTTTTGATCGTTCAACGTCGCCGGTATATACGTATCCTCACTGTGGATAGTATCCTCCGCCATCATGTCGATAAACTCCATGAAGTTTTCCAGCGACGCACGATGATGCATAGAACACTGGTTGAAATAATACGATGGTAATTTCACTCTCAGCTTGTTAACCCTTTCGCTATCTTCCAATTTTTCACACTTGACTAATACTTTATGCCATTTACCGATAAATTCGATAAACTGTCTCGTATTGCCAGTGAATTTGAACGAATCGAGGTAGGCTACTGCTTTCTTTTGCATAGGCCTAGTCCATACTTCTCTGATAAGGTCTTTCTGGAGTTCAGCGTTCGTTTTAATACGCATACTTGCATTTCTCCAGTACATATAATCCTTATTCGTGACCAATAATCTCAGCGCCACGACTTTTTCGCTGTCTGGAATGTCCGGATCATCTGTGTACAGATTAAATAATTCCAGGAAGCTAAACAGGTGGAAACGTTCCGCGTACGTGTATTCTACACCCATATCCTTGAGCTGCTGGACATCGATCTTTTTAGGCTTCCTATACATCACTTGCTGTGATCCAGATGACCCAGATGGCTTTGTCATTAGCTCATTTACATCCTTTCGTAATGCATTCACTTGCTTGATGGTCAGCGATACACTTTTCTCCACTGTTGAGATCGTATTGGTGGTATGAGTCTGCATCTGAGTACGCTCAGCTCGGAACCTTTCTTCTAAGCGTGTTTGATAACCAGCTAACTTGTCGCGTACGTCATCAATTGACCCTGTCAGTCTATTATCAACGGTGGTAATTCTTAGTTCGAAATTTTCCTTATTTTCAAACATACGATCTTCAATACTATCTATCTGGTTTTTTAAGCTCGTATTCGTGGCAGCTACATTACCTAGTTGATATTCTACAGTTGTTACTCTCTTCGATACTTCAGTCAACGCTGTTTTATTACCTTCAGCATATTGCATTAGAGCTTGTAATTCTGCATCTAATTGCTGTCTTGCTATCATTTCAGGCGTAAGTTCGACTTCGAGATTTTTTCCGCTGCCAGACATCACCAGTTTCTCCAGATTACCTTCGATATTGTGGATACTGTCGTTTAATGCTCCAGATCCACTGAGGTTGGTTGTGGATTTCTGACGTCTGTACATATCATTAGTGGCCACGATGTTCTTTGTAGCTTGATCCTTAGCTTTTCTATTTTCTAATACCTTGTCGTTTTCTGTCATATTCTTCTCAGGTTCCGTTTTCGTTGGAATTTTGCTGTCACTTCCAGTCATTTTGCCGATGTAATTCGATAAAAATAATCACAGGCCGATAATTCACCGAGGTGACACGTTTAGAACTGACACGAACGTCAGATAGTCGACTTAAAATCTAGAAAAAACTAAGAAAAAATTTAATTTCGCGAAAAAATCGCTCGTTGGATAATTAACAAGTACTTAATCGATATTACGATCAAAAAATATGACAATAATTGTCAAAAAACAATCCACTTACTCAATACACAATGTGGTTTCAAAAACCGGACACATTTTAACAATATTACAATACTAACTGAGCAAACTTTCACGTTGGAACCGCTCCTTGAACGTCTTCAATTCACTGGTTTCTCGGATCTAATTCGCTCGCCGGAAAAATTTTGCAGGTTACCTGAGGGTAATTCAGGATAATAACCGTTTCGGGCGCCAAATGAAGGGATAAACTTTGACTTTGGTCCCTAACCAAGGGGTAGTCGAAGAGAATCGTTGAAGGGTTAACTATTGCAACACTCACAGTTCAAATAAATACACGTTTGACGTGGGACGAATTACTTGTATTAAACTATAATATCACACGCGCATATCACGAATTACACTCTTAAATATTAATTAACTAAGAAATAAACAACGCGTATTAAATGAATTAACCGTGAATTAATCGAATTATGCGAATTATCAGAATTATTAGCAGTATTGCATTATTTTGGCGTAAGCCACAAAGGAGTCCGGACGTAATACGATTTGGTACTGACGTTCGAGCGTCGTAATTACATCGACGCAGCCGTCTAATTCGAATGCAGCTACAGTGTTGCCACTGTAGCTGTGATAATACAGAAAGTACCGCTTAGCTGGTACGGGCAACGGTCACCCCTACAATACACACAATAAATTTGTGGTGTTGGTGAATTATCAGTTGTTTATGTGCACCTACTGAGGATTCAGTAACTTCAACTTACTGAAACGGGTCGCCCGAAAAGACCTATTATTTTTCTTGAAAATAATTTCCATCTATTTTTCAAATTTGTTCTCCTCAAAACTTGTTTTTGATGTCTAAAAATCAAAATTTTCAAAATCTTTGGCCTCGCTGCGTTCGGCCTTATCGTATTGCTTTGTGAATATTTTTTGAATACAAGTGGCCAGTTTTTTAATCAAGTTAGATAGGTAATAAATTTATACAGCGTTGTTTTATGAAATGAACTTGAAATCAAAGTACAAATATCCTACTTAGAATTTTCTCCCTCGCCAGGGGTGCGGCGAAGGCATATTTCTGACGAGCAACTCGTCGTTGAAAATTTTTTTTTTTTGGGGGGGGGGCGTATTAAATTACCAAAAATGAAAAATTAATTTAAAAAAATGAATAAAATTTTTAATTTTTAGGAAAACAAATTAAAATTAAAATAAAACTTGGAAAATTTTCATTGAAAAGGCCCCCCCAATAATAATTTTTTCAAAAAATTTCGCCCTCGCTTCGCTCGGGCAAAATCATTACATTTATATTGTATCAGTAGCATAGCCGAGGGGAGATTCAAAGGGTTCAGACCCTTCTTTCCAAATCGAAAATTCACGTGGAAAATGCCTTCTAGCAGTATTAAAAAAATCAAATTTGCTCAAAACTTCGCCCTCGCTTCGCTCGGGCATGAACAACATCACAATTCGACATTATAAACTACCTATTCATTTTGATTAAAGTCTTTTCTCAAAATATTCTATGCAAATCTTGTATTTTTTTATGAAAATGGTGCGAGTTTTGAATTTAGTGTTTTTATAGTAAAAAATTATTGGGAGAAGTGTAATTGAATTCGAGATTTCTCAAAAAATTATGAAAGTTTGGACCTTCTCCATGAAAAATTTCTGGCCATGTCCTATGCCATTGGTAATGTACCTATCAAATTATTATTTAGAAAAGCTTTAGGCCTACTTCTAAATTTTTTTCTTTACGGGACTTTTTTATGTAGGGGGTGGGAGGGGAACTTGGAAATTTTTCAGGGGGGCCTAGCTTGGCCAATTTGGGGGGGGCACTCGTTGTTGACTCAGGGGGTTCACCGCAGCCCTGCCCCTCGCTTCGCTCGGGCCATATTTGTTTACCCCTCCAACTCACATTAAAAAAACTACCTATATAAATCTTTGAAATCAGGTAAGCTGCTGAGAAAAAATTCTCGATTTTCAAATTTTGGGTATTTTTAATCGGCAATTTTGAATTTTTTAGTCGGCATTTTTGAACATCATTACCCCCCCCCCCCCCTCCCTCCCAAGTATATGTTCGAACCGCCTCTGGGTACCTCCAAATGGCTTATACCGTGGGGGAGGGGTGGGGTAGTTCGTGTTATAAAATTCATCACCTGCACCGGCTGAATGCTATGCCACATTTTCGCTCCTTGTTGTGATTTTTGTTTTTGCAATCGCAAGAATTCTGATCAATTCAGTATAGGTATTTTATTTCTCCCTGATTTCGCGTGTTTTGCGGATAATTTCTTTTCGATATTATAGGTTTACGACTTTACGTACCTATTCGTACTCCCGCCGCGGATTTAAATCAATTTTGGGTTACCTACGCACCTGTTATTCATTTTTGCGGTATTGATTTATGAATTTTAGATATTGGATTTTTTATTGGATCTTCCTGATTTCCTGTCAAGAATCCGAATTTCATCTACTTATAAGAAATAGATTGATATGTAGCGTCGTGTATTATGCTGAACTTGAAATCTTTTTTATTCGGACCTATACCACCGTTTCTTCCTCTCCCGTACTCTCCATGGATTATTTTTTCGTGAAAAAAGTACCATACTTTATTGGAATTTTCCACTTTTAATGAATATGAAAATTATTTGTGGTATTTACTCGTCTCATTTTCAAGCGATAATACTCACATAAGTATGTACCTAATAATGTAGTGGTATTTTTGCGAAGAAATACGACGAAGGATCGAGTTGAAATCATGAGTTAGGTACATATAGGTAAAATATTGTAGATGATTTACCATGAAGTTATGAACGCGATAATGAGTGTCTAGCTGTCTGCTATCTAGTGTATTGTGCATTTTTCGAGTACATTTTTATATTCGATGTTTATTATATTTTTTTCCTTTTAGTAAAATATAGGTACCTATGTACTTGTTTTCGTCTTTGAAATATCAATTATTGTTGAAGGAAATTGAAAAAAAAAAAAACAATTCTGTTGAAAAATAAGTATAATATGTATGTTGCAAGCTGTTTGAATTGTAAATTCTTCTTGAATTGATCGCATCGTGGATAGAAAAAATTCTGAATCAACTTCAAAAAATGAAAATTAATTAATTAAAAAAAATCTAAATTCTAAAATCTCATTCGTGTTAAAAATGTCAAAATGTCAAAAATCATAAATTCAAAATGTCAAGTTAGTGTTCGAATTTTATTTAAAAAAAAAAATAAAAATAGCATCAATGAATTGTTCTAACCAATCAGAAACTACCTAGGTACCACGTTTTTTGTGAAATTGTTAGTTTTGTTGATTGTTGTTCATCCCTTGTTTCTTGTTTGCATCTATGACTTGAGACATGTCGTGGCGCAGTTGAAATTTTATTGCATTCGTGTTTTTTATTAAAAACAATCGGATTATTGAATCATTTTCGTGTAATTTTTCAGTACGTATAATGAAATGAATTCGTGAATTACGCGCGCGTCTGTTTAAATGGTGATTCTGAATAGAAATGTTAATACCATTTTCCATCCCATAATATAGATTGTAAGCATTAATTTTCATTGTATTCTTCGCTTAGTTTGCGTCTCACACGTGGTCGCTAGAAAAAACGAAAATTGAAGATCCTAATCTGGAATTCGATTATTTTGTGTTAATTTCATGTCAGTGTATATTTTCGTGGGGTTCTTCTGCTCACTGTTCCGGTGTGAAATTCGATTTACCTTCAAGTGAATAAATTCATTGTTGTGATGTGTTACGGTGTCCTATGTTTTTGCTTGTCTCAATTTTCATTCTTAGAGGACAGATGCTGAATCCTGCTGAATATTTCTTTTCAATTTCAATCTTATGTTTGTGTGGTGGCCTTCAGCTATGGTTGAATTCATTTTCAACTTTTACTTCTTGTCTTTAATTTTTAAACGAAAGAATAAGAAAGAAATTATTTTTTGGGAACTTTTGAAGGATGAGAATTTGCATGAAAATGGCAAACAAGACGAATCGAATGGTTTTTTTACGATTAAAATTGGAGCATTAGATCGAAAGTTGATTTTTTTTCCGGCGCGGAAGGTTGATGTATGGTCGGTGCCGCAGAAAAATGCCCGTACTCGTTCGAAAATCACTCAAATTGCCAAAACTAATACATTTCCGGAATCCTCACATCAAGACGAATCGAATGGTTTTTTTACGATCAAAATTCGCGGCGCAGAAGGTTGATGTATGGTCGGCGCCGCAGAAAAATGCCCGTAACTCGTTCGAATATTACTCCAATCGCCAAAACTAATACATTTTCGGAATCCTCTCATCAAGACGAATCGAATGGTTTTTTTACGATCAAAATTGGAGCATTAGATCGAAAGTTGATTTTTTTTCCGGCGCGGAAGGTTGATGTATGGTCGGCGCCGCAGAAAAATGCCCGTAACTCGTTCGAAAATCACTCAAATTGGCAAAACTAATACATTTTCGGAATCCTCACATCAAGACGAATCGAATGGTTTTTTTACGATCAAAATTGGAGCAATAGATCGAATGTTGATTTTTTTTCCGGCGCGGAAGGTTGATGTATGGTCGGCGCCGCAGAAAAATGCCCGTAACTCGTTCGAATATTACTCCAATCGCCAAAACTAATACATTTTCGGAATCGTCACATCAAATCTCAAAAAATGGCAAAAATTTTAATCTGTCAGATTTTCAAGCATCATGAAAACAAAAAAATACCTTGAATGTTGAAAATGTTCTGAAAAATTAGCAGTAGAAGGTGAAAATTTGGATAAATAACGAGGTAATACTTCATTAAAGTCAAAGAGGCTGAGATTTGTGTAGATCCCAAGTCATTGCACATGAAATTGTATTAAAATGAGATGTGGAGGTTTCGCCATTTTTTTTTTGTGATTTTGCACAAATAATATCAAATGGTGTTGACCAAAAATCTCCTGGATTTTTTTGATTGAAATTAAGCACTTCTTAAAATCTTACAAAATGGTCCGAGTCAAAAATTCAACAACAAATAAATTTTATTTGAAATGGCCTAACGACAGCATTATTTTTTGATAATTTTTCCCATAACTCTCCTAAAATCATTTTTTGGGGAGGAAGGGAGCTACACTATTTCTAGAAAGTATGGACTAGTTTATTTTAAATATACAAAATTTGAAAAGAGCGAATTTTTCCGTCCCACTTTTAACAGACTTCGGACTGTCAGACTTGAAAAAGTCTGGTGTGGTTAAAAAATTCGCCCTGTTCATTTTCCATGGAACATAGGTCCCTACTTAGAATAATTACAAAGTATTATTTAGACAGTTAGAAAGATAATTGGAAAGAAGGTCTCGAAGTTGATGGGAAGGTTACTTGGAAAGTTAATTGAATAAGGGGAAAATTTAATGAGAAAGGTAGACGGAAAATTGTTGGAAATCGGGAGTCAGTTGGTTCTCGGTTGAAAAAATATGTAGTTTGAAAGATAATTGGAAAGTTAGGTAGTGAGGAAGTTTGTTGGGAATAAAGTTGGGGAACAATATTGGAAATCGGAAACTTGGTTGGAAAGTCTGTCGGAAAGGTAATGGTTGGAAAGTCTGTCGGAAAGGTAATCAGAATGTTGGTGGGAAAGTTGGTCAAAAAGTTAGTTGAAAAATTGGTTGAAAAGGGGGGAAGTTGGGGGGGGGGGAGATGGTTAAAAATTATTTGGAAAATTGTTGGAAATCTGGAGTTTGTTGGTTGGTTGATAAGACAGTTGGAAAGATAATTGGAAAGTGGGTCTTGAAGTTGATGGGAAGGTTAGTCGGATAGTTAGTAGGGAGATTAGTGGAATCAGGAAAAAAATTGGTGGGAAAGATAATTGGGTTATTATATGGAAAATTGTTGGAAAAGAGAAAATGGTTGAAAAGATGGTCGGATTGATGATACAGAAAGTCAATGGGAAAGTTTGTTGGAAAGAGGGGAAATTTCGTCAGAAAATTGATAGAAAAGTGGGTTTGAAAGTTTGTCGGAAAGTTTGATTGGGAAAGTGGGTCTGTAAGTTGTTCTTGAAGTTCATAGGAAGGTCAGTGGGAAAGTTTTCTGCGAAGATAGGAAACTTGGTCGGAATGTGGATCTGAAGATCAGTAGGAAAATTGACTGGAAACTCTGCAGAAAATGAGTATGAAAGTCTGTCTTGGAGTTGATGGGAGGGATAGTTGGAAAGTTGATCAGAAAATTAGTGGGGAAATTATGGAGAAAGGTCCTTGGAAAGATGGGAAAGCTGGTTGGTGGAAAAGTTTTTGGGAATGATTGTTAGATAGATTGTCAGAAAAATATTCTGAAAGAAATTGGAAAATGGAAGTTGGTCAAAAAGTTAGTTGGAAAGATAAATGGAAAGTGGGTCTGAAAGTGGGTCTTGAAGTTGATGGGAAGGTTAGTCTGATAGTTAGTGGAGAGATTAGTGGAATCAGGAAAAAAATTGGTGGGAAAGATAATTGGATTATTATATAGAAAATTGTTGGAAAGGAGAAAATGGTTGAAAAGATGGTCGGATTGATGATTCAGAAAGTCAATGGGAAAGTTTGTTGGAAAGAGGGGAAATTTGGTCAGAAAATGGATTGGAAAATGGGCTGGAAAGTTTGTGGAAAGTAGGATGAAAATTTTGTGAGGAAGATAGTCAGAATATTATCTGGAGCGATTGTTTGAAATGGGGGGTTTTACAAAAAGTCAGTTGACAAGATAGTGGAAGGCGGATCTGAAAATTGTTCTTAAATTTGATGGGAAGGTCTGTAGGAAAGTTGTTTGGGAAAATTGTGGGAAGGTTGGTTGGAAAGTTTGGCAGAAAGATGATTAGAAAGTTGATGGGAAATTGGAAATTGGTCTGAAAGTCAGTTGGAAAGATGGTCAAGAGGAAGCAGTATTGATGAATTTTTTTAGTTTCTTGGGGTATCAAATTCCAAAAAAAAAAAAATGAACCTATAAGCTCCAATTTGGATCGACATTACCAGGTGTAGATTTCTGGGGCAACATGTCATCAATCCCACAACCAAGTACCGGGCCGGTGCGTCCAAAGGAATGCGTCATATGTTCCACTTCCATCCTTCAGGTTTCCCCTCCGGGTAAGTCGTGTACCAAAGCAACATTCCAAGGGGCCTTCCTGGTAACCCAGCACGGTCGCTTGATTGATGACACAAGCCAATTTTGATTTTTTAAAAATTAAACCTCCCACAAAAGTATCCAAAATAAAAATATACCCATGAGACACCTACATCAATACTGCCAACCTTGATGAATAGCTCTGTAGAAAGTATGTTGGAAAGATAGTCTGAAAATTATTCTGAATGATGGTCAGAAATTGGAAGTTGGTGAAAAAAAGTTGGTTGGAAAGATAAATGGAAAGCGGGACTGAAAGTGGGTCCTAAAGTTGATGGAAAGTTAGTCATGACATTAGTGAAAAAGTTGGTTACAAAAGATTGTTGGAAAGATAGGAATGTAGGACTGAAAGTGGATCTGAAATTCAGTTGGAAAGTTGGGGGCGGAAATTGAATGAGAAAGATAGTCGGAAAATTGTTGGAAATCAGGAGTCAGCTGGTTGAAAATGAAGTTGGGGGACAAAGTCGGAATATTGTTGGAAATGGGGAGTCAGCTGGTTGAAAATGAAGTTGGAAACAATATTGGAAATCGGAAACTTGGTTGGAATGGCAGTTGGGAAAATAATTAAAAAGTTGATGGGATAGTTTGATGGAAGGGAGGGGGAATTTGGTCAAGAAAGTAATGGTGGGAATATTGGTGAGGGGTTTGTTGGAAAGAGAGGAAATTTGGTTAGAAAATGGATTGCAAAGTTGAGCGGAAGGGAAATCAGGAGTTGGTTGGTTGAAAAGACAGTTGGAATGATAATTGAAAAGTTAATGGGAAAATTTGTAGGAAAGATTGTTAGAAAATTGTTCTGAAAGAAATTGGAAAGTGGAAGTTGGTCAATTGTAGGAAAGATTGTTACAAAATTATTCTGAAATAAATTGGAAAATGGGTGTTGATCAAAAAGTTAGTGGGAATGATGAATGGAAAGTGGTCTAAAAGTTGATGGGAAGGTTAGTCAGAAAGTTGGATGAGAAATTAGTGAAATTAGGGAGAAAAGTTGGTGGGAAAGATTTTTGGAAAATTGTTTGAAATGTGGAGTTGATTGGTTGAAGAAACAGTTTGAAAGATAATGGCAAAGTGGCTCACAAAGTTGATGGAAGGTTAATCGGAAAGTTAATGGAAGATAGTGGGAATGATAATTGAAATGTTGATGGGAAAAGTTTTTGGAAATATTGTTAGAAAATTATTCTGAACGAAATTGGAAAATGAAAGTTGGTCAAAAAGTTAGTTGGAAAGATACTAGAAGAAAAGTGGGTCTTGAAGTTGATGGGGAGGTTAGTCGGATAGTTGGTAGGTAGATTAGAAGAATTAGGGGAATAATTGGCAGGAAAGATTGTTGGAAAAGTATTTTTGAAAAATTGTTGGAAAGAATTTGGTTGAGAATATAGTCGGACTGATGAATCAGAAACTTAATGGAAGAGATTTGAAAGTTTGTTTGAAAATAGTGGAGAAATTAGTGAGAGAGGTCGTTGGAAATATGGGAAATTTCTTTGGGAAGGTGGCCGGAATGTTGGTTGAATGTTTGGCTTGAAAGTCAGCCTGAATGTCATGGGAAACGTTTGTGAGAAAGGTAGGTGGAACTGGTGGAAAAGTTTATTGGAAGCATAGGAAAAGGGCTTGGAAAGTTGGTAGGAATGGGGCTCTGAAAGTTTGTTGCAAAGTTTACTGGAAATAAAGTCGGGAAGTTGGTGAGAAATTTTGTGAGAAAGATAGTCTGAAAATTATTTGGAAAAGCAGTTGGAAATTGCAAGCTAGTGGGACAGCTAGTGGGAATGGTGGTCTGATATTTATTCTGAAAGTTGATGGGAAAGTCAGTGGAAAAGTTGTTAGGAAATTAGGGATAGATTGTTGGAAAGATAGGAAAGTTGGTTGGAAAGTGGATCTGAAATTCTGGTGGAAAGTTTGTGGGAAATTTTGTTGGAAAGAAAGTTGGAAAATTATTTGGAAATTGGTCTGAAAGTTTGCTGGAAAGTTAGTAGGAAAGTAGATGGGGAAAAGGGGTATGAAATTCAGTTGGAAATTTTAATAGAAAGTCTGAAAATTATTTGGAAAAATAGTTGAAAATTGGAAGTTGGTCAAAAGGGATGTTCTGGTGGAAAGTTTCTGGGAAGTTTTGTGGGAAAGGCAGTTGAAAAATTATTTGGAAAACTGTTGGAAATTATAAGTCCAAGGGAAAGTTGATGAGGAAGACAGAAGGTTTGTTAGAAAGATGGCTAGAACGTTACTTGTAATGTTGAGATAGATTGTCAGAAAAATTTTCTGAAAGAAATTGGAAAATGGAAGTTGGTCAAAAAGTTGGTTGGAAAGATAAATGGAAATCGGGACTGAAAGTGGGTCCTAAAGTTGATGGAAAGTTAGTCATGAAATTTTTGGAAAAGTTGGGTGCAAAAGATTGTTGGAAAGATAGGAAAGTAGGACTGAAAGTGGATCTGAAATTCAGTTGGAAAGTTGGGGGCGGAAATTGAATGAGAAAGATAGTCAGAAAATTGTTGGAAATCAGGAGTCAGTTGGTTGAAAAAATTGTTTGAAAAATACTTGTAAGATGAAAATCGAGTCAGTTCGTTGAAAATGAAGTTGGGGACAATATTGGAAATCGGAACTTGGTTGGAATGGCAGTCGGAAAGATAATTAGAAAGTTGGTAGGTAAGATTGATGGAAAGGGGAGAAATTTGGTTAGGAAAGTAATGGTGGGTATATTGATTGGTGGGGAAGACTGTTGGAAAATAATTTGGAAAATTATTAGATAGGAGAAGTTGGTTGGAAAGATGAATCAGAAGTCAATGGGAAGATTTGATGGAAGAGGGGAAATTTGTTGGAAAGATGAATCAGAAGTCAATGGGAAGGTTTGTTGGAAGAGGGGAAATTTGGTTGGAAAATGGTTCGGAAAGTTGGTTGGAGAGGAAATTTGGAGGTTAATGGTTGAAAAGACAGTTGGAATGATAATTGAAAAGTTGATGGGAAAATTTGTAAGAAAGATTGTCAAAAAATTATTCTGAGAAAACTTGGAAAATGGAAGTTGGTCAAAAAGGTAGTGGGAATGATAAATGGAAAGTGGGTCTAAAAGTTGATGGGAAGGGTAGTCGGAAAGTTAATGGTATTAGGGGAAAAGTTGAGGTGAGAGATTGTTGGAAAATTATTTTGAAAATTGTCGAGAATCAGTAGTTGGTTGGTTGAAAAGACAGTTGGACAGATTGTCAGAAAATAATTCTGAAAGAAATTGGAAAATGGAAGTTGATCAAACAGTTGGTGGGAAGGATAAATGGAAAAAGGATCTGAAAGTTGATGGGAAGGTTGGTCAGAAAGTTGGTTGGATAATTGGTGGAATAAGAGGGGGGAGGTGGGGGGGAGATGGTTAAAAATTATTTGGAAAATTTTATGGAAATTTGGAGTTTGTTGGTTGGTTGATAAGACAGTTGGAAAGATAATTGGAAAGTGGGTCTTGAAGTTGATGGGAAGGTTAGTCGGAGAGTTAGTAGGGAGATGAGTGGAATCAGGAAAAAAATTGGGGTTGTTGGAAAAGAGAAAATGGTTGAAAAGATGGTCGGATTGATGATACAGAAAGTCAATGGGAAAGTTTGTTGGAAAGAGGGGAAATTTCGTCAGAAAATTGATAGAAAAGTGGGTTTGAAAGTTTGTCAGAAAGTTTGATGGAACTTTTGTGAGAAAGATAGGAGGGATATTATTCGGGAAGATGGTTAAAAATTGGAAGTTGGTCAAAACCTCAGTTTGTAAGAAGGGAAAAGTGGGTCTGTAATGTTGTTCTTGAAGTTCATAGGAAGGTCAGTGGGAAAGTTTTCTGGGAAGATAAGAAACTTGGTCGGAATGTGGATCTGAAGATCAGTAGGAAAATTGACTGGAAACTCTGCAGAAAATGGGTATGAAAGTCTGTCTTGGAGTTGATGGGCGGGATAGTTGGAAAGTTGGTCAGAAAATTAGTGGGGAAATTATGGAGAAAGGTCCTTGGAAAGATGGGAAAGCTGGTTGGTGGAAAAGTTTTTGGGAATGATTGTTAGATAGATTGTCAGAAAAATATTCTGAAAGAAATTGGAAAATGGAAGTTGGTCAAAAAGTTAGTTGGAAAGATAAATGGAAAGTGGGTCTGAAAGTGGGTCTTGAAGTTGATGGGAAGGTTAGTCTGATAGTTAGTGGAGAGATTAGTGGAATCAGGAAAAAAATTGGTGGGAAAGATAATTGGATTATTATATAGAAAATTGTTGGAAAGGAGAAAATGGTTGAAAAGATGGTCGGATTGATGATTCAGAAAGTCAATGGGAAAGTTTGTTGGAAAGCGGGGAAATTTGGTCAGAAAATGGATTGGAAAATGGGCTGGAAAGTTTGTTGGAAAGTAGGATGAAAATTTTGTGAGGAAGATAGTCAGAATATTATCTGGAGCGATTGTTTGAAATGGGGGGTTTTACAAAAAGTCAGTTGACAAGATAGTGGAAGGCGGATCTGAAAATTGTTCTTAAATTTGATGGGAAGGTCTGTAGGAAAGTTGTTTGGGAAAATTGTGGGAAGGTTGGTTGGAAAGTTTGGCAGAAAGATGATTAGAAAGTTGATGGGAAATTGGAAATTGGTCTGAAAGTCAGTTGGAAAGATGGTCAAGAGGAAGCAGTATTGATGAATTTTTTTAGTTTCTTGGGGTATCAAATTCCAAAAAAAAAAAATGAACCTATAAGCTCCAATTTGGATCGACATTACCAGGTGTAGATTTCTGGGGCAACATGTCATCAATCCCACAACCAAGTACCGGGCCGGTGCGTCCAAAGGAATGCGTCATATGTTCCACTTCCATCCTTCAGGTTTCCCCTCCGGGTAAGTCGTGTACCAAAGCAACATTCCAAGGGGCCTTCCTGGTAACCCAGCACGGTCGCTTGATTGATGACACAAGCCAATTTTGATTTTTTAAAAATTAAACCTCCCACAAAAGTATCCAAAAATATACCCATGAGACACCTACATCAATACTGCCAACCTTGATGAATAGCTCTGTAGAAAGTATGTTGGAAAGATAGTCTGAAAATTATTCTGAATGATGGTCAGAAATTGGAAGTTGGTGAAAAAAAGTTGGTTGGAAAGATAAATGGAAAGCGGGACTGAAAGTGGGTCCTAAAGTTGATGGAAAGTTAGTCATGACATTAGTGAAAAAGTTGGTTACAAAAGATTGTTGGAAAGATAGGAATGTAGGACTGAAAGTGGATCTGAAATTCAGTTGGAAAGTTGGGGGCGGAAATTGAATGAGAAAGATAGTCGGAAAATTGTTGGAAATCAGGAGTCAGTTAGTTGAAAAGATTGTCTGAAAAATACTCGTAAGATGAAAGTCGAGAGTCAGTTCGTTGAAAATGAAGTTGGGGACAATATTGGAAATCGGAACTTGGTTGGAATGGCAGTTGGGAAAATAATTAAAAAGTTGATGGGAAAGTTTGATGGAAAGGGGGAAATTTGGTTAGGAAAGTAATGGTGGGAATGTTGGTGGGGAAGACTGTTGGAAAATAATTTGGAAAATTATTAGATGGAAGTTGGTTGGAAAGATGAATCAGAAGTCAATGGGAAGGTTTGTTGGAAGAGGGGAAGGTTGGAGAATAGATTGGAAAGTTGATCGAAAAATAATTGGAAATTTTGTGAGGAAGTTTGTTGAAAATGAAGTTGGGGGACAATATTGGATATCGGAAACTTAGTTGGAATGGCAGTTGGGAAAATAATTAAAAAGTTGATGGGAAAGTTTGATGGAAGGGAGGGGGAATTTGGTCAAGAAAGTAATGGTGGGAATATTGGTGAGGGGTTTGTTGGAAAGAGAGGAAATTTGGTTAGAAAATGGATTGCAAAGTTGAGCGGAAGGGAAATCAGGAGTTGGTTGGTTGAAAAGACAGTTGGAATGATAATTGAAAAGTTAATGGGAAAATTTGTAGGAAAGATTGTTAGAAAATTGTTCTGAAAGAAATTGGAAAATGGAAGTTGGTCAATTGTAGGAAAGATTGTTAGAAAATTATTCTGACAGAAATTGGAAAATGGGTGTTGGTCAAAAAGTTAGTGGGAATGATGAATGGAAAGTGGGTTTAAAAGTTGATGGGAAGGTGAGTCAGAAAGTTGGATGAGAAATTAGTGAAATTAGGGAGAAAAGTTGGTGGGAAAGATTTTTGGAAAATTGTTTGAAATGTGGAGTTGGTTGGTTGAAGAGACAGTTTGAAAGATAATGGCAAAGTGGCTCACAAAGTTGATGGAAGGTTAATCGGAAAGTTAATGGAAGATAGTGGGAATGATAGTTAGTGGGAATGATGAATGAAAAGTGGGTCTAAAAGTTGATGGGAAGGGTAGTCGGAAAGTTGGATGGGAAATTAGTGAAATTAGGGAGAAAAGTTGATGGGAAAGATTTTTGGAAAATTGTTGGAAATATGGAGTTGGTTGGTTGAAAAGACAGTTGGATAGATAATTGGGAAGTGGTTCACAAAGTTGATGGAAGGTTAGTCGGAAAGTTAATGAAATTTGAGAAAAAGTTGATGGGAAAGATTATTGGAAAATTAATTGGAAAATTGTTAGAAATGGGGAGTTGGTTGTTTGAAAAGACAGTGGGAAATTTGTAGGAAAGATTGTTAGAAAATTATTCTGAAAGAAATTGGAAAATGGGTGTTGGTCAAAAAGTTAGTGGGAATGATGAATGGGAAAGATTTTTGGAAAATTGTTGGAAATATGGAGTTGGTTGGTTGAAATGACAGTTGGAAAGATAATTGGAAAGTGGTTCACAAAGTTGATGGAAGGTTAGTCGGAAAGTTAATGGAATTAGAGAAAAAGTTGATGGGAAAGATTGTTGGAAAATTATTGGAAATGGGGAGTTGGTTGGTTGAAAAGACAGTGGGGATGATAATTGAAAAGCTGATGGGAAAATTTCTTGGAAATATTGTCAGAAATAGAATTAGGGGAATAATTGGTAGGAAAGATTGTTGGAAAAATATTTTTGAAAAAATGCTGGAAAGAATTTAGTTGATAATATAGTTGGATTGATGAATCAGAAAATTAATGGGAAAGATTTGAAAGTTTGTTTGAAAATAGTGGAGAAATTAGTGAGAGAGGTCGTTGGAAATGTGGGAAATTTCTTTGGGAAGGTGGCCGGAATGTTGGTTGAATGTTTGGCTTGAAAGTCAGCCTGAATGTCATGGGAAACGTTTGTGAGAAAGGTAGGTGGAACTGGTGGAAAAGTTTATTGGAAGCATAAGAAAAGGGCTTGGAAAGTTGGTAGGAATGGGGCTCTGAAAGTTTGTTGCAAAGTTTACTGGAAATAAAGTCGGAAAGTTGGTGAGAAATATAGTCTGAAAATTATTTGGAAAAGCAGTTGGAAATTGCAAGCTAGTGGGACAGGTAGTGGGAATGGTGGTCTGATATTTATTCTGAAAGTTGATGGGAAAGTCAGTGGAAAAGTTGTTAGGAAATTAGGGATAGATTGTTGGAAAGATAGGAAAGTTGGTTGGAAAGTGGATCTGAAATTCTGGTGGAAAGTTTGTGGGAAATTTTGTTGGAAAGAAAGTTGGAAAATTATTTGGAAATTGGTCTGAAAGTTTGCTGGAAAGTTAATAGGAAAGTAGGTGGGGAAAAGGGTATGAAATTCACTTGGAAGTTTTGATAGAAAGTCTGAAAATTATTTGGAAAAATAGTTGAATATTGGAAGTTGGTCAAAAAGGATATTCTGGTGGAAAGTTTCTGGGAAGTTTTGTGGGAAAGGCAGTTGAAAAATTAAAAAAATCTTACATTACATTAGAAAAATTTTAAAAAAAACCTGCAAAGTAATCTGAAAAATTATTTAAAATCATTCAAAGTAATTTTAAAGAACTTTAATTGGATTCAACGTAAATTGATTTTTTTTTAACTTTCAAAAACCTTGATTGAATTTAATTGAAAAAACTTTAAATCAAAATAAATCAAAAACCTTGATTGAATTTAATTGATAAACATTAGATTGGGGAAAAACTTGAAATCATGTAGATTAAAAAATAGTTTATGCCTTCCAAAATGAATGATTAAGTCGGACAAACAATAATTTAAATTTTGCGAAGTAATTTTAAAAAACCTTGGGTAATTAAATTCAAATTGGATTGAATTGGAAAAAAATTGAATGAAAAATTTTGTTCTTTCAAAATAAATATTAGGTTGGATAAAAAATAGGTTCAAATTGGATTGAAATTTTTTTTAAATCCTCGATTGAAAAAATTTTTAAACCAAAATAAACATTAAATTGGAAAAAAATTGAATGAAAAAATTTTTCTATCTTCCAAAATAAATGTTAGGTTGGATAAAAAATAATTTAAATGAAATTGTTTTATAATCCTTGATTGAAAAAAAATTTAATTCTGAGTACACATTAGATTGGAAAGGTCTGGCAAAAAGTAATTCAGATTGAAAAAATTTGAAAAAATTTTTATATCCTCCAAAATTGATATAGGTTGGGAAAAAATATAAATCTTTCAAAGTAATTTTCAAAGACCTAAATTAAATTCAAATTCGATCGATTTTTTTTTTAAACTTTGACTGAAAAAATTTTTAGGTCTAAATACAACATGAGATTGGGGTAAAAATTGAAACTAGTGAATCAATCTTCGAACAATTTTAAGAAAATCTTGCATAATAATTTTAGAAACCTTAATTCAAAAGAAAATTGGATGGAAAAAAATTTTAATCTTCCAAAATAAATATTAGGTTGAAAAAAAAACAGTTTGAATCTTGCCTTTTTAAAATCCTAGAATGAAAAAATTTTTAAACCAAAATAATTAAATTTTAGAAAACCTTGATTGAATTCAAAAGAAAATTAGATGGAAAAAATTTTAATGTTCCAAAATAAATATTAGGTAAAATTTTTATATCCTCCAAAATAGATATTAGGTCGGGAAAAAAATATAAATCTTGCAAAGTAATTTTCAAATACCTAAATTAAATTCAAATTCGATTGATTTTTAAAACTTCGATTGAAAAAAATTTTAAATCTAAATAAACATAACTTCAAAAAATTTTGAAAACTCTGCAAAATTTTGAATTTTTTCCTAAATCTTGAATAATTTGAAGCTTAATTGAATTCAAAAGAAAATTAGATGGAAAAAAAAGTTTTAATCTTCCAAAATAAATATTAGGTTGAAAAAATTTGAATCTTACCTTTTTAAATTCCTTGAATGAAAAAATTTTTAAACCAAAATAATTAAATAAAATTCAAATTCGATTGATTTTTAAAACTTTGATTGAAAAACAAAATTTTGAAAACTCTGCAAAATTTTGAATTTTCCAAAATCTTGAATAATTTGAAGAAAATCTTGCAAAATAATTTTAGAAACCCTAATTGAATAGCAAAGTAATTTTCAAAGACCTAAATTAAATTCAAATTCGATTAATTTTTTTAAAAATTTGAAAAAAATTTTAAATCTAAATAAACATGAGATTGGGGAAAAAATTTAAACTAGCGAATTAATCTTCAAAAAATTTTGAAAACCGCAAAATTTTGAATTTTTTCCAAAATCTTCAATAATTTGAAGCTTAATTGAATTCAGAAGAAAATTAGATGGAAAAAAATTTTAATCTTCCAAAATAAATATTAGGTTGAAAAAATTCGAATCTTGCCTTTTTAAAATCTGTTGGAATAATCGTGGATTTTTTAAAACGAAAAAGAATATAAAAATTCGAACGACATTTAAATAAAGAGAAATCAGTTTTCGGTTTTCAAAAAGGCGTAATTTTATTGAAAATAAAATTACAGTTTAAATTTGGTCGTAAGACCATAGAAAAGAAAATTACGTTCGCGTTAGACGAGTTTCATAAAAGCAATGAACCTCAAAAAGGTTCAAAGTTACAAACTTAAAGAATAAAACGAATTTTCTGGCCGCAGCCAACGATTCTTCGAACACGTAACCACATGATCGTGGCTTTACAAAATTTATAACGAGAACGAAATAACGGACGCGAACTTCGACAGTTTGAACTTAAAATAACGCGAGAAGAAAATAAAAACGAATGATTAACGGTATTTTTTTACACCGCCCCTCGGACAGAAAATCGGGAATAGTCGATGAATACGATTAAAGATGAAAAGACGAGTTAATTTGAGTCGATCACACTGGTAGAATCAACGAAGTAAAAGATTCACCAGAGTGATGGCCCAAATTAATTAAAATTAAAAATCGAAAATCCGTTTAGTAAGACGTTCGAAAACGACCCTGGTGGTACTTTTTGTCAATACATCGGCTAAGTTATCAATCGTCGAGATTTTTTGTAAATAAACGTACCCTTCTTCGATAAGATTACGAATATGGTGATACGATACGTCTATATGTCGAGTTCGTTTGGATTCATTCGTATTAGCAATCGCGATCGCGGCCGTAGAATCGCAATAGACGGGCACGGTATCAACGTTTATCGATAAAGTTTTCAAAAAACTCAACCACGAAACGGCATGCTTACCAGCGGCGGATAGAGCTACGTACTCGGCCTCGGCCGAAGATGTCGAAACACACGATTGTTTTTTCACGTACCAGTCAATTATATTGTTACAATGCGTCGTTATCAATCCAGTCGTGGATTTTCGATCGATATTATCGCCGGCGAAGTCCGAGTCACAGTAAATACGAATGGGGTGAGTACTTTCATAATTATCGCGGCGATACGTTAATTTACGATTTAAAGACGAGTTTAAGTAACGAAGTATACGTAACGAATATTTATAAATTTCAGCGTTCGATTGGTGCTGAAAACGACTCAAGTAATTTACAGCGAAGTTTATGTCTGGGCGAGTCCCACGAGCGATGTAAGAGAGTGATCCGAGTAAGCCCCGAACTTTCGATTCGTATTTCTTATCAAGAACCGGATTTTCGATACGTAAACTGGTTTCCATCGGCGTAGCTATCGGGTAAGAATTTTCGACTTCGTAATCCTTTACTAATTGTTTAATGTACGAGTTTTGGTGCATGTACGTTACACCCTTATCACGTTCTATTTCGATACCGATAAACTTTTTGCTTTGCTGTAGATCTCTGATTCCGAATTCGAGATTCAATTGTTCGACGAGCCATTCGATTAACGCGTTGTCGTAGCCGGTTATGAGGAAATCATCGACAAAAACTACAAAGATGCACCGGAGAACATCGCCGTCGTTATTCACGTACACGCAAGGATCTACAGCCGAAGGAACGAAACCGAGTTTAGATAAGAATTCTTTTAGACGTTTATTCCACCTATTTGGCGACGTTTTAAGCCCGTACAACGATTTCTTTAAAACGAGTATCGTATTTTTATTTCCAGGTACGCCGGGCGGAGGTTTAAACGCAATTTTACGAGAGGCATCGCCGTTCAAAAAGGCTGTGGTTACGTCGACTTGCCTTAGCTGCCAGTTATTCAACGTAGCGAGATTTACGACGGAGCGGATAATAGACGTTTCGACGGTTGGCGAGTAGATCTCGTTTAGCTCATACGAATGCGTATCCTTATATCCACGGAGTACCAAGCGGGCTTTATACTTTACGGTATGTTGAACCGTGATCTTTTTACGTAACACCCATTTCGTATCGACGAATACGACATCGGAGCAGTCAAGATCATCGGTAGTCGTTTCATACCAGGTCTCTTTAAAGATTAAAGAGCGCAACTCTTCGTGAATAGCCTCTTTCCAAAATTCCCCTTCGGGACCGTTAATGGCTTCATCGTACGTCAGTTCGTGGTCGTTTTCCGTGGATATAAACGCGGCGTAATTAACGAATTCGTCGTCTTCGTTAATATTTATTTTACTCGCGAGTTTAGTTCGGTTTCGCGTATCGTAAGCGAATATCGGATCGTCGACATTTAAATTATCGTTTTCGGATTTTTCGGCTTCGTTTTTATCGTTAGACGCGACATTCGCGATATCGTTTATAAATTCGAATAAAGCCGGTTTTCATCGAAGATTACGTTTGACGATACGTGAATTTTATCGTTTGGCAAGTCTAGTAAAACGTAACCGAGTCCGTATAACCGACTAGCATCATTTCTCGCGATTTCGGTTCGAATTTACTGCGTTTTTCTTTAGGTATGAAAATTTTGGCTACGCAGCCAAAGATTTTAAGTTGATCGAAATTGGGTTCGCGACTATGCCATCGTTTATACGGGGATTCATTATCGTTTGACGAATGCGGGAGACGATTGTAGATAAAATTTGCCATATAAACGGCGTATGGCCAATACTTAACGCTTAGCTTCGCGTCGAATAAAAGCGCTCGGGCCTTTTCGCAAAGGGATCTTATGAAACGTTCGGCGGTTCCGTTGTGTTCTGGCTCAAAAGGCTCCGAAGGCACGAGTCGCATACCTACCTGTTCTATTATTTCTCGAAAATGTCCGCCCAAAAATTCAGCGGCGTTATCGCAACGCATCGACTTAATATTGCGATTCCAAAAGTTCGAAACCAACTTTTGGTAACTATCGAAAAAAGTAACCTACTTCAGATTTTTCGGTCATCGCGTAAGTAACAGCAAACCGTGTATAATCGTCGATTTAAAACTGCGATGAAACGATCATCGTGATATGAATTAGTAACAGGCCCTACGATATCGACGTGAACCAAGTCGAGTGGCTCCTTAGCTCGGTCCCTAGTTTCAGAGTAGCTACCTCGCGTTTGTTTAGCCTTTGAGCATACATCACATTCACTAATCGACGGGCATTCATGATTCCGAACCGCAGGAATTTTAAACATAACCGATTTACTCGCGTGAGCTAACCTGCGATGCATTAACGCGCTCAAAGCAAAACCTTCGTTTTGCCGTCGTTCGTATTAATCAAAAATTTAACCGTGTAAAGGCCATTTTGCTGTATCGTAACGTTAGCTAATTTTTCGCGTGTATCTCTATGAACGATTTCAACGTTATCGCTGATTATAATATCGTAACCTAAGAGACGAATCTGATTCGCCGATAGTAAATTATAACTTAAGTCTGGTACGTAGCTAACATTTTGCATGGTGTAATTAACGTTTGAAATTTTTAATTTTCAGATTACCGGATTTAACACGTTTGATCGCCGTCTTACGCTTGGCCACGAAGATTTCATCGTTATCGACGACCGGCACCTCATCAACCAAAAGTCCGTCGACGTTAATCATGTGACAGGAAGCTCCGGTATCTACAACGAAGGTAATTTCACGAAGTTCAGTCGCTAGGGCTACATTCGGCACCGCCGTTGGATTGCTCGCCGTGATTGCCGCCGGAGCATCGCCGCTTATCGATTCAGTCATCGTTGGAGATACACTGATCGCCGCTGAAACGTCGTTGACCGTATCTGCCGCGTCTTTTTCGCCGCTTGCCGTGTCGTTGTCAAAATTGAACGCAGCTAGAGTACTCGCGGCTTGTTGTATTCGTTCGTAGATGGTGGCGGTCTCGTTGATGTGGGCGCGTTGCTTTGCTTCGACGTACTCGGCGTTTCGTTATTTCGTTCGTTGTTTCGATCACCGTTGACTTTGTCTCCGTATCGAGGGCAAAATTTCCCGATGTGGCCGAAACCATTACATCGGAAACATTTCACGTCGTTGCGTGGAGACGTATTTTGCCGAAAGCTGCCGGAGCTACGGCAATTTTTACCGTGATGGCCGAAACGTTTGCATTTGTAGCATTTGATTTTTGATTTTTCTTGGCCGCGTCGATCGTTACCAGATGAAGCGACCAATGCTGAGCTCCGAGTCGTCGAACTTGTACTCGTTGAAGGCGAATTTCCGTCGTCGTTACCGGTTAACAGATCTCTCAAAATTTTTGGATCGGCTGGAATTACGTTCAAAATTACTTCGGCGGACGTTTTGATGATATCCCACTTTGATTTTCGTAATCCGGTTTTCAGGAAAGAAAATTCCTCTGATTTTGAAACCGGAAAGCCAGCCGACACGATTTCGTTCGCTAAGCGGTTCACTTCGTTGCAGTAGTCGGTGGGATTTTTGAAATCGTCGATATCGATTTTCGCGAGTTTACCGCGACTGGCTATGGCTAGAGCCTCGTTCGGTTTCTCGAATTTCGCGTCGAGTTCGTTCAGTAATTTTAGCGGGTCGCTTTCCTCGCGAATTAACCGGAAAATCGTATTACTTAAATGATTAATAATTAAATTAAACGACTTGCATTTTTCTTTTGAGTAGCGTTATTATCCGGTTGTAGCGTTTTGCCTAGATCTTTGGAATTTATTAATGCTTTTATACGTTTTTTCCAGATCGAATATTCGCTGCCGGAGAAGATCAAAAAGGCCGGAGTATGGCTCGTTGAATTGTCGCCAGATGCCATATCGTCGTCGTCGCCTGAATTTTCAGTTGTTTCGCCGCTTTCGTTTGTGGATTCGTCGTCCCGGTCAGCGTTTGCGTCGTTATCGCCGTTATGGGCTGTTTCGTCGTTCGTAGCGGTTGCCTCGCCGTCGTTTGTAGCGGCCTGTTCGTCGTCGTTCGTAGCAGCCTCTTCGTCGTTGATACGTGAGGTATTAGGCGTTACCGGATTAGATTTAGAATTTCGATTTTTACGTTTGCGTGGACGGCCGCGTCGTTTCGCAGATTTAGCTTTAGGTTCTGGAGTTCCACTCGGAAATCCACGAAAACCTTCGTCGTCGTCGTTTGATTCGTCGTTCGTATCGCCGCGGTTACCGATGAGGCGTGAAAAACCTCGCGAAATCATTTACGATTGCGAAAATGAACCACGGTCTCGGCTACCATGTTGGAATAATCGTGGATTTTTTAAAACGAAAAAGAATATAAAAATTCGAACGACATTTAAATAAAGAGAAATCAGTTTTCGGTTTTCAAAAAGGCGTAATTTTATTGAAAATAAAATTACAGTTTAAATTTGGTCGTAAGACCATAGAAAAGAAAATTACGTTCGCGTTAGACGAGTTTCATAAAAGCAATGAACCTCAAAAAGGTTCAAAGTTACAAACTTAAAGAATAAAACGAATTTTCTGGCCGCAGCCAACGATTCTTCGAACACGTAACCACATGATCGTGGCTTTACAAAATTTATAACGAGAACGAAATAACGGACGCGAACTTCGACAGTTTGAACTTAAAATAACGCGAGAAGAAAATAAAAACGAATGATTAACGGTATTTTTTTACAAAATCCTTGAATGAAATTTTTAAACCAAAATAAACATTAATTTGGAAAAAAACTAATGAAAAACAATTTATATCTTTCAAAATAAATATTAGGTTGGAAAAAAATTTAAATATTGCGAAGTAATTTTCAAAAACCTTAATTGAATTTAAATTAGATGTATTTTTTTTAAATCCTCGATTGAAAAAATTTTTATATCAAAATAGACATTACTTAGATTGAGGGGAAAAAATCTGGCGAAATAATTTAGATTAAAAACATTTTTATACCTTCCACAATAGGTCAAAAAATTCAAATTTTGCAAAGTAATTTTTAAAGACCTTCATTGAATTTTTTTTAAAATCTTCAATTGAAAAAGATTTTAGAATCAAAATAAACATGATTGGAAAAAAATTAAATCCGGCGAATTCCGGCGAATTAATTTTTTTTATAAAATTTTAACTCGGCAAAATTTGCATTTTTTTCAAAATATTGAATTATTTGAAGAATTTTTTAAAAACCTGAAGTAATTGAATTCAAATGAAAATATTTTTAAAATCTTGCAAAGAATTTTAAAAAATCTCAACTGAATTGAAAAAATTCAAAATCCTGTATTGATGAAAAATTCAAAAACCCTCGAAATATTTTCTAACAACCTTAATTAAATTCAAAAAATTTGATTATGCAAGAACTTCTCATTGAAAAAATTTAAATCTTAACAAAATGAAACAATAGATTTAAAAAAATTCAAATCTTTCAAAATAATTTGCAAAAAATTTTTTCAAACTTTGCAAAATAATTTCAAAAACGTTGATTAAATTTAAAAAAAAAAATGAATTAAAATTATGCAAGTACTTACCAGTGTTTGTTTCCTTATGATGCTGACTCCTTGAAGTATTTTATTCAAAAAATGAAACATTTAATCACACTTACTCCAAAATTAAAACACTAAACGTCACCACACAAAAACCAAAACACTGCACTTAACTTTACTCTAACAAGGCTAGCTAGGACCTGAGAGCCTAGGCCCTCAAGAGCAACCTTACACCAGCATCGTTACTAGCAGACTGACTCAAAAACCCAAGCTACCACCTCTACACGTCATCTCCCTCCAATACCCCTACCCTTAAACCAACCTTCAATCTGATTGGCTCCCCAGAAAAATATTTTCGGAGTGAGGGTAGAAATTTGGTAAACAAAATTCCAGACGGCAGATGCAAAGGTTTCGGCTCACAGCGTGTGGTAAATAAAATTTATGATTCATCACACACAATAGTCACGTAATTCCGAAGAGGGGCAATAAAATTTATTGGGGTGAAAATTTGGTAAACAAAGTTCCAGACGACAGACACAAAGGTTTCGGCTCACAGCATGTGGTAAATAAAATTGATGATTCATCACACACAATAGTCACGTAATTCCGAAGAGGGGCAATAAAATTTATTGGGGTAAAAATTTGGTAAACAAAATTCCAGACGGCAGATACAAAGGTTTCGGCTCACAGCGTGTGGTAAATAAAATTGATGATTCATCGCACACAATAGTCACGTAATTTCGAAGGGGGCAATAAAATTTACGACATCACATCTGGTGCTCTGCTTTGTGTAATTTTTTTCTAAGGTTAAGAATAAATTCTTGTCACGTACTATCCTTTTATTTTTTTGTTTGAAATTTAGAGGGTTATAAAATTTTGGCGGCAAGGTCGTTTGACCAATTTCATGGAATTTTAAAGAATAGGAATAAATTCTAGTCACGTATTATACTTTGTATTCTTTTTCTATTTTTTTTTTAATTTTAGGGTTGTAAAATTTTGGCGGCAGGGAGTTTGAAGAATTTCACTAGTTGATTTTATTAGCATGAGATTTTTACACAATTGAAATTAATTCTAGTCATGTATGTACTAAGCTTTGTAATTTTTTTCTATTTCTTTTTTAAATTTCGAGGACTGTAAAATTATGATAGCTAGGTGTTGGTACAGTAAAATTTCAGCGAAGAAATTAATGAAAAAATATACAAAAATTTACCATTAATACACATATTTTCCAAAATGGTTTTTAAACAATGAACATGAATTCTAATCACGTTCTGTCCTTTGTGATTCTTGTATCTTTATATTTTTAATGCTTCGGGTTGTAAAATTTGTTTTTTTTTTTTTTGTTTCACGCAAGGAACAAAATTATTCCATTGTTCCAATTTTTAAAACTTTTAGTCTGATTTATTCCATTTACGAGGTCGATGTGATGTGTTGCTAGGTACATCGAAAAAAAAAATTACGAGTCAGAGAAGCCGATACCTACATCGAGTATTTTTTTAGAATTTTTTTTTCTGGAAGGTGAAATCAACTAGAAAACTTGACTGATACATAAACATTTGCATTACCTGCTCTCTCATTCTGAATCAATGAATGTTATACCGATGAACAGTTAGAATTGCAGCGCAGGAAAAATCAGCAAATTTGCACTGATTTTTTAGCTAAATTCATAAAGTTTACTAACTTTTCTGTTAATTTTCACCGATTTTTTTCACTTGCTGCAATTTTGACGATTTTCAATGATTTTCGATAATAATTGTTTAGTCAAATTATGAATAATTTTTACTTCACACCGCCGAAATTCATCTATCAACCGACAGCCGGAAGTATTGTCAACGAAAAAGCAACAAAAATTTTAATATGGTAATTAGCCCAATAATTTCAGTTCGTGTTTTACAAATAGGTAATAATGATAACTATTCGCGAATTTTGCGATATTTTTCATTTAATTGGAGCATATTTCTGAAAAATTTTACAACCCATGAAGTAATTTATTCGAGGACTAAGTTGAATTTACAAGAATATGATATTATACGTTGATGGTGTACTATTACGTAAATTAAAAAAGACAGCGTGAACGAGTCGAGAATTCTCAAACCAAAATTTCTAGCGGTTTTTATTGTTTTCAATGTGTAGGTAATTAGCTACTACGTATTTAAAAGGTTTACAGTCTGTTAACGACTTTATTTCTAGAAAAATATGAACAATATTTCTGAATTTAACATATGTACGCGGATTAATCAACAGGAAAAAAAGTTTGAAACCGTTGAAAAGGAACAAAGTTGGTCTTTTTCAAAAGAAGGATCAAGGAAGGATAACTTTTTAAAAATGATTTATGATATGCATCGATAAGTTGCTCTTTTATTTGAACAAGGGATAGGAAAAGGAGGTAAAAATTGAATTAAAGTTACCTAATCTTTTTGTTCAGTGCGAGAATGTGAAAATAAAGAACCGTTATTAATCTTCTAAAAACAAAGGCGTTGCCATTTAACAGATAATGAAACATCTGACTATTTTGCCTTTGAATGACCACAATTTTTGAACTTTTTTTGAAGTGTGTCTAAATAAATCCAGAAATAGCACGAAAAAAGTTAAAAATTGGTTCGGGCGATTTTTCAACATTCCACCCTCTATTCTTCACAAAATATTGCTCATTTCTCGAAAGAAAAAAAAAACCAAGGGAAACCAAAACCAAAAGGCGAGTTGAAAATTAGTTATTTATATTTTTCCAAAACATTATTTTAAAAAAACCAAACAAGCAAATTGCTTTAAAACACATTTTCTTTCAAATTCATCAAACATCTCGTAAAAAAAACACGAAAAATACATCGTAATGATTAATCCAAAAATAGAGAAGAGTCTGCTCATTCGAAAGGAAAGGGAAAGCATACTTTGAGTCATAAAGTGAAGGAATTACTGTTTTTTCAACTTTTACTGTTTCCAATGGAAATTCTTAATTTTTTAGTTCATGAAATTTCTTAAAGTTGTCAGTTGAACTTTTTCAAGAAAAAATCAGTATTTACTCGAAAAATCTTCCAAATTCAAATTTAAAAATTTTAAAAATTGTAGTGAATACAGCTTATTACAGTTTCTTCCGAATGATTATTTACATTTTGAATTTTTGAACTGGGGAGGGGGAAGGAAAGTCACAGTTTTCTAAAATTCTTGTCAACTTACAACAAATTTTAAATTATGAGTAACACTTCATTTTGTCAATTTTTTGAGATATTTAATTTATTTTTAACGTTACTTGACTCCCTACTCTTCCTCGAAACCTCCACCCCAAAAAATTTTTTAAAAATGGAGTGAATGTTTTCTGTTGAATTTTTGGTAATTTTAGCTTTGAAAAATTAATTCATCAATATTGATTCTGTCCTTTCATCATCTCATACTCTTTGATCATATTTCTCCATTTTAATGAGTACTTAAGTAATAGAAAATTATGGATTATCTACTGATGGGTATGTTTAAGTACCTACTTAATTTAATTCTAATGGTACCTAATTTTCAATCGTTTTATGTCCTTTCTTTGAAAATAACGAAAAATACCTAATCATTTTTCTACTACCTATTCTAAAATTGTTGTTTCTGTTCAGGTTTTGAGAAGCGACGAAAAACGATCACTTTTAAAAATTACATGTGAAATTGTCGGTTTTTTTTTCAGAAAAGTCCGAGAGAGGGTTCACGTTATTATTTAAGCATTCTAAAATAATCGTTTTTTCAAAACCAACGATCCAACGAAAGTCTGTAATTTTTCGATGTCATCATACTTTTCCGGGTAGAGGAGGGGGGGGGGGAAGTAATGAATTTTGTAATTCCTCCGATCTCCTCCCTTATGTCCAAATTTGATCAAAAAATCGTAAAAATCGAAACATACGAGTTTGAATCCAAAAATAAAGTCATTTTTTGATTACGATATTTGCTATCTCTCAACCCCTGAATTTTATGATTTTTGATGTTGAGCTCAAATTTGTACTTTTTTTGACACCTTCAGCAAGTTCTCATCTCTCCTCTCTTGGCTGCGATCAAATCAAAAAATGAAACAAAAAATTGGATACGTGGTATTTAAAGGATCACCAACAATTTACATTTGTGTGTTTCCTCCTCACATTTCAACCATTCCTTTTCCTCATTACTCTCGCACCGTCTTATCTCATTTCAAATTCCCAATCTATAATTATCTTGTTTACATACGTAATATTGCTCATAATACAAACAAGTCGATATTTCGACAATCAAGATCGTTTTTTTCAAATCTGTCTTAACGAGTATGAATATTTCAACACCTATTTTCCCATCAATTAGATCAAAACGTCGAGAAAAACCCAAGTGCGGATTATGCAACTAATGCGATTTCGAAAAATGAAAACTAGATCATTTTTATCATGTTTAGTTGGAAACGCCTGCAAAATCCAAAGATAGGCAACGCAAATAGCACGCACAGCCCCTGCTCGCAGTGTCGCAGTGCTCGCGCCTTCGGCGTTCGGCCTTCCCTCTGCTTTGAAACCTTGTGTGTGCATATGTGTGTGTGTAATTCATAATTTTCTCGATTAAATTTCATAATTATTAATTTATTATGATTATAAAATATTTTCCAATTTTAATTCTCGAAAAAAAAATAAAAAATAAAAAATCGAAGAAATAATTTGTGTGAATGATGTCTTTTTAGAACATACGAAATTTTATAGTCGTTGACTAGCGCTATATGTGGTGAATTGGTGAAAATGAAAATCATTGTACGATATACAAGACCTTGCAGATATAGGTCTATGATCTATGATGAGATGATGCAACATGACGTGGCAGGTGGCACTGTGGCATTTTTCAAGTTTCCGTTTGAACGTTTGCATTTGCAAAGAATGAGATAATGAGAATTACTCATCATCTCATTTCATTTTCTTGTTCAACGTGGCCGCCATTTCGTCGTTTCTAATTTACGTTGCGGCGTTTTTTTGTCACGTAATTTTATGTAGTAATTATTTTATTTGTTCTTCGAAGAATATTCATGGTGAGTAAAGATCTATAATATTTTCTGCTCGAAAGTGCATACCTATTTAATTAACGAAAATTTATTTAAACGATATTACTTGTGTGCCATTATATCGACATTATCGACGCTGAGTCATTGACATCAGAACTTATGTAGACGTAATTTCATGCTTGAATTTTGAAAAATGAAGCATCTATTCGCGTTTTTTATTTTATTGTTAGTAGAGAATACGATTTTTTTTTTACCAAACGAATCGATGTAGTGTTTTTACGAAATGTGCTCGTAGGAGGTTGCTGGAATTTAAAATGGAATGCAATTCGGTTCGTGAAAAGGTACGCAGAACGCAATGCGTGATTTAGGTAAAATGTTTTTTTTGTGTACATGGTCCATCTCGTCGTCTTATAGTTTTCACGAATGAAATTAGACGTATATTGTAAGAAGTAATGTGCCAAATACCTCTATTTCGGTGTTTGGTGTGGTAGTCACAGTGATGTAAGGAAATTTTCATTGTCAAATTGACATACCTAATACGAAAACAATTATATCGATAGTTTGGACATGAAATCGCTCCCTTTTTGTTTTGGAAATTTGTGTCCTATTGTTTATTACGTATGCGGTGTAATTTTTTAGATCATTTAATTTGAACAAATTCGCACTACTTTTTCAGTTTTCTACGTACCTACTTTTCAATCGTAATGCATGATTTTCTTTGCAATAATGCTAATGGTTGGTAATTTTTTCAGACGTTCCATGCAAGTTGGACAACAATGACAACATACAGACGAGAATACCTGCTGTCGATTTTTACATGATCCAGAAAAGCAATGAAGTACCTTCAACGAGACCTGTCAGGCATTCAGTACAATATGCAGTATTTCATCGAATGGTTCGGTTTAGATGTAAAGGTGAGCGATCGTGATCGTTAATTGAATTATAGGTGGCGTAAATTTTTTTCCTACCGCGACCTTCGTTCACAATTTCAAATTTTTCTTTTTCGGTGCTTCATCTTTAAGATCTAGTTCTGTTCTATTTTCAAGTTCATAGGTTTACTCAAACTCTACTTACGATTTTCGTAAGATCTGAAATTGAATCGAAATCTGTGGAATCAGTAGGTAAATTAGTAGTAATACTACGTACTTGGGAATTTTTCAATTCAAGGTAAATTTCAGCGATTGTACTGAATGTTTGAGTGACAAGTGCTTTGAAAATTAACGTTCATATTTTATTACAAATTGTGTATGCGAATGCTGCAGTTGAAGAATTTCTTAGCAATTTATACGGTTTGGATTACCTGGAAGAGTTGGGAAATTTTGGGAAATCTGGAAACTTTGAGAATTTGGGAAGAAAAAGTTTTCTTCAGAATCTATTTGTAATCGTTATTTTCTAATGTAACGTACTTTTTCGAAAGTCATGATGAGAAAGGTATGTCCATCGAATTCTTGACCATTATGTTGATAAAAAAAAGAAAGATTGAGTAGAATTTGACAATATCGGCCACATTTTTGAAAATCCTCACCAAAAGAAAAGTGATACGTCGAAAGAAGATGTCATTCATATGACGTACTTTTACGTTTATTTTTTTTCTATTTTAATCTGAATTATATATGGTTGTGTCTTCGATAATTTGTTATTTATTTTGTAAATATTTGTTACTTACAGCTTGTAATTTCAACGCACGTGAGCAAGGAAGACGACGTTTGCGGGTTTCGTGGACTGCTGATTCGCTGGATGCTGCCAGTGGAGAAGAAGCTGTTCAAATTGTGAAATAGGTACGAATTAGTGCATGTTAGATACATATATTTAATGATCATCGTTGAGAATTTATATTTTTCATTTTGATTCTTTGTGTGGTCAATTTTTCTTGAGAAACGGGATCAGTAAAAAAATAAAATAAAATGAACAAAAACAGTAGTGAAAAATTTGTCAAGTCGACAGATTTCGGTTTTCACTTTCAGGTCCATTTTTCTCCTCAGAAGAAAAGTATACTTATTCGTTTTCTCACATACAACAATATCTGGTGAAGCAGAAAACTAAATTAGAAGGGAGAAAGTATTAGATGCATCAGACAAATTGAAAAATTGATATGAATAATCATTTGTGAAAGTGTTCAGCGAGAAAGCTACTATTATTTTCTAATTTCTGTGTACATATTTTGTGAAATTTAATTAAGAAGATCCCTTCCTCATGCAATGTGTTTTAGCCAATTTTGAAAAAAATCTTACGTCGTCGCCAGCGTCTTCCAATTATTTACGAATTAAATAGAATTGTGATAGATACCTGTTCGTATCTGAAAGTTATAATACTGACTAATAACGTTTGTTTGATTTCCAGATCTTTCGTTGTCTCGTATTCGATCCTTGAAGGTGTTGCAGATAAAGTAGTAATGCGGTCTTTCGTATTGGGAAAGTGGCCGTTTTTTCAACGCAGAGAACAATCAAACGTGAGTAAATTGATACTGTATGCAAAGTAAAATTGAAAATGCTTGAGTTAACCGTGAGCCTTGGGGTACAAAAAAAATATGTATTTTATTTTTGAAGGAGTTTGGGTAGCGAAAATTCACGAATTTTTTGCCTAATTTTACTACCTATTGTAAAAAATGATATAAATCTGATCGATGCTGCTTTCTCTAAAAATTTTCCAAGTTACGATCGTTCATCTGTACCTGATGTATGAATTCTTTGAATATAGTTTATGGATTTATTCAATGATCGGTAAAGTTGGAAAATTTCGTAATTTTTTAGAATTGATTACGAATTTTTGCGCATAAAACGTGTTTGACCTCAGCGACTGTCTATGTATATTTTATTTTTTTTTTAGAATTCATCAAATTATCTCCCTGCGTTTTATTTTAACCCTTTTGTTCTCTATAAATTGAAAATACATAAATGTACCTTTGAAATGTAATTTCGTAAAATGGCTGAAGAGCAGCTTTCATCCACTCTTCTATTGATGAAAAAAAGAGAGACGAATGAGATACCTACGTGATACTGGATCTTGTTTTGAAATTTATTTCATGTTCATTCCTTCCGCCCCCTCTTTCGTGTAATGTTTAACAAATGGGAGAAAAATGTTGTTAGAATTTTTTTGAAAATTCTGCTTGTTTGATATTGAAACTGTTTGACGTGGTTGTCTGCCTACCTAACATGGAGAAATGAGTCTGGACAAAATGGTCACTTTTGGAAAATCTGGGAATGACGGGAAATTTTGGAATTTTTTAAAAATCGAATGAAATATGAATCATACGAAAGTGTTTCTTTGCTTATTGTGTTATCAATTTTTCTAAAAATTTCACTCGTTGCATTTTTCACCGATTCTTAATATTTTTTGTTTAATTGATCGTGATGCACAAAAAAATAAAATTGACATTTAGGGGCATTATTTTATTTACCTATATTCATATTTTTCATTGAATTGCGAATTTTTTATGAAAAAATCGTTCGCTGCGCTCGGAAAATCTTTTTGAATTATTATTATATTTTTTTTGAAAACGTCAGTTATGATTATTTTTTTCGCTGATGGCTTAATTGAAATTTGATCGTAAATATTATCGAAACTGTGATGAATTCAAATCATATGTGTAGTTTCGTGGAAGGGGGGAAATAGTCCAGAATTTGGAAAAATTGAATTAAGAGTCTTCTTTTGCTATTGGGAAAGAAATATCAATATGAAAATCTCTTGAAAAGTAGTGATTTTTGAATAATCAAAACTTTATCTTCGAAAGAACATGAGTTTATAATCATTCTTCTGTCTAATTTGAAGTTATGAATACGTGACACGAAAAAACGATTCCCTCCTCCATGCTCAATAAATAATATTGAATAATTGGTTTGGAAAAACTGAGAAAGTCAGTGCGGATCATTTCTTTGAAGAAAAAAAATCAATTTCAGGACATTTTTTCAATTTATTAGATATAACTACAAGTTTTTGTGTGTGTCGTGATTACATCAATATCTGTGATTAATTTGGTGTTGTTTTGAATTTTTTTTACAGTGGAACATGACGAATCATTCAGAAATCACCTCAGCAAGTATGATGATTTGATGAACTGATGAAAACGACTGTGAAGATATTTCTTTCTGATACCTTATGAACTGGACGGAAGAATCATGTAAATTTCATCGTATTCCAGCCCTGAATTAAATGATGAACGTAGCAGTGGACTGCGAATTCACCGTGAAGAAATCGACGAAATATTTACCCAAAGGTAAAATTGTGACGAATTTTGTAATTTAGTTTGTTATTCGTGTCTCATTCGTTACCTCAATTGTTGAATTTTACGACTAGTTCTGGAATTTTGTTCTCGTTTGTGTTTTTTTATTTTGCTTTGATTTTGATATATTTTCATCAGTTTAATGGGAGCACTACTCCCAAAGGAATTTTGGGAAACAATAAAAAACAATTTTGGTCGGTGTAGGTGGAGAGAGGGATGAATAATTGTTATTTTATTGTAGTTTGAATTACATTATATTATTTCAAGTAATGTAAAAAATGGTCAATCAGTGACGATTTTATTTTTTATGAAAATCAGAGGTATTTTAATTTTTTCGTTAATAACTCGATTGAATACGTAAATGTTATCGAAACTTTTCTAAAAATTGGATTTTCATGGTCATTTTTTGAAACTTATGCCTAAGTTTGTTTAAAAACAGATTTTCTTGAGGTTATTTTGTTGTTATTAATCAAATTCTCGTAGTTGTGTGCAAGGGAGGAGGGTGTTCAAAAATTTTCAGAATTGGATTCGAGTCGTTTTCGGTGGCCAGAGAAGAGAAACATGATAATCTTGTAAAAAAAAAACAGTGATTTTTGAATAACAAACTAAGTTCTTTTTAACAACATCAATTTTGAAGTATTCTTCTGCCCAATTACAAGTTTTAACTGTAGCACACGGAAATACTATTCCCTCTTCCATGTCCCATAATTATTGTACGTAAAATATCTGCGATGATTTTTCTGAAAATCACTGACGAAGAGTAGATACACGATGAAGAAATCGTATTACGTATTTACTAAATTCGAATTTAGTAGTCATAGTTTCGTTGGAAGATGCAAATGCTATAAATCATTTCATATCATCTTTGTTTAGGAATTTTTCCAACAAACCTACTTGCATGTTGATTTTTTTATTTTTGAAATTTTATATACAGTGTGATGCTGAGCCAAACTTGTTTTTTCGCTCGTAATGTTAGATATTTTCATTCTGGAAATTTTATATTCGACATTATGTCGAACGAAACTTAGCTTTTTACTCGTTTTGTTCGATTTTATCGCAGGTATCAATTTTGTGATGTATTGTTGCGTTTTATGACCAATTCTAGAATTTTTTCTTCACCGGAAACTCGTGCAATATTTTAGATTTTTCCCTTGATTTTTATGTTTTTTTCATCAGTTTAATGAGAGCACTTTCTCAAAGTAATTTTGGGAAAGAATTGAAAAACACTGGTCAAAGTAAAGAGACAGAATAAAAATTCGTTTTTCTATTGTTAATTTATGTCTCATATCTGACAATTATTCGAAATTTAGTTTTGTTTTTTTTTTTTGCAGCGGTATGATTGGAAAAAATCGAGTGAAAGATTACGTGTGACAATACTAGAAAATCCTCACCGTATCAGTTGACCGAATTCGCCGCTGAGAATTTGCTACGAGATGAAATTACGATGGATCGAATCTGGTTCGTGTTTGTATTTTTATGATTTTATTTGAAAATGCTCGGAAATAGTTGCTGACGAATTTCATATTGATGCGCTAAAAGGCGAAGTACATATTCTAAGAAAGTTGAGCTATACTACCTAAGGAGAGAGAGAAAAAAAAACGAGTCTCTGGTGTATTTTGGGCAAAGAGGGATTCGTAAACCTATTTACGGTGCATGATTGGAAAATACGAGAAAATAGTCGACTAATGTTTCGAATTGTAAAATTTTTGAACAAATTTTATCGTTGGGTTTTCATTTTCTACAGCTGATATTGAGCAGAAGCGTAATTGAATGCTGATCGCAGGTTCGTAGAGCCGAGGAAAGTTTTATTCGCTGTTTTCGTCGACGTCGTGTTGTTTTTTTCTACATCCACGTCGCGATATATATTTAATGTATTTTTATTTTATCTATTTTAGTATTATTTGTTACTTGGTTGGTGGTGCTTTTTCGTTTAGGTTCTGATTTCCAATTTTTTTTTATTTCAAGGGTAGATTCCCCCCTCTGTGGTGTCCCGGGCGGGATTAGGAAGCGACTTTGGTAGATGTGGGGGTAGAGGGTCGGTGGATTAGTTAGAGAATGCCAATGTCGAAAGACTTGGTGAAACCTTCGGATTCTGATGGTGCAAAGAGCTCCAAACATGGATCGGAGGTAGCTGTGGTCTCTTGATCTTTAGGCACCAGCCCTGCCTTATTGATCACAAGAGAGTCAGCGAGTATTCTTCCGTGGTAGGCTTGGTACTATGGAAAGAAGCGTCTGCTGCGGGTTGAAATTTTGTTCGCGCCGGTGTCGGTATCTGTGTGAACCTGGAAACCTCACGACACCGGAAGAGACTCGGAGTTTTGTACGATGCCTGGTGCGATAGTACCGAGAACACTGAGAATATTGCAGTTTTTTTCTTAGCTCGGGTAACGCTACATGCCAGGGTCGTACCTAGCGAAGGGTATCGAGGATTTGATCAATTTCGTACCATTTTAATCGTCACCAAGCACGGTAGTAAATCGCAGATGAAAGTTGGTGGATTAGCGATCGAGTGGGCCCATGAGTGCATGTGTGTGTATATGTGAGAGGGGTAGTTAAGAGTCGAGTCTTGTAGTGTCCCGGTGCCTTTTGTCGAATTTATAAAAGTAGGATTTTCAGGGTAGGAACACCCCAGTTGGACTCCGTTGAGCTTCTTCTGGGGTGCCATTTTCGGAAAGAATTCAGAATTCTGTCCGGCAGGGCTTCGGTCGGTGGTGTTACTTGAGCTTACCGGTACGGGAATTCTCCGCAATAGAGATAAGCTGCTAACCTCGTCGTTTGCACTCAGGCCATCTAGTGATGACGGTCCCACCACCTTTGGCACACGATCCTTCCCGCCTAGCCGGGAGTCTGTTAGACGTCAGCAGCGCGACTGGCTTTGTTGCGACCGCTTTATTTTTAATTTTTTTAGTGGCAATGTCCAGGTTGCTGATGAGGGTGTCGGCCTTATCCTTGCGGATGTAGGCCGGCATCTCTGTGGACGGGAATGGCTAAATACCTTGCCACAAGGAGAAGGCCAGCCTGTGTATGAGGTCCCAATGTCGCGTTCTGGTAGGTAAGGAATTTTTGGCGCTGCCTTTGCGACATCCTGCGATTTAATATTCGTGTTTGATTGACGTTAAAATAACGATTTTGATCGGCTTTTCATTTCAACAAATAATGACGTTTGTTACGAGTGTAAAATTACCGGCGGCGAGTGCGAGTGAATTTTTAACGCCCTTGTTTCGTTGTAATGAAGATGCGTCGTCTTGTCCCCTCTCTTTAGCGTCTTATTATTTTCGTTACGATTTTGGAGCCATTTCTAAATTTGAAAACGTGATAAAATTTTTGGGTGTGCGAAAAGCCACATTTTTTTGAAGTTTCAATATTTTGCTTGAAATTGGGAACTGGGTGATTTTATAAGTTGACGAAAAGTATTGAGGCTGAAATTTTGGCATTTTCTGGTAGAAATTTGGTAATTTATAGGGTTATTTTTCGATAATGTATTATTTTTATTAATCTTACGTAATTGTTTTAAATGTATTATTTAATTTCTAAGATTGTAATAACCGATCACGGTTTTTTCCAATGTCGAGCGGCCGGCATTGGTTTTTTTAACCCAGATTGGTTAAAACTTACCTAGATATTAGTTTATTTGTTTTTTTGCCGCTGTGTCAACGAATAAAATCTTTGGTTTTGGTTTTTGTTAGTTTCTATTATTACCACTGCTTGGTTTTCGACCAACAGTGGTATCGGTGATTTTTATTTTTTTACTCACATTATGTATTTTGTTGTATGTAGTAGTAAATTTTTCATATTGAGCAAAGTAATACGAAAAGATGAGCGAAGGAATAATCACACCCATTCCATTAGTTTCACTAATTCTATTATTTTGGAAAATTCGTATTATAATTGAATGGAAAAGTATAAAATTACTCCGTGGAGTTCGATATGCAACTTGAATAGCGTAAGAAAACTAATCTGAGAGATTTCAACATCATTTTAACCCCTTGAAACGATATAAGAACGTAGAAATATAACTTCCCCTTCAAAAATGAAGTAGGCAACTTGAATAACATGAAAGAAAAACTTGATGCCGTATTATTATTTATTGCTTTAATAAATAGAAAAAAGACGTAAAATACTAACTTCCCTTTCGAAAATAAGGTAGGCAACTTGAATAACATGAAAAATTTGATGCCCTTTTGTCATCTCAACAATTAGGAAGTAGAACGAAAAAAATATATGTAAAAAAATACGAACTTTTCCTGCGGAAATAAGGTAGGCAACTTGAATAACGCATAACATATTGATGCCGTTTTGTTGCCTTACCAATTAGGAATAATTCTCGGTGCCATTTTGTGATCTTGATGATTAGGAATCAGCCCTGATGCCGTTTTGACACCTTAACGACTAGGGAATTATAGAATGACCATCATATGCCATCATTCAACGTTAGTTTTATAATATTCCGATAGATAGCGCCACGCGCATATCTAGCTCTCAAAATCCGATTTTTCACTTATTTTCAACATAATTATTTTCTAACATTATAGATGGCGTTACTAGTGCCTTTAGCTATATTTTTCGATGAATTTTTCATTATTGCCGTCATTTCAGTTGCCTATCGCATGTTTTTGAAGGGAGTTTTGAACTGCAATGACCCAATTATCGCGTATTATTTACGCTCAATCATAATTCCTATTCGTTTTTCGCGTTTTTTTTTTGAAAACTTTCATTTTTCAACGTTAAAATTTCTCCCTGGTAAAATTTTTCGTAATTTTCAACTCTACATCGCATTCCTTAATAAACAATTTGCATAGGAACATAAAAGTACAACGTTTATTAAACATAAATTAATTTCATCCATTGATAAATAGAAAAAAAGTAATAATTTTATACAAAGGAAAATATATTAGGATTCATTTTACAAATTAATTCTTAATAAAAAGGAAACAAAAAATTTACAATTACCAAAAAAAAGGGGGAAAGAAGAAAATAAATAAGAGACTAAATTCGATAAAATATTACCAAAAAGTAATATCATATTAAAAGAAAGTTACTATTGGTTAAAAAAATTTTAAATTAAAAAATTTTTCAACTACTTGAACTAATCTTTACATTTATATAGATATGTTTACGTCTTCAATAAAACACAAAAAATTTCCTTTTCGTAATTCCATAAACACTACTAGTTCATTGATAAAATTAAAATAATTCTTCGCTAACGTTCCCTCCCTTCTAATTATCCGTCAATGAAAACATTTTTTTCAACAATAAAAATGAAAACACGAAAATCACAAAACATAAAATGTCGAAATTATCTATTAAAAATAATTTCATTGATGGTAACGGCACATTTTGTTGAATAAAACATGTAACGATGATACGATTAAATTTTCAAATCGTACGCATATTTTTGATTTCATTTTTTTAAAAACCGATAATTTCAAAAAAAAACCGTAATGCAAGGTCATTCTAATCAACATGCTCTGATCCGTGGCAAGAATCTGACTGATCTTTTCGAAGACTAGTTAGTTTTATATCGCGTCTTTACAAACGTACGCATTTTACTAATCTGATTGTCCTTAAAAAATACGAAAAAAAGTCGAAGAACAAAGAAGAGAAGAAAAAAGTAACAGCTTAAAAGTTTTTAACCAAATGACAAATAAAAACCGAGTCTTAAACGTTACTCGCGTATAAGTATAGTATAGGTTTAAAAATGTATTACGTGACCGTTTAATTTATTAAAAGCTAAGAGATCGTTTTGACTATTCGTTGCTGAATGCGAAGTAAAATAATTGTTTTAGTCTTTCGTTAACAGGCTCATTTAACCGGAGCACATTTCTGAATGATTTTCCCAAGCTTCAACCTGTAAAAGACAAAATCAAACGAATTAGAAATGAATGTGCGAAACTTGAAAATAAAAACGTAATTAATGGAAGGAGTAGATTTTTGGGACTTGGAAGATCTCACTCTTCCGGCTGGTTGATATTTATCAAAATTGAGCCATATTTTTTGAATTAAAATTGATATTTAAAAATCTAACATAATCACAGTATCTACTGGATTTGGAAAATCAAACGTTATACTATTTTCATCTTTAGATATACAGCTTTTCTTGCCTCAAATTTGCCCAAAAACGACTTCTCCCATACACGTATTATAGGAAATTCAAGATTTTTTTTGACAATTTCATTCTGATGGAATATTACTTTTTAGGTGAAAAATAATACTGATTGTCGAACAAAATAAAACTTTTTCAAAATAAATTTTACAGAATTTTTCCCTTGATCTATGAAAAAACATAAATTCTCCTCCAAATTTCCCAACATTTTCACCACTCATTAATTTCAATTGTTTATCTACTGCCTCTTATTTTTTTTATCTTGAAAGGTTGAATTTAAAGTTTGTAAATTTATACTTCGAGAAACTAGGATAAAGATTCCAGAAAGTAAGAATTTCAAATATCGAAAAAATACTCTATGACATGTTTTTCAAGTTTCAAAAAAGAGAAGCTACAAAAAATTAATTTTAAAAAATTCTGAAAAAATCAAGGGAATGGATAGTACTTTTGAATGAGAACTGAACAAATTTTGTTCTCACGACGTTATGTCCAACTTTAAAATTGAAAAGCTTAAGAAAAAAAGTGTGTATTCCAAAAAAATTAATCAATCAAGGGAATAATAAGTCGGCATCAAAAAAATTCAAATTTTCCAAACTCAATAATTTGTAGAAATTTTCTGTACTCCCTTCAATTTTAAAATTGGACGAAATATCACAAGATGGAAATTTGATTAGTTTTTAAAAACCTCTCCATTTCAATGACCAAAAAAACATTTTTTAAAATTAGAAGCAATATTTTTGCCCCTTCAATTATCAAATAGGCAAATATTCGTTCAACTTTCCTTTTCTAGTGATACTCATTTAATATTCAAAAATGGAGTATGGGCGTCCACTTACTGGACACTCCGGGGTAAAAAATTATTCAACACGAAATAAGAAAAATCACATTTTAAAAAAAAAATGATAAAAATTTTCATATCAAAATATATTTAAAACATTTAAAATGAGATTCGTGGCATTTTTATTCCTGTAAATTTATTAAAATACCAAACGTCGGAAGAAAATATAATTTAGCCCGAATGAAATTAGCGAAAACATGATTGAAAATCGAAATACCAAATACCTTAGGAAAAAAACAAGAGCACGAATATTACATTACCCGAAAATGATTTTTAAAAAAGTTTCATAAAAGCAATAAATTTATCAATTATTAAAAAAATTGAAGAATTTGACTTCGTCCAACGTATCCTCGAGTAAAATCTAATGGCCAAAGGCCAATCAAAATTTTCTGAAAAAGCAAGCCAAACTGAAAAATCATAGATGTGAGATTTTGACTGAAAGAAGTTGAATAATAAAATTTCGAAGGAGGAAATTTTCACAGAAAAATCAAAGTTGAAAAATTATTTAAAAGCAATCCTTCGATTGAAAAATTTAAAAGGAATGTTGAAAAATTCTTGCTTTTCGTAGTAAGTAAGCACCAAAATCATTATTGTATTATTTCCTTGTTTGCATGCCACTAAATTTGAATTTATGCTATTTTCTTTCGTCACTAGCTAGCAGCCACCCTGAATATTTACAAAAATTGTTATCAGCCAGTTGTCTCTTAATGTTCATAAGAAAAAATATCCAACTTGAATAGCCTTCTATTTGCAGCAAGAGATAAGACTTTTAAAATCCATTTTCAAAAAAAAAAAAAAAATCCAAAAGGTTGAAATTTCCAAAATTTGAAAAAAGATCCACCACGAAATAAAAAACACTCAACAATGGTTTCGTGTCGAATTCGGTATCAATTTTTCACGTTTCGTATAAAATATGCACAATTGTAGTTTGAAAATCATGAAAACATAATTCGAGCCTCGAATAAAAATCCTTGAAATTTAAACCATCGATTTTACAATTAACATTAAGGATACCAAAACTTCGAGCACAAATTTCCCAAATTCAACGAAAAACAGTAAAAAATCGATCCAATTGACCGGAATTCGATATCTAATCGTCCATTACTGGCCATACAACTAACCTGGCATTCTCTACTGCAATACCACTGATTTCCACACCCGGCGCAGACGAACTGAGCAGCCTTCTTATGACATCCCTGGCATTCGGGAACTTGATCGGCAGGAATAACGTTCGAAGCGCTTTCGGCGACTACTTCTCTGCCTTCGTCGATCACCAACCGATCGGTGGCTTCGGATTCGTCATCGTCGTCCTACAAAAATCCAATCTCAGGTTAATTACCTTCGATCACGCGACACGTCCGCATGCTTTAATAACATTACTAACTACCAAAACAACATCGGATCCGTTTTTCGTCGCACACGCCGTACTGGTCGTAACTGGAGTAATTGTAACTTCGGTACGTGTTTTCTGCAACCAACAAATATCGATTCAAAATCACATTCCATTTTCCCCGTAACTTGAAAACCCATCCTCTTACCTTGGAATTTAATATTTCATTCAACGTCGACTTCGTACTCCTACCGGACGATCCGATATTCGTTCTATGACCACGACTCCGCTCCGGCGCCGTCAACAGTCTAGCCAGAGTAGGCGAAAAAGTGGTCGGCCGATGTTGAATAGTGCTAACGGACGTGGCGCCCATTGGGCCCGCATTGCCCACCGTACTACTGGGATGATGCTGATTGCTGGCCGCCTGGGCGGCGGCAGCGGCCGCGGCTGCGTTCGACTTGGTTAGAATACCGTGCAGCAGGGAATTCTGGACCGGAGGCGAGCCGGACGATTGAGGAACGAGTACCGGATGCAGGGTAACCTCCGGGTAAGGCGGCGGTGGCGGTAGGTGCGATCCGCCGCCGCCTTTGTTGTTGCCACCCATGTGGAGAGCGGCGTTCGACATGTCGCCGCGTTTCTCGCTCATTTTCGCGATTTTCACCAACGTTTCGCGGAAATAGTCGTTATTACTATTATTACTACTACTAGAATTAGTACTACTGTTCGGCTGACTAGAGTTACCGGAGGCGGCGACCGCAGCAGCGGCTTGGTTAACCGATAACATTAACGAATCGATGGTCGGATGACGCATCTGCATCTCAGTACGGGTCAGAGATGTTGGAACTGAATTATCTTGGCCTGTGGACAGAAAACAGAATAAAGTTAGTGTTTTGATAGAGAAAAGCATATTGTGAGGTTATTTTGGAGGTATCGGAGTCAAAAGTATGGGCTTGAGAGTCTGCGTTGGGTTCCAGAGCTGAGTGAAAATTTTATATTGTTTTATAGTAGCTCCAAAATCCAATTGCATGGCACTTCCTTAACGGAATAAGATTTCTTGTAAGGAGCACTACTGATAATGACACTAAGAACTACCATCTCATTTAAAGGGATCTCATGATTCAATGAAAGGTGATTTCCTAAAAAAAAAGTATTTTATTTTGGTTGGAACCGGTTTCATGGATTCAAACCCATGATTCAAGATTATGAATAAAAAAAACTGGTTTAGTATTTTTGAATCAGTTAAAAATTCTTGGAAAATATAAATTACAAAGAAATGTCCAAAAAAAAGTTCAGCATCAATAAAAAATTGGTTATTATTCGATATTCGATTTTTGAAAATGGTTGTCGAAAAATTTGTGGGCAAATGAAAATTACGAAAAAGAAGTTCCAAAAATCATGAAAATTTGCGATTTTTCAAGATTCAACGTTTGAACCCGGTTGTTCAGAAATTCTCAGAAAACAGAAATTACGAGAAAAAAAGTTCCAAAGTTATGAAAATCTGTTATATTTCAATATTCAACTACTATCGAAACCGGTTGTCCAAAAATTCTCAAAGACAGAAATTGAAGGAAAAAGGTTCCAAAGTTTTTAAAATTGGTAATTATTTTTTGATGAAACCGTTTGTCAAAAATTCATTGAAAATGGAAAATACGAAAAAAAAACTTCCAAACAAAAATTCTCGACCACTGAATGAAAACTGATCATTTTTCGATTTGATCTTCAAAACTGGTTCAGTGTTTTACAACCGGTTGTCGAAAATTTAAAAATTAACTAAAAAGTTTCCAACGAAAATCGTATTATTTTAAATATCTATTCCTTACTTTTCAATATTCAACTGTGGAAATTGATTCAATGTTTGACAATGGAACCGGTTGTCAAAAATTTCAAGAAAATCGAAAAAACGAAAAAACTTCAAAGTACTTAATAAGATGATTAATTTCTCAATTATAAATGTTTTTTTCATATCAAGAAAAAAGAGCAATTTAGAAATAAAATTCGGACAATTTGCTCGTCTCATAAAAGAATAAGGTTTCCTTCAAAAAAACAAAAAAAGCAGAGGAAAAATAGCCATTTTTTAATTTCTAAAATTTCATTTTCCTTTTTTTTCGTAGAAGTTTTTTTTTCATCTGGGTGAAAAACTGAATCAAGTTAATCATATAAAAAAGCTGAGAAAATAAAAATCTTATCGTTTTTCTGACACAACGATTTTTTTTTACTCCTGAAATAGGATATGTAGAGCTACTAGACTATTTTTTGAGGATTTATTAATAACTGGTTGAGATTTACCGAACTGATTTCAAAGAAACATTTTTCATTAAAACTATTTCTATTTGTGATATCATTTTCACTTAATTTCTTCGAAACAGAACCATGTTTCATAGGTTTTTGAACATTTTATAGATGCGACTGATATTTTTCACGCAGTTCGTAATAAATTGACCAAGAAAAATTCAACTCCGCTAAAATCGATTCATTTTTTTCATCACTCAACCTACGACCAGCATTACTCAGGACTTGAAAAACACATTGTACGTGACGAATTCCAAAATACGACCTGATTTTGAACGGAAATTTGACATCAGATATCACGAAATTGTAGCTAACTTCGAAACTAAGCTCCTAAAATGGAAATCATAAAGTTTAGCTTCGAAGCAGATTTTTCATCAAGGTAATTTCAGCTCAAGCTCCACTGGCGTATGTTCACCATTGAAAAATCTCTTCAATTAGGCTGCCGGACGCAAATCAGGCAAACCCTCTCTTACTCCCAGACTCCAATACCTCATCTACTTTCAACCACGACAACTTACCGAACATAAAACTATTCGGCCGATGATCATTGTGCGTCGTTGACGTTACGGATGTACGAATTTGGCTACCGGAGCCCAAAGCAATATTCGCCATACTTAACAACGACGTATTGCCCAAAAATCTAGGACCCGGTCCGGTATCTGATACGCCTCGGCCACCGAAAGGTAAATTTCTACGACCTCTGCGCGGCAACGAGTCAGGATTCTTGGAACGGAAATCGGCGATAATCGATTTCACATCTAAAATAGGTCCTTGGCGGCCTTCGCCAATAATGGAATTTTGATCGACCAGCAAAGCGGCCGCGTTCGACTGCATCATATTGGACTGCGCCTGCTGCTGCATTTGCTGCTGCTGCTGTTGTTGCTGCGACGACGAATGCGGCGGCTGAATCATGGCTTGTTGCTGTTGAGCGGCGGCCGCTTGCTGAACCGCGTGCAACGCGTGTGAAAGATGCGACGATTGGGCGGCGGATTGAGTAGCCGACGAGACCGGCGGTTTGGGTAGGATTGGCCGGTGCTGCGGTCGCAATTTGCCGCCGATCGAATCGCTCATCAGGGTGGAGTTGATCGCCGCCGATGATTTACCGCCGGCTAAGCTGCTGTATAAGTCTTGAGATGTAGCCAAGGCGTTTGGAACGCCGGGATTAGTGTTCGCGCCGCCGGACGAAGTAGAAGCCGATGCGGCTGTGGCCGCGGATGTCAATGATGAACTGATCGGAACGACGGTTACGTGGTTGTTGATGTTGGTCGGGGTGCAGGTCTCGCTGCGGTTTGACTGCAAAAACGAAAACAAAAAATATTAGTGATATTTTTGATAAACAAATGAATACGTAAGCATTATTGGAGAAAAATACTTAGATGATAGAGAAGGGGAAAGGAAACATTTTGAGCAATTAATAGCAAGCTCACTAATTCTAGGAAATTTTTGAAAAACCCCATCCTCTAAATGAGTCATAATGAGTCAATGGTTAAAAAAATAGGTAAGCAAGCAATTGACACTTCTAGAAAAAATCCTCCCTCGCAAATTCCTTCTTTCAGAAAATCTCGAAAAAATATGGAAGAGCATTCTCGAAGTGAAAATAATGAAACATTTTTATCCTCAAAATTTCAAAATAATTCATCAAGCACTGTTTATCACTCTGAAAAATTTTTCACAAAAAAATTCATCTCTCTCATCAAAAAATAAGATCAAAAATTCAGTCGAATAACATAATCCAGTTTTGAAGATAAAAAATTATCATTCTTAAATTTTTGAACAGATTCGAAAAATTTAACAAAAAAGTTTCTGACAAATTAAGACACACGAAAAAATTTAAAAAATTTCAATAGAATGGAATTTTCTTGGATTTTTTCAACTCAAAATACGAAGTCATCATTTCCGGAAAATTTTCAAATCCAACTCCATTTTTATGGCTTAAATTTTAATTTTTCCATTATTGGGAACGAGGAGGGTTCATCCAATACTGCCAAAGACAAAATTTCTACATCAATTTTCTACCACGAAAGTTTCTTATCTAATAATGAAGTGAATTAATTTTTTTCCCCGGATGTATTGATCATGACTTTAGAATAAAACATATTTCCAAGAGGTTATTTGAAATTTTGAAAATACTCAAAAAAAAACACACCAAAATACTTGATTCAAGAATTTTTTGTTGCTCTTTTTTCGTTGAGCATCGATAACACAATTACCTTCCAAAAAAATCTTTACACTCGAGAGGAGGAAAATTTTGAAATGGAATTTTTCAACAATTTGAACACCTGATAATATTTACAATTTTTTTTCATTCTTTACATCGATCCATTTTGAATTTTGTGATTTTACGAAACCAAAAAAATGATTTTCATGAATTTCATTGAGTTGGTTCAAATTTAATGCGTAAATTCGACAATTTCATTAAATTGATAGTTTTCAATGATCAGAATTAGCGATAGTACGTATTTTTCTTCGATATTGGCTGCTCATAAAATTTTCCACTGAATCAGCTCAATTTAATTTTTCATATTTCTGCACGTTCCACTTTAATTATTCTAAAAGCTCATCTTGTCACTTTCTTGGCTTCTTAGCCCTATTTTTTGCATAATTTTGAAAAATTTTGAATAAATCGGACTGAATTAAAATTTTGTTAGAGACTCCTCCTTCAGTAAAAATGCAGAATTGTGTAAAAAATGGAGAAAAAAATTTAGAAATTGTCAGACATCAACTTCTGGAATTCATGTTTCGTTTTTTTTTTTGGTTTCATAAAAATATAAAATTGAAGATTTTGTCCTTTTTTTTACATTTTTTTTTTCAATTTTTCTTCAATTTTTTTACTCATTTTTCTTTCATTAACATTGGCCAAGTAAGCTTATTAAACGTCCAAGAAATTTCTGGTTCATTTCTCCCCAAAAATCCTCTTTTTATGTTGACGAAGTTAGCAACGAATAGAATTTAGTATAGTTGGAGGAGCAAAAATTGAAAACTTCCAACTCAAATTTTTTTCCAATCACTGATCAATTTATCACATTGAATAAAAAAATGTTTTCTCAACTTTTAGACTTGTTTGAAATTTTTTCGTCCTAAGAAATTCTCATCCTCACGAACTTCACTTTTTCGATTAAACAAAATATTTTTCAATTATATATTGAAGCATCAAAAAAGCCTCCTCCCCCCCAATCAGTTTGTTCCAGTCCCGAAAATGATATCAAACAATGAATTTCTTTTCTTCATTCAATTATACCAAGATTGTTTCAAGTTCAAGCAATTTAAATCCTTCTTTTTTCTCCGGGAAAAAATGAACATCTTCATCGACACCAAACTTTCCCATCCAAAAAGACAAATATGAAAAAACTTTCACAAGGAAAAATAAATATTCCAAACAATTTTCATAAAATCCACCAATAACATGGCAAACCGAAGCCAACGAACTCACTTTTTGATCAGTCGACGTTGTCGATGACGTCACGAAATTTTTATACATTTTATTCAGATTCGCGTCCAATTCCGGTTTACTTTGACAATCCAGATGTCGTTTCTTGAATAAAATTCTTTCCAGCATTTCTTCTTTCAATTTTAACAATCTGCAATATAAAATTTACGAATTAATAATTTGAATTCGAGGGTTCGATTTTCAAAATAAAATCATTCATGCATAGATAAGAAAACTATTATTAATTATCGCATTAACTGACGTCAGAATTGAATTCCTTAACCAAACAAATTCATACAACCACACATTTCGTTCTTTTCGGCCGAGTCATGTGGCGAAAAATAAGAAGGGTAAGTCAACATATCCGCCGAACGAATGAGATAATACGACGTAATACTTCTTCGAAACGAATTTATCTGGTTTCTCGGAATTGAAAAATTTATTTCGAGTGTATCACGCGTCGAGTCGCTTTTAATACCGGTTAATTCGCGACAGCGATTCTCGATTCGTAAACTTTTCGCCATTGTGAAAATCGGCGTCAAAAAAACACACCAGGTAATATGAGCTCACCTCATGATAGAATTCCATTCTAATTCTTTCGCTCTGGCGAGATCGGACAAGGCTGCGATTTCGTGCTGCAATTTATCACAATTTTTACCAATTTCGTCGGAGGTTTCGGTAGACCTTTCGACAAATTCGCGAATCAGTCTTTCGCGTTCGTCTTCTTCGAATATAGATTCGTCGAAACGTATTCGTTTGCAATCTTGAGTATTGTCAGCCTCGCTACTGCTGCTCTGGCTGCTGCTGCTGCTGATACCGCCGTCTCGATCTTGCTCCGGTTCTTCACCCGTATCGGCTGCTTTTCGTTTAACGCTGGCAGTTTCTTTGGTAGCGAGTTCTTTTTCGGGCTGAGAATGGAGAGAAAAAACGTAGAATTAGATGATTTTTTTATAAATCGGTGTTTATATCTAAATTTCAAAAAATATTATAGGAAAGCTGAATTTCATATCATTCGAGTGGAATGAAATGACCCCCCTGAACATGTCCGGCTACCCCCTTCCCCATCAGAGGATAAAATCACCCTCAAAACCAGTTTTTCGTCTATTTCGCTGACATGAAAAATTTTCAAGAGTAAATGTTTTTTCAAAACTAAATTTCCTATGAAAATGTATAAAACTTATTAAAAATTTTCATTTTACTTATGCCATTTTCAAGAGGTTGAAAATGACGATTTTTCATTAATTCACAATTTTTTTCATTTCACGAGATTATTTAGTCTCTCAAAAGAGAAATTAAGAGAAATGAAATTATTTTCAAATCGAATTGAGGAGGTTCATTTTGAATTGGAAACTCACCATAAAAATTTTCAGTTTTGGTTAAAAATGGGACTAAGATATGGATTCTCAAAGAAGAGCAATCTCTGAAAAAAATTGCAGTTTTGATGGGTATTAAATTTCAATTAAAATGACGGAGAATGGAGAAGGGGGATAAAAAATTTATGAGAAAAAAAATACGAATGGATTCTCAAATTTTTGTTTTCCAGGCACATACGAATCGATCCACATTTTTTGAGGATATGTACGAGTCAGTTCTACTTTTTCTCAATTTTTTTTTTCAAATGTCCACTCGAGTTTTTGATGAATCATTTTCAACTATACTTATCAATTTTTTTCCCCAAATATTTTCATAGAACGGTAAAATTTTTACAACCAATAAATCGTTTTCCGTCCTAAAACTTTTCTTGAATTTTTTTCCTACTCTTAAATTATTGTTTTCTACTATGAATTTCTTTGTATTTTTTTTTCGAACTCCCAAAGTTTTCCTTGAAATTTTAATCAAATTCTAAGACGTTTTCCATAAAATTTTAAAACAATTTTTTAGAATTTGTAGTTAGTACCTAAAGGTTTTGAAAAGCTTGAAATTGGGTAAAAAGATTGAATTGTAAAAAAAAGAAAACACGAAATTCTGAACATATTCTACAAAAAAAATTGAAAAAATCAGTATGAAATTCAAACGGATCTGAGAGAGAAATTGAAGTTGAATGAAACAAATTTTCATTTTTTGAGAAAAAAAATTTGAAATTGAAACAAATTATTATGAAAAAAATAGTAAAGATAGAATAATTTTGAGAAAATTACAGGTTGGAAATTTTTTTAAAGAAAATGAAAGGGATTGAAAAAATTGGAAATAGTTGAGAGTTGACATAAGTAAAAAATTCAAGAATTTTGAAAAAAAATTGGACTTGAAAAAAATTCTGAAAATACCTCTTGTTCGGAATCAGAGGTGTCGGAAGTCGGAAAGTAGGGTAGAAGGGGTGTCCCCTCCCCACTCTGGCCGAGGTGCAAAGTATCATTTCCACCCCCTCCTACAATCACAATCACATCAGAAAAGGATTATCAAAGCATTAAAACAATGAAAACATGTTTTTTTTGGGGCATTAAATTTTCAATTTTTTCGATGTTGCCCTGGCATGAGCCAAATCATAATTTTAATCCAAAGTGAAAGTGCGAAAAAAGGGTATTTTGGCCCCCACCCCGAAAATCATTCTAATTTTCCAAGTCTCTGTACTCTTTTTGAACCTCCCAAATTTTTTTTGAATTTAAGGAATCAACTCATCAACTTTCAATTCGGTAAGCTCACCTTGTTCAAAAATTTTCCATCAGAATTTTCAGAGTAGTTTTTTTGCAATACTGCTTGAATTTTAGCGAAGTTCTGGCAGAGCAACAGAACGTCATTTAGTCTTTTTTCAGTTGGAGAGGGAGGGGTGGTTCCGATTTTTTTAACAATCTGTAATTTTTAAACCAACTGTGGAAAACCTGATATTTTTTAAAAAATTTGATATATCTCAATTTATGTTTTTTTGACCTCCTGATCCATTTTCAGTGTTGTTTTGACCTTAACTCAAAAGCCGATTCTTGAACGAGAGGAAGTGAAATTAAAATTGAAAAATCTTCATCTTCAACAGTAAGGTATCAAAATCTAAGGGTTTTGACTAAAAAAACTTCAATTTTCGACATTTTTTGATTGACCCTTCATTTCTTCGGAATGGACGAAAAACTGGTTCTGAAGGTGGCTTTATTCTACGAGGCATTCTACACGAATAACGTGAAATTCAACTTTCTAAGAATTTTTTAGAAATTCCAACCTTGAATTATTGTAATATTACTCGAATGAGCTAAAAAATTCATTCATTACCTCAACCGGTTTCTTTTCAATTTTTACTTCAGGAACCGGATCTTCAATCGGTTTAGTCTTTGTTTTTGGTTCTTTTTCTGCAACCACGTTCAAAACCGGTACAGCTTTGGGCAAATTGACGACGATTGGTTTGGTACTCAGGTCTTCGACGGGTTTGATCACAGGTTCGACGTCAGTGGTGTCCATTTCGTCGACGGTTTCGCTAATTTCGGCTACAGGGGATGGTTTATCGGCGACGACGATAGAATCAGAAGGTTTTTCCTCCTCAGGAGAGTCTTTGGATTCGGTATCAGGTTCTGGTACCTTTTCAACGGCAGCAGGCGGCGATGGCGATTCTTCCTCTAACGTTGGTGCAATCTCCAGTGAAGAAGTACTTTTCACCTCGTCGGTTTCCATTTTATCGTCTTCGATTGGTTTTTCTTCTTCAACAACAGGCGATTTCTGATCAACGACTTCTGCATCTGTTTCCATTTTTTCAACGGTATCGGAAACCAGAACCGGAGGCGATTCCGCTTCGATCGTCGGAGGTTCTTCTTCATTGGTTAAAACAGTCTCTATTGGAGAATCTTTGGCCTCCGATGGACTTTCCTTAGATTCAGCTTCGGGCTCCGATTCGGGTGATTTTTCTGGCACCGAAGGCGGCGGCGTTGGTTGTTCTTTGGCATCGTTTTCTGGCTGCGATGAAGGTGAAGATTCATCGACGACGTCATCTTCGTCAATATTTTCTTCTTCAATATCGTCGTTGACATTGTATCCAACGCCGTTCGATACTGGTTTTTCTTCGACAGTATCGATTTTATTAATCTTGATATCGTCGCCGGCTGCGGGTTGTTCTTTACTTTGGTCGATGTTCTCTTTGTCTTGTTCTTTGATTACCGAAGCGATATTTTGGGGCTGGTCTTCGGGGCCGGCTGGGACCGTATCTGTCGGCGTTTTGACGCCATTCAGATTCGCGAAGATTTCGGTATCGGCGGCCGCGTCTTTTTCGACGACCTCGTTCGCCGTCGCCGATTTGTCGACTACGACGTTACTTTCGCTTTCGCCGTTCGACTTTTCGCATTCGTTTTCCACCGCCACGTGCATCTCCTCCACGCTGTAATCAGACGAAAATAGAGCGGAACCGTTAGTCGAGATGTCGTAGCTAATAGCTGTACATATTTTCTATGCGGTAGCGTATACTAGATATTATAAATGTATATGTAATGTACGAAAATATCGTATATTATGGCTTGTTTCTCGTACGCGAATCGCGAGCAATTTTAGAATAATACCAGCGTAAATTGCTGACTTTCCGTTACGCTGGTATGTTCTTATTTGTATACAGGGTGTTCAATAAAATAGGTCGATGTAACAGCAGATTTGTTTCCTGACCTCCCTCCTTCTTTCCTTCCAAATTTCATTCCAATTTCGAGTAACATCATGAACAACTTACCCTTGGTTAAACATTTTTCGAAAAAAAATTAGGTATATACAAAAAGTATAGATATTTTTGCAAAATTGATAAAAAAAAAATGTGGTGAACTTTTCATTTCAAATGAGACTTGGGGTCTATTGAGGTGAATTGTTTTGTATCTTTTACGAAAGTAATTCACTAATTTGGAAACAAACAACAGAAAAATTGAGAATTTTTGTCACCTTAAGATATTATTAGACTTAATTTTCTACTTTTACTGTACTTTTCAATAGTAGGGTATTCAATTGAATCATTTATTTTTGAATTTTTTTCCTCAAAATAGTCTTGATATGGATACCTTTTCCCAAAAAATTCAACGGTAATGATTTTTCATTACCTATTTATTTTCTACATTTTCAAGGGGAAGAATAAATGAAGCATTTTTTTAGTTTTTTGAAAAATGGTCATATTTGTCGAAATTTTGGAAAATTTTTCAATTTCAAATTTTTAGAAAGTCATTTATTTTTCCACAATAGAAAATGTCTCACTTTTTCATTTTCGGGAAAAGTTTCTAATTCAGATAAGTTTGTAAATTTAACAGCTCTTAAGCTACAAAAAAATCTTCATTATTCAAATTTTAAAGAATTTTTCGTTTTTTAAATTTTCAAACGAATTTTCATTTTTCGAATTTTCTAACAATTTTTCATTTTTCTCAAATTTTAGAAAATCCTCAATTTTTTCAGATTTTCAGAATTCTTTACTTTTACATTTTCAGAAAATTCTTCATTTTTCACATTTTCTTTATATTTAGCATAAACAATTTCTAATTGAGAAGGCCTAATGAATTTTATTTCCTTGAAAGATGGAAAACAATGGCTCTCCATTTTGAAATATCTTTTGATTTTTTCCGGTAGAATAGGAAAACTGGTAGAAAAATTTCATCATTTTTATCGTATTTTTTACAAATTTCTTATCAACGATTCTCATAATTTCTTAAAACAAGTTTTGGACAATTTTTCAAATGCATGTCGTTTAAAGATAAAAGAAAAATGTTACAATTTTTTTGCAATTTTTTTAGATAATTTCAACGATTAATGGACACGTTTACAACAGATTAAATAATTTATGTGATATTCCAAAAATGATGGCAATGATAAGACAATGCTTATTTTTTAAAGATTATTGAACGTTGATTTTTACGATCTTTTCGATCTTTTTATGAGATTTTAATGACTTTTGAACATTACGAATTGTGAAAAAATTAAATTTCGTAGGTATGTATTACAATTGGCCATTATTTGTTTGTCTTATTATGAATTTATGTATTTTTTTCGCGTAGTAAAAATGTGTCACTGAAATTTACGTAAAACAATTCAAAAAAGTGATAAAATAAGATTAATAAAACTTGAAATTGTAATTAATGTCCATTTTGAGGAGAAAGGACAAACTTCAGAAAAGAAGTTGAAAGATGAATTGGTGTTTCGAGTTAGATTTTTTTTCGACTACCTTCTTCTTATTCTCGTCATTTCCAAAGACAATTTTAATACCTATTTATCCAATGTTTCAGAAACAAAAATAAACGAAAACGAACAGATGGAGGAGGAATGAGAAAACTATTCGTATCTACTAATGCATTTTTCCCCACATAAAAATTCCTGGAAATTATTAAATTTTCACAAAAAGTCTGAAAATATTTCAAAGTGCAAGTATAGGAAATTTTTTCAACAAAAATTTTTAAATGGAAAACTGCTTCTGAAAATTTTTTTAAATCAATTTGAAGGAATCTTTTTTTCATTACCAAAGTAGAGGGGAGAGGAGAGTCGAACTAGAGACTTTTTCTTGCCAACTGGAAGAAAACTTTCAATTTTTTCACTGCTCACGGTGAAGAGTTGGAAAGTTGAAACTTTTATAACTATTAAATGTTGAATCATCGAGGTTTTTAAGATCATTTTTAACCATTTTCATAATTTTTTCAACATGTATAATGTTTTAATCAATTTTTTTGCGAAAATTCACACATCTCTGATCAAATTTCATAAATTCATCTTGGATTGAAATTTTGCAATTTTTTTCGTTTTTCAAAATTTTTTCATTCTATTTTCAAAAATTTTTCATTTTATTTTCAAACATTTTGGAGATTTCTGAGGCAATATTTTTATTAATTTTTCATCAACTTTCGAGTATTTTTTCACAAGTTTGACAAAAATTTAAAATTTCTACGATATGTTTTAATGCATTTAAAAATTAGTAAAAACGACTTGAACAGGTAAATTTAATTTTATCACACTCATTTCCACTTTTACGAAATTCTCAAACTTGACAGTTCTTCTTCAAGTGAAACAATATTCCATCACTAAAAAAATGCTGAAAAATTTTGAGCAAATTCATGATCGATATTCAGGAATTTCGTCAAATAATACTTCAACATTTTTTTCACAACATGAGCGATTCTGATAAAAACATATTTCAAGTATGATCTGAATCATGATTTTTTCCCCTCCACTACCTATTTTTTATTTCGATATTAAACCAATTCAAAATTAAAAATCCATCAAAATTTCTCAACAGTAGGTACTTGTATTCTCTTCAAACAAAATAATTTTTTCAAAATTTACTTGAATTTCTGAAACGAGACGACCGAAACACCAAAATAATGACGAATAAACAACACCTAACGATCCAATCCATAATCACTCCAGTGTCGACTCGACGTCTCCATTCATACAATAATCCTCAAACCCAACCATGCCACACACCGTGCTACAAATCAGACTAATAAAACAAATTACTCCATAAACAAAAAAAAAAAATCAAACGTGCACAACGCTCAGACGAAGACATCTTTATTGGCATCAACCTCGCCACAGATACGGGAAAAAAACTATTTTACCGTTTCACAGAGACACCGAGTCGAGTTGGGAGACACAAGAAAGACAGATGAGCAAATGAAGGCGTTTACGCGATCCCAACTCTAAAGCCCAAGTCCGAGGAACGCAGCGGTGAGCCGGCGACGATGCAGATGAAGAGCAACAAACAGCGCCAGCCTCTGTGCTGACCCGTTGCCAAATGCCGAGTACAACGTTTGACCTTCTGGTACCTCTTTCAAGGAGACAGCTTCGTCCAACTATCTTTTCCCACCCTAAACCTATTTCAGGAACGGTTCACTGAACCTCACACTCGCACTCGCGTATTCATCATCGTGCTCTCTATTCATCGTCTCCTTCCTTTCCTTTTAATTTTTTCCCGTTTCACGATTCAGGCGAGACGAGAGACGCGCATCTTCCTTCTTTTCATCGACATCCAAGCTATTCGACATTCGACTGTTCTTTGCTATAGTGCTTCTGCTTATTTACTTTTTTTTTCTTGATAGGTCGCCATAATGGCGTAGTATCCATCGTTATAAGCTTAAAGCTTTATTATTCAAAGGTTCGTCTGCTGCCAGTATTTTTAATCACCCTTGGGCAAGCATTTCGCGATGATCCCTCATTAGTTACCCTTTCTTTCTCGTTATCTCGTTTCTTTTAATATGGTGGTAATTGGATCTGAAAAATGAAAATTCTGGCCATTTTCTGGATTTTTTCTCAGTATTTTCGTACAATTTTTTAAGCTTTAAATTTTCCACACATCAATGAAAAATCAAGAAATGAGCAAAATACTGGAAATTCAGCATTCTGCAGTAAAATTATGAATCATGCAATAGAATAAAACGAGTAAAATTGTCCCATCAATTAGGATTGAGCCCCCCACCCCTTCCAAAAAAAAACATGAAGAGTTCAATGTGAGAAATTCAGCTTTTTTCAGTAAAATCATTCAAAGGAATAAAATGAATAAAACTGTCCCACCAATTCGGACTGAGCCCTTCCCTTCCACAACAATCAAGAAAATAAGAAAAAATGTTTATGAAAATTCTTGCCTTTTTCGTCATTTTTTGATTTTTCCTGTTTCTCTCGCCAGTAATTACCCTGAAAAGCATAGAAAACTCAATTTCCACCAAAATCGAGGTCGCTTCTTGGTCTACGCCGCCGCTGCGTCGCGACGTTCTACGTTTCGTACGAGTATTTATGTATTAACGGGATGGTTTCCATGACTCGAGAACGCGTAACACACATTAAAGCTTCTCAATTAGTCGTTTCACCTTGTTTTTGATAAAAATTTACGATTATATTTTTCTTATCGCCTCTTTCAGTGTGTTAACTTTCTTTTCCCGAACTAAAAATAAACTCGTGCGAGAAGACGTATCGATCGATTAATTAGACAGCAGATGATAGAAGAAGTGGTCAATGATTTCCGGTATCCCTCCTCTTTCCCCCTCAATTATTCATGGAGCATGATGCAATTTACGTTGCATTCGTAATTTTCGTAGAATTTTGAAACAAAACACAGATTTTTTTCTGATAACCCGTATTAAATTTACTCGGATGCATTTTTCCCTCCTTTCACACTATCTCCTTCGTTGTTACATCGTATGTACCTCTACCTACATCTTGAAAAATTCATCGTGTCTGGTAGCCCGACCTTTGCTTTTCGAGATTATGCGCGTATTTTTTTCATGTTTACAATATTTTCGAAGTTATTTCAATTTTTTTTACCTTTTTTTCGTCAATACATCCAGTTTTATTTCAGATAATTGAACAATTGAAAAAAACAATTGAACTATGATTTTTTCCATGATCGAACAACTAATGAAGAAAAATATCAAATCTGAATGTTTGAAAAAAGAGGGAATCAAATTGGTCAACATTTTAGCATAAAGGAAGTATAATGGTATTTCAAGGCTCAAAAGAAGAAAAATGTCAACTTATATTTTTAAAACATTTTCTAGGTTGAAGGCACTTCAACTCCAACTCCTCCACCCCATAATTACAAAATTATACTCGTATTTTTATAGTTACCTAAAAAAAACTTCGAGAGTAAGAATCTACAGCAAGACTTCAACAAAAATTCATAAATAGTTTCATTTTTCGACATTTTGAAGGATTTGATTTTTTAACCTCTTTAACCCCCCTCCCCCGCCCACAGGAAAAATTGGGCAAATGATAAACTTTTTCTCATAATAAATTTTTCTCAGTTTTTTCTCGATTTTCCCAAGCCATTATCTCACTCAAAATTCTATATGGACGAAACATTCAATAATGGAGAAGGGAAAAACAAACTTTTCGTGCTTCAGACCATTCGATTTTTTGTTCAAGGAAAAATGATTTTCAAGAATTTTCTGTACAAAAAAAATTTTAATGTAAATTTCAATCATGGTTTTTTTTATCGCAGACGTTCCAAGGAAAATATTGAAAAATTGTAATTTTCAGAAATGAAATGATTCCGATTTTGAAGTTCATTACTATTTTTGATTTAGAATTTCAATTTCAATTTTCCAACACAGTTTTCCCAATTTTTTTCAGAATCGTTCGAAGTAGATAGAATACCGATTGCCCTCTCCTTTCTCATTTTGGAATGATCACTTCATAACTTATCAAAAAAGCTTGGTTTTCCCCAAAACTTTTCATTTAAATTTTGACAACCATCAACAACCCCAAACCAATTTTTTTCAATCCATTTTGCATTCGAATTTTAGAAATTTACCCCCACTCCTTCCTCTCAAATCAGGAATGTGTTCCAGTCCAGAATTCTGTTATACTTATGCTTTTTTTTTTGCAATCAACAAATTTAATTATTTTAGATTTTTCAATCATCTGAAAGACTCGTAAACTTGAAAAAAGTTGCTTCGACATCAATTTTACTTTAAATTTTACTCATCATTTCAATTTTTTCAATCTGTTAACCAATGTTTCAAATCTTTTGAGCCAATTTTTTCAAAAATATTGCATTTTTTCCAAAAAAAATTTCTTCTTTTTTATTTAAATATTCAAAAAATAACATAAAAAGTCCCAGCCAAAAAATGTTTCAACTCAAATTCCGTTCAACCCGGAAGTTTCATCATTTTAGAGTAAAAATTACTCTCAACATTTCTAAACCCGATAAAATATTCAGGAATCACGATTTGACCCAATTTCCCAAGTTAACTCAGGTCTAAAAAAACCAATGAAAACAAGCTTTTCAATCATAAAATTCTCTTTGAAATTCTGCCTGCGAAAATTTTGAAATTTTTCCCAAAAATGTGAATACAATTTGGAAAAACAAATTTCAGCGAATTACTTAAGTCAAAAATTATATATTTTAAAAACCGTGCACAACTTTTGAACGTATGTAATGTCTAAGTCGTTTAAAGTTGTACAAAATTTGAAAAATGTTCAAAACATTTTAACCTGAATTCTGATCACTTCTTGAGAATATCAAAACAATCTTCAATTTTCAGACCAGAATTCTTGATTTCCACCAACAAAATTTTCCTCGTGAATTATTTAAAGATATCCTAAAAACCGTTGAAATCGTCGTATTTTTCACGGCTCAAATAAATTCAAACTCAACTCCGACAAAAAAATTCTCCACCGCCGAAAATATCAAAAAAACACGTCCAATTTTCAAACAGAATTCCAAAAACAATCTCACCTTTGCCAAACATCCAACCCCAAATCACACTCCCGCAATCTTTCAAACTCACCAACCAACCAGCACAGAAAACCCAAAACAAAAACGTAAATCTGCCACATTAAACAAATTACAGCAATAACCCGCCAATAAATTCAAATTTGACGCGATAATTGGGGAAAACACGCGAAAAACAAGTGTTTAAAATTTCTTCGCCGATGTTTTCTCACCCCTCTCCTCTTTCCGCATCTCTCGGCTTATTTCATTACAATTTTCACGTCGTACTCTCCCCTCAACAGGTGAAAGCTCGACCTGCTCGTAAAATTTACACACCGTTGAAAAAACTAAACTCCATTTGTCATAAAAATTCCCAACAATGCGACTGCGACATCGAAATCGATCGTACCATAATCTACATGACAATTTCAATTCAACAACGCAAGATCAACTTACGCTCTATAATTTACCATATTCCAATATACATATTTATGACGTCAACGAGCATCGTTCTGCAATCCACGGTGACAATTTTTTCGCCTCTTATTACATTTCCAGTGTATTATCGTCGATACATATGTTACCAACAGCACCACAGAGGGAAAAAAAAGGCTAAACCAACACACCGACGGTATAAATTTACCATGCTATGGAGTCGTCGTGCTGGTGCTTAGTGTGGTCGAACATCTGCTTCGCCAAAAACCATCGTCTCCGCTCGTCGCATTCTCCAAAGTGCATCTTTCACCCTTCTCGAGTAAATTATTCGTTACTCGATCCCTTTTCAAGGATACAAACGTGCCTGCCATAGATTTCCATTTTCCTTACGTCGAGCAGATTTCTTACGAGCATTATCGGGCTTAATTTTCTTCCATCGACGACCTCACGTACCTCGATCCAGTTCAATCGATTATTTCCCCCTTCCTCATGAGAAATTTTCCATAATCTGAAGATCGCAGCATCTCAATAAAATGCCACATTAACGGAATCGAAAAAAACCGTTGTTACGTAATATATGTGTCTTGGTCTTGTATCTTATTTCATTTCTTATACCTTAATTACATAAACGAGTTCATTCCAAAGACCTTATTTCCTTCGACCAAAATCGATCGCTTTATTATACCGTTAAAACCATATAAAAACCATGCCATAAGGCAAAAAAAAGCACCACACAATATGCAGGACTAAATCACCCTCCCTGGACAGGATACTCGGTGCAATCATTCGCAACAATAAGAAGGGAAAAAACGACCGGCATCGTCCTTGGTCCATGCTGAAGTTATTTTCTCGTCTCGTTTCGCGTTTGAAATTCCATCAAATGAACCCGAATACCTGGAAATCGGCTAGATTTCGACAACGGTCCGGCGCCCCGCGCTCCGTCTAATCTTTCTTGACCACCTTCGTCCAATCCATTTCTATTGTAATGGGAGAGACGGTTTTCTTTTGTATTGCAACCGAAGAAAAAGATGGAAGGGGGACGATTCCAAGATATTTAGACCTGTTGTAAAAGAAATTGCGCTGGAACGATAAAGTTTACCAGGCTTCAGAAAAAAATGAATACCCATCGACTCATTTGTATTCAAGGTCAGGGTGATTTGTGAGAGAAAAAGGAGCCGGAGGAGGAGGAAATTGTTTTAGAATAAAGATCCACATTGTACGGTGGGAAAGATTTTGTCGCCGATTCTTCGCTGGTTCCATTCATTAGCAGGTGAGATATTTTTTCGATAGTTTTTACCCAAAATTCTTCATTTTGATGGTGTTTTTTTTTGTAAATTAATGATATTGGCTATTAGTTTGTGAAACTTGGATGTGTGATTTTGATTTTAGTTTAAATATACGAGAGTTGGAAAAGATATCGATATAAGAAGACAAAGGATGCAAAAATCAGAAGAAAAAATATATTATTGATTCAAATTAGGACCAACTCTCACACAAACTTTCAAACTTTGAAAGGAAAAAAATAGGAAAATGAAAGAAGGGGAATCATTACCATTCAAAACACTTTTCCAATATTTACAAAATTCGTTTCAAAAAATTTATTCCCATTTTTTTTTAAAACTTCTAATTGAAATATGAAAATTTATTCAAATTCATTACCAATCGTCCACTGAAACATTTTATTACAAAAGTGGGGGAAAATGTTTAAATGAAAATAATCATGAAATGAGAAAATTGAAGCCTCCCAGTTTCACTAATTTCTTCTTTTTTCTATAGCTGAATTTTTCGAGCACAACTGGCTACTGCCTTTGCATTGAATTCTAATCCACATGTTAGAAAAATTATCTCTTTTTTTTAAAAGGAATCGCTGCCATCATTTTTCTCCCAAAGTGACTCCAATTCAATTCTGAAAAATTCCCACTTGAGAAAAAACAAAGACCCTTTTTCTCTTCATTAAAAATCAACACGATTTGACCTAGAATCAAAAACTGGCATTTTTCTGGTATCCTTTTTTTGCGAGGAAAATAATTTTCGATTAAATCGTTTCTCGATTCCCATCTCTCTCAATGGAAATCAAATCAATTTTAAATCTTGCACAAAACTACTAACTGGATTCCAAAAACGAAAATTTTTACTGTTTTCTGGAATTTTTTTCGGCATTCTTTTTTGCTTTAAATTTGCTAAAAAAACCTTTTTTTTTATTTTAGGTCATTCTTTTTTGTTTTAAATTTGCCAAAAAAAAACAACTTTTTTATTCTTCTATTGAAAAATTCAAGGAAAAAATGAAATAAAATGTTTAAATTCTTCATTTTCTAGTTTTCTTGCTATCAAAGTAAAAACATTTTGACCATTTTTCAGTCCTAAAAATTAATTTGTCGATAATTTCAGGTTTTTTAGGTAATAAATTTTTCCCCGCCATTCTTCTGACCCCCCCCCTTCAGCATGAATAATTGAGTGGAAAAAATAACGTTACCATTTTTACAAAAATTATTCTCTTCGTTTTTCCAATTTTTTCAGACTAATGAAATATTTAAATCTTTTAGAGGGGAAAAGAAGAAAAAAGTCATACGTTACGATCTATAAAAGAATTTTCATTCATAAAAACATTTCAAATTCTCAAAAATGTCTAGACTTATGAATTTTTGAGCAAAAAACTCTTTTTTCTGCTTTTCGACCAACTTTAAAAATCTTGAATTTTCACCAATTTTAGAAAGTTGACAAGCACCTCGTTTTTCGAGACTTTTTAATGAAATTTTCCAAGTTTATAGCATTTAGGTGATTTTCTAATTCAAGAATTTTTTAGAAATATTTTTCTTTTTGGAATAATAGAAGTCAATTTTGAGCTAACATGACTTTTTCATTTCCATGATTTCCAACTCTTCTGAAATCATTCATTTCATGACTTCGATTTTTAATGATAGGTTGGATAACCCAAAAATGATGATTTTTCTTTCAAAAAAGTTGTGAATGTTTCATTTTTTTTTTCGCTGAATTATCAAGCATGTACTTCGGATGATAAACTTTCATCAAAATTTTCAAAATGTTGGATTTTTTTCAATTTGAAGCACGAAAAGAGTTTTCCGAAAATTTTTCATTAATTTTTCATATCAAGATTACTTACAATATGAGAATTTTTCAAAATTGGTTCAACATTCAAATTAAATTATTATTACAAAAATTCACCAAGAAATTGAAAAATTCCACAAGAAATCTAAAGACAATTTTAAAAGGTTGAAAGGAAAAGAAAATTTCTCCGTAACCACCCTTATCTTTTTACACTAAAAAAAAAAAACAAGTTCATGTTTTATTTACGAAGAGGAAAATTGAAGAATTTCATTAAAATGTTCGTTTGCCCCCTCCCACCAAGTAAACAACGATCAGTCGAGCCCCACAGATCGATTCGTCAATTTTTTAGAACGAAAATTTTTTTGACGATAGAAATAAAAAATTACTAGAAATTATCTCAATTTACCAATGACTTACAGCATCAAACTGATAAATAAACCCCCCTCCCCAACCTCCACACAACTTCTAAATTTCCTCGTCAAAAAATTTTTAAAAAATACAAACCGAACTATCCAATTTCTGCATAAAAACCCACCACTAAATTCCATGAAACCATAAATTCAACCTATTTTTTCCCTAATAAAGAAAATCCATGCAAAATGAAAAAAAACACACTTCCACGAAACATTCTCGTATTCCTAGACTTTCGGGTGAAAAAAATTTCGAACGAAATCATGACGCAATATTCCGATAATGTCGATGAAATACCACAAAGTACAAAGGTCACAACACAACAACCTTACTTGAAAAAGTTTAAGGTTCAATGGTAAAATGATTTTCTACTTAGGACTTTAGTCCGTACGAACCATCCCGATACGTGAAATCGCGTTCCATATCGATTTTAAATAACGTACGTGCTTGTAAATTCGTCAGAAACAAAACCGACAAAAAAATCTCAATTTTTCGATTTATAAACTGAATCAAAAAAAAGGCAGAAAGAGATACCAAGACTTTCCATCAAAATTACCCTCTTCCTCCTTCTCCTGCAACTTCTGTGTACATCATTTTCATTATCCACAAAACATACGCTCTTCTCATCCAGAGCTAAACATAAATTAGCATTACTCTCTATTTTTAGTACCTCTACACAAAAACAAATACAACATCGAGACTCGAGCAATGATCGTCGACTTCATCTCGTTCGTATTGTTTTTTCGGTCTCTTTTCCTCACTCCTTGCGGCCAATTCGCTGCACCACGTTGCGCTCTGATAAATAAAAGATGCCCGGGCTGGATTAATTTCAATTAAATAATCCATTAGTTTTAATAAAAATTACACCGGCGAATTTCTGCGATTCGATTGCATCTCTAGATAAATAATTGTCCAATATCGACTTCCAATCGTATTTCTCTGTTTTTTCAAAATATCAGAAAAAAAACCTCAAATCGAAGTGAAAAATAACGTTATTCCATCGTCGAATCGATAACCATCTTACGCAATATTCGCGTCGTTTTAATTTTTTCGCCGAACGGTTCGTCAATTTCTCGAGTACGGTACTCGATTCCAAAAGCAACGTCATCGTCGTTCTCCATTTTGTACGTCGATCCACCGAGCGCCAGCTCGATTCGTAAAAAACGGTAAATAAATCGCACCGAGGTATTTGTACCTTACGACACCGAGCATTTTCCACGCTCGCTCGACGATCATGATCAGTCAGCTTTCATCTAAATATAATTTACGATGGAGAAGGAAAAAAAATACGCACTGAACGAACCAAAGAACCAAACCTACACATCCGCGAAACGGAGCAAAAAGAAAACCTTCCATAACAGGAAAGAATCCATTTTAGCGGTTCGCGCCGCAAATTAAAGTTTATTCACAGCGTAACCTTGGAATAAATATACGAATACATATATCGTTAACGGTGAATACGCGCCATTCTGAAATCCTTGAAATAAGCTTCGAGATAGGGCTTTTTATTACACGTAGGCAATCAACGCAGCGCGACTCAGCGACGAGCAAGTCGCAGGTGCAAAGTGAAACCTAACGACATTGGTAATTCGTATTTGCGAAAATTTTCTCATTTTTTTCCACCATCGCAGGTAAATCCGTATCCGACCGAAGTGATAAAATCTCGGAGACTTCAGGTATAAAATATACTCGAGTCGAGACTGTTTTCAAGGATATTAGACGTTTTTTTCTGACGAGAATTCCAAAAAGAAATTGGTATCTACCTTTTTTGTCAATTTTTACAGCGATTAACGAAGCAGGAGGTGAAGAAGGAGACGAGGTCAATGTAACTTGAACCGATAAATTGAACCAGTACGAAGGCTTTTTGACGAAACAATATGGCTGAAAATTACTGGTTGTGTCAATTAAAAAAGAACTTTATAATCAAGGAGATACATTGGATGCAATTGGATGGTACTCGTATATGGATTGGGAAACGACTAACTGCTCAATTTTTTTTCGTTTCTATACGAATTTTCGAACATTACAAATTCAAAGAGGGGAAATCAAAAGATTATTTAAATTGTAGATCTGAAAGTACGCGATCTGGTGGTGAAACTCATTTTTACAAGAATTATACAGGCAAGATTCACCGCACTTCTGTGAACCTGTCAGAGGCTGAAGCGAAAATTGATCTACATGGCATAGATTTAATTCGACTACAAAGCTTCAAAAAGACTTAAAGGCGATAAAATTTTCAAAAATTCAAGAAAAACATGGTTATTATTTCTAAATAAAAAAATAATAATAAAAAAATTGAATTTCCATTGAAGTATGATTGTTTAGTACTAGAAATTTCGTAAGAAAGGTGAAATAATTCAGCAATAAAATTGAACCATCAACGAAAGAATATCACTGAAAATATTGAAAAAATTCAGTAACTGAAATTAGTGGAAAAATTATGAAAAAATTGGTGAAAAAAAATCATCAAAATAAATTGGTGACAAAATTGCACTAAGAAAATTTCACTAAAAATTGTAAAAACGCACTAGAAAAATCGAGAAAAACCTTCACTGAAAATTATGAAAAATTATACTAAAAATGGTGAAAGAAAATTTTTACTGAAAATTATGAAAAATTTCACTAAAAACACTAAAAATGGTAAAAAAGTAACTAAAAAATATAAAAAAGTCACCAAAAATGGTGAATAAAACGCTAAAAATTAGTGAATATCACTGTAAAATTGGTAAAAAAATTACCAAAGACATAAGTGAAAACATTAATGAAAAATCCCACAAAACGAAATTGGAGAAAAAATTTTACTGAAAAACTATGAAAAAAGTCACTAAAAATGTGAAAAATTTCATTAAAAATTGTTAAAACTCGCTGAAATAGAAAGAATTTATTTTGAAAAGTGAGAAAATTCATTTTGAAAAGTGAAAAAATTCCTTTTGAAAAGTGAGAAAATTCATTTTGAAAAGTAAAAAAAATTCACTAAAAAATTAAGGAATATCACTGTAAAATTGACAAAGAAATTAATCGAAAAAATTCTACGAAAGAAATTAGCGAATATCACTGCAAAAATCACTGAATCAATGGTATAAATTGCACCACACAAAAAAATCTTGTAAATTTATTAAATTTTAGCCAATTTTCACTGATTTTTGAGAAACATACTCAATTTTTCAATTTTTTTTCAACTTCAGGGATTTTCAGTGAATCTTACAGATTTTTTAAGTAATTTTCCGCTGATTTCTCCCAATTCTGCAATTCTGATTTGCGTATCGATAATTTTGACTGATTTGTAAAATGAGACTATAATTACTTTTTTTTATTGAAAAAAAATTAATGATAAAAAAGAAAAACCTTTTCATATTCATATTTTTTCTCAATCATCACAATTTCAAAAAGACTCAAAAGCAGTAAATATTTATGGAAAAAAGAAATAGAAATCCTTGAACGCTTTTTAAAGATTTGTTTCTCATAAAAAATTAAGGCTCGGATTTTCAAAAGGAAAATCGATGATATACTTGCAAAAGGTTATATGTCCAAAATTTTCAATTTTTGTTTTTTTGGATATTCTGATACTTGATGGACCATCAAAGTATCAGAATATTCAAAAAAAAAAAATGAAAATTTTGGACATATAACCTTTTGCAAGTATACCATCGAAATGCCAATATAATTAGCAATTATTGATTTAAAAATTTGCCATTTTTTTCAAATCGTTAACAACAATTCATTACAAAAATTTACCACTTCAACTTCTCTTTTGTTTTTCAATCAGTAAAAAATCACTAAAACGTTCAGAACTGAAGCAATTGATGCGCAGAGAAAATGAATAAAAATACTTAAAACTAAGTGAAATTTCACTAAAAATCAAATTAATTTAGCTGATTTTTCCTGCGCTGTGCTGTGATTTAGAATTTTGGATTTTTATCAAACCAACGTCCATTTCTCACCACGTTCAAGTATGCACATCGAAATCACTCTGAAAACCGTTAATCACACAAGTTTTTGTTTGCTGAAAATGGGTTAGGTACGTGGGGAATAAGAAACTCTTCCATTTGAAACAAAAACTCATAATCCACCAGTTTCTCCTATGACCTTGCAAAAAACTCCGTTAACTCGAAAAAAAAAGAACAAAACTGACCACACAATACGAAATCAGTCGCACAATACAAAATACCCTCCAAACCACCTCAATGTATTTATTATGAATTCTCCACGTTTCATTTCCTACCAACGCCTATAACAATCGCCGAACGAAAACAAAAAAAACCTCGCAACAATTCAACTCTTCACGAAAAAAAAAAGAAGAAAAACGGTAAATAAACCAGTCTTATCAAAACATCGGGAATTCTAAAAGATGAATTTTATTCTGCATCGAAATGTAAACAAAACACGATGCCATCGGTTTAAAAACACGAATTCACACTTTTCTTCTATTTTCTTCGCACAAGACGAAACACAAAACATTCTTCGAAAATCCACACGAGTCACGCAATATTTTAAAAAATTTCTACACCGATTATATTTTACACTTCTGATATTACGAGTAATGAAAACTCGAATTATGTTCAATTTTATCAAAAAAAAAAAAAAAAAAAAAAAAAAACGTAGAATTTACAAGTATTAGAAAATCTACATGTTAAAAACGTACCACGCAAATAATCATTTATTAAGTTATCTGTTCGCTGTTGTTGAATGATTCAGCTTTGAATTACCCCTCCCCACCACTTTTATTCTATCAAAAAATGATGGGTGTTTCTGATTCAAAAATAAACTTGGTTAAAAATCATTTTCTTATCGATATTTTTCAGCCATAACAGATGAATCACAGATAAATCGCAAGCTTCATGTTAAAATCATTAAAAATACTCAGACCAAGAAATACAACTACTTGAAAAATTTCTTCCCTACAAATGTAAAATTCATTCTTTAAGAATGTTGCAAAGATTACAAAACACAGAACTGCACTTTTAGCAGCAATCTATGGTGACTATGTATGAGAATTTCATCGAATCAGCAGAAACCTCATCGCAGTACGTACATTTCTGAGAAAAATACCTCGCAAGAATACCTTTCCACTTGGATGGCAATCTAATTACATTTTTTTATACCGACAACAATATGAGAGAATTCAATCTACACGCCATGAAGATGAAATACAACGGTTAAAAAATTGACACCACGAAAACAGAGCAGCAGCTCCGTTGCATTCGAGTCGATAAAACTTGATGAAATGAAACAAAGCAGCTCGTAAATAAATAATGCCATCCGTAATGACACTCGGTTCGACCATAAATGTCGCCATGTTCAACTTTAACGTACCCAGATATTAATGTTTCCAACTAATCATCAGTCATACAGCACGATAAGTTCTGATATACGAAAAAAAGGTTTTGTTATATGAACCAGCCATCGGGGTCGATGTAAAAATACAAATTATCTTGGTGTATTATGCATGTATCGGGATAGTGTATCTTGACGTGTGACAGATGAATGATGTTTGGAAAAAATCAGTTCGAGGAATTTGTCGGAGGAAATGCTGGAACCAAGGATGCTGAGGATTTAGAATCATTCGTAATCTTCGCAGCTCAAATTGGCTATGATAATTTTGGACCACTCCAACAAAAACAACTTTAGGAACTTCGTTTCACAAAAAAATCTAATCAATCTGTCTTGAAACAGGCTTTTACATTACATTAAAAAAATGAGGTATGTCATGCGAAGTAATTTTACAAAAATGAGTTTACCGTATTGGACAAAAAATTTATAAAAGTAAAAAAAAAAGTCAAATCCTTCCAATTTTTAATCAAAATTGAAACAGAAACTAGAAAAAAAAATCATTAAAATGCCAAGTTCAATTAACATTTCATTTTTTGGTATGAATTCCCTTCAAAAAATTTCTCAGTCCTTACAATTTGAAAACAAAATTTAAAAAAATTGAAAAATTGAGATCACGAGGGCATCTAATTCATTTTGCAAATTTTCCATATTCAGATTTTTTGCATGGATACCATTTTTTAAAATTATACTGATACTGAAACAGCTTGTGGTAATAAAATCCACACACCTCTCCACCCACCCGCCAACCAAATAACCAGAAAGAATCAAAGCTGAGATTTTTCGAAGAGGGGAGGAGAGGGGAATTAAAAATAAGAATATACAACGCACAACAGAATTGACTTGATCCGAACGATTCAAAAGGATTTTTTTTTACTGGAAATATGTACAATTTTGTAATCAAAGCAAAACGAATTTTTTTCAAGATTTTCATCCAAAATCGGTATTTTTCATCTAGGAAAGCAAAATTATTTTGGGAAGGGAAACATTCTGAATCAGTGAAAAGTCACTGATGAATAGCCAGAATTGCAACACAGGAATAATCAGCAAAATTCACCGATTTTTCGTCTAAATTTTTCAATTTCACTGACTTTTCAGTGAATTTTCATTGATTTTCCAGTGATTTTTCTCACTGATTTGCTTTCAGTGAAAATTTTTTCACTGGTTTTTCTTCTGTACTATAACTCTGACTGCTTCTCAGTGATTTTCGATAATTTTCACTGATTTATAAAAGAGAGAATACGTTAAGTATTGATTTCCGTTCGATCCGGTAGTCAACTCCTTTTCCCCCTCCCCTAATAGATCAAGTAAAATTATAAGTATCAATGGACAGCAACCCTTTTTTTTCAGTTATCTCTTTAAAAATTCGAACCAAAACGTTCTATACGATTTTCAAAATCATTTTTGCTTGAACTTGACTTTAATTTTCAATTTCATTTTTTCCAAGCCAAAAAATCTCAAATAAGAATTTTGTGAATTCCAAAAATTTTCATTATTTTGCAAGTTTTTCATCTATTCGTTTTTCAATTTGATGAAGAGGCAAATGGATCAATTACGAATTTTTCTTCAATTTCAAATCTTTAGATCAATTTTCATATCATTAGAAGTAGCAACTTCAACTTAATCATCTTAGATCAATATTCTAAACAAAATGATACAAAACTCAAATTTCAAACTTAGTTTCATCTCTAATCATCATCTCATGAAATTTTCAACCATCCACTATCTCACAAAATTTCAAAGGCTCGAAGATTTGTCTCTGGCAAAAAAAAAAGTCACCCAGATCTTTCAATAGGGCCATTCATCATCGTTTGATGACTTTTACTCACACGTAAAATTCAGAAGAAAATTAATGACCCATCGTGCGATTTTAGTCAACTTGACAACAAAATATCCATTACTTTGTCGACCACTACTCACTCATTCCATACACATTCAAGGAATATACAAACACTGGCATTCAAATCCCAATTAACTAATCAATTTTTATAAATCTTCTATATAAAATTTGGTAAAATTCTGCATTCTTAAATCAGTAAAATAATTTTGGTCAAAAATTGCTGATTTTTTCTGATAAATAAATAAATTACCTTCAGAAATGAATAATTTTTCAATAAAAAATCACAGATTCACAGTGAAATTCACTTCACTTTTTCAAAACACCAGAATTACACCAAATTTTACTGATTCTGATTTAGAAATATTCTCTATTTCCATCATTTCGATTTCGAATCAATTTCATCGCTCAACTGACTTAATTAGATTTCACCTCAAAAAAAAAACATTAGGAAAATCGACACCTAATTTCATTAATCTAACTTCCATTTCATTAGAAAAAATCAATATTGTAAAATCATTCAATTAAGTCCCAAATCGAACAACTCGAGTACTACATACAATCAAACAATCAAGGCATTCATTTCCATGATTCAATATTCCTGATATAAACGGTAATCGAACATACCAAATGCATTTTTCATTTAGCAAACCCCATTATCACCACTTCCTAATCTAATCAGTCGATAAAAACAGACGTATCATCGCAATATCAAACTCGATCGCGTTCGTCAATCAATAATTTATACTCCAAAGGAATTTCTTAAATAACGGATACTTTGAATAATCTAACATCCAAAAATCGTATACACATCTTATTAAATCACTTCTACCTCCTACGCGCTTCTGTACGACTATTTTGACCAACCGCAGGACATATGGGATTTGGGGTAAGATTGATCGAATTTTTACGTAATTAATTCAAAAACTTTTTTATTGCATCCAAATCTATAATAAAAAAAGGAGAAATTGACATGTTTTATGATCATGTACTATGCTTTTATGGGACTCAAAATACATCACTTATGAAATATTCAATCACAACACTTTTTTTCCTCGTCAAAAAATTTAAAAAATTTCAGATAACTGCAAACACACACAATGATTGTTTTTCCAATTTTTCTTCAACTGTTTAAAATTCTCCAGGGAAACATTTCGAATTTTTTGAAAAGTTGATTCATTTTTTTTTTTTTGGAACAAAATTCTCAAATGAAGATAATTTCTGAAACCTTCAAAGTTCTCATCCTCCCAACAGTAATCGAAGTCCTATTTTTCTAGTTTATCAATGAAATCTAAGCAGTGATGATTTTCGTTCACAAACAAGTTGTTTAATATTTCAGTGAAAATTATCGAAAATCAATGGAAAACGCAGCTGAATTTCAGCACAACAGTACTAAGTCGGTGAAAAAAATTGCTGGAAAATTCATGAAAATTCAACAAACATTTGAAATTTCTTCTAAAAAATCAGTTAATTTTCTGAATAATCAGCGAAAATCTGTTGAAAGTCAGAATTTCACTGATTTTCCTTGTGCTGAAATTCTGACATTTTTCAGTGATTTTTCACCGATTAAAAATGAAGGAAGGGTCAAAAAAATGTACAATTTTCTTGAAAAAACCGAAAAAATCCAAGTTGATACAATTTTTAAATGTAGTCAATGTACAAACAGGATGTTCACGATATTTTTTATAAATACTCTCATTTTGATGATCAATAAAAATTATCATAAATCACTAGAAAATAGTTACAATTGCAGTATAGTAAAAAATCAGAGTAAAAAATTTCACCAAAAATTACACCAACATTGCTAGAAATTAGTAAAATTGCTGAAAAATTAGTGAAAATTTGCTCAACACCAAAGAATTTTGCTGAGTTTAACTACTTTGCAATTCTGACTTTTCCAGTGATTTTTCACAGATTCAAATTTTTTGAAAATTTCAATACATACAAGGAAAATGACAAAATTTTCTTTCGAATTCAGAAAAAAATTTCACATTTCCCAGACATTTTCTCAACTTATCCATTTTTCCAGAAAGTGACCACCCTCATCAAACGAGACAGCCGAATCGATAGAAATCCCCCGACCGACCCTACCTCATAATCAATTATCAATTGACACACTCGACTATATCGATTTCGCAAACAATAAAGCAGGGTTGGTTCATTGTTAGCCATCCTAGTAGGTGGCTCCGGCGGCATGGCACCGTCTATGGCCAATCTTCTGATTCATTGCGGCAACCAAATAATGCCGGTCAGGAAATCGTTCATTAGTCATCGTCGAAAGAACCACTACTTGGAAGCGAATTTTTTTACTCACTTTTTATCGTACGATCGCCAAACGTTACAAGCTCGTAATTTGACTACGGCCTGAGCCAGAAACACCGCAGCACTGGGAAATTAACGTCGTTTGTCCGTACACAACAACACGATCGACAATTTTTAAAAAACAGATGTTCCACAATTCGACGATAATTTCATCGCGGGATAGAACCGAACAATCCACGGTTCATTTTCAATTCGCGTCCAAATTAAAGAAAAAAATTAATCAACACGGTAGAAAATTCCATTCGGGAGAAAATTTTTCAGCAAATTATCGTCTAAACAATGTAAACAAATAATAAAAGCACGCGCTCGCAACGAAAAACACCATTTCTTCGCGTCGAGACGATACAAATAAAGCAAACCGCGCGCGCATTACGTCACCCGTACACATGACGTCATTGCTATCAGACGACGACTTCTTGATAGGTAATTGACGTCGTCGGCGTCATCCCCTTTCCACAAGGGATGCTAGTTCCAGAATCTTCAAATTCGACACACACAAACCAGCGAGAATTGAAATTACCGGAGAATTTCTTCAAAAGCACCACACAAAGATAATTTTTACAAACGTAAACAATCGACGAACACAAACAGACGTCTAGAATCTTCCCGGACGAGCCGAAAAGCGTAGAAAAAAATTCCAAACTGAGAGGGGGTGGGCAGACGAGCCGAGAGGAGTAAAACGGGATCAACGTATAAAAACAAAAACACAACACGAGGAACCAGCCGATCAACGAACGCCGACCGAACTTCACGACCGAGAATGAGAATACTGATCACCGGTAGGGTCGCTCGTTCTTCGCGCGCGAAATGAAAATGTGCTCGTGCATATACCAACACAAACACACGCCGAGACGAGTCTACGCCGCTTCACCCTATCCGGCGCGCGCACACGGATCGCCAATGCAAACGTCGCCACCGCGGTCGTCGTCGACACAACGCTCGCTCATCGTACCAACACAAGGACACAAATTAACTTTAATGTGGGTCAACGAACAAGTCGAAGCCAAGCTACCCAGTAACATTCGAGCGTACGTTCCAGTCTTCCATTCGCCAATACGAAACGCGATTTTCCTTCGCGGCCGGCCAATAGCCGCGTCGCGTCAAGACAACGTTTTCGTCAACGAGTCGTCGTCGCTCGGAAGAAGGGTGGGGTGCGGTCGGCGTTGGTGTTTTCCCTCGAGCCGACTTTTCGCCCTTTTTTTTCCTCAATGGAACTTCGTGGAACTTTTTTTTTCACGTGTGGCGATCGCGTGAGACTGCGATTAACCGGCATTTCCGATTTTTTCGCTGTTGGTTGTTCATTGAGGTCGCGTGGATGAAAGGGGTAGTAGCGTAGGTGATCATTACGAGTGTTTCTTTTTTTTTTTTACCTACCTAACCCGACAAATGAGTGTTATTTTACCGCGATATCACCGCACCGAGCAAGAGCGATCGTTTATGTCATTGGTGACTGAATGTAGGGCGGTTGACCCCATTTTCGAGGCTAATAATTTTGTTGGCATTTGTTTGAGAAATTGTACTAAATTTCAAAGGATAACAGAATCGTGAATTTTTTACAGCAATAATTCAGTTAAAATTCAGGGGCGAACTGAAACTGGTTCATCCGACGTGGAGGGGGAGAGGAGAGACGAAAAATCAAAAATTTCCAACCAATAAATTTTGATTCATTTCTCGGATTCAAAGTTCCCCCATTCATTTACAAAGTTCTATTCTATCAAATATTAAGGTGTTGAGAATACAATTTGTTTTCTCTCTCCAGTTGAGACGTGGAGGGAGGGGATGTGATTCAATCGCATATTGGACTTAAAATACGTACTCAGGAGGCTCGATTCACGAGAAATCGACACCCATATTGCCTACTTTACATTGACTTGAAAATGGGAAATGGGGGAGGGGGAGGTAGAGGCCAGAAATCGGGTTCAGAGGAATTTTGAGTGAAAAATTTCAATTTTAAAGAGTATGAAAGAAAATTTATAAAAATAATTTAATTGAGAAATCATGAAAATCACTGACACAGACAGAGATTCATAACTGCAGATCAGGGAGAAAAAATTACTAAAAAAATCAGCAAAAATCCTGAAAATTAGCAAATTTTGCAGATTTTTTGATGCTGCAATTATGATTTCTCGTGTCTTACCAATGATTTTTTCTGATTCAGAATAAAACACAAAGAAAGGAAAGAAACGAATACATTTCCTAAGGTCAAACAATAAAATTCTACGCTTAATATTCAAAAAATTGACCATTACACTGTTGTACAGCTTCATTTTTTCAATTCTCATCTCTGCTGCAAACCTTTGCAGAAGAAAAGTGAAGGTTTCTCCCGGGTTCAATTTTTTGCGAGGACCCTCGAACAAAACATTTGGCTGCTTCGTGTTATGACGTTTTAGTTTTTCTGGTGTTCAAAATTCAAGATGTGTTATTTTTTGGATTTTACTTTTTTTTTTCTTTTAGACTCAGATTTTCTTTCGATGGACCTGCTTCGCTGTGAGCAGTCTCATTTTCCCCTTTCCCTTTCAAATTTACCCTCGTTACAGTCTTAATATAAATGAAAAACATTGAACCGAATAAAAAATTTTCAAATTTAATAGTGGATTCAATAAAAAAATAAGTAAGTCTCAAAAAAGAGAACGGCAATATAATGTTTTTTAAGTAACTTGCTCATAATTGATTCGTGCCCCCCCCTCCATCCTTCCAAAAAAAAATTACAAAAAATTGAAATAGGAAAACTATTTTCGGACCTTTTTTTTCAGTTTTATAGTTTCTGGATGAAACACGATGGGAAATTTAGTCAGTCAAGGTGTTCAATAAAGCCTCCGTATCCAAATACAAGACTTTTTCAAAAGAATTTTCAATATCACTGATTTTCTCTTGACCCATCAGAAAATCACTCCAAAAAACTGAAATAATTTCAAAATATTTTTACTCAAGACTTTCATTACTTGCTTCTGATATTAGAAATTTTTCAAAAAATTAATTTTCAAACAACCATTAAAAATACGTGAAATCAAAATATTAAAAAAAATGATAGGTAGATAAATTTTAACAAAAATGCTTTTCAAACAATTTTCACTATTTTTCCCCCAAATTTTCAACAATATTGACTACCATTATTAACAATGAATTATTACCAAATGGAATTAATTAACTTTCATGCACTTGAAATGATTTTCATGATACTTGATCAAATTTCACATAATTTTCAACTCACGTTACACCAAGTTTAATACATTTTCGAACTATTTCCTTGATATTTTCAACCATTTTCAATAAAATATTTTCCACCCATCCGCAAATCTCATTATCATATGTATCACGAAGTTTCAATAGCATCAAAACATATTCTACCAATTCAAATTTTAGAATTCTAGAGCTACTTTGATTTTTACATTTTTTTTTTAAAAACACGCATTCTGCATCGATTTTTCCATGTTTTCGAGACTGTGACAACCCAATTAACGGAAGCATATTGGTGAATTAACCATACTTCACCACTCGAATGAAAAATCAAAAAAAAAAAAAAATTAAGAAAGAAAACTAAGACATCGACGCTTGTTTATTCAGTTCTTCATCCACAATACTTCGAATCAATTTATCAAAGGATCAAGAAAAATAATCCTCTTTAATACACTTCTGTAACATTCAAATTGACAAATGATTTCAAATTACTAGAAAATTAGACGAATTCGCCTTCTCTTTTCCGTCCCTCCAATACAGGAAATTCGCAACGACCCAGAAAAAATTCACACCTGTCGACCTGTCATTCAAACCTCTACGGTGGAATTTTCACAACTCCGCTTCGGTCAATCGACCAACAGGTTGCAACCATATCTCGCGTCCGAGCTGCGCGTCGAAAGCCCGAGCTTATCTGAGTCTCGCAACTTGGCTCGGGCCAGGAAAAATTTTACCGTTCGCCACGTGCTAGAAAAGTCATCGTCGCTAAGAGTGCGCCTCGAACTTACATCAGTTAAACGAACCAACTTCACAAAATGAAATAGACGATGACCTCGTTTATTTTATCTCTATCTCTGCGAACGGAGTGGAGCAAGAGAGAGAGAGAGAAAAAAGCAACGTCGTCCTTCACCGAACTATAAAACGATATTATATCGGCCTTCGTGTACGACCTCGTTTTGCCTCTTCGTAACACCCAACTTCGACTATTCTTCACCACTCCACCATCATCCATGCCTCCTTTTCCTCCTCGGCGCATTTTATTTTCTATTTTTTTTTTATTTTTATATTAAATTTGCCAACACGTATAAAAGCTCCCAAGGTCTTTTAATTTTTCTTCTTCTTCCTCCTCCTCTTGTTCGCTCACATGCCCTGATTACCAGTCTGACGATAAAATCCGACGAGGTCGACTTTCGAAAACGAACTTTCGCGTTTGAGTTTGCCACGCGCGTCCTAAGGATTATACCGAATACGTCGCGTCGCCTCGCCGCAACCTTATCAAATTCGTCGCGTCGATCACAACGCTAGGTAAATTTTCGCGGCGACGCTGGAAAAGCTTCCATCCGGCCGAGTTCGCGGCAACCGAGAGAAATTCCACCGCGTTCGTTCGCTTTTCACGATCCAACTTTCTCGCATTATGCGCTATACAAAGAGAAACACTATTCGGTAAACGGTTTACCCATAAATACGTCGTGTAGCATTTCTTGACCGCTTTATTCTCGTAATTACCTCGCGCATACCATCCTTCATCGACTTTCACCGAAAAATCTAACTCGAAGATCTAGTGAAAATTTTGCACTCTAATCGAACGACCCGGAGACGACGGCAGCGCGATAGCCTTTCCCGAGATATGATTTATGTGTCGTTGTTGGCTCGATTTTTCGAAATTAAGATACGATATCAGGTTTTGGTCGTCAGGGGATGCAATTTTCACACAAGAAGAACATGGAATGGAATTTCAAGAATTCGATAAGAAGATCATTTTTAATTCATAAATACTTCGAATCGACAAATTCCATGTGAATATCTCTCACTCACAACCATCTAACTACGAAGGGTAGTTAAATAACCAAGATATTTTTTTTTTTAAAGAAAAAATCAAGTTAGAATCGGAAAATTTGCAAAAAAAATGGCACCTTGTTCAAAAAAAATGAAAAAATTACATTTCAAGACGTAATACCCATGCCATATGTGTCAAAAAGTTTCGACTTTTTCAAAAATCAATTAAAAATTATTCCATTTCTTTCCATGCAACACTCAGTTTCAAAGACGAAAAATTGTGCAAAAACGTATTTAGAAATGATAATCAAAACTTTGAAAATCAGTTTGAAACATTATAAACAATTTTGAGAATTTAGACTCATTTTTTTCACAAATTTTGACTACGTGAAGTGAACAATGGAGAACAAAGAATGTAGATAAATAAATGAAAATCAGCAAGTCTAAAAATTCAAAGTCAAACGAATCTCTTGAAAAATTTTACAATTTTAAAAACAAAATCCCTTTCTATGCCTTTGGAGATAGTAGACAATTAGAAAGAAATGGAAGTGGAGAATATTTACAATTAGGTTCTTAAACTACAAAAAAAAAGGTCAAAAACCAAAAATTGAGAAAAAATTAAAACAGGCAAATCAGAACAAAAAAATTTGAAACTGAAGTGATTAGAACAAAAAAAACAAGTATTTTTCTGTCCCAGTTTTTTAGTATTTTGATTTGAATTAAAATCTTGATACCTACTCAAGTCTTCATCAATATTTCAACTGTTGCAAAGAGAAAACAATAAAGTTTCGAAGAAACCGAGTTTGTTCAGTTATATTAGATGAACGATAATTTTATTGTAGGAAACATGAACACGTCATATTTTCACAATTGATTTCACGAAAAAATCTAAACGAGTGTTGTTGAATGGGAAAGAGAGCAGAGGAATAAAACTGCAATTTCACACATCAAGATAGAATTTTTTTGTTTCAATGAACATTTTCTTCATTGTTTTTGAAAGATAGGCTACAATTTTTCGAGTCAAACATCAATTTTTTCAGTATTAAGGGTGGGGGCAACCTGCAAATTATTTCTCTTTACCATTTGTCTTTCACAAACAGTGAACTTTTCACAACTTTTTGTCAAAATAAATACACTAAAAAATAATGTATTTGACTTCACCTCCTTTTTCAAAAAAAAAAAAAAAAAATGAAAAATTAATTCAAAATGAAAGTCAAATTTTCAATTTCAAAGTTGAAAACAAGAAATAAATGGAAAATAACAGTAAAAGATTAATATTATTCAATTCACTCAAAAACTGAACTTCATTTTTCAAAAAAAAGTCCCAGTCATTTTTGGAAAAAAATTTAAAGAACCAAAACCATTTTTTTCAGAACCAAAAGTCCAAGTTACCTATTTCAAAAAAATGGACGAAATTGTACCAAAAAAAACAACAAACTCTGAAAAACACGAAAAAAATTTGCAACTATGATGTTTCAAATTCTTGATATTCTCTCCCCCTCCCCCTCAAGAATCATTTATTTGTACAACACAAATGAATGATGTAGAAAAAATAAATTGCGAAACTGAAACCAGTGAAGAAGAAAAACTACAATCAATTTCAGTTCAGTTTCCAACTTTTATCTCATTTCAGATTTTTTTTTTCAAATAAGTATTTGCAATGAAATTTCAAACATTTAAATTCAAAAAATACGATTTGTAGAAATTTTTTATTTAAAAAAAAAATCATCACATTGCAAATTTCCCGATTTTTCCCTGTTTTTGGAAACTGAAAACAAATTTTAGATAATTTAAGATGGAAGAAAAAAAGTTAATTTGGCTTGAAATACATACCAAAAAAATTTCAACTCAATATTTTTTTCGTTCCAGTTTCAATTTTGCTACGCAGTTTTGAACAGCAGAAAAGTGAAAATTTGAATTAAAACCCCAAACAAAATTGTTCTGAAATACTTGTAGCAATTTTTGTCGCAAAAATTCAAACTTTCGCACTTTGTAACTTCTGATTCATCTGGGCCAGATCTTTGGGGAAACCCCAATTGATCGAGTGAGAAAAACAGCTCATTCTTCATATTTCAAATGCCAGTGCTCACTGAAACTTTCGAGTTCCTAAAGCTCGAAGTTTGAAATTTTTCAAAAATCGATCTCAGATTTTAGAGTGAACACAGCACTTTTTGAAACACAAAAAATTATCTACTTGTTATCCTCCATCCACTGGTTTTCCTCCCAAGGCTTTAGCGCCAACCAACCACAAATTATTACAGAAAAATCGAGGTAAATGCGTCATATTCCGTAACATGTGCTGGTAATCATCGACATTCTTTAGCCAAAATCGCTCGTAAGTTTTTGCTGAAGCGAATAATTTTAAAAAAACAGCCCTTACTTCTGCCGAATTAGTTTTCACTTTTTTTAACTCATTAAACAAAATCACTTATTCGAAAAAATTACAGATATACATGTCGATAACAGATCCACGACATTGTTTTCATTCGATTAGGTATTGTGATATTTTAAGAGAAATCCCAGCAACAACAAAGAAAAAAATGAAGAAATATAACGTCATCGCTCGTACCAGGAAAATTCTACAAACTGTAGGGTGAAAATGGAGCTGTTATAGGGAACAAAGAAATACTGAACCTTGTGGTGTAACGAAATACATCAATTTATATGTTTCAAAAAACCAAGAAAATTGTTTCAATAGAATAAATTCAGAAAATCGTATAAACATCAATGAAGGGAGGAAGGAGGAGGAGGAAAACAGCAAACTCGACAAAGCAGACCTCAAAGTAGTCTAAAAAATTTTAAAACCACACTTGAAAAATTCAATAGGGACACTAATGGAATTTTAAGAAACAAATAAATTTCGTACTCTCATACTTTAAAAATGTAATTTACAAAAGAAACGTGAAGGAGGCTGAAAAAAGTAAATTTAAAACCAAGAATTTCAAAAATTTTAATTCAAAAACATTTTTCAAACATTATTATTCCACATTAAATTCGTGAAAAAAATATCAATGAAACGCGTAAACTCCTCAACTCGAACTAGAACCCATCAGACAATACAGATAACCTTATCGCAGATCCCAATACACAAAAAAAGATAAGGCAGGAAACCAATTCGTGATTCACTGGAACCAGTTCTTCTGCACACTTCGTCACCAGCCAAAAAACTCCTTATCGACCAACATTCTAGATCAATTCACAACCCAAATCCGAAATCAAACCCCTAGAAGTATGAAATGAATCAACAGGGGAAAATTTTCCAAAACTAAATAACCAACGAATGCAAATACACGAAGTTATAAACAGGGTAAGTTTTCTCATTAAAATCGACGCTTCCCCCAAGTTGTTTACCAGTTACTTTCATTTTTCCAGAGAATATTATCGTTTAGAAATATCTCACACAAAGAGGAACCCAAGGTCAAGATAATTCCTTGAGAATTTACGAAATATTTTTCAATTTGCGACAAGGCTGTTTGAACGGTTGTTTAAATCAATACCACACAATTCTCGGTATGATTTCACCTCGATTCAGCGTTATCAAAATTTACCAAAATGTCAGTTTCCGAGTACTCGGTCAATTCACCCAGATGGGCGATTTTGACGAAATATTAATCACCGAAAATTTCAATTATACAGTGACAATTTTTTCCACGTAGGACGATTATCGTTTTATTGTTTGATTTTCTACGAATCGACGGTTTCCCCTTACAACGCTTTGTTCGTCGGGTAACAATGATCTCGCGCAGATTACTCGCAAAAGTACATCTCACGAATTTATTCACATTGCAAACGGAAGCTCGACGAGCCATATGTTTTCGATGACTACTCCGGGAGGTATTTGTATACAAAAATAAAAAATCGTCGTCAGCAAAGATTTTTCGTAAACATCGAGGAGAGCTACGACACAAACACGAATCAAAGCATGTGTCAATGGGCAAAACTTGCCGAGTAATTTTTTCTCCACCGAACCAAACAAAAGGTTCGCGTGACCCTTACCCCATTCTCGATACAGCCTTGACGACGCGCCGCATCGAATTCAACACCTGCAGGCCACGGCGAGGCGAGCTTTCGTATCGAAAAGTCCAAAAAAATATTCTCCGACGTGATTAGGTTGACGAACGTACGGCAGCTCGCCTGACGTCGCGTTAGCGCGGACGCCTTTCGTTTGACCTAAAATCGTCCTTGGCGAAAAAATTCTACATGGCGTTTTATTTAGAAAATAAGCACGAGAGAAAGAGCGAAGGAGACGCGGAGGAAAAAGAAAAAGCGAGAAAGAATGACGAAGCAACGAGAGCTCAAAAACAGCCAATCGGAAGTCATCGTACACCATGAATCGGAATCTGTCAAGGTTGCATAAACTGTAAAACGGCACATGAAATGAGCATTCTAACACAGCCATAACTCTGCAATCCCAATACCAAACGCAGAGCTCCCTTTGTAAAAATTCCACTTCCAGTGGTGTCTAAGTTACGGCGGCGCCTTCATCAAAATCTGCTCTCGATTCTCCTCCCACGCAAGCCGATCTCGAAAGGTAAAATTTTTCAAAGCACGAAGTTCGGCAGCGCGTGAAATTAACTCGTATAATATTTCTATTAAAAAATTTTGTAAGCGAAAAACGCTCACGAACGGTGCAGCAATACGTTTGGTAATCGGTTCAAGGCCATGTGTCTAAAACAATACGCTCGCAAGGCTCAAAGCTCAAAATTATCCTGAAACATGTCCGTAACGAACGGATTAAAAAAACCTTCCCAGAAGGCTAAACTTATAAGGTTACTCCAAAAATATTCATTTCGATGATTCACTTCATCTCATCGGAGACAATTAAGCCGACGAATTTTCCGACGGAAATGCCAAAGTCAAATTTGTATATCTCGATCATTTTATAAACAAAAATTGGCTAAAAAATCGAGCAACTTTTCTCATTCGACGACGATGAACATCGTTTATCAGCAAATTTATCAAAAATAACCATCGATATAAAATTTGAAATAACGCAGCCGCAGCTATCAAGTATAATTTCATCACTCAAGGTTACTCCGAAAAATTTTCGGCCAATTGCAGCATCAACTGCAATTCTAGGAATCATCTCTAAAAAAAAAAAACAAACAATACCTTACGAATTTCATATAACGTTAGAATACTTTACTCACCTAACAACCATAACGGTTTTCTCGACTTGAAAATCCTAATTCTACAGAAATGCAGTAGTTCCAATTAATAAATGCAATATGTATACGAAATGTTAATATTATTCCATCGCGAGACCAGTTCGGCGGAAAATTTCAGTAAATGGACGATACTGGTAATTGTTCGGCTCGCTCAAAAGGAAGTAGTTCAATAAACTTGACTTCCTGTAATGTTAGAATCCCAAGTCACATGTTTCACCGACAACACGAAACTTTCACACGAATTCGTCAATTTAACTACGTCAAATGTAAACCGCATAGCTCGAAATGTTTATAATTACTTTAAGACGAAATAATTAACATGGTTAATAAAACTTTAAGTTGAATATTGCAGTCTTTACGGATATTTATAACTACATCACGTACTAACTGTACCACACAGCACTACACCAAACTTTCAACTGTGTTTACTGGATACTGGTATCTGCGTGTTTACTTTTTTCCACTAAATTTTTTAATGAAAGCACAAAATGTGTCACAGACACAGAAAAACAAGAACGAGCGGTAACGATTAGATAGGTAACGCCAAGTAGGTAATGTAGTTTGTTGGTTTGCCACTAGAGTCGCTAAATACATATTTTATTCTTATCAGTATCTTTCTTAATTTTTTCAAAAATTGTTCACAAGTTTTTTTTTTTTAATTATTCAGCACTTGACTCATTGACTGAATAATAAATATCTGTTCTCAAGTTTGAATTTATTGTTCTCGTTCAATTAGTTTATTTAGTTTGCTGTTCGCTTTAAACGGGAATGATTAAAAACAATAAAAACAGGATGAAAAAGAAATGTTGAAAAAGAAAAACCAACAAATAAAATAAACGATTCAAATCATCGAAATTATTCTATCATAAGAATTTTTCATATTTTTGAATTATTGTTTTTAATCATTTCGATAATATTTCAAAACTCGAGTCTAAACTCTGAAAAAAAAACAAAAATTGATCTCGAATGCTCACACAATGGAAAAAAATTATTCAATTTATATTTTTTTTCTTTCTCAAGTTGTGATTTTGAATTATGAAAATTGTTATTATTGAATATTGTATTCAATTTGACAATTTTAGGCAATTCAATACTTTTTCGTTTTTCAACGAAAAATTTAGACGAATTAAATTAAATTTTTTCAAGGGTAGGGCAATACAAAGATGTTCTGAAAAGTGAAAATTAAACCACAATTTTCCAAAACTGAAGCGATTTTTTAATGGTTGAGTATCTTCCCAAAATTCAGAACAATGTATTTTCCAAAAATTGAAGAATCTGTTACCTATACGAAGACAATTTTTTAGAAATTACTTGATTATCAAGAAAATAAATGAAAGTCCAAAAATTAGGAAATAAACTTCGAGCATTCTTTTCTGAACTCTGGATTTTAAACGGTTTCCAAAAATTGGTTTCATCTAAAAATTGAGGTTTTTCCAAAGTCGAGTCAAATTTCGAAAACCGTTAATCTTACCTAAAACTTGATAAGAGAATATTCCATATCCACAACAATCATCTAGCATTGACACGATTTTCAATTTTTCAAGAACACTCAAAGCAAGTTTTCACAAATTGAACATACATATTTTAAAAACTTGAAAACCAAAAAAAAAATGAAAAAATGTCAAAAAATTGAACCACTTTTTACAAATTAAAAAAAATAATTAAAAAAATGGGAAAAAACATCCAATTTTTTAAAATTTTAAAAAATGTGCCTGTTCTAAAACATGAAAAAGATTTCTACAAAATAAATTAGACATAGAAAATTACGAAGATTTTGGATCATTTGTTAAATTAGGTATTCTAATTATTTTATTAAAATAAGAATATCTGGATCATAAAAATTTTTGTGTTCATTTTAATCTCTCTGTCTTATTTTAAATTATAAAATTTTACTTTTTTTATAAAAATATAATCAATTTCAGGTCTAAATTTGAAACCTACAACTGTCGTAATTTTATTCCAGAGCAAAGAATCTCAATTTTGCACAGCTGGTTCATGGCTGCATCTGCCAGTGGACGCACAAAAGCAAAATTTTTCATAATCCCGAGAAAATTTTTACGTGAGATTCCAACCGCACACCTCAAATCAATTTCTGACAACGATAGGTATAGAAATCATATCAATTAAAATACCTCCACCTCAATACCATAAAAATACCCGAAATTAATAAAATCATTATTACCTCTGTATTATCACGCTGTTCATAGGCTTCCTCGGAGAATTCTCGTTAATCGTTATAACGCTAATTTGACTATTCCTTATCGCCGCAGCACTCACAGGAATTATTTCCAACTCGATTTCCTCGTTTTTCACACCCATTACGGTCTCATTCTCCGACGTAGTACTGATCGCCTCTTCATCCCCGGATACTGACGAATTCACGGTAATAAACTGAATATATTCTTCGCATATATCATGCAAAGATACGCTTTTCCTACTGCGTATTTGATCACTCGATATGAAAAGCCTATCTGTATTCTGTTGAGTCGCCAAACTCGACTTTTTTATAGGTCTCGTCCGCGAGGCTTTTTTACTCTCTTGTAGAAGAGCATCTAAAGAATTACCTATTCTTCTCACAGAGGTAACTATATCTTGTTTGTGAGGGCACGGTTCGGTTGAGTTGTGCATTGATACAGCCAATGAGCTTGGAAGCACTAGATCTGTTGTGGAAACTGGGTCTTGCTTATTGATTGATTTATTCTCGTGAATCACAGAATCGATTTTATCCTTTTCTATTTCGCAAATCGAGATTTCTACCGGAGATTTTATGACCTGTTGGGATGAATCGCTCATCATGTATTCGCGGATTTTATCCTTGATTATGGATGTAACGCAGACCCCGTTGGTGGTGCCGGGGTAGAGTGAATTGGTCGACATGGTTTTATATTTCGTATGCTTAGATGAGTTTGAACATTACAAGGTCAGGAATCTGAAATTTAGGCAATATATATAAATATTTTGTAGAGTAAATAGGTACCTACCAAAATCTACTCTGAAAGAACTCAGATCGATACTACTATGATGTTTTGAAATTCAAATAGAATCTTTATAATTTTATAATGATTTTCGAAAGTTCAATAAATATTTCACATTTTGACCTTTAAGCAATTCGACATATTAATTCTCACTAAATGCGGGTATAAAATAAAAATTAATAATGATAAATGTGCTTGTAGCAAAGAAACGTATGTACGAATCGAAATTAAGTACAATAAACTACAGCATCACAATACGAACCCAATTTAATATTTAAAAAAAAAAAATCAAACTCGTAAATCGTAGGCAAATTTCAACTCTCTCCTCATGGCCATAAGCAAAAGTAATCTATTTTCAACTAATTAAATTGCATTTTTAAAACAAACCCACCAACTTTTTTAGCAAGCCAATAGGAAGAAATCAATTCTCAATTGTAATAGAAAATACCTCCAATTCACTACTACAAATCTACCAAAATATTCCTTCACTCAAAGGCCATAATTAATCATCATTTATAAGCGAGGATGCTGATAGCAATATAATTCATCGATTCATTGCACCAGACTTTCAAATGCATCCCTTAAATCTCTACCCAGGTAACTTCACTTCCGGACAAATGCATACAATAAATAACACTCCGAAACAAACATTTCTCGAAGAAAAGCTCTAGAGAAAAATGCATCATTATAAATTACCTTCTTTTCGATTCTCGTACTCGTCGACTTAATACTACGAAGGAACTTGCATACTGAAAAAATACAAAAACAAAAACAAATTCATCTCGGAGCTGATGATTTTTCTGTGAAAAATCTCAAGCTTTCGACTGGAACCGGCGAAAGTTTGAGATGCGCAGTGTTACCATACTGGAAAGTTTCAAAGTTCGAGCTCGATAAGCGCACTTACATAGAAAATAAAGGCAGTGGCTGTGTATTCTGGCAGCGAGTGAAATGCGACTGTTGCAAGGATCTGAGCGTTTCACTTTTTTCTTTCTGTTTTCCATCATGATGAACCCCCATACGCCAGCTTTAACTACGAATCTCCCCTAGCTGCGAAAACTCAAGGACGTTTTGAACCAATGGTAGAGCTGCTTCGCAGAGTGTGTTAACCTTGCGTTTTGCGGCTGTATCGATTTTTCTATCACGAATAGAGAGCTTGCGCCGGAATCTTTGGGCAGTGCACGAGTTGAATTGCGTTCCAGTCTCATTTTCCGGTATGCTCCGTCGTAGTAATGAGAATTCCAGCAGAATCTTTTTGTTGTTCCGCTACAGCGCGGTCGAAGGCTTCGCAGTGATGTATCTGACCTGCAATGCAAGCGGTAGGTTATGTTGGGTGGTTACGTTCGGGAAACTAGGTATCTTAACGATGTGACGCTGTACGAAGACACATTTTTCCGAGTAAAAACGGAAATAATGAAAAATTTCAACGACTTTGAGAGGCATTTGGCATCCTAGATATTTGTTCTTCTTTTTTCGCTTCGGTTATAATTTCATAGAATGAGAGGCATTTGGCATCCTTAATATATTTTTCTTATTCATTTTTTTTTCTTTTTTTTGTAATAATTGAATGGAAAAATTACCTGCTGAATGGTTCAGTTGATTTTGTTTGAAAAAATTCAATATAAACCATAATTAATGAAAATACGTAAATTCTCAATCATCAATCAGGTATACACATTTTCTTCATTCTGTAATCATAATTATTATTCCATGCTCATTTAGAATTATAAAACGGAAAAAATTCATATTAAATTATAAAACTTACGCATTTAATTCAGATTGAAAATTCTGCAATCGCGTACCTCATAAAATACCCCATTATTATTCCTCCGAATTCAAGTATTTCATTTCACTGAAGTGTATTTCCGCTGTAATACTGCTTTCTCCTAAAAGCAAGATCATTATTTTGTATAATAACAGGAAAAACATTTTCTCCCAACAATACAATTCACCACTAAAAGGAAGACTAAGTGCAAATTCTCTCAAGTGGACACAGAATTGATGGTTGCTATGAATTGTTGGGGTGCAGTTTATAACGTACAATTATAAAAATAAATCTAATGGTACAGATATTGCTGTACAGGATTACAAATGTAGCAATAAATCATGGGATGAGCTTTTACGAATTACAAGTATCTACTGGAAATTTTAGCATTATGAAGCTTATCAGCGACCTTGGCGTATCAGAATATTCAGTCTTGAAATTTATTATTTTTGTATTTTAATTGTGTGTTCTATTTTTAATGTCGCGATAAAATAGATATAACAATTTGAGATGACTTGACAATGTTTTGTTTTGTTTTGTTTTGTTTTTTAAGAAAACGCACATTAACGTATCAAAGCGATTTTTATCCAGATCTACGATCTACACCATCCTAAAAAAATTAAAATATTCGAAATATACTACTCGCAAAATAATAAACTTTCTCCTATATTCATTCTCGTCAGAACCTTTCGAAGTGCGAATACAGATGGCAATACTTACACTATCTCGTATCGAAAAACCACTGCAGTAGAATTTCACCGAAGCTGGTAATAGGTTAATTTTCATCGTACATACGTAAAATTTTATTCACCTTAATACGAATATTGTTGAAAATTTCTCTTTATCGATGTTCCGTGACTTTCTTCAACCCATACCCGAAACATTTTAAGGTTACCTACGTCAGAAGAAAACAAATAATGAAAAATATAAACAAATACAGAAACATCTGTTAGCTCCTACCTTACGTTTACTTTTTCAACTCGCTATACTGTGATACCAATATTTTTAATGTATAAAATCCCTTCATTGCGAGGTAGCTGCACGATCATTAATATAACGATTTCATTTCGTTATTGCAACGATTAGGTATTTCTCCCCTTCGCAGCATGAACTATAAAATTGAGGGATTTCGTTTCTAAACCTTTATCGATACTTATCTATAGGTACCTAGTTGCTTTACTCACCAAACTAATAAAAGGTAGCAAATTCTTTACTTTCTGGTTTATTTTACTTTAATCCGGTTCGTCGAATATGTCGCGTGTTTCGTCTACCTGTCAATTTTCTCATTTGTTTAGGACAAATACACCTCCGTACTCTTGATATTAAAATAGTATAAACGCAGATTACACAATATTTTCGATAAATATAACGCGTTTATTGACAACGATCAAGTATTGTATTGCTGATGGGGTATTTTACACCGAAACGAGTATACTTATTGCAATTTCGCCAAGGTGTTGCATTTGGCAACACTAACCCATTACGAAATAAACTTGGGCGCATGGAAAAACGCCAATGTTTTAATCGGTTGCCCTAATTATGGATTTGAAATGATCCGTGAAATTTTAGCTTGGCAAAAAATACGTCAAAATGCCTATTTGTTTGTTTTCAGAGAGCAATATTTTCGTTACGGGGTGATCGTGTTCGCAATGAAGTACCAGCTCTTACGAAGCTTTTAAAGCTTTTAGTATCGAGTAGGAACGTGAAATCAATAAATGGTACTTACCGAATGCATTTTATTCGATGTTTCAAAGGAATATCGCTGTTTTAGACAGAATTTAACACACTTGATGAATGATGATCCTTCATCCTTCTTTATGGCCTATGGCGCCATTTTGTAAACAATCATCCTTATCAATTCATTTATTTACAAAATGAAGAAAGTAGGTAAATGAGTAGGTATTATGATTAGGACAATTTTTTTTTATTAAAAAATTACAATTTTCATTTTTTTAAAAATATTTTACTACTTTTTTAATTTTTTAATTTTTTTGAAAAGAAAGTAGGTATTTAGGTAGGTATTAATTCTTGTACTCTTTTAATTTCTATTCAAAATTTCAAGTTTTCCAAAATACAATACTTGGTAAATTTAAAAAAGGCGACTGAAAAAATAATGAAATCTTTTTTCGAAATAAAAAAAAAATCATCGTAATGTACCTACATTACCTACAACAATATCAAATCTAGCTATCAAACCATCAAGCTAAATTCAATTCCAGTCTTTTCCAAGAAAAAAGAAACACGCTTCCTTTGCGTCTCGTTGATTATGCGACAAAACCCAGACCCATTTTTAAAAATAAATTAAGGTAATCTAGATATCTCAGGAACACCTCCGATCCTTTGACTTCATTTTTGACAAATGAGAACAGGAAGTCTGAATATAACCTTATCATCCTTCCACCACAACGATGAACTTTTGACCTGTCAAGAATACCGAATACGATGGTTACTTTCATAATTTGAAGAACACCACGATGATGATTTAACAAATACAACGTATCTAGCTCCTCGCTTCTACCCAGCTAGGTATACTGTAGCTTTAAAGCTTGTATAATCGTGCCGTAACATTCATGAATATTTTTCAATACATCATAAATATTTAACCGGAGACGTTATTCGTTTACATAATCATACACATGGTACTGAAAAATGAAGAAATTTTATTCAATATTACAATTACCAAATAGTACGTTTTACAATGTTCCAGGCTATATTTCATATAAAATGCTTGGAATATTATTACATACGATGGCACTCTAAAAACACAGGAATGACTACGGAAACAAAACAGAAGGAAATAACTAAGGAAATATTTTCTACTAAAAAAAAAGAAGAAACAAAACAAAAAAAATAACCTCTTACGTGCAAACACACTCGAATGTTTCAAATAGCACCCAAAATACTAATGGTAAAAAAACCTTATGAAATTTAAATTGTTTCGAAACAACGAAATGATATAGGTAAAACTTAAACGATATCTTTGCCAAGTGCCCACTTCATCGTCGATGTATAAAATAGATGGAAGATTTTAAATTTATTCCTTCCTTTAAAAAAAAAATTGAAAGTCTTTATAAAATGAAAGTTTAAAAAGGAAAAATTGTCTATTTTTAAAATTTTCACCTCGGGTGGGCAAATTCTACAAAAATTATGGAAGACGTTTCAATAATATACGTTTTACAATCGAGAAGGTTGTTTTTACGTCGTCGTTGCAAAACATCGCCTGTTTTCTTCACCTTTTTTTTTCTCCCATTAACTTGAAAAACATAAACGTGATGACATTTAAAATGTCCTTTAGGTTTATGAAAAGCCAAAACAATAACAAAAGAAAAAAATCCTTACACATATAAAAAGAAGTTGGCACTTAAGATATAGTACATTGGTATTGACTAACAACAACACAACATAATATAAGAAAAAAAAACAGAGAAATTAAAAAATAAAATAATTTATATGTACAGAGAGATGAAAATAATTTAAATAGGATAAAATATGGATCTTGCGGGTAGCACCGATCGTCATATTTTTTAAAAAAATTTTAAAATACCGATCTTCATCGAAACTTGGACAGGTATACGTAGGATTGCCTATACTAAAATTTTAACACAGCCATTAATTTCAGCTAGATCTTAATGTCGTTTTGTAATGTAATCACGTGTGTTAAATTCTATTCGACAAATTCGTTAATTAGTCTGCCTTGGAAGTTGCTGGCGTGGTCCACTGTAACTTTTTGTAATTCTTTTCGACATTGCTGAAACAGAAATAATTAAGCCGGTTGAGTATAAAGTTCGCCCATTGTAAAATGTTAGTACGTAAACGTAGGTACGCCGTAAAAGGCAAAAATGACGTCAATATACAATGTCTGTGCGAGGAGGGTATCGTGGTGTAATAATTGCACTTCGTTAGCTACCGACCGGGGCCTACGCGGTGGAATCGCGGGCGTGTATGGGAAATTGATAAGGCGTAGTGCGCAGATAAATGAGTAAAAATAATACTCGTACACGTAGTATTAAATACCAGCTTTCGTAGCATCAGCCAAGGCTACGGTATAATTTATTTTTCAAAATAAACCATCATTCCGAGATGCTGGGCGAGCTCGGTTTGTATGAAAACTTGAGTCGTACGTTAATTTCCACAATTACGCTGACGAGTTGGGTAAATAGTGTCGGTGGAAAAAACCAATTACCGAGATGAGCATGGTCGAAGATACGCAACGATATGTTGAAAAAATCTTCGAGCTTCGAAAATCGCCAAGATTTTGAATTAAGATTCGTCTCGTTAAAAAAGCTTTCCATACTGATTAAAAATTCTATAGAGGGACTCGAGCGACAATGCCACCGCAGCTTTTAAAAGTTTAATTACTAAAGGAAATGTTTACGAATCGTAAACCTCTAACGCTGCGAAACGACTTAAAGTTTCTAATCTGCGAGCACTGAGCGAGAACCGGAACGTAAATACATACGAAATCTGTAGAAAAATCTAACAAAAGTGTGATATTTTCGAATAGAAATAAGAATTCTTCTAGAACTTATAATTAGACAGAAAGGGATACGAGAATTTGCTGAATTATTCAACGAATTATAACTCTGTGATCATGAATTTTGAAAATTTTCTAAAAATTGGGACATATTTTTAAAAATAGAACTGTTTTCGAAACACCAATAGCTTTCCGAAAAATAGATGATGAAAAATTTTCAAAAAATTTGGAGTATTTTCCAAGAAATTAAGTTTTTTAAAACCGAACAATTTCTTAGAAATTGGTCAGTACTTCAAAAATGGAACAATAAGATATTCTTTTTACTCCAAATTTTTCAAAAATTGAATTGAATAAATTTAAAAAAAACTGGTCAATTTTAGACAACTTTGAACAATTTTTATAGAATTTGGACTGTTTTTTTAAAAAAATTAATTGCTTTTTAAAAATTTCACAATTTTCAAAAAATCAAAAACAACGGTCAAACCCCAAAAAATAAAAACTGAACAGAAATGACAAGTTTGAATGGAAAATTTTTCAAAAATAAATCAGTTTCTGATATCAAATTTCCTAAAAAATTTCAAAAATTGTGCAATTTTCAAAAAACAAACCATTTTACAAAAATCGGCCAGATTTTTAAAAAATGAATGAGAAAATTTTTCAAATCTGATACATTTCCAGACATTGCACTATTTCCAGAAAAATAGATACAAATAATTTTTCAGAAGTTGAACAGTTCTCCAAAACTTGAATAGTTTTAAAAAACAATTTCAAAAAATTAAACAGTTTTTTGAAAATTTTTCCACAGAATTTTCTAAAAAAAATTGTAGATTGTTTAGAATTATATCACTTTTTTAAAAAATTAGAGTTTTCCCAAAAATGAAAGATGTAAGTACAAATAAGCAAAAAACGGTCATTTTCCAATTTTTGAAAAATTAGATATTTATGTAGAAATTTGATAATTTTCTGAAAATTGTCCACTTTTCTAGTTCCAAAAAACGAGACAATTTTTCGAAAATTGGAATGTTATTTAAAAAATCAAAAAGATTTCCACGAGGGACAGTTGTTCAAACATAGAAAAACTTTCCAAAGATTGACCAATTTTTCACGAATTGGACATCTTTTTTTCATTTAGAAACTTACGTAGGTACTATTTTTTCAAAAAGTGGTATCTTACATTCAACAAATTAATTTGTTTTTAAAAACTTTTTCATTTTTTTTAAAACAAAATTTTTTAGTTCATCGAAGAAGTTTTTGAACCACATCCAATTTTTAGAAAAATGTTTCCTGGAAAATCTGGCAAATCTGGAGAAATAGATCAGGATTTGAAAAATCGCCCAATGATCATAAAACTGATATCTACCTTTGAAAATTGTCCACTATACTTGGAAAATTTCCTTTGTTTTTCAGCTGATAAAAAAATTGTCGAAGTTATGAAATCGTCCAAATTATGGAAAGTATAGATACAAATGTTTACAAAATAGAAATTGTTCATTATTTATGAAATTGAAACCAGGTCGGTACTTTTTCAAATGAAAAACGAATATTTCAACAATTAAATTGAATTTTAAAAAAATTTCAAAGTTTAATCATTTTTAAAATTGGCAATTTTTCAAAACATATTCAAACAATTTTCTAAAAATTGAAAATTTTCAAAAAATTCAGTGATATTTTGAAAATTTAGCCACCTTTACTAACTGAAAAAAAATTTAATTTCGGTCCTTTTTAAAAAAAAAAAACTAAACAAAATGAATTGAAAATAAAAAACTTGAAAAAATACCAGGTTTATAAAATTTTCTTTTTGACTTTCAACTCTTATTCTACGTCACTAAAGTCACCTTTTAATTGGAAAAACAAAATTCGATGCCTAAAGCTATTATCTATCAAATTCGAACTCATTAATATTGCTGTAATTTGTTTGGGAGTATGAACAGATGTGCCAATGTACCACAGCAGGATCCACCAGCAACGACAATTTTTTTTAAAAAAACAACTCTGCTTTCAATTACGTCCTCCACAATCTAATACTTTAAAAATTAAATTCTCAGCTTTTTCATTCCCACAGCTCGTAAAATCACCCAAATCCCAAGTCAAAGGTCTAATCAGGGAATATTAATAAACGTAACATGACACTCGTACTATAATTCCGGCAAAAAAATTCCTAGATGGCTGAAATTCTTGAATGAAAATACGAGATATTCTAATTGGAACCATAAATCAACACGATCCGGATTCGAATCCATTTATCGTTTGCATTTCTATCTGTCCAACCCTCCGTCATTACAGCAGCATTTGAAAAATTACAACATTAGCGAGCGGAAAATTTTGGAAACCGACTTGCAGCGTAGATAATTAATCAAACGAAACAGCCTTTTCCTACTCACTCAACATTTTACTCTGGGAAAAATCCACTCGGAAAAATCTGATATTCGATCTAAACGACGAATTACTTTCGAAAAAAATGAAAAATTATCGACAATTGAAATCGACTGTACCGAAACCAGAGACGAATTTTATCGCGAAGTCAATATTGACATTTGGAGATTAATTATTTTTCAATTCGTGAACGCATTATATCCTTGGAAAATAACATTCGAAACGCACTTGTAAACATTTATTAAAATTATCGATCGGCTCAAAAAATTCACCACCATAGGTCTGTACCTACATTTCACTGTAAACAATTTTTTTCACCACGACAAATTGCCTGGCGATGTATGATAACCTTGAACGAAATGTCTGATTAAACAAAACGGAAAATACACCAATGGCGATTTCGTACAATTGCATAATTGCTTTTTTTTATTCATTTCATTGCAGTGTTACGTTTATCTGCTCACGTATGTACACGTACTGTATTAGTATTTCTTGGTAAAGAATTATTAAGTATTATTCTTTTATAAACAATGCTGCTACCTGCTAGCAGGGGTTGAGAACGGATCGATAACGTTACATCGTTCCGTTCCGTTATTCCGTTCCTCAATCGTTCCGTTCTGCGGTTCCGTTCCGGTTCCGTTCCAGATACATTTCCTAACGTTCCCGTTCTGCGTTCCGTTCCAGGTTTTTGTTCCGTTCTGTTCCGTTATAACGTTACACGTTCCGTTCCAATTTTTTTTTTTTAATTGAGTGAAAGACCATCTAAAAATGAATTTTTTTTCAAAGCTTTGCCTTAGCTTCGCTCAGGCATAAACAAAAAAAAACAAAACCGCTATTATACATTTTTTTATACTCTGCTCTGCATGAGTCGTTCAAAAAAAGTAGGGTAATAAAATAATAACAATACGTATACGTGTGCTGACTGATTGCAAAAGAAGAATTCAAATTTGAAAAAAAATGAATAATTATCGACCTATGCCTTTTATGAGTTTTATGTTGATTAAACGAGAAATAAACTATAAAGTATGAAACACGAAACAGACGCGAGATTTTTTGGCGGAATTTCATCACAGGCTCTTTTGTCCGAAAGATTGTTAGGGGAAGATCCTTTTTTTTAAAGTACTTATCACCAGTATGAAGTGAAGTTGTTTTTTTCACGACCTATAAAACTTTTACATTAAAAATTAAAATTATTTTCTCAACTGAATTATTTTCTCAGCCAAATTATTTTCACGACTTGATTTTTTCCAAGTTGACTTTTTTTTCAACGTAGTTATTTGCTTGATTAACTTTTTCCCAAACTAAATTTTTTTCAAGATGAATTTTTTCACGATTAAATTGTTTTCCAACTAAATTTAATTTCAACTTGAATTTTTTTCTCCACAAGATTTTTTCTCAACTAAACTTCTTTCCCACTTAAATTCAACTTATGAAAAGTAAGTTGAAAAAAAAGAGAAAATTTTTTCCTCAGCAAATTTTTTTCAAATTACATATTTTTTCCATTACATTTTTCCCCCAACTAATTTGGTTGAGATTGAGAAGAAAATTTAATTTGGAAAAAAATTTAGATGAGAAAAAAATTTAACTTGCAAAAAATTTGGTTGAGAAGAAGATTTAGAATGGAAAAAAAATTTAGTTGAGGAAAAATTTAGTCAAAAAAATTTTTGTTGAGAAAAAAGTCAACTTGGAAAAAAATTAGTTAAAAAAATTTGGTTCGGAGAAAATATGGTTTGGAAAAAATTTATTGGGGAAGAAATTGAGTCGTGAAAATAATTTGGTTAAGAAAAAAATTTTGTTAAGAAAAAGAAAAATGTCAACTTGGAAAAAAATTTGGTTGGGACAAAAATTTAGGTGGGGGAAAAAATTGGTTGGGAAAAAAATTAAACTTGAAAAAAAATTTAGAAGGGAATCACCTTCATAATTGGCTTTCAGGCACAGAAAACACAGTACATATTGAAAAAAGAAAAAAATGAAAAAAATTGAAGAACGGAAAACCGGATCAAATTGTAACGTTATACCGTTCCGTTCCGTTATTCCGTTCCTCAAATGTTCCGTTCTGCGGTACCGTTCCGTTACCGTTCTAAATTTTTTCCGGTCAATTTTACCGTTCCGTTCCGTTCATTTTTCAAAACGTTCCGTTCCTGTTCCGTTTTTCCGTTCCGTTCCCGTTCCGTTCTCAACCCCTGGCTGCTAGTACCAAGAAAGCTGTCACAAGATTATTTTCCCTTAGAAAATCTAATACCATACGTATTGATTAGGTTTCACGGTTTCAGGTTTTTTATTTCTTGAAATTTGCATTTTCATTCCAGATAATCGTTCGAACAGACGTAGTGACGCGTTAGTCTTATTATTTTTCCTTTTTATTTATTAGCAGTCGACTACGCTGTTCGTTATTCCTCGAGGTATTATAAATGTAATGCAGGGTATTATCTTTGGCGATGATCCCGACGAACAGATAGTGTTTTTTCAATATTAGAAGCTGAGAAAGCATCGAGGATAAAGACGCCAAAGACGGTATAGATGGAAGCTGTTGTCTCAGCAGATTCCTGGGTAATTTCGATAATCGGGAGGTAATTATTTTCAGCTGAAAGTAACTCTGTGAGGGGAAAATCGAAGTTTGGAAGATATCGATAAGTTTTCGATTTGATTTGTTCATCGAAAAATTCGAAAATGAAAGAAATCACGAAAAATTAATTTTTTCAACTAGGTATCCCTAGGTCCATTTTTATTAAGGGTTCTGGGGAGAGGTGCTTTGAGTCCCCCTAGAGCTGAAAAATTTTTAAGCGAAAAAAATTTAAATTAATCATGTCATATAAACGATCAAAAGACCCTTGAACATTTTTTTTAGTTCATAAATTTTCTCCCCAAATCTCAATTTTCATTTCACGGTCCTGCATTGACTACATAAAACATATGTATGAGATGAAAATTGAAAATGGCATTCAAAAGGGCCCACGTTACAATTTACGAGTAAATTACCCAATATACCAAGTGTTCTGTTGACGATACAGAATATTTTCTTGATGGCATGATAACCAGAGTTGAAGCATAAGTAGAAAGGTTTGCCGATCCTTAGAATTGAAGGAGCACTGATATTGGATACTCGAGACAGAAATTTCAGTTCTCAAGAGATTTTCAAGTGGGTACCTAAATAAAATCACAATGGTTTATTTGGAATTTGAGTGAATTTTCGACAAATTCGATGGGTGAAAATTTCGAATCAAGAAAATTTGAAAATTTGGATACTTCGCAGCGCCTAAAATTTCCTAACAGAGCAACACATGTGAACCTCGATACAGAAACCAATCTTGGGAATCGAAAATTAATTTTTTAATTGAGGTTTCCTTTTCATTTCACTCTTTCTGACAGGCCTAAAATCAGAGTCGACTCAGAAACTAATTTTCGACCCCACTAAAAACGGTTTTTATAAAATTTCGACAGAAAGTTTGAGCTTCCTAAATTAGTAAAAGAGACCGAACTGAGGATGCTAATTTTTATACTTGAAAAAATGATAGAAATTTTCTACGAATAAAAAATTTACATTGATTTTAAAATATTGTAATCAAAAAATCCAAAACAAGAACTAAAGCGGTTAAAAAACTGACTAAAAACTTCCTACGATCGAAATATTGATCGATGATTTTTCACGATCAAAAAATCGATTAGAAATTTGGTGGCCAAAAAAGCAAGTTTTTGTAGTCTAAAAATAATTCAAAGGTTCAGTGCCTGAAAAATTAAGAAACCCTAGATTTTTGATCACCGGATTGATCAAGAATAATGATTTCAAAATTTTATGACCAGAAAATTTAATTGAAAACTTTTGTGACCAAAAAATCAATCAAAGAATCAAAATTACTGATCAAAAACTGATTAGAAACTTGGTGACCAATACACTGAGCAAGTATTACGAGGCCTGAAAATAATATTTAAAGGTTCTGCGCCCAAACAACTGATTGAAAAACTTGGATTTTTGATCACTCATTTATTCAAAAATTGATTCCAAAATTTTGTGACCAGAAAATTTGATTAAAAATTTTTCTGACCAGAAAATTAATCAAGGACTTTTTAATTTTACGATCGAAATTGTCAATTAAAAATCGATTACAAACTTGGTGACTGAAAAAATGATCAAGTTTTTTGTGACCTAAAAATGATTAAATGTTTCTGTAAAGGTTTAACCACCGATGCGATGATTCCAAAATATTGCAACCAGAAAATCTAACTGAAAACTTTTATGATTATGACTGCAGAATTGAGAAAGAAAATTTTGTGGTCCAGAAACTGACTGAAAATTTTCAAGACCAAAAAAAATTAAGAAAGGATTTTTCATATGCACAAAAAAATTTGAGCATAAAGGATCAATCAAGAAGTTTTCGTGACAAAATGACCAAAAACCTAATTGAAAAACTTTTAGTGGCCAAAAAATTAATCTATTTTCATTATTCAACATAATAATTGAAAAAATTGTAGCCAAAAAAGTGATAACAACCGTTTTTTGAGTGAAAAATTGATTTAAAACGTTTTCAAAACGACAACAACTGGTTAAAAATATTTCAAGTCAAAAAATTGGATATGAATTTTTGTGATCAAAAATTGATTAACAACCTTTTGTGACTAGAAAATTGATCAAAAATTTTCAGCAACGAAAAACAGAGAAGAACCTTTCATTAAACTAAAAAAAATTAAGACCAAAAATTTTGATAAAAAATCAAGATTTTTAATGACCAAGAAATGGATGAAGAACTTCCGGTACTTAATCAAAAAATTATAATAGAGAGTTTTCGTGAACGAGCAACTGATTTAAAAATTATGCGTCGAAAAAATTAATCACTCAAGAATCTTTAATGATTGAAAAAAAGAATCATTTTAAATCAGGTACCGAACAATACAAAGTTTTGTGACATTTTGACCAGAAAATTGGTTAAAAAACTTTCTGCGACAGAAAAATAAATCAAGCAAATTTTTGATGACTAAAAAAAAAAAAAAACTAATCAAACATTTTTGTGACCAAAATTTTTGCTCATGCGAAGATATGCTAGCTTTACGGGCTCGACTGAAATATCCACATTTGATTCACGGTGTAGTTGCTTCCAGCGCACCAATTATAGCTAAATTAAATTAGATTACTATGGTAAGTACATAACAAACCTATGGAAAAATTGAATTAAGAGTCTCTTAAAATTACCTTTGCCAAATTATTCTTCCAGAATTTTACCAATTAGTTGATGAAATGTTAATGGTTGAAAATGATTAAGAAATTTTTTGCCCACCAAACTGGTCAAGAACCTTACATAACCAGAAATTTTATAAAATTTTTACAGTTCCAATATTTTTTATCGCCAAAAAGTTTTTTTGGCTTCCATTTTTATAACAGGTATACTTTGCTGACTTTCAAAATTTTCGATGTTTCAATTTCAAGTCGGAAATTTTCAAAGCTTCACAGATCCTCCAATTTTAAAAATGATTACCATAGTAAAAAAATCATTTTTTTGTAGTGTAGATTTTTTGAGAATTGGAATTTTTCAAATTTATGCGATGATTCCAAAATTTTGCAACCAGAAAATCTAACTGAAAACTTTTATGATTATGACTGCAGAATTGAGAAAGAACGTTTTGTGGTCCAGAAACTGACTGAAAATTTTCAAGACCAAAAAAAATTAAGAAAGGATTTTTCATATGCTCAAAAAAATTTGAGCATAAAGGATCAATCAAGAAGTTTTTGTGACAAAATGACCAAAAACCTAATTAAAAACTTTTAGTGGCCAAAAAATTAATCAATTTTCATTATTCAACATAATAATTGAAAAAATTGTAGCCAAAAAATTGATAACAACCGTTTCTTGAGTGAAAAATCAATTGAAAACGTTTTCAAAACGACAACTACTGGTTAAAAATATTTCAAGTCAAAAAACTGGATACGAATTTTTGTGAATCTGAAAAAATCTCAGTTAAGAATTTTCAATAATTCGCTTCTCAACTTTGATTCGTTCCCGACGCAGAAAACCACTTCCTCTGAATTTTTCATAAAATTTTAAAATCATGTTATTTAAAATTTAAAAATTATGTTTCAGATTTCCATTCAATGATTCACGTATAATTTCAGGAAGAGGTCAATTTCATGCATTTCCTTTTCATTTTATCAATTCAACTGCATAAAAAATATGTCAAACTGTACTTCCCAGAACTCAAAAAATTCTAGAAAAATTCCACACACTCTCCAATCCTTCCAACTTCAGATTTCCCATTAACAAAAACGAAAAAATCGTAAAAACTCCACCATCAACCCTCCCAGCGTTACCATAGCTACCCAGCAATAAATTTCAATAATCTCTGATGTCATTCAAAAAGCAATACGTACGAATGAAAAAAGCAAAACAAAACCTAGCGAAAGCATTAATATAATACACAATATAGCCAGGTTTGTTTGTAGTCATGAAATGTACGCATCGTAAGTATTCGTATGTGGAAAAAAAAGTAATTAATTTCATGTCATAGAACGTTGCAATTCATTTAAAATACCATATGTTACGCGGTAAAAAGAAATCCCATCGGAAATAACTTTTCGTTAATTAAATTCTAGTCTCACTCGCAGCAATTTACGAATATCTCGTACTTGGGACCGAAGAAACACTCCTATAACCTTTCGACTTTCATTCGACCAATTCGAGGGATATTTCAAACAACTTTATTTTTTCGATACAAAATGTACAAAAATCTTCAAACCGTGAAGAAGTGGATATATGACGTCACATTATGTAGCATAATTCAACCGAGACGAGACCTCTACATTATTATACTATTTACCCATTAGTAAATTCTGAAAAAAAAATCCCATTTCCAAGCAGATCTAAAATTACTTCTGAAACGGATGGAACTGCAGCGAACAATGGAATTGAAATGATAAAAAAAATGCTCTATCATTATCACCGTGGTGGGAGTCGGAATGGAATACGGTATTTGATAAAAAAGATGATCCGGTATTACGCTGGCGACGTCAAACGAGACACAGTAAATCATTGGATTTTTTCCTCTCGACACGCGGTTATTAATCAATAATAGTTCCATTAATTAACTCGAAATTAACTCGAGTAAACTAAACAGCATCTGTGACATTAATTACAAACAAGAACAGTACCGAGTACCACAATCTGCTAATGAATTTTACAAATCGAGTCTGCAATCGATTCGAGCCAAAGAATCTCAAGTGTAAGTATCCAATTAACGGTAAATATATTTAATTTGTAAATCTATACAACGAAACGAGACGATAGGATATCAAAAATGTACCAAGGGTAAAGAGGGGGGGGTCAGCACTGGCAACACTGAACTCATAGGCGAAAGTTCAAGGCTTGCGATCTCATTTTATGCATTTATAGCGCTAGGTACACGTTAAAGAACGATTAATATAAGAAAAAAAAATACCAATTGACCAAACTACGAAAAAATATTTTCAATTGGTGTTTTTTTGCTACGCCGAGAACCTCTTTTTATATGGTTTCTCGATCCGTGTAAATCACACCAACGATAATTAAACCACGAATTGTTTTTCATCGGCTCTAAAACGATTAATTTTAGTTCAGTTTTTTTTCATTTTTTGAAAAAAAAAATTACTGAGAATTATTTATTAGGGAAAAATCGAATACAAGGTAATAACTTTTTAATTAGGTTGGTTTCCAATGAAAATTGCCAAAGATTGGTGTACCTAACTACTTATATTAGACAAATACATTTATTTCAATTGATTTACATAAAAGATACGAATGATTCGGCGAATTTCGTTATTTACGAACTTTTTCAAATATTAGAACGAATTTCGAATTTTTTTTTCAAATATTGGAACGAATTTTGAATTTTTTTCAAGTATTTGGAACAAATTTCAATTTTTCACCTACTAACGAATCTATTAATTAATTAAACGTCGTTAAAAATTATTTTCAGCGATCAACTTGGAAGTTTTGCATTTAAACTCGATTGTTGCTCAACCAAGTACAAAAATAATTTTTATAGCTTGAAATTCGAGGGGCCATTGCTTGAAATATCCGCCTTTTATTGAACATTCCCCACTCTCTAGCTCATTTATTTATATCGATAGAGAAAAATAAAAACAAAGCGAAGCAATTTAATCTCGTCTCGACGAAATTGTATCATTGTATAATGAAAAAGTATTAAAAAACCTACAAGTACCACCTATAATCGAAAAAAAATCTCATTTTAGAAAATGTTGTTTGATGGACATATCTTAATTACCTACATACAAAATATCCACATCCACATCCAGCGCATTTGTTATTATAGGTATGGAATGGACTAGGCCTGTGGAGGTTTTATAACGTGTCAGCATTGGTACGAATGTTTTCCTAATACAGAGATGGGTGGGTAACCATTAAAACCATGCCTAGGTATGGGGCATTGTTCGCGTACTTTTTTTTTACAAGTTCGTCGAACTCGGCCAATTTAATCAGCGAACCGATATCAAATGACAGATTCGTATCGATGGTTTGCGCTTTCGCCCAATGAATGTATCGTAATGAAGGTAGATTATCTATTTCGAGTACATTGCATTCTATGTATTTGAGATCGTTTTGAGAGAGGATGAAATTGTGTTTTTTGGGTCAGGTTTTTAGAACGAAGTATGTTTATTGGTGAATTGGTTTGATTGACTGATGGTCGAATGTTTTACTTTTTTCAAACTCAATGTTGATTAAAGAAGTCGAATTTGGAAAATTTTGCATAAATTCCAAAAATAGGTGCTGAAATTTCATAAACATCACTGAAAATACATATTAAGAAAACTTGTTAAAAAATTATTAAAATCTCAAAATGTCAAAAAAAACGACTTTAAGGGCGCAAAAAAAGTAATAAAATCTGAAAATTTAATAAAACTAATTTGGTGAAATGTAGCAGCAATTGTTTGAAATAGCAAAATCATCATTATGTTTAATATAATTTCTAAAATATTTTTAAAACAACATCAAAATGGTATTTAAATTGTTTCAAATTCTTTAAAAATGATCATAATTTGTAATTTTTTTCAAAGAAAAGTTAAACGTTGCCACTAAATTTTTATGGTACAATTTTTAGTCTCACCTTTCATGGGTCTCTAATGAGATATTATCACAACTTTGGAAAAAGAATTTAAAGAATCGTTCAGTTACAAATATGTTTTTAAAAAAGGGAAAAATTAAAAAAATTATCAGCTAGTAAAATGATTTCAATTTTGGTGAAAATTGCATAAAAACATCGAAAAACAATTGCAACTAATTGGAAAAAATTCCAAATGTCGATGGATTTTAAAAATTTTGTTAAATCAGCAGAATCTGCTCCACGCAAATCAAAAGCTGGTTAAAAAGGAAAAAAACTTGATGTTTACATAAAGTATTTTCGACCATTTTTTAAAATAAAAAATTAGATAATTCTTCGACATTTTTATGATATTTAAAACACTTTTTTTTTCAAGAATAAGTATACACATTTTTGGTATTTTTACCATCTTCATCAAAATTCCAAAATTTTCTCCTCATTACAAAAAACTAATTTCTCAATTTTTTAAATAAATTTAAAGTGTTTCTTTTACATAAATAATTTTTTCAAGATTTTAAGAATTTTTACAAAAAATTTTCAATTTTATTACACTTGAAGGAAGGAATTGTAGTTGTTGGTGTCATAATTTGGATTGGAAGGGGAAGATGAGGAAGAGATTGAAAATTTTTGATTACAATCCAACCATCCTTAATTTTTTCAACGTGGGACATAATTTTTTCATATTTCAAAACATGATACGAAAAATTTTCTCCTAAAAAATTCATCATCTCCATCACTTCAACAAATTTTTCTCCTCAAACCAATATTTTATGAACTAAAATGTAATTTTCTTTTCATTCTCCTCAAATTGATACTTTTTTATCAAGTATTTGATCAATTTATGTACATAAATGGCGAATTTTGAAAAAGATAAGTTGACTATTTATGTAATTCTTTGGATTTATTTTCATTTTGAAGAATTTAGTTCAAGTATTCTAATCAATTTTATCAATGTTGAGTAATTTTCAACGAATTTTTATGTCATTTTCAATACTATTTTACCATTTTGAAAAATGTTCGCGATTTTTTAAGAAATTTATAATAATTATTGTTTTATTATAAAATTTTTTATATTCAAACAATATTTTTATTTTTTTGAAAATTTTTTACTCCCTTCCTCATAAATATAAATTTCTTGTTTTTTTTTAGGGGGGGGGGGGAGGTAAGATCTCTTCATAATTCAAAAAAAAAAACACACAAAATTCGATGATCGAGACGCTTGAAATTTCATCAAGCTTACGACCTACAACATCTATCAATTTTTATGACTTTAAGACAACTTTTTCAAGCATTTTCATGGAATTTCACGATACCGAACTTTCGTAACAAAACGATATTTTTCTATCATTTTCAACAATTTTTCACCTCTTTATCACGATTTTATCGTTTCTTGGAAAATTTTCATGCAAACGTCAACGACGATTTTCATCATACTATTTGTTGATTAAACTGTCAAACTACTTCAACAACCTTGCCAACCATTTTTATCACTTCGAATATAGTGATAATTCTCTGAAAAAAACACATTTCAACGCAGAAATCGTCCACAAAAGGATACAGCTTTACTCCGGATAAATCGTAATTTCAACATTAAGCTATATCAAGATGACTCACATCAATTCTCTCTCCTCCTGCCAATTGCTCAATACGAGATTATAGTTTCGAGCCCAAATACGACGAATTTCACGAATCCACTTCTTAAATTTGCAGACTACCAATGATTCATCGAAAATAGGACGATAAAGTGCAAAAATATAAATCAATAGTCGTAATCTTACAGGTAGCTATGCGAAAACATCGTTATAATTATTCGCCATGAACGAGAGACTATATAATGAGGAAGGCCATAAAATATAATTCGTTTACGTACATATTACGTAGGTTCGACCAATATCTGAAAAAAACAGAAAAGGGATAGCTTTTTTATTTTTAAACCCGTTTCCAAGAAGTACACGGTTTATCAAAATTTAGATAAGGGAAAATAGTTTAAACCTACGCACACTCGAGGTATCAGCACAGAGTAATGAAAATTTCTTTTTTTTTCTTGTTTTTTTTTTTTTTTAGATGTACAGGGAACCTAGCTCGTTCGCACGGTAAATTATCGCGAGCTGTACTCGTATAAAATACGAGTAAATGTAAGCAGAAGTACTTCAAGCTATCGAATATTTTTCGAGTATCGTACCTTTGGGTTGTAAGTTGTAAAAAACTATCATTTTATTTTTTTAACGTCCTTATACCTGGAAAAAACCATACGTCATTTACCATATCTTTACCGCAGACACTTTACACGTCCATAGGCTCAGGCAGCTTTATAATTAACGACGAATGAACTATGCGGTTTTAATTTTATGTAAATAGGACGACATAGTGTATAACGTTCGATAATGATTCGCATAAAAATGAAGCACGTTCGACATTAACGAGTTCCATCTAAAATGGGCACGCAAACATTCGAAAAATTTAGTAAAAAAATTTCCAGCAAGGAGCGTAAGAGCGAAACACTCGAGGCTGAAAATTATTTCAATAATGAGAGAAAGTATAAGATGGCGGGCACGATGGCGATAGCGATGACAATAAGAGAAAATTCAAACTCTAATTGTGTATTCGGCTCGTTCGATCTTATTCTAGGTACGCGATAAAGACCTTTGACAGGTTGACTACACATTAAGTCTAGAACTGAAATTATCGTGAATGGAATTACCTACGACCGACGATCCAACAATTTTTTCAATTTTTCTGATTCTGATTTTTTTTTAAAAGCTGCATCCAATTTCAAAATTTTTTCATCGAAAAATTCAATTGATTCGAATTTTTTCAAATTTGCTGTATTGTCAATTTGAAATTTTTTCGCCTTTAATTTTTTTCAATTTTTTCAATTCTAGTTTTTTCAAAATTGGTCAATTTTTTCAAGTTCTTCCCATTATTTTATTAGAAAACCTTTTTTCACAAATTCAAAGTTGAAAAAAAATTGAGGAAAAATTTTCAAATGATTTTAAAAAATTTTAGAGTTGAAAGAAATTTTAAAAAATGGAGCTAAAAAAATTTAAAAATCGAAGTTGAAAAAAATTTGAGGAAATTCTGATTTAAAAAATTTTCCATGTCAACTTTTTTTTGAATTTTTCCAAACTGAATAATTCAGGATTCAAAGTAAAAATTTTCTTTTTCACATTGTTGCTTTACTACTATAATTCGTCTTTTGGAATTTTTGTTTTTTTTTTATACCTACTTTTTCAAAAATTCTTTTTTATCAATGAGAAAATTAAAAAATTTCAATTTTTGTGATTTTTTCAATTTTAAAAAAGTAATTTTGGGTTGACCTCGCTATGATGTCTGAATTTTAAAAATTTCTTCCAGCTTCAATTTTTCCAATAAATTCGAATTTTTTTTTGCATTTTCTTCAACTCTAAAATATTTTTTATCAGAAATCTTGCATTTTTTACAATTTTGTATCTTCCAAAAAAATTTCTAATTTCACGTATTTCAAAACACCTTTCGAATTCAATATCTACAAAATTTCTTCCAAACTCAATAAGTAACTAATTAGAAACAATTTCAAAATAAAAATACATAATGAAATTTTTTAAAAAGTTTAAAAATCATAGCTGGAAAATTTTTGAGAAAATATTGTAAAAAGATGATCAAAAAATTGTAAAATGAGATAAAGCTTTGAAAAAAAAATTTGAAAATTGAAGAAATTGAAAAAATTCCGAGTTGAAAAAAATTGAACTTAGATCATCGAAATCTCATCATACGTAAAAATTATTTAGAAGCCAGGCTAAAATTAAGGTCACCGAATAAATTGCCGCCACAACTCTCAAACATAACTTCACGAGTCGAATTCGGGGTAAAAAATTATCATCATTAAGTTCGAGCTTGAAGTTAGTATCGTGAAAAACCATCTTTCGCCAAGGTTGAATTTTTCCATGGAAATGTAGGCACCTAGGCACCTACCTACACCTAGCAACGTTCCCGAAAACACGACGCCAAATTTATCGTCACCGTGTTTAAAAGGACTCGTAATTGACGATAGAATAAATGCATATGGGTATAATAGCATCGCGTATATGAAATAAAATTCAATAACGTCGCGACTTAACTCTACGACAATTTCGAACCATCGATATTTTACGTATACCTATTTTGCCCTGCGATTTGATTTATTCGCTCGATAATATCTATAGCTATAGGTATCACGCTGTGAAGAGAATAAGTTTGCAAATTGAGAAAAAAATTCTTCGAAGTTCCTACGTCAGAATATTTTTCAAAGACATAAAACCAGAGAGAAGAACGAAAGATAATTGCGGATGTAATACGTGGCAACATTGCTTTCTCTACAGCTTTACCAGTTGACTTCTATTTGTTCACGCCCTTTCGAATATTGTTCGGGAATACTATACAAACAAAAGGCTACCTAGTTCTATCAAATTGGCAGTAAAAGTTGAAGAAATATTGGAAAAGGAAATATCTACTCGTCAGAGTGATTTTTATAATTATAGTAATTTTATCACTGGTGCAGGTAAGCGAAGGTGTAAAAAGCGAGGAGGGCTGAAGATAAACATTTTTAGGGCGTTATGAGGAATTCGTTTGATTCGAGTTCGATTTTTAAATATCTAATCGAGTATTTACAAATTACAATTCATTTGGAGAGAGAATTAAATTGCCAGTTCTTCAGAAGTCAATGCTCAAGTTGTCAAGATAAAAATATTGATAAAGAATTTTCACTTCAGAATGACTAGACAAAAATAATATCGAGTTGAATGAAGAGATCGAAATTTCCCAGCAAATATCATTACAGTCTCTCAACTCAACGAGTTCTAAGAATTCGATTTTTAATGACATTTTTAAAAATGAATTTAGGCCAAGAGAATCGAAATTTTTATCACGTTGAATAAATTTCGATTTTCAATTAAATAGAACGAGCTTGTGAAAAAAACAAAATAATTTACCCACAAAAATTAATTTTATGAATTTCATTTTTTCGGGAAAATCAGGAAAGGATACGAAATGAGAAAATTTCAAAAATGTATTGATTTGGAAAATTTACAAGAGCTGGGAGGATAATTAAATATTTAAATATTTATTTCTCCAGAAACCTTGAAATTTTCCAATAGTATCCACTTATGGGTTTGAAAATATATACGTATATCATAAATAATTTATTTAATTATTTTCAATTTTTCAAAGCTTATTAAACTCGAATAGAAGTTATACAGATGAAGCACTGTTTAAAAACTGTACATAAATAAGAATCATATTTTCATTTGGACAAAGAAAGGAACGAATGCGAGACTTTCAATAATTTCACACAGAATTCTCCATTTTTTTGATTTATTGGTTAAAAAGCATTTTGTTCTAGACAATTTTTTTCTCGAGAAAATCGAATAAAATTTTTATAACCATTGAGCAAGCCAAAGTTGATTTTAAAAATTATAGAATTTTGACTGAAGGCTTCAATTTTTCAAATCGATTCATGTGACGTTCAAGTTTTCAACTCTCCAGAGACCCATTTTTATTTTTTTGTCTTTCATATCGATTTTTCAACATAATTGAAAAAAAAAGTTGAAAAAAACATCAAAATGTACTTTAGAATCTTTAGAAAATATCCCGAATAAAACTGAAAGATTAACTTTGGGTAAACTTCAAGTCTTGATCAGAGCTTTGATGAAAGAAAAGGGGAATGTGTTGTCTTTTCATAGAAAAAATCGTATTTTTAGTCGAAAAACTTGAGTTTTTTTTTCAAAATATTTGTGAAATTGATGATTTGAGCGAATATTCATAATATATAAAGACAAGATGAAAAGAGCTCGATAGCTTCATAAAAAATGATTATCCTCTAGATAAATATCGAACATCAATTTTCAAATTTTTTGCAATTATAATTTTTCGTTCAAAATTTTGGACTTAAAAGACTAAAAAAATTAGTCAAATTTTCAAACGAAAAATGAAAATTTTTCTATTTATAAATCAGTGAAAATGATCAAAAATTGCTGTAAACCCGTCAGAATTACAGCACATAGGAATAAATTAGTGAACAAAATTTCAGGAAAATCAGCAAAATATCTGAAATTTTCTGAAAAATTGGTGAAATTCTTTGAAAAATCAGGGAAATCCGCTGAAAATGAAAGAATTTTGCTGAATTTTCCTTGTGCTGCAATTTTGACTTTTTTTCGCCAACTTTTTCACTAATTCAAAATGAGAGAATAATTATAGATCTGTTTCACATCAGCTCTGATTTCGAGTCAGAAAAACAGCGAAATATGCTAACTTGAATTTTTTTAAAAAAAATCATTCAAATCGAGAATTTCCACCCTACTTCTCTCAATCAATTTTCGAATTACATCCATAAAATCATCAGCTTTTCTCTTCAAAAAAAAAAAAAAAATGAAAAGTATGTACTCGTAAGTTGACTTTTCTTTTTCAATTTTGATAATTATGATTTATTTCCAATGATTTCTAAGTAATTTATTAAAATTTATTTTTTTCATTCCTGTAACCACATAATTTTGCAGACTTATGAAAATTTATTGCATTATTTTCAATGTTGCTATATCCTAGAACTAAAAAATTTCAATCTTCAAAATCGAAAAATGAACTTGAATATGGATCTACGTGGATGATCCGACCAATTTAGGCCAATTATTTCAGAAATCAGTTCATTCGCTCTTTTTCTTCATTCGAAGTCTATTTCAACCCTTTCCCCCCACTATCTTCATTTCCTGCAACCCTGGGATCCCAAGAGAGGACAAAAAATCAAGGTAGCGGCTGAAATAATACTGGACGATAAAAAAAATAAAAAATAAAAATAAAAAATTCGCAGAACTCCTGAATTTCTTTTAAACATATGCAATTTCCATCGGGTATCTCCTTCATTTACTAATTATTGAAAAAAACCATCATGGAAAATCATAAGAAATAACTTACTCATTTTTACGCCTTATTCTAGCGATGAAAATTTACACAACTCACCTGAAACAGAAAAACAAAATAAATTGTTCATTAGACATTATATAAGCAACAAAATTCTGTACCTAGGGAGAAAAATCAATCAAACATGTTGAAAAACTACAAAAACTGGTCATTTTTCAAATCCTCAAACAAAAAAAAAATTGATGCCACTATCAGTGAATCATTCCCTGCCACACATTTCAAAATTCAAAACCATAAATTGCCACAATTTATCCCCCAAAACAGGTGCGCCACAGCACAGCTGAAATACCACTCAATCAGCCAGCTGAAAATTTGAAATTAATTATTTTTCAAAGCGATTTCCTCTCATTACCCACTATTCCATCGCTAACGAGCCCCATTCTCACTAAATTTTCAAAAAAAATTTCACCTTTAAAATCCACTTTTGACAGTAGAAAATTCAGATTTCAAACGGCTTCCTAGCACGTCGTAATTTTCAATCAATGCGAGTCACGTCCAAATCCACCCGAGAGCAATATTCGAAAAAAGTTATCAGAACTATTCCATAACCAATTTCCCTGTTCTTCTCGTCATACTTGAACCTGCGTCATCGCTCAAACTACACTTAGCACTTCGAATAGCCTGTTACATTATTAAAAAATATATAAACTTTTCCCCCATTTGTAAAGGGTATTCGCGAAATTTTCACAATCCCTCAAATATTTCTGTTTTCTGACGGACATCCTACGTGTACTGCGTATTTTCTACTACACAGCTGACTGGATGTTGTAGTCCTTCATGATGCGCAAAATTCCCCACATAAATGTAAACAACCATTAGATTAAATAATACAAATGTGAGTAAGCCGCAATTCCACAGCAACTCGCTGGCACATTTTCATACCTCTCATATCCTACTCTAAAATTGAGAATTTAATCAGACGAGCTGAAACAATAATATGTTCTCTGGAATTACACACCACCGAAACAATATTACATGTGAAATATTACGCAGAAAATAGGATTCGCGCAAGGCTAAACATCACACCATTCTGCGTAACACAGTCCAAACCCAATCTCAAACCTCTGCATTGTTTCATCGTAAAGGCGTAAAATTAGAGCACCATAGAAAAAAATAACGGTTCCATAAGTAGCTAATTGTGACAAACCACCATCGTCATTGCTATGTTTAGCTTCACACTTTTTAATCCTTCTGCATCGAGATTTTTCCTACGTATATTGATCGTCAATAAAATACGAAGAACGTCGAATGAATCACAATCTGATAATTAAATAACCCCGCCGAACAAACGGACAAGTTTCCTAGTTTATTTACTCGCTATTACTGTTCATAATCATTACTGCTATCTTCTAGTTTTTTTTTCTTATTTGCTTTCTTTAATAATATTTACCTTATTGAGCCAGAACATCGAACCGTCTCGTTGGGGAAAATTCGAGCGAGAGCTTTCTGTTCTATATTAGAGAAAATCCTCTCTCAACACGTTTTCGTTGTACAGTTTCCGATGCTCATCTTGTTTACACTTGTGATTTCAAGTTGTCGGGTAAAAAATACATATTTTTTACGATAATAAGACGCGGTATCGTGTACGTATAAAAATAACCCGTACGGGTAAGGGGTGAGAAGTCGAGATAACGAGAAACATATACTTGGCACGCTGGAGTTACTTATCGTGCGAGTAATTTTGTATTTGTTTGGATCGAAAAGTCGATTTTTTCTAGTCGTCAAGCGAAATTTGATAGGAAATTGTATCAGATGAGGGTACGAGTGAGTGCATTCTATATTAGGAATAGATTTTTGTAAAGAGAGAAGGTGGAATTGAGAAAATTTGGGGACAAATTGATTGAATTTTAACTTGGAATTGCGAAGACTGGATAAAAATTTATAAAAAGAAGTTGAAATGTGGATAAAAAGCGAGAATTAACTTGGCAATACACAATTTTGAAAAAAACAATGAATTGAACTCCGGAATCGATTTTAGATAAATGTTTGTTAGAGAGGTGAAAAAAAAAGAAAAAAAATTAAATAGGTAGGTACGTATATTTTTTTCATAATTTTTTCCGCAAGGGTGAAAATTTTTGGTAAAAATTCGAAAAAAATAAAATTTTGGCTTCAATTAGTGAATTTTCTGCTAATTTTTCATGTTATTTCAAATGGGTGACTTCATTTAATTTATCTTTCAGTGAAAATTATTGATTTCTTTGATAAATTAGAAATTGATCAAAATCATTACTCAAAATTCAATAATATTTAACTGAAAAATCATTAATTCTTAAAATAAAGTTAATGAAATACTGCCCGAGCGAAAATTTTTCAAAAAATACTACTCGAGAAGGATAAAAAATACACTTTTTCTCATTTTGGTAGTAAAAAATTCTGCCTCCTTGTCCTTGATAAGCGAAGATGGAAATTTTTGGGAAAAAAAAGGCATTCAGAATCTGAACATTCATTACTAGGTAAAATAAAATTGTGCTTTTTTCGTGGGTTGTATTGACTTCTAAAAAAAATATATTTATTGAATTATTTCTTGATCTCCTTCCGAAAAAATCGAAACATTTTTGAAAATTCCAATCGAGATCATTACCGAGATCTTTGATGAATAAGAAGGAACAATTTTATTTGAAAATAATGACTGTCTAGGTTAGAAAGGAAGAAGTTTCATACCATCATTTTGAAAATAAAATTGCGTAAATTAACCGAGTGCGAGCGAAGCGAGGGCAAAAATTTTTGAAAAAAAAAAGCATTCAAAAGATGGAAATTTCTTCAATTTGATCAATATTTTAGTAAGCACATATTAAAAAAAAGGAATCAAAAATTTCAAATCTCTTATTTTTCAAGGGAATTTTTTTGGAATATTTGAAAAAAATATCGATCTTTTGAGTAATTAAATTATTCAAAAATACCGACTTATACTGACCGTTAGACATCCTGAGTGTACCAGCAAGCAGAGGAGAGGAAGGGGGATTCGCGAAAAAACTGGTATCACAAAATTAAAAAAAAAACACCTACCCAATATTTTTGTGAAAAAATGGTCTCGAAAAAGCTCAATTTTCGTTACTTTTAAAAACACAATTCATTTTAAAAATACATGACGAAAAAGAATCGCTATTCTCCTCTTGTCCCCCCTCCTTCCCCCATCCCACATCCGAATATTAATAAATTTTTTGCCTTCAAAGGTGGTAAAAAATAAGGAAATTTTTCATTTAAAATAGAATTTTTATGTAGAAAAACACGTCAGCAATTCAATTTTTCTAGACACTCGTTAAAGAGAATCAATTCCAAAGACTGGAAAATTCTTTCTTCATTGCATTTTTTCTTGTCGTTTCAACGAATGCGATGTTTATGAATGCAAATGACTTCAGTAGAAAAGAGGGAACATTTTCTATCTCTCGGAGTTTCCAATCGTGAAATTTTTTTGTAACTGGTAAAAGCAGGCCTCAAACTGAAATTTTAAAAAAAAAAGTAACTTTAGTAACCATTTTCCATGAAAATAGTAACCAAAAAGTAACCTCAGAATCGTTAATTTTTAGGAGTTTCAGTAGGATCGGGGGGGAGGAGAGGAGGAGGAGGAGGAAGAGTGCAAAAACCAAAATTTTGATTTTTTCCGCACATTTCGGCAATTTTAGAAGATATTGAATTTTTGGAAATTTTTGAAGATTTGAAAGCTTTTGCACGTTTGGAATAATTATAATGAGCAAAAATACTGACTTATACTGACCTCTTTTCTAAATTCCCCCCCCCCCCACACAAGGCGAAAAATTTTTGGTAAAAATTTTTTAAAAAATGAATGAATTTTCTGCCAATTTTTCATGTTATTTCAAATCTGTGACTTTTCGCTGATCTTTCAGTCAAAATTCTTATTGAAAATCAGTGATATTTAACTGAAAGATCTGCGAAAAATCATCAATTCTTAAAAGAAAGGTAATTAAAAACCGCCCGAGCGAAGCGAGGGCGAAATTTTTTCAAAAAATACACGTTTTCACATTTTTTTATAGTAAAAAAAATTCTGCCTCCTTCATAATTGAAAAAAAGGAGAGCCCGGTACAAAAATATTCTCCTTTGTACCTCCCTCTCGGCCTGATTGAGCTCATACTTAGCCCGAGCACAGCGAAAGCGATAATTTTTGAAAATATGAGCACTCAGAATCTGAAATTTTATTATCAGGTCAAACAAAATTGTGCTTTCTTCGTGGTTTGTATTGACTTCTAAAAAAACGATCATCTATCGACTCATTTCCCGATCTCCTTCTAAAAAAATCGAAACATTTTTGAAAATTCCAATCAAAAGTATTACCGCGTTCTTTAGATAAATATGAGAAGGGACAATTTTTCTCACTTGAAAATAATAATTGTTTAGGTTGGAAAAGAAGAAGTTTCGTACAATCATTTTGAAAATGAAATGGTGTAAATGTATTGAGCCCGAGCGAAGCGAGGGCGAAAATTTTTGAAAAAAAAAGGCATTCAACAGCTCAATATTTTTTCTTTTTCTTTTAAAGGAAAAATTTTGAAAATAGTAACTAATAGTAACCTCTGAAAGAAAAAAGTAACTTTTAGTAACCAAACTTGAAAAAAGTAACCAAGTTACTTAAAAAGTAACCCAGTTTGACCCCTGTAAAAGTCGAATATATTTAAATTTTACAAAAAATCGAATGAAAAATTCAAGGAAATTTCTGCTGAAATGTTGAAAAACTGTTTTTTTTTTTTTTGAAACCTACAAAATAAATTATTAGAGCGAAACCTGAACGAAAGTAGGTAATATCATTTTTTTATATTTTAGAAAAAATAATTATTTTCAACTTTTCAAAATCCTATAGTAATTTTCAATTATTTTTTTCAAATATGTACCTACCTATCTTTTTTTTTGTTTTGTAACATAAAAATGAAGAATTAGCTATAAAAATTACAAAAAAAAAATACAAAACCTATTTTCTCTAGTGGACAGTTCGAAGGTAAGTAAGTACATACATAAAAGTTAGTATTTTTACAATTCATTGATTTAAATCTTTTTTTTTTTGAAATGTAAGATTTAGGATTTAGAAAAAATGAGTGTTGAAAGTTTTGAGAAAATTAAAGTTGAAAATTTTCAAATCAATCCTTCCTTAACTAAACTAAATAATTGGTTCAAAAATAACTCATTTTTATACCTACGTTAATTATTGTAAAAAACAGTATTGAAGTTGAATTTTTTAAAATTTTAGTTACTATAATTTTTTTTACATGGAATATTGATATTTAATTTTTAAATTTTTTATTCAAATTTTTGAACACCCCCCCCCCCAAAAGGGGGGAAAATCCCATTTTTTTGCCAACAGTCTCTCTGCAGAACATTGCAAGGATTTTAAACTTGAGTAATGAGATGACAATTTTCTCACGTTGCTGTACCTTATTCGTAGTTAATTCATCACACGTTAAAAATTTCATAATTTTCGTTTTCTTCGAGCATTTTTTCCATATAATTTTAAACGAAAAGTATTCAAATTACGTACGAACTACGAACGTAATCTTTTCAAATCTTTTTTTAAAAATTCATCTTTATTCCTAGAATTTTTTCACCGAAACCATTCGAGTCGCATACAGATCTAAATAGGTATTCAAACAAATTCGTACGTGTGCATGATTTTATTAATGTGAAAATTAATGCGTTTGAATAAAAAATTAGTTCACAGTAAACATATTTTTTTCCACTTGTACATAGAAGGTTAGTGTTCTGAATAAATACATTTTCAGCGGAGCAGCGTTACGATAAACTCAAAATACGTTCCTATTGTTATATACATTCTCGTATTCAATAAATGTGCTTTGGTATTCGTACTGTGTGTACTTAGAGGTCTGTCACGTATTCATAAACAGCATAAGGAAAGACGATATACGCGGAAAAGTCGTACTTTGTGTAATCTTTATGGCCTACTTGTTAGTCTAAAATATAATCACGGCTTTCAAAAGGCTGCCAAAGCCATTGTCTCTTTAATTTACGTCTTAGGCTGAAATCTAAATAAGCCTTTTACTATGCCAACTATACAGATAAACTCAAATGAACATGTGATGTGACGAGTTTATACGAAAGAGCAACATGAAAAAGAGCAGGTGAACCGAAATTTTCAAATAAAATTTGGTGAAAATTTAAATCATTATTGTAAATCAAAATTTTCAAATAAAATTTGTTGAAAATTTAAAATCATTAAGTATCGCAAATCAAAATTTTCAAATAAAATTTAATAAAAATTTAAATCACAATTTTCAAATAAAATTTGACGAAAATTCAAGCCATTATCGTAAATCAAATTTGGAAAAATAATTTAAGCGTTCGAGATTTTTTTAAAAATTCAATCTATTTTGTATTTCCATCTATTTAAATACATAAAAGACATTTATTATGGTTGACGATAGATAATACGTAGAAATACGTGTTTATGTGCTTAGAATACCACGCGCGAATATTTTTCACAAAGATTTAAACGTCCTCTCGAGAACGTTTTTCGTCCTTGAAAACTAAAACTAAAAAAAAAAACTGGCAAAAATGAACGAAATTATCTTTCTAAAAATAATATCTGCTTTTTAATTACAAAGACGTTTTTAATTACGCTACCAAAAAAAATATATGGAGGAACGTAGGTATCTGGAATTTAAACTACGACATTGTGGGATTGAGGCTGGGAAATATAATTACATAGGTACCTACATCTAGCTACCTACTTAATATGGAAATGAACGAGGATAATAAAATATCAACTTTTCAGAATAAAATACCTACCAGGATGACGAAAAATTTTTCCCTATCTTTTTTAATTGTAACGCCGAATAAGGAATTTTATCGAGTTTTTTTTTTCAAATATTTTTCTTTGTTTTAAATCGTTCAACTTTTTCATTATAATCTGTTCCGTCGAAGGTTTACGATGACACTTTATGAACCGTGGAATTTATCTCGACGAAATAAGCGAGGAGAATTGGTTGAAAAACTCGAAGGCGTAAATTTTTCTCGCAATTATGAAATTTCGAGTTAATGAATGAGAAAAATCGCACTTAGAAATTTCAATTTTTTTTTCACCCGTTTGAAAATTCCATAAATCAATTTTAATGGTTATTTGTATATTGAACTATTCGTAATAATTTTCGAGCTAAATTGATCTCGCTAATCTCTTTCCACTCTTTTCTTTTCCCATTTCCATTCCACACCTCCGACGCGCGACGCTTCGGCAATACAGAACCGCCTTAGCTTATTTGTAATTTAGCGTTACTAACGGGTAAATTTAGCGGCGCGTAAAAAAAGATGATGGAACTTTTTAAAAATATGGCTCCATATAAGCGATATAATAAAGTGCGAGAGAAAAAAAAAGGGGCGCGGTATGAAGCGAAATTCGCGATGAGGGGGAAAATGATATTTCGGTGCGATAAAATGGATGAACTTTCCAAAGCCGCAGGGGACACTGACAAAAGATTACCGCGAGATGACCGCCTGTACCAGCGAAGTGTTTGCGAAGTGAACTGCGAACTGAGGAAATGATTTGTGGACTCGGTTTTGTACTCTTTTTGCTTTTTACTTTGCTGGTGACGTGGACAAATTACATTTTTAATCTTATTTTAATTAAAACGTGAATTCGCCGATGATTGGCGTGATGAAAGTAGCCGCATTTTAAGGGAGTGTGGTTGTGACGGGATTTTTTCCAACTTGTATCGAGCTGAGAGGGAAATCGAGAGTTGAATAATTATTAAAAGTTTTGAAGTGATTGTGATGGGCCTGCAGGAAGAATTTGCAGTTGATGGGAATTCTCGTTCTCGTAGGAACTTTATTTTTTTTTAGAGTAAAAAAATGGGTGAAAATTGTGTAAAAGTGGAGAAAATATTGTTTTTTGAGTTTTTAAATGTCAGAATGATAGTGTGCAGTGCAGGTATGAAAAGTGAAGAAAATATGTCAAAATTGATTAAAAATGGTTCAGAATTGAATAAAAAATTGTGTAGGTAAACGTTTCGGCAATAGTTGAAAATGTAAAAATTATTGGAATTAAAAGTTAATATCGAAAATCAACGTTTTTTGAATTTTACACATCCAAAGTCATTTATGTGTCAGAATATTTTTTTCGTTCCTAATAATTTTAATCGTTCACTCCAAAAATTCTTCCAGATTGAATAAAGTCAATGATATAAATTTTTGAAGTAGTTGAGTTCGGTTTCCTAAAATGTATTTGAATTTTTAAAAACAATTACAGTATTTTGGAAAAAATTTCTCCACTTTGCAAATACTTTTATTCTGATCAATTTTAGTGATTTTTTAAAATCAATTTCTGCTGCAAATTCCAATCATTTTTATGATTAGTGAACATTTTCCGAACATTTTCAAGAATTTGTAAGTATTTTGTGATTTTTGTTTAATTTCATCAAGAACAATTATTGATTTTTATCAAGTTGAGAAATTTTCCTCTTATTTCAAGCACGTTTTTTTTATGATTATCTAATTCTCAATCATGAATTTCCATTTTCAAGGAGCGCACAAGATGATTTTCAAAGGTCTTGATTTTTCAAAAAACGTTACAATTTTTCACAGAAATTTTTCTCAACTTCTTAAAAAATTTTTAGAAAATTTTACTAGGTATTTTGTAGAACAAAATTTTACTGAATTTTATAGAAAAATGTCACGCTAGATATTGCTGAAAAAATTTCAGTTTTCATTAGAAAAATTTCACTAAACTTCGTTAAGAAAATTTTAATGCATTTTGTTAGAGAAATTTCACCAAATTTTGTTGAAAAGGTTTCACTGAATTTTCTTGAAAAAAGGTCACTAAATTTTGTCGAGAAAAATTCACGAAATTTTGTCAAGATAATTTCACTAAATTTTAATGAAAAAATTTTATTGAATTCTGTAGAAAAAATTTTACTGAATTCAGTTGAAAGACGTCAAGAATTCTGTTGAAAAAATCTCACCAATTTTCATTCCAAAAAATTTACGACTGCTCAAAAAATTGTCTGTTTTCCAAATATTGTGTAGAACTTCCAAATTATTCGAAAATCATTTCCCGAATTCGTAAAAAAATTATTCATTCGATTTCTATTGGATACCTTTTGTTATATTTTTGTACCTTTCTGTCAGTTTTTCGTTACTTTTCTTTCACGTTTTCCATAACTTTTGCATCAAAATCGCCATTTTTTCGATAGCTGTAGATTTTTCACCCATTTTTCATTTAAAAAAAAAATGAAGTTTTAATTTTTTGCTACGACAATTTTTATGAAATTTTTAATATCGTTGATGTATAAACCCCCCCCCCCCCTCCCAATAAAAAAACATAACTTTTTACTACAGTACAAAAAAACGTATTATCAGAATTTTGCAAAAAATCAATTTTATTCGTTCTTTTAAAATTTTTTCAATTTCGTGTAATCGCGTTTTGATTTTTTGAAGTTAATTTGAAGCTGATTTCATAATTTCTGGAACTTCCAGTTTCCAAAAATTTTGACTGATTTAACCACATACGAGTTCGAGAGATGCACTGTACCCTCCCCCCCCCCATTTTGAAAAAAAATAGAGACGGATTTTCAAAGTATTAAAACAATAAAAAAATTTTTGTTTTGGAGATTAAACACCCAATTTTTTTAAAGCTTCGCTCGGACATGAACAAAATTATATAATAACATAATAATACAGGTAAAATTGCAAAAAAATTCTCCTTTTTGTAACTCTCTCCCCTCGAAAAAATTCTTCTGGTGCTCTGAGACCTCGTACTCACATTGTCCCCACCCAAAAAAAACTTTCAACGTCTGGGGAAGTGGGGAGATATCAAAATAAAACTCTGACCAAAAGGTAAATAGGTATAATTTTACACCAATTAGGTACTCTCAAAACCTTTTATGGACAATTGGGCACCCATATTGAAGTATGAAAGTAAAATTATGTATTTTTCTACTAAAAATTATCAATAGAATGCAAAATCTTCAAAATTTCCAAAAAAATCATTCTCTTTACAATTATTGCAACTGTAAATTTCAACATTACTATTTTCTTGACTTTGTTGCCCAAATTCATCGCTTTTCTTCACCTCATTCGTGCAAATTTAAACAAAATGAAGACCCTCAAAACTCGCCACAAACACTTCAACCAATTTCACCCATAATACTTTTTCAAATAATTTATCAGCTCGTAAAATTTAATTTACTCTTCGCAACATCAGACGACATTTTCTGCAAATGTAACGTACCGTGCAAATGTTAAAATATTCAGATCAAAATACCCATAATTCACGTGCATTATCAACTGTCAAAATTGAACCAGCAATAAATCTATATTCCAAAATACACCAGTACATATTCGCATCTGCGTTCCATTTTCATTTTACCAACAATTGCGTAATTACTCCACGCTGCGACGCGCAGAATATCATAGGTATACTTATTACTGAAAAAAAAACTGGTTTACAAAACTAAAATAATTCGCAAAAGGCGTATACAACTTATAACCAGCCCGAGCCGATAAAATCTGCTAATCGTGTAACATAAAAACAGATGAAGTTTCGGTTTCGCACCGCAAACCACGACCAGATTTGGACCAGACCAAAGAGAAATAAAACTCGACGTTCTTGCAAGTTCCAAAAATAAATTCCAACATTAGGCATCACTGAGAGTAAGTTCGAGCTTTCTAGGATAGTAGGCTAAAACGGGATTGTGGATATATTTGCGCGTGGTGCAACCCAAGCTGAAACATCGATCGTATTTTAGATGTTTATGTGTGTTACGTCAAAAACGAACACGATTCATTCGTTTTTCGCGCTTCCTTCTTCATCGTACGAAAAATTCGCGCAACCAATCGATGTAAAATTTTCATTTGATTTCTTTTTTTTTCATTTCACCTCGAAATTTTCACGTTTATTGCTATAGCATGGCATTACGTATACGAAAAAGATTTCGTATCGTAAAACGATGCAAAGTTGGTTAAGTAGGCGAGGATGAGCGAAAAATGAAAATTTTACGCGCCTAGAAGGAAGTACGTAAAATTTTCCTCGTCGATACTTTTGAAAAGGCATTAAACTTTACTAAAAAGATGTTTACTTGGTTCGCTTTCGTGAATACAACTTCAAAGCATTTGTTCGCGATTTTCGCAAAGGTCGTTCCCTTTCTGGTATAACAAAGTTAAATGTAATTTTTTACACCGTCGAATTGCCAGAAATATTTCTTTGACTGTTGGCTCTTATTTGAGCATCGACGCGATTAGAAAATATTTTCATCGAGAATAAAAATTTTTCCCTAAACGATTCTTCGAATTATTCTTTGATCTTTGCATTACTTACTCATTGTAAAAGAAAAGGTACAAAGGAAGAGGTTTAAAGCTCCTTAAAACAATAATCAATCGTAGTACGATGATTTTCTTAATTTTCGTTGATATTGATTTCTCTTTTTTTAAATAGTGGCAAATCTAGTCTATTTTTGTAAAAGGGCAAGGAAGGTGGGGGTCAAAAAATTTTTTTTGAATGCATTTGGAGAGTAGGAGGGAGGAAAATGAATTCATGGGTAGGAACACTTGAATAAAAAAACTACTATTCGCATAAAATAATATTTAATTCAAGAAAATAATCTGATCGAGGAGAAAAAAAATCCAATAATGATTTATAACCTGAAACTAGAGTTTAAAAAAATTGAACAGTTACGAATTACTCAAATTTCAATTTTTCACCAAATTTTTTCAAGGTAACTTGAACCCATTTTAAAATAATTTTTAATAAATCTCAAAAAAACAATGAAGTGGAATTGAAAAAAACTACAACGCTGAAAAAAATTGAGCTAGAATAAATTTGTTAAAATATTATTTTGAAAAAGTTGAAAATGTTCAAAATTGAAACAAAATTAGCAATAAAATTTTCTCAACTTCAATATTCAATTTTTTTCAACTTTATATTTTAAAAATTGCTTTCTAATTCGAAAAACTTTTTCAATCAAATATTTTAAATTGTTTTCCTCAAATATATTTCAATTTTTTTTTCAATTGAAAATTTCTTGAAATTTTTTCCAATTCTGATCATAGAAAAAATTCAACTAGTGTTTTTCAAAACTTCTTCCAACTTGATGAATTAAACAATAAAAAAATGAAACTGAAAAAAAATTTTAAAAGTCAAACATGAAAAAATTTTAAAAGATTTCAAATTTATAAAAATTTATAGTTGGAAAAACTCTAAGATTTGATACAGTTTTGAAGAAAATATGATTTAAACCCCGAAAAAATATGAACTTGAAATAAATTTAATGTTAATTACAAGATAAAAGTTTCATTTTAAAATCATCCATCAGATTCTGGTAAGTCTTCTCCTACAAAATCTTCAAATTTTTCCAAAATTTTTTGAACAAGTTTTATTTTTCTTGTAATATTTCTTATTTTGAATTTGAATTAAAGATGCAATAAGAATCAAAATTTGATTCCGGTTCAATTTTCCAATTCCCAAACGACCGAAAAAGTTACCTAAAAATTTATTCTCGAATACAATTTTACCGAATCAATTTTCCTGAAAATGAAATCGCCATTCTGACACAAAATATAAATCTTTCCAAACTTTTGATAAAAGTGAGAATTATTTTAAAAAGTGACAGACTCAAATTTTGATGTTTTTCATTTTATTAAGGGATTCTATGTCTTCCCAGTTCAATTTGCTACATTTCTAGTTAATGATTGACCAAAATTACCTAAAAATTGAGTTTCTTAGCATAGCCAAGCTATGAAAATCAACACTCAATATTTTGAAGTTGACATATTTTTGTGATGCTTACAAACAGCACTTTCAATACTGTTTACATTGTATGTGCTTTCTCATTTATAATTAAGTGAAAATAATCGAAAATCAATTTTAAAAAAACAGACAGAATATTGCAGTACAGTAATAAATTAGTGAAAATTCATCGAATGGTCAGTGAAATTAGGTAGATGAATACATATCTGAAATTCGATTTAAAAAATCAGTGAAATTCTTTGAAAAATCAATAAAATTTCTTGAAATATATCAGTGAATTTTTGAAAAATTAATGAATTTTTCGAAAAGTCAATGATTTTTTTTGAATCAGTGAAATTTTTCAAAAAATTAGGGAGAGTTTATTTGGAAAAGTCTCTGAAAAAAGTCAGAATTGTATCTCAAGAAAAATCAGTAAAATCCTTTGACTTCTTCTGCAGATTTTTCTTGAGCTATAATTCTGACTTTTTTCAGTGACTTTTTACTAAATCGAAATGAAGAAGTTTTTATTCGATAATTGGGCCTTCAATCCCCTTCCTCCTTTTTTTATTTTTGTAAGTGATTTCTAATTGAGGAGTAGTAATATTCTAAACAAAATTATTAAAATTTTGAAAATGCTTAAGTTTTATTTAGTACACCAATTGAATTTTTCAGCTTCAGATCCAGCCCCATTCTCACAACCATCACTTCTCAGTCTCACTTGATTTTTCATAACGATAAAATCGAGGACAATTTTTTTTAAATGCCGCACGGTTCTCCGGCTCTCCCTTGACTTCGCCACGGCTTTTCAATTCTCTATTTTTGGAAATTCATCATAACTCGAAGTCTCTTTCCTTTTCATGTTTCATTTACAACTTGAACTTTCAAAATTCAATTTAAAAAATGGCAACGATTCAACCTCCGAATTTTTTATCCAACTGATAAGTAATTTGTGAAACACGAGTATCACGTTTCTACGTCGACCTTGAGCCCAATTTATGTACGAAAAGAAATGCGACCGGGACCAGTGATGAGTTTGAAGGAAATCGATCGATTGTTTTTCCAAATCACATTATCCCATCAGTTAAGTCGCCAATACCAGACTGGTTTATTATTTTTTCATTATTAAAAACCAAAATTAATACTGTTTGTTTTTTGTCCTGCAAAGAAGACCTTGAGTAGTATTTTTTTGCCATTCATCGAAGGCTTTTCGCTGCCTACTTTAAAATTATATTTACTTTTCACAAACGACGTGGTTTCTTTTTAAAATTTCATCGAGTCGGATTTTAATTTATTTGGAAAATTAGAAAGGAAAATTCGAACTTAGACAAGTTTGTCAATCACTCAGCTCGTTAGTTCGATAATAAAACACAAAGAGAGGTTTTCGATAATAAACGTGATAAAAATAAAGATAAACTTGATGATGAACGTATCACGATTCGTGTATTCCACAAAAAAAAAAATCATAAAACCGATACATCTGTAATATGGACATCGGCGAGTTTTTTTTTCGACCTCTGGCAATCTACGGTCATTTCCAACCAGCACGAACATATTGAAGTGAAAAACAATATTCGATGGGTTAAATTAGGCAACCGAAATCAACGAAACGTGGGTAATTAAAAAAGGTAACGAGAGGACAAAAAATCAAAAGTTCGCAATTCTTAAGCTATTTCCAATCTAATCGGATTTTTTCCTCAGTCTTTTTGACGTGCAACTTGAAAGTTAATCCAACGCTGGATTTTTTCCCACGCTTAAGGGTTCTTTTGTGATGGAAAAAATCAATAAGGAGAATTTCTTTCGAAGGAATAGCGAATTCGTATATCTCTCGCGTGCTGTTGACGTAATTAGGCTCTTTATTATAAAATATTTCGCGAAAATTAATCAACGATCAAGGTAACTACGCGTATTTTCGACTTCGAGTTGCACGATAATTATGGCTGATGGTGTTTTTAACATTGTATCAACATAAATAAATATTGTACATAAAGTTCAAATATAGGTAATTAGGTGCCTTCATGGTGTACACGTGGAAATTACGACGATAGAAAATTTCCTCATCATCGAAGAAACTTTTATAATTTTATTTCGATATTAACTCGCTAGAGCGAGGAAACTTTCACAATGAGGTCATTCAACCCTTCAAGACGCAAGAAAATTATACGAGGGCAAAATTCGTGTTTCCTTTACGTCGAGTCGAATGAGCTCGTAAATATTTAAAATTAAAATTTTTGATTAATGAATGGAAAACGAAACTCGGGGAATGGTATCGAATTAGCATATCCATTTTGGAAATATTTTTAAAGCTTTTTTTGAAAATGTATTAATAGAATTGTAAATGAAAAAAAAAAGAAAGTCAACAGTCGAGATGCCAAATCAAAAAATTCTGAAATTAAGAAGTAGAACTTTTTGTGTGAATAATTTGAGAAATGATATGTATTTAGATCTAAAACCAAAAATTTGTGCATTTATGGTAAGTATCAATTTTCCACTATGTTTGAATAAATTTGAATATTTACCCCCTCCCCCCTCACTATTGATTCCTTTCTAATTTTTTCCTCAAGAGAAGAGAAGAAAGAAACTACGAAAATTTCAACATCAATTACAGGAATTTAGGCAGTTTTTTTTAAACATATTTTTTAAATGAAATTTCAATAAAATGTAGAGTTGAAACAAAGAGGAAAGTGAAAAAAAATCACTCAACTTCAGTTGAAAAATTTAAAAAATTTTGATTTAAAAAAATGAAAAGAAAAAATTGACATGATTAATCTATAAGATTTTTGACAACCAATTATAAGAAAAAAGTTTACAAATTTTAGAAAAATTGGTCGAACTAATGCTTCAGCAATAATTAAATTTTTAAAAATTGATTAATTTCAAAAATCAGACCCATTTTGAAAAATTAACGATTATAAAAATTGACCAACTATATCAGAAAAATTGACTGAATTCTCAAAAAAAAAAATCTAATAGACACTAAAAAGTTGATAAAACATAACAAAATTTACAACATTTTAAAAGAATTATTACACATCTGATAATTCGAAAAATTTTTTGACAAGTTAGCTCTGTTTCATGTCCACTGGATTGCTTTTTCGAATTTTCGTAATTTTTTGTGACTCCTAATTGAATAATTGTCATCGTATGATTTTTCAAGAATAGAAAAACTGAATAAAAGAAAAAATCTGAGATATTTCCTTACATTAATAATTCAAAACATGAACTTCAAATTGAACATTTACGCAATCACTTCCTCACTTCAGCTTTTCCATCTCCGGAAATAATTATTGTAATTTTTATAACTTTTAACCTCCATTAAAAATATTATTATACTCATTCATAATTTTCATCACCTTCATGGATTGAAAAAAATAATCAAACTTTTAAGAAATTGACTAAAACATTAATCAAATGTTGAAAAATTGACCGAATCTTCAAGAAAAAACGATTAAATTTAGTTTTGAAAAAATGTTGCAGAAAAATTTTACTTTTACCAAAATTTTTTCAATTTGTATATTTTTTTCATTTCACAAAGTCGTACTATAGTTTTTCAAGATGAAAAAAAAAATGTAATTTAAAAAAATTGACACGAACAAAATGAAGGTTCTCCAAAAAATATACAGCATTTTTCAATTTTTAAAAAATTTAGATGTTTCTTGAAGTTGGCCGACTGGTTACGCCATTTTTACATTTACCTACTTAATTCTTTTTCTTGTGAAAGTAATGGTCTCATTGTCATAATGGTAGTAAACGTCCATGGAAACATTTTTTTGATAAAATTTAACTTTGTTGGCAACTTTTGCAATCGTTTTTTGAATATTTGCCGACTTTATTATTATTTTATCAACAAATTTTTCATTACTAACCCCCCCTCCCCCTTCAAAAAAATACAGTATTTTTGAAAAAATAAAATAAAAGTACTCACAGAGATGAGCTGAAAAAAATCGAATGAAAAATTCAAGATTTTTTCAACATTTTCAGTACTTATTGCAAAACCTTACAAAAGATTTCTTTGAAAATACTCCCCCCCCCCCTCCTCCAAAAAAAACTAAATTTTAACATCAAGAATATTTTCAACAAAATACCCCACTCTGAATCTTTTCAGCTCTGATTTACGTTTCGAAGGGTTAAACATAAACCAGCAGCCTATGAGCATAGTTCGAGTACCACGAGTCTACGACCTGATCCGATTAACGTGCGTAATAATTCATAAATTTCAGTGTGGGAAGCAGAGAAACCGAACGAAAGGGCTGTCGTATTATTAGCTCCCTCGGCTTATAACAAATTTAAATATATGGAATAAAAAAACCTCACTTTCATACAAACGTACAACAAAGTCTAGGAGGATCTCTTTCGCCACCATGGTACGTGTTTTTCCCCTTTTTTCCCTCGTACATATCCCAGTTGAACAGATTCCTCCAGATGCGAGCTGCTGGTTTTTTTTTTTTTCAATCCTTAATTCAATGACAACGACCAGTATGATTTTTTTCGTTTTGCGTCACAGCCAATTACTCCAAAATTCACGATACTGAGCGAAGTGCGTCGTAAAAACGGACGTAATTGGGAGAGAAAAAAATGGAGCTGGTGTATTCGGTAGCCAGAGCAATTTCGAATCGGCGGGAAGTCGTAATAAAAAGAAATTACCACGCGAAAACCGAACAGCCGCAAAATGGGTACCGGAAATGGTGAAAATCAAAAGAAAATCTACCGTAGGTTTTTATACTTCCTCATATACGAGCAATACTTCTATTACCGTCGAATGAAACAATTTCAGCACCCGCGTTCCAATAAATAACCCTCGCCCCTTGTTTAAAAGAAAGCAAACGAGTCGTAAATCAATCTGGGTACATTTTAAAAGCCATTTGTACGCGCACGTACGATACAGAGTTAAAAATAAGTACGATGTGGTGTTGTAAAGTGCCTGCGTACTCGTTTTCGAGTCCAAATTAATCGAACTAATTGATAAAGGGTCCGGATAAATGAAATTTATGTAGAGATTCCATGTAAGGAGATGGGGTAAGGGTTCAAAAAAAGTTGGAATTATCCAAAGATGAAAAATTTCGTCAAAATTGGCTAATTCAAAAAAAAAGCCAAGAAAAATTTTTAAAAAAATGGGGAAAAAATTTACAATTATCAAAATACAAGCACAAGTCGCTTTCAAAGAAACAGAAATAATTTTTAATACAACGACACACAAAGATGGACATTGAATTGACCGCACATACAGCTCCAAGATGAAAGACTGAAGATGGTTCAACGCCATCTGAACGTCGCTGAACTCTTCCGGACAATAACATCGAAAATAATGACTGCCTTGCAGATTGTTGACCTCTGAACCGTATGAAGAAGAAAAATGGTCAATTTTTTTCGAAAATTCTTTTCTTTGAGACTTTGATAGAAATTTAAAAGGATTCCAACGTTATGATTTATTCTTACATTTTAGTTTCATTAATTATTCGGGTTTGGTTCTTAAAAAATCTAATAAATCCACTAAATTGAACCAAAAGGTGTGTCATGTTCTGGTAATCCGCTTAAAGGTAGGTTTTCATGGCATATTTCGAATGAACCCCTTCCCTTTTCCCCTTCATCTAGCCTACAATTTCTCTTCCGTTGAATAATTTATGATTGTACGAGTAATAATCTTCATAGAACAGTTACGCTTAGAATGGCACAGACCTGCATTTTTCCAACTTTTTTCTACCTGATCAACCCTACTTTTTCAAGTTTTTCAGGCTATTTCTTGAAGTTTTCCAGATCTTTTACATGCGATTTTTATGAGATATGGAGCAGGGAGATTTCAAATTCTGTCACGAAATAATGGGCGAGAGCATAATGTATTTCCAAAAAAAAAATACGTAAATTTTCGAGGCAAAAAATCTTACAACTAAAAAGTATCACTTTTGTATGACTGAATTTCTATTTACTTTTTTTCTAAAATTCTTTTCTGGCAGAAAATTTTTTGAAAAAAATTTCTAAATACGCCGACAGCGTCAGTTTTTCTCCATTACGTCAAAAATTTTCATAAGTTTGAAGCTTCATTTATTTTACATTACATTTTTTGATGAATTTTGATACTTCAAGTTCACTTTCTGAGTGAAGTGAAGTCCTACGAAAAAAATGAATTGAATATGAATTCCAAAGCGTAAAATTTTATTTTCGTCAAGTTCAATTATTTTTCCAGAGAAAATGAGTTTTTAAGATATTTTAGCTCAAAATTCAATTTTCATTTTTTAGGAAAAATATCTCATAAATTCAGCCTCTTAGAAAAAAAATAATTGAGCTTCAGAGAGTGCTCAATTCATATTTTTTTATGCTTGATTTTTTATAATGAATTAATAATTTTTTTTTGTATTCAGCAGTCACAAAGAACTGCCAGAGTGAGCAAAAATCACAGCAAAGTCTACTATGACACTTGAGACAATTCAAAGACCATTTCTGAACGCCGAAAAATATTATTTAAAATATCAAAACGAAGCAATAAAAAATTAACCCCCTGAATTCATATTTACTCCTCCCTTAAATTTTGTCCATGTTCTAAAAATTCTACAAAATCAAAAAAATCAAAAAAATTCCAAAAAAGACTAGGCAGTCAAGCTCAAAAAATCATCTCGTCAATGTTTCTTCCAATTTGAATTTTTTGTTGAAAAATTTTTCATTTTTACCTTGAGGTCGATTTTATGGACACAAGAAGGGCTCAATGAAAAAAATGAATATTATAGAAGGCCTCAAATGTAGCACAAACAAATGTAAAATTTCCTTTCGGTATAGTTCCATCAGGTTTTTTTCTACAAGCAAAAAAAAATTACAAGCTTATAGAGCATCAAGGAACTTTTACAGCCAAAATTTCAACCAAAAAATTTTGTTGTGGTGGAATTTTTTCATTATTTTTTACGTGATTAGGACGAAAAATCCTATCAAATTTCCTCCCAAGACAGACATCACTTTCTATGATGATCTGTGTAATCAATCAATCGACCTTCGAATATTTAAACATCAAATCCGAAATCGAAATAGTATTATCTTCTATTCCCAGTATTGAAATATTTGAAAATAAAAAAAATCTCCATTCATTCAATCTCATCCAATCCCGGCACGAAAATCTGTTTGAAAAAGATTTTTTTCCTATAGGTATTCCATAAACCTTACTCGAATCTAACGTAAATTTTTTCTAATAAATACAGACGAAACCTCACAACATACTGTAGGATTTCATAGCCGACTTCTATTGTTACATAATTGAATTGTCAAATATCTATTAAATAATTTATCCTCGTCCTTCGTCGTCACGAAACACTAAGCTACGTCGCGTCGTCGGCCAAAAAATTAATACACCAGAAAACGAGATGAAAAAAATTTTGTCCTTCGATGTAAATTCGTCGATGTACCTCCCTCTTCCTCTCTCTCTTCTTCGAACAAGAGATATTCGTACACTACTGCGAGTTAATTTGACAAATACCTTTACCAAAATTAAAATTCTCGACCCCGAAAATAAAGGAGAATTATACCACAGAAGACTACAAGCGCATGGTATTTGCAGGGCTACGTATAAAGTGAAAAAAGAGGAGAACGTTAATTTAGAGAAAGTTTCTCACATAAAGATATGCAAATCGCGTATAAAAATGGAAAACTGCTTATGGCATAAAAGCTCGTCTTTTTTCGTTTAATACGCAAAGTTTTTCAAGTTTCGAACAATGTGATTGCGTCAGCATTTTATGCTTTTAATACCTACGCGTTATTTGGGGGTATTGAAGTAGCTTCATTATTAAGTATAGTTAGCATTAAAATCAAGCACTTTCAAGGAGCAAATCTAGCCGAAGGGCTAATAAAACCAATCATAGGATTTCCATGCAGAGGGTGGAAGAAGAGGATAGAGGAGAAGGTTAAAATGAATGCAAATAAGGTTGGTTTGATCGCGATTGTGCATAGAAACTGCTTTAAAATGGTACCTTTGGGAGAAATGTTTCATAAATTTTGATCTCTATTGTCACCTGATGGGTCATTCCTTCGACATCTTGATCAACAATTGTACATACATACGATGGCTCACTGATTTTTTTTTGCATATTTGGTAAATGAAAAAAGGTCCTCTAATTGTGAATGGCGTAAATCGGAAGTTCAAGATATTTTTTGGAGAAGTGCAAGGTTTTGAAATTATTTTTTCGAAGAGGGAGTCTGGGAAAATGTTGAAAACTTTATTTGAAGATAACGAGGGTGAAAATCGTCTAAAAAATAATTTTTTTCCTAATTTTTTCTATATTTGAAGAACAATTGACCTAAGATGATAAGGAAGTGTTGCCACTTTTTGGGATACAAAAAAATAGTTATCTTAAAACCTAAAATTTAAAAAAAAATACACCGATGCCCGACCCCCACGAATAAAATTTTCGAAAAAATTCTCAGCACCTAACACATCTTCGTGTGAACATACGCAGAATAACAAATCAAAAAACTACGATATTTTAAAATATTTTTGAAAAAATTATTTTCCAAGATTATGAATAGTGACAAATTTATGTAGCTCAAGTAGAAAAAACACATTTTTATGAGGTATTTTATCGCTATACTGCCACCAATATGGAAAAATCCCTCTCTATTGAAAATTTGAAAACAAATTGACAGAAAATTTGCACGCCTACTACTTCATTTATGAATAAGTGAAAATTATCGGAAATCACTGAAAAATAGTCAAAATGGCAGCACAGTAATAAATAGTGAAAAAAATGGTGGAAAATTGGTGAAAATTCACTGAAAAGTCAGTAAAACATTTAAAATTTGCTGAAAATCAATAAAATTTTTTGAAAAATCCATTTTTAGGGGGAAAAATAGAAGACTAGGCCTGATTTTTTTCACTTTTTTAAGATGGATATTTTATATAGGTAGCTACCATACGTACAGGACGACAAATTAAAAAATTCCCTTCTCACCAACATCAAAAAAATTCAAAAAAAAATTCATTCCTACCAGCAAGCTTTTTTTAAGGGGAAATGATGGCACTAAAAAAATTGTATTTTTACATTTTTAGTTTCGAAAAAATTGGAAAATACATTTTTTTTTTAGATTGCCTTACATTTCTTATCGTGTATTCGTTCTCGAATCTCAAAAAGGAAACGATTTTTTTTACCTTTTTGACGAAAATATGATAAAAATACCATAAAAATGTAAAAATTCATTTTTCAAAACGAAAGACGTAATTTTGCTAAAAAGTACAATTCTTTAAGAAAAAAAAACCGAAAATATCAAAAAATGTTGTTCCACTTTTTTTTCAATTGATGTTGAAAAATTTTCTTAATTTTTACTCATAGTAATTACGAATTTCTTCCAATTTTCAAGTCTTCTGTGAATAATTTTTTACTTCGCAAAGACTAGCAACTACGATTTCATTATCGGTGAGTTCTCCCATTGATAAGAATTTCAAGTCTCTCGTTGATTTTTACCCTAGTCACTCTCATTTCAATTGAAATTTTTCAGTCACTTGTCACCTTACTAACTAAATTTCAAAAAATCGTATTTTTACCCAAAAAAATTCCCAAAAATTAAATTTACGAAAAAAAATAAAAAACAATCATGAATTTCTCAAGACTGATTTTGATTTCAATTTTCGAACCACATATCAAATTATCTATGGAAAAATACCAGCACTTGAATGGTTTCAAAAGGTCATCGCAAAATGGTAAAAATTAAAACCAGATAGAATTCGAAGAACTCGCCATTATCAACAAAACAATCTAGGTCAGGTACAAATTTGACATGTTTCAAGAAGTGGAAAAATTCATAAACCTTGAAAGGTTTTAAAAACGACGCAGAGCTCCTTTAATATCACACTTAGGCCTAAATTATACAGAAATTATTTAAAAGCACTCGATAAAAGGTGTGAAATAGGTCAAGTATAAAATTTCACCCATTTCTGGTATTAAAAGGGGCAAACCATTTTAAAATCTTGAAGCAAAGCCTGACAAATATTTTGAAAAATTATTTTTTTAGTTTTTATATCATCAAAGTTTGGTTCCACAGACGACCAGAGAAGCCAAAATTATCTTCCTTAAAAACGAAAAATCCTCAAACCAAAAATCAATCTAAAAATTCAAAAAATTTTAATTTTAACCCCATTTGCTCTTCCGGCATCGGTTTCCACTCGAACACAATTTTTATGTGATTTGAACTTCCAATACCGAGAAACGTCACAAAAAAAGTAATATCGCCCAAAACAGCAGGCGAGATTTTGAAATTTTACGAAAAAGTCGTTCTGTCGTAGCCATAAAGATAAGAAATATAAGTCGATAGCATTTTATAAAAGGTCATAAATATTGTCTTCGATTGTCGAGCAAAGAGGTTTAGTTATAGCTCCGCCATACGAACGTAGAATGATCACCGAACTGAATAAACAAAAATGCAGACTCGCAATATGTTCTACTTAAACATCAATGTGCTACTTTCCCTCGTTTATACGAACGATTTTGCAGAATTTTACACGCGAAACGTAATAAATTTTCAATTTTTTATAACCTCGTTTTTTTCTCTTTGAAACAAAACGAAATCGAAAATTGTAGTGCGAAAATGTTTCATCAGATAAATTCAACCCACGATGTGTATGAGAGCTTATTGATAAAATTCCAAGAATCAACACCTTTTTCATATCACCTTGGTACCTAATACCTATAGATATATGAAAATATACAATTTGTATACTTCCCAGCACGCGAAAAAGGGCAAATATTTTCCAAGTCTGATAACAACACTCAAGTGCAATATATTTTTCGAAAACAACGTCTACGAATTTTATGATAACATGACCTCGAGCTACGAATAATTAATTTGAAAAAAGCTTGTTGTTACACCATTCTCCGAGGGTCGTTCCCTTTTTCTAAACACAATATCGACTCTTGTTTTCACGTGGTTTCTTTCGGTATAGAGAGAAATTCTGATGTTTTATAGAAAAAAGAGGGGTAAATTGTAAAGAAAATGTAACCACGATGGCATCATTATACTTGGAAATAGTTGTCATTTTTTCCAACACATACGTGGGTCGGTCAAAGTTAAAAGGTTCATTGGTTAATTCGAGTTCATCATTCGTCATTTTAGAAAATTACATTAATACAAGTTTCAATCCCGAACCTTTAATTATAAGGTCAGCATGTTTCGAGAATGGAATTTGTTCCAGTTGAATTGTGGTGGGAAAGTAGCCCTAAGAAATATAATTCAAGGGTATAAAGCAGAGTAAAAGTTCAGGGAAATAAAATGGGCAGTTAAAAAAAATTTAATGTCATGAAGATTATTTGAAAGTTGAGAAAATTTAAAAGCACCTCAGATTACTTTTTTAAATGATTAAATTGGTAAAAAGTTATCATCATTTATACTTTTTTAAAACATACGAAATTTCAAAATTATTTTTAAAATTATAAAAAAAGGTTAAAATGACATCGAAATTCTTTAAAAAATTTAAAAGTATAAAAATTATTGATGGCTGTATAAAATTGAACTCATGATTTAGAATATTAAAGGTGTCGAAATTCTACGAAAATGAGCGGGGGAAGTCAGAAATTTTGAAAACAAACGCTACTGGTTTTTTAATATTAGAAAAAATTTTCAAAAAGAGGCGACAATTTTTCATCATTTTCTGCCATGATCCGCATAAAAGTTATTAAAAGCTACGTTTCGCAAAGAAAAAATGAATAAGGGGTTTAAAAATCTAAAATTATAAGTTCTGGATGAAAATATTATGATTTCAGGAAATTTTTCAAATTTGAAAATAAACTGCCATCTGTTCATTAATTTTTCAAAATGCTCAATTGACTTCAAATAAGAAAAATCTCTAAATATTCGTAAAATTGTGGGAAAAAATGTTAAAAGTAAATCCAATTAAAATTAGTACAAAAACAATTTTCACGACATAATAATTGTCATAAAATTTTAAAATAATTTTGAATAAGCCTTGAGAATATTTGTTCAGAAATCACTAAAAGATGGTGAAAGTAGCTAAAAACATCATCAAAATTATTTTTTTAAATAAATAGGAAAATTTCCAGAAATTCCTGGAAAGTTATTCCAAAAATGATCAAAAAATTACGAAAAAACTGATAGAAAAAAATACTTAATTTCTCCAAAAAACTCGCTATAAGTAAAAATATTCTAAAATGACCAAGTCAAAAAAAATTTTAATGGCTGGAATGTACGCAAAAATTGTGAAAAATGCTTATTAAAAAAAAGGAAAATATTCAAAAATTTGAAAAAGCTGCGAGAAAGTCAAAAAATAATGAAATAATTATTCCAAAAATGAATACGAGATAACCATCATCATAAGCATTTTGAATAAACATTCGAAATATTAAAAAACTATTAAAAATATTGCATTCTTGATTAAGGATTTCATGAAACTCAAAAAACCTGTTTTTTTCAACAAATAGGCTCAGATATCTATGAAAATTATAATAATTTCCACATGAAGTTTAAAAAAACGAGAAAAAATGGGTAACATGTTTAGAAAATAATCACCACAGTTCCATAAAATGTTCAAAACGTAAAAAAAATCATTAAAAGTAGCATTGCAAATACCAAAAAATCATCAAAAAAATTCATAAATGCCATAAAATTACTCAAACTAATTCGAAAACTATTAATTAAGTTATAAAAGTAGCGAAAATGGCACAAAACTCATGAAAAATGCTTTAAAAACTGCTATAGCTTCCCCAAACTTTGTAAAAAAAATTGAAGGAAATTTCTTAAATTTACTGCAAAAAATTTAAATGTTACCAAATTATTGAAAATTTTGTAAAAAATTTTGAAAATTTCATAAAAAACTGTTCCAAAACATTGATTAATACATTAAAGTATCACAGAAATTATAAAAATGCAGCAAGAATTGTTGCACGAATCATTAAAATTATTCAAAAGTTGTTTAAAAAAAAGGTCTTAAAATCGTATAAAAATCACAAAAATGAAAATAATAAGTATATTAAAAATTTTAAATTGAAAATTTTGAAAAAACAAGTATTCAAATTACAGAAAGAAAAATTATAAAAATATGTAAAAAAAATCCAAAAATTTTCATCAACTTTTACGAATTTTCAAACCATTTTTTATTTGAAATTAGATAAATTTTTGAACTGACAGAATTTTCAAAAATTTGCACCGCAAGGTACTTTGAAAAAAAATCATGAGATTTACACGAACAGCTTTCATATTACTTTAGACAATTTTTATGAAAAACTTCAGCACTCGTTCTAAAAAACCCAATGATAAAATTCACCATTGAATCGAACGAATCGTACAATTCGATCAAGATACATAGAAACCTTGTAACCCAGAATCTACGCTTCATACAATATCAAATTTCAATGTAAACATACCTACGAACATTTTTGACAATGATACACATGTTTTTTACGATGGAAATTTCCAACGTAACGATTCGATCAATGTCAAAATCACGAGACCCAATACCGACAACTTCCAAACACAAAAAAAATTAACATAATAATTTTCATTCCAGAACCTCAACTAAAATTTCTCATATTTCAGAGCAATTTTTCCAACCAACTGGCTCAATCTAGGACAAAAAATCTTCACAAAATTGTATCAAAATACCTTCGTCTTTACAACATGCTTCGAGCTACTCAAAAAGGAGAATCCTGGAGTAATTCTTCCATTCGAAGGTAATCAGTAACTCGATAATGTACGAAGATTGAAATTTATTACGAAACGACAATGCTAATGGCATAAGTACAGTATTGTAAGCTATTCAACTTCTCTCGACAATCGAAACGAACGAGTAAAATGCAACGTTGCCAAACGAGCCTCTTCAAACACAGTTTTTTCATAAGCAGTTTTTATTAAACACACATCATGCAGGTACCTTAAAGCACATACAATTCACAATGTGTATGTTTCTAACGTAAATTGTAATCCCTTCGTGTAAAATTTCGCCTTCGTCGCCTTCATCGCCTCCTCTCGCCCCTTTCATCACGTATATCTTTATCTACGTACAAATACGGTTCTATCAGTTCGTCGATTTTAATCATTATACTCGTACACTTGCTGTAGCAAGCTCTTAAATGGAATAATTATATTGCTACGAGTAATTTATGCGTCAAGTTACGACACAGCCTAAATACAAGCATAAGCAAAACGAAATGCGCTGATTGAATGTTCGACTTGAATTGGGTGTTTTGACTGCGAGCATTTTATATGCTTAACACATTTCGAAGGTTTTTCCTTTCAGAGTTGAACCGTCGAAAAATTCGTATACCTACTCGATCGTCTCTTTCTTCGCCTCGTCGATGTGATAAATTTTATATCTAAGTATGCGATTTGTGCAAACGAGCGTTTATTTTAAAATATTTGAAGGTAACTCGAGAATAAAAATAATGACCAATTTACGAGTAGAATCAAATAAAAAAATTTTCTTTGTGGAGTTCGTGTAAGTATATAGAATTACACAGACACACACACGAAAATACCTACCTACCAATGTATAATTCATAATAAGAACGTAATGTCAATCACCTGTACAATGTACTTACGAGTACATCGAGTTGATGCCCTTTCTGATAGCTAGGTACTATTTCTCATACCAGATATTAAAAAAATTAACTCGAAGTTGAAATATAAAAATTTTTCCTCATTATTGAGCTAATCTGTACCAGATTTCAAACCAGATACGTTTATTTACGAAATAAATACAACAACGTATGCCATGCTAATTGTGCCAATTTTCGAAAACCAATTTCATCATTCGATGAAAAATTTTCATTGGGAAAATTGAAAATTTTTTTTTTCAAATCTAAAGGAAATTAGAAAATTGGCTCGTTTTGCCAAATTGACGTAGAAAATCAATGGGAAAAATTTGAAAAAAATAAAAACATGCTCAAGTTTGAGTGAACAATTTCATAAAGTGAATTCTCGAGTCAAAGAACAAAAAAAAAGGGAAAAAAAGTGAACGCAAATTTTAAATTCTAGAAAAAGATCAAATGAATTTGTTAAAACCGAACGTGAGAAAGGAGAGGAAAAGACAGAAATTTTTTACGACGCCAAGTCATAAAAAATACGATACTAAAAGTGAGAAAATAAATTTTATACGTTTTCTAATTTTTACAAGTTTTCCAGAAGCTTGATAAAATATTGAAAATTCACAGAACACCTATTAAACTATTTACTTATTTGCTAAAAAGCTTTCTTGAAATTTTACAAACTAAAAAAAAGTAGAAAGATTTAATTTTTTGAAATTTGAGCGAGATATTTTCAAATACCTATCTATGAGATCATTTCTATTCATCACCGAATGATGAAGCAGCCAATAAAAATAATGTTTTAAAATTTTTTTCACGATTTGATAATTTTTATTAAAATATTAATACCATAGAGTAAGAATACTCTATGTTAATACCTAATTGAAAAATTTTTCATCGAGAATGGAGAGAGAGTAAATTTAAAAAATATTTTAATCAATAATGATATTCTTCCAAAAAGGGTTCAAAAATGGAGTAACATTTTTTAACAGCTACCTAGTTGAAAAATTACCAAAAAAAAAAAAGGTCAAATTTAAAAAATATACCTAATACGTATACAAGAGGTTTGAAAATTTATCTTTTTTAAAACTAATTACATTTTTTGATTAGTTTTTTGTCGGAAAAAATACAGAAAAATTCAATTTAATTGCTCTAATACTTTTTAAGTAAACTACTGGTTTGGCAATTTTAATATTTTACATGTAAATATAACTAAGTATTTTGCTTTTTTAACCCTAGGTAGACCACCAAAAAAAAACCACCTGGTGCCAAAAACGGCACTACAATGCTTTTTTGAGAAAAAAAACCACCTGGTGCCAAAAACGGCACTACAATGTTAAGGAAATACATTTAGTGCCGTTTTTGGCACCAGGTGGTTTTTTTTTCGAAAAATGCATTGTAGTGCCGTTTTTGGCACTGGTGGTCTATATAGGGTTAAAAAATCCATAATTTTAAATTTTTTTCTTCAAAAAAGTGACTAAAACGTGACTTCGAACTCTTCGCTTGTCGAATGTTTTCATTTCACTGAGACTCCAGTATGCAAGTAAAAGGGATTTTTTCGTCTCTGATTTACGAAAAACTGCCCTGAGGTCCAATGTTTAAATTTGCAAAAGCATAAAAAAATTAAAAAGAAAAATAGAATAAAGAAACCAAAAATGGTGTTTTTTACAATTTTTCTCAAAGCTACCTACTTCCATAATCCCTGGTTTTGTCTTCTCATAAGAAAAAAAACACAAAAATTTTTTTTAATGAAAATCCAAAAACATTCCCATGATTTAAAAACACTCCAATTACTACTTTTCAGCACTGGTTCAGGACCTAGGGAAAGGGGGAGAGTAGTGAAGAATTTTTCCAACAAGACGAAATTAGTTTTGACTGAAAAAATTTAATTCGAGTTTTAAAATTTGCATAAATTGCTATTTTTTGCATAGAAAATTTGAAAAATTTTACATTTTCTGACATAACTGACAAAAAAGATGAAGAAACTCGCGCTTGCTCCATGAAGTGTAAAAAATTTCCAAAATTAGAATATTTCGTAATTTGAAAATGAAAGAGGTCGAAAAATCAAATGGTTTAAATTATTCGAAAAAACAAATTACAATCAATCACATTTTTTCCCTAATTTAACGATTTTTAAAATTAAATTTCCAACGTTTTTCCAACCAACAGATAGATTTTTCACCAAAATCTCAACGAGTTGCTCTTGAACCATTTAAATGGGTACACTCGAGTTTCCTTCAGTGAACGAATAGTTCAGTTTCCACAGCACAGTACCTAGTTCGCTAGAACGCCAATGTTGCAAAACAATATTACGAATAAATTTCGAAAACCCCCTTGTTCGTTCAATAAAATCAACAAATTTTATTTACTATAATATGTAAACTTTAATCTTTGATAAAATCTAACATTTTTTGAATTTTGAAAAAAAATTACAATTCGTGTCAAAATAATTCTTTCGCGTACTTGCCCACCTAATTCAAATTTTCGATTTCTAATAATTTATTCGTCATTTTTAGACAATTATTGAAAATTAATTGTCTAAAAATTCTCAATTTCGAAACGTTTTTGATTTTGAATTTAAAAAACACATCAATCGATGTGAAAATCTCGAAAAAAAATTAAACTAAAACTAACCAGAAATGATGAGAAACATTTTATATTTTAAAATTGAGATTTGATCATGAAATTTTTTCAAAAAAAAAACCTTTTTACACAAAATGTGAAGAAATATTAAAATGGCGCCATAACTATGAACATAACGAGGAATTTTTTTTCGAATCGTTGAAAATGTACCTGGATAATTAGGTATATATGTATTTTATTCAGAAAAAATAACGTATCCATTCACTTCTGTTTCCAGCTTCTTTTTCTTCTCTCCTCGGACCAAGCATCAAATTTAAGCCTAGATTAAGAATCGAATTCTTCAACAGATTCTCAAATACCACAGAAAATCAACACCTTAGATCAATGGAAATTTCCCCATTTCCAATCTCCAATCCAATAAATTGAACCAAACTCGAAAAAATCGTAAGTATAATTCGCTAAACATTGATCATTTTTAAAGGTCGACCATACATCCGAAAATATCCACCCATCAATCAACCGGAAGCATGACAATAAACCTCAGTCACTCCTCATTCGTATACATTACGAAAATTCTAAATTTAGCGACGAATTAACACACAGATCCGAGGTAATACGCCTATTTATCCATACTTCAATACGAAAAAGGAGAAGAAAAAATTAATAAATAAATAAAAACCCAATGACTTTCATTATTAATGAAACAATATAGACTTGAGGACTGTTCAAGAACATTCTCGTCGAATCGAATATTACAGAAGAGGGAAAAAAGAAACTCGTACGACGATAAATAAAATATTCGTAATTTCGTTACGCGATGACTCGGGATAGGTGTACATCTACGAGCTGAGTAAAATATTAAGGTCTTATTTTCGTTTTTTTTTTCTTCTTTAATCTGCAATGCATAAGATCTGATATTTCATACTCTTTATACATATTCGATGTAAATAGGTTCTTTTTACATTTTTGTATAATGCGATGCATTGTCCTCCTCAGCCAGCTTCAAGGGCAAAGAAGCAACTTCGCTGTTTACTCTATAAGTGTTTTATGTCTATCTGGTCGAAGTATCTAAAATATAGTATTTTTAAAACAACGAACGTGTTTTATCGTTGAGACATTCCCTCATCTTTTTTTCTCTCTTTGCTAAACAGGGGTTCGCAAATTCGTAGTCTGGCTTTTTTTTCGAAATAATTTTCTCTTCGACATTGACGACGTAGGTAATGATTATTAAAAAAAAGTAGGTAATTGTTCGTTGGCTGTTTGACGATCGTTAAAACGTCAAGATAAACGTGTGGAAATTTTCGACCTTTCGAAAATTTAATGTCAATGAAACACTGGTATTAGAGCGACGCAGTCGTAAACGAATTGGATATCTATCTATAACAATAGCGTGCTGGGTTCGTAAATTGGAAATTTCAAATAAATTCTATGCGGGTCTCGTGATAATTCCATCATTCTCATAGAAATGGCTCAAATCGAGCTAAACGAAAGTAAAACTGGAAAAAGGTTCAATTACCTGCCAAAAAATGGATTCCAAAGATGACTGGCAACGTTATGATCGACGGCGGGGAATCCAGGGGGGATGTGCATTGGATGAGGGGCGACGGTATTCAGCAACGTAGGTCTCGGATTCGGATCGACGAGATGCTTCCGTACTTTGATTTTTGGCACCATTGGACGACTCGGTTTACTCGAAGCTTCGTCTGTAGATTCTTTGGTATTCGTATTATTGGCACGTACGACTGGAGGAGGTCTATCAGGACGCTCGTCCTTGAACGTTTTACGTTCTTCGTCGACGAAAGGATGCAAAGAGGCTTCGAACTGTTGCAGGAAATCAACGTTCTCGGTCGAGCTTAGCAAGAATTGTCTCAACGAGTCGTATTTGTCGCGAAGTTTCGAATCACCGAGGCGTTTGTCAGGGTCACCGTGGAGGAATGGGTTATCAGCGAATAGATCCAAGTCGCAGGGCGGCGTAAGATGGTAATCCATTTGAGAATGACCGTTGCAAGGCGTAGACGAACCGAAGGGCTGGTAACTTTTACGAGGAGGTACCTCAGAGGGCAATTTATGATTGAAATTTTTCGTATGAGCCGAATTTGATTTAGGTAGAGAGTTCGGTGTCGGGTAGCAGCCATAATTGGGACATACGTCTTGATTCCAAACCATTCCAGAGCAATCTTTGGCCAAATCGCAATTACCAGAAATATTGTTGTTGAATTGGTCGTAAGAAGGATGGTTAATGGCGAGCTGCTGCAAAGCGAACTCTTGCCATAAGGCAGCGTCTTTTTGATACTGCATTTGTTTATGGTAATCTAGGCCACCACCGTTGTTGGGCAGGACGTCTTGGCCTCCGCAACAGCCCGAAGACGGAGGGATACCGCAATTTAGCATCGATAGCATGTCTGGAGGAGCTTGTTCGAACGGAGGAATTGAAGAATGTTGGAAACTGGGCAACCAATAGCATTGGTTCCAATTCCCAGACGCCATGTTTTCGTAATTATTAGCGAAACATTCCTGTCTCAGACGAGCCCTAATGTCTTCCGTTTGTTTTTGGTATTTTTGTATTTCGTCTTCGTTGATTGGTTTTTTAATCAAGCTTTGCAGGTGCGATAACGATACAACCAGGACATCCGGATCAGATAAAATGGAAAAGTAGGACAAATCTTGAGCTCTACGAGCCAATAACCGCGGAATCTCCTTACCAGGGCAAGAAACCAGTGCAGAAAGTCTAGCTTTAGGTACCAGCAATGGATCTGGCACTGAATACTTTGGATTAGCCAAGACATCCTTGAGCTGCTCCAATGGATCATTGATGGCATCAACAGGAACATTTTTAGCGGTTAGGAGATCCAAAAGTCTAGATTTTTTCAAAGCCTTTGGCTCTAATATTTCTTTCTCCGCTTTGCCCATATCATCGCACCGGATCCTCTTGCGACTCGGTTGTTCTCGATGCTCAACGGCAGCAGGAGGCTTGATAGGTTGATCCGGTTGTTTGGAACGACAGACACCCAAATCTAGTGGTTCATTTTGGACGTTATTTTCGCAGTAGCCATTTTTAGTACCATATGGCAAACTTTCGGACGAATCTAGCGGTACTTGAGGTACATGGGTGGGTATATGGGCTGGTAATATTTCCGGTTTGAAGTCATCCATCGTTCTGCTCTTTTTAGCGAGTTTTCGACATGTCAATTTGGTAGATTTCAGTGTCTGGCATAAGGGTGTACGAAGAACAACTGAGGTTGGTTTTTTCGAAACGTCATCAGCTCTCTCGTTCAAATCCGGTGTTTTCCCATCTTTCCTGTGATCGTATTCGTCGCCATGGTCGTCGATTACTTCGTGAGTATCGACGTTCTCGGTCTTAATATGAGACGAAACAATCTGAGCTGAAGGGAACTCGCATTTGGAGCTGGAATTAACGTGATCTTCTCCAGCTTCGTTGTCGCTAATTTCGGTGATATTTGGGTACGATTCAACCTCATTTTCGCAGCCACGATTCGGTTCACATTTCAAGCTGGTTTCTTTTGAAGATTCAACGCGAAGGTCAAAATACTCGTCGTTTTCGCAAAGTCTGCTTGTTTGATCATACAGTTTTTGTTTATTATTAAACTGTAATATTTCATTCGCCAATGACAGCTCGTGGGATGTGAATTCAATATTCTCATTCTGCGACGTAACCGACTGGAACGAATTTTCTTTATCCGGCGTCGATTTTTCAACGTTCGAGGTAATCGTTGCCAAAACTTCTTCGTTTTCGGCTTCTTTATTTAGGGTATTTTGATTAATGGATGCATTCGGTTCGTTCGTCGTGGTCTGAGATTCGAAATTAGTATCCGATTCGGATTCCAAGTAATGTACCTCGTTACCGCTTACTTCGTCGCATTGGATCGTGTTTGAATCTTCGTTGTTGTTTAGCTCAGTTTCATCGTCGCAAGTCGAGTTGACCGGACAGAATTCGGCGGGGTAATTAGCACTTGGTAGAGATTCGTTGTTGGGTTCGTCATCCGAATATAACGAATCGGTTTGCACTTTGTTGATAATAGATCGCAGGTCATCTTGGGTACTTTCATCCGAATCGAAAGGATCAGCGTTATCGATAAAAGGAACTTTAGTATCGGTTTCGGTTTCGACTGCGGGAGACGTTGAATTTCCAGACGACGCTGGAGAAAACTCGACGTTGGTTTCCATCGACGTAGATGATATTCTGCATTCCGGGGGCTCCGGAGAAGTAGCAGTGGCAGCCGAAGGACTACAAATGGCATCTTTATAATTATCAGTCTGTTGTTTATTCTCTAATGGATTGTCTGGTTTAACATCTACGGCTAGATTATCATTATTTGGTTTGACTAGTTGATTTTGTACATTTTCGGCGGCTACGGCGAACGGCCATCGTTTCTCGAGGGTCTCGGTCAACGGTATAGATCGCCAGCCATTCGACGTCTTGGTTAATCTGATACGATTCCGTCGATCGTAATCTTCGCACAGGACTTGGACGATTTTCGTATCGTCTTGCTTTATCCAGACGAATATGGGATTAACTTTAGGCGTTGGTGTCTCCGGAGACGGTTGATACGAGTCGTTGGCTCGGTTACTGCGATGACGATGGTGATGTTTATGTTTCTTCTTTCTCTTACGTTTGGATGTTTTTGAACAAGACGAAGATAGCGAAACGGTAGAACACGAAGTTGACCTTCGATGCGAACGAGTCCTCTCTCGTCTTGCTGCCTTCTCTTCTTCCGTACACTGCTCATCCGCAGAGTCGGTTACAGCTCGCTCCGGACCACCGCCCTCGCACTGCATATCGATCTGCCCAATGCTCGACACAGAACGGCGGCTAATTCGTTTACCGCAAGATTCCTTCTCATCGTGACAGATAGCGTTATCGTTAACGAGTCGAGAACTCTTCTCGGAAGTAAACATTGCGATTACCTTATCACATCGTGTACAAAATTATAAAGTCACATTTCCAAAATCGGTGCCGAAATTCGATTCAGAGAGTAAAAATTTACGTCGATCGAGCCATAGACGAAGATCAGGGATGAATATTCACCACATACCGATGATTCCGGTCGAATTGTAAAAATCACCCGGTGTTTGTCTCCTGTGGCGAATTCGGCTCCAAGATCACTGCACAAACACGAAAAGTAATCGCAAAAAACTCGAAAATACGTGAATTTTCACCGAACTTACACTCGAATCACTAGGTTATCAAATTGGCGCCGAAATTCCAGCACGGACACGTGAAAAAAATCGAACTCGACGAATTTACCGACCGGTATCGAACTACAACAATCCGGCGACAATAAATTATTACGAATAAACCGACGAATCGTAAGACGAACTATGGAAATTTTTTTAATCCCGAATGTTCGAAATACGAAAATATTTTGTAAATAAACTCGGGCACGATAAATAATCTCACAGCTGTCTGCTATCTGTTACTAGATGGAGTACCGAAGCACCGCTTTTACGGTCTTGTTGATGTTTTTCGTTTAGATTTCGCAGCGCTACCTATGATCGTAGAGGCGAACTGAACTTGGCGGGTAATTGAGAAAAACACGAAGCTCACGTAGAGACGTGCTGGTTGGAAGATGGAAATATGGTGGGCGCGGCTTTTAGAGCTTTTTCTTGATGCTTTTGCAGTTAGGAAAAGCGTTTCCGTATTTACTTCTTGCCCTTGCGGTGGTTCCAGATAAATATTGTGGAAAATCATAATGAGGATATTGCCAACGTGTTCGTTTTGATAGCGAGGGAGTTCACATTTTGATTGCCGAATATCTCGTTAAAATTTCAAGATACGTTTCAACTCTCTGGAAAGCTATAATTAGGATGGAAGAATTTGATTACGAGGTCTAGTTTTATTGTTGAATTAAATTTGTATTCTGTTTGATGTTTAGGTGGAATGTGATTCTTGCATGAGAACTGAAAATAGGTGAAATATGTATTAGTTAAGTATCTACTGCGTAAATATAAAAGCTCATACACGAATACAATTTTGTACAAAAATGATACCGATACCCATTCAAAATCAAATAAAATTGAAAATCATTCCATGACCCAGCAATACTACAAAATATAAAAATTTGATCTAAGTACATGGGTAATTTTAAATTTTTAGTACTACGTAAATATTTCATTTTTGACTTTTTCAAATTGATCAAGTTTTGAGACGTTCCAGAGACTCCAAAAATTTTTTAACATCAAAAAAAGCCCATGCCTGCATGAAAAATCATTCACATACGAATTTTAGCATCTACATAATGTGTAGGTGTAGGTACTAGGTACATTCAAAAATACGTAAATTACCTGTCTAGGTGATATTTTTGATTGATTTCAGCAATTTTATAATTCGTCCCCAACTTTTGGTCAAAATTCATGATTTTTTAATTTTTCATCGAGAATTTTTGATATAAATTGAAAAATTGTCAACAGCGTAGGTACGCATTCAGAGAGGAAATCAAAATTTTAGACTAAGCTTATACTGATTGAATAAGATTTCGAACATTTTAGAAGCTTCTAGCTAATTTTGAAATTTTCCAGCTGAAAAAAAATCATTTTCATGAATAAAAATATAAAAACTCACTCGTATCAAATTTTAGGAAATCTATTTTTCAATTCAGCAAAACAATGAGGCAATTTTGAATTTTCAAATATTCCTTCGTTAAAATTTAAAAATTTAACTCGAACAATGAAATTTTAGATAATAGAATGTTTTTTTTAGCTTTCAATTTGTATGTTCGTTTTGGTTGGTTTTGGTGCAATTTTATCTGAGTGAAATTTTTTCAATTTTTTTTGCACAGGTGTGATTTAACAAATAAAATAAAAAAACGATTATAAATTCGTATTTCTAAAATTTAATATTTATTTTTAGAATCTATAATATAGTATGTATCAGACCACTACTTTGGTAATTCGATTAGATATAGGTCATTTATAGAAAGCTACAGGATGTTTATATATCTACTGCACATTTAGCTCTTCAATATTCTACTTACAAAAATACGTAGGTAGTTAGGTACTCAGCTTTCTAAAGAGGCGAGTCACTTTTTTTGTACACCTAAATATTTCAGCAAAGCAAATAAAAAATTGTTATAAATTAACTGAAATCAAAGATTAAAACTCTTTTGTCAACATGTAAATTTTAATCCCTCACTCATTTTTCAATAATTCGAACCAGTATGGGCTGGGTCGTGGCTTAGACAGAATAAATTTATGTTAGTAATTTTTCATAATTAAGAGGAGAGAGACTGTTTTAAAATTAAATTTTTATGTATCTTTCGGACTTTGAAAAAACAATTCATTTTTTAGCTTCTATTTTACAAAAAATTCACAACACTCGAAGTTTTTTTTTAAATTTTCGATAGTGTTTTTTTTTTCAAGAAAACAAAACAAATCTATCTATAAAACAGGAAAAAAAATTAAAAATTGAAGAGGACGATTTTAACAATCTTTCTCTTATCAATGTTGAGTCATTTTTCATTTAGGAAAACTATGATGAGTAATGTTTCAGGCTCCACTGAAACACTTCATAGATTTTCCACCTACCTACATTTTCTAAAGAGTTAGTTACCTAAATGAAATAGTTTTCCTTATCAACCTTTTACAAAAAAATTTCCGTTTAATGAACGGTTTCTTTCAAGTTTTTCAAGGACATTAAAATAATTCTACGTCGTAAAATATGTTTGAGTTTGCCATTTATCTAGGTAGATACTTCATTAAAGCACACCGAAACACTTAAAATCAGGTTTTAGTACTCCGTTCAAGATAATTTTACCTCTCATCAAAAATAACTGAGATTATTTTCACCCAAGTCTATATCTATTGTTCTTCAATTGGGAATCAAATATCTGACTTTGTAATTGTGTGTAGATACTTATAAAATTATATTATCACATCCTCGCACTTTCATTGTCATGAAATTTCGAGTGCTTACGTCTCGAGATTGTAATTACCTACCTAAAAATACCATCTTGAGATATACCCACAACTTATTCAAAAAAAAAAATTGAAACTCATCTCGTGATTTCAGTGCAGAAATTACATGTTACATCGAAATTTCTTTTTGAAATAAATTTTAATAGGTACCTAATTTTTTTGTTTGCATTTTTAGGAATGGATCAAAATATTTGTTTATCAGGAAAAGAAAGAGCAAAAATAGACATTTTTGATTGAAATTAAATTTTTTCTGATTTTTAAAATTCAAGGTAAATACGATTTTTAAAATTTTTTTCGACCCCCAAACAATGTAATTTCACTATTTTTGAAGAAAGTAGCTATCCTTTTGCTTCGTTTCTTCGTTCCATTTTTATTGTAATTTGCTTCTTTAAGAAAATTCTACAAAATTCTCAAAAAGAGCATCATGCATTTACTTGTATAGAAATAATATGTGACGCGCCATGAGAAACTGGCCCGTAAGATGAAAAATGAAATTTCGCAAAAAACGCCAAAATATCAACTTTTTAACCAATTTTTGCGTTTTTCTCAACATTTTATTTTTCACCTTAAGGGTCGGTTTCTCACGGCGCGTCACATATGTGACCCATACAGTAAGAGGGTACCCAGGTAAAGTCAGAAAACATAATTTTGCGCTAGAAAATGAGCGAATTTTTCAATTATTATTTTTTTTGCATTATTAAGAATTTTAGACCTCTACGCAGCTTTAAATTGTAAACGTGATTTTTTCGATTTTTATATTTTTGAAATACATTATTTTCTAATTTTTAAACAACTCTATCTCACCAAAAAATTGATCTAGAATGCTCATCCAAGTCTTAAAATATTCCTCATAGTCTCCCCCAACATTTAAACCAAAAAAGCTCATTTTTGAAAAATCCGACTTTAGGTACCTTTTTCCTACACGGGTCACAATTGATATTTTACACCGTAAAAAATTCAAAAAAGGTGTAATTTTTGTAAAAATTCCGGTCAAAGGCTTGAAAAACAGGAAAAAATCATTTTTAAAGCTCTTAAAACTGCATTCCAGGACACAGTTCTTCAATAAAAATAAATTTTACCAATACTTTGTTAAATTTTAGGCATTTCAAAAAACTGAGAAAAAATGAAATTTCATCGCAATATTACATTTTAACAAAGATTTTCGATTTTGAATGTCTGTATTTTTTTCATTAAAACAGAAACATTTTATACCGTTATTCTGCCTTCAAACGTATGAGGTAGGCAATTAGTAAAATACGTAAAAAAAAAATTGTACGTAAATTTAAAAAAGCTTTAGAATTTTCGCAATTTTATTGAATACCAAAAAGAACAACCAATCGGTATCAGTCAGGATTAGATTTTCTGGAAAAAAGGGACAGAGGGACAGATGGACAGAGGGACAGATCGCCCTTTTTTGATGGGTAAGTAATGATGAAAAAAACTTTTTTTTTTCAAAAAAATTAGGTTTTGGAGCCCAAAATTTTTCAAAAATTACATCCTTTCAAAAAAAATTATTTTAAAATGAAAACAACAGAAAAAATTGTATACTATTCAATTCAAAAAATTAAAAATTCTAATAGAAAAGTTTTAAAAAGTTATTTTTTTTCTCTCTCAAATGTGTCGACGCCGGTTCATTCCTCTATCAACAATAATTACTGGGTAAATACTTGACAAATAGGTATAGGTACCTAAGATCTTTTTAAAATGATTTTTATATGTAAGATGAAATTATGTAGCTGCTAAAAAAAATTGAACGTGAACAATTTTCAAAGCTTTCCTCTATCGATATCAATTTTTTCTAGAAATTTGAAAAAAAAATGGTAATTTTCATATATTTTTACCAAAAGCAGTACCTTATTTATCTCTCAAAGAAAATTCAGCTCTTCAAAGATACCAAATAGATGTAACCTATCTAAGTATCAGTATGGAAATGCAAATCGAAAACCTCTATCGAAGATACGAAATCGTTTGTAGAACGTTGTGCGCCCTGCGCCGTACAATTTCAATAATTTTCTACCCTCTACGAACAGAACGACGATAATTTATCTTGGGTCACCTAACCCAATACTCAAAACGTTAATTTCCTGCGAACGAACATTCCACCCACCAGCCTACCTACCTAGCCACAATGTGTAGGAGTGAACATCATTCGTTTTTCGTGAAATAAATTTATTTTCCACAGATTGTGCGTCATGTAACGAAATTTATGACTTTTTGTTATGGCTATATATCGATCATGACTGAGATTTGTTACAATATAAAGTATCAAAGTGGGTTTGATGATTTTACTTACGATGATGAAAATTGCCTATTTGAGGATGAAAATCTGCAGAAATATTTTATTTACTCGTATTATTAATTTTTTTTTTTAAATGATGTGTTTAATTTAAATATCTACATTTTATTGAATTATTTTTTTTTAATTTTTCTATTAGATAGGTACTTGAAAGAGTTGGTCAATCTTTTATGTATATGTTACTCAATTGCACCCATCTCTTGAAGCCATCTGTGAAGATGATACGATAATAATATCCTTGACATCATGAAATTGCATTGCTATGGGATGGATACGACAATTAAGATTAATAAAACAAATAAAAAAGTTTAATATTTTCCACTTCGTATAGTTACTCTTTCTGTTTCTGTTTCGTTGAATAACTATTTCATCATTGTCGACAGCTAAGCCATATTTTTCAAGAGTAGATACTACCTACCTACCTACCTTCAGCCCTGATTCAAATAAATGAAATGATGAAAAAATAAAAAAAATTGAGTGGCAGGGAAAAGCCTAATAAATTCAGAAATATTGTTATGAGTTAAGCAAAAAATCGTCCATTTATGAAAAATTGTCCAATTTTTAGAAACATTTAATTTTGCAAACTCATCACAAGTTTCAAAATAAATCGTTCAATTTCTAGAAAATCCAATAAAGTCACGCCTTTGAAAAAAATACATTTGCCTTCGATCTACACTGAAATGCATATTATGCACAAATCTGGCACACCTGACACCTCGCCAAGTAGACTGAAGACGCAACCCAAGCAATTTCAGACAGCCATCAAACACCTTTTTAATTCACTCCTAAATAAAATTCCGAACGATTTTAAAATAGGTACGCGGAAATGACAGACGAGTAGAAAAATTTAGAACAATAAATTAAGCAGTTGACCTATTTAATTACGAAACCGTTTCATTATCTGTTACATTACGACTTATTGGGATCGTAAGGAAGGGCAAAAGGGAAATGTGATAATAAAGGAAATTACATATTATATTTTACGTATCGGCGCAATAGTTACACGTGATAAAAATTTTCATTTATAGGTGTTTACTAATCTTCATGGTAATAAAAAAAATTGAAATCAGACGCCATAAATCTGACTCTTTGACTCTGACAACAAAATTCAAGGATTACATACTGTAAAAAAAAATCATTTAATGAGTATTTTTAATTTTCATATCATCTTTTTAATTTCCAACGATGATGATCTCGAATACGAAATTAAAAAATGACTTGATTTTCCTTCAACAACATCGAATGAACTAATTCTAATAATGGATTTTAGACAACCCTACCTGCTCAAAAGCACGTGCACATTTTCCCACACTGGACCCACCAACCCACGTTATTTGTACTCGTTTATCGCATTTTACGCAATCTATTTCGTCGCGGTGCATTCATTATTCAATAATTCCATATTGAAAACTTCAGCATAATTTTCAGTGGCAACCCTCAAATATAAACCTATAGGAAATCATTCATCATTGAAAATTTTAAAATTCATTCGTTATCAATTTCAAGCTGGATCTCTCAAGTTGGCAAAAAAAATCGATAAACTTGTAGTCTTTTTTTAAATTTCAATTCTCTACGTAATTTTGATTACAATTATTGCGGAATAATCGCGAATTTTTTTATCAGGTTTTTATCGACGCAGAATGAAGTTGCGTTTTTTTTTAATCTCCATCGAAAAACCTTCGATTTTGAAATGGCGCAAAATGTATTCGAAATGTGAAATTTTCAAGTTTCGAATGGCCCTGACAATTACAAAAAAACCAGACAAACAGACTGATAACGAAAATGAAATTCATACCTAGGTACTCGTATGTACTCATCCTTCTGAACCAGCGATAAATTATCGACTCTGAATTAATCGTTGGTATAGTCCTTGACCTAAAATTTTAATTATCTAAGCCATTTGCTAGGATTGATTTTTTTTTATTCTCGGTTTTATTTAACGTATGGTTACAATTAATCTGCTGCTAAAAACGCCTTTGCGAGGTAGAACAGGAAACATTAATATTCACCCTAACAAGTTGGAAAATTATAACGGGGCTTTGGTTCGACGTAAGCTCAATTTAGATTAGTGAAATGCACATGGGTACTTTTATCTGCCCTCTAATGCTTAGAAAGTCGAAAATATGCTGAATCATTGGATAAATAGGTTTTTTTTAAACAGGAAAAAAATTTCAAGTGTTGAGCTCATCGATACTGAAATATGTGTGATTGTAACACCGTAAATTGTTTTTTAATTGCAGCGAAATTCTAAGGTAAGAGCTTGGGTACCTATTTAAAACTATCCCTCGTAAGAACATCATTTTCGGATCCTTGGTGGAAAAAAAATAGAATCGGTTTGGTAACTTTACGGTGGGATGAAAAAAAATCCTTCTTTTGTTTTGTAACCTTCGACAAAATACTCATTCTGAGAATCGTGTCTTTTATTTATAAAAACAGGTAAAATAGCACAATGAATTGGTGGTTATCAGTTGTAAATCTTAAATGTAAAATGTCATTTGTTACTATACCTGCGGTGGTGATTTTTTTTTACTCTTTTTCGGAAGGTTTTACTAGGAAATGTCTCATTCGTCTCTAACTAGGCCTAGACCTACATCAAAAGAAGACTGTCTCGGGTCTTCACCAAATCTTTTCACCGGGTAAGAATTTCCGTGAACTCGGAAGGTTTCACTATTGTCTTTTCAGTCTCTACTCTCTACCTATGTCTCGTGTCTTCACTTAATCTGTTCGCCAAACATTGAAAAAAAAAAGAAAATAACGTACCCGATCGTTTACATTTGGAAATAGATACCTACCGATTCGAAGATAAATATTTTTTAAGTAGGTATCTACCTAGGTACCTATAAAATGTAGAATTCTATGCATTCGAAATTTTTTTCAAACAAGTCGTAAGTGTTACAAGGTATGGTACCTCGTAGGAACTCGATTTCGACAATAGGTAATTAATTTATCGTGGCTTGGAAGAATTAAATCGAAGTTCGGTATGTTTACGATTACTTTACTTGAACATAATGTAGGCGGCTGTATAAACAAAACGTTTTGCGCATCGTTTCTCGTTCATGTAACAGACGATTGACAGAAGTACCGATCAGTGAGCACTGATACCTACCAAATGTTGGTGGGCATGGCAACATTGTATGGAAAATTTGACATAAATTTTATTCTCGATGCATTACGTGCGTTGAAAATTGAAATTCTTGATTGAAGGACGTTGCTGAGAGTGATTTATGATGATGTATGGTGACAAAATTTTATGATTGTGTCTATGAGTAGAGGACACGAATGCATCTTGCTGTATTGATGTGTTTTTCAGTTAGTTTTATAATTCGGAATGCCTAACACCGAAACGTTTTTTGAAGCAGAATGATCGAGAGGAAATCCTGAATTCAAATTTTGTATTATACTCGGGATTTATACTTTTTCCAAAAAAAAATTCGCTACTTTTTCTGGATTTTCTCGATTAAAATTTTCAAGTTTTTCAGGCCTTCAAGCGTCAATTTTTTTGAAAAAAAAAAATCAAAATCAGAAGGCAGGATTTTTCCATAAATTTTGCTTTCTTTCTAATAAAAAGTTTTGAACATTATACAGGGTAGCCCTTAAAAACCTTTCATAGGTACTTTTTTCGCTGATAACTCCGACGAGAGAATTGCCTCTCGTGTCGATTTTTATCACAAGATAAAGCAAAAAGATTCCTAACTGGTCTATCTTAGAACCTTAAGAGTTATCTGATCAGATCAGATCAGATGATAGAATCTTTTAGTTTTTCGAAGAGATGGTGTTTTGTTGAATTTGCAATTTTTTTCTGTTGATAACTTCGAGAAAAATGAATTGAAAACCTTGTTTAAAAAATGCAATGCTTGAAAAATATGTACACTGAAAAAAATAATAATAAAATTTATCCAAAAAAAATAATAACGTGTCCCAATTCTCAAAATAGGTAAAAATTTATCATTTTTTTGAATAAAATTTATTCTTTTTGGTAAGTAAAATTTATTCACTTTTTAAAAAAAATTTTATTATTTTTTCTGATGATAAATATTATTTTTTAGAACAAATTTCACCTATTTTGTGAATTGAAACACGTTATTATTTTTTTGAATACATTTTATTATTTTTTGATTAAAATTTATTAATTTTTTTGATAAAATCTATCTTTTTTTTAAATAAAATTTATTATTTTTGGGGTAAAATGTATTCATTTTTGTAACTTCTGTTTTTTTCGTGTATTTGAAAAAAATGTAAATCTTCACAAATTTTCAAACTGTTGAAATTAATAGTGACCTTCCAGGAAAAAACCGACCTTCTGTCCGAAAAAAAAGAAAAAAAAGTGTCCCAATCATTCCAAAACAAATGATAATCATGGTTTTGGATTGATTGGGACACTTTTTTTTTCATTTTTTTTTTCGGACAGAAGGTCGGTTTTCTCCTGGAAGGTCACAATGTATCTAATCTATGTAGACGATTAACAATTTTTTTTCAAATTTTGAAAAATTTTTCATCAATCATACTTACCTGAGATTTCGTTGCTTAAAAAATAAATGTATAAATAAGAAATAATCGAATGATTCAATGACATTTAAAAATTTTATTAAAAATCTTTCTTGGAGACTAAGAACAATTTTTCGATTTGATTTTTAAAATGCTTAAAGATGGAGAAATTTGAATTTGATTAGATATGGAAGAATCCTCCACTGAAACACGGAATTTTAAAATTTCTCAATGAATGATCAAGCACTACCCAAGTCAAGAATGGCAAACAATTTATCCAAGAAGCTGATCTAGTACATTAAAAAAGAAACGAAAATCGACAATTATCAAAATTCTATAATTCCGAATGATCAAATTAATCAATCCAATCTTCTTTTATCAAATCAGCAGCCTTTTCTCCAATCATAATAGCAGGAATGTTGGGATTACCGCTGATTATTTTCGGCATAATTGAAGCATCAGCCACCCTCAACCCTTTTACTCCGTATACTTTGAGCCTGGAATCCACAACCGCATTTTCATCATTTTTCGGGCCCATTTTGCAAGTACCCACTGGATGATAAGTAGTGCTGGCAAAATTACGTATCAGGCATTCGTAATATTCGTCCGAAAATGGCTTCAAACCATCGCAATCGGTTTGAGGTTTCAATTCAACGAATTCGCAACACGATTTGAACATTTCGGTATTTGCAAGTTTATGGATAAGTTTAATGCCTCTGGTAAGAGTCTTTACATCATCGAATTCAGTTAAATATCCAGAGATAATTTTTGGATGGTCGAATGGGTCGCTGCTACGAAGCATTATTCTTCCTCGACTTTTAGGTCTAAGTAAAAATGGAAAGAATTGAATAAACGCATGTTTTTCATTTTCCTTTTGATATTTCTCAATAATTTCTTCGGGTAAATTTAAATTCCGTAAAAATGGTGATGAGCCATTTTTCACTGGCCATAACATATGATGAATTTGAATATCTGGATAATCCTCGCTGGTATTTTGAGTATCGGCATACGTTATTGTTTGTAGAAGTGGCAAAGATCCTAATTCGGTCTTTTTTGTTAGATATGAATAAAATAAATCTAGAGGAGATACTTCTTTGTATTCTTTGGAAGTAATTTTACCAATCAAGTTTAATAATCTTATATGGTCTTGTAAATTGTAACCGACTTTCAAATCTTTGACCAGCGTGATATTTAAACTTTTCAAGTGATCTTTGGGACCAATACCGGAGAGCATGAGAATTTGCGGAGAATTAATCGATCCTGCACTCAAAATGACTTCTTTTTTGGCGATTATATTTTTACGAATGCCATTTCGAGATACCTCGACACCGTAGACTTTTTCATTCTCGATTAATAATTTGGTAACCAATGTTTCTTTCATCACTGATAAATTTTTTCTATCTGTAATCGATGCTAAATAAGCTTTGGCGGAATTTTCTCTAAGGCCATTTTTCACTGTACCAGGAACTATGGTAACGCCAGATTTCTGTCCAGCACTCATATCCTTGACAAAAGGCAATCCTAATTCTTGATACGAGTTCACCAGCACTTCCTTACCAAATTTGAAATCGAGTAAATCTCCTTCTGGGAAGTCTTCAATGTGCACGTATCCATCATACCCATGGGCATCTTTCTCCATTGAATTGAAATTGGCAGATTCTAATTTTTTGAAATATTTCAAAACGTTTTCGTAATCCCAACCTTGGTTCCCAAGATTGGCCCACTCATCATAATCTTTAGCATTGCCACGTGTATAAAGCAAAGCATTTATAGAACTGCATCCTCCTAGGAATTTACCTCGAGGCCAGATACACTGATTATTTGGCATACCTCGGCAACTTTTCTCAGATTTTTCCACCTCGTATTTCCAACCGTAATTTGATCCAAGAAGTGATAGGTATAATCCTGGGATATCAGATTCGATAGGTGGATCTGATCCAGCTTCCACCAGTAAAATTTTCCAACAGCTTATTTCGCTTAAACGATTGGCCAATGCTGAGCCTGCTGTTCCTCCTCCGACAATAATGAAATCAAATTCCACATTTGACTCGAGTATTTCTTCGCTTTTATCTGGAGGGTAAACTGGACTGATATCGCAGTAAGAATTTTCCAAAGTTGATTTTAACTGGGTAAATAGTGATTGAGCGGCTCCAGTGCTTACTGTTTTTGGACATGTTGGGTTCATGGATTCCATTTTTCGACTTGAATAATTTCAGGGCCTGAAACAAAATTTTTATTCAATTATTTAGGTACCTATCTACAAGAAACATGGTACCTATTTTTCAATTAATGCTTGCTATATTTTTTCAACAGCAAAGATTTCGATTTTTGAAAATTTTGCACATTTTTACAATTTTTGAGCGCATATACAATTTTTATTACAAAATCGTTTTTTGTTTTAAAAATGAAAAAGTGTCTGAAACACTTGTTGTGTCGGTCAAATTGAACATAATGTAGGTATGCTTGAAAATTGTTTTATGTAGGTAATGTCTTTAATGAGAAATCGTGCTTCCTCTCATACAAAAAAAAATCCGTTGTTATGGGAAAGTAATTGATTTTAAAATTTAAACAAATTTGGGACCATGGTAAAAAAAAATTATTTTTGAAACGATAATCACACTTTGAATAACCCAAAATTGAACGTTGGTAATGAAAATTGAATTTTCATAAATAATATACCTACATTTAAAAAAAGGCTAGGTGCCATTTAAATCTGAAGAAAGTACAAAAAAGAGATATTTTTACTCTTTTTTCAACCAAAAAATTTTCAAATTAGGATCTGAACACTCCTGGGAGCACAAGAGTCCTTGAATTTAACCAAAAATATACAAACAGGAAAACAGCACCTTCATTTTTACCAACTCAATAGCGCCAAATTGAATATTTGTGACTCGCTCTGAGAAAACAGGGCTTAGAACCGCCTTGCTGTCATTGGTGAGTGAATGTTAATTTTAAAAAATTATTCAATATTTTCCCGTTTTTTTTTTTGGAAATTCACTTTTACATTTTATGACATGTAAAAAACGTTTTTGAAAAAACTAGATACCTATTCGATCTTATTCTACATACTTTCAAGGGTCAGAGAAACTTATTTTTTCTTTTCTAAACTCTGTTTTCTCGGAACAGGTCACATATACTCAATTTTTTCATCCGACCCCCTCAACTCCCTTCCTCTTAGGCTCTTTAGTAAGGTCAAAAATAAAAAATGAAGTGTGACATATCATTTGTTATGTTTTTTAGAGCACTGATTTTGAAAATTCGCTTATTTTTAAAAATTTTGATTTTATCGATGAAGCTGTTAGGAGGGGGGGGGGGGGTAATAATGATCGAATGAAAAAATTGAAGGACCTCTGACATCTCTGTGCTCCCCAAGAGTGTCAAGATCTTGGTTTTAAAATTCAAGTGTAAAAATGGCTCTTTGTTGCAATTTTTCATATTTTCTATTACTCTATTAGTAGCTTTCATGTTTTGTACTTCTCTTGAAAGTTGAACTTACATCATAAAAGTTCAACTTTGAGTTTTTCAAAGTGGGATCATCGTCTTCGACTCTCTCATCAATCCTTTTAAACTGTTTTGCCCCAACTGATCACAAGACACGAGCTCTCAACGAGCTGGGATTAACTACATGTTTTTAAATCGTTTTTTCCAAATGGGATTCAAACTTATGCGTGGTTAATTTTTTCGATTTGAATCGATTTATCTCTGTAATTAGATAAATAACTTGAATTTTACCTGGATTTTGACGAAGGATAGCCCCGAACACTGCACAAAACACTTGAGTGGCTCAAAGCTTTCTAAAAATCAAGGTTACCATCTTTACACATTACAAAAACCAGATTTAATTTACTCATTGAAACGATGAAACTTTTTGAAAATTCTCGAATTTATACTGATCTACTATCGCAGTACCTTTACATAGAATGTGAGGATAAAATAGGTACCTGCGTTTAAAAATAATGTCACGGTAATTATGTGAAATGATATGATCGTATTGTATCAAGTACTCACTTGATACTTATTACCTAATATTCTAAAATACTCTCGGATTAATTGTTCAAAAATCAAAATTATTTGAAAATGATAAACTGTTTAACAAAAGTCTCTTTATTTTTTTGAATCGTAATTATCGCCGCGATCATGCGCTATTATTGCTTTTTATTATATACGTACGTCTACATGTTGATAATTAACACGATAAATTGCAAAACACTCATCCACACGTCATATTAAAAATCAGGATTATGCTATTTTAATCCAGGCAACTCTTATACAATGGTTGATAATACTTCACGACATGGTATATTTAGAGAGGGTTGGGATGGGACGTAATGGTTTTAAAATACTTGAATTAAATCAGCACCAGATCTAGGTTTTTTCACTCTATGTACAGTAAATTAGAACCGTCATATTTAAACTTGAAAAACTCAAAGAACAAACGATCTGTTTCCGAACTTCAGTCTAAATGCGAACTAAGTAATCACGTTTCGGTATAAGTATGAACATAATAGGTACCTACCTACCTACCTTCCTACCTACCATTACTGACGAAAAATGACAGTAATCCATCAGCACTTGATCTAAATGGCATTTTTCTCTAGAAACTAATCCACTAAACCAGACAAAAATTGGCAAAATAGGTAGATACATCAATGAACATGGCTGGGTAAGCAGTGAATTCGACCTCAGGCGCTTTTGGGCTCCTAAGAACCTCAAGTGCATACTGCATACCATATTCGTGCTCAGCAGGTCAAAATACCCTGATTTACTCTCTTTTCCTCAAGGTTTCAACAATTCACTTTTTTCAGCTTTTTCATCGTGAAAAATCATTAATAAAAAATAAATTTTGAAATTCAAGCAAAACTATTGCAAAAAGAGTGTTTATTAGGATGGTATTGGTTTTCTCATTTTGATTATTTCTCTCCGAATAAAACATTAAATAAGGTAACATACCAGTTTTGGATCACTGTTTCTTTAAATTTGTGTCCTGACGTTATTTATGAATCAATTTTGGTGATTTTTTTTTTTAAAATAAATGTTGAACTCTCCTCTACAAAGTAGCACGGTTGAATTTTGAAAAAAACGATTCTAAGTATTTTTTATCCAGGCTTGAAAGACCCAGAAAAAATACGCTTTTTTAGGGGGTTCTACCAATTACGGATCATCAAATAAAATTTAAGTTATGCATTTTTTTTTTACTCTGACTGTATTTTTTACATTACAAAGATGGCCTTCAAAGATTTTCATCATAATCAGCAACCGCATCAAAAACTAAATATCAATAACACTACTTACACTTTTCAACAATCGCCATGGTAAAAAATACGAAATTTCAACTAAAAATGTGACTCACTTTTTTCAAATGAATCTACAAGCGGTTTGATAACACGAAAAATACAAAGTTTACATATTTTCTGAAAGGTAAGACTTCAGACTACACGATTATGTTGGTATCAATCCTAGGTGACCATTTCGGAACGACGTGGAGCGCCTCAAAAAAAAATGATCCGTAATTGGTAGCCTGATCCAAAACTGGTATGTTACCTTATTTGAAAAATCCGCAAAAATTACAACATTTCTGCGCGGTTTTTCAAAATTTTCGGCCCTTAGTTCAAAGAAATGGCCAAAACCGAATACACAGCAAAATTCTACGTAAAAAAACACGTTTTTTTAGTAATTTTTCCATTGGCTGCTCTTTGCTATTTATAATATTTTTTACGATTGAAAACTTAAAATAGCCGAAAAAAACACGAAGAAAAGCACGAAATTTAAAAAAAAAAAAATCATAAATACACCTCTACAAGATATAACTTTGTGCCAAAGCACAAAAAATTTCCTTCTCTTCCGTTTAAATAAAAAATTCTTGAAAGTAGGAGGGGTTGAGGTCCAAAATTTTGTGAAATTTTTTTATAATCAATATACACCACTTGAGGAGTTTAGGGGTCCAAAAACCCCCGAGGCCTAATTCACCCCTTACCCTTTCTACAATTCCAAATGTTCAAAATTGTCGATCCAATCTTTCTTCATCAAATTAGCAGTTTTTTCGGCAACGTTTTTGATGAATGAAAGAGAAAGGGGGAATTATTCCATTTAAAACTTGGAGTTCAACTACAGCTTTTTTTTCTAAAAAAATTATCAATTTTTCTCAAAAATTATTTCATATTTTATCAGCACTGTTAAAGAAGCAAATGGCATCAGCGTTAAAATACAGACAATTTGTCGCCAAATGTTAAAATTTCTTACGACCTAAAAAAATCAAAAATGTTCCAAAATACTGTACTGACTACCTACATATTAGGTACTTAACTACTTATCTAGTACCTATCTAATCTGCTATTGAAAATTTGGCGATATACTCTAGGAGATCGAGGATTCAAACCCCATACATTCAATTACAGAAAGTTTAAGAGTGGAAAAAAGTCCAACTTTCAATTTTTTCAAAAATTTTTAATTAGGTACTTACTAGTTTTGTGTCCTCTCTTTTGAAACCTATTATAATCTTTCTGTTTTTTTTTTTCGGCAATTTACGAAACAAAAAATATAACATTTGGCGATTTGAGAAAACTCAAAAACTGCAAGATTGGTAATAAAACTTGGATTCGGAAAATCATCTTTGAAATTAAAAATTATTCAGTCTAGCTTAGGTATAGTTACCTATACCTACTCGAATTTACGCTATTTTCAACTTTCTATGAGTTTTATTTCGTTCTCCTTTTCCCTTGAATCCGTGCCTGGCTAGGAACAATATTTTAATTGTTGCCGTCTAAATGACCTGAGATCCCATCATTATCAAGAGTCCTTTTCATCGATTTCCAAGAATCCATCCTGCTGCTTCTTCCTTCTAAACAGGTAGGTAGTACAATAGCCTCGTCTTCTTTTGTTCTTTACACCTCACCAAGTTGACGTTCTCTATTATTGAACATGAACTGTTTGGCCATTAAGCGGCTACTCTTAACAATCTATAATGGGGGCAGGTACATTATCATCTTTCAACCTTTCTATGCCACTGTTAATAAACATTATATTTTACGTGCTTTCTTTATTGTTGAAAAAAAAAACTCTCTCAGAATTGCCTACCTGTCATTTTTACAGACATTTTGGACTTTCGAAATAAATAAAAAAATTAAAAGTTGTTATATGTATTCTGTACCGGTAAGAAAAAAAAGAAAAAAAATTCCATTTGAATTTGAACCACTGCATTTTTTCTCTTTACTAAGAAAATTTTTGAAGATTAAAGGAAACTGGTTTTAAGCCATATTAAAATAAAGAAATTTTTTCGAGAGAATTTTCAGTGACTTCTCGATTATAAGTATTCGATCAGCTGCACTCCTTTAGTTCTTTCATGGTATTATTGTAATGGAAATTTTCCATGAACGTGGCTGTCAAGTCATAAATTTCGTACCCAAGTATTTTTTTCTTAATTCTGAGAAAAATTGAAATTGAAAATTGAAGTTTCACGCGATCTCAATTGGGCCTCTGTTGATCAGAAATTATCTAAATTTAATTTGTGTTGCACAACTTATTACTTTATTTGAGGAACGCCCTTATCATTGACGTATAAGTACATAATCAGAAAAATAGATCCATAATTAGTATGGTGCACAAGGCACTACTCAAACTATTTGATACAAATAATACCAAAGTCCGAGTACTCAAAGCTAAATGTAGCCGCAAAGTTGATTTCTTCGGTAAAAGATGAACTCGAAAAATTAAATTCAGAGATAAAAGAGGCCTTATCTACTAAAAACAAAAAGCAGATGAACGAAAGTTTCGGTTCATCACAAAAGGCAACGTACAGCACGAGCACGTAGTTTGTTACCTAATCATAAATGACCTAAAAGCAAGTCATCGACCAAGAGTCTAAAAAGGGGATGTGTCTGTAGAGTGAAGATGAAGACTTGCCGCAAGTAAAAAGAATTTACACCCTATTGTGTTACTCTCGCTCCAGGTTCGAAGTAAATTGATGACAATCAGTCTTTAAATTAGGTACTTCGCGTTTGGAGGTAATTTTTCTCATTCTGCAATTGTGAAAGCACGAATGTAGATAAAGACATTTGAAGTAATGGAAAAGTAGTTTTGATGTTGTTATGGATCGACAACACAATGGATGGGGCATAACATTTCTTTTTTTTTTACCTATATTATTAAAATAAATGAAATGAGAGTCTCTATATTTTTTTCATGATCATTTTTATACGTCTATCAGACGTCCGAAAAATTCTGATCGTTCTGGGATATTCGTGTTACAAATGGAAGATTGGAAACACGTAAAATGTATTCCATAGCAATAAAAAAATAAAAATAAAACATGCCGAACGAAGTAAATAAGTAAATTGCACCTAAAACTAACAAATTGTGAAATAATTTTGTTTGTTTTTAATTTTTAATGAGAAGTAATAATTATTCCTGATTCATTATAATTCAGAACTGCCAACCTGCAATTTTTAATACGAATATTCCCAGAGGCTCGAATTTTTCGTACATCTGGTATTGAGAGAAGGGCGATTCTTTTTTGTAAAGCACTTTTTTCCTATCAAATGTAAAACATCACGCAGCAACTTTTTTTCGAGTCCAAATATCTCAATTTTTATAACTTTCGAATTTCTTCAATTTTTTCCAATCTCGGAATTTGTTCAATCTTGAAATTTTTTTAAGATAAAATTTTTCTCGAAATTTAATTGAAGAGCTGCTTTTTAAAGTGGCCTAAATCAAAACAATAGAAAAATTATTCAGAAAACGAAAGATACATAATTATTGTATAGGTATTGAACGCCTTTGAAACATTTTTTCTGCTACCAAACTAAATAGAGTGGTATACCAAAAATGTGGTGAAAGTCTTTATCTCCAAAAATTTGATCTTTACATGCTATGGCCTCTCAAATTCAACGAAGTCATTTTTGTCAAAAATTAACTTGAACCACTTTGGAAAGCAGCTCTTCAAATTCCTCACTTGGAACAAAATTTTTTCCAGTTCTAAAAATTATTGAACTAAAATTTTGTCCAATTATTTCAATTCTTACAATTTTTTTCTACTCCATAAAATTTTTTCTCTAATTTTTCTTGGATTTTTTTCTGTTGGTATTATTGGTAAACTTTTTCTCAATGTTTTCCCATTTTGGATTTTCTCTAACCCTCTCATTTTTTTTCTCACTCTAAAATTTTCTAGGTACCCAAAATTTTTACTCGGAAATTTCGAGCGCTAAATTTTTTCAAACATCAAACATAGATGATGACATCACACGTCACATGTAAAAAAAATTCAGCCTTCGAAAAATACAAACTTATGAGAAATAAGAAAAATTTTGGCGTCGAAAAAAGTTTTGAGAAAAATTCCATACCTAATTGAATTAATTAATTTTGAGAAAAATTATAGAAAAGTTAGAGTTGGAAAGATTGAATTATATTTTAAGGAAAAATTCTTTAAGGTTAGTACGAAAAAAATTGTGAAACATTTTTAATCCGAAAAAAAAATTAGTTTAGAAACATTTTCAAGAAAAAATTTCAAATCAGTTGAGAAAATTTGAACGTTTAAAATGACGAAAATGTTTAAATTTAAATATAGGTAGATACTAAGAATTGAAGAAATGACGTTGCCGCGGTGTAGTTGCTTCAAGTGCACCACTTGAAGGAAAAAAAATCTGTTTTATGAATATACCATATACCCATTTAAACTCTCATCCATTTTTTTCTTTCAATATTACTTATTTTTTTACTCATCACAACCACATGATTCGTCCCTAAAAAACCTCTCTCCCATAAAAATTTACAGAGCATCAGTTTCATGTTGTGGTTCAATATAAGCCACAATTTTGATCACGTTTTTCCCTCGTGGGATGCAGGTGTTATACCTACGGTATGTACCTATCTGAAAAAAAAAAAAAAATACAAAAATTGTTAGTTTTTCGTCTAAACACTCGAACAGATGTGCTGTGTTTGGGTTTCATGGCAAAATTATGATATAACGGCTGAAATACGATAAATAATCACATTTAAGCTATCAACGTTTCCATCACGAAAAATATTGTAGCTGCCTATCGCAGGAATGAAAAATCCACATTTACTGATACCTACCTTTTTAAAATAATTTTTTATATTTTATTTTTTTTATTAAAATACAGATATTCTACGTAGACGGTAGGAGAGACTGAAATTACAAATATACGTGCTTCACGAGGCAAAAAAAAGGAATAAAATTAAAGTTACGTATTTTTTCTCTGTGAAATATTCCTATCCTTCTATCGTCCCTTTACTAATGAGAGGGGGAAAAAATCGGGTCAAATCCGTCACTGCGACTTAGAACAGTTCCCTTGAGGGCTATGAGCTTTATAGCTCTTTCAATATTGAACCTTTTGCAGTAGATACAAAATGTAAACATACTTAACCCAATCCCATTTTGTAAGGCTTTCTTATTTCTCAGCAGTACAAACAAAATAAACAACAATGTGTCGATTGTAATTTGATCCATTTTGCGTACTCGATATTAAAAAAATTACGTCTTGAAAAATTTGAGTTGATAAACAAACTTTTATTACGTGGGTAGGTAGCCTAGGTACCTATATTTATAAATTCGAGAATAATAAGTCATTAATTTGTGTTACGGTTGGAGTGCATGTGTCACTAGAGGGAAGAATATGGTGCACTGCAGTTAAAAGAGACTTGTGTGTATAAAAACAATCATGACGATCGTCAAAATTACATTAATTAAGGTGGTAATGGTTAAGAATTTTTTTAATTATTCAGTCGTGTCATAAGATGGAAGCATGTTGGATAAATTATACCCTCGTAGAATACTCGTGTAGTGAGATCTTTTACGTAGGCAAATACCAATGTACATAATTACATGTGTAGGTAATGTGGGTATATTTTCGTACCGTTTTATTTAGGAATTAGAGTTACCTATTTGTTATCTGATGAAAACAACATTTACATTGTGAGGATCACAAACCCTGAACTGATGGTTTGATATCATCTCATGAAAATTTTTTCATCGTAAGTAACCTAGGTGATTTTTTGGACATATTTTTTTTGAAAGAGTATAAAATTAACCATCAAAAAGTGATACGATTCTCTTTTTAATTTTCTGCGATTCAATAAATTCTTGCATTTTTAACTGGAAAATAATTGAGAAAGAACTTCAGTGGAAATTCCAAAATATTAGAGAAAATCAGAATTGTGCAGTAGGAAAGCTAAGTTCTAGATTGGCTGGAAATAAAAAATTTTTGGATTTGAGAAGTTAATATTTGGTAGAGATTTCAATTTTATCCATTTTAGTGAAAAGTAGGGTACAATTTTTCACAAATGAGAAAATTATAGGAACGAGAAATCAAAAAATAAGTAATCCTTTACTCTCTCAATTTAAATCAGTAAAAAGTCGATGATAAATAATCGGAATTGCAGCCGAGGAAAAATCAGAAAAAATTTTCGATTTTCGTTGCATTTTCGCTGATTTTTCGGAAAATGTCACTGATTTTTACCGAATTTTAGAAATAGGTAACTATTACCAACTTTGCAGTGAATTTTCATCGACTTTTCTGTAATTTATTTTCAATGTTTTGATTTCAGTGATTTTTTTAAATTGATTTATGACTGTACAGCAATTCTGACTGTTTTTCAGTGATCTTCCCCTGATTTATAAAAGAGAATCGGTACATCAGTTGAAAACTAATTTACCTCTTGAAAAAAAAAAACCGTGATGAAAAATACAGGCAAATTTTTCGTGCAATTGACGAGTATAAATCATAAAATCTTGATAAACAAATATCAAGCTGCCATCGCAGGGCACGGTGGTCTTGGAAAAACGCTCAAAAACGTTTTTAGACAATTTAATAGACAGTCAAACATTCATTTTTCTAAAATCCTACTTCTGAAGTAGGTATAATTATTTATATTTTTTTTTGATCGTACAATACGAATAATCAGTTGTTTTTTTTTTTTAAATTTCCTTTGAAGAAATGCATGAAACCTCAAAAAAGGACAGATGAATAAAGTGACTTGATCAGTATTCAATTGATACAACAAATCATGTTTTTGAATCCCTACTCAGAACATGAATTTGGCTATACTTTTGGAGCGAATGTAGAACCTTTGTGGTGGAAGAGGGAATGTCCACCGTCGAAATTGACGAATTTTTGAATGAAATGTTCGAAAGAATAATCTTGACAGCCCGCCCCCACTGTTTTTAAAAATATTAAAAATAATTATATAAGTACCTAGGTATGTGTTTGATTTTTTTTTTCACTGAATTTAGCTTCATTTTTCATTTGGAAATAGGAAAAAACCTCGGGGAAACATTGATAAGAAATTCATTAATTTATTTCAAAGAACACGTTGATTTTAAAAATTTCATTTCAATTTTTATAAAATTTTGCCCAAACAACACAGCCGCAAAAATTTCAAAAAAAATTGAATAAATTAATTTTTGTAATTGTAACGTGGAGTAACAATGAAAGGGTTTGCAATTGGTACAAATTCACAAAATGTAGCTAAGATGGATGCAAGAGGATAGGAAAAAAAAATTTAATGAAAAATTATCGAAAATTCATTGGAAAACAGACATAACTGCAACACAGAAATAAATCAGTGGAAAAAAATCAGTGTAAAGTCAGTAAAATCTTTAAAATCTGCTGAAAAATTGATGAAATTCTTTGAAAAATCAGCGAAAATCCGCTGAAAATCAAAAATGTTGCTTCACCGATTTAAAATAAGAGAGTGCTACATTCCATTTTGAGTGGGTCACTTCGAAAACTTTTTTATTTAAATACCTACTTAAGTTATCGGTATCGGTGAAAGGGATAATTTTGAAAGAGAGTTCAACATTTATACAAATTTTCCACGCTGTTGATCAAAGAATATTTCTATACTAGAAAGATTGAAGCATCACAAAGTCTTAAGTCTAAACCCGAATAAAAAAAAATTGAAGCACAAAAAAAGTACAGATTTTTATAGGTAAGCAACTACTTACAAAAAGAATTTCACAAAAAAAAATTAGTTGGTAGCACTGCTATGAAAATTGACGATTTTGAGGTGTTTGAATAAACGATCTGAATTTGTGATAGGTAGCTAGGTACTTAATTTCAGTGGTAATTCTGTAACTTTATTCAAAAAATGAATGAAGGGATAGGTATTCAAAAGTCATGTTTGATCCTCAAAATGATCTGGTAAGTAATAATTTTACCTTTCTGACTCAAACCTCTCCCTTCCTACTTTTCCTGGCACGTTACTAAACTCCTCAAAAAATTATGAAACCCCAAGACAAGAAATTTCACCAAAAAGATTCATGGTTTCAATATAAGTAGATGTCAAGTGCCTATTTTTCAGTCGAAAAACCTATTCTCGTCCATTTACCTTACTTAATTTTTTTCCAGGAGTATATCTACTTCAGAAGATTGAATTTTTCCATATGTTTTAATTTCCCTGCGAAGGCAAAAAAAGCGAAAAAATTGATTTTGAGAACTTTCAACGAATTAACTTTGATAGGATCATTTTTATTGGAAATTAATGTTGTTGATAATTATTTTCTGTTACCTACTCGATTATTGAAAAAAGAAATGCCTCGATTAGGGGCAAGGGGGAAGGGGTGACAGAAATAAACCTTTGACAATGATTATTTTCAACAAAAATAGTCAAGCAACATCCATATTCCATTAAAAAAAGTTCTCAAAATTATTTTTTTACATTTATCAAAAAAAATCAATAGGTAATACTTACCCATGAAAAAAGAGCTAAGTACATAATTATTTGAACTTGAAATACGTCTGGGAAGAAATATTTGAAAAGCGATCACTTTGAAGTTTTTGGGTCACAAAATTTATCCTACGATCATTTCAGATGACGTTTTTTTTTAAGTTTTCAAAGCTATTATTTGATACAAAGAAGTAACGTTTCTGTGGAGGTAGCATATGAAATCCCCTAAAAACGTAAAAATAATCAATCATCACCTTTTTCCTTCTTCCAAGTTTTTCATGAGTTTTCAACAATTTTTCAATTTCAATTCAAAAATTCAAACTTTACAGAGGACCAATGAATGTCATGTCAGACCCAGAATACGTGGAACGTGATCCACTTGCCCTTTGAACAAGAATCATCAGGTTTATGGTAATTGGTAAACACGTAACCTGCTAACATTATCATACAAAGCAAGTATAATTATATATAAAATTTAGGAAAACTCTCAAAGTTAAGCGAAGCATCCGTTTTAGAAATTCATGTCAATGTTCATACTGATAACAAATGACATTAAGCTCGTTATCGGGTCACTGACATGTTTCATGTTTCCGTTCTTGCATCACTACATCATTATCGTGGGTAAAAATTGTAAATTCGGAGTAGAAAATTTCGTGTAAATTGGATGTAAGGTCTCATTGAATTCAGATAATGGTTATTATTTATTGGAATAAGAATTATTCAGCCGTAATAAATTTTGAAATATCTATTCGTACAAATAAATCTACTGCGTGGCTTCTTTCTCATTACCATAGACGATTTTCCTACCTACCTATCTACCTATCTATCAGTTGAAGCTCTTTTTTTCATCCTACCAATCTATCGATTACTTTTAATCGAAATGAATTTAAACTGTAAAAGAAAAAATAGTTGAATTCTATTTCAGTTTTTAAACAAACATCAAATAGATATCTGCAAAATGCAGACCGCCATTTTACTCGATCTTTTAAATCAACTCACATAATAGCAAATAGAAATGCATAAATAACTCCACACAAAGCTACCGTATTGAATAGGTCTGCACTATCATATTGTACGATTATAAGGTACACATAAATAGTCCTCTTTTTGCAGAAATGTACCAGCTAATGGATTCAATTAACGGTCTGACCATAATTTACGTATCGTTATAGGCTTATACGCTGATGGATAAGTCTCGTACTCGTATATGCAGTACTGTGCCTAACCTACACATAGGTTCTAAATACTACGAACTTGTTTTAAATGCAGTGTTTGAACTGATAGCGAATTCTCGTACATAAAAATTCATACCCATACGAGTAGCTTTACCCTTTATAGGGTTTTAAATGAGGTACCTAGCTACCTACTACCTACTTTCAATTCTGATAGAATTATCTCTATTGTACGCTTACGTGAGCTCGCACAGTCGTATTTAAAAAAATTACTGTTTATATTTACAATTGGGGATTGTTTTGTGTTTGTTTCACATCAGCTTGGTGATTTATATTTTCGACTGCAGACTAAATTTAGTATGGGAACTGAAGCCTGAAAAACTGAAAATGAGATGACGTGGGCTGATGTACAAATTTCCCAATAACGATCGAAAATGGACTTCTCAGCTCTGATATTATGCCGTTTACAATTTTAAAATGAATTGGAAAAAGGGAATTAGCTCGTTCTTCTTTCCCTCCATAGCCTTTTTTTTTTAGCTAGGATTTTTACGAAATTGAAGTAGTGTTTGCAAATTGAATTCTAAAAAAACTACAAATTGTACTTTTTGGTAGGTATATTTTATATGTACAATAGTATCACTTTCGTACTAATCATAGGATTTTCTTAGTTCAGTTTTGAGGCGGTTGGGTGGCCGTTCAATTTGAATAATAGTCCAAATGAAAAAAAAAATTGTTTCGAAAGTTTTTAAAGTATAGGTGTAAAAAATTTCATATTTTCTCTTAATGTAACCCTGGAAATTAGGGGATTAAATACTGATAAACTGCAAAAGTAAAAAAGGAAAAAACAGGGGATAATTTTTCTAGATAAAGTATAAATTATTTCCATGTTTGATGATTTGATGAATTATTCCTTCGCCTACCTACATAAATTTCAGGTAAGTATCCAACTTTGAAAGACCTGAAGATATATTTTGGAAGAATCGAAAATTATGCTTACTTTATTTTCTTTGAATTTTTGGTCCATTTTTTTCTCAATTTGATTCAATCGTTTTTTAAAATTTTTTAGATCAAGATTTTTTTAAAGTTCATCAGTAAATATTTTTCTCTGATTTCCTTTCAAACTTATTTCAAAATTTAAACGTCGTTCATTTTATCATTTTATAAAATTCACGATTTCCTAGTATGCGGGAGAATCAACGAATGATGATCAATCGCGCAAATAAAACCCTCCTAAAATTTCTGAGTTGCAAAACAGATTTTTAAAATCTTAAATTTCATTTTAACCCGCCCATACCACATTCCTCCAAAATAAAATCATTTACCAAATAATTTTCTAGCTTTGGATCTATGTTTAAGGCAAGTTTGTTGCGTATGAATATTGAACGTTTCACATCCCCTGTTGGTCAAATTACCTATTTCCTTATTTGAAGGAGCAGAAATTTCAATAAAAAATACGTATTTTTAATTTTTTTTTGCATTAACGAAAATTGGAAGGGATGGATTTGGAAGCCAACAGATACTTCTGTATCTATGTCCTAATACTGGTTCATGTACAACAATTTGGCTTGTCCTTTTGATTAAAGAGGCAAAAAAAATTGAAATTAGAGTCGGTCAAGATTTATTTCTAAAATGTCTGCCCCTTCAAATGTAAAAGTAGGTAATTTTCTAAACATCGGAAACTGGTAACATGAGAAAGAGAACCGGCTTGTGACATCAGTCACAATAGACAAGTTGCACGAAAATTTTTTTTCAAAAAAAATATGATAGATCGAAAGTAGATGTTAAAATATGAAGATTTAAAAAAAAAATTCGAAAATTGGTCCATTAGGACTCGCGTAGTGATTTTTTGAAAGTTGCGTTTTTTTCGTAGCTCTGAAAAAGGGGGCGTGGTCACTTTGACGCGCTTTGACGTCAATAATTCGGATTTTATAGAAAATAGTTGGCTGGTTGGTATAAAATGATGCGTATTTTCTAAATACAGGAACAAAAACAGAATTTTCATACGTACTTATCAGTTGTTATCAATGAAAATTCAGTTTTTATTCTCGTATTTAGGAAATAAACATCATTTTATACCCACCAGCCAACTATTTTCCATAAAATCCGAATTATTGACGTCAAAGTGACCACGCCCCCTTTTTCAGAGCTACGAAAAAAACGCAACTTTCAAAAAATCATTACGCGAGTCCTAATGGACCAATTTTCGAATTTTTTTTTAAAATCTTCATATTTTAACATCTACTTTCGATCTATCATATTTTTTTTGAAAAAAAATTTTCGTGCAACTTGTCTATTGTGATGGCACGGGTTTTAAAAAGTTCAAATTTTCATAAAAATCGTCAAAATGCCACGAAAATTACTCGAAATAGGTACCTCAAAAAATATCCCAAATATTTTTATACTTGTTGAAAATAGGTAAAAGTGGTACGACCCCCACAAAAAAAATGTTTAGAGGTAGGTATTACATTGTATGTAATTACCTAACAAGTTTTGTAAATTTCAAAAAAAATCATAAAAAATTGAGGAAGATGTAGAATTTTTAATTTTAATCCTTGAAATGCAAAATTTTTAAGTGAAAATTGTTGAATTTTCGTGCAAAAGTCAGATAAATACATAGAAGAAACGTTAGAAACTTCCTATTAATTGAAAATATTGTAAAAATGACGCAAAATATCACGATAAATTGTTTAAAATAGGTACCTACTCAAGCAAGCATATTATAAAATTTAAGTATAAAAATGAATGAAGAATTGAGTTCCGAAAAGTACTGAGTCTAAAAGTAGGTACCTTTTTTTTTGCAAAAGCTTTCTTCTACAAACAATTAGAATAAATAAAAATTAAAAATGTTCGTTTAGTAATAGTCTAAAGCATTCATTAGGATTAATTTTTCACATTTTTTTCCTAACCCGAAACACCAAAACCTTATCAAAATGAAATGCATTTCGAACGAAGTATAGTTACCTACCTTTTTAAAATTCTTTAAATTGCTTTATCAACAAATTTTGAACTATGAACATTAAAAAATTATCTTTAGAAAATCACTTTTTCTAAAAAAAATATCAAATTCCAGAATTTAACCAAATTTTTTTTGAAAAAATATTATTTTTGAATGGTCTTAATTTAAATACTTACCTACCTACTTTTATCTTTTAGAAAATCATGAATAACAATTTTTCACCATTCAGTATCGCTCGTTTTGACTAAGTATTTTTGATAGATGAAAATAAATTCAACGTGTTTTTTTTCGAAATTGAGAATTTTTTTCAAAATTGAGAAAGTTATGGAAATATTATTTGTGATAATTTTTTTAGATCAGAGTATGTAGGTTATTCATTCAAACTTTTAGTCAGTAATTTTTTCAAAAAACTTTTTTCCGTTTTTCTAAAAGAGTAAGTACTTGTGCTTACCTATCTATTGATAAATTAAATAATATAGATCTGAAAATGAAAAGGTAGATACATCACATCCCTGAAAAATAAAGTAAAAATAAAAAGTGGGTATCAATAGCATCTTTTGGTAAAAGCTTCAATAATAATATCTATAATTTGGTAGAGCTGAAGTTGATGATTGAATTTTTATCGTTTTTTGTTATTATTATACATATTTTTTTTTAGATTTATTAGACGCCACATGCCACCTACCTTCTCTTGATTTTTTTAGAGAAAAAAATCACAGCTGTCTACCAAAATTGCGAAAACGAAAATATTATTTTGAAAACTCAACTTGAACTGTGTTAAAAATGTGATAACAATTCAACGAAAATATGTCGTTAATAAAAACTCCAAATCAGTTCCTGGAAATTGAAATAATTGACGTAGACGTGAACGAATGAAAAATTCTAAAAATGCTGAATATCTTCTACCTATTTGACAACTTGACGTCTCGATTAGTAGATTATATTCATCATTTACGTGATTCAGGTTAGATAATTCCTATCCTACTTCATTGATACCAGCTACAGCTAGTTAGAGTTAGCAACCTACATGTAAAAATTTGACAATCGATTCCGATGAAATTTCATTCCATCGACAGAAAAAAAAATACCCGAAACTTAATTTCAGGCCAACGAAATAATTTCACAACTGAAATCGGAAGCTCATCCGTAAAGCATTCGCCAGTTGTTTTGTCAAAACCTATCGTGTTTATCGAACACGTAGGTAGGTCTATACCCAAAAGTTATGAATTATTATATCGTACAGCTACCGTGACAAATGTTTCAAATCAATCATAAATAGGCTGAACGAGCGAAGCCATGAAAAATTGTACAATACCCAGTACGTATAGAAAAACAAACAGACATATCAGATATGTACTTTCATGAAATGGGTTACTTTCTCCATACCTACGTATACCTACGTTTTATAGAATTTAGGTCACGTGCGGCATTTTTATAAATTAAACTGACGAAACTTTTCGAAACTGGTTTATCTATAGGACAATGAGAGCATTTGAAATGTTTATCAAGTATTTATATTCGAATAAACGGAAAAAATGTCACTTATTAGGTCAATAGCAAGAAATTATTTTTTTTATTTAAATAAAATCATTGAGTTGTTTTTAACCGAATTTTTCAATGCCATATTCTCATTCATAGTAAATCATTTCAAAAATTTGAAATTTTATTCCAACTCGTCATAAAATTATATCTCGAAATTTATGCTCATCCTGTTTAGATAACCCAACGGATGTTCAGATGAGACAGCTACTTTGTACATACGTTGCAAGGCGCAGCTTCGCCATAATCCTCGTGTATTTTTCGTCGAACTTGTTTTGAATTTCAAATTTCATTATATTTGATTATAGAAACAGTACAACTTTGAAAATCGCCAACTTTATAATTGCTTAATGAATTCACGAAGGATTAATTTAAAATCGCAACAAAGTTGCTAATCTATGTAAACATAATAAGGGAATTAAGTATGTAGTTGATTTGCTTAGTTTACTAGTTCGCTTAAGTTCTAGAATAAATTTAATTATATTAAGGTTTTTCGTAGGGTAGCCTGAATTTTGCGGAAATTTTCAATTTAAAAAACTTAAAAATAAAAATAAATATTTACAAATCAATATGTTTGGTGATAAAATGATTTGGTAAGTAGGAGCCTATTTAAAAAATTCGAATAATTGTTGAAAAAAATTTACTTCCTGGAAAAGAAAAGTTTCCTAGCAGATTTCGATTGCAATATTATTATTTTGGGGCAAATATATTGACAGAAATTTCTCAGGCACTCTCTTTACAACTTGGCAACGTAGCATAAAACCATTCAGCATCGTCTATTCTCTATTTGTACACTTTGATAATGATCAAGTTAGAAATGTAACCATTATGTGGTGGAAATGGCGAAACAATGAAATGTTTAGCTTGGTGGGTACATACTACATTATTGTGATAATTATTTGTGCTGGGTTTGTTGGTTTTAAGCCAGTCCCTTCCGTTTATGATAAATATTTTCCCCCTTTGATTTTATTCCGAGTTTGTTCAACCCATCAATTCTCACAGATTCTTTTGTAGGAATTAAATTAACGATGAGCAAACTGATGAAAGACTATCAAATTTCGAAAAATTCAATACCGAGGTCTTGTTAATTTTCGAATTGGCTGATAGTCACTGGCAATTTTTTCAAGGGCGAAAAATTCTGGTAAGTTTTTTAAAATTGAATGCTTTTACAAAACTTGAGCAAGGGTCTGAAAACTACAAAATTTTACAAAAATTTGAACGATTTTTTTCATAATCTGGAAAATTTTTCAAAAATTGAAGAATATTTCTTCATGGACAATTTTCTAAGATTTAACTACAAAAATTCAAAACTAAAATTTACAAAAATTAAAATGGACAAAAACAGAAGTATTTTTAAAAAATTAGTGAAAATCTTGAGCATTTTTCAATTAATGAAATGAACAGAATTCGAAGAAAATTCCAAAAAATTAATAATTTTTCAAAAATTAAAAAAAATTGCAGAAACTGTTTTTTTTTCTATTATTGGACAGTTCGGCAAAATTTCATAATTTTTGGAAAACTAGGTAAGTATACTTTCAGTTTTTTAAAAGTCGAACAATTCTCTGAAAGTTGTAAACTTTTGTTTAATATTACGATAATTTTTAAAAATTGAGCTGTAAATCTTGATTCAAGTCTGACCCAAAACTTGGGCAATTCAAAATTGGACAAGGTTCTAAAATTACTATGTATACTTCTTCAAAAATTGAACAGAGATAGGAAATTTTTCCAAAGAGACGAAAAAATCCCATTATTTAACGAATTGAATTTGAAAAAAAAAAAATTTCTAAAAATTAGAAAACTCCCAAAATCGAGTAATATTTTCAAAATTTTATCACTTAAAACAATTTTTAACAATTTTTTGCAAATTTAAAAAAAATAAAATAAAATGGATCTGATAAAACGCTTGAACTGAAATTTCTTTAAAAAATGAAAAACTCGGGAAAGTGAAAAGTTGTCTTAACTACCTAGTAATTTTAAAAGTTCAAAATATTTCAATAAATGAATCAAATATACATAAACAAATCACAAATAATTTGAACACGATTTGTTGCATTGTAGTTTTATGGTTTCTTTTAAAATACCTACAAAATGTCGAGCTTGAAAAAATTTTGTGTCTATATTTCGTTACCTTTTTCACCTTCTTTCAAGTTGCAGAGTTAATGTTTCTTTTTTTCTTTCGTTTTCGTTTTTTTTTCTTTGAAAACGATTATAAATTATGAATACGATTTTTGAAACTAATCACCATGTCTCAAGTTTGAAGCCGTCAATTGTCGTAAATTTTTTTCGTGAATGAACAGCTGTGCCACGCGTGCCACGATGGGCGGATGGGCACCTTCAAGATCTGCTCATGCCAGTAACCTCTGAAAACCTCATTTGGGCAAGTTTAGTGTCTGAAGTACAAGAAAAACACCTGAAAAACTTCAGTACCGAAAAAAAAACACTATTAGGTACTTTCTGGAATTCTGGTGTTTTCAGTTTCGAAAACACCAAATCGATAAACTTAATTGCTCATTGAAACCTTACTGAACGGAAAATAAAGTTAATTCAGCAACCTCAGCATTACGAAATATTGCTTTCCTCGTTCGAAAAATCGATAAGAAGGTGAGGATTCAGTTCAAAATGCCCCAACGATAATTTATAAATACGCATAAGTATGAATTTTCAAAACAAGTGAATAAGAAATGAGCGTTTTCCGAAGAAAAATTTAAAAAACAATAGAATTTACGTTTTTTGTCCCTAATCAAAATTTTTTTCAGATTAAACCCTTTTAAAATTGTCATTAAGTTTTCCACTAGCAATCTAAGGTCTCGGGGTTTATGATTATGGGTGGAATTCAATAGTTGATTTGATGTTATGCAAATTATTCAAATCGTAAAAAATGAGTAATTCAAACTCACGCATGGAAATTTTCAATTTCTTGATAAGATTATGCTCGGGCAAAACGATTAAATAATTATTTTAATCCGAACTGTTAGCATATTACATTGTTTGCGAGGAATTTGCATTCGCATAATAGTAAGGTATTTCGAGAAATTCGCATGTATTCAAATTTATGCGCGGTAACGAATAAATTACCAATCCCATTAATCACTTATTTGAAAATATTTCAGATTTTGCATACCTAAGGATTTTCTAAAATTAGATGTTGCTGATTAATTGTGTTATCCTGCCATTAAATTTTAATATCTTGTTCCTTGAAAAAAAATAGACACAGTTTATAAAAATTCTATTTTAATTTTTTAGAAAAAAAAGCAAAAAATCTATCATAAAGAAATTGATAGGAAACTTGTTGGTTTTGATGGGCGAAAAAATCGAATCTAAATTATATTTTGGATCAATCCTATTCACTTTCTGAATCCTGGTGTTTCGATTTCCGATGCTTTTTTTTATGGCTAGATCGTTCTCTCGACTTTTTCTTCTTACGTTTCTTTCTATGCCTATCAATAGAATGAGAATCATCATCAGATCGTTCACGTGACCTTCTCTTGTGTTTTTTCTCACGTCTTTCAGAATGTTCGTGCGAATCAGAGTAGCGATCATCTTGATGGTTCTTTTCCAAACCATCATTTTCACTTTTGTTCTTCAAATATTTATCATGATCGTATTGCGAATAATAACTTCTACTTCTACCATCACTTCTGCCAGAATAATAGTCTCGATTATCACCAGATTTGTAAACATCGCGATATCTGTCATCTCTAAAATGTTCTCGATGCCTGTGACGATCTCTGCTAGAATCATCGTAATCATGAGTCGATTTTTCGAACTTATTGTATTTTTCACGAGACCTTTCACGACGACGATTACGATCAGGGGGTGTTTCATTTTTACTTTTCTGAATCTCTTTGATTAAATCTTGCTCTTCTTCTTCAATATTTATCCACCGTTTGAAAGGATTTCCGCTGTAACAGGAGCTGCCTACACCTAAATAAGAATCGAGCTGCGGCTGTATAATGGCTTTTTGAGCGGATTCCGAATCAATTGTTTCGGATTCGGTTTCAATATTTGATCCATCGTTCAAGGTTTCCATTTGACCGAGGATTACTTCTCTAAGAACCTGAGTAGGAAATAATAGAGAAATTTGTAGTACAAGAATTTTTACATCAAGTACGAAATCAGGGAACTTACTTCAACGTAGCTCTTTTTATTCGAGTGTACTCGTTTGCCTCTGTGAGCTGCTCGTCTTCGTTTAGCATCTCTTTCTGCAGCTAGTAATTCTTTCAAACAGGTAGATGATTTGTTCTTTTCTTCATTCCTGCAAAATTAAGCAGATAGAAATTGTATGGAAAAAAATCTATAACGAAGTAACCGTAATTCGAAATGAAACTCGGTTTACCTATTTTTTCCAGTTTCTTCAATCGTATCAAGATTAGCGTTAAATCTGTCGTTGCAATCCGCTATAGAACGTGCTGAGTCCTTTACATCTATGAATATCATCCATTATTAATACGTATATACGTGAATATTAAGGATACATATTGGTACACATATTTCAATCAGTAAATAATTAAATAAATAAAGGATATCTGTGAGTATCAAATAAAAAGGATATTAATAATCCACGAAAATAATTCACAATGCCAGCATATCCTGGAAAATAAAATCAAATGAATATGCTATCTCGAAGTTCTTCTACTCCAATAATCCTTCTTTAAGAAATTTGAGATATTTGTATGTTGAGTACTTCTACATACGTCTCAATAGTACAAAATTACCTATGGTAACTTCCAACTGGGATAAATCGTTGATTTCAGGATACTTTCCGTTCTTTTTCTCACATCTGTCTTCATGTTGGAGAAGATTATTTCCTTGTGGTATGCGGTGTTCAGGATTAATACTACAAGGAACTAACTTGGTGGATTCATCCGTCTAAAATAATGCCGTTAAGTTATTGATGGATACTTATTCTTCAAGATTAAAAAAACAAAGAAGTAAACAATTAGACGAACTTGTACAAGGGTTTCCAGATCTGAAATCTTCCATCCAACTGAATCCAGCGTATTTCTTAACCATGTTTTCTGTTCCTCGACGAATATTTTAAGATTATTCAGTAAGTGATTTTTGTCGGTATCACACATTCTATGTTTCGTGAGGAAATAATGGTAATGACACTCATATACTGAGCAGAAGGCGAACGAAACATGAAAATTATAAATAAAAAATGTTTTTAAATAATTCAAGTACCGTTATACTTACAATCTTTTCAATAAAATTTTACAATCATCAATTTTTTTTTCATTTTCCATTTTCAAATAATAAAAAAAGAAAAAAACAAAAAATTTTAAAACATCATCAATCAATGTTACCAACTTGAAAAAATTTTGCTGCGAATAGTTGGCAAACTTGAATAACTGTTAATTTAATTCACCGCTAGGAGTGTTATCAACAAAACGTCTTTATTCATAAAAATACTGCAATTAGGCCGAGCAATGTGATATCGCGAGTGCGATTTTCTTTATTCTCTCTTTTCTCTCTCCTCCCATCCTGCATACTTTTTTGTTTTCCCTTTTCTTCTCTTCTTTTCCTTTTCCCCAGGTTTCCTGTACACAACTCGATTCAATTATTTGACGTCCATTTTTATTTCGAATTTTATGTAGTAATTCGTGAATGTAAATTTTTATTTCGTCAAATTATTCTTAATTTGTGAATGTAGTTTACAGTAACTGAAATTGGATCTTCCTAAGTGAAACATCGTAATCGATCAATCCCATCAGTCACACGCACGACGCACATTTACGATTTTTTCATGTTACAAGGTTAGTAATTTGGTAACTATTTTGAAGTAATAATTCATGTTTATATTACACGACTAATTTTTTCACGTTGACATTATTTTTACGATAACTGAATGTCTAACAAAAGTCGAGGTTGGTGTTTAAATGTTACAGTTCCCCAAACACATTTTCATTTAGGATATATTTCGCGTTAAACCCTCCTTAATTCTCGCTGCTGTATTAATCGTAATTAACGAACAGTCTAGTTAGCATTTAAACAATTACTTAAAATGCAAACTGCATATAGCCAAACCCTCCTACGTTAGAACACCTTCACTGAATGAATGATCAGAATTCAGAAACGCCGATTCTATTCTATCTTCTTATCAGTACACACTACTGTGGACTACATGTCGTAAATTAAGTCTTGCTTTCATACATTGATTGATTGAATATTTTCATTCATATCAATATGAGATGAAAAATTAATAAGTAATTACATTAACTTAAGTGGAAGTGATGCCATTTAGGTTACGTTTTCTCTGTTGTTATCAATGAATAGATTGTGTCGAGCATTTTCAATTTCGAGTTGGTTATTCCTTTATTTCTATCCGGTGAATGTTGAATATTCAAAAATAATCTCAATGAAATAATTTTCAATTAGTGAGGATTCAAGACTTAACCAGTACCTTTTAAGGCTCATTTGTAATGGCACCGAATTTGTCATTGAAAAAAGTTGAATCTGTGTTTTCTGTGGTTCGCCTTTGTTTTGTTTGGATTTTTAAAAATGTCGAAAACACCATCAAAGTTACAATGATTAGCCAATCACACAATGTACGAAGTTCGCGTTGTCATATCTAATGATTCACGCTTCAATAAAAATATCGATGAATTGATAAGTATTTTAATTTGCACGTAGCTTTATGTGTAGATACTAGATACGTTGTACAATAACAAATATTTATTGAATGTATACGGAAAAGACGATTTCAGTTTGTATGGTGCACTTATTTTTTCCAAAGCCCATTTTTTTTCAATATTAATCCCAAGTGTTCAAAATTTTCCCTTGGTTGTTTTGCGGAAAATTTTAAGGTCAGTAAGAAACTGAAATAAAATTTATAAAGTTGCAAATAATCGAAGGATCGCAAGTATATTGTGAAAAAAATTTCTTGAACGTTTCAAAATATTCCTGACGAAACAAAAGTGCACTGGGCGAACTGCAATACGTCTTTTTCGCGAGTATATTTTGACTAGTTTCTGTTATTTTAGTATACCTTTGTTTTAATTTTTTTCTCTGATAATATTACGATGATATTTCACTATATACTTACGCATTATGGTTTTTTTTTATATGTTGTAGATGTGTGATTGGCTAATCTTGTTGTGTAAAAATTTTCTTGTATAATTTCGGCCGTGGGGCGTATATGGTGTTGTGCTGATCGATCACCACCGAAAATATGAATGGTAAAGTTAGTAGAAGTCTCGAACATAATGCTCGCATCCATCGAGAACCTGACCAATCACATTAACGCTGCCAACAATACAATTAAGAGCAGTGCCGATCTTAATTCAGTAGCCAAGGCGTACTTGATATGCCATCCGAATTCTCACAGCTTCGCCGACCGTACGCTGGTGCTCGATAAGCCGGTGAAAATCGGCAGATCCGTCGGACACAATAAGACATCGGCCAACAATGGTATTTTCGATTGTAAAGTATTGTCTCGAAATCACGCCCTTCTGTGGTTCGAAGACGGTAAATTCCTACTGAAGGATACGAGAAGCAGTAACGGCACATTCGTAAACACCGAACGTTTAAGTAAATCATGCGAAGAATCTCAACCTCGCGAAGTGTTCAGCGGCGATACGGTACAGTTCGGCGTCGACGTCGTCGAAAATTCGCGCAATCTAACGCACGGCTGCGTGATCGCCACGCTAAAGCTGTTCTTGCCCAATGGTCGCGAAGCTAAACCGTTGCCTACCATTTTCTCGTCGGGCGATCGCAGCAAGGTTACGTTGGAAGATCTCTACCTCCTGAATCAGTACCTGCAAGAATCGCTACAACGCGAGAAAATGCTCGAATCTAAATTATCCGCTTTGCAGACGCTGGTGAAGACATTACGCGACAGCACCGAACTCAGTTGGAAAGCGTTGATATCGAATAATAGCCTTCTTTCGCGAGTCGAATTGCTGGAAGTGCAGCTAAAATGTTATTCGAAAAAATTCGCCGAAGATACGTTACGTGAAGAACTGCGATCTTTGCAAGAAGACAAAAGCGCCTACGAAGGTGTGGTCAAAGAGTATTTTCAAAAGATACTCGACGAGAAGTTGGAGGCGGCGCAGCAATATCAAGATTTGACGCGGGCGCTGGCCAACATGAAGACTGAGTTCGCCAATACGCAGTTGCTGCTGACCAACAGTCAGAACGAGTTGAGGGAGTTGGCGTTGAAAAATACCTGCCAGGAGAAGACCATCGAAGAGCTCGAGATGAAATTACACGACGCCGAAGAGAAAGCCAAGCAGAATGAACAAAAAGCCGTAGACGAAAGTTCCGCCTTGTACGCGCAGCTGGATAAACTCACTGTCAACGAGAAGGTACTCCAACAGACGATACAGGAGCTGGAAACGCACGGTGATTACGCTCACAAGCAAGTCATGTCGTTACAGAATCAAGTAGAACAGCTGCAGAAACATCATAGCGACATATTGTGTGAATTGGTCGATCCGACAGTCATCAAGGATAAAATAACGGACGAAAATCTGGTACGATCTTGGATATCCATCTACACAGAAGCGTTGCGTAAATGTAAAGAGAACACTTCCTCTTTGCAAAAACGCGTTCAAGATATGAGGCAAGAGAAATCCGATAAACAATGCGCAGTCACCTCACTCGAAGCCGAAGTCAACAAATGTATCGTCGAATTGCAAAACTATCGCAAAGAACAGCTCGATCTAGAGATGCAAATTCTGGACCGTAAAAACGAGCTGGAATTGTTGAAACCGCAGTCGCAGCATATATGGGACGAGCTGAACGAGCAACACAACGACAAATGTAACGAAAACGACGTCGTAGATTTGCAGGAGAAGAAGAAACTCTTGAACGTAATTCAACGAGACGTCAAAATGACCGATGAGCATTTCAAAGAGCTGGAGAAAGTTTTGAAATTCTCCAAAGACGAGCTAAACCAACTTACGGTAGCGAACGCCATCGAAGAAGATAAACTGGATCTAAGCGAGAAACAGTTGTGCAGTCTGGAAAACGCGCTGACCACGTTGCAAGGGCACGTTCGCAATTGCTCCGCAGCAGACGACGTAACATCCTATCACAACGATCAAGTATGCATCGAAGACGTACAATGCTTGAAGAAACAACTCAGCGAAGCGCACGAACTGGCTCAAGAGAAACAAAACGTTACCGAAAAGTTAATGAGCCATTTCATGCAATTTACCCAGCTAGTCAATCAACGGTTGAACGTGGTGGATCGAGCCATCGCCCAGTGTACGCAGATCGACGAAGCTGTCGGATTGACCGATGAAATAGCCGCCCTGAAGGCGCAAAGTAGACAGTTATTCGACGTCGTCGACGAATTACAAAATTTGTGCGATCGAGTCCAATGTTACGAGCGCCTTGTAGACGAACCTGAATCGTCGACGAGCGTTTCGCCATTATCCAGTGTAATGGATGTCGTCGATACCAGCGATGATTTCCGAACAAAAGACGATTTCGTTGTACTCAGAGAAAAATTGAGCGCCATTTCGTTGGAAAAGAAGGAATTGGAAACGAGACTGGCGCAGCTACAAGAACAATACGATTATTTCAAAAGTTACCCGTATTTTGATATATACATTATTTTAGTCGTCGTATTAATCTGTGTCGGTATTTTTAATTTCGCTGATAAACTTTCATTAGTATTCGGTTCGTGAAAACGATCTATGGTTAGTCCTTTTTTCTATCAAGTCGAATACTGCACAGTATATGGATGTAACGCGAACGTATTATATCATTCTATTCTAGACGTACCGTAGTAATATTTTTACTTGTGTGGTGTTAATCTACATAAATGTGTGTTATTTTTTCAGATTTCTGTTTTGTAGTCTCTCTTACTTCATGGTTTTTTTTTCAGATTTATTTATCTATTTTTAAATTGTAAGCTTTAAATATTTGTGTTCAAGCGGCTTGGAAAGTTTTTTATTGTATTCCTTTTTCTCTCTTTTTTTTTATCGATTATTATTGTAATACAGTCCAAGGTGAATCATCAAAACGATTAAGCGACGTCGAAGTTCATCTCCCCATAATCGTAGAAAAGATCGACGAAATGATACGAGGTGTGGGGGTACTAACGACTTGAGAAATTCTAATTGATGAATGTTTGTATCTATTTCGCGTGTCTATGTCTATTTTGACTGCTGGCTGGTGATTAGAGGAGATAAAAGTTGGGCTTCGTTGAGACGTTTATTTAGGTATAATTCGGTATGCATTTTTGTTTTCGAGGAAAATAACGACGTAGTACGATCTAATTAATTTCTGAACCGTGGATCTATAAATACTGGTCTGAAAATTTTCCAACAATGAGCACCTTGAACGTCGATTACTGTTCAGATTTATTACGAGTGATGAGAAGAATTTTTGTATGTGCGAGCGAATTGAAATGTTTTTTATCGTTATCCCATTTGATATTTTATCTGAATGACAAGTGCCTCGAAAATAAAATGTTTTAAACGAGTAGATTGGATGTTGATTATTTCAGCGTTGTGTATTGTATTGAATTTTCTAATTTTGCTGGTATAAAGAGTATTTAAAATTGATTCAATTTTATAAAATATGAATTTGAACCTGCTGCAATTATGATTATGACTTTCTAGGTTTCTACGAATGGTACTTAATGTTCAGTTTCAGAGTTTTAAAAGCTGGGGAGGCACAGTAGGCCAGAATGAAAAAAATAAGTGTATAAAAATCATTTCTCACTAGAATTCAAGAGATAAAATTTTAAAACTTCTCGTGTATGAAAAAATAAGATCACTGATTTCGTTTTTGTTAATTTTTGGTTTTGAAAACATCTCAGCTTCTCAGCTCCAATTTTCATTCTGGTCCTTTTTGGAAGGGTTGAATTTGAAAAATAATTCTTCATTTATGGGTACTTTGAATTATGACTTGTGTACCGAGTAGTTTTACATCAATCGGTGTTTTTACGCCTACTCATTGCGAGTGTTTTTGTTTTAGGTGTCGCTGAAGTAAAACCGAACAATAACAAAATGCCTGGTTTCAACAAAGCAGGAACATTCAAAATATTCGTCGGTAATTTGCCTGATGGCACCAGCGCTACGGAAGTGAAGCCGCTGTTCGAGAAGTACGGTCCAGTGGTCGAATGCGACATCGTCAAAAATTTTGGTTTCGTGGTAATTACACTTTTCGCTTTGACAAAAATTATCATTTATGATTACAAAATGATCCACGGTATTCGCTTGCAGCATATGGAAGATGAAGAATCTGGTCGTGAAGCGATCAAAAACTTGAACAATTCATTGGTTAATGGCACGGCGATCAAGGTGGAAGCAGCGACTAGTCGCAAAGGTCCGAATACGCCTACGGTGAAAATATTCGTCGGTAATCTGCCGGACAGAAGTAAGGCGGCCGAAGTGCGCGCTCTATTTTCCAAATACGGTACGGTTGTCGAATGCGACATTATTCGAAATTACGGATTTGTGGTGAGTTCTGTCTGTTGTCGATTTTGTGTAACGAGTAACCTATCGAACCGGTGATTCACCTGTATTTTTTTTTAGCACATCGATACGAACGATCTCACTAAATTGCTGAAAGAATTGAATGGTTACGAAGTCGTCGAAGGCCAGCCGATGAAAGTGCAGATTTCTACCAGTCGTGTTAGACAACATCCCGGAATGGATGATCCGCAACGTTGTTATAAGTATGTAGTCGTGCTAGGTGTTCGATATTCTCGAGATTTCTACGTATTTTTATTGACGATCGAACAAACCTCGTTGATAATTTTTCAATTCCGTTTTCAGATGCGGACGTACTGGTCATTGGTCGAAAGAGTGTTCGAAAAATGCTTCAGTTGCTGTTTCTGCTACTGCAGCTGCAGCCACAGCGGTGTAAGTAGGCTTCAATGTGCTCGTATGGTGTTAATTGTAATGATAATTTTCAAGAGAGGAATGCTTCATGTTTGCCCAACTACTTTTGAATTTGGCCTCCAACGAGATTTGTTTCCTTTCAAAGATTTGGCTTCCAATTTTTTCACGAGGCTTTAGGTGTTAAGGAAAAGAGAATTTGATGAGGTCGTATGAAAAATTGTTTTCTTCAAACTTCGCTTCCAGGAGAATTCATAGGTCAAACGATATACCAAGGTGTAATTTTTGATTTTTTTCAAATTCCGTCCAATGTTTCAAGACGCCATGTCTCCTCCCTATGAAGAGTCAAGTTTTGCTAATTTCAAAACCTATTCGCGAAGTTTTTAATTATATTTCTTTGTGTATCACTGAAAATTGGGCTTTTACTTGATCAGGGTGTCCATTCTGAGTCAACGAATTTTGAAATTTTGGACATTTCCGCCGGAGTTTTGCAAAAAATTTGATGTTTCTAAACTCATTTTATTATAAATTTTTTCAAAAAAAATTTCGCTCGGGCCAAATTATTTTAACCATTTTTTATATTCGTCATTTAGGGAATATTGGTTTTTTTGTTTTGGAAAATCAAGAAAATAGCGGGAAAAATGAGAAATGTTTATTTTTATTGCTCGCCAAATTATTTAGTATTTTTATGCAAAATCTGCAAACCCAGGTTCAAAAATCGGTTGAATTGGCATGAAAGTACACCTATTTTAATATTATCGAATCAGCTTGAGCTGGATCACTTCTAAAATACGTTGATAACTAAAGATTTGTATTTTTTTCTAGATACGCTTCGGCCTACGATCCAAGGGCAATGCCTTCGATATCGTTAGCTTCGACATTTTCATCGCGGGATCTGTACCCTCCGCCGCCACCTCCGCCTTCGGCCTCCTTCGTCAGGGAACGGATTTTGAATCCCTACGGAATGTTAGCCGATCCTAGAGTACGTTCATTATTACGCTGCGGCTTGGTTATTTTGCGGCGAAAAATTAATTTTCCGTTTATTTAATATTCACTGTTTATATTTTGCTCACGTGTACGTAACTTGTAGCGTGATTTATCGATGACGAAAACGCTACTTTTGGGTTTTACATAGCGTTCTACGAGCGTCGCTCGTACCGTGTGTCTTATCAATGGCCGTTCATTGCATTCGTTACTTACGTGAAGCTTTGTAATCGGCGTACCAAAAACAAACACCAAAAAGATGGTAAAAAAAAAACGAATGACGCGCAATTTTATTGTACTTATGAATTGAGTTTCATACGTCACGAAGCGACGCGACAATCGCGTATGTATGTTCGATAAATTAATCGTATTTATCGTACGTACATACTACGTACGGTGGTATAAAGATATTGAAATGTAGATGTAAAGATATTTTTCTATGCTTCTTTATTGTGCAGCCTTTTACGAGTACTTTTGCCTTTTCGTCGTCATACGAGAAGAATTTAACGACGAGCGATGTGGTCACGAGTACTGTTCGGCGTATCCTAACGTTGTGTAGCACTACGAATATTTCGTTGTATAAAACGACACGTACATATTTGTTATAGGAGTTTTACGATCGGTATCTAGACCGTTTCGAAAGGTCAGTCGATCGTTACGACGACGAACGCGAGTACAGCCGGTTATCATCGAGACGCGATTTAATGCCACCTCCGCCTCCGCCCGGTGTTGCCACTCGTTTGGCATCGTCGCGGGATTCCGAATACGACATGTTCAGCCGTCGTTCGCCCTCTAAATACACGTAAGGAATTTTCTTGCTTGCATGCGTGCTCCGGTCTATACTCTGAGTCTCTTGTCTGTTTGGTCGGTTCAACACGACGTGGTATCGCCGAAAACCGCCGGCCTGTCTTCTAATTATGTGTATACAGTCTTTCGCGATCGAATACGTGCGCGACTTTGGCGAAAATCCTAGCTCGTTTAGATCTTTGCTATAGGTTTATATTAGCTGTCGTCATTTGAAAATAGATGGAGATGAAAACTTCTTCGATGAACAGTTAGTCTAGGGACCAATCATGGAAAAAGTGAGTTTCGATGGACCCTTCGGACCCTGATGAACACAACTAGCTCGCCGATACGGCCAAAAAGTTGTTTTCAGTTTCAGTTCTCAATATTTTCTAGTTCCAGTTTTCAATCCCAGTTCCAGTTCCAAATACCAGTTCTAAAATTCTTTTTTTTTTCAATTTTGAAAGATGATAAAAAACCAAAATTTTCTGCAAAAATTGAACTTTGTTGTTTTTCTTTTTGAAATGCAATTTTTTCATTTTTCATATATTCAAGCTCAACACAAAAGATTTCAGTGGAAAAAACCTGGGAAATAATATTTTTTAGAAATTTAATGACTCCTGGTCCTGACTTCCTGAGTCCTGAATAATTATTTAATTAAAAAAATGAAATTTGAAGAATCTGTGTAATTTCAAATTTACAACACATTTTTTCTTTATTCACTTTTCTACATGAATTTATACCTAAAGTTCGTTTGAGGTATCTTTATTTTTTAATTTTTAGTGAAAAATGTCAAATTGAACATTGTGCATCTAAATGTTTAACTTTTTACGTCAAATTTTCATAAATTAGTATTTTTTCTGTTTTTTACTCCATTTGGAAATTTGTCTACACAACATTGAATTTTTCGAAAAAAAATTTTGGTGCGTGATGAAAAAGAAGAACGAAGAAAACATAATTTTGAATGGGTAAAAATTTTATTTAAGAAAAAATGAATTGCAATTTTCAAAAAAATGCTGGAATTGGTATAAAACTGAAATTAATCTTCGTTCCAGTTTCCAGATTTCAGTTCTCGTCATTTCAGTTCCAGTTTTTCAGTTTTTTTCAGATTTCGGTTCCAGTTCCGATTCCAGTTTTCCATCACTGCTTTCAGATTTTCCTTTGAAAATTTTTATCTCCAAGAGTTCTCAACCAAATTTTTTTAAATGGCTAGAAAAAAATCACATTTGAAAACTTGAAATCGAGTTTTCTACGTGATGTTTTGGTGAAGCAATATTCTTGAAAATCTATATATATTACATTTACTTGGGCGCGTCTTTTTTCAAATTGGTCCCTGGACTAAGTTAGGTTTTCAATTTTTAACCGATCTGTAATCGAGCGCTTGTGTTCTAAAAAAGAATTCGACAACAATGGGTAGGATTTTCGCCAAACCCAGCTCAATCGACGTATACGAGAGGATGACCGCAATTTGATATTTCGCGTGATGCATCTGCACCTACGTAATCCTCGTTTCTGTATGTGTGCGGTAAAACAAAGAAAAGCTGTGAAATTACCTATCGCATCGCGAAATATCTGCTCCGCATCAGTGTAACTTCATCGTCCGGTAAGTAGTGTCGAACCGGCGCGGCGCATCGCAAGGATAAGATCATCAAGTCCGGGACGTGAACGTAAAATTTAATTACATATTTATACAGATGAAAAACTATTTTTTTTTTCAATTTTCGCTCGAATATAATTTATGGAAAATATTCGAGAAAAAAATTTTCTCTTATATGAAATATTTCCAGATTCTAATCTTTGAATTTGTGATTTAGGAGCAGTCGCGCTTACGATGAATATGCTCGTTCTTTGGACCCATACGATGACAGAAGGTGATTATCGTTATATTATTGTTATTAACAGACCGTTAAATGAAACGAACTTTGTTAAACTTATTAGGAACAAGAGATCATTTTCTTCGCTTATCGAGTAATTTTAAATTTCAACTATATTTTGATCGATGAAGGGAAGAAAAAATAGGTGTTTTCACTCGACAATCATTTCTCTGCAGAAAAAAGTGACTCGAGTCTATTTGCTTTTTTCATATCCATTCTGATGAGCCATGTCAATGTGGTTTTTTGGAAGGGGAGAGGGAAGGGTTGTCGTTCTTGTACCTTTAGTCTGTATGAAAACCTATTTTGTTAATTAATGGCTTGTGTTTTTTAAAAATTTATTCGTTGGTTAATCCGTTTTCGACTTTGTTCCAGAAGACATGTGTACGATGAGTATTCTTCTCGACGTTCAGAAAGCGCGCGGTAAATATTGACTTTTTAATATTATATAGTTATCAATTTTTTAAGGTGCTTCTTGCCTGACTCTAATTTTTTTTTCTCTATAGGGAAAGTTCGCGCAGTTCGTCGCGTTATGCGCCCTATTGAGATGAATGGGAGCGAGTTATCGGGAATCATGGAATTGCGCCTGATCCCATCCCCGAGTAAATTTTTCTTTTATCATTCTAAAGATTAGGTAATCTATTTTTAATGCGATTGTCCCAACGTATTTTACGAAAGTTAATTCGTCACTATCATGTCGATGCGTTACGGTCATCGCAAATCAACAAAATAAATGAATTAGATTATAAAATAAATTCTAGTAGTATGCGTCGCGATTCAAGACAATTTATCGTAGTTCTAAGTTTTTTACATTTTTATGCGCTGCTTCCCAATTTTCCCCTTTCTTTTGTCGGTATAAATGGTATGTTTCTATTCTACTTGATAAAACGCCCAGATAATTCAAATTTTACTTGATAATTGCAGTCAGCATGTATGCGAATGTACACATTTCTGTACCTATGTATATGTAGTTTGAAACAGCTTTGTTTTTTTATTATTTTTGTCATTTTAATTATGTACTTAGTATTCTATTATATTTTTTAACGATTTCAAAAATTTTATATTTATCAGCACATTGACTAATAAAAAGAATGCTTGACTCGTACAAAGTGAACGTTTTCATTATTTTTGGACTGTTTTTCGGGGACGCGGATGGAAAAAACATGACTAAAAGGCCGAGAAAGCTCGAACGAACTTCTATAGGTTAACGTCTTTAAGCGTAACACTGTTCACAGAAGCCATAGCTGGAAATGGGAAAGTTATGATTAGAGGAAGTGAAATGTAAAGACGCTTGAGGTATTTACTCCAAAACAAACGTGTATCGTAGGTCCGAGGAGACACTTGATAGAAAAAGGTAAGTTTCGTAATATCATTACCTGAATTTGTAATCACCTTCGATGGGACAAGCGGTACTTCTTTATCGTATTTAAATTTAAAATGTATTTTTTACAACAATTTGGCAAATTGCAGTTTTATTTTTAATTATTTCTGATTCGAATTCGAAAACGAAATATTTGGATGTCTAGTTTCATTGTACGAATGTTGCAGTAGTGAGGTACGATTTCTTTTTGAAGTCCGCTCGCGCCGCGAACGGCGAACGTATCTAATTGAATGAAAAAAATTGAAAAAAAAACATTCAACAGCAATAAAAAAAATGTTTTCAAAGTAAATGAAAATGAGGAATAAGGAGAAAGAAGAAACACAGAACAGTAATGTATTTATTTTATTTAATTTAATTCCGTACCTCACCAGTTGAAACTATCACACAATGAAACTAGACATGCGTACAAAACCAAAACAAAATAATCATCACGTCATTATTGGAATTCCGAATTCGTTGAATTTTTAATTTGAATTGAATAATTATTTTGAGTGATTAACTAGTGAATTTTACCGATTAGTTCCTCGAAATTCACAATTTGGAACAGATATTTTCGCAAGATAATCTACGATCATTCAATCAAGCCAGAGATCCTACCACATTTCAAGATAAAACACTCACAATGGATCCAAATTATAATGATCAGGCATCATCGAGTAGACGAGGTAATGAAAGCAGTTCCACTTCGAATGCCGGACTATCATACTATAAATGGCTTTCGGAAAAAATGGAAAAGGAAATAAAGGAATTACAAGGTGCGATAGAGGAAGCCGAATCTGCGATGGTCACGCAGAAACAAAATATCAAAGATATGATTTATGGTAAAAATAAACTACTGTGTGATTTCCATGAGCAGTTCAGGAAATTTTCCCAAAAAATTGAATTGTTAGTATCAATTTTAGTTTTTTACTGTGTTCAAATTTCTTTGCTCTTCAGTTATAATTTTATTGTACCTACCCCAAATTTGTTTCAGTGAAAATGAAATGGAGGATGAGATTGAACACGTGGTAAAATTTTTGGACGAGTTGATTCCTTTGCATAATGAGATGAATTACGTAAAATCATCAGAAATTAACATTCGGGATTACGTGATTGCAAAATATCAAGCCATATGTTCGGAATTACATCCAATTAAAGATACATTGGAGAACGAAGTAGAACAAATGCAGCAGAAACGTACGTTATTCTTGTAATTTAAAATGTTAAACTTCAGCACTGAAATTAATTTCAATTTTGATTTTTTAGTGAATGAATTGAACGAATGGAAAACGGAATGGGATATTCAAGATAAGCTGAATTCGGATATGAACTACCTTTTAGATCTACATCAAGAGAAACTGACTAATCTCAAGTGGCTTATTAAAAATGAAGTTGCTGATATTGAACAATTGAGAAATGAAGGTGAACGGATTCAGATGCAAACCAATACAGAAATCCTTGAAAAACAACAGACTATGAAAAATGATGCTATTAAGGTAAATGTTACAAATGGAGGAAATCACTTTCTTCTATATTGGTGTATTAAGATGAGAATTAATTCCGATTGTGTTTTGTCTCAGATTCAGCAAACTTACAACTCCCTGAAGATTCAATTTACTGAATTGAATGATATTCGAAGTCGAATGATTCAATTTAAACAAGAAATTGAAAAATATAATAAAATGTGAGATTATAGTTTACCTATTTACACTTGGAAAATATTTTGCAGATGGAATCACTGTGACTACTGGGTACTGCTTAATTTATGTTATAGATTATTCAAAAGTAAACGAAAAGCAACGGATATAGAGACACAGGTTACTGAAAAAACAATCAAACTCAAAGAATTGCAAGAAAAAATGGAGGTGAACAATGCTAAGTTGTGTGAATTAGAAGACCAGAAGAAAATCGATATTGAGGTACCTTACCTATTCCTATTTATATTGTTAGGTACTTCGTGAGTTTGTGAACATTTTAGTAAAGTATTATTTTACAATTTCAGAAACAAGAAAAACTCAGCAATATTTTACATGAACACAGGAAAAAAATCGCCGACGAAGAAACCCTGCTGAACAATTTATTAAATAAGGAACGTTTGATTGATGAAAAACGAGAACAATTATTAACTGAAATAAAAATTCAGAAAGAAAAAATCGCCTCGCTTGATTCAAAAAATACGTGAGATGAAAAATAAAAATTCTGCCTACAAAATTATAAAAAGTCACAATTGACTGAATAAACTTAATAATTTGCCTTAAACTTTCAGATTTTCCAACGAAATGTTACGGAATGAAAATTTAGCAAAAGATATCGCCGACTTGACCCAGCAAAATAGTACTACAAAGAGAAATTTATTTGAATTGAATAACGAATTAGAATCCAGAATGAGAAAAATTGACGAACTGAAGCAAAATTTACTTTCCAAAAATATCTCTGTAGAAGACAACTCATCGGATGTAAGAATAAATTATCATAAAAATTCTCTAAATTGCCTTAGCTTATAATTTTTTTGTTTTGCAGAAAAATCTTCTTCATTCCTATCTCACTGTGGAAAATGAACAAAATGCTATATCTAAATTCATTGATGACGAATTGAATGTATTATTGAATAAAATTTTGGAAAAACAACCTTGTATCCAGAATTTAAAAGAGCAGTTTGAAGAGCTTGTGTTCGAAGGATATGAACTTGAACATGATGTGGTAGAAAAAGAGAAACTTTTGCAAGAATTAGTAAACTCAGCTAAAGTGAGTATTATTTCTTTTAAATTTCAGTCAATCAATGAAGAAATAAATAATGTAAATTTTTTTTTTCAGAATTGCGAAAGTTCCATCTTTGCTCTGAAACAAAATGTGTATCAAGGAAAATATGTAACAGTGCAAGACTTGAATAAACAATTGACAGTTTTAACAAATCATACAAAAACCGAACAAAATATGATAGAAAAACTGAAGGAAGAAATTGGGGTAAGGAAATTAGACATCATATTAGAAAATAAGTTCTTACCTATTTTTATCATTTTTTTTTCATAACATAACAGGTCATTCAAGAAATGGCAGAAATTGGAAAGAAAAGACGACTTTTGAGCCCGGATAAAAAACAAGATATAGGGTTAGTACGAACCCCACGGGCCGCTCGACCAAAAAAAAAGACCGAAGAACCGAAAAAATCAAATGAAAAAGATATTTCGCAAGATAAAGATATTTACAGTTTTACATGAGTTTGAAAAAGTCCAGCAGTGTTTTTGAAAATACTGGTAACTATTTTAGAAGCAGAGAATCTATTTTTAATTTATAATTCATTATTCATAATGAAGTTTCCATTTGATTTACATTTCATGCCTTCAAATTTTGGGTATGCAAATTCTACAAATTTGTGTAGAATTATTTACATATCCACTTTTTAGAATTAGAAAGTACCATTAATTAGCTGATAAAATTTTCACTTGTGATTGTTATTAGTTTTATATCTAATTTGACTAGTTTCTAATGAAGAAATAACTATTCTAATTTTTCAATAAAAAGAAAACTTCATATTTTCAAATTGTATACATTTATTCAAAAGTAAAATCATATCAATACATCCTTCGTCACACATGTTTTTCCTAGTACTAGGCAGCTCGTCAGTAACCAATTATTGACTTTCCAAACTGAAATTATTCAAATTACTACATATTGAGAAAAATTATTTGCTAAATTAAACACAAACAACGCACTCACTTAAACTATAAAATTGCATTGAGCATGACCATTCAAACACCACTTTAACCACTTGTAAAATTATTTCTATGAATTCTACGGCGATCCACGGATAAGGAAATGAATTTTCTTCAACCTTGAAAAATAAATAACATTTCAATAAGTAAATTATTTCATGGAAAAAATTATCCAATTGAATCAACTTCGTACTCTCAGTATTCCAATTAGAAGAGCTACGTTCAAACCAATAATTACTATCACGTGACTGAAAAATGTTGCCATTTTACTTTCAGAATACATATTCCTATCTGTTGGAAAATCATAACATTGAATATCAATGTTAATTATTGCATTTATTTTTGTAGAGATAAGCATTTTTACCGAGACGAGAATATAAACAGCTTTTAAAAAAACAGATATCTCAAATCCATCTTTAGTAAAATTTGCTCATCTCTATTGAACAGAAATGAAGGATTATCTAAAAGTAATTAGTATACCATAATACCATGATTTTGATTTGGAAAATTTGCTATGTCTCAGGATTTTCCATATATCGTAGAAAGCAATCACCTGAAAAATTGATTTTTTTTAGAGCTGAAACACTATAAATTTGATCAACCTTTTTTCAAGTTGACAAATAGATGACTAAATTTTCATCGAAATATTCTCATTTCTAAGCTCGCCAACTAAAATGTGAAAATAATTCACACTTCAATAAAACTCAAGAACTTACAATTCTAAAAATTGAACCGAAAATCACAAGTATTGGACAATAGTTGAACAGCTCCGTTGAATAAAAAATTCGACAGATTCGAAACTGAAGCTGTAAAATGAAATATGGAAAATTATCGAGGAACCAACGAAAATCACTTAATTGTCGTAAAAATTCAAACCTTTTTTATATCCATAATTATTATATTTTTTCAAAATTTTCATAATAATTATGCAATCATTTCAATTATAGCATATCATTATTTAAAAATAAAACTGAAATTGATCAGATCATTAGATATGGCAGCCAATGAATAATATATAAAAGCAAATGTGCAGTTTTTTTTTCAAAAAAATGGTAACAATATAAATGCGACATGAAGAGTACTTGTAAATTGCAACATGATATAAAATAATAATCTAAAATTAATCAACGTACATTTAAAAAATGCAATATGCATTACTCACAGGGAGGTAAACTAAACCAAAAAAAAAATCAGATCTATAAATTTTAGATCTCACAACTTTCGACTTGGAAAATCTACGCTTTGTTCCCACTAGACGATTTGAACGTATTAAAAACTACGTTTTTTAATGCTTCGGAATTTCAGAAAATCACAAAATGAGTAAGCGATGAATTGAAAATATTTTCCAAAAAGCTAGGAAGACACGCGTTCAGATAGGAAGTGTTCTATTTCCGCTATCAATTTAGAATCTTGATCTAGATCTTTTCTTTCTTCATCTTTGGAAAATTGTTCGATACACGATTGAATTTCGGCTATTTTATCGGGGTAATCTGATAATTCGATTTTTTGAAGCATTCGTATGATCAATTTCAACCATTCGTTTCTTTCCTAAAATGAAACAGAAAAATTATTTTTTTGTACTGATACCATATCTTCAAAAATAAAATACGAGTACTTAAATAAATCACCTCATAATTTGGCGAATTATCGATCAAATTTCGTAAAACAATATCGATCAATACGGCGACATCATTTTTATAAAATAAATTCGAAGTCTCATCGCTGGCAAAAATATCGGTAATAATTTTCAACAACGAATTAGCAGCGTGTGGTTGATGATCCATTAATTTTGCTGGATCCTCTGAAATTGGAAAAAAAACAGCATATAAATGAATTTCTTCGTGACTTATTTCAGTAAAGAAGTTGAATACTCACTTCCACGATTAAAAAGCAACAATAAAGTTTCGGAAAAAATTTTAGGATTATCACATTCTGAAAGTGCTTGAATAGCCAAATTATCTGATATCGGACGACTTTCATCAAATTGCAAATTATACACCAAAATTAAATTCACCAAGTCGATTACGATTTCTTCTTGGTCTGGATCATCGGAGGGACTTTCAATTAATTCTAATAATTGCAAAATAAATTCTTTCCCAATTGTATCTAGGAAAATGAATTATTAAATAAAACTTGTATTAAAACAGACCTTGATTTAAGCTCACACATAAAGAATATACCTACTCACCAAAATAAATTATGGGTAAAGGTTCACCGATGGAAAATATTTTTGTCAGGACGTTAATGACAGGAAGCAGTTTATCTTTATCATTAATATTATTTTGTACGTCTCTGCGTTTAAAACCAAAAAAAGAATATCAATCGCTGGAAAAATGAACACCACTGAATCCATCAACTAATACACACCTTGTCAATTCCAAAGGAAGAACCGATCCTATCAAAACGAGTATTGCAGTTTTAGACAATGTACACAATAAATCGAAACTCTGCAGCAGAAGATTTCTGATTAACCATCGTGTTTCCATTTGATAATATTCAGCCAAACAACTGACGATATAATAATCGGTAATGTGCAAAAAACGCTTGCTAATTGCAATATCTGCATCTGTCTGGTGACCGTAAAACATAATAAATACAATTATCTCCTGCTTGATAAATTATTTCACCGTAATATGGTCAAAATAAGTACCAGAATGCAATTAAATTCTCTTAAATATTCAACAATTGATCCTTGATCATCAAACAACTCCCATGATCTCTGCTGAGCGTCGTTTTTCACTGAAGCTAAGTCTTCTGTGATGACAAACAATCGAGTCATATCTTGAGTATTATCAATTAACGAAAGAGGCGCTTCCGGGGAGACTTCAATTTTGGAGAGGATTTCGTTAATAACATCGACGGTTGAAGGCGGTGCCAGAGTTGAGAAATTTTCCAAAACTACGTTCACAGCGTGTGTTGCAAGTTTGTGCGATAGATGAGTTTCGCATCTAACCTGAAAAATAATAGAAATTTTCCATAATATTTGAACCAATTTAGAGAGAATTGTTTAAAATAAACCTACTCGTTCAATCATTCTGTAAACTTGTTCTTCGGTTATTGAGGAAGGTGTTTGATTATCCATATTGGAAATGGAAGCCAACTATTGGAAAATTAATACAGCTTGTACATATTAATAATACAGATTGTGAACTGAAAAACCGATCGATAGAGCCTAAGGCTATTTAGTACTTTCGTTTTTATTTCATTTTACACCAACACAAATTCTTTTCATAGTTTTTCCTACAACCGAATTCAAATCAAAAACACAACAGCTGATAATCAAATTCAAACACATTCACAAATGTAAACAATACAAAGGATTACTCAACTTTGTTATTAAATATGCAGCGACTCGTTTTATCTTATCGGTGAGTGTGCCTTGTTGTCAGATATAAGAAAAATAAACGTAATTAATTTTAATTAATTAATCATATCGAATTAAAAATTTAAAAATTGAAAATCGATTTATTTATTCATCCATATTGATTCTTATTTTAGGTGTTATTCGCGTTTTAGAGTAATTTCAGTGAAAATCGTGGGATTAAAAGTACACCGCCGGCAACAATGGACCAGAAGTGAAAATTGTCTCGCTGTCTGATATATCTTTTGTTGTCTGTCTTATTCTGAATTCTGAATCATTTTCAACTTAGAATGTTCAATTTTAAACCAAAATAATGAATTTTTTAAAAAGAGATTCTTGTACAGAAACCTTCATAGTTGTTTAATTGAAGCCGATATCATAATTCAACCTACCTTAACAAGAGAACGATCAAGATGGGTAACTCAGATACTAAGCTCAATTTCCGAAAAGCTGTCATTCAATTGACTACAAAAACACAGGTAATAAATGGATTTATACGTAGGATTTCATAGTGTAAACACCGATCAGAAGTTCAACTTGATTCAATGATAAATTTTCATTATCAATGAACCGTTTATAATCCATTGTACTCCATATGGTAGAAATTCTTTTATCGGTTTATCACACAATAGATCTTTCATTCAGTAAATCAGCTCAATTGTTTTATAAATCAGTCCTAGATTATTAACCCTTCGATGATTCTTTCAGCAACCCATTGACGCTGGCGACGAAAACTTCTGGGATCAGTTTTGGTCAGAAAATGTGTTAAATATTCAAGACGTTTTCACTTTAATTCCGGCGCCGGAAGTTCGATCTTTACGAGAAGAAGCTCCGGCCAATCTTGCTACATTATGTAATAAAGCTGTGGAGAAAATGATCAGGGCAGTTGATAACAGCTGTCGAACGCAGCAAGAGCAACAAACAGGTGTATATTTTCTAAATGTCATCAATGCAATGATATCTGACTCTGAGTATGGTGAACTGGTGATTATCGAGTATTTCTGTTTTTAGTATTGAATTGTTGCCGACTTCTCACAAGATTACTTCCGTATATTTTCGAAGATCCGGATTGGCATGGGTATTTTTGGTCTACAGTGAAAGCAAGATCTGATGATGACCCGAATTCAGTTGCACTGGCTCAATTGTTACTCGGTGCTATTTGCGTAAGAATGCATCTTTTAGAACTGAGCTTTATTTGATAATTTTCTATCATTTTTTATTATATTTTCAGGATCTTTTATTCTGCCCTGATTTCACTGTAGCTACGAATAAGAAATCTGGACCAGTGAGTCTAATTTTCCAATAATCATCAAATTTTATATTCGTTGAATTATAATTTCGTTAATTTTAGGATAAAGCAGAAGACTTACAAGCGATCGACAGCTGCGAGTACATTTGGGAGAAAGGAGTCGGTTTTGCGAATTCTCCTCCTCATTACCCCACTTACGACACAGCTCGAACAGAATTGTTGAAATTACTCTTGACGTGTTTCAGTGAAATCATGTACAAACCCCCTTCAGGTGATTTGATTATTTCTGATCTACAAGTTCATTTATTTGCATCAGTTGATCATTTTCAATGGTTATTAGATCCCTGTGAAACTCCCAATCACTGGATTCAGTATTTAACGTCGACAGAGAATCGCCACGCATTGCCTATGTTTACATCTCTGCTGAACACAGTCTGCGCTTATGATCCAGTTGGTATCGGTGTACCGTATAATCATCTGTTATTCACAGACACTACGGAATCTCTGGTAGAAGTCTGTTTGCAAATTCTTATCGTTACTTTAGATCACGATACTACATCAGCCGAAGAAGTACGTAGAAATTAGATATCAATTTGTGCCAGTAAATTTTATGGATACGAAAAATAATATGATTCTTTTTATTTACAGTGTGGAGGTCAAGAAAATCTATTCATCAATTATTTATCTCGTATTCATCGAGACGATGATTTCCATTTTATTATGCAGGGATTCACACGATTACTTAATAATCCTCTAGTTCAAACTTATTTGCCAAATTCAACGAAGAAAATCCAGTTCCACCAAGAATTATTGGTATTTTTCTGGAAACTTTGCGATTACAACAAGGTACCATTACAGAAGAGAACAAAAAATTCGGGGAAAATATCAAATTTTTATTCATTTGTTTGTTTTCTTTTTTACAGAAATTTTTGTATTACGTTTTGAAAAGCAGCGACGTTCTGGACATTTTGGTTCCTATTTTATTCCATCTTAATGATTCTCGAGCTGACCAATGTAAGGATTCTGTTTTTAAATTTCTGAGCTATTTACGAGAATTATTTATGAAAAATAATTTTTCAGCTCGAGTTGGTTTGATGCATATCGGAGTATTCATTCTGTTATTGCTGAGCGGAGAAAGAAATTTCGGGGTGAGGCTGAATAAACCATACACTGCTACCATTCCAATGGACATTCCAGTTTTTACAGGTACCTTGATTTTTTATCAACTCGATAATATCACATTAGTGAATTAAATCTAAAAATGATTTAAATTCAGGTACACACGCCGATCTTCTTATCACAGTATTCCATAAAATCATTACCACCGGTCATCAAAGATTGCAGCCACTTTTTGATTGTTTATTAACTATTCTAGTCAATGGTAATTTTTATTCGTATCTATAGATTATTAATTACATATTTTTAATATTCTATTTTATAATTTTTTCAGTATCTCCATATCTGAAGATGTTGTCCATGGTAGCTAGTACCAAATTGTTGCATTTATTAGAAGCATTTAGTACTCCTTGGTTTTTATTTTCGTCACCGACCAATCATCATTTGGTGTTTTTCTTATTGGAAATTTTCAATAATTTGATCCAGTATCAATTCGATGGTGAGTATTATTCGTTGTTTCGAAATTGTGCCAGGACAATCCAGTAAGTGAGGATTAATGCCAAAAACTGAAAATACGACAGATGTTGGGGAATTTTGATCACTTTATGTGATAGATTCAAAAATACCAACCGATTGCATCATTTTCATATCAATTAATAAAAATCCACCTGCGGTTAGGCAAATCCTTCGAACATGGAGTTTCATTCTGAATATTCTGATCTAAAAATCAAAAATTTCATTCAATTTTTTTCACTCGATTTTAAGAATTGTTTTAGGTTTAAGAGAGCTTACCAATTTCATCGTGGAAGGATCTAGTTTCGTTTTATGTACCAATTTCATTTTTTCTATGCAAACTTTTGTCCTTTCAGCCTGTCAAAAAAATTGAAAATTGAATTATTTTTTTTCTTTATAAATTGAAGGAAATTCTTTGAAACATATTCATGATTCAAAAACCTCGGCTCTATAGCGAAATTCATTATTTCCAAATCACCTCTTTATTTATTAAAGTTCCAGTCCATCCGCTGTAAATAATAACCAGCAAAAAAATAACCAATTTGGAGAACTCGTTTAATATCTGAGCATTGACTTTAATGGGATGATTTCGTGCATCAGTTATAAACATCAATAAGGTAATCGTATGTACGATGTTATAGGGCCACAAAAACAAAAAATTTATTCCGAAACATTTGCTCATATCGTTTGCCAAATTTCCTGTCTCCCAGTGTTTTTTCTCCAACACTATTAGCTTATTTAGATCGATATTGCCCTCATTTATCATATTATCTATTTCACGATTAATATCTTCGAAGGTTTTCCCAATTGCATGGCATAAAGTCATAATTAAACAATCTATTGATATCACACCGATGTAACGATAACAATGAGTGGAAATTTGCCATAATGGGATTTCTGTCCATTTTGCTATGTGACTCAATATGCCAACAATTTGAAAAAATAAAAACAAGTATAATGTGCTTTTATGTAAAATTTTCTCAGATAGTAAATCATATAATTTCTCTCCTCTACTGATGCAACTTAATTTCAAAGGAAAGCAATACAATGTTGAGATCAAGGGAACCATTGGATGTATATTGATAATCGCTTTTTCTACCAACTGAAGGCAAAAATTGGTTTGAAAACATGTCTCGATTTGCGAATTAGCATATTTGACGAACTTCTTATAATGATTTGTTATAATGTAATAATTTACGACCGAAAGTATGACGCAGAATGAAACTCCTACGTAGCTCAGCTTGTAAATCGTACCTGAAAAAATGATGAAATTTTTATCAAGGGTTTAAAAATACACGCGAGAGGAAAATTATTGATACGTACTATTTCCCACGTTGTTTTTCTCTCCAACTTGATTTTGTTTCTGATCGACTTTTTTAATTGGCAAAACACCGGTTAGAAAACAAACCGCGCGTAATAAGCGGAAAAAACAAAACGACGTCTTCATTTTACCTTCTTTATTTTTTTTCTGACGTGTCTTGAAACCGTTGAATCGATATGACCATTTAATTCACCTAAGTGCTTTTATATTTTTACAGGTAATTCGAATCTAGTGTACACTATTATCAGAAAACGTCAAGTATTCCATTCGTTAGCCAATTTGCCCGCCGACTGTGGTACTATCAATAAATGCCTTAGTAGGAGGATGAAGAAAAATGTCGTCGAAACTCCACCTGAAGAAAATATCCCCGAAACGCCCAGTATGGAAGGGTCAAAGCCAGCTTTGCCTGCCGAGCCGGGTACTTTGAAGGCTACGTTGATGGAAACTCCTGGTCAGTGATTTTGTCACCTTTTTAATAATTTTTTGGGGGGTGTTGCGTGATTTTAATGATTTCTGGTGTATTTTCTAAAGGTGTAATGAAGATGACGGAGAGAGAAAGCGCTCATCCTGGCAGTTGTGAAATTCCAGCCGAACTAGTCAACTCGAATAATGACGTTAAGAATTCGAAAAATGTTGATAATTGCGTTGCGAAACCGTCTCCGAGTTTAGGACCTGTCAAGGTAGGTATTGATTGCAGCTGGAATTTTTTATTCATTTATTTTACTGTAAGAATCGTATTTTTCAGACTAATGATAACCCTTGGGTTCCAACCACCGAATGGGTAAAATCGTGGAAGGAAAAATTACCCTTGCAGACTATCATGAGATTATTACAAGTATTGGTACCTCAAGTAGAGAAAATTTGTATCGATAAGTAAGCAAGAAAAAATATTTTCTTGGTCTATGTAATATTTATTGAGAATATTTTCCAAGTTGTTTAAATTTTTCAGGGGATTAACGGATGAGAGCGAAATATTGAAATTCCTTCAACATGGAACCTTAGTAGGTCTCTTGCCAGTTCCACACCCTATACTTATTCGTAAATACCAAGCCAATAGTGGTACAACTGCTTGGTTCAGAACGTACATGTGGGGAGTTATTTATCTTCGGTAAGTAGAATCAAGGACAAAACTGTCAACATTTTCCGACGAATTCGATTGTCAACGAACTTATTATTTTTATCAATTTTTTTTAGAAATGTTGATCCACCGATTTGGTACGATACGGAAGTGAAATTGTTCGAGATACAACGAGTTTAATTTTGATTTTAGGTGACGAATAATACTCATTTTAAAATCAAAGGAAGATTGAGTCAAACTTTTTGTCTCCTTTTTATCATTTTTTAAAAATTTGGTAATTTGTAAGTATTTTTATTCGCAATTCGAAACATCGATTTTGTGATTTAAACAATTTTTTTCTGTCGAACAGAAGGTCACATATTTTTAGATTTTGTCGAGTACGTGAGCGATTCACATTAGGATCGTTTTTTCCCAATGAAGACGCGAGTGTCCAAATGGGCTTAAATTTTGATAAAATCTTAATTTAATTTAATTGAAATATTTTTTTAAACGTTTTTAGATGGGTTTTCTGAATGAAAATTATGATTTCTAAATTGATTAATTTTTTCGAGTTATAATTTTTACCAGTTCATTTGAGCCAATTTGGTCACTTCTTAAGCCTAATTACTAAAATGGATTATTTTCCTTCTGCTTTTTAAACGTTAAATGGTGAAAATTCTAGTCAGCAAGTTGTGTCAAGACATCGAATAAAATTCCCAAACCTAGTGACGTTGAAAAACTGGGTACAATAGAGTGCATTTACCCTCTTGTTACATCAGATAGAAATTTTCAAAGCATTCAAGTAAGTATGGAAAAAAAAAACATTTTTTAGGCATTAAAAAAGACCAAATTTTTCAGCTCTGGCATAATAAACTCGCAATTATTTTAAATATTTGAGACGATATTATCGAAAATGCAAAAACTTTTCTGACTACTCGACTATAAATACTCCCCTCTGCCAATAATTTTTTTTTTAAAAAAAAGGCAATGCGATTTTCGAATGATGACTTCTCGATTTTTAAATTTGCCCATTTTCTTATCTCTTTTCATTCATTGAAATAATAAATAATTGAATAATGAAGCAAATCTGATTTCTTCATTTGATTTTTTACCTACTAAATTTCAACCATTTCTAAAACGAATGTGGGACAATATTTAATGAATTTTTTTACTAGAGAGAATAAAGTATTGAATTTTTTCCCTACACTGGGTTCTGGCTATGAATATTGTTGTATGAAATGCGGTTCGTGTTCGTATGTAGAGTGAATTTTATTTCGGATTTTTTTAATCGTATTTTTTCGTTATTTATTTTATTTTTCTAACCGTGTGATTTTTTTTTGTTAATTTATTCACCACCAACGGATTATTTAATCCTATTTTCTTTCTTTTTATATCGGTTTTGTTTTAATCATTATCATATTATCGCTGTTATACTTTTGTACATTTAGAATCACTCACTGTAAATCATGTGTTTTTCCCGGTACATTCCCTAATGTAAATTACATAACAAGTTTATGTGCAGTTTATCGTACTTTTATTTACAAAGGTGTGTGTTTAAATTTGGGGTTCACGCACTGGATAAAAAAAAAATAATGGTACAACAACACGTACAGAGTTTCAATTTATTCGCTCGGTAGAATTGTCCCAGATATCTGAATCACGAGACTGGCACAGAGAATTCAACGTTACTGGAATTTCTGGAAGTGATTTGAAAGAGTCGAGTAAATTTCTGGCCTGAGGAGATGAAAATTTAGTCAAAATAATCGAGGATATTATGTAATCGAATGCGGTGAGACTTACTTTGGCAAGTATGGCTTGGCCATCCATACGCATAGCCAAAGAACTAAAATAAAATAACATTTCGTCCGAGTTTAATTTCTGTTTCATGACGTCTTCGCAATACGTGACAATTATAGCTAAAGATACGAATAAATGGAAATAATTTGTGAGATAATTGGACCAACAAGTTTCCCATATTTGAAGCGCCATATCGAATGGGAATTCCCTTTTGAAACATCTAAATAGGTATGAGAAAAAAATGAATTGAAGGATTTTCATTCCAGCAGAGATTAAGAAATAGGTATACGTACAGCAAAAGCCAACGATGGCAAAAAAGTAAATCCATACCGTTCGGCTGAGCTTCTAAATATTTATAAAACGGCGCATGCATTACGCGAATTAATTCACGCAGATATTCCTGGAATATAAAGAATTACGAGCACCTCTAATATAGGGATTAAAATTGAGGTTATTTTGAGAATTAATTACTTCATTTGAATTTTAAATAGTACAAACACACCAGGTTCTTTTCCATATCAGTATCTGTGGGAGTACATACGAATAAGCATCGCTTCATTAAACATACAAAACACCAGAATGCCTCCGCTTCGTTCTGAAGTTCCGATAAAATTGGGGATAATAAATCGGACATGCCTTGGGAGTATCCGTAATCGTTGTACAGAACCGCATAATTTAATAAAATGTTCCTACAGGAAAATAACAATGCAAAAAATATATATTTTGACGTATAGAATTTTTAGAAATTTACAAATTCGACTTACTGCATGATTTTCAAGTTCGGATTTTCGTCACCAATGTAAAAGGAATGAGATCTGTCTGTTCTAATGACATCTTTATAGATAAGATATTCCAGTTGTTTTAAAAAACTGTCGTCAGCTGTGTTCAATATATCATTTTTAATTTCACTGCAAAAAAATTTAATTCATTAGAACAAAATGAAGGGCAAAAAATTTTAATCGATTAATTGCTTCTTTTACTTGACAATTTTATATTTTTCTTCTCGTATTTTTTTCATTTCGTTTCGTTCTTGAGACGTCGATTCGAGAGAATAACAATTCAATAAAAAAGGCCAAATTATTTTACGAAGGGATTTATCCAAACCACCTAAAAATATAGTCTGTAACAAAAATCGCCCATAATGAACAGATTATATACGTTGATAGGTTTAGGTACCTATTACCTGACAAATGACCTTATTTTACCTTTCGAAATAACATTTCATCTTCTACTTGCCCAGATCCATTCATCAGACAATTCCACATGGTGATTGACAATTTTGGAAACTGACTCTTAGATAGAGATTTCGTATTTTTCATCGGAGGTCTATAAAATTACGAAAATTTCCGATAAGAAAAATTTCACAATTTTTCATCACCATTTTAATTTTTCAATTCAATACCCAGAAATAGTGAAATGTTTATATGATATTTTGTCATCTTTCATAAAAACTGAGGCACATACGGAGGCATTCCACTGCTGTAAAATATCTAATAATTTTTCCAAACCACCGTGATGAAAGTGTAAAACTTTGTATTGATTTTCTTTTGACGTAATCACTAGTTGGCCACTTTTTTCGCTATTTTCCGAAAAAAATATTCTCACCGATTTCATTTCACCTGTAAAATTAAATCAGTTTGAAAAATTATGTAGGTACAATTAGGCATTTTCAATTTTACAATTACCTACCTAAATCAACGGAAAATTTAGAATAGCTTTTGTCGTCTTCGTTTTCTATATTGCAGCAATTTTCATTACAATCATCTTCGTCATCGTCAACATCTTCTTCGGAAAAAGACATTCTGTACCTGTGTAACTTCCTTTTCTTATCAAAAAAACATTCGGAATTATTTGTCGGGCTCGAAATAATCAAATTTAAATTATCGGGAAATTTTTCCAGATCTGCATTATTTTCGTTATGATGATCTTTTTTGAGAGATTCATTCTCTTGAATATTGCTCAAGTGAGATGGTGTCCATTCATTCGAATATGATCCAGATTGTACTCCATTTTTCTCATGATTAGATGTAAATTTAGGTCCAGATGATCGTTTCGAAACTGAACTACATGAGCAGATGAATGAAAAATGAGACTTTGCATTTGAATGAGTAGGTATTGAACTATTGATAGGTAAGTAATTTAATTTTATCAAGTACCTGCCAGATTTCGTAATATTTTTATAATTTTTAAAAATATAGTTAGGTATCCAAGTCAGTTGCAGAGTAAAATCATCAACTTGTTTCTCTTTCCATGTTTTATATTTGTATGATAAAGTCAAGTATCCTGGATGATGAACTGTCGTTCGATTGGAAGTATTCGAATGCACACATACATTATTCTTGCCTGAAAATTACAATAAGTTTTAAATAACGAAATAACTGATTATTACAGATATGATTACGTGACAAATAAGATACCTATCTTCAAAACTTACTGAATACTATTTCATCATTTCCATACGAATCCAACCCTTTGGACTGAGGTTTTTGATGAAATAACACAGCAGCTTTTTTAATCACGTTTGATAAATGATCCATTGTACGAAATTATCGAACAACATTACCAATAAACCGCACAATTTGTAATAAAAATGAACGTTTTATTTACACGATGCCTTCACCATCGTTTCAATCGACTTCTACCTCGTTGGATGCAAAAACAACAAAATATTGGATTATTTGCACAGGTGTTATTGTTCGGTATTATACTCATTAGAAAATCATTCATACGCTCGTGTTGCTTATTGCAACGAGCTTCAAGCTGCGACATGTCGAAGAAAAATTAAAACAGTTTCTTCGAAGTTCGAATTAAAATTATTTTAATTTAAACCAAGTACACCGAAAAATTTTAAAGAACGTGTTTTTGAAAACAAACCATAGAGAGAGATAAAAAATTTCGTTCATTTTCGTTTCATTAGAACCAATCACAACACACTACAACTCTATCTGCTTCATAATTGGTTAGTTTCCGAATGACGTATAAACACAGTGTTCTCTGATTGGACAAAATTTAAAAACAAACAACATTGAAACGAATTTCAAAATACTCGAAAAAGACGCCATAAATAACAAGGTTTCAAACACCATTTATGTACTTTTCATTCCTTGAATTGATAACAATTTACCTTAACTTCATTTATCTAAAAGCATGGTTTGTTAATTGCGTCGTGAGAATTTCAATAAGTTACATCATTATATTTATAAATGTGTAACGCAGCGGGCCTTCCTGGCGTCGAGAATTTTACGCGGAATCAGTTTTTATTCATATGCGCTATGTGATCATAAGTAACAGTACGTATCAATGTGTTATTACTTCGAGACTTTAAAATTTTATCGATTACGCTTCTTTAACACTAATTCGTTGTGGTTTTAGTTTCTCAGGGATACGATAGACTTATATTTAAATCTCAGGTTCAAAATGGAGAAAAATAAACTTCCTATGGCGACGAATAACGACTTCGCGAAAAAAACAAACCAACCCGAGCGTTATAAAATTAAAGTCAGTGGTTTGCCGCGCTTTTATGCGATGGCGGTAAGTTATCTAAGATTTCATCAATCTAAGGTGTTTTATTACATCATTTCAACGTTTGTTCGTTTCTACAGGATCCACTTTTGCAAGAATTTCTCAAATGTATTAGGCAAGAATTGAAGTTAAATTGTATATACGCTAGATTTGTACGTAAAGGAAACGCTTGGCTGTATTTGACTTTTCCTTCGGCTGAAGAACAACAAAAAGCATTGAATGCTTTGAAACGTTACCATTTTAAAGGACGCACATTAGTTAGCATGGTTAGTCGTTAAATTTTCAATATCAACTTTTCAACTTTATTTCATCCTAATGAGATAATTTTATGTTTAGCTCGTCACCTCAGATGTATTGAAAAGAAAAACAGACGGTTCCGAGGATGAAGTAGTAAGCTACGATTCGAAAAAGCAAAAAATAGATATACCTATATCGGAACAGGTACTCATGTCAACTATTCCGTACTACAGTCTTTCGTACGGAGAACAGGTGAGTATTTTGAATCAGATCAGTCATCTTTGAATTCATCTTGTTACTAATTTCATTTTTCAACGCAGCTTCGACAGAAAAACGAAGAAGCCCACAGTTTGGTATGCAGACTGCACGAGATTCTAACCAAACGAGGCCCTCAATTGGTAAACTGGTGTTCGCAGCGTAAAAAACAGCTCAACAGCAGTATACCTTTCGTCCTAGATCACATCAGACCGTCACCAGTAATAGATGGGTATAGGAATAAATACGAATTTTCCGTTGGTACGTTGCTCATATAATTTCGCTTCGATCACGGTGTTCATGTTGTACATTACTCCGCTGCTGGGGTAAAATCTCTCAAAAAGAATTGGCTTATCGCGTATGCATGCTGTTGCGTATCGTTAGAAGCTGCATATGCTTCGATGTAAAACAACATGAACAATTGAAAATCTGTAACTGTAACAGATTTCTCTGTTATACCCAAAGGAATGGGTTAATCTGTAAAGCAAAATGAGAGACCCGAATGTGGGTTATTTTTGCGCTTGTTTTCTAGGCTTAAATCCAGACACAGAGACCGTAGCGGTCGGTATACGCGTACAAGATAGACGCGACGGCATTCATCACGTTGGTCCCGCTGATGGGCTACGTCATTTACCGAAACCTATGATCTCTTTAGTTAAGGTACATACTACTGATGATTCTCTTAACGTATTTAAACCTAATGGGAATTTTACTCTCTAAATGTACATAAGACTTTATCAACATCATGAATGGCGATCAGCACGTGGTTCTTGTTTACACGACGATTTACAATACAACGCGGTGGCTTATTCGTATCAGATTCTCATTTCCTTTTACGTAATCTTATTCTCATACGTCAACGATGCTACGACTCGAAAATACGCATCGACGAATTCAGATTCCTAATTGATTATGTTCCTATCGTAGATTTGTTTCATTTGGCCGCCCATTTGAATACGAACAATTGTTTATCGTCAATCAGGCTCTAAACACGAATCGATCGTTTTAACATCATCAGCATGGTGTAATTTACTTTGTAATAATTCCGAACGTTTCCAACTTTTATCTTCCAATTCGTCGTAATTTCTTTACTTAACAAACGTAACATTTTTAATTATTTCAATGTAAACAATTTATTACATTACTTCCGGTGGATTCTCCAATTATAATCTTCACATCGTCATCATATCTTAATCGTATTACAAAAGTACCTAATAGGTTCACGTGGTCCGAGTTAAATATCATTTCGGTGATGAATGATTAATTGCATCAGAATTACAAAAATTTTCCAAGTAAATCATCTTTATTTCGGGTTTCCCTCCTTTCTCCTCATCTTAACTAAAATGTATTTTGAACTCTGCTTCGGTTTTATACGTAATTTCGGCATGTTGATGATTTTTACTAGTTTATGGCCTATTTACCTTGGTAATTAATTCGTATTGAGCCTTGGTATTCGTTAAAAAGTGAATTTTTATTTACTTTCGGTTTATTTATAGAGCTATATTATCTTTGATTAATACATTTCATTCTCTCGCTTATTAACAAATTCGGTCTCGAAATTCTACTCGGTTTGGTTCTATTTTATCAAACTTTTCGGAACTTTAATCGAGGTTTCATTAGGTACGCACGATTTGAGCCGAGTTCAAGAATCTGAACAAAACGAGGCCTTGCGGCGTACCAAATAATACGCATATTTTGTAAAATTACTCAATCGAAGAACTAAAGCTTAGTTCGGCGTATGCGATAAAGTAATTGTGTCGTTAAAATGATTTCCTCGTATTTCAGGCCACCGCGTATTGATATGAATGAACGTAGAAACCTATTTCGCCACGTATAATTACTCATACATGTTTAATAATTGGAAATCAACTCATTATTTATGTTTTCTCATTAATGTCCGTCGAGGGCTTCATTTTATCTTAATTTTTTTTCCAGTTTTCGAAAATCTCGCTAAATGGGTATAATAATAAACTAATTTTGGGTCTATTTTTATAATTTATTTCGGTTAGAAAAAATCGACTGGTGACGACTAAATCACGAATTTTGACATTTTTCTAGATATTTGAAAAATTCGTCATCGAAAGAGGCGACGAATGGGATTTCTGGTATCATTTAATTGTACGAATAAATCGTAAAGGCGAAATAATGGTAACCGTGTCGACGAATCCGAATAAAAAACAGCTGAGCGAAGATAAAATGGAAGATTTGAAGGACGAAGTTCGCGTTTGCTTTACGACGACATCCGAGAACGTCGTATCGTTATATTTTCAAGTACACGGAGACAAGTAAGCTGAATTTTTCCCTTCCAAAGACACTGTTTGTATTATCAAACACGAGGATTTCGGTAGCTCGGTTTTTTTTTTTTTAAATAGGAGTCTTTCATCGAGCTTATCAGAGCAATCGTTGAACTTACAAAAAAAAAGTTAATTACCGAAGGTTTTTTTTTTTCTCTCGAACCGATAAGTACTTTGAAACATATTTCACGTCTGTAAATAGTAAATGGAGCGTTTAGTAATTAAATACGTATAATTAAAGGTCAGCGTTAAAAGTTACCATCTTGAAGTACTTTTAACTGATTTGTTGTTTGCTTTCAGGCCCATTTCAGACACCGTTGGTATTCCTAGTAAATCGGAATTGTTATGGGGCCGAGATCACATCAAAGAGAAGTTATTAAATTTAGAATTAGAAATCACACCGGTTACCTATTTTCGTATAAATAGCGCCGCTGCCGAGATACTGTGTCGTTCGGTAGCCGAACTGGCCAATGTAGATAAAGAAACGACGCTTTTAGATTTATTCTGCGGATCTGGAAGCTTAGCGTTGACATTAGCTCCTGTAAGTGGTTACAGATTCAAAAACCGTATCGATATTACGGATAATTGGTCATGTTTTTTTCTCTCTTTATGTACAGAAATGTAAAGAAGTCATTGCCGTCGAGTTAATCGAGACTAATATCAAAGATGCTCGTAAATACGCTGAAATAAATAACATAACGAATTGCGAATTTATCGCTGGCAAGATCGAAGACATAATTCATTCGATTTTAGACAAATTGAAGAATAAAAAGGTTGTTGTTATATTGGATCCGCCGAGGACAGGAGTAGGTATGTCGAAGCGATACTTGAAATGTAGAAAGTTTTATTGTTCGGTGTAAATATCGTGCTTTAATTGATTGATCAAGTGCTTATTTTCTTTATTCACGATTTCGTCGTATAATTGTTATCTGTAATGAATGGGTTGTTTTGTATAAACAGATCTGTTGAAGAATATGAATTGAAATGTCGTTGGAATGGGAAAATTTTTTTCTAAAAAGTTTATTCACGTTTGTGAAATTTAAAAGGGTCGATATGGATGATGACTTTCTTGATTTAGCTATCTCATCTATTTCCCCTCTCCCCCTCCCATCATTCGTATTTTCAAGTTTAAATCGAAATTTCGAAAAAAATGGCGATGAAGCAGTGTGATGTACTTATATTTTGTAATTTTTTTGAAATTGCTTACTCCAAATTTGTATTCTATTTTAGAATTTAACCCTTTATACCCTAAAATCTCAATTAAAACTCTATTTAAATAATTGAACGTGCTGATATAGAAGTTTTCCTAATTTTTGGATTTTATTCCTCTTCCTAGTTGGCGTGAATTTATTCTTGGTAATGCTTTTTAAAGACTTCTTGTTTAATTTTCTACTCAATTTTGAATTTTTCTGCCTTAGTTCCACCTCCCTCCAAAAAAAAAAAAAAAAAAAAAAAAAAAACGAAGAACCTACCCGAGGTCTGACAAGCTTAAAAATTTTTTACAGACTTGGGCAGCATTACAAGAAACTTCGTCATCCAAAATTTCAACCCCTCAAGTCGATTGGAGGAGTTATGAGGGGTGGGGGATATTTAAAAAATTTCCTAACGTACCGAAAAAATTGAAAAGTAAAGAAATGAACGACGGAATAATAGTTTCTACTTTGATTGACATATTTTATGGACTCTAAATGTTCAATTTTTTTCTGAGGAAATTTTGGACTAAAACCCTATGTGGCCTGGAAAATTTTAAAAAGGAAAACGTACAAAATCTACTTCGAATAATTACTAATTCTGATTTTTTTTTTCTTTTTCAGATCCTACTCTCGTCAAAACGTTACGTGAATTCAAAGAAGCCATCAGATTCATATACGTATGCTCGAATCATAAACTACCGCTGAAAAATCTGCTCGACTTCAGTTCACTGACCGGCCAACCAGCCGATCCAGATCCGATAATCCCTGTACGAATAATTCCTATCGATATGACTCCTCACACCCTACGCTCCGAATTAGTTATACTATGCGAACGATTCGACTTATCTTCACTGACCCTCAGACAACGAAAAAACTCCGATAAAGCATCGACATGCATGGAAACCAGCGCTGCAAAAAGCTTTTACCCGGCTTCGGCCACCAATCGAAACATATTATCGCCACCGGGCGGGGTACACGCCAAATACGCCAACTTCCCAAACACAGCACATCACAACAGATCACCGGGGAATTTCTCGACATCGCCGCAGAGCAGCTTCTCGAATCGATTCCTCAATTCGACATCGTTTCCGCCTCGTGTTCCACCTTTCAACAGCGGCAACAATAGCTTTTGTTCGACCAGTCTGGAAGATTTCTACGCCGAAGATAGATATTCGTCGTTCAGACGCGATTTCGAAAAAGCTATCGATTCTTCGTATTCGAGTTCGTTCGACCCTTCAGTCAACGCCAATGAATTTCTGCCTTTGGATATGGTGAGAAAAATCGAAGAACGAGCTTTTCGAGAAGGTCTCACCAGAGGAATACAGCAATGCGCTTATCAAGTAGGATACCAATTAGGATTACGATCTTCGGCCGACAAATTACTCAATTACGACGATCTGATCGGGTTCCCTAATGGCGGAGGCACCGCTGGAAGCAGCGGCGGCGGCGGCAGCACCACTAGTAATAGTAGCAGCTCGGGCATTTGGGAACCGCCAAATGGCAAATTTTCTACTACCACAAATACCGAATCATCGTCTTCGTCGTGGCTTGGTAGCCCATCGATGTCCTGTCCGAATGCGAACGGATTTCAGAGTTGGAATCGATTATCGAGCCCTAGCTTTGGAAACGTTGGGTCACTCGGTGATCCACCTAATCAGAATGTGCTGTGGAAATGAATTACCTGTTGGTTTTTTACGATTTTTTTTTTCATATTACGTATTGTATTTCGGTGTGTTTTTTTTCGTGTTTAAGATTTATTTGTTGATTTTATTTTTTCGATTATTATTTTTTCTACGTGTAGTTATAAGAGAGGAGCCTTTAAGTTTGTATGTTTTTTTCTCTTTCTTTTTAATATGTATTTTGTCGTTTTTTTGTTAGTATTTTGAAAAGGTTTAGTTGGAACATATTTAATATTTCAATGTTATTGAAAATAAAAATTGATAGTCATCATTTTATTAAAAAATGTTTTTAATTAATTTGACGTGAAACAAAGTAATTTTATGGAATATCCAGAATTTTAGAATTCTTTACTTTTTTTTTAAATTCAGAGTGGTACATTTTTATAGCGTAATTTGGATTTGAAATTGAATAAAAATGGAGTTTTCTGATTAGAACTTGGCACCATTCGATTCCATAGGAGTTTTTCGGGATCTGAAAAGATAGATTATCAAAATTTTTTGACAAAGAATAAAAAATCGATCTTTTAATGAATATCATTAGGTTTTTAGTTCCTGCAGTAAATTCTGGGGTTATTTCTTCTATATAAATCATCCCATAGGGCAAAGGAAAGATCAAGTAAAAGTTGAATGCGTTTTATTTTGTTAAGTAAGGTGTCAAAATTCTAGTTTTTTGATCTCTTGAGCCCATTTCCAAGGCTATTTCGACTCAAAATCCAAAAACTGAGGACTGAAATTGTAAATTATTCAAATTTCTAACCTTATTGAACGAAGTAGGTATGTAAATTCATTTTCTTCGACATTGAGGAAAAAACAAAAACATTCTCAAAAAAATAAGGCTCTGATAAAAATGTTTAAAATTTTAAAACTGCTCTTCAGCACAAATTCTTTATCTTTTTTTAAATAGAATTCTTTTTCAAATAGATACATATGTACTTTCAAGCCAAATTTCCAAAAAGAGAATTATTTCTAAATTCGGGATCAAAAATAACCTCAAAATTGAACTCTCAGGTCCAAGAAACAAGAATTTAAACCTTCTTTTCAATCAAACTGAAAAGTTTTAGATTTTCACCCCCCTCCCCCCTGAAGACTTTTTGGACTTGGGATCGAAAGATCAAAAAATACACTCGAGTAAAATTTTTAGTTTTATTATAATCCCCCCCCCCCCATTATTTGTGAGGGTCGATTTCTATGTTTGGATTCAAAATAATGTAACTTAAAAAGTGGATTCAGAAGCTTCATATGCTTCAAATTTTTAAAAATATTTTTTTGAAAAAATCTTTGTGAGATTTTTTTTGCACTTTGCTATTTTCTAAAATGTAATTTTGGTCCTTCCACTTGTCCATTATAATGGATTTTTGGGTTTAGGTCAAATCAATCCCAGAGTTAGATTCAAGGAAAATTTTTAAAAAATCCTCAACTCAAGAAATATCAAGGAATTAAATTCTACAAACAAAATAACGTTACCATTTTTTCTGTGCTTTTGACCAAGCTCTAAAATTTAGGTAGCACTACTTAACTGACTCACCCTATACCTACTCGAACTATTGTTTCGGAAAGTAAAAGTAATAGAAAGGAACCAGATACGTGCTTCAAAGAAAAATGAAATTTCTGCATTTTAATGAATAAATGACTCCGAAGATTCTTTTCAAATTATATTTTCACCTCTTGATTATGTATAAATCTCACGTTGTAATCAAAACGTGAAAATAACCAATTCGAAACAATTGAATCGATTTTTTTTAAATCTAGGTGAAAAAATGCTAAACCAAAACAATTCTTTTTTTCTAAGCAATAATTCGTGCTCAGACATCACAAGTATGTAAATTATCTCGCATTTGCATCTGCAGCTTCAATACACGACAATGAATCGTAAATTTCATCAAATTATAAACTCTCATCATTACTACAACAAAATCACTCCTCCAAGGATATAAAAATATCTCTCAAACCCGAACAAAAAATTATACAAAATTATACAACCTCCCTCCCGCCATAAATTTTTCTCACACAGACCCAAGCTCGAAAAAAATTCGATACTCGTTGCGAGAGTATGCGGCCTGGGCACGTACTACGCAAATTCATTTTTATCAGAAACTATGTGTTTTTGAAAAGTAAAAAGGATCAACGGCACATGCGTCGTTGCGTATTCGGGGGAAATTCTACATAATCTTAGAATAAAAGGAAAACGTTGACGTCAATAGGTTCCAAGTCATGGCTTAAATTGTTATCGAGTTGTTAAAATAAATTTTTTCCATGCATAAATAACGGTAACCATCATACCGTTTAAAAGAATCAGTTTGGAGATAATACTGGTAAGTTGTTTTTTATATCTTTAATTAATAACGTAACAAAAATCAATTAAAAGTTGAACAAAATACGAGTTATGTAAAAATCAATTAGCTCGGTGGTCGCTTTCTTTTCCAAACTTTGTGCGTATGACGACGATTTTCCTCGTTATTTTGAGTATTTTTCGTTAAATTATCAAGAAATGTGCGTAGCTGCGAGTAATTTGAATTATCGACTGTGTAGAAATGAGAAAATGGTTGGGCTCGAGTTCGATGTGTGAGTTTGTGAATGAAATGCATCGAAAGAGATTTGTTATTATTTTAGAATGAAAATGGGTTCCTTTTACGGTGGAGAATGGTTTAAAAGAGAGAAAAAATTATTTGAATTTTTAAAAATATATTTACTTACCAATATTTTCAATAGGTTTTTAGGTTTTTTTTTGCGATGGCTTGGCTATATTTTCTCATTTGAGTTCTTCATATTGCAAACCTTTGAATAAAATAAAAGCAGTTTGATTACATATTATGATAAAGATACTTCTGCCATATGTTTTATTTCATTCAAATTATAATTATTGGAATAGATTTCTATAAAATACTTACCAGATCTAATCAAATTGAGGTGCTAAAATTCAAGTACGATGTAAAATGATACCAAAATTGCCAATAAAATCTCCATAAAACTTTATCGAGGTAAATAGGCCCATACCTGAAAAGGGAAACCTGGTCTAATATTCAGTTTACCTAACTATTTGATATTTTATTGATAAAATTTCATAATCTAACAATTTACCAAAATCTCGAGTAAAATTAAAACCGAATATCAACTCACCTTGGATTAATTTGCCATATCAATAGTCTTAATCGTCACCTTCGAATTTCAGGAACTCTTCAATTTCTCACGACAAAAATCATACGGGGAAATCCGTCAAAAATTCCACAATCGGTATCCTCCAATAATTTCAATCCCATCCAAGAAATCTGTAAAGTGAATAATGTTTCAAAAACGGAACAAAGAATTAGTTTAGTCGATATAAGCAAAGAAAACAGTTCGTAAAACAAACAAATAGGCGGTACTTATTTTATAAGTAAAATGTATCTAAATTTCGTGCTATTACTTTTGCATACTCTGAGCGCAACAAGGCGTTTATGCTATTTACGTTTCATATTCCACGAATTTCGTGAATGAAATACCGAATGTGTAAAATAACAAGGTACTTTCCAATTTTGTTTCTACTCCTCACGCGAATATTATCTTTTTCACTTTACATCGGGTTCTTTATTTTTTATTCGTGTCTTCGGTGCCATCTTCATGTCAATTATACTCCTATTTGGAATTTACATGTTTTCTTCGCGCAAGTGGAAGTACTTGGCTGAGAATCTGAGAACTAAACATAATTATTTTACTCTTTTTTTATTATTGAATTTTCATGAAATTTTATTTCTATTCATTTACCTACGTCATATTTATAATTCGTAATGAACTTTCGAGAAAAAAATAATCGTTCATTGGGCAAGACATTAGAAAATACGTGGAAGGCTATTTACTCTGCGTCATTATTATTTTCTTCATTTCACATTTCAAAAACAGGAATAAGTACATAGGTATCTGAAACAGAAAGAAAAAATTAATACGAAGGTATAAGATTGGGAATTCACGTATGAAGACTGAATTGTCATTTTCAATCGTAATGTTGGAAAAAGGGGTTGTTTTTGGCGAATACACGTAAATCAGCTGCATCGGTGTGTGAAAATCTAATGTGGCATGTGGTCATCCGAGTTGAAATTTTTTTTCACGTGTGTACTTCATTGGTTTGGACGGATTCGTTTAAGTGTATCATTTTGTCAGTCTATCAGAATTATTCAATTCTGCGGATTAGGTTTCCATTTTTCGCTACTTTTATTATTTTTTAAAAAACAAGTACCAATTCATGCGGATAAAATTGCATTGTTTACGGAAATCTGGATTTACGTACTTGTAGGGTTATTTTAGATGATTTTAGGGGTTGAAATTTTCATTGGTTATGAGTTCGTTTGATTATTTCCAATTATTGCAGACTTATAGTCGTAAATCTAATTCGTACATAAAACTGTTTTATAAAACTTTGAAAAATTTTGAGGGATTTTTCAGGTTTTGAAATACGCGGCAACACCGATCTCTCATAATTTTGAGAAATTTCGTTTTTCAATTTTTCAGATTTCTCAAACGAAGTTTTCTAAATAGAGGCCTTTTAAAATTTTTATGAATTAAAGAAAGGGGGAGGAGAGGTCACGTATTTAATATAATTCGAACTCAAGCTGAGGTATCATTTAGAGGAACAATTTTCGTGAGTAAAATCTAGGAAAATTTTCCAACTTTTTTGAACGAAAAAATTACCTCAAGTTTTCATTGCCACTCAATTTTATTTTCGGTATTTTCAAAGTTTTAATTTTAATTACGTAAACCTATTTTGAATTTTTGAAAGTAATCAGGAAAACCAAAAATTCCTCTATGTTAAGAGTTTAAAAATTGCTTTAGAGACAGGCCTCTTTCCACTAATCCCATCTTAAAGACAAAATTGCATTTTTAGTCGAAAAAATGATATTTTATGTCAAAAAATTGGAAAAAATAATTTCCGCAGTAAATATAAATTTTTCACCCTCTCCCCCGCCCAAAAAGATCAGCCAACTTTAATTCATTATTACCTAGAAATGCAAAATGTCTTGATTCAAAATTTCAAAAATTTTTCCAAATTTTGGAATTTTTTTGTGTTGATTTTTTAAAACAATTATTTCACTCCATCTTCAACAAAAATATTTTCTTCCTGTAATAAAAGAAAATTCGCATTTTCAATATTTCATTGGCACAAATTTTTTTTCTTTTCTTTTGAAAAATAGCAAGGCAACAATGTTGAATCTCTAATTAGAACTTGAAACGTTGAAAGTAACTGATCCAAAAAAGCTGTTTTCAAAAATCGGTTGCGGGAGAGCCCCCCCCCCTGAAATCTTCTATCATCCAAGACAAAAACGAAATTTTGAGGGTATCTCTGTCCTTCAATGCATATCATTTTAAAAAAATCAAAATTGTTTAAAAAAATCAACGCAAAAAAATTCTAAAATTTGGAAAAAATTTTGAAATTTTGAAGTTATTACCTAACGATGGAAACCGCTTAGGATACGAATATTTTTTCACCTTGCCTTGGAAAATTATAAAAAATATGATTATTTTTTCACCGAAAATACCAATTTCTGCAAGAGAAAAATGCTTTTTAATTTTATGGAGTTTTTTTTTTCAAAAAAAAAAGTTCCAAGAAAAAACTATTATTTTGGATGATTAAAGAATTTTACTCAAAACCAAAATGTACATTTTAATTGCTCAAAAATCTTTTTTTTTCAATATTTCGTCCAAGAAATAAAGCAAAATGGATCATCGGAGGCTCTCAAATGGATCGTCCAGCTCTTTTACGAATATGTAAACCACGAAAAAAAAAGTAAAATGTTCGTGATATCACGATCGTGTTAAAGGTATAAAAATCAGATCAATTTTATTAACAGAAATCATGTTCTTCAAGTTTTTTGCGAGAAGATGAAATTCGGTGAGTGAATTATGCGTGAAAACAAGGAAAAATTCGTCAAATATTTGAAAAGCTTACAGCTCTGCCTCGCTTTTCCCATCCAATTCAAATAATCCTAGAAACCTTTAGTTTGCGTCATTCTTCCTTATTATCAACATCTTCCCACCAATCTACGACTTCGCCAGAAAATAAAAATTTAAATCAAAAAGTAAAGGGTCATCGTGACCGTGACATATTTGTACCGGGAAATCTTACTGGTGCACCAGCTGAGAACCCACTCTTAAATTTCATCAATGACAGCATTCTGGTTTCATTCATAAACTCAATATGACCATTGATCATGTTAAACTCGACGAGTTAACGACGTCGGAATGCGCACATTTTCCACCAGGAATTGTCCAGTTTGCGTCCATGACTCATTCGATCTTTGCTCCAATATGTGAAAGAACTGAGTTGAACTCGAATACCTGCACAAAAAGATTAAACAGAATGATAAAATTTGGAAAAAAAAATCCTCATCTATGAAATAATTTTTACGAAATATACATAAAGAGCATTATTAAAATCGTAATTTTTCGAGCATGCGCAGATTAACGTAACACGATTGTATTCACGTTTGCGTGCACAATTGCACCGTAGAAGAGGAAGATACCTTGACCTTGCTAACCTACTTCCTGAAACTTGTCTTAGTCGTTTATGCATTTAAATTTTATACTTATGTATGTTATCTATAAAATAAGAATCTTTGGCAATGGTCGAATTATAAGAGACCAAAAGACAACGGGTAATTTAGAGAAAGTCGAATACACCGTACAAGAATTTCATATTGCTAAAGAAAAAGAAAAAAGATTAAGCTATGCGGAATAGTAATCCTCTCGGTACAACTGTTCATGGGTTAATAACACTTGGAATCAATTTTATTTATGCTGTAACCACTGTAGACCATAATCCAAGGGTACGAAAAATTGCCGCGGAAGTTAAAATGGGGTGCTTTTTTTCCTGCAAAGATAAAAATCAATGATTAGATATGGGTATGAAGTCAACATTCAAAGAAAATGGTACCTTTGAATTTTCTGATCGACAAAAATACTTATGTAATTGAGCAATGAGCATCAAAAAATATTTTTCGACGTCGTTTGAAAATGTCTCGATTCAGAATTACTTAGTTTTTTTCTTATAAAAATTGACACATCATTATTTTATGGATAGGTACAAGGTACTTAGAATGCAATTTTTCACTGATTCCGGTCTTTTTTGCAAAAAATTGCACCGTGAAAAAAATATGAGTAGAAGAAATCATATGTTCAAAAATATGCATACCAATGAGCAGTGAATTTCAAGAATTTTTCTAGTTGTTTGTTTAAAAAATTTATAAAAAATGGACTCGATGAAATTTCTCGGAATGGACTCGCAACCTTTAAAGAGGATTGAAATTCCGTGAAAAATTCTCATAGTGGCAAAAAAATTTCATGAATGATAGCATTGATTTTAGTCACAAAAATTCACTCGATCAATCGATTTGAGAAAATAGGTATTTGAATATATTTCACAATACCTACGTAGTTTCATGTGATCTATCAAAACGTGTTGAAATTTCTCAAAGAAATCAAAAACAATGATGATTTTTTTTTAGCCAAACCATGAATTTTGAGGTCAAACAATAAGAGGAGCAAAATAAAGTAAATAAATAGATACCAAATCTCAACTTAGGTACTTTGTGTACATGAAATTTTCATACATCATTCTGCTCTTCTATATCACAATACTAATCTACCAATTAATTAATTTTTAAAAAATGAAAAAAAAGTTTTAGGCTTGGCCTTGCATTTTTTTCGAAAAATTTCATTTTAATGTCAACATTTTTTCAATTATTCTCAGATTGTAAAGAAGAGAGGATTTAAAAAAAATTAGCAACATACTGATATTTGAACTATTTGCAAACAAAATTTAAAAATTTTATGTGACTGCGTGCTATTTTTGATCGAATTAGACAGTTTTTCCATAATTTCTAATTAATAGATACAAAAATGAACTCCCCATGCAGTTAATCGAATTTGATCAACTGAAAAGTTCATTTTTGTATCTTCATTTACTTAAATGAAGAAATTATTTTTTTCAAATTTCCAAAATTTTGGCCTTAAACTCGAAAACGAATTTCATAAAATTTTGCAAGGTAATTTAGCTAGAAAAAATAACCCGAGTTCAATAATATCAGCCATTGATTTGGCAAATCCATTAAAACTTTCGGTTTCAATTCATACAAACTACGAACTTCAGCCATTTCCAGACTAAACCACAATCCAAAAGCCATGATTTTGAATTTACTTTTCGATACCTAGGTAGCCATACTACACCTAACAGTAAACCGACGAATCCACTTGATCAATCCAGAACCCATTACCAATCCAGAATAATATACTCATCGACGACCCACCATACAAAATTTCATCCCATTTATCATACGATTTTCAGACCATCTCTGGTGCATTGTCCATCACTTCAATGTGAACCTACCTCTCAAGTAACGTTTTGCGTGCGACGTTTCTTCCGTCCACGTTGAAAACTTGACCTAAAATCCATTTATATAAATTCTTACCTGACCGAACGATATTACTCTCCGACTGACCCGTTACATTTGTAAATTTTTAACACAATTCTTTCCTTTTGTTTATCTAATCTATGATATGTTTTTCAAATATTTTTTTTCCTCGTAAAATCATCGATAATAATAGATCTACCGGTGTTTTACATTATTTTACACTTGGTCGAGTGTTAAAGTCATAATGCAATTCGGTAGTTACCAGGTTTCAGTCATTTTAATGGATGATTCGTATTAGGACGCCGACGGTAGACAGAATTATCGCTGTTTTGATGGCTTTGACGTAGACAATGAAACGAGGAAAATTAATTTCTCGACTAATGGAAATGTTGGCAGGAAATTTTCCTTTTATGGGATTACTTTGATGAATGGTCTTTTCGTAGATCGGAGAATTCAACAAAATTAGAGAATAATTAACTCGAGAGAAGATGAAATTGCAATATTACGAGATTAATTTTCCCAACATGGCAGCACTGGTATCGAAGATCAAATTAGCCAATCATAGATCACATGAAAAATGTCGACCACGCTGAACCCTGAAAAAACAAAGAAATTTACTTCAAAAAATATTCAAAATAGGATTAAAAAATCTAGTTCGATTAAAAATTCATATTTTATCCCAAACACGAATAAAATTAATAGTTATTCGTGCCTATAAATAATTCATTATCGGATATTTCGAATATATCAAATGTACTTCTGTATAAAACGCCGCAGAGAGGATGTCATTAAATTTCATGAAATTTCAATTCCAACGCCTGTATAAATCTTTTATAAAATCGTAAGTTAATACGCGGACACGCAATTGCTGAATGATTTTCACAATCGGTAAGTGCCGCGTACTTAGTTTCAGTCAGGCACATTTTCTTGTGTAGAAAGTTCAACATCAACACGCGAAATATTTATATAAAAATGGGTAAAAGCATTCAATCAGTGAAAGTTTTTACCTCGCGTACATGATACTATCCTGCTTCATTATGAAAACCCCACAGCGTCGTGTCTGCGCGTATAGCGAAATCGATCTAGTGCCCGATTTTCATCGCCGGCATTGGCTTCGGCATTTCGAATTTGTAAAAAGGTGTGCGTTACAGTGTAAATCTAGAAGGCTAGAAAAAGTAATCGAAAACGTTGATGCGAATAATTTCGTGATATTCGAGTATCTGTGGCGGATACCGAACAACGAATGGGGAATTTTATACAGTCATGGAAGTATCCTAAACGGTAAATATGATTCCAGCCAATAACAATTTCACGTATGAAGATGGTTTTTTTTTTTTTTTGAAAATTGCATAATATTGGTTTCTTTTTTTATTTCGTTAGCCGCAGAAATTGTGGTTCGAATGGAATTATGTAACGGGTCGAGTTTCGAATCTAAAGTTGAAATCGAATCAGGAATCATACTTTTATAGTTAAAATAGGTAATCCTAAGATATGAAAAAGAGTTTTCGAAATCGAAGTGTTCAGTTGGATTATCTTAAACATTATAGAGATCGAGGTGAATATTCAAGGAAATGGTAATTTTTATTTTATTTTTTTTGTGGTGTATGAGAGCATTGAGAGCCGAGTCCAAAAATTCAGATTTTTTGAAATTAATTGAAAGATTTTTTTCAATGTTTTGATTAGGAATGATCTCTTGGGTTAGGATAATATTCGTTTCATTCAAGGAGGAGGGGAAAGGGGTACTAATACAATGGCATTCTGTATGATTCAAATGATATTTTTTACAAGGATTTTGACAATTTTTTGCATAAAAAATGCTGTAGGAATCCCCAAAAAAAACTTCAGCAAACATTTACTTTCATTTTGATCTTCAGCACTTGGAAAAAAAATAGGTAGCTGGTCCAAATTAGTAAAAAAAATTTTCGAACAGAAATTTTTGACTGGAATTAAAGTATAGGTACTCTAAACGCTTCCAAAAACCAACAAAAAAAATTTGAAAAATCGACCTGAAGGATTAAAAAATTCACATAGGTAATTGAAAATTTTTCAAGCCTTTGGTTTTATAATTCAAATTTTTTGACTGAAGATTTTCAAAATCACAAAATTTAAAAACTTTTTTCGCTAGATTTGATTTTTTTTGAAATTTTTGATTTTTTGTGGATCTTTTACCTAGTTTATATTTTATATTTGTTCAGAGGATTGCCTGGAATTTTAAAAATTACTTTTTGGGCCTGTGTTATTGAAAATAGGTGTACGGTATTTGAAAAAATTCTTCATCTACAAAAATAAAAAATAAATCACTTCAAAAATGCATACTTAATTACCTACTTATTATTACTGAATTTTTGAAAAATAAAAATGAAAAAATCTTATCATGAGTACCTAATTTTTTTAATATAAAAGGTTTCAGCCTATTTCTGGTAATGCTCATTTTTTTCAATATTATTATCAAAAAGGTCCTTGAAACTTTTTTTCACCTCCTTCCTGCCATTCCAACACATTAAACATCCATTAAATTCTTCAAAGTTTGAAAAAAAGTGAAACAGATCGAGTGAAATAATTTCACAGCTTCAAGTTGAATACATTTTTTAAAAAATTGAAAAATTATGGATATTTTCTTCGGTATCCACCTTCCCTTCATCACAATAATTTTTATACTTACTTCAGTTTAATTCTCTCTTAGTTTTCATTGAAACGAAAGAAATAGAGAAAAAGTTCTGGAAACCCCCTTTCGGTCCTCTACTGATCATCTCTTTTTCCCGAAAACTTTATATCTGAAAAAAAATTAATACTTAATATAAATCTTGAGAAAATTTAGGTACCTACGTAATATAATTTTTAAGAACTTGAATTATATTAAAATACCTACTATCAAATTTTTAGGATTTTTTAAATCACACCTTAAGCCTCCTCCTCTCTCCCTTTATGAAACAAGTTTAAATTTTGTGAAAATATAACCAGTGCCCTTTTTTCTCCCTAATTTAGGAAAAATTGAAATGGAGATTTTTCAGAAAAAAGTGTCTACCAAAATGTGAATACATTTCACTGCAACAAAATTTTTCTGGTTATAAAAATTTGAAATTTATTTCTTTCAATTTTTCAATTAAAAATGCATTTTTGCAAATAAAACAAAAAAACACTATTTTTTGCAAATTTTAGTTCTCATTCTCTCCCTCTTTACAGAATTAATGTAAATAGATATAAATAACGTTCTGTCACCTTTTTGGATAATTTTTTTTATATTGAACCACGTAATTTGGCCATAAGTAAGTCAAAATCTTCAAAAAAATATCTTTCTGATTGGCTATTCAACAAAAAAAGACCCATTAGGTATTGAAATTTTTCAAAATTTTCACTCATGCAGGTCCTTCATATCTTTCAATTTTTCATGACACAAAAAATACAGCCAATACATTTTCATTTTGTCATCAAAAGTCCTATTCGCTACTTGCCAAATTTCAAAAGCTCTTCCTCCTCAAAAAAAATCGTCAAAATGACTTCTACTCTCATACATTGAAAAAAATCAATGACTCATCTTGCCAAGTTGACAACAAATAAAATAAAACTGAATACCAAATGAATCAAAATCCGGAACATTTATCATCAAGATATTTTTCTGCTCCATTAAAAAAGCAATAATTTTCCTACAACGAAAATAGAACACATTTTAAGAAAATTCTTCGCTCTGGATGAATTTCCAACTCGAAAAATATTTTCCCTTAAGTGCACAGCTCGGTAAAATATTTCTATTGCTAAAACTCGACGGCGTCGCATACTTTTGGGAGGAAAAAGTGAAAATGCTCGAGAAAATCGATTTTAAATACAACGAAGGCAGAAAAATATCATAGTTTATGAAAAAGGTTGATAATATCACTCCACCGTAATACTACGGACACGATAACACGAATTTCGTCACTATCCAGAGTGCCGAAGATAATAAATTTTAACAAAATGTTCAAAATAATGGATTTTTTATCGTAACATGAGAATGAAATACTCTCATTTTCAAGGGTACTTCTTTTAAACAATCATTAAATCCCATACTAAAAAAATTATCTAATTTGCTACTAAAACTCGAATAATCAAAATAGGTAATAAAATAGACTGATTTTTTACCCTGAAAATATTACCCAAGAAATAAAATGTACCTAACTTACACTTTTTAGTCCTCCAACGACAAATTCCTCTCATTACGAAACTGGCACGTGGAAATTCCCAATTCGATTATTAGTTCTTGGTAAATGCCGTCAAAAATCAATTGAACCATGTACCTGGGTGAAATATATGGAGAATAAATTCGAATTTACGAAACGTAGCGAAACAATTTTGAAAGATTTACTCTTACATACGAACGCAAAGCTAGAATTTATAAACGGATTATATCCTCGGCTTACTCAAACAGGGAAGTAATCTGTTGAATATTTCAAACTTATCAGCTAACCAAGCTGCGATGGAATTTTCAGGTATATGCTAATTTACTTAGCTAATTAAAATTTGAATTTTTCATCTCGCTGGGTACTTCTTTCAAATTAAATATTCACTCCGCGAATAGAATTTCTCAACCGGGTGGCATTTTTATATCCGTTCCGGCAGTTGAAAGTTAAAAAGTATGAGACATTTTGTCGTAGGCGCGTCCTTTGAATAAAGAATCCAGCCCACAAATACCAAAACCAGTTGGCGATTGAAAGTACGACCTTTGCAGGTTAAACACAGGTAAGAATAAAGGTACCGTTACGGTGCGTATAGTTCGCCAGCCCCAGCCAGACGTAACGGGGGCTCTGAACCCTCTTCCAGTAGAGGGAGACGATGAGCTGGTTCCTCTGAATCGTTTGTTGTTGTTTCCGAACAAGTAACATCGTTTGATCCGCGTAGCCGTAGTTGTTATTTGCGGCTTTCCGTCGCATCAACAGTCAAGTATCGAAGTGGAAATTCTAAGTGGGTTTCGTGAATGTAGTCAATCGTAGATTTCGCGTTTTTTTGCTATTTTTCCGTTTAATTTATCAGTAAGTGAAGTTCGATTTTATGTTTGGTAATTTATACATTTAAAGTAACGTTGCTATTGTTGGTGTGAAATTCTTCAATTTTTTTGGTGAAAAATTACGAATTGTTGTATCTGGTGTAAGAGTGGTCAATTATTCGAGATGGAATAAGTACAGATTTTATATAAATTGTTTGTAGAATTATACCTATCGATGAGGTGAATCCGGCAGGTAGTAAATTTTCATCAATTTTATACTAGATTTTCTTCACCCATTTGACCTATTCGCCTATCATACTGACCTATTTTGAATTTTTTCATTTTCAACCAATTCTGTCAGACCGGTTGCCAGTGTGTTTGATCATACTGGTCACATATCCAAGATAGTAACCTCAAACCGCAAAATATAGGTTACATCTGCAATGAAAAAGTAATTTTTTTTTTCATTTAATTACGATATTCTCAAGGGTCCAAACAATTTAATTATTATACATACGTCTTATTTCGTCTTTCCTCCAATTCAAAGTCCCATCGTGGCTATTATTTTACATACGTTGTTGGCTTTCATTTAGGTCATTGACGTACCTCGTTTATAATTATTGGTTCGAGTTGGATCGTTAACTGTGTGCCCAGTACGTCGCGTATCGCTCGTCAAAAGTCGATTTTTTACCCGCTGCAAAAAAATTTCCCAAATGATGTTGTTCGGAGAAGATGACACGTATTATGACACATATTTCCATAATTCACGAGTTTTAAAACCATGCAAATTGTCTGACTAATTGTCCTTACTTTCCACTTAAAATGTCTCGTTTGAATTCGAAAGTGAAAATCTGACATTCTTTTAGGTATGTATCTATTAGGTCATTCGGTTTTTTATACGCACGTATTGTTCTGTTCTTCGGTGCCAATAGCCTATTGATCTTGACATCGGGTACAATATCGATGGTTATATTCGAGCCAACGGTTTCCTGGATGTTGGTTCACGATTTAGTTCATTGATGTCGCGTGTGAATGATGAAAACATCGCTGGATCTGTCCGGTTTGTAGGGTACCTATTCAAAGAAATTGATTGAAAATATAGATTGAATTGTTCCAATGATTAAGAGCGAGGCTGGAAAATATATCTAATGTATCTGTATTAATAATTCATGACCTAATAAATTTAATGTAAGAAGTGTAAGAACCAAAAAGCAATAAAAATTGGCAAGATTAATCAATTTTCATCTGTTCAATAATTTGCAAGAAAAATTAAATTTTTAAGCAATCTCAAAAGTTGAAAATTGGAAAAAAATTATTAGATAAAAATAGTACTTAATTTATAGGCAGATAGCTAGGTATCTGTAAAACTACCTACATTAATTTTTATTTCATCAGAAATCTATAAAAAATTGTTTATCAAGTCAAAATGGCCTTCAGAGAGGTTTTTTTTGTCTATTTTAATTAAAATTTAAAAATATATTATATCTATAGCGTCTCCCCCCCGCTATCATTACATAATTTGATAACATAATTACGTAAAATCGACTCGATACAAATTTTTATGCCAAAATCAATAATCAACTACAGGTATCTATTTGTTAACACCCAGCAGAATAAAAAATATTTTTATGGATTCTTTGAAAATTTTGATTTAAAATATTGGAGTAGGTAGGTATACTTGATGCGAAATTTCATCAAAATTTAACGCTAATAAATTTTTAAAAAGGAAACTTTGAAAAAAATCGCACGTCAAAGAAAAATATTAAATTAAAAATTCAGGTTGACGAATGTCAACTTCATACTCATATTTCCAATTAATGCTTTTATTTTTGTTTAGTTTTCTGGCACAGAAATCAATTTACAACATTTTTTTGACCTACGATTGGTTACATGTATTCAAATCGATCAAAGGTTGTTTAGATGCTGCATAAACAGAAACACTCCGAATGGATTTTTTCTCATTATCGTTTCAGTAATTTTAGGCGGGGTGGGAGGGAGGGTGGAGAAAGAGTTATGACATGACTTATGAATCATTGAAATTTAGTAAGATGGTTGTCGAAAGTTCTAAGTGAGGATAACCAGGGTTAAAATCAACTTGATGAACTTGAACTTTTTTTAATTTTTTACATTCAAAGGGAAATTGATCATTGATGAAATCAAGAAGATAATGTTTGACCACCAAAAAAAATTTAATCGAAGATTTTTTTTTAAATTGAAAAAAATAAATCTTAACACGCGTAAATAATACTTTTGAAAAAATTTTCAGTCAGCATATCAAATACCTGCTAGGTATATGATTCTTTTCAAAAAATAATTTTTGAAGATGATGACTTTTGGTAGAATTACTCGAATCCATTAGAAAAACAATTTACAAAAAAAATTCTCCCCTTTTTGAATTCTGGGAATAAATTCACAAAAAATTACATATTGATGAACTTTTTTTGAAGGAAGGAAGGAAGGAAGGGAGGGAGGGAGAGAGGGAGGGAGGGGCGAGGGGGAATGCAAAAACAAGCCTTAAAAACATTCGTTGAATGTTCCTAATCAAAATATTCAATCTTTTCCAAGATTATCTCTCTTCCAAAATTTAAAAAAAAATCCCAGATAAATTTGTATATCAACAAATTTTTAAGAACGAAACTAGCAGAATAAATCATAATTTTTCATTTTTTCAATTCGTTTACAAATTTTGAAGGGGGGGGGGGATCGTATATATCTGATAACATACTGACAAAACATTGTTAAGATCTTATACCCTCCTAATTGATTTTTTTTCCCGAATGGAACCATATAATTTTTTCATTAGGTAGTGATTTTCGAAAATAATTTTCTGAAAAACATAAAAAATATTTTCGCAGTTTTTTTGATAAGTAAGTACCTACTTAGTACTTACGTAATATAATTTTCTATCAAAAAAAGACTAATCAACTTCGCCAAAGAAACTGCCTGGATTTCGTCTTTCAATGAAAATGAAAATTTGAACAAGAGTAGGTAACTAAGCTTAAAACTGAGAAATTATTTGCGAATAATTTGCTAAAATGTTCAACAACTTAAATTTTTTTTGTTTTTGTAACGCGAATTTTCACCCAAGGAAACGATAAATATCTCAAAGTTCTGAAAAATTCTATTAATAGTGACGCTTTTTTTCAATATTTCAAGTTGAAATACAAAATTTTCATCTCCTGATATCATCTTTATCATTATGCCCATTTATACATTCTTTTAAAAAATGACGACTGAATTTTTTTAATATTTCCGCTCTTTTGTCCCCCCCCCCTCCTCACCAATGAAATAAATTTAGTTTCAATTTTACCATTGTTTTTCTCTCGAAATTTTCGTTCGAAAATTCCCTTGATAAAATAGTAATTTTTGAATAAGTATGGTCGTTTTTTAAACCAACTTCTTAAATATTGAATATTTTACTTGGCTTTTGAAATCTAATACGTAGATACTTATGAGAAAAATTGACGAAACTGAAAAATTCGAGACAGCCTATCAACGTCAATCACGCAAAGAAAATGATTTATTTCTAACCAGATTGGTAACAGCGAATAGCTGAGAAGATTTGGAGACTAAACTGAAATATCTCTCTACTTCGAAATTTCTGTCAACCATGTCACTCTTTGTCAGATTCCAAAATATCTCACACCGGTGGTAGGCTTTATATTTCGAATAGGCATTTTTCAATATAATAACTCCAACATTGAATCTTGGGCGCAGTGAAATTAGCAAAACCGCATGCCACTTCATAATAATAAACACGTTACCTATTGGTTTATGTTATGGTATTCACTTACTCAGTCGTGAATTTTTTACACGATGAAACACGAAACGTAGATACGATGAATTCTCGCCATTCTTTTTTCAAAGTACCTGCCAATGTCTTTCTTTCCCACGTTTTTCATTTTTTTTTTCTTACTTAATTGATAACGATTTTTATTCGCCGTTATTACGACTTTCAAATCAGTCTGTCATTCGTTTGTACGCATCAGACACGCGTATGTTTACGATAATGTGTAAACGTATGATTTTTGAAAGGATCGACGAGCGTAATCATTGCTGGAACACATCAAAATAATTAATTAAACTTGGTATAGGTACTTATGAAGTTTTTTTTTTTTAGAATTTCAGTAGGCACTCGTATAGTCATTTTGAGAATGGTAGGTACCTACCTAATAATTTCACTAGGGAATTCCGTTCGAGCGATGTTTTTTCATTTTACTTTTTCCAAAATGTTACAAGATATCTCGAGTGTAATAACACCACAACCTAAAAATGTTATTAAGCTCATTGAATCGTGTGCCACAGTCGTTTCTAATTATCTTGGCAAATTACTCGACACCGAAATAAACCCGAAACTACCACATACTTACTTAACAATGAAATTTTCGGCCAATCTTCGCCATAACGCGTTTCCATTACCCACATGAACAACATAATAGACCAACACGAGGCTAAAATGAGACAAAAACATTACTTTTACAATTACGTCATGTTAAATCGCAAAACAACTGTTATAATTCACCTACATCCAATTTACCGGCAAGATTGCACCATTTTCGTTAAAAAACTTGATCATCACCGCATCCAAAGTTCATAATCGCCATATTAAATAAGTATCGAATCAAATACTCATTCTGCGGAAGTACTTTTCATATAACAGGATATGGAGAGGTTATTAAATAGAGCATGTCAAAGTTTCTCTTGGGCTAAAGTCTATCCATGGGTACGGGGAGCCGGACTCCGGATAATGATGTTCTGTCGCGAACTGTCACTCCTCTCTGCGATGTATGCCACTCTATGTGCACTTTTCACACGCTTATGCGAACGATTTCTCATTATTAGCCATCGCTTGATTCAATGATCCAGTTACGTAAGTTCGCCGCGAATATTCCTATCAAAATTGAATGAATTTTGATTAGAAATTCGCTCATGATAGTTCATTTTCGCACGTACTTACTCTTTGTACCGTCGCATTGCGTGTTTAATTTCTCATTAATAGCTTCCAATAATTACGCAGGGATGTCTTTATGATGTAATCTTCCGATATTTTAACAGGATATTAATACGATACAAAAGATGTAGTTGTTCTCTGTTGGCAATAGACTCTGTAATGATAAGAAATGTTACGTTTTTCGTTTGAAATAACCGATTTTGTATCTAAATCCAACTTACGGTATCTTCACCGGCATCACGACGAGTCCGAGAATAAATAAAAGTACGTTTAATATTATGCTAATTTTTACAATGCACTTCATAACCTACTTCTCCATACTCCAGTATAATAACCTGGAAGTAGAACTGGATGTCTGAGAGACGACTGGTCATAACACCCGTGTTGTTGAAGAAGGTGGAGGGAGGACACATGTTTTCTTCGCCAGTTTACTGATAACGACTGAAAACATTCATATTCAAGTTCAGTTAAAATCTACGTGTTTTTTTCTCAATTTTCAAACGTAATAGTTTCCGAATTAATAATATTTAAAATATCAAACTTACTTTACACGTGTGCTCACGTGTCCCTAATTTTCCATAAGTAGATCAATACAAAAGTTGTCAACGTTTACGTACACAATCTCATCGATCGCGTGTATTGATATTTATCAATTAATTGGATCGTAAACACGGCGATATTTGCATTCAAAAACAATTACGATGGCCCATCGTGTTCGAGTATATCAACACAGGTATAATTCTGTAATCTGACAATTTATTTTACGTTTTTCTTCTTTGCGAGAAAGTCAACAATACTAAAACAATGTACCAACTAGCCCAGGTACACACATTCATAAAAAGTCTCCACGTTTAATTGTTATCGACGGTAAAGAGAACGAATTTCATTAAACCGTCGCCAAGTATTACAATGAAAGATGTAATTATGTGTAAAAACGAAATGAAAAATCGTAGCCACAAAATTAATAAAGGATGATCGTCGATCGATTTCTCCTCGAGGAAAACATAGATAAATCGAGGAAATAACGCGATTTGATGATTCATATGGGTACCTATACGTATACGGTGAAAAACTCTTCGAGTAGGTAAGAGAAAGTGTTTCTGTAAATGACTAAAAAAAAATTCTCGGTTTATGCAACTTGAGTGTATCAATATGAAATATAGTAATGAGATTTTTTGTTTTGCAATACTTAGGTACTTTACCTTGAACTAGGGCTTTTCTCAATTCTATATTTATCTTCTGCGGTAGCTGTGGTTCAGATATGATCGAAAGGTTTTAATTTCATGGAATACCTACTCGAGCAGTTTGAGTGAAAATCAGAGCTAGGATGAGTACCGTTTTAAGTATGTAACGCTTTTGCGGTCACAGGCCTGTATTATGAGGTACTGTAAGGTTAGCTCGGTGAACAGTATCATTTGTATTCGTAGAAAGTTTAACGTGGAATAATTATTTAGATTGGCGACAATTCAACATTATCAACTTTTAGTCTTCAAATACTATCCACAATGATGCAACAACGCAACGTTTTTTCTTTGTAAGTTGAAAAATTTAACAAATTCTAATTATATTTTTCGTATATGTTTACAGATAATTTATTAATATAATGAAATCGTCAACATGGTGGTGTCCAGCCATTACAGTCGTTATATTGTGTTTTGTCGCTGGACCGCATCACGTTTCTTCAGAAGAAATCCAATCACCGCCGGTAGAAAGACGAATATCAGTATCCCAATTCTACGATGATTCTGAAAACAGCGACATCAATAAGAATAAATTAAGACAAGAAGCGTCGGCTCATTATCACAGAAATCGAGAAGAATCATCGCAAGACGAAGACGATTCATTATCTGGGTACAGGAATTCGCAGCAGTTCCCCAAACACGACACGATAGCCGTTGGTTCGGTCGAAGATGCCGATATAAGCGGAGTCCGAAGGGTTCCCCAGTTCGTTCGAGGATCGGTTGTGCCTCAAGATGAGCCCGGCGAAGAAGCCCAGGAATCGATCAACACTGGAACTTATAATAATCACCGTTCACCTCAATATATCCATGCTAGTCCGGCTCACGATTTGAGTTTAGATAAAGACCCTTCGTTGAAGAATCGAGTAGTCAGCAATTACCTGCCGAATTTTTCTAGTCAAAGTAATCATTACGCGCCATCGGATTTTGTTCAAGATCCATCTTACCAATTGGATTTTAAGTATCATGATTATGACCAATTGACCAAATTTTTAAGGACTACGTCGTCTCGGTATCCCAACTTGACTGCGTTGTATTCCATCGGTAAATCTGTACAGGGTGAGTACCATATGCTAATTGGTATGCTTAATGCGTGTAATACGTTTTACGAGCTCGATCGTCTGTGACCCGAAGATCACGATATCCATATTGTTTCGTATTCTAATACCAAGTTCCATCACCCTTTCATCAAAGGAGTGTCATAATGATATAGTAAAAGAATACGTCGCAAAATAATAATTTACCTACATTCTCAACCTACACTATTATCGACCCTTTTTCTCATTTTATTTTTCAACTTAAAAATAATTCATTTTGTTCGCACCGAACACCATTTTTAATCAATTCGAAACACGCTCCAAACTCGATAAATCTTTTTATAATTCTCAAATCAAAAGTTTCTCATTCTTGTAATCGAATTAGAAATGGAAACCAAATCCTTAATCGAATAAAACTCACGCTGCGAATAAAAGTACCATTCGGTAGGGTTGCTGGGGTATAATAATAAAGTATCTAATTTTTATCCAACCGATCGTATTGATAACTATAAATATCCAACAGTCTCCTATCGGTTCAATCTCGAAAATTATTATTTTTATATCTTATTTATTCTCGACTTCAGTCTCGCCCACACCTTGATGACCTTACTTGTTCGTACTTCGTTTCACTGGCACAATAAACTTACTATTGCGACGTGAAGAGAAGGTATTTAGTACGTTGAATTCCACGCTGGGTAGGTAAATCACGTCTGTTTTAATTCGGCGAACTCATTATTAATGTATTTTGGGAAAAATGCTTCGCTGTGAAATTGTTTCTGAAGGGGGTTTGTTTCTAAAACAAGAATAACTAGAATTTTCACTCAGACACTTGAAAAATTCTAATGACTTCGCTATTCTTTTTTTAATCCATCTGTATGTTGGAGTACTTAGGTAATATAAGTAAAAAATAATATGACACTCGTGAAGTGTATTTTTGTGAAAATTATTTAAAATAATGAAGCAAATAAAGATAGGATTTAAAAATTCATTTTGAATGAATGAGTAGTTCCAAACTTTTTCCAAATAAAAAATATATTTTTTAAAAGTAAATAATTTTTATTGTCACGAACGTGAACAGTCCTTAAAGCTGGATTGAAAACATCTTGGATTTTGACGAAAGTTAACAAGGCAATTATTTTGAGCAAAAGATTCATCTTTGAAAAATTTTGGTTGATTTTCAGTCCAAAAGTAGGATCATTTTCAGAAATAACTACATGTTTTTTTTTGCAAGTTTTGATTAGTGCCACTTGCTGGGAATTTGGTTACCCCCTCCCCCTACTTCGAAAAAGGTACAGTTTGGATTTTATGATTTCTAAGTAAGTACCATTTCTAACCTAATTGAATTTTGGTAAAATTCCAAAAATTTCATCAGTTCCAGTTCAAATGATTTCAATTTTTGGTTTTGTAGGTTTTGATTTGATTGGTTTGAATAATTTCTAGATGTAAAATTTTGAATTTTTATAACGTTATTGATTGTTGCTTTTTTGGGTAAAAATGTATTCGGTGTTTAATTTTTTTTTAAATTCGTCGATTTTCACAAAAAATATATATATTTTTTTTCGTTCTTTAATTGGAATGATATCAGAATTAGACTCAAAAGGTCAAAAATCATTATTTTTAATAACTATAAAACAATTTTCAGAGGGCCATAAAACACGAGGTATTCAAAAAATCAATTCTCTTTGAGTCAACTTTTTTTCTTGTAAAATAAGAATAAGATCAATAATACCCTCGAGCCTCGAGAGACGAAGAAGTACAGGTTGCTCAATAAGATCGTACAATAGCATTGAAAAATTCAATTTTTTGACTCTCTGGTCTCTGTTCTTCAGAAGCCCTTTGTAGATGTAACTTGAAATTACATAACTAAGAAAACTTTCTAAACATCATGAAATATGGTTTTCGAAATCCCATTTAAAATGGAGCTCGGGTTGAAAAAAACCTACTTGGGCTGATTTTGATACTTATTTATTTAGAAAATGTCAATTTTCATAGATTTTTCTGTTCTTCCTCCTCCTCCCTCCTTTCCCATATAAAGAATTTCGGTCTAAAATAAATTCAGAAAAATATTCTAGAATTTTCTCAGATTTTAAAATTTAAATTGACGCCCTTGGTAATTTTTCAGTTTTTTCCTTTTTTCTTTTCCTTTGAACGGATTTGACATTATGCATCCTCCTTCCTCTAGGGGCACTACTTGAAACTTTCTGCCTTGTTTTTCCTTTCGATAGCTATAAAAAAATTGAACTAAAATAATTTTAGTCCAACTATTTAAATTTTGAAGTCAATTATTGACTTAATTTATGAAAATTTTGAAGAAAAAAAATGGTCAAAGATTGGAAATTAACTTTTGATTTCAATTAAAAGCCGAAATTTCGTTCAAGTTTGATAATTTATTTATTTGGTTGAGCTCTCTTGACCATGATTTTCTGAATTTGGTTACCATTGAAACCCCTAATTTCACTGAAAAATCTATTAACCTCCTTTTTAGAAAGCAAAAACTGGTATGTACCTATCCAATTTCAAGGAGGTAGATCTAAAATTGACTAAAAACTATTTTTGTTTCGAAAATAAGTAGCCTCCTCCTTCGGACTCAAAATTTTTCTGAGAGGTCTCTCACTCAAAAAAAAATTATCTTACCAATTTTTATCAAAAAATCCTGTTTATGAGTTTTTTTTGATCCACTCCAACTACGTATTTTTCGATCACTTTAATGATAGCCATTAAGCTTCTACCCTGGTTTCGATTATTATTATAAGAACACTGACGCCATATATCAGAAAAAGATTTACCATTTCCACTCGCTGCTCCGATTCAAAAGTAATACACAGTAAATATTTGCCAAATAGTTGGTTTTATGATAAGGATACAGTAAATATACCACTCTGAGAGTAATCGAACTATACCGTTATGTATTTTCGGGCGTGAATATTAACACCTGTGTAGACACTAGACAGCTCCATGGTGTCCACGCTTTCTGAACTACATTCATACGTAGATAGAGATACCTAACGGAGACCTTTCTAATTACAACATTGTATGTCAAGTACTCCGTGCTTATAAAGTCGTTAAGTAAGTTAAATTGACCAAAAACTAAAATCGGATGTTACGTGTATCTTTTTATACTTAATTATATGCATTTAGATGCATCCAAATTAAATGTAGCGGAATAGTATAACTAACAGCTGTGTAATTGTTCCAATTTAACAGCTATGATACATATTATACAGTTAAACCTTCGAGGCAAGATTTTATAACTGCTCCATATAGAAATTTTATCATCGATTTGGTATCTGGAAAAGCGAAAACAAAATTATCATTTTTTCAGTGTCTCGTATAATTTTTCTTTGTGGATTGTGGTAAGAGAAATGTAAAATACAGACTGCTATTTGAAATACCTATTCACCGTCTGTCTGCTCCGTTCTCTTTCTTCAGTCATTTTTTCGGTCGATTTTACGTTAATAAATTTGCATAACTGTTCTCCTGGCATTGGAAACGTTAGGTTTTTTGTTTGCGCTGTATTTTTTTATGGAATGGAATACTATTGCTTTTAACTTTTTCAATCGTTTTGATTTGAATTTAAGTTGGTGGTAAATATGAAATTATTTTGTATGGTAGGTAAATGAGCCACAATTGAATGAAATAAAAAGTTATTGTCAATTTTATCCTCGATTGAGAGCTAAAAACAATTGGGTTACTTACTCGATTTCGTTTTATGTATTTTGTAAAAACCACGATCGGTTGTGTTTTACTTTCTGCATTTACTTTCATTTTCGTTCCATACCAAGTTCATATATTTCACGAGAAAAGTTTTATTCGAAATTATTTTTGTTAATGTTGGAATGTAATTTATTAAATGTGAGATGTAAACTTGTACAGGCTCAAGTTTTAGTTATCTTTTGGAAAACTTCCAATTCTAAGCTTGGTACAGAAAAAACAAAATATCAACATTTTTATCAGCATAAATAATTATTGATTCAAAAAAAAAAAGTAGTGTTGCCAAAGAATAGATTAGGTTTATGTATTTTTTTGCTTTAATCAATCCTCAATAATCTAGTTTTCAATTATTTTCTCTGGTCGATTTATTTGTGTACTCATTGTGCCATGGCATTGCTGTTCATTAAAAAAAATAATATTGTTCATGTTTTAAAAAATTCCTAAATTCCTCAAGTTTTAAAAAACGTTCAAATTTTTGAAAATTGCCTAAATTTTGGAAAATTTTACTATAGTCATAGAAAAACAAAGTATCTCAAGTTTTTAAAAACTCTTCAAATTTTGAAAAATTTTGTATTTTTTTTAAAAAAAAGTGGTTCAATTCTTGGACAAATATCCAGTTTTAGAAAAATTGTGTACTTCGGGTTTAGGAAAACCGCCTATTTTAGTTTTCGAAAAATCGTCCAATTTTTAACGAATTTTTTAATTTTTGGAAAGCGATCATCTTCAATTCAAAAATTGAGAAATCCCCTAAGGTCTGAGGTAGATATCTGTGCAACTTTTTAAAAAAATGGTTGGTTTTCAAATTTTGGATGGTATTTCTAAAACCTGGACAATTGTCCCATTATGGTCCAACTTTTGTTTAAAATTTTTGAAATATTGTTTCATTTTTGGTGAATTTTAAATTTTTTTAGGAAATTGCTTGATTTCAAGAGGGTTTTTGATGCAAAGTGACCCATCTTTATGAACGATTCAAATTTTTTGAAAAACTGTTCGATTTTTCGGAGAGTTGAGCGGTGTTTAAAAGATGGAAAAATTTTGGGAAGTTGTCCACTTTTTGAAGTACTACTGAGGAATTTTTGGAAACTTTTTGGAGTTTTAAATTAATGACGAATATTTAAATTTTCTCTCTCTCTTTTTTTTTGAATCGCTCAATAATAAATTTTTTTAGACATTTTCGGGCTCAGGTTTCTAAATTGCCAAGCAATTCTATACCAATCGATTCATCATTTTTTCGTTTTCGAAAAAATAACAAAATGTCATAATATCTAAGATTTTAATAATTTGATCGTCAAAATATGATCACCTGGCCCCTCAGCACTTTAATATATGTGAGCTTGGATATGGAAAGCACATTTAGGTGTGAAAAACTGGTTTCTGAGTTGAAGTTATCTCTAATTTTACCCTTTCTGAAAGGCCCAAAATCAGTGTCAACTCGAATACCAATTTTCAGACGCTCAATGGGGGTAGTTTCCATTTCCAGACTCACAATTTGCCCTAGTTTTGGAATATCTCGTTAAATACATTGATAATTGTGCAATTTTAAAAAAATCGTTCTAGTTTAGAAAGTTTTCTGGATTTTTGAAAAAACAGTCCACTTTTTTTTAAAAATCATGTAATTTTTATCGAGTTGAGAAATTCGTTTTATTTTTAAATCATGTAATTTTCATCTCGAGTTGAGAAATTCGTTGAAAAATAGGTATTTCAATTTTAAAAGATTCTCAAAATTGGAAAAATTTCTTACAATTTTTGAAAAACGCTCAATTTTTGGGAAAATTTTCCAATTTTGAAAAACTCAACCAAGCAATTCGATGGTAAAAAATTGACCATACGTTCGAATCATTTTGATTCGTCCATAATTACCTAGTCTTCGTTAAAAAATACTAATTTTGTACGGATACAAAAAATATTTTCATTTAATCATTCAACTTTTCAATTCATCATTTTCAAATTCTCAATTTTTTCATCTTTTATCCGGAAAATTTATTACTTATGAGTAGGTATTAATTGCTACCTTGGGATTAGATACATAGAAATTATTCAAACTTCATCTTACTCAAATTTAAATTTCGAGTTTAAATTCAAAGATGAAAATTGCAGAAATTATAATTTCCCAAAATTCAATTACTTTGAATAAAAACTTCGTTCGGGGAAAAAGCTACGATTACTATCAAGCCAACGTACTACGTTAATAACGACCCAACGATCCGGAGTAAATTTCATATGTAAATACCTCCCCAACTCTTGAAAAAGTTTTTCACAAAAACGAACGAATTTTTCGCATTGTGCGTAACTGCGTAAGCTTTAAGCTACTTTTAAATTAAATTTGCAAAATTTATTCACCGAGAATTTCTCCAACTTGTTGATTCTAATTACAAATTCATTTATGTTTTTTTCAACTTACAGGTAGAGACTTATGGGTTATGGTGGTTTCATCTTCACCGTACGAACACATGATTGGTAAACCAGACGTGAAATATGTAGCCAATATGCACGGTAATGAAGCAGTCGGTCGTGAACTCATGTTAAACCTAATCCAGGTAACTTGAATTTTATCATTTTTTTTTCTCTCTAAGAAAGTCGAATTCATCTTTCGCTGCTGATAATTTCCCAACAAACTAGTTCACCCGGGTGATTGAAAAATTACGAAATATTTTGTTTTCAGTATTTGGTAAATAGTTATAGTACAGATCCATACATCAAGTGGTTATTGGATAACACTCGTATACACATTTTACCATCAATGAATCCGGACGGCTTCGAAGTAGCTAAAGAAGGTCAATGTGACGGAGGTCAAGGACGTTATAATGCTCGCGGTTTCGACCTTAACAGGAACTTTCCGGACTACTTCAAGCAAAATCACAAACGTGGTCAACCGGAGACGGACGCAGTCAAAGAATGGACTTCGAAAATACAATTCGTTCTGTCCGGAGGTCTCCATGGTGGCGCGTTAGTCGCCAGTTATCCGTTCGATAACACCGGCACAGCTAATTCCAGTACGTTGATGGCTAAAATTTCATTTATAATTCGTAATGCTCGACTTATTCGTATCGATGAAAATGAACATCAGCTACGTCATCACTTTACACGTTTCATGGTATTTTATGGGTGCGAAATTGCCTCGTTATGCGGGCACCGAACAGTATCTGTTTAAAAACCTATTTTATCGATGGCTTCGAAGTGTCAACGAGTTATTCTAATTTTATAGGTAGTCGATGTGTCTGGATATTCAAATACCTCCTTGATAATTCGTAATCTCGATAAAATTTACTTTTTTACGGTAATCTCGAAGTAAACATTTATCGAAAGGATTGTTAAAATTAAACAAGTTGAAAAATACTCGATAAATTCAAAATAGGTATCTATAATGCTGCTGTAGGTACCAAAATTAAGATATTTATCTGTCTTTCATCGTCGTAGAAAAGGAACCAAACAAAAATACCTTGTTATCGGCAAATAGGAATATTTATCTGCAATTTCCATGTCAATAACCTGAAATCTAATATGCTACCAATGTTTACTAATTTCTCCTCGATTTTTTTGAAAACGTTTTTGTCTGGAAAAAATTACCTGTTTGAAATCTGTAGCTTACCTATTCGTGAACTGGGCGAATCAGTTTTACTAGAGTATTTAACATGATGATGTCTTTGTTACTATGCTAACTATTAATTGAAGGAAGATGTCGTTCATCGCCTATGTGTTCAGGTGCGTCTGCGAAATTCTAAGTACTTAGTTCAGATATAAGTATAAAATTGAGGTCATATCATTATCGCATTACCTATTTTATTTAGAGGTGCTGTGAACTCTTCGAGTAATTGACAACCCCTCAGATTTATTTTCTCGCATGTTCTCCCCCCCCTCTTCCCCAAAAAATTCTAGAGTATTGCTGTTGTTAACGATTTTATGTTTGTTTTTAGTACATATTATTTTTATTGCTGGTGGAGGAAGGGATAAATGATTCGAGGTCCTTGATCTATTTTTATTTTTTTGAGCTAGGATGAAATTATAAAAAAAAAGGTTGATTCTCAGTCATCAAATGTGCATTTACATTTAACTTGACAATTTTTTTTTTGAAATTTTTAGGGCAAAATTTCTTAAATACCTGTGAATGATAGTTTTGTTCACGAAATGTCATCTAATTAAGAACAAATTTTTTTAAACTGAAAAAATATTTATGAATTGTTCAAGTTTTTAAGCAAAAAATTTCAATTTCATTAAGTATAAAAAAATTAGATTTTTTTACTTACAACTAAATTTACACTGAAAATGCATGTAGTTTGAAAATAAAAAATGGAGCCAACAACTGAATCTGTCCTGCTTGACTTATGTAAGTAAGTTTTCAGTTACCATAGGACTCAATTTTTTTTCCAAGTCTTTACGATTTTTAAAAATTTTTCTACAGTAATGAAATTTAGTCTCGACTTTGGAATTTCCAAAATATTTTCCAACTCAGAATCTTTTCTTAAAATATTTTCCAGCTCTGAATTTTTTCTAAAAATATTTTCCAGTTCTAAAATTTTTTCTCGAAGCATTTTCCACTAAGAAAATTTTTCCTGTCCCAATAAATTTTTTTCCAGTTCTAAAATTTTATTCTCAATTTTTTTAACAATGCTTATCCAATGCAACTTTTCCCCAGTTCTGAAAATTTTGCTCAAAATTTTTACTACAATTTTCCTCTAATAATTCTAAAAAATTTTTATTCACTCAAATTTTTTCTCAGTTATCAACAATTCTAAAATCCTATTCTTGATTCTCACAATTTTTAAAAACATTTAAGTAAGTCCCTTCCTAGCTTCCTACATCGAAAATATTTTCATTTTTAAAAAGTTTATCATTGGAAAATGTTTTGAGGGAAATTTTAGAATCGAAATAAATATGGAAGAAATAGAGTTCTAGAGTTGAGAAAAAATCGTTCGAATTGGAGTTTAAATTTGAAAAAAATTCGACAGTAAATTTCTATTATTGAGAAATTTTGAGAAATTTTTGAATTAAGAAAATTTTTATTGTAATTGAGGAGCGTTTTTCCGAACCGAAATATATACAAAAACTTTATTTGAAGAAAGGGACTTGGATGTAAATTTTTCAATTTTTTTTCAAAAAAAAATCACACCTAAGGTCTTTTCTTCGTATACAGTTTTTGTAACTAGATATTTCAGTTTGGAAAAACGGTCCTCAATAGGAGTTTAAATTCGAAAAAAATTTGAAGTAAGAAAATATTTCGACTTGGGAAAAAATTTCAAAGGTGAAAATGTTTTTTGAAAATTATATGGGCTTGGAAATTGGTAGAAAACTGAAGGCTTGTATGAGTCAAACAGGAATGGCTCGGTTATTCATTTCATATTATTTTATTTTAGTGCTTGATAAATTTTTCGAAAAAATTTAGTCTTAGTTTTCGATAAAATTTTAATTGATAAAAATGGAAGTCAAGATTGGATAGTTCCATCAGTTTTTGTCAAATATGATAATTGTTTTTAGATTTTATATTTGTATTTTCTGAATGGAGCGATGCGTGTTTTTCAACATTTTTCAAGTGAAAAATCTGGAATCTCAGTTAATTTTTCGAGCTTGTCGTAATTTCCTTTTATAATGACAATTAACGAACAAAATAACATTTTGGATGAAAACTTCACTAAAATTTTTGATAGGAATGAAAATTTTGATGGGATTATGAATTTTTATTTGAAAAACGAAATTTTTGATGAAGATAAAATTTTTGATTAAAATAAATCAGGAAGGCTGAATAGTCAAAAATTCCAAAAAATATCAATCATTTTTGCCTAAAATAGAATACCATGTATCTCAATATTTTTCAAATTTTTTAATAGGTATGAGATTGATTTTTTAACGTGTCAATTTCTTCAAAAATTCGGCAATTTTTCAAAATAATTTCCGTGAGGGGTGATAGATCTCTCAATTGTGTCGATTTGTTTCTTCCTCTCCAATTTTTTTTTTTCATTTTTTCAATAAAATGTGCATGTCGCGACACTCCTGATATTAGGTATTTAAAATAGAGTAGGTATATCAATTTAGATTTCGTATGATGAATATAGAACGAGCTATTATTATTTTTCTTTATTGAACCAAGTAGATAATAATTTGCTTTTAGTTTTTTGAAATTTGTAAAAAAAATTGATAAGAAATTTTGATTTCGAAAATTATAAAAATAATGTTAATTTTTGATGAATTTTATGTTTCAGTGTTCCAGGGCTATGCTTCAGCTCCATCATTAACACCAGATGACGATGTATTTAAACATTTAGCTCTAACTTATGCTAGAAATCATCCAACGATGAGTCAAGGACCAGCATGTAAAGCTGGAACACCAGCTTTCCCTAATGGAATCACTAATGGAGCTGCGTGGTATCCGTTGACAGGTTGGTATAGCATTTGCAAGAGAGATTCGCGAGTTCGTACAACAATAGGGTAGAAATCGATATCGTGCCATGTAAATATTGTATACGTAGTACGTACAGATAGATTAGATACCTCGTTTATTATTCTATTAAGTCCCTTTTGTAATATTTTTCACGATTTTTTTAATATGGGTAATTATGAATCTTTTATCTAAATTAATATCGTTCTGTTTTCTATTTTTCGAAAACGTGGGTACATGAATTTAAAAAGGCGCTAGATTTGTATTTTTTTAAAAGAAAATCGTATTACAAAAATTTAAATCAGTAAATTATGAAAAAAAAAGTTGATCAATGAGAGAAATTTTTTCTTTGAAATATCTAAATAATTAATTTCTTCCATTGTCACATTCAATTATAAATACCTACACCTACCTAATTAGAGCATCAAAACTCAATGGAAAAAAGTGAATTCAACCTAATACTTTGTCATTGCGACTGTGAATATCCCATGAAAGAAATCCACAGTAGGTGCTTATTTTCTAAATCGTCTCCGATGTAAAAATAAACTTGGAAAATTCCATTGTTGGACAAAGTTCACGAACCCATAACAGCTAAATGACGATGCCAACATATCGCGTAGAAAGTGAAACCTTTATAGCGGTAATTTTAAATGCTGATAACGTGCTCTAATACTACATAATATTAGCATTTAATCGTAACAGTTGTTTTTTTTTCATTCATTAAAATCATAATATTTTCCTAACTTGGGAATAATAAGTATCTTCGAACCGTTATGGCAATTTCAGGAGGAATGCAAGATTTCAACTACGTATGGCACGGTTGTATGGAAATAACGTTGGAAATATCTTGCTGCAAATATCCACCAGCTTCCGAATTACCAGCTCTGTGGCAAGAGAATAAATTGGTAAGTAAAACAAATTTTCCACTTTGTTGAAGATTCCATTGAATTGATACTGAAGTTTTGATTTTTTTTCAGTCTCTAGTGAAATTTTTAGCCGAAGCTCACCGAGGAGTACACGGTTTCGTCATGGATGAACATAATAATCCAGTTGAAAAAGCTTCGCTTAAAGTGAAAGGCAGGGATGTCGGATTCCAGACCACCAAATACGGAGAATTTTGGAGAATTTTATTACCAGGAGTTTACAAATTAGAAGTAAATTATCATTCATTTTTTAATGGGGCATTTTATCTCACCTCGATCAATAATTACGCAATGGGTCTTCAATTTTTTCCAAATTTTTCATACAAGTATGAGAATGGCATAAGCCTAAATTCTAGATAATGGTTTGGCGAAGTGATGAGTCTTTCAAATTTTATAGTTGTTCAAAAAAGGATATTTGAAGTTGGAATGAAATTTGAAATGTCAACTTTTCAAAAAATTATTTTGTATTCGATGGAAATCGATCCATAATAAAGAAACCAGTGTTGCCAATTTCGGGGATACTAAATGTTAAATTTTTAAAATGGAGGGAAATTGTTCAAAAAAAATGTATCTCAAGTTGAAATGAATTTTGAAATGAAAAATTTTTCCAAAATTAATTTTGCATTTAAAGGAAAATTAATCCATGATGAAAAAATCAGTGTTGCCAATTTTTATGATCCAAAAAATCAATTTGAAGATTACAAATTGAAAAAAAATTTACAATCTGCATGAGTAAAAATTTTGAACATTTATAAACTTTGGATTGGAAATTGCAATTCGGTAATTTGGTCTATTCGTCACCATTTCATTCGTTTAAATTTTCCCTAGGGTTCCAAAATTGACTTTTTGAAAATCAATAATTCGAGCCAACATTCCGACACTTCGATTGAATTGATACGTGTTGGGAATTTCTTGTCTTGGTTTTTTGATTCGTAATTAAAGGTCAATAATCGCTCCAAAATTCGAGATACAGCCAAAAAAACTGAAAGCAAAAGTTGCAGGGCAAAAAATGGAATAGATATGGCAAATCAATTTTTTGTAACCGGTTTTTAGAGGATTCATAACCAGTAATTAACTTTTGCCCAAAAATCAAAAATTGTAAATTCCTGAAAAAAAAATTAAAACCGAAGTTTCAAGTCCTAGTGTATAATTTTTTTGGTTGAAGTTTCATCGGTATTTCCAATTTTTGGGCAGTTCTTAACAACTGGTTGTGAATCGTTTGACCGATTTCTAACTTGTTCTGCCAGAATTGTCAATTTTTCATGTTAGATGCCTTTGTTTCATCTTTTTCCTTCAGTATTTTTAATTTTTAAGTAAGTAATGAAAAGCATTTTAGGAAAAATTTAAGAAAAAGATGGAAAATTGAATTTTCATTTTCTGAATTTTTCACCCTATTTCGCACTGAACTTGTCAAAACCCCAAAATTTTCTCTTCTTTACATCCATTAGATTTCTAAAAAAAAATTCACCACCTCAAAAAGTTGGAAAAATTTTCTCTCAGTGATTCCAAAATTTTCCAATTTTTTTATTCTGATGATCAATTACATTTTCAAAGGAGATTTTTAATTTCTTCAAAATGCAGAAAAAAATGAAAAAAAAATTCTCGAGTCTCTAAATTGATTTCATCTTGGGTTATTCTCGCTTGAAATTTTCAATTATTTTTAATTTTGCTAAATTTTGAAAACTGACAAATCTATCAAAGAAAATCATTGAAGCTTTCGGCTTTTGTGTGACAATTTTTTTTAAAAACTGTGTGACCTATTTTTCAATTTTTGTTAGAATTGATATAAAATTACCCATTCTCAAATTCGTCAATTTTTTAACACCTTTGTATTTTTTTTCCACAGGTCTACGCCGATGGATTCGTACCCAAAGAAGTCGACTTCATGGTTATCGAACAACACCCGACACTATTAAATGTCACACTTCATCCATCAAAGGTAGGTGTTACCGAAACTTCAATTCAGTTATGGCAATGGCAACCTCCTTGGTTGGGTGTAATTAAACAAACCGACGAATTTATTGAAATCGGTAAAGATGGTGAAAGGGGTGATAGAATACCGCATGTTATTTTTAGACCATTCAACCAAGCGAACATTCCTTCCATAACTATTATCAAAATTGCATCGATAATAATCCTAAAATATCTCCTATAAAAAAATCATATCGATGCATCTACCTTCCTCAACAAAATCGACCAATTGAACTAAAAAGTAGTAAGAAATCTGTGATTACAACAAAATTCGAAACGTATTCGACTATGTAAGCGAAGTCATTAAGTACAACTCTTTCGTGTATACCTATTAAGTGCATTTGACGCGAGCTGTGGTATTTCCATTCATCAAAACCTGTAGAGTACCTTAGCTTGTATTTTTCAATCACCTTTATTTATATTGTTTCGTCGTCGTTTTAAAAATACTTAAATAATGTCGATGGACATGCAGAGATACGATACATTGTTCGAAGATACCGCGGCGCTCATTACTAAAAAAATTATCAAATCCGTCTTCCGCGTCTGTCAACAATATTTAGGCTAATAGTCGTGTTATTTTCTTCTTCACCAGGACGATATTTTAATACATGTTGCATAACGTGGTTTCGGTATTCGAATTTATGGTCATTGTTCTTCGTTAAGGAAAACATGAGCGTGATTAGCCTCGATTTGGAAAAAATACAATATAGCATTCTCGAACCGAGATAATGTGCCGAATTTTACGATAGCGAAAATTACAAACTGTTAATTGGAAGCGATGGATGTGGAGGCGGCTTGAACGAATCTCCAAAATTATAGAATAGGTTGTGTAGGGCAATTATTAGAATGCAACATGAAAAATACTACCGCATTGCATTTCGTCAGTGTCTTACTTATTGAACACTGCCATTTTAGTAGTGTCTAGTTCACGTTTTAGTTCCTTTTCAATCAACGTACGTCATGTAATCTTTACTTGAAACTGGTTTAATGTGGTGCATTGTGTCGATAATTGACCATATTTTCCTTTTGTATGCCAGTGTCGCAACCCAAAGTACAATGATGTAAGGCGAGGTATATTTTAAAATTATTCGCTGCTTGGTACTAATTTCAATCATTGAATCGTTGAATGTTTCGGGGAAATTTTTGAATGCGTTGAAGTGCCAAAAATTACCTCAGTTGTTTCCAATGTTATAAAAATAATGGTGAAAAAAATTTATTGAATTGAAAAAAAATCAGTCTAGATAGGAAACGAACAGAACGTTGACATTTTTTGGGAAAAAGAGATAAAGAGATCAGAAATTGAAAAATTTTCGATGATGATGAATTTTTTTTAGATTAAAATGCAATTTTTCCCATTTTATTTTACTCAATTATGAAAATTCTTCCCTTTTTTCAAAATAATCGTCATTCAAGGAAATCCTAACTCAAGCTCAATTTTTCTTACTAAAAATATAGTTTCGTTTTTATTACTATGGAAATTAGAATTTTTCAAATATGAATTTTATCAACTTTAAAAAAATTTTTTACCAAGTTTGTGAAGGACTTCGGCCATTTTTTTTGTATTTTGAACAATTTTCATTACATTTTTAAAACTTTTGCCATATTTAAGCAATTTTATCAACTTTGAGTACCTAGACTTACATACCTTCTATCTTTTGGTCAAAATTTTTTTTAAATCGAAAAAAAAAACAGGGATACCATTCTGAGCAATTTTACGTAATTTGAAGGAATTTTGGATTTTTTGGAATCTTGAATATTTTTAATTGCTTTTGAAAAATTAATTTTCATTCATTCATGAAAAATTTTGAAACCGGTTCAATGATTCCCAGACAGTGGCTATAATTTTTCAATACATTAGTCAAGTTATAAAAATTTTCGTTTCGTTTACAAAGCACTCTATAAAATACTCATATTTATAAGATTTATTGATACTTTTACCACTCAGATTGAAAATTTTCCTCCCATGATTTTTTATGCACCTCGACCCGGATAATCTCTCGTCTTCCATTTTCCTCCTTATACATTTTTAATCTACCTATTTTGATGAAAGTCGTAGATGGATTCGTTATCGAAACCTTGAAACGAATCTCGTCAACCAAAAAATCAATCCATAATTTATTTCCAACGATCATAAATTCTTTATTCGATGTCTTCTGTCTTATCTTCCAATCGTTCATATTTTATTCGACTTTAGAACCGAGACACCGGCGTGATAAATTTTTAAAAAATATAGAAAGCGATTATATGACGTGACGTTGCATTGTTTTAAATCACACAAAAATATAGGATCTCGTTATAATAAATTTTATTCAATATTTTCAACTAATATTTAAAAATTAATTTTAATTTTTGCATTTTCAATTCGAATCGAATTATTTTAAAATTTTATCGCTATTTTTATCGTATTATTTCGTGATTTTTTTTCCATAATAGGTCTCTTTTTAAGTAATTCGATGATAGTTAATTTTTTTTTTTTACTATTTTTCTTCTTCGTCTAATTATTCACGTACAGTTACCTTGATTTATTTCTCATCTTTCTGGTCTAGTTACCTTTCAAGATATTGATCATTCGATATCGAATTTTACCCCTTCGTACGAATTATTAACCTATACCCCTTCTACGAATGATCCCGTTTAAAACGTTATCTTTTTTTTTCCAACCAATGGAAATGTTACTTAATTTTTATTTTTGTTACCGTTATTCAAGGCACTGGCCTGTTTTTCAATTTAATCATTGAAAATGTCCGTTATTTAGGAATTCTTTTACCTATGTTTTGTTTTTTTCACTGTTCGTTTAATTTTTTTTCCTTTTATATTCTGTACATTGCTTTGAGCAAAAAGATATCGAAATATATTTGACGAAATGACCCGTTGTATGATATTTTTATAGTATTTATGTAAATAAGGTGAAGGCGATAAGCTAATTTATTATAATGTAAATATTTTGGTGTGGTTTGTTAATATCTTGCAGACACTATCTTCTGCGTATGCAACGCCAATCTACTTGTTACCACCAATTATACGTTTACCCGAAGAAGACGAATACCCATATCCATATCCCATTAATTAAAAAATATGTTCTCATATTTTCGTTATAACTCTGTAAACTCAGGTTTGTACATTGAAAAATTACCCAATTTTGAAAGATTGGAAATTTTATGTTACGATGCTTCATTCATCACGATCTGATTTCTTTTTCTTTTTTGTTTTTCAATTCATTCGAAAAATTCTGTTTCTTCATCCATTCCATTTTTAGAAATGTATGATTTATTTGTATATGAAATTTATTGCAAACCAAGTGTATATTTTTGGTGATGGGAGATTGCTTGTTTTGATATTTAATGCGACTGCTGCACATATAATACACTAACTAATTTGGTAAAGAATGCTTTTTTGGTGGATCAGTTTGTGCAATAGGGTGGATTGAAAAGAAAAACAAGTCTTGGATTTTAAAAAAAATTGGTGTGATTGTTTACTTTGAGTGGAAGGCCTCTCAAAAATAAACGAGCTTCTTAGCTTGAAGGGAAACGGAAAAAATAAATTTCAAAAAATAGGCTCATTTTCGAAAAAAAACACGATTTTTTGACACTTTTGAATTTAGGAACTTCTGCCATTTCCCTAGGAAGGCATGATTTGACCTTTAACTTAGATACTTCTTTTGCCCTCTACAAGGGGGGGGGGTGGAAAGTTTCTAAGAGCTAATTTCAAAATTTCACGATTTTTTACCAAATTCAAATTGCTTTCTCAACCACCTTAAAATCAAGGTAACTTTATTTTTTGGTCACTTAAACTACCTATATTGTAGATGGAACTTTTAGAAAATCAATTTTCATGGCAGTGTTGCCAAATGCATTTTGATTCACACAATTTTCGTAAAATTGAAATTGTTTAATCGTGATTTGAGAAGTCAGCTAAAAACTTTTTGGTCAGATAAATTTTGTTTACATTTTTTGCTGCAGTGTTGCCAATTAAAATTTTAGTCAAATCAATTTTTTTAACCCTAAAATTTCCCCTTATTTTTTTTGAACTTTACATTTTTGTCCAATTATTCAAATAAAATCAGATAAAACAATGCTACAGTGCTGCCAATTAAAATTATTTTAGTCGAATCAATTTTTTTAATCCTAAAATTTTACTTCAATTTATTTCAAACTTTGAATTTTTGTCGAACTACAAAATTTCTCCATTTTCTCTGGGGTTTCTAACCCTGAAATTTTTTCGAACCCTGAAAGTTTTCCGAACTAAAATTCTCTTTCAATTTTCTTTTCGCGACCCAAGATATTTCGCAATTTTTTTTCAATTTCTTTATTCTTTCAGACTCCGAGATATTTCACTAAAATTTTTTCTACTTGTGAAATATTTTCTCGAAGTTTGATCGAACTCCAAAATTTTCCATTTCAAGTGGAAGTGGCGTCAGAGAATTTATGATTATTTATTCAATTTTCTTTGACGTCTTTTCAAGTTGGAATAGGAGTAATCATTGAATTGCAAAAATTTCAAAATTGCAAAACTTTGGAGAAATCTTGGAAAAAAATTTGCAAAAAATTAAATTTTTCAAATATTTTATTTCAGGGTAAAAAAAATTGAGTAAAAATTTTCGAAATTTTCTCATTCATAGAAAATATCTTTTGTGAAAATGAACCAGCGTTTTTTCAAATGATTCATTTTTGAGATCTCTTAGATCCGCATTTTTTGGGATGGGGAAGAAAGGAGGAGCTCACCAATTTTTTTAAAGGTCTCTGAGTAAACTACCTCAATAATTTTCATCGAAATTCAAGACAAATTGTTTCTCGATCCACTCTAATGTTTCATCCAAAGTTTGTACCTATTCAATGAGTACCTTACGACGTACTTACATATTTTTTTGCTTGAAATTGAAATTTCCTTTCATTAAAATTTTACAGTATGTGTCAGAAATTTATGAATGTTTTCGAATTAAAAATTATCGATAGAAATTAATTATGGGGGTAACAAAATTCTTGATGGTTTGGGTGTGAATAAATTAAATCTGAATCTAGTCGGATTGTTTATAGAACAGTAAAACAAAGACCAGGTCCAATTTTCTGATCAATTTGTTCACTTTTGTTTTTTTTTTTTTAAATTCTGCTCATGAAATTATCAATTTTTTACTCGAACATTACCGTATTAATTTTTCATATTGATCGAATGTTTACGAACGATTCAAGCATTATTTATATTCATTTAATTGCATTTATTACTGTGGCATAATGATAATTACTCAAGAAGCTATACTAACACACTTCACACCTACGCTCTTAAACTTGGCTCCTGTGTCACTTCCAATCTATCTTTGAGCACCTGAACACGAAAAAATTTCAGCATCACTAGCACTCTGTTCAGTGCAACTTGATATTTTCTGAGACATACTGAATAACAACGCGTAATGCTGTGTTTTTGTTTGTACGTGTGTGTTTTTTTCCTAAAAAGTTCAGTTTTTCGTTAGTGCATGCTTTTAACACTCTAATGCCTACTAAAAATTTTACCTAAACGCGAAATTAATTTGACGCGCGGGAAATTGATATTTCAGCGGCATGATAATTTCTACAGACCAGCAGCTCATCCCCATCAACCGCATTATTACGTTCCACATCACCATCCTCAAGGAATTCCAATAGCTAAACCACCACCGGCATCTAACGAAAATGGAATCCTATCTACGATTACATCCGGGTTTAATAATTTAGTGAATAATATATTCGGGTAATATTTCCTTTTTTTTTGTTTTTTACGCGTAGGCTTACGAGTCTACGAAACAGTATGTTCTCATTCCTATAATTATAGTACTCATTAATTTATGCTTTAATTTAAGACCAAATGATGAACAATAAAATTATTAGATTATTTTTTTAAAGTACCAACATGATTTATCGAAGATGATTACATTGGTAAAACGTCTGCGAAATGATGGGGTTAAACACTTTCAGTATCTTTGTTAATTCTACGTATTATATTGTTTTTTTTTCATAAGTGATTAATTTATTTTGAAACAGTGTAAATAAATAAAATTTCATTGAAATAACCTACGGTTTTTGTTTGTGAAAATAAGGAGTAGAATTTTTTTCGTGTTCAGGTATCAAAGATTAAAAATTTTTGAATAATTGAGGTGATATTGATTACATGATGATAAAAAGTAGATCACCATCGAACGAAATAGGTTGATATAATTTTCGAGCAAAAACCAAAATAGCGCCAATTTTTCCAGTACCAAGAGGCCCATAGAACAGTAAGTGAAGTAACTGATTTTCATCGATGAATTTGGTAACTGAAATGGAACGAGTGAGTTAACAGAAGTCCAAAAACGCAGAATAACGAGCAAAGACTGTCGGGAAACTTCTGCGATTTGCAAACACAAACGTAAGTTCATTTTTCTGATCATTAAATATACGATTTTTATTAAGACAGAGATAATATAATTTCATTTTAGAAATAGAAAAATAATTGTCAAATTTGTGTCATGTGCCCTTGAAAATATAAATTTTTATAAATGTACCTTCCAATCTTTTGAAAAAACCTGCGAAGTTTTTATTTTTCTAGGATTTACTTCTGATTTCTTCTTAAATTTATTGCAAATTTTATGCCTTCAGCCCTCGAGGAGTAAAACATGAAATCACGATATGTACCATGAAATTTTTTTATCATAAAATAATGAAAAACGGTAAATTTTTCCAACCTGTCGGAATTTGGTGGATAAATTAGATCTGGATTTTAATATATTCTGTAATCAGAGCATTATTTGAGAAAAAATCGGAATTTCAAGGAAAAAGTTCAATTTTCTAATCAATTTCATCACTTTGAATTTTTCTTTGGAATTCTGCTAATGAAATTGTTTACTTTTTCACTTAAGCATTATTGTATTGCATTCAATAATTTTTCAAATCGATCGAACGTTTACGAATGTCACAAGCATTATTTTATATTCATTTAAATGCATTTATTACTGTGACATGATGATAATTACTCAAGAATCTATACTTAGACATTTTTTTTTTTAAATATTATGCGTAGTATCAAAATCAATTTTAAAAAATAGAAAATAAGATGACTTGTTTTACTAGTTTTCTCCTTCGATCTTGTCCCTCGCAATATGAAATGCTGCAATTAAAGAACTCAATTGGAATTTTTCATTTGTTCCTCCGGATAATCGATACTCGATGTCGGATAATTTAGTCAACAATTCGATCAGCGTTTCAGATGGTAATTCAACTAGTGAAATAAAAACAACGTTTAGACAAAAAATTAATCAGAAATCAAAAAGAAAATAAATAAACTCACTTTTATGTAAAAACGTATGGACTTCGGAAAGTATATCTTGTAAAGCTAGACCTTTTTCAACTTTTAAATTCTGGATTCCTGAAATTTTTGAACCATTATTGTGACTGAACAAGCTCATCATTGTTATTATCTAAAATTGCTTACGATTAAATGTAGAGACGAAATCATCATTGAGCAACCATTTCAAAATATTCGTAATATCTGCTTTCAGAGGATGTCCGACACAGGTATAAACAGCTTCTTCATTGATGGTTGTAAATGCGGTAGAGGAACTTTGTAAAATATTCAAAACTTTTCGCATATCTCCTTGGGATAAATCGATTAGAGCTTGTTTACCGTCTTCGGTTACTTCCAGCCTGAAATTTAATAAGAAATTATTGTCTGAACGTACTTGAAAAAGTGATGAAAATAAGAAAACTAGTCTTACTTTTCTTGTTCGACTACGTGGTTCAGTCTTGGAATTATTTGTTCCGGTGACAACGGTCCAAATCTAAAGCGAGTACATCTTGATTGCAAAGCTGGTATGATTTTACTCAGATAATTACAAATCAGGCAAAACCTCACGTTTTCAGTGAATTTCTCGATAACTGTAGCAATGAATAAGGCAGAAAATTAACAAATGTCCCGTAATATTGAAAAATACTTCGAAACAAGAATTTACTTCTTCGCAGAGCATTTTGAGCATCGTTAGTCATAGCATCAGCTTCATCAAGAATTATCAACTTGAATCCGGATTTGAAAATTGTACGAGTTGATGCAAAGTTTAATATTGGACCTCGTACTATGTTTATACCACGATCATCTGAAGCATTAAGTTCTAATACCTGCGAAAAATTGATTTCCAGATTAAAATGGTATAATTGAGATGGTATTATGATTACATGATGATGAAATGTAGATCACCATTGAACGAAATTGTTTAGGTTGATATAATTTTCGAGCACAAGCTAAAATAGCGCTAGTTTTTCCAGTACCAGGAGGGCCATAGAACAGTAAGTGAGGTAACTGATTTTCATCGATGAATTTGGTAACTGAAATCAAACAAAGGAGTCAACACAAGCACAAAACGCGGAATAACGAGCAAAGGCTGTTGAGGAACTTCTGCGATTTGCAAACAAAAATGTATAATAAATTTTTTTTTTGATCATTAACCATGAGATTTTCATCTCATCCTTAAACGCAATAATGTCAAAATTCTATTTTCCGGTCATATTCTTGAATTTGCAGCCGGTGAAATGATCACCAGAAAATCTCTCGAAATATTATATGGTTACAATTTTCGAAAAGTCCAGCAAATATGGGTTTTTTTAGACCGCAAGAGCGACTTGAAAGATTTTCTGAAAAGTATCATCTAATAGATTCATGATGGATAGTTTTCTAGCTGATAATGATGGTGATTTTAGTGTTAGCAAATCTCATAGTGGTTCACGAATTGCCTTGGTAGGTAATAAAATTACTTGTTCTGATAATATCTTCATGAGAAATCAAATCTTGGAGAGTATTAGGACGATATTTTTCGACCCTGAAACGAATTAATTATTGATTTGTAGAATGAACGAAAGAAGAAATTGATAAAACAATGAAGACTTACCATGGCAGGTTGGGATTTTCAGTAATCATTTTCTTGGAACTTATTGGAATATATCACAAGGTAATGTCAGTACGAAGTAGGGTATAACACATTTATTCAGAAATAATCAATAATTTCACTCTAATAACTAATTATATAGGAAAATGATATCACATTTTCATGATGCAAGATGCAAAAGCGCGGAATATCAGAATTCGATAACGTTGTTTTGAAAATCAATGTTGCATTTTGAAACAAAAATTATGTACTTTGCTCTAAAAATCGTAAGTTGGCAATACTTTGTATTTGTTTATTTTTATTTTGTTAATGATAAAGGATAAACTGATAAAGACTTCGAAATTTTTTTAAATGCGAAAAATAATTATGATTTATCTAAAATTTAATTTAATTGAAATGAAAAATGCAGTGTGAAAATACAAATAAGTTCATAATTATCTATATTTAATATTTGTTTCATTTCGCCGAAATATGAGAAAAAATCGCCGATATGCGAAGAATAAGAAGAATAAATGTTCATTTCAACCAGATCCTAAGGGTAAGTAACTTGACCATCATCTAAAAATTTTATAAAGAAACAATCCATTATTATTTCTCTCTACGTGTTTATGTTTAGTCGTATACCGACAATATGGAATGGTTGGATGAAAACAAAATTGAGTATCCGAAGTACGAAACATTGGAATCTCGAATGAAGACTATCGCCACATATCCCGATAAATGCACCGAACGTCGAGAATCATTTGCAAAAGCAGATTTTTTTATACGGGTAGGTTGACTAATATTACGCGAAACTCTTGTGGCATAACCAATTGTTTTTTTATGCTTCCCAACTTTTACTCTCGAAGTACACCTTAATTTAATTCGATTCCGTTCTGTAGTACCTAAATAGTAATTGATGTTTATTCGAGGGATTCTGTTAAATTCGGCGTACACGGTACACGTTGCCACAACGCAGATTATTCCTGTGCTTTCGGACGACGAAAAAAGTAAGTTATCAAAGCACTATGGCAAAAAAATCGAATGCGGTTTATTGGATTTCATTTTGACCTGAACCCAAAGTTACCAGTCTCTGAGGCTCTTTTCATACCATTCGCTTTCATCCCCTGTGTCATCATCATTATCATCATCGTCGTCGTCGTAGTAATAATCGCTGGCGTAAAACACATTTTTTACAGTTACAGAATCTTCTCTGAGCTTTTCCCCCTTCCATTATGGTCAATATACTAGTAATTTGAATAGAAAATTGATTATGGTTTGTTTTTCTTCCGCCAAAAGGCAACTTGAAACGATCGCGTCAAGGTTGGCACAATAAAATGTAAAAATTTATCTCATAATAACAAAAATCCAGTCATGACTGGATTTTTGTTATTATGAGATAAATTTTTACATTTTATTGTGCCAACCTTGACGCGATCGTTTCAAGTTGCCTTTTGGCGGAAGAAAAACAAACCATAATCAATTTTCTATTCAAATTACTAGTATATTGACCATAATGGAAGGGGGAAAAGCTCAGAGAAGATTCTGAAACTGTAAAAAAATGTGTTTTACTTACGTCACTTACGTTAGCGATTGTGATCTGTATCATTTTAACGAATTTTTTCTACATCATAGGTATCGTTGATTGGGTAGTTTGCTGTCGTTGTGCGTTGGGCCTAAAAAATTGGGGCGACAAAGGAGATCCTGTTATGATACATTCGATATTTTATTAGTTTTGTTTATACGGAAAAAGAATTCCAGAACATGAATTGAGTCATTACGATTTTGTGCCAACTAGTGCAGAGCCTATTTCAGCAGAAGTATGTCCGAAAATGTGTATCTCCTTTCTCCTTATTATGTTCAAGTAATTTAATAATGTAATCGCTTATTGTCATTACAGGAAATGAAGGATATAACAGTGGACACATCAACCCCAGATCAGAATTCCTATTTACGATTTAGATACTTACTTATTTGTAATAAAAGTTAATTTTGAATTACATTTTTCTGCAATTATTATTAAAATACCTATTGAATCATGTAAAATTATTCCTGGTTTTTTTGGTTCTTTAATTTTTTTTAATTTCTCAATGTTGTAAGTTTTTTAATTTTTCAATTTTATTGAAAAAATAACGTCTCGACAAAAAATGACATCAGCTTCTCCTTGCCAAACTCGGTGTCGACGATTTTGTACACTACACGTACCATCCGCCATGAAAAATAATCCGAAATTCGCCCCGAAAAAATGAATTTTTCAATTTTTCTATATTATAAAATTGTCATTACCTTTCAATTGATTTTCCATTTTATTCTGAAATAAAATTTGTATATAAAAAAAAAATGGAATCAGTTTTTTTTAGGATTGTAGTTAAATCTAATACCTTATTCGAATAGCAGAAAAATCAACCGAATATTGAATCCAAACCGTAATTTGAATTCATTAATTTTCTTCTGATAATCCGAAGTAATTGCTTTATAGTGAAGAATCACGGTGTGTAATATAGAAGAATTCGGAAGGTCGTGGACTTCTATTATTTTTGAATCATAACACTTTCGCTACACCGAATATTTCACTCAAAAAACTATTCAAGAATCAGCATTGATAACACTCAAGTAAGTAAAACGATTTATTAAAAAAACAACACACATTACAAACGATCTGATATCTTATTAGCTATATTATGCAACTGGCCATAAACTTTAGAAGGAGGACTGCCTAAAATTAGATTACATATAGCTCGCATAGCCACTTGAATATTTTGAAACGACCCTAATATATGAATTTTAGAATCAGCGAGTACTATCCTAGTCTTGGTTACGTTTTCAATGGTGAATTTGGTCCGTCCTCCTTTACCAGCTAATCGTCCAATAGCTCGAGATAAGTGTTGATTTTTCAAAGTTTTAACATCCTTGACTTCGAACGATTCGATGAACATACTTTCCAGTCTCAATAGAACCATCGCATCTTCTACGTCGAAACCTAGGATAAACGCACGAACGAAATCTGCGCCTTTTTGTAAATTACTATCGTCGGTTTCGGAATCTGACCGCAGCTCAACACATCGTGATCTTAGATTGAAGCGAATTTGAAGATTCAAGTGTTCTACAACCGGGCTTACGATCTTCACCCAGTTTTCTCGAAGCGGCGTGTAACGATGAGCAGGAACAACAATTTTTCTTACTTCTCGGTTGTCTTTAACTTTCCTGAGGACTTTATTTACTTTCGGTGTTTTGGTGATGAGTTTCTTCTTCGTTTTCTTGTTTTCCACGGGACGACTTTTCAAACTTTCCATTTTCGACAAATATACAACTATTTGTTTCTATACATAGAGAAATTATTAACTCAATCGCGAGAAGTTTAGATTAAAATGCTGAAACTTTCGAAGAACTTGTGATTAAAAATTTTTCAGCCACGAGCTTTGGAGCTTTCGTAATTTTTTTTGTTGTCCACAAATTCCATTCAAACAACATCAATGTGTAAAAATGGAAAATGTACGGAAAATTTTTAGTAATTACGTTTTTTCTCTCAAATACGCAATTTTAAGTATGACTACAATCGTTCAAAGCTCATATTAGAGTCTTTTCGTTCGCTTATCGATTCCGTGCTTTTTCCACTTTTCATATCAAAAGAAAATTGGAATGGCCGTCTCATTAGAAAAGTTTAATTACATTATTGCGACTTTGTTGCAATTTTATCTATTTTTCAAAGTTGATTCATGCGATAATATATTGTAAATATGCAATAATTACTATGGTGTAGGTAAAACTGAAGCAAGTGTTTGTTTGACGCGAATATCACTCAAGGTAAGTGTTGGTTTGTTAGGAATCACCTGATCTTTTCAATATCTATTGATTAGGTGTAATTTTTCTTCCTCTCAGGTATTCATTAAACAATTTCTTTCTTGCTTCAGAACTATCAAAATTTGTCCATTTATATGTCCTTTTGTATCTTTACTCGTTCAATACTCATTTCGTTGTTGTGTAGATTGAATATTATCCTGATCGAAGTTTATTTTCAGGAATAATTCATCATGTATAATGGCATCGGACTTACGACACCTCGAGGTTCGGGTACAAACGGTTATGTTCAGAGGAATCTGGCCACCTCGTACAAACCAAAAGATAAAAATACCTTTAAGAATGAAGTAAATACGCCAACTATCAAGAAACCAAATACAGAAATCATAGAGCATGACCGGAAACGTAAAATAGAAATTAAATGTATAGAATTTCAACAAATGTTGGAAGATCAAGGGTAACTATATCAGTTATTAGATACAGTTTAACTCATTATTACATTAATTAATCGTATTCCTTTTTTTAGATATTCCAACGAAGAAATCACCGAAAGAGTAACTGAATATCGTAATGGTTTACTGAACGAAAATAGTAGATCGGAACAACGCGATGAACATGGACGTGTAATGTAAGACATTCATATTTAATTACTCTCATTATTACTTTTGAATATCGATAAACCATGTTATATTAGGTTATTCTAAAACAGATCGATTTATTGAAAACCTCACTGCCACGTCCGATGTAGCGCTTCCTGTGATGTTTTTTTTCAAAATTAATTCTAAACAAAATCTTTCGTTTCGTCTTATGCGTATCGTAGTGTTGAACAAACATTCAAAAATATGGCGAAAACAGATTTTCCTACCGTTCAAGGTTTTGTAATTCCTTCTCCTCGATGTATTACAATTTCGGCTATTAGCTCGGTTCGCGAACGTCAGTGTTTTTTTTTTTACGTACATTTAGCACCTGAAATGTTACCGAATTGTTCTACGTATCTCTCATTGAAATATGTTTTTCGTCACTTGCCATTTGGTTTCATTTTTTTTTCACGAACATCCAATATATTACGTTACTTCATTTTACGCGGCGATTTTTTCAATGCTATTTATTAATTGCATTCTTTTAAGAAAATATGTTCAATAAAAGGATATCCTTTCAGTGGAAATTGAATAAGTAAGATTTTATATGATTTTTTCAACTCTCATTTTCCTCCACGTATGCTTTTTTAAAAGATTTTACTTGACGTTCAATAATATTGTATGAGTCGATTTTAGTGCAGTTACCAGATCTCCATCAATTTCTAATATCGTATGGAGCGTTAAACTAAACAATGTAATTAGACGATTTTACATTTCGCTGGTACGTCTAATTTTATGGCTAACGTAAGACGTTTATTAACCCATTAAATTCGTATTCGTGCATTGTACGTGTTCCGAGTTCAACTACAAATTCTTTACGAGATTTTTATTCATTTCGTCTAATTCTCTTCCTTTGTATGTTCGATTAAATACCTAACAATTGAAAATTTTCTACATGTTTTTAGAAGCTGTCTGTTTATATTTCTGGGCCCGAGGAAACTCGGTTTATTTTAAAATTAATTCGAGCACAAGTGTTTGGACAGTACGTGAACTGATAACATTATACGAAATTTGAGAATATCCGCGCGGAAGGCGAACGTGAGATGAAAATCCGATTACAACATACGGTGGTATCGATTAGAGGGTGGTATGCGCACGCACCCTTTTTCCATTCTGGTTATTTGGCGTATAATAAAAGGGGTGGGTTTTCAGTTCACATTGTGTTTCGAAATTGAGCAATTTTCTACACGAATTGAGATACGTTTGAGAAAATGAAATTGGAATTGGGTTTATTGAAGTAGATTGAAATTATTTTTCGAAATGTGTTTTGTATCGAAGAATTGTCCAAATTTTTTTTGTTGCATAGAAAAGAACAAATTTTGAGGTTTAATTGGAATGAATTTTTTTGATCGTGTTCGAGATAAATTTGATGTCATATTCGTTGTTCTAGGACAGGAAATTCATCATTAATATTGAAAAAATTCCCATCAAAAATTTTTTTTAAAAATGCACGTTTCTGCTGTTCGATGTGTAGGTCACCCCTTCGAAAGCGTCCGTTCGTGAAATAAGATTTCCACCTCCTCTTCGCTGTACCATTCGAGACGCGAGACGATAGTTTTCCGCGACGATGCTTCGGTCCTCCAGTCGATCGATTCTTGAAATCGTACTCGAGAGTATTTTTATCGTATCGCGAACGATAAATAAACGCGATTAAATCGTGATTCAATATGTCGATCGTGGCGCAATGTAATCGACGTCGTGAAAAGTTCGAAGTTCAGAAATTCGTAATGAGACGAATCGAAATAACGACAAAATGAATTCTAAATTTAATCATTATGGTTCATAGATAATTTTAGTGATTTATTTTACCATGTCTTCCATTTTTTAATCCCAGTTATGTTGGGTAATTACGTAGTCTTCCTTTATAATTGTGATAAATCTAATTTCCATTGCAATTCGTCTTCCATAATTTTTAAGTATTGATAGATTTTTATAATGCGTCATGCACAAGATACGTCGAAATACTCGGATAATTCGGGTTTTCGTCGTATTCTTCATAAAGCCATGTCTTCCGTAAACGGTCTCCAAAGTGCTGGGGATCAAAATCACACATCTTCTGGGGTTTTAACTAATAATCGTAGTAGTAGGGTAAGTGGAGAGGTTTCTAAATGTGCAAAAGTCACCAAAAAGAAGCGAAAACGACGACGAAAACGTCGCTTACCGCAAATACATCCGTATAATTATTGTAGCCAAACCGTAATTTGTTGTAATTGCCAACAATATATGACCAATTCTCATATCATACTTCCTACCGGTATCGATACTCTTCCTTTGACTAATTTTAAAATGTGTCTGGTCAGCGGTTCTAATCAAACGAACCGCAAACCAACTGTTAAATCGTTAGTACGGTGAGTTCATATGAGTTGAAAAATACGATTATTTGTTTTTTTTGTATTTATCAGTTGAAAATCAGATTTTTAAAACGTATCTGTGTGGTTTTGATTGCAGAGTGAAAGAAACCCACGAGATTGCCGAAGCCCAGCAGCGTAAAAACGAAAAATTGAGGCAAGCTTTTGGTATTTCCGAATATTTTATCGAAGGTAGCAGCTTCGATCCGGAGAGACATAATAAAGAAGCTGCCGCTAAGGCAGCTTTGGAGGCGACTAAAAAATATGCTCTGATACCATCGCCCCCTCCGTCTGATAATAATGAGGAAGCTGAGAAGGTGGAGAAGGAAGCCGAAGCGTCGCCTAAATCCAAGAAACAGAGCAGGTATTAATTGAATTGTTTGAGATATTGAAATGTTTAGTTTTGAGGGCTTGGATTTTGATTTATGGAGTAATTCGGTTTCCAAACTCAAAATGAGTCCAGATTCTTAAATGACCCATTTTTTGAGGACATCGTAAAAAAATCCTTAGGTCTCTTTTTGATTTTTTTTTTTTTTGAAATTTTATTTTTTAAGCTTTTTACTCAATTTTGTATGAAATTATATTATCCTATTTTTTTAGTGCTATTTTTTTGATTGACTTTTTTTTGAAGCACGATCTTCAAATTCAGTTTTTCTGGGATCTAAGACACCATGTTAAGCTTTCCTTCTTAGTTGTAAAATAGCATTTGTGGTTTCTTTTCCATTCTGGTTTGGAAAAATTTCCAAAATTTTAATCATCTTTGATCTATTTCGATAATCTATTTCTATTAATTTATCGAGGATTTATTTTAATTTTTTCAGTTGATGACTTTTTATTAAAAATCAGAAATTCCATTTTCAAAATTGCAAATTTCTGTAACTTTTCAATAATTTATCGAGTGTTTCTTTATCAATTACCTATCTAAAATCTTTCCACGTGTTCAAAAATTCATCATATTTAGCAGCCAAAGTAATTTTTTCAAGTCTAAAATTTGAAACTTTTTTTGATAATATTTTTGGGATAAATGTAAGAGGTGAATTTGAAATGTTGAAATTGTTATACAATTTTGAATGCTTAACTCGTGTCTTCTAAAATGATTCCACCCTTAGACCCCAAAAATGAACTCCAATCTCTAAAACAAAAATAAATCTCTCAACTATATTTTGAAAACATATACCTATTAATCCAATTTTTTCTCTCATTGCAGAAAATCATCATCAGCATCGGACGAGGTGAAAAAGAAAAAGAAAAAGAAGCACAAAAAAAGGTATAAACTCTCACCCTTTGATTCTCATTCATAATTAATTCGAAATAGTAGGTTGCATTTGAGACATATTAAAAAGAAAGAAAATGCGAACGATACACGCAAAACATTAAATTCTTTCGATTTCAATGTATAAAAAAATGATAACGGTCACGCGTTGCAATTTTTCTTTTTTTTTTCTGTAACGAAACGAAAAAAAATGACGTCATGAATAAGAAAGAAACATTGATAAAAATTTATATCTATCTGATCGATTCATCAATCGTTTCTGTTTCTAGTAGTACGTTTATTGGGATTTAATCAGTGGTAAGTGTAACCAACCTTTTTAGAATAATCTAAATCCTAGACGACTTGGTTGAGAAAATGTTTCGTAATATGTGAAGGATGTTTCGTAATTTGTTATTATGTTGTTGTTGCTGTTTTTTTTCATCTTCCGTTTTACGTACATGGGTCGTTTTTTTTTCATGTGTTGATTTTACAGGATTACTCGAGGAATTTGGTAATTTTTTTTTCATTTATTGTACGAATGAGTCATTTTCTAACAAAATATTTTTTGAAGTTAGAAAATGACAGAAATATTAATTTAAAATTTCGATCGAGTGTTGGGAAATTCGCGTAGAATGTGCACATTTTTTGTATTTTGCAATATTTTGAAAATATTTTCCCATTATAAATACTAATAGAGACCGATTATTTTTTCTATTTTGCAGATCACGAAGTACTTCGGTAGCGAAAGAAGAAAAACACCATAAAAAATCATCTTCGAAACACGACAAGAAGAAGAACAAACAAGACTCATCGCCGGCTCGTTCCAAGTCGAAGAAAAGTAAAAAAGAGAAAGATCGAGGCGACGTATCGTCTTCTGAAGAAATCCAGCATAAATCGAAAAAGAAGAAAAAGGACGAATCTGCTTCGGAATCGAAACGTGAAAAAGAATCATCCCGTAGCAAACATCGTAATAAAGAAAATACCGATAAAAAACATAAACGAAAAGATCAATCGCCGGAGGAAGATCGACATTCTTCACATCGTCGACATAAACGCGATGCATCGCCGGAAGAAAGTCGATCACGTAAACGACACCGGTCTCCAAGCGTCGAAGCCCAACGTTACGAGAAAGACACTTCGCCGGAGGAAAATCGATCTCGTAAAAGACACCGGTCTCCTAGCGTCGAAACCAGACGTCGCGAGAAAGACTTACCGGAGAAGAATCGATCAAGCAAGCGATACGATTCGCCCAACCCTGAAGCTCGACGTTACGGTAAAACACCCGACAGAGATCCTCGTAAACGATACGATTCCCTAGACGTCGAACCTTGTCGTCGAATCAAAGATTTAGCATCCGATGATAGCCGAATTCGTAAACGAAATCATTCCCCGTACGAAAGAGACGCCTCACCCGAAGAGAGTCGATCTCGTAAACGATACGAGTCTCCCAGCGTCGAAGCTCGTCGTCACGATAAAGAGAACGGCGATTCTAAAAAGAAATCTCCCACCAGACGACAGAAAAACCGTCGCAATGTATCGAAAGATCCTTCACCGGAATCTACTCGCAAATCGCCACCTACAAAAAGACGTCGTTCGCCTTCTCTCGAATCGTATCCTGATAGGAAACGTCGCCGATCATCTTCATCTTCTGTATCCAGAAGCAAAGATAAACATAAATCTTACAAATCCTCCGATCAAACGAAAAAATCACGTAATCGTGATTCATCCAGTGAAGCTAGTCCAAAATCGTATTCGCCCAAGGCTGCTAAAGATACCTCCAAAATAAAATCAGCTATTTCCTCTAGCTCCAGAAAGAAACCAGAAACGAAAGAGAAAAGCAGAAGGAATTCTATGAGCAGCGACGAAGCTGTTGACAGCAGATCCAAATATTCCTCGAAAGACCCTCGTAAAAAGGATAAATTAGACGATCGAGCTACCGATAGCGATAAAAAATCCAGAAAATATCCCGAAAATAATCAACGTAATAAAACAACCAAGAAACCGGTCAGATTAGAAGATAAACTCAGTATTAGGTATTCGGCTGAAAGCTCCAGCGAAGAAGAAAGCTACGTTAGTAAAGTCGACGACTCGAAATCCAAATCATTCGATAAATACGGTAAATTAAAAGAGCTCAGTTCCATGTCCAGTTTCGATAGAAGAAAACCAGCCGCCGAAGAGGCAACGAAACGAGACGAAAATACCAGTACCCAGAACAATTCCAAATCTTCGAACCGTAGAAGCGATAACGGTGTTGTGAAAAATGATAAAGTTAATCGTGAAGATTCTTCATCTTCGTCTTTAAGCTACTCACCTATGGAAAAATACCCAGATAGATATTTAGATATATTAAGCGATAAAAAATCTAAAAATAACGATAAACAATCGTCAAGTACGACGAATCAATCTGCCCTTCAAAATATATCGAGTAAATCGAAAGACGACCGATTTAAGAAAGAAACCGAATTTTTGAATAAATTCAAATCTGGTGTAGCCGATAAAATCAAAGATACCGATAAATCTGCATCACCCAAAAAATTCTTGACTCCTACAATCGATAAATCATCTCGTAACTTCGTTACCGAAATGTTACCTGTTTCGTTGCACGACGTTCCTTTACCTCCGGAAGACCCTCCGGCTCCAGTTCCAGTTCCGCCAGTACCACCGGTTCAATCTAAAGTCGCTGCCCCTGTCGTAGCTCCTGTCGCCGTCGACCAAGTGATCATCAAAGGAGAAGATATCAAGAAAGAAGATGAATCGAGTACTCAAGCTGCTGATGGTAAATCTCGCATTGTTAATGGAAACGAAAAAACCAAGAAATCGAGCAATATTGTCTTAGACGAAGAAACCCTAACTACGCTGAGGAACTTGATGGCAACTAAATTATTATCCAAGGCGTTGCGTAAAAGAAGAACCAGCTCGAGTTCGTCAGATAGCGATAGTTCGTCATCATCAGATTCTAGTCGGAGGTGAGTAAAATTTGACCCTGAGTGTTGTTTTCGTTGTCAGGTCTGGACTATTTGAACGAGTGAGAAACTTTTTTCCTAGGGATGGTTAGAAATTTTCTCAAAATTGAACCATTTTTTCCAAATTCGCAAGTTTTGTGATGATTTAGCAAAAACTGTAGGAATTTTCCTAAAACTGAACAATCAATTGTAAACTCGATGAATTTTCCAAGCAAAAATTTGGCCTATTTTCAAACGCTTGAAAAAGTCCTAAAAATTGTAAGTAACTCTTTTTCAAAACAAAACATTTTTCAAATTGAAACAATTTTCTGAAAATTCCATTGACTTGTAAAAATTTCTGAATTCTCAAAATTGCTCGATTTTCTCCAACTTTGACCGGTTTTTACCCCCAATATGGACAGTTGTCCTAGAACTGAAAAAATTTATTTTTCTCCAAAAATCCGGCCCCATTTTATATTAATGGGTAATTTTCCTATTTTCATGATTTTTCAAGATTGCATCATTTTTAGAAACTTCGTAAATTTTATAAAATTGGAATGATTTTCTAAAACTGGGGCATTTTTTTCATAATCTAGACGACTTTCCAAAAATTGATTTTTTTCAATTTTCCAGAATTAGAACAGTTGTACAAATTGCACAATTTTCCAAAAATGAACAATTTCTAAAAATTGTAGAAAATTTCAAATAAAAGATTATGTGATTTTTGCAATTTTGAACTATGTTTTCTGAAACTTTAACTTTTTTTCATCATCCATAGACAATTTTCCATACGTTGGAATTTGGAAACAACTTGTATGCTTTTTCAAAAATTGCACAGATTTTTTCAAAAAACACAATTTTTCAAAACTTCCAGCAGTCTTTATGAATGTTACTTTTGTAAAAAATTCATATCTTCCAAAAATTGATTTTTTTTTTTTGAAAATTTTAGCTTGAAAAATTTATTAATTTTTGGTAGAAAAATAATCTAAATCTTGATAAGTTAAAAACTTTTGAAGTTCTTTCAATGAAAAAAATTCTTCAACTGATTCGTATTGTTTTACAGTTCCAGATCAAGCAGCTCGTCATCTTCTAGTGACGATTCAGACGACGATAAATCACGCAGCTCTCGTCGAAGCCACCGGTCCCGTTCCGGTTCCGATGAATCTTACAAATCGAGATCCTATAGCTCGTCCGATTCGAGTCGATCACGTTCCAGATCCAATAGCCGTAATCGTAAGAGGCATAAGAAATCTCGTAGCCCATCAGACAGCGACAGCGATTCCAATAGTTACACGAGTCGTACCAGTCGATCGAGATCTTTTTCTATTCCAAGACGTAAAGGATCACCGAGTTTTTTAGAAAGAAGACGCATCACTAGGTAAAGTACCTGATATTTTCATTTTTCACTGATTATCACCAAAAATAGTAGATCATTTTAGTACCCGAACTTGTCCAAATGAAGTATTCAATTTCCCCTACAAATATTCAAAGAATGCAGTATGTTTGTAGCAAGATTTGTGTACATATTTCTATTATTTTTTTTTTCATTTTGAAAATTTTTCATTATTTGATTTGACCACACTTCGTATTTTGGACAATGAGTGATTTATTTGCGCAATAGATTTTATTTGTACTACGAAGTTCGGCTTCTTTTATTATTTTTTATTTCCCCGTTATATTTCGCTTATTTTTTTATTTTCGCTTCGTAGATATTTTTATTGCTTTATTTTACAGCCGAAAACGTTCGAGAAAATATTCAACGTCTTCGAGTTCATCGTCGTCGTCGTCATCTTCGGATAGTTCATCAGCATCATCAAATTATCGTCGATGAAGAAATTTCGTACTGTGTACGAATCCTGAGTAAAAGAATATAAATCAGGATAGATTTTTGTCACGTTTACATTTTTTTTATTTGGACTATTTCAAGGTCTTAATCTGTATAAATTATAATTTAATTTATTATCTATTATTTTATTAGTTAGATATTTCGAATGTTTATTCGAGTTTCTTGATTTTTTATTTATTGCAGTACTTTGGTTACTATAGTACGATATTTGACTTGTTTTTAAATTTCATTTATTCGAATCGAGTACACGTGTAAATCATAGGCTTTTTCAATAAAATAATTTATTTATTCGAATTCGGGTAGATTTTTTTCTCATTTTTTGGTAAATATTCTCGATCTTCGTAAATTTGAAGAGAACTTGAATTTCAAAAGTAAGTTTTTATTGCTTTTTTTTGCATGTTATTTTAATGTAGCTTGTGACGTTGAATAATTTACTTTCCCGAGCTTTATTTTTTTTCGCATGTGAATTTGTAGCTTTGATGTAATTTTGTGCTTCCTTTTAGAAATTTAATGAAAATTTTGACAATTTTCAATAAACCAGGTTCGTTCAAATTTATTAACTTCTGTATAAAATTACTTTCGAGATAACTCGGAAAATTGCTACTAATCATTCTTTAATTTTTTTTCATTTATTAATAATTTTTTTTATCGATGCTTTTGAAGAGTAATTAATGTGTTGGATGGTTTGTCTCTAAGGTATCATTTGGTGACTGGTTAATATGGTTTTGGGTTATAGTTTTTTACGAAAATTACTAATTTTTTTCAATTAACAGTATAATGTAAAATAATCGCATTTTTTATTTATTGACATCATCTAAAATCATTATTTAATTACAGCGCTCGAAAAAGACCTGTGCCTTACGACAGATCTTGGATGTCAGAATCAGGTGGCGAATCGTCATGTGGATCGTCGTCACCATCGATCTCTCCCGTATCTCGAAATTCGCGAAAAAGTTGGACCGGCACGAAGCGTCGATCGTCGTCGCTCAGCTCTCCATCTTCTGTTTTTCGATCAGCTGTACCTTCACCTTCTGTCCAAGAAACAGAGTATTAAATAGAGCAATTTTTTCCATGTTCCACGTTAAATGGCACCTAATTCATTTGTTTTCTAGTCACTTGTTTTTTTTTTTTTAGTAATAATTTCAAATTTTTTGAATGGCTGAATTTGTTGATTTTATTTTCGAATAAGTTTTTTAGCTTTATGAAAAATTCATGAGTAATAAAAAACCAAATACATTGTTTCGTATCTTGTATGAAATTTCGTTTAAATCGCAAAATTTAATTTTGTCTTTGAAAATTATTGTAAATATTTTAATGTAATTAGTGTGCTATTTTTATTTTTTGTTGTTGAAATTTGTATCATTTTTTATGTTTTTAGTTGAAATTCATCTAGTCATTTGAGTTATTTTGCTTTAAGAATCATTTCTCCAGGATTGCTACCCATGCACTGATTTTGTCTCAGAGTTTGAATGAGCTTTTCTCTATTTCTCATAAACAGTTTGAAAAACTTTTTTATCTTTGAAAAGATACCTATGTATTTAGATAGATGCTTTAATCATTCACCACTTATATCACTTTATTTTTATTTTGCTTTTATTATTTATTTTATGATTTTCTAGTCACCTTTTTTTTTTCTGTTGAGTTTGGCGGTGTGATAGACGAGTGCATTATTATTTTTTTAAGTTCGATTTTTATTTATTTTTGTCAAAATCCCATTCTAGTCTCATTTTTTTTTATAATGGAACATTTTTATCCACCTTTTTTATGTTAATTGCAAATTTATTTATAAGCAATCTTTTTTTTCGTTTACCGTCGATTGATTGTATCCCTTGTCAACTGCTTGTTTCTGTAGGATTCGTAACTGGCGATATAAAATGTTATAAAAGGATAGGTACAAATTTGCCCAGTTTTTTTTTCTATTTCTGATTTGGAAAACATAGATTTTGCTGATTGGCTTGCTCATGTATTCGTTACCAACGAGTTGCATGCAGATTTTCTTGTTGTATTTTAATCGTTCATATGTGTATGAATTTCTTACCTATTGATTCGTTACAAATTACCTGTATTAAATTTGAATAGTTAATCTGTACCTATTTCTTCGAAAAAGAGATATATTTGGCATATTTCTTTCCAAAAATTCATTTATGGAATTTTAATCTAAGTAGTTGATATTTTGGTACCTTGTAGTGTTATACGAATGAATAAAAATCTTTGTTCTCGATTTTATCAGTCGATTTTTATGAATGTTGAACTTGGTAAATGGTACAATTTTTTTAGTTGGATGATTCTTCGCAGGAGTAGATCTAATGGGAGGGGGCAGCTTGTTTTTTATGATGAAATTAGGTTTTTAGGCTAATTTTGAAAAATTAGGTTTCACCAAAATATCAGTTTATCCTGATGACCTTTTTTTGATTAAAGGGGAGAAGAGAGGAGGGAGGAAATACATCAGTTGAGCTCGATCTTGTGCTACCAATCATAAGCATTCATTAATTTGATAATATAGACTGAAGTAAAGACCAAACCAAAAGTTTGCAATTACGAAATTGAACGCAATTAGAACGCACATTAGTCGAGGAAGTCCAAGAACAATACATAACTTTCTAAACTACCCTATTGGCTATTATTCAACGTTTAAGTCACAATTTCAAAAAAAAAGCACAAAATGAAAATGATAATGACCATGAGATCCATGTAATTAATTAAAATAATAAAAATGAAACAAAAACAAAACAAACAAATAAATCCTTTCAAATAAAATAAAAATAAAATTAAATAAAAATTTGAGTTTGAGATTATCACGATCCTAGCGTCATTTTTATTAACCATTCACTCAATTCACAACCACCGGGCAAAATTATACTTTGATGCTCGGAGTCTTCAGAATTTCTCACGTTATCATTTTTCATTCAAAAAATTAGTGAAAATAAAACAATAAATCAAACCGAGTTTTTGAAAAATCGTTATAATTGCCGCTATTATTCATTATGTCGGTTAAATAGTTCTACTAATTACGAATTTTCGTCCAGATCTGTTCTAAACACTCATGCCTTGGAATCTTCAGCTGTAGGGTAAGTTTTAACCAATTATCATCTCCTTATTCCTTTACGATCAACTCGAAATGAAATTGATAAATTAATGATACGTTATGTAGATAATTAGTTTTAATGTAATTACATTCACATTTATGAAGAATTACAGCACATAAGTATCGATCATTTTTTATTCAAAAATTAACGGAAGCACTTCAACTCATCCTCATATACCTACCTTTATCTAATTATTTGGAACATTCTCTCATCACGTAGAACGTGAGAAAATTAAATTTCAGAATCATAAATCAGGTGCATCGTATGTCTCGTATACTTTATCGACACTTTGAGGTATGCCATGTCCTTATATATGGTATTTCTAACACTAGCCATTTCATAGTAAATAAGTCAACTCATTGGTCGTTGGAACACGTAGAAATCACTCAATTTGTGAGAAAATGAAATACTCACATCTGCATCACTCAGAAGATAGTAAGTACTTCGATGATAGAAAACTAGACGTACCTATCTCTTCGAATATCGACCTTTCGACATTTGGCTATCTTGTTCAATAATCAATTTTTCATTTTCTATTACCTATTTTTTGATCTAAAAAATTTTTTAAAAAATGCAAAATTTTCGTTGGAGAAATATTGCAAACAAATTTTTATATTAATCATTCAATATTACATTGAAAATTGATTTATTTATCTTAAATTTTTCAAGGAAAAAAAATAATCCTCTCGTTTAATTAAATATTTATCTTGGATCAATTTCAATATTATCGAATCAGATAGTCCCATGCCAATAGGTCAATATTCCTCTAGATACGTTTAATTTCCTAATACCTATCTTCTTACGTGGTGTACGTGGTCAATTTTTTCGTCAGTAAAATGATTTCTACGTGTCCGATGATCGATGTCCTTACTAGGAAACACTGAAAAAAACTTACGATAATCAATGACATACCCAAAACCGTTCATATGAAGGCACAGAATGCTACACGTGATTTGTGTTTTTAAAATTTAAACCTTAGCTTCTCTTTTCGTGCCATGAAACCGCTTCAAAAAATTAGATTATTTCGTTTGAAGGTGAGTTAAAGTAGTATTACTTACCGTTAAAATATTACCAACCGTTAAAATGACCAATACTTTACTGTGGGTAATCCATCATTAAAGCTTGTGGGTTAAAACTTGGAACGCTCTAAGTACCTTGTATCTACATATTAAGCACACGAATCCCAATTCCTAACCTTCATTCGTTTATTTGTAGAATTAAATTTTTCTAATAATCTGACGAATAAAATCGAAAGAATTTAACGGTTTTGCCAACATAAATCAGAATTAGCCCATATTTTCAGGCAGTCATTATTTAAATTCTAACGAATTGAATCATCAGCATTATGTGCAAAATGCGTCGAAACAATAGTCGACTTTTTTTTACGACATTAATCAATTTTACCAAGTTTAATGCTAGATTTTGACCTCTTGAGATATATTTCACGGTAATAAACTTATGTAAATATAAAATTCGCAATGACGTTCACGCTCGAGAGTTTTTAATACGCCGGAAATAATCGCGTTGATTTTCACTCGACTGGAAAGACGAGAGAATTTCATGGAAAATTTAAAATGAAAATTGTCTCGAGAATCGAGTCTCAACCTTGCTACCTATTTCCAAACTTATTGCTCGCGACAGTACGCTAAAACAATAACAATTGTTTGGGAAAAAAACAACTTACGCACGTGAAACTACTTACCAACGATTAATCAAACTTTCACGGTAGAAAAAACTCGAGATAAATTGTACTCAATAAGTACGTTAGCAGGAAGAGTCGTGAGGGGAGGGGGTACCCACCATCCAGAGAGGATTATGAATTGATATGATACTGTGTTCGCGTAGCTATGAGAGCTTTTTTTGGAAAATATTCGGTAATTTGTTTTCCTAGCAGGCATTCCTTTTTTTATTCTACTTAGATAGCATCATATAACGAGCATAAAAGACGGTGAAATTTATGACGTGGGGTTTTTTTCCTACTCCGAGTATTTCATTATTACCCATTTGTCTTGCGTTTTTCTTTCGCCGGTTAATGTACCGTGTTGGTATTTTTCTTCGAATTTTCGTTGGCATTTCGACTACTCGGATTAGATATTTTAACGAGTATCGTTCAACTTGTAGTAATAATCTTTCGCGAACAAAAGTTGCTAAAATCACTCGAGACAAGTTGCACGAAAAGGGTCTAATGATTTAGGTTTTTGTATAGAAATTGAAAAGGGTTTTACGGAAAGCTGAGTCGCGATTGGTCTTTCAGGGTGTTTGGTGTTTGATGAATTGGTTCGTGAACGATTTGCAGGAGTTGGAGAGAATTTTTTTCATTTTATGTATTTTTTGAAAGCAAAAAATATTGCTGTAGGTCTTGTATGTATAATCTAGATAAGGAAAAAGTTCTTGAGGTGTCTTTTTTTGGTAAACGAAAATTGTAAAATTATCATGATGTCAATTCAAGGAAATTACCATCTTGAATTTTTTGAATGGCGTGCAAATGGAAGACTTTAACCCCAAAATACCATTTTTTCAATTTGCTCAAAATAATTTTTTTTTCAATTTTAAAAGAGAAAAGTCTCTTAGGCATGGATACGTGTTTTTTGGGCTCTAATACAATATCTTAATCTGTTTTTTGATTATTGTTTTTTTTTTACCGATTTCGGGCATTTTTTGAATAAGTAATAATTGTTCGTTGGGGAAATTTCGATCATGAAAACAAATTTGAACTTACGATATATCAATTCCATTCATGATTGAGAACTTTTAAAATGAAGTTTGGGAAAGTGGGCTTGCAATTTTTAACAAAAGTTAAAAGTTCTCGACACAAAATGAAACCAACATTTTTTAAAAATTACTTTTGCAAAGGATGAAATTGTAAAAATTAGGATGAAATTGTAAAAATTTAATCAGGAGGAAATGTAAAAAAATAATTAAAATTCAAGCTGATTGGGGATATCAGTGAAAATTTTCTAAATTATCAAAATTCAGCCTGGAAGGGGATACCAGAAACTTACCTAGCTTCAGGAGAGATTAAAAGAAATTACCAAAATTAGAAATTTGTGATTTAAAAAATATTCGAAATTGTCAAGGTTTAAGTTTGGAAGGGGGGGAGAAGAAATTTGAAATCATCAAAATTTATCCTGGAGGAGCAGAGATTGCCAAAATTATCCTTGAGTGAAAGTACGAGAGAAATTTAAAAATATTAAAATCAAGAGAAAATTGTAATTTGAAAAATTCAATCTGAAATTATAAAATTTTGGTTTAGTGGGAACGGGGCAGCGGAAATTCGAAACGTTTTAAACTGAGTTTGGAGGAGCAGAGACAGCTAAAATTTAACTGGACAAAAGAAAAAATTAACCCGGAGAAGATAGAAAAGATGCAGGAGAAATTATCAAAATTCAGCCTGAAGATGAATGCAGGACAAATTTTAAATTGGAAAATCAGCCTTGAAAGAATTGAGGGGGGAGGGGTACAAAAAATTAAAATTACTAAAAACCCTTGGGCTAGCAATTTTAAAATAACTCTTCTGGGTCAACTCGAACGTTGAGAAACAGACGGAGGGAGTAGCTGGTCCCTTCTTTGATCACGAAATCACAAAGTTGCCACCGAACCATTTTACTGATAAATTTGCATTTTTTTCACTCTTCGAAGATTTATATTGTTCAATTGTTATGCAAAAATTGCTCGGAATTAGTCATTTAAAGCAGCAAAGCATAAAAATTTGTCAGTGTTTGAAAAAAAAACACACGTTGACTTAGGAAAACATTTGCCATAAAAATACCTTATGAGAAAAAATTTTCTGTAAAAGCTTTTGAAAAATGAAGTTTTTGAGGCTCAGCCTCCTCTTATTACATCTTCGAAAAATTCGTAAAAATCATTTCCTTGAATGTTATCTCCCATCCATATAATAACCCAAATGATTCTTCTCAGAAAAAATCCCACTATTCTCAATTTTTTCTAGAGCATTTTTTCGTTCTTGGATTGTACAAACCATATTAATTCAATGAACTCGTGAACATTTCAAGTCGTAGAAAATTTTACACTCGTAACACTCCGAATTGAACCCATTTCGCCAAAAAAACCAGCCGAGGTGCCATTAACACGTCATCTGTTGCGAAATAAAAAATTAATAAATTTTATAAGTCGTTAACATCGTTGTAACATGTTTTTTTATTCTAGCATCCGCCTTTATAACACTCCCTAGATAATAAAAAGTTGAAATTAGAAAAAAAAGTTCTAAATTTTTATCTGCGTCGCACGATGGGGCAATTTTTAGCAATGAATTTGTTTCAAAATATCGATTCGGAAATGAAAAATTACCGGTGTTAAATCGTAATGAAATTTAACCAACGATACGTTGAGAGAAAAATAATGATAAACGAGCAATGATTTGGCAACAAAAACGCAGCCATAGCCGTAGACTATATAGTATATAACACCATGATGAACCTAATCAATCATTTGGTTGATCGATTTTACGTACGATTACCTTTTTCACTCGCCAATGCGAGGTGTGGTAATTGAAATAAGTTATTTGGGATATATTTTATTCTGGTCGACGAGCTTTTTAAATGCTACACTGCTCGTATGGTGTTTATAATTCCAACCTTTTCGATTTGAATTTCTATGCAATTTATCAAGATAGAAATTTCATGCATTCGTGAACTAATTTTTAGAAAAAGTGTAACCCGAAGTTACTCGTGTATTAATGAAGAATCTATAATATAGAATAATGAACATAACCGTAGGCTTACGTTTATCAGAACTTTTCATGTGTGTAATTTTATCGAACCGTTATTAAATTTTCGTGGGACCAACACATCGATAGCGCCGCCCAAAGGTTTTTTTCTATACGTGGAATAAATTGATTCTATTCAAAATCATAGCTATTGCAATTTTTCACTAGAAAATTTAATTATTCTTGTATCGAACGTGAAGGAGGAACTGTGATTGATTAATTTGGTGTTTGGTTTTAAATTATAAAATATTATTAGGTTCGAATTGAAGAAGAACCAATTATAATGCTACGAATAGTTGGTGAGTAGGTTATTTTTCTATTTTATTTGTTTCGAGAATTACTTACTTGGAATTTGAACATTGAATAAGGTATCACGATTCGTTTTTTTTGTCAACGAATTGCTTTTCGTTCTGCATGGTTGACAATTGTCGAAATATTTATTGTCAATTGTAGTAAAATCATCTGTCGTTAAGTTACATCTGTTACCTTAGTTAAGTATTGTGAATTTATTTAGAATTTGATCCGCTTGACGATTGTAATTTGATGAGAAAGACGAAAAATCAACGTAAACAAAATCATATTCTTGAAAAAAAAATTTAAAATTGTGAAAAAATTGAAAAAATTTGAACTTGAAAAATATTGAAAGAAGTGATTTTGAAAAAAAAAATCATAAAAAATCTGAGCTTGAAAATTTTTTAAAAAACCAGAACACGTAAATTTTTTGCGAAAATCTGAAATTTGAAATTTTTTTGAGAAAATTGTAGAAATGCTCTTGAAATTTTTAGAATCGGAAATCCTGTTGAAATTAGAATAATTTTCAAGAAAATTCAAATATCAAAAAAATGTTTAGGTTTGCCCTTGGAAACAATTTTAAGAAAAATTTGAAAATTTAGCAGCAATTGAACAACGTAGACTCGCTTTATTTATAAAAAAGGTTGATAGGAATGAACGAATCAGATAGCATTTGATATCGAAAATTCAAACATCTGTTTGATTTGCGTCATTAAAAAATTCTAATTACTTTTTATCATTTATAACTTACCAAAAAAGTAATAAAACTAAAACTGTTTGAAATTCATTACAAATTATTTTGCAAATTGAAAAAGTTTTCGTTTAATTGCATTTAGTTCGTTAATGTTCGATTTTATTTCTAAATTCTTTTATCCTCTTCAACTTCTTGAACTGGCCAACTTTTGAAGTGATTTTTGATTTAATTTCTCTGTCGTCTCTATTTTTAATGATTTGCTCTTTCAAATTTTTCTAATTTCGTATTCTGATATGAAATTTCAAGTTGACAGTTTGTATTTTACGATCGAATATTAAGATATTTCTGGTAGACATTTGCGTATTTCTCTTCTTAGATTAGATGAAACTTGGATATCTTTCCAATTTCATGTTTATTGTCATAAATCACCCTTCACGTTGAAAGTTGGTTACAATGAAAATTCGGAGTTTGAATTGTCTTTTCAATCAAATTATATTATCGAAGTTTGTTGCTAATAATATTGTTGGCATACCCAAACAACTTGAATAGCTGTATCAATTGCCAATATTTTTCAAGAGCAAGGTGCTTATTTTTCTTCCTGATTATTGTTTTCGATTTCCCTCACATTATTATTTAATTTCATGTAATTTTATGAATGATTGGTTATAAATTTTTGAAAATTGATTTTTAAAAAAATGATATATAAATTTTTAAAAATTTGATACATAATTTTCTACGACCAACTTGAATAGGTATTTTTCCGAGTTGGAAAAAATTATTTTCAAATTTGAAATTTTTGAAAAAAATTGAACAACTTTCCAAAATTTTAGTGGTTTTTTAAAAATTATGAATTCTGAGACAAAAGTTTTTACATTTTGAAAAAATATTCATCATATGAATAATATTATTGTCTGAACATTCATTTATCATTTTTCAAAAATTGGAGAACTTTTTCAAACTTGGACGTTTTTATTTGAAAATCGTAAAACTTTCTAAACTCAATTTTTTTCGATTCCAAAATTTTTTCAGCTTCACGAACTTAATTTTTCTCACTTCAAAAGATATCATAGAAAATTTAGCTCGTCCTTCGTCGAATTAGAAAAAAGTTACGCAAGTGAGCGAAAACTTCTACGTATTGGATTTTTTGCGGAGATAACGTTTCAGTCAAAAGTTAGATAATTTTTTGAATCAGTTTTTTTTGTAATTAGAGAAGTCAATTTTATTTCAATGTCAGAATTTTCCAAAATCTGTTGAAGCTTTTCCCAGTCTAAGAAAATGTCACTATATCGATATTTATTCTCAATTTTTCAGCCTTTTTCCAATTTTGATGAAGTATTGCTCAACTTCATGGTGGTCAAGGGTGTCCAAAATCTGATGTTTTTTTTTTCAAAAAAAATTCAAATTTTTTACGGTTTTTTTATTTTGTAAAAAGTATAAACTTTGAGATTTGCACTCGATTTTTTAATTTTTTTTGGTAAATTCGAGTTTAGGGAGAAAATTGAGAAAATTGTGAAAATAGACATTGAAAAATACGATTCTAGCTGCAAATGGGTTACGCAGTTTTGATTTTTTCAAACTCAAAGTCCGATTTTTCTGCATTTCAATACTAAATGAGAATTTCCCAGAAAATTTCACTTCACTTTTGAGAATTTCCTGTCTGGGACTTCTGTTTTACTCGAAATGCAATAATTTTCCTATCCAACTATCATAGGAATGAGGTTGCTACACTTCTGTTTCATCTGGAGCCCTGGTTTCGTGCCCTTGATTTTTTTTTTGAATTTTCTTCAATTTTTTCGTGCTTATTGAATTTTTTTTTATTGATGACTAATTTTCAATCCTCAATTTTTTCTTGTAAAATTAAAAAGTCAGTAAAATATCTGACATTTTTACTGAAAAATCTGTAAAATTCTTTGAAAAATCTGCGAAAATCGAAAAATTTTGCTCCCTGTGCTGAAATTTCAACTTTTTTCAGTGATTTTTCACTGATTCGAAATGAAAGAGTACGAAAAATATATAGCACTAGAAAATTGATCCTGGAATCCGCTAAAAATTTTACAATTCGAATCTTTGCAAAAAATTAACGAAATACTTTTCATTTAAATTTTTACTGCCAGTAGAAGATTTCAAGCTATAATTTTTTTATCCCAAAATTTTACTCATAAAATCGTATTTTAATGAGAAAAAGTTAGTTTTCACCAAAAAAAAGAAATAATTTCCGTGTTTTATTTTCCATTGCTTTGTAACTTTGTAGATAACTTTATAATCAACAATCGTAATCGAGCTCAAATATTCGCTTGTTTTCTTGTTATCAACCTATAATTTAATCCTTCGCCGTGAATTTATCGAAATATTTAATCAAATTGATTATAACGTTGCCCAAGCCCAAGCTCTACATATCGAAACTTCGTTATCAAATTCGAAGGAATTTCAAAACTGTATCCGAACTTGGTAAACGTTTCGAATTCAGTTTATTCTCACCCGTCTCAGTTTCCTTCCAAAACTGCGGGATAGAAATTCGTTACAAAATACGGTATTTGTCAAAGCTGCGAGAGAATCGTCTTAAATAATGATTTCAAGCTAATTTAATATTATTCCGTTTGTTTTACGGTCGAACCTCGAACCAGTATAATTATCAAGTTTAAGGAAGTGAGTTACCGAAAAGAAGAACCAGCGTAATTGGTTCGCTGATTCGAATTGTTCTCGTATTGTTTGCTGATGATGAAGACGCCTTAATGAATGCCGAATTCATTTTTTTTTTATTTACACCTAGGGCATCTATTAAGTGGTTTCATTATTTCGTCGAAAGAATTTTGCTACAGCAAAGAAATAACTAAATTCGCTGGAACGTAGAAAACCCAACGTTGAATAAGTTATCTCGTCTGCAGCATGCATCGTTGCCAAAAAAAAGAAAGAAAATTTTATGTTAAATTCATGTAAAAAAATTCTCATATATTCAGATTACTCTCGTAATAACTTACGTATCGTAAAAAATCCTTGTAACAATTTCTGGAATATTTTTATACGCGTTAAAGCATCATATTTTGTTATTTATCGACGAATTTTTTTTCCAAGCGTCCGCGTGCGGAATGTCGAGTAAATTTCCAGTCTCGTAAATATTTCAGTGCATTTACACGACATAATATTCGTATACAAGCTCCTGATCCTTATAGGTTATTTATTTTTATAAATATTGGTGTTGGAAAATACGAGAGCACGATAGGCCTATAAAAGGTACGTAGTACGTACCAAAAAAAAAAAAAACTGTCGTATTTTTCGTAGTTTCGGTTCTTTCTTTTTTTTTTTGTCGTCAAATCTTGCGTAGATTCCTCCATCGTTAGGTTCCCCTTCTTTATGGCTATCAGTGGCGGTTTTGGCCTTTCTGCCAGTATCTCTTCTTTCACTGACAATTGTTGCGTTCGCGCGTGTCTTTATCGAAGACGTTCTTGCGAGGATTTTAGTTCGTTAACGAAATCATTTCTTCGTGTTCGTAAATTAATAAAAGTTTGGTGCGCGAAATTTTCACCATAAGGGAGGGTTGTTGACCGTGTGTGTAAATTGTTATCTACATGATGGAGAATTATTTTTCACCATGTTGACGTTGTGAAATTGGTAATTCGAGTTCGGATTTTTTTTTTTAGTGCGATTTAATCAGGTACTTGGAAAATTTATTGTGTAATTGTGCTCATACTTATCGATTGATTTAGCTTTTTTGTCAATAAATCCATAAATAAATTGAATTTGAAAATATTACTTTTTTTTGGTTAGCCAAAAATTTCAAATTGGTTGGAATTGAAGTTGACAATTTCGAGTGGTTATTCGTAAATTTTATTTCTGTACTTGGAAAAATTCCCGACGATTTAATTTGGATAAGAAAATGTAACAAAAAGCTCGAGAAATGCTGTTTGATAGAACAACGCTCGTTTTGCTTCTACCCAAATTTAGGGTTATCTCTGGTTTATCATTTTTTGCCATCGTTACGTGATTAAGAGCTTTGTGTTATTTAAATTTACGTCATTTGCTCTAGTTTTCGCATTAAATGTTGCCAGTTGCGAGAATTTATAGAGATCGGTGTATGATTTGCCATAAAGTTGAATTATTTTGGAATTTATTGTTTAAAAGAAATACCTTCTGATCGTTTTTCATTTATTTTGAAATGAGGGTCATTTCATGTTAATTTGGCCCAAAGTTGTATGATAGCTTGACTATTTTTTTTTCAAAATTTTTTTGTCGCTAGGGGTCATTTTACGATGAAAAATGACACAAACTAGGATCTTGGGTGAATTTTTTTGGTGAACTAAAATTTAGGAAATGGCAAATCAAAAACTTTGAAGACTACAACTTTTTTCACTTTTTTTTTTAAATTTCAAAGAAAATTGATTCATGATGACGAAATTCGTGTTTTCACTTTTTGGTGGCGTGAAAAAATTGACCTCAAGTTTTAAAATTGTAAAAAATTGTCTGTATGACTTTTATGAAGAAAAATTGAATCATTCTCTGTAGTAGATATTTGATATTTTCATACCGAACATCGTGTCGAAAAATTGCGATGATATTTTTCGATATTTTTGAGAAATTAATCCTTGGAGATTGATATTGTAACCCATGGCAAAATTACGTTCCTTGCTCAACTTGAAAAAATTCACATTTTTACGATATTTCATTTGTGCATTGTCAGAAGTATGAAAGAAATTCTCCTTTCTTTGAATTCGAGGACGAATTGACGAAAACCTTGCTCATTGATAAGATAAAACGTAAGATTGAATTAGAATTTTGAAAAGTTTTCTCCATATTTTTTTTATTGATGTTAAGAGTTATTTGAAAAATAAAAATAAAATAAAAATCTGTTAGAATCAAAATGTCTAATGGCAAAAAAAAAACGAGCAAAATCAGAAATTAGCAAGAATTTTATCCTATAGTAGCAAAAACATCAAAAAAATAGAGCTGGAAATTGAATGATTTCACTGCAGAAAGCAAAAATCCTAAAAATTTTCCTTATTTTCCCTTATATTTTTTAATTCAAGTATCAAAAACTTTTTTTGAAGAGAGGGGGGGGGGGAGATTTGAAAAAAATAACATCAAAAATTCAGAAAGTGACAAGAATTTTGATTTTCAAGAATGAAATTTTTAAAGATTTGATGAGGTATCTATTCTTTAAGTTTCATTTTCCTAAAATTCGTAGCCCTAATGTGTAAATTTTTGGTATAGATAAATAAATACGAGTATAATTTCTGCATTATCCTTACTTTTTTGTTAATTAGTTCTTGGGTTTTTGACTGGGTACATTTTAAAATGTTGTGAAAATCTGAAAAATCGATTTCTTCAAGTTGAACTACATACGTACGTAATTTCGGTTTTGACGTGGCATAATTTTCACGTCTCCTTCGCAATGTTGTAAATGAAATGTGAAAATTGGGCAGTTACAAAAAAAAATCAAAAATGATTGAAATTTATGGTGATAATATTTCTTTAAAAGTTCAGCTTTTTTTATCGGTCCTCTTTTTAGCCATGCTATTGTCCTTTTGATCGTAAATTTATTTTAAAAAAATTCATTCTTTGAGTAAATAAACGTTCAGAAAAAATGAATTTTTGGAATGAACGCAAATTTTGGTTGAAAAAATGTAGATTTTGGTCAACTTTTATCCTTTGGTTAAAAATTGAGATTTTTGATTTAAAAAATTGATAATTTTAGTTACCTGATAAAATTTTGGAAAAAATTGGATCATTTTGTCTCCCATTTCTTCCTTAATTTGAATTGTGTATTAATTTATAATTTCTTCCTGATTTCACCCCAAAAATTTCGGAAATGCGTAATCTTTGGCCCTTTCTGGTGAAATGTTTTTTTTTTAAAAATATCTGTACCGTTGGAATGTATTAGGTATTGCAGATTTCGCTCTTTTAAATATAAAAAAATGGAAAAAAAAACCGAAAATTTTCAAATTCTTGAAAAAAGTTAAAAGTCTCATAATAACTTCGCCCATAAAAATCGCCGAAACCTTCGTTTCATTCCATTCGTCATCGGTTTGATGAACCCTACTCTCATGCAAAAAAAAAATTGGTGATCCATCATGCAATTTTTGGACCAGTTGACATGAAATGACCCATACGAGCTTTTGCTTTTCATTCTTAATTCATTTCTAACTCTAAATTCACTCGACCCTAGAATCAATCCATCAAACAAATCTCCGACCAAATTCTCACATCACATAAACTTACATCTGTTGAAAAAAAAAAAAATACAAAAAAGAACGATTTAATAAAAAAGAAAATATTTTATTCGCAAATGTGTTTATAAAGTACATAAAATATTCTCATGTTTTGACTCATCTCTTCACTAAACAGAAACAACTAAACACGAAAGATTAAATATAATGCAAAAATTACTCAATTTTTTCGTCTTATGTGGGTATTCTCGACTTGAAAAAATAAATATTAAAAAACCTCTTGGCTAGTTTCCTGTACAGTGAGGGTGATTTATAATACTCACTTTATATATCCGCCTTTCATCATATACTTAACCGTATTGTAATTTTAAAAATTATTCCTCGAGAAGAAAATATTAACATATTTATGAAGCGATAAATAACATCGAGCTTAAAAATAGATCATCGTTAGCTTGATTAAACAAACCGATTGCCATGCATCAAATTTCAAAGTGTAGAAAAAATATTACTTTAATTAAAATTATTGCTTTCAAAATACTAAAAAAAAAAATCCCAACAATGAATCATCCATCAATTTCATCACAGCATTATTTGATTTTATGCAAGTGAAAAAAAGTGAACCCAGACTGGCCCAGTAATGATCTTTTATCCGAATGATAAAACCAGTATACGACTGTGAGGTGATTTTGATAACACAATGACACCATTAAAAATGAAAGCGAATCTTCATTGTGTTTTATTTTCCAACCGAATACTTACATCATTTTTTATGATGTACCTGCTTTGGAAATAAATAATTTCAAAAAGTATAACCGATTGAATTTTCTATCTACAAAGTAATTGGCCTGGCACTAATGGAAATTCCAGGGGGATGCTAATGATAAACTGGAGAAAGAGATCCGTAGCATTTTGTTGGTTATTAAACCCAAGTAAGCTGAGAAAAATTAATAACAATAATTAATAAAATGGTAAATAATAATGGCGTAATAAATTTAATGAAGTTTGCAAGAAAGTTAATAAGTTGATCCGCGTTTAAATTGACGTAGCTTTCATTTTTTTTTATTATTTCTTACCCTTAATTCTTCTTTTGTTCCATGTGTGCTTAATTGCTCCGGAATCTTTTTTGTTGCGAGCTTAATACCGGTTGAAAATTGATTTTTGGTCGGGTCAAGTTGAGATTAGCGCGGATTACCGAGGTTTTAATTTTTTTTTCATAACGGACCCAAAGGATTATTCACGAATAAAGCGATCTGCGTGCTACCAAAATGTGTGGGTATTTGGTTTTTTTTTTCGCCTTATCGCACCAGGTGCTTGTTTCTTCGGTATTCAAATTTAGTATACATGTATATTGTGTAACGCACGTAACACGTAACCTTTTGGTCAACTTTGTGTGCTTATTTGTTTATCTTATTCCTAAGCAAAGATATGGCGTTATTTGTTCGCCGTGGTGAAGTGTACCAGTGCGATTATTTTCCCAAGGTAAATTTCGTTTTCGAATACCCAACGGTGTCATTTTCTAATTTGTATGTGTGTATTTGGTCGTAACGAGAGGTTTTATGTTGCGTGTGGTTATATTAGGTCAATATTGTTCGAAATAGTTATAAACGTATAATATTTTTAGTTCGATGAACATTTTTAATGTTGTTTGGAAATCAGGTATTAATTTTGGTATTTTATTTCATTTTATTTTTTAGACAAAAGTCTGAATTTTTGAGAACGCCACAAAAAAATGAATGCAGAAAATTGTAAAAAAATATGAGACCTCGTTTTTGAGTTATTTTCGCCGAATGTTTTAAAATTCGACCCTAAATCTTTTTTAATTGAATATACTAAAAAAGTAAGCTTCGTGTAGAGAAATTTATTGCTCCGTGTTGGAAAAAAATTTCACGCTGTGCGGTTTTGTTTCCATTCATTTTTTTCGTAGGAGGCTTCGTTCACCCAGAAAATCGATTCTTTCTAAAGAAAATAACTGAAAATATACGTGATTCTGGAAAAATTTTCGTTTTAAATTTTGTTAATTCGAGTTTAGAATTTTTTTGTGAGTTGTTTTAATTTTTTGGGGTGATTCTGATTCACGTTTCAGGGGTAATTTCATAAATTGTACGTTTTCTGTATTGTTGAATTACACTTGCAGTGATGAACGAAAGGAAGAAAAAAATTTCAAAGTCGAGAAACTTTTATCAGCTTGAAAAAATTGTTTTTTTCGTTTGCAAGTTTTTCTGAAACACACTGCGATACAGATAAATTTTAGTGTGTTAAAAATTAATTTTTTTTTCACAAATCAATTTCCCAATAAAAATTCAATATTTTTTAATATTGCTATCGTCACATTATTAAACACCAAAAAAATTATTTTTGGGCAGACGAAGAATTTTACTCAGAAATTGATAGAAACAAAATGGCAAAGTGTGAAATTTCCCTCTGTCGCATTTTGAATCATTGAAAAGTTGGGTACTGAAAAAAAGTCAGAATTGCAGCACAGGGAAAAACAACAAAATCATATGGTTTTCAGCGAATTTTCGCTGATTTTTCAGCACATACATTTTTCTGACTTCTCAGTGAATTTTTATTCATTTTCCAGCAATTTTTTTCATTGATTGCTTTCAGTAATTTTTTTTCACTGATTTTTCACTGCGCAGAAATTCTGACTGTTTTCCAGTGATTTTCGATATTTTTCATTGATTTACAAATGAGATAGAACGATAGAACCCCCAAGTTTTCTTTTCGAGACATTTATAATCAAAAATCGGAGTCAAATTATTAACATATTGAAGAAAATATCTGGAAAAATGAACGGTGAATCACTTGAAAATTTTCATTTTCTAACTTGATAATTTTTTTTGCAATATCCATTTTTTTGTTTCGTCTTTTCGGTCTTAAAATAAATTAATTTTTTGTGTTGAAAGTGATGAAAAATGGATCAATAATGTATCACTGAACCAAATTAAATGTTTGGCACTAAAAAAATATTACCCAATTTTTCAGAAAAATAGTAAATAATTTTACATCAATAAAAATTAATCGATCAAAATGATGGCCAATTTTGTTTAAAACTATTCAAATTATGTTTGGTTTTGTTTTGGGTGGATGAAGACGATGAAAAGGAAGACTTGAATTAGGTAAATAATTTAGAAGTCGGTTCAAAAAAGCTCAACTTTTCCTGAATAAAATCAGAAAAATATGTAATATTAATTAAAACAATTTTATTTTTATTCGATTTTAATTAGTTGCTTAATTTTTTGATGAATTTTCTTGATTTTTTGATGGGGGGGGATTCTCATACATTTTTTGTGAAGGGGGGCGGTGAACGAGACCATCAAAAATGAACATAAAAAACACAACTGATGTAGCCAAAATAATTATAAAGCTCAGTAGTCAATTTCCAATTTTAGAAAATTTTTCTCCCATATCCATGGCATAGTTTCTGATTTGAAATTGCTTGCTTTAGTTTTTGATATTTCTATAGACAGAAGTAAGTTTGGCAAAAAGATTCATTGAAACATACTTTCCAAAACATTCGAAATTTTCGACTTTAAAATCTTATACAAATCTCGAATCAGGGTGAAAATATACCACCAAAATTACCCATCGAATCCTTCGAAAATTTCCTTCGCAGAACCTCTTCCATTCTAAATTGAAACCGACATGCGACAGTTCTCTATAAAAAAATACGAAAATACCCCGGTTACTGTTTCAGATTCTCGTTTTTTTTTTCAATCCTTTACGACTCGGGTAATTTCCCTTCCATTATTCAATTTCGGCCTCTGCCACGGTTTATTTTTCGTAATTTTTGCAATTTTGTAGTTTTGATCTCGTAATTTTCATCGTTTAGCGAAATTTTAAAATCGCCATAATGCATACGCCGGAGCAGTAACTCTCATCCGGCGTCTCTTTCGGTTCTCATTTCGTTTCAAATCCCATTGAAAATTTCATTTTGACTGAGGGAATTTCACGCTCCGGCGAGAATTGAATTTCGCTTCTCACCAGCAGAATTACATTGGGGGTTTAGAAACTAATAATATTAAGGAGATTTGGACCGTCAGCGTGGAATTAATTATAACTCGAGGGACATGTTTGTATACATGGTACTCCTAACCGTCGTATATATTTCAGTTTTATACGAGGATATTTTCATATTCATTTTCAAAACTCTCTATCGTACAATTCAGCTAAATTAATCGTTCGAGTATGTGACAAGTTATGTAGCTCGGAATCCGAACTCGATTATCAAATTGCGTATGTTTATTAGCATGTTAGAATAATATTACGTTGGTCGTCGAAAAATGGAAAATATTCGATCATCCTAATGAAAGTGAAAAGTTATCGGAATGGCTTACTTTCGCAATGATCCTTTACCCAGATACCATTGTCAAAAAAATATAACAGCTTGCAAACGATGCGGTGGCTACAAGGTGAGTTTGACTTGAAATCCGTTGTTATAATACATTTTAACACGTTTTTTTTGTACGAATCTTGATAACGAACGAGAAAAAAAAACTAGTTTGGTAAATGGTCAATGTTAATTGTATATTCGTCGCCAACATTAATCTTACTCGAATTATAGGTTATTTGAAATTTGCATCGTATATCTCATTCTCATCCATTCACATACGTCCATTGCCAGATACAGATTCCAAATAAGATATAGACAGGTACCTTCGCGATAAATTCGTCTAGGTACTTCGATTCAAACAGAATGCACACGTAAGAGAAAGCGATTCGTTGCTTCGTTGAGTGAAAATTTTTAGTCCAGTCAGATAAAAGAAAAAAAATCAGGACCTTGAATAATTCAATTCTAATTTTTTCCAATGTTTTTTGTTTACTAGAATTCTCTTTATAATTTTTTTTTAATTTGGATTTTTGCTCTAACGTGAGTCCAGCTAGTTACCCAATTTTATAGCAAAAATTTGAAGCAAAATTGTACCTAATAGCTAAATTTTTTCCAAATCAAACTACATATGTAAATTTGAAAAAATCTTTAATTCATAATAAAATTCGTTGAAATAATTTTGAACAAGAATACAAAAAAATTGTTTTTATAAGATTTGAATAATTCTAAAACTATGGAAGAAGAAATACAATGAGACCAAACGCAGCAAAGCCAAAGATTTGGAAAAATTTGATTGTATTAGGGAAAATGTAGAAACAAATGAAAAATTTTATCAAAAATTGAAAGTGGGATGTTAAAAAATGAATATAGAAAATGAAAAAAATTTGAAAATTGATTATTAAAAATCAATATACTCAGAAATTAATGTCGAGATCAATTTCAAAAATCGAGAATTGTGTATCAAAGATTAAATGTTGAATGGAAAATGTCGAAAATTGAAAATTTTATTTTAAAGAATGAAAAATCAACATCGAAAAATAAATAATTAAAAATCAAACTTTGAAAATGAGTTGTTGAAATTGAAAATCATAGCTGGAGAATTAATTTTTTTCTTTTTCTGATAGGTTCGGGTTACAAGGTCCATTGGTCCAGTCTAAAATCACAGCAGCATTTCAAAAAATATTTCACAAGTTTTCGTAGGAAAAGAAAACACGTCTTTTGATGTTCAACCCTAATTAATTTTCTTGTCTTTCGTCGCTTCCACCTTCAAATTTCATTCCACCTAAAATTATGAAATAAGAATTAAATCTTCGAGTTTGAGCCCTCAGTTGTCAAATTTTTTTGGGGGGAAACAAAAAAAGTGTCATGAGCCGAAGGAAAACTTGCTAGATCAGAATAAAAGTGTTCGGTTTTCCCCACCTGAAAAACAATGATAATTTTCTTTTTTAGTATGATCATTTATTTCCGTTTTTTGATAAAAAGAAACATGAAAGCACAGAAATTCAACTTTATTAATTTGGAAAAATATATGGTATCTATAAATGAAACATTTTTTCAAATTGAAAAAATACAAAAATTGTTCCAACTTGAGAAAAATTGAAAATTCTTGAAAAATATGGATATCCAACTTGGAAAAACATGAAAATTTTCCCTACTTCGGAAAATATAAAAAAATTTTCAACTTAGAAAAATAAATGGAACGTTTCCTAACTTGAGAAAATGTAAAAAAATTTTCAACTTGGAAAAATATGAAAATTTTTGGGAAAAATATACAAACTTTTTCAATTTGAAAAATATACATATGAAGATTTTTTCCAAGTTTGAAAAAAATTCAAGTTTTTCCAGCTTGAGAAAACATTAAAATTGTTTCAAAACTAAATACGAAAAAATTCCACAGAGAAGTTACCCCTCTTCCTCCCATCTGTACGTTTTGGAATTATTCTTCAGCTCGTGCGAATAAATTCTAATTTTGAACCTCCACCCCCCCTCTCCAATACTTTTAAACTGTTATTTTTTTCAACTTCCATTTTCAATAGTACAGTATTTTTTGAAAGAATAAAAATTTTGACAGAACTTGACTATTTCAAGGTGTCTAACGACCCTTGCTGATCCTGCTAAAGTCCTGCTTTTGTGCTTTTTCAGTTAAAAAGTCTTGCCCATATCAAATTTTGAGACTCGAAGTTCCAGACAGCAGATACAAAGGTTTCGGCTCACAGCATGTGGTAAATAAAATTGATGATTCATCACACACAATAGTCACGTAATTCCGAAGAGGGGCAATAAAATTTATTGGGGTAAAAATTTCGTAAACAAAGTTCCAGACGGCAGGTATAAAGGTTTCGGCTCACAGAGGGTGGTAAATAAAATTGATGATTCATCACACACAATAGTCACGTAATTTCGAAGAGGGGCAATAAAATTTATTGGGGTGAAAATTTGGTAAACAAAGTTTCAGCGGACAGACACAAAGGTTTCGGCTCACAGCGTGTGGTAAATAAAATTGATGATTCATCACACACAATAGTTACGAAATTCCGAAGAGGGGCAGTAAAATTTATCGGGGTAAAAATTTCGTAAACAAAGTTCCAGACGGCAGATACAAAGGTTTCGGCTCACAGCGTGTGGTAAATAAAATTGATGATTCATCACACACAATAGTCACGTAATTCCGAAGAGGGGCAATAAAATTTATTGGGGTGAAAATTTGGTAAACAAAGTTCCAGACGGCAGATACAAAGGTTTCGGCTCACAGCGTGTGGTAAATAAAATTGATGATTCATCAAACACAATAGTCACGTAATTCTGAAGAGGGGCAATAAAATTCATTGGGGTTAAAATTTGGTAAACAAAGTTCCAGACGGCAGATACATAGGTTTCGGCTCACAGCATGTGGTAAATAAAATTGATGATTCATCACACACAATAGTGACGTAATTTCGAAGGAGGAAATAGTATATTATGCAATGAGGGAGATAGAATGATTTTCGACGAATTTTGAGGTTTATTACCCAAGCAAATGCGAGGGAAATAATTCAAAATTGTCGGAAAAAATCACAATTTTAATTTACTTGGTAATGAAATTTCAGATTCTAAGTTTTTCAAAAATTTTCGCCCTCGCTTTGCTCAGACTCGGTGAATTTACATACATAATTTTTTTTCAAAATTATGCTAAGAACTCTTCTCTTTTCTATCATCTCAAATAATTTAATATTCTATGAAACGGAAAAATTTGTCCTAAGATAATTTTTTGATTTTTTTTGGGGGGGGAGAGGGTGGTTCAATTTTTATTAGGGTACCTATTTTGAATTAAGTATGTGGTATGGAGGAAAAATTTTTAATGAAATTAGCTGCAAGAGATTAGATAATTTTCATGATACCATCCTGAACTTTCAACAGCCAAGATATGCTTTCAAATTGAAAAAAAAATCATAAATATCTCAATAAAATCCAAAATCTCATTCATTCCATAGAAAAAATTTCAAACACTTCGAATACCTTCAACCAATTATCCAAAAAAGTGAAATTCTAATGAGAAGAAATTAAACTACACAAATAAATTGCACCGCATCACGCTCGTACTCCATCTCCATGCGCAAAAATCACGTCATAATATCGAACCGAACCGTCACATCAATAATGCACCATTCATGATTGATGCGATTGCATTTCAATCATGACACTTAAAATATTCGCTCTGCGTTCTAATGATTTCTCAATCTCAATTCTCAACCAAGCATTCACCTGTACACCTTTCTGTATATGCCTCTTTGTCACACTATTTACTTTTGTATCGGTATACTTTAAATTAATTCGTTAATCAGATGGACGAGACTGATGGGTGAAGAATTTTTCCATCCGTACAATTGTTGGCCAACTTCATGTTTTTTTTCTCCATTCCCATATCAAGTACCAATGGCGGATGAATATGTATGTGACAACGTTCGATAAAACGTTAACGAACGAGAATTCTTTGATGAAAAAAAAATTGGGCCAATGAGCCCGTAGAGATTTATCGAAGGTACTGTAATTTCAATTTCGTTTCGAACGCTGTGACAATTAAATCACCTCGTAGAATTTCTCGTTACAATATAAATACGAATCAACCCTTATTGATCTTTTTTTCGACGTATAAAACCCACACCGGTACTGGGAGATCAGGGTATATGAATATCAAAATACCGCACGTATTTGTAATATAAAAAGGGTAATTCCTTATCCGAGAACGAGCAGCTTTTATGTACACTGAAATTTGACATTTCGATTCATCGCGCACTCGCTCTTTATTCGCACTCGGAGTTTTAAACAAACACTTGGAAACGGGGCAAATGTTACGCGATATATTTTACTAAAAATGTCAACCGAGCGCGATTAGATGGTGAAAAAAAAATCCCCGTTAAAATATCTCTTTAAACGGAACGCTGTTTCGAGTGCTTTGGAACTTTAAAAGCTATACCAGTTTGTAAAATTAAACCATAATACGGTGATGAAGCTTTCGCATGATGTACAACGTTGGCCAAAAATCGCCTATATGAGTAATAAAATCCGCCATTACTGCGTTAAATTATTCCCGGGCGAATAATTTAGGATGTTGTATATCGTCGACGATATAACGCCAACCACTTAGCTGGAAAAATGTGCACGTAAAATTCGAGGAAGCCAAATTTAGTTTCAAGCGATGAAAAAATTATATCGCTGGGAACGTGGGATATAGTCCTGGCATATTAGAAGCAGGCTCGAAAATTAGATTCCAAATTTTTTTCACATTTTTTAGAATTTATGGTTTACTAATTAACAAAGCCAAAATGGCCATTCGGGAAGGCAGCTGATCCCCAAAAAAGAGGAAATTCTCGCTGAACACCGATTATAGGCGAATATCTTCTCTAATAGGCCTTAAAATTAAAAAATTGTTGAATTTTTATGTTTTGCGAGCAATTTTCCATCAAAAAAGTTCAATTTTTTTCAACAATTTCACTTTTTTAGTCAAAAAATTAAGGATAAAAACATCCATTTTTCAAAGAATATTGGAGTGATGGGAAGCCCCTTTTGTCTTTTGATGAAAATTTTTTCAAAATCGTATTCCAGATTCTGAAAAACATGGATGTCTAATTTTTAGAACTAGAATGAAAAATTTTTAAATCTTGAATTTTGTCCCTTCTCCCTCCTTTGTGCTTAAATTGTGATAAACTGCGGAGGCTGAAATTTTCGATGTTAATTTTTTTGAATAAAAATTACGCTCCAGTGATGAAATTTCGATTAATTTCAACTAGTTTTGATTATTTCTAAAAATGCTGTTACTGTTGTAAAATTTGTAGTTTTCATTCATAATTTTTAATCAAAGGATTGAGAGGAAGGGGAGGGGTGAAAAATTGAACCTTTTTGTAATAGGAATTTACTTATCACCCATCAAAACTGGCAATTACGTTTTTGTCAACAATTTCTCAACCAAAGAAGTAGATACCTGCATAATGTTTAAAGAAAAAATACGAAAATCGATAATTTTAATTTTCAATTGAATTAGGTACCAACAATTTCGAAAATCATTTTTAAAAATTTTTGGATGTTTTGTTTTGGATTTGAAGGATAAGATTTTAGTATCCTCGAAATATCTCGTTTTTTCTTTAAACTGGATTATTTCAAGTATGGGTAGGTAAGGTTACATGTACGTATTTTTTCTTCTTAAAAATTTATTTTCGATGTCGGAATTAGGATTAAGGGTAAGCCGCCAGATGAGATGTAAATTTTATTCTCCCCCTTCGAAATTACGTCACTATTGTGTGTTATGAATCATCAATTTTATTTACCACATGCTGTGAGCCGAAACCTTTGTGTCTGTCGTCTGGAACTTTGTTTACCAAATTTTCACCCCAATAAATTTTATTGCCCTTCTTCGGAATTACGTGACTATTATGTGTGATGAATCATAAATTTTATTTACCACACGCTGTGAGCCGAAACCTTTGTGTCTGCCGTCTGGAACTTTGTTTACCAAATTTTAACCCCAATAAATTTTATTGCCCCTCTTCGGAATTACGTGACTATTGTGTGTGATGAATCATCAATTTTATTTACCACACGCTGTGAGCCGAAACCTTTGTGTCTGTCCGCTGGAACTTTGTTTACCAAATTTTTACCCCAATAAATTTTATTGCCCTTCTTCAGAATTACGTGACTATTGTGTGTGATGAATCATAAATTTTATCTACCACACGCTGTGAGCCGAAACCTTTGTGTCTGCCGTCTGGAACTTTGTTTACCAAATTTTCACCCCAATAAATTTTACCCTCTTCGAAATTATATGACCTGTGTGTGTGATGAATCATCAATTTTTATTTGCCACATGCTGTGAGCCGAAACCTTCGCATCTGCCATCTGGAATTATTTCAAGGTAGACACGCTGTAAAAAATGATCCTACCTCACAGTAAAATTTTTTCAATTTTATTTCTCTAGTCGAATCAAAATTTCAAAAATTCTGCAAAAGTCATGTTTTTTAAATTTGAAATTTAAATGGACATCTTGCGTTTTACACGAAATAGTTTTTTTTTAAAAAAACATTAAAAAATTATTATTTCTTATTTTCTTCAAGTTTGTTTTAAAAAACATAAAAAAATTATTATTTCTTATTTTCTTCAAGTTTTTTTAAAAAAGCATTTAAAAAAATTATTATTTCTCATTTTCTTTATTCAATTTAAACTTTTAGTTCATTTTATTTTAGTTTTTTGAAAATATCTGTGTTTTTGTCAAGTCTAGATGCACGGAAGGTAATGAAGAGAATTCCGTTTCTAATACTTTAAAAATGATCTCAATTTTATGAAATCGTTATTTTCATCTTTATTTTACAAGTTTGGTTTCTTTCTTTCGTTTCTGCCCTTTTAAATTCATGTCTGTCCCTTTTGAAATTCACATCCCAATTCTCGTCTTGTCTCTACCTTCCTCCCAGGCCTGTGCAGACACAGGGAAAAGAGGTTTACCCTCGGGCCCTCAAAAACAAAAAACAACCCTCACTTTTCTAAAAATTAAAAATTTTCAAAAAATTCAAACGTTATCAAAACCAAGTTTGGAGACTACTTAGTGAATGTGTGGACCAAAAAACACAATTTTTCGAGAAAATTTTCATTTTATATTGTTTTTTAATTTAGATTAAGGCTAATGTCACTATGGAGAAAGTAAAAAAGATATAAAACATTGATTTTTTACAAAAAAATTGTGTTTTTTGGTATATATAAAGTCACAGAATAATATTTATTCGAAATTCAGTTGATCGTTTTGAATTTTCTCCGAATTGAAAAAAAAAAAAAAAATACCTACTTCCTGAATTTTTTTTGGCAATTTTTAAAGAATTCAAGACTCTTGCGCGATCAAACGATTACAATAGATTTTAATTTTTTTAAATTTCTAGATTGCAGAGCCCCCCTTTTTTACACAGGTTTTCAACTCGAAAATCAGAATTTTGAATTTTTGACTTGAATTTTCTCCGAATTGAAAAAAAAAAACAAAATACCTACTTCCTTAATTTTTTTTGGCAATTTTTAAAGAATTCAAGACTTTTGCGCGATCAAACGATTACAATTGATTTTAATTTTTTTAAATTTCTAGATTGCAGAGTCCCCCTTTTTTACCCAGGTTTTGAATTCGAAAATCAGAATTTTGAATTTTTGACTCCTCCTCCTATTTTGAGACCTCTTTTTGCTCTTATAATTTCCCCTCCCCCCGGGTCCGGATTTTCACTTTCTCCTCCAAAAAAATTCATCCTCTTGTCCCCTCCAATCCACATCAAAATTTTTACCTCGTCTCTGCCTCCAAAAAAAGAGCAGAAAAAGTTCAAACATAACCATACGAATAGTCTTGTATAATAATTATTTCTATTACTCGAATAAGTTTACTGATGAAGAAGGCGTTCAAAATAAGTACCTACAAGCTGCAAACAACTTCGAAAGTCGTAACTTACAAATTTCTGTGTCATTTCGCGAATCGTGTCGTCCGCAATCGTAAAATTTATAGTAAGTTTGTTTTCCACCCGTATGTATCGAACCGATATGTAAGTCGGTCACATGTAGGATTGTAGTACATTTCATAAATGGATGAACATTTGCATAATGGTTATCAATCATATTTTTTCTTATCTTTCTATCAAATTATAATTATCATACGAATACAGTATTATAATAATTATGAATGGAAAATAGGAAGTTACGCAGTTGTATGTAAAATATCAACCGACAATATCCATCCATCGCAGGAAAATACGTAATCATACCGATTTTTTCCTACCATTAAAACATCTAAACACGATATCTGAATAGAAACGACAATAATTGAACGTATTCCAATCTTCAGTCGAATTCCGTTCTACTATTCGACGTTTTCCATTCATCGCACATCCCACCCTTTGGTTATACGTTCACGGCTGAAAATTCTTGCAACCCCTCATTTCTGATATTTTTCAATATCCGTTCTAACTTTTGAAACCTTTGCGTTCAGCCAAACTAAAATTTCCCCCAGTGAGCCGTAATTTTCACGTAGCAACGTTAATTTATCACGTGTCCAATCTCAGCATCACGAAGCTGGGCAAAAAATCGTACGTACGAGCCATAGCGTTTTCTTTTGTGACTGCTGTCGATGACCAAAACCGCCAATAAAGTACAATCGAATCGCGGTTCGGGTGCCGATGCCGCCGACGGAGGAAAAAAAAAAGGTCATAAATAATTCACCAAATACATAGACGTACATCCTTTTGGTTTTATCGCGAGTCAGATACTCATTTGTATGCAGCAGCGTCGAGGTAAATGACAGGTAATAACGGCTCTTAATAATAGTCATTTAGCAATACCCTTAGGCGAATTGTTTGACGATAACAGCTCGCCGAGAACCGTTAAATTAGTAATTTTGAATTCTTCATATTGGCGTGAGCGTGATCGTGATTTAGTACTAAAGACGCTGCTCGTTCGGTTTTCGTTTTATCTTTAGCCGTCATCGAGTGACAGCGAAATAATCCGATGAAAAATATAGTGTCCGATATGTTTACCATAATTTTGATAGGTTAATTTGAAAGCTAGCGTGAAATAAACATTATAAATAAAAGTTGCATGGCTCGAGCGCTTACTCTTCGTAATAAAATCACGTTCAAAGACGCCCGTTCGTTCGCACCCGTTCCACGGTAAAACGATATGGGGTAATTTATTTATTACAGACGGTTATAAGAGCAGCTCGTTATGTGTAATTTTTCAACCAGTGTAACAATCCAATAGGCAATTCATCATTTTTACTCGACTTAACGGAAATTCAGGAGCTTTTTTTCTTACCATCGACTATAAATTATCGTCGCCTCGTTTCATACCCTGCTATCGAATAAGTTTTCCAAAACGATGAAAAAAAACGAAGGGTTGGAGTACCTCGAACTATCTAAGAACATTTAAATTGTCCTATTTGCGCTAGATTGAGGTGCAATTTTATTATCTAATGGAGTTAACGTGTGGTTTTTTTACTGCAGGGTGCAAAATTCCACTATACGTTTTTCTATCTTTTTTCCTATTTGTTTGTGTTTGTTATTTGAAGTTATATAAGAAGCTGGATTGTTTAAGTATCCCTTTCGCGACCATTATCTTTTACACATTTTGCCTCTCGAGTGACCGTTAGAGCTAAACGGCATCTTAAATTTTACTCTTAAGGTTTCATTTTTAGACAGCGACTAGAAAAAGGTTTCAGCTTTTGTTATTGATACGATGTGTTTTGTATCGATATTCTACGTAATACGAGCGAACAAATGAAGGAGTGAAGGAAATGTCTAGTGTTTGGGTTTTGGTATCGAGTTTCCGCGTTTTTCATCGGGGATTGCGGATTGCTTGCTGGAGAGTAATATTCGTGATTTAGTGGAAATTACGTGAAATTGGGGTATGTATCGTTGGCGTGGTTCAAAATTGAAGGGTTGTCTTCTTATACGTAGAACACTGTATGGAAATTACAAAAACATGAAAAAACAAAAAAGTATCACGAATGGTCAAGAGAAAGATCTAAGAAAGCAGATAATTTCTATGAAAATTTCTATCGTGTCGTTGGAATGTGAAAGTGAAAATTATCAAAAAGAGTAAAAAACAATTTCATTAAAAACAAACGAAGAAAAATCTTCGAAAAATCAATTCAATGTTTTGAAAAATCAGTGAAATTGTTGGAATAATCAGTGGTATTTTTGAAAACACCATAGTGAAATGTTTTGAAAATACAGTGAATTTTTTTGGAAAAATCTGTGAAATGTTTTGAAACGTTGGTCAATTTTTTGAAAAAATCCGTGAAATGTTTGAAAAAAGTCAGTGAAATTTTTGAAAATGAAAAAATGTAAACAATTTTTTGGAATAATCGGTAATATTTTTGAAAAAAACGTGAAATTTTGAAAAAAAACGGTGACTTTTTTTAGAAAAATCAGTGAAATGTTTTGAAACATGGGTGAATTTTTTGGAAAAATCAGTGAAATGTTTTGAAACATAGTGAATTTTTTGAAAAAATCCGTGAATTTTTTGGAAAAATTAGTGAAATGTTTGAAAAAAATCAGTAACATTTTTGAAAATGAAAAAATGTAAAAAATTTTTTGGAATGATCGGTAATATTTTTTTTAAAAAACGTGAAATTTTGAAAAAAAAAACGGTGACTTTTTTTAGAAAAATCAGTGAAATGTTTTGAAACATGGGTGAATTTTTTGGAAAAATTAGTGAAATGTTTGAAAAAAATCAGTAACATTTTTGAAAATGAAAAAATGTAAAAAATTTTTTGGAATGATGGGTAATATTTTTTTTTAAAAAACGTGAAATTTTGAAAAAAAGAACAGTGACTTTTTTAGAAAAATTAGTGAAATGTTTTGGAAAAAGCAGTGAATTTTTTTAGAAAAAAATTAGTAAAATTTTTGAAATATCTATGAAATTTTTGAAAAAAATCAGTGACATTTTTGGAATAATCACTAATCAGTGATATTTTTGAAAAAATTGAAAAATTGGTGAATTTTTTCAAAAAAAAAACAATGAAATGTTTTGAAACATCAGTGAAATTTTGAAAAAATAATTGGTAAAATTTTTGTAAAATTGGTAAAATTTTTGTAAAATTTGTAAAATTTTTGAAATATTAGTGAACTTTTTGACAAAGTGATTAAAATGTTGTGAAAAATCAAAGAATTTTGCTTACTTTTCTGATTTTTTCAGTTACTTTTCATTGATTCAAAATAAGGCAAAAGAAATGTTTGTGAGGCAAATTGATTTTTTGAAGGAAGCTAGTCCTCTCTCACTCTCTACTTTTACATTTTGAATCAGTGAAAGTTCACTGAAGAAAGCCAGAATTTCAGTACAGGAAAAATAAGCAAAATTCTTTGATGTTCAGTGAATTTTCAGTAATGTTTTTAAAAAATTCACTGATTTTCAGTGAATTTCAGGTATTTTACTGAATTCTTTATAAAATTTTGCTGATTTTCCAGAAATTTTTCTCACAGTTTATTTTTTGTGAAATCAGTGAAAAAATAAAATGGAAAATCAAGGATGGCGTTATCTTTTTGATAATTATCTAACGATGAAAAAAAGAATGAAAATTTTCAGCTTTTAAGAGTTTTTTTTTTTTAATTTTAATTTTGTTCTCTTCTCGTTTGGACTCGATTAGTAGATCAGTAAAACAATGAATTGTGGGGAGAATTTAGGATTTTAATTTGAAAAATTATAATTTTCCATTTTCGTGATTTGGTGGTGGTCATCTTTACATGATAGGTATGAGTTATTTTTCAGAATTTTTTGATGATTTATATTCGCCATTAACTTGTTTTTTTAATGTAAATTTTTTCTATAATAAAGTTCTCAAGTTTTTGTGATAGAGAGAAGAAGTCTAATTAAATTTCTGAATTGAGTTTGATTCAGATCTCTAAGCCAGAGAAAAAGTTTCCAGACTCCATTTTTCTGATCGTCTCTTCAAAAAATGACCGATTTATTCCAAAAATTGTAAAATGGTTGTTTTTGATCGTTTTTTGAAAAAAAATTTGTAAAACGTTTCCTTTTTTGGTCGTTTCTTGAAAATCTTTTTAAAAAAGGACAAAAAATTAATTTTCCATTCCAAAATATTGTAATAAAACGGTAGTTTTTTTTTTCAAAAATGACAAAGAACGATCGTTTAAAAAAATTGTAAAATGTAAAATGGTCGTTCTTAATTCACAATGGTTTCACTTTCAATTATCATTTCTGTAAAAACGACAAAAAAAACGATTATCGGTGATTGTTTTTTTTGAAAAAGATGAAAAAATATGATTTTAAAAAAAATGTTGTAAGTGGTTGCTCTTTTTCAAAAACGACGAAAAATTATCAATTTATCATTTTAAAAAATTGTAAAATGGTTTGTCATTTTCCAATATTAAAATTGAAAAAATTAATGAATAGGTAAATGATTTTGACGACCCATTTTTTCAAAACTACTGTGAGAAAATTCCTTTCTCAGCATCTCTGTTGGGTCCAATTTTGACTACCTATAAAAGTTAGACCTGGTTCTCTATTAAACTTTCATAACATTTTCAAAATTTCAAAATCCTCAAGAAAAGTTTATCGTTAAGTTACGTTGAGAATGTTTAATTAAAAATAATGAGAAATAATTTATGGCCCAGTAGGTATTCATAAATACCATAAAGATTCTTCATAAGTTTAAGTATATTATAATATAGCGGTAATATTTGCCGACTAGTCATAATGACTAAGCCTTTTCCATTTCATCCATATCTCGAGTGCAACGATTCAATGGTTGGTCGACTTCGTACACTTCGCAAAGCCGAACGCAAAATAACTATTCGAACGCCTACTACCGCAACCATATTACTTACCTAAATTCTACCGAGAGATTTTACGCTCGAAAAAGTATTTGCAATGGTTCTCGTCCAACTGTATGTGTATTTACCTGAATAATTTATTACATTTTTACATCGTATTCTTATCCCGTGTATAAATAACGTTAAACCTACTTTCGGGCTTTACTTAGTGTATCTCTATTCTCTATCTATGGTGATTAACCTATAACGTTTGTCATTGTTGAGACCAATTTTTTTTTTCGTCCATTTATCAAGCTTTAAAACTATACGGAAATGATATCGGTATATTTTACCAGCGCAACGTTCCGTGAAAAAAGTCGCACGAGGGGTTGGAAATTGAAAATGTCCTAAATTGCGATACTTCGCAGAGTCTATTTTATTTTTGGTACTTTACTCTTACGTACTTAATCCTATCGTTGTTTGTAAAAGCGTCTCGTACGACAACGAGGAAATTTTTATTGCTGTTTGCTTCGTTTAAAATTGTTGAGTAGCCGTTTGATACGAATCGTTTGCCTCGAGGAAGGTTGCGTTGTCAATAGATGTGACGTTGCTAAAGGCTTTTTTCCAATCTTTCGTTTTTTCCACTCACAAAGATGATCAAAAAATGGCGATATTTTAGTTTTTTTCGGGCATTTTTCTGAAAAAATTCTTCCTTTGTTTTGTTCTGACTCAATCACAAGCATAGAACAAAGTAATGAAAATTATTCAAATGTGTAAAGAATTTGCATAAAAAATAGAAAAAAGACAGTTGAAATTGGGTAGAAACACGTACAGAATACAGAATGTTTTGAAAAATTTCGAAATTATCTCAGAATCGCTCAAAAAATGGTGAAAAATTAGTCAAGATGTTGAAAAAATTACATTTTCTAATACATTTTGAGCCAATTTTTGATCAAAATTCACATTTTCCACACTGCACTATATTTATTTTAATGATTTTTTGTGAAAATTGATACATTTTTAAGAAAAACTTCATCAAATTTAATGCTGTTTGGCATTTTTGCAAATTCCACGGATGGATGAATTTTTTCCAGACACTAATTTTAAAATTCTAAAAAATTATCAAATTTAACCCCTATGATGTCAGAATTAAATTTCAAAATTAATTAATTTTAATTTTTTAAGAAAATTTTTGTTTAGATATTTTTTTAAATTTTTAATAATTCTCATCAATTGTGAATAAATTTTAAAATCTTTTCAGAGAATATTCTTGACAATTTTTGAGGTTTTCAGACTTCATTTCATAAATTGAAAATTTTTTAGCAATTTTTTTTAGTAATTTTTGCACTGCTTTGATAAATTTTTTCATCATTTTATTGAATTTTTTCTTATTTTAATCACGTTCAGATATGAGATCGACGAATTTTTCTCCACGTTTGAACACTTTGTACTTTATTTTCCTGATCGACCATAATTTTACCCTCCCAAATCATAACCCCTTAGTTTAGGCTTCCATTTTATATGGGTGAGGCTGAGGACCTTCAAAAAAAGTGCAATATGAAGCACAAATGAAGCTCAAACGATCGACATCATGTTTACACTCCCAACTTATAAAAAAAACTGACCCAGAATTTTTTGAAATACTTGAATTCTTTTCGCTGTGTAAGTGCAATGCGAAAAAATTAGAAAAAATGTTGCTTTTGATCACTTTTTCAAAAAAATTTTGCCTTTGCTTCGCTCGAGCTCATAAATAGACGTAAACCTTCAACTATAAACCGAATCCTGGGGGGGGGGGGGGGAAGGGGTATATCAAATTGAGCGGTAGATATCATGGATAAAAGTAGCGAAAAATCACAACTTTTGAAAATCTGATGACACACTAAACAAAAAATTCACAATTTTAAAAGTGATAGTTTCTCGTTGTTTTTAGAGGAAAAATCAGAAGTGACCATTGTACTATTATTTTTCAAAATTATCATTATAAACTTTTTTTTGAAGAAACTGTGATTTGATAATGTTGAAAAATGATATTTTTTCGTTGCCGTTGAAAAAACAGGGTTTAACAATTTTTTTTTTTAAATTGGTCGTTTTTGAAAAAAATGGTCATTGATGAAAAAAAAAAAAAAAAAACTCAAACCACAGTAGTATAATAAAAAATTATAATTGTTCTTTTTTTAAAAAAAATCTACTCAAAAATAAATTTTTGAAAATCATCTTTTTTCGTCATTTTTTGAAAGAGGACTGGAAATGATCATTCATTTTACAATTTTTGAAAACTGTTGTTTTTCATCGTAATATGATTGTTTTTTGTCGTCTCTGAAAAAACGATCGGAACCCACAATTTTTTTGCAATTTTTTAAAATTTTTCATTTTTTGTCGTTTTTGAAGAAATTATCAGAGAAAAAATCATTCGAATTTTAAATGAAAATGAAGAAAAATAGCAGAATGAAAAGGGAGGGGAAGGGGGTGAAATCTTCATTAGATTATTTCGAGACCTCAACCGCCCTGTTTTTTACATTAAAAAATATCGTCAAAACACTTGAATCTTCTATTATTATAAAACAACTTCACTCTCAGAATTACAACTACCTAATCTGGGAGTCCACTGTTAGGAGTAATTAAAGAAACAACCAAGTGGTCAAACGAGCATTAATGCAAAAATAATTTTCTCCTATTTGAAGAATGTCGTCAAAACTTCTTTTCATTCTGTCTCCTCGACACTCACGTGTGTTTTACTATACCTACTCGCAGTTACAGGTGCTTCACCGGCTCATTTATCAAACCTCAAGTCCACAAACTGGTATTACCAGAATGGATAATTTTTTCATATAGAAAGAAAAATCATAACTTTTGATTTCTATCTGTACAATAAAAAAATATCAAAAATATTCTTCCAAAACAACAATCATTCCTATAACAATACTCCATCGACTTTTCCCATTGTTTTCCCTCCTCCTACCCAATCATCCCAGCCTGAGATAACGCAAAGAATACCAATCGAAACTCATTCATCATGGCAAAAATCGATGATTTCGTCAACTCATCGTCACCGCGAACTATAATCATCCGACGGAACGAATCATTTGCCCTATAATTCCATATTATTTAGATTACGTTAGACATAGCTCTACATCAACACCAAATATCCTTTCAATCTTACATAATTTTCTCGGTAACACGAGAATTAAAACGCGAAAACTTTTTTCCCAACAATACCGAAAGAATCTGGCGGTTTAGCGCCATCAAAGTGTTACGAAACAGGAAACGTAAACGATTTTCAGAGGCGAGCAGACAAGCTCGTGCATTCTCCGGGGACACATTACGAGCTGAAAAGTTGAGAAAAAGGCCGATTTATAATAGGATACCGAGTCGCTGAGTTTTACTGTCAGTTTTTCCTTTCCCCTGCGGACCGAGCCGGGGCTAGATTTTAATTTAGAAAGTTGATAAGGTCTCGTCGTTTGAAAGTTTTCTACATATCAAAAATTGGCATTGGATGAAAATTCAAAGCGGCCTGATACCGAGTTTCCTACGGTTGGTTAACAATATTAAAACGTTTACGGTGCTTTTGGTTTGATTAAATAGTAAATTCGGGTCAGCCATGTGTACTGGGTTTACTCGTGTGGTAAGAAGTTCATCGCAGAGGCATTGGGCGAATGGGCAACAAAACAGACGGTATTTTGGACCTGGACGACGATTTGCATGAAGACTCGCGTAATTAAATGGAACGGTCAGGGTTCGGTGATAAAAGAATAAACGCATTTTAAAATAATTTCGTAATGCATTATTAAACTAACGCATGTACCGCCAGCACACCAGCTCGAGGTCTAATGGTACTCGCGAGTGGATTTAATTTGTTGCAGAATGCGGTTAAGCCAATTTAACTTGGTACTTTTCTGCTGATAGCCGTGGTAAATTAGATACTCGATGTCCGTCTATATACAGTTTATCTTTTAACGATCTAGTTTCACCAGAACCGAAAAAAAAAGAAACATAATAAGAAAAAACCTCCTAAAAACGTCGCTTCTCTAATAACCAGCTTTGTAATCCGGTTCGTCTTTGGAGTAGCTGACAGAAATCCAGCCACAGCTCTCTCATCTTATCGCAATTTTCTAACTCCCTGTACCTAAGATCGATATTATGAAATAAGTAATGATGAGAAATGAATAGTATTGTTTCTTTATTCAACCTTTCAACCGTATAATCCAAAATTGGAATAATTTACAGAATTGTTCTAATATTTTACCCGGTTTCAACTACAATTCGTAATTACGTGAGTTTCAATTTATGTGCGAAAATGAATGTTCGTTTTAGATGCGGAATTTAAACGAAGCTGCGGCGTGATTTTATATACGAGAAACACGACGTCGTCGTTTTAATTACCTTACGTTTGTTTCGTCTTATGGGTATCAGATTGGTGCAATTCAGACCGAATATTGTAATATTCTAATTTTATTGCCGCATTAAAGGATATTTTAATTGGTATTAAAATGTCGATTACTACGTTCTCAATGCTTTAATGGATATTTTCTTATCGAGATAGAGTTGGCAATGCCAATGTGTTAGCGAGGCTGAGTTTGAATGGGATCTTTAATGTCACACATTAATGAGTTAACAATTTGTTAAACAATGTGTGTGAGTTAATTCTGGTGTGTAAACTGTATCAGGGATTGTGACATAATCTGTTTTACTATAGGTATTTACTCGTAAGTTCGATAAATGAACTCGGTTGTGCGTTCTCGTGATTTTAATTGAGATGTAGAAAATGTGTAAAGTTTTACTTACGAGTAGGTGGCTTGGAAGCTCAAAATCTTTATTCGTAGTTCGTATGACAAAGTTTCACTCAATTTTAGGGCTGCATGAAAAATGATCGTGGTAAAAAAGTGATTGAATAAAATATAGAAATTTATACGAAAATAGTCTTATCAAGTCCAAATATTTTCGTTATTCCAAAAATGTTCAAATTTTCGATTTTTTTTCTCTATTGTTGAAATAATTCTCCATTTTTTTCAAACCCTGATATTTTTTTATTTTAAATTCTTGAAATTTTTTCTCGTAAATTTCTTCACCTCTGAGGCTTTGAATTTATTTCCAAATCTAAATTTTCTGTTTTGATCTACTTTTCCTATCTTTAAAATTTTTTCCATTTTAACATTTTTCTCAAAATTTGTTCTCATTTTTCAGCCCTTAAAATTTTTTCCATTTCTACAATTTTTTTAATCTTTAAAATTTTGCATAATTTTTTCCTCAACTCTGAAAATTTTTTCCGACATTTTCTCGTAATTTAAATTTTTTTTTCTTGAAAAAATTTTTGAGAGAAATTTTTATAGTTGAATCTCTAGTTGAGAAAAATTCTACGTTTCAGAAAAGTGGAAAATAGTGTAAAAAAATTATTTGATTTTATCTAAAAAAAAAATGTTTAGAAAAAAGTTCAGAGCTGGAAAAAAATTTTCAATTTTCAATGTTTTAAAAATTGCCAATACAAAAACATCAAAAAAATTTATTCCTCAGATTGAAAAATATTTCCTTGGAAGATCATTATGAGGCCTATTTCATTATCTGTCTTCATAAATTTCATCTCGCGAACCTGATTTTTTCAACCAAAATTGCAATTTTGCCTTCGTTGGGAAGGGATTGTTATGGTTGCTCTTTAACATTAATTTTTGTTTTGATGAGTCAATTTAATGAAATTTTTCATCCATTTTTTTTCAGTACAAAATTGAAGAAAATTTTACTTTTCAGGTTTTTTTTTGGTTTTCCTTGTCAAAAGTTTTGTTTTGTTTTCTTCTTTCCAATGCTATGTTTAACTTGAATTTAATGAAAAAAAAGTAGATTATGAATTAAAATTTTCCTCAAAAATTTTTGAAAGAAATGAAGGTGAATAATAAACAGAACTATATTGAAAGTTTCATTGCATGTATCCTAAATTCAACAAAATATAAAAATGTGGTTTCATTTTTTTATTTAGAAAGCTAGAAATTCGAATTTGAAATGATTTTTCTATAGAAAATCGCTCAAATATGAATTATTCGTGTAATCAATTTTTTCGTAAAGTGTGGGAAAGTGTGAGAAAGGGAGAGGAATTTTTAATGCCAAGGCTGAGAATTTTCAAAAAGTCGAAAAAAACAATTTCTCAACGACTTTCATATAATCACTGCATTGATTTCACTCATTCGTTGACTTGAATGATTCTCCCGCAATTCCACAATTTTTTTTTCTCATAATTCAAAAGCTGTCAAAAATGACTAAAAATATGTACGTATAAGTATATCCTACATACCTACCGAATATTTTTTACGAAAAATTAATTCATTATTGTGGTAACTGGAACTGAATCAGTTTTCAATTTTTTTTTCAAAATTATTTTTTTAAGGTGGTTATTGAGAAGAGGGGAAATAGAAAGAAACGAAAAAAATCATATAAAATAAAAATTGAATTCTATTAAAAATTGCTTCCTTTTTTTTTTTTTTATCAGTTTAATATATGTATTTTTTTTTCAACAAATTGTAATAGTCTTAATTTTAAAATATAATTCATTAAATTGAAAGAATGTTTTTAAATAAAATTAATAGTGTGGATTTTGTTTGAGAAAATGTGTATTTTTTTTTAATGGATTTAATTTTATGAACGCATCCATCAGAAATTATTTGAAAAAAGAGCTAAAAATTCAAGACAAAAAAGGGACTCTTTCATTGAAAAAATTGAGTAATTTTTTATTTCAGTGGCGTTAATGTGGTTAAGATATTTTCAGTTAGCTGAACATTTATGAACAGATTTGAGCAAAGAAATATTGAAAAATTACGAAATTTCTTCGAGCAACCAATGCTTTGAATTAATAAAATTTATTCATTTGAATCACTGAAATGAATTCAACTAAAAATCAGCTATTTTTCATTGACTTTCAGTCAAAATTATCAATTTTTTTTGAGAAATTGCGAATTGAGTGAGAAATTAGTGATTTTCCAACTCGGTGAAAATCATTTCACTAAAATTTCATCAAAAACTGATTCGATATAACTTCCTAAAAAATCATGTTTGAAAAGCAGAAAAATACACTTTTCAAATTTTTGTTAGAAAATCTCATTCTCAAAATTAAACGGGCGGGGGGGGGGGGTTTCAATTCTGAAAAATTTCAAAATTGAGAATGCAAATAATAATTTTTCACCTAAAATACTTTTCTCTATGAAACTGATTAATTCAAATTAAAATTTGAAGGTACGTTAATTTTCACGCATTATTGATTATTCTTGTACGTTCCAATCTAGATGCTTAATTTTTTCATGGAACACTTTCGTTTTTCACGAATACGATATGGTGACTCTACCTACCATATGTGTATGTCTAATCGATTCGATTAATGGCCAATATCAACACCGACGGGACGCACATAACATTGTCGACTATAGATTACGTAATCTATTCAAATTCTCAAGTACGATATGTTTAAAATGATGGAAAAATAGGTTAATATTATGTGCGAAAATATCACCTTATCTTCATCGAATGATTTCCTCTTCCACCTCTGCTTCCTTTTTCATCGTAAAATTTACTTATCCATACATTTTTCCATCTAAAAAAAATAAATAAAAAAAAAAGAATGCATTCTCTGGGCGGAAAAATCCGTTGACGATACTTCTAGAGCATTTTTTATTATGTAGACTAGATATAGAATCGAGATAGGGTCATATTTCCTATTCCTACGCATGGTGGAATAATTACCCATAATTTTTAGATCATCGTTAACTACCTAAACTATATAATTATAATTCATTAAAAATACCAAACTATGTTTATAATTATTTATACCCCGATTCGACCTACCATCCTACCGTTTACGTGAAGATTAATTTTTGAACTTGATAAAATTATTCGTACGACCCATACAATGAATAATTAACCATAATAACTATGAATTTACCTTCATTAAGGTATTATAGGGTTATCGCGATGATCGATGGTTCTCATTTGGGATTCATTGAATTCGAATCGCGAATTATTTTCGGACTATTATCGCCCCATAAGGATTTTTCAATTTTCTATCGCAGTTTTCTAACCAAATTCGTGCCTCGAATAAGTATTTTGTGCTTCGAATTGAAAAAAAAAATCAGGCAGAAGTGAGTACTGGAAAATTCTGATTAAATGAGACATTTAGTCTCTTTTTTTTTGTGAAAAATGAAAAAAACCGAGACGTATATTTTATAAAGTCGATTTGTAAATCAAGCACGAATTAATAAACAGGAAGTGGTTTATCGTGTTTATCACGACATTAACAAGAAAGCAGCGTATATTGAGAGACGAGGGAAGTATTTTTGGATGAGAGAATGCAAAAGCTCATTCGGGGGTGTTGTTGAATCGGGAGATAATCCTGCGGAAACGAAATCCATTTTTCTTTTTGTTGTGCCGGGAGTACGATATAGTATTAAATCAGCGGAATAAAAAGAAATGGATTTTCCGGTTGTGCGAGGCGAAATTACTGCAAAAGACGTCCTTTAGTCTATTTCACCAATGCTCTCTCCATTTTCTCTATATTAAACTTTTCGCCCGAATGAAAAACCCAAGAATTAACCGGATACTGGTAATTTCGCAAGCTCCAGTTGGTATTTTTGCATCTTGCATATAGTTGGCAATATATTTTACACTATATTATCCGGTCGTGAAAGTTCGGTTTTGCTGCTGGCTTTTTTTAATGCTATTCGAAAATTTATTTTATCAATTCGGTTTTATTAATTTTTATACGAGAACAATTGGACGAACAGAGACCTAATGTGGTCTCAATATTGCGAAAAATTCTGTTATTTTTTTTTTATTTCATCACCCTCTCATTCACATTAATCGAAGAAGTTTTCTACATAGTGTCGAGTTGGTCGTTATACCGAAAAATGACGTTATCTGTTCCCCCTTTTTATTATTTCGAATTTAAGTATTTTTTATAGATAACGATAGCAGAGAAAAAAAGACATTTGTAAAAATATTCTCGTAAGAGATGTGTTAATTGGAAAAGTTTAACAGCAAGTTTTCTAATTAAAACTCTGGTTGTGACTTTTATATATATTTGAAAACCCAACCGGCGAATTTACAATTTGTTTAATGATTTTAGCGTTAATGTAGAACTGTCTTGAAATTACGAATTTACTCGAGTCGAGTCGTCAAAATTTAACTCAACGTTTAGTTTGTTCCGTGTTGCGGAGGTTGGCTTTTAAATTAAATTTTCTCTTGTTGGTTTTTTCCTTTTTGACCTTTGGAGATTGTTTATTTTTACAATGTGATTTAAAGTCAAGTTGAAGTTCATTTATTATGGCGGAGGAAAATGTTTTTAAAGTTGGAAGTATTATTACCAGAAAAAAAAAAATGGAAAAGAAAAGAAAATAACCCGATGCTGGTATTCTCATTAAGAAAACGATGTTTTAACTAAGTAAACAATTTAAAATTGAGATAATATCTCAGCTTTCTTTTATTCATTTGTTTCAGATTTCAAATTATTTTCTTTTTCGTTAATTTGTCTATTTTTAGCAATAAAATTAGAACCATTGAAATAAATCCAAAACTAAAATGAAAAACAGAAATATTTTCATTTTATTTAGAAAAAAAATAATAAATTAGGAACTAGGTTTTCAAATTTGAAAATAATTTTACATGATGATAAAGAAATCATCCGACACCCCCCCCCCCCTCCATAAAGTGAGGTTTTATCGTTAAATTATCCAAAATTTTGCTTTAGCTCTTGAAAATTTTAGGAAGATTGCAAAAAAGTTTGAAAGTATAAAATAGATTTTAAAAATCACGAAGATGGTCAAAATAATCTCAATTTGTTGAAAATTTCATAAGTGGCCGAAAATTTCATCAACATTATTATGTAATACTGAGGAAGTCACTTGAACTCATGAACTGCCTTCCTTTTTTTTTTTTACCATTTTTACTGATTTTATGGTGATTTTTTCCAAATAAAGTTTTTAACTGAAACATTTCAAAAATTTTTCATTTTTTAGGACTTTTGGTATTTTTCATGATTTTTATAAATTTTGCTAATCAGTTTTACATTGTTTCAAACATTGTTTTATGATTTTTAAATTACTTTCATGAAATTTTTTATAATTTTGGGCAAACTTTCAATGAATTTTTCATCACTTCCAACTTTTTTTCTTGTGTAGAAATAAAATTGAATTAGACAACTATTATTGTTTTTTTTGTTTCTTCTCAAAATCTTAAAATCAGTGATATAATATTATTTAATTTCTCGATAAAAAAATTTCCGAGCAAGTTGAAAAATTTGTTTCGTGGTCGAAAAATGTCGGTATTTTGAAAATGTATGGAGAATATTTTTTATTTTATTTTTTTTTTCTAAAATCTAATAAATTTTAAAAACACATTTTAATGTTAGAATTATTCGTTCTCACTTACCTATAAAATATTAATCATATTTTAATTTTAAATCTTTGTTTTTCTGTTTTAGGTGAGTTGTTGCACAATTATTCTTCTTTCAATGTTTGTTTCCGCTGATTCGTAAGTAAATGTGAATTTTATTTCATCTTTTCGAATGTCCGAAAATAGAAAAGTGTTTAGAATTTCTATGCTGAATCAGTTCAAAAAAAGATTGCAAAAGTCGTACTTTAGGTATTCTAAATTTTTCAGAATTTTGAATTAAACTCCAACTCTCTTTTCTTAAGCACTCTTCTGTTTGCTAGTTTCTGTTGTTTCTTTTTTTTTGAGTGAAACAGCTGATAAACGATTCTGAATTTTAATCATTGCATTATTTTGATATATTTTTCCAAAATTTCACTTTTTTGTAAACATTTGAAAAGCTCAGTCATAAATTTTCATGTAAGTATTTTTTAACGTTTACAAGTGTAATAAACTTCATAAAAATCGATAATCGAAATCTGGAATGTATTCAATGATAATCGATATTCGATCAATATTGAAGTATTGAATACTAGGAATTTTTTCATTCTCGAGATATAATAAATTTTGAAAATTTTTCCAATTTTCATTTCCCCGCTCAAAAAATATACGTGACCGTCCACAAAAAAAGGGACTGAAAAGGTAAATACAGGTTTTTTAAGATGAACAATCTTTTTCAATTTTTTTTGCAAAAAAAACTTGGAAAAATTTTTGTACAAAACGTCAATTTTGGTTCGTTTTGCATGCAAGGTACATCGGGAGAGGACGGGGTAATCTATTTCTTAGCCGTTCGGGAAAGACGGGACCTAGCAGTAAAAGTAGGTAGGTTTTCAAATAAACGAACTTTTTTGCAATTTTTTTTTGTCATAAAACTTGAATTTATTGTGAAAAATGCTAATTCAACTCATTTTACATCCTGGGAATCTTGAAAGGGGTGGGTTTATTCCATTTTTTTTTCGTTTTGAAGTCCCAAATGTGGAAAAAGTGAATTTTGATAAAATGGTCTCAAAGCTCCCTCTATTTCGTAGACAGTCGAGTATACTTTTTCGATACATTAATTGTGACAATAATTAAAAATGAAAACATGGTTGGTGCAGAAAGTCTGTTTATTGTGTTCAAAATTCAAAAACATTGTTTTCAAGAGAATATTACTTAGTTTATTTCAGAAAATTTTTCCACTAAAATTATTAATTTTCTACCTGCAATGAACCCTTATTCGCCTATTTTTCGGTCGATTCGCATTTTCGAGTAAATAAAATTTAATAAAACTTCAATTTTATAGCACCAATTTAAAATTATCCAAAAAAATTCGACTTCACGAAAAATTTCATTTTAGAAACTAAAAATTTTAAAAATTTATCCTCCATAATTTCCAAAAATGGGGAAAGTTACCCGTTTCAAAATATATGCAGCTTTTTTTCGAGGTAAAAAATTAACGTTTTCAAAATATAATTATTTTCATCAAATTTATAAATTCATTTCGGAGTCTAATTTGACCTTGAAATTCAAATTCCGAAATGCCTTATTTTATCACAATTTTCTCCTGCGATTCCCTCTTTTCCTTCTTCTCTCTGTAAAAGCTGTTCTAATAATTCAAAATATTTTTTTCCAATTTTTCCCCTTCCAGAAAAAGTTTTCATTTTTGGAATGAAATTTTTTACATGGTCCACTTTTTGGGAGTAATTTCAAACTTGTTACTTAGATGCATTTTCAAGGCATAAAATTCTGAATATTATTTGAATTTCAACTACCCTACCAATTTTTTCTGGGCCCCCTAAGAATTAATGAATTCCGACTGCGAAAAAATTAGCCTAATTTTAATAAGTATAAAATATTCCAACAAATTGATAAAATAGAAAATTATCGTTATAATACTGGAATGACAAATTAATGATGATAGGAGTAGTTTAGTCACAAAGAAAACACTTATCGTTTAATGTAATAGATTATTTTTTAATAGGTATCATAACTTACCAAAGTATCAGGTTTTATTTCACTTTCTGACCTATCTTAATGCACTCGAACAGTGTTATGCCACAACGCTACTCTATCGCGAATTTAATGCTTTTTAAAATTATTGCTCTTCTTATCTACGTTAGGCTAGTTTTATAGGCTACTTTATTATCAAAAATGAAATTTGAATTTTTTGATGGGGTCGCGAACGTAAACTTTATATAATGACAAAAAGATAAAAAAAAGAGTAAACAAGAAGCAGTTTTATTTTTGGCATAGTTTTAACTTAACGTTAGTTTAAGTACGGGTGAACTTTTTTTAAATACATTTTCATTTTAAAGCCGAGAATTTGGTCGTCCATATATAAATTTATATGCACAGCGGTTACATGGCGGTTTTGTCATACCGCATGATTTATTCTAATCGCTTTTTAAAAAGTTTACTCGTAAATTGTGCGACGTATAGGAAAAACTGATTTTTCTAGTCAAAACGAAAGAAATTTATTGTATTCTATCGTTACGTTTAAAAAATTTTATCGTTCTTTTGTATGTAATTGAAAATTGAAACTTGCGGAAGATTCGAATATTTCAGTTTTTCCGCAGCCGAGCCAGAGCCAACATTAAAAAATTTGCATTGGTTATTTTTTTCTAGCAGTCGGCCAGTCGTTCTGCCGACGATAATGAGATTTTCGACGAGTCGTTTTATTTTGGGGCCAAAGTTTGTGGTAGACCGCGTAATGTTACGTTATGATATATCTCTGGTTAAGGATATCCCTTAGAAGGCTAAAAGTTTTAATTTATAATCACGTTTCTCTCTTGGGATTAACGAGTGGTTAAACAATACGATGATATACGGGTCAGTTTTTCGTGCGGTTGGATTGCTCCAGATTTACGACTCCGGAGTCGTGTTTTGGTCGTATTTTGTACGTACAATTATTATAAGGTTGCGGTGCATGGCTGGGATTTTTCAGGTGACAGTTTGTAATGAACCTGTGTCGCAGCTGTACGTTTAACCTCTTGAAACGTAAATTCTGAACGTTTATCATTTTCAAGTCTTTGGTCGTGAGTGTGATGACATAATACAAGTTGACGAAACGTTTATCATGATCAAAGGCAGGTAACGGAGGCCTACATGCGAGAATACGTGTTAAATTTCGATGCATGATTTCGAATGTATTTTTTCTTTTGCTGATGGGAAACCCGGTAAAAAAAATCCAGTGCTTGGGATTTTTCAAGATTTTAAATTTTTTTTTCATTTTTTGATAATTTTTGACCATTGAAGTCAATATTCGATATTTTCCACCTCTCCAGTTGAATGAGGGTGGTTTTGAGGTGTTTCTGAACCCTGAAAACATTATTTCCTTTCTTTCAAACTTCACTGATGGGTAATTTATCAATTGAAATAGGAAATACATTTCAATCAAACCTACATAATTCTGAAAAACTGCAATCTTTCCCAATTTCAATGTGCAGATAAGTTTTTTGAGCAATTTTGAGAAAACCAAAATAAGCTTATTCAAGGGTCAAAAATTAAAATTTTCAAACTGAATCAATTTTCAAAATCAAAACCAAAAACACATTACCCTTTCAGATCATATAATAATTAGAAAATCAAAAAAATTGTTTTTCGATTGCACCAAAAGTTTTCATTTTTTTCAATACTACAAAGTAAAGGGAAAAATACATATTTCACATTAAAATGAAGAATATAATTTAATAATCTAACCTTTAATTTGACCATTTTTAAAATATGGAATTAGAAAAGAGCGAATTTTTCCGTCCCACTTTTCACAGACTTCGGACTGTCAGACTTGAGAGTCTGGTGTGGTTAAAAAATTCGCCTATTCCATTTTCCGTGGAACATAGGCTCCTACCTAATATGTAATAATAATTATAACTACCAATGGTTGTATTTATTTCCAATTTCAATCATGTGTGTTTGTCTGTCTTCAATTATATTTGGATAAATTTTCGTTTTTCCATTTGTCTGCAATTATATTTGGTTTTATTTAAAATTTCAAGTATATGTTTGTATCTTGAAATATATTCATTTGATTTCACAGCTAAAAGAATAGCTCCATAATTGAAGTAAATAACCTAATATAATCTATAATAACTGTAAATAACCAATAACTATAACTAAGTACAAACCTGTAATCCTGTAAAGAAAAAATGATTGGGATTTGTAACTATTACTACCATAATTTAATATGGTGGTAAACCATAAATACATATCAGGTAATCCACTGCAATACATGTTGGCATACTGTCAATTCAATAGTTCAATGAGACCTATACTCCTATGTGGAGTAAAATTTAGGAAGGTGAAAAAGGAATCAATTTTGCATGTCAGCCTGTGTGCCTCTTATTCGGATACCTCTCATCTGAACCTCTCATCTGAGGTTGATCAGTTTGCTCTAAGGCAGAGGTGGAGCCATTTGCTCTAACACCTCTGGACATCTTTTTAGCTTCAACACCTCAAGTGGAGGGGAGCTTTTAGCTTCAACACCTCGAGTGGAGGGGAGCTTTTAGCTTCAACACCTCAAGTAGAGGGGAGCTTTTAGCTTCAACGCTCAAGGTGGAGGCATGGACACCTTGGCGGAGCTTTTTACCCCAGACACCTAAAATTACACATTTGTCATCAATCTCACAACCAGTCCCAGATCGGTGCACCCAAAGGAATGTTCCAATGGGCCTTCCTGGTACCCAGGTAGGCTGCTTGATTGATGACACAAGCCAATTTTGGTTTTTAAAATTTAACCCCCCTCCCCCTCAAAGAAATTATCCAAAAAAAAACAATAGACACCTGAATGAATCCGACACCTCTCATCTGAGGCGGAGCTAATTGCTCTATTATTTGGACACCAGACTGACAGCTCAATTGAGGCCAAAACACCTTGATTTTGGTTTAAAATTTAAACCCCCAAAAACCCCACCCTCAAAAGTAATTCAAAATCCCCGAAAGACACTTAAATTAATGCAGTTGATATAAGCATATTAGGATAAGCTCAATTAGTGGAGGAAATAACCTAACATAATAACTACCTAAGTATACAAACTTGGCTGCTTTTGCAGCTTTATGGTGAAGGATATTTCTGCTACTGCTACTGGAATGATGGAAATTCTTGACAATTGAATGGATGATGAATCTCTCCTTCACAGCTTAATGAATGATTCTTATCTGCATCTGGTTCCTGAAAATTGAAAAAATTAGAAAATAGTCAAAAGTAGATTAATAAAATTAGGGTCAATAAATTAATTCTAAATTAATCAGTGGTGTAAACCATAAATCTTTGTGATCCACATTCATATTATCACATTCAAAATTTTCCAAAAAAATGGAAAATAAGAGGCTATTTAATATTTGCATGTATCAGTAATGTAAAAAATTGATGTGTTGATATGTTGGTGCGGTAGTCAACATATTGGAGGCAAAATTCAAGTGTTGAACAGTATCAATAGAGTGTATGAAATATTACTGCTGGCCTTATTATGCCAATTAAAATATTCATGTATCACTCCATAATTGGAGGAAATGAACTAAAATAATAATTAAAGACAAACTTGGCTGCTTTCACAGTTTGATGGTGAAAGAAATTTCTGCTACTGCTGCTGGAATGGTGGACATTCTCCTCAATTTAATGGATAATGGATCCCTTCTTCACAGCTTGATGAATGATTCTTATCTGCATCCAGTTCCTGAAAATTGAAAAAATTAGAAAATAGTCCAAAGTAGATTAATAAAATTAGGGTTAATAAATTATTTCTAAATTAATCAGTGGTGTAAACCATAAATCTTTGTGATCCACATTCATATTATCATTCAAAATTTTCCAAAAAAATGGAAAATAAGAGGCTATTTAGTATTTGCATGTATCAGTAATGTAAAAAATTGATGTGTTGATATGTTGGTGCTGTAGTCAACATATTGGAGGCAAAATTCAAGTGTTGTACAGTGTGTACAAAATATTACTGCTGACAGTGTTGGCCTTATTATGCCAATTAAAATATTCATATATCACTCCATAATTGGAGGAAATAAACTAAAATAATAATCAAAGACAAACTTGGCTGCTTTCGCAGTTTGATGGTAAAGGATATTTCTGCTATTGCTGCTGGAATGGTGGAAATTCTCCACAATTTAATGGATAATGGATCCCTTCTTCACAGCTTGATGAGGATCCCTTCTTCACAGCTTGATGAATGATTCTTATCTGCATCTGGTTCCTGAAAATTGAAAAAATTAAAAAATAGTCTAAAGTAGATTAATAAAATTAGGGTTAATAAATTAATTCAAAATTAATCAGTGGTGTAAACTATAAATCTTTGTGATCCACATTTACTATCACATTCAAAATTTTCCAAAAAAATGGAAAACCAGTGTCCAATTAATATTTGCATGTATCAATAATGTAAAATTCATGTTTTGCTGCACTCAAACATATTCAAGGCAAAATAATGAAAGTGTTATTACTGCTGGCCTTATGTCAAAATATTCATGTATTGCTCCATGATTAGAGAAAAAATAGTTCAATGAGACCTATACTCCTATCTGGAGTAAAATTTAGGAAGGTGAAAATGGAATCAATTTTGCATGTCAGCCTGTGTGCCTCTTATTCGGATACCTCTCATCTGAACCTCTCATCTGAGGTTGATCAGTTTGCTCTAAGGCAGAGGTGGAGCCATTTGCTCTAACACCTCTGGACATCTTTTTAGCTTCAACACCTCAAGTAGAGGGGAGCTTTTAGCTTCAACACCTCCAGTGGAGGGGAGCTTTTAGCTTCAACACCTCAAGTAGAGGGGAGCTTTTAGCTTCAACGCTCAAGGTGGAGGCATGGACACCTTGGCGGAGCTTTTTACCCCAGACACCTAAAATTACACATTTGTCATCAATCTCACAACCAGTCCCAGATCGGTGCACCCAAAGGAATGTTCCAATGGGCCTTCCTGGTACCCAGGTAGGCTGCTTGATTGATGACACAAGCCAATTTTGGTTTTTAAAATTTAACCCCCCTCCCCCTCAAAGAAATTATCCAAAAAAAAACAATAGACACCTGAATGAATCCGACACCTCTCATCTGAGGCGGAGCTAATTGCTCTATTATTTGGACACCAGACTGACAGCTCAATTGAGGCCAAAACACCTTGATTTTGGTTTAAAATTTAAACCCCCAAAAACCCCACCCTCAAAAGTAATTCAAAATCCCCGAAAGACACTTAAATTAATGCAGTTGATATAAGCATATTAGGATAAGCTCAATTAGTGGAGGAAATAACCTAACATAATAACTACCTAAGTATACAAACTTGGCTGCTTTTGCAGCTTTATGGTGAAGGATATTTCTGCTACTGCTACTGGAATGATGGAAATTCTTGACAATTGAATGGATGATGAATCTCTCCTTCACAGCTTAATGAATGATTCTTATCTGCATCTGGTTCCTGAAAATTGAAAAAATTAGAAAATAGTCAAAAGTAGATTAATAAAATTAGGGTCAATAAATTAATTCTAAATTAATCAGTGGTGTAAACCATAAATCTTTGTGATCCACATTCATATTATCACATTCAAAATTTTCCAAAAAAATGGAAAATAAGAGGCTATTTAATATTTGCATGTATCAGTAATGTAAAAAATTGATGTGTTGATATGTTGGTGCGGTAGTCAACATATTGGAGGCAAAATTCAAGTGTTGAACAGTATCAATAGAGTGTATGAAATATTACTGCTGGCCTTATTATGCCAATTAAAATATTCATGTATCACTCCATAATTGGAGGAAATGAACTAAAATAATAATTAAAGACAAACTTGGCTGCTTTCACAGTTTGATGGTGAAAGAAATTTCTGCTACTGCTGCTGGAATGGTGGACATTCTCCTCAATTTAATGGATAATGGATCCCTTCTTCACAGCTTGATGAATGATTCTTATCTGCATCCAGTTCCTGAAAATTGAAAAAATTAGAAAATAGTCCAAAGTAGATTAATAAAATTAGGGTTAATAAATTATTTCTAAATTAATCAGTGGTGTAAACCATAAATCTTTGTGATCCACATTCATATTATCATTCAAAATTTTCCAAAAAAATGGAAAATAAGAGGCTATTTAGTATTTGCATGTATCAGTAATGTAAAAAATTGATGTGTTGATATGTTGGTGCTGTAGTCAACATATTGGAGGCAAAATTCAAGTGTTGTACAGTGTGTACAAAATATTACTGCTGACAGTGTTGGCCTTATTATGCCAATTAAAATATTCATATATCACTCCATAATTGGAGGAAATAAACTAAAATAATAATTAAAGACAAACTTGGCTGCTTTCGCAGTTTGATGGTAAAGGATATTTCTGCTATTGCTGCTGGAATGGTGGAAATTCTCCACAATTTAATGGATAATGGATCCCTTCTTCACAGCTTGATGAGGATCCCTTCTTCACAGCTTGATGAATGATTCTTATCTGCATCTGGTTCCTGAAAATTGAAAAAATTAAAAAATGGTCTAAAGTAGATTAATAAAATTAGGGTTAATAAATTAATTCAAAATTAATCAGTGGTGTAAACTATAAATCTTTGTGATCCACATTTACTATCACATTCAAAATTTTCCAAAAAAATGGAAAACCAGTGTCCAATTAATATTTGCATGTATCAATAATGTAAAATTCATGTTTTGCTGCACTCAAACATATTCAAGGCAAAATAATGAAAGTGTTATTACTGCTGGCCTTATGTCAAAATATTCATGTATTGCTCCATGATTAGAGAAAAAATAGTTCAATGAGACCTATACTCCTATCTGGAGTAAAATTTAGGAAGGTGAAAATGGAATCAATTTTGCATGTCAGCCTGTGTGCCTCTTATTCGGATACCTCTCATCTGAACCTCTCATCTGAGGTTGATCAGTTTGCTCTAAGGCAGAGGTGGAGCCATTTGCTCTAACACCTCTGGACATCTTTTTAGCTTCAACACCTCAAGTAGAGGGGAGCTTTTAGCTTCAACACCTCCAGTGGAGGGGAGCTTTTAGCTTCAACACCTCAAGTAGAGGGGAGCTTTTAGCTTCAACGCTCAAGGTGGAGGCATGGACACCTTGGCGGAGCTTTTTACCCCAGACACCTAAAATTACACATTTGTCATCAATCTCACAACCAGTCCCAGATCGGTGCACCCAAAGGAATGTTCCAATGGGCCTTCCTGGTACCCAGGTAGGCTGCTTGATTGATGACACAAGCCAATTTTGGTTTTTAAAATTTAACCCCCCTCCCCCTCAAAGAAATTATCCAAAAAAAAAACAATAGACACCTGAATGAATCCGACACCTCTCATCTGAGGCGGAGCTAATTGCTCTATTATTTGGACACCAGACTGACAGCTCAATTGAGGCCAAAACACCTTGATTTTGGTTTAAAATTTAAACCCCCAAAAACCCCACCCTCAAAAGTAATTCAAAATCCCCGAAAGACACTTAAATTAATGCAGTTGATATAAGCATATTAGGATAAGCTCAATTAGTGGAGGAAATAACTTAACATAATAACTAAGTATACAAACTTGGCTGCTTTCGCAGCTTTATGGTGAAGGATATTTCTGCTACTGCTGCTGGAATGGTGGAAATTCTCCTCAATTTAATGGATAATGGATTCCTTCTTCACAGCTTGATGAATGATTCTTATCTGCATCTGGTTCCTGAAAATTGAAAAAATTAGAAAATAGTCTAAAGTAGATTAATAAAATTAGGGTTAATAAATTAATTCTAAATTAATCAGTGGTGTAAACCATAAATCTTTGTGATCCACATTCATATTATCACATTCAAAATTTTCCAGAAAAATGGAAAATAAGAGGCTATTTAATATTTGCATGTATCAGTAATGTAAAAAATTAATGTGTTGATATGTTGGTGCTGTAGTCAACAGATTGGAGGCAAAATTCAAGTGTTGTACAGTGTGTACAAAATATTACTGCTGGCCTTATTATGCCAAGTATATTCATGTATCACTCCATAATTGGAGGAAATAAACTAAAATAATAATTAAAGACAAACTTGGCTGCTTTCGCAGTTTAATGGTGAAGGATATTTCTGCTACTGCTGCTGGAATGGTGGAAATTCTCCTCAATTTAATGGATAATGGATCCCTTCTTCACAGCTTGATGAATGATTCTTCTCTGCATCCAGTTCCTGAAAATTGAAAAAATTAGAAAATAGTCTAAAGTAGATTAATAAAATTAGGGTTAATAAATTAATTTTAAATTAATCAGTGGTGTAATCCATAAATCTTTGTGATCCACATTCATATTATCACATTCAAAATTTTCCAAAAAATTGGAAAATAAGAGGCTAATTAATATTTGCATGTATCAGTAATGTAAAAAATTGATGTGTTGATGTATTGGTGCTGTAGTCAACATATTGGAGGCAAAATTCAAGTGTTGTACACTGTACAGTGTGTACGAAATATTACTGCTGGCCTTATTATGCCAATTAAAATATTCATGTATCACTCCATAATTGGAGGAAATAAACTAAAATAATAATTAAAGACAAACTTGGCTGCTTTCGCAGTTTGATGAAGGATATTTCTGCTACTGCTGCTGGAATGGTGGAAATTCTCAATTTAATGGATAATGGATCCCTTCTTCACAGCTTGATGAATGATTCTTATCTGCATCCAGTTCCTGAAAATTGAAAAAATCAGAAAATAGTCTAAAGTAGATTAATAAAATTAAGGTTAATAAATTAATTCTAAATTAATCAGTGGTGTAATCCATAAATCTGTGTGATCCACATTCATATTATCACATTCAAAATTTTCCAAAAAATTGGAAAATAAGAGGCTAATTAATATTTGCATGTATCAGTAATGTAAAAAATTGATGTGTTGATATGTTGGTGCTGTAGTCAACATATTGGAGGCAAAATTCAAGTGTTGTACACTGTACAGTGTGTACGAAATATTACTGCTGGCCTTATTATGCCAATTAACATATTCATGTATCACTCCATAATTGGAGGAAATAAACTAAAATAATAATTGGAGACAAACTTGGCTGCTTTCGCAGTTTGATGGTGAAGGATATTTCTGCTACTGCTGCTGGAATAGTGGAAATTCTCAATTTAATGGATAATGGATCCCTTCTTCACAGCTTGATGAATGATTCTTATCTGCATCTGGTTCCTGAAAATTGAAAAAATTAGAAAATAGTCTAAGGTAGATTAATAAAATTAGGGTTAATAAATTAATTCTAAATTAATCAGTGGTGTAAACCATAAATCTTTGTGATCCACATTCATATTATCACATTCAAAATTTTCCAAAAAATTGGAAAACCAGTGGCCAATTAATATTTGCATGCATCAAATGTAAAATTCATGTTTTGGTGCTGCACTCAAACGTATTCAAGGCAAAATAATATAAGTGTTGATATTACTGCTGGCCTTATGTCAAAATATTCATGTATTGCTCCATAATTGGAGAACATAAACTAAAATAATAATGAAAGGCAAACTTGGCTGCTTTTGCAGTTTAATGGGTAATGGAGTATCCCTGTTGCAGCTGGAATACTAGAAATCCTAGTGATTTTGATTGGATGATGAAAGTCTTCTCCATTGCTTGATGAATGATGAATGGCTTTTCTATAGCTTCATTATTGATGAAAATGGGTAGCTACATGATTCCTAAAACAAAAAATGATTAAGAAATTGGGGTTAATCAAATGTCTATCAATAATTAATCACCTAAAATATTAGCTAAATACAAACTTTACTGGAGCTTGGTGGTTGATGGATTATACAGTTGCATCCGGATAGGTAATAGATATCCGGATAGGTAATAGATATTTCCATTATAGTTGATAGGATGATGAAATCCTCATTATATCTGGATAAGTGATGGATGTCCCTGTAATAGCTTGATGGATGATAATCAGAAAAAAATGTATCAAGAATTTACATCAAATTATAAAAAGAATGATAATTAAAATATATAAATTAAAAATTGAATATGAATTATGTAGGTACTCACCATTTGTGCCCTTTTGTTTCCGATTTCATGAAATCTTCAATATTGGATCTGAAAATAATAAATTGTTGCAGTTAAATAATGAACATGAGAATATATGCACACAAAAAAATAACAAGAACAAATCACATAAGTTGAAATAAATTAGAAGTAATGAAATTTATGCAAGTACTTACCATTTGTGACCCATTTTCGATCTGAAAAATTTGATGTTTTTCATGTTAAAATGTAATGGGGTTTTGTTAAAATGTTGAGTTTTCTATGTTAAAATTCAATGTCTTTTGTTGGAATGTGATGTTTTTCAGTTAAAATGTTATGTTTTTATCTGTGTTAAAATTTCATGTCGATTGTTTCAGTTTTATCAGAATATCATGTTAATTGTTCTAGTTTATAAATGAAAATTACTTGAATACATGCACACAAAAAATAGAAACAAATCCTTATAAATTGAAAAAATTGAAAGCAATTAAATTCATGCAAGTACTCACCACTTGAGTCCTGTTTTTTCTGAATTCTTGAGTCTTCATTGCTGGATCTGAAAAAAATTAAATTGTATTAGTGCACAAATAATTTTAAAACACTGATTAAATTAGAAAAAAATGGAGTATGAGAATGTTCTCTATGTTAAAATTCAATGTCTTGTGATGTTGTTCAGTTAAAATGTAATTGTGTTGAAATTTCATGTTGATTGTTTCAGTTTTGTTAGAATATCATGTTATTTGTTCTAGTTTATAAATGAAAATTATTTGAATACATGCATACAAAAAATAGTAGGAACAAATCGTATAAATTGAAAAAAATTGAAAGCAATTAAATTCATGCAAGTACTCACCACTTGAGTCCTGTTTTTTCTGAATTCATGCGAGTCTTCAATGCTGGATCTGAAAAAAGTTAAATTGTATTAGTGCACAAATAATTTTAAAACACTGATTAAATTAGAAAAAAATTGAGTATGGGAATGTACTTACCTTAAATTGTTTCTGGGCACTAAAAATTCATGCAAGTACTCACCACTTGAGTCCTGTTTTTTCTGAATTCATGCGAGTCTTCAATGCTGGATCTGAAAAAAATTAAATTGTATTAGTGCACAAATAATTTTAAAACACTGATTAAATTAGAAAAAAATTGAGTATGGGAATGTACTTACCTTAGATTGTTTCTGGGCACTGAAAATTCATGCAAGTACTCACCACTTGAGTCCTGTTTTTTCTGAATTCATGGAGTCTTCAAGGCTAGGATCTGAAAAAAATTAAATTATATTAGTGAACAAATTTAAAAGTTTGTTAATAAAATTTTAAAATTTTTAAAACTTGCAAGATAATTTTAAAAAATTCCAAACTCACTGAAAATTGCTATGAACCAAAAAATGAATTTCAATTTTTCAGGTAGTTACACAAAATTCAAAACCTTCTATTGAATTTGTAAAAAAAAATTTTTCAAGTAATTACATAAAATAAGTCTTGAAACAGCGAAATTAAATTTTAAGAAATGAATTCAAATTTTGAAAAATTATGTGAAATGAATTCAGATTTTAAAAAATTGCGTTTGAAAAAAAAACAGCGAAATGAATTCAAATTTTAAAAAATTATGAATTCAAATTTTAAAAAATTATGTGAAATGAATACAGATTTTAAAAAATTGCATTAGAAAAAAAAATTAGAATTTTGCGAGTAGTTACATTAAATAATTCTTAAACCCCCAAATTGAATTTTAAATAATTTTGAATTTTTGAAAAAATTCGAAAATCTTCCAAAGTAATTTTTAAATCTTGATGAATTTGAAAAAAAAAATTGAGAAAATTCACAAATCTCTGAAAATAATTTTTAAAAACCGTGATATAATTTGGAAAGAATGAATTTAAATTTTGCAGGTATTTACATTGGAAAATTTGAAAAATTCGAAAATCTTTCAAAATAATTTCTAAAATCTGGATTCTGGATTGAATTTGAAAAAATTTCAAAGTTTCAAATAATTTTTAAAGACTAACTAAATTTTTAAAAAATGAAATTAAAATTTGCAAGTAGTTGCATAAATTTTTAAAAATCCGATTAAATATAAAACAATGTATTAAAAATAGAATAAATTATGCAACTATTTACACAAAACAATTTTTAAAAACCTTGATAGAATTAAAAAATTTGTCGATAGAATTTTGAACATTTTTTAAAACTTGCAAAAGACAAACATTTTTATAACTTGCAAAATAATTTGAAAAAAAAATTCAATTTTTCAGGTTGTTACAAATTAATTTCAAAGAAAGTACTTGCATATGAATTTTTATAAAATCTTGCAAAATTACTTGGAACAAATTTAATAGGTATCTCTAAAAAAATTTCAAAACTTTGATCTAATTTGAAAAAAAAATCGAATTTTGCAACTAATTACATAAATTTATTTTCAAACAGTCGAATTGAATTTTAATCAATAAATTCAAATTTAAACAAATCATGCAAGTACTTGCACACGAATAAATTGTGCAAAATTTAGAAAAAATGAATCAAGATAAAATTATTTTCAAACAGTCGAATTGAAGTTTAAAATTATGCAAGTAGTTGCACACAAATTTTTTATTAAATTGTGCAAAATTTAGAAAAAATGAAAAAATGAATCAAAATTTTGCAAGTAGTCGAGTATACAAAATAAAATCCCTAATTCAATTTTAAAATATGAATTTACAATTTTAAAAAAATTATGCAAGTACTTATGAATTTTTATCCAAATCCTACCAAATTTTAAAAAGAAATTTAAAAATCTCTCAAAATAATTTTTAACAACCTAGATTGGATTTTAAAATTTTCAACTTGCAAAATAATTCGAAAAAAATTTAAATCCCAAAATCGTTATTTTTAACTTGCAAAATAATTCGAAAAAAAATTTAAATCCCAAAATCGTTGTAGAAAGGCTTTGGATTTAAAAATTTTCAACTTGCAAAATAATTCGAAAAAAATTTAAATCCCAAAATCGTTTTAGAAAGGCTTGCAAAATAATTCGAAAAAAAATTTAATCCCAAAATCATTTTAGAAAGGCCTAATTGGATTTTTAAAAAAAGAATTTGAAAAAATAATTTAAATATTTCAACTACGCCAGTTGAATTTTAAGAAACTAAAATTTAAAAAATTCAAAAATCTCTTGAAATAATTTTTGAAAACCTTGAAAAAAAGAACGAATTAAAATTTTGCAAGTAGTTGCACAAACCCCTGATACAAACAATTTAAAAAAAAAAAAACAAATTGAACTTTAAAAAATAATTTTGAATTAGGTAAGTATTAAAAAGTTACTTTAAAAGTTTTCAATTTCTAAGAAATTTAAATTTAAGAAATTCAAAAATCTCAAAATAATTTTTGAAAACCTTAAAAAATAATGAATTAAAATTTTGCAAGTATTTACGCAAATCCCAAATTCAATTTTAAAATATTAATTTACAATTTTAAAAAAATTATGCAAGTACTCATGAATTTTCATTCAAATCCTACCAAATTTTTTTAAAAAATGTAAAAGCCTCTCAAAATAATTTTTAAGAACCTTGATTGGATTTAAAATTTTAAAACTTGCAAAATAATCCGAAAAAAAATTTAAAATCTCGAAATGATTTTTAAAAGCCTACAAAATAATTTGAAAAAATTTTAAAACCTCGAAATAATTTTTAAAAGCCTACAAAATAATTTGAAAAAAATTTTAAAACCTCGAAATAATTTTTAAAATAATTTTTAAAAGCCTTGATCATAATTTGAAAAAAATTTTAATCCCAAAATTATTTTTAAAAGGCTTAGTTGGATTTTTAAAAAATTAAAAAAATAATTTAATTTAAATTATGCAAGCACTCACCATCATTGGAGAATCCTTCCTTGGAATGTTGACTGCTGCGAATAAATTATTTCATTCAAAAACTAAAACACTCAACTTCACCATCACTACACTAACATCAAAAAACGAAATAAAACACTTCACCACACTAACACTTGAGCCTAGGACCTGAGAACCTAGGCCCTCAAGAGCAACCTTACACTAGCATCTCTACTGGCAGACTGACTCGAAAACCCAAGCTACCACCTCTACACGTCATCTCTTTCGAATACCCCTACCCTGAAACCAACCTTCATTCTGATTGGCTCCCCAGAAAAATTTTGTCGGAGTGGGGATAAAAATTTAGTAAACAAAATTCCAGTCGGCAAGTATAAAGGTTTCGGCTCACAGAGGGTGGTAAATAAAATTGATGATTCATCACACACAATAGTCACGTAATTTCGAAGAGGGGCAATAAAATTTATTGGGGTAAAAATTTGGTAAACAAAGTTCCAGACGGCAGATACAAAGGTTTCGGCTCACAGAGGGTGGTAAATAAAATTGATGATGCATCACACACAATAGTCATATAATTTCGAAGGGGAGGGTAATAAAATTTACGACATCTCATCTGGCGGCCTATCTTTTATACTTTTTTTTGTGGGCGCTTCGGAAAAACAGGGCAATAAAATTTATTACATCACGTCCAGCGGCCTCCTTTTTATTCTTTTTTTTATGGCGGCTTCAGAGTTTGAAAGAGAGTAAAATTTGGGAGATCGAATTTCAGAGGAGGGCAATAAAATTTACGACATCGCATCTAGGGGGGTAATTTACGACATAGAATTTCAGAGAAGGGCAATAAAATTTACGACATCACATCTGGGGGTGGGTCTAGTTTTTGTATTTAGAATTCTAGTCACGTACTGCCCTTTGATTTTTTTTCTATTCCTTTTTTAAAATTTTGAGGGTTATAAAATTTCGGCGGCGAGTTGTTTGAGCAATTTCTTGGAATTTTAAACAATAGGAATAAATTCTAGTCACGTACGTATTTTTTTATTCCTTTTTTAAATTTGAAGAGATGTAAAATTTCGGCGGCAAGGTGTTTGTAGTTGAATTTAGGCGACGGAATAAATTAAAAAATTTGCGATTTTTCGGAATGGGTTTTAAACAATAATACCTAAATGATTTCTTAATCACGTTCTGACCTTGGTATTTTTTTAAAAAAAATGTTTAGGGTTGCAAAATTAGTTTTTTTACGTTAGGAATTAATTCAAATGCTAAAATTTCTTTTTCGGAATTTCGAAGGTTATGAAATTAATAAATGAGTATTATGTAAATCTGATTCTAGAAATATGGAAATATCAGCTTTTGGGTGCCCTTTTTTCAAAAATTTCCGCCCCCCACTTCAGGCTTGATGAATTTACAAAATTATTTTTCATAATGATTGTATCAAAATTCTTCTTTTCTGCCCTGGACGATTAAATACTTGGAAGCAAAAAAATTGCCCTCTTTCATTAGGAGGCTCATATGAAAAAAAATCACCAGAAATTGAAAAAAAAACACATGGGATTTTCAAATTTTCCTTCCTTTTTTGGAAAGGAGGAGGAAGTCATTTTTTTAAAAGAATGATTCGTTTTTTTTGGAAGTCAAAAAAGTGGCATGTAAAAATTATGAATTTTCATTTTTTGATTCTAGTACGATGGCCGACAATTATTAAAGAAAATGAGTCGACAAATTCCTCTTCTTCTTAAGAATAGGTATAAGATGCAAAATTTTCATTTTTACTCTTTCAGATTTTTTGTCTGAAAGTTTCGTCTCTGAAAAAAAGTTACGCAAAAATAAAGGAATGGTAGTGTTGAAAAAATTTTGAGAGGGGCGAAAATGAAAATTTTTGTCCTGTATCTTTCTTTTTTAACTAAGCTCCCTCCCTTCGCCTAGGTAAACTATCATCTCTTATGATTCTTTTGATGAAAAAAAAAAATCAACTTGAGAAAAAGTTCAGTATTTTTTTCAATTTTTCATTGACTGTTGAAACTTCAAAATGACACAAAAAAAAAGTAATGTAGGTATTTTTCAACAGCCCATGAAAAATAGGGCGATTTTTTTCTTAAAATTCTTCTAGAGCTTATAAAATTAACTGTTTGTAAAGTGTAAAATAAATTCAACAAGAAGTTCAAATTGGATTCAATTTCAACATGGATGTGTCTTTTTGAAAAATGAAAAAGATGAAAAATTTTTAAAAATATTTTAAAAAAGAAAAATTGTATTCAAGCAGTGAAACATTTCCTCGTTCTCAAAGCCAATGTATTTGAAAATTATCCATGATCTTACCCTAAAGAATAAAATGTGGTAATTTTGAGAAATTTTTTCATGAAATATAAAAGTTGAAGATCTTCAAACATTTGGCTAATATCTCGAAAATTAATTTACCCGGGAAAAATTTAATTAGACCTAACAAAAGGGACATATTCCGTTCTTTTTTCAGACTTTTTTTCTTAGACCTTTTCTTTGCCCAAAAAATCTATTTCAAGTGTCAAAAGTTATCAGAAATTTTAAATGATGACGCTGAGAAACTTTGAAAAATGCAAGCCTGTGTAATACATCACACATCATGTAACTGTATACTTGAGACCGACTATGAAAATCGTATGACCGATGAGATGGAAATTTGCAAATTCTACACGGTCTACGGTGATCTCCTGCGTAGGTTTTGAGAACTTCGCCGAGAATATATTGCGATTGCGATGACGAATCTCGGGCCGAGAATAATTTTATTTATTCAGTTAACATATAATTAATGTCATTATCAGTTTACGTGTGCCGTCAGTTATGAAAGAACAACGTGTTAATACCATCGAGGCTATTATTATCGTGATTTTATTTATACGTAGCGTAAAACTACGAGGATTTTTTTTCATTATTAAATTTTCTGCGCTATCGAATCCGGTTTTTAGCTGCCGGCTGATGTGTATCGTAAATTGAACGTAAAATGGTAATTATCACATGCCGTTGACCATTTAATGAGCAATTTCGTTAACTCCGAATTACCGATGTTTTTCACTGAAAACTTGAAAGTGCCTTGGGTACATTTCACCAGATAACGTCTAAGGTAAACATACGAACTGCGAATCGATGTCTCTATATTTCCAACGAAATTCTGCATAGAAAGTATCTTCATAGTTTGCAAACATATGTCGATTGTACGATTAGATTACACCTATGAGTTCGAGTTATTCATTCGTATTTGTGTTTATGGGAATATGTATTATTCGTGATATGATAAGAAAATGATAAACTTGTTTTTAAATTTATTCAAGTGAGGTATTACCAGTATCTCCTGAAATTTGTCCAAAAATTGAGAATAGTTCATAAAAATTTCACATTGAGATGAATTTTCATGAGAGTGAATTTTTGATTAAATACATTTTATCACTTTCACCAGTTTTCATTTTAGAAAATTTATCACAGTTTGTATTCCAATGGAAAAATTCTAGCAGAAATTTTAAAATTATTTTTGTTTAAAAATTGAATCTTTATTAGTGAATTTATTCTATTTTGGGTGATTTTTTTTGATGTTTTTGGCATTTTTTTTTTCAATCTAGTGATTCTTTTTTCTATTTTAATGATTTTTTTCTTTTTTGATGATTTTTTCCCCCATTTTCAAATGATTTTTTCTCCATTTGGATATTTTTTTCATTTTTGGTGTTTTTTTTAATTTTTAGCAATTTTTTTCAATTTTGGTATTTTTTTCCTATTTTTGGTGATCTTTTCCATTGCATTGCTCAAGTTTTACATCTCAAAAGCTCAATTTTTGAACTCACCACCTCCAAAGATGACATTCCAAATAACATGGCAATCAAATTTTTCAATTTTTTGGACTAAATTTGGGTCTCTAGTAAGGGAATTATGAAGATTAAAAATCTCAAACTCAAGTTGATGTTTAAACTCATCGTCTCAAAAGTCAAAAACCATATAAACAATATTCTAAGTAGTTCGATTATTTGAATTCCAACTAAACTTGTGGAGCTTTTTAACCAACCTTTCGTCTTTTTCTTTCCAGGGTTTAACGATCCCAGAATGAAAATAAATTTTCTATTTGATTGAAGTTGTTTTAACTTTTACAGAGAATTTAATTACCTATGCCAATGCCGAAGTGTAGTTGAACTGAATTTTTTTTTTCGTTTTTTCATTGTAATGAACTTTCAAAATCGAGTACTTGGTTTATTTTTAGTGACAGTCGTAAACTTTGTCGTTATCATTTAAAATGTCAAAAAGAACGATAGTGGTAATGAAAAAGTGAAAATTTTTGACGTGGAAAGAGTGAATAAAAAATATGACAAGAATTATGGAAAACCCCTCGTGAATTTTATGTGTGCTTATTCCATTCATGAAATGATAAGTTTTACGTAATACCATCAAAAATTCTTCATACATATAAATATTTTGCTTGACATGAATATTGAATGAGTTGGCAAAAAAAGTTCACACGTTGAGCATTGATATTTGAATTTTGTCTGATCTATTGAGTTGATAAAGTTTTTTTGTTACCGAAAGATTTCGTTTAATTAATTTATATCTACGATTAGATTTTATTGTGAATTTGAACGAGTCATTGATAATTGCAAATCTAACGACGAATTAAAAATTTATTTGCAGGTTAGCAATGACGTGAGCATGAGCCGAGGAAGAAGACATAAATTGATGCTAATATTGCTAATATGTACGTTCCTATTTATTTTCATATCGTACAGATATCAAGGCTGCGATGATAAATCACCGTTTATGTATATGCAAGTGAGTACTTAATTGATGTTGAAAGTTCTTTGATGTAATTATTAGGGCGGATCATTTTGCACCTTTTTTTTTTTTGAAAGTGTGAACGACGTGCAGAGGAAAGAAAAGATTGTGTCTAGACATAATATGTGCCTTTTTTTTGAAAAAATGGGAAAAAATCAGGGATTTTGGGATTCCCACTTTTGCGCAATAATATCGAAAAACATGGAAAAGGGGAGTTTTGAAAAATTTGTTTGTCCAGCTTTTTGATTTTGTAATGTAAAAAGATTCTTTGGAAAATATGACTGTCAGAGAATTTTTTTTAGATATTAGACGAAATTTCGTGATAAATAAAATATAATTTATAATTTTGTTGAGCTCCAAGACCCAGAAAAGACTTCACAAGAATTTTACTCTCTTTACGCAAACGATATCGTTGCTATAAATTGCTCGTAATTGACAAAAAAAAAATTATGAAGATTGGTACCAGGTAATTTGAAAAAGGTTTTACTCAAAAATACCAGGAGTAGGTACCTTCTTTCACCCTTATCTTTTATTATTGGGAAGTTTTTTGAAATAAATTCCTTTTTTTTTTTTCATGTTCTTCAAAATGGAAAGAATTATTTTGAGTGCGTTTTCGTTGTTCAGCTATTCTTTTGCTTTTTTCTAAAAATTTCGTTTTAAAACTTTTTGAATAAATTTTATTGATGAATAATCGGGGAAAAGAAGTTAATTCAAAATCCAAAAATTTTCAAATACCTCGCGCCATGGTACCAATTTTTTTCTTATCTTCCAAGCCTTTTTTCGATGTCATTTTGGCAAAAAAATAAAGACTACTCTCAGTAAGTGTAAAAATTTTTGAAAATTTTGGATTTTGAAATTTTTTCTGGTGTAATTAATTAGTATTTAATTTATTTAGATGTGACAGAAATATTACCTTATCGTGTGAAAAATCGAGTTCTATATTTCTTGATTTTTCAAATCCGTTTTTGAATTTCAATGCCATTTTTAAAAAAAAGATAATCAATGTTTCAATGTGCATGTTACTTGGCCTTTAAAATCAATTTATGGGATAATTTTTACCATTGTTTTGATTTTATGTACATAATTGCATTCAACGATGTAAACAAACATAAATTTTAATTTCTACTAGAAAATTTTAATTTTTGGTTTGCTATTTCCTCCCTTCGACATGTATTTTTTCGATGTTTCTCGATCTAAAATTTCCTCGGAACTGGATTCGAGAGATAAAATCGCATACGATTTATTTGATATTCCATTATTTTCAATTTTTCCAAAATGTTGATTTTCGAATCATTCCCTCTTATCTTTACCTTTAGTTTAGGAAGTTTAGGCGATTGAGATGGAAAGTGGAAGCCAAAAATGTATAAGTAAATTAATTTATTTTAAGATATGACCAATTCAAATTTTAGGTAGAGTAAATACCTAATGTAAAATTTCAATAAACATGTTTTCTAAACGTGGATTTTTCGGCTCGCATATTGAAAAAATCACGATTTTCATCCAAGTGCCCACCCCCCCAAAAAAGGTAGAAATGAAAATTGAACACTGATGACATTTTTCTATTAATTCGTTCTGATTTTGATATTTTCGAATGTATTTTTTTCAATTTCAAACGGACGAATCAGGAGGGAGGTGAAATTTCAACTACGATTTTTTGATAAATGGACAGAACTATTCGACTACCTAGTTACGTTATCCTCTTCTCTTCTGGGACTTGAAAGAATTCGGTTTCTGGAAAATTTTCGTGTCGAACTGAATAAAATTAAAGAAAATCGTATTTTAGGTTGGAAAAATGTTTTCTCAGTTCGAAGTTTCCAATTTCATGTTCTGCAGGGTGTCCACAGGTCACAAAAGTGACGAATTAAAATTTTGATCGCTAAAGTCACGAAAAAGTCGCGAAATTGACCCAAAATTCAACAAAATTCGCTGGTTTTTTCTTCTATTTTGACGTTTTTTCTCGATTTTGTGAATTTTTTCCAAATTACATAAATTTTATTCTCTTTATGCGATGCATTTTTTTTAAATTTCAGCTTTTTGAACAATTTTTCTGAAAATTTTCGCCCTGGTATTGCTCGGGCACATGAATGGCATAGGTGTTAGTTGCATCGATCCTTCTTAAATTATAAATTTTCGTCCCTTCCATTCCAGACCTTTGAATATTTTAGAGCGGAAAAAATATGTCTTTCGGGAAAACTTGATGCACCGATTACGATTGGAATTCTCAAAAAATCAACATTTTTGAAAAACAGGAGCATCGTTCCATTCTCTGAAAAAAAATTGGAAAAATCGGAGCGAAAAGTTGAGGAGTGTCGTTGCAAAACGCAACATCTCGATTTTTATCATTTTTGAGTTAATATATCAGTCTTATAGGAAATTCAACGAGGAATCGAATGGTGCCATAGACAGGACTCCATAACGACCATAAATACCTTTTATCTGCCATAAAAGATAACGTTTCGGTGCAAAACGCAACAAATACTGGGTGTTTCGGTGCAAAACGCAACATCTTTTTTGTTTTGCCCCCCTCCAACCCCCCCTTGAGGTACAAGTGCGATGTGACCCCCAAAACATGTAGCTGAGGTCCTAAGCTTTCCAATGAGACCGCCCCGAGCCAAAACCCTCCACCCAATTTTGAATGACAGTTTTTTGCGATTTCCCAAAAATCAGGTTTTCGGAGATGTTGCGTTTTGCAACGACACTCCTCAGTTTTGGAATTTTTTCTGTAATCGCATCAACTTTTTCAGGGGGAGGGGAGGGGTCAAATTGAGAGGAAGGTGCCATGGAAAAAAGTCGAAAAAGATCATGAATTTTGAATTTTAAAAATCTATAGTCACCCTGTTATGGTATTTATTGATAAGAAAAACCATATAGTACCAAAGAAACCAGAAAATAGCAAAATTGTCAATATTTTCCTATATTTTTTTTGAATTTCACACTGAAATAATTTGAAAGACCGAAAAAGGGTTTTTGGGGGTTAATTCAAAGCAAAAGAAATTACGTGGAAATGGAGAGAAAAATTCAGAAAATGGCTAAAATTTCCATTTTTTAGATCCAGTAGACATTAAGTATACTTTCTCTCCCTAAAATATCTCTTTAGCTTTTCGCTGCCCTCCTCACTCCTCATCTTTCAATTAAAAAAAAAACGCAATGATCCACCCTTGTTTATTTGCCTATTTATTTATAGCTAAACAGTTTTTAAAAAAACACCCAAAAAATATTTCATTTTGCAGAGCGAAGCTTATAAAAAAGCTTACTTGCAAGGCCGACAAATGCCATTAATATTTATCGGAGGCGTTCCACGATCCGGTACGACGTTGATGAGAGCAATTCTGGATGCCCATCCGGAAATCAGGTCGGTTATTTTTCACGATCTGTAGCCGTCTCGTCCCATAGGCATCCGCCTCATACACAAATTACACCCAATAAATAAATCAACTCTTTTTTCTCCAAAAAAAAAGGGTTTTGTTTTAAATTCTTACTAAATTACCGATCGATTTGCGTGTATTCGATGTAGATGTGGACAAGAAACGCGAGTCGTTCCAAGAATCCTTCAGATGAGACAGCATTGGATGAAGTCGGCCAAAGAAAGTGTTCGATTGATGGAGGCTGGCGTTTCACCGGAGGTAATTTAGTTTTAGTCAAGTTTGTACCTATTTTGACTTGATAAATAGTCATCGACGTGTCAGTAACATTTATGGTATGTTTAAGGTTTTAGATTCGGCTGTTGCGTCGTTCATTTTGGATATAATAGTGAAACACGGCGAGCCCGCTAGTAGACTTTGTAACAAAGATCCGCTCACGTTGAAGAATGGAGATTACTTAATGGAATTATTTCCGAATTCCAAATTCATTTTCATGGTTAGAGATGGTCGAGCTACCGTACACTCTATTATTTCAAGAAAGGTAGAATTTATTACGATATATGCATTGATATTTGTATTCAAGTTGAGCTTCAATTTAAGAATGAAAAATTTCTCTATAATTTAATTAAGAAGCCGGGTTAACGAGGATTCGTTTAGTGTTTCGTAAGCTAGTCACGTCGCATAACAGTTTTAGTGAATATTAAAAAAATCGTTTAGAAGCGAAGTTCACGTTTCGTTTGAAAAATAGTGTCACTAAAACGAGACGACTCGTAGACTTGTCAACTGTTTTATATTTTTTAATTTATACTAATTTTTTTAATGCGCCTACGTATTGAGGAAGATTTTTTTTGAAAAATTTTGTTCAATTTTATCCACATTATTGAGAATAATTAAATTGAAATTGAATTTTTTTGCGTAGGTTACCATTACTGGATTTGATCTCAATGATTACGAACAATGTATGAAGAAATGGAATGACGCCATATACATAATGTATAATAAATGCCTGAAAATTGGAACCTCCAGATGTATGTTCGTCTATTACGAGCAACTCGTGCTGCATCCTAAAGAATGGACTAGGCAGATTTTAGACTTTTTGGAAATACCGTGGGACGAATCGGTTCTGCATCACGATGAACACATTAATAAGCCAGGAGGCGTAGTTTTGTCCAAGTAAGCCAATTCGATTAGTTTTTAGAAATTTAGTTTTATAATTTTATTACCAAAAAATGCACGAATTATGCTTTTTTCAGGAGAAAAATCAGTAAAATTTTCATCATACGTTCCAGAAAATGGAAATTTTGAATTTTACTCTTGTTTTTGGAAGGCATTTAAAGTCTTTTTTCCATCTTTTGAAAAGAAAAGATCTCTCAATTTAGGATTGCCTTTTTTTCCTCTCTGGACTGCCAGAAGATTCCATTTTTGGCACTGTGAATGCAATTTCTCACTGATTTCAGCCATTTTTTGTCCAAAAGTTTCATTGAATTCTTTATTGGATGGGCTCATTTTGTATTTAAATTCCTCAGATTTTGAAAAACAGTGGGCATAATATGAGCAATGAATTTTTCAAATTGTGCTGTGGACAAATTCTCGTCAGAAAGTTCAGAAAATGGATTTTTTTAATTAAATTTTTTTCATATAAGACTTGCAATCTATCAAAGTTGATCAGAATTTTACAGATTGAAGAAAATAGAATTGAAAATTTGAGTCATATTATCGATTTTTGGTTCAAAGTTTTTGAAGGGCTTGCGATCTATTCAAGTAGGTGAAAATTTCGCCACGAATTTGAATATGTCAGTGAAATTTATTTTTCAATAATAATGTAAATATTTGGGTAAATTTTATAAGTGTGTGAGAATTTTTGAATTAAGAATTACAAGTTTACGAGAGAGATTGATCATACACCAATTTGGCTTAAAAAATGAATTCACTCCTTGAGTCGTTTTTGAAAGATCGTTAACTGCTTAAAATAGAATTTTTTTTCGTGAGGTGGGTAATTTTGAGATTGTTAGTTCTAGGGGTACGATCCTTAAACCTTGAAAATGATCAGAATTTTGTAATTTTTTCATAGTACCTACTCAAGATATCATTATGAGTCATAACAATCTGCATAAAAATTTCAAAAGGGTACAGAATTTTTCCACTTTTTCTGTTATTTTTCAGAGTGTTCATCTTCTAGAAAACCTAGAAAAGTCAGAAATTTTTGAAACTTAAAATTTCGTAAAAAATTCAAAATAAACCATCTAAAAAAGTGTTTTTTTACTTTCATTTTTTTTTGAAGCAGTAAATCGTTTTCGAAACAATTTTTGTTTCAACATTACCGAGTGTTTTCGTTGGATTTTTTATTTAAAATTTTTCCTGTTATAAAATGAAATTTTCAGTTTTTGTACTGGGCAGGGAGGGGTATTGTGTCAAAAATTTCCAGAATTAAATAACTTAAAAGTCGGAAAAATTTCGAAAAATTTGTCACGAAAACCAGACCTGGAAATGTCGAAAAAAGACACTTCTGAAATATATTTGATTTTCTCTTCAAAACTTAATACCATTTCCTGAACATTTTTTTTGCAAAAATTTACCAAAATCAGTGATTGGCATAATGAAAAAATGCATAAATCCTGATTCGAGAGATAATTCTATACCTATCAAAATTTGAAAAAAATGTGGGCTCAAATAATTTTGAAAAATAAGTTGGGCTCTCTCCTTTTTTCATATCACTCAAAAAATTCAAAATGACCACTTCGTTCATGGTCATGCTTTGTTGAATTTTGACCCTATTTTTTCTTTATCAAAAAAACACGCAATTTTAAATTTCTGAAGCACTATTTTCATTTGTGAATCACTTAGTCATAAAATAATTCTATGTTTTCTAAATTTAATTCATTTTTTGATTTTGTGCTACAGAGTGGAGAGATCATCCGACCAAGTCATCAAACCTATCAATTTAGACGCCCTGAAAACATGGGTAGGCAATTTCCCAGAAGATGTATTGAAAAAAGTGCCTCAAATCGCACCAATGCTAGCCAGACTGGGATACGATCCATACTTAGTCCCTCCAAATTACGGCTTACCGGATGCTTTCGTACAAAACAACACTAATTTAATAAATCAGAACAAGCAAATCTGGATAGACCGTGCGAAGAATCTGTCTTCCCAAAATCAGTTCAATAACGGTCCCGGATTTTTCAATAACTTACTGTCTCCCGATAGTGCAAACTTGACGACGGATAAAGATTGACGAAATTTTCTCTATACCAATGTTGTGCCTTCGTAGATTAAGATTTTGTTGCCATGAATATTACTTAAGTTATTCTGTATAGCAATTTTTCTATACCGTTCACCACTATAGTACTTATTACCTACATTTTTATTCAGTCAGACTGAAGATACGTAGAACGAAAGTGTATTTTGAACAACCATTGCTCAAAATGTACTTGCTAAGTACTGAAATTATTTTTATGATTAGTTTAGAATATGTATTCTTCCTGTTTTGTGAATTTGTACATGATTCTTTCCATTTCATTTTCTCGTATTTTTAAAAAGCAACATCACTTATCTGTATGTGGGCATTGGATAAAATGTGATAACATTTTTATAGTCGCGCATTTCATTTATTCCATTCTTTCGTTATTCCATTTAAATCGAACGTGCATTTAATAATTTAATGTACAGTCGTAACTTATATGTATAAATAAGCGAATTCATTTCTTCCTGCGAGATTCCCGAATCGTAAAAGTCGTGTATTATTTTCATTAATATTTTGTATATTTTTTTGACGCGAATACGTATCTACTTATATCTTTGCTCCTCTTCTTGAAGAAGAACTTTATTAATTGAACAAGCATGTCCTTATATTTAATTGAGATTTGTTTACTGTGTATATACAAGAGTACAACTTTAACGCTGTACCTGTTTATTTAAAACTTTATTGGACTGTGATAAATTTGTTGTTTTTATGTAATAACGTATTGTATTTTAGTTTATTATATGTTTACGTCCGCGAATAGGAAAAATCCCGACTGTTTTGCGCCATTTCGGTGAAACTGAAATGTAAATAGTCTGTTTATAAAGCTTCGACATTTAGAATAACAGTACAATTCTAAGTTCCTTTTTTCTGATACGAATACATTCCAGTTCTTACCTTTCAGATTTATTGCTCAGAAATGAATTTTGAATGAAATTTTTATCGATTTGTTATTTATCATGACACGAATGTGTTTATTTGAGATTTACTAAAATGTGTTTGGTACTTGTAATTAAATCGTAATGCTGGTTCATCGTGAATGTCGGTGTAATGTATGATTACAAGAATGGATAGTTCGTAAATTAGCAATTTTTGTGTTAATGTTTTATGTTGATTGCGTGTACTGGCTGAATTACTTCATTTTATGTAAATTTCGTTATCGTATAAATATATCAGGATAAGTATGAAAACGCTTAATGTTTTGATAATTTATAAGATATGATGAAATAAATCGATGTAGCTATTTGAAATTAGGTATTTTTGATCATTTTAAAATTTTTGTTGGTGTATTTTTTTCAATTTTGAATTTTAGTTCAATTTATCACATTATTTTTTTCAAACGAGACTAGTGGATTGTCTGGTTTCTAATTTGAAAGGAGGTTTCTAATTGTTCATTTTTTTACGAAATGAACGTATTGAAACTGATAAGTGATAAAAAAAATAAAAAAATCAACTTGATGCCATTAAACTTGACCAGGATTCTCGAGAAAACCGTTTACATTTCAGGACCTTCGGACCCTTTTATTTCTATTGTTATTTGTTATCAAAAAGTCCCAAAAAAATCAACATTTAAACTCGTATACGTTCAAAAAATAATTGAATTAATTTTTTTTTTGAAATTTTGAATAGTAAGTATAATAGTATTCATCTGAAACTCAATCCATAAATTCCATAATCCATTTTTCATCTATTCTATCTATTATTTTCTTGAAAAAAAAAAAGGAAAAACGAAAAGTGTGATACTACGATGATGACGTATCATAGATTATAAACTTCATCCAATCATAATTCGTCAAATACCGGTAGAAGCCGAGAAGCTGCCTGAAAATTCAACACCGCGATTCTAATAAACAATTCGAAAGCATATTCTTCTTGAAACACGAAAATCGTCAGGGTTTTGCTATTCGGACCCAATCTCGATACCCGGTCGTGAACGATTCAATTCTTTACTCATCTGAAATTTTTCTAAGTCCTTATCAGTACTACTGCATTCGGCGATGATTGCTATTTACATTAATTACTTCGGCGCATTAATTATTAATTAATGCGCCGAAGTTGACGATTATGAAACAGAAATCAACAATTCTTCAATAAAGTTTGTTCCTTCCAAACATTTTTTCATTCAACGATTCAAAACAAAATGACTAATCTCTATCTCCATTGAATGTCGCTATCGCTATCGAAAGAAAAAACTTCAAAAAAATCTGTTTCTGTTTAAAAAAATTATGAAACTAAAACGAAAATGATGAGACACGTTTCACTTTTTTACTTCGTTTCTCTAGTTTACTTACGAATTACGATTATTGTACGTTTCCTTCAATTGCTTACTTTCCGATAATAGCTAAGCTGAGATATTGAATTTTGCTTACGTATTACGTATTATGGTAAATGAAGACGAATTTTATTTCAAATAATAAGAAGAAGAAAGGTTTAAAATGAATAATATTATTTTGTACTATTAGAAAAAATACTTGGAGGAATTAAATACCTAATTACAATATACATAAAATCATTCTGCGGAATGCAGATCATTGAAAATTGAAATTGATCAAGTCCGACTTAGTCAATTTCAATTTTCAATGATCTGCATTCCGCAGAATGATTTTATGTATACTGTAATCATTTAATTCCTCCAAGTATTTTTTCTAATAGTACAAAATAATATTCAATATTCATTTTAAAGTTTAAACGAAGTCCATAGAATCAAGATGTTCGAACTCGGGAGTCATTCTGACTTAATCATGAGCGACCGGGTATCGAGATTGGGTCCGAATAGCGAATCCCAAATCGTCAAATGTGATCTCGTCATTTTTAGCGACTAAATTCGCGTTAAATTAATAATTTCAGACGAATTTTGAGTTGAAAAACTATCAGAATGGGTTTCCAAAACATCTGGTATTCGCATCCCCGAAAATACGGCCAAGGATCAAGATCCTGGTGAGTTAATCTTATAATTGAAATCACACGTTGCATTCATCTAACGTTAAACTTTCTATCATTTATTCAACGTTTATCGTTGTATTTCTACTTAGTATTTTACTGGCATATTCTTTGGTATTGAATGTACGTCTTATGTTGCAGCCGAGCTTGTGCCAACAGACATGGTCTCATCCGCAAATACGGATTAAACCTCTGCCGTCAGTGTTTTAGAGAGTACGCTTCTGATATCGGATTCAAAAAGGTAATAACATTCTCTTTTTTCCAAGTATTGCAATTGTTTGAAGTATTTGTTTTAATTCGTACTGCATTTAGGATGACTTTCTGCTGAATTGTTTTTATGGTAGTTAGACAGTGGTTATCGTAAAATTGAGAATGATTTCATGAGTAGGTTCAAAGTTGAGTGTTGAATTAGACGATTGGAGGTCGTCTTACGTAATCCTGTCAAAAATTTGCTTTTTATTAGTCATCTCGTTATTCATAATTTAAAATTCCCTGTAATCCTAATCTTGGCTGATATTCTTGTTTGTTTGCAGTTGGACTAATTAGCTGAGCTGGATATTTTCAACATCTAAGTTTAAGGACCGTTTTCAAATTTCAACATGTTTTTATTTTTAATAAAACACTAAGAGAGATTTGTGTGATTTTTCTATTTCTTTTTATAACATAGTATGATTAAAGTAAAGATTTGTTTTCGTAAAACGAAAGATGATTAGATAATGAGCCATGGGTGATCCTGTAACCTGCAAAAAATGCAATCTGCAAATCTGTAATGAATCAAAACTTGCTCATCTTTCTGATCTTTCACCCAACTTTTTAAAAATTCGACGCAGGTAAATTGTCTATTTCGTTTGATTGAACTTTCGATCCTATTTGGACATTTGACCAGCAGCTTTCAAAGTTTCAATGCTTTTATTGAAATGATAAGTAAGACCGATATCCGATAATTTTCTAAAAAAAAAAAAAGAAAAATTTTACGCAATTTATTCAAGCGTCCTCTATATAAAACAACTTTGAAGCTTGAAATCATAAAAACACCTGTAAACCTGGCTCAAGCTCCTATTACTGATACTCCCAACAATGTTATTGTTTTGTGTACTTATTCGCATTTTACTGCATTGAGTATTTTAAACGTCAATGTACGTTATACGTTTTGTTGGTGTTGAATATTTTAGTAATTCCAGTTTCCAGTTCAATCATGTAATAAATCGTAACTACAGAAGTTAGTGCTTTGTGTATTCTACAAGTTTTAGGCGTGGGTGTTAAAATGACTTCACCAGCGTAACGTATTTCTACGGCGTTCAGAGTATGATTTCTTGAACGATTCAATATCGTGTGTGCTATATAACGGATATTTTTTATTGCTGCAGTAAGTATTCAAAAATACATCATAATATGACACTTTACCGAAACATATTTAGTTTATATGGTTTTTTAGCCTTTAGAAGTAGAAAGTTACGTACTATGGTTTATCTTATCAACTAACCCGAAACCCTCTTATCTAGTTAGTACCCTCTTATCATACTTACAGTAGTAGTCATTTAATTCGTATTTTCCACTCTATGAAACAATCCAGTCAGAATTTATTCACATTATCGTATTGTTCTGTCCTACGAATCATATTATGTGACATGTGCTGTTAGTCATATTCGTTACATCGCCTGCGGCTAACTTCAATAACTTTTCATCATATGGTGTCTCATTTTCTTCTTACAGAATTCCCAAATGGATAAACAATCCTTGCTCGTGCTGTATTCTAAGGTAATTCCATATTGTTTGCTTTACTAATTAATTACTTGTATAATTTGTTTTAATAGAAGAAAAAGTAATTCTTCTTTAACTACGTTGAGTGTTTCCAGTCTTTTGCAAGGGTCAACTTGCCCAGTTACGTTTTTTGTCTCATTTGTCATCACTCAAAGGTGAAAATTTTTTCATTAATTGGACACTTGATTCATAATTCTTCAATTCTACTCGTAATAGTTGCGTAATTACTATGAAACGTGATCAATGAAAAACAAAGAAAAATCATTGAATCGATATTTTTATTTTATGGTTGATCGAGTCAAGGAATTTTCTTATCAGCTTTCTTGTTTAGAAATTCTGTACGTAGGCGAGACAATTGAGAATATTTGCAAAAGTACGTAATTCGATTATTTTCTCCTGAATTTTCTATCCGTATTCAAAGGAGGTTCCGTTTATTTTTCCATCTGTCCGGTGGAAAAGTTCGAATGGTTTTTAAACAATGTTATAAAATTTCTAGGAAATTTCAGTCACGTGTTTAATGAACCACCGATCAACTATTCGATGATAAGCGTTTAAAAAACTGTGTCGGTAAATCATTATCTTTCTATGGATAATAATTTCTCTACGCAATTACACGAGTCAATTATTTTGTAATTGTTGAGCTAATGGAAAAATAACGTTAAGTTTTCATAGGAAAAATAAACATAACGTTAAATTTTCACGTGGAAAATATGCCTTTAAATCAGCAAAAGATCATTTATTATATGCAAAAGAGACAAAAAACAGACACCAAAAAAAAAGTCAGGTACGATTTCAATGGATTCTTTGTACTTTGTATAAAAATGTATGAAGTTACTACGCCGTGCCACAATATTTTTATGCGTACATTAAACACACATAGGCATGATAAAATGCATATCGACGAGTTTGTAGGCGTCTTAAGTTAATAAACGTCCTTTCATTGACCGATCTGCTCTCCCTTCTACCTTATAATTCAATCAGACATGTGAATATTCATAATGATTGTTTCTACCTTAATCATTCTGGCAGTAGGAATGTTCGAATTGTATCTGTTCGATGAGAATTTTCAATTACGTTATCGTACCCGAAAACTGCGTTATTTTACGGTTGTTCGATGTACAGAATAAATTTTCAAGTGAATTTTTTTTACCCTAATGTGTCGGTTGTTTTAATGCTTGTGAATTTTTTTTCAAAGAGTTTTATTTTACGTATGAAATGAAATATGACATCGAAATTCAGGCCGTAATTTTTACACATCGACGTAGTTTTTCATCGTATGTTTATGTGATTTTCGTGTTTTGTCGATATGATACGTACGATCGTACAAGATTTGATTATTCATAAAAGAAAAACTAAGGTGGTTACGCAGGATGATTATTATAGACGATTTCAAACCTGGACGACTGCGTCTGATTTTTTATACTTGTATACAAAAGTAAGCTTTTGATTTGTTTTTTTCTTATTCATAAAACGACGTAATCGAGGTGAAAAGTAAAAGAAATAGTTTTCATTTTTGTTCGGATTTGCTATTGTCGTATGTAAATAATTCATTATTTTCCATTAAATCTTCATCTGCATATTTTCAAGAACAGAAGTCGTTTTGTAATTTTTCATAATTGCTTGTTATTTTCATTGTTTTAATGAAAGAATGGGAAGAAAGGCTAGTTAGGTGTAGTACTGAAATTGGAAAAGTTCTATGGTAAAAATATCTGCTGACAATTTTTAATTGCTGTTTTTTTAAAAAAAAAATCAAGGTTGAGTTGACTGCTGCTGTAATTAAAAATTTTCTTGAATGGTTAAGCTGATTATTCTGTGTATTCAGAAGTAGCGATGAGGATTTGAAAAAAATGCTGGGTTTTATTTTCTAAAACGTACAGCTACAGCATCATCAATGTAAAATTATTGAAGATTTAAATGATTCGAAAATTTTTTCAAATTCAGTGGAGAAAGAAAAAAATTTGTAAAAAGTAACGAAGATTTGGGTGTTTGAACTATGAATTTATTCGAAGTAGTTTTTAAACATTTTTAGAATTCAAATTCTGATTTAAAAATAATAATTTTTAGAATGTGGTTAAAGGTTTTAGCGAAGTTGAAGTGAAAAAAATAAAAAAGTTTAAATATGCCCCTCCCTCTCCCCCTCTCCACAAAAAAATAAAAAAGCAATGAAAACCGAAAAAGTAACCAAATTTTTGGGTCAATGGAACATTTTCATTCTATTGCATGCTGAATTGATAAAAATAAATGAATTCTTTTGCCAAGCATCGTGATAAGTTGAAAGAATGTGAGACAGTGAGATAACAATCAAAATATTGATGTTCTTCATTTTTCGATAATTCATCAGACATTGAAAAACAATAACTTTTTCAAGTATCATTTTCTTATTTGACTTTAATTCTTTATCGAATAAAATGTCTGATATTTCGACTTTTTTCTAAAAAAAATAATTAGTTTCTATTTTCAACGATTTTTATGGCTGAATAAAGTGATCAAAATCAGATCAATTTTTTCAGAGAGGGGGAATCAGCACAATTTTTTCGTTTTCTCTGAAAATCTAATATTTTCTCCAGTACTTAGTCAAATAGAAAGTGAGTAAATTCACTAAATTTTTTGAAGTCTGAAATACATACCTAGTATAAAAACCTACGTCATTAAAAAAATTTGATTCAAAATTCTATTTTATTATAATTACCTATGTATTTAAAATTATGGCAGGCTTTCTTTTTTGGCCTTTTCAAAAAATTTTGTCAACAAATAAATGCGATCTATGATTTATCAATTTTGAATTGATTTAGCTATGTTATTAAGAAACTTTCTTATCTCTTGAAATTAATTTTTATGGAATATTATTTGAAAAAATAAAACAATTTGGCCCTGACCGAAGAGAATTTTTTCAGTGAATGATGTTTTGAAATATTTTTCAAATCAGTTGATTTCTCATTTTTTTCAGCGTTTTTGAATCACATTATTTGAAAAATGTTCAAATTCAATTGATTTTTTTTACCTAATGAAAAAAATTGTAGGAAAAATGAGTTTTGCCTCTCTTTTCTTTTCGAAAAATGATATCAATTGAAATGTATGAAAAGTATCGTGCTGAATATTCCAATAAAGTTCTGCTTTTTTATGACCTATAAAAATTTTTTCGATAATATCACATGCAATATTGTACACATCGAAGAATTGCGATGGAGAAAAGGTTTCTCGATAATATTTTTACTGAATTTAGAAGCATCTATTCTCAAAGTGATTCGAAGAGTGAAAAAAAATCGAGAATTACCCTCAAAATTTCGCCAAAAGTCGACTTTGGAAAGCGAGTTTCTTATTTTTGAAAATCACAATCTTTCGATTTTTAGCCTTTTCTTTGCTCAGAAGTGTGAGATTTTGAAAATTTTCCAATAAAAATATTGAATCCGTGCCAATATTTTTTTCAGGTACCTACTCGTTATTTTATAATCTTTAAATATTGATGAACGGAATTGTAAAAAAAAGTGGAGTGTTTTAAAAGTAAAAAATTCCTTCTTCATGCTAATGCTGGTCCCATAAATCTCGAGGATTTTCTTCAATAATGATAACGTCATTTTTGGGATTTTTTGAGTAAAGAAAAGAGAATATTTAAATTTTCAAAAAATGAAGCTAGAAGTCCAGAAATTTGATTTTTCAATTTTGATAAACCATCTTGCCTAATACTCTTGATCGTAAGGTCAGGTCGTAAAAAATCGATCAAATCTGTACACAACAGACATCTTGAGCAAGATTTCGAAACCTGAATTTTTTGGAGGTACGGACAGGACATTCAGTTTGGCCACTTTTTACTCTTTTTTTTTTTGGATTATTGGAGCCTTTTTTTTGTGGAAATGAAATAAGATCAAGATGAAATGATGGAAAAGTTGATGAAAATCTCAAATTGAAAAATGGAAACTATTTTATAAGTATAAACTTAATTATGTAGTTTTGAATTTCAATGTTGAGAAAAACATAATTTTAATTTCAGCTTCATTATTTCAATTTTTCATTTCTGATCATGAATTTCTATCGATAGAATTTCATACCTTGAAAAATTACAACATTTTCACATCGTTACCTAATCTAACGATAGCAAAATCATAAAATTCAACTATTCTTGTAAATTTTCCACCTCTACGACAAGCTTTCTTCTTTACTTTTAATTTAGGTATGTGGTTCGATATGATAATTAGTTACTTCTCAGTTGATATACTCCCATATCATCATATAAATCACCCAAGTACAATTTAACGTGTAATTACCAGAGATATCTTCATTATTCACCTGTACTTAGGTACCCATAACATCCTAATACGCTGATAAAATATTCTAAATTGTCATTTTCAAAGAATAACTCGCAATTCTTATTGAAATGATCAAAATGATCTATTACGTCTTTATATGCAATCAATCCACTTTTTTTACCACGGTAAATTAATTTTTATTTAGAATTCATGTAAAAATTTGTAATACTAGTTTTTCTCATCTTTTGAAATTCCGAACTCAAAAAAAAAACACATTACGTAACACTTCAGCTTCATCTTGTATGTATTTTTATATCGAAAATATTCTCTCGTGTTTGTGATTTCATCGTTGAAATATCTGGTATCGAAGTATTCGTTCGATCGAATATCATATACGGAAAAAGAATCCATTTTTTATCCCAGATGCATAATTTTTCAAATATTTGTTCATTTTTTTATAGATAATTTTCCAATAGAAATAAAATCAATGAAAATTCTTATATAAATTCACTTCGTAACTTGGAAAATTTAATTCACTATCGATTATTTTTCTAAAATTTGATTTATTTTCATCTATTTCCAGGGCTCCCGTGTATGGATTCAGCATCCCGTCGAAGTATGGGAAAGCGCCGAAATAACCGAATCGTACAATGGAAAAAGTCTCAGCGTTTTGACAGAAAGTGGCGAAGTAAGCACTACTGAAACTCGACATATTAATAAAATCGAAAGTTCGCAGTTAAGTCGATCAGTTATTCGCCGGCTGTCGGAAATTGTACACTTTTTATTGATCAATCAATTTTTTACCTCGATTCGAGTCGTCAAGGGGAACATTAGTCGTATTACCGGTTTATCGCTCGTCGTGAATTCGTATGCAAAATTAATAGGTGATTTGGAAAGTATAATATTCAAAGCAGGTACCCAAAATTCGAACGAAGCAAAATATTGAAAAATAAATGCATTAGGAGCACACAATGAGTACATTTTCGTATCTGCGATGCATGTTTCTTCGATTTTGTTTTAATAGAAGGTCGATAAAAGTTCAAGTTCGTTTAGCTAGTACCTACTAAATTACATGGAAATACGATACGAACTGATTACATCGCATCGCAGGTGTACTAGTACGAAAAAGTAAATAAAGTTAACGCTTATGGAAGATAGATTACATCACATAACGCCACCGAATACCTAAAAACACAGATCAGGTTTTCATTGGGAGATTGTGTAGTAAGCCTACGACAGCTTGCGAATATTTAAAGCATATATTTTTTTTATTTGAATACCACGTTGTGTTTTTTTTTAAAAATATTTATAAGATGCATTATCGAACTGGTTGGTCGATTGAGACGTTTTGTGTAATATTGCGATATTCTCTCGTACCTTTATCCAGAAATGGATATTTGTAATTTATTTGAGATTTATAAAATTATTGCTCGGTGACTCTGGAGTATTGTACCGTGTATGGCATTGAATTTGATGTAAAATCAAATTACAAGCCCTTATTGCGGTGTAATACGAGGATAGTAAGTGGCTGTAGCAATTTTTTGACATATTTACGCGATTTTTCTTTGTAAGTCTTCTTTACCTAAAACGTACGTAGCTTTAGGAAACTAGATATTGAATAATTTTGCCTCGAATGGGATTCCAAAGATTTTAGATGAGAACCAAATTTTAAGTTTGATTTTTTTCAACTCTGAATTAAATTTTTTCGAAGTTGTTTTAGTTTGATTTTTTTTTAAAAATTATTGCCAATTTCAAAATACAAAATTTTCCAACCTACTAGATTTTTTCGATTTCTTCAGTTCTATTGAAAGAAAAAAATTGTATCAAATTTTGAATTTTTTCCAGTAATGACATTTTTCAAACCTAAATTTTCTCAAAATATTCTCTACTTACTTATTTGAATTTTTATTAAGATATGGATTTTTCCAGAAGTAATATTTTTCAAACCTGATTTTTTTCAAATTTTTTTCTAGTTTCATTTTTTCAATTTTTTCCTCGAAATTGGAGTTTTTTCAACAGTGAAATTTGCTCAAACTTGAATTTTCTAAAAATTATTGTCAATTTTTCAGAACGAAATTTTTCAACCAATTAAATTTTTCGATTTCTTCTGTTCTATTTCTTGAAAAAAAAAAATTTATCCAACATTGAAATTTTTCCAACAGTGACATTTTTTAAATCAAAATTTTCTCAAAATTCTCCCTATTTTTATTTTTTAGTTTCTTCATTTTTTTTTTTAAATTGGAACTTTTCCGACCGTGACATTTTTTGAACCTAAATTTTCTCAACATTTATTCTGTTCACATTTATTTCTTCCTTTTTTTTCAAAATTGAATTTTTTTCAACTGTTATTTTTTTAAAACTGAATTTTTCAAAATCTTTACAATATTGATTTTTTCAATATTTTGGTTAATTTTATTTGTATTTTTAAAAATTTCTTAGTTGAAAAATTTGTTCAAAAATTTCACAGTGGAAAAATCTTGGAAAAAAATTCAAAGCCATTCAAAAATTTTTAGGGTGTTGAAAGAAATTGAACAAAATATAAAATTGAAAAAAAAATTGAAGTTGGAAATTTTTTTAGAGAATTTTAGAAGTAAAAAATTTTAGTATTGATGGTTTTTAACAACTTTATTTTATTCAAATCTTTTTCAACTTTATTTGTAACTTGGATATAGAAACCATTCTTGGGTGTAAAAAATTGCTTTCGATTTGACCCCCCTCCGAACCCTCATTACACCTTGCAAAAAAAACTCGAAATAATTTGTCGACTAAAAAATCAATATTTTTGACACCTAAAGGTGGTTTCTTTCTATATCCAGGCTTACACATATTCAGAAGTTTTTGTAGCTCAATCATTTTTCTATTAATTTAAAATTTTTTTCAAGCTCTAAAATTTTTTTAATCAAAAATTTCTTAAAATTTTTGAAAAGCAGTAAAATATAAAATCAAAAGAAAAATGAAGAATCAAAGTTGAAAAAAATTTGTAAAACTTTGAATTTGAAAAAATTTTGCCGATGGAAAAATTACAAAATTGGAAACAGTTTTTTTTTTTGAATGGGTTTAAGGAGATTGAAAAAAAATTAGAGTTGGAAAAAAAGTCAAACTTGAAATAAATTATTTCGAAATCCCATTTTTGGCAAAATTATTTAGTAGCTAGTTCGAATCAAAACCTTGAAAAATGTTTCCCGTTTAACCAGGTATCGGCTTGAAATAAAAAATTCCTACCAGAGCGAAAATTGCTCTTAATTATGGAAATTATAACGTCCGAAAAAATCAGTCGGCGAATTGTGTTTTTATAAATATCGATTTGTTTCAGAAACGTGATATAAAAACCGAAAAATCAGACGAACTGCCTCCTTTAAGGAACCCGGATATATTAATTGGCGAAAATGATCTCACTTCTTTATCCTATTTACACGAGCCAGCTGTCCTTTATAACCTTCTAGTCAGATTTTGCCACAAAAATTCCATTTACACTTATTGCGGTAAGTTTACGAAAACTACGTTGTACGATTGAAAAATTGGATAATTTATTGAGATTGCAGGAATTCGTAGTTTTATGGATTTTATCGTGAGTGGGAATCTTGGCTGTTTTTTGCCAAAAAATGAACAGATTTTATTTTTCGATCGATGGTGATGGTGAAATCACTGTCGTATTACAAATTTTTACTCTTTACCTCGAATGATAAGATCGAAATGATGAAAATTGTTTCAACTAAATAAGGCCTACAGTTGGAAGATGGAAGATATTAAACTTTATGGTTGCTCCAAAATATTATAACATTATGATTATGCAACAATATTTGTGCAAGTTTGAAAAAAAGATCATGAGGTGTGACTTTTTTTTCGAGAAAAGAAAATCAGTTGGATTAGCATTGAATATGACATGACCCAACTTTCGGAAATGATCATTTTCAATTTTTTCACCTTGAATTCTGAACTCTAAAGGTGATTTAGATTTTTGGCTTTTACACAAAAATAGTTTAGGTTTTTTGTTTTACAAAAATCAGTTTTGAACTTTCTCTGAAAAAACACCTTTTTTTGGTTTTTAATAAAAGGGTCCTTTTTATTTTGAGAATTTTATTGATACTTTTTTTTCTGAAAATGACTGACTCGAGTATTTTTTCCATTCATCGACTTGATTTCTTTAGTTTAAAAAAAAATAGTTTGGATTTTTCCGGGGAGGGGAGGGAGGGAGGGAGGGAGGGGGTTGTTCTATTTTAACTGTATCTAAAATGATTTGTTTCTTTGGGTTTTTTGTTTTTTTCCTCCAAAAGTGGTTTGAATTTTGGCTTTTATTAAAAATTAGGATAGTTTCATTACATTTTTTAAAAATTGGTGGTTCCATTTCTCGATTTTTTCCCTGAAGTTTGTTTGATTTTTTTTAATTGAAAATTGATCATGTTTTTAAGCTCTTATCAAAAATCGGTTCAATTTTTGTGGTTTATTTTCCAAAAGTTGTTTGATTTACGTTTTTCTTTTGCAAAAATCTGTTGTTTTTTAGCTTTTTCCCCAATTTTTAAAATTTTTGGGTCTATTTATTTTTTAAATATTTTTTTGAAAAGGAACTGGAAGTTTCAGTTCCTTTTCTGTAAATGGTTCAATTTCTTTTCTTTTTTTTGTTTTGAAAATGGATTGATTTTTTCATTTTGTTTTGAATGTAGTTTGAAAATAAGAAGTTTGATCTGTTTGGTGAGGGAGGGGGAATTATTTTTTTGTTTTTGTCTGAAAGTGATTTAATTTATTTTATTTTTTTTCTTATATTGTTTAATTATATTTGCAAATGGTCTAATGGAAAATATTTTGTGGTTGAAGGAGTGCCCTCTATAAATGCTGTAATTTCTTTTTTTCAAGATGGGTTTGGTTTTTTGGAGAAATGTATTTATTTGATTTGATTTTGGTAATTTTTCAAAGATATTATTAGGAGTTTTTCTAAAATTTGTTTGATTTTTTTCTGAAAGTGTTTTTTTCTTGGTGTTTGGCTTCTATTTTTGAAAATGGTTCGTTTTTTGGTTTCACCTGTGAAATTTATTGAAAATCGTCTCCTAAATCAGGATAATAATAATAACCGATTTTTCTGTGGGCACTTGCCAAAAAAAACTATTTGTGATGTTTGATGCTATTTTTCAATTTTCGTAGCACTTTTTCGTTGTAAAAATATGATCAAAAAATCTGTTCATAAAACCGAATCAATTTTTTATTCCAAACTGTATTCAGTTTTAGGCATCTAGTTACTTAATTTCTATATAATTTTACAACATTTAAACTATAAAAAAAATTATTTCCAACAGGAATAGTCTTAGTAGCGATTAATCCTTATCAAGACCTGCCAATTTACGGTAACGATACAATATGGGCGTATCGCGGAAGAGCGATGGGAGATCTAGACCCACATATTTTTGCCATAGCCGAAGAAGCTTACAATCGCATGGAAAGGTACCCACCAAATCGATATAAAATTGAAAAAAAAACATTACGATTTGCTCATTGAACTATTTCATTCCAGCGAGAAAAAAGATCAAAGTATTATCGTTTCCGGAGAATCGGGCGCCGGAAAAACAGTCTCCGCCAAATACGTAATGAGGTACTTCGCCACCGTCAGCGGTTCTTCGAAAGAGACTCAAATTGAAAAGAAAGTGTTGGCGAGTAGCCCCATAATGGAGGTAAATTCGCTACTACGTTTTACTTTGTATTATCAATTGATCGAGTTCGGTAATTGTTGCAATTTGCTAAACGCCTTATCGATTTTCTAAAACCGAGAAATGTTTATTTTCGGGTAATTGTTATTTAATTTGTCTACGGAGTTAATTTAGATAATTAACGGGTACGATAAGGCGATAACCTAAAATCTTACTAGTTAATTAGTTTGATATACTTAGAATTTCGTACTATTTATTTTCGTAGATGTATAAATTATTATGGCAGGTTCTGTGAAACGTGCGTGAGCCTTTGACGCCCGCCATAATTAAAATTTCGATAGCGAATATTTCGAAATTCGCGTACGTTTTTAATAACCTTGAATCTGGTCGAGAAATGAAAAAAAGATTGTGTATTTATTTTCGCACTGATTTTTATTCTGTGTTGTAATTTAATTTCTAATTTTTTTTCAGGCGATCGGAAACGCCAAGACGACTCGAAACGATAATTCATCCAGATTCGGTAAATTTATCGAACTGCAATTTAATAAATATTATCAAATTGTCGGCGCTAGTATGAGAACGTATTTATTAGAAAAGTCTCGTGTGGTTTTTCAAGCCCCCGAGGAACGAAATTATCACATTTTTTATCAGCTTTGCGCTGCCCGGAATCAGTATCCGGAATTGAAGCTAGGTAAATCTAAACGAAAGCAGAAATTTGACGAATTCTACGAAAACGTAGTAACCGATTTAATTTTGTTTCTAGACGATGCCAAAGATTATGAATTCTTATGTTCGGAGCACGTTATCGCCGGAGTTAACGACGAAAAATGTTTTCTCGACACGAAACACGCTCTAGATACGTTGGGATTTGACGAATCTGATCAACTTGATATTTTTTATATCTTATCTGGTATTCTTTTTCTCGGCAATATCAAAATTAGCGAGAATCCTCGCGGTGCTCACGGTGATTCGGAAGCCAGCTATATTAAGGTATGTTGAGATTGTGTAAGAATTCCAAGTAGGTTTCTTATTTCATGAAAAATCTATCATGAGCTAAATTTGTTTATTTGAAATTTCTTCCTTTGGTACTCGATTGAAAAAAATACAAAAAATGTCTTAAAAAAAAATTATGCTGAAAAAATGAATTTTTTGTGTTTTTATCTGTTTTTGGAAGATTTTCCCAAGTTGAAAGTTATTTTGATGTTTTCTGTTTTTGAAAAATTTTTCAAGTTGAAAGTTGTTTTGATATTTGAATTTTTTTGTGTTTTTTTTTCATCTGTTTTTAGGCGATTTTTCAAAGTAGATTTTTTTTTTGATTTTGGGTGATTTGAAAAAATAACACAGCTTTATTGAAACTGATCTTCACAGCTTCTGTCTTCTGTTGGAAATGGAGAACCAGCATCAGAGGAGGATATTTTTTCATTTATTATGAAATTGTATTTTTTTTATTTTTTTTTTTTTAAGAGAAAAAATCAAGAACAGTAAAATTTGAAAAATTGATAATTTTGTTTTTGTTTTGAATTGAAAGAAACTATACATTTTGATTTATTTAGAGAAAATTTTTTTCTCGATTATGATTTCGAGCGAATTTTTGCAATATTTGTCCCACTTTTTTTCGTCTTTAATTAAAATTAAAAATTTTTGTTATGTACGTTTCAATACAGATTCAATTACGTCTGATTAATTGATTGACAATTCAGAATAGAGTAATTTTTAGCCCTTTTCCTGTCGAAAAGACGTCCCTCTTACACTCTTTATTTTTTATTTCTATTTTTTTGTCGAATATTATTGAAATGTTCGATTAAGATATCAATTTTATCTCATTCACATGTTCTATAATCAATTATAAATTTTTTGATTTCAGGACGATGACGCCCATTTAATAAAAATGGCGGAGCTATTGAAACTAAATAGCAAAGAATTGAGAAAATGGTTATGTCATCGTCGTATTACCAGCATGAAGGAAATTTTCGATAAACCGATGAACGCCAGCGAGGTTTGATCATTTTCGTTTATTATGCTGATTTATCTTTATCGAAATATTAATCTTTCTCGATTATTTCAGGCTAGGGGAGCTCGGGATGCTTTGGCAAAATATATGTACGCTGAATTGTTTTGTTGGATCGTAAAGATGATAAATAGAGCTTTGGAAACGACCAGTGAAAAACATCGATTTATCGGTGTACTCGACATATATGGTTTCGAAACATTCGAAATTAATAGTTTCGAACAATTCTGTATTAATTACGCCAACGAAAAGTTACAGCAGCAGTTTAATCTGGTAGGTTTGTTATTGAACGAATTTCGGATTGTTTTCATTTTTTTTTTTTTTTTTTTTTGAAGGGAGATCCTAGTGGTTCAATTTTAATTATTAATTTGTTTTTGCTTTTTTTTTTTTTTGGCAGCATGTATTTAAATTAGACCAAGAAGAGTATTCAAAGGAGGGCATCGAATGGAAATTCATTGATTTTTACGATAATCAACCTTGTATTGATCTGATTGAGACTAGACTTGGAATTTTAGACTTGCTCGACGAAGAGTGCCGAGTAAGATGACATTTCTCATTCAATTTTACATTTTTATCGAATGCTTCTAACTGAATTTTTTTCAGATGCCCAAAGGCACCGACGATTCGTGGGCAGAAAAATTATACGGCAAATGTTCCAAATGGAATCACTTCGCCAAACCTCGATTCGGTTTGTAAAAAATTGACTTGATTACTTTTTTTCCCTCTTTAAATTTTTTCTAATTTGAGATATTTTCATTTCCAGGTACTAGTTCCTTTATTATAAAACATTTTGCTGACAGTGTGGAGTACCAAACTTTCGGATTTCTGGATAAAAACAAAGATACAGTTATCGAAGAACAAGTAATATATTTTCCTATTGAATTGGTGGAGTTAGCGATACCGACATCGCCGTCGTTTCTTGCATCCTTGTAGGTGTCGGTGTTTGTGTCCTTGTCTGTGTCAATTTCGGTGTCGTCACCGGAGACATTTTACTCCTCTTGTGGTATAAAGTGCATTGAGCCGCCTTATATTCGGGACGACAATGAGGTCTCGGATTGGGAATAGTAAAAGGAGGTTTTTTATACATCATTACGTGTTCTGTGAATCTGCACGATACCACTGGTATGTCCCTTTTGATCTTGAATCGATACTGGTACGTTTTGGTTTGCCTGGGTTTCAATTTAGGCGGCTCGGATGCCTTCTGGAATGATCTTTCGGTCACCTCGGCCCAATCGATAATCTCTGTTTCGGCATTTAACAGAGTTTCGGTAGCGATTCGTTTTAATTTAGTGGCTCGAGTTTCTTGAACTGGTACTTTCGGCTCTCTGGGTACATTGATCTTTTTACGAGGCGGTAAAGGTGCCTGTTTTGGCCTATTATATGGAAATAACGCGAATGGTTTTCGGTAAGCTGGCTCTGGCGAGTAAAATTGAACTTGCTTGGGACATTGTTTGGGACACAACAACTGAGGAGTACAAAGATCCGAATTCGAACAGGACATACACCGAATACCTACCGAATAATTTATAAAATCGATTTCTCAATTATCCGGAAAAATATTCCCTGGCAATTTTTTATTAATTAGAATTGGTTTTTTGCAGGTCGTCGTTCTAAAAGAAAGCGGTAATAAGTTACTGCGTAAATTATTCGAAAATGGGAACAATAATAAGTTGAATGTGGCCTCCCACGCAGCCACCATTGGCCATTCGAACAAAATGAGAGTATCGATTGCATCTTCGAAACAAATGTCGGCCACGAGTCCGGCGAGTAAACAGCATAAGAAAACGGTTGGTAAACGACGACAAAATTGGAGGATTTTACTGTCTAGATTTTTATGCTTTTAAATTTCTCGTTTTCGTAGGTTGGGTCCCAGTTTCGAGATTCCTTGAATGCCTTGATGGTGACCTTGAATGCGACCACCCCGCATTACATTCGATGTATCAAGCCGAATGATTCGAAGGAAGCTTTTGTTTATAATCCACAAAGAGCTGTTCAGCAGCTGAGGGCTTGCGGGGTGCTCGAGACTATTCGTATTAGTGCGGCTGGATTTCCCTCGAGGTATGAATTGTTTGATGATGTGAAGGCGTCTCAAAAGGTTTCCAAATTGATAGTATCGATGTTAGGATGATTAAGATATTTTTTCGAAAAATTATGATCCGTGCATTTATTCCTATTGCAACGATGAAGTTCTGAAATCTCTTTTTAAACATTTTTTTAAATTGAAAAACACTCAGAAAATTAAAATTTGTTCCAAACGATGGAAAATAATTTTGAAAAAAATTTGAAATTTAGACTGATTGTGATTTTTTTTGTAAGAAAAATTAAAGAGTTTGGTTTCATGGAAAACCAAATTCGAATTTTCGATTCCAAATCGGAGAATACCTACCTTTTTTTTTTTTAGTTTTTTTGAGTCTCTTTCGGGCATCTCAAAAAGTTATTTTGATGCTTTTCAGTCCCAATTTTTATAAAAAATTCAAGCCTGTTTTTTTTTTTACTGAATTATTTGAAATTGAATTTCATATTGATTTTGATTGAAATTTCTTGAAAGATAATATCGCTATTGATACTTTTCGTAACTTTTGTCAAGAATGTGTGGGGGGGGGGATAATGACCGGACCCAGCGAAGGACAGAGATATAGCTTACCTCCCAAATGCAAAATTACGATAAATCTAATTTTAAGTGAAATACTTCACAGAATATTAGTCTTCTTTTGTTTTGTTTTTTGAAAAAAATTGTATGTTTCATTTAAAAAATTGAAAAATACTATTGTAAGTCGTAACACTAAAAAAAAATCATATGAGCTGATTTCACACTTTTTCCACGTGTTATTTTTATGTACGATTTTTACATTATTATTATTTTTTTTTTTTGAAATCTTTGGTGGAAGAGGGGAGTGTTTGAAATGTGGTTTCTAAATTTTGAAAGAATTCGTCAAGATTTGCCATCTAATTTTTGCATTTTCAAGAATTTTTGACTAAAATTGAAAAATTGAGTAATGTTTGGTTTTAACTTTTAACGCAAATTGAATTACCCCTGGTTTGCGAAAAATTCGATAATGACTAAGGTTATTTTTTTTTTGGTAAAGTTAGGTCTCTTGAAATTTTTTTTTGTTGAGAAAGTGGCTTGATGCTCCACTTTTTTTATGAGATGTGGTAATTTTTTTGGTAAAATTGTGAGAAGTTTCTCAGTATTACCTCAAAATTTGAAGAAAAAAAAAGATGATTAATCAAGTATTTCAATTTTCAATGATGAACTTAGAATCCTAAAAATTATCCCAACTCCCAAGAGATAAGTTCAGGAAATTCTCAAATTGGATAAAACTTCTTTAATGTATTGTCCGCCCAATATATCTTGAGACGTCCGCCTGAAAGCCGGAGTAGGCAAAATGCACTACAGGGTTTCGCAATGTAGTGTACAATCAAGAAATAATTGGCCACCAAACATGATAAAAATAACACTGCGTTAAAAAGTAATCTAATTTTTTTCATTCAAACCCAAATTGAGAATCCCTGAGTGTAACGCTTTTTGCCTACTTTATGCATTAGGCGGACGTCTCAAGATATATTGGGCGGACAATATTGGATTGACTAAATTCCAAGTATGAAGGGACAAAAATTGGATCGGGAGACTGAAGTTTTTGAATTTTGGAAGTAATTTGAACAGCGAGTGGACAAAAAAGAGAAGGAAACTGAAGTCTCCGAATTTTAAAAATAGAAGACCGACTTTCCTCCTCTTCTCTCCATTTAGATTCTCTTGGTCTTTGTTAAATTTTTAATTTATTCACACTTGTCTTAGTCCATAATTTTTTTAGATCATCAACCATGGAAAGTGAAAAATTTGAATCTTGAATCAAAAATTGATGACCTAATTCTAAGACAGAAATAGTATTAGTTTTCAAGCCTCACAAATGTTCAATTTATTCTTCCTCCTTCCCCTCTCTCCCTCTCCTTGTCAAAAAGTTCTTGGGGCCAATTTTACTCAGTTCGAAGGCCTCAACCTCATCTCACTTCTCCTAAAATAACTCATTGAGAGTCAAAAATCCATTTCTCGAACTAAAAATAAATCCGTATTTTCTGATTTTTACTCAATTTTTAAAAATTTTGCATCATTTACCCCCCTCCCCCTCCTTGCTCAAAAAAATGCTATCCAACTAGGTCCCCAATGAAGACAAATGGTTTGAACTTGAAAAACTCCATCTGTGACATTATTAGAATTCCCACAAAAATTTCTTAATTTTTTGGGACACCTTTGCTGAAGAAAAAAATTATTCATGGTTCATTTTTTGTAATTCTATGTGAATTATTGTTTTTTTTTTTTTCAATTCTAGAATCCTGTATACCGAATTTCATAGTCGTTACAAAGTTCTATGTAAATCAAATGAGAGGAAAAAAGACATTCAAGAAAGCTGCGAATTGATTATGAATAAATTTATAAAGGTAAATAATTATCACATTATGAAACCAGTTTTTTAAAAAAACGTTTTCTTTTATTTTTCATTTTTTCATATACGAATTATATTTTCCAATAATTACCCATTGATTTTTGTTTTCAGGACGAAGATAAATTCAAATACGGCAAGACAAAGATATTCTTCCGAGCCGGTCAAGTAGCCTTCCTCGAACGTCTTCGTTCAGACAAAATGAAAGCCTGCTTGGTCATAATACAAAAAACTGTACGGGGATATCTGGCTCGAAAACGTTACTTGAAACTGCTCAATGGTACCAAGCTGCTGCAAAGACTCGCTCGCGGATACTTAGCTAGGAGGTAAAATTGTCATATTCATTGACGTAGGCGATAAACAATTCGAGAAAAAATTTTATGTAGCCACACGAATTAGTCTATTCAAAACATCACCGAATGTTTGTTTTTATTTCCATCCGAGTTGAAATATATACCTACTAATGAGGTTTGAAAACGTGCGTCTTACGTACACCTAAAATCAAACGTGTCGATGGCGTATTAATTCGTGAATAAATGTATTGATATATAAAAAATAGGCGTTGCCGGTGATAAACCAAAAAAAAAAGGGTAATAATGAGTTGAACACAATAGTTGACATTAGTGTCGCGTACACCGGAAACTTAATCTCGTACGTTGCGTGGTTTCTGTGCGTATATTTTTCACCTAAAAGGTGTTTTTGATTCGTGATCATCGGACAAATGGCTACGTAAATTTTTTTCCTAAATTTTTATCCAATTTTTTGAATTATTTTTAAATATTTTTAAATATTTTTTACAGACGAGTCTATCATATGAGACGTAATCGAGCATCGATCGTTATACAGAAAAATGTCCGAAAATGGATTCAATACAGAAAATACCAACAAATCAGACGTTCTGTGCTGAAAATCCAAACCCTCGGAAGAGGTCTGCTGGCTCGGCAAAAATACCAGAACATGAGACAGAACAAAGCTGTACGTTTGTTTTTATTTTCCCCATTGCCAAGGTGAAAAAATTATGCAATTTTAATTCATCTTTTTTACCACGTGCTTTTCTAGGCTTCTATAATTCAAGCCACGGTTCGTGCCTGGCTGCAACGTAAAAAATACCTCCATTCTAAGAATTCGATCGTCAAATGCCAATGTGCCGTTCGTCGTTTCTTGGCTAAGAAAAAATTAAAGGAATTGAAACGCGAGGCTCGTTCCGTTGAACACGTGAAAAAACTGAACAAAGGATTAGAAAACAAGATCATCTCAATGCAGCAAAAAATAAGCGAATTGGTAAGCTTCCTTTTACTTTAATTCACTGCCCATATGATCACAATCGATAAAAATTACAAAAAATGTTCACAGCAAAAAGAAATAAGCTTACTTAAACAAGCCTCCGTCGAACTGAACGAAACCAAGCAAAAATTGGAAGCTTTGAAGAGCGTCGAAGCTGAACTGAAAACAGCCCGAGCTCAACTGGCCGAAAGAGACGTCGAATTGAACAACATCGTTAATTTAATGCAGCAAGAAAGATACAGCAACGAAGAACTCATTAAAGTCAAAGAAAATAAACTCGAAGAATATGAAAAACGTTGCGAACGATTGGAGCACGAAAAAGAATCTTTGCTAAAGGATATCGAATCGGTTAAGGAGTCGGCTTCCGAGAACAAAGTCAATATTGAAGGTAATTTACCAATCGAGATAGCGTGCTGGTTTCCATTTATCAAAAGCTTGGCTTTCGATGGGGTTTTTTGTGTCTCGAGGATGAAAAATATTCAGTCTTATTTGATCGAAGTCGAGGTAATGTTGTAATTTTTTTTGTAGAAACAATCCGATCGAAAATCGAACAAGAGAAATTAATTTTATTAAGAGAACAAGATCAAGATAGAGACGCGTATCAAAAATTACTAACCGAAAGAAATATCCTGGAGGCCAGAGTAGAAGCAATGGAAAAGGAATTAATGAACCAGGGACATGGCCATTACAGGTCCCTTTCCGATGCTAGTACTATTTCCATTCAGGATAATTCAAGAGGGTCTCCCGATGGCACTGCAAGTGTCGTTGCTGAGGTATGTATAAATCTTACGTTTGAAAATTCAATTTAAAAAAAAATTGAAATTTTTACAATTATTTTTGCAGAAGGAAGACGTATCTTTATTATTGAAATTACATCAGAAATTAAAATCGCTGGAATTTGAAAGGGATAAACTGACGAAGAAAATTGATAACACCGAACGAATTATTTCCGGAAGTCCTTACAACGATCGAGCTCGTGATTCTTTCAAAGTAAGTCACGATTTTGTTGGGGGAAAAAAATGAAAAAAAATCTAAAAATTTATATTGAATGAATTTTAAAAATTTTAGATCCAAGAATTGGAGATCGAGAACGAAAAATTGAGAAGTAATTTGGAAAAGCTGAGGAAAGCTGTTGCAGAATCTCATACAGACGCCGCGTCTAACGAATTAATCGGTAATTGAATCGAATTAAAATTCCAGCCAGTTAAGCCCAAGAATTTAAATAATTTTCACGTTTCAATTTGCGATTTTTTCTCATCGTAGATCAATTCCACGAAATGGAAACCGAATTGATTCGTAGACGAGAAGAATGTAGCCAGCTGAGAAACGTTTTGGTCAATAATACCGAAGGTCTGAAAAGTATCGCGAAAAGTAATTACTCTCCGGATGCTGATTTTGATAGTATTAACGAAGATGGTGAACTGGTTTTGGCTTTCGAAGCTCAAAAGAAAATTAATAGGTATTTGGATTTTTTTTATACGATTAATTTAATGTGAATTTCCTTGGTCTAAATTTTTTTCTGTTGATAGGCAACTTGAGGAAGAATTACAACGAGAAAAAACTTTGTGGCTGAAAGAAAAAGAAGATTTTAAAGAAGAAATTACTCGTTTGAAGGAAGATAACGAAAGGCAACAACAACTACTGGCTGTGAATTTATCGAAAACACCTCAGTCGCAGGCTGAAGCTTATTTGGTATCTGAGGTCAATCGAGTTGTGGCTGAAAATTTGGTGAGTTTTGGAATTTTCAGATCGTGCGATTCGGTGGGTTGAATATTTATGAGAAATAGAGAACTGTGATGACTTCGAAATAATTTTCAAAATGTGAGGAATTGAAAAAAAAATTAATTGAAATGAGAATGAGAGATAATTTTTTTTTTAAGTTTAATCAGGAAGGTCTCTCAGCGGTCATCAAAATTTTGGGGCTAAAAAAGTACATGAAAAAACAAATCTGTGTCCAAAATTCTAAGAATGGAACTTGAATTTTGAATTTTAGCAATACGATTTTTCAAAATTCGTAGCTTCCGAATCAATTCTATTCTATTTTTTTTTTTTTTTTCAACAAAAATGTTCTCGGAAATCAAAAATTATGTAGGAGGTTCCAAATCGATTTAAATTGCATCTAAATGATTCAGGGGTCAAAAATTGGGTGCGTATCATATTTCGACTTTTTTCCTCAATTTCAACACTGATTGGTGAATTTTTCTAGAGAAAAATATGGATTTGACTCTGGAGTTACGAATTTAGAAACATTTAATTTTAATCACTCCCTTAGATCACTTATGCAGATATTCCGCATTTTCGCATGTCAGAGTTCATTTGAGCCTTTGTTATGGTTTTTTTGTTAAAGATAAAAAATGTAGCAATTCTCTCAGAGGTTCCAGTACATTTCGAAACCTTTTTCAATCAATCCAAATGGTTGAAAATGAAATACTTTATGCTTCAGATTTCAATTTTTTGCCTCGATTGAATCATATATTTTTATTTTGCACATTTTAGGGTCTAGGGATGATTTTGAGTTTTCAAAAATTCGTCAGATTTTGACAAATGAACATAATTTTAAAATTTTTGTTCTTAGGTTTTTTTAAAAATGTATTTTCAGAATTTTTTTTCGACCCAACATTGTTCTATGCATTATATTAAAATACAATCTGTCCTCGATTTTCGATAAGGAAAATTTTTGTAAATTATTTTAATGAGATTTTTTTCAATTTTGCAGGAATTCCGTGACAAGTACGATATTTTACAAAAAGAATACAGAAAAATCAAAAAGCAATTGCAAGGCTACTTGGAAGAATGCAACGAGAAAAGTAAAAAAAAATTCCTAATTTAATTAAAATATTCTATAAATCTCACCTCATTTATTCATTTTGATTTATTTTCACAGATGCTAATAGCACGATAGTTGAAAATAATAATACTGTAAATACTTCAGTCATCGCCAACATAGTTAATAGCGAATTACCATCAGTCAGGAAGAAAGAGAAAAATTACATGGGAATGTTCGAATTCTCAGCGGACGATATTTCGACCATTTTAAAAATATTGATCAACGGTAACCCAATGCGATCTCATTACCTGACCTTGGATTACATAAATTCAATCTAATTTGCTTAATATTTTCTGTTCTAGATCTAAAGCCCAGTATTGCCATCAATTTACTTCCAGGATTACCTGCTTATATCTTATTTATGTGCGTTAGGCATACTGATTTCATCAACGACGAAGACAAAGTAAACAGAGTTGAATTATTTAATATTTTTTTATAATTGAAATATTAACAATTCAAATTACATTTTCAGGTCAGATTATTACTCTGCGGTTTCATAAACAGCGTGAAAAAGACAGTTAAACGAAGATTACACGATTTAGAGACCTCGATACTTTGGCTTTCGAACACCGTACGACTGCTGCATACTTTAAAGCAATACAGCGGCGAGCAGACTTTCCAAGAAGAAAATACGCCTACGCAGAATGCCCAGTGTTTGCAGAACTTCGATTTGTACGAATATCGTCAAGTGCTCAGCGACCAAGCTGTGTATTTTTATCAAGTCTCGATACGTACGATGCAGAATAAAATCAAAGATTTGGCCTTGGTGGCGATCCTGGAGTTTGAAGCGATTCCTGGTCTGTCCAGTGGTAAACATTTGACTAGGTCGTTGTCGGTGACAACTGCAGATACACCGGTCACCCAGACACCTGATACGTTGCAGAAACAGCTGACAGAGTATTTTAATACGTTAAGTATTTTAGGAGTTGATTATCAAGTCATCGTACAAGTTTTTCAACAGGTTGGTTTTCAGAAAAAGAAAAAAAAATTGATCGATTGCGTTGGATATTAATTACGATTTTTTTTGCAGTTGTTTTACTTTATCTGTGCTACCATAATGAACAATATGTTACTTCGTAAAGAATTGTGCCATTGGACAAAAGGTATGCAAATAAGGTATAATTTATCGCATTTGGAACAATGGGCCAGAGATTTGAATTTGGGTACTAATGAAGTAAGTAATAATTACTCGAGTTGATTTTAAAATTTTTTTATTTTGAAAACTATATTCTAAACTTGATGAAATTGATTTTCAGACAGCCAATATTTTAGAAATGTTGCAACCTATAATTCAAGCGGCTCAGCTTTTACAAGCTCGTAAAACCGATAAAGACGTAAACAGTATTTGTGATATGTGTAACAAAATGACAACTAATCAAGTAAGATTATTTTGTATTTCCGTAATGTTTGAATAAATTCGAAAAAAATTAAATTTTGAATTTGGTATTTGCAGATAATTAAAATATTGAATTTGTACACTCCGGGAGACGACTACGAAGAAAAAGTTTCAATGTCTTTCATTAAAAAGGTACAAGAAACGTTGATGGATAAGAGGAAAGATGATTCTGAACAGGTTTGTGGTTATTTTTTGGGGTATAATATCAAGGTCGTTAGTATTTCGAGTGCAATACTCATATTTCATCTTTTTCTGTGCCCAACTTTCCAATATTTCGTCAGACATTGAAGAAAAATACATTTCGAATTTCGGTTACCTTCAAGTTGACTGTGACTTCTCGATTTTTGTAGGAATGTTGAAAACTTATTTTGAACATTTTTAAAAATTATTGACAGTCTGCTGTGGAGTTGAAAAATTGTCCCAGATTGCTCACTTACAGTCTCTGGCACCCCAAGCTACTTGGGGACAATCTTGGTGCTCGAACCAGGAATTCGGAGTATGGCTCCAGCCCCAAAGTTTTTAATTAGTTCCTCCGGCTCCAAAAAAATTCCCGGAAGGAACCCTCTCCTCCTCCCCTCTCCGGCTTCCGCTTCAAAATTCTGATTCAAGTCCCTTCGGCTCCTGGACTTTTTAAAAAATTCCTCTGGCTTCGACTCCGGCGCCGAAATTTTTGTAAAGTGTCCTCGGCTCTGTAAAAATTGTCCATAGGAGGACCCTCCTCCTCTGCTTGTTCGAACTCAGCCTTAGACTACTCTCAGATAGTCTCGTAATTTTTTCAGTTAGTAATTTTTTTTTTATTGAAATCTCAGATATTTGAGATTTTTTATTTTTAATGAAGCGTCCAAATAGAAAATCGTCTAAATTTTGGGATCAAAAATTATATAAAATTATTTTAAATTTTGAATTTTTTTTCTCTTTTAAAATGGTACTCAACGTTGAGAAAACTGTTCGATTTTTTAAGAATTGCGGAAATTTAGGAAAATTGCCCAATTTTATGGACATTTTTCTAGATCTGAAAACTCACTCTGTTCTTGGAAAAATGTTCAGAATTTTAAATCCGCACAATTAAAAAAAAATTAATTACTTATTGTTATAAAATTATAAATGTTCCAATTTTTGAAGATGAAATTTTTTTTTTTTAGTTTGGGCAATTGTTATAAGATAAAGTATAAATTTTAAAAATAATTGTACCAATTTTGAAGACTTTCTTCTTTTTAAATAATCGTTTAAGTTACCTAAAAAGCGTAAAATTAACCGTATCTTTGAAAATTGTTCGATTTCTGGCGAATTCTTCGAATTATATTTCATTTTTATAAAATGGAATATTAATTAAACAAAAACCAAAGTATATTTCAAAATTTAAAAAAAAAATTAAAAAAATTAAAAAATAGGCAACATTTTATCTAAGATAGAAAAAATAAATTTTCAAATTGAGTAAAATATATGTAGTAAGTACCTAAGTGTTTTGATATTTTGAAAAAAAAAAAAAAAATGGTAGCGTTTTTTCTAGATTAAAAAAGTGATTTATTTGAACATATCCATAATCTAAAGTTTTTATTCTAGAGAAAAATACATGTAAATTTTTTCGAAACTTTTCAAATTTTGAACTCATGAGGCGAAATGAAATTATTCCAATATGTTACTGGTTCCATTTAGTAACAAAATTGTATTTAGAATAATTACTCGATAAACATCACCCCATCATAAATATTCATACATTATTGATTTTTTGTTACAGCCAACGCTACTTATGGACACCAAGTACCAGTTCTCGGTTAGATTCCCATTTAATCCGTCTAACATTCGATTGGAAGACATCGAGATACCGGATGCGTTAAATCTACCTATGCTTCGTAAAATCTAATCTCTTGGCACCTCTGGAAACGTTTTCTGCATTTGAACGAATCGTAATGGCATTTATAAACAGTCTCTTTTTTTCTATTAGAGTTATCGAATTGCATTTTAGATTAAATTATAGACTTAATTTATTATCGGAAACCAAAGCAAGGTGTAAAACACTCATCAAATATCTCGATTTTTAGCCTTAAGGTTAACGATATCAAATTATCGAACGATTGTTCTTTGTAATATTCACACATCGATGAACCGATCGATGACTTCGATAAAATACTCGCTAGATTTAATTATTCGTTCGTATACGTTGGCATGCGATAGATTCGACCAGTACAGGGTATTACGTAAATTAAACACGTATAGTGCAGAATGTAGATAATTTCTAATGAATCGTCGATTCATTTCAACCCAATTTGCAGTTTGTTATTCGAGTAACAAGTAAAAATAATCGAAAGTTTAATTACCATATTTTTGTAGTAACATATCCACTTTGATGGCACATAGTGCTATTTTAATAGTTATTATTTTTTTTGTTATTGATGTTTTAAAAAAACGTCGAATTGTTGCATTCCTCTATTGTGATTTGTTGATAATAGTTCGCCTCTTCCTAGATTTTTTAATTTCAGGTTGAATTTATCGTGGATCTCTCTAGATGGGAAATATCCCCTTTTTAATTGTTGCTTTTAATGTGCGAGTGTGTTTTTTTTCTCTCTCTCTCTCTGTCTATCGCGAATGTATTATTTGTGTAGAAATATTACTAGATTTTGATTATTTTTGCCTGAAATGAAATTCAAACCGTCTAAATCCAAATTCATTCCAGATTGAAAATTTTTCAACTTTGAATTTTTTCATATCCTTTGATCCTAATTTTTTTTTTCAAAATTGTATCTCATTATAAAATTTTTCGAGTTGAAATTTTCTCAAATATAAAGTTGAAGAAAAATGAAAAAATCTTAGTTGATGAAATTTCGAAAATGTTTGAATGAAAAAAAATACAGGTGGAAAATTGTTGGATAGGTATTAAATTTTTTCCAGCTTGGATTTCTAAATTTTTTTTCAATTTTTTAAAATTTCTTCCAACTCTACAATTTTTTTGAATTTTTTTGATTCTTCCTCTTTTTTCAAATTGGAAATTTTTCCAATTAGAAATTTCTTCAAATTTTTTCCAACTTTGAATAATTGAAAATAAAAATTAATTTTGTGATTTTCAATTCATTCTTGAAGTAATGGGAACCCATTAAGAAAAATTGAAATACATATCAAATTAAATATTTTTTTTTTCAATTCAAAAGCAGAAAAATTTTGAGAGAATTTAAAATTTTACCATTTAAAAATTTTTAAGATTGGATACAATTTTTTTTTTAAATTTAGAATTAAAAAATTTGAAAAAATTTTGGACTTTAATCGTCGAAATTCCATTTCTGGAAAAAATAATCAAAAGCTAGGAAAAATATCGAAACCGGAAATATTCCACGTACCGTTTTGAATCTGTAACTTGACCAGAGGTGTAAGAAATTCATGATTTTCGGTTTCGATTCGATTCGAGTTCGTAAATAATGCACGATGGCTACCTCGAGAATCGATTTTTTTCGAAAAATTTCAATTGAATATTGTAACTGAAGACCTATTACGTAAATTTCGCCAAGTGGTGATTATCAGTATAAATATTTATTCAAAATCGATTCGTGTTTGGGTTACATTGGTATAATTTCGGTTTGTTTTGGATTTAGGATTTTAAACGAAAGTTTCAAATTATTAAATATTTTAAAACGAATGTAAAAACTTCAGTTGTCCCTTTTCTCCATGACATTTGATTGTCGAGAGGTTTCCAAGGCTATCGATATAATTGATTTTTAAAAACGTATTTAAATCGATACCATTGAAATACAGAATAGAAGTTTACAAATCGTGAGTTGATTTTTTACTCGTTCGGAATTACCAATGTAACGAGCTCGAGGTAGCTTTCGTTTCCACGGGGCTCTTCCTTGATAATATATTCGTGAGACAAATTTACAATAATTTTTTTTATCGTTGAATTTTATTTATGAGAAATGCTAAAAGTGCATATCGAAAGCCTAATTACCTAATACAATAATTTAACATTCCATTATTCCTGTTTTACGTATTCTTAATAATTTATTCATTCTTTTGTATATTGTGTATAGAAATAGAAAAATTTAGAATATTTTTGTGTAAAAAAAAAAAAAATATTTAATGCAATAACAATGCAATAGATTTATTATGAAATACTTTGTAACAATGAAATAATTCCAAAGCATTATGACAACGTTTTTTGTCAATTTACATTCAAAAAAAACTATCTAATGTTACCAGATTGTTAAAACGCTTTTTTATGTGGTATTTTTCGATAATAGAATACATGATGTTAATATACGATGCTGTTTTCCCTTATTTCATTCGTCTACATTGCTGTGCAGAAAAATTCGCAAAATAGGGAAATATTGGACGGTCGATTATGCGAGTGAGATGTGTTGTGACAAATAGAAATGTTGCCATGTCAACATCAATACGTCGAGCTTTTCGTCAATTTTTTTGTATTGTGGAAAAAATGGTATTAAATATTAATTAATTTGTCGTCTCGAGCGCGCAAATGTACGAAAAATTCAAAACTGGGGTGCGAGGTGAGGGGTGGGAGGGGGTTTCACGAGCCTTTGAATTTATTACCTGGCTGGCTCTTGAAATTTCTCGTCGAGTTGGAAGTTTAGTTTGAATTGTTTGAGTTGATTATTTATTGTAGGGACGTTGGTGGCTGTGGATGTGTTTTAATGTGTTTAGGGTTGAAAATTTGAGTATGTGTAATTAATTAGGTGATTTCGAAGAGATTGGTCAGGTAGGTAATTTACATTTTTTAATAATTTGTTAATTGGAATTTTCTTATGTTTGACCGAAACGTAGGTGTGTCAGTGGTAATAATGTAGATTGAGGTATGATTTACCTGTTGAATTAAAGCCATTTGAATGAAAGGTGTAAGAATAAAGGTGATTATTTGGCTTACCTTTTTTTTTTTTGAAATTTGAATTGGTAGGAAGGGTGGCATAAAAGTTGTGATTAATGTGATTGATCCGTTGAACATTTCTCCTGAAACGTCGTTAGGTATCTGGTAGATTAAAAAAATCAACCAACAATGACAAAACAGCTAATTTATGTGTTTTTTTTTTATTTTTTGAAAATTTTTGAACAGTTTTATTCGAGACTACTTCGAGGTTTCTGATTTTAAATTTGATGGCCATTTGCCATTTTTGTCTTCAAGCTTTTTATTCGAGATAAAACCAAATTTTTACTTCAAAATATCATTTTTGGCAAAACGATCTAACATGGATTGAACTGATAGACCAATTGGCTGATCGATTAAAAACGATGTAAAAAAAATTCAAAATTGATTCATTTTTGTATGTTTGGCTTATTCCTTGTGAAGTCACCCAGGTTTTGACCTTGAATCTGCAGATTTTTCTCAAAATTTATGATAATTCAACTTTTTTTTTATTATTTCGAATAATAATTCAATCGCATTTTCGAGAAGAAATTTTTTTTGAAAATTTACCTATTTGGCTATAAAATTTATCCATCTCTTTTGAAAACTTTTCTCAGAACTTTTCCCAACTTACTAAAAAAAACCTCTCTTTCTAAATTATTTTCGAATTTTTCAGTTCCAATTTTCCAATTTTTCGAATGAAATTTCTCAAATCTGCAATTGTTTCCTAATTTTAAAGGAATCGTTCCTGTTTATCACAAGTTTTTTCAATGTTGCAGAGTTTTTCAGATACCTACCTAATTTTTCCCAATTTTAGATTTAAAAAAATCAGTTTGTTTTTTTAATAAAAATAGATTCTCTCAAAAATGTTTTTCAGTAGAATTTTTTTTATTTTAATTTTTAAAATTTTTCGAATATGCTCGTATATTACGTAATGCCAATTGAAAAGGGAGTACCTATCAATGGAGTCAGATATTATTAATTATAGGTACTAGCTATTTTGCTACGTTGTAGTATTTATTGAAATTTTGGGAGAAATTTCTAAGCCTAGAAAAATTTTCAAAGGTAGGTACTTATCGTAAAAATAGTATAAAATTAAAAAAAAAATTACTATTCAATTAATCTAGTTCATTACTGATTAAGTATATTTTATCAAACTTGGGTACATGAGTAGATGAGCACTACGAGAATTTTTTTGCAGCTGTGGTACGGTAAAAAAAATTGGGAAGTCAAAATATGCTTATCTATATATGTAGGATTTCAAACCTTAATTATTCAAAATTAAATTCATAAAGATAATGCTGATACTTCGGCAATGATTTTTCTTCTTACTCAATTAAGCAATTTTTAAACTTCTTGATCTAGACAGACTAGACCTGTTCAAATACAAAAAATTGTTCTACATTCGATTGACAGAATCTAAAACTCGCAAATTATTTCAGCAAAATTATCGTGAAATAATTCTGTCATTTTAAAAGTACAGAAAGATGAGAGCTTTCATCCCAATGCTCTCATTACCTCAAGTTCATATTCCCTTCGACTCTTGTCCCTTCCTCATGTCACTGTGTCGATTACGTCAATGACGTCATCCTCCCCACCGCCAGTTTTTTTTTATCAATAGTTTTCTTTTAGTAATGAAGTTTACATTGATAAGCAATAATTGCGTTTGGTGTTTTCTTTCGTGTTACAGGAGTAATTCGTAATTCGTATTCGTCAGAATTATCCACTTCTCAAGCGAATTAAATATTTCATGAATTCATTTGCGTTTGAAATGAAAATCGACATTCATAGGTGAATTAATGGTTAAAGTTGAAGTCGAACTATGCCTAAGCCAAGTATCGAAAAAGTGACCATTCTTCAAACTTTGAATTTTCATTCGAGCGATGTTACGTCTTGCCATTTCGATGATCATTTCCGGCTTGTTTCCGGTTCAAGGTAAATGATTCAATTAATTTTTCAAAAATTTCAAAGAGATACCTAATTACTGTTGTTTTCGATACAGCGATAAGAAAGTTGTCGTTTGCGAATGGAAACCAGAACAGGGATTTGTTGAAGTTTCATATTCGCCGATAACTGAATATAAATACGGAGTAACCAAAGTTGAATTTATTGCCGAAGAACAAGAACTCATAACTTCATCGTTAGATGGAAGTATATCAATTTTCAATTGCGAGGTAGAATTTTTATCATCGATGGGAACGATAATTTATGGGTATGATTCATTCCTGACTATATCACGTCATCATCTTGTGTTCTAGGATGGCGAATTATTGCATATATTGATGCATCTAAATCTGGCCAGCGTTCGAACGTTTTGTTACATTAGCGAAAATAAACATTTACTTTCGGCGGGAGAAGATGGATCTATTTGTGTTTGGAATCTTACCAGAAAGACGCTTAAAAAGTATAACGAGAAATTTACCTAATTGATTCCAACGTGAACGATATTTACGTTCTGAATATTTCAGATCTGCTCAAATTCACGAGGAAACCATATCAACGGCTTGTATATCGGCCGACTCTAAAATAGTGTTGACTGGCGATTCGACCGGATTCGTTAAACTTTGGCATGTATCGAAATTCTTGGAAAGTGAAATGTCAAATGAGACTTTGACTCCAGATCAGTGCATTTGTGATTGTCATGATTTAGGTATCAATCATGCTGATTTTTCTCCTTCGATGAACATATCAGGTGAATTTGAATTGATATTGCACAAAAAGGTTTTTTTTATTATCGACTAATTCGATGATATTGGTCTAGATAAAGGCAAAGAATACAAAGTAGTTACCGGTGGAAATGATAATCTGGTGAAGATTTGGACTATTACGTTTAAAAAATACAACGATACGTTGGGTCGATGCGAATACGAATTGCTGTTCAGTATCGTTGGCCATGCATCAGCTGTTACTTATGTCAAATTTAATTTCGCTGGAAATGTTGTGGCGTCTACTTCATTGGATAAGACGACTCGTTTATGGGCGGTTAGTTTCATTGGATTACTTTATTAGATTATTGAAAGGTATTTTTCAAACGATTCGATGAATTATTCTAGTTCGATGAAAGCAATTACCAGTGTTCGCAAGTTCTAAAAGGACATAAACGTTACGTTACCACTTGTTGTTTTTCGCCTGATGGATCTCTGTTGGCTACAGGTTAGAAGATCTGCGATCATTGGTGCTCAAAATGTGAATTTAGAGTGATGATTTGTTTTTTTTCTTCTTTTGTAGGATCAAATGATAAAACTGTGATTATTTGGGATCTCACTGGAGAACGGTCGATTAGGACTCAACTCCGAAACAAAGTAATTTTTATCGAATTTCTGCGGTAAAATCAAGAAGATAAATTATTAGGTGTTTTTATTCATCTGTGTAGGAGCATTTATACATTAACCAGCCCAGCAGTCCATTCAAGCACAAGAATATCTCGAGAATATATCAAAAAATAGAAAATTTAGGAAACGCTGTGAATTCTTGTGCATTTTCAAAAGACGATTTTCTAGCTTCTGGAGGAACGTGAGTTCTCGAAGAAATTATTTTTCGTGAATTGAATGTTATTAATAACGTATTATTCAACCGTGACATAACTTTTTCTGTTTTCGAAATGTTCACAGCGATAAACTCGTTCGATTGTGGCATCGGTCTTCCAACAGCAATAATAAATTCGTCGAATTCTCAGTTTCTCCGTTGAACTTTCACCAGTACGCTGTGAACCAAGTAGATTTCAGTCTATGTGGAACAATGCTGGCTTCTTGCTCGGTCGATGGCACAACTGTGCTTTGGAATATTACCGTTAGTTTTTTTTAAATTTAAAATGGTCATACAATTATTCCTTACCACTTCAATCGCTTTTTTTTTTAAATTTAGGTCTTTGAATTTTTCTCAAATTTTTTGTGTAAGGTTCTTTCTCATTCCGAGGGAAGGAGGCTTTTCCTGTTTTTTTGATTTCGAAATTTTTCATAAAATTGTATTAGAAATTTGGTCTCTATCGCTAGATAAAAATTGAGCATTTTTATGAATATCCAAGTTTAAATTTGTTATATTTATTCCATATTCATTTTTTTTCAACTCTTGAATTTTGTCTTATTTTTTTAATTCTAATTTTTCAATAATGTATCCAATTTAAAAAAATGTTTGGCCTTTCAGTTTTTTCAACATTTTCAAATTTTAATTTTTTAAAAATTTTCGAGATTAAAAAATCCTGAAAACATGAATTTGATATTTTTTTTTAAAATCAAAGTTGAGAGAAATTTTCAAGAAAATTTTAATTTTTAAAAAAGTAGTGTTAAAAATTATTTCGACTTTGACTTCATTTTTTTTCAACTTCGTACTTTCTAGAATTTCTAAATCTCCTTTAAAATTTTTTTCGATAATTTCGAAATTTTCTTTAAAAATTTTTGGAATTGGAATATAATATTTTTTCAATTAAATATTTAGAAAAATTTCTGCTCTGAATAAAAATATGAAATCCAAAAAAAAAGAGGAACCTGAAAAATCGAAGACGAAGAAATGTGGAACAATAAATTGAAATTAAAAAAATTACCGATGAAAACGTTTTAAAATCGGATACAGCTTTGAGAATAATTTAAAACTGAGGAAACCGAAAAAATTTAAGAGTTGAAAAAATTTGAATTCAAAATAAATTCAAACTTGGATTGTCGAAATCCCATTTACATCAAAATTATTCAGAAGCTAATTTTTAAAAGGTTGCCACAAAAAAATCCTAAGCAAAATTTGAAGGCCTGAGTTCAAAAAGTGATTGAGTTGACCCAGAATGACCCCACAAAGTTTATTTCATCACGATACATTTTACGTTCCAGGAGTACACTCAGATTGGTGCTGTTCATAACGTTGAAGGTGGTGTAAAATGTTGCAAATTTTCGCCAGATTCTCGTCTCTTAGCTACCGCCGGAGATAACGAAGTTGTTTGCGTATGGGGAGTTCAAGATTTACAACTAAAAGCGTAATTATCATGATTTTTCTCACGAGGGAACATTTTCAATCAGTTTGCATCGGTCAAGCCGAAATTGGGCTCATTAGAAGAACTCGCTACTTACACCTCAGAACCAAATTTTGAGCTGTCAAAATTGATTACAGCTAATTCTGGAGCTATTCCTGTGTATTGAAAAGTAGTCAACGTTTGCTGGAGACTCCAGGTCAATTTGAAAATGGTCGAATTTGATTCGGGGAGTATTTTAAAATACATATTTGAATCAATTTCAATGTATTTTTTCCCTCTTGATTCATTATTTGTGTAAAAAACCAGAATTTCAATATAACATTTTTGAGACATTTCAAAAATTCGCCAAAATTAAAAAAATCAACATTGGTAGATGAAAATTTGGTTTTCAAGAGTAAATGACGTTCTCATTCAGTAAATCCGATTTCGGCTTGATCGATGCAGATGGGTGGTAAAGACTTTTGTATCATATTACAATTTTTCAAGTTTCGTCTAACTCACTTTTATGATTTTTTCAATCGAAACAGTAATTTAACCGGCCATACGGATGCTGTATCGTGTCTGGCATTTTCCAAAGATTCAAAATACCTCGCATCTGGCTGCTCCGGAGGTAACCTACGATTATGGTGTGTAACTCCCTGCACGACGATCTGCTTACTGTGCGAAGACAACGTACACGATTTGGGTTTCACGAGTATGGATTTCTGCCTCGCTGATGATCCTGACAGTGGCAAGTCCACCTACTATTTGTTAAATTGCCCACCAGAGGTTTATTTATTACCTATTTTGTTTCAATTTTAGATCAAAAAGATCAATACTTATTGGTCACCGGTGGTAATGATTCTTTGGTGAAAATATGGCAGATCAATATCGTAGATGAACTCACAGCTAAAGCTAGTCAAATCCAAGTAATGAATGGGCACGGTAGTGACATCACCTGCGTTCGTTTCTCACCCTCGTCTAGTCGTACAGTTGCATCTTCGGCGATCGATAAAACTGCTCGAATTTGGGATTTAGTGAGTTCTCAGCTCATTAAAAAAGTCGAACTGGTTATTCAGAATTTATATTTTATTTTTCTCTAGGATTCCGGTACTTGTTTACGAGTGTTGGATTCGAAGGATTCCATGTTGACGTGTTGTGCATTCACGTTCGATGGAAATTTCATCGCTACTGGTAATATTTTTAAAACAGTACTGAGTAATTTTGGTGGATTTTTTTTTAATTATTTCAATTTTTCAGGTACTTTGGATAAAACCATCATTATATGGGATTTACGAGAAAATACCGCCGATGAATTCGATGCATTCGCGATGAACAGGTTGACTGCCAAACGTGATTATGTTGTAAGATTACCTAAATAGTTTCTTTGAGATAAATAATTTTTTTCCGTAAACGAACCGTCGAATTGACTCATAAAATCATCAAATAAATAATTATCTTAAATTCGATTTTTAAAAATAACTCAATCAAGTTTTTTGATCACTGATCAGATTAATATTTTGATTTTGATTTTCCTACAGGTCGCAAATGAATTAGGCGATATTAATACTAATTGTAAGTATTTTTGAAAAATTACTTGATTACGAATTTTTCTCGAAAATACTCACCTTTAATGTTTATTTGATAGTAAATGATCTTTCATTGAACGCACAAGATGATTCAAACGAAACACCGCATGATTTTATTTGCCCTATTACACATCAGATTATGGAAGATCCTGTCATTTGCGCTGGTAATTATTCACACAGAATATTTCATTTTACTAAATGGATCATTTTTTACAATTGATTTTTTTTTTCATAGATGGATACGCTTACGAAAGATCAGCTATCGAATCCTGGTTCCAATCAGGCAAATTGACCAGTCCAATGACCAACCAGTTACTGCCTTCAGTCAAAGTCAGACCAAATATCGCCTTAAAAGAAAGAATCGACAGTTACTTGCTATCCCAATAAAACTGAGCGACGTATATGTAGCTTTGTACAATTCTTACATACCAAATATAATTACCATTTTACTCGCTGACTCGAGTCATATTTTATAATTTATTTTTATAGGTGTCGTAATTTTAAGATAGTTCAACTATCAATTTTTCTCTCTTAATTTCACCATGGTAAATTCTTACCTATATAGTTCATTATGTTGTATGTATGATAGTTAATCTACACTACTATTGCTCACTTTAGAGTACCTTTTTTCACCACCGACTGTTTTATGAGCTTATTAAAATTTTTATTCGTGTAATTATTATCGATGGGCAGATGTCTAAGTATATTATATCAATCTGTAATAGTAAAGATGAATTTATCAAAAAGAACGCTCGTTTTGAAATATTTAATAAAAATGTTACATAAATAATGTGTTGCATTTATTATTTAGCCGATTTTTTTTTTTTAAGAAAGCCACTGAAATGCGTCCAAAATGACTTTTTATTTAAATTAAAAATTCATTTAAATCCACATCGATATCTGTTATACTTGAAGATTATTCTCTTCTGATCTTTTCATCGGCGTATCGATTTCATCTTTGTTTGCAAAGTTTAATACACAGCCAGAATCAAAATATTTTCTTCATTTTAATGAACATAGGCTTCTGTAATCACCAAACGTCGTTCCGTTTAAAACAAATATTTTCAATTTTTCAAAATATGATATAGGTGATAGGTACCTACACCTACTCTTATCCTGATCTCTCTAGGTACCACAAACGAGTTTGAAAATGCAAAATGAAAAATTAATTTGTGGTGAATTGTTTTTCAAAAGGAATTTTGGACCTTGAACTTGAAAAAATATGTAGAATAAAACATTTGGATAGCAAATGGATAAATTAACTATTAGGAAAAAATTTCATATAAAGTTTATCTAAAACTCGATTGTTCTCATAAAAAAAAACGTATTTTTTTGGAAATATTATTTTCCCCCTTTTCAACACTGTGATCAGTGCATTTATCTGTGATTCACGTGACTTTTGACGTCAGACTTGGTAACCGATTATCTATGGAAAGTTCTAATCTCCAGTGAGTGAAGTGTGAAAGTAGGTGAAAGTTCTTGTCTCCTGAATTTATGGGTTTTCTCATTTCTCTACCAATTTGAGTGTTCACGTGTAATTTTTCTAATCGCCACTCGTTGCACCTTTTCGTCTTCCATCCATCGTTCTATGTAATCTACTTCTAAAGTTCCAATAACGTCATATGTTAACTCGTAAGTACTTCTCATTTTTATAGAGTCTATACTCATTTTACAATATTTGAACTCGTATTCTTGTTAAAACTTTTGGATAAAAGTTCTAAAAGACCGACAATTTTCAGCTGTGATCACCAATTCATCGTTATGGGTCAGGAGTGATATTGTTGAATGTGTGAAATCGTTGTTCCTCGTTGTTATCATTTTGGAACTGTATAGAAGAATCAATCCTTATTGTATGCGTAGCCTTCTAACGGAATAGTGTTTCTTCTCATCTTAGTTTCGTTCGAGTAACCGGAAGGAATTTGTAAAATTATTAGGTTAAAGTAAGTAGAAGTATTAAATATCTACTGCGGTATGGATGCGTGCGTGCGAACTACGAAAAGTTTGATGGATTGGATTTTTTTGTGATTTAATGACCCACGATTTACCATCTGCATTCTTCTTTTGCAGCAGAACTTTTCGCTAACCACGGCAATGTCGGATAAAATGGTAACTGCGGAAGAAATAGATGCTGAAATATTTGCTCTTGTTAATGATGATGATGTATTCGAGCAAATCGAGGTATGATCAATTTTTAATTTTCATTGGGAACGTGTTAGGTAATGGTGTTCGCTTTCTACCTCACTTGTAAGGGGGATAATCCTTATCAGTTACATGTATTCGTATGGGGCAATTCGCGTATTTTTCCCCCAACGCAGGATTCATCATATCGAGTCACCGTTCGTTCTAGGTTCTAAACGCCCGTCACACACTAGGCTACGCTACGTTTTAAAACGTAGCGCGCTACGTTTTGGCTGAAGTGATTTTCATTGAGTTTAATCTACGATCACACACTAGGGCTACGCTACGTTTTTCAAGGTCAACTTCTAAGCTACGTTTAAAAACGTCGCCGATTTTGTAAATGAAATACAAAAACGGCTACGTTTTAAAACGTAGCTCATTTGTGATTGGTCGATTGGTTTAACAGATTATTGATAATGAGGTGATTAAGTGATAATACCATTGAATTGACCATTTTTCTGATTTTTCATAGAGAATATGCATCTCTGCATTGATTTCTTTTCAAATCAGCGACTACTCTGTTTATTTGTACAAATACATGCGATTAATTTATTCAAATTATGTGGAAATGTGGAAAATATAATCATATTTATCCGATTAAGTTGAGGTATTAATTTGCAGATTTATAGTTATTGAAATGAAATCATACTATTGATGATGTCATAAATCTTGATTATTTGAGCCCAGAATTCATATAATCAAAAGAAATTAGGCAAATAATCAGGGAATGGAACCAATTGAAAAATTTTTATTGGTGGTTTTGGTGGTTTTTTTTAACATCAGGATGAAATGGTTCCGGTTCCTGGTTCCGGTTTTAATTCACATAATGGTCTGAAATGGTTCCATTTGGTTCCGGTTTTGATTCATTTTTTAAACTTCTTGTGGTTGTGGTTCTGGTTCCTAGAATCAAGACCATTTCCTGGTTCATTTGGTTCCAATTGGTGGTGGTTCTTCCGGTTCCTAATGGTTCCATTTTTTTTTTTTTTTGTAACTTCGTCATGAAAGTGGTGTTCATTCCAACTCTAAGGTAGGGAACTATAAGAGGGGGTATGCTGGACCGCCATATTGTAGCGAAAATATGTACGAGCTGATATAAAGTCAGTGCATTTTTACGAAAAGAAAAGTTGAAATAACTCGACATTTTGAGTGAGGACAAAGGTGTTTGAGATATGTAAAGTGATCTACGTTAAATTCTCTACAAGATGAGACCAATTTGAAAGTTGTCGCTCCAGCCGAACGAAAGTTATTCAAGCTCAAAGTTCCGATAGTACATTCTTATCACGAATGTATATTAGCTGTATATGTACAACATCACTTTCGTAACTTTGAGCTTGAATAACTTTCGTTCGGCTGGAGCGACAACTTTCAAATTGGTCTCATTTTGTAGAGAATTCAACGTAGATTAATATCCTTACCTCAAACACGTACGTCCTCACTCAAAATTTCGAGTTATTCTAACGCAAAGTTGAGCATAATTTGATATTCACTTCCGTAAACTTTAAACTTGAATAACTTTCGATAAAATGCTGTGACAACTTTCAAATTGGTCTCATCTTGTAGAGAATTTAACGTGTATCTCAAACACCTTTGTCCTCACTCAAAATGTCAAGTTATTTCAACTTTTCTTTTCGTAAAAATGCATTGACTTTATATCAGCTCATACATAATTTCGCTACAATATGGCGGTCCAGCATACCCCCTCTTATAGTTCCCTACTCTAAGGTAGTCTTGTAATTGATCACTCGGAAGTAGTTGTTTTTTAATTGGATGAATTTTTGCTATACACATAGAGCTTGGAGTTATATTTTTCACGATTTTTTCAACCTTGAAAATGAATGTTGAATTCTGCTGAGTAATCAAATCCGCGTGCCCACTTTTGGCATGGTGGAGGTGGTATGGGATGAAATCAGCATCATGTGGAATATTTCAAAAACCCGTTTACGCCCTCTGAGAATTTTTACGATTTTTTCAACAATGAAAATGATTGAAAAAAAATCAATGTTGAATTCAGCTGACTAATCAAATCCGCGTGCCCATTTTCGGCATAAGGGAGGTTGTTCAGATTGGTATGAGGGTGAGTTGCGCACTTTCGATACACCGTTTACACCCTCAGGGAATTTTTTACGATTTTTTCCAACATTGAAAGTAATCAAAGGTGAATTCAGCTGACTAATCAAATCCGCGTGCCCATTTTCGGCAAAGGGGAGGTTGTTCACGTTGGTGTGAGGGTGTGTTAGCCGGTTTCGAAACCCCGTTTACACCCTCTGGGAATTTTTTACGATTTTTTTTACACCTTGGCAGTAATCAAAGGTGCAATCAGCTGACTAATCAAATCCGCGTGCCCATTTTCGGCATAGGGGAGGTTGTTCAGATTGGTGTGAGGGTGAGTTAGGCGGTTTGTTTACACCCTCTGGGAAGTTTTTACATTTTTTTCCAACATTGAAAGTAATCAAAGGTGAATTCAGCTGACTAATCAAATCCGCGTGCCCATTTTCGGCATAAGGGAGGTTGTTCAGATTGGTATGAGGGTGAGTTGCGCACTTTCGATACACCGTTTACACCCTCAGGGAATTTTTTACGATTTTTTCCTACATTGAAAGTAATCAAAGGTGAATTCAGCTGACTAATCAAATCCGCATGCCCATTTTCGGCAAAGGGGAGGTTGTTCACGTTGGTGTGAGGGTGTGTTAGCCGGTTTCGAAACCCCGTTTACACCCTCTGGGAATTTTTTACGATTTTTTTTACACCTTGGCAGTAATCAAAGTTGAATTCAGCTGACTAATCAAATTCGCGTGTCCATTTTCGGCATAGGGGAGGTTGTTCAGATTGGTGTGAGGGTGAGTTAGGCGGTTTGTTTACACCCTCTGGGAATTTTTCACGATTTTTTTCCAACATTTAAAGTAATCAAAGGTGAATTCAGCTGACTAATCAAATCCGCGTGCCCATTTTCGGCATAGGGGAGGTTGTTCAGTACGGTGTGAGGGTTAGTTAGGCGGTTTCGAGACCCCGTTTACACCATCTGGAAAATTTTCACGATTTTTTCAACCTTGAAAATGATTGAAAGAAATGAATGTTGAATTCTGCTGAGTAATCAAATCCGCGTGCCCACTTTTGGCACGGTGGAGGTGGTATGGGATTAAATCAGCATCATGTGGAATATTTCAAAAACCCGTTTACACCATCCGGGAAGTTTTCACGAGTTTTTTATCATTGAAAATGAAAGGAAAAATTCAAAGTTGAATTCAGCTGACTAATCAAATCCGCGTGCCCATTTTCGGCATAGGGGAGGTTGTTTAGATTGGTGTGAGGGTGAGTTAGGCAGTTTCGAGACCCCGTTTACACTCTCTGGGAATTTTAAACGATTTTTTTCAAAATCAAAGATAATCAAAGTTGAATACAGCGGTAGGGAATGTATCAGCATCATGTGGAATATTTCGAAACCCCGTTTACACCCTCAGGGAATTTTTTACGATTTTTTCCTACATTGAAAGTAATCAAAGGTGAATTCAGCTGACTAATCAAATCCGCGTGCCCAGTTTCGGCATAAGGGAGGTTGTTCAGATTGGTATGAGGGTGAGTTGGGCACTTTCGATACACCGTTTACACCCTCAGGGAATTTTTTACGATTTTTTCCTACATTGAAAGTAATCAAAGGTGAATTCAGCTGACTAATCAAATCCGCATGCCCATTTTCGGCAAAGGGGAGGTTGTTCACGTTGGTGTGAGGGTGTGTTAGCCGGTTTCGAAACCCCATTTACACCCTCTGGGAATTTTTTACGATTTTTTTTACACCTTGGCAGTAATCAAAGTTGAATTCAGCTGACTAATCAAATTCGCGTGTCCATTTTCGGCATAGGGGAGGTTGTTCAGATTGGTGTGAGGGTGAGTTAGGCGGTTTGTTTACACCCTCTGGGAATTTTTCACGATTTTTTTCCAACATTTAAAGTAATCAAAGGTGAATTCAGCTGACTAATCAAATCCGCGTGCCCATTTTCGGCATAGGGGAGGTTGTTCAGTACGGTGTGAGGGTTAGTTAGGCGGTTTCGAGACCCCGTTTACACCATCTGGAAATTTTTCACGATTTTTTCAACCTTGAAAATGATTGAAAGAAATGAATGTTGAATTCTGCTGAGTAATCAAATCCGCGTGCCCACTTTTGGCACGGTGGAGGTGGTATGGGATTAAATCAGCATCATGTGGAATATTTCAAAAACCCGTTTACACCATCCGGGAAGTTTTCACGAGTTTTTTATCATTGAAAATGAAAGGAAAAATTCAAAGTTGAATTCAGCTGACTAATCAAATCCGCGTGCCCATTTTCGGCATAGGGGAGGTTGTTTAGATTGGTGTGAGGGTGAGTTAGGCAGTTTCGAGACCCCGTTTACACTCTCTGGGAATTTTAAACGATTTTTTTCAAAATCAAAGATAATCAAAGTTGAATACAGCGGTAGGGAATGTATCAGCATCATGTGGAATATTTCGAATCCTCGTTTACACCCTCTGGGAATTTTTTATGATTTTTTTCAGCATTGAAAGTAATCAAAGGTGAATTCAGCTGACTAATCAAATCCGCGTGCCCATTTTCGGCATAGGGAAGGTTGTTCACGTTGGTGTGAGGGTGAGTTAGGAGGTTTTGAGACCCCGTTTAAACCTTTTGGGAATTTTTATGATTTTTTCAACATTGAAAATGATTGAAAGAAATGAATGTAGAATTCTGCTGAGTAATCAAATCCGCGTGCCCACTTTTGGCATGGTGGAGGTGGTATAGGATTAAATCAGCATCATGTGATATATTTCGAAACCCCGTTTAAATCTTCTGGGAATTTTTTAAGATTTTTTCAACATTAAAAATAATTAAAGTTGAATACGGCTGACAAATCAAATCGGCGTGCCCATTATCGGCATAGGGGAGGTTGTTCAGATTGGTGTGAGGGTGAGTTAGGCGGTTTCGAGACCCCTTTACACCCCCTAGGAATTTTTTGCGATTTTTTCAACATTGAAAATGAAAGGAAAAATTCAAAGTTGAATTCAGCTGACCAATCAAATCCGCGTGCCCATTTGGAGGTAGTTCAGGTTGGTGTGATGGTGAGTTAGCCGGTTTCGAAACCCCGTTTACACCTACTGGGAATTTTTATGATTTTTTCAACATTGAAAATGATTGAAAGAAATGAATGTAGAATTCTGCTGAGTAATCAAATCCGCGTGCCCATTTTCGACATAGGGGAGGTAGTTCAGGTTGGTGTGAGGGTGAGTTAGCCGGTTTCGAAACCCCGTTTACATCCTCTGGGAATTTTTTACGATTTTTTCAACATTGAAAATGATTGATAGAAATCAATGTTGAATTCTGCTGAGTAATCAAATCCGCGTGCCCACTTTTGGCATGGTGGAGGTGGTATAGGATTAAATCAGCATCATGTGAAATATTTCGAAACCCCGTTTAAATCTTCTGGGAATTTTTTAACGATTTTTTCAACATTAAAAATAATTAAAGTTGAATACGGCTGACAAATCAAATCGGCGTGCCCATTATCGGCATAGGGGAGGTTGTTCAGATTGGTGTGAGGGTGAGTTAGGCGGTTTCGAGACCCCTTTACACCCCGTAGGAATTTTTTGCGATTTTTTCAACATTGAAAATGAAAGGAAAACATAAAAGTTGAATTCAGCTGACTAATCAAATTCGCGTGTCCATTTTCGGCATAGGGGAGGTTGTTCAGATTGGTGTGGGGGTGAGTTAGGCGGTTTCGAAACCCCGTTTACACCCTCAGGGAATTTTTTACGATTTTTTCCTACATTGAAAGTAATCAAAGGTGAATTCAGCTGACTAATCAAATCCGCGTGCCCATTTTCGGCATAAGGGAGGTTGTTCAGATTGGTATGAGGGTGAGTTGGGCACTTTCGATACACCGTTTACACCCTCAGGGAATTTTTTACGATTTTTTCCTACATTGAAAGTAATCAAAGGTGAATTCAGCTGACTAATCAAATCCGCATGCCCATTTTCGGCAAAGGGGAGGTTGTTCACGTTGGTGTGAGGGTGTGTTAGCCGGTTTCGAAACCCCGTTTACACCCTCTGGGAATTTTTAACGATTTTTTATACAACTTGGCAGTAATAAATTTTGCAATCTTCAGAATATTAAAATCCGCGTGCCCATTTTCGGCATAGGGAGGTTGTTCAGATTGGTGTGAGGGTGAGTTAGGCGGTTTGTTTACACCCTCTGGGAAGTTTTTACATTTTTTCCTACATTGAAAGTAATCAAAGGTGAATTCTGCTGAGTAATCAAATCCGCGTGCCCATTTTCGACATAGGGAGGTAGTTCAGGTTGGTGTGAGGGTGAGTTAGCCGGTTTCGAAACCCCGTTTACACCATCTGGGAATTTTTCACGATTTTTTCAACCTTGAAAATGATTGAAAGAAATGAATGTTGCATTCTGCTGAGTAATCAAATCCGCGTGCCCACTTTTGGCACGGTCGAGGTGGTATGGGATTAAATCAGCATCATGTGGAATATTTCAAAAACCCGTTTACGCCCTCTGAGAATTTTTACGATTTTTCAACAATGAAAATGATTGAAAGAAATGAATGTAGAATTCTGCTGAGTAATCAAATCCGCGTGCCCATTATCGGCATAGGGGAGGTTGTTCAGGTTGGTGTGAGGGTGAGTTAGGCGGTTTGTTTACACCCTCTGGGAAGTTTATACATTTTTTTCCAACATTGAAAGTAATCAAAGGTGAATTCAGCTGACTAATCAAATCCGCGTGCCCATTTTCGGCATAGGGAAGGTTGTTCACGTTGGTGTGAGGGTGAGTTAGGAGGTTTTGAGACCCCATTTAAACCTTTTGGGAATTTTTATGATTTTTTCAACATTGAAAATGATTGAAAGAAATGAATGTAGAATTCTGCTGAGTAATCAAATCCGCGTGCCCATTATCGGCATAGGGGAGGGTGTTCAGGTTGGTGTGAGGGTGAGTTAGGCGGTTTCGAGACCTCTTTACACCCCCTAGGAATTTTTTGCGATTTTTTCAGCATTGAAAATGAAAGGAAAACATAAAAGTTGAATTCAGCTGACTAATCAAATTCGCGTGTCCATTTTCGGCATAGGGGAGGTTGTTCAGATTGGTATGAGGGTGAGTTGGGCACTTTCGATACACCGTTTACACCCTCAGGGAATTTTTTACGATTTTTTCCTACATTGAAAGTAATCAAAGGTGAATTCAGCTGACTAATCAAATCCGCATGCCCATTTTCGGCAAAGGGGAGGTTGTTCACGTTGGTGTGAGGGTGTGTTAGCCGGTTTCGAAACCCCATTTACACCCTCTGGGAATTTTTTACGATTTTTTTTACACCTTGGCAGTAATCAAAGTTGAATTCAGCTGACTAATCAAATTCGCGTGTCCATTTTCGGCATAGGGGAGGTTGTTCAGATTGGTGTGAGGGTGAGTTAGGCGGTTTGTTTACACCCTCTGGGAATTTTTCACGATTTTTTTCCAACATTTAAAGTAATCAAAGGTGAATTCAGCTGACTAATCAAATCCGCGTGCCCATTTTCGGCATAGGGGAGGTTGTTCAGTACGGTGTGAGGGTTAGTTAGGCGGTTTCGAGACCCCGTTTACACCATCTGGAAATTTTTCACGATTTTTTCAACCTTGAAAATGATTGAAAGAAATGAATGTTGAATTCTGCTGAGTAATCAAATCCGCGTGCCCACTTTTGGCACGGTGGAGGTGGTATGGGATTAAATCAGCATCATGTGGAATATTTCAAAAACCCGTTTACACCATCCGGGAAGTTTTCACGAGTTTTTTATCATTGAAAATGAAAGGAAAAATTCAAAGTTGAATTCAGCTGACTAATCAAATCCGCGTGCCCATTTTCGGCATAGGGGAGGTTGTTTAGATTGGTGTGAGGGTGAGTTAGGCAGTTTCGAGACCCCGTTTACACTCTCTGGGAATTTTAAACGATTTTTTTCAAAATCAAAGATAATCAAAGTTGAATACAGCGGTAGGGAATGTATCAGCATCATGTGGAATATTTCGAATCCTCGTTTACACCCTCTGGGAATTTTTTATGATTTTTTTCAGCATTGAAAGTAATCAAAGGTGAATTCAGCTGACTAATCAAATCCGCGTGCCCATTTTCGGCATAGGGAAGGTTGTTCACGTTGGTGTGAGGGTGAGTTAGGAGGTTTTGAGACCCCGTTTAAACCTTTTGGGAATTTTTATGATTTTTTCAACATTGAAAATGATTGAAAGAAATGAATGTAGAATTCTGCTGAGTAATCAAATCCGCGTGCCCACTTTTGGCATGGTGGAGGTGGTATAGGATTAAATCAGCATCATGTGATATATTTCGAAACCCCGTTTAAATCTTCTGGGAATTTTTTACGATTTTTTCAACATTAAAAATAATTAAAGTTGAATACGGCTGACAAATCAAATCGGCGTGCCCATTATCGGCATAGGGGAGGTTGTTCAGATTGGTGTGAGGGTGAGTTAGGCGGTTTCGAGACCCCTTTACACCCCGTAGGAATTTTTTGCGATTTTTTCAACATTGAAAATGAAAGGAAAACATAAAAGTTGAATTCAGCTGACTAATCAAATTCGCGTGTCCATTTTCGGCATAGGGGAGGTTGTTCAGATTGGTGTGAGGGTGAGTTAGGCGGTTTCGAAACCCCGTTTACACCCTCAGGGAATTTTACGATTTTGTCCTAGATTGAAAGTAATCAAAGGTGAATTCAGCTGACTAATCAAATTCGCGTGCCCATTTTCGGCATAAGGGAGGTTGTTCAGATTGGTATGAGGGTGAGTTGGGCACTTTCGATACACCGTTTACACCCTCAGGGAATTTTTTACGATTTTTTCCTACATTGAAAGTAATCAAAGGTGAATTCAGCTGACTAATCAAATCCGCATGCCCATTTTCGGCAAAGGGGAGGTTGTTCACGTTGGTGTGAGGGTGTGTTAGCCGGTTTCGAAACCCCGTTTACACCCTCTGGGAATTTTTACGATTTTTTACACCTTGGCAGTAATCAAAGGTGCAATCAGCTGACTAATCAAATCCGCGTGCCCATTTTCGGCATAGGGAGGTTGTTCAGATTGGTGTGAGGGTGAGTTAGGCGGTTTGTTTACACCCTCTGGGAAGTTTTTACATTTTTTCCAACATTGAAAGTAATCAAAGGTGAATTCTGCTGAGTAATCAAATCCGCGTGCCCATTTTCGACATAGGGGAGGTTGTTCAGGTTGGTGTGAGTGTGAGTTAGCCGGTTTCGAAACCCCGTTTACACCATCTGGGAATTTTTCACGATTTTTCAACCTTGAAAATGATTGAAAGAAATGAATGTTGCATTCTGCTGAGTAATCAAATCCGCGTGCCCACTTTTGGCACGGTCGAGGTGGTATGGGATTAAATCAGCATCATGTGGAATATTTCAAAAACCCGTTTACGCCCTCTGAGAATTTTTACGATTTTTTCAACAATGAAAATGATTGAAAGAAATGAATGTAGAATTCTGCTGAGTAATCAAATCCGCGTGCCCATTATCGGCATAGGGGAGGTTGTTCAGGTTGGTGTGAGGGTGAGTTAGGCGGTTTGTTTACACCCTCTGGGAAGTTTATACATTTTTTTCCAACATTGAAAGTAATCAAAGGTGAATTCAGCTGACTAATCAAATCCGCGTGCCCATTTTCGGCATAGGGAAGGTTGTTCACGTTGGTGTGAGGGTGAGTTAGGAGGTTTTGAGACCCCATTTAAACCTTTTGGGAATTTTTATGATTTTTTCAACATTGAAAATGATTGAAAGAAATGAATGTAGAATTCTGCTGAGTAATCAAATCCGCGTGCCCATTATCGGCATAGGGGAGGGTGTTCAGGTTGGTGTGAGGGTGAGTTAGGCGGTTTCGAGACCTCTTTACACCCCCTAGGAATTTTTCCGATTTTTTCAGCATTGAAAATGAAAGGAAAACATAAAAGTTGAATTCAGCTGACTAATCAAATCCGCGTGCCCATTTTCGGCATAGGGGAGGTTGTTCAGTACGGTGTGAGGGTTAGTTAGGCGGTTTCGAGACCCCGTTTACACCATCTGGAAATTTTTCACGATTTTTTCAACCTTGAAAATGATTGAAAGAAATGAATGTTGAATTCTGCTGAGTAATCAAATCCGCGTGCCCACTTTTGGCACGGTGGAGGTGGTATGGGATTAAATCAGCATCATGTGGAATATTTCAAAAACCCGTTTACACCATCCGGGAAGTTTTCACGAGTTTTTTATCATTGAAAATGAAAGGAAAAATTCAAAGTTGAATTCAGCTGACTAATCAAATCCGCGTGCCCATTTTCGGCATAGGGGAGGTTGTTTAGATTGGTGTGAGGGTGAGTTAGGCAGTTTCGAGACCCCGTTTACACTCTCTGGGAATTTTAAACGATTTTTCAAAATCAAAGATAATCAAAGTTGAATACAGCGGTAGGGAATGTATCAGCATCATGTGGAATATTTCGAATCCTCGTTTACACCCTCTGGGAATTTTTTATGATTTTTTTCAGCATTGAAAGTAATCAAAGGTGAATTCAGCTGACTAATCAAATCCGCGTGCCCATTTTCGGCATAGGGAAGGTTGTTCACGTTGGTGTGAGGGTGAGTTAGGAGGTTTTGAGACCCCGTTTAAACCTTTTGGGAATTTTTATGATTTTTTCAACATTGAAAATGATTGAAAGAAATGAATGTAGAATTCTGCTGAGTAATCAAATCCGCGTGCCCACTTTTGGCATGGTGGAGGTGGTATAGGATTAAATCAGCATCATGTGATATATTTCGAAACCCCGTTTAAATCTTCTGGGAATTTTTTACGATTTTTTCAACATTAAAAATAATTAAAGTTGAATACGGCTGACAAATCAAATCGGCGTGCCCATTATCGGCATAGGGGAGGTTGTTCAGATTGGTGTGAGGGTGAGTTAGGCGGTTTCGAGACCCCTTTACACCCCGTAGGAATTTTTTGCGATTTTTTCAACATTGAAAATGAAAGGAAAACATAAAAGTTGAATTCAGCTGACTAATCAAATTCGCGTGTCCATTTTCGGCATAGGGAGGTTGTTCAGATTGGTGTGAGGGTGAGTTAGGCGGTTTCGAAACCCCGTTTACACCCTCAGGGAATTTTTTACGATTTTTTCCTACATTGAAAGTAATCAAAGGTGAATTCAGCTGACTAATCAAATTCGCGTGCCCATTTTCGGCATAAGGGAGGTTGTTCAGATTGGTATGAGGGTGAGTTGGGCACTTTCGATACACCGTTTACACCCTCAGGGAATTTTTTACGATTTTTTCCTACATTGAAAGTAATCAAAGGTGAATTCAGCTGACTAATCAAATCCGCATGCCCATTTTCGGCAAAGGGGAGGTTGTTCACGTTGGTGTGAGGGTGTGTTAGCCGGTTTCGAAACCCCGTTTACACCCTCTGGGAATTTTTTACGATTTTTTTTACACCTTGGCAGTAATCAAAGGTGCAATCAGCTGACTAATCAAATCCGCGTGCCCATTTTCGGCATAGGGAGGTTGTTCAGATTGGTGTGAGGGTGAGTTAGGCGGTTTGTTTACACCCTCTGGGAAGTTTTTACATTTTTTCCAACATTGAAAGTAATCAAAGGTGAATTCTGCTGAGTAATCAAATCCGCGTGCCCATTTTCGACATAGGGAGGTAGTTCAGGTTGGTGTGAGTGTGAGTTAGCCGGTTTCGAAACCCCGTTTACACCATCTGGGAATTTTTCACGATTTTTTCAACCTTGAAAATGATTGAAAGAAATGAATGTTGCATTCTGCTGAGTAATCAAATCCGCGTGCCCACTTTTGGCACGGTCGAGGTGGTATGGGATTAAATCAGCATCATGTGGAATATTTCAAAAACCCGTTTACGCCCTCTGAGAATTTTTACGATTTTTTCAACAATGAAAATGATTGAAAGAAATGAATGTAGAATTCTGCTGAGTAATCAAATCCGCGTGCCCATTATCGGCATAGGGGAGGTTGTTCAGGTTGGTGTGAGGGTGAGTTAGGCGGTTTGTTTACACCCTCTGGGAAGTTTATACATTTTTTTCCAACATTGAAAGTAATCAAAGGTGAATTCAGCTGACTAATCAAATCCGCGTGCCCATTTTCGGCATAGGGAAGGTTGTTCACGTTGGTGTGAGGGTGAGTTAGGAGGTTTTGAGACCCCATTTAAACCTTTTGGGAATTTTTATGATTTTTTCAACATTGAAAATGATTGAAAGAAATGAATGTAGAATTCTGCTGAGTAATCAAATCCGCGTGCCCATTATCGGCATAGGGGAGGGTGTTCAGGTTGGTGTGAGGGTGAGTTAGGCGGTTTCGAGACCTCTTTACACCCCCTAGGAATTTTTCCGATTTTTTCAGCATTGAAAATGAAAGGAAAACATAAAAGTTGAATTCAGCTGACTAATCAAATCCGCGTGCCCATTTTCGGCATAGGGGAGGTTGTTCAGTACGGTGTGAGGGTTAGTTAGGCGGTTTCGAGACCCCGTTTACACCATCTGGAAATTTTTCACGATTTTTTCAACCTTGAAAATGATTGAAAGAAATGAATGTTGAATTCTGCTGAGTAATCAAATCCGCGTGCCCACTTTTGGCACGGTGGAGGTGGTATGGGATTAAATCAGCATCATGTGGAATATTTCAAAAACCCGTTTACACCATCCGGGAAGTTTTCACGAGTTTTTATCATTGAAAATGAAAGGAAAAATTCAAAGTTGAATTCAGCTGACTAATCAAATCCGCGTGCCCATTTTCGGCATAGGGGAGGTTGTTTAGATTGGTGTGAGGGTGAGTTAGGCAGTTTCGAGACCCCGTTTACACTCTCTGGGAATTTTAAACGATTTTTTTCAAAATCAAAGATAATCAAAGTTGAATACAGCGGTAGGGAATGTATCAGCATCATGTGGAATATTTCGAATCCTCGTTTACACCCTCTGGGAATTTTTTATGATTTTTTTCAGCATTGAAAGTAATCAAAGGTGAATTCAGCTGACTAATCAAATCCGCGTGCCCATTTTCGGCATAGGGAAGGTTGTTCACGTTGGTGTGAGGGTGAGTTAGGAGGTTTTGAGACCCCGTTTAAACCTTTTGGGAATTTTTATGATTTTTCAACATTGAAAATGATTGAAAGAAATGAATGTAGAATTCTGCTGAGTAATCAAATCCGCGTGCCCACTTTTGGCATGGTGGAGGTGGTATAGGATTAAATCAGCATCATGTGATATATTTCGAAACCCCGTTTAAATCTTCTGGGAATTTTTTACGATTTTTTCAACATTAAAAATAATTAAAGTTGAATACGGCTGACAAATCAAATCGGCGTGCCCATTATCGGCATAGGGGAGGTTGTTCAGATTGGTGTGAGGGTGAGTTAGGCGGTTTCGAGACCCCTTTACACCCCGTAGGAATTTTTTGCGATTTTTTCAACATTGAAAATGAAAGGAAAACATAAAAGTTGAATTCAGCTGACTAATCAAATTCGCGTGTCCATTTTCGGCATAGGGGAGGTTGTTCAGATTGGTGTGAGGGTGAGTTAGGCGGTTTCGAAACCCCGTTTACACCCTCAGGGAATTTTTTACGATTTTTTCCTACATTGAAAGTAATCAAAGGTGAATTCAGCTGACTAATCAAATTCGCGTGCCCATTTTCGGCATAAGGGAGGTTGTTCAGATTGGTATGAGGGTGAGTTGGGCACTTTCGATACACCGTTTACACCCTCAGGGAATTTTTTACGATTTTTTCCTACATTGAAAGTAATCAAAGGTGAATTCAGCTGACTAATCAAATCCGCATGCCCATTTTCGGCAAAGGGGAGGTTGTTCACGTTGGTGTGAGGGTGTGTTAGCCGGTTTCGAAACCCCGTTTACACCCTCAGGGAAATATTTACTAAAATTTTTACAACTAGGCAGTAATCAAAGCAGCAATCAGCGGACTATTCAAATCCGCGTGCCCATTTTCGGCATAGGGGAGGTTGTTCAGATTGGTGTGAGGGTGAGTTAGGCGGTTTGTTTACACCCTCTGGGAAGTTTTTACATTTTTTTCCAACATTGAAAGTAATCAAAGGTGAATTCTGCTGAGTAATCAAATCCGCGTGCCCATTTTCGACATAGGGGAGGTAGTTCAGGTTGGTGTGAGTGTGAGTTAGCCGGTTTCGAAACCCCGTTTACACCATCTGGGAATTTTTCACGATTTTTTCAACCTTGAAAATGATTGAAAGAAATGAATGTTGCATTCTGCTGAGTAATCAAATCCGCGTGCCCACTTTTGGCACGGTCGAGGTGGTATGGGATTAAATCAGCATCATGTGGAATATTTCAAAAACCCGTTTACGCCCTCTGAGAATTTTTACGATTTTTTCAACAATGAAAATGATTGAAAGAAATGAATGTAGAATTCTGCTGAGTAATCAAATCCGCGTGCCCATTATCGGCATAGGGGAGGTTGTTCAGGTTGGTGTGAGGGTGAGTTAGGCGGTTTGTTTACACCCTCTGGGAAGTTTATACATTTTTTTCCAACATTGAAAGTAATCAAAGGTGAATTCAGCTGACTAATCAAATCCGCGTGCCCATTTTCGGCATAGGGAAGGTTGTTCACGTTGGTGTGAGGGTGAGTTAGGAGGTTTTGAGACCCCATTTAAACCTTTTGGGAATTTTTATGATTTTTTCAACATTGAAAATGATTGAAAGAAATGAATGTAGAATTCTGCTGAGTAATCAAATCCGCGTGCCCATTATCGGCATAGGGGAGGGTGTTCAGGTTGGTGTGAGGGTGAGTTAGGCGGTTTCGAGACCTCTTTACACCCCCTAGGAATTTTTCCGATTTTTTCAGCATTGAAAATGAAAGGAAAACATAAAAGTTGAATTCAGCTGACTAATCAAATCCGCGTGCCCATTTTCGGCATAGGGGAGGTTGTTCAGTACGGTGTGAGGGTTAGTTAGGCGGTTTCGAGACCCCGTTTACACCATCTGGAAATTTTTCACGATTTTTTCAACCTTGAAAATGATTGAAAGAAATGAATGTTGAATTCTGCTGAGTAATCAAATCCGCGTGCCCACTTTTGGCACGGTGGAGGTGGTATGGGATTAAATCAGCATCATGTGGAATATTTCAAAAACCCGTTTACACCATCCGGGAAGTTTTCACGAGTTTTTTATCATTGAAAATGAAAGGAAAAATTCAAAGTTGAATTCAGCTGACTAATCAAATCCGCGTGCCCATTTTCGGCATAGGGGAGGTTGTTTAGATTGGTGTGAGGGTGAGTTAGGCAGTTTCGAGACCCCGTTTACACTCTCTGGGAATTTTAAACGATTTTTTTCAAAATCAAAGATAATCAAAGTTGAATACAGCGGTAGGGAATGTATCAGCATCATGTGGAATATTTCGAATCCTCGTTTACACCCTCTGGGAATTTTTTATGATTTTTTTCAGCATTGAAAGTAATCAAAGGTGAATTCAGCTGACTAATCAAATCCGCGTGCCCATTTTCGGCATAGGGAAGGTTGTTCACGTTGGTGTGAGGGTGAGTTAGGAGGTTTTGAGACCCCGTTTAAACCTTTTGGGAATTTTTATGATTTTTTCAACATTGAAAATGATTGAAAGAAATGAATGTAGAATTCTGCTGAGTAATCAAATCCGCGTGCCCACTTTTGGCATGGTGGAGGTGGTATAGGATTAAATCAGCATCATGTGATATATTTCGAAACCCCGTTTAAATCTTCTGGGAATTTTTTACGATTTTTTCAACATTAAAAATAATTAAAGTTGAATACGGCTGACAAATCAAATCGGCGTGCCCATTATCGGCATAGGGGAGGTTGTTCAGATTGGTGTGAGGGTGAGTTAGGCGGTTTCGAGACCCCTTTACACCCCGTAGGAATTTTTTGCGATTTTTTCAACATTGAAAATGAAAGGAAAACATAAAAGTTGAATTCAGCTGACTAATCAAATTCGCGTGTCCATTTTCGGCATAGGGGAGGTTGTTCAGATTGGTGTGAGGGTGAGTTAGGCGGTTTCGAAACCCCGTTTACACCCTCAGGGAATTTTTTACGATTTTTTCCTACATTGAAAGTAATCAAAGGTGAATTCAGCTGACTAATCAAATTCGCGTGCCCATTTTCGGCATAAGGGAGGTTGTTCAGATTGGTATGAGGGTGAGTTGGGCACTTTCGATACACCGTTTACACCCTCAGGGAATTTTTTACGATTTTTTCCTACATTGAAAGTAATCAAAGGTGAATTCAGCTGACTAATCAAATCCGCATGCCCATTTTCGGCAAAGGGGAGGTTGTTCACGTTGGTGTGAGGGTGTGTTAGCCGGTTTCGAAACCCCGTTTACACCCTCTGGGAATTTTTTACGATTTTTTTTACACCTTGGCAGTAATCAAAGGTGCAATCAGCTGACTAATCAAATCCGCGTGCCCATTTTCGGCATAGGGAGGTTGTTCAGATTGGTGTGAGGGTGAGTTAGGCGGTTTGTTTACACCCTCAGGGAATTTTTTACCATTTTTTCCTACATTGAAAGTAATCAAAGGTGAATTCTGCTGAGTAATCAAATCCGCGTGCCCATTTTCGACATAGGGGAGGTAGTTCAGGTTGGTGTGAGTGTGAGTTAGCCGGTTTCGAAACCCCGTTTACACCATCTGGGAATTTTTCACGATTTTTTCAACCTTGAAAATGATTGAAAGAAATGAATGTTGCATTCTGCTGAGTAATCAAATCCGCGTGCCCACTTTTGGCACGGTCGAGGTGGTATGGGATTAAATCAGCATCATGTGGAATATTTCAAAAACCCGTTTACGCCCTCTGAGAATTTTTACGATTTTTTCAACAATGAAAATGATTGAAAGAAATGAATGTAGAATTCTGCTGAGTAATCAAATCCGCGTGCCCATTATCGGCATAGGGGAGGTTGTTCAGGTTGGTGTGAGGGTGAGTTAGGCGGTTTGTTTACACCCTCTGGGAAGTTTATACATTTTTTTCCAACATTGAAAGTAATCAAAGGTGAATTCAGCTGACTAATCAAATCCGCGTGCCCATTTTCGGCATAGGGAAGGTTGTTCACGTTGGTGTGAGGGTGAGTCAGGAGGTTTTGAGACCCCATTTAAACCTTTTGGGAATTTTTATGATTTTTTCAACATTGAAAATGATTGAAAGAAATGAATGTAGAATTCTGCTGAGTAATCAAATCCGCGTGCCCATTATCGGCATAGGGGAGGGTGTTCAGGTTGGTGTGAGGGTGAGTTAGGCGGTTTCGAGACCTCTTTACACCCCCTAGGAATTTTTTGCGATTTTTTCAGCATTGAAAATGAAAGGAAAACATAAAAGTTGAATTCAGCTGACTAATCAAATTCGCGTGTCCATTTTCGGCATAGGGGAGGTTGTTCAGATTGGTGTGAGGGTGAGTTAGGCGGTTTGTTTACACCCTCTGGGAAGTTTATACATTTTTTTCCAACATTGAAAGTAATCAAAGGTGAATTCAGCTGACTAATCAAATCCGCGTGCCCATTTTCGGCATAGGGGAGGTTGTTCAGTACGGTGTGAGGGTTAGTTAGGCGGTTTCGAGACCCCGTTTACATCCTCTGGGAATTTTTTACGATTTTTTCAACATTGAAAATGAAAAGGAAAAATTCAAAGTTGAATTCAGCTGACCAATCAAATCCGCGTGCCCATTTGGAGGTAGTTCAGGTTGGTGTGAGGGTGAGTTAGCCGGTTTCGAAACCCCGTTTACACCTACTGGGAATTTTTATGATTTTTTCAACATTGAAAATGATTGAAAGAAATGAATGTAAAATTCTGCTGAGTAATCAAATCCGCGTGCCCATTTTCGACATAAGGGAGGTTGTTCAGTACGGTGTGAGGGTTAGTTAAGCGGTTTCGAGACCCCGTTTACATCCTCTGGGAATTTTTTACGATTTTTTCAACATTGAAAATGATTGATAGAAATCAATGTTGAATTCTGCTGAGTAATCAAATCCGCGTGCCCACTTTTGGCATGGTGGAGGTGGTATGGGATTAAATCAGCATCATGTGAAATATTTCGAAACCCCGTTTAAATCTTCTGGGAATTTTTTACGATTTTTTCAACATTAAAAATAATTAAAGTTGAATACGGCTGACAAATCAAATCGGCGTGCCCATTATCGGCATAGGGGAGGTTGTTCACGTTGATGTGAGGGTGAGTTAGCCGGTTTCGAAACCCCGTTTACACCATCTGGGAATTTTTCACGATTTTTTCAACCTTGAAAATGATTGAAAGAAATGAATGTTGAATTCTGCTGAGTAATCAAATCCGCGTGCCCACTTTTTGCACGGTCGAGGTGGTATGGGATTAAATCAGCATCATGTGGAATATTTCAAAAACCCGTTTACGCCCTCTGAGAATTTTTACGATTTTTTCAACAATGAAAATGAAAGGAAAAATTCAAAGTTGAATTCAGCTGACTAATCAAATCCGCGTGCCCATTTTCGGCATAAGGGAGGTTGTTCAGATTGGTATGAGGGTGAGTTGGGCACTTTCTATACACCTTTTACACCCTCAGGGAATTTTTTATGATTTTTTTCAACATTGAAAGTAATCAAAGGTGAATTCAGCTGACTAATCAAATCCGCATGCCCATTTTCGGCAAAGGGGAGGTTGTTCACGTTGGTGTGAGGGTGTGTTAGCCGGTTTCGAAACCCCTTTTACACCCTCTGGGAATTTTTTATGATTTTTTTCAACATTGAAAGTAATCAAAGGTGAATTCAGCTGACTAATCAAATCCGCGTGCCCATTTTCGGCATAGGGAAGGTTGTTCACGTTGGTGTGAGGGTGAGTCAGGAGGTTTTGAGACCCCATTTAAACCTTTTGGGAATTTTTATGATTTTTTCAACATTGAAAATGATTGAAAGAAATGAATGTAGAATTCTGCTGAGTAATCAAATCCGCGTGCCCATTATCGGCATAGGGGAGGGTGTTCAGGTTGGTGTGAGGGTGAGTTAGGCGGTTTCGAGACCTCTTTACACCCCCTAGGAATTTTTTGCGATTTTTTCAGCATTGAAAATGAAAGGAAAACATAAAAGTTGAATTCAGCTGACTAATCAAATTCGCGTGTCCATTTTCGGCATAGGGGAGGTTGTTCAGATTGGTGTGAGGGTGAGTTAGGCGGTTTGTTTACACCCTCTGGGAAGTTTATACATTTTTTTCCAACATTGAAAGTAATCAAAGGTGAATTCAGCTGACTAATCAAATCCGCGTGCCCATTTTCGGCATAGGGGAGGTTGTTCAGTACGGTGTGAGGGTTAGTTAGGCGGTTTCGAGACCCCGTTTACATCCTCTGGGAATTTTTTACGATTTTTTCAACATTGAAAATGATTGATAGAAATCAATGTTGAATTCTGCTGAGTAATCAAATCCGCGTGCCCACTTTTGGCATGGTGGAGGTGGTATGGGATTAAATCAGCATCATGTGAAATATTTCGAAACCCCGTTTAAATCTTCTGGGAATTTTTTACGATTTTTTCAACATTGAAAGTAATCAAAGGTGAATTCAGCTGACTAATCAAATCCGCGTGCCCATTTTCGGCATAGGGGAGGTTGTTCACGTTGGTGTGAGGGTGAGTTAGCCGGTTTCGAAACCCCGTTTACACCATCTGGGAATTTTTCACGATTTTTTCAACCTTGAAAATGATTGAAAGAAATGAATGTTGAATTCTGCTGAGTAATCAAATCCGCGTGCCCACTTTTTGCACGGTCGAGGTGGTATGGGATTAAATCAGCATCATGTGGAATATTTCAAAAACCCGTTTACGCCCTCTGAGAATTTTTACGATTTTTTCAACAATGAAAATGAAAGGAAAAATTCAAAGTTGAATTCAGCTGACTAATCAAATCCGCGTGCCCATTTTCGGCATAAGGGAGGTTGTTCAGATTGGTATGAGGGTGAGTTGGGCACTTTCTATACACCTTTTACACCCTCAGGGAATTTTTTATGATTTTTTTCAACATTGAAAGTAATCAAAGGTGAATTCAGCTGACTAATCAAATCCGCATGCCCATTTTCGGCAAAGGGGAGGTTGTTCACGTTGGTGTGAGGGTGTGTTAGCCGGTTTCGAAACCCCTTTTACACCCTCTGGGAATTTTTTATGATTTTTTTCAACATTGAAAGTAATCAAAGGTGAATTCAGCTGACTAATCAAATCCGCGTGCCCATTTTCGGCATAGGGAAGGTTGTTCACGTTGGTGTGAGGGTGAGTTAGGCGGTTTTGAGACCCAGTTTACACCTTCTGGGAATTTTTTGCGATTTTTTCAACATTGAAAATGATTGAAAGAAATGAATGTAGAATTCTGCTGAGTAATCAAATCCGCGTGCCCATTTTCGACATAAGGGAGGTTGTTCAGTACGGTGTGAGGGTTAGTTAGGCGGTTTCGAGACCCCGTTTACATCCTCTGGGAATTTTTCACAATTTTTTCCAACATTGAAAGTAATCAAAGGTGAATTCAGCTGACTAATCAAATCGACGTGCCCATTTTCGGCACGGTCGAGGTGGTATGGGATTAAATCAGCATCATGTGGAATATTTCAATAACCCGTTTACACCTTCAGGGAATTTTTCACGATTTTTTTAACATTGAAAATGAAAGGAAAAATTCAAAGTTGAATTCAGCTGACTAATCAAATCCGCGTGCCCATTTTCGGCATAGGGGAGGTTGTTTAGATTGGTGTGAGGGTGAGTTAGGCAGTTTCGAGACCCCGTTTACACTCTCTGGGAATTTTAAACGATTTTTTTCAAAATCAAAGATAATCAAAGTTGAATACAGCGGTAGGGAATATATCAGCATCATGTGGAATATTTCGAATCCTCGTTTACACCCTCTGGGAATTTTTCACGATTTTTTCAACATTGAAAATGATTGAAAGAAATGAATGCTGAATTCTGCTGAGTAATCAAATCCGCGTGCCCACTTTTGGCACAGTGGAGGTGGTATGGGACTACTGAACAACTTCCCTTATGTCGAAAATGGGCACGCGGATTTGATTACTCAGCAGAATTCTACATTCATTTCTTTCAATCATTTTCAACGTTGAAAAAATCGTAAAAATTCTCAAAGGGTGTAAACGGGTTTTCAAAATATTCCACATGATGCTGATATAATCCCATACCACCTCCACCGTGCCAAAAGTGGGCACGCGGATTTGATTACTCAGCAGAATTCAACATTCATTTCTTTCAATCATTTTCAATGTTGAAAAAATCGTGAAAAATTCCCAGAAGGTGTAAACGGGGTCTCAAAACCTCCTAACTCACCCTCACACCAACGTGAACAACCTTCCCTATGCCGAAAATGGGCACGCGGATTCGATTAGTCAGCTGAATTCACCTTTGATTACTTTCAATGTTGAAAAAAATCATAAAAAATTCCCAGAGGGTGTAAACGAGGATTCGAAATATTCCACATGATGCTGATATATTCCCTACCGCTGTATTCAACTTTGATTATCTTTGATTTTGAAAAAAATCGTTTAAAATTCCCAGAGAGTGTAAACGGGGTGTCTAAACTACGCGCGTCTAGGTCGTGACCGTCACAAAACCTGGCAGCCAATCACAACGCACCAGGGAATGGTGCGAACGATTGAATCTTTCCTGTTTGATTCACGCATGATTTACGTGACAATTTTTCACATTTTGATTTTTCTTCAAGCATAATTCATTTAATTTTCAAAAAAAATTCAACTCTAGTATACTATCTCGTATCTTTTTCTCAAGATACTTATCAACTCGAAATTTTTTTCTATTTTTTCTCGAAATATTTCACAATTTTCATACTTTCTGAATTACATTGAAACTTTTCCCCAAATTACCAAATTTAAAAATTCTTCGAATCATATTTCTACTGTTGAGTTATTTTCTCATGGTATTTTTTATCAAAATTTTTCTCAACTCAACTCCTAAATTAGGCTAAATTTTTTCTTTTCAATGGTAAAATTGTGTTCAACGTATTTTTGTTGTTAGTCCTTTTCCTATCCAAATTTATTCAAAATTCATTCATAACGAAATTTTTCAAATTGAAAATTCATTTTGTGTTTTCTATTTTGAGAGAAAAAAAATTACAGGACTCATAATGAAAATTACGTTAAACCCAATTTCACCATAGCATAACATTTTTCTGTCAAGGATAAAAAAAATTTGAAAGCAATTTTGCGGAAAAAATTTTCAAAAAACCTGATAGTTGAAAAATGATTGGAAAAAAACTAAATTGGTTGAGAAAAAGTTTCAATGCAGTTGAGAAAGTATAAGGGTTGTAAAATATTTCGAGAAGAAAATTTCAAAGTTGAAGAGTATCTTGAGAAAAATATAGTTGAAATTATTTAAGAAATTAATTATTATATATGCTGGCTTGCTTGGAGAAAAAATAATAAATAAATGAGAAAAACTTTCACGTGAATCGGTGAATCAAACAGGAAAGATTCAATCGTTCGCACCATTCCCTGGTGCGTTGTGATTGGCTGCCGGGTTTTGTGACGGTCACGACCTAGACGCGCATCTCACCCTCACACCAATCTAAACAACCTCCCCTATGCTGAAAATGGGCACGCGGATTTGATTAGTCAGCTGAATTCAACTTTGAATTTTTCCTTTCATTTTCAATGTTAATAAAAAAATCGTGAAAAATTCCCTGAAGGTGTAAACGGGTTTTTGAAATATTCCACATGATGCTGATTTATCCCATACCACCTCCACCGTGCCAAAAGTGGGCACGCGGATTTGATTACTCAGCAGAATTCAACATTCATTTCTTTCAATCATTTTCAAGGTTGAAAAAATCGTGAAAAATTCCCAGATGGTGTAAACAGGGTCTCGAAACCGCCTAACTAACCCTCACACCGTACTGAACTACCCCCCTTATGTCGAAAATGGGCACGCGGATTTGATTAGTCAGCTGAATTCAACTTTGATTTTATTTTCAATCATTTTCATTGTTGAAAAAATCGTAAAAATTCTCAGAGGGTGCAAACGGGTTTTCAAAATATTCCACATGATGCTGATATATTCCCCTACCACCTCCACCATGCCAAAATTGGGGACGCGGATTTTATTGCTCATCAGCAGAATTCAACATTGATTTCTTTCAATCATTTTCAATGTTGAAAAAATCGCAAAAAATTCCCAGAAGGTGTAAACAGGGTCTCGAAACTGCCTAACTCACCCTCATTCCAATGTGAACCACCTCCCCTATCTCGAAAATGGGGACGCGGATTTGATGAGTCAGCTGTATTCACCTTTGATTACTTTCAATGTTGAAAAAATCGTAAAAAATTCTCAGAGGGTGTAAACGGGTTTTCGACATATGCCACATAATTCTGATATATTCCCCTGCCGCCTCCACCTTGCCAAAAGTTGGCACGCGGATTTGTTTACTCAGCAGAATTCAACATTGATTATTTTTCATGTTGAAAAAAATTTTAAAAATTTCCCAGAGGGTGTTTCGAAATATTCCACTGCTGATATATTCCCCTATCACCAAAAAATTGGCCTTCATATTTTTTTCTGAAACGTGCTCATCTTTGATCAGTTTTCAATTTACATAAAAAGCAATGAAGTTCATTTTTTTTGAGATGCGTTGTTATTGCACTAGAGGTGCGACTTGGTAATTTAATAATTAATTGCGCAATATGACGATTTTCCATAAGAATACATGTAACTTATAACGGGCATCCCCCTTTCAATTTTCATGAGTAAACAACTCGTATTTCCCAAAAAGCCACCAGTGCGAGCCTCCTTCGGAAACTCGGTCCCAATCTCCCAATTTCATCACATAATGCCTCAATTCTTAGCTGTATTTCTCTTCTCTACAGGCTTTGTTAACTGCAGAAAAGTTTGTCGAGTTTTCCGGATCGCCAGCTTACGTAGATAAAACGTTGTTGATTGAAGTCATTTTGAAATGTTCCCAACAAACTTTGATTACTGCACCTAGAAGGTTTTCAAAAACTTCTAATTTACGGATGATGCAAGCTTTCTTCAGTTTAGAAAAAGGCACTTTGGATGACAGACGAAAGGCGTTCGAGAAATGTAAAATCTCCAAACGAGTGAAGGCTATGGAGCATTTCGGGTCCTACCCAGTCATTTATGTCGATTTCTCTTATGGCAACAAAAAATTTAAAGATGATGACAGTGTCGTGATTCGTTGCCGTGAAATAATGTACCGGGCTTTTGCTGATCATGGGTACCTATTCGATTATTTCAAATCGTTTCATGAATCGGAGATCCCTTTAGAATTGGAGAATCTCCCTGGGGAATCGGAGAATCCCCCTGAGGAGTATCACTACGGTATAAAAGTTTCGGAGCTCAACCGGTGGCTTCGTCCTGATCTATTTGGTGAACCTTCGACTGAGATGGTAACAAGAAGTTTAGTGCTTTTAGCGAAGTGTCTTAAATTTTATCACAAAAAGAAGCCTATCGTACTCATTGATGAGTTCGATTCTATGTGCAACGATGCACTGTTCAGTTGCGACGAACCCTTTTTAAATGAGATAATCTTATTCTATTCGACGATGACCGGAAATTTATTGAAATGTTCGAAAAGTTCTTATTATAAAGCAGTTTTAACTGGAATAACTTCTGTCATATGTAAAGGTCTTACGACTTTAACCGATCTTGTAAGGTACAAATTCTTGAGAAGTAACAAATTTGCTCCGTTTTATGGACTTACGCACCCAGAGTTTAAAGAATTGCTGAATCGTGATGGCTTGAAAGAAAGGAAAAAGCAAGAAGAAGCAGCATTCAAGTTTTATAACGGTTATGAGTATAAATTGAAAGGAGGTACCAAATGTCCAATATTGAATTTGATGTCTATTGTGAGATTTCTTGCTTTTGGAAATGTTGAACCTTATTGGGATGGGTCTGGCCAAGTCGCAGGCCTCTCGGAAACCATTAGATCTGATAAAGTAATTCAGAAGGTTCATACCCTCCTTGGAGGCGGTACCCTTAAAATAGAGTACATGGAAGATACGCATAGTTTTGAACCGTCAAAATTAGCCACATTCAACCAAGTGGCTAAAGATCCTACTAAAGAGTTTACAGATACCGACTTTTTATTCAATTTTCTCTTGCAACAGGGATATGTTAAGATTCATAGCGAAGAAGGAAATTACGTGAACATAAAAATACCGAATATAGAGGCGCATTGCGCATTTTTAAAAATAATCCGTAATTTTTACGAGGAGGTATGTGGATATGATAATGATCTATTGAAAGCATGTGGAGACTGTTTAGTTGCTCTTAATCAATCGAATGTTGATGTCGATATGAAAATGAATGAGCTTTGCTTATATCTAGAGCATGTGGTTCGTAAAAAGGAAAAGCATACTAACGAGTACTGGTTTGAACATCTCCTATTTTACATCGTTTTTATGAAACGTGGGGTTTTCGAAGTGGATTCTCAAGAAAAGGTTGGAAAACAGAAAAACGCACGGAAACGAAAACGATATGATGTGTTGATATCTGCCAAAACCGAAACCAAAACCGATTTTCTATTCGAACTGAAGATTGGTACTCTTGAGAAGCCTCCGGAGAATGCTTTGAATCAAATTATCACGAAAGAATATCACACTGCATGCAAAAGTTCGAGATACTTTCTAATTGGTATTACCTTGATAAACGACCCGGAAAATAATTCGATTGAAATTGAGTATTTACACAATACTACAGATTTGACTCAACGAAAATCATGCAATGTCGAAAGCAATTGATTGGCTATATATTAATGCTATTCTTATGCTTATATTTTTATTTTTATTTTTATTTTTTTACGGAATTATTTCGATGTGATACATGCTTATATTTATATTTTTATTTATATTTTTATTTTTTTACGGAATTATTTCGATGTACAGGTACTTACTTATCTAAATTTCAAAACTAGATGTTTCCTGTGCTATGAAGATCATTATAATAAGTTACTTTAAAGTAGTTATTATGTACTCGGGTTAACATTTTGCATTTTCAGTTTTATATTTACCCGTTCGTTTTGTTATCGAAAGCAGTGCGATTTTATAAAAAAACTAATATCGTATTTGATTGTTCTTATCTGTCTTATCCTGATATTCGAGGGGTAAACGCACAAAAGGTTGTATGTCACATTTTTTAAATTGTGTAGGAGAAAAAAAATGAAATTTCTGAAGTGTGATAATTCTACTATTTTCGAGAATTCTGTTCTTTGCAGTTGAATTATGATCAATTTGAACATTACTTTCAACTGTAAAGTAGTCCTTTTGATCAAAACTTGTGTAATTATTTTTAAAAAACTATTTATTTTTTATTTTTTGGATATACAACCATTGTGGTTGATAAAAAGTTGTTCAAAAAAATCAAGTTCGGAATAAAATTATTTTTAGTTGAGATTGAAACGTTAAAAAATTCAGTACTTGAGTATATGCAGGTATTCAGAAAATCAAAATTACGAATTTTCAATTTTTTTATAATAAGTTGAAAAAAATGAAAGATTGAAACAAAGTTTAGAGTATGTATTATTATTTTCTACTTGAAATGAAAAATTATGCTTGGGTAAGCTGACAAATAATCTTTAAAATTGCCTACCTATTTAAGTTTGTGTGACCTTCAATGACAGCTACGTTTTCCCTTACAGGAGAAGCTTGTAAAACACGAATTTGTCAGTAAAATTGATAATAATGTGAAACGAACCGTCGATTTAATTTTTTTGCCTGAAGATGAATGTGAACGTATTGGGGACGAAGTGATCGCAGATTTTTTCGAAGTATTCAGCGAAGACAAATCGAAAAATCGATGGCATTGTTTTAATTCCTATCTGCAGGGGATAGTTTACCGGAGTGCATGCATTGATGTTTGTTACGGTACATTCATTTTTTATTCATTAAGATTTTTAAAATACGTTTTTTTCATGAATTTGTTTTCGGTGTTTTTTTTTTTTCATTCTTGATTTTTTTGGCGAATTTTTAATTGCCTTATAATTTTGGGTTCGAACCAAATTTACTTCGAAATTCACTTTCATTTTTCCTCATTTTTTGTTCAAAATTTCTTGAATATGTGGTATCTAAATTTTCAAACAATTTTTTCATTTTCTAATTTTCTTCTTTTCAATTTCAAAGGCAAGTCACCGGCTATTCACTCGGATTTTCAATGCTGAAAAGGATTTTCATTCGAGATTTTCTACACCGTTAATGGTCACTGATGACGTGATGAGTTCTGCGAAGAATTTTTCTATAGGTAAATTATTTTCAATGATAATTATCTTGTTTGTTTAAAATTTCTTAAATATTATGGTATTTAATTTCCCAATTTTTTTTTAATTTTAGTGTCAAGTCGCTGGCTATTTACTCGGATTTTCAATGCTGAGAAGAATTTTCATTCGAGAGTTTCTACGCCGTTAATGGTCCTTGATGAGTTTTGCTGTTGCATATTTCGCATCGTGAAGAATTTTTTCTATAGGTAAATTATTTTCAATGATAATTATCGTGAGTTGAACTTTTTTATGCATTTTGAAATTATTACCTTGTTCGTGTCAATTTAATTTAAATTTTGATTTTTTTGTATCAATTTTTTAAACATTTCTCAATTTATGAGTTTAGATTTTAAAAATTCTTTTGTTTTTTTTTTATGATTTTGTTTTTGGTAATTTTTTGCGGCAAAACTTCCATTCGATTAAATATGTAATGCAACGTGAATTCTTGGTTTTGAGCCAATATTTCTTCAAAATTCACTTTATTTTTTTAAATATTGGTTTAAAATGCCTCAAATTATTCATAATAGGTATCCAATTGTTAAATTTTTGTAAGGGAAAGATCCTATGCACTCCACAATGGGAAAGGATGGCCTATCCAAAGGGAGCACATAGGTCTGTCGATCTTGCCGCTTGCCAAGTATATATCTCCAGTTCGAATGATATCACGCATATCCGGATTATCGGCAGTTTTCAAGGTTTCAACCCATTTTTTAAGTTCACCAATGAAAATTCTTGCTGACGTTGCGCGAATTTTGATCGCTTCAAACATTTGTTTGGTATATTTTTGAATTAAAGGAGACCAGAATTCATCTAAGAATTCTTTCTTTAATTCGGCGAAAGAATAGATATTTTGTCTCTGTTCTTTCCAACTGTCGGTACCAGCCAATGTTATACATTGTAAAAATTTAGTACACATTTGTGTCTCATCTAAATCCGCATTTTTAGCGTAACGTTCAAATTTCTCAATGAATCCGTGTGCGTGGTAACGTGTATGTTCATCGAAGACCGCTCCCGATTTCATAAAAGCTTCTGCAGATACGTCAATCGGAGGTTTAATGGAAAGGGATGAAGGGAACGTAATGCTAGGCGAGACGGTGGAGGAGGGAAGCGCAGCAGTATTTTTAAGTGCTGTAATATCCTCTCTAATCGACCGAATTTCTAACTCATGTGTTGTAATATGAGTGGCTAGGACATTTGACCTATCATACGCTTCTCTATGAACTTCATTAACTTTTGTGTTCATAGCTGAGAAATTCTTTTGCATTGTTTCTTGCATATCCTCAAAGGCGTCCTTAATATCATTGTGAGTAGTGTACAAGGTATCAGAAAATATGCAATTTTCTCTTCTGAGAAGATCGATATCGTCGATATTGCAATTTATTTTCTTCCTTTGAGATTCGAGCAAGGCATACATTATATCCTCATTTTTGGATATTGTTTGTAATTTTAATCCAGCTATAACTGAGGATTCCTCAACGTCTTTAACCCTTTGAGCTGCTTTTGAAATTTCATAGTTCATGCTTTTGCGAACATTGTCTATTTGTCTTTTCAAATAGTCAAAAGCATCAAAAGGAGGGTCGGCGGGATTCTCCTTGATGAAGTCGCCTAGTTCATCAATATTGGGAATTTTTTCCAAATCAGGTATCAAACTGAACACATTATCTGATGTAATCAGCTTTTGAGTGTGTTCTTGTACCTTATGATTGATGCAATCCTGACCAGTGGTTAATAACCTAGTACTTTTCCTAGGTTCTGGAAGGAATTTCATACTTTTGTATTCCAACTCAGGTAACACGTAGCTGGCTGTTCTAAGCTCAGATGCTAGTTCAGGTGGCGATAGGGTTTTAATATCCATAATCGGTCTACTTTGTACTGTAGTAAAAGATATCGGCTGAAAAGTTCTTTTGCGCTTTTCAGGGTTATCAACCTTTTTAGGTTCCGATTCGGTATTTTTTGACGGTGAGGGGGTTTCCACTTTTGGGGAACTCAGTTGCTGCATTAATTGAGGGCGAGGAGGCGGAGGAATAGAAGTATCAGGTAAATAACCATGTACAGTTTGATTGATCATTTGATCAGGCTGAGGGACACTTTCGTGGTCCGTGTCAGTTTGGTTACTTCTGGACCAATCGTACGTTTGGTTTAATGCCTGATGAGCATCTACGTCCGCCTGAAGAGACTGAGCTTTTAGCAATTCGTCTGCAGTAAAACCACCAACTTTTGTCAAATCAATATTTGCGATCGTTTTAGGTGCTGCAGAGTCTTTTGCTGAAGGGGTACAAGTTCCAAACTTTCTATTTTGGATTCGAGAATTCAAGCTCATTTGTGCTTGAAGGAGCCTTTGTTTCTCCAACTCGAATTCTTGTATTTTTCTAGCTTGTAATTCAAGCTCCTTTCGATACGGATTTTTTCTTCCATATCTGCTTTATGAGCTTGTAGCTCAAGCTCAGCTCTTTCTTTGGCTAGTATAGCGTTTTGCTCTGCTGCTAGCCTGGCTTTTTCAGCTTCTTCTAACTGAAGTTTTCTAAGCCTTTCTGCCTCTTCCTGAACTCTTTTGAGTCTTTCTTGCTCTTCTTGAGCTTTTTTAAGCTCGGCAGCTTTTTTAAGCTGTTCTTGTTCCTCACGAAGTTTATTTTGTTTATCTATTTCAGCTTGTTGAGCTTTTTTAAGCTCGTCGGCCTTCCTAGTTTCCTCAGCTTTCCTAGCTTCATCAGCTTTTTTATGCTGTTCTGCTTTCAGCTTTTCTTCTTCAGCTTTTTTATGCTGTGCAGCCATTTGAGCTTTTTTAAGTTCAAATTCAGCTGCTTGAGCCTTTTTAAGCTCTTCAGCTTCTTTGGCTTTTTGAAGTTTCTCAGCTTCAGCAGCTTCTCTCTTTTCTCTAGCAATACGTTCGGCATCAGTTTCCTTTTTGTTAGTCATTTTTAACTGCAAAAAGAATCACTGAATAGGAATAAATAGATCGCGAAATAAAAATGTACCTAGCTTTTGGTAGAGTACAGAAATTATTTACGTACGTTCGAACGTAAAAATAAGCGATAAGGGAAAGAGAAAGGAGCGGGAAAATATTTCGTTCGGATATATGAACAAGAAAAAAGAATAGGTAGTGCCTATCTACTTCGTTTGGGTAGGTAGGTATTATCAAGACAGAAATGAACGGTCAATTCTTTTGTTAAAATTGACGTTGATCGTATTCCTATCTATTTTTAGAATAGATAGGTATGAAAATCGGCTGTACTGCTCGACGTTCGAGTGCAATACAATGCTAATTGCTTTTTATTTGATAAGCAATTGCACTAACGTAATCGTAGCTCCGTTACAATCTTGATAACGGAGGTTCGAGTTGCAATTACGTAGCCTTATCTGCTCTTTACGTACGTTTGTAACGTAATTTTCTGAGCAAAGATTTTCACGTTTTAGGCAAAAATCAACCTACTAAACACGTTACACACACGAAAAGTGCAACTTTTGGTGCAAATTTTTCAATTTTTTGAAAATTTTTATGGCAATTTACACGTTTGAGTAAATTGTCAGTATAAATACACATACAGGGCAAAAAATAAATATAAAAAAGCCTCACTGATGCAATATATACGGCTTGGTATCAGTGGCTACCAAGTTAGAAAATACACAAAAAATTTTCCTTGTCAATTTCGAAAATTGACAAGTACATAAAAAATGTTATGAAGGGTTAAAAAAAAGCAAAAAAGAAAAAATTTACACAGGTTAATGAGAGAAAAGGATTTAAAAAAAAAAAGGTGCTATTTAGGATAGCTCAAGGTTGACTTTCTAAGAAGCCACAAAGGTTGGATTCGTAAGTAAACTTACCTGATCCGGCAGACTCGAGATCTGATAGAAATTTTCCACAGCCCTGCTTGGAAAATCTCAGAAAATTCTCCAACTTTCGTGCCCCACGTTGGGCGCCAGTTGTAAGGGAAAGATCCTATGCACTCCACAATGGGAAAGGATGGCCTATCCAAAGGGAGCACATAGGTCTGTCGATCTTGCCGCTTGCCAAGTATATATCTCCGGTAACGGGCTCCGGGTGCCGAAGATTAAGTTATAAACACGATAAAATGGCTAACACATTTCACTTGTTCAAAGATATATTCTCTACATCAAAGTAGGCAAATAAAACAGTTACTTTAACACATCGGTTAGCTAGTTAGGTAACATGGAGTACTCTCAATGTACTACTCCGAGTATCATCAATGTACTGACGACTTGGTACGTGGGTTTTAGCCACGTACCTGACGTTCTTCTGGCGTCCCAGTGCTACCACCTGGGGGAGTGAGATATTCCCACCGCGACATTTTTTTGTTTCTTACTTTTTATTAATTTTAGTGTCAAGTCACCAACTATTCACTCAGATTTTATACGCATTGAATTTTTTTGTGCATTTTCAAATGATTATCCGGTTCATAGTTATCGATTAAATTTAAATTTTGATTTTTCTTGGGTGTCAAAATTTTTCAAAAATTCCTTAATTTGTGATTTTGGATTTTGAAAATTCTTTTCGTATTTTTTCATGATTTTATTCTTGGTTATTTTTTGTATGAGAAATTTTAATTCAATCAAATACGTAGTATGATGTGAATTAAATAACAATTTTCGATTGCAATTTTTATTGAAATTTTCTTCGAAATTCAGTTTTATTTTTTCTCTTAATTTTGGTATTTCTCAAATTAGGTTATTCATTGTAAAATATTTTTTTCCTTTCTAATTTTTTTTTTCTTGAATTTCAGTTTCGAGTCATCGGCTGCTCACTCGAATTTTAGAGAACTTTACTGATACTTGCGATGAAGATTTTATGGTTCTCGAGAAAGTTTGGTTTTCATTCAAGAATTTCAACATCACTACGTTGTAAGTTCTGCTGATTTGTATTTTGTATTTTCCAATTTTTTTGTTTGAGTTTATTTTTTTTCATTTTTATTATTGAAAGTAGTAATCCTGATTTCATTTGAATCACGATTTTTTTCTGTACAAAATCAATTTTTAAATTTACTTCGGATTTTTTGAAAAAATCCTCGACTCATGAGTCATGATATCAAATTTTCGAATTATTTATTTTTGTAAAATTTCTCATGATTTGCATAAAGTACGTTTAGATGTGTATCTATTTATTTTATACGTACAAAGTGGAATGAGTTTTTAATTTTTTTTTATTTTGCAGCTCACTGAATGTTTGGCCGTTATTCCATGAGTACGTGAACAAAGAAAGAATTGGTCAGTTGCAGTCTGAATAACGGATTTTATTTCGATTATTGGGACGAGGTAAACTGAATTTTCAGACTGATAATCTTCTTACATGTATTATTGCGAATCAGTTTTTAATTTTAATTTTTTTTTTTCAGATTTATTCAAAAGGATAAGCATACCCTCAAGTACCTACTGGGAATCCATTACGATCCGATACAGTTCACACCTATAAATTGTTCTTCTCGGTCATCGAGATTCGAGAACATCCTGCTCTTCAGCCATCGAAATCATGTATCAGCAGAGAAAGATATCCGGATCAAAAACATAATGAAGTTTGGTAACGTAGTATTATTTTTCCATTTTTAAATTTAGTGAGTAGGTGTAGATGCACAATGTTTGCAATTTTGATCTGTGAGTTCGGATTTTGAAGCACTCGTCTCTCTTTTCCCCATTACATATTTGATTTTAATTTTCTAATTTTTAAATTAACGTACCTAAATGTTGTGAATTTCAAACAAGTTTCAAAATTTTCGTTGAGTAAAATCTGTCCAATTTTGATAAAATTGTTGCCAATTTGAAAAAAAATTTTTGATATTCGATTGCGATTTTTATTCGATTTTCATTTTTTAAATTTGTGATGTTTTTTTAAATATGTAGTTCATTCAAGATTAATTTTTTTTCGCTATAATTCGACATTTTTCTGCTGTTGAATTCGTAGTTTTTAAAATTTTTACAATTTTGGCTTATAATTTGGCTACCTAGTACCTAGTACCTTATACCTACCTGCTGAACTCCCCATGTCAGATGATTCAACTATAAACACTTGATACAATATTTGTCGAAACACAATAATTATCAACGAATGCACCTGAAGAAAAAAAATACGAATTTTCCCCTATTTCCGAGATTTACTATGAAGATCATATTATTATATTTGATAAATTATGCGCCATTGTCTCATCCTTCCCATACAATCCTTTTTATTATCCATTTCAGAAGGTGTTACTACACCTTTGGACACCTGCGTATTTAAATAATTATTCGCAGCAAATGAATAATTGCATTATCATTTTTGGTTAATTATAAGAATTGGCGAATATTATTGGCGCATGTTTTCTCCTACAATCCCTTTTTTTCTCCATTTCATGAAATTGATAGAAATCAAATGAATTTCTATATTGCTGATCTGATAAATGCACCAGATAATAAGAGTATATTAAAATCGGATTCGAGTTCGGTTATATTGCCGATATAATTTGTCGGGGTACTTGCAAGTGTACCAGATTTTTTTTTTTTAATATTGACGCAATGAAAGGTGATTTTTGCTCCATTTATCTTACAAGAAAATTCCAATCCTTCATTCCAATTTTAACAGTATCAATGTAGGTTTCTATTTATTTGGAGTTTTTTTTTTTTTTTTTCAAAATTACCTACACCCTATTCTACCCACTTTGGCAATGGTTTTTTGGGATCGAGTTTGGGGGACAAAATGAGCGTTTCTGGCCTCAATCGATGCTGGTCTCGCTCCCCAAAATCAGCGTTTTGACTTCAATCAAGCGGTTACTAATCTGGGTGGCTGGAGGATACATTGGAACGTAACTTTGATTGCACGACTTACCCCTCGGGCACGCCAGTTGGATGGAAGAGTAATCATACAATGGATGCGATCCCATTGGATGCACCGGCTCAGCTCTTGGCCGTGGGATTGAAGACATTTTCGCTATAGATCGACAATGGGCATGGACCCTGTCGATATCCTCGATTTCACCTGAAATAGGAGCCTCTTTTTGTAAGACGTCATTTTTTGTCTTTTTTATCATTAAAAATTTTGGGTGGCGATTTCTTTAAAATTGAAATTCAGCGATACTGATTTCTCCATTTATTACCAAGTTCCTTCCTTTCTTCATCCTACATGACAATTTTTATTTTCATTTCAGAATGTACAAGGTAGGTAAATATTATTTTTTAAGATTTTATTTTAAAATCATGCGATGTGAACGCAATTGGAAGCATTTCAAGGCCATTATACTTGGCCAAACATTTTCTCCATGCAAGATAAACGTATGATTCGCATTTTGGCGCAATTTATGGAAATCGAATCGAATTTTTTATGTTGCTGATGTTATGGATAATTTTACTGCATATTATTGAGTAGAGGTACTTGCAAGTGTACCAGATAATTTTTTTTTACACATTGGAAGTAATTTCGAAACCTTTACGGCTGGCCATAGATTTTTTACCAACTCGAGAAAATTATAATTTCGAGTTATAATTAATGAAATATGAATACAAACGTTAAAATGAGCTATAATTCATGTGATGTGAAGATTAAAAGCGAGCACAGCTCTCCTTACCTTTTGGAGACAAATTTTTCCTCTTTTTCAGTGAGAATCCAGTTAGAAGCGATCCAGTAAATCTAATGTCGAAGAATCCAGGTTTGGTATTTATTTATTATATTACGTTCCCCTCCCCCCTCCCAAATATATCTAGGTAGCCCACAAAATTACGAAATTGAGTTTTTTTATTCCCCCTCCCAGGCAACGATTTTCCTTTTTCTGTGGTTAATTTTGCAGACATCGAGTATAGTCATAATTTAGGTTTATTTACATTATGTCAGGTAGGGAAGTCCGTATTCTGTGGCAAACAGAAGGACGAATTTTTTAACCACACCAGACTAAAAAGTCTGACAGTCCGAAGTCTGTGAAAGTGGGACGGAAAAATTCGTTCTTTTTATTTCATTTTTTTTTCAAATTGGAGAATTTTCTCAATTTGAAAAAAATGCAAAAAAATGATGTTATGATAAAATTTTCTATTAGAGCTGAAGACTTTTGAAGTAGGCGGAGAAAATTATGAAAATTCGAACTAGATTTTTTTTTTGAGTAAGAAGAAAAAAAATTGTAAAAAAATAATTGAAAAAAAGTAAAAAATTTTGAAATACGTTGAAAAAAATGAAATAATTCAAAATTTTTTCGACTTGGCGAAAAATAAAATATTTGGTACAAACTTACAATAATTAAAATGTCAATTTTCCAATTTCTTTGGCCTTTTTTTTAGTTGAGAAAAATATACAAGTTGAAAAGAAATTTTGAAAAACTTGATTCTTGGGAGCAGATTTTTGAAAATTTGATATCGATTAATTTGTCACTTGTATACTTTTTATGCATCTAGAAGTTTTTATGACCACGATTTGTTAATTAGTGTACCTAGACACCTAGACCTACTTACCTTTGTTTTCAATAAAAGAAATTCTGAAATAATGTGTTTTTAATTATTTCTTAGTTCAATTAAATTTTCGATTTTGAATTTTCTTCGATATTTTTTCACGTTTATGACATAAGTGAAATAAATAAGGCCATTCGTGCCTTTTTTTGGATCGTAAACGAATTTAAACGAAAAGAAATGAAAAGACGGATTTTTCATTTAAAATAAAAATATTCATTTATTGAATGAATATTATAAAATTCAAAATTATAATTCGGGTCGTTAACCCTTTAAATCGCGAACGCTAACGAAATTAACGAGTAACCGTTTACATTGAATAACGAACGAATATTAAACGCGAATTTACGAAACAAACTTAAAGCTAACGGATTTTTCGGACGCAGCCGAACGAGTTTATAGTTTCAAAAATTTACAGCCAAATATAAGTCGCGAGAATATCAAAATTAATTTATTTACACGCGCATTTTTGACGATTTAAATAACACCGCCCCTCGGACGAAAAATTCTAATTAATTAAAAAAAATACAAAAATTTACAATTTAAAGATCGAATTAACGTGTCGCTCGAACGCGACTCTGGCGGTCGATTTAGTTAAGACGTCGGCTACGTTATCATTCGAACGGACTTTGATAACGTGAATTTTCTGATTTTTTATCATATCACGAATATGATGGTACGCAACGTCGATATGCCGCGTTCTTTTAGATTCATCGGTTTGCGCTATGGAAATTGCCGCAGAGGAGTCGCAGAAAATAGGTACGATACCTACGATCAAACCGATTTCGTCGAAGAAATTAATCCACGCAGCCGCTTGTTTTGCAGCCGTCGATAAAGCCACATATTCGGACTCGGCTGAGGAGGTAGAGACACAATTTTGTTTCCGGCAGTACCAGTCTACAAGATTTCCGGCCCAAAAAGTAACGATTCCGGTCGTGGATTTTCGGTCCAAGCTGTCTCCAGCAAAATCAGAATCGGAATACAAACGGAGAGGGTACGTATCGTTTTCAAAATTCGAATTATATTCTAGATTATAATTTATCGTTGTTTTCAGGTACCGGAGGATACGTTTCGCATACGAGAAGATTTCGGAATTCGCCAGATGCTGGTATCTACTCAAAAGGTTGACGGCAAAATTAATATCCGGCCTTGTTCCACGAGCTATATATGATAAGGAGCCAATCAAGCCACAGACTTTCGTTTCGTAAGTTTTATCTAACGTTAAGTTTGTAATTTTTAGATTAGCGTCTAACGGTGTTGCGATCGGGTACGAATTTTCGAGATTGTAATATTTAACGAGTTCATTAATATACGATCGTTGATGTAAAATTGTTTTGGTACTTTCCGTGTCGCGTTCGACTTCTAGACCAACGAATTTTTGGCACTCGTTTAAATCGCGTATTCCAAATTCAATATTTAATTGTTTGATCAACCAATCGATCAATTCGTCGTCGCTACCGGTTATAAGAAAATCATCGACGAAAACTACAAAAATGCAACGTATGACGTCGCCCTCGGTATTTACGTAAACGCAAGGTTCGTTGATCAAAGGCTTAAAGCCAAGCTTTTCGAGTACGCGTTTGAGTTTATCGTTCCAGTTTTTCGGGGAAGTTTTTAAGCCATATAAGGATTTTCGGAGAACGTAGAAAATCCTTTTCTTATTCGATTTATCGCCTTTGGGTGGCCGAAATACGATGGTGCGATTAATATCGCCGTTTAAAAATGCCGTCGAAACGTCAGCTTGTCATAGCTGCCACTTATTTATCGCGCCTAAATTTATAATGCCGCGAATAATCGAAGTATCGGCCGTCGGCGCGTATGTTTCGTCGATTTCGTATCGATGGTTGTCCTTATATCCGCGTAGAACTAAACGTGCTTTGTATTTGACGGCGCCGGTCACTGTAATTTTTTTACGCAGCACCCACGTAGAGTCAACTTCGGAATAATCGAGATCTTTGAGATCGTCTTCGTTTATCTCATACCAAACCTCCTTCGTATACATCGACAAGATTTCAGTCTGGATCGCGGCTTTCCATTGGTCACCTTCGGGGCCGTTAATCGCCTCTTCGTACGTAAGTTCACGGCCGTCTTCTGAAGTAACCAAGGCTACGTATTCGTTAAACTCGTCGTCTTCGCTAACATTTTTAATTGCAATTAAGCAATTTTCGGCGTAATTCGAGCTAGCGCTCGTCGATGCGTCGTCGGAATTTTCGGGATATTTGTCGAAATATAAAAGATTTTCATCAAAAAGAACGTTAGACGAGTACGATATTTTATTTCGCGGTACATCGAGTAATATATATCCCGTTTCGGTATAACCTACGAGCATTTTTTCTGCGGATTTCGGATCTAATTTTGTTCTTTTTTCTTTAGGAACATATTCACGAGCAATGCAGCCAAAAATCTTTACGTATTCGAATGTTGGATCACGATTAAACCAGCGTTGATACGGACTTTTATCTTCGATCAACGTACTCGGCAGACGATTATACAGAAAAGTTGCGGTATACAGAGCATACGGCCAGAAACGTTTGGGCATTTTTGAATCGAAAAGTAAGGATCTTAATTTTTCTGAGATCGTTCTCAAAAATCTTTCCGCGGTCCCATTATGCTCGTGTTCGTAAGGTTCCGATGGCGCTATCGTCATGCCTTTGCTTTCCGAGATTTTTCGAAATTTACCGCTTACGAATTCGGGCGCATTATCACAACGGATTTTTTTGATCGGCCGGTTCCAAATGTTAGATACGATCGATTCGTATCGTTCGAACCAATCACCAGCTTCGCCCTTTGACGTCATGGCAAAAGTTACGGCGAAACGCGTATAATCGTCGATGAAAGCAAGAAAGAATCTTTCGCCGTTGGTCCCTACGCTAATTGGACCCATCATATCAACGTGAACGAGATCAAGAGCCTGAGTTGTACGATTACGCTCAGTATTGTATGGACCACGAGTTTGTTTGGCTTTCGCACACGTATCACATTCGTGAGTCAACGGACAATCGGCTTCATTGCAGTTTATTTCGGCGATTTTATACATCACAGTTCGGCTCGGGTGCCCTAATCTACGATGCCAAAGGCTGGCGAGAGCAAAGTCGTAATTTTCGAAATTTTTATTTAATTTAAACGTGACAGTTAGCAGCCCGTTTGGCAATTCACGTACGTCGGTTAGCTTTTCGCCCGATTCGCGATGAACAATAGATATAGTTTCGCCGATTAACGTATCGTAGCCTAATTTTCGAATTTGCGAGACCGACAATAAATTCAACGATAAATCCGGAATATAACTAACATTTTTCATTAAGTAATTAACGCCTATTTCGTTTGTTACAGATAAATCACTGACGGAGCTACGCGAGATAGACGTATTATTTTTGGCAACAGTTACGGATGCGTTGTTAGTTACCAGCTGCTCGTTTTCCAAAATTCCCGGCATATTGATCATATGGCTCGTCCCACCGGTGTCCAGTATGAACGTAATTTCGCCGTCGACATCGTTACTGGTAAGCGCCGTTGATTTACCCGCCGTCGTAGTCGTCGCGTAATTTTTCGTATCGGAAATCGTCGCAATTAGGGCTCGCGGTCGGCTTGTATTCGCTTCAGTCGACGTAGATGGTTTCGGACTCGACGCGTTGTTGCCAGTAGAACCAGGATTTCTCTTCGAATTCGCCTCGTCGCCGTAACGTGGACAATGCTTGCCAATATGACCAAGATCGTTGCAACGATAGCAACGTAGCTTTCCGCGCGGCGAGAAATTTCCACGATTATTGTTCGAGTAACAATTTTTAGCTAAATGCCCGAACTTGTTACATTTCGAGCATTTAGTTCGACGCTTTTGACTTGGATTTGGATTTTCGGCGGCGGAATTTCGATTATCGGAACGTTTATCGCTCGACGACGACGTGAGTAACGCAGCTCCCTTCGATTTCGCAGTCGTGCCTTCTTTCTTTACATCGTCGCTAATTAGAAGGCCACGAATAATTTTAGGATCAGCTTCGACGATATTTAAAACGACTTCGGCCGGTTTACGAACGTGTTTATATTTCTCTTTGTCACGTAGACCTGCTTCGAGAAAGGCGTATTCTTCGGATTTCGAAATTTTAACTCCGGTGGCCTCGATTTGATTAACGAGATCTGTGACTTCGTTACAGTACTCTTGAGCACTGCTAAACGAGTCAATATCGATCGACCCGAGTTTTGAACGGCAGCCAATAACGATCGCTTGATTTTCTTTGCCGTAACGATCGTCGAGTTCAGCGAAAAGGCGGGCGGGATCTTCTTCCTCGCGAATTAGACGAAAAACGGGATTCGTAACGTGACTAACGATTAAGTGGAAGGCCTTTCGTTTATCCCTTGCCGTCGCGCCGCCGTCCGCAGTAAGGGTTTTCACCAAATCTTTCGATAAAAGTAACGAGCGAATTCTCTTTTTCCAGACGATATAATCAGTACCAGAAAAGACCAGATGATTTGGGATCGACGAGTCACCGGAAGCCATTTTGCACGAATCAACGGAACTTTCAGAGTCGGCGGAGCTAGTGGAATCGACGCTTTCGTTATCAGAACCACTCGGAATTTCTTCTTCGTGATTCGACGCAGTAGAAACGACGTTTTCAGTGGTTTCGACGTTGGAGACGACTTTCGGATCGGCGGAATCGACGTTTGAATCACCACTAGCTGTAATCGGAATCGACGAGGATTTTTCGGCAACCGGGGAAGTATTATTCGCAATTTCTTGCGATTTACGTTTACGAATTCGACGTGCCTTCGATTTAGTAACGGTTTTCTTTTTCGCAGGTTCTTCGGACGGAAACCCACGAAAATCGCTGTCGTCGTTAGAATCGTCGCCGCAATCACGTCCCGAAATTATATTCGAGATGCCACGTAGCAGCATCTACGAATCGCAATATAAACCACGGCTTCGGCTACCATGAAATAAATAAGGCCATTCGTGCCTTTTTTTGGATCGTAAACGAATTTAAACGAAAAGAAATGAAAAGACGGATTTTTCATTTAAAATAAAAATATTCATTTATTGAATGAATATTATAAAATTCAAAATTATAATTCGGGTCGTTAACCCTTTAAATCGCGAACGCTAACGAAATTAACGAGTAACCGTTTACATTGAATAACGAACGAATATTAAACGCGAATTTACGAAACAAACTTAAAGCTAACGGATTTTTCGGACGCAGCCGAACGAGTTTATAGTTTCAAAAATTTACAGCCGAATATAAGTCGCGAGAATATCGAAATTAATTTATTTACACGCGCATTTTTGACGATTTAAATAACATAAGTTGAAAAGAAATTTTAGGAAAAATTGACGAATAAGAACAGATTTTTGATAACTTGAAATTGATCAATTTGTCTCATGTGCTTTTTATGCACTTGAATGTATTATTTTTTACCTCGACTAGTAGATGGTGTACATATTTATATGACAAAAAAATCAGGTATATTTAATTTTTTTTTACCAAAAAATAGATGTCCCTGGCCGAATTTATAGAACAAAAGTTGTAGATTCCTACTACCTATTCCTAAATTTCCAAAATGAAACTTCGTGTATGAAATAAGAATACGAATTTTCAACTCTATGCTTAAAACTGCTTCATTTTCTCCTCCAAAAATAAAATCATAAATTTGAGTGAAAACCTTCAGGAAAAAATATCCTGCAAAAAATTCGAGGAACTATTAAAACAATGATGCGTTTAAGCGTTTTAAATTTTTTAATTGATATCCTGTATGTTGCGACAAGATGAGCTTGGATAAATTGTCGTCGGCGTAATAGCGAAAAATCTTAAATTGATTACTAGTTTTTTTTTTCATTACTTAGTTTCGCTAAATTGTTGCAAAGAATTGCTAGATCTTGAAGGTTTATAAAACTTAGTGGAAAACAGTCGATTTCATCATTTTGCAATTTTTCTAAATAAACAGAAAAATTCTGTTTTCTAAATGTAAATTTTTGAATTCACCAATTGGAATATAATTTCTAATTAGGGAGCAGATAACGTTTTGTTTTGCGAAAAATAATTACGATCTCTGCAGAATTTAAAAAAATGAATCAAACTTAACTTTTCCAGCACAATAACACCTCATCACATCGTAAAGATCCAAAAAATTTTCCATCCGAATGGACTGTTCATTTTCATTTTCAGTTTTTAAGGTCATATCTACCATAAAATTGCATTTTATACATATATAGGTACAGATTAAAAAAGTTTTTTCGATTATTCGCCGATAAGAAAAGTCTATTACAAAGAATGTTCATTTTGAAATATTTAATAAAAATGTTACAAAATGATGCAATGTATTTATTCGTTAATTCTTCTTTTTACATAGGTACTAAGCTAAATTTTAAAACTCGCATGAAATTCTGATCGTACTTCTAACATTTAAACATCAAACTGTCGGAATTAGAAAAAAAAAAACAGTTTCAGACTAGTCACATATTATTGCCACTTAAAACCGAGTCTCATGTGAGAAACGTTCACAAACCCTCTGAAAACCGGGTTCTCAAATTCGTAGGTAAAGAGCAAATTATAAAAAATAAAAACAGCTAAAAATTCTAAAAGCTACTTAAATAATATGCTGATAAATTTGAAGAAAATTCACACAAAGCGAAGTTAATTGTTTTGTTTTGTAGACAAAATCGTCAATACTTTTCGCATACAAGATACGCTCCAAGATACGTACACTTGTTCAATGATCAATAATATCGATCATAACAGAGTATATAAAGAAGAAAAAATTGTGTTTCTTTTCGTCAATTCGATACTACGTAAAAAGTTGGAAGTTTTTATCACAAAGTTAAGATCGATATTAATTTACCCCTAGATTTTGCAACTCTTCGGCTAAATGATGCGTGTCGATTTTCTTATTCGGTTTTTCGTCCGATTTGGTCGCTGGTAAATTAGAGGTAGGTGATCTAGCACATTCTTTTTTATGAATGAACCAATGTAAACGCTGACATTCGCGGTCGCAATATTGAACAGCTTTGCATTTGGAACATTTCTTATATGCTTGAGGCTCGGCGCATGTTACACAAGGAGTATCGTCACTGGTAAATCTTATTTGACCATTTATTACACTCAATATTACATTCAACGCTGGTGGCGAGTCTTGTTTTCGAGCTAGACTTTTCACCATCTGGAAAAAATTTCTATGAGAAAATAGTTCCAATAATGAAAAGTAATCTAACGGATGTATCATACTTGTTGAAATAACGTGCATTCTCTATACGGAAATTCTCGAACGCAGTCTCTCAGTAACAGATCTAAGTATTCTTCACCTCGTGGACTTTTTAATATTTTCTTAGCGAAAATTTCTATCGGATCGGTTTGCTTTTCCGATGATCTATGAGAAATTATCATACTATCAAAAATACTGTAATTTCGATACGAATTACAACATAATGATATACTCACATGCTTTTATGGATTTCACTCAGAATAAAACCCAGATAATGAAATTTAAAAGAAAGTACTTCGTTCGATTCAGAACCCTTTTTAATTTCACGTTCGCTCAGCAATTCCAATACTTTTTTAACTTGCGAGTATTCTTTAAGCAGTACTTTCGGCATTTTAACAGCCAGTCTTACGGGATGAATATTAACCTGGATCGAAGAACGAGTTAAAAATAGATTTGGTGACGTATACGACTAAACAAACCTAACGAAGAATCGTACCTGCATTATATAATTATACAACGGTGCACTCAAACTTGGACTTAGTTTTGGTTTACTATCGACTCCTTTTGGTGAAGTATAGTATTCTATATCCGCTTTGGGTACGTAATTGTTTATTACTACGACGCAATTATGATTACCTGCACGAAAACACACCATATAAGAAAATTCATACGATCGTTTGTATCGAACATGTTAAGTATGCAAAAACGTACCGACAAAAGCTGCCATTTGAGCAGCAGTACGCCCGACTGTGTTTGTAAGGTGAGATTTGGCTCCAGCCGTCATCAGCGTCAAGCACAAGTCCGGGTTACCGACCAAAGCTGCAAAATGTAACGCCGTATAGCGATGTAAATGATGCGTATTGTTCACATCAGCTCCCTGTTAACCAAAAAATCAGCCAAATAATAAAATCAACGAAATTCATAGACAAATACCAAAAATCTGCACGACTTTACGTGTTCAAGTAACAACTCGACGATATCCTTGTTCCCTTTGTAGCAGGCATGTTGCAAAGGCGTCATTCCATCGCCATCGTAAATATCAGCTTTAATTTTATGCTGAGCGTATAAACTTTTCAACTCGTTGAAGTTATTTTCGGCGATACATTTGAATACTTGTGTTTCGACATCGTTTTCGTTTTCATTTTCCGCATACGATTCCGCGAACGCTTTCTCTTCTCCGTTTTGAACTGACACCATGTTGCACCTAAAATCGCATCAATATTGCAAATATTACTCGAAAATTCAACGCGACAGCAAATTAATTCTAAAATTGAAAATTTTTCAGCAAAAAAATGTGAGAAAATTTTCTTATCTTTAATTCGGAAATCACCACTTTCTGTTTACTCTATTTTAGTACATATTTTGACCGTGAAGCGCTAGCAGCGTATTTTCATGACGACCGCTGTGACGTCACGGACTCACGAATAAAATTTTTTTCAGCCAATCAGAGAAGCCGATTTGAACATGACGTGAGCACCTGCGTAGTAATCCGCAAATATTTCATCTGTGACATTTTTTCCGGTAAGCGATCCGCGAACCGAACATCTTTGCGTTTCATTATCAAACTTCCAAACCCCAGCAACAGCATTGAAGTGCAACGTGAACAAGATACGAAGAACAAGCCACTGCTTGTTGAAAGCGGGTTTAGAAAGTTAAATTTTTAATATATTCGCGAAAAGTGAACAATTTCGTTAAACGAGTGAAAAAATGGTTGATCGTTCGATATACGCGACGATAAATTCAACGTATTGATTTCGCAACGCGATTACGACTCGAGAATTTGGATTATCGCGGGTGTCGAAATTGGAACATAAATTGTATACAAGAGGGAAATCGCAATCGGCCGTAACCAGGTAATTGGCGAATTGATTATAATTCTAGCGATATAATACCATACTCGTACCTACGTTAAATGCTACGTTCGAATCTGATGTTGAGCAATCAATGGATCGAACGGTGGCTTCCAGTTCTTCGTCGCACAGTAGCAAGCAGAGCATCGCCAGTGATATGAAAGCATTTCTACGCAAAGCTAAAAAGAAATTCGAAGAAAAATGGACTCGAAACGTAACGCCCAAGGTGGCCACCACCGAAGATTTCAAACCTATGAAGACCGTCGGCACGGGTCACTTCGGTCGAGTAGTCTTCGCCCAGCATAAACCTTCGAAAAAGTATTACGCTTTGAAGATCCTCGAGAAGAGAAAAGTTATCGATTCCAATCAACTGCAGCACGTCAAAAACGAAAAGAAAATACTACAGTGTGTCCATTTCCCATTCTTGGTCACGCTCAAGTATAACTTCAAAGATAACTGTAATCTATATATGGCTCTGGATTTCGTACCAGGCGGCGAAATGTTCTCACATCTGCAACACTACAGACGTTTCAACGAAAACATGGCTCGATTTTACACCTCGCAAGTAGTACTGTCTTTCGAATACCTTCATCATCTCGGTATCATCTACAGAGACCTGAAACCAGAGAACTTACTGCTCGATTCCAAAGGCTACCTTAAAATCACAGATTTCGGTTTCGCCAAGAAGATAGACAATCGTCGAACCTGGACTAGATGTGGCACCACCGAATACCTGGCCCCCGAGGTAGTCCTTCGCAAAGGCTACAGCTACTCCGTCGATTGGTGGACAGTCGGTATCCTCATGTACGAGATGACCAACGGCCAACCACCGTTCAAAGATAAAAAACCAGAAGACGTTTATACCAAAATCATCGCCGGCAAGATCACATATCCTGCTCACATGAGTCGACAACTCCGAAGCATTATATCAGAATTTCTAAAAATAGATGTTACCAAACGTCTCGGAAGTAGACCAAACGGCGGCGTCGAAGATGTCAAAAAGCATCCTTTCTTCTTGAACATCAACTGGATGGCCATGCTGCAAAAAAAATACCCCGCTCCGATCGTTCCACCTTTGAATGGACCTACAGATACGAGTAATTTTCCCGATTACGAAGAGCTTCCATTGCTGCGTTCGCCCAACGAATTATTTAGCACCGAATTCGAAGATTTTTGAAATCCAAAAGTCGTAACGCTGTGATTTTTTTCTCCTTTGTATTTTTCACATCCCCTGGTGGGTTGTTTTTGGCTGAGAACGTTTTTTTTTTTCTATTTCAAAGTCTTTTGTCGCCGGTTGAAAATTTTTGTACCGTAATCGATTGTACGTCGAACGATAAAATTTTTGTCAGGGTTATCGCACTTAATGAGCTTTTCATCTACCTTCCCCCTCCCTCAGCACCAAGTAACCTATTGGTATCCCGAAATACTTAACCGTTTTGCAATTTAAATGTGAATCGAAGACTGTTACGAAATTTTTTGTCTTTTTTTTAAATTCGTCGTCGAGTTCCACGTACCGATCAATTTTTCCCATTTTGGAATCTATGTAGAGCTTGCAAATGAAAATTTTACTGTGATTATTGACCTTATATATATTTGTTGGTGATTTTTTTTCCTTTTCCTCCTCGTGCTGTTTTATTTAATGGTTAAACGTGTCGAAAGTACTCGTTATATACCTTTTGACAACGTATTGTATTTTCTATTCATGCAAGACTGTTGTACTTTCATCGAATGAAAGAAGACCCGTATAAGCTTCCGTTTTTTTTATCAATGGAAGCGGGTTTATTGACGTATGAATTTAGCAATTTTACGAATCGAACGTTATAATTCGAGGCGCACTCGATACCAATTTCGTCTCGAGTCCTTCTATACCTAATTTGTGTATAAAAAAATAACGTATTCGACCGAATACGTATGTTGTGAATTGTGATACTGTTGAACTGCTATGTTATTTATTATTACTGCTGTACTTTCTCCCCCTCCTTACCCCCTCATTTCCATTATTTTTCATTTCGTATACGGACGTGATAATACTTAGTGTTAAATTTGTAATTCGTTTATTTGATCGAAACCCCGCGATAATTCAAGTTTAAAGCTCGCACGATAAAGCCCGGTTCTAACCGTCGCGATAATACCGATAAAATGACGGCGTTTTAGGGTGGCCAACCTTTCACATCTTGAGAAAATATTCTTTTTTTTAATTAACACCGCGCTCTAATTAAATAGGTGACACTATTGCAGAGTCTAATTACCAAAAAAAATTTACTATACGGGTCAAGGAGACTGGTATCGTTGGCCGATGACAACGCAGAGTTTACTTTTGTTTGAAATTTTTTAGCCCAAGTTGCGATTCATTTCGATGGTATTTTTTTTCTTTGTTTGTTGCTCCAACTCGGATCTAATTTACAATTTACATTAAAAATTTGTTGACCTTTGTAAATGGATAATGAAACGGAAGTATTCGTTAATTTTTCTCGATTACGCGGTACCGTGCTTTTCATATGACTAAGTCGTTCGGTGCTCTGTGTACAATGTGTCCAAATCGCCAGTATTTTCATTTCATGTTACGAAATATGTATTTCTGACGAAGGTGGGGAGTTAATTATTGTACGTGTGGGTTTCATCTGCTCAACGATTAGTTTTCGTTTATTTTTGGGTCGAATTTGTGCGAATGGTTATTGAGGTTTTGTTGTTTTTTTTTCTCCAAAGGCGATGAGCTGTCTATGAGGGTTTTTCCGTTGGTTAGTGTTACGATGATGGTGAGTTGGGATTTGTGGTTTGGTGGAATTTTTTTGTGGAAATGGGGTTATTTTGATGGGTAGAGGTTGAAAGCGAATTGATGATTTTTTTTTTTAAGATTTAGATGAAAGTTCTGTTAAATTTCTAATCTTGAAAAATGGATCTATAGATTAGAGCTTTCATTCAAGTTTTCTTAAATATCAATTTCACGTGATGAAAAGCCTAATTTAATTCATTTTGCGTGTTATTTTCTGTGAAATGAGATTCGCAATTTTTTTCTGATAGAAGAAAGTGAGGGTAAAAATGGGGCATCTAACTAAAATAATAATTTTTTTTACTTCTTTTTTTTTTTGTTTATAAGTTAAGGTGAAGTTTGTGATTTTTTAACCTCTTCTTTCCCTCTGGAGGTGGAAATTACCGCAAAATTGTTGAAAATTCCAGTTTATTGATAATCAGATATTTTGGAATATAATTTTTCCTATTCAAGATTCTCAAGAATAGAAATATTGATAGTCCATTTCGATTTTTTTTCCTTTTATTCCTCCCGGTTGCGTTTTTATATTGGTTTTTAATACTTCTAGGATTCTTTAGTTCGATATTATCCCTCCCCAATCTTAATTCATGTGACCTACATTTCAAGAAATTAAAGCCAAATCAAAGTTGAAAGAAAAAAAATGAAAGTTTGGGTGAAGTTCGCTAACATTTTATGAATTTTTAATAATCAATCACGTATATTTTTCGTTTCAATATTTTGAGAAAATAGTTACAATCTGTTTTCTTTTGTATCGGCTTTTTTGGAGGAGAGAATGCTCAAAAGAAGATTTTCAAAGCAGTTGGTTTTTCAAGTTTTTTGTTTCTAATTTTTTTATTCAGTGAATATTATGATTTTGGCATCCTTTTTCTTCCTGAAATTCATTGGTGATAATTAAAAATTCCAAAGGAGAAAATTTTTTCAAGTTTTATGAATTTTTTCAAAATTAACATTGTTTTTAATGGTTTTTAGGAATTGCAGGATGCATTCTGGAAAGCTAATTGATATTTGTGTTTCTCTTCCAAATTTTTCATGAAAAAAAACATGTGTGGATTGCAAGGTCTATTAGCTCAGTTCAAAAATTAAATGCCACTTCCCTTCCCCCTTCCCAGGTTTAGATATTCGTAAATAACGATAAAAATCAAAACCACTAAAATGTCTTGTTTTGAAAAAATTATTCGCTATACTTTTGACTCCTTCCCTTTTCTCTTGTTCGTTTGTCTTTTTCGTGGTTTTTCATTCTTTTGCTCATTTTTTGTTCAATATCTTCCTATTTACACTTCCAAAAAAAGTCTTGTCATTGATAATTTTCCAATAGATGAAATTAGCATTGGAATTAAGAATTTTTAAATGAAATTTTCCAAAATCATTTCATGAATTGGAAATGTGTATAAGTTTCAATTGCAAAAGAAACATCCCATCGTAATTTTGCCTCACCGAAGTTCTTCCTCAATATTTCAACTAAAAGTAAAACTAGAAACATGCCCAAATTGAGAAAATTTTGGCAAATTTTTATGAATTTTTAGAAAATTTCAAGTACATATTTTTCATGGCATTGTTTTGGGAAAAACAGGCAGTAATAATAAGAGTTTCTCGTTAATTTGTTTTATGGAATAAATCATTGATTTTTCTTACTGTTGAAAATTTTGATCGACCTTGAAATACAGTTTCCAAATTTACGGAGTACACAAATGAAAATTTGAACGTCATCTGTTTTGAATTTTTTTCATTTTGGCCTCTCTCTCTTCATATTGTTTTCCAATTTTTCGATACTGTTTTAATTCAACTTTACCCCTTCTTTAGTAAATAAGGGAAAGAATGGAATGAACTGAAACATTAAAACAAGTACAAGTTGGTTAGGAGTAAAGTTCACGAATGGCTTACAATTTTTTTGAAAAAATTTTTGAATGAGTTAATTTTCATTGCTTCTTTCATTTCTACTCTTGATACACTCTGCAGTCTGTACGAATCGATTTATCCCAAAATGAACTTACAGAAGCAATTTTATCCTTGTCCTAATTCAATTTTAGATCCGAAAATCGCACTCGTCTCTTCTCGAAATATTTGTCCCCATTTTCATACCATATCGTTCGTGTTGTCTAACCAAATTATTCATCTGCACCAGACCTCACCTTCCCCTTCCCCCCACACATCATTTCTACGTGATTAAAAATCATAAAAATTTAAATTTCGAGAATCTTTGCTTGGGAAATTTTTTATTTTGAAATTTTATTCTCGTAAAAATCGAGCATCATGTTTTGAACCATTGAATCGAAATTTTTTGTACTTTGACTTCAATTTTTCAAGTTTGAGAAGTTGAATAATGAAATTGATTGAATAACCATAAAAAGAGAGAAAACGTGAAAAAAATCACCATTTTAAAGTAATATCAAAAAAATCAATGACCCTGTTTCTTAATCGAAAAAAAAATTGTTATCAATTTTGTCCTACTTTTCTTTTTTTTTCGTTCAAATTACCCTTTGAAAAATATTTGAGTTTGATGGGCCGGATCTTTCCCTCTATTCCACCTCCATTCAATCATATCACTAGGAGAAGTTGTTCAGCTAATTTCATTCTATACCTAAATCTAGATTTCACGTGAAATTAATTTTAATGGGCAATTTTTCACGCTTAAATTGATACCTAAAAAGTAAAGAAACATACCAATTTCGTTAAAATTTTTCATTTCATACTGAAAAAAAAAAAGGCAAAACCAACTCTCGTTTGTGATTTCTTTCGTCCAATTCGAACACTTCAATATCATGCAACAATTCTCCTCGTACCAGATTTTTCATAGAAAAACGAATTTTCCATTTTCCACTTCTTCTCTCACGTTTTATCGCCCAAGGGTTTCTCCGATGACATCATCGCATCTCACGATAAAATTCGTTCAGCAGTTTTTTTCATCTGAATCTGAAACTGACGTATTCCTAGAACTCCATCGATTATCGTATGGAATTTCTTCTATAAAACTTCTCGAATCGAACCAATGACGAAATTTTCCTCTTGTAATTACGAAACTTTGATCTCGATTGTTGAATATCTCTAAATTTAGCAACGTAACCTTGCTGATACGTTGAGCTGTCAACGATTCAATTCGAAGACAGCTTTTTCTACTCATTTATCACCCATTGAAAGTTTTTTTATTCTACCATTCCAGTTCCAGAATAAATACTAGATTCGTTCTCCTCGTACAATTAGCTCGGTCCCGATGTCATTTTCTAATCGTGTCGATAATTTAGACATGTTGGGTAGAGAAACCGCGAGATAATCGTGGTTTCCATACCACACTTTAGGTCGATTTTTTTTCGAAAAACTCTCTTATCTTATGAATATCCGTCTTCGAAATGTTGGAAAGTGTATAATGTTGGGCAGATAACTCGATTTATCTTTTAAATTATCCATCGAGATGGTTTAATCAGATACTTGTTTTACGAACAGTCCAATTCTGGAGCCAAAATCTGTATTTTTTTCAAACTCGACACTTTCGATTTTCCATTAAATTTTTCCATACAGTCGGCGAAATCTTCGAGCCACCTTGAAACTCGAATAATTTCGGTACATGTTGGTGGAATTTCCGCCACGGATACGAAGCATCGTCGACTCGAGTACACCAACCTGCTGCCTGACTCGTAATCGGTCTCGAGCTCGAGCCAAATCACATTGTACGTATGATTTTTCGCCGGCTCCTCCTCTCCTCGATTTGACACAATTTTTTCAACGTCGAGTTATTCCACTGACCTCGTAGCTCTTTTACTGGAACGTTACAACGAAAACGAATTTAACCGATGGGAAAAATTATTTTTCGATTATTCTCCTATCGATGATTTTTTTCAATCAAAAATCCTCAGGTTGGCCATCTCCAAAAAAAATTCCCTCGTTCGTAGTATCACGTGATTTATCTACAAAAAAATATTACTAACAATTTTTTTCCTTAAAATTAATTTGATCTAGTTTATTATTTATTTTTCACATATCAACGAACATTTTCGTTCATTGAAAAGCACCCATTTTTTTTCTTATTTTCTAAGACGTCGTGTAAATTGTAAAGTACAAATTGTTATTTTTTTTTCTTTTTTGTTGCCAATACTCTTAAGAATTAGTATATTTGCGTTTATTATACCACCTATTTTGTTGATTTGACGAAACCGACAGGGTAATAGCAGGCTTAAGCGAATACCTCAATGTTTCGTGTAATTATTTCGTTAATATTTATACCTATGTTTTTTTCTGTACATAATCGAGCTGTTTTTATTTTTAAATCGTCCAACGAGGATTTAGAAAAATTATCTAGGTTGATTTTACTCTTTTTTTGAATATTGTTCGGCGTTTTTCACCAATACCGCGATAATAATTTTCAAACAATGATAGATTTTAGAGAAGTTCTCCTAAAATGGATTGGTTGAGCACAATGCTCGACTCACTGACTATTGTTTTCGAAAGAATGATTAATCGAATTCGAAATGAACGAATTAAGTAAATTATACGGATCGTGGCTGCCGCCTGAATCCGGATATCGCGATAATAGGTCGAGATTAACACAATTTCATGATATAGAAGTTTGAAAATTTATCAAGTTTTCAAGTATGCTCGATTTTTTTTACGAAATTTTAATTTTTTTTTTGATTTGAGTTCACGAGTGTTTGTTATCGAGTTTTTTGTTATCGTGTTCTTGAAATTATGGATTTTACTGGTCGACCGATGTGAAAAATTAATCGATTTAGGATTTGAGTTGGAAAAATCGCGTGCGAATCGAAGGCCTGAATTATTCGTGTTGGTTGCAATTTTTTTTCGAAAGAGTCTTTCGCAAATAGAATGAAATGTCAATGTAGGGTCCTTTTTTGGGTCACACTGGGAACTCGAATAACTTCATGACGTCACTATTCATACCGGTGAATGTTGTTTCAACTTTTTTTTTTTTCGAAGTCCAGAATATTCAAGTTATTTTTAAGCAGTTCGGAATTTTCCAAAGAGTTTTCCAAATTTTTTTCCTCGTAATGTTTTCAACTCTTAATTTTTTTCAGAATTTTTTCAAATGAAATTTTTTCTGACGTTATTTTTCCTGCACCAATTTTTTTTGAGTTAATTTTTTCATGATGAAATTTTTTCTTGTGATTTTCTCACCTGAAATTTTTCTGACGTACATAATTTTCTCCTCCGAGATTGTTTTCTGAAGAATTTTTCCATTGTTGAACTTAAATCTTTTTAAAAAAAAGAATGATTTCCGTTTGATTGACGTAATTATAATTTTGGGGGTAAAAAATTCGAGTTGAAAAAATGCTGAGAAAAAATTTGGACATAGAAAAATTCCTCAGAAAAAATTTTAGGTGTGAAAATTGTGAGAAAATTTTTTTTATGACGTCAATCAAAAAGAAATATTTTTTCAAAAAGATGTAAAACTCTACAATGGAAAAATTCTTTAGAAAAAAATTTCAGGCGAAAAAATTATGAGAAAAAATTTAGTCGTGGAAAAATTACGTCAGAGAAAAAATTTGGTCGTGGAAAAGTAACACAAGAAAAAAATTTCAGTTGAGAAAATTCTGATAAAAAAATCTGGAGTTGAAAAACTTATATGAGAAAAAGATTTGGAAAATTTCTTTAGAAAATTCGGAACTACTTAAAAACGAAAGTCCAAACGATATTCTGCGGTATGAGTAGTGACGTCATGAAGTTATTTGAGTTCCAGGTTGTAAGATACAAATCTACCCCGATTATCCATCAATGTAAACACGATGTCATCTGTCTTGATTTTTAACATCTCTGTATCTGCTAATGTTCGAGCTTCGAGGTACCTTGAAAATTGAACAAGCTTTAATGCATTTCAACTCTATGCTTGTAAACAAAACATCTCACTATGTTGCTGTTTTGAAAACAATTTCAAGTGTGGGTTTTTATCGAAATGAAAAAAAAACTCAGAAGGGTATCTACGACTGTAACGTCAATTTTTACCCCTCTGCTTGGACTATGTGGCAACATGGCAGGTGCGAAACTTCCGGTGAGATGCAACGTATCTATGAGTACGTTGTGTGGTGTGGTACTATGGTGGTCGTGAATCAACCCTAAAGGTCGGATTTATACTTGAAATTGAGATAAATTAGCGTCAAATTGTTAAAAAAAATTATGTAGGGGTTTGCGAAGATGCTTTGTTGATTTTACTTTGTTTCAAATTGGGCTCGGCTGAATTTACGCGAAGGGTAAAAGTGGATTTTATCGACATGTAGGTAACAGTTACAAAATATCTAATATTCGTTTAAAAATATATATTCGCCGTGAATTTTTACCGTTGGTTTTTCCCTAAATAATTATGAAGCAGGTGCGAAACTTTTCAGTGCCGGTTATTTTGACCCTCATCGCGATTCGAGTGCTTGAAAGATCGAAAGATATTGAATTACATAATGGAATATTTTTTAATGCTCGCGTAATTGGAAAATCGGGGACATTGCAGTAAATTTGTTTCTTAAAAGTTGCAATTTTCACCCGTTTTGATTATTGAAAAATGTGTTTTAAGAAATTTAAAAAAATGTTGTTCGTGTTTTTTTTGAAATGAATTGGGAGAGGAAGGAACATTTTGCTCCATTAATGACGAAATTTCATTACGAATGCGATGACTTGTTTTTGGGTAAAAACTGAAGTAGAAATTTTTCGAGAGAATTAAACATTTTCGACTTTAACATTTCCTTCATAAAAGTTTGAATTGTTCTGGATTTTCTTTGAAGAAAGTTCATTTTTGAATAAATTTCCTTCAAAACGTAATTTTGTTGTTTCCAAAAAAAAATTGTCAATCTCCCCCCCCCCAGCTCCTAAAGTCTTACAATTACTGCATTTGATGAAAACCCTCTGAAAAGTACTTCAAAAAGCCCCGAATTTCTCATTAAAAACCTAATTTTCTTTAAAAATTCAATTTTTTCTATTTTGTTTGTATTTCTATGTAATTTGAATTTTTTTCATCTCGTTCATTTCTCGATCAATTTTTAGAATATGACATTTTTAAAGAATTCAAGAAATCTGCTGCAAAACATCAATTTTTTGAAGGGAGGGGGAGGAGTATCAAAAGAAAATATTTTGCTAAAAATTCTGCAACAATCTTGAAACAGAGAAACGTATTTCAATTTCAAAACTGTGTCAGACATCTTGAGCACGACTCTTGTCTCTTTTCGATATTATTTTGGAATGTGAGGTGGTTTGGGTCAAACCCAAAAAAAAGGTACTTTGTTTTTGAGAGAGAATAGAAAATCAGGGGGCGTGCCTCAAGGTAATTTTATGATTTCTGGTGGATGAGTAGCAAGCTAGTAACTTCTTCCCCTATTCAACTTGACTTGATTCTTTTTTGAAATAAAAAACAAGGTAGAATTGAAACAAACGAAAGAAAGAGATAACAAATTGGCCTTCTTAAAATCACACTATTACATTTTCAAGTTGAAAAAATGCACTGAGCTTAAAATATTTGCAAAAATAGTGATTTCCCCAAAATTTGAATTTTGAATCAAGAAAAAAACATTAAATAGGAATTTTTGATTTTTTTTCTCTTGAGTATTTTATTTGAATTTTCAATTTGTTCTCAGGTTAAAATTCGGGGATAAGAAAGCAAGGATTAAAAAAAATGAAAAAATACCATCGAAGTTTTATTTGTCGTCGTCGAGTTCAGTTTTTTCAATTGAGAGATGTCAAGAGTTGTATAGAATATTTCCGAGTTTTTATTTTTAAAAATCAACCTGATGGTACCTATTTTGTCGAAAATAATTTTTAAAAAAGATTTGAGAATGTATTTTAATTTCGTGGAAAATTCTGCATTTTAATTTAAAATTTTTAAAAAAATTATATTTACCTTGAGCAGAAAAATCAAAGTGAATCGTTTCAAAATCAAATATCCTTCCACCTTTCAAAAAAATAATGTCAACTTTTATTTTTTTCTCAGTTTTTAACGTCTTCTTTTTATTTTATCGAATTTCTCCAATTGAACCCCCCCCTCTCTGAAGTCTTGACAAATTTATTTAGAAAGTGTAAGTACGTATGAGTTGACATCAATGATAATGAAAAAAAAAAAAAAACAGAATTGTGGTCGTTTACTTGCTTTTTCTCTCCATGAAATTAATTTTTGAGTTATTGTATTTATTTTTGAATACCTAAATCAAAAAACTGAAAATTGGAGTTTATTGGTTCGAATTTATCACATTTTCATAAAAAAATTTCTGATACTGGAATTTTGTGAAAATTCATCTATTCTGCTAAAAATTCAAATTGAACAGTTCATATTCAATAAATTTCCAAAACTTCGCCAAAAACTTTTTGTTCAAATCAAATAAATCAAATCCTAAAGTCTTGATAAGGTATCTGAAAAATGAAAAATTATTTTTTATCGATAATTGGAAAATTTTCAATTTGAAATTGTCATTTCTTTTGTCAAAAAAATGCCCTCAAAATTTTCATATTCATTTTTGAGTTTATGATTCGATTTCTTTTGATGATATTTTATTAATTTGCCTTAATAATTTACTTTTTCCAATCCAAATAATTTCCCAATTTCTATATACCCATCTATCTCAAATTATGTCCTAAATCCGATCGTTGAACCACTAAACTTCACATGGCACTTTATTTATAAAATCATATCACACGTCGGTCGTCAAGAAAGACACAAATGCCTTGATAAAGTTCACATCACAATCTCGTCGTGTTTTCAAATTTCAACCATCTGTTGGAAAACACACAGATAACGACGGTTTTTCTACATTGAATTTTTAATCACACCAAATCCATGTCGAGTAATTCTCAACTCAGATCTTACACGTGTTTGAAAATTACTACCAACAGCGAATTAATTCTTTTTAAAAATATTCAATTATCGAATCGAATTCGTACTCTTATCACGTGTTCGATAAGAGGAAAAAAAATCGCATCTCGTGTTTCCAGAAAACACGTAATGTAGCAATTCGTTCGTACGTATTTATTTCGCATTCATTTCTCAAATCTGCGAAATTATAATAAAAGGGAGAAAAACGCCGCACAATTGAAAATATTACGCCGTTTACATTTCATAGTTCACCTTTCATCGTATAATACTTCGTACGTATTATAATTTCTCATCAACTATGTAAAATGTTACCTCATAGAACGAACGAGCTTATTTTTAATTATCATTTTTTCCCCCCTTTTAATTTACTCTTTCCTCGTTATCACCGCATCCCAACGCGTCATCACGATACAAATAGCGATTCGAAAATTTTCTATGTCAATACCCTCTCCCCCCCTCCCGGTGGAAAATAATCCTCCCGTATTCGCGAGTTTGGTTTCTAGTCAGTTTCGCTAGTTCGTATGTTAGCCAAATTTTTCGTATCAATAGCAACGTCCAAAGATAATTTAGAACGAATTTTTATTTAATTGTTTTTCGTCTTCATTCTGTGATGTTATTTTGGAAAATTTATTATTTTGTAATTCGCGAAACGTGAGGAAAACCTCTCTTATCGCTTCGGTTTCGTGATAACGTGCGCTTCCCCGCCTCTCCTCACCTTATTCGAGGCCTACACTTACCATAAGATGCAACAATGACGTCATCTTGTAGTACACCTATGTACTATAAATTCACCTATCGCGTCATCGTTTTTTTGTAAATTGACTTGACCACGTTGTTGAGATTATTGCTGTGTAAAATTTCTTTGTAAATATCGACGGCGACGATGCCTCGAAACAATTTATTTTTAGGTATTAAATGGTATAGTTTTAAGAAAACGTACTGTGATATTGTGATGTATTCTGTAAACATCGTATATAAATATTGTACAGGTTTTTTTCTCTCCTTATTCTCCTCTTTATCCTTTTTTTCTCTCTTTTTGGTCTTAATATTCGCGTATATATTTAATTTTTTCTGACTAATGATGTTAAAAAGTCTGCTGAATTTATTGTACTATATCGTTAGTCGTTACCTATGATATATTTCAGAAATTGTTGTGACAATTTCGTTGTTATTTGTTATAATTATTCCGTTCGTGAAATATAAACGTTGTGTATTTTTATCCAATTCATTTTGTTGTGTTTTGCGGTTTTTTGGTGGAGGTTTGAAGTAGAAGGGTGAGGGGTGCAAGGTGAAGAAAAATAGTGTGGGAATTGAATTATAACGTGGTTTGTTTTTAATTAGGGTGAGAGATTTATTGGTTTGAGGTTTTTCTTTTTTGGAGGGAAATTACCTGTTAAAATTAAATAATCCAAATTTTGATTTCATTTCGTAAAAGTGAAAATAATAGTTTATGGAGCATTTGAGTAATGAGTAAATGACCACGGTAGGTACTTTTTCTGGCCAGGTGATGATTCTGAAAAAATTTAAAGTTGTTGAGATGAAAAATTTGTTTTTTTCCGTATCAAAATAAATTCATTCGGTTGTAAGTAAGTCATCGTGATAAAATAATGATTTTAGTTGAAATTTTGACAAAAAAAATTGAAATTAGGAGGAATTACAAAAAAAATTGAAATTAAGAGGAATTACAAAAAAAATGTTGAGGGTTCAAATATGGGGTTGCTTTTTTTTGAAAATATCGAAGTATTCATTCAGCTGACCATCGTCGTAAAAATAATGATTTTCACCAAAACTTCGTCCGAAATGATAGAAAAAGTAGAAAATTGGCAAATTTTGAGGTTTCAAATATGTTTGGAAAAAATCTTGAAAAGAAAATGCTAAATTTCTGTAATTTTCTTTGTACCCTCCTCTCCCCCCCCCCCAAAAAAAAATCACAAAATTCATCAATTTAGAAATATCCTCTCTTTTTAGCTATAATCTGAATTAAAATCCTTTGATTCTTCACGAAATGTTCGTTAACCATCTTCACTATAATTGATTTTTACTGATGAAATTTTGAAAAGTTTTTAAAAAAATTGAATACCCTATTTCAATAGTTGAAAATTGTTTTTTGAAATTGTATTGTTGATAGTTTTGACTTTTTGCATTTCAACGAAGAGTCATTTTTTTCAAATTTTCTCGTTTCATATGTACCGCTGACCAGACTAAGCGAGAGGGAGTATAAGTCCAAATGCGATAATTCGTGACCTTTTTTTTTCCTCAAAACAGTCTAAATTACATTTTCAATAAATCTCTTCCTTCTTATCTGTTCAATAATCCGAAAATTGCATTCAGTAAAATCTTGTTTTTTTTTCAGGTTTTTAATATTATTTCTACCTGAATATAAAATTTACTGTCAAATTTGATAATTTTTTAAACTTTTTTTTTTTAGTAATTTGTCGATTGAAATCAAAATTTTGAGGATATTGAAAATCTGGAAGAAGTCGACGATGGGTATTTTTTGATCCAAAAGTTGAACCAAAGTAAATTTTTTTATCAAAGGACTGAAAAAAATGAAATTGGCTATTGACGGAGAATTTTTTTTGAATTTTTGACCCAGAGTATGATTTAAAATTTTTTTTGAGAGCTATGAGTAACTTTTGAAAACGTTTCTGTGCAATTTGCCATTATGGAGAGAGAGATCACTTGTTGGACTGTTGGACTAAAATTAACCGTAAGAAATTTCGCAAAATTCCAAAAAATCAAGTAGACCGAATTTTTTAAAATTGTTTTCAAATTTTCTCTGGAAATATCAATGTTTTCGAGAAATTTATCGACTTGTTCAAAAAATCTAATAATTTGGTCATTATCAGAAATTTATCAGATATTTGCTGATTTTTTCTCGAACATTTGTGCAATTTTTTCTGGAAATATTGATATTTTCGAAAAAATTTTATTGACTTATTCAAAATTTGATCGTATCAGTACTAATCCTCCATTTCTCCGAGATCTCTTCTGATTTTTCTTGAGGTTGACTTCTAGTTAAAAAATATCAGTTATAGATTTCTGCTTTTTCGACTTACTAATTTTTTTCTCAGCCTCCTTTCTTCCCTGTTGCCACCTAAACCCTCATTTATACTCGAAAAAATTGGACATTTTCTTTTACAATTTGAAATCTTTTTTGCAATCAATTTGAGCTTTTTTGAAAACGAGGATTTCTTCATTTTTTCTTTGCTGAAAATTTGCCTACTTTAAATGTGCCAGTTTATTTTTTTTTCAGTGGCTCAAATATGCCCAAATCTGAATCCTCATCTTTCTGAAAATTTGATCGAGTTTCCATTTTCTTCTACTATCCTGAAAATTTTTCAATTGGGGTATTGAATTGGATTTGTGGTTATATTTGGAGAAGGTGAAGGGATCTATTGATTTATTTTTTGAAATGTAGGTACTCATCTAATTGTTTTTTTTTTCGAAAAGAAAAACCTAGCACGTTGAGTAGGCACTCAAAACAAATATTCAGATCTTTAAAAAAAATTGATTCACTAGTTGAGAAAATTTATTTTTCTGAATGTTTTTTTTTAATTTTTTTAAAACAGCATCAAAGTATTTTAACGTAGGGGAGGGGAGGGGAGCGGGATGTCGTTTTAAATTTTCTTGGAAAAATGTGAAAAAAACAATGATTTTTTGCAAAAATGAAAAATCAGTATGACGTAATTCTCCATCAAAAATGAATTTTCACGTTGAAAAGCAAATGAACAATTTTCAGTACACTTTTTTATGTAATAATTTATTCGAGAAAACACATTCGTTTTTATCACTCGTCGCATCAACATTCAAAATCTGAAGTCATACTTCAGTAAAATACTCATTTCTTAAATAATTATTAAAAAATTCTTACACAATATCTTAACTATTACGTTGAGTAATTATAAATGTTTCACTATAAGTACATTAAAGGTACATAATATGCTCATGTTCATGGAAAAATAGTTATCAATGAGATTCAATTTTTTATCATTTTTTATTACTATATGTAGTTAATTTACTTGCAATAATGAAATGGTACTTTGTGTCTCGAAGTGAAAAACCGTAAAAGTCATCGAATAACTGTACACTTTGGGGTCTGATAAGTATTTAGGATACTTGAGCTGGGGTTACCGAAGCTATTTACTAAAATGCATTGTGTCTTTTGTCCTTTATACCTGAATCAGTGGTTGATAGGAGGATATCGCGAGAAAACTGGTTTAATGAATATGTATCTATTGTTGATAGTGGTCGAAAATGCTACAGGAAGTCAAAAGCCATAATGAATGTAGAACGTTGCTTTCATTATCCAAGTGTAGACAGAGCTAATAAATCCTGGAAATTTCCTTTTTGATGGTAATGGTAGAAAACTGATACCTACTTATTATTTTGGTAGGTCTAGTCTAGATATTATTTGAATGGTGTATTTATTTTCAATTCAGATTGTGGCCATTTTGAAGCTACCATTTTTTTTTTACAAAGTAAATCAGTAAGTATGTATAAGTAAGTATATTTGTATTTATCTAGATCCTTTGTTTGTGTAAGAAGTTGGGGCATTTTTTTTGCACGAGATAATTTTTCTGAACGGAAAGATTTAAAATAATTCTTGAAAGATCGACGAATGAGATTTCATCTTTCTTATCTTTTTGTAAACAATATAGAGCTGATTGTACTGATGACTTGTTTCAAAATATGAAATGCGTATAACGAATATATCACATTTTAATTATTATACATAAAATTAAAATTAAGTATTTAATATTTTATTACAATAAATATGCATAAAAGAAAATATCGCCAATCGCCACGAATAAAAAAAATCATAGTAGCATAATTTCTAAGCTTACTAACGTTTTCCAAAAGAATCAAGGATCCAAAATGGTAGAATCAAAACCAAAATCTCCAAAAGATTAGGCATGTATTTACGAAATTTTTTCAAATTCTGAGAAAGAAGGGAAAAATTTCAAAAAAAAATTTGGCTTGATTTGGTTTTTGAATCCCTGGAAAGGAACACTTATCTGCCTATTCATACATTTTACTTAAAAAGAGATAAGCAGAATTAAATAAAAATAATGACTCGGTAGAAATTAATTAAAAATAATTTTTAAAAAAATCTTTATACATGAAGTATGATATTTTACTTAATTTTTGAATATCTGTAAGAATTATCGTTCCTTTTTTAAAAAAAATATTTTCTAGAATTTTTTTTTCTTTTTTTAAAATTATTTGATTAGATATTTAAAAAAATTGCTTTTATCGTCTGAAAAATAAGGATATCTATTTGACTACGAGTACGTATCTACTTGTCTTGGAAACAAAATCATTTTTAAAATCTGCTTCATGATTTCTAATGAAAATCTATTTTTATTGATACTGCAATTACGATAAAAAATACCGCAAGTTGTTTTCGATAAGTGTACGAGTAAGTTTACAAAATATTGTTCTCGGTAGTTTCCGCTTTCCGCACTTCGGTTCAATAACCAAGTTAGGAATTCAAAATATTTCATCATCATTGAACGGTGCATGACTCGAGTATATACGAACCGAATTGAACAATTTTTCATTTTATTTTCTTGGATTGGTCCTCGTTAGTGAATTGATTGTCAGATGTATCATAAAAATGATGATCAGTCATTCGAATCCAAATCTAAAGATTATCCTCTTATCCCTCTGTGTCATTTGTGGGAAAACTTGACTGGATATGTCATTTTTTGGATTGGTGAAAGGGAAAGGGGAGTGATCATATTTGAGGTACTGATTATTTAAAAAATGAAGGCAAAAGAATTGTAAAATTTGCGAAAAAATCAATAGGAAAAGTAGTACTTTTGAATAGACGAAGTATTTTTTCATTTCGAATCAAAAAATTGAAAAAAAATATCCAAAAGGATCGAGATTTTGTCTTTTTTTAAAAAAAATTCGCCATCAGGAAAAAATTTGTATGATTTTGAAAAATTCATCAGAAGTGGAAGGAAAAAAAAGGATGTAAATTTTGACAAATTTTCTTAAATTATAAACAAAGATTTTTCCAAAAATTTTAAATGGAGAAAATATTTGAAATAATTATCAAATTTTTGATTTTAATACTCTTCCATTCGTCCTACCCCGCTCCCTTACAAAAACTTCAAAATGAATAATTAGGTATGTATTTTCAAGTTTTGTAAGGGGAAAAAAAGAAATAAAATCATAAATTTGATAAATTTTTCAAACATTTTTTACGGTATGGGGAAAATTAAGATTTTGAGAAACAAATGTTACTGTGAATAAAAGGTAGGTACTCGTATCAATTGCTTGAATTCAAAAATATTGAATGAAAAATTATGTACCATTTTTTCAGAATATTAAGCTGAAAAAATTTGAAATCAAGATATCAATTTTTTCAAAAATCCTTCCGGGAAGAAAATCAAATTTTGATCCATTTTTCAAAAAAAATTTAATATGAAAAACTCAGAGTTTTAAAGGATTCCGAAAAGTTTTTACGAGAAAAAATTAATACCTATACTTGGTTTAAAAATTTTGTGTAGAAAAGAATCTTACCACTTTCTTGAACATTTTTTATGAGAAATTTATAGGCAGCCTTAATTTTTGACAGTTTTTTAAAAAAGGATTTTAGTCTTCTGATTATTACTTTTTTTTTTGAAAAAAAATCAAAATTGGGACCAATCAGAGCATCTTACGATCGATTGAAGTCTAACTGATCAAGACAAGTAAAGATTTTGACCAAAAAGTCTAGTTAGTCATACGAAGTCGAGCTTTTTTACACAAAGGTCAAACTTCCTTTCAAATATTTTAATGTTTAAAAATAAAAAATGTTTGTTTTGCTTTTCTGACATGATTTTCCATAAAATTTTTCCGCAGAAATTGTTTTGGTAGTCAAAGATTCGATGAAAAATATTATATCACTATTTTGATTTGCTTGAAGCTTTTTGTAAAAATTTTAATTTAGTAGCTAATTTTGATTTTTTTTAAAATATTATTATTATTATTATTATTATTATTATTTTTTGGGGGGGAGGGGGGTGGGATTCTTATGAAAAAGTCAAAAAAGTTATGCAAAAAATTCAAAGATGAGCTTTTCGATTACCAAATTTTGTTGGACGCTCTGCAAATAAATCAAAAGATTTTGACTAAACTTTCAATGAGAAAAATGAGTACCTATTTTTATTTTTTTTCAAAATTAGTAGAAAATCATGATTTTGATAACTGTTTTTAGCAAACGAAGTATGATTTCATCAATTTTTTCAAAAATGGAAGAATTTTGATTAAATTTTTTATAAGAAAAATTAAGATTATGAAAAATCTTTTCGAAGGAATAATAGAAAGATTGAGATTTTGAAACATTTTTTCAAAAGAAAGGATTAAAGATCAAGAATTTAGAATTTCATTTAAATAAGGATTATTTTTTTAAAAAATGAGATTCGGTAAATTTTCCAAGAATTTTGTTGAAAGAATTTCCAACAAATTTTTTACAATTGAAAAAAATGTTTTTTAGGATTTTTTTGTCTTCAGTATCCTCTATGGAGATGAAATAAGGTTTTGATCATTTTGTTTCAAGCAAATTGAAAAATTTCTTGGTAAGTACTTTTTAAAATTAAGTATGAGTGAAGGGGAAAAATTTAGAATTTGATAATTTCCACCTTGTCATTATTCATTAACACAATTTTGAAAGGCGAAAAGGTCGAAATTCTAATAATTTTTTAAAGGTTTAAAATTCGAAGTAAAAATCAAAATTTTATTGAATTTTTCAAAAATTTTACAATAATTAAAAAAAAGTGGTTTCTGAAAATTCAAGATCTCTCGAAAAAAAAATTACCTTCATTCCTTTGTCATAAGGACGTATCCACCTTTAAACCTCTGGCTTTCAAATTCCACAAAATACATCTTCGATAAATTTTTTATCTTTCAATTTCCCAGAATTAATAAGCATATCGACATCATACAATCCACAATCGCCGTATAAAAATCAAATAAAGAGCACGATGGTTTGATATGAATATTGGCAGTGTTTTGTCAACACAGTCAAATTCGTCGCTGAAATGATACACAATTCAATTCGCAGCACTAGAAAAAATTTAGGCACCTACTTATAAAATCCCCTCCCCCGCTCCCCTTCGATAATAATACGATGTAGAGTAACCGCGTATAGATTTTCTAGGACAAGACGATTTATAATCGTAGCAGACTAATCTATAATGTATGTAAATAATGGCTTAATAGCTTTTCGTTTTCGTTTCACATTTTGATCGAATATTTCGAATATTTGGCGAATAATTGTTTACATCGTTGCCAAATTTCAATAAACGGCGATGGCTTTTCCCCCAAATTATTATTATTTTTCCTTTAAAAATGGGCTAAAATTACAATCTAATCGGGTATTTGCTTAGGTTAAAAATCTACACAACATTTAAAGCCATAAAAGATAATAACCTATAAATTAATTATTGTCATTGTAAGCGCTTCCAGAAATGCTGACTTAACAAGAGAATACATTTATACGTAACCAAAATATACCTAAAAATTACGTCTCAGCTGCGTACGAAGCTTTGACGCCTTCATTCGCTGTGCCAACCATCGTCAGAAAATTTTTTATCCACCGAATTGTACTGAAAGAAAAATCAAATGCAACTTTCTCATTCTCATAACGTTCACTTTTACTTTTTATACTTCGTCCGTCGCTTCTGGACTAGTCAAACGAATCTGTGCCGAATCGATGACATCAATACCATTTAACGATATAGGACGAGTTGTTCGTTGATGGTGATCCCGCCACGGAGTAATTAATACATCTAGTCTCTGTATGCACATATAAGTAAGTAAACGATTAAAAAAAAATAAGGTGTTCGATTTTTTTCCTTGTAGGTATTAATTTTATTATGATTTTTTTGCAGACTTACTTCGAAAAATGTGCCTGGCGTGGTTGCCAGTTTATAAAAAGCGATACCCGGTATCATGGCTACGCTTGAGCAGGCGATTAACCATCCGAAAATATTGGCCCATTGCGGATATTCGTAATTTTCATACGTTAAAGGTTCGTAACCCATTAATCCGTAAACGATAATGAACTAAGCAATTAGGTACTCGGGTAAGTAGGTACGATTGTGTGTGCGTGAGATCTTGACAGGCCCGTAGCTGGGGGGAGGGTATTACTCCTTAGAAGAGTCATTGGCCCCCCATCCCACTGAGAAATTTGTCAAAAAGCGCTATTTTTAATCTGTCTTGTGAAAAACCAAACTATGGAAAGTTAATCATCTGATTTCCTTACCAATCAAAATTTCAATCAAGGTCAAATTTTTAATCAAAAAATTGAAAATTTTGAAAATTCTGCTTTGGATTCTTCAATTTTGATAAATTTTTCATCAAAATATAAACAAAGATTTATTCATTCTCATAAATTATGCTGGACAATTTTTTTTTTTCAGGTACAATTTTATGACATTTTAATAAATTTTTGTTGAAATGAATTTTTACAGATTTTGATGAAAATTAAGTGATATTTCGATAGATTTTTTTTTTTCAAACAAGCGTTTCAAAAATACTAAAAAATGAATAAGGTTGGTAAAGAGCATTTTTTGTTAAGATCAAAAACAGCCTTCGATCCTGAATTGGTCAAAAGTTACCAAAAATGTTACTTTTAGTATACCACAATCAAATTTTTTTGACCCTCTACACCTGCTTTCACCCCTTCTGGAATTATGGTATCCCTGTTTTTTTTTTCAAAATTGGCATTTAAAAAATACTAAAAACATGAACTTAAGGCTGGAAAAGATCATTTTTTTTGTTCAAGGTCAAAAACAGCCTTTGATTCTGAATTGGTCAAAAGTGACCAAATTCACCTCCCACATTCACCTTTTTTGGAATTATGGCCCCTCCCGGGGTTTTCAAAAATGGCATTTAAAAAAATACTAAAAAAAAAAAATGAATAAGGCTGCAAAAGAACTTTTTTTGAAGTCAAAAACAGTCCTTGACTCTGAATTGGTTAAAAATGACCGGAAAATTTACTTCTAGTAAGTACCGATACAACAATCTAAAAAAAATTGACCTCCTTCACTCACCTCTTCTGGAAAATTTGGTACCCCTGGATGGATAGTGAACATAAAAAGATAAAATTTGGTATATACCCCAATTTTGACCTCCCAAATGGATTGGAAGCTGTTTCGAGACGTTTCGGAGCTTCCAGAAACATTTAAAAAATTTTTAGCCTTTGAGAAACCCCCCAAAAAATTACCATGTTCATTTTCTGGAAAACTATAATAAGTCTGAGAATTTTGAAATTTTCGCTGGAATATTGTAAAAATCCAGAAGGATGAATTGTTGCATGTTTCTCAGCATATTTTATTATGGTAACATACCAGTTATGGATCACTTTTTCTTTGAATTCGTGCCCTGACTTCATTTATGAACCAATTTCGGTGATTCTTTTTTTAAAATGAACGTTGGACTCTCCTCTACAAAGTAGCGCGATTGAATTTTGAAAAAAATTATTTCAAGTATTTTTTATGCAGGCTTGAAAGACCCAGAAAAAATACGCCTTTTTGGCGGATTCTACCAATTACGGATCATCAAATAAAATCGAAGTGATGCATTTTTTCTCCACTCTGGCTGTATTTCTAACATAATAAAGATGACCTTCAAAGATTTTCATCAACAAATTGTTAAAAAACCGAAGTTGAAAAACTACCAATTGTGGATCGATCCATAATTGGTAGCACAAATTGTGAGTCGCAATTATGGATCAAAAATTTTGCTACCAATTACGGATCAAACCAATTACGGATCACAATCACTTCGGCATCTCACTGCGCGGATTTAACAATGTGAATCACCCAATACATAAAAACACGACGAAAATCTCGGAACAAACGATTTTGGTGAAGAAATCCACTTTTTTTGGTACAAATTTACGTTTTCTTAGATGCTTGGCAAATGACACTCAAAATTCGTAAAACGGGTTGATCACGCGAAAAATATGTCCATAGTACTTCCCTGAACATGAAATCACCAGCAACCGCATCAAAAACTGAATATAAATATCATTACTTGCTCTTTTCAACATTAACCATTGAAAAAAACACGAAATTTTGACTAAAAATTTGACTCACTTTACTAAAATGAATCTACAAGCGGTTTGGTGACACGAAAAATGCTTCGTTTACATATCTTCTGAAAGCTGAGACTTCAGGCTACAATATTATGTTGGTAAAATTTCGAGTAGACAATCCTAGTCCTACGTAGAGCGCGTCAAAAAAATGATCCGTAATTGGTAGCCTGATCCACAACTGGTATTTTACCATATAAATTTTATGCCCTCAGCTCGCTGGAGGCGAATTCGTCCCCTCCTTTATAGATTTAATTTTTTTTTTCATTTAGTCAATGTGAATAAATTTTTGAATTTTCTCCATTTTCCTGCCGTTTTATTCTGGACCAAAAAAAAACTAGTACAATGTTTTTAAAAATTTCATTTTTTGGTTTTAAACATTCTTTCTCTGGAAAATTTCGTCCTTGTTTTGATCGAGCTGGACAAAATTTGCTTTTTCAGACACAATTTAAATTTGTTTATTCAAAACATTGGACTAGAAAATTATAAAAAGAAGTCAAATTTTCTATTCCCACCTCTTCTTCAAAATTTTTTCTCATTTCAAAAAGTCAAGCTTGATTTTTTTTGGTTTTTCTGCTAGTAAAAAATCAGAGAAATCAACTTGATGCTACATTTTTCTTGTTAAATTCTAATTAATTTGAGCCACCATTCAAACTAATGAAGCTCTCATATTTCGTTTAAAAAGACCATTTTGATACCTATTATGCTTCAAACTACCCTTCTCCCCCTTTACGGAGGGAAAATCTAGAAAACTGGAAAAAATGGTTGAAAAAAATGAAAAAGTCAGGGAAAATAATCACTGAAAAAAAAAAGATATCGTAGACACCCTGAAAATGATATGACTTCATATTATGGTGTCATAATTCTGATAGGAGTGGGGGGAGGGATCAACATTTTTTGGGAGTGGTTTTACACCAAAAGTAACGTTTGGATCACTTCTGATCGGTTCTGGATCAAGGGTAGTTTTGGCCCTTAGGGAAAAAGGCTCTTTTTAAATCAAATTTTAAACCAGCCTAGCGTGATTTTGGCCAGAAATATTGTGCCTTGAGTTATATTTTTCAAATTTTACCCCCTTTTTTTTGAAAAAAAATCAACAATAATGGAAATTGATCAGAAAATTTTATTGGTTTTTTGAATGCAGAGCACATAAATCAAAGTTTGCTCTTCACAAGCTGGTTGAAAAGTTGCAGATCTCGAATTTAAATCGCTCACTTGACTGATTAAAAATTGCGAGTCCATTGTGATGCAATTTTCAAATAAGTTTCAAAGCAGTGCTGTCAATTAGATTTAGATCCTCGTCATTTTCGTGAAAATTTACATTGTTCATTTAGTGATTTGAAAAAAGAACCCAAATATTTTTCTATCATTAAAAGTGGTAAAAATTATTTTTGGTAAATTTTTATAGCAATACTTATTTCTATTGATTTTTTTTGAAAAATTTTATCAAAAAAAATTCGTTCTGATTTCGAAGGGTTTGAGTGAGTAATTTGAATTTGGAAAAAATAATCTTGCTGCTTGAAAAATAAATCTACTTACCTAAGTTTTTTGAAAAATTATTAGGGTGTCATTTAATTTGTCTTTTTTTTATTCATGTTTGCCCCATCAAAAATAACCCCAGCTACGGGCCTGGACCTTATAAAACACTTACTATTAAAAAAGAAGGCGCTGCGAATCTCCAACAAAATCTCCAATATATTCCCGGAGCGAATCCTATCATATCTTTGATATCATCGCAGAATTTCTGAGTCCCTGAAAACCCCATCGACACATCTCGTATTAAAAATACACCAAAATAAACACGCAGCCTACCTAATTACAAATTTACCTCATCTAAATACATACGTGTATGAAAAAGCCATACGCTACGTCATTACAGCCTCTATATGGTAAAAAATCCTTCAAAGCAAAATAAACAAGATGATAAAAAATAAACACTCGAAAAGGCGAAATCTAAAAAACAAAAATACCGGTACATTTGCTTATGTAATAATTAAACGAAAGCGTTTAAAAATAAATATTTCGCCGGTGTAAACGGGTCTAAAGCTCGGTGTAATTGGATGGCTTGTGTTAGATATAAATCTGAGCGTGGGCGTAGCGAAAAAATTGTACAAAAAGCTCGGTTAATTAATTTCATTTAATTATACGTGAAATTTATATAGGTACGTGGATGTACTTTACCGTAAATCCAAGATACAGCTATGGATTCGAATAGTACCGCGAATAGCATTGAGTATCCGGCGGCGTACCGATCTAGCAGATGGAAGAAGTAAAATCCACCCTGAAATATTGTCGCCAAATTATTATCTCGTGAGTCATCTTTGTATAAATTACGTGTATGGTATGGTCGAGTTTGGTGAAAATGGATGAAAAAATGAATCTAAATGAGATTTTGATATCTGTTGCCCCCTGACCCCCTTCTTATAGTTGAATTTGAAATATTTTCAATTTTTAAAAAAATTCAACTTTGAGAAACTGGATGATTTATTAAGATTTTGTAAGCAACGAACAATAATTTTCAGTAGAAATTGAAAAATCGTTCGAGTGTTGAAATAATGTTGTCTTTTTTCAATTTTTGGGAATATTTTAAAAAATGGCGATGTTTTCTGGAACGAAATGTTTACCAAAAATAATTGTCTTAGGTATAATTTTCAGAAAGTGGTAATTTTTCTCCACAAAATGGCAACTTTCCAGATTTCTTTGGGAAAAAGGTTGATTTTTATTTTTGATTTCCATTTCGAAAAAAAAAATTAAATTACTGAAAGTTCTTTAAAAAATGCAGTAGGAGTGAAAATTTTTCGATCTCTGAATTTCTAGATAATAGTTTGAGTTGTGGAAAACTGACTTATTTTTGAAGAATCGCTGATGCAATTTTCAGGAAATCATGAAACAATTACTCATCAGAAATGGTAAACTGATAAAAATAAAATGCAATATTTTTTCACAAACTTGACGTCATTTATATGATTTTTAGCAAACAGAATTTTCGTTTTTTTTTTTTAAAGAATGTGAATATTTTTTCTATGAGTAAGTGCTTCTTATTCCCATGATAATTTCAAATTTTGGCGCGCCTTTTCCTTTAGCACGATTATTTAAACGAATTTTATATTCTTCCCTTTCCCCTTCAAGTTGAATTAATTTTCTGCCATTTTGAAATTTTCAGAAAAAAAATGTTTTTTTCTATTTATTATGTATAAGAAATAACAACTATAATTTTAAAAGAAACTGAGGATTAAGAGAGGGGAAGAGGGGTGGTGGAAATATTGAAATAAATTTGCAGAAATCAAGATTTTCTTCCTTATGGTTTGCTAGAAGTATCTTCGATTTTTTCGTATTTTAAAAATATGTGAATTTTCCCACAAATTTTTGGTACTAAATTTATTATTATAATTTTTTTAAATTCATCAAAATCATGCTCCTTTCTTCAGCTTGAAAAAACCTGTCCAAAATTTAGATTTTTATATTCAAAATTTTTGAAAAAAAACTGTTTTTTTTTTCTTTGTATTAAAAAAACCAGTTGATTTTTCCCTTCTAATTTTTTTTTAAAAAATATTATCAATATTTTATTTTTTTTTTTGTTGAAAAATTTTCCCAATTATCTTGAATTTTTCTTCCCAAGTTTCTCAATATTTGAAATTTCTTTCAAAAAAATTTAATCATCAAAATTGTGACTCTTTCATACCTACTTACTTACAAAATATTTGAGCATTATTGAAATCTTTAAATTTTTCTCGTGCAAATTTTAACCAACATTTTTCTGGTTCATTTCACACAAAATTTTTGAAAAAAATTGTCAAATCCTGCCATGAAAAACAGGAAAAGATTTCTAATTTCAACTAATTTGGTATTTCGGCCCTTCTCGCCTCAATTTCTGACATTTTGAAAACCTTTTATCAAAAATGTTGACATTTTTGCGTTTCTTGTCCCTCACCCCTCCCCCCGGTCTGTATTCAATTAATGAATTTTTATGATTTTTGAATTTTTCAATGTTGAATGTGTGTTTTTTGACCCCCTCCCTCTCCTACTTCCCCACTCTCAAAATTTTATCGCGTGGTGGAATTTTATACGTGTTTTAGCTCATTTGGCCTTAAATTAATATTACGACATTTCAAACAATTTTTCATGATTATTCTTACACGAATTTCACTTTTAATCTTGATTTTTTCCCTTTCTTCTCATCTCTTTTGCTTGATTTCTTATTAATTTTGCTAGGAATTCGTTTTTTAAAAAAAGATTAATGTTTGAAATTTAATTTTAACCTCCTTCATATTTTATGAAAGTTTAGATAATTTTATTTCAATACCAAAGTATGCAGTTTCGTTCTATAAATTTTAGGTTTTTACAAAATTTTTATATAATTTGATCAACTTCTTCGATTTTTGTGATGTTTGGATACATTTTAGACAATTTTAATTTTTTTACACACGGAAAAAACAGAAGTTACAAAAATTAATACATTTTACCCCAAAAATAATAAATTTTATCAAAAAAATGATGAATTTTATCAAAAAAATGAATAAATTTTACCAAAATAATAATTTTTAATCAAAAAATGATAAAATTTATTCAAAAAAATAATAACGAGTCTCAATTCACAAAACAGGTGAAATTTGTTCTGAAAAATGGTATTTTTTTATCAGAAAAAATGATAAAATTTGTCAAAAAAATAAATAAATTTTACCAAAAAAAAATTTTATTCAAAAAAATAATAAATTTTACCCATTTTGAGAATTGGGACACGTTATTATTTTTTTGATAAATTTTATTACATTTTTTTTTCAGTGCACTATTAAGAACTATTTTTTTTTTTCAGATACCTTCAATTTCATGAATCTGCAACCTCTTCATTCTCTCTCGAAAAATCCGAAGTATCAATTTTTCATCGAAAGTAAATACAAATAGGTAATTGTCACTATTTCATGAAGAATCAATTTTTCCAAGTTTCACTAAATAATTCTTACTCACAAACGAATTTGTATTTCAGAAAATGAACCATATCCCTTTTTACACAAGACATCTGTTAAACTGACCCTGAATACGATCGCATGTCTAATTGTCTACCTACTCGAAGATAACCGTAGATCTGAAACCTTAAAAAAGGGTAAGACGGAAGGGGGACGTCAGAATAGCGACGAAAACCGGTATTTTAATATGGAAAAGAATCAATACAGTAAGATATTACATTAAACTGTGTCACCAGATTACCGCACTTTCTATTCCGAAAGGGTTGAAAAATATGATTTATTAAAATTCAATACACTTACTTGAGCACACGATGCCAATCCTACGATAAAATACAATGTAAATAAACAGGCCACAAATATCTCCCTGTTTCTTCCTATGACTGGGAATTCGTCACTTAAGGCAGTAATAATCGCTTCAGATCCTCCAAACTGTAAAAAAAAAGTCACTCCCAGTTAAAAAAAATTATTTAATTACGAAATACATTAAATAGTCCCAATATCTCGATAAAATACCATTTCGATTATACTTGAGTCAATATCGTTAAAAATTTCGTTTAAAAAATATCAACAGTAGGAAAATTTTCTTATTTAAATTTACCTTGGAAGTTTATCAACCCTAATGTTACTTTCAATTTTTTTATTTAAGAAAAAAAATATTCAGAATCTAAAGCTCGTTTGTTTTTAATGTTGGCATAGCTGATTTCATCCTTTTATAGGAATATTCACCGTTTTTTTTCTCTCTCTTTAAAAAAAAAGACAAATGAATAGGTACTTCTCGATATTTATTCAAGTTACCGTATCGAAGGCCAAAAGTCATTAAAATCTAATTTATGACGAAGATATCTATTTATTCTGTTTGATTAATTCTTCTCCAACGAGAATCTTTAATTTTATTAAAATTGTTTTCAATTTTCCATTTGTATTTTGTTAAGTACCGGAGTAAATTTACCGAGCTATCCAATCCGAGCGTTAATAACATCATGAAAAATATCAATGCCCAGAATGTGGATCCCGGCATCGTGGCAATGGCAGCCGGATACACGATAAAAACCAATCCAGGACCTTCCGTGGCTACTTCTTGGATCGGTCTTTGAGATACATGGGCCATGTACCCGAGCACAGCGAATATTACAAATCCGGCGATGAAACTGGTGCACGAATTTATCAAACTGGTAAGTAAAGCGTCTCTGCGAATAAATTATCACGTTTATTTTGCGAATCGATTTTAATTAAATTTGTTTAATAGGTAAAGTTGGCTCACTTGTATACATTGTTGTGATATTTATTATAAGATGCATAAGCGAGAAGAACACCGAAACCTGGACCTAGTGAAAAAAATACCTGGGTAGCTGCGTCGACCCAAACCTGCGGAAAATAATTCATCAATGTTTTTATTCCAATTTGAAAACCTCCAGATCTTTATTTGCGACGAAAAACTATCTCGTTTATTTTGTAATTTTCCTTCGTCGCAATCTATCGAGGTTTTTTTTCCTCACGCTGTAAAAAATATAAATAAAAGACCCTTATTGCTATTAGGTAATTATTGCGGATAATGATAGCGGTAGAGACGCTAATTATATTTCCATTTTCACCGTCAATAATTTTTCAAAGGAATTAAATTTATACTCGAATGAGTTTTCTCAAAAAAGGAAAAAAGTTTTTAATTTTCTTTCTTTCCATTTATATGTACTTACTTGGGTAATTCGAACGCCAGAGATGACTACTTTTTTTAATTGCTGGCTTGTTTACTCACACGAGGGTTAAATAAGCTCTAAATTCTCGCCGATTTTTACCATTTCGGCGGGGTTATTTTGTTTGTTTATTTGGTGCTTGCTAATGTTGTTGAAACATTTTATTACACGGGTTTATAGTGTCTTTTCATTTTTTTTTTCCTGGGGCTAATTTTAGAAGTGGGATTTTTATCAAGGGTGATGACTGCGAAGGTGGATTTTACTACAGAAATACTTGATAATGTAAATTTATGATTTTTTGTATCTAAACTGTTGGTTTTGCTTTGATGGAAGGCGAGGAGAAAATATTCTGAAATTTTAATTTGAGAATTTTCAATTTTTTGTTAAATTAATTATGAAAAAAAATCGAAGTTGTGTTTTTCAAATAAATTTGAATTTTTGCGATGATTTTGAAAAATTTGGAAAATTTACTGTAGCGATAATTCTAGCAATTCGGTGTATATTTGTTCACTTTTTATTTATGTCGATTTGAAAAATTTTGTTTGAGGCGGCTAGATAAGCAATTATTTGAAAAATGATATTTTATATTTTTATTACCCATGTAATTTTATGAAAGTGACGCAATCGTGTGGGTTTTTTGTTGCTTTGCATCGAGTGTTTAAATTTTTCACAGTTTTAGTGGGTTCAAAAAATATTAAAATATTTTGATTTCAAGGCTGAGGAGTCAGGATAGTTGAAGAAGGGGGAGGGGTGTCTTTTTATCAATAGGAATTCAGAAGTTACGACAAAAAATGAAATGAATAACAAAAATTTTGTACAATAATTTATTACTTTTTAGTCCATAGTTTATGTAAATGAAATGTTGCGGAGAGGGGAAGGGCGAAGAGAAAGGATTCTACATAAAAATTTGATCCTGAGTTTTCAATTTGCTATTGAAGTCAAGTATGTAATTTCAATTTTAATGAAAACGAGATTTTAGTAATTTTGTTAACATTTTTTCTTATGAGAGTCTACCTTTTGGTCTTGAAATCGTTCAAAAAGGTTTCGAAGGCAGATTCAACTTCCTTATCGTACCACGCCATTTAATAATTTTTTGAAATCGTAATTCTTTGATGAAAATTGTCGAAAAAAATTTTTCTAGAGAGTGTAAAAATTACTTTGAACAATAATTTTCAAAAAAAAAAGCAATCAAAATTGGATTGATGAGAAACTCGAATTTTATTGCCTGAGAAAATACCAAGGACCTAATTTTTTTCTATGAAGATTTAAAAAATTTTAAAAAGTTGTTAAAAATTGACTTAGCAAATAAATTATGTTTGTTTACAGGTAGAGGTTTAGAAAATGCATTTTTTTTTAAATTCCAGAATTTGAAAGTTGAACAGCTGTACAGTGTACACCTTGAAATTGTTCCTTTGTTGATAAAATTTTCAAGTGCAAGAAAATGTTTACATACATTAATAAAAAATGTTGGAGAACCGCAAAATCATCGCACGAATGGTTTCTTGAAGGGTAGGTGGGGAAGGAAGGGGATGGGAGGGTCGAAAATTTTTCTTCCTTTCACAGTCGCCTGGTTTGAAACTAGCAGTTATTGGTGGAAAAACAAGTTTTTTCAATTTTAGACTGTTTTTTTAAAAAATTCAGTTGAAAAAATTGTTCTATTTTTTTGTTTTTCAAACTCGTGATCAAAAATTACTTACGTGAATTTAGATTATGAAAATAATTTAGAAATGGCTTCTGAGTAATTAAAATGCCAGATAATTGTCATTTTTTCATTTTTTATTCTCAATAAATTATAAATTTTTGGAGCAAAATTATTCAGGAAATTCATTTTTTTGAAATATTTAAATTAAATTTTTTAATAACTTTTTGTTAGGTTATTTATCAGATGTCCATTCCAAATGGCCAAAATTTTTTCTGTTATTTTGAAATCCAGTGAAATTTAATTTTGTCAATGGTGACCAAAATTTTATGCCCAAAATTAGTCCTACTCTAGATTTCAACGAAATTTTTTTCGATTATTACAACTTGAGAGGTATATTTTTCTATTGTTTTTTATCTTTCATACTCAAGAGAGGACGATCTAAAGTCCCTCAAAAAGGGATAATTCACGAAAAAAACACGTTTTTTGCCAATTTTGCCGTTTGAGTTTCTACTCTTTAAAAAATCAGTGACTTTGAAATAATTGGATGGGTACAATTTTTTGACTTCAACAAAGACTGAAAAATTTCAGATCGAAAAGATTTTAAAATTTTTATCAAATTCAAATACTTAGCTCTGTCATATTTTTAGAATTTTTTTTGTCATCTAAACTAATTTTTGATGATTCAAAAATAATTTTTACGACAGTGTTTTCTTTGATTCAGGAGCGTAGCTAAAAACGTCTGAAGGAGGGAGGGAGGGGGGGGTTAAGATTTTCATAATTGGATTTTTAATGTTCACAAAAGACATTTTTCACATGCGAATTCTTGTTCTCAGGGGGGGGGGGGTCCATAACCCCTGCCCCGACTGCGCCCCTAATTTGATCATAAAATTCAATTTGTTCAATGGTTTGAAAAGTAAACCAATATTATTTTTTTATGGATTTTTTTGACCATTGCGATAAATTTCAATTTATTTTTAGAAATTTTTTCAGCAATGCTGCCAACCAAAATTTTACGAAAATTATGCTCCATAATCAAAAATTAATCCAGATAGGTAATCAAAAATAATTTTTGGCTCGATTTTAGTCTTTGCATGAAAATGTTGAAATTTGTTCAAATCAAAAAATCTGCAACTTTTCACTTCTTTTATGGTGAGAAAAAAGTGGCGGGTATCCTATTTCGAAGTTGATGGTTCAGAGGTAGAAATTCGAATCATATCTATTTAGGGGAGGGATGGGGTGAGGAGGGATCGCAGAAGTTCCCAGCAGATGAAATGGCCTATTATTCACACAAAATGTCATTTTTCGAAAATATAATCTCACTTTGAAGTCTCCCAACTCCACCTCTTTTTGAGCTGAGAAGTTCTTAATTTTTTTAGGAGGTCTCCCACTATTAAAGGTGAGCGATTTCACCAATTTTCGTCCAAATCAACGAATTTTTTCGATCCAATTCAATATCCATGTTAGAATGAACATAAAACAAAGTGTTTTTTTATGGGAATAGGGATGGAAAAATTGAGCAAGCCCTCCTCCCACGAATAAAGCTAATTCATCAGCAAAAAAATCAACATTCACTTTCGACGATCATTTGATGATAAATTACCTATCTACCTACCTAATTCGAGCAAATATTTCCATTCATTGGTTAACATCTCACACAAAGCTGAAGCCGGAATTCACCTCACACTACCCAACTACCCGTATTACACGGATCAAATAATTCCCATAAAGTAAACTGGATTATTTCCCGCATATCGTGCCTATAGACCGGTAGATATTCAACTACCTACAAATGTACGAGTACGAGATGGTCCCTGGTGATAATCGTTGATCACATTGTAATACACGTAATACCTTTACCTACATTTTCAATAAACATATTCCAATATCTATACATAAACGTAGGTGTAAATAAACTAAAAACCCCGGCAAAAAAAATATAAAAGGAGTTTAAACCAACGCTATAGACTGCAGGCTACACCATTATCGGAGAGTTTCCCATCGTATGCGTATAAATTTCCATTGTTTTGCAGGGCCAGAAGGAGGCGACGCTCCAACGGTGCAGTTGTCATTTCAAAACTTTATACGTAGGAAACGTTTCGAAGATGTAACTTTATTTGTTATCTATTTCTAAAGGCAGATCATTAGACGATTTTATTCGCGGCTTTTTGAAAACGAACGCAGGTACCAAAATTTTAAGTCGAATTGTATAAAAGAAATATTATCGTCGAGTTTTCATCGACTCCCGCCAAGATAACCTTCGTAATATAGATAATTTTCCACCTTAAACACACAATACTTGCAGCCGAATGATTTAAAATGAAACATCATTTAAAGTGTCATAAACACTGAGATAATTCGTCGTATATTCCCCTACGAGTACACCCTCATTCCTAACCAACTTTACACCGCTCGATTTACACCAACTCGGTTTTCTCTTCCACTAAGCAACTGTGTCAAAAAAATTCCAAATCCGACCTCATTAGTCCGAAAATTGATTCGCCTTTCGTTCGAATATTTTAATACCCTGGGTAAACTCGTATAGGGTACTTAGAATGTTGAGTATTTTCAAAGATACCACTTTTTTCCCTCAACCTGTTGATATTATTCCAGTCACATAAAACGGATAAAGCGTTAAGTGAAATATTATACCAGCGAGCTGGAAATGGAAACTTCATGTTTAGTGTATATGACATTTATCATGTGAAAAATATCGTCATATTCTTGATTGTGTCTGGTTTTCGCGTATTATACATATTCTTTTTAAATCCCGGCGTCATTCTTTTATTTATTAGAATAGCTACTTTCCTTCTGATGCTCTTTTTCTCCTATTTTTCACCTCAAAATTTATTCTCATCCGATTAACAATTCGTTGCTGGGCGAATTGTTCGATATTTTGCTAGACCTAGAAAAAGAACTTTTTTATACGTACTTCGGCGTGAGTAATAACGCTGAAATTTGGACTGAGGTAGTATTTTATTCCTTGACCGGAGCCTGGCAGCGTGATTCCGCGTATTAGTAGAAATAAAAGCACCACATATGGGAATAAGGCAGTGAACCAGACAACCTGCGAAAATTGTCCACCGAATTTGAGAGGAAAACGTCGAATTAATAAATAATAAGATTTGAGTAAATTTTGGTACCTTTCCCGATGTTGATATGCCTTTCCAAAGGCTAAAGTAGCATATGAGGTAGACGATAAATAAGCATAAAGCCATATCCCATTTTACAGATCCGAGATCGTCTAGACCTTTACTTCTGTGAAGTTCCAATATGGCTCGACTGTAAAAGTAAAAGTTTTCGGGTTGATTAAATTTTTACGAATGGAGATTTTTTTTGATCAATTTTCACTATTTTTTATGCCTTGGGAAAGAATGAAAAGATTATGGTTAGAAAATTATTTTTGCCAAAAATCAGCGGGGATTTAACTTTTTTCTGTTGATGTCGAGCAGTTTCAAAAAAATTTGGGTAGTTCTGAAAAAAACGTTTCTTTCAATAAGTATTAAAATATTGAAGAATTTTCCAAATGAAGAAATTTCAGTTTTTAGATGCATTTTTTTCGAAAATTTTTTGCCCCTACTTTGCTCAAGCTTCTCAACTTTGGTCTCCCTCCCTCCCCCTCTCTTCACTCTCTTCGTGCAGATTCCTTTTTTCTGGAATTTTGTTCAAAATTATACAAAAATGTAGATTGATAAAATATATAGTATGTCGTTTGAAAATTACCCATAAAAAAGTAGAGGAAATCCGATTGTGACCTAAAAAATATTGTTTTTCATTTTACTGAAATCGTAAAGTCAACTGCATGAATGAAACATGCGATTAGCTCATTATTTGAATAAATGCTATGTTCCGTACTTATTATTTTTTAAAATTGAAATTTTCAGAAGGTTTTACCTTTTGATTATTTTTCAAAATTTGAAACTTCCTCCCGGACAATTGAATTTTTTCGAGGGGAAAATCATCCCTGCTCTCATTTAAATGGAATTTTCAATGGTTTTTCGATTCTTTTGGAAGGAGAAGAGCTCATTAAGAAATCTTTTTTTTAGAAGTCGAAAAAATGGCACGAAAAAAAAAAGAATTTTAACGAAGAAATTTCAGAGCAATATTTCCATTTTCACCCCTCTCCCATAATTTTTACCCAAAAATCGTCCCTGATTCGTACCCTCGTCGTTTTCAACTGCCGATTTTCACATCGTATAGGAAGTTAAAATAGAAAAAATATTCACACTAACGTACTTATCAATGATAATTAATGGCGTTATATGTACATATGTGAGCCCGGAGCCCGGATATTGAAAGCACCTTGATTTTTTTCTCAAAAACATCAATTTTCCAATTTGAGCAGTTCTAGAACACCCTAGCGACAATGAGAAGTAGTTCAAATATGGTATGTTTGGGTGAATATACTTTGATTTTTTTTCCAAATGGTTTTTGTTACATTTTCAAATTTAAAAAATATATGTGACCGTGTCGGAAAAAAAGGACATTGTATAAGAAAAACCGAAGTTTTTTTTCATGTGTTCGGTCTAAATGACACCAAATCTGAATTAAACACATGAAAATAAAGATATCGATTTTTTTACTCAAAGTTCCCTCTTTTCGGCAGGGTCACATATTCAGAATTTAAAAACAAAAATTAGAGGTGAGGAGTTTTTGAATTTTTTTTTCGAGATTTAAGATCTAACAAGATTCACTAACTTCCTTCTTTAATTGATAATTCAAAAGAAGTAAAGAATAATGAACCCTACATTCGGATAATAATATTCAACAAGAAATTAAAATTTAATTTCGACCCAATTTTTACACAGAACATATTTCCTTCATTTTTAGGGATAAACAATTCTTAATTCATTTAACGATTTTACTTTGCCTTAAATCATGTCCCCGCCCCCAGGCTCAGCAGAAAAATTTTACATCACAAAAATATCAAATAGATATACGTTTTCTTCTTAAACGACTCTTTCGAAAAAAAAAATGCATTCCCAAGTATAGAATACCTAGGTACCTATTAAAAAAATGTAATTATAATTTCTTCAAAATCCAAGTCCCTACATCAGTCAAATTTCATGAAATTCGGTTTTTTAAAAATCGGTGACATAATTTTGACTGAAAATTGATATTTTTCACTCATCTTTCTGTCAAAGATCGCTAATTCGCTAAAAATTTCCAATCAGTCAGAAAAAACCCAGAAATTTTGATTAAAAGATCGATGAAAAATCACTGTTTCAAAAAAAAAAAAGAATTTTACTAAATTTTACTGATTCAAATTTAGAGATTACCTAGTTATATCAATTGTTTCTTCCAAAAAAAAAACGCAATTTTGCAATTTTTTGTTCGAAACTGTTGTACAGGTACCTGAAAATATCCTGACAACACCAGTACCCAATTTTTTCATTAATTTTTGATTCTCTCCTCAATTTTTCTTCCAATTCTCAGCACCTCTCTTACTCAATTTCTGTTTGCACTTGCGATTTCCCCATTTTTCTAGATTATTTTGAAATTTGAAATTGTCGAAAAATTCAGAAAACTGAAAAAATTGAATTTTACCATTTTTTTGAAATTTTATTGTGGGAGAAGGGAGTTTGGTATTGGTTATTTTTATAACATTAATAGCAGTTTAAGATTTATTGGGTATCCAATAATTAGCTACCTACTGAAGTTTTAATTATTTTTCAAAGAAATTTTAAATTATGTTTGGCCTTTTAAAAATGAAAGGAAATCAAACAGCGTTCCAAGTGCCCAATTTTTTGTCCATCCTGCGACCTTATAATTTTTTTTTCAATTTTATCAAATTTAAACAAAATTTTGAAAAAAAATTGAACTTAATGAGAATAAAAGAAAAGGAAAGAAATACGCTAATTTAAAAATACATATTCAGGCAATTACATTAATTTACGAAGCATTAAAATTGTAAAACCTTCATCCAAAAAAAATAACAAAAGCACCAAAAATCGAAAAAGGGGAATTAATTCTAAACACCGTAACGATATTTTACTCACTTAAAATATTCAGCTGCAGCAGAGGCGAAATTTTTATCGATTGAGGATGAAGTGGCATATTCATCTGTACTATTACTGTTTTCGGTTTCATTTGAGCTTCCGTACATGGTGGAGTTATGTGTATTACTCGAATTCCAATAACTGAATGACAGCTATAAACAATGTGTTTCGATAAGTATCGGTTAAATAAATTTTATTTATCTCCGGTTGGTTTGGTAAACGAACTAATTAAATCTCAAGTACGACTAGAAAATTAAAAGAGACAGAGGGGGGAATATTTCGGTCAATTCTTGGTTTTTCAATAACCAATTGATTTTTTACCTCTTTTTATAACAATTTTCGAGTATAATCGTACTCGAAATATATCTTAATTTTTTTCCAATTTCAAAAATTTCTCTAGGTATGTACCTAATATTTTAAATTAAAATTGAAAAATACAAACCGGACGACAAAAAGGCGTATTCCACGGATTATTACACGTCGTCCAAGGCAACATATCGGTAAAAGAGGCGAAAAAAAACCTCAAAGCCCATGCTATGATAACGTTGTAATAAAAATCTACGTAAAAAGCTATCAGTACGACTGAATACCCTATACCTGAAAATAAAAATGAAAAAATTTATACAAATTGAAATCATTTTTAAATTCTATTTTACACCATCATGGTAAAACTCTACAGTCGTTTGTTAATATGAAAAAAAAAAAAAAACACAAAATAATAAAGCGACCATTTCACATCAAAGTACCAACATATTTTTCCAACTGCTTTGTTATTTCGATAAAACGTTAAATCTCTTCAAATGCATTTTTTTTTTCAAAAATTACACAGCGAAAAATATTCTCTTATTATGAATTTTTCCAACACCCTGTTCTCATTCGTCTGGTAAAAATTTCCATGCAACAGATTTTGCTTTCATCGCGATGCACTATTTAATATCATTGTTCAAACGTAATGGCGCAAATGTTGAAAATACTTTAATTATAAAAATGGATTTTAAATTTAATGGAGATGTTTGTTTTAATTTCCTGTTGTTGGGAACGAATTTGGAAGAAAAAGATAAACAGAAGGAAATGAGATATTGCTGTTGAAATAAAAAAATACACGAATATAAAAGGCGAAATTCCAAATCAGAACGAAATAGCTGTCTATATATATTTCTTCTAGTAAATTTTAATACTGATAATGCGGGAAAAAGATGTGTAGTTTTTTCTCTCTTCTCGTACCTCGTCGCGTAAAAGAGCTCAACGAAATGAGCAGGAAAAAAAAAGGAGAAACGAAAAAGATATGGCACCTATGTTTACGAATACCAAAGAGGGAACCTTTTAAGTGACGTGAAATGGAAGAACTGAAGAAAAAAAATACGAATACAGATTGATTATCGAAGAGAATTTTTTTTTCAATTGCGAAATATTATAATGAAAACGTGATTTGAGGAAAAAAATTTCTTCGGGCGATTTTTACCTACTTCTGAATTGAAACAAATACTTACTGTAGGAAGATTAAAGGCTATTTAAATTTTACCTTTGAATAAGGGTACTATTCGACCCCAACACGTGATCGCTCCTCTTCTATAAAACTGACCTAAGGCTAATTCCATATAAAATAATGGTATTCCTCCGACGAATAACATGATACAATATGGTACGAGAAACGCACCTGAAACAATACAAAGTTAACATTTTTCAATGCAAATGCCAAAGGTGACCGCGAAATTTCCGGCATTTGCGGGCTATGCCGAGAAGAATCGGCCAGGGTTGAAGTATTTTATAACTTATAATTTCCTTAAAATTTGATTTGTTTTGTAGTTATTCATAAATCTTGTGTGATTTATGTATTTTCTCTAACTTATATATACCTATTCGTAATCCAAAATATTCTTATACACTTTTTAATTTATCTAGGGTTATAATTATTGAGAAGGTATTTTCAAAAATCAATAGCAAAAATTAAGAGTTTTTTGTAGTTTTTTTTATCGGAAATCTCTTTGACATTTTTTTTTCATCATTTATTATATTTAAAGTAGATAAAATCTGAAAAAATTCCATCGGAGATGGAAACTTTCAATTTTTGATTTCTTCGTATCACTAACTAGATTCGTCTTCGTTCCTGAATTGGGTTTATTTTTACGGCGAGGTGGAGGGGGGGGGATAAAGACAATTTTTTAATGAGCTACCTAAAAATATTGAATAGGTATCAAAGATTTTTTACAACATAATACCTACCTACTGTAAATCATCACATATAAACATTTCTTTGAAAATTCTGAAATGAATTCAATATTTTCGACCCTTCATCCAATAACCGGAAATAAAACGAATTTTGTGATTAGTTTCGGTTTTTAGAAGGTAGTGGTCTTAATTATGAATTTCTAAACTGGTTGTTTTTTATTCGTTTTGGTTTCGGTTTTTTTGGTAGGAAAATTTCCGTGATGGCAATAAGATGAAAATTAAAACAATGAGAAACTACGATATTACCAATTCAATTTTGATAAAATATGAAATACTTTCTACGACAACGAGCAATAAAATTAAATTAGGTACATAAGTATATTGTTTTCGAGGTTTTTTTAAAAAAATTTAAGCACTCCAGCATTTTAAAATTTCAATCCAGCCCATAAAATAGCGTAAAAATTCCAGGAAAAACCAAATATCTACGACAACGAGCAATAAAATTAAATTAGGTACATAAGTATATTGTTTTCGAGGTTTTTTTAAAAAAATTTAAGCACTCCAGCATTTTAAAATTTCAATCCAGCCCATAAAATAGCGTAAAAATTCCAGGAAAAACCAAAACAAATTTCAATTTGAATTGGATTTTTTTCGGTTTTTGGTTCATCTCCAAAAATATCATGAAGAATGAAAAACTGAAATCAGTGAGGTATGATGATGAAAAGAGAGAGGCGAGTAGAAGAGAAAAATTGGAATTTTCATTGATTATGAAAGTTTTCAATACTTTTTACTCCAAATTTACATTTTTTGGAACCAAAGTATAGAGGTTTAAAAATTTTTTGAAATTTGAAAAAGTGTGATTTTTAAAAGTATTATTTTTAAGAATTTTTATAAATAGGTACATTTCCTGGATTTCGTGAATCATTTTTCTAAGAAATTTTCAACATTATTCAAATTATCACAAAAATATCGAAAATGTTTTAAAAATTATGGCTGACATATTATAATGAGGTATTCAAGTTGAAAAGTTATACCCATGTATTGAAAATTTTGTGAAAATGTTCGAAAAAAATAGTTGAAAAAGCCAAAAATTGTTGATAATTCAAAAAATTCCTCATAATATTGGGAAAAACATACCATCGATATTTTAAAACGATATAAAAAACTGAAAATGTGAAATTTTCTGTAATAAGTAATTCTAAAATTAATAAAAGGATAAAAGGAATGTCATAAAAATTAATTAAAATGTGATCAAATCATGAAAAAATTGGATTAAATTAAAATTTTTCAACAAAATTATAATACCTAGGTATTTTTTTGATTTTGGAATTATTTCAATGAAAATAAGACAGCGAGATTTTAAAATGTCACAGAAATTGACTGAAATATAAAAGAATTATTCAAAATATCATAAAATGCACAGGTATTTATCTATTCAGGTTATTTTATTTTTTCAATGTCAAGGTAAAAATGAACTGTTTGTCAATTTCAATCCAGAAATCGAATTTAATTCGCCTAAAAATTGTATATTGTGTCTAAAAATTCTACAATTTTATTATGATGTTCTAAATATTCTGTTTTTTGGACATTGTGTCCCATAAAAGAACAATTTGACGATTAGGTCATAATGCCCCCCCCTGTTTCCCTCTCGACACAAACAAATTAAACGCAATGTTCCTCTCTTGCCTTCCCCCCCGGCGTAATTTTTTTAAAACTCTCAAAAAATTAAATTTGGACATCCCGAAAAAAATACGACAAATTAGACAGTGTCTCAAAGAAATGGACGTAGTGATCAAAGAAAAAAAACATTGTTTCAGAAAATTGAATTAAAACTTGATGCTACTAAACAAAACTCATTTAACTTCAAGTATAAGTATTTTAAACAATATTTTCTTCCTGCCCTTTTTCTCAAAAAAAAATCTGACTTGGTTCTAAAAAAACTCAGTTAAGAAACGATGTCTCAAAAAACCCAGATTGGAATTTTGGAACTGAATTCTTCGAACAGAAAACAATTTGGACATGGTGTCTAAAAATTCCTCTATTTGGGCCCATTTACCCCTAAACTCTTCACTTTGGATTCTGTGTGTTTGAACAAATTATTTGGCGATTTGAAGAAAATTTCTTCCAATTCTTCAATTAGGGCATGATGTCTTGAAAAAAAAAAATGAGTAAGTTTTTTCTCATTAAGAAAATCTCTAAAATGTAAAATATTTTTTTAAACTAATCCTGGCTCTGCAATAAATCCAAAAAAAGTCATCAAAATTTTTATGATTTTTTCATTGATTTTTTTCATAATTTTTGTGAGATTTTTAACACCTTCGACACGCTTTTTGAGGACTATTTTTACACGTTTTTCGAAACAATTTCTAATATTTAGATCAATTTTAAAATTTCCTCTAAAATAAATTGAAATTATTTTCTTTTTCCAACTTCCTAACACATTTAACAATTTTAATGGATATAATTACAACACTGGAAAAATTTGACTCGGGATATGGAAAAAGTTAAGCTAGACCAAGAAAAATTCGACGATGAAAAAATTCAGTTATCAGCAGGCTTTTAATCTCCCTATACCTATCTCTTGCTGGAGAGGCGAGGTAGGTATCTTTATCATTATAAGAGTAGAGTAGATACTAGTTAAAAGCTAATTACTCCCGAGATCCTCATTGTTGGCTGGTTAAGTGTTCTACGCGCAATTTTCTGATAACTTTGTCGCGCTAAATGCCAATAATGCATATCGCTGTAGTGTAATTTATCGTTACAAAGGAATTTGATTAAAAGACACCGGGGTGACGGCTTTTACAATGTTGGTGTTTAATGCAATTTGTAAGGCGGTACTGCTAGGTACATATTTACTCCTCGAACAGAACGACTCGTTGCTTTGAAATTTCTATAGTTTTCTCAACGCGAGCAGCACTTAGATGTGTTTTAACGAAAATCTGTTTCGACGCTAATTTCGATGACATATCTATGGTTAATTAGCTAGGTACTTTTTATTTTTTATGAAATTTTGATACAGAAATTTTCGCGATTATTTTTTCAATTTTTCAATTTTTTGCAGAATTTTGATATTTTTTGGGGGGGATGAGGGGGGGAGCGGATGGCAGATGAGAAGTATATTCAAATTATGTACCTATTCAATTTAAAATTCATTCATTAAATATTTACTGATTTTCTGACCGAAAAAACCTCTTGATCTTCGATTAAAAAAATAATAAAGATAAAAAAGAAGTCCTATCCACTAATCTCTCGAATCCTTTTTTTTAACCATCTCGAACTCACTTTTGAACATGTCCTTTCTTTCTTACACTTTTTCCTATCGTCTTCGAAACGGAAGCTAATTCAAAAATTTTGTAAAAATTACCCCAGACTCGAAAAGGTGAAAAAAATCATTTAGCAAATAAGCTGGAAACGGTTGGTTGAAAAATTGTCGAAGATTAAATGACTGGAAGAAAGACTATTGTCAAAAGTGGGGTTTTTCTTAGCACCTCGAAAGGTTACGAAATTCTCATATTGTTCTATACATAATGGTGTAGATTTTCTTTCGAAAATTTTTCCAAATCGATTTCCGACAGATTGAAACCAGAAATACATTAAGTAAGTAGGGTCGAAGGGCGCAGAAACATTCCATAGATATTAAAAAATACAGTCCACCCGAATGAGGGTAATTTGTATGTAGATACATAACTTATGTAAAAAAAAAATCAAACTTTATACGTATACGAAAAGGGAGGCTTCGTATCTTAATAATTTCTCGATAGGTATTTTATTTCATCTTCGTCAGTGTACGATTTATCCGTCTCGAAGAATTTCATTTACGAATTGGTTTCTTTCTTTTTTCTTTTTCCTTCTTTTTACTAAACTTAATAATGTATTTGAGAAAGAAACAATTTAGCATGTACGCGAACAAGGGCGAAGCTTAATTTGCTCGTGCGTTTAAATCCGGATTACATATTAGGAATATAAGTGAACTTGTAGACAGATTTTTTTTATTACCAGTTGGGGTATTTTCTAGGAGCCTATAACTGTGATTTTATTTCCATTTGGTTGTGATAAGTCTTTTTTGAATCGTCGTTGTCTAATTAAAAAATGTACGTTTGAAAAAAAGTAGGGAAGACAGCGCATGTTCATTATTAGGTATGAACTAAAAATTTTCAATTTTCCCCTCGAGTATAAAAAATGGATTTTGATCGAATGATTTATGTATGTACCATACTTACCTACAATTTGATTGATAATTTGAAGTTCAGAACTTTTAATAAAAATTCGAAATTTGAAGTTTCCAGAATTTCAATTTAATAAAATTAGAATTGCAAAAAATGATTTTTTATTTTAAAAATTGCTCGAAGTTTGAGTTGAAAAAAGTAGATGAATGAAAAATATATATAGGTAAGTACCTACTTCATCTACACTTGCTGGTCTTAATTTCGAACTTGACTCTTGGTACGTGCACTTTTTTGAACAAATTCGAGTAGGTGTGAAAAAAAAATTTCAACAGGCCCAAGATAGGGAAATTTCTTTTTTTTTTTTACAGAAATTCCCATACTTTGAGAAAAAATTTTCTTGTGAGATTTTTTAACTGAAAATACCTAAAATATTTTTAAAAAATTAACAAAATCTAAAACTGAAAAAAATATGTAATTTTACAAATTATGAATTACTCTTCCCTTCCTCAACTGCTATTCGAACTCTCAAATCGTTGTGATGGATATTTCAGAAAAAATTAGGTGGTTCATTAGAGTGATGAAATATGTTATAGAACGTTTATGAATGGAAAAAAATTTCTAAAAAGAGAAAAAATTCTATTTTAATTCGATATTATTGATTTCCAAAAAACTTCGTGGTCAAGATGAGAAAACATTGTACTTTTTTAAAATAAATGAGCTAAAGCTGATAAGAGAGAAGAGAGGGGTGCAATAGTTGTAATAGCAACAGATCGAGATTTTCTGAAAACCCAGTCGAAAATTTCTGTAGGATATCAATGAAGTTTTCAGACCCGTTAAAAATTCGAATACTTGCCCAATTTGAATTTTTTTCAATTACATAACACCAGAAATCTAGAAAATTGGTAAATTGAAAAAAAATTTCAAAAATTCAAATCACAATTTTTTTGAGAAATTGTACAAAATGACCTCGTTAAAACTGAAAATTTTCAAAATTTTTAAATCAGAAGTTGAATTTTGAAAAAAAAATTGAGTTGAAAATTGAGTGCCCACAATTTCTGATGTTATGAGCATAGAGGAGAATGGGGAAAAATACGTATTGAAAATTCTAATTAAATTTTTCATAGAAGAAATGAGATTTTAGAATATTTGTAGGCGTACTGAAGCTAATCTTATCACTGGCTCTTGCCAGGTTTGAAAGTTGTTCATTAAATTTTGAGTGAATGAACTTTTTTCCCCCTAAAATTGAAAATGTGAAAATTTTGAGGAAGTGAATAAGTATAACAAGTGAGTTTAATGTTTAAAAAATGTTTTGATTTTTTTTCTATACTTACTTCTTTTTGAAAAGTTTACGAAATAACGATTATCTCTGATTTCTCGGTCAGTTCCCAATTTGCCAGAATAAATCAATAATAATTATGATTGAAAGATCGTTGTAAAACGATTGATTTGAAATTTGACCACTCCCAACATTTTTTTAAAACCTCTTATCCTCCTTGATTAATTTCTAGGTGAGCCTATGGTTGAAACTTCGGAATCGTGTGAAGTTCATGTTTATAAAAACCTCAGGTTCCCCTTTCTCCTCTACTTCTTGATCGTCAATTACGAGCCCTTTTTCCGAAGGAGTCGACAAAATTTTTGAACAGTTTTTGAATTTTTTGTCTGTTTCCTGATTAAATTGATTATACATCTTACCCCTCCCCTGGCCCATCTTGTAAATTTTGAAAACAATAAAACTCAAAATTGAGTCAGCTGTGGCCTTTTGAATTTTTTTTTAGATTCAAATTTTTTAAACTGGTAAAAAGGGACAGTTGAACATTAAAAATTAATTCAAATTGTTTGGTAAAAAGTTTGACTATTTTTTTCCGATTTGCTGGTCATTTTGAAAGTTTTGAGAAAACTGAATTAGTCCAAATAGGTAAGTACGTTTCGTTTTTTTTTTCGAAAATTTGACCATTTTTTCAAAAATGATTTCTTGAAGATAATTTGAGGTGATCGGATCCCTAATTTTTTGGGTGCAAAGTAGAAACAAATTTTTAAAAAGTTTTGAAAATTCATTCAATTGGAATAATTTTTTTCAGCCTTGAATCCCTTCAAATATGAAAATATCTATGCAATTTCATCATGAAAAAGAATATGTATTGCATAAAGTTCGGAAAAATATGTTTGGTCAGTTTAAAATTTTCAAATTTTCACTAAATTTATGGAATTTTAAAAATAGACAACATTTCAAGACGTAAGCATAATTTTTTCATGGGTGCATTAAAATCTGAAGCATACCAGTTTTTCATTAAGGCATGGATTTCGACAGGTAGGTAATTCCTGCTTGAAATTTTATCAACTGCATCAAGTTCCAAGACCCATTCTCAAACTCTTCAGTCGAAATTAAATCATATTCCATCGTAAAAAAAATATCAAAAAATATTTTTTACCGCACAATTACAAAGAATAGATTCCCCTTCTGACAAATGCAACTAAAGTGCATTCCTGTGTATTTTCCATTTACCAGTATCTACTTAAAAATGGAGCGGGGGAGGAGGGGGATAACTTACGTAAGGTTGATTATCCACATTAAAGACGTAAGAGATAAGTACCTATCAAGTTATGAAATACAAACAGAAAATGGCATTGTAATGGCGAATTTCTCTCCACTATAAATAGGTGTGATAAGTCACTCAAGTACATTCTTTAAAAGCTTCAACTCCTCACCCCCTCTATTCCTCTTTTTTTTTGTTGGAAATATTACGAAACATTCGTCCAAATCTGGTTGAAATATTTTCAACCATGGTCGAACTTTTCATCTAGGACCAAACACACATCCCGAACAATGAGGTGATTTGATTTTTTCTTTTTTTTATTTATCCTTTTATATAATTATAACTTGTCCGATGTGATTAATTAAACCGAATGGTGATTAGAAACCGTGACGGGAACACAAACTCTCCATAATAATAACGAAAGAGAGTACACAGCTTGTCCTACGATGATGGATATAGATGAAAAAAAGTACCTACACCTTTTCAAGTCATTTTTTGAAGTATCCTTTTATATACTACGAGAGCGACCGTACATACAAAAACCAACCGCGAGGCTGTGAAATTTTGCTGAAAAGCTGTAAAAATATACTCTCTGGTACATACCTCCGCCATTTTTGTAACATAAATACGGAAATCTCCAAACGTTGGATAGGTCGACTGCGAATCCGATCACTGATAAGAGAAAGTCAACTTTACCGGACCATGCTTCTCGGGCATCTTTGTCGACCAAAGTCAACTGTAATGTTCTGCCTCGAGGACTAGTCATCGGAATACTCTCCATTTTTTTGGAATTTTTTCACCTACGTTTTCAAGTCCTGTTGCAAAAAAAAATGAAAAATTATAAATTTTCATAGTGATTTTTTCTATCATTGGAATATTTTTTCAATTTCATGGGCAATCTTAAATGAAAAACTTTTACATTTAAATCTACGGATATCGCCAGATCGAAAAACGTCTAAAATTGATTCGATTTTATTATTTCGCGAAAAAAAAAGAGTCGAGTTTCACGTCATCCGAGCATATTCGAGTGATTTCAATAATACCCACGTCATGTGCAGAAAAACTCATTAACCTTGTGAAATACTACACAATGTTTTCCTGTTGCTTATTCCATTGTGCGACATTTTTTCCTGCTTTTATTTCAGCTTTTGGTTAATTTACTGAAGATACTTGTTGCTGGCGTTTGCGACACCCTCGATACCTATGCAAAAATTTTCCATCCGCATTCGATAAACGTCCCGTCCGTTTCATAAACTTAGTAGGTCTATTTCGAATTGAATCCAAAATAGAATGACGATTTGATTTCCCCCTCAAAAGTACGTTTTTTTCCATCAAACATGAAAATAAACTTAAATATGTTTCCATCTTTCGAAGCGGAAAAAATATAACATGCACTTTGCCACCGTAAGCATATTTCATCGTGCGTAAAAAAGAAGTGCTTTTGGAGTGTGTCTGAAACAAAACCGCGGAATATGACAAAAATCACTTTTTAAATTTCACTTGTCATTTAATGCGTCAGTCGATGTATGCATTTGATATTAGTGTAATGTGTTTGTTACCTAGCAAAGCTGAACCGAGCTTTTTACCCCGATTTAAAGTATGTATGAAAAGGAATCAAATTGACATAACTAGATAGCGTATGGAGACGAAGATATGTTCGTATTGTGCGACAAAATACGAGTATTTTTCAGATTTTCACAATTCGAGCCGAAGATATGTGTTATCAGATGTGTGACAATGAATTCCAATCAAATAGGTACGTGCAAGTGAAATATACAGGGTGTCCTGTTGGAAGAATGGCTCCTTCGGGTGGTGTTTTTAGTAATTTATTAATTTTAGACCTGGAAGGGTTGATTTTTGGTAAACTTGAAGCAAAATTAATAACTCGAGAATTTTCTCGTACCTTAAATTTTTTGAAAAAAAATCGATAAAATTGTACCTAAGTAGATTCAGAGTCTCATTGAAAAGGATGAAAACAGGGAGAAAAGTGGTTTATCTTTGAAAAATTGTAAATATTTTTGGTCAAAAAAAATTTGGCATGAATTACAAATTTTTTATCAAAAGGCAATGTAAATTTTTCGAACAAAATTTTCTTTTCCAGTTTTAAAAAATTGGAAAAATATAGGTGGATTTTAAATCAATGAATAAAAAAATTTCATTCGGCTAAAAATTCTTGATTTTTTTGTTCCTTGAATGAACCAACGTTGAAACTTTTCCAAGTTCAGAAGCTAAAAACTAAAAAGTATCGAATTTTTTAATATCTGGAGGTAGGTAAAATTGTTCAAGGCCCAAAGCATTTGATATTTTGAATATTTTGACTGATTTTGACCAATTATAATTTTGGGTAACTCATTTTGCATTAAAGTGAAGTGAAGCAGGGGCCTGTATGCGGTTACTACAACTTTACCGGATATTTTTTGGAATTTTGACCACCCACCTAGCACCCTTCACTAATGAGAGCAAAAAAATAAAATTACTGAATTTTTTTTTGCAAGGAGTTGAATCAACGCAATCATTTTATTTGAGAAATCATATTTGTGAAGTGCCAGACTTGATTGGGCTTCAAATTTTTTCCCTGGGCAGTATGATTGTAGATGAATAAACCTAAAGAAGAGTTGACATATTTATCTCGAGCGAAGCGAGAGTAAAAAATTTCAAGAAAAGTCAAAATTCGGTAAAAAATATATTTTTTGTAAACAGTTTCAATATGAATTTATAAGAGAAATGAAATTGGCCCGAGCGAAGCAAGGGCGAAAACTTCAGAAAACCTCAAATTTAAGGTGAAATAAAAAATTTTATCAGTGAAAGTATGGTAAGGCTGAGCGCAGCGAGGCCAACATTTTTGAAAAATCTGATATTCAAACATCGAAATTGAATTTTGAGAAGATAAAATGTAATAAAATTAGTTTAAACAGTTTTCAGGAAAAATAGAAAAAAATCAGTTTTACGGCATCCGAATTAAGTATTTTCAAATTATGGAAAGAAAAATGCAATTAAAGCCGAGTTCTGCGAAGCCAAAGTTTTTGAAAAATTTTCATTTGGGAGATAATTTTAGTGGTGGATTGAAAAATTGTGATTTTGCGGAGTAATTTCAGAGTTGAATTATTATTTTCTGAAATGAGGTTCCCAAAAAATCTTTTTTGGGACTTGAAAACTGAAAATTAAACATTGAAAATCCAATATTGAAAATGATGGAAGATGGAAGAAGGAAGAAAGAAGATGGAAGATGGAAAAATCTATTAACAAAGAAATTAGTTAACTAATTTTTTTGGTCTCTAAAAATATAAGAATTCATGAAATTCTTCAAAAAAAATGATGGGTAAATCGTCAATTGAACAACATTTCAAAGAATTTTTATAGAATTTTCAATTGAAAATGCCAACACAAAATTTTGAGAATAAAAGAATTTTTTCAGACCATTGACTGAAAATATACCAATTTTTGAGTAAAAAAAACTACAAAATCCTCCTCTTTAAATTATGTATCTATGTGTTAATCTACATAGCTCAGTTTTTCACATGACATCACACATGTTATTGTTTTATTTTTTTAGTGACATTTTAATTGAAAAATCGTACGAAGCATTCGAGAGCTATAAGTTTATGTTCGACTTCAAATTCGTATTCAAAAGGTTCTTGTCGAAAACCTTCCTTAAATTGGTCCAAAATATGAAAGAGTGAGAGGCCAAAATGAAGTTTTGAGTGTTTGGATCCCTTTTTTATTCACAATTTGTGAAGTTTGTATTTTTGTTGTTACCTACCTACTTGGTAGTGTTGGTTTTAATTTTTTGGACACCAATGAATGGTACTCATTTTGAAGGAGAAAATTCCATTGATTCTTCAACTTATCATTATGAAAGTGAGGTTCAAAATTTTCAAAAGGATGTATTCAAAAATTTTGAAAAAAATTCTACGTTTTCTCCAATTAATTAAAATTGATGTAAAAAAAGCAAAATTCTCACCTTTATTATGGTAAAAATAAGAAAATTAAAAAATGCACACTACCCTCTTCCCCCGCCCAAAAAAAAATGGGTCAGAAATTCAAAATCGTTTTAAAAATCATTTGCTGGAATAGACGACGCTGCTGACACAGCGCAGGAAGATCGAAATTTCCTAACGTAAGCCAAACCACATTCTACTAAAACAGCTATGCCCTTCTCTTTTCAAAAAGATTCTGTCTTCTTGTCTTCATTTCAAGGCTGAAATAAGTTGCCTATATTATTGAAGTAAGGAAATAAATACGTAAGATGAAAAAATTATACAAATAAATTGGCTCCAAAAACGGAAATGGGTACTTCAAATTGGATGCCTACCAAGAAAAATCAACAAATTGGACGAGAAAAAATTTTAAATTTACCAATCTCGTCCAATATTTCTCTAAAATTCCATTTAAGATTTTGTTTTAAAAATTTTCTTTAATCAAACTTACATCGTTACGAACATTTTTGTAGAAATTTTTCTTCACTAACTTTACCTACCTATGTAAATATTTAATTAAATGAACAAAGCATCTTGATCTGTTTTTTTGTATTTTTTTTGTAGGTAGGTAGAAGGTACTTGGCGGACTAATCAAATAATGGTATTTAGATATCAAGATTATTGCCATCTGCGCTATTTTGAGTTTTGTTCAAAAGTAAAACAGAACGATAAAGTTAGTTTTTTTTTGTTTTTCTTTCTTTCTTTTCTTTTCTCTTTCTCTTCCTCCTCCTCCTATTTTTTTTTCTTTTTTGTTGGAAATACAATGTTTGACGACCATCATTTTTATCAAGAGTTTTAATTATTGATTTCAGGGTGAAATTATCTCCACAAAATTTTTAAAAATTAATTTACTTAGATATATTTTCGTTTCGTATAAATCAGCATTGTAGAGTAGAATTAAGTAAAACGTCGGGTCTTTGAAAAATTGTCTCTAAAGGAAATTAAAAACCTAAATTTTTATTCTGAAATAAATTTTTTAAAATTTTGAATTAAATAATTTTATCTCTGGCGATTTTTCAATGCAATTTTATTTTCAAAAAATAAAAAAAAGCAAAAAAAGTGATTTCTGGTCCACAGTTTCATTTTATATCTTCATCTAGATAGGTAGGCATTATTTAATGTAATTTTCAAACAGGTAGGTAATTTTGACCAAATTTCTCCTAATGCAAAATTGTACATCCACTGCATTCAAATTGCACTATCAAATAATTTTATTTCACTTCTCCAATTACTACAAAATAAATTTCTGACCAGTAAATCTACCAAAATAAAATCATATTACCTCAATAAAAGCGAAACTTTGCAAAGGTACGCGTACACCGTATGATCGAATGCCATTGGACGTTGATCGAGAGAATCGCACCGTTAAACCGAAGATACTTCGTAATATCCGTAAGATTCAGGTACTTCGATGATGATAATACCGAAATAATACTTCATCGGTAATGTTTCAATTTCAGATGGGGAGCACAGGAGGATTGTCAACCAATGGTGATGTTACCAGTACTTAAACTTGCAACGCATGCGCGTTTTCCTTCGCCCGATGTAATTTTCGAGCAATTTTTTTCATATTTTCGACAATTAAATTCGAGTTTTTTTTACGTTCATCATTACTAAATCGTAATTGTTCAAAGTACCTGGCTGCGAAATTATTTTAACGCGAAATAATTCAAAAGTAAGTATACGTGCATCACTTTTTTTCAAACAAAATTTATGTTTTTTTTTGGACCAGGTGAGGGAAAAAATTGACGCTTTTTGGGTACCTATTTTTAATTAAATTAATTAAAAAATGATTAATTATCGAAAAAGTTCAAATATTTTCGATATTTTTTTATTTCAAGATTTCAAAAATTAATCAAATTTTTTATTTCGAATTTGAAAATTCGAAAATATCAAATTTCTCTTGTTTCGTGGTCAACTTTTAATAAACTCAAAGCTCAACAGCTTTATCGCTGAATGAGCCTATTTACGACTTTGGTGTTATCTCGAACTCGATTTCGAAACTTCTAATTTCCTTATTTTGGTTTCCAAGTATTTCGATTTAGGCTACGTGTACATTTCACGTAATGTTTGGGTTCTTGATTATTTCGAAATATCTATTCGAAGAATTTCGCTAGGTACCTACCTACCAATATTTCGCCATCATGGCATCTTCGCTCAAATTCTTGTACAAAATTTGTAGTATCTTTGAGAATATTACATTATCATTTCTATGCAGTTGCTTCTCACATACGATAATTTTACCCACAATAAAATCTCGTCTAGGTACTTTCACAGTACGATGCATTTGCCAAAGTGCATCATTCAGGGCATATTTTTTTCAATTTAATTTACCTTCGCGACGCCTTTGTAATCGAAAAGCATTTTCATATGATATTTTACTTTGTGGGAAAATGGTATCTTCAAATCTATGTCGAGTTGCCATCGCTGTTGCCGTTTGTAGGAAAGCGACGATTTACGAATACCTACTTTAGACGAGCTTTTCTCCTCGCGCTGTTTCGTTCGTTTTTGCGAGAGAAACCAGCCTGGAAAAGTGGAAGCGGAGGAAATGAATCGTAATTACGGAAGCGTTTAAGAATCTTTTTACCCATTTTGCAGACGTGGTAGTGGAATTGTTGGGGCATGATTTGAGAATTAATATACTTCGGTGGCTTTCAAAAGCGAGATTCATTTTTTTTATTTTAATTCAATTGCAGAGATGCAGTCAATTTTTTACGTCTAATAAGTGTGTGGTTTGTCGTCATTTTTTTTTCGAATTTTATGGGTCAAATGGAATATTTTGAAGATCGAGGTGATTGAGCTGGATTTCAATTTTTTTTTTGCTAAATTAGAGAGAACTTTTGATTGGCTAATTTGATTTGATAATTAGCAATTTCATTGCAGATTTTTATTCGATTTGAACGTACTGTATAGGATTATGTAATATAATTACGTAATAATATCGTTTTGCGAGATTTATTTGGCCTTGAATAGTGTTCAACGTCATTGATAATGTGTCTATGTTGCGACAAAATATCCATAGAATTGAAGTTCAAGTTGAAAGTATGGTATGGTAGCTGTTTATTGTACGGTTTTGTACTGAAAATAACGAACCATTGTGTTTTCCATACAGAAAAATCTGAAATAAAACTCACCTACCTCAATCTGATTTTACCCCCTTTAGGTATTTCCCCCTCAATTTTAATTTTTTTACGAAAAAAAAAAAGAATTTTTGAGTCTCTCAGTGAGAATATCTAAACAATAATTCGCATAATTAAGTACTAAATTGTATTCGGTTACAACTTTCGAGTGATTTCGATAGTGTTTGTTTATGACGTGAACAGCTGCGGTGCTGGTGAACGACGTGAACGTCCAACCAAACGTAAACGTAAATTGTTTCCAAATGGGGCTTAAATGTGTATCTGGTGTATGATGAAATCGAAAAATATTTTCTCGTTATGTCGTTTAATGATTTTCAACGAAATCTTGAGTTTGATCGAATATTTAATTTTATAGATGATTTTATGATGTTTTGGTTAAAAGCTACGGGGCTATTGTTTTTTTGCAAAATCCGTAAAATTTATTAAGAGGTAGATATTTTTTCCGGCAAGTGTATCATTTATGAATTGTGATACCTAATTTATTTTTATGGATTTCTAATCTTGAAATTTTGTTCGAAATTTTTCTAGGTTTAGGTACGTTTATTTTGGACATTTCCCTAATTTAGTTTAATTTGATAGGAAATTTACGATTTTGAAATCACGTACCTTGCTCCTGGACACCTACCTATTGATTTGGTGTCAATGCCTTTCGATATAGGTAATAACTGAATAAAGAAACAATTTTGAATATTTCAAATGAATTTTTTTGAAAGAGGATAAAATTGGCTTTCAAAATTATTTATGATTTCTTTTTTATTTCAATCGGATTTATGAATTGTGAAAATTCAATTAAAAAATTGAAATATTAAAAAAAAATGAAAAAATGAACGATCTTCAGAAAAAAATAAATCCAATCTCAAAATTGAAAACAACAACCATTATTAGAGAAAAACAAAACATATGAAATTACTCAAAAATAATAGGTACCTAATTAGTTTCAAAAGAATTAAATTCCGGTAAAAAATGAAAGTAAGAACCCAACCACAATTTTTTTTACAAAACCTAATTAGTTTCAGAATAAACAGCAAAAAAACAATGAGGGACGGTTTTTTAAACTGAGGTGATTAGAAAAACCGTGTACGAGGAAAGGGACCTGAATATGAATTCTTCAATTTTTTTTTTTCAAGGAAAAATTTTACCCTCAAACCCATTTTCTCATTCCTGGTTTTTGTAGTTGAGTCAGTATGGAAAAGTGAATCCCAATTACCTATTTTCGCAATGAATGATGAAATCATTTTCAGGATAAAACAAATTAGAAAACTTGAATTACCTAATTTCAGACAAAAACTAAAAAATACAAATGAATGAAATGAGTCATTTTTGGGGAAGAAAAAGACGAAAAACCTCCAAAAAAATTTAAAAATAGATCGTTATTTTCAAAAAAGACGCGAAAAAATTAGACTTTGAAAACCTCCAAAAAATCAAATCAGGCTCAGAAACTTTTAAAGAAATAGGTAGTTAATATGTAAAAATAAAATTCAGAACGAAGGTTTTTTAGAAAAAATTAATTTTAATACTTAGTTTGTTAAAATGAATTAATTTTAAAAAACAAAACAAAAACGAATTCAAATTAATAAGATAGAAAAGCTGAAGAGACCATATCTATTTCACATACCTAGATTAAAGCCAAAACAGCAAAAATTTTCAAGGAAATATTAAAAAATCAAAAAACCAATATCAATCCAACTTTTGAACAAAACTTTCAAAAAATCAATAACATTTGTCAGGAAATTGGTACACTATTTTCAGAAAAAAAAAACACAAGACCCACCCCCCACCCCCCCCCCCACTAATTAATATCAGTAGAAAAAACTTACATCAAGTTTAAAAAACGTAAAATTACAAAAATTTATACCAATAAAGATTACGTAAACAAACCAAATTAACCTCAAAAAACGAATGCTTTAAATAACCAAATCAGTCTCAAAATAGAAGTGAAAAAATGACTAAAAAATTATAAGGGAACGGAATAATGATGGAAACTTTTTTCAAAAACCCAACCATTGTCAAAAAAACAAAAAATCGAATAAATTTTAAAATTAAAAAAAAGGAAATGAACGAACCATTTTCAGGGGAAAAAAGAATACATTTTCAGGAAAAATCTGAAATTCCAAATCAGTTCCTGAAAAGAACCAAAAAATCAACTGTCAAAAAAGCAGTTAAAATTCATTATTTTATTTCAAATCCAAATTACTGATTTTTTTTTTAAAACAGAAATTTTAAAAACAGCACATTTTTTTAGGAAAAACAAAATCATTTGCGGAATGAAGTCATAAAAACCAAATTAATTCCGGAAAATAATTTTAAAAGCTTATTTTCAGTAAAAAAAAAATCATCAAGAAAACACTCCATTACCATTAAAAGTGCCAAAAAACCAAAAAATGAATTTCAAAATACCTAAAATCTGAGATACAAGGCAAATTCCATAACGGTATAAAAAACAAGCCATTTTCAGAAAATGAATCCTATATGTATTATGTAGTATTGAATGAATTTTAGATAATGTAAATCCAAAAAAAAAACAATTTTCTGAAAAAAAAACTCGTGAGAAACTGAATTTAATTTTGAAATATAATAAATGAAACAAACGATTCCGAAGAAAAAATCCTCCCCCCCCTCCCTCGAGAAAAAAATTAAATAATTTTTAAACATGTTATCAATTCAGAATCATTATCCTTTTCAAAACTTTGATGCTTGCACCATGAAAAATATTTAAAAAAATTAATTTATGAGTAAAATGTTTCACAAATGAAAAAAAAAGAAAAAAGACTTGGAAAATTTTGATCGAATTAATACCACAAACTACCATGTTATACATGTATGACCTCCGAAACGTTATAAGGATTCCCATTCGTTAAAAAATATTTCTCAACTCCTATAGACCCCTAAACAGTTAAGCACTAAAAATACCACAACTTCAACTTCAAAGATTCACCTAAAAAAAAAAACAAAAAAAAACGAGAAAATTATTAAAAACATCCCAAAACCTTAGCTAGGTATCTTCTTACATTTTTAACACACGTATTCTGTTCAAAACACTATGGTTTTTATTTCGACCGTGGAAAATAAAATGAGCGCCTCGAGCTCTTCATTTGCGTTAGTATAACTAGTACATACAGCACATCTGGAAAAAAAATGATGTACCAAGTACAACAAAAGAACGATTTTTACAGCATCCTCGTTCAAAAACCTTTTGTACACGAAAGAATGATTACAATCTATTTCGTTTGTTCGTTGGTTTAAATTGGAAACATTCGAGGTATATTTCATTTCCATGTTCGACCATATCTTAGAAATTATCATCTTCATCCCCAGTCAATTCGCGAATGTAGATGTGCCTAAACGAGTGTGCACATAAATTGAATTTACTTTACTGAGAGTGAGTGTGAGTCTTATTATGAAATGTTCAGTCTTTCAGTAGGTATAGGTACCTATACAAATACAACGTATTTCTTTGGATTATTCTGTATTATGAAACTTAAAAAGTTGAAATATTGAGTAACTTTGGTGTAGTTTCTCGGATTAAGTAATTGTAACTCGATGATTGTGATTAAAGGTTTATTTTTAGGATCACTTTATCTCCGTAAGAGATGAAAAATAGCTTTTGCGAAACTTTTCGATGTACTATTCGATTAATATGCTTTCTATTATACTTTTCCGAGAGTTAATTACGAAGGAATATCATTTGTGGAAATATTGTTTTTAAAAAGTTTCAGATTAACCACCTTAGAACATTGCATACCTCGGATCGATAAAATGGTTTTTGCACTGTTGAAAAACATTTCTGGCTATTGGAAATTTTTGTAAAAAATTGTCGTCGAGAGTGTTCCTCTTCAACAATTTCTCAAAAATACCACGTCCCTAAACTCGAGCCAATTTTGAAATTACAGGGGTGGGGGGTTACTCACCTGAAATGATTTGTTTCTCATTTTTTCCCCCTGGGATTAATTATGGCAATTATACCTGTCAAATTTCTTTTAATTTTGGTATGAAATTTTTTTCTCTGGTCATCAAGTGAGGAAAATGATAGTCTTCAATAGTAGTTTTTTTTTAACAGAAAATACACGGTGTGTTATTATAATGGCAGCGCGACTTAAGCCTAACTAAAGGGTTACAAATAAAGATTGAAGCTTTCAAGTTAATCCATTTCTAAAGTTATTTTAATTCCAACTTCAAATTAGGGCTTACAAGCACGAGGGGAGGAGGTCAAAATAAAAGAAGTTTTGATATATTGACTCCTCGAATACGTTTCAAATGTTTTATTAAAAAAAAATCAGAGCTTTGAAGAAGTGAAAAAAGAGTCAAAATTGAGAAGTTTTCCTAATTAAGAATTAAGTAAACAGAAAATCGAAATAATGCATACCTACCTATTTTTCGGATCCTCAGAAACATATGACTAAAAGGAATGAGAAAACAAACGAAGGGGGACATTGACTGCTCTATATTTAGAAAAAAAAAATTTAAAAACCTGCCAATTTACTAAAAAAATTGCTTAATTTTTTGAAAGATTGCTCAACTTTTAAAAAATAATTCAACTTTTTGTAGAAATGGAAATCTTTTTAGAAAATTATCTGTCACTGAAAATCATCCGAGTTAGGAAAGTTCTGTAATCAATAGGTATCAATTTTTAGAAATTGCCCTATTAATAATGACAAAAAATTCTTCAATTTTTTGAAAATCGTTCATTTTATATATAAAATTGTAGGTAACCTTTTTTTTTTTAGAAAATTGTCTAATTTTAGAAAAATTTCAGGGAATGGAAGTCAGCCAAAAAGTTTACTCCTGACTCCGACCATTTATTTATTATTTTCAGGTATAAAATCGTCCAAATCTTAAAAATTATTTTATTCTCAATTTTTTTTTTCAATTTTCCAAAAAGTTTACAATTTTTTTTAAAAACTTCAATTTTGAAAAGTTTTGCAATTTTAGTGAATTTGTAATAGCTTTTCTCAAATTTTGAAAAATTATGGGGTTACCCTTGAAATTTTTCAGCCAAAAAATTGTATGTAGATCCTAAGCCAAAGCAAAAATATTCTCTCTTTGCCCATGCTAAAAATGATGTCGTAGGTACCTATTCAAACGAAATATGGTGGACAATAATTTGGATTATGATTCATATTCCGTACCTAGGTCGATTTAAATTTTAGCACATGTCTCGCACACATTCATCAGACCCATAATTCAAAAAATCTATTTAAAATCCCAACGCTCTTCATTTTTAAAAAAAATTCCGACGAGTCAGCATTAATTCAGCAATCAGCTGTTGCCATCTGCATGACGTAAACATAAAAATATACATTGATATCGAAAACTATCGAGTATCGATATATCGTTGGTGGGCGTTTGATAACATTATCACCTCGAAACCCTGCATTCCTATTGGTTCTATCTTCATTGCAATACTCCAATGGAAATCGTTAAACGTGTATTCAAGTAAATAAATTTAAGTGAAAATGTTAAATTTCGCGATCGTACTCGTTTCGTAGTTAAAATTTTTGTAAATATTAACGTCGTCGTGTGATCTACGTCGAATTTCACATGACAATAGGTACATCTATATCTATATTCGTTTATAATTCCGTACAAGATGGTTCTTTAGTGAATTTCATTACCTCTCTGTTCTTATCTAAGTATCATTTAATGGTTGATTACGTATGTTGATTTCGCATTCGCGATCTAAGTAGGTCTTTAAAATTTACGTTCGAATCAAGTTTTTATAATCGATTGCCATAAATTTTCCATAAAAATTCACCGATCGAGGTCTACGAGTAAGTTAGACTTTTTCAGTCATACGTGTACTGATAAGGTCATTCATCTCTAAATTTTTATTCATTGTTATTTATTTACATTTGATTAACCCATCGTAAACCACTAAACCAGTTTGTACTTCGTACTAGCAATTTTTTTCACTAAAATTGTGTCAACGTTTCAAGGTTTTCATTCGTCGACCAATTTTGCTAATTTCAACTGTGGAAAATTTTGGTACTCGTATAATATTTTCAAGTATACTCCCATCGAAAATTACTCTTCTTGATTCGAATAGTAACCAAACGATTTCAGTTTAATTAATTTTAACAAGATAGCCCGAACGTTATCGCTACTGCGTATGTAGCTTTATGAAGTATTCATTTTCGTTTAGAAATACTTCCTTTATCAGTATCTCGATTATTTAAACGCTCCCAATGAGCTGATTATTAAAATTCGTCGAAAGTTAACTTCAACTAAAATACACCCGATTTTGTTTCAGGTAAATTAAACTCATAGTTTTCTGTAAATAAGACACACAAAGCGTCAAAATGAATCCCTGCGAATGCATTTTTAACCAGGAGATGGCTATGAGACGTCTCCTGTCTTTGGTAAGTTGTAATTTTGTTTGTTTCTTTGTTACCATGTATTATTTTGTTACTACAGGTAGCTTTCTTCGAACGATTGCTGATAATACAGGTGATGATTTATAGAAGTACATTTATTATCGCTCGTAACCTTTGTTGTTACCCTTCTTATCGCTGTGGTTCGCCGATTAGGATAAAAAACATATGAAAATAAATTTATACACTTAATAAATTTTTTCCCAAAGCATCGGATTTTCATATTCCTACTTGAAAAAAAAAACTCAAAATGTACCATGCATGATTCTATCAATTAAGCATATTTTTAGAGCACAAATTGGTATACGTTTAATTAGCTTTATCTGTCATTCCTTTGCCAATCATTTATAACTAAAACTATTGTTTTCTTTTTGCAGTTACGTCAAACGCAATCCGAATGTACTGACAGTGAATGTTTAGATTTGAGTAAGTTGATTGAGTAATTTTCGCAGTTGAATATTTGTACACTTCGTCGGTCGAGTTGGAGATTTTTTCAACCGTAGGCATTGTTTATTCGATAATAAATACCTAATAGGTTTGAGTCATACGTGGCACAAGCATAGCTAAATTTATGATCGACATACCATTACCATTCTACGTGGCTCGTAAAAAAAAAATACCATTCGTTTGAATTCGACTTTGGAAATTTTTCCCATCAATTTTGACACCCCCTGAAAAAATTTCAAATTATAGTTTCGATATTCGCCTACGAACACGAAGCTTGCTGATGCACGAAATTCATCAGTCGGCTGTGTGCTCGTGTAATTACCTAAATAATTATTACGTTTGAAATTTTCTTTCTTTATTAGGCAAATTCTTGGATTCTGTCCAAGAAGCGCATCTGCATTTGCATTTATCCTGATCCTGAATATCTGTCGAATTTTATTCTCTGTTGAAAATTTTCAGCCGAGTTACGTTTGAAAAAATTCAGCATCGACGTAAAACGATGACACATGTTGAACATATGTTTTTTGTTGATTCAGTTTATTTTTTTTCGGCGCAACGAGTACAAATTTCTGAGCTGATGATTCAAACGTAACGCTGCTACACAAAGATTTAAAGCTCATTGTGGTCAGAAAATTGCATATATTTTGCTGCCAAATACGTATTCCTAGAATCGATGCTAGTCTCCGGCGTAGTAGAAAACTAGATTATTTATTTGAGACCGAGAATCGTAATATCTTTTTTGTTTTTTGTTACAGCTAATTTGAACTTGGGAGATGCGTCGTCGGTCGACAACAGCGTCATGATGTATTCAATGCTATGGATCGCGATCGGTTTCCTTTTGTATTTCTTCCGTCCTCCTTCGCTGAGAAACACGAAAAATATTTTCAGACGTTCGAACGATGACAATGTAAGAGTGAATGACTTTACGAGTCGATTTTTTGGCAACGTATTCTCGAGACGTATTTATCTATAATACGATTGCTCGGTACCGTACAAACGGTATGATTTCGGTCGACAGTTGAACCTGTGTCAACTCTCGTTTTCGTAATTAATCGTACCGACTTTGATTGCTGTACCCGGATATATCGAACTGGTTCGTCGGCGACGATCGGTGTGTGTAATTATCACGATGGGTTGCATTCGAACGGCCACGTCGAATACAGTTAATCGAGAATTTATTTGAAAACGCTGCTTGAATTCATTAGAGAAGGAATTCTGATATTTTTAATCGCCTTTTTTTTCAAATATTCGATTTTTGATTAATTCTGCTCAATCGTAAATCGTAATGTAGTTAGAAATTGAGATTAGATTTTCATTTATTCATTGGATGAATGCCACGTGGTTAGAATTTTTTTCTATCGTTGAATGTCTATAGGGTCATCAATAGGGATGATTGTTTTGCTTTTTTTTTTTAGAAGTTGAATTAGAGATAACTAAAAAGTTGTGTCAAACTTCAAAACGTTTAAAAATTTTACCCCCCAACCCCGCCATCTTTTCCCTACTGAACTCTTTAAAGTTAGTGACTTGGTGTTAAGATATTTTGAAAAATTCGGCGAAACGTTCGATTTTTTTTCAAACATTTTTCAGTATGAATATTTTTTGCTATAAATACCATTTGCAAACAATCTCCTTTCTGCTGTTCAGAAATTTCTAAAAAGTACACATCACTTTTTCAAGATTTTTCAATTTAGTAAAAAATTGACAAAACTGTTTCGAAAAAAAATTCGTGACTCCAGTCTCCATTATCAACCCTCCTGTAGGGCATTTTTTCAAAATTAGCAAGAACGCTTTCTGTTTGTTTTTTTAAAAATCGAAAAAAAAAACGACTTTAGAATCGTCAACGATGATTTTAAATGACGGAAATATTCGTACTGATAACGTTTTAGCGAAAATTTTATCAAAATATTGTTTTGATTTTTGACCGCATATTGAAAAACATAGAAAAAGCGATATAGGTACTTTTTGAGAACTCCGGACTGAAAAAATAGGTGATAATGAAAAATAAACGGATGCCAGTGGTATTTTTTCAGTAAATACGCCCATCAAGAAAATCTTATTTTTGAACAATTTTTCAATTTTTTTTAAACCAACAGATTTTAGAATCGAATGAGGGGAGAGGGTAAATTTGGAGTCAGGAAGATTAAATTTTCACCAAGTCGTTTTACGTTCCAGGCTGAAGTCCAAAATTGAGGTTTTTGCCAAAAAGCTTAATTTTTATTGATACCAAATTTCAGGAACATACCGTTTGAAAATTGACAAAAAAATCTGTAAATTTGCTTTCATGATCGTATTTAAATAAAAATTCGAGTGAAAAAATGAAAAAAAAACCTCAAATGGCTTGTTGCTTATTGTTTTTGATGATGCTGAACTCAAAAATCAAGCTATTTTTCGATTTCTGCTCTTTATTAGTCACTCATCTTTAAAATTATTTTTTCGTAAAAATATTACGTGGCACTTTTAGATCTGTTGAATTTTTTTTTAGTACGGATCCTTTTTCTCGATACAACCTTATCAAAGGCTCTTCCTTCTTAGACCGGAAACTGTCATTCAATATTTTGAAAAAGAATAACTCAAGATGAGATCGTATTCAAAAAAGGGCCCCTCTTCGATTATTTTTTAATCGTAATATTCACTTTGAATTTTCGTATGATTTCAGGATGATAGCCCAGGACCTTCGCAGATGGCTCCGGGTGCTCAATAATTCTTCGCAAACGATTTCTTCTTCTGATGAGATACCGACGAGAATGTGAAACCATTCCTTGAATTATATATTCCTTTTTTTTTCTCGACGAGATTTATTTTTTTAATTATTTCAGTTATTTGTAACTTTGTTTTTCGGGGTGTGTGGACGTATACACACTAAGTGTGCTTTAAAAAAAATTGTTAATGCAATAATTGTTTACCATACTATTCATATAAAATATGTATGATTTTTTACATATTGTTGTATAAAATACACATATACCTTTTTCTTTTTCTCTATATTTTTTTGTTGTTATTTTAATGTAAATTTAATTAACGTGTAATTCGAATGTGCTAGGATTTTATTCATGTAGTTTTAATTCTTGGATTTTTTTTTTGAGAAATATATACATACTACGTAATTTATTTGTCAACATCTCTCTTCTCAAACAACTTTATTTTTATGCTAATTAAGTCGAGAATTCGTTCCTTTAACAAATCGCGAAAAATATTGAGGAAGTACCGAGAAAAGAAGGCGGAGAAAAATCTTGGCGATTGATCAAGCCGAAATTCTAAGTAACAAAATTTAATTAATCTAGTGATCTAGATTCAGATCACCAAGTTCAACGCGAAGGAAATAGATTGCATGCTCTTCATTTCTGTTCGTCGAAGTTATAGGTGATGAATGCTGAGGAAATATTAAAAGAATTTGATGTTTGAAGCGAGCGTCAATAGCATTTTCATAGAAAGATACACGTAATTACAAAATCATTTTTTTCTTCCGTAGAAAAAAATTACACTCATTATAAAAGTTTGCTACAAAAACAAATCAAAAACATAACTGGCGAAATTGCAAAAAAAATCATTCTAGTAAAATCGTCGATTGAGAATAAACATCACGTATTTTTCTGTAATCCCAATACTTTTTTGACTTTTTTCAATATCCCCCTCATGCGTTCAAATTTTCCGGTAGATTCGGGTAAATTTTCAAAATTTATAACGTCGCATATATCTTTAGAGAAATTCTCTCTGGGTGGTAATCTCGTATGACCGGATTTACTTGGAAGTAACGGGGTACCTTCTCGGCTAGATAATATTCTGCCTAAACTACTCTTTTCACCGGCTGGTAGTGGTAACGTAGCGTTCGATGATTCAGACAGGGAATCCTATATCGAAATTTAAAGTTATCAATATCACGAGAGAGAACAGCAATGCAAAGAAATTATCGAATTAATTACTTGTGAAGCATCGTTCAATGACATATCAACGTCTGGAGTAGATACAGTAGAAGCGAGGTTTTCCGAAGAAACCGGAGAAGTCAAATTTTCCGACGGTGTGGGAGTAGTAAGCGGTTCTGACGTACTTGAGACGATTTTTTCTTCACCAGGAGGACACATTTCTAAAGCACACAAAAAAAAACTAATTTCTGTGCTACTCTAGTCAAATAAATCACATTAAAAAATTACCTGAATTCTTTTTTAATACGTATTCGGTGACAGCTTTAGCTTTCAAGTCGGCCAACATATGTTCTACATTTTGATCCGGATTGTACGCTGGGACATCAAAAGCTTCGTAATTCTGTAACGTAAAAATGTATTTTAATAAATCATACAGCAAATAGTTGGATAAACAAGTGCTACTACATACATCAACGCATTCCGGTGGCATTGGAGCATTAAATCCGGGAAATTTTACTATTTTACTAAGATCATATCTGATTTTATCTTCTTCTTCGAGTATTTCGCCATCTTCAGCGTTAGGATCAGCAACCTCTATAGAAATATATTGTCAATAGAAATTTACACAAAATCTGAAATTCAATCGATTCATACCTTTTCCATCTTTATCATATAAATTAATTCCGCTAGGTTTAACGGTGGCATATTTCAGCCATGCAGTTGGGTATCCATGAGTCCTAAGACGATAAACATAAGATGGCAAATCGTAATCCGATAATCCCAAAACTTTCTTCAGATGGTGAGACATGGGTCCGGGTACGAAACAGTTATGTTGTTCAGATAACTTATCGTTATCGTGATATCGACCGGCTCTAAACACAGATGACATTAGAACACTTGAAATTTACATTAACTGAAGAGAATTAAACACGTACTGCTTTTGAAATTTCCTCAATTGGGCAGATTTTTTCATCATTTGTAATTCTCTATTCCATTCCAACGTGAATTGATTACTTGAGACATCGCATTCTCTAATCGAATGCGTATCTCGACCGCAGTTCCAACAAGAGTTAGAGTTCTGAAATTGTCTTGGTTTTTTAGCCGAATCTTCTAATTTCTGAAGTTCGGTACTCTGTAAAAGAAAGTAAACGTTGATGTATGATTACCTGAGAACACTATTGGTTAATAGATCACAATGCTATACAAACTTTTCGTTTTACGCTGTATTTTGGAATGTCTATTTCACTTCTGGAAGTTGGAGTGGTATCAACGGCGAAATGAAGCGAGTCGTCCATCGTAAGTAAAAGTTTACCCTGTAGCTGAATACTTCGGCGAGTCCACTCTGGAGTCTGGAATAGATTGAAAAGAATGAATACGACGATGAAGAGTGTAAAAACTGAAGAATTATTAAAAATACGTACGAAAAACTTGCGGAAAAATCAACCGGAAATTAAGAACAAACAAAATTCACCAGTGATAATTTTGAATTTTTTTTTGATAAGCAAAAAAAAAATAAAAATAACAGAGCCCTCTACCGTCAAAAAATCAAAAATTCGAATTTGTTAGTTAACGCTCCTATTGTTTTTTAAAATAACTACATTATGAATTTCTAAAAATTTTAGCCAGGCTATTTACATTATTGTGGTACGTTGTCTTATTTTGGCATTTTGCCGGTATTATCACAGAGTTCGAGTTCGTGTTTTTCATTTTATTTCGTGTTGTGATCGTAATTAAATTAATTAAATTGTGTTTAATTATTTTGTGTGTCTCACTTACTTCTTTTAGGTAAATTACACTGGTTGTAAAGTAAGCCCATTCTTCAATTTTCTATGCATGTGATTTAGGTATCATGAAAATACTCATCAATGTACTACATAGGACTCTCCGGCGTACTAGGTATTTCAGATTTGGATTCGAATAACTTGTGAACTACATCATTATTGTCGTAAATTGTATTTAATGCAATATTAAAACAATCGTCCTATCGTACAAATCTGTTCAAAGGTTATAATTACAAACCCGAACGCATATAATATGAATACTTGAATTAATGTGCAACGTGCTTCTTAGGTTTGATAAAAATTTGATACGGCATCTGTAAATCAAACGAGCTGGTTTCGGAGATCGTGATTCAAGAAGAGGAACCAAAAAGTCAAACACCTGTTGATATGATCCGTTTCGTTATCTCCTGCTTCAGAAGATTTATTGAAAGGTAAGGATATTGCTGCATTTCTTAAATGTTATGAAAATAAGAGAGAATATTTTTATCATCTCAGTGACGCAGCGTGAAGTTCGTGCATGTGCATTGTACTCATTAAAAATATTGAAAATTCGTGAAAACCTTTGATCGTACAGCTAGATTGCTCCTTCAATCTTGACAGGGTGGTAAAAACATTACGACTGCGTAAACTTCTTTGTTTTCTGTTTTTCAATGACATTTCTAAACTGAAAGTTAGTACTCAATTTTTGATCGGAAGAAATCATAGATACCTGATTATTTTGATCCAAATTTTCTGTTCGTAGGTGATAACTTTTTGATCTCAAAAGTTTAGCTCAATTTCAGTGAAAATTCTTTTTTATTTCTGCTTACTTACACTTATCAATTCCTATATGTCTAAATTATTGGAAGTTTTGCAAAATTTCAAGTACTCACCAACATTTTTATGCTCAAGAAATTTTTCAAAAAGTTACGTTTTCATATCACTTTCTATTACTTAATTAACTGCCTGTTTTTTCCGAAAGATTCTTGAATTTTTGAAAATTTACTTTTCTTTCATATGTTAGATTTTTGTTTTTAAGAAATTTCCAAAAATTCTGATTCGATGAATTTTATATGGATTTATTGAACTTACCCTTCTCTCACTGATCCAAGTTTTCTACATCCGCAAAATGATCAATGCTGGGGATTTCGGTTTCGTCACGTTTTTCACTTTGATAATTACTCAGGTCTAACTTTGAACTGATTCTGAATTTATAATGCTGTTTCCCATTTTTGTTTTCATTTCTTTTTCAATATGAAATGACATTTTGTGTGGAAAATACCTACAGCTATTGAGCGTTAGAATCTTGACAAATAGAGATGTTGAAAAAAATTCGTAAAAATAATTTTTCGTCTTTTCCCCTCAAAAAAAAACATGAAATAGAGTATTTGAAAAATAACTCTCAAGTTCTGCTTTTTTATTCTGAATTTTGTTTGAACCTTTTTTGGTGTGTACTGTGTAGGCGACGCCGAAGTCATCTCTGTTGGATTGATTTGTTCGCAAAGCTGCGAAAAAGTTTGAAATCTTTGACATTAAAATGTCTCGAATTCGATTACTATCATCTTTCCTAATTGATATTACCAAAGACCACGATACTTCTGATGAGATTAATTTTGTGTTGTAGACAGCAGTCGTTTTCTTAATATCTGTGTGAGATACGACGAAGCTATCTTCAAATTTACCGATTCTTGTACCCTATCAAATCTAGAAATCTGAAGAAACTGATTCAAAAATCATCAATTTCGCAAACAATTCTGAATAAAAAAAGCTGGGTGGAGTAATCAAATGAATTCGAAATCGAATGGAATCTGCCTGAATTTTTGGCGCTATTGTGCTTACCATCGGCATTGGCCAATAGCACGCCAGTACTTTAGACGCATGTGCGACTTTGGACTTTGAAAAATACATGTCGGCTTTTCTGCTACAGTTCGTTCGGTTCAGCATTTGTTTCAAGTGTGTGGTTGTTCGTGCCGTTCGCGGTGGAAAACAATTTGAAAGACACGTGGATGTCTATTTACGTTCATTGTCGGTAAGTCGACAAAGCTGATTTTTTTTCATTCGATTTCTTTTGTCTCCATAAATGATATTTTTTCTACGTTTGTATGAAAGATATAGATACCAACGACGGTAAAATTTTAAGCTGGAATGAAAATAAAACGGCGGTAAATCGAAAAAATCCTATTCAGGATTTCCATCATTAAAATTGGTTCTTTTTTCAAATTTTGATAAATTTATGAAAATTTTGAATTATCCTCAAAAAATTGTGCAACTTGAAGAAAAAAATTCGAAATTTTGTATGTTTTCGTCTTCTTAGTGGTTTCAACTTCTAATACATTCTTGAGCTTCCAAAAATTTTGAAATTTTTCTACTTGAAAAAAATCCATTTAAATAGTGCACCTATACGAAATTCAGCACTTGCAAACGTGGATTATCCTTAATAATGATCTGATTGATCGATCAAAGCATCATATTCCAAAATTCTTTCCTGCCGAATCAAATTCATATTTTTCTCTCTCAAAATTTTTCTATTACGTAGTACGGACGGATCGACTTGGCCATGAGTCGAAATTTGGTATAGGTACCCACAGCGTATATTTTCGATTTTCTGATTCTCTCGAGATCGATTTCGAGCTGATTCGAAGTTTATTACATATTTTACAATTGTTTGGCATTGAATTTTTCTTATTAGAAAAAAATTATGGATTTGATTCGTCAATCGTCGCTAGACAAGTAGATTATTAATATCTAATGGATAATCCATATTTGTATAGGTGCTGAATTTCATTGTAAATCATTTTTATGGGTTTTTTTCACGCTGAAAAGTTTCAAAATTTTCTGGATACAGAAAAACGTCGTGAAATTGTCTCCATTAGATCCGATTTTCATATTTTGCTCCTCTGCAAACCCATGGGGTAATTTTGAATTTTTGAAAATTCACCAAATTTGAGAATTGAGATTTAGTTCATAAAATTTTGAATACGGGTTCATTTTGAATTTACTTCGATATTTTTTTAATAAATTGACCTCTTCAAATGCATTTTTGTAGGTGATAGAATTAAAATTACATCGATCTTAAGTACTCTTTCCTTACTTTTTTACGATGTTATGTCGGTTGTTTCGTCTTATCGCGAAAGATAAGGAGATCGTATTTCTTCTGGCAACGAACTCTGTCTTTTTCTATTTCTAGATTCTAGCTCAAAAATTATAGTAATCGAATCTATTCTCGAAACGAAAAACAATATTGGTTTATTCTCTTTTGTCGAGCCTTTCACCAGTGCTCAAGCTCAATTCGTTGGACTTGAATCTTCGACAATGGCCTTTTTGTTTTTCTAAACGTAATTCTATTCTTTATGTGTGTGCTGAATTCAAAAACGACAAAATTTCTCAAGCTTCATTGTAATTTTAATCTTGACCTTAGGCATTAGGCAATAAATTATCTCGAAAAATCTTAATACGAAGGGCAAAATAGAAAATTTCATAAACTTCGAAAATTTTCAATGACAAATAACGTCTTTGATGATTTCTAACTTTGGGAAAATTTTCATACGACAAAATTTTTGGGAAATTTGTTTACCAACGAAGTTGGTTAAATTAAATTTATCTATTTTTTTTGCATGGTATTAGCTTGAGGTATAGATTTATTGAAAAACTGTAAGTAATCTGCGTTTAAATCGAAAATTATTCACCGAAACGTATTACCATTTTGGTTCTAATTTCTGTGTCAAGATAATATCAGTTCATTTCAATTGAAAAAAGGTCGTGATTAACCTTTTAGCATTATTATCTATCGTATTTCGTGTTCACTTGATTTGCAATTTCAATTTTTTTTCCATATTTTCCCTCAATTGATAAATCGTCTTCATTCGTTCAGAGAATATTTCAATTTCGTATAAAAATATTGATCATTCTGAATCACATATTGATTTTCTTTTTTATAATTTATTGCAGGATAATTTCTTTGATCGACTTGAAATTCATTTTCGAAATAATTTTTCACTGTGAAACAGCTTTTCGAGTGATTTTCTTATTTCTTCTCGAATTGCCTATTAATTTTTGTATTTTTGAAGTAACTCAAATGTTTCAAGCTTATAAGCGGTTTACGTTTTGGAAAAGTTTTTTTTTGTCTCCTCAATTCTACGAAAATGTTTCCAATTCGAAGGTAGTCGTATTTACATTATTTCTTTTCCTAAAGAATAAGGAAAAAGAAACCTACCTCCCCCTCCTCCCAAAAATATCTAATATGCCGATAATACGTTGTTGTAGTGAATGAATGACCTCAGGTCTTATGAAAAATTTATGTTGTAAAAAATACTTTTCGTTATTCTTTTGGTTATCTCCAACATAAATGATGCGTTTTTCTTTTTTAACCTATGGTACATGGCTATATCCCAGGTACACCTTTATAAAGGATATAATTTACAACGAGTAGTAAAATTGTTTTAGTACTTGGTTCACCTATATCTTGGTACGTTGCGTCGAGTAATAAGGATTACTTTTTAGCTTTTTCGCCTCATAATGTGGCAAAATTTATCAAATATTTTTGTTCGCGATATAAAGGTCAAAGAAGCATACCGATCTTCTTTATCTAATACTTAGTTATGTACGCCTTTTTACTTCTCAGAAGTTTAGATACAAAAAGCTTCGTAAATTCTTGAAGACCTAATGAGTTTAGTTGCTCGACTCCGTGGCAGCTTGTAAATGTTCCACCGATGAAGGAAAATTTTATATTGAGACGAGATTCGTGATTTTTATAAAATGAACCGCTAGGTACCTATTTTCAGACTTATCTATGATGTTTGAGTATTATTATTTTTATTTTTAAATCATAAAATACCTATCTAAAAATTTACATGCAAATACTGCATCGTTGGAATTTAATTTCATTATGCTCTTTAATAATTTTTCCTCAAATGAAATTCAAGGATCCTCTATAATCCAAATTCATGTCAAGTTTAAATTTTTTCATTTTTTGTTTCAATTTCTTCAAATCTAATTTCTTTTAAAAATCTGTATCCAATTTTAAAATTTTTGTATTTTTAAAATTTTTTTTCTCAAATTTATTGCTATATCGATTTCCAAATTCAAATTCAAATTCAAGGTTCTTCAGCTAAGTATATTTTTTTACAAAATCGCATTCAATTTTGGAGCAGTTAAATTTTTATTAAATTATAAATAACTTTGCTTTCTTAAATTTGTTTCCAACTTCATATTTTTCTAATTTAAAGTTTCTCCAAACTCGATGAGTATAATTGGAGGGGATTTCAGAAAGTAAAAAAAATCAAAGTAAAATTTTTTTGAAAAAATATAAAAATTTAATTGATGGAAAAATTCAAAAATTGGATATACGTACAGTTTTTAAAAAATTCGAAATTTAAGAAATTGAATGATTCAGAGCTGAGAAAATTTGAACTTGAAATAAATTTAAACATGGATCGTCGCGTCGAAATCCCATTTCACACATCGAACAAAATTTTGTTATTTAGATAATACAAGTCTGCAGAAAATACATAAATTCAACTTCAATAGGTGATAGGATATTTCGAAAAGTTGATTTGAAGTTTGGAAAAAAATGAAAAATTTTCTTCTTGATATCATCTAATATGAATCGAAAGCTAAAAATCAAACTCTCCTTTAATATAAATATTTGAAATTCTGTTTTCATCCTCATTCTTCAGTTTACCAATCCAAGGAAAATTGTTGAGCCGATATTACTGAAACGTCTGCTTATATCACCATTTATTTTCTATTTGCTTAGCAACTCCGTCCAATTTTTTAGATAAAAACTTATTTTTTCGTAATGAGAAAAAGTTGTTTTCCTGTCGCAGCCGTGCCAAATGTGCGACCTGTTGCTTTAGTTTCGAACTGCTTTTGGCTGAAATTTTCGAATATTTGAGCTACTGCTCCACTCTAAACCATTACTGTAGTAAAATTGTGGTTGAAATGCGAAAAAATCGACGAATAAATTCTAAATTGATATGGATTTGTATTTTTGGTTCAACTTGTTTTCATTCCTACAGATTTTTTTGCAACTTTGAACTTCACTCTTACGTCGAAATTGACCGTGGAATAGTAATTTTTTAAAATACGTTCAAGTTTTGGCTGAAACTCAAGTATCAATCAGTTTCTGAAAAATCTATGGAAAATTCAGGCATGCTTTGAATTTTTACTGTAGTCATTGTAACAACGAACTATTGAACACTGGATAATTTTGGTTTTTGGAAATTGTATACAATTTTTAAATTTTGGCCTTCACTTAGCACGGGCATGTGAAATCTAATTCTGCCTCACTTTTAGAATTGAAATGTTGGAAAATGAAAAAAAAAATCAAACACAGTTTCCTAGATAATCGAATTTTTGAAAAAAATTGACTATAGTTCAGAGCAGAAATCGTTACCACTTTGAATAATTTTTCTTTTAAAAAAATCCAGATAAAATAAATCATCATAGCCGACAAATTGAAAAAAACTCGCAACGGTCTAGGTTTTCATTGAAAAATTCTAAAGAAATTTCAAGTATCGTGTTACGAACAACCCCCCCTCTCTTTTCCCTCAAAAAATCATAAAAATTATCAAGAATTTCCACATCCCAAAAACTACCAAGAATTTGAATAATTATTTTATCATTTTTTAAGATATTGTGAACACCTTGACCGTGAAAAGCAAGAATTTTCAACACTTTCCCTTCCTCGAATTTTTAATCAAAAAATAAAAATTGGGAGTCTCTTTTGGATCCTTTCAAACCCGGAAAAATGGCTTGAAAATGACTTGGAAAAATCAAATTTTCATTTTTTCGATCCAGTAGACACCCTGTATGATTGAAAAAAACACTTACGAGATCATTCTCGATAAAAACGAATACAAGGGCAAAATGAAAAAAGTTTTAATGCAATAAAGATGTTATTATCCTGTCTCCGGGAGTTTTTCATTTTACATTTTTTCCCAGAGATGCGACGACGAAGAAAAAAATTAATTTGTTCTTTTTTTTTTCGATAAAATGCGCGTTTTCTTTTTAAAATAATCGAATAAAAGTAAGCTTCGTATTTTTAAAAATTGCAACAACTTGGTAAATAAATAATATATTTTGACTGTAATGAACACCTAAGTTATTTGCATATGCAATTACAAGGATACAGAAATACATTGATTATTGATGTATTGCATATCTTCACAAAAATAGGCGTAAAAGCACTAAATATATAATTGGTGGGATAAACAACAAATTAGGTAACCGAAAATTTGGCATAAATAGGGTTTTAAATTACACGCTTCAATCCGAAAAAGATAGTAGGTACTTTAGGTAGGCACCAGGTACTCAATGATTGCTCGATCGTAGGCGTGTATTTTTAAAATAATATAAAACTTATTGCGCACCAACAGAGATAGATTAATGCTGCGAAAAAGAAAGTTTTGAGAGCTATGTGAGCGTAGTACAACCTGTAAAAATACAGAAAAAAAAAGTTGATTAATATTCAGTGAAATAGGCTGAGCCAGAAAAGGTGGCTGAAAAAATGAGAAAACGATGGCTCAATTATCGAGTGATGAATGAAATATTAATTTTTTTTCATTTCTGGGGTTATTTCTACTGAAAATTCAAAATTAGACTTTTTGAAGTAGGGGAAATAAAATTGGATTTTTTCTACTTTTTCAACTTGGGCGTGAAAATCTCATTTTTTTTTCAACTCTTTAAATCAATTTTTGAACTTATATTTTCAGTCTAAACTGAAATTTTCATAATGCATATGTATGAATTCGATATGGCATAGCAGTGGTTTTTGAGGTCCAAGTGAATTTTTTTAGATTTTACCCGAGCTTGAACGAAAGTAGGGCTGAAATATTTTTAAAAATCTCTAGATCACAAAAAATATTCAAATTTTTTGAAAAATTGAACTGTCAATTATACCAAGAGTAAATTATCAATGTAGAAAGATCTTTGAAATTGGCTCAGTTGAATTTGAATACAGATTATTTTCCATTTTCAAAAACTGGGGACAAAAATTTTTTGCTATGAAGATGTTCAAATGAAAATCCATATCAGGACAGATGAAAAAGAGAGATTCGTACCGAGCACAGATTTTTCAAACAATTAGTCGAAGACTTCTGGAGGGTTCATAAAGCGTTGAAATTTCTAAAAATTTCAGCAATTCAAAATATTTTTTAATCACTGTCAAAACCGTATCATTAGAAGAAAAAATGGGAAAAAATTAATTATTTTTCTCCATTTTCAAAAACTGGGGGCAACAATTTTTGATGTTCAAATGAAAATCCAAATCAGGGCAGATAAAAAAGAAATATGCAATTGGGGTATTCATACTGAGCATAGATTTTTTCAAATAATTAGTAGAAAACTTCTGGAGAGTTCATAAAGCATTGAAATTTCTAAAAATTTCAATATATTTTCTAACCACTGTCAAAATCTCATCATTTGAAAAAAGTTGATGAGGGAAATTTCATTGAGTTGGTAAAGCTTTTTTTTTTTTTGAAAAATTGGACATTTTATTGCAAAAATCGATTAAATTTGAATTTATTCTTCAAAAAATTAAACGTTTTCATTTTCAAGTGTTGACATTTTGGTAGACCCCAAAAATATAGAAATCGAGGAATTTACTTTTTTTCAACTTCAAAAACTGCGATATTATTCCATTTTATATTTTACCTTCTCCATTTAATTCTGGCAGCAGGCAGAGTATGAATATCGTCGTTGACGAGATAGACTCGTAATCCTAAGCACATCGCTTGTAAGAAATATTCCCACGAAAAATCAGTCATATTGAAAAAGAAAATTTGTTTATCTTCGTTGGATAAATTTTGCCACAGTTGTTGAGTATTGGCATTTTTGAAAACCCAGTTTCGCGTTCTGAAATACGTTAAAATTTCTCGAACGTCGTTCATTTTCGAGTAAATCTTAGTTAATCTGTTGGATCATAGAAAAAAATCAATCAGATAAGAAGTTAGATACAGATGTATTCGAGTTTTTATTATAATCAACTTACACTGGTTTTTCTCCAGTGAGGCGAGCGAGGAAATCTAAAACGTGACCCGGAATTGTATGCCATAAAAACGATAATATCGTGTACAGATATCTATTTTCGGTAAACGTCAACGAATAATACCATATGGCTTTTATAGTGGGCCACTCCAGGGAATACTTCAACGAATAATCTATAATCTCGCCCCAAGTTATGGGATTTTGAGTTCCACTCGAGTAAATAAACACTGGAATATCCATTTCTCTGAAATACAGTCAATCAAGTCTCATTATGAGATGATCTTGGTGGAAAAGAAAATTATCTGAGTGATTGGATGAAAAACCAACTTTTTTGTTGTTTTAGCTTTTTCATATCTTTCAGCAGTATCTTTGGCCGAGCAAATTAAACCATTTACTACCAAATCAACCGGTACCATATCTGAGCTGCTTTTATTGTATCCTCCTTCGTAAACGTGTAAAATTCCAGTTCCGACCCCAACAATTACACCGATTGGTCCGTATACGTTATCTATCCAACCACGAACAGGTTCTTTGTAGGTTGAGACAACTGAAATTTTGTGAAGTGACTGATAAATGTTGGGAATTCGTAATTGGAAATGGTTAAGATACGATTTAATAAATAAATTTAGGCAAGTACTGTAATGAATTTTGTAAGTGTAGGTCCAAAATTTGTACGTGTCTGAAGAAAGGTTCCCCGAACCACAGATTTAGATACAACCAGGCTTAGGATCCTTTTAAAAAAAAGTGTAGTAAAGACGTTGCCTATTTTTAAAATCGAAGGAGCGAAATAGATTGTTGGAAAAGATGGATGTATATCAAAATTTTAACCAAGGAAAATCGAACAAATTTCACAATTGTGATTTTTTTTTTCAAATTTTCAAATTGGAGTTCGTATTCGTATCTAGTACTAAACAGGTACGATTTTTTAAAGAAAAAGGTCAAAAGTATGAATTTTTGGAGAAAAAGTTGAAGAAATACGAAATTTTATTTCAATTTGATCAACGAAAACATTTTACTTTTATGTTGAAAGCTGAATAAAATGGTTAGTTGTGTTTTTTACTCATCTGATTGAAAGAGAGAAGAATCATAATAACAGTTTATTTCTCAATTCTCTCAATTTTGAATTTTTCGCAGCTTCTTAAATTTTGATAATAGGCAAAAAATCTTCAAAACAGAATTTGTTCAGTTGTCAACCTCCTATTAATTTTTTTAGATCCATTTTTAGATTTTTTTTTGAATAATTTTTTTTATAACTTCAATTTTTAATTTAGGTCAAAAATAATGATAGCAAAATTTGTTCAATTTTCAAAGTACTACCCATTTTCATAATTAAATTTGTTCTCGTGTCCATTATCTTTCATCATTTATTTGCCCTTTTTTAAGGCAGGCAAAATGCTCATCTAACAATTTTTTTCAGTGATTGCATCTAAATATCTAAATCTCATTCATACTACAAAACTGAATATGTAAGTGTATAATTTACTTGAACTGATGTACTTACTCACAGACGGCCTGAATAGACCAATTGGTAAACCTTGACTTTCATTTTTCACCACACATTCAGCCAATGCCTTTGTAAACGTGTAGGTATTAGGCCATTCTCCCAAAATCCTATAAGAATCAAATAAATAGCCAATGTAAATTCAGGACTGAAAAAGCCCCAAAATATGAGAACATTCGGATTTTCCTGATCGAGTTGAAAATTACAGAGGAAGAATTGAGAGCACAAATTTTTAGCTAAAAACTGAAATTTTGAAAAAAATATGAATTTTTAGCTTTCGATTTTCTTTCTTTGCAAAAAGTTTCGTCCTTGCTTCGTTCAGACCTAATTTCTTTACTGGCATAAAGCACAATGACTAATTTCTTTTCAACATTTTCAGTGTTTTCAAGTCGTCTTTTTCGTGATTTTTATCTTACAATTTTTAAAAATATTTAAAATGTCGACCAAGTTTCAGAACAATGACTTAATTTTGGATTAAAATTGTTCAAGGATTCATGTGTTGAAAAAATTCTCAAGGTTTAAAATTTTTTTCAATTTTTGGAAAGTTGTCGAATTTTTTATGGAAAATTGTCCGAATATCCTGCTTTTGGCAAAAGTGAGGATTTTTCCCACTTTTCTTGGTCAATTCAACTAGACATACTAAATTTTAAAATGTTCGTTTTTCTTCGCCAACTTCTACCTCTCCTTCTCATCTGAGATTATCCATTTTTGGTTTCGGTAAGCAAGCTGAAAAATTATAAGGAGCTTGCCTTTAATTAATCAATTTGACACTGGAAAGGAAAGGAAAGGAGAGGTGAGGTGAGGTGAGCAAAGAATATTGTAAAAAAGTTTGAAATTTCGAGTTCGCTGTGATCAAGTTGACCCCTTGATCAGCTCACCTAATTTTAAGTGTTGAGTAAACTGGTTGACAGAAAGACATCTCCTGACTTACGAATAAAAGTAAATTTTCCAATGACTATCTAAACACATGCATATGTGAGCCTGAATATCAAAACCATCTTTGGGTATCAAAAATTGGTTTTTGACTTTGAGCTTCTCAGAAGGTATAAAATCAGGGGAAACCTTCAACTCAAAAGCTAATTTTTTACGCCAAAGGATGGTTTCGTTATCTTGGCTCACATACAGAGTAGTAGTATATAATTGATTACTTGGGTGTTTCTAAATTTGCTTCTTCATCATTCATGCCATTAACTTTATTTATCACGTCAATATAATGGACTGGCATATCATAAAATTTCTCTTCAATTTCGGATCGTGGACAAAAAGAGTATGCCGTTGATACATGCATCATTACCTATCGATTGCATCAAATTAAAATTTTAAAATGAAAAATAATTTTAAGTAAATCTAGCAGATCCTGATCGAATCTAATTCGATCTAGGATCAAATCACACGAATCGAAAAACCGGTTGATTCTGCTTATCGATTAATTTACCTTTAAATTCTTAGCGCTTTTTGCTAATTTTAATATTTCTTGAGAACCAATTACGTTGATTCCAATAGCAAGTTTGATTTTTTCGTCGAAACGCACCGTGGCAGCACCATGAAACACGATGTTAACCTCTTCGGCGAATTTCTTCTTATCTTCATCAGATAAACCTAATTCGGGATCTTCTAGATTACCATTCATCACAGATACTTTTTTATAAAAATCAGGCGATTCGTGTTTGAGTCTTTTGTAAAGCTGTGCAGAAAATAACGCAAATGTAGGTCGATGTAAGTTGAAAAATATTTATACATACATAAAGGCTAAATACTTATGTTTAGACATAGAAATCACCCTCGGAGGTCAAAAATTGGTTTTTCAGGAGTTGAATCACTCAACTTAAAAACTAATTTTTGACCCCCAAGGGTGGTTTCTAGGTCCAGGCTCACAATAATCAGAAATTCGTAAAATTACCCTATCTTGAAATATATCGTTGATTCTTTCATCGGAAGTTTTTCCTTTCTTATTTCGCACCAATAAATAAATATGCTTGATATGTGGACAAGATCGGAGCAATTTTTCTGTCAAAATTTTCCCCATAAAACCTGTGCCTCCGGTAAGGAAAACGGTGGCATCGCGAAAAAATTCTTGGACCGGTGTGCCGATTTCTTCTTTCGGTACCACTCGAGGAGGATTGAAGCTTCGTTCTCCCAAAATTTCCAAAGGATCTCTCGGATATTCAGGAGTGATAATGCGTTTCAATATTTCTGCTTCGTTTTCAGTTTCTTTCGAATTTTGTCCTTTGCTTAGAATATTTCTGCGATGCATGTCAAGCGCCATTTTTATGCTGTTTGTGTGGTATCTGAAAATTGAGAATAATTTTTACTAGTGGAAGTTGACATTAAATAATTAGACGTGATTGATTGATTTTTTTCGAAATTTGAAGAGGTGGTAACTAAAAAGCTATGTTCGTACGTCAAAATTTTTATTCTTCTTAATTGCATCCTTTCACCCTCCCATCCCGTTTTAAAATCCAACTATTCATGTTCCAGAAATATTGAAATTTTTTTTCCTTGAATGATCTCAGAAAGAATGAATATACCAAAAAATACGATTTGCATCCATTTTTATCCGACTTTTCAGAAGTTCTTAAAAATATAATTTTTTTTCACGATTTTTTTTTTTCTATCTTCAACAAAAAAATTAACAAAAACTGTTTCGAAAATTTTCCCTTACAATTTCTGTATAAATATTTTATTATTTAAATTCATAGAAATCTTGTTGGCGATTTTTCATAATCAGTTTTCCACTTGGTCGGTTTTCACAAATCAAAGAAAAACTCATAGAAATTTTTAAAAAAACTGGGAAATTGTCGATGATGACTTTTGTGAGTTAAAAATATGGTCATAATTACCATAGTCATCATTTTAGGAAAAAATTTCATTAAAATATTTTTTGTCGATCTTTTAATAAATCATTTTGAAAAACACGAAAAAAGTGATTTTTAAAGGATTTTTCGAGCAGTAAGGCAAAGATCTGGCATTTTTATGTATCAGTAAATCAATTTTCCCAAAATTGGTTTTAATTTTTTTCCAAATTTTTTAAACATGGCCAGATTTTAAGGCTCAATGATGAAAAATAAAATGTTATTTGAAGAGTCAACATTTTTTACCAAGCCGTCCAACTTCCTGGGTATTCCCTTTTAAATTTTCGGAAAAAGGTGCATCAACGTCACGTAAAACCCTACCATACGCATTCATGTGTGTAGGTAGGCAAGTCCTCGCGTTAGAACTGGTTTCAATTTTTTTCCTTTGTTTTACGACTCAATTAGTCAAGCTTATTGCGTGCGGTGTTAAATTTAATAAACGCGAAATTCTATACGTATCACCTCAGGTAGATCAAGAATTATGAAAATTCATTTCCCATCTACATTGTCGATAACGATAATTGGCTAATTATTAACTTATAGCTGGATATTCAAGTTCAAAGTTATTGCCATTAACTTGTTGCGAATACCAATATGTGTACGTTGTCACATATCTACATTCTATATACTCACATTGTAAGTACCTATATTACAAATTATTAAACTTGTAATGAAAGTTTTTTCGTTTAGCAGGTTTTCCGTAATTTACCTACTTGCTAATATAGGTATCTGGACCTACCATAGGAACCAAATTACGTATTGTTGAAAATTAATAGGTTTGTAGGTGGGTGGTAATGTAGGTATAATAATGCGTTCACTGCCTTTAGTTTTGCCAAATATAAATTTTTCTACAAATTGGTTTCCTATTTGACTTTCAGCATGAAGTTAAAGGGGTATTTTCAATAACATTTTGCCTACTCTCTTGCCTGCCAATTTATTTTATAAAATCGAAAGTTACTCGAAATGAGACTGATGAAATTGGTTCATTTTTAAAATCTACACTTTTTCGAGATGGTCTGTAAAATCTTACTTAAGTATAATTTTCTCGTTACCTCAATTTTTTTTTACAAAAAAGTCGAATTTGATATTCCTAAATTTTTCACGAAAAAATCCAATAATTTTGATTAACTTTCATAAAAAATATTCGATGTAACGAAAAATTCATATCTACATTTGATTTTATAGACCATCTCGAAAAATTTCGATATCAAATTCGAGCCTATTTCATCAGTCTCATTTCGAGTAACTTGAAAATTTATAAAATCTCATAAATCCAATGTAAATTGGCAGTCAATACTGTAGGATTTTTTTTTTTTGCAAAATATCCATTGAAATGAGTTCATTGAAGTATCAGATGGGCTCAATTTCAAATTCGCTTGATTGAGCCTGAAAGAAATTTGGGATGAACTTGAAAACCACAAAATCCCTCTCTGTCCCCTACCTTTTTTGAAAATTCACTTCTAATTTTGAAAACGTATTCCCCATTTGACGGGTTCTTGGTAAAAATGTTTGAAATAATATTTTGCTCTTCAGCATCTCGGCTGCATTATACTTCCTTCAAATACTTCAATTTATAGTAGCCTGTGTCTTCCAAATTTTTGAAAATTTTTTTTAAAAAAATTCGTAAAAATCACGTTTTTTTCATTTGAAACGAACATTTTCTGCTAAGGAGGATTTTCGTTGCTATCGATCGTATGAGGATCAAATTTCTTTTCTAGAGAGGCATATAATGATTTTCCATCCCTCTCTCCATTCATCCCTTATCTTTGATTTTGATCCTGCTGAAAATTTTACAATAAATGATTGTTTTTCAACGTATGTAATATACCACTAGTTAGTTTAAAAGTTCATTTTTGAACAACCTTTGTATTTCAAATTTGAAAAATATCTCCCCCCCCCCATTTGAAAATTAGTTTTTTTTCATCTTCAATGCATAACGTTGAGAAGAGACAGAAAATATTCCCTTTTATTTGCTTTTATTGAAAAATTGAAAAATTTCGAAATGTAGATTCTACTGGTCATCTGTCGTAATAATTTTAGCTGCTATTAGATACATATTTTTTATTAGATAAGTGAATAGGTACACTAAATTTTCAAACTTTAAAACTTGAGGTGTCAAAAATTCATCAAAAATTAAAATGAAAAAAATATAATTCAGACGCTAAAAATTTGAAGGATTTTTTTCGAGTATCTTTTCTATACCTATCTAAATTGTTTTTTTAGTCAAGGGCGAGCAGAGGTGAAGGTTCGTTTGTTAAAAATATTTTCAAATTGTATTCATTACATCTTCATTGCTATTGTTAAGTATTATTTTCTTTTTCTGCATTCATATATAAATATACAGTTCTAAATAATTTATGATTTTTTCAAATTCAATTTTTTTGTTCAGCCAATCGAACATGCAAAGAATAAAATTTCCTTGGTTTCGAATTTTGAAGCTTTAACAGCCTAAAATGAAAATGTTTTAAATAAAAATTTCAATTTTTAGATCCAACAGAATTCATCGGTGAACTTGTTCCCGAGGCCATTCAATTCAAATGAAAACAATAATAATTTTAAAGAATCATCCTTTGAAAATTAATCACGTACCTTGCATTTGAATAAAAAGTATTTTTAGAAAAATCAGAAAAATGCAAAAATTCATTTTTCAAAAATTAAGAATTTACATTTCAAATGGCACCTGTACGCAATAACAAATTCCTATGACTCACAGATGGTGTATTTGGTTTCAAATATTTCAGAGATAAAAAGTCAAAAAAGCACTATATAAAAATTGAATAATTTTTGAAATTTTCAGACGATCACAGCGGGCCAAATAAAAAATCTAGCGTTTTAAAAATCAATTTCAAAAGTCCCAATTGAAAATAAAATCCAGAAACTTGGGTATAGGGGTTAAAATTGACGCCGATTTCGATCCTTTCAACCATTTTTGAGTAGACCCCAAAATAAGTCTCCTAAAACGAGGTCAAAATCCGACAGTTTTCAAAATTTTAAAAAAATGTAAAAAAAAATTAAAATGTGTGTTGAAATACGAGTTATCGAACATGTAGATTTCAAATCTTCCAAAAATTTTCAAAATTTCAACATTCATTTTGTAATTTTGAAAATTTTTAGATTTTTATCCCCTCCCCCTGGTGGGCTCAATTTGGGTCCTACACAAGAATGGTTGAAAATTTTAAAATCAGCGGATTCGGAACCCTATATTTCAACTCCTATCTTGAAATGTTGAAAAATTTTGGATTTTGATCCCCCTGTGGGCCCAATTGGAGTCCTACTCAAAGTGGATGGAAGATTTGAGATCAGATTGATTGATAACCCATATTTCAACACCCATCTTGATTTTTTGAAAAATTTTGTAGAAATGTTGGATTTTAACCCCTCTTTTTTGGGGCTTATTTTGGGGTCCACTCAAAAATGGTTGAAACAATCGAAATCAGCGTTAATTTTTACCTCTATACTCAAGTTTTTGAATTTTAATTTAAATTGGTACTTATGAAATTGATTTTTGAAACGCTAGATTTCTCATCTGGCCCACTGTGTGTTAATTTCAAGCAATTTTTGAAAATTTTGGAGCTTTATATGCTCGAACCAAAAATATAAAAATATTAAACATTCTAGTGAACAATATGCATACAGCTGAACCCCAAAAGCACTGATTCAATGAGTAAAAATACGAAAACGATACAATTTTTTAATAAAAAATGACAATTTCCCTCATTAAGGGGAGAGGGAATTATTTTTTATAGAAAAAAGAATCGAAATCGCGATGATGATGAAGTCAAATCGCTTCAAATGTACTTTTTCAAAGTACATATTATCATTTTAAAATTTTGTTTTGTACCTATTTGAATTTCTTTAAATTTTGTGAAATGAAAGGGATGGGTCCATCGAAGCTTCGTTTTTTCACTCAAGGCCAAAAAAAGTTTTTTTTTTTCTCATCAGCGGTAAAAACTTTTGCAAAAGGAAGCAAAAAAAAATATCTGGATTGAAAAAAAATCATCCCAAATACATAAAAATGTGTCGCGTAAATAAGTCCTACGTATTTTTGTGTCTGCAGACACCTTTTCTTACAAATGGAAAATTTATTTCTCGTTGATGATTTTAATACGTATAAATTACGGGAAAAAAGAAGCACCTACCTTGGTATGCTTAATGGATACAAATATGAACAAACCCGGTTCACTGATTTACTGCTGCGGAAAACTATAAAAATGAACCATTTATAACAGATTTGAAAGTTATATGAAATATATCAATTCAACACCAAGTTGACAACTGACTGAACGTTCTAAATTTTATTGATGAAAATTCAGTTTCGCAAAATTGAAAATATGTATACTTATTAAAATTGGATCGCTTTTAATTATTTTCCCGAACGAAGGTCGTTGAGTTCAACTCTAGCATCGTGTAGAAATACTCGTTTTTATAATAATTTTATGAAAAATTAATTAATTGCTGCTGGATATACGTGCGAGATATGCTTAGGTATAATAATTATGTAGTCGAAATTTGAGCATCACTTCCTTCTTCGAATAAAATCGGAAGGTGGTCGGCATTTCCTCGTTGGTGTCGAAGTATGAATGCTAAAAAGATCGAATTGAGGCAGAAATTTTTCTATTTTTTGTGTGACGTACCTATATCTTTTTGAAATGAAAGATCTTCGCATTAAATGAAAATAATTGATTAATTAAAATTCGAAAAAATCCCCAAAAAATTGAACTTATTTCGATCAATGCCGTATCAATTTTCGACTTACAATGAATAGAATCGCGCATTTCCGTTTAGCTAATTTAAACTGAATCGATGAACTGAAAGATCATCAACTCATATTGTCAATTGTACAATTCATTTCAAATCAGCCCTTATCATGATTAATGGCAGTGAATTCGGTAAATTTAGTATTCATCAGATAATTGTGATTTTTCCAACTATCCTTCATTTTTTGAGGAGGGGGGGATTTTTGACATCTATTCGAGTGAATGTAGAAATATACGTGATGTAGCATTATTTTTCAGGGTTGGCTACGATTGCCCACTTTGAGTGCAAAAAAGATCGAACTGATGAAAAAAATTTTGATTTTATGCGAGCGAGTTCAAATTTGAAAATAAATTACATAAAAAAAAACTAACCGACGAGTTCTCAGATTTTCTCTTTTATTTCTTGAAAAAGATATTCTTTTCAATACAATTTGCATTTATTAGGCGTTTTTTGGAAAATAATTCGATGAATTTTCAATGCTTTTTTCCTTCATTTAAACACCAAAGAGAATTATTCAGTTTTTTCCTTCTTCTTGAACATTTTTTGACATATTTTTTTGTGATTTTCGTCGTTATTTTTTTTTCTGAAAAATGAAAGCCACGAAAAAAAAACATTCAAAAAGATTATGAACTTTTTAAAGGGCAATCCAGACACCTCGGTTTAGTCATTTTACGAATTTTTCGAATGAAATATCTAATATAGATTTTGCAATGACATAAAGTAAGCTTTTTACTTCGATATTTCCACGTAATTGAGTCAAGCTAAATTTTTTTCCACCGAGTCCTTGATAAATCCAACTTTCGTCGTCAAGATTTTAATGCCTTCATTATCTGCAACACAATTTATACATAAATTTCATGCAATTTTCGAAAAAAAAAAACCCAAAGACTTGTTTTTGTAGGTATCCTAAAATTTTGTCAAATTTTGTAAGAGTTCGATAAAGTAGTTTTTGCAGCTAAAATTAATTGTTGCCTTTGGTCTCTCGAATGTAGGTCTTTTGTCGTCATATTTTGGAGATCCTGGTGTCAATTTTCACTGGTATTTCTATCTAAAAGTTCGCCGTTTTGTTCAGATTCATCGCCAGCATTGAAATTAATCAAGATGAGAATTATTACAGCAATGCTGAACGACAATTTTTGAAGTTCAATGGTATCTAAAGAAACTTCCCAGTGGACCATTTTGGTTTTAGAGAGGTCCTCGAGATATTGAATTTAAGGAGGGCCAAAAATTATACTAAAAGTTGGAAATTGAAATTTCTATCCTTAAAACGTCAAAAAAACAGATGAAAATAATTGAGTTCATTATATCAGGAGAGCGGAGATGAAAGTTGGAATGGAATGAAAAAATTCCTTTCTAAAATTTAACATGCTCTTCGAATTTTGGTGCACTTGAGTTTTGAAAATTTTTAATTGACGTAATTTTTATTTTTCTCCCCTCGAAGACATTCTCTGGCTTCCAGAAAATCGAAGAATTTTCCAAAATAAAAGTAAATTATAAAATGAATCTATAATGCTCAAGATTTTTTTGTAATCTAAGCAATCAAAAATTAGTCGATGAAAAGAGGTTTTTTTTGGAGAAATTTGAGGTCAGAAAAAGGTATAAAAATGATCGGAAAATCGAGAAAATGACTAGAATTTTCATTTTTCAGATCCATTTATATTATCATCTTCATGAAATTTCAATCTTCTAAACGAAATAGATCAAAATCCTTCGTCAAATTCGTGGGTGGGGGGTCCTTCAAGACGAGTTATGCAATATTTGATAAAAATTGAACAAATTATCGAGCTCAAATCCTGCCATTGAAAGCATTGATTCTGCGCCAAAAATTCCTTCTCTTTTCTCCAAAATTTCCAAAAAGCCACGATTAGTTTTTTCTTTCTTACTAATTATCGCTGTACTCGTGTTTCATGTTCAAGTTGAATAATATTTGGTAAAACTAGCGCATTTTCTTCAAGTAAACTATTCCTTGCCAGGTGAATTTCAGCGTTGCTTTTTCTATAAAACGATTTTTTTCCCACATGGGTGAATAACGAATACCTTCATAACGTGTAATTAAATATACATCACATACCACTATATACGGTGAGCTTAACCGAGGTATATTTTCGTTAATGGAACGATGATTAAAATCAATCAAGAGTGTGCAAACATTGTTTATGAGACACGCAATTTTATCGATCACTTTCACTTTTCAATTTTTATCGAAAGGCGTTATTCGTTTCTGACGTTTGGCAGAATTAAATTTCTTATCAATTCACGAACGAGTGGATTTCTTCAACGGTCTATTTGTGTTGTGTAGCGAATGAATACCGAATGTGTTCTAGGTACTACCTGAAATACACGCGTAAATTTTTAAATAATGATTCCTACTGGTACATCTGCTGGTAGCATTTGTTCAGCGAAGCTTTTTTCAGCTCGCGATAAAATTTTACTTGGAGTTTCATTCTTGCCTTGGCGATGCTGCGTTTGAAATGATACAACAAAGTGTCAGTTACATTTCTATCACGTACGTGTTTCTGTGTTTCGCAGAATTATTGTAATTTGTATTTCGAGGCAAAATTTGTTGAAATTTTGCGGAAAGGAGTGAAAAAGTATGTTATTGTGGACTGAAGATGGATAAATATGAAACTGGCATGTATTTTGCTAGGTATAGTTTTTACAAGCAGATGAATATTTCCGCCCTTCATTTTATTTAAAGTTGTCTTCCTCTCTAAATTAGAAATTGGTCAAATTTTTCGAACGAAAACCAGTGATTTTTTCATTCAAAAATCACTTTTTCATTTTTCAATCAAAACTTACCATTTTCTTAGCCACATCCTAATCGTTTTAGAAAGTATGTAATTTTTGTCTGAAAAATTATTAAAAAAGGAAGAGGGCAAAATTTTATCCGAATTTGATCAATTAAAATTTAGAAAGTAGATTCCAATCTCGTAAATTTGGAAATTGCCCCTATTGCCATTTTTTTTTTTTTTTTTTTTTTTTAGCATTAATGAACTCATGCTAAGTCCCAAATAGTTCATTTCCAATTGATTAATAGAGCTTTGGTAATGGCTGATTCATTCGAGCTCATTATAAGATCTCAGAATTTTTGATTCAGTGAAATAAGAATCTCCCATCATTAAATTTACAATAATATTTTCTTTAGAAATCCAAATTCCATTTTTGATATAAAATTTATTCATTTTTTTGGGAAAATTCCACACAGAAAGAAAAACAAACTAACGAGAGAGCTCGTAATTCGTTCCTGAAATTTTCACAATTTACCAAAATTTCGTGAAAAGAAATACAGACGAAGCGATATAATTACAAATCGCATTGTCTGCCTCGTACACAAAAGCTAAATTTCCACAATACACGTGTCACAGCGGCACCATATTCGTCTAAATCAAATTTATATGCCAACCGAGTCACGGACGCGACGCGGCCTTAACAAACAACTTATTTGTTATCAACTTGCACAAAGAAAAAATACGATTGTCAATTTTCTTCTCCTTCAGCTCGACGCGTAAAAAAGTTCGACAAAATAAACACGCGTAACGCACCCTATAACAAATCTGCTCCATGTTTGTGAAAAGTTATAAGTTGAATTTTCTTGTTTTTTTTTTACCCCTTCTACTGTCTTTCAAATGTTCGAAAATCCCCCTATCGATAGGAATCTGACGAATCTTCTATAAACACTTATCCCATAATTGTTTGCAAAATGTAGTTGAATGTTTGAAAAATATTTTATTATGCAACAGAACAGTTGTATTGAAAATTTTACTGATTTTGACTTCGTTGTAATTTTTTGAATTGAATCAGTGAAAATTCACTGATGAAATAGCTAGAACTGAGTCTTGAGTCGATGCAAAAATTAATAAAAAACCATTGATTGACATAACTACTTAGCATACTTATGTGATTTGACTATCTAAAATCGGAAAAATGTCGATTTCTGATAATTTTAGGTCGTAGAATAAAAATATCGCATTAAATAAATACTTGGAATTTCAATTTTATTGCTCAAAACCCGATGAAAAAATTTCAGATCTGATCATATCTCAAAATGTCCCAATCTAATTTTATCAAATTACATCAAATCATATCTCATTGTATCAATTCACATCTGAAAAAATTATGAAGGTTCAGATCCAGTTTGAAATGATGTGATCAAATGACATCTAATTTGATCAAATCATATCTAAAAAAAAATCAGTTGTAATTACGATATAATTTGATTAGGACATTTTTGAGATCAAATTTTATCTGTTTTGATAAAATTTGATCTAAATCAGATATGATTTGATACGATTTGATCTAAAATTTATCGATTTGAACTTATAAATGGTGAATTTTTAGGAAAGAAATGGCCAAATGAAAAAATTAATCCAATATTCGTGTTCAGCAGATCAAAATACTTCGATTGACACTATTTTCGCAATTCTTTTACTCGAGGTCTCAAAATTCACTTTTTTCAGCTTTTTTATCATAAAAAATCAGTGAAAAAAGTAAATTTTGAAAATTCAAGCATAATGCTGAATAAAACACTCAAAATTTGAAAAATCTGTTAAAATTACAACGTTTTTGTACGGCTTTTCGCAATTTTCGGCCCTTAGTTCAAAGAATCGGCTAAAACCGAATGCACAGCGAAATTTTTCTTGAGAAAACACATTTTTTAGTAATTTTTCCAGAGTGGTCGCTCTTCGATTATGTGGTGTTTTTTACGATTGAAACTTCAAACAGCCAAAAAAACATAAAGTGCACCAAAATTTTTGAAAAAATAATCATGAATACATCTTTACGAGAGGTAACTTTGTGCCACAGAACAGAAAATTTCATTTACTTCCGTTGAAATTAATAATTCTTGAAAATCAGCCAATAAAATGATCATATCTCCGAAAGGAAGGGAGCTAGAGGCAGGGTATCTAACGGGTAGTGAAAGTAGTGAAAAAGTAGTGATTTGAAAAACCGGTCATGCCGGTGGTGGAAAAGTAGTGAAGTCAGACGAAAAATTGAAAAAAAGTAGTAAAAAATTGAAAAAATTCCAAAGACGCGAAATTTATTTTTTTAAATTTCAAAAATTGTTCATTTTTAATAAAAATTAATTAAAACGAACGGTAAGTTTTTGACTGTTCATTTTTCATTTATTACATTTAAAATAAAGATTTTTTTCTAATTTCATTTTTTTTTCTCTAAAAAATTTTGATCTTTTTTTTGTATGTTGGAAAAAGAGTCGATTTTTTGGAGGGGAGGGGGGGTACAAATTGAAATTTTTTGTAAAAAAAAAGTAGTGGAAAAAGTGAAAAAGTAGTGATTTTACAAAAAAAAAAATATATATTCAGTTAGATATCCTGTAGGGGGTTAAAAATTTTTCTGGGATGTTTTTACCACAAGGAGCACCACTTAAGGCTGTACTTCAGCTTCCAAAAATATGAGAAAATAGGTAATACAAACACAAATGGTTGCAGATTTTTACAGATTTTAGTTAAACTCGCGACCTCGTTAATTTTGTAAACAACCATGTCGTTTATTAGCTAAAAAACATTAAAACTATAATAATTGGCCAATTTTTTTCGGAAATAATTGAATTTCAAACATCTATAGTTCACTTTTGTTAGTTTTGTTGAAACAAAACAAAAATATTAATACATAAATGTCAAAAAAACTGCGAATAACTTTACGAATAAAGCGATTTGAAATTGATAAATCGAACGATATTGAGCATTACAAACTTGAAAAATTATTGGCTATCATGGATGTTATCTCTAGACTCGATATCAGTACGTAATTGTATAATTTTTGCGAAAGTTTTGTGGGTCACTGAATGAATGGATTTTTTTCGTTTTTGCTTTATTTTGTTCAGAAAGGCCAAACTTAGAGCGCCACGAAGTCTTTTTTCCCGTAAACTGCTCTTCAAACGTGTAATGTTGGAGTGAAAACAAGTGAAAATGACGTAAGTTTGCCAATTTCAGAGTCATATAATTAATTCAGATAATTATTTATTCAAAAAATAGCTTCGTGGCGTTCTAAGTTTGGCCTTTCTGAACAAAATAAAGCAAAAACGAAAAAAATCCATTCATTCAGTGACCCACAAAACTTTCGCAAAAATTCGTCGTTTTTACCTACTCATTTACCTACTGAAGTACAGCCTTAAGAGGGTTAGAGTTGGAGTGAAAATCGGAGCTAGGGCCAAATTCACCCCAAACCCGGCCATACTTACCCTTTATCTACTTAAATTTCCTTCGTTTTTCTTATTTTTCTTCCTCTTATGCTCGTTCTCTTTCTTTCTATTAAGTTAATTATTGAACTTCTTGGTTTTAGATCATTCCATTAACAGTTTTAATAAATGAAATAGGAATGATGTATCAACCACCTATTAAAAATACCTCACCTACATAATTTTTCAGTGAATTTGGAATATATCTCCATTTTCTCCATTTCACTCCCCCTCACCACAATTTCTAGGTGTCTTATGCAAGCGAAAGAAGGAAGTGGCCCAACCTGCTCCTCAATTGACCGAATTCGGTTCAAATAAAAAATATATTATCGCATATTTTTATCTTTTCATTTAATCAATCTTGAATTAAAATAAACACACCGTCGACACGACATTTACGTAATTTAGTGGATAACGGTTTTATCTTAGAACAAAGCAGGACTGAGCTCGTATTTCGCTACACCGTATTGCATTACGTGTGTATATTATACGCTTACGTAGAGATGGCGGTGGCGAATTAGCTTGTTCTGCGAAACGTATGAGATACATTTCCACCCTCTAAACCATGATTTACATGCTGAGTGCTTCGCATTATGTTTCGGTACAGAGAACACCCCGCTACGTCGCGCCTAAGCAACAGTTTTAGAAGTTGTGGAGCATTAAAAAAGTGTTATTGCATGCAGCGTAATATAATTTTTCTTATTCTATGATAGAAACCAAGATATAAGTATAGACTTCACATTCTTGTTTGTCACTTTTTCTGCTGATTATCAGAAAAAAAATTGCTGACGCAACATTGATATTTTTCTCATACTCTTTTTTTCCCAAAAATTTTTAATATATTTTTTTTCAATTCTTTAGACTGATTTTGAGCTTTACTCTGCTATTTAAAGAAAAAATTAAGATAGAAATTGTCAAACAATTCAAACTCGGGTGATTTTCACCTCACCATATCTCATTTTTCCTCGTATGTAATGTATTTCCTCGTAGGAAACCACTCGAATTAAATAACCATTTGTTTTTTATCTAAAGGGTCGAAAAAAATACCATAAAAGGGAAAGTTTTGAAATCTCAAGAGACGTCTCGTCTTCTCGTATTCGTACGTAATCGTTTATATTGTACCATTGTTTTCGTTCGATGTTTCCCTGGTACCTTGGTGATCCTATTTCACGTACATTTTCATCCATTATGAAATCGACTCTATTGAAATTTCATCGTCGTAATCGGTCCATTTTCATCGTCAGTGAAATTTCATTCTTTTAATCGCTGCGTTTTCGATGTAGAATTTCACCGTCTTTTTTCCTTCGAAAAAGGCTTGCTCATTTTTAAAAATCCTCGCCAGAAAAATAAAAATAATTACCGAAGGACACCGCAACGAAAGCTTAAGGTCTCAGACTATACTTCAGTTATCAAGTCCGAAATAATAACCTCTTTCGTTTATTCGTTCAAATTCGAAAGGGTGATTCAGAAACCAAAGGTATCGCTTGTCAAATAGACCCTTAATTATAAAGTTTGCCATCGTAATTGAGTTGAACGATCTTCTAAACGTAGCTAAGATTGAAGGTTGCTGTTGATCGCCAATTATAAAATCTTTCCAGCAAGTACAACAATACCGATGGAAAAATTCGTCGAATTTTCACGAGAATTACGAGTTGTGTGTAAAAAAAAGGAGCTCTATGTAAGATTTTGCAGGATACACCAAATATGAGCCACTTTATGGTCATCTACCAATCAAAAACTTCATTCTTGGAGATCCGAAAACCGATTCATGTTTTTTTCCAAGTCCAAAATGTGTTTAAGGAAATTTCTATCAAGTTTTAATTTTCTCATTTTTGTTCAAGCCTTGGGTACGTGATGTTTTTTCGAAAGAATTTTTAAACCAAAAGTTGTTTCTTGAAAAAAAGGCTCAATTCGACTGTGTCTCAATCTCAAAAACTGTCTCATCCCGAGGAACGACAAAAAACGACAAAACGACATTTTCAACTCCTTTGGTATTTTTCTCTTTAAAAATTTCCCAATCCTAACATTTTTCTCAATTTTTTTCATCTTGGAATTATTCATTCTTTTCCCAACCCTAATTATATTCAACTTGAAAATTTTTTCTAAAAATTTTATCCAATTCTGATATTTTACTCTTGGCATTTTCCTACGTTCAAAATTTTTTTCGTATTTTCTTAACCCTGATATTTTCAAATTCAGTTTTTTAAATTTCTTTCAACCTTAGAATTAGACATTTTTTCAATTTTTTTTCTCATCTTTAAATAGGTATTTTTCAACTCAAAAATTCTCATCAACATTTTTTCTAGTTCCAAACTTTTTTTTTAATTTTGTGAAGTTATATTATCAAAAAATAGGAAAAGTGTTCATCCAAAATGCTTGAAAATGTTTTTGAAATTCAAAAATATTTTTGAAAATTCTATACTAAATCGGTATGCTTTAAGTTAGAATTTGAAAAAAAAATCTGAATTAATTTTAGGCTGGGAAAAATCTTGGCGTAAAAATAATTTTGAGAAAAATAAGTTCGAAAAAGTATCAAAATTCAAGAAAAAACAATTTAGTTGCTAAAATTTTGAAATTTTCAACTTCATAAAACCGTAATTTCACGTTCTACAATATTTATACTTATTCCAATAATTTGCCAAGTAGGATTCAATCTTTACTCAGAAAATCGATTTCAATACCTAATGTCAAAAGGCATTAAAAAATGTAAAATGAATTTTCAAAAAATAAATGAATTACGAAAAATTTTGATATACCACGAAGAAAAACTAAAATCATACTTGAACTCAGCACCAAAAATTAGGTCGGAATCACTCATCAGTATCGCGATTACACTTGAAAAATTATTAAGCAAGCCCTGCGATAATCAAACTGTCAAATTAATCGGTTAAATTTGCCAAACATGGATGGAAAATCGTAATAATGTTAATACGAACCGTCGACGAACATGCATCTGCACTCACGACGGTTTACCAATCTATATTAATAATTTTCGCCACAAATTTCACATTCAATACACAACGACGTATCCATAACAGGCACCTATTCGATTACAGCGTTTTGTTCGTCGTTATTTTATTGCTCCGTAGTCGAATAAAATATACTATTCAACTGCACTATAACGCCAGCGTTTTAAATTTCGCCGACGTTTTAAAAATTTAAATTCGCTAACCGGTGAGAAAAAATTCGCGTCGCGATAATTTTGACGCCTTTTAAAAATTTACATTTGAAAGGCAAAATCATTCGTTAAATTTTCATGAAGGGAAAACAACATCGCGTCGAAGGAATACGATTAATACGAAGAGTATAGTTCGCTTCTTTCTTTATCCTTTACCAATTTTCAACGTCAATTATTATCGCGCTTTGTTTGTTTTTCTTCAATTTATACGTTAAACGCGGTGTAGATGTTCAACTTGGCATAATCATCGTCAGTTCATATTTCCAAATCAATTTGCTAAATTGATCGATGATTGCTTTTATATTTATGATTCATTTTGCTCAATTCTTTAAGCGCGTCCGGCAAGCTCGAAAATTTGAATGTATTCTGCATAAAATATCTATAAAATATTAGCAAGAGGATGAGGTAAAGTAGAATTGGAATGTCCTTTGAACTTATTCCAAGACGGAGGTGAAAAAATATTTCAAAAATATAAATTTTATTCAAAGAATTTTTTGGAAAATTTATAAAAATTGACTTAGAAGAAAAAACTTGGTTGGCTGAATTAAAAAAAAGCTTTTTTAAATGTGTGCTGATTTTATGCAAGAAGAAATTGTAGAAAAAATTGCCCTTTGAGATGATGTCGTTGATCGATGAATTTTTCATCATACCTATTTGAAAAAAAAACACTGCTCAACAATTTTCTATTACTCGTATTTTTGGAGTCTTAAAAATAGCATGAATTTCATTCATTTCTATGGGTTTTTCGGAGCATCATGTGCAATGTGTTTCTTTTATTTTTTGCTCGATTCGATTTTAACTTTTTGAGGAGATTTTGTGTCTTTTTGGGTTCATCTGACAATTCTTCTGAAGCTTTTAATGTTTCTGGATGGAAATCCACACTTTTTCTAAATCGATGAAAATTAAAACAAATTAGATGAACTCGTGAAATTTTCAGTTTGTGGATTGGATTGATTTGGGGAGGGGAGTAAGTTTTATCGTGATTTTTTACATTGAAGACTTGTTGATCGAGTGAATCTGTTTACAAATATACGATGCGAAAATTTTTTTATGGAGATCCAAAATTGAGAAAAGTTGCCAATAACCAAACTTTTTGAAATATGTATTTTTATAATGTTTGAAGTAAATAATTAGGGAGTTGGTGAGTTGATTACATACCTGAATTCTGAAATGTACCAATTGATACCTAATTTTTTCGTTGTATACGAATTTATTTCCTTGAATTGATTCCGAACCTTTTTCTGCTCATTACAAGTTTTATAATTATGATTTTAAGTCGAAAAATTGAGTTAAAAAAGGAGAATGTGTCATATTGAGTTCGTAAAATTAGATAAAATCTCATCTGAGTTGGGAACTTTAATTTTTTGGGCCCCTCTTACAATTTTAACCGTATTTTTTTCTGCTCGTAAAACATTTTCATTAGCACAAGTTTTCCATTTCATTAGTAATCAATTTTGACTTTTTTTTTTCACAAAAAAATACCTACGATTTTGGCAGTGGCGTCGCTAGAGATTTTCAAGATGTAAGCTAAAGAAAGTTTGTTGGGAGGGGGGGGGGGGTAATTAGGTAGGTATATTTCAAAAAATTGAAAAAAAACCGCATATTTTTGCACCCAAAAAAACATAATTTTGCGCAAAAAAAACCACCATTACCGCTACCGTATGAAAAAGAGAAATAGATCAGAGGAGTTTCAACTCGCATCGTTGCGTTGTAGGAGGTATTATATGGAAAAAAACGTTGTTTGAAGCTAGCTTCAAACACAGCTTTAGAACGTAGCCCTCCCCTTACACTTCTGTACTACGCGGCACCTCAGGCGCATGCGCAAACACAACTGTAACGCGCGTTAGTGAAGCTATTCGCAGCCGGCTTACCACCTCGGTTAAAATACTTAAATCGCATGCGTTAAGATACATTTTTGGTATTAAAACATGTAATTTTGCATTGGTGGGTTAATTTACATCTTTTTTTCTTTTTTTTTCAAAATTCGGAGTGTAAGCTCAGCTTACAAGCTTACACGCTAAAAACGCCACTGGATTTTGGTGAAAATTTTATTTCAAACGTTTCAGTTTTGAGATAATTTTCCAAATCTGTATTTAAAAACCTAGGCACTTATTATAGTTTGAGAACAATAATTCCTCGAAAGCAAAGCACCTTCATTCATACCTCCTTCATCAAACTAAATGCATAAACTTGAATTTTGCTTCGGAATTATTGTGGATCAACTTGCTCATTCCCCCTCTCCTTAAAAAAAAACCAGAAATAAACTTTTTCTTACCTCGAAAAACGTGGGAATAACTTTTCACATATTTTTACAGGAATATTTCATTGGAAACCAACTCACCTCGAGTTGATATTTTCAAGAGGGGGAGGGGGAGCTATCGATATGCCATTTGCCAAATTTTCAATCATTTTGAGCTGAAATTATTTCCTTTTTTCGAAGAGAATATCCTTCAAATGTCTCTCAAGTAAATTTTTTTCATTTTTTAATCACAGGGGTAGGCAAAAGTCAGGATTCGGAGTCGAAAATATGCATATGAGCTTTCACTCTTTTTGCATCATTCCCTTACACTTTTACCACAGTTTGAATTTTTTTTTGTTTTACAAATCGGGATACTAACTTATGCCTACCCCCCTGTAAGCAATAAGTTTCTTCGATGTCTATTTTTTTTTTTTCAAGAAAAAAACTCATCGAAATTACTCATAAATTTTATCCTCTAATTGTTCCAATTTTTTAAACTTTCGTTCAAGAAGGTATCAAGTATTTGCAATCTAATTTATAATTCTTCAGTCTGAATTTTTTCGACCAGTTTTGTTGCTGTTCATTTTACATGAACTTTGGATCTGGTTGGGGGCATGAGAGCTTATCTTATCTTCTTTCCAGCTCTTCATAGCAAGGCCTCTTTCGAAGGGATTTTCGTTTGTCTGACTGAATTTTGGTTTCATTATTTCCAAATTACGAAAACCCAACTTAGACTCAAATCAAAATGATAAAAATGATCCATTGCCATTTTTTTATTATTGGAAAATTTCTGCAAGGAAAAATACATAGCTACGTACATACCCGAACATATAAATTAATACGACGAATTGGGCGAGTATTTTCACCATCACGAACGGCCAATTTAGTCTACCTGAAAATGACCTTTCACTTTCGCTCGAATAAAAAAGTATCCGAAGAGCCAACGTGAAAAGGTATACCTAAAACGAAAAACAATTATTTTTCTACCCTCGGCTTTTTAATTTTAGGCCTTATACGCGGCTATATTTAATCGCGTCTTAATTAAAAACGTAATTTTCTAAAATAAATTATTCATCGTTTGAAAATACATGAACATTTTTCTGCAAATGATACGGACGAGTGCGCATCTCGTGATTAAAAAAGCACAAATTAGTCTGGACATTTTCCCATTCCATTTCGACGTAACCGTCGCACAGTCTGGAAAAAATGGATCAACTTCGAGTCGTTTATTATCCAAGTCTCCATCCTTGAGAAAAACTCTCCACGGTCATTTTCGTAACGTTTCGACCAATACGTCGTGCCTTCGATGTAAAATCAAATTAACCAATTTTCACAAGCTCGCGTAAAAGCCACAAATTAGAATAAACGAGCGAAACTTTATTTTCGATTCACATATAGGTGCAGGTTGCTCTAAATTAAATTTCAAACATCGACGTACCGAAGAAAAAAGACTTCGGTTAATTACTGTCTTATTTTTTAAGTATCGAATTTTCAAGCAATTGAAAAATTCTCGCTTCGAGGTAATCAATTTAGATACCTGGAAAAGTTGAGACGATTCGATCGTTTTTAGATTCTTGTTTTTTCAATCAGCTTGATGAATTCGAAACGTGATTTGATTTCGCTAAAATCAAAATAAGGATTCGTGAACACTACAAGATGTGAAACCAATTTTGATCGCAGATAAAATTTAATTATGATTGAGGTAAAATGTACCGTACTCTCGAATTTCGAGACTGAAATTGGAGAGAATTTTAGTCGGTGGACATATTACTGATATGTTTTTAAACTAACCACACATTTAATGGCTGCTATGTACACATAATACCTTTTTTCTCAACCGTCTTGCTGGCTGCTTGCCGTTGCTTAAGATAATGGCATAACGTCGTAAAGCACGATTACGGTTTGTGTAATTGTCTAAGGTCGTCGTTTGTGAGAGGCGCCGTCTTGAGAGTGTTCGATTCTTGGTGTGTACGAGCGAGTTTTCCTCGTCATAAATTACTCCTAGGTCGACCTTACTTGTGTTATATGAAATGGAAAAATGAAATTTACTTACGACTTGGCTGTATTTGGTCCGAACGTTTTACAATTTCATGTGACTTTTTACCAAGTTCAAGTCATATTCTACTTTCGATCCAATACCTACCTAACAAAAATCGTGACTTTACTGCCTTAGTTTTGTATTTTTTAAATTGATCATTGAAAAATTGGTTGTTCGAAAAAAAAGAATCATAAGAATATTCTTGAGAAAAAACCTGATGAACCAATCTGGTCCAAAGCAGATCAATTGAGGACCAGCGTCCAGTTTTCAGTTACAATTTTCAGTGAATCAGAATTTTTCAAGTCAGATTTTTGAAAAATAATGAGGGATTCCCGTTTTTTCCTTAAAAATTTTCAGTATTTCGTAAAATTTTTTAGTGTCGACTTCAAAACTGTAAATAAAAATTGGAGCTTTTTAAACAGTTTACAGTTTTCAGTTCTCATCGTTATAATTTCAGTTTCAGTTTTTTCATTTTTAGCTCAAAATAAAGCAGTGTTACCAGATGTAAAAATCTCGGAAATATTTTCATAATTTCCCACTCCTACATCACGATGATTGTCAATAAAAAAAAAATCAAAAATCACGAATTTTTCCCAAATTATACCTATAATTTTTTTTGCTCTGAACAAAGAATTTATTTCTAATTTCAGTTTTTTGAATACTTTTTCTAAAAATTTCCGGCGTCGCTTCACTCGAGTTCATAAAAATATAAAGTGGAAAAAATGTATTGGAATTTTCAAAAATGTTTGATTGTTTTGAAAAAGGGAACATCTTGCCTATTCTGGAGAATTTTGAAATTTTCACTGAGATTTTTTGAAAGTACAGAAGAAATCATTTGGAAATTCATTTTTTGAAAAATTGTATTGAAAAATTTCATCATTTTTTCTATTTGTACTTGGAACTGTACATTATGAGAATAAATTTTTTCGCCTCAAGTTACATAATTCGTTCATTTTTTATTATTTTTTTTGATAAAATACTTTTTTTTTTTTGGAATTTTTCTGCGTTGATTTTTTGTTTGGGGGGGGGGGAGTGGATCGAATTGAGGGGCGAATTCTTACCACGGAGGAAAAGTTGGAAAAAAGTCGCAAATATTGAATTTTAAAAATCTTTAGACACCCTGTTTAAATGTCACAGTCATAAATTTTGATAATTTTTTTTCAATGAATCGAAAAACCTTAATTTTCTAAATTTAATGTCCATAACTGTTGTAAATTTGGCCCAATTTCTTTAGCATTTAGGATTATTATCTAATTAAGAGATGCTCTGTAAGGAAAAAATATCAGCTTTGAAGACGTTAGCTTATTGCAAAATGTATCTAGTGTTTAAAGTCACTCAATGTCAAAGACTTGAAAAAAAAACAGTGTTGGTCAATTGGCCAATTGTTTAAAACACAATTTTGTTTAATGTTTAAAACATGTTTTTTTTTTAATTCTCATTAAAACAAGTTTTAAACAGAAAAAAAAGTTTTAAACCAAAAGAAACATTGTTGTATGTTTTTTTTTTTTTTTTTAAAAAAAAAAACATGTTTTTCCTAACACTAAAAAAAGACAAAAATGAGAAAAATGGAGAAAGAGACAACTGAGAGACTGATGAAAAACAAACTTTTGAAAATTGATCAGAAAAATGCTTAGAGAAGTTGTGGAGGAAAATGTGAAAAAACGTTCAAAATAGCTCCAATTTTGATGACCCGTGCGAAAACGGAAAAATTTCCAACTTGGGGTAAATTTCACTCAGAATGATCTTCAAATATCTTCAGTTAATTAGGATTTCTGAAAAACAAATCCGGGAGATTTTTTTTTTTGAATTGTTCAGCTCTTGTTAGCCGTTGATACAATATTTTTACATCTTTGAATTTTGACAATTTTTGAAAACTTTGGGATACCTCCCTCGTCACATCGATTTTCAATATCAAAATGACGCATTATTTACGGCAAACAGAGTATGCAATTCTATTAACATCATAGTGCAATAGGCAGGAAAATGGTTAGGCAATTCAATCGACATATAATTTTGCTGTCAATTTTTTTAATGATGTTTCTTTATGTGGTGTCGAAAAATTTCTATCGATTACAAAATTTTTAAAAGAAATTTGTCAGCCTTATAAATTTGTTGCTTTTTTGTGGTATTACGACTCGAAAATCTAAATTTAATTTTTTTTCAGATCTACCTTATTCAGCGAGTTGTATAAAATTTTGACGACGTCAATTTCTGCCTGTAAAGAAAAATGAAAACGATCGTGGATAAATTTTTGCGTCATCTCAATTAGATAAAGTTTCAATTTGGAGGAAAATTTTTTATGGTCTTATACTCAGAAATTTGCAGGAATTCCCAAGTCATTAAGAAATTTGATACTCTTCGTTTATATTTCTTAATTTAACATACTTACCCAACAATTAGAAACGAATACCCAGACTTACTCGCCATGAACGTAGAAAACGTTCGTGAACTTGAGATTTATACTCCCTTCGGTAGCCGAAATACCAGACCAATTACGGCAATTTCACATAAGTTAAAACTCAAATTGCACCAAGTGGATTTCTTTTTGTTACCCGTTGAGAGGCCGGGTATTTAATCCAACTTTCCAACCATTAAAAATGACGAACGAGAGGCGTAAAATTACGAACTTACGATTTTTGCTGGACGGTTTGTGCGTCAGGCGCCGAATTTTTTTTTAGTAATTTAGTCCCCAGTCCATTCAAACTGTTCGATCGAATTCGAAATATTCTCTAAAATTCTAACCATTTGTTTTTAAACTTTCCTTCAAATTCTTTCAAAATATTCCGTCACTCAAATCAATTTGAAATTCAATGATGAAACTTGTGAAATCAATGAAAAATAATGAAATTAATAATACAAATAAACATATCAATTTCTTATATCGATACGAGCTGAAATCCTCCATAAAATCAAATTAATTAAGCCTATTGATAAAGCCGATGAAAATTCTCTTCCGTCTGTTGAGAAGGAAACCTGTTGAATTTGTACAAGTCATTAATATTCCACCGCGTTCTTTAACTTTGATCGAATAATTCTGCCGAAGACTTCGTAAAGAAGCTTTCTTCAAACTGAAATTATGCGATAATGTAGCCGCTGCTCGATTTACGCGATACATATTAATTCGCCGTATCGAGAGTTTCGTTTTCATCGTTTTTTTTTTTTTACTTTTTATTACACGTGTAATGTAATTCTCGTTCGAGTTCTTTTCAATACCTATATCGAGGTCGATTCTTACTTTCCCGAATAAAAAATACGTTGAAAAGAATCTTTCTCTTACAATTCTTTCTTCGGATTTTATCAGATGCCATTCCAAGTTAATTTTTTATTTATACCGTGAGTTGTGTGTTTTTCAAATGGATCGAGTAGGAGGATAAGAATCAAGATTTTCTGACGAAGGCTCCATTTTTTATTTGGGTTTTCAAAGATTGAAGGAAAAACTGTTGGAGGTCGTTGCCCATGTATTAAAACACATTTTCAATGAGGGCTAATTTTCAAAGAGATTTCCTCCATTTGCCAATTTGATTTTCATCTTAGGATCATCTGGGTGTATTTAATTACGATTCTAGTGGTATAATTTAATTTATTATGTAGGTGACCTGAAATGTATTTTAATTTTTTGGAAAATTAAGTCCTTCTTCGACTTTGAGAGAAAACATTCCAATTTTATATTTTTATGAAGGCATTTTAAAATTTTTCTTACAATTATTCATTCAGTTGGAAGAAATTATCTGCAATAATTAAAAAAATTTCAAGTGTTGCGAGAAATTTTTAAAATAAGAAGTTGAAAAGGATTTGAGTAGGTAAATCAACAGTGGAAAATTTTTTAATACTACAAATTTTCCTAATTTGAAAATTTTTTCAACTGTAGTATTTTTCAATTTGAATTTTCTTGAGATTTAAATTTTCTGTCCTCGAATTTTTCAATTTTTTTCAGTTTTGTATTTTTAAAAAAAATTTCAACTCGAAAATTTTTTCAATCATTTTAAACTTTTAACTTATTTTTTTTTGAATTTCCACTTCATGTTCTTGAAATTTAAATTTCCTGTCTTCAAATTTTTCAATTTTTTTCAATTTCGTATTTTTTAAAAAAATTTTAACACTAAAATTTCTTTCAATAATTTTAATATTTTTTCTCATTTTTTCATTTTTGAATTTCCACTTCATGTTCTTAAAATTTAAATTTTTTGTCCTCGAATTTTTCAATTTTTTTCAATTTTGTATTTTTAAAAAAAAAAAATTCAACTCGAAAATTTTTTTCAATAATTTTAAACTTTTTCCTCATTTTTTTAATTTTGAATTTCCACTTCATGTCTTCAAAAAAATTACCAGATCTGCCACTATCATCGGTAGACAGTCAGACACTACGAATTAGTCAAGAGTCCTTTCAAAATATGGAAAACCTTCATCCATGGACAAAATTTGAACCACGTTTATCCGAAAAGATAGACATTATAAAGCCTAAATACCATATCGACGTAGTTCTCTGATATATTCGACAACGTGCATTATAATTGATACGTATTTACGGCCAACTTAAGTGAAATTCATAAAATGTAAACGAGATGAAATGGTTTTCGACATCATAAATAAATTTAGTAATTCCCAGGCGGCTAAGTTAACACGACGTGTATCGGTTACTCAGTGCGTATTTTCTGTAGGTAGCGCGAAATACACGCGCGAACCTTTCCCTCTCCCCTCCCTCTGCCCGAACACCACTCCACAATAAAGTATATCGGAGCGAATTTCAACTTATATTATATTTCCTATATTATTAATTCGAAAATCCGCAAAAGCGATATCGATAAAACGTGTTTACCTAAAATGGATTAATTTTCAATTCCGAATCAAAAATCGTAATAATATTTTTATGCCTGGTGTATGGTATCGTATTTCTCGATGGATGGGTTTTCGAATTAGCTGTTCTATTAATATAATGAAAATCAACAGCCGATCGTCGAACATGTAGTTTCAATTTGAAAAAAAAAAAAATCGGAATCGATTCATCTACGTATTAAAAAGTGTCTTTTGTGTGTGAGATTTGCAATTTTTCGATGAGCTGTCGTAATTTATTGAAAAAAAAAATTATCAGCATTTTCTTAATTTGAAGCAGTTGATATTTACTGATCAATCAGTCATTTTCAGCACATTCTATAAAATTACCAATTCAATTCGGTAGTGAATTTTCATCATTGAACCAGTAGAAATTAATTGACTGATTGAAATCAGTTAAAATTCACTGATTCATTTTAGTAATTGATTACTGATTCAATCAGTGAATTTTTATTTTTGAATCAGTAATCTTTTTTTAACTACTGAATTGATCAGTAAAAATTTTAATTTACTAATTTAATCAGGGAATAATTACTGATTCAATCAGTGATTAATTACTGATTCAATCAGTGATTAATTACTGATTCAATCAGTGAATTGAAATTTTTACTGATTCATTCAGTAGATATGTATATTAAAATTTTTACCAATTCAAAAATGAAAATTCACTGATTGAATCGGTAAAATTTTCACTGATTTCTTCAGTTGCACACTTTTGTCTTATTAATCAGTGACTTTTAACTAATTCAAATTTTGAGAGTAGTGAAAAAAATTACTGAATCAACGATGAAAATTCACTGATTAAATCAGTAAAATTTTCACTGATTTCTACAGTTGCACACTTTTGGCTTTTTAATCAGCCAATTTTAACAGATTCAAATTTAGAGGATAATTTCAACAAAAAAAAAAACCGTGTCAACAAATTGATTCAAACATTTATTTGGTTCAACAAATACCTCTGTAGCTCTTCCGCACTACACAACGGCGTATCTACTTGATAGGTATCGTGAAACTGATTATAATCCACTTCGTAGGATAATTTTTCTTTGTTATATTTAATTAAAGGCTGAAATCGATGACCCCATAAAATCTCACTGGATAAATAAGACGTTCTGACTTGGGTAGTTTGGCCAGTTGATTCAGTAACACCTTCTAGTATGACGAGCAGTTCAAATCTTTCATACAGCAGCTCAGCAGCGCTCATTTCGTATAACGGACTATCAACGTCAATCACATGAACCACGGTCATTGGCCATATCAATAACATATTGTTTTTATAATCATCGATATGTACCTAAAATTGCAAAACAAATCCATCAATGAGTACTCTCTAAATTTGTCTTTCAATTTTAATCAGTCAAATAGACAAATTGAGTCACTGTCACTGTAGACATCTGTGAAAAAATTTACTGATTCAAAAAGTGAATTTTTATTTTTGAATCAGTGATTTTTTCTTCAACTATCGAAATGAATCGGAAAAAATTTTAATTCACTGATTGAATTAGTAATTAATTAATGACTCAATCAGTAGGTAAATCGGAATTTTCCCGTTTCGAATTCTTGTTTCATTCATTAAATTGGAATTTTTACTGATTCATTTCAATAGCGAAGGAAAAAATTACTGATTTAAAAATGAAAATTCACTAATTGAGTCTGTAATTTTTCACTCTTTGGTAGACAAAACAGTGACTCAATTCTGTCTTTTTCAACCAGCGATTTTCAGTTTTTTGACTGATTCAAATTGAGAGAGTAGATTGTTGAAGAGGAACTTGGCTAGAGGTGAAAAACTTACCGAAAGCTCGTGAAGATAAGGTGATAATATTTCACCTTCTTGGGTATGTTTGGTATGAATAATGTAGGAACGTACAGTAGAATTAATTAAATGCGATTTTTCTCTCATATCACCCACTCTGAACAGCAAACAGAGTTGACCGTCTCTTTGGCACACCACACAATTTTTGCTGAACAAAATGGTTTGCTTGCGTTGCTTAGGTCGTGCCATTTTTGCGAATACGATACCGACCATGAAAGCCTGAAAATTGAATTGTATTAGTTTTCAAAATCGTATTGAACTGGGTAGGTAGCAAGGTAGCTAAATTGGAAGGCAGTCGTTTTGCAGTTAGTACGTTTTTCAAAATTTGAGGAAAGGAAGACTTGAAAGTTTTGCTTTTTGATCCCAAAACGTCGTGATTAAAATATCAACACCCCTGACCTGACTCAATTTTTACCCCTCTCTCTCTCCACTAACAACCAAAAAGTTTGAAAAAATTTCAAAAATTGAGAACAATTAATTTTTTTCTATTAATAATATCAGCGTGGATTTTTTTTGCTAAAATACCAGTAGAAAATCCATTTTTTGGGTTTACCCGATTTTTCAGGGTTTCATAAAAATAGATATCTCATGTTTGTTCTATTTTAGTGAAAAAATAATGTTTTTGAAAATTAAAAATTTTTTTTGGTGAAATTATGTCAGTCCAAGTATTTTAACTCAACCATCAATATTTCTTTCACATGCTGGATGTTTTACTTCATTTTGAAAAAAATTGTCTACACAGGGAAGGGAAATGATGGAAAACTGTCGCAGGAAATTTTTTATGGGTTGAAATGCCCTTATAAACATCTCCCCAAGAGACAATTTTTCATTTTTTTTTTCGAATAAAAATATTGAATAAAAAAAAAAATGAAAAAATGACATTTTTTCAAAGACCTCTAAAAAATTAATTGAGCAGAAAAATGGATTGCTATTTTTGGGTAAAGATTTTCAAATTTTTAAAACATTTGTTCGATTTTCAAAACTATTTCAACATACTCAAATTTTGAGACTTGATGAAGGAGGGGAATAAACAATAAAGGCTCTGGCATGGTAAGAAGGTCTTTTGACCTCTGGTGGAACTGGATCAAAATTTTTATGCAGTGATTTCCTAGCTAAAAATTTTCTCCCCCAAGTTTTCTACCGATTTTTTTAAAAACTTGGCACGCAAATAGAGGTATGAGAGAAGAGTATTCTGAAATTATTTCTAATTTTTTCAACCACTTTGATGACCTTAAATTTCTTTGAAAATTTAAAATCGCCCCGGAGGAAATAATTTCTAGACGGTCAGAAAAATGGTTTTTTTCCTCAAAGTTTTTTAATGCATTTCACACATCTCAGAATTTTTTCAGATTTTTTTGGGTGATGAATGTTGGTCAAATATTCAAAAAATCGACTTAATTAGGTAATCATTTTTCTACTTGAAATTACTACTTTCATCAATTTTTTACGTTTTTTTTTTTTTTTTGAATATTTGATAAACTTTCACCAATTGTAGAGATATTGAAAAACATAATGCTTTTGCCCGTCCCAAAATTATATCCCCCAAAGAAATTTTTAATTTTCATAGTCAAATTCGAGATCATTAAAGTGGTTAAAAAATCTGAAAAAATTTCAGGTTACTTCCTTCCATACCAAATTCGAAAAAAATCGGCAGAAAACTCGCAGAGATAGAATTTTTAGTTTAGAAATCGCGTATTTTCAGGCCTCAGTTTCCCAGATCTTTTTGAAGCTTGAGCAAAACCTTCTTGTCCCTCTGCGGTGCAAAACGATCACCCTTAATACCAGTATTTGATTTTATATAAATATTTTTAAGCACCTGTATCATTACACCGATAATACTCTGAATGCATAATAAAAAAATAGCCTCTGTACATTCAGCAGTTGGCGTTCTGGATCCATATCCAGTGGTATGTTGGGTCTCAACGCTGTACAAAAATGCCGAAGCCATCGAATCTATATTAGATACGCAAGGTGTCCAACTCGAGTTACCCTTGGTGTCTGGCCACAGATCTCCATGGCTGTACGCGATCAGCCACCAAAGCACAGCGAATGCCATCCAACTCACGAAGAAACTCATGACAAAGGCGAAAATCGTCCATCGCCATTGAGCGTCCACCAATGTAGTGAATAAATCGAGCAAATAACGTCTTCGGCGTTCCGAAATATTTTTTTGGATCACATTGCAGTCGCCATTTGGTAGAATTGCTCTTCGACGAGCTTTTCTGAATGAATTTAGTTCAGATCTTAAAGTATGGTACCTGTGAATAAAAAATATCAGATGAAATAGCTCTGTGAGATATCGATCGTTGATTATTTTTTCATTCGAGAAATTTTTAGAAAATTTGCCAAATTAACTTCTGCAACTTAAATGTTGGTTCTGAGATTTGGGCGATTGCTGTCTCGCACTGAGCCAAATTTTAGCCCTTTCGACACCCAAGAATTCAACTTCAAGGATTTAAAAAGTTCCCTATTAAAGTGATAAATATCTTACCTCGAATTTTTCTCATTCTGCGATAAATACGACGCATCATTTGAATAATTGACTAGTGTCTTGATCGATTCCATATTAATAAAACTTCGATCCTCATTGTTTCGTTCCTCTTCATCGTAATCATCAGCCAACCCGAAATCTTCAGCTTCAGCTATAGATGCGATATCAGATTTTTTAGTCGGAGTTACCGTTATACGAACACTGTTTTTCCGCTTACCAATGATTTTCTGAGACTCGTTCTCGCCCAGTATATCTGGCGCACTAGCCGATAAATTAAACTTAGACATTTTACGCCAACTTTGAACACATATTTAACAATTTATTAGAAATAATTTTACTCGCTAACATGACTACGTATACGTTAAATGAAGAAATATCAACATAGAAATAGGTTCAGTTTTTTTTTTTCGTTCACATGTGAAATCGCGACGCGTACAATTATTCGCCAGATAAAACTTATCACTGATAACCTCGAATTGTCACATTAAAAACGTTCTAAATAAATGCTACGAACTAGTAACTTGTCACCTGATAAAATAATAATTACACCTAAAAGTCGTTCACATGCTTCGTAAAAAAAATTAAAATATTTAGAGCAATAGGTATTTAGGCACTGGTAAAAACTTAATCGATATATGTAATTTAGTACATAAAAAAAAAAAACAAAAAAAAAACAGAATTAATTAACTAAAGTTTGGAAGATTTATGGCAGAGCAGCTAATCTATCGTTTTTCAAAACAGCCAAGCCTGAAAAATAGGAAAAAAAAAATAGAAAATATAGTTTAGTGCAGTAAGCCTTCATGAATGAAAATGTAAATATCTATTACAATGTAGGTACTAGGTACCTACGTAATACAATATTTTTACGAATGGATAGATTCTCTACAGCGAAACAGATAATTATTTTTAAAACAAAAAATTAGTCAATAGGTAAACATGCAGGTACCTGCGTACGAACCACATAGACATACACACGCGTAAATATTTTTACTTTATAACTATTCGAATGTTCAATTTTTCAAATTCCGAATTTATTCGAAAATTCCATTTAAATTTCACCAAAAATTAGAGAAATTGGGGAATGAAAACAGAAAAATTTTAAAAATTGACCAAAATATGAAACCCTCACACTCGATGACCACCGCTTTTCAAACCACAATAGCCCAACATCGGCGGCCACTGGCCACTCCTCAAAATTAATCATTCAACTTACTTTAAAATTTACAAAATTGCAATATTTCGTATCACCATCGAGCATTCGCGATTCGATACAGCACATATCAATCCAAACTCCCGTTGTCACAACACATTAAACGCTGATAAAGTGATAACAAATACCGCAGGTCTGGGTACTTGGATCGAAATCCGATACACAGGTATTGATATAGACGAGACGAAAGACAACCCGAGCATATTTTACTATTACAACTAAGCGTAGCACACGTCGAAGATTAACTGCGATGCACATCAACCAGCCAGGATGTGAGTTATGACCGGCGAATGTATTAAGTAGGTGGAAACACTGAAAATACAACACGAAGTATCTAAACCTACTAGACACTACTCACAAATGTATAAACCGGCGATCAGTGGTCGCAAACATATCTAGATTATGGTAATCGAGTAAAATGAAAATCCACCTGTGACTTCGAAGGTAACTCGACCAACGACAGCGCCACATCGACCAACTTTATCTACCATTGAACCAGTGTTAGAGTTGTTTTAAAACTGAAATATAGTTCAGTCGTCGAAACACGTATTACGAGTTAGATTACGTTTCAGGTAATTACATTCAATTAACCGTTCGACGTGAATTCCTCCAAAACCTCAAAATATATCTTCTGTCTTATAAATTGTACCTGTACCACGATCATCGTTGATTTTTCCCTCAAAAAAATATTTTCCCAGTAGGGAAAATCCGACCGTGATGTTCGATTCGTGGTGCTACGACGATGACCCGCGTACACGATTTCTAATGAAGCTACAAAATTTTTAATTGGTTTCGCCATACGTATTTCCTTTACGAAGCTCGTTAATATGTGAAAATTATACGTTTATAAATCATTTATTAACGTATGTAATACGCCAAGGTTTTAATAGTTCTTGTTGATGAGGATTTCATAAAATGGATAATGTACTGAGTTCAGAGCTGTGTGTAGGTTTCATATATTTACTTTGAATTCGACGAGGAAAATTGTACAGCTAGTCTGCGTCGATTGAGCCAAAAATTTAGCTCATTGAGAGAGCGTATCAGTCACATTTCAGAACCAAATTTTGAGCTGCTGAAATTGATTTCTCGATTTTTGAAAAAAAATTCAAAAAATTGAAGTACCTAGTTCATTTAAAATAAGTATGTTTATTTTTCATAGAAACAGCTGTTAGGTTAGATAAATTTTAAGGCAAAAATTCAAAAATTGCGAAATGTTCTAAAATTGATCTTTCAAGTCGATTGTGATAATTTTTGATTCGATCTGGAGCCTCCAGTAAGAATTGACTTTTTTCCAGCGAACTATCCAACGTGGAGACTAAAATGGAAAAATAAATTTAGGTGTGACCAAAATACGATTTTGAAGATTCTAATTTTTTTTTTTTGAAAAATACGTTTTCTAAAATTTATAAATTTTTCAAAATCTATGTTTCCAAACTACATATTTATCTCAAGTACTTTTCAATAGTACTCTCATAATTTGAATCATTGAAAATTCACTAGAATGGCCAGAATAGACAAGTTGCACGATTTTTTTTTGAAAAAAAAATTTCGTGCAACTTGTCCAAGTGCGTGAGTGACATTTCATAGTCAATTAGTGAATTTTCATTTTTGGATCAGTAATTTTTTTCAATGACTGGGTACTGAAATGAATCGATAAAAATTTACATTTGTGAACCTGGATGTAGAAACTGTGTTTAGATTTAAAAAATAGAGTTTTGAAATGATATTGAGAGGGAACCTCAACTTAAAAACCAATTTTTTTATATATAGAAGTGGTTTCTATAATCACGCTTACATTTACTGATTAAATCAGCGAGTAATACTGAAAAAAAATTACTGATTGAAAATTGAAAATTCATAATTGAATCGGTGATTTTTCATTGATTTCTACAGTGACTTAATTTTATTTCATCGATGAATTTTCACTGATTCAATTTGAAAGAATACATAATTATGATGAGTTTTTCAAATAGATGCTTCTAAAGGTGAAAAAACTTCACGATGATAGATGGTTTTAATTTACAGAAAGAAAAATTTTTGAAAAAATGAAAATCCACAAAAATTAAATCTTTAGTTCCTCGTGGTCCTGCATTGAACAAAATATTGCGAATCAAAATATTTACTGAGCTGATTTTTGAGGCAATCCGTATCAGGATTAGGAAATATATTTTGGAAAAAAATTCGCCTAAAATTGAACTTTTGACATGGATGGGGGGGGGGGTGATAAAGGAGCTTTTTTTGATTTATCGAGCCATTTTTTAAGGTTCGAGGGTATTAAAGAGAGGTTCAATTTACACTACTTTACCTTAATCGACTTCGATTATGCTGAAAATTCGGTCATTTCATAAATTCATTGATCTGACTCGAAATGGATTGTGAATTGCGAATTCGAGAGGGAAAAAAGGCGCCTAATAGTAATAAAAATGGAGAAAAAGTAGTGTATTTGAAAATGGGCTGTGAAAGTAGTGAAAGAGTGCTGAATTTGATTAAAAATCTTCATAAAAAGCAGTGAAAAAAAAAAAATGAAAAAATGCATGTACAGTAATATAAAATTCTTTCTCAGGCCCATTAAAGAAGTCATGATTTTCATGTAAATGACTTTTTTTCCAAACTTTAAATTAATTTTTTTACTTTGAATTATTTTTACTGTGATAAATACAAATTTACAAATTTTTCTACAGAGGGAGGAAACCAAAAATTTTCAAAATTGAATTTCAGTCATTTTTGTAAACTGAGGAAGAAATTTCAAAGCTCAGTGAAAAATGATGAAAAAGTAGTAATTTTCGAGTTGAAAATTCTGTTAAATATCACGATGGTTTGAAAAGATCATTTTTGATTACTTTGATTTTTCATGTAAGTATAAACAAATTCCAAAATTATGTATTTTTGCATCAACGAGCTTGAAATTCTACCTACCCTTTAAAATTGACGACCCCCTCTCCAAAAATCAATTACGGTTATTTTTGAATTGATCCGAAACTTCCAATCAAAATTAATTATTCTCCAGCGAACTGGGATTACTCTTAATTCTAAAAATCAACTCCAGTGGTTCAAAATTTAGTTCTGAAGTTCCTATCTGTAAAAATTACATTTTCCAGCGACCGAAAAATCCTATTTACCTATTGAAGTTGCAAAACGTTCAAAAAGGAAAAAATACGTCGCAAACTTACGATCAGATATTCGATTCAGGTCCAGGAATACTATCTGGATCCCTGCTCAAAGCTTCGGAAGTCGATTGCAACGTAATAATGATACTATCGTTGGGTACTTTGATCTGCTCGATAGAGTTGCGAAACGTGAGCGGTGGACATTCATCGGAGCAAACACTCTCTGTCGAAGGAATATCCAGATTGTTTCCATCTGTTGACATAGCCGGGGAATGAGTTTTAATCCATGGTGAATGTAATTGGTACTCAGCTAATTACGTATTAAAAATACAAATAGATGGATGTTTACACTAAAACTACGCGCGTCATTGCAGGTCCTCACATAAGCAATAAGATGAAATTTCATAATCGTCGTCGACTCGTTGTGGTCCTTTTTAGAAGATACGCGCAAAATAAATATCTGCGTTGTAAATAGGTACAGTAAATAGTGGAGTTAAAAGTATGAATCGATTGATGATCCTACAAGGTGACCATTGGGTACGAAAATTTTGAAAATTCGAAAAAAAAAACTACCTGCATACATAGATAGTCTTGGGAGAAAAGTGCAAACTTTCTAAATGTTGGAAAAAATTAGAGAATTTTAAGAATATTTTTTCATAAAAATTTTCCATCCGAAAATAGTAGAAATTTTCATTCTCATTATTTAGTGAATATCCTGGATACCAATTTCAGCTTCATAATTGTCTTTTTGTGAAAAAATGTCGACATTGATTCATTATTCAAGCATGAATTCATTTTGGGAGAGTGGTAAAAAATCGTTGAAATTCCGAAAAGTCATTGAGAGTTTACAGAAACGAGATATTTTTCCATTTATTTGTGTTTTTTTTTGTTGGAAAAACAGTAGTTTTTGAGAAATGGCTGTAGAAATCGAAAATCGTCTGAAAAAATATTACAATGATATGAATTTCAAATTGAGCCAGGATTTCGAAAATTGTGAAAATTTATTCAAAAATGAATTTTGATCCCTTTTTTTGATGAAATAAGGTCACTTTTGGCAATTTTGAGAAATCAGTTTAATTAGGCTTCCTGCGGATGGTTCATTTATTTTTTATTTACTAGAAATGTTTTATTTATCTGATATTCTTCAATTTATGCTGGGAGGGGGTTTCGTTTTTGATGATTTCTTTTGATTTTTTGAGTTTTTTTTTTTTTGTGATTTTTTAGTTTCTTTATATTTCTCTTCGGACCTTGTTTTTTTTCCTGCATCTACGACTTTGAATATTCTAATACACAATTATCGTCGATAAATTCAAAAGTACTTACCAAACGATTGTTGGCCGGAAATAAGTTGATCTAGACTATAGGCGCTGCATAATGGTGTATCGACTTCGTACGTGTTGTTGAACTGACTGTAGTCGACTTCGTGTTCACCGGTTTCTTTCTTGAATGAGACTAGATTCGCGAACCGATGGCCCCACAAGATCTCATTCGGCAGGTACGATGATCGAGCCTGAGTAGTCATTCCGGTTGATTCGATTACACCTACGCCATAAAAATGTCGCAAAATTAATAAAGATACCGTTTTGTTTCAGGCACAGCCCATACACAAGATAATTTAGAATGCAAAAATTGTTTCCTACAATGTTGGAAAAAAATTTACAAAAATTCCAGAACTTTGATTTAAAAAATGGTCATTTTTATTGAATTAAAATTCCAAATTTTCAAAATACATAATTCTCAAGACTGGATCGAATTGCGAAGACGGCAATGCCAACTCGCTTGATAATATTCGAAAAAATATACAGTTTTTCGCTGGAAATCTTATACTTGCCTTGGTCAGAAAATTGAATCGAGAGTTCAAAAATTGCGATTGAGCAAATCTATGTATAATTTTCAGATTGAAATCTCAATTTTGCTATTTCAATCAGAGTAGTTTCATTCAACTCGTATTTTAAGAAATAAATCTAAGTAATGTTTTTGGGTAACTGATGTTTTTTAAATATTAAGTGAAAATGTAGGTTAGGTGTGTCAAAATGAAATGGTTTAATTTTTAAAAGTTAGTTATTTCACATTTTTACGATATTTTATCAAATAGTACTAATTGGAACTGTAAAAAAATTCTGTCACCTACTTGATAAGAAATTTACCGATAGAAAAAATGGGTGGTGAAGTTATACATACGAACGACCTGAGAAATGGAAAATGGCTGATCAAAGGAATGGGTGTTGGTGTGAGGGGGGGGGAGTTATTCAGATGATTTATAATCAATTTTACATTTTTACCTTCTAAAACGACCACTATTTCGAATCTGTCTTGAATCATATCGGCTGCTGATAATTTGTACAGGGGCGACGAAGGTGTAATTTTATGAACAATCGTCGTCGGCCAGATGAAAAATATACGATCTTCAGCGCCGTCTCCACCTACTTTCATCTCGTGCTGGAAAAATGGAAGTATTTCTCCTTCTTTGGTGACCTGCGGATCAATCGTTGAAATTTTCAGTAATAATTGAGATCGATATCGTTTGCAAAAATTTGTATACTCAAATTGGAAATGATTTTATTCAAAAAATTGATTGATTTGAAAATTTTCTAAAATTGGCAAATATTATTTTTTTGTGACCCTGTAGAGAGAGACAATTAACTTTATGATTTTTTTTTAAAGATTCAATGCACATTAAATAATATGTGACCGTGCCGTAAAGAAGGGACCTAGTGTAAAAAAAATCGATGTCCCATTTTTCACGTTTTTGGTTCAAATTACACCAAATCTGGACCAAACACATAAAAATGAAAACATCAATTTTTTTACAGTAGGTCCCTTCTTTACGAAAGGGTCACATATATTTTTAAAATCAATTTTCAACAATTTAAAAATACATTTTTCATTTTTTTTTTTTTATTCAATGGATATATTATTTATTTCTCTCTAAAAAATCCGTTTTTTTCAAAGAAATGCCAATTTTTGAAATTCTAACAGCACGTAATATTGTCATCGGTCATTCAATTTTTCCCTCATTTTTTTTTAAAGACGTATCCTTCTCAAAAAATCAGAACCAATTTTTTCTCATAGGAAAACGTTCGTTGTTTAGGATTATCAGAATGCATCAATATCAGTTGTTTATTTCATCATTTGGAGTTGAAAATTGTCAGGATTTTTTAATTTAAACTAGGAACTTTCCTTTAAAATCAGGTATACCCTTCCATTTTCTATCAAATTTTAGACTCGATTAGATAATGAAAAAAATGAAACATGGCATTTTCTGGTATTGAAAGTCAATTTTTTTGAAAAAAATTCACAAAGTTATGAAAAAAGTCACTTTTTCATCTTCAAATATTTTAAATTAATTTCCACAAAAAAAAAAAACCAACAAAAAAACAAAAAAAAATACCAGGAAAAAGAAGTCGTGAAAATTTGAAGAGCCAGTCCAGAATTCCAAATTGATATAATTATCACATTTGCTTCGGTAGGTAGGTAGATCAAATCTTACCTTTTTTTTGATAAGTTGTGCCCTGACGTGAGCCTCGATAATATGAGATTTCCTCATATCACCGACCCTAAACATCAGGCAAAGTTGACCATTTCGTTGGCAAATGACCGCGTTACGACTGAACAACAAAGTCTGAGTTCTTTTCTTGGGCCTGGACAGCTTGGCAAATACGATACCAACCATAAACGCCTGAATCATAACTCCAACTATGCTTTGCAAGCACATTACAATTATGGCTTCGGGACATTCTTCTGTGATATGTTTGGCACCGTATCCTGAAAATATCCAATAAAAAAATTATAAAATAACCAACGAAAAATGGAAAAAATTGACAAAAATTCCATAAAACTGACACTAACCAATGGTATGCTGCGTTTCTACACTGAACAGGAACAACGACGTAAAAGATGTGGCACCTTCCACACATGAAATCCACTTCTCCCCATAGTGAGGTTCAAAATCCCCATGAGATGCGGAAATCAGCCACCAAATAACGGCAAAGGCCAACCAACTAAGGATAAAATTCAACGCAAAAACCAGCAAAGTCCATCTCCACTGAGCATCCACCAAAGTAGTAAAGATATCCTGTTCGCAATCAAATTCTAGAGCCAATTTATCACCAAACCCAGAATTAAATTAAATTTTTATTCACCTACCTGTAAATATCTTCTTCTTTTTGCAATATTACCCTGGACAACATTACAGTCTCCATGCTTGAAAACCACTCTTCTCCGGACTCTTCGCGAACTGAATCTAGTCTGTCGGTATCTGTAACGAGATGACAATTTCATTTACAACTTGTGAACACGTAAAAACAGCGCATATTGCCGAGGCACAATGAAAAAAAGAACGAGCTCGTTCGGGAAACGGAGACAAACGTACGTAAAATATCAGCACATTGTAATTTTACGACATGAGGAAGCTCTCAATAAGGCGATTCATTTAATAAACAACTCAGACGTTCCAATTGAACTCACGAAAAAAAAAGCGACGAGAGCAAAAAAGAGAAAAAAGTAAAATACGAAATTGTATATCTTCACATCACGTACCAATAAAAATCTTAACCCCGATACTCACAATTTTTTTAATGTCGTCATCAAATACATTAATACGATTCGAGGTACCTACACATTCGAAACACTAATTCCTTCCAACAATCGCTTCATCTAATTATAAATGATTTTACAATTATCGCAAAATACCGAACGAGCCAATTTTTGGCCGATATCGAGAGCTACAGGGTGAGGATGGGTAGGTGAGCGGTGCACTAATAATTTATTGCTGTGATTACACACAATTGTCGCGACTGAATTAGAGTTACATTATGTTGTTGTCGTCTCTTTATCGTAAATAGAATTCGAGAAAAAAATTGCCCATTTTTGTTACCCGTTCTCATTTTGGTCGTAATAGAACATTAAGACGTAGCAGCCAGGTAAATTTTCCTAGTTCCTGCATCACCCTTGGCTGTAAAACGTGTTGCATGCACAATTTACTCATTTACACATTTAACGAGTATGGCCATGGCTCACGTTTCAAAAACTTTTTGAGTTGTTACATTCTACGTGTATGGGATGAGGTTTCTGTACGTTTTCAAACTTGGTGTCTTCTGGCGAGAAAAACAAGAAGAACAAGGAAATAGCCAGAAATAGATTTTCAACTTTGTACGTAGCAACAAAACCAGAAAAATAGGTAGATTTTCAATTGTTTTTGCCATAAAAAGTGGAAGAATTTTTAACAATTTTTTCTTGAATTTTCCGAACTGCTTTTAAGAGCTCTTTTGAAATTAATTTTTCATCGAAAATTTCGTCTTTGCTTCGTTCGAGCAGGGCTTTTATTTCATAATCTCTGTTGAAAAAAATCGAAATCTCAAATTTCGACTCTTCTGTTTCTGTCTGACATCACCACGGTGCGGTGGTGGCCTTGTTTGGCTCCTTTGTTTGGAAAATTCCGACTGCGTTTTTATCTGAAGATTTTCTGGCGAGGGCGTTTTCGAATTTTGGTTGATTCTGTAATGCATTAAAATTTCCAAAATGTGCGTGTTATAATTTTTAAATTCATTTTTTCTGAAATTCGCCTTTGCATCACTTGGGCTAAGTAAATTTTTACCCCTAAAATCTAATAACTTTTAATCTTTGTTTCGCTAAAATTGAGAAATTAGAAATCAATTGAATTTTCTCTATCGAGGGAGGAGAAATGCGAGTTCAAGTCATGTTTTTTCATAGCTCAGAGAAACAGTTCTGCCAATAGTGGTTTAGAAAGTCCTGCTATTATCTTGCTTGTTGAATTTAAGAATTTTCTTACTCTTTGAATGTTTTCATTTTGCTCTTTGAATTCGTAATATCTTTACAGAATGAAACAATGATAAAAATGCTTGAAATTTCCTTATGCAGAGAAGGCGATTATTCAATTTTTGAGAGCTTTTGTCATTTTTTAAAATTACTTACTCATTCAATTTTATTTTTAATGAAAATTTTTTTGAAGTGTTCGTTTCAATTTTTCAAAGAATTATTCTCGGAATATCGTTCAATTTTTTTAAAAAAAGTTCAAGTTGATAAAAATTATGCCATGTTTTAAATATCGTTCTAGGTTTTGAAAATTGCTCAAAGACATCTTTCGAATTCCCTAATTTTTGGTAAATTGTTCTATTTTGGGGAAATTAATTAGCCAACTTCTGGAAACATGTCCAAAAACTTGAAGAATCCTCTGAATTTTTAGGAAATGATCCAATTCAGGAAAAATTGTTCAAAAATGTTGAAAAATCGTTCAATTCTTGAAAAATTGTCCTAGTTCAAAGTTTCTAACAATCATGTAGATGCAAGTTCTGTCAGTCCTGATTTTTTTCACGTCTTCTGATAACTTGCTTTTCCCTTTTTTTTGTCGTCAGAAAATATCAGAAATTCAAAATGCCCTATTTTTACCCTTCTTCTTTTTTTTTTAGTTGAAATCAAAATTTAAATTTTAAATGTCTTCTCCTTTTCTCTGAATTTTGAAATCCTTTCCGTTGAACTTTATTGCATCTTTAAAAAATGTCCCAAGTCCTGCTTTTGAGACTTTATAGTTTTAAAAAAATTTCTAATTTTTGAAAAATCGTCAAATTCTAGGAAAATTGTTAATTTTTGGAAAATGAAGCAAGTACATAATCTTGTCTGAGTACTGGAAAATTTTCAATACATACAAAAAAAGCTCCAAATGATGGAAAAACTGTTCAAACTTTTGGAAAAGTGTCAAGTTCTTGAGAAATTTTTCATCTTTTTTTTCAATTTCTAGAAGATTTTTGTTATGGAAATATGTCGAATTCTGGAAAATATCATCCAATGTTCAAAAAATTGTGTACCTAATTGTTAAAAAATTTGTTCAAGTTTTGGCTCTTTCCTCTTTCTTATTCTTACAAATCCAAATTTTAAAAAATCTCTGAACTTATTAAAAATCGTCCTAATTTTGATAAAAACCTCACTTTTGAAAAATTCCCCATACTTCTGTTTGTGTCCTACTCGTGCTTGATATTTTACCCTTCAAAATGAATAAAAGTTCTATTTTCATTTTCATTAGACCTGTTTACGATCAACCTAACTTCATCGTGTATTCTCGCGAGATGAAATTGTATTTCCGTAGGGAAAAATGTACAGATTTGTATCCATAAATAAGTACCTATTTCTACGTATGTATAATTTACTCACATACAATGATCGCTTCGTATGTTCAAATTAAATTGATAATTTAGGCTCTACGCAGCTTTTAATTTTTTCAATTGGTAGGAAATGTACCACGCTAAAATTATTCTATTTAAAAATAACCAAGAGAACCTTGTTTTGCAAAAAAAAAAAAAAAAAAAAATGGTTTTCGTTGATTTAAAATAGTACAGTCAGTTTTCATTTTTAATAGGTTGAATATTTATATAAAAATTAGGTCTACTTGGATATTTTTACCGAAATAAAGAGGAAGTCTCAATTTAATTGTGATACAACATAGGCAGAGACGTAAATTACTTATAATCGGCGTATTTTTTATGAAGGTGTGTGGGCATTGAGGACAGTTTTTTTTTTACTGTGGAAATATCAAAAAAATTGTAAAAAAAACTTACATTTTGTATATGGATTCTGAAAGTTGGATGTTTCTTAAAGGAGATTTCCCAAGATTTTATTACCTATCATAAAGTCAAATCGTTTCATATAGTGAACATTCAGGGTGATTTTTTCGCCTCTTCAGAGTATCAAGGGATGAATTTGGTGTATTATTTCATTATTTTTTGAAGTCAACCGAAAGATTCATAATCGTAGTTCTAATTTTTTTGAATAAGGTACCTATCCCATTTTCTGCACTCAGCTTTCTCATTTCTAAAACAGTGAAAATTACAAAAATGACTGAAAGAAAATGAATGAAAAAATCCCTGAAAATCGGTGAAAGTTCACTGAAAACTGAGTACCTAATATTTGTAAAATTTGCTGAAAAATCAGCGAAATTACTCGAAAAATTGGTGAAATTTTTTGAAAAATCGATGAATTTGTTGATCTTTCCTGTGTTGCAATTCCAGCGGTTTATCAGCGATTTCTCAGTGATTAAAAATCATAGAGAAAAAGTAAAATATGTCTCTTAATCTAAGTATATCAAATAATTGAAAATATCAGTCAGAGTTTTTCATCGGTAGGCCAAATTTTCGCCTTTTTATAAGATTTTTTTGTTTTTTTATCATCAAGTCTTTGAAACTTTTCAGAATTGGAGACTTTTTGTTATTAGAAACGAATACCTCAGAAAATAACGACAATTAGCCAGCAGAAATTTCACCTATTACAGAAATTTGATGTAGGTGATCTCTTGAAAACTCTTGAAGAAATTCCACATTTTGACCTCCTGCTACATGAAGTTTTCTCCTCTAAGCTAAAATGAAAATATTAAAAAGAGGCCTGAAGGTATTTTTTTCCAGAAGTTGAAAATGATTTTCCCTCCAGAAATCATGTGCAGAATAATTTTTAAATCACTACGGCCTTTGAAGTATTGACAGTTTGTTGTTTTTGAAGTCTATTCTTTGCTTTTCATTAACGTAGCCCATTTGATATCAAAGTCGACTTCTCATTTCATCTTCTCGAAGTCTACTCAGAAATCGATTTTTCATTGCCTCAATTTTTCTCGCAGCAAATTTTCATCCCTTCAATGAGCTTTTGTCACAATTTTTTTTCCAATTTGTTCAAAAAATTACTCAATTTTTGAATTAGCTGGTACATCATCCAAAAAGATGTACTTTTTACAAATTTATCGCCTAATTATCATCTCAAAAGATCTCCTTTCAAGTACGTACCTTCATCTGCTTCTTTATCGAACACCAGGAAATTTCATATACTCTAAAAGCATCTCCGAAAGTATATCCGATTGAAGAAAGTTCAAAGGGAGGCGTTTCTCACCCCAATCCCCAACTGCTGACGAATTGTTGTCAACTCGTCGTACATAAACACTTGCGGCGGCCAGGCCGTTGTTTAGAATTACACGACTGTTGGCAACTTCCATTAAAAGTTATTACCAAGATGGAAACCGACTGGCGGTAGATGTTTTCGGGGGCTAATTATGCACGTAACGACTACTAAATGCATACTGTTAACCGCTCCGGATACCTGTTTTCTTTCGCTTTTGCAACTCAACTCGGCTGCGGCTTGATGACGCCTCGAAGATGAAGCTCCCTCCGCCAGTCGACGACCCTGCTTTTTGGGCTTCTTTGATCAATTTTATCCAAGGTTAAAGAGCTTTCGCGCAGTTTAATATTACGCCTCGCGTATGAGATTAAAAAATTAATTGCGGTCGTATCATAATCCTTAATAGTTCGGCGATAATTCTCAGCTATATACTTGACAAGCGGATTTTCTATACTGTGTAGCAATTTCGTTTATCCTCTTTATACATCGTCGTGCGATGTTCTACGTTCATGCTCGGCTCGTGTATATTGTATAGGTACGTGAGAGTAAACTGTACGTATGTACTATGTACTAAATTATATTTACGTTCGGTTCGGTCTTTAGGATATAAAGAATTCGGTCGACAATTTCCACGAGTCTTTTAAAATAAATGCCAATATTTCAAATAATAACTACAAATTAACATCGCAGAAGATATTTCTCGTATTGAAATGGTTTTATCTTTTTTCGACTTCATAAATTCTGTTAATGGAGAAATATAATTTTTCATTTCTGAAGAAAATGAATCCAATGAACATGATAATCAATGGATTTCAACTTGTGTGTAGAAAATTTTCAATACTTACAAATATTTTTCATTTTCATTTTTTTACAAAATTTCCTAAAAAATGAAATAGAAGCCAAAAACATATTTTGGGAAGCTTTAATCCATCTCGGAAGGGTTTAAAATGGGAATGGTTAAGGGGAGAAAAGTGGCCTGAAGTATGTTGATTGGAGGACCATTTTCGACAATATTCGCTATTCAGCAGAAATAGCTCTTGTTATAGATACCTTTTATGCTTGGATTTGCTATCCAAAAATTATTTGCTGACTGGACTTACCCTCAGGAAAATTTTGTAGGATTCTATTTGAAATCTGCCATCGTTAATTTTTTTCCTTCGTGGGTAAAATTGTCTCGTGCTTGGTAAATTCTGAAAATCAATCTTTAATTTTGTGAAATTTTATCTGATTTAAATTCGAAAATGGACTTTTACCACTTTTAGTTCGATTTGATTAAATCAGGTTTTGTATGTTTGCATTTATTCTGTCGTGATTGTGGTATAATCTTATTTCGACGTTTCATTTCTCGAGATGGTTATTACATCGACTTTATGTTTTATTAATAATCTGAAAAATAATAAATTTTCAAAACTTGTTCTCAAAGATATTTCGAATCTTGTATAATTTCTTTCACAAAACTCTACGCAAAATTGAAACTCAAGTTGATCTTTAATTTCACATCGAACTTCCAAAATTGTGTAATGAGGAGACGGAGAGGAACATCTCTCTTCTCTTTTGTTGAAATTAATTCTGTAGGTATCTGCGGATCCATCTGTTTTGACCGAAGAGTTGCGGCACACAGAAAATCAGCAAATACTTAGTGGTTCTTTCAATGTACAAATTCTTGAAATATTTTGAGAAATCGATATTTTCAATTTTGAATCTTCCATCATCTTTCATCTTCCTTCTTCCTTAATTTTCTTTCAATTTTCAATGTTGGTTTTGACCTCAAATTCTGGTTATTTTCAACAAAAAAAAACACGCGATTTTGGCCATTTTCTGGATTTTAGGTAGTATTGCTTGCTGGGAACCAGGAACCAAGATGCAAGTTGAACATCTGAAGAATTTTCAACTTTTAGGTGCCAAATATTCAAATCGCTTACTCAAACATGTCAAAATCAGTGTTGGAAAACCGAAGTGATATCAATTTCAGTTTCAGGGTCAGTTCTCAAAATTTTTTAGTTTCCTTTTCAGTTTTCAGTTCCTTAAAATACTAAAAAAAAAAAAAAAACCATTTTATCTAAATACTCAATTAAAAATAAAATTGAAAAATTAATCGAAGTAAATTCTAACTTTAATCCAGAAATTAATTCAGACTTCCCCTCTAATAAATCAAATGAACCCCGATTTAATTCAAAAACTACCCACTAGAATAAAAATGAAAAATATTATTAATCAATACTTAAATTAAATTAAATAAATCTTTAAAATTTTCTAAAAATGTCTAAGAATTTCCTTTTTTCCTAAAATTTTTCAGTGTTTTGCTAAATTTTTTGGTATCAACTTCAAAACAGTAAATAAAAACTAAAGCTGCTGGAACCGAAACTGGAACTGAAATCGAGTTCCAATATTTTTAGTTTTCAGTTCTCATCATTTTAGTTCCAGTTGAAAGTCGAATTTTTCAATTTTAGGTCTAGGATTTTTCAGTTTTCAATTTTCAGTTTTTGTTTTCCATCACTGATCAAAATTGAACCAATTTTTAAATTTTTATGAAATTTTTTAAAAATTTTCTGACAATGCTAGCAACTGTGTTTCGATCTACACAATTTTCATGAAATTCAGGTTTTTTATTTTCCACTCGATACCTATACCTATTGTAACTTTTTTCGATTATTAGAATAAATTTTAATTAACTTTCAAACTTTCTGTCACAGTGCTGCCAATTGAACTTTAGTAATGATCCTAGGAGATCTTCTAGTTCCGATGACGTAGCTAGGGCGCCATGAAGTCTGCACCGTCACCCCATGAAGTCAAAATTTTACGTGAAAAAATAATTTCTTGGAGCATTAAAAATCCATTTTTCTCAAAGCTTCGCTCGAGCATGAACAAAATCACAATTATCTATGTGAAAAATGGCCTTTTCTTTGTGTTCCAAGTCTCCATACCCACATTGTACCTTTCCCAAGAAAGCTTCAGACGTCATTGCTTGGAGCTGCTAATTATCATTTTCGGTTTTTATAGGTCAAAATAATAAGTTTGGAAGTTGTTTGTTCCAAAATTAGATTTTTAATCAAAGTTTTGGATTTTTTGGGTGGGGGAGGGGGGGGTTAACTAGAAATTTTCTCAAAAAAAATTGAAAGTTCGGAGTTTGGACCCCCTCTCTTCACGAGAAATTTCTGGCTACGCCGCTGTGTAGTTCAATTTTCTTTGGACCTGAGTGTTCCAAATTTTTTTAAAGATCTTCAAGATCTCCTTCTCAAAGTTACTCTGTTACATATTTATGAAAAAATAATTCTAATCTTCATATTAAAAGAACATTTGAAAAAATTTGTTTTTAAAATATTTATATTTTTTTATTTTGGATACTTATGTTTGCAATTGACTTATTTTTTTATCGGTAGCTAAGTACCTGTCTTCTCTCGGTATTATCTAAAAAATAATTATTTCTTTATGGCTGATGTGTTGAAAATTTTTTCAAAATTTAAATCTTAGTAATTACTTAGATTATTTTGAAACATCTGACTCGAGTCGACAGTTTTTCGTCTATAATTGAGACCTGCCCAGGTTTCAAATTTTGAAACCCTCCTTTGAGTTCCACCAGATGGCAAATTATATAAGACAAGTTTCTCAGCTCCCCAGTCCTGCGAAGATTTCCGAGAATACTGAGCGAATTTGGCGATATTCGACACATTTTTACTACTCTGTAGTCAGTATACTCCAACGTTGGAATTCTTCACGTTCCGCTCGTTTCATTTAGCATTAGTTTAATTAATTTCACGGCGAGTAAAGGTATATACGTCGTCGAGCATTTACGCGAATGTAATTTATCATTTAAGCATATTCGCGGACGAGAGAAATAGTAGTTTACCGTGTTATACGTGTGTAGTAAAAAGGCTGCGTCGCGTCGGGGTCGTTTTCCACTGTATGAAATTTAATGGTACCTAATACTCTCGCGTAGGTATAAACTCATGCTTCCGGTAGAAAAAAAAAAGTCATAGAAATGGTTAATCCGGCTGCTACATTGTTACGCATACACGAGTCTAGATGCGGTGAACCCATAAACCTAACATACTTGAGGTGTACCGTGTACCTTATTCGAAATTTCGTACGCTAATTTTGAAACACGAGCATGGTTTTAAAATTTTTTTCGTGTTTTTCGACTCGGGCATTGAGTGCCTCTCTGAAATGTTGCCCGGCAATTTATGGCTCTTAAAAACCAGCCACGTTGAAATGAAAATTTTACCTAATTCGGGGCATAGAGGGATATTAGATTATCGGAGGGTTCGTCGAGCTCGGTTGTGGTTACTAATTGAAAACTGCTTGGGATAATTTGATGATTACGAATTTATTTGATAATGGATTAAATACTCGATGGATTGGGTTTCTTGGCGGTTATTGCGTATTTTTCATAGAACGTTGCACTAAAAATCTGAGATTTGGAGTATAATTACCGAGCAAAATTTTACTTACTTGAAGGTATGCAGATGTACCTTGTTTTTCGTTTCTGGCTGATTTCTGAGTTGTAATCTCGAATGCTGATCTTGGAGTTGGTGTGATTTCGTATTTGAAGGTACGCAACTGTTCTTCTGTTGGAACTTCCTCTTGTAAGGTCGCTGGAAAGTTTTGAATCGATTAAAAATTTTTTTATCAATTTTTTGACCTACCAACGTCACTTTAGGAGATGAAAGCTCATGAAATTTTTTTCAAAATAGTTTGAAAAAAGCTTTCGAAACTCTTTGACCTCCAAAGGCAGAGAATGGAACTAAAATTGAAAAATTTTAAATTTCATCGAACGAGGTATGAGGTATCGAAATCAATGTTTTTTTTGGACCTCGTAATCCATTTTTGAAATTATTTTGACCTCAAACCTGAGAATTGTTCTTTAGGAAAGATACCGAAATGGAAAACATTTTGGAAATCCATGTTTTTTGACCCTCTGAATTAATTTCAAGGATTATTTTAAAATCAAGTTCAATTTTTTGAAAATTTATTGATTCCTATTTTGCAGAGACGTTGCGAAACGATATTTTCGGGAGGGGGGAGTACCTTTTCAAACTGATTTTCCGAAAAATTTCCAACTATTTTCCTTATTTTTCTGAAAACCCGACTAATTTTCATAAAATCTTCCACCTCAGATACTTTTCAAAATTTTCCAACTTCAGAAATTTTTCCAATTTTAAAATTAATAATTTAAGATCGGTTTTGATTACAAAAAATTTTCAATTTACGTTTTTGAAAAAATTCGTAAAATTTGAATTTTTGAAATATCATTTTTGAAAAAAAAAATTCAACGCTTGAAACAGATTTTATATTATTTTAGGTAATGAGAGTTGGAAAATTTTCTTTTTTTTTTGAAAAAAAAATGAGGTTAATACAGAATATGAATTGAGAAAATTTTTAAAAACCAGGAGTAAAAAACTTTTAAAAAATCAGTTCAATTTTAAATCATATTTGGAAACAAATTGAACTAAACAAGACATTACAAGGTTTTTTATCTTTCGTTTTTTTTGATTGATTCAAATTTTTAAAAAAAACGAAAAACCAAATGGAACCGGGAAAACCAGAACTCATTGAAACGGTTCTGAATTTTGAGAACCAACGTTAAAGTAATACTTGTATAAATATTTTCAAAATAAAGCCCAAACCCCAATTTTTTTGAAAATAGTAAAAAACTAGAACAATTTTGAGATCGGTAATTCAAATCTTGAAACAGTATTCGTATCCATATGGAGCTTCACCCTAATTCAGCCTTTTCTTTTTCTTGTCATCCCCTCCGTCTTCTCAGCGCACCATACCTAAAATATATTAATTTTCGTTTGAACCAAAATTGTGGACATGGCGTGGGATACTCGCACCATGCAAATTAATACGAGTTTACAATTACCTGCGTATGAAATTCATATTCTCGTGAAAATATACGTACATAGGTTATGCAATATGCACAACAATACCCCTGACAGGCGGACAACTCGACTGTCCCGTCGTGTTATTGAACTCTCTTAGGAAATTAAACCTACCTACGTAGTTTATTGGCTCTGACGCGTTGGATGCTGCGACTAAAAAACTCATTTTCACGATACAAGTGTTATAACACATCTCATCACGCTGGAATTTTGAAATTTTGATTTTTCAAAAATCTGAAATATGTAATATGATGAGTTGTTTTCTCTCCTCTATTAAATAGCATCCTGATTTTTTTTTTTTTTAGAAATATTCCATTGATTGGTTGTTTAGTTTCAAAAAAAAAATCTCAATAAGTTTGTTAATCATTTTCTGGTCAATCTTTTTCTTCAATATTTTATAATTCAAGTTTTCATTAACTCAATAAGCATAAATTTTATTCGAGATTGCTTAGTAGGTAATAGGTATTCACGTAAAACAACTATTTCTAATCTTTATCTAATAACGAAAGTAAAAAAAAAAGGTAAAAAGTACAAAAATGGTTTGAATTACATGTAAAAAAAATTGATTACCTACATTAACAAGTGTCATGACATCTGCTTAAAAAGAGTATTTTCATCCAAAATAGATTATCGAAATAAATAAGTAAAATATCGTTTGTCAACGATAATGATTTTCGTTTTTTTCACGAAACGATTTCATTTTTGAAATGAAATCCAAGCTGAGAATTATACACTTATGTATTATTAACTGCAAAATGCAGTATTTACTTAATTCTAGGTACAAACAGATACGATTTTGAATCGTTTTAACAATTTTTTCTATCACAAGGTTTATTCTGTTTAACATCATTGTTCGATGCGATATGGCGTTAAGTAAAAAAATTATTTTAGAAACTTTCATTAGTTATTTCGTTCCATTTCGGCCCAATTTACGGTGTTTCTTGGCAGACTTTGTAAATGGACTAAATTTTGTTCGTTGGGACTTTCGTCGTGTTCGTAAGAAAGATTTTGATGTCCGCCGAAAATGTCTTTGACGTTTACTCCTGAAAAATAAAACATTCGAATCGTATTGAATATTAGAAAAGTTGGAAAATGTGGAAACATCGAGGAATTTTATATCGTAATATATAAAATAAAGAAAATCACAAAAAATGAGAATTTTTGCAATTTTCGCTCAAAAATAGTAGAATTTTATGACGACAAATTGCTGAACAATGGAAAGAAAGTGGGGGGGGGGGGATGAAAAAAGTTATTTTTTATTGTTTTATTTCAAATTCAATTTTTCATTTTTTTGGGGGGGGGGGGGGTCGTCAGAAAACATTCAGGATTAAAATCGAGTCATTTTTGTGAATTGCGAAAAAAAAATTTGAAATGCCATCAAAATTAGTGATTTTTCAGGAAGGAAAAATATGATGAGCAACCATTATTTCTTTTCACTAAAATTTCCAAAGCAATTTCCAAAATTCGTTACGACATTCAAAAAATCATAATCTGATGAAAAAAGTACGAAATTTCGTGAACATGTTTCAACTTTCAAATAGTACGAAATTTTGATTTTGTATTTTTTTAAGTAATCATATCAATTTGTAAATATTTTTTTCAAATCATTAGGTAGGAGCACAAAAAATAACGATTTTTCTTTTTTTGATTTCAGTTCGAACTCTGAATTTCGGATCATTCATGATTCACGTCGAAATCATCTTGGGTAAGTCGTAATAATTAAACTTTACAAATTTTCACGTTTTAATTTACTATAATTAATTATTTACCTGCTGATGAAGATAGTCTATGATTTCTAGTCACATTGTTGACAAAACCATTGTTCGCTCCTAAAGTCTGCATCTGCGATTTACGACGTTCTGCCTGTAGAGATTTTCTCCTGACTTCCAAAGCTTCACGAACTTCTCGTCTCATGGTTAACTTTCGTCCAAGTACCGGAGTATCTGCATTCGAGTAAACAATTCAATCCAATCGATCAGTCGAAACCACCATACCAAATAAACCCTTTTCAGTGAAAATCTAAGCAAGAAAATTAATTTTATTACCATTTCCATTATCTCCATCTCCTTCCATTTTCATCTGTAAGAATCGTTTCCTAAACGCTACGTCTAGGGTACCGATCGTTCTTGTTTTATGCTTTTGTTTCTCCAAGTTGTAAATTGTTCTTCTTCTTCCCACATTTCTATCGCCGCTGGATCCAGAATCGTTCTCGTAATCGCCGTTTATGCCCTTCAATCGTTGCAGATGTCGGACTATATCGACAGCTTGTTTATCCAAAATTCCATCTTGTGATAAATCATCTTTCTGAAAAAGGTAAACAAACGAATTAGTTGAAATTCACTCGAACCATAAAACATCAAGTCTCACCTTCTTTCTGAACCAGTTCAGTTCTGTAGAAGCTAAAATATGCGATAGGGTACCAAATCGATGGAAAATCATAGCTGTGAATTGAATAATCAGGATGAATGCGAAGAAAAATACGAACACCAATCCGATAGGCTCCAGTTGTAGATATTCTTTGTTGACTATTGGCTTTGAAAAAAAAAAAAAGGAAACATTGATATTAGTTCATTACGAAACGATCCTCTTTTTTTTGATAAATATTTTCAAAGAAGTTTCAGTTAATCTAATTTTAGGTAACAATTATTATGAACTAAAAAAATATATCAAGATTTCTCACTAGTCAAGATCGGTCCAAAAATAAGTTTCATAAATAATTTTAAAGCACATGAGCAGAGTTGTAAAAAACCTAATTCGGATTTTGTATTTGATGGAAAATCGTGAGTGGTAAGATGGTTCTCTTTGCTTTGAGGAGGAGGAGGAGGAGGAGGAGGCGGAAGAGGAAAGGGTATCGTCTCAGAAAAATCCAATTAAGCCTCAGTTCAACATGCAAAGCTATAGGAGTCTTCGATGTGAGTTGACTTCAAAAAAAAGTTCAATTTTTTGTCATCTTCAAGTATAATCAATATTTCCATCTACATGGGGCTCAGATCAATAGATAATTGCTCCAAAAGGTACAGTTTGAATTTTTACTCCTCAAAGTATGAGAAAACAGAAAAGTTTCTGATCTTGAAATTGAGAAATTTTCAAAACAATTCAAAATTGGTCCATTTTTTCACCAATGATGAATTTTGATGAAATATTTCGAAAATTGTAATTTGGAAAGCAAACCAAGTTTAGTGTAATACCTTTCAATTTTTTTTCAAAAAATATCCTAGTTCTGCCAAATTGTTCAGGTTTTAGGAAATTCTTTCATTGTTAAGAGATTGTCCAATTTTTGACCACTACCACCCAATTTATGAAAAGCTGCCAGTTTTAAAAAATTTTAAAAAAATTCTTCAATCTGTGAAATTTGAACAATATTTAGAAACATTTTTTATTGAAGATTTGAAAATATTTCTATTTTAAAAACCCCCAATTTTTGAAAAATATTTTTCTTAAAATTCTTGGATATTTTCAAGGTTTTGAAAAACTTATTCCAAATTTTCAAAATTTTTTAGTGCTTAGGAATTTTTTTTAAAGTTTCAACTGTCCGTGTTTTGAAAAAGACAAATATTCAAATTTCGAAAAATCGTTAAATTTTAAAGATAGGTAGATACCATGCATGCTGAGAAAATTTTCACAAGTTTCGGATTGTTTTCCATGTTTTAAAAATTGTCTCAATTTTTAAAGAATTGGCAAACTCGAGGAAAATTTTTCATTGGAATTGTCAAATTTCCAGAAATTGTCCAGATTCTAGAAAAGGAACCTACTATTCAATGTGTTTACAGCTAGAAAAATAAGGATTTTAAAGAATGGTAATTTTTTGAGCGGGGATTTGAAGCAAGGAAAATACAATGAAAATATCCAGAAGATGACAGAAATGTTCATTTCTCAGACCCAAATTATCCATCTAGTTTTAATATTTAAATTCTTAAAATTTGTTTTTCTAAACTCAGAGGCTTGTTTAAATTTTATTTTATAAAAATTGTTGATCAAAAATTTTTTATAATTTTTCTCATCAACTTGATTATTTTGAAAACTTGAAAATAATTTTCGATCAAATTTAAGGTGCTTGAATGTACAATTTTAATTAAATAAAATTCCATAAATCTTGAAATTGGCACTCTGAAAAATTTCAACTCCCTCTTAAAAAGGAAAGAAATAGGTAATCCTAACTCCTTTTTCAAGACCTGGCTGAAGTTTTATGCCGGTAGTTCGACCCATACCAAAAATTGTGAAAATTTCACTTTTTTGAGAATATCTATAGGTTCCTTGCGAGCAGGAGAACCCCTAATTTTTTTCTGAAAGGTCCCTCATTCCAAGTAAATTTTCTAACCAATTTTTGTCAAAATCCGAAAAATGTTTTTTTTTCCACTCCACTCAAAAAATGCACCGGTCAAGTGATATTTTCTATCAAAATATCACTTCTTGATCATGATTCACATTTATCCCTACCTATATGAAAGTGTATGAGTGTAAAGTAGGTAATTACAATAAATATACTCTCATAATTATAATTTATATACAAAATAGTACTATGGTGATCTTTACAAACTATACTTTGTCATTCGGTTTCCCCATAAGAAATAAAACACAAAAATCCATCACGATAAGGGTGCAAAACATAGGAACATATCAATGCGGTGTTGAGGTGAGTTCAGTGTTTTCGATTAGGACCCTTCTGTCCCCGAAGAGGCCATGACGATATTATTGGTGTTAATAAAACCACCATTTGGTTATTCACAATCAGTCGCCATTTTGAAAAATGATTAAAATTGGATTACAATAGATATTTTCAACGTATCACGATGAACTAGATACACCAGAAATTAATGGGTGTCGTTGTGGATTTTTCAATAGAAAATTTACAGCGATAAATATTCTAGAAAAGAAATAGGTATCGATGCCATGCTGTTATCATTCGAATACGTGGTCATTGAAAAACGCCGAAAATATTTCGGTTAGAAGAACATAGAACACATAAATACAACATACGTATACCACATCGGCGATAGAAAAAAAATCTCAGTCACTCCATCGATATGGTGTTAATATAATACCGCGGAGAACTGAAAACCACAACCGTATAATTATAACCATAAACGAAAGAAACATACAAATGCACGTAACAGAAAAAAATTAGAGATTTTGAGAGAAGTGATTGAAAATATAAAAATTGATACCAGTAGATATGTATAATTTGGTGTGAAATTAACCAAGTGTGTACACGTGTTACATAGGTATAGTGATTTCATTCCAATCGAAGCTCCAGCATAATAGAGGGACCAGAGCGGGTAAGAGGGTTGGAAAATTGTTAATGGAAATCATGCTTTTGATTGGAATATTTTATACCTCATTGGTTTCCTCAACATAGGTGATATTTGTTCTAACACCTAAAGGCCAGTTAACATGTAGGTCTTCTTTGTTGAGTTGCAACAAAAATACTACAAGTACGAATAATGCGTTCATCATGAAAAACGCGAAAACGCACTTGTTTCGTAGCTCAATTAAATCGGCTGCTATTCTAGCCTACAAGCATATACATAAAATACGATTATACGATACCAAAACTATCAACGAGGTGCTTTAAATACCACTGTAAAAATTTTAGAATACGTCTCTCATCATCCGGCGGTGTCAAAATCTATATAGGCATCGTTGCTACCGTGTTGATAGTTTTGGGAGATAAATCCGCATTAATCTTACCACTTGTGTGATTTCATCGTAAGTTATATTAGTCTTTACTCCGAACGGCCATTTTACATGTAACATATCTTTATTCAGTTGTAATAGAAACACAATTACTACGAATAATGCGTTCAACATGAAAAACGTAAATACGCTTCGATCGCGTAAATCTTTCAAGTCCGATGCGATTCTTGCCTAAAACAGAAATACATTGTGGTCCTCCGTATCTGCAGGAGATCCTGCGATAGTGCTTTAGATCGTTCTGGTTTGTAAACAGTCAACGATGCCAAAATATTCAAAGTATGCCTAAGTTGGTATGTAGAATAGAAATTTTCAAAATAAATCAACTCAGTTTTTCATCGAGAAAAACTGAGTAAGTTACCTGTTCAACTTTATCTGCATCGATTGGGAACAAATACTTATCCACGAGCTCTTTCCAGAATTGAGATTCATTTGCTGACAAAAATGCTACAGGACCTTTCTTCAGATCTTTGTCTTCGATCCAGTACGGATTTATGTCATCGTTACGTTCGATTTTTGGTTCTAACGAATTATTGAAATTATTAATTTTTTCTGTGTCAATATAACTGCATACAGGAGGAGGTATAAGTCAGGATTCGCAGATGAGCTTTCACTCGTTTTGCATCATTCCATAATTCCCTTAAATTTTTCTCTTTTTTTTTGGTTCTGCAAATCGGGATATTGACTTTTGCCTACCCCTGACTGTATTTGGAATATGATGAGCCGATAAATACATGTTGGGTCATTAGTGATTCAGTGTCTAATAGGAAAAGAATAAAGTGATGGTTTTGGGTCAGAGTTTCTATAAAAGTGGTGAAAAAAGTACAATCTTAGGGCAGTTTTAATAAAAGTAGTGAAAAAGTGCGGACTTTTGGACAAAATCCAATGAAAGTAGTGGAAAATTTATGATTTTTGGAGAAATTTCAATGAAGGTAGTGAAAAAGTGGTGAATTTTGGGCGGAGTTTTAATTACAGTAGTGAAAACGTGGCTATTTTAGGGTACAATTTCAATAAAAGGTGCTGACTTTTGGGGAAAATCCCGTGAATGCAGTGAAAATTGTGATTTTGGGAAGATTACGATGAAAGTAGTTAAAAAGTTGTGATTTTTGGGCATAGTTTGAATAAAAGGAATAAAAAAGATCTGGCTTTTGAACAAAATCCAGTGAAAGTACTGAAAAAGTGATGACTTCTGGTCAACAATTCACTGAAAGTAGTGAAAATTGGTGATTTTTGGCGAAGTTCTATGAAATTATTGAAATAGTGGCGATTTTTGTACAAAATCCAGTGAAAGTAGTGAAAAAATGATGACTTCAAAGCAAAAATCAACGGAAGTAGTGAAAAAGTAATGATTTTTGGACAGAGTTCAAGTGAAATTAGTGAAAAAGTTCTGATTGTTGGACAAAATCCCGTGAAAAAGGCGAAAAATTTGTGATTTTGGGAAAATTTCAATCAAAGTAGTGAAAAAGTGACGATTTTGGGGCAGAGTTTCTATAAAAGTAGTGAAAAAGTAATGGCTTTAAAACAAGAATTCAATAAAAGTGGTGAAAAGGTGATGGCTTTGAGACAAAAATTCAATAAAAGCGGTAAAAAAAAGTGATGACTTGAGACAAAAGTTCAATGAAAGTAGTGAAAAAGTGGTGCTCTGTGGACAAAATCAATAAATACAATCATGACCTCTGCTTTTTTCTGATGCTTGAATTGATGGAAAAATTATAAATTTCAATTTTCGAAGCACTTTTTCTATGAAAATTTTCGTCATTTATTTGGTTGGCCCAAATACAGCTAAAAACACTCATCAACTCTCTATTAAACTGGGCAAAGCAGTTTAATATTTCCAAACTTTGCATTGATTTTATTGGTTTGAGGCAGTTATTTTTGTTTAGGGGGAGGGGGTCCCATTTCATACTATACTGCATTATACAAAAAATCAAGAATAAATCTCCTATTACCTAACGAATTTGTATCTTCGCTTTCATTGTCACTTTCTTCTGGAATATCATCATCTTGCATCCCAACGCCAATATTTTGATGTGGAGTACTGACTGTGGAAGGAGTACGATGCTTGGGTATTGGATGTCCGTGACCATCCAAAGCTCTAAATAATAAATGACATTAGGTATTTAGGTACATATCATCTGAGAAAATTCTTACATATGTGCTTTTCTAAATCTCCATTCAAGAAAACTAACCTCTCAATGTGCTCAAAGCGCTTATTCATGCTATCTAAAGTTTCGGCAATTCGAAGAATTTGTTGTCTTTCATCGATTGGTTTCTGATGTGTGCAGAACATGCATTTGAATAACCCAGCAAAAGATAATTCCAAAGATCCTTCTTCATTATCTTCATTCACAGGGTTGTTCTGCAAAAATCCTAGTAAAGATTTAGATTTTGCTTTTCGTTTTGCTTCTTCTTCCTGCTTTTTCTCCAGTTCCAGTTCCTAAAATACAATATCGATTATGATTTTGTAATGTTATCCTGTTAAAACTCCTAAATAGGTATCAAATCACATACTTTTTTCGTTTTCTTGACTTGTACTTCACGAGTACCCCAAGTTACGATGTTTAAATTGATGATGGAGTAAAGAATCAACAACAGGTACATAGAAGGAATGGATAATAGATAAATGCTGAAAAATATTATACAGGAGAATTCTTGAGGATGTAGTAATGCTGCTATGAAGAAGGAGCTTAACATTGATATTAAAAATATGGCCGAAGGTGAACCGATACCGTCCTCTCGTAATTGCAAAGCTGTACCCACTATTACAGCCATCATTATCAGTGCATAAACGGTTGATAAAATTTGAGCGACTAGTAACTGAAAAAGAATATATTATTAGTGCCTAGCTGAATCAGATTGCCATTGGGGCAACAAGCTCCAGTTTTTAGAACTATTGAGAAGGAAATTTCAGATCTGATCTAAAAAATTTCCGAAATGGTGGAGCATGGTGTCTATCTACTGATGAAGAAAAATCATAAAATTGCAAAAAGTTTCGATGATTTTGCTACAAAAAATCGAGAAATCGACATTTTTCCTCTTTTCTTGATTTTACAATCAAAGGATGAAAAAGATGGTTCTTTTTTGAGCAAATTTATAAGCGAGAAAAATGGCATCAAATGGCAAAAAAATCATGGAATAGCAAAAAATTTCATTTTTTCAGATATGCCATGACTAATTGAAGAAATATGAAAGGTGATAAAAAACATAGGTCAGATGATCAAATTTGAAATTTTTTCCCCAATGTCCAACAAAAGTTTCAAAAATGAAAAAAAAATTACCTGGATATTACTTTTACATGTGAAACACACAAACATAAAAGATAAAATAGGAATAATGTTGTAATAGAAACTGGTCCAATTATCAATATGGAAAACTGCTACAAAAGCACCAACCAACATAAGAAATATCGTCCCTGGACCAAGAATAGTGCCACCCATCAACATGAACTGCAAAGCGTTAAAATAAAATCAATATTTATCTTTTCAAAATTTGTAAATTTGAAAATTGTGTTTACTTGGTAGGTAATGTAGAGCAATGAAATGTTATCATTAATTTTTATGGTCCTTTTGGAGTCCATCAAAAGATCCATAATATTGGCTATAGTGGATGGCACCCAACGACGTCTTTGATTATAAAATTCGTTGAAATTTTCTGGACACCGAGTATAAGCATCACTGGCAGCAGAATACTCGACTCTATAACCTCTTTGTAGAAGTAATGTACACAGCCAACGATCTTCTCCTACATGAGCCCATTTTTAATTAATTTTCGCTAATGGATATCTTAAAGCTGAACTTTGAAAACATACCTTGATCATATTGCACGTAATGGCGAGCTTCTTCAGATTTTGTGGTGTATTTCCTCATGACATTGTCATCCATCAAAGCTTTGCCACGAAACAATGAGAAACATCCAGGACTACAAAGTACACAACCGATCATGTGCTCGGTAGCTTTTTGGAGCCAATGACCAATAGCGTATTCGAAAATTTGGTACCAAGCCATTGGTCCTGGAAAAAGTAATCAGTTGAATGCCGTAGGCTCCTGTGATGAAATTCTTGAGGAAGGTTGAGACCTGCATGACTTACCCGAACCTATGGGATGGATTCGACCACAAGCAGCTCCTAAATTTTTATTCTTCTTCATCAAATCTACCAATAACTGAACTGCATTTGGTTGAAAATCAATATCTCCATCCAAAGTTAGCAGATACGTATTTTCAGCCATTACTTCTTTCCTTTCAACTGGAATTGGCAATTCCATAAGTCGATGACCGAGTAGGTAATACATGTACATTACCTAAAAATTCGGGTAGAAAATTAGACAATTCAGCAAAAAAATAGTATGTGATTATCCAATCATAATGATATGAACTCACTTGACTCCATCTTTTCCTATGTCTGATTTTTGATTTATCTTTCAAATGAACAAACATTTTGGTTTTACCAGGCAACGTCCAAACCAAACGACCACCATAAGGAGTGGGATACTTGATCGGTGGCCTTATTCTGATATTTGTTTCATGCACATGCGTTGCAGCTTCATCAATTATGACCACCAGCATTTTTACGAACCTGTTGACTTGGCTCCATTCATCATTGACGTCACTGATTTCAAAACCATCATCCAAAAATATATGAGCTGAAAATTCCAAGTATTTGTGATTAATTTTGTGCACAAATTGAAAAATAAGATGTAACCAGGAGATACCTACTTTCAAATTCGTAGTAATCCGGATCCACAACTCGTAAATATTTTTGAGCTACACGTCTGGCGCATTGATCTTCATCCATACGCAAGATGGATTTCAACATTTCCATCATTTCTTCTCGAGTTTCGTGCCACATTGTTGCACAAGCGTATATTCTGGTGATGCTGTCAGACTTCTTGACTGTTTTTGGAGTTGTGCTGCTAGTATCAGTGTGAATGGAAATTGTTTCGTAGTATTCGTCTGGATCTTTTTCACGATCTACCAATTCCTGAATTGGGAAATTTATTGTGATTATTTTCATTTCAATACGAACTGTTGGAGCAGGTGGTAGAAGAAGTAGTGAAAAAATGTGCTGTGAAGTAAGTGAAAAAATTGAAAAAAAAATAGGTAGTTCAGTCACGGCAACTCTTCTCAAAAACCAAAATGATGGGAAAAAATGAAGAAACTTTGAAGTCTGAAGGTATTTTTTCAAAAAAAAATTGTCCTTGCTTGGCTCAGGCTGAATAAATTAGAAAATTGATACCTTTGTGTTGAAAAACGATTTACATTCTTCAAAATTATGTCACAAAAGCCATTACATCAATTCTGTATTTAGCTAGGCAAACCAGAAAAATTGCAGTGGTTTGTGGAACTTATTCAGTGAAAGCAAATGTTTTTTTAAAAAATTTTTTTTTAGAGATGAGATGAAAGGTCATTAGCATTGAGCAATAAAAGAGATGAATTTTCATACCCTATTCCTAATATTTTGAAAGATACCCTGGCATAATTTGTTTCATTTTCTGATTTTTAAAAATAATTTTAAAATTTTTCATTGAAATAAATTGACGTTTTCAACTTTTTGGGCTGAGGCATGATAAGTTCTGGTAAGAAGAGCAAGAAAAATCAGAGAATCAGAAAATGGCTGGAATTTTTCTCCAGTAGCTGGATAATCAAAGAATAGAATAACTTTACTGCGAAAAGATTTTTAAATTTTATTTTATTCTTTTAATTTTGAAGGGGAGGGGGTCCAAAAATTTTCAAAACTAAATTTAGTCTGTATTTTCCTCTTCCCTTGGAGCTTTTTTTTTGAGCGACCTTAAATCTAAAAACGGATGTGAAAATTACGAGAAAATCCAGAAAATAGTACGATTTTTCATTTTAGAGATCCATGAAAGAAAGAGGGCCCAAAAATTATCAAACTAAATTGTAGCTCTTTTGTGAGCCCGAAATATGGCCTTTGAAAATGTTTTTAAAAAAGTGAAAAATATTACTGAAGCAGTAGTAATTTTTAGGGAGGAAAAGTCCGCCAGACACTACAAATAGGAAAGATTTTAAAAAATAAATCAAGATACTTGCCTCAGTTTTCACATCTTTTTCATCGTCACATCTCCTATTCAGCCCAAGAGATTGATCTATCAGCAATGAATCATACATTGGCCGAACGAATAACTTCTCAGTGGTGGCCAAACGTTCGCATTTTGGTGTCCAGATGTGTAACGTGACCCAGGTTTGGGATAACAGCCATAATAACCATACCCAAGCATACTACACAGGCAAAATAATTAATAGGTACCTACCTAATTCAATCAAATCTTCAACCAAATTTACCTGTCTCGATATAAAATCATTCAAAAAGTAAACTGGAGGAGACTCGAAGAAAAGATAATCTGGAATAGAGTTGTGGAAAAAGCAAGGATCTTCATGCCTCAGCCCACAAGCGGAAATCAGCAAAGATAACGTCACTGGAATGGTCAAATTGACTGGAAATGCATAACTGAATCCCTGGATCATGATTTTACAGGCGAATTTTCCTGTAAAAATAACAAATAGGTCAATCAAATACCTACTTTGAAGCAGATTTCATAAATCTCCATTCAATGAAGTCGTAACTTACCAAAAATATAACAGAAATAAGCACACAAAACTTGAGCCAACAGAACGTACAAAAAAAGATTATAATCTGCATCAGTTTCTATGATTTCTCCAGTTGTTATAATATCTCCCAAATCAGGCAGTGTAATTCCATTCCCAACCGGTTTAATCTGATTGGATGATATACACATTAAATTCTGATTCAATTTGTAATTAGAAAAAAAAAATGGACATATTACTTCTTGAATTTTGATTTTATGTTCTGAAAATCCAGCCGAATAAAGTGAAAACAAATTGGCAACATTTTCGCCCTTGAAGAACGTGAACACAATCATACAGCAAAAGAAACAGAACATTTTCCATATTGAAATGAAAATATATGAAAAATATCTGGTATGTCTGAGTCGATCCTTTATACGCCACAAAGGTCTCATCAATCCTGAAAAACGATCCAAGCTCGAGTCACACTTCATCAAATAATATAAAATCAAATCAAAATTCAATACTTACCAAAAAGAGAATACTTGGTTACATAATTCTCCCAGTAGCCACATGAGACTAAAAATAAGGTTATTGGAATAATCAACCATTCAACAGGATCTCGTTGTTTTTCTAAAAATGGCCACAGCACAAATCCCGTGGTTTGGGCTCCAACTGCTACCAAATCCATTGCTATTTTGGCATACAATTCGTATTTCTCTGAACGAGTTGTAACACCCCTGCTGTTTCTTGAAGTGAGAGCTGAAAAAATACACAAAATTGGACATTTCGGAACTTTCTAATCAGCCAGACCAAAATTCAAATACTCACTTAGAAAAGCAGGAATAAAGCATAAACAATTTGTTATCATGGCACCTTTTACTACATCAAGACTAGGAAGCACAATCAATACTAGAGACGCTACCCCAATAGTGTGCAACGTCTCCATACCGCAAACAACGACAAAATCTCTCATTGGCGGCCGTCGCCACGATTTGAAAAAGCATATTCTTAACGACCTTATCAAGGTCCCTAATTCAGGAACAAAAAAAGCGAACAGCAGACACCACGTCCACGCTACTCGTTCTTCTGGTGGCAAATTCACCACGTATTGTTTATCTCGACCTGTAACAAAAATGCTCATTGGTCAATGCTCGAATGTTACTCGTTACGAATAATTCTTCTCATTTGTATACCAAAGCGAAAACAGTGAAAAATTTCAACTTTCTCGGCAATTAACCGTTAAAACTTTCAGTTAGGTCTTGGACATCATTAGCATTATTTGATACTGCCATTTGCAATTTTCATACATATTTTTACCAGTAATTACCCGTACGCCTTATGATGTCATTTTTAAATTTTAATGCATTTTAATAACGTAAATTACCTAAATCTTTATTACAATAAGGAACAATTCTATCTGAGCGGATTTGCGATGCCATGAAGAATACGCAACATTTGGCTACTACACCGCATACTAGGACTATAGCGAATGTAACGACGTAGGTGAAAATTTTCAATATTTTTACGGTGAATTCCAGACATTTTTGACTTTCCATCGAACCGCTGTCTCGTTTTGGTGGTAAATCTCGGAATACGTCCCATCCTTTCGTTTCGTTTACAGTCCTCGTGCTGAAACATTTAGTTAGGTAACGGATTATTGGAAAATTACAGTTTCAGAAAGTGGTTTTTAAATTATGTACTTAGGCACTTGATATAGGATTGAATAAGTATTACATATGATTATGCTCGTAATTCTAGATCTAGAGATTTTCATTATTTTAAACTTTCAATTGGACATTTAAATAATGCACATAAATTTTTTCCCCGAAATTCAAGAGATTGTAGAAACCATATTTAGGGGCCAAAAATTGTTTTTTGAGTTGAAACTGATTTTGGGCCTTTCAGAAGGAGCAGAATCAATGAAGAATCTGGACTCGAAAACCAATTTTTGATTCCTATGGGTGGTTTCTATATCTGGGATAACACATTTTTGATTCAAATAACAAAAAAAAGCTTTATGTACCAAAAACTGCAGTGGTTTACCATTTTTACTCTCAAATATCCCTTATTTTTGTTTTCTTGATTTTTTTTTCAATTTTGAACCACCATTTCATCGTTTAAACCACTTTTTTTGGACTTATTCAAAAATTGGTCGTTCGTCAATTTTAGTGATTTTGTACACCCTATTGACAAATTTCCAGAAAACTTTGTATTGATTTTTCTGAAAAAGAACAGGTTCATTGTAAAATACCAATTCTTGGTCAAATTGACAATTTTCGGATTAAAAAATGTCATGATCTAAAAACTGGTTTTGCAAATTTTTATGATCAATTGGTCATAGGTATTTCTGTTCAGCTATGTTTTAATGTCGAATATACCCAATTCATGAATTTTCAGAAAAATGGGGTTTAATTTCTTGAAAAGAAACCGGTTTCTAGCGACTTAAAATTATGAAGGGGTGGGGAAGGAGGAGGATAGAAAGTTAATTTTGGATTTCAGTCGAATTGTTGATTTTTTTGGCCAAAAGAAGCCAGTTTCTTGGGCAAAGAAACCGGTTTCTTAGATGAAAAAATTAATTTTTTAGTTCAAGAAACCGGTTGTACGAATTTTTATCGTCATATCTATGTTCAGCACATGAAAATTTGAAGTATTTCAATTTTTGAACTCTTAAAACTATAGTCCTTAGTCCTAATAGAAGTTCAAATTATTTACAAGATTGATAAAGTGGAGAAAAAGGTTAAGATTTTTAAGGCAGAATGAAAAGATTGCAAAAAATGCAATTAAAGATGCTAAAAGGTATAAATGGACTATTTTAAAGGAATTTTTTCAGGTTCTCAAAAATTCCATAATTTTTTAAGGACTTACAAACGTCGGAACACTGCTTCCAATTGATTCAAAAGGTAAAAAATAGGACGCCACCAAATTTCAGGTTTTTTTTTCGTTGATTACATCTGATTTTCACATTTAAAAGAATTTTAAAATTTTAAAAATTCATCAAAATTCGATAAATGAATTTCAACGCCTGAAATTGTGGCTTGAGGTTCTTTCATGATTTAGGTACTGATATATTTTTGTTTCGAATCAAAATTTTATTTCCGGTTGAAGTAGGTAACTTCTTTTTAAAAACTCTACCTGCAATCTTTTTCATCAAACTTAATCGTCGGTCGCTGTAATTTTCTTTTCCAAAAAATTCCGTCCTGTGAAGAATTTAATTTTATTCGAAAAATTTTGTTCCTTAAATTTATGAAAAATTGAATTTTTGAAAAAAATGATTTCTTTAATTGAATTTTTTTTTTCACTTTTTGGAATAATTCCAAAGTAGATACCTTCCCGTTGTGCAAATTTTTTTACGAAATCGCATTCTGTCGCAAAATAAACGTAAAAAAATGCGACAATTATGCTACTTTTACGTCTATTTTGCGATTTGTGACATCAGTTGCTTTCTGTAACATTTTGTCGCATTCTGTCGCATTTTATCACAAAATATTTTTGAGACAGAATGCGACAAACTGTTACGAATGCGACAAAATGTTACCAAAATGTTATATCTGTCGCATTTTGTCGCAAAACATTTGTTACATAGAAACCAATTATAAATTAAAAATGCGATAAATATTTTGCGACGGAATGCGATAAAAAATTTAATTGCGACAAAAAGTTACAAAACGAGACTGAATGCGATAAATATTTTGCGACAGAAATGCGACAAAATGCGATTTGTGACATATCGCATTTTGTCGCAAAACCAGAAAAAATTGCACAACGGGTTCATGTGAATTTAAAAAAATATATAATTTCAGGGTGTTAGAGGGGAAATTTGGGAAATTTGCCAACCCTGGAAAATTCATGAGCTCACTTCGGCAATGCCCAATTTGTCCGAGATTTTCTACAGGCATGGGTAAAAAATCGCGATTTTTCAGAGAAATGGCAGAAAATTCTTGCTGATGTTTTAATTCAGCAAAAATGCATTTTTTTCGACTCAATTTCTGACTGTCAACTTTGCAGATCACAAATCTTGCCTCGATTTCCCTGCCAGTGAAATTTTTAAACGGCGAATAAAAGTTTAAAAAAAATAGTAGGTACCTACCTAATGAAATTAAAAAATTATCGCCAAGTCAGAAAATATAAAAATTTTTACTTCAGCTGCAAAAAAAAATGCGAAATTCTAATAATAATTTTATTAGGTACATAAAGACAATAATTTCCAACATTTTCTTCTTCCCTTGTTTTTTTTTGTAGGGGGAGAGGGTAATTTGAAGCAAGAATAATTGCAAAAAAAGGTCAAATTTTCAAAATTCTCTTTTTCGCTTCAATTCTTTCAATCAGTCATGGAAACACTTATCAAAATATTCTGCTCACATTTTCTGAAAGTATTCGTGGAAACGCAGAACAAAATTTACAACAAATCTTTTTAAATTTGATAATTCTGAGGCAAATCCCTGATTTAATATTGAAAAAATTTCATGATATGCCACATAAGCGAATGTGATACCTTCTCCTTCATCATTCCGTCTAAAAATTTCTATCCCCATCTCATACAGGTACGCGACGGATGCAATTCTCATTCCTCCAAATGCCAATATTATCCAATCATTATCTCATACCGCTGGAATACCAACTGCAGACACCGCCTATGCAAATTTATGCAAATTAATTACTCCGAGTCATGCGTTCTTTTGATAAGCACTAAAACTAGCTACCAGAATTAAAAACGTCCTTGCCGGTAGAATAATATCGCAGATATGCGGATGCAGATACGAGTACCAAGCCATATAACAGCTCACACTCTTATTTCAGATTATCGTCGCCAATATAACCAAAGAATAACCTAATTTCACGTATGACTCGCTGCATTCTGGCACACGGTACCCGAATACATAAAATATACCTATTTTGGCAAACAAAGATTTTTTCGACTCGTGGACACCGGAGACGAAATTATGCAAGAATGAGCTGACAGCGTGGACAATAACTAATACCTCTATAAAGCGTATGATGTTTGTGCAGAAGTCTCCCTCTCCTTCCTCAATTCCTCATGCGTGTATTGTGATTGTCAACGCGTGCTCTGCACTTACATCCGACCAAGTCAATACTTAGGGATTAAAATGCGGAAAAAAGGTGTTAGCGATAGACGATTATCTAACATTATACGCCTAATCCAAATATTACAGTAAACTTGAGAATCACTAGTAATTGCACATACATTTTACTATCCTAAAAACTTGGCGGCGCGCGAAAGGTCATACTGGAAAGAGAATGTAAAAGACCTTGAATAAGAATTCCCATTCTCTCGGTTCGTATCTGGTTTGCATTTGCTCTAGCCAGCATATACCTTTACCTAGGTAGTAGGTACCAATCTACATCATCGAGCGGCGCGCCGCGCCGCGTAAATAGAATGCCATTAAAAAGTGATCTTATTCATGGATCATTCGTTTCGACCGTATTGTTATTCTTTCTTATGTAATCGACCGCTCCGCGCCGTCCTGTACCACTACCTACTACGTACAGCAGCTCTCAGCTGTCTGCTTCTTATTTCTTTGTTACAATTTTCGTGTATTTAATTTGTCGTTTGAGGCGACCGAGTGTAATCACCTTCGTCAGCCTCTTCGCTTCTCTCGAGCCATTTACATTCTGCAGTGGTCATAGCGAGGCGGTGCTTATGGATGTGCAGTATAGATGCAGTATGCACCGCAGGGTGTTAACGTGTCTGATTTGGCGATGACGTGATGAACTGTGGAGACATGCAGAGGATTTTTTCGATGGATGGAGGTATTGAAAGCTCTTAGTAAGGAATCGCCATTACGGGTGTAACGAGGAATTTATTTTTTGGTACCTAATTTGAAACTTCACACATCAAGTAGTGACATTGCTTAGCAAAAATACTGTTTTTATGATTTTTTTTTTTGAGTACCATATTTCGTCTCACTTTTTGATGAATTTGTGAAATGTTGAAATTTTGAATGAAAATTGTTTGTTACAAAACAAATCGTCAAAGTTGTTCAAGTTCTGAAAATTTTCCTAGTTATTAAAAATTTGGTCAATTTTCTAGAAAAAGTGGTCAAGTATTTGTAAAAGTTGACCAATTTTTCCAAAATTGTGAGTTGTTGAAAAATTGCCCAAATCTTAGGAAATCGACAGATTTCGACAAAATTTACATTCAAAAACTCGCCTGGATTGCGAGGAAATCTCAAAAAATGTACGCACCCACGGAGGAAATTATTCAGGCAATGGAAAAAAAAAGGATTTAGTTCGTAGCTTTTGAATTTTCAATTATTTTTGATCTAATTTTAAAAAATTCACTAAAAAGATATATTTTTCAAATTCTTGGATAATTTTCATCTGTGCACTTGATGTGATTTTTCATATTTTGACACTGATTTGATGTTAATTTTTAACGTAGTTTTTGTTGTGATTTGGATAATTTTAATGTACCATAAATTTATGTTTTTTATGTGGTTTTTGATGATTTTTTAACATTCATTTTATTGTTGTTTTTTGATGATTTTGATATAATTTTTGATGATTTTGACGTAGTTTTTGTTGATTTTGATGATTGTTTTTTATGCAGTTTTCGATGATTCTGATATAGGTTTTTGACGACTTTTAATGCAGTTTTTTTTGGTGATTCTGATGCAGGTTTTTGATGACTTTGATGTAGTTTTTGATGATTTTGATGCAGTTTTGGATGGTTTTGATGTCGTTTTTGATGATTTTTAACGTAGTTTTTTTTTGTTGATTTTGATGATTGTTTTTATGTAGTTTTTGATTATTCTAATGCAGGTTTTCGATGACTTTGGTGTAGTTTAGATGATTTCGATGTTTTTGATGATTTTAATGCAGTTTTTGAATGATTCTGATGCAGTTTTTTGATGTTTTTGTTGATTTCTGATGTAGTTTTTGACGATTTTGAGGCAGCTTTTCAGTGATCTTGATGTAGGTTTGATTACATTTTTAATGGTTTCTAAAGTAGTTTTCATTGTGATTTTTTGATATTGGATTTCTGAAGTTTTTAATGTATTTTTGATGATTTTGATATAATTTCGTGGTGTTTAAATTTTGAAAAATTCCTTTCTGAAGAAAATTGACCATTTTAGAAAAACTATCCAAGGTTCAAGAGGTTCCATAATTCTGCACTCAAAATTGAAGAATTTTGTCACTGCTTGATGAAAAGATTTTTGTCATTGTTTGATGAAATTGGATCACCGAAGCCATTGTTTTAGAGTCAATTTAATTGGGCGCATTTTTGGGTCGAAAATTTGTAAAATAAAGATGAATTTGATATTTTTTGAATATTGTAAATTTTGCATTTCTAGTTCAAAGTCAGAATAATTGAAAAATTCTTGATTCATGAGTGAAAGAAATTGGAAAATTTTCATTTTTAGAATGAAAACTCCCCCTCCCTTCCTCTCATTTGTAATAATCAACAACTTCGGTTTTTGAGGAATCTTTGTATCTCGAGTTTTGATATTAAAAAACTATGGAATTAGGATATGAGTCTAAAAAATTGAAAAAAATGCAACCAGAGTTCAAAATCTATAATCTTCTTTTTATTTCCCACGTGATAACGACTAATAGAGAAATTAAATAGAATCTTAGTTTATTTCAGCGTTGCGAAAAATATTGAAAGAACTTGAACAAAAACTTTGAGGAGCAAACAAATGAATGAATGAAAGGTTAGACAAAAATTTTATTTAATCAGAAGAGCAAAAAAACTTACGTTCTGCTTCGTTTTGTCCCTCGAACAGGTTTTTATCTTGGTTTTTAAGCAATTCTACAATTTTTGCTGATTTTTTCTTTTTATTTGCGATCTTAGACAATAAATTGGATAGAAACTACCAATTTTTAACTTTAAAATAAAAAAACAGCAATTTTTTTCGAAATTTGTTCATAAAATGCAACGATATTTTTGCCTAATTTTCTGACAAACAATGCAGAGAAACGAGATCGAAGAACAAAAATTATGGGAATAAACGAGAAACCATTCGATCTTTTTTCTTGGAGAAAACAAGAATATTAAAAATGAGAGCGAAATTTTGTCATTCTTACAACGAATCGCTGGTGTTGGACCTAAACACTATATTTTGCAAGATCAATGAAAACATCAAGTTCCAAAGCACATTTCGATGAAAAGTAATTTTCGCAAAAATTTTAAAAATTTATTACCCGGAAAGTTAATGAAAAGTTTCCAAACCAAAACTCGGAAACTTTCTTATGGAATATTTAATCGGAAATAATTTCACATCTGTAGGTATCTGCCATTTCCAACCAGGAAGGTGATAAGTCGAAGACATATGTATCAATTATCCACACACACCTTTCTACCATACATATGTAAGTATTTGATGCCTGATTGACTGTGACAAATCTCGATTATACGCCGTTTAAAGTAAATCATTTTTGTGAAAAAATAGTCTACCTAAAATCCATATCCACCTCAAAGAGCCGACTCGACTTCTCTGTACATTTCTTTTACATGTTTATTCAGCAATATTTCCATTTAATCGTCATAATGTCATTTTATGCAGACAAATACGATGAAATTGGTATGTTCTAAAATTGACAGATCTCCGCAGCAGAAATATATTCGAATAAGATATCCAAATATTTTATAAATTTTTAGGAATACGTCGTCGACCTATTCAGCAATAAAAAATAAGTCGACGTTTATATGTATGTACTTAATAAAATCATTTCCTAAACATACCTACTTACCTACCTACTTATTCATATATTTTACTCCACAATACATATTCTTTCCATCCACGCCAACAATCTATTATAATATTAGATAGGTATAAATCTTAATGGCTTTTTCGTGAATTAAAACGCAATTAGATGTTGTAACATTAAGTAAGAAAATAAAACTAGATCCCCCGCCCTTTTTTCTCCACCCATTTGAAAACTATAAGCATTCGTTAAACATAATGACCAGTAGTTTTTTTTCCTCCAACTAGCGTCCGCTTCATCGATTTATTAGTTTAAGGTAAAAATAATAGCTCGATTTGGATTTTTTCTTATATTGTTTATTAAGTTGTATATGGTTATTATGAGAGATGCTGTCGAACGTGGAAAGAGAGTGTAGGTATCGCAGTTACGCTTTCTCGTCACGAACGTCGGAACAGTTACCGAATAATTCGCTTACTTATTCATGAATCATTAATGCCATCAGGTAGCGTTGTCAGAAGTCAGATACCTATTCAAAAGCATAAAAGAAATGATACCTAACTCGTATGTCGGTATGAGTAGTTGATCGCATTTTAAAATGTGTTTAGGATGTAAGCTTTGACTCGTGGACTTTAATCGCGTGTGCATGAGGTGAAAACGAAGACATGTACGGGTCTTTGAAAAATAAAATATGAGTCTGGTTCAACGTCATCGCCAATCGATTCTGTATTGTGAAATATTTAAAGTATCCCTAGACGAATTAGTAAATGATTCAATGTGAACTCGAAATTTTTTTAAAAGTTTGTAATTTATTGCAAGAGATCCTCCGTAATACACGTAGACAGTCGGAACCAAAATTTTGAGCTTTGAACGAGTAAGTCACCCAAACGCCCAAACCTCATAACAATTATGAGTTGCTTGGTTGATTTTTTTATTTTTGGCGATTTTTTTAAAGCCTCAAACAGATCTTTTGATGTTTTAATTTTTTATAAAAATGGTAAATTACGAGACAAAAATTTTAAAAAATCTGTTTAGAAATTAAATTCACTCCTCAAATTGATTGTCATTATTATTTTTTTTCAATTTTGAACCTTTGACTTCTCCAATGTGTGCTAGAATTTCTGTAGAAGGCCTTATAAAAAATTTTGCGAATCTGAATGCAAAATTATCTTTGGTTCGGTATCCAGGGTCGATTAATGAAAACATAGCTTCGTGAGAGTTCATTCTCACAAGTTGATAACGGCTTCTTCTGGGACAATTTCAGTCCAAAAGATCGCAATAATTTTTTTTAGAGGCTCCAGATTTGCTCCAAAAATGGTCTCAGTCAAGGAAATGGGGTTAATTTCATTGTACATATAACTCATTTTTAAAATGTTTACGTTGAAATATGATTAACTTGGTTGTATGAAGAAAAAACTAATATTCAACTCATTTCCCAAAAATTTGACGATTTCAAACATTTTGAAAAATTTGTCAAAAATCAATAATTTTAGTAGCTCAAAATTTGGTTCTGAGGTTTGGATGATCTATGATCTTTCAGTGAGCTAAATTTTGACTCAGATTTCTGGGTACATCTGTATTGTTAATATTGTAGAAATATCATGGAAATTGATGTTAAATATTACGAAAGAATGGGAGGGGGTATTTATTTTAAGAAGACAGAAGATTCTCACTGAAATAGAATTTTTCCAATTTTCAACTCAAAATACAATTTTTTCCCCAGTTCAAAAATATTTCACCTCAAACGTGATCTTTTTGAGACTAAAAATATAATTTTTCTATTACTGGAAAAGGACAATTGTCTTTTTTTATTCGATCCTACAGGAAACTGATTTGAAATTTAGTGAACATAGGTAGATTTTTTCAAGTGGTTTGGAATACTTATCTATATGGCAGAAAAAATTGAAAAATTTGTTACATGATCCTTGAATTCGTATCTCTATTTCCATACTTGTTTTCAAATTCAGCAAGAAATTGTATTCTTCAATAAAAAATTTTGGTTACCTGTATTGAAAAATGAAAACTATCCAAAATTCAAATTTTTCCCCAAGATTTGAAAAAAATCAGATGAAAATTTTGATTTTTTTATGTTTGCATTTGAGCCATAATGTAAAATGAAAAAAAAATGCTGCCATCTTCTTGCAAATTGATTACAATTTTTTTTTCAAAAACAGTAACTTTTTACTTTCCAAAATTAATAGCTTCAATCGTCATTTTTTTCTGAATCTGAAAAATTACTTAACTAACATTGCGCCAAAAAAATTCGTAATTTTTATCGAATCAATTTTTATACATCAAGAACACGATAAGGTTAGTGAAAAATTGAAATAAAAAAACCGTATTTTGAGAGCCCATAGCCTTCCTCCATTTTTATGATCAAGGGGCTAAAAAATTTTAAACGATTCCAACTTGAAATAAACTACACCTGTAATGTGATGGTGTCCATTGGCAATAAAACCAGAAAATATTAGAAAATTATAAGAATTTTTCTTCAGTAGCAAGAAACTTAGAAAATAACAAGAATTTCAATGATTTTACTGTAAAGGAAAAAATTTTCAATATTTGCATCTTCCCTTGAATTTTTAAATTGAAAAATAAGATTTTTTTTTTTTTTGGGGGGGGGGGGGGAAATTCAAAGCAGAAAAAATCACATGAAAATAACAACAGGGTATCTAACGGGTAGTGAAAGTAGTGAAAGTAGTGAAAAAGTAGTGATTTGAAAAACCGGTCATGCCGGTAGTGGAAAAGTAGTGAATTTAGACGAAAATTTGAAAAAAAGTAGTGAAAAAATGAAAAAATTCCAAAGACGCGAAATTCAATCATCAGTTACGTGTCTACCGGTCGCGAAAGTCGCGAATTTTTCCCAAATTACATTTTTATTAAAATGTCAGCTTTTTGAACACAATTTTCCAAAAATTTTCGCCCTCGCTTCGCTCGGGCTCATAAATTCACATTAATCATTTTTAAATAACAAACCTTTTCCCCATTCCAGACAATTGAATATTTTTAAACGAAAAATGGATTCTTTTGGGAGAGAGACTTAATAGCAATCGCGATTAGAATTTTCAAAAAAAAATTTTGAAAAAATGGATATTTAGTATCCATTTTTTGAAAAATTTGTAAAAATCGTAGTTATTTATTTATTTATTTTTTTTGATTTCACTAGGATTTTTTGAAAATAGAGAGAGAAATCATTTGAAAATACATTTATTTTTTGTTGTTGTTATACTAAATTCTCAAAAAAAATTTGCCCTCGCTTCGATCGGGCCAGATCACATCATTATCTGTACCTAAACTTAGGGGTGGCACGATGGGGGAATTGGGGAAGTAATTCCCTCAGCCAATTTCATTTTCGGAAAAATTTCAAAAATTCGGCGAAATCTTGGAAATTTTATCAAATTAGGTCTTGTGGTATTTTGTAATGTGTTTACTTATTATAGGTTCATTTTCCATTTATTACATTTAAAATAAAGATTTTTTTTCTAATTTAATTTTTTTTTCTCTAACAAATTTTGATCGTTTTTTTTGTATGTTGGAAGGAGAGTCGATTTTTTTTTTTGGGGGGGGGGGGTACAAATTGAAATTTTTTTTAAAAAAGTAGTGGAAAAGGTAGTGAAAAAGTAGTGATTTTACAAAAAAAAAATCAGTTAGATACCCTGAACAAGAAAAATTCAGCAAATGGTAAAATTTTTCATTTCTCAGACCCATTTGACATCATTTGTGAATTTAGTCGAAATCACAAGGTTGCGAAATTTTCAAGGAACCAAGAAGATGATTCAGGCTTGCAGATAATGTTTTTTAAAATTAATTTTAAAATGTTGAGCAAAGGTCAGAATAAAGAGTAACATTTTTCGCATTTTTCCTACATTTTTATTAATTTAGGTATTTATTTTTGAAAGAATTTGCTGTCAATTTTCTAAAAAACGGTTGAAATATCATGAAGAGACTGAAATTCGGGTGTAAACACTTTGATAAATTTCTCAAATTTTTATCTTCTTGAGAAATGGTTATTCTTTGGAAATATTCACAAAATTATTGAAATATCAGGTCCTTCTAGTTTTGCAGAAATACGTCTTTAAAAATCGACCAAAAAATGGTACCAAAAACCTATGATAATAACCAATTGAAATTTTTTCAAATTTCTGGTCATAAAATTACTCGAATTCAAGTCCAGATGTTCAAAAATACACCAAAAAATAATCGAAACAATCTGAAATATCTCGAACAGATCACAACCAAATTATTAATTCCATCTAAAAATTTTTTTCGACCTGCCCTAATACTGAATCTAAAACCGTACAAAAAATCACTCCTCCATCGGTAATAAATCTACCAAACAGATCAATCATGTAACGGTTTCATTTGAAACCAGTATTCAAAATATTTATTAACCCGACGAGTATTTCATATCGGTTCAATTTCATTTGAAACTCGTCGAGCGATGACGAAACGCGGTTAAATATTTCCACCTCTTCCCCACCCCATCGATCAAATTACTCTTTTCAAAAACATACCTAAGCGCTGCATTCTTGCGCGAGACAAATGAAAAAGAAAAAAATCGTCTCGAACGTACCTCCTACCTACTCGTTAATTTCCTGCTAATTTCCCACACTTTCACCGATTCATTTCGTTTTCCGTACGAAAACGATTCACTTTCGGTTTTCATTGCAGTTAATTAAAAAAAAAAACGCGGCGTGTATTTTTCAGCACGTATAAAATTCATAACCCCGTGTTATGTAATTAATGTCTCACTTTGTTCTTGTTTACATTTTATCGATAACAAATAGGTATTTTGTAAAAAATGAAAAATGATAGATTTATGTACCTATGTGCCTAGATTAATCTGCCAAACCGTATAAATCAACTTTCCCCTTACCTGCCACCGTATATGTCTTGATTTAATGGCGAATTCTCGTCGTCATCGTCTGAAAATTCTTTTTCGCTGTCTCTCATTACTGGAACAGCTGATGAGCTTTGACTAGGTCGCAGGACTGCCATTGTTTATCTATAAATTAACGAAACTTAATGTTAGTCCTGTCGAATACTATATTCGTTAAATTGACTTGTGAACTGAAAGATATCTACGTATTTGATTGGTTCTTGCAACGTGTTAGATGAATATCTAGATCTTATGCGTGCGAGACCTACTAACACACTAACAAGTTTAACGACCTGTTTTGAATATAAAAATTCATATAGGAATCTATCCACACACACGTTATCATTAACTCACCAAATAGTAAATACCAAAGCTCTAATTTTATATTTATGTAGGTATCTAGTATCTACTAAATCGTCATCGAGAGATCGAGATCTTGTACCTCTACGTATAAATTTTTACCCCTACTGCTCAAAGAATTGAAGAATTTTCTACCTTGGTTGTCATTGATTTACGACTGGTGTAATCCTAAAAGATTTACATTGTAACTGAGATCCGAGTGAATGGTAACGTTCTCTGTGTCTATTGTCCGGTCATTGGCGCTATTACCAGAGAGACGGAGAAGGCCTCGAGATATAAAATCTCATTTAATGTTCGCATTAACCAGTTACCAGCGCGCTGCAGTAATAGATTATAAATTTTTCTCGTAATTTTACTTTTGTTCTCTTTATCGTTCGTAATGATTTTGAGTATTTTTTCCTCTCCACTCGGATTCCTTTTTGTGTTTATGCATGTGGTTTTGTAATTTTCTGTGTGGAAACTTTCTTATGCGAATTGGTTTATTGGACGTGCGTGGTCGAGAGAGGAGTTTAGCTTGAGACAGGTTTATTGAGATTTCTACTCATGGTTTGAGTGTTTAGGTTTGCTCTACTTTTAGTTGTAGCAGTTCGAGGTTGATTAGCAGTGTTTGGTGTCAGGATGAGTCTTTTATTTTTCATAGTTTCTTTTTTGGTGAATTTTTTTCTTCCTTCTCCCGTCCTCCTCTCCTTCCTTCTCGCCACTCTGATTCCTTTTTGTGAGTAAAAAATTCCTATTCCTACAAATTATGATTTTTTTTAGTATTCATAGTTCATAAGAACTTCAAATATTGAAAAAAATTACAATTTTTCATTCTGATTCCTCTATGAAATCTTTTTTGATTGGCCATTAAATTCAAAGAAATTTTACAATAAAATTATTTTAAATAAAAATGAAAATTTCAAATCAAAAAATGAAAATGTGGCGTTCCTCAGGTATCTGGGCTTGAACCTGTATGGTAAAAATTTAATTACTCTGAGGGAGGCTCTTTTTATACGTTGAATTGCTGATTGCACACTTCAAAGTTCAAAAAGTTGAAAATTTTCAGAAAATATGAATTTTAAAAATCGTCATTGCAGAAATTTATGATTTTGAGAAAAATTAGCTGAAAGTTTGTGGAATAAAAAAAGTTGAATTTTGTTTAAAAATGTTGTTTTTCAAAATTTTCCTACTTTTGAGGCTTCAAAATATTAATTTCGATATATCAACATTTAAAAAGGGTTCGAATGTAAATAACTCGATTTTGATCGAACGAACGGATTACCTGTAGAAAGCCATATTTCATGTAAAAAAGTCAAATGGACTCATTCTTTAGAAAACCTGACTCTATGTATTATAATTAGTTCGAGGGTGGGGTGTCAATATTTTTTCAAATTATAGTGAGATGTGTAAAGAATCAGAATCGCGCAGAAGCTCATTTTGAGTTCAAATTCTTTTGAAAAATTTTGCATGCAATGCAATTTTTCAGAAAATTATAATGATCGACCAAACAGACTATTTTGCTGCGGAGTATTGTTGAAAAATTTTGATATCTCTAAAATATTCAAAATGCCTTCAAAAATTTACCTATTACGAATAAACCTATAAAATATGCAAAGAAAGAGAAAAATATATGAATATCCGGAGATACCTTGCACTTTTTACGTTAAAATACGTGTGCAAAAATATTTAGCTAATTGTATTTTTTGCTGAAATATGCAAAATTTTGCAAAATGATTGAACTCATTCGTCAAGAAATTTTATGAATTGTGTGGAAGGTGTAGTTGTGAACTATGAATCTTTGAATAATAATGCACTTTTTCCGTATCCTAAAGTATTCAAAAAATATGCATTCTCATAAATTCCTGTTTTCTTAATGACTTTGTTACAATTCACCTTCAATGAAAATATAATATCGTCGAAATTTCCATTTTCATGAAATGATAATTTTTTAAAAATAGGACTGTACTTACCGGAAATATTTATGTACCATTCTTTTTTTTTTATTGAATGAGATAGTTAACTTTGAGAAATCGTTTTGAAAAATGCAAAAGGTCTCAAAATACTGTGATCCAAATATTCACCTCATTAGGTATAATTTGATAAAAATACTGTGTATGATAAAATTTTGGCAAAAAAAAAAAGAAAAAATGATGAGAAAAAAAATTTGAGTTAAGGAAATAATTCAACATTTAAAATTTAATTTTAAACAAAAAATCTTTTCTCACTACTCCGAATTTTTCCGATCAAAAATTTTTCGAAAAATTTTTAGTCCTGAATTTTTTTATCTCTCTTCTCTCATCATTTTTATTTCGTTTTGATAAAATTTCATCATATTTTTATTAAAAAACTTGACTGGTCTCTATTTTTTTTTTGTTTTGGATAAAAATTTCTCTGTGTTCACTTTATTAGAATGCCTATAGTCTGTTTTTTTAAACTATAATTTCTCACCTTTTCAATGTTTTGCCGACATTGGAAAATAAAATTAATTACTCATTTTCTAAGTTCAATTTTTTTTTATTTTCATCAACTTACCTACTTCAAATTATTTTTCAATCATTCTTTTTCTTTCAAAATCGCCCTATTTCACATCAAATACTTTGAAATAATTATATTAAGGAATATGAAACTAAATTTTTTTCGTTGGAATATTATTCATAAATTTACAACAAAAAGTAAAAAATATTTCTCAGTGCATTATTTGGTAAGAATTAAGTAGCTTCTGAAACTTTCATACCAATTCGAGATATACACCTGAACTTATAAAGGTCCTGTTAATATCCTCAAAATTTAATCTGTTATCTGCGATGATCATGTTAGCAAAAAACTTGAAAAATTGTCTCAAATCATGCATTACAAATTTTTTCCCTTCTAAGGTTCGGGTTTTCAAGAAAATTGAAACATTTAAAAAAAGCTTCAAAGAAATATACAAGTAATAATAATGTATTTACTGCATTCCACAATTTCGTCATCTTTCAGTTTGAGGGGTGGAAAGAGGATTAGAAAAATAGAAAAATTCTCAAAATCGATTCCATTTTCTCTTTAACCGTCAGTATCATTTCTTTTTTGAGTAAAAAAAAACTACATTAAAAAATCGATTTTTTAATTCTTATGCTATCTTTGATAAATTTTTTCATATTTGAATTGAAATAAGGAAGACCATTTCATCTTTGTTTTTCTCTTTTTGAAAAAAAAAAGTCAGCACCTTTGTTTTTTTCATTTATTTATGGTAGGTAGAGGTACTTAATATTTCAACATCTTGAAATCGTTAAAAAATCGAGCCATTTATCTACAAGTAATTAACGCAACAACGTTGGTTTCAACTCTCACTTCATAGTAAGATTTTTTTCAATATCAAAACAGAAATACAGGTACTGCGTGTGTATTAGACCAGAATGTAAACGGTTGCTGACTTATCAGGACATTTATTTCCAGTTAGTGATTATGCTCGAAAAACACACCAAGTCTTGATTTCCATTAACATTTTTAATGTACCAGTAATTAACGATTCAGTGTAATTTATCAAATAAAGAAAGTGCAGTTGAGACAATTAGATAATATCGATTATCTATTTCAGTTACACATTAATCAAACCGTATGTATCATCTATTTTCTTGGCCATCGTCAAACTAGGTCAATTCTTAAAATTCTCCGAATCGAAATAGGAAAAAAAGTACAGTCTACGAAAAATTACATTATTAGGCACACTAGATGGTCAAAACCACAAACCATTTTAGTCAACTTTGATTCATCAGTGACGTACTGAATCGGAATCGTGTGATGAACTCAACCCCGAACCCCTCTTCTCAAATACGCCGACCCAAAGTCTTTGTTACCATGATGAGGTCGTCGCTCGAATACGATCCTCCTCCAGTTACGTAACCTAACTGTATAAATTTTTATCTGAAAATGCAATTTTTTTTTCATTCTCCTCGCTCAAGATTTATGTGCATGTTTGTTAATTCTTCTCCTTATTTTATTACGTGTATCTACGTTGGGTACCATCAATTGTCGCGTAACCGAATGGGAAATTTTGTAATTTCATATGTGTATTTGTTGAGTCAATAAGATCCGGCCAATAATGAAGGTTATTGTTTCATCATCGAATTTAAATCATCTTATTCGTCTATGAAATAGTCATCTGATGAGCTAAAGCAAACATAGGCAGTATAGATGCAATGGTGCATGTACCATGAAAAAAATATGCAGCGAATTCTTCATTTGAAAAACCTCATAAAAATTAACAATGTGGTTGACCCTCGTTATTATCTTATTTACTTTCTTAACATTTGTCCTTTGACGAGAGTTATTTCCTTCGAAAACAATGGATAGGTTTTGCAGTTGGGAAGTGCAAGAAATATAAAATTTTTAAGGGAAAAATACCTATTGGAATAGGGTCAATTTTTTTGAGTTTTTAGATAGCGAGGGTTATTTTGAAGAGGTTTCAGACCCAGATCAAAGGCTGAAATGAAATTCTCATCTGATCATCTATTTCAAAATTTTAATACGGATCCATTCATCCATTAAAGGCGAGATCAAAATTTTAAAATTAATCAACTTCAAATCATCTGTCTTAATATCGATAAATTATATGGAAATAATTTTTTCAATTTTTCAAACCATGAAAAAATAATCAGAAATTACAGAAAAGTCAAATTTAATTGTTATCGTTCATTTTATCAAAATTTCTTAGCATTTTTTCAAATAGAAAAAAATAAAAGAAAATCCAACTCAGAGACGATCTAGAAAATTCTGTTTGAAGTTTAATGTGTGATTTTCATATTTTTTGTCCAAATCACTATAGAAAAATGGTGGAAAATTCCATTAAGTATCTGAGAATTTTTCACAATTCGAATTTTTTATTGAATATTTTAAAAGCATTTTTCTATAGCTGTTGGCTTTTGAAGTAAATTTTCTGGACAAAAGAAGGGTTCAACGAAAAAAATGATTAGAATATGAACTGTAGAGAATAAAATTTCCTTTCTGTTGAGTTCAATTAATTTTTTTTAGGAGGCTTAGCTTTCGAGATATTTTTGTTGAAAGATGAAAGTTCAACCTTTTCCTATTGAAAAAATCTCAACAACCAAACTTTTCCAAGAAAAACTAATTGGATTTTACAAAAATGAAATTTTATGCTCCGAAATTTATGTTTTATTATTCTGACGCGATGAGGTAAAACTGAAATTATATTCGAACTCAGCACTAAACCAATAAGAATCAATAACGTGAGAAAAAATTTTAGATTTGCCCTATTTTGATATTTCCATTGTCACTAATGAAAAATGTTGAAAATGTGATTCATTATAAAAAATAAATTTTCTGGAGAAATCAAGACAGTCTTCAAAAAAAAAAAAATGAATGGAATATCTTTCTGTAGAGTTCAAATTAGTTTTTTCCCAGGAGGCTTAGTTTGAAAAAGAAGTTGAACTTTGAACTTTCTGCTAAAATTTCTCAAAAAGTAAGCCCATAAGAAAGGTCTGACTGGACAGATCTGAAAGGAAATTTTAACCTTTGAAATTGTTGTCCCATTCATTTTTTTCGTTGGTGCCTTCCTTTGCTTGGAAAATGGCTTAAAAAGTCAAAAGTTTTGAAAAAAAAAGTAAAAAAATGATCAACGAAAAGTTGAAATTTTAAAAAATCCTTGTGCTATGGAATTTTTTCATGATCAGCATGAAAAATATTATCTAAATCACCCTTCGAACTTGAAACAGCAGTTTAAAAGTTTGAAAATGTCGATCTGTAAATTAATGTCCAGGTACATATCTAATATTCTTAAAACGATTTTATGCAACCGGATTTGTCATAGTTGTGCGAATTTTTATACCTACCTTGAAATGTTTTGAAAAGTTCATTGTCCTTTCATTGATAAAATGAGACCTTAATACGTTTTATACTTGACTTTGTGCAGAAAAGAAGGTCTCATGTACTATTTCGCTTTAATTGTTGCAAAAGAAATCGAATAAATGCTCAATGCTCATTTTAATAACAGTTTTTCCCAATTACTTTTAAAAGAAAATCTAAAAAAATTCAATTTTCTTATCTAATCTATCTGTAATCAAAACCTACGATATGCAAATAAAACATACCTATTCGATTACTCCATGAAACTGGTTGAAGGAGCAGAGATTGCAGAGCACCGTACCCGACGATGACAATTCGTTGGTTGAAAATTGACTGCTCGTAGGTTTCACCAAAAAAAGATAAGGTGTAATTGAACTATCACTTATTAAATATTATAAAAATCATAACGAAACACTCACTACACACGTTACATCTTAGAAGATGGCGCGTTATCGCCAACCAAAACGATTTCTTAATACAGAATTATTTTACACGTCTGGCATAAAACGTCTACGCGTGTATCACGTAATGTCCATTCGATAGACAACTGGTTTTAGTTAATCAAAACGAATTTCTCTACCGACCAAATACCGAAGAGAGTACTTTGATCTGTTTTTAGTGAAGGCAGTGAGAAAGTGGTATTACGATTCCATTGGTCGCTGGAACCTGACGTCATAAACAGGTTCGCATAGCCCACGAAAAAATCTGATTTTATTCCGCGCTAGATCTTCGTGTATGCTCCTACCAGACACGTTGCTTAGGTTTCGGACACGTTGGATGTCGCGATTAAAAAAAAAATCATTATTTCGTTACTTGTGAGACGAAAGTGAGTACTTGCGTCTAGGTATACCATGCGGGTAGAAAATTGATCTTTTCAGTACCTGAGGTTTTTTTTTCTTTCGTTTTGATTTGAATTGTTTTTTTGCACGTGTTTTAAAAGTTTATTTCTCGAATATTTCGGGACCAATTAAGCTGAAATTTCCAGAAATAGTGGAGAATTGTAAGGAGATACCACAGTAAAAATTTCAGTGGAATTGGTTAAGTTATAAGAGTTCCAGAGTTGTTCTAAGTTTATGAACCACTTTTTAAATTTCATATCCAAATTTCAAGTTTTCGGAGGACTCTTCCTTTGTCCAAAAAACTGAAGTTTATTTGAAGACTCAAACATTGGTCCAATATAGCTTAATCGAAGTACTTACAGGTATTTTTTTCAGAAGAATTTGTTTCATTTTTTTTTCAATTTGAAAAAATTGTTATGAAACTTGAGTCATATCCCCTCAAATCTATCTCCTTGAATTTTCAGTTAATTTATGGGTCATGATGAAGACACTGAACCTGAAAATTGACCCTTTCTCACTCAACATGATGATTTTGAAAATGTCGAGTTTTACCCCTTATCTTTTTGGGGTTCGATTGAAACGAACTTGAATTTGGATTTGAAATGTCATGCGATGAATTTGACAATTTTGAGTTTTGTCCTTTAACCTCCCCCCCCCCACCTGACCCTTAATGCTTTTGAATGAAATGAATTCGGATTCGGGAGGTCCAATTATCTACATTCTGACTCCCAGAAAAGTGAAATTGAAAATTTTCAGTTCAGTTCCCTTTGAATTTCACATTAAAAAGGCCAAAAGGAGACATATCAACTCAAAAATTAAAATTTGGAGTCCAAACAAAACTAAATCGAAAGTAAGTATATCAAAAAAGAACCCCATATCCAGAATTTCAAGGGTTGAAGTTCATTTCTCGAATTTTATCAAATTTTTCAAGTTTAAAAATTAGGTGCCTCGTCATCTTGCGAAGTATGAAATTTCGATCTAATCAACGAAAAAAGCTGAAATTTGATAAGTACCCAGATTTTTGATCTTCCGAATCGATTGGAAACAGTTTCAAGACGTTTCAGAGCTTCCAGAAAGTTTTGGATTTTTCCAATGCTGTTGAAATGCCCAATGGTCAATATGAACTTCATCCTTTATAATCGGGGATAACCTGATTAATCAAAGGTAAAAAACCGATGACTAAATCTACACGAAAGAGGCTTCAGGCACGAAATTAAAAATATCCTGTGAAGGACTGAATCGTTTTTTTTTCAACTGTATGATTCAAGTGGTCCCTTTTATTTTTTTCCAAGTTCGAAATTTTTTATTTTTTTCAGAGTTTGAATTTTTTCTCCATTATTTTTTTCCAAATTATATTTTTCTGTAGAGTTCGAATTTTTTCTCAATTTTTTTCCAAATGAAAATTTTTTTCAGAGTTCGAATTTTTTCTCGACTACTTTTTCTAAAAAATAATTGAAAAAAATTTGAACTCTGAAAAAAAATAATAAAAAATTTCGAACTTGGAAAAAAGCAAAAGCAAAACGGACCACTTGAATCATACAGTTGAAAAAAAAAGATTCAGTCGTTCACAGAATATTTTTAATTTCGTGCCTGAAGCCTCTTTCGTGTAGATTTAGTCATAGGTAAAAAAAAAAACTTTGTGATCAAGTGCATATTTTGTGATAAAAAATTGAAATTTTTCCGAATAAAATTGTTAGCCAAAAAGTATGAATTTGAACTCCAAGGTGGGAATTTCGGAAAAGTTTTGCTTTAATCGATTAAATAGGTCCTGAAGTTCATATGGATCAGAACTCAAAAAAATGATACAAGTTTATTTCTCAAATTTTTAGAGAATTTTTGAAATTTTAAAAATCTGTCATCCTGCAAAAGATGATAAATTCATCTATTTGAGAAAAAGGCTAAAATTCGGTGTATAGCTACCCTATTTTAGACCTTCTAAATCGATTCGAGACGATTTTAAAACATTTTGGAGCCTCGAAAAATTTTTTCGAATTTTTCAGCAATGAAAAGTTCATTTCAATTTAAGAATTCAGATTATTCAAATTGGCGAATTATTTCATCGATTAAAGCACAATTTTTCGAAATTCGTTGCTACTGAATCATATCTATATTTTTCCCAGGAAAATTTTTTTGGAGACGTTTTGAAGTCTCCAAAAATTTTTTTAAATTTCCAGTACGCAACAAATACTCATAAAAATGAGAAGCAATGGAATCATCCCCTCCCTTCCCCCCAAAAAAATCATCTCTTAAAAAGAGATTCGTGGTAATAATTATCTGACGACATTGATTACTCAAAGTAAGTTATTACTGATTTTTTCTTCAAAAACAATAAAAAAGAGACCAGTTGGAAATGTTTTGCTGGTTGGACTACCATACCGCAAATAGCAATCTAACGTAAAATAGATGGATGAAATAATCGACGAAATAGCACATGAAAATAAGGCACTAGATACGCAATTTTATTAACTCCAAATATCAGTTTCCAATTTTGCCTTGAACAACAAACATATGCAACTTATTGCACTGGAACGTTTTTTCCATCTTTTCGATCAGATTTTTTCTCTCTCTAGTCAACTGTCTTGGGACTGAAATTCCTCAAGTTGAACAATTTGACATTGCTGTGTTTAAAGTTGGAAGTCATTCAGAAAATGCTTCTCCCATGATGTACATTCTTTGAAGAACTGCGGCACTGGTTCCTGAAAATAAATTAACTAGAAAATATAAAAATTTTAATTTTTTTTAATACTGATTGGGTTCAGACCTTCAGAAGGTCTATCGGCCCATGAAACAAGGAAAGAAATGATGAAGATTCTTTCTGAAATTTCGTAATGTAAAAATGAACCAAACAACCCATTCTAAATTACTGATTTTACTGAAGATATTGATGAAAAATTTTTATCAAATCATCTCGTTCCTGAATGAGGGCATCCAAAATAAATAGAACATGCTTTTTTTGTAAAAAAAAAAGAAAGAAAGAAAGAAAAGAAACGAAACGAAACAAACGCTATAGACAAAATTGAATGAAAACATTTCAACACTTCAATCTCAATATCCAAAAATTTATTGATTAATAACGATTTTTCCATTTTTCTAAAATGAAATTTTACCATTAGTTAGATACACAGATGGCCCCACCTTTGGCAGCTAGAAATTAGGCGCAATTTTCAGAACCCCTACCTTGTCGTAATTTTTTAAAAAGCCTAATTCATCACCATCGTATCTTCTCTGCTAAAATTTTCATCATCATTTATAATCTACAGACTGGCAAATTACCTCGGATTTTTTCATTTTTTAAAAAACATAGCTTTAGGTAGACCATTTTTACACCAGAGATTTTCTATTTTAGTGCTCGTTTCATTTCGTCTTGCCATCCTCGTTTAAACCAATTTTCTCGGTAATAAAGTCCTTCGACGAGTATAGGCGTTATTATATTCGTACTTTTTTTCACGCTTTTCGACACGAGTACAACGTGTACCAGCATCTTTCAAAGCGTATTGCCGGAGACGGTTTATGAAAAAAGGATATCGTCTTTATTACCGATTCATTTGTACTTTTTCCTGTTTTATTACGCCGCTCTATTTCTTTTTTAAAAGGAACTCGATAAAAGTCATATTTCATCCGCAACCTTATGTGATGTGAAATTGAGTTACAAAATCTAGACTTTCGGATTCCTCTTTTTTTTTTTCCTCTCTATAAATAGATTTTACGCGTGAGCTAATATCATCTACGACGATGACACAGATCTGCATCGTAAATCGAGTATGTAATATTGTGAATTTTTTTTCGCCTTTCCTTTCGTCAAAGGAATGAAAAAAAATCTAAAAAGGGGTTTTCCAAAATTAGATACTCGACTATATTATTGTTGACGTGGCATCCGCGAAATTAGTTCAAAACGTTGGTTAAACATTTCGCAGCAGGCAGTGTTTATCATAAAACAAACTTGGAAATAACAAGATTATATCGAAATAAAATGCCCCGGTAACTGATGAATTTTAAAACAAAATACTACATTAGCGTCGAGGCTCAACAACTTGCATAATTTAAATTCGCCTTCGCGCCGTCTCCTTTGCCCGTCCAATTGAAATTAGCCACGGAGATGTAGCAAGGTGAAAGTGATGAGGATTTTCTCTTCGCTGCATGATGGTTATTAACTTTTTAGCGTGTTTTTGACTTAACAAGGGTGTACTGTGTAGGTATCTGGGTCTGTAGTCGTAGGTACTCTTCTCTGTATCTCGAGTATCTTACTTTTATACACCGAGAAGGGTGTAACGATGTATGTAATGTACTCGTACCATGCCGCCGTAGTCGTATTATACATGAAAGTTTGATATCAACGTATTATTTACTCTGCAGAGTTCTTTTGATGTGATTTTTTTTTACCCTTGGTGCGAGGTGTATTTACGAAAGGTATACGGAGTGTAATAAAATTTGACGAAAATTTTTTTCACCGGTATTCCTTTAATAAACAAAACGCGAGGTTTTCTTTTTGTTTCGTCGGGCGTATTTTTTTGATCGAAGTCTAGACCGAGAATGAGGGAGAAAAGTTACAAGGTCGAAATGTATACGATTTTTGTCGCGGTGAGAAAAATTATTAGTGTTTTGTGAATTGAATTTTAATTCACACCCTTCGAATTATCGACGGATTTTCTCAATGTTCAATATTGAGTTTTCGTACATATAAATTCAACGAGAGAGGTATCCCAATTGGTAGTAAAATTTTTGAGCTGAAACAAAAATACACTTTTATTGAAAGTTTACCATAAAATAATTCCATATTTAAAATTTTAGAAACCTAAGTTCATTTCTCTAATTTTGGTGAATTTTTGAAGTTCCAAAATTACTCAATCACCCTGCATAATGTAAAAATTTGACTAATTTAATGAAAATAGCTAAAAAATTAATACATATACTATTTTTGACCTCCCAAATCTATTGCAAGCAATTTCAAGACGTTTTGGAGCCTCCAGAAAATTTTTTGAATTTTTAAAGAATGAAGAAAAATCCGTTCTATTTTGGAGAAAACCTGAAAAAATACCGGGGGAATACAAAAGTTTTTGGATGGTTCATTTTTAAAAGTATTTCTTCCTGCTAGAAATTTTCAAAATTTTTGGAGTTCCCAAAATGCAAACTCTTTAAACCGTTTCTAATCCATTTTAGAGGTTGAAAATATGGTATTACCTTTTATCTTGAATATATTAAAAATTATTAAATAAAAAATTACTTAAACAAAAAAAATATTAAAAAAAAAATGAAATTAAAATTTTAATATTATTTTATAAAAATTAAATAAATTAAGTTCATTTTTTAATAATTAATTCATTACAAAAAAAATATTTTTTTTGAAAATCACACTTTCACTTCATTCAGTTCAAAATACTTAATTCATCAAGTGCTACTTTTACAACTCAATTTCTAAAATTTACGAATGCAGATTTTAAAATACCTACTACTCGTGTTTTTCTTTTTGTTTCTTTATTATTATTTTTTTTTGAGAAATTTCCTCTTAGCTTCTTAAATTTTAAAAATATGACAAACGAAGTTTCTTTCGTGGTATATATTTAGGTTTCACAAAACACCAATCTCACCTGACTTCTGAGAATGAGTTTCTCTATTACCCTTCTAAAAACTCGTCATCAAATCGCCATCTACCAAAAAATATCAATTTTCTTTTTGAAAAAGAGAAAAATCGAACCAAATCCGAACCCACGAATCAGCGTTTTCTTTTGGATTCAAATTTATTTCGAGTTTTCGTGATTCGAATCAGATTTCTAATCAATGCGTGGATTCGTCCATTATTTGGGAAAAATTAATAACCTCAACAAAAAAGCTCATGCAAGATTGAATTCACAAAACAACACATTACAAACCGAACCTACGAATATATGTAGATCTTCCTCGACAAAAACATAGATAATTTATAATTTTTCACCTTTTTCGTTTCAATATTGACCTTCCCGAACTCTCAAAAAAACGCAGACAAACAATATTCTGAACAAATTCTTTGAAACAATTAGAATCCGTTGCACAAATCCATAATGTTTTTTAGATTCGAATCCGGATTTTCCCCTACTTTTCTTCAAACCATATCTCGTTCCTGGAGAGAAAGTAACTAAAACAAGTTGCATTGGAAAATTTTTAGATTGAAAATAATCCAAAAATCGTTTGTTCGTATTCGTCTCCTTTTTTGTGGAGCATTCACATTCATGTTCAATTTAGGGAACTAGTTCAATTCTTCCTTTGTTATCAAAGAACTCGTTCGTACAACTCGTTCAGTTCATTTGTTCATTTTGAAATGAACGACCTTATAACCTCATTATTAGTTTTCAGCCTTTTTTTAATAGATACGTGGTTGGTATATTTTTCAGCTTTTTCCAGAAAAATTTGCTGCTAGAAAAATTAATCTCAATCGTTCATTTTTGACCAAGTTTTGAAACTTGTGGATTTATCTAAAATATTTCTAAGATAATTTTTGAAAACTTTGTACCCAAGTCTTTTTCAATTCCCTCCCTCTTCGACTTTCTCTTTTTTGTGTCAATTAGCCTACAAAAAATGTAATTTGATAGAAACAAATTTAATTTTAGGGATCATGTGTTCTAGTTCTAGATGAAAGCTCACACTAAAGTTGATTTTTTAAACTCTCGTGCTTTGATCGTGCGTTTTGGTCTAAGTTTTCACACAATCCTATACTTGCATCACCACAATGGTTCCCAATCCATTTATTAATGAAAGGGGAAAAAAAGATAGGCAGATCTGCAATAACCTCAGGTAACCGAAAACATGAAAAATTAATGAAAGATGCTGATTAATCTGGTTTGGTGATTGCAAAAGCGAGAAAACAAGAGAAAGTTGGCCAAAAAAATTATGCATAAATTCGAAAAATTATTCGATTTTTTTTTGAAAATTATGCTCACTATTTGAAATTGATACAGTGAATCAAATGTCTCCTTGCTTTCGCTCTCAGCTCTCTTAGTTTTTTTTCGGCCTTTATATCGAATCCTGGCGATCGTTGAAAAAAAAATGGCATTTTAAAACATTCTAACAAAACTTTTCACCATCTAAAGAAACTGGGAATTCGCACAATGAAAATGCACAATTATAAAAATATTTCTGCGTAATTCACATTGCCAGAGATATTACATAACTTCAAATTTTACGTAAATTTCGTATTCTGTCCAATAGCCGGACATACCCTTCCCTTAATTTTTTTCATATCTCACTCGAGTATTCAAGATATTCGTTGGTCATCGAGTTTTATTACTATTAAGAAAAGATTTCGATGAACTATTACGAATTTACGAACAACTTCCAAAAAAAAAAACACAATGATCCGCGTTGTGTTTTTAATGTGTCGTCGTTTACGATTTGAACGCTGGCCAAATAAAGGTCATAGTGTGTTCTTTCCGTATTTAAGTATGGTTCGAGTCAAGTACATACATACGTATATTTTCCTAGTTGTAAACTTATGTATTTTGTCACTTCGTCGCGAACGTCTCGTCGAAGAGTGTGTTATAAGAATAACGTTTTCTCGGATACGATTTCGAGATAAGGTCGTATATTCGTTTGGCGACGATGCCGGGCGAATTTTACAAGTTGTTGATTTAGGACGTGGAATTTATTCATTTACATGATTTCTTCGGTTTTCGTGTTGACATTGTGTGGAGCTATTTTGTTCGCCATGTTGGATGTACCGGGCACGCCGTTTTTGCGGATTCGTTTCGCCTCGGGTATTTTACCAATTTTATGTTTTGTGTGCTCCCGGTCTCCCCCCGGCCACCAGTAAGTGGTAAAATGAACGATTTTCATAGCGAAATTATGGATACGCGATGTTGCCTTTTGCGAAGTGAATTTGTGCAATGTGATTATTAAATGTGCGCGGGTGAATTTTTGATCGATTCATTTTATGATTTCTGTAGCATAAAAAGGGTTTTATTTGGTTCATTAATCAGTTCAATGCTTTGGAAGTGATTGAGACTGACAGGTAAAAATCACATTTATTGGTTTTGTGAGAAAATTGAAGTTTTTCCAGTTTGTATTCTTCATATTTTTCGTAAAATTTAAATAATTTATTTGGTTTATTATGGAGCAAGCCGAAACAAGCTGAAAAAATTTTTGTCATCGAAATGAGTTTTGATCAATTTTTTGATTTTTTTTGAAGGAATTTGACATTTTATGAAAATTGTATCAATTGTAATGCAATTGGCAGCCCGTTAGAGTTTTTTTTTTTTTGAAAAAGTTCATCAAAATGTGTTTGCTGCAGGGATCAGAAAACTTTTTGGCTTGATTTTTTTAAAGTGGGGATTTAAATTTAGAAAAAATCAAGGAATGTGAAGAAACTTCGATTCTTTTTTTTTCAGTGATGACCAAAAGGTCCTAAAAATAAAAGAATGTGCAAAAGTGGAATCAAACTGCATTACTCCTCCATCCCCCCCAAAAAAATGCATAATTTTCAGAACCCTTGGTATTGTTCTCCATTGAGCGATGGAATTGAATTTTTTGTGAGCTGCTCTTTTTGTAGTGAACTAATCATTATTATTATTTTTTTTTTTTCAAAATCTGTGAGTGACAAAAAAATGATTACCCACAAATCCACAATCCTTCTATAAATTATTCCACCCTAGATAGTGTTTCTAATAATACCCATTTTGATGCGATTTGATATTATCAACTTCCAGCTAAGATTTGATGAAAAAATATGTGATTCTTCTTTACGTGTTCAATTTTTTTCGAGATATATTTTTTTAGACTGTAAAATTTTTTCTCCATGTTTTTTCAAACTTGAAATTTTTTGATTAAAATTTTTTTCGTACCCAGTTTCGAAAGGTTCCTTAATAATTTTTTTGATTATAGATGCTTAGTTTTTTCTTCATTTTTTTTTAGCATCAAACTTTTTCCTCCAATTTTTCTTCAACTTAATTTTTTCACAATTTTTTTCTTGAATTGGATGTTTAAAAAAAATTTTAAATTGTTTTTTCTAATCATCTTCAAAGTTTTTTTGATCATTTTTTTCCAACCACGTACATTTTTTAATTTTTTTGCTCTAAATTTTTCCTCAAAATGGTTTTCTCCTTCATTTTCCCTTCAAAAATTTTTTCTTAGCTCGATTTTTTCTTAAATTTTTCAAAACTGGAATTTTTTCTCAAAAATTCATGTTTCAACTTAGGTATGTATTTAGGTTCTCACTTTTTTCTCAATATTTCTTCTCAACATGGACTTTTGTAATTTTTTTTTTCAACTTTTCAAAACCTTTTTTTCCACTCCTAAATTAAAATGTCTAAAAATTTTCAACTTGGAATTTTCCCACTTCTTTTGTTCTGAAATTTCTGTCTTTTTTTCATATTTGAATTTCTTTTTCCAATTTTTTTCACATTTGTATGTTCATCTTCAAATTTTGAGTTGACAGCAAATCTTGAGCCAAATTTGAGCTAAAATTTTCTCATTATTCATGTAAAGGTATCAGAATTTCAAAAATTATTTCAGATTTGAAAAAAAATTGAAAAACTCTTTAATACAAAAATTGAGATAATTTTAATTGTGGAGTTGGTAAAAATTTCAAAAAAGTGTTTTTAAAAAAATATCCAAGAAGAGGATATGAAAAATTCAAGTTGAGAAATGAGCTCCATTCGAAATATACCATTCTCAAAAATCACCCAAGTTCTACGTCTCGCTTGTCTTCCCACCGTTCGGTCTCGGTTCTCATCGTATCGTTGGAAATTCAAATTCCTTTCCAGTATTCCATCACAAGCTGTAAAATTGAAGCGCATATTTAATTATTTACCTGTCATTTAGCTCCAGCGAAAAAAGAAAACAAACAAGATTTATCAAAGCAACGAGTAACTATGTATTACGACATGTGTTTCTTTTCAGTATTTGTATCTCGAAAAAAAGATTATTACCCAAGAACCTAAAAAGAAACGAGGTATTTATGGTGCAGAGCGATAGTTACCGTACATGGACGGTAACGAAGTTATCTTCAAACGGTTATTACGTCGAAACGTCGATTCTTTGCTCAACACTTATAAATCATAATGGACCGAAAGTGGATTTTCCGCGTTTATATAAGGGAAAGTGCCAATTATTGGTCTACTTTTTTCAAAGGGGTTGGGTGCCCCCTAAAAATGTTTTTTTCAAATTGGAACTTCAATAGTGTACAAATATCATCCTTCTACTACTACCCTACTATGGTCTCAATTTTTAATACGCAGCAATATTTTAGCTGCAGCCGTTTTTGTAGAGGTCTACGAAACCAACGTTTGGCACTAGAGTGCCAAACGTTGGTCTACCAGAATTGGATAATCACACCACTTTCCCCGCCTCTCAAATTATAAATGAAAGCCAAATTGATTGCTGCGTTTGAAAAAAATTAAATAGTTTAGTTTTAAATCCATATCTTCTAAATGCCAATTGTTGGTCGACCAACATTTGGCACCTACAAATTTTGGCCAACAATTGGCACATTTAAATTTTTTAAATTTTTTCAATTCAAAGCAGTTTTTTATGAAAAAATAAGTACTTGTACCACCTGAAAGGTCACAATGTTGATACATAAGTAACCTCCAGTGATGTATCATTTTCAAAATCCTGAAAAAAAATGAAATTTTCATTGTGCCAAATGTTGGTCAAAATTTTCAGTGTGCCAAATGTTGGTCGGGCCAATTTTTAAAGTCGCCAACTGCACCGTTTTTTAATGAAATATGTTATACTGAGTATACAGAGGCATATAAACTCACAACAACCCCAAAATTTTGATTTAAACAAAAATTACAACACTTTCAATTTTTTTTTTCACACACTCTTCTTGCTTGCTGCAAATCACCTGTTGGACCTCAAAATTTCCAAATCATCCAAAAATGTGTTCTTTAGACCCTTTACATAACATATAACCCTATACATATGTTAAAAAATTCATTTTAAGGTACTTAAAATCTCGATTTCTGTTCCCCAATATTTCACATATTGAAATTTCTGGTGTTTTTCGAACATAAATATACAAAATTGTTTTTTGTAAACACGAATCATGTTTTCTCAGATGTAATACCATAGAACTATAGTTTGGACTATGGACAACATATTCCACTTGAAGAAAAAAAATTTTAGCGACACTAACAGTGTCAGATCGGAGCTTCAAAATCCGACCAACAATTGGTACCTAGACCAATGAATGGCACTTTCCCTTATAAAAATTATTTCCTCCGAATGTTGATTTTTGTGACCGAGTAACGCGGTTTTTAAAGATTAAACCACGTGTCATATTGGTATTAAATTGACTGGAAATTTTTCGCTTTCTTTGCGAGTAGGTAGTGTATGTCGAGGTATCTATCGCGAATGTGTTTTTCGACAACGTTTACCATTTTAATCAATCAAAAATAAAGGTTTTTCGGAACTGTGCTGTGCGGCGAGGCGATATTCGTCGTAGTATTTTTCCCACCTCGAGGTATGTTTTCTCGAATACTCGTATCGTTCGAGAGTCAACCGTTTAAGAAAATATATCGACTCATACGAAAAGGATTTAAAACGCGACGAATGCCGAAAACGGATAGAAAAATGATTCTTGCATCTGCGAATAAAATGAAAAAAATTCAGATCGTTCGAAAATAAGCCAATTTTTTTTTTATTTGTAGTATTTACCAAATTAGTGTAGATATTCACACAATATTTAAAATTTGGTTTTTGGTCCTTAAGATAAGACTATTTTTTGAAAAGAACATGTTTGATTTATTATCCGTAAGTTGGCAGAAATACAAAATTCGAAATTTGAGAACAAAAAATTTACAATAACGGTGAATTTTGTTGGAATAATCTCGGCTCTCAAGATTGGAAAAGAAAATTTCAAAATATTTCATGAATACCTGCATAATTATTACATATTATGTTGGAAAAAATTCTAAAAAATCAAAAACGTAAAAAATATGCAAGTCTTCTAATTCATCTTTACTTGTTTCTGTAATTTTCTCTCAAAATTACATTAATATGCGATTTATTAATAATTTTTTTCTGTTTTGAGAGGGTGGAAAATTTTTTTCATATGTATTCCTATTTGTTAACACATTTATTAAATATTTTAAAAAATTGGAAAGAATTGTCACAGATTTGGTTTTGTCCCCCCCCCCATCCCTCAGAAAATCATTGTTTTGCAAATTTTTCCTCAACTCGTTCTCGAATTTCGAGAAAATAATGATTGTAAATTGTGAAATTGAGTTTGTTAGTGATGGCAAAATTTTAAATTGAAAAAAAAAAACAGTTCATTTTATTGATAAGTTTTATTCCATTTTTTATTTTTTTTCTTCACTTCAAGCTTTCTTGGTATCCTAAATTTTCAAGTTGAACAAAAAAATCATGGTAGTGAAATTTGTAGGGGTTTACAAGTTGATGTTATTGGATTCTTGAGTTTTTTGTGTTCTGCTGAATTTTTTCCGTTTCCAGGAGATGAACCTTGTTGAATTAAAACACTAAGAAAACAGGCTCAAAAAAGTATTCAAAAATATTTCAAAGATACTAAAAAGTTTTTTTCAACATTTGGATTCATTCCTGAAATTATTTTGATTTTAAACCAAAATATTGACATTGGAAAAGGAGAAAAATTTACTCGCACGTTGAAAAAAAAATGAAGAACATTTCATCAAATCATGCAATTTTAGTTCGAGTTGACTGAGGCAGAATGATCTTATTGTGATAACTTTCGAGAATACTCATAAGGAAACATTATCAAGATGAGATACTCGCATGAATGCACCCAGAAATTGATCAAGGCAGGGGCTGAAAATCAAGAAAAGATGGGGGGGGAGATCAAATTTCGATTCAGTGATTTTTACTTATTGATTTTTCTCTGACAAAAAATTTAAAATTGATTAGGAAATTAGTGATTTTTTACTGAAAAATCAGCGAAAAATCATTAATTTTCAATTTTTCAGTGAAACTCATTCCACTGATTCATTAAGGCAGAATCAAAGGCAGATTCCGATTTAGAAAATTGCAATCTTTAAAAAATATTTAAAAGCCAAAAAATCATTTTTAAACCAATTTTAGTAGGTAAGAAAAAAAATTTGTTTTCGAACGGGGGAAGAAGGGGCTGGAATCCTCTGAGCTTCTCTGGGTGCCCTTATGAAATCCTATCTATTTAATGGTCCAATTGAGTGCTTCCAAAAATTGATTTTTTTAAACAAATGAGAACTGAAAAAATTCATGAACTTGCGAATCATGAAAAATATCTACTTATCATGACTACATGACCTCATCCAACCTGATTTCAATTTTTAGTATGAATATTTAACCAATGCTTGAGAAAAAACCAGCCATATTGAAAACTTGATCGCCAAATAAAATTAAGTCTTTGGCCACAAAATGCCAAAAAAAGCTTATTCAACGTCTAAAAAACATTCAAAATGCAAATCTTCTTTCTCGTTTTATCAATTTAATGACGCCGGATATTGAACTGTCGCGTTGAAATATTTCTCATTTACGAAATACGTTGCCCGTTTTAATCTACCTTTTCTAACACATTTTCCCCCATTCATAAACGTAATTTACTAATTAATCAATACCTTTGCATTACCAAATGTTGAGATTGAAAATGTGGTGATTTCCATTGCAGATACACGGACCAAGAAATGATACTCTGAGCTGATCGTACAATTGGACATGCCCAAAGTCCTAAAAATGAAGTTAGAAGGCGAAAATCTTTCAGCAATGGTTCTGCAGTTATGAAGGTAATAATTTTCAAATTATATACCTAATTATTATTATTTTTTATTCGAATTCCTTCAAAATTACTGCTTAATCTACCGTCTATCAATAAAAAAGACGTTCATTAGGTAATAAATATTCATTTTGGCTTCAGAAAGGATCTTCGAAAAAACCCCAGTCTAATTTTTCGAAATTCCTCTCCGCACCATCTGCACCTATTAGTTATTTTCATATCAAAGTTTCTCACGTGAAAAAATACGAATACGACGACTCTGGGATCGTAATTTTAAAAATAATATTCAATATAGAAACTTGCACGTATAAAAAACTTCTATTTGTAGTTGATTTTCTACTTTGAAAAAAAAAATAACGTACTCGATAACTCGTAATTTTTCACGGATTCGTAGCACGCTTGCCAAGTTTTAGCAACGCTCTCATTTTTTCCATCTTCACTCCCGGATACTTATAAAATAAGATCCAAACAATCCCGAGTTACTTTAGGTATACTACTCCATCAAACGTATTCGGGTCTCGGCAACAGGCACTTTTTACCTTCAATTTTACCCTAGACCTTACATTTTCGTCGCATAGTGTTGGTCGTGATTTAGATTGATTAAGATTTTTTCCCACCTTTTTTTCCAAACGTCGGCGTCGCGCCGCTCCAAAAACCAAGAAAACGTAAATATTTACTTAGGACTCGAAAATGCTGTTTATACGTAACGAATCTAATAAAATTAATGGAAGGCTTGCGTATACAATATACGCTGTGTCGTTTAATGAAAATTTCGCGCCGGAGACGCGGCGTTCTAAATAACGTCTCGCTTTTCGCAGCGCGATATTACCTATTCATCGTCGTCTTTCTGCCCCCTTTTTACGCCTTATTCTCTCTACGTGTGTATAAAACAGATCATCGTACGAGTTCCGATTAATATAGTTTAATTTCGAGATCTCGTTACGTGTTATTAAGCTCGTCGCGTCGTCTTTTGTACGTAATATTTGTACCGATAGCGAGTGCTGTACGAATAAATTGGTCCTTTGTTAACGGATTGAGAATTTTTACAACTCGATTCGTGCGCTCAACGGTGGTGCAGTTGAATGGATGTGTTTACCATTTGAATTGGCCACGGTTACGGGATTCATTTTTTTCCGAATATTTCTTTTATGTGTGTGGTTTTAATTGCTTTGTTTTCGAGATGTGTTGTACATCTCGTAACCGGTGATAAATGTGTTTATGAGTAAGGTAAGGTGTTTGATGGATCATATTTTTTGGGAGTAGGGTGGATGAGGCTGATGCTCTATTGAACTCTGAGGAATTTATCGATTGGTGTAAAAAAGGGTCTTGTGTTATACAGGTCGACGCGATTTTTGTGCCTGGGTTCCCATCCCAAATTTAGGTTGCTTTTATGTAACTAATGAAGGGGATTTTTTTGACCAAAGTTCGCTTTGGGGGTTGGGGCCAAAAACTGATTTTTCTAGGGCAATAAGCCCGAGAATTAAGAAAAAATAAAATTTTTTTTGATCCTATAAGATTGTTCAAAAATAAATTCAATTTTTTCTGTAATTCTCAGGCTTATTACCCCAGAAAATTCATTTTTTTGGCCCCCCAACCCCGCAAAACAAACTTTGGAAGCCAGGATTGAGCAAAGTGATGTATGTATTTTGATGTCTCAAATCAGAATTTTGGCATAAGAACCCAGACACAGAGCAAAAAATTTTTTGTCGACCTGTGTTATCATATGAATTGAAGCCTTTCCCATGTCGAAGTTCGATTTTTGGTCATCCCCCCTTCTCAAAGTCACGAAATGAGTTGATCAATTTTTAGGTTTCTAATATGTGACCCTGCCGTAAAGAAGGGACCTAGTGTAAAAAAAAATCGATGTCTTTCACGTTTTTGGTCCAAATGACACCAAATCTGGACTAAACACATAAGAATGAAGACCGATTTTTTTTTACACAAGGTCTCTTCTTTACGGCAAGGTCACATATATGGACTACTTGAAAATTGATGCCTACTGAAAAGTGTCAATCGTTAGAAAAACGCTAATACAATTGATTTTTAGTGCTTATAAAAGGTTTGAAAATTCTAGAAATTGAGCAAATGTACCTGTACTTGAAAATTTTTGGAGCTTTTTTCAAGAACTGATGTTTTTTTTTCCAGCATTGAATATACTGTTGACTTCTTTATTTTTGGAGTTTGTTCTGCTGGTTTGGTATTTTTCTCATCTTTAATACAAATTACTCAATAAGCATTCAAGTTTGTAAAATTGTCGTAGAAAATATTTTGAAAAAATTGAGCATTTTTCATTGAAAAATTGTTTGACAAGGACATGTCTTTGGCCTGGGGGTTAATTTTTGATTAATGTTATGGTAACGTTTTTTAAGATCAAATTGACATTAATATTGTTGGAAATGAAGAAGCTCGGGAAAAAATTGGATGATTGCCTACATTCGAAGGCATTTCGTTTGATTTAATAAAATAAAGTTATCATTTTCACAACTTCACAATTCATGTCATTTCAGTTGTTTTTTTTTTTAGAAATTTTAAAAATCATAAATGAAGATTTTCAGTATTTTAAAATACTTCTATTCTTTTTTTTTTTTTTTTTCTTAAAAAATGGATTCTTTTTCAGGACTAACCCTTTTGAATACTTTTTTTTAGGTTTAAAATATATTTGTGGCGTTTTTGTAGGAAAAAGCGCCATGACCACTTTCTTACAAAATTGATTTCGAAAAAAAAGTGAATTCGTTTCAAAAATATCGATGTTCTGTTTTCGAATTTCGATGGATTCGTGTACCAAGTACCATGATCCTTCTAGATTCACGTGAGATTTGAGATAGTCCAGAACTCGTGAAATTCATTTTGAACTGAATATAGTTAGGTCTCAATTGTACAAAAAAAGGCTTCCGCGCGCTATTCGTGTTAAAATTGATTTTATGCTTGAATCTTGTTCTAGACACTAGAACTAATCCTCATGGAATAGGAAATTTAATTATGAAAACTTTTGGTCATGACAAATTTTGCTGTACCCCTGAAACTTTCCCTTGAAAAGGTAAAAAACGTAATTTTGGTGTTTTTCCAAAACACATTTTCCAAATTGGAGGGGCAGGGGTTGCTCCAAAATGACTTTTTATGAGGGGGAATTATATATTAGGTATCAAGGAACAACTTTTGTGTGAGAAGTTTTTTTCTAGCCCCATAAATTAGGCGATGTACGCCTTTAAAATATTGGGGGGTGGACCCTGGGGAGAGGGGGAGGGGGGAAAAAGGGGCATAGGCGCTTAATTTATTAGTTCTAGTGTCTAGAACAAGATTCAAGCATAAAATCAATTTTAACACGAATAGCGCGCTGATGTACAATTAAGACCTGACTAATAAGCAATTCTTTGATTAAATTTTGATTTGAATAAAAAAAAAAATGATAAATTTTTTAAATTGTGCGTAGGATTATGATTGGGGTTCTTTTGGGAACGTCTGGAAGCCTGATATGGCTATAGAATCAACTTTTTTGGATTCTATAACAAATTTACCATAAGATTTTTTTAAAAAATCAAATTTTTGCCCCATAAATACATTTTTGATTAAACATTTTCACTTAAAACTTCGGAAGGTTTTTTCTTATAACTACATTTTTCCAAAATTCAACTTCAAATTCTTAGGTTTGTCATTTTTTTCGACTTCAGTAATTTTTGGTTATTTTCTCCCTTCAAAAGTCACTTTTTCTTAGCACTTTCAAGCAGAAATTTAAATTTTCACGGGGAAATTGATATTCGCGTCAATTCAGTTAATTTATACTTAAAATGTTTCAGAAAACCACAAAGATTTGCCCCTCCTCTCCAGAAAACTGTAAAAAATTGTCCCTCGTAGAAAATTGAATTTTTGGTTACTTTTGATTACTTTTTGTTCATTTTTTGGCCACTTTTTGCTCAAAAAAGTTGACTGAAAGTTTTCTACTTTTTTTCTTCAGAATTTCGCTTCAAAATATTTAGAAAAATTCAAAAAAAAATTTGTTGAAGAAATTTTGCACTCTGTTGGAATTTATTTGATTTGTTGTACCAATTCTTGTTATTATAAGCCAATGCCAATGGATATACGACTTCGAAAAAAAAATATAGTTGCTTGACTTATGATCATGATCGAAAAATCGTCAGTCATGACTTTTTCTTCTTGTGGAGGGAGATTTGTTCCATTCAAAAATATTTTACCCGTCTGGTCAAAACTGAAACGGATCTTTTTGTAAAATAAATAAAAATTGTAATCGGAAAATTTGACATGCTCATCCAATAATGCAATAAATTCAATATAAAATGCTCCATTTAATAATGAAATTAGAAGTGAATTTCTTGATTCTTCGCTGAATGTAAATTTTTATCACCATCTTTGCTTAAAACTGATCATTTCATCGGTATTTTCTAAATTAAATACGGAATGAAAGAGAGATTAAATTAGCCACGATTTTCCTTCGCCTCTAAAGGTGCTCGTATTAGAATTTCATTCCGAAATCTACGCCCACTAAAATATTGTGGCTCGAGATGGAATCGGAATTTTACATGCCAACGAAGCTACCCCATTAATGATTTTCATTCATCGTTTCATCTAGGTTCGCGTTGGTATCCGTAGGTATGTTATGGATACATCAACGATGCAATGACCACATTAGCATAATTTGTGATATTGTCGCGCGTCGAGGTTTTCGAAAATTTTATACCTTAGAGAAGAGATACCAGAGAAGCAAAATTATTCATTAGGCGAAAATTTGCTTCATTTTGGTCGGCGAATATTCTCAGCTTTGGTTGAAAATAAATACCAGGATTGGCCAACAAATGGCTCCTCTTTGATTAAGGTTTGGGTTATTTTTTAATGAGCTGTTCACGAGGTGCAGAAAGTGGAGGGGTCAGAAATTGAGACCGAATCAGTTGGATGAATAATGAAACCTCAGTTCTGTTGGTTCTAACGTCATATTTTATTTGTTCGAAGAGTGCATTGAAGAATTTTTTCCATGCGGGAATTCTGGATTAATTTGATGGAGCTAGATGTTTAAAATTTTGAAATATTAATTTTCTAATGCGTTCACTTGTACTTACATTTTCAGGTTGTTTTTTTGCTTTGACACTGAAATTCCTCTTTAAAATGAAACGTGGAATCAGGTTCAGTATCAAATCCTGAATTGGTAAAATCTGCTCCCAGCTTCAATTTTAATGTAGTGTCCCTTGATATAAAAAAATCTGAAAAATTGTCAACTCCCAACGTCTGCTTTCTCCACCCTTTTAAAATCATGGCCGTTGCAATTTTTTTCAAGAATTTTCAATTTTATTGGATGTGAAGGAGATAATCTGTTCTTTGACACGAAGTTCCATCTCGTCAGAGAGGTATTTACAATTTTCCCACAATTTTTTTTCCACTTTTTCACGATTTCTCAGTCATTCGAAATTTGACAGAAACGACCAAATGAAAAAACTAACGGCTTAAAATATCCCAATAAATGTGCTTTTTTTATCGTTTTATTTGAAATCTCAAAATTGTTTTTTTTTTTTTTTAATGAAAAATGTGTACTTACCTCCGTCTCTCCAGCCACCAACTAGGTATATCATTTTTTACTCCTATTCAACTTTTTGCAACAGTCGATTTTTCAAGATGTATTAGAGTTGAAGTTTTCCAGATAAAATTTCATCGCAATTTTTTTATTGTGTTCTTTGATAGCCTTTAAACTAAAAGGTCTTTAATGTTCTTTCATTTCCGAAAAAATTGGTTTTTGTGTTTTTGACTTTCAATCCTCTTTTTTCAAATTGGATTTCATTATAATTTTTTTATATTCTGTTGTTTAAAAATCTTCAATGCTCTTTCAATTTCGAAAAAAAAATGTGTTTTTTATGTTTCTGATTTCTAATTCTCCCTCTCCTCCTCTCGCTTCCCATCAAGGAAAATCACGAACGAATTAATTTTATGGAACGCCACAACAAGATGCCAACATTTAAATTTATCGATTATTTTGGGGAAAAAATCAAGTATCTGCAATGCTGCTACCTTTCATTTATGAAGTTTTTCAATCTCGATTTGCCATTTGAAGTTGTGACAAAATTTCAAAAAATTCCTATTCGCGTTTTAGGCACGCAATATTGTAATTCTTTAGCACAATTTGAAGCCAAGGACGTGGAGATTACGTGATTTTAAAAAATTTTACTTTTACCCCTCTCAGACGAGTTTTCTAGCTGATCAAAGTGGGGCACCTCTCTACTAATGCATGTTTGCTGAATGGGTTTCAAAGTTCTGAAATCGGAAAAATTTCAGTTTTTGGGTCTTGAAACACAATTATGGCAGTAATAATTATTGTCTGTTGTAATTTCCTTGCTCACTAAATCCGATTCAAACTTTAAACGATGAAATTTTAGAGAAGAAATAATCGAATAAAAATTCTATCTCAGATTAATACGTACGTGAAAAATCAGCAAAAAAATCAATTTTGAGACTTCAAGTAGAAAAATCGAAAAAATTGCATTTATCGAGGTATTTTGACCCGCTGGGTTGGTATCCTTATTTGGTCATCTCCTTCTCAAAAAATGCAACAAAATGGTCGTAATTTGAAAAAAGAGAGACGGAGGAGGACCGATTCAGAATTTTTACAATTTTTTTCATTCAGAGGCATGATGGGGGGGGGGGGGGTAGGTTGAAAATTGGAAACTGAAGCCCATTTCATCATTCTCATTCGGCTTGACCATTTGCCCCCTGGACTTATACGAGCAATCTGTCAAACTCTGCGGACATTTCATGAGCCATATCAAGCTCCGGTAAAAATGCTTATTTTCAACCTCAATGAATAAATAGATTTACTTAGTTTTTTTATGCCTTCAGAGCGTACCTTTTATATTCAGTTTACGATACTTCAACAGGCTGCAATGGAAACTGTTGCTCACCTGACCTCATTCGAGCCCGTTCAGCTACTCCGAAGAAAATCCGACCGAGGAAAACCAATTCCAATGCTCTCCTTTTAGACTAAAAACTACCAAATTTTCAGCCCTACCCACGACAATCTCGCCCATATATTCATTCTCGTCTGGGTCTCTGTTCTTTTTACAATCCGGCGACGCTCATTTGCCTACACAAATTGCGATGTAAACTCATCGCAGAGCTGGGTAAAGTCGTCGACGCGATAAACAAATGACATTTCATTCTGCACACAAAACATACCTATTATAAAATTTCCACTAAAAAATACCGCAGCACTTTGTAGTTTTAAACCGTATACGCGCCCGCTTTGATTTTAATTAAATAAAGAAAACGCACGACTTTAATTCCCACACAATAAACAGAATGCCATAGACACAGACATTCGCATTATAACTCGCTCGAAAAAATTCCAATTTCAAAGGAAAAAAACTTTACCTTATAAACGAACCGTGAAAAAAAAACCACCAATTGAATATTTTCTAAATAGGACTATTTTATAGTGTACAATGCGAAAACATTTTACTAACATGAAACTTCAACTTTTACACAGGGGTGGAGAAAATCCATCAATTTTACTATTCTCAGTCCGTGTCGGGGTATTTTGAACGGTTGCAATTGCTAGCTTTGAAAACGTTACAAGTGAGATTAAAATGGTATAATTTTTTTACGAGTTTTAAAAGCTCTCGAGGTGGTGAGAAGAGGAGGCTGGGGAAACCTCGCACAGGAAATTAAAGAAGCGCGTCTTTTCATTACCGTGCTTTTTAAAAGCTTTTTATACACCTAATATCTTTTTCGAAATTACCCTACCCGCGGGATATTCTAAGGTTGATACTTTTTATTGCATCGTCTTCATTAAGCCGCGTGGAATGTGGGAATTTTGAGGTCGAAATTGCATCTGCAATAATTTTTTAAATATTTTTTAATTTTCTGTTTTGACGAAGCTGTCAAATTTTCAGCTTTTTTCGATTAGGGCTTTGAAAATTGTGTAAAAATCCACAACCTGGAATCATTTTCGAATTCAGATTGGCTTAAATTTTTAAAAAACTGCTTTCAGTACGAAATTATTTTTAAAATTTGATTTCTGAGTCCGAATACTAGAAAAATTACAATTTTTAGAACGAGCCGAGATTTTTTTAAAAAATTTATTTACAATTTTTGAGAGCTCACGAGTCTTGAAATTTTCAAAAATCCCAAAAATTTAATCATCGAAAACTGAAAAATCTCAAAAATGATTTACTTATGGGTTTTTCAAAACTCATTTATGTAACTTTTTTTGCACAATTGCCTCAGGCTACATATTTAGACTAAAATTTGGGTTTGCCAATTCAATTCTTCTTCTTCAGATAATCCTTTCAAATCTTCCAATGTGGTGGAATTTTTCACATAACTCAGTTTTGCTTTCTACCATGACCGAAAATTCCAATTCCTGTAAAAAAAATTCAACATTTCATAATCCATTTAAATTTTTACGTTCCTTAATCTATTGATTTTTTCAAACGATCTCTCTGGTTCATAATGTCCCTAAAAAAGCTCTAAAAAAATATGAGTCATTTTTGAAATTTTTTTACTTTGAAATTTTTTCAATGATTTGATAGTTTGAAATTTTAAAAAAAAATCTTTTATGCTCATAAACAATTAGAAAATATCAATCGATTTCCAATTTTTTTTTTAAATTTTCTGAAATCTTCCAACCTTTTTATCGCAGTTTCAAAATCAAAATTTTAATCTCATTGATCCACCATATTACCTAGGTAATTGCAATTTTCTGTTTTTCTTATCCTCCAAGGAATATTCTACTATCAAAAACTTGAAATTTCGCATATCTTTACTTCAAACATCGGATAGGATAAAACCAGCATTTCTCTTCCAAGAATAAAAAATTTAAATCCAGCCTCGATACAAATAATTAAGCTTGAAAAACATCTCTGTATCATCTAAAGACGCTAAAATACCACTATCGAGTCGCGAAATTAACATCAAACGCTCAGAGCATTCTGTACCCCTGAAATTTCCCCCTGTAATTTTCTAATTTACTTTGTGCCGCTTGTACTTGCTAACTTTGCGTACACAGCACGCGATATTAACCGTACTGTCATTGAGTTTACTCTTACAGACACAATACGAGTACACGCATTCGTCGTTTTAATTTATAGTCAAACGTGATATTTGTATAAGGTGTGAGAAAACGTGAAAAGTGGTGCTACAACTTGCCGATGAAGGAAATTTCTCTGGGTGAGAATGAGAAAATTCCTAGGTATTGGTTCAATTTTTTTCTTCTTTTGAGAGACCAAAGTAACTTTGAATTTTAGTCTAAAAAAAAAATCATGGTTGAAGAAATACGTCGAATTGCAAAATTTTGGTGTTTTTTACCTTTTTTTTTTCAAATCGACGAGTTCATTTACCAGATTTGAAATATGAGTAACTTGAGATAAAGATCAATAATTTTCTAAGAGTTGGAGCTTCTTTTAAAATCTACGTATCATAATAATTGATCAATACTTACGTTTTCTTAATCTGAAAATGCCAACTTTCAGTTTTCCTTTGTGCTTTTTTTTTGGAAAACCTTTTAAAATTCATTTAAACATGACAAAAGAATGGTTAGATAATAAATAGTTCTTAAGAGGTTTCCTCCTGTTTTTCCGAAGCGAATTTCACGAGCAAACATTTTATCTAAAAATTTCCTCTCAAATGCAATTTAAAAATTTTATTTTTCAACAACTAGAATGTAATATTTTTAAAGAATGATAATTTCCCAGTAAAATTGATGAAAATTGGGAATTTTCGAAACATATTTCAAAATTTACAGTTATTCAGGAGTTTTTTTTATGAAATTTTGATTTTTTTTCGTATTTATTTTAGTGTTTGATCGACATTATTTCCGAGTGATCAAAAGCTTACCGAAAAGAAATGATTTTTAAAAGGGTTTTGTAACTTGAAAGGTGGCTAAACTTTGTTTTTCAGTGTTCTCAAGCTGAAAGTTCTGTTTTTGAAAACTTCTTTCTCAGTTTCTGTAACTCAATGTAGAGAAATTCCAACTTAGGCTCTATCTAATTTTAATTGGGTTCGATTATTGCTAGTTTTTGCTCTTGGCATAAAAAACAGAAAATGTAAAAGTTGAAAATAACCCTCTATTATTTTTTCTCAGGGAGGGGGAGGTCTGCGTGATTTTCAACAGTTTTTGTAAATTAAAAAAATTTAATTACATTTATTTTCAAAATTATCAATTCATTTTCAGATTTTAATGGTAGATTTCTACAAATGGCAAAAATAATATGAGCTAAGTGATTAATGGAAGAAGGAGGAGAATTGAATTTTCCAGTCTGGTCATGATTTTTGTGAAACATCCTTCCCATTTTTCAAAAAATGGGGTTCTAATCCATGGAAATTATAAAATTAATGCAGATTGCGAAAAAAATTTCACGAAATGCATTTTCATTCAGAAATCCTATTCGGGATTCGTGTGGAAGGTTTTCGCAACTGCCAAATTAGAAAATTGAAAAATATTCCCCTCCACCTCCTTTCTGACAGAAATATGCAATTCAATGATTTAATTTTAACTTTTTGTTCGATTTGAAAATCATCAATAATTGGTTTTTACCTCAAAAATTATGAGGGTAAAAAATTCTCATAAAAAGAAAATGCGAAAGAGTTGATTGATACTTAGATAATTTCTTAATTTGAATCAATCAAAATTGGCTGAGTAAATGAACAAAATTGAGTCACTGTAGAAATCAATGAAGTGAAAAAATTTACTGATTCAATTAGTGAATTTTCATTTTTGAATCCTCAATTTTGTCATAAACTGCTGATTCAATCAATAAATAGAAATTTTTACTGATTCATTTCAGAATTTAAGGGAAGAATTACTGATTCAAAATTGAAAATGCAGGAATTTAATTAATTTTATCTATTTCAATCAGTCAATCTGCAGTTTTTTGACTGATTCAATTTAAGAAAGTGTGTTACAAAATATATTTTTAGAGCTGCCCATACCCAAACGAAGCCCAAAAACCTTTCAGAACACTCACTGAATTATTGGGAAATATTATCCTAACGGAAAAAATGTCCATTCTGGAACTTGACTTCGTGAGAATAGCAGCAGCAAACTTCCTATAAACTTTTGTTCCCTTCCCATCGAATAATTGATTTGACTTAAATTATTTTTACCTAATACATTACATTTTTTGAAAATGAATATAAAAAGTCGTTGCTAAAATTTCAATGGATTTAGTTCATTTTTTCAAAAATTGAACGAAATTGGCCATGGTTGTTCATTTTTCTCCCTAAGAATGCAAAAAATCATTTTCCCCAAAATTTCAATTTTTGATTATTTTTAAGGTATTCTTTAATTTTTTGAAAAATTATTTGAAAGAAATTCTCAATTTTTTTTGTTGCGTTTCAGTTATTGACTCATGTATTTTGAAAAATTGGTTTAAAAAATTTTCATTTTCTTTTTTTCCAGAAGTCATATTGTTTCTTCTTGGATGATTGTGTCTCTATTTTTCGAAACATTTTTATTTTTCAATTTTTTGTCAATAAGGTATTATTTGAGTCATTTTCCATTTTTTGAGAAATCTGAGCACGAATTATTCAATTACGAAAGAATTTCGCTGGCTTTTATTTTCGTAAATCAATCCAAAAATTTGGTAAACGATCTTTATAAATATAACCAGAGTGCTTTCAAGCTGGTAGAACTTCGGCGGAATATTTATGGAACCTCGTACACCTCGGTAATGTTTTCCAATCGGCCGATAATTGATCCTCGGCGAAAATCTGTCAACAAAATTATTACTCGCCAGTCAAAATAAATTCCACTATAGCACGAACGTATATTCAAAACGACCTACTGATGGAAAAAGCATTAAGTTACCCCCTTTCCCGAAAATTATACGTCTGCGGCATCCACAATATAATAATCGATAAAACGTCAACAGAAGTAAACAGAAAATAATTATTAAGTATACAACGAAGGTACTTAATTTCATTTAGTACGTACAAATATGTCGAATGTACTCGTAAAAATCGAAATTCTCGAGTACCACTAAATAGGTAAAGGTATTGATAAAGTTTACCTCCGCGGTTGCTTATTAATTACGATAGGTACCTACCTTCTGGAAAGTTTTTTTTCTCGTCGTTTTCCGGCGACGAGATATTTTTAATCGAGAAAAAAACGTTGAAAAAATCTTGCTCTGCGTGGAATTTGCCGCGTCTCCAGCTAAGTATTCCGATTCGTATTACATCATTAGATTTAATCCGGTCAAGGATGAAAATTTTCTACTCGAAATGAAAATTTAATGATACTTTTAATATTCGATTTAAACCGTTGATAAATTACCGTCGAGTGAGGTTTTTATCGCTGATTCGTATGGCTAATTACCTATCCGCGTGGCCGGCTCGGCTGCTCCTGGCGCAGAAATTATACCGGTCAATTTCACGAAAACGAGATGCGACAGTATTAACTCGAGCCTTTGGAGATTTAATATGATGTTGATTTGATATTACGTCTACGTGTAACCCTCGAGGATGGAAAAAGCCCTCTGAATTAATGAAACGATTCTCACACGTATGAACACGTTATATTTATAATCATACTTATTCGTATTCGATTACATTCGCGAGTGTACTTTTTGTTATATTATCCAGGGAATCTATATTAGTATTTCGAATATTAGGCAAATTTTTCATACACCTACGATGATTTGTTGGTCAAATTCTGATTTGAAGTAATATCTACCGATGAAATTTTCAACTGAGAAAATTAATATATTTTGTTTAGCATTTAAATTGAAGATTTTAATGAAATGGGGGATTTCAACTTGGGTATTTCCATTGTCGAATGCTATTTGTGGGTAATTTAAAATTATCTACGTAACCTGTTTTATATAGAAAAGATGCATGCGACACCTCCCTTTCCTTATCGGTCCTCCAATTTCATTCTAAATTATAAAAGTCAATTTTTGAAGCAGTATCTTTGTGGAGTTTTTCGAAATATGATTTTTGATGTACAATTGAGTGTACTTGTCATGAAACAGCAGATGCATGACTTTTAATTTTGTTACTTTTAATATTTACCAAATAACTGTTTTTTTTTTTTTTTTTTTTTTTTTTTTATAAGTAAAATATATTTTTGCAAAGTAATAATTTTTCATTTTCATGTTTAAAAATTTCATTTTTTCAAATAGTTTCATTTTACGCGATATTTTTTGGAAATTTATTTTCTGGACAAACAATTCGTTTTATGTTCAGAATTTAAAGATTTTTCGAAATTATTCTCTCGCAAAAAATATTATGAATTATCAACGATTTTTTTTTTTTTTTGCAGAAATATCAACATCTTTAAAAAATTATTCAGTGATTTTTTTCAAAAATTGCTGAAAATTTCGTAAGATCATCATCAGTATTTTTATATCAGCGAATTCATAAACTTTTCGAAAAAATACAAAATTTCTTGACTTATCACAAATTCGGTGATTTTTTTTTCATATTATAAAGATTTTTTCGTGTTGGGATTTTTTTCAAAATTGTTTTATCCAATAATTTTCTTAAGGGAATTCGTTGATATTTTTTGCAAAAACATGAAGAAATTACATCAATTTTAGATCAACAGAAATTCAGTGGTTTTTTCAGAAAATTATTTTTTTTTTTTTCAAAAATTGACTGGGTAATAATTTTAATTTAAAAAAGAATACTTACATCATTCGATGTGGATGAGTTGATTCTCAAAGAAAAATTTATGTAAAAATATAGGGCTGCGTTCAGAAAATGGTCAATAGAACAACAGATCAACAGAGAGAAATTTAATTTTTAAACTTTGAAACAGATATGAGTTTCTGATTGAAAAATTCGTTTTAATTTAAATGGAAAATAATTTTTTGATCGAAAAAAAATATATATTTTTTAATTCTAGATTTATATTTGAATAGACAAATAAAATTCTTCTCTGTTGATCCCTTGTTCTGTTGATCATTTTCTAAACGCAACTTAGGAGAATTGATTCCCATTTTTTTTTTTTTTTTTTTGATTAAGTATGTACGAATTTATTCCCCTTTTTCTGGGAGTAAAAATACGAATTTATTCCCATTTTTTTGACGGAGTATATATGAATTGATTCCCGTTTTCTTTTTCCCCAATCCGGACAGGAGTACAAAATCGATTTGTAGCCCCGAATTGTTTGAGATAAACTTTTCAAAGCATTAAAACATAGGGAAAAAAATGCTGTGTTGGGCATTAAAAACTCAATTTCTTTAAAGCTTCGCTCGAGCATGTAAAAAATTACTATTAATATGAATTATTTGAGGCGACAGAGCCAAAAAAATTCTTCCTTTTACTTCCTCTCGTGGAAATCCTTCCAGTATTCGAAGGCTTGGTACTCCGTTTGTACTTTCCAAAAAAAACCTTTCCATGATTCTGATATAATTATTTTCTTCTTGGTCGAGCGAAGCGAGTGTGAAGCTTGAAAAAAATTGGTTGTAAAATGACAAAAAAAATCACATTTTCTCGTGTTTCAATGCTATGAAAATTTTTATCTGACGTAATTTGCGGGGAGGGCCTCTCATGGATAAATTGGTCCTGGAGAAATGGAAAAAACTCAATAAATCTCCTCATGGTATCTCTTGGATAAACCTCCAGCATTGCATCGATTTGAGTGAAATTTAATATCAAGTATAATAATACTCTAACGACAGAATTAATTTGTACTGCCAAAAATCTTTTAGATCTGGAAAAAGTCAGTACAGGAAAAATGTTAAATGATTAAAATTCTTCTTTAAAGAAGTTATAAGAAAAATTTGAAGTTTTTTATAAAAATTCTACTCTGAGAAGCGGTATGAGCAGAGATTACCTAAATTCTTTTCTGAAGAGGATAAAGAGAAATTTACATTTTCAAAAAATCCAACTCTCCCAAGTCTGAACTGGTCAGATTTTTGGCGAACTTCTGCTTTTTTTCCATCAATAAATTAATTTTTTCATTCACTGATTATTTTATTCAGAAAGTCCTGATTTCTCCGTCGATTTTCTTTTCCTGGAGGGGGGGGGAGGGCATTCCAAAAATTTTAAGACGCTATTTTTGCGATCCGAATTTTTCAAGACCCTAAGTCAAAAACTTATAATTTTTTGGAAAGGTAGATATTTGTGATAAATCAGCGATTTCCTATGAAATTTATTTCACTGAAAAGTCCAACCTGATTTCCTCAACCCATGAGACTCTCATGCTCTCATCAAGTTCAAGTGGTAGGAGTATAAAAAATGATAAAAATTCAAGTTTACTATTTTCTCTCTTGATATATTCTTTCTCACAGCAGGTCCCTTAAGGCTCAACTTTTTCTTACGTTTTAACCATGAAATAAGTTCATACGCTTAAATATTCTATTCGATTACTGTAGGCACCTTTTACCTACTACCACCGTACATAAAGCTGCCCGTATATCTTTTCTTTTTCTTTTTTCCACATCAAAAAAGTCTTCAACCTTTTTTTTTTTTTACGTGTGCGTGTTTAGAAAGAAAGAAGTTTGAAAGCCGCGTATATATTTCCATTTTGCGGTAGCTACATACGTACGTTTGAATATAGACATTGGTCTATTCTAGATGGGTAATGCTGTGAAAAGAATCACCGCTTGGTATACCTATGTATTCTACCTTGTCGAAGTGAAATATTCCTCGGCGATATTTCAAACCCGTATTTTAGTAATTTATTTTCCAAGACAGATAAAAAATTGTCGTTGTGATGTATAAAAATGTGTAGATAATTTTCATGCTACATACCTACTTTTTTTTTTCATAGGTACCATAAATGACAATATGTGGTATTAGGACAAGCTAGGCAACGAATCGAAATCGTGTTTTTTTTTCGAGGGATATTCGCATCACTTTTTCGCTCTCGTTTTATTGACGTATGGCGAGAGTATTTTGCAAATGAGTTGGCTTTAGTCGAGCGAAATTGGCTATTTGATTGAGGGTGAATTCGAAGATCAAAATTTTCTGTCTTTTTTTTGCCATGTTCTTCGTGCGTTGTTCATTTCGAATTTTATTTCTATGAGTATTCAGTAATGAAGTGCAAGAAAAAAACGTACTTTTGGTTCTCGCATTCATAAATAAGTGAAAATTATCGAATATCACTGAAAAAATCAAAATTACAGCACAGTAATAAATCACTGAAAGCAAATAGTGAAAAAGTTTGCTGTAAAATCAGTGAAAACTCACTGAAAAAACAGTAAAATATCTGAAATGTACAGAACCGAATTCTTTTCTATTCTCACACGGAATGAACAACAGAATGACCGAACTATGCGAAATTTTTTCTTATACGTTATAATATAAATTTTTTTCAACTCCTCCAATAAATTTTTCCCTCACCAAACTTTCTTCTTCAAAATTTTTGGTAAGCGTATCATATTTTTTATTTCAATTTCTTCGATTTTCATTGCATTTATTTAAATTAACAGCTGTGAAATCTCACTTTGATCTTGAAATTTTTAAAAACGTGACATTCTCTCGATTTTTCTCACATTAAGTTTCTTTTAATGTTTTTCAATTCAAATTTTTCAGATTTTTTATTTTAAAAATTTCAGAGCTGGAAAAAAATCTTAGAAAAAGAATTGAGTTGAGCTAAAAAAAAAAGGAATTTTGAGAAGAAAATTCTAAAGGTAAAAAATTTTAATTTCGAGGGCAAAAAATTTGAGAAAAAATTTAATTTTGAATAATTGAGAAATGAAAAAATATATGTTTATAGAAAAAATGCCAGAATTGAAAAATTTTATATCTACCTGAAAAAAAAATGAAGGAAAAAATTTCAGGGGTGGTATTTTAGAGTTGAAAAATATCTGGAGAAAAGGAAATTAAAAATTGAAACTATTTTGAGTATCGAAAAAAAATTGATTAAAAATTTGTTGATTTCATTTTCAGTTTCTCAACAGTTTGTTGTTCATTCCGTGTGAGAATAGACAGACCCATTTGGAAAATCAGAGAAAATTCGACAAAAATCAAATAATTTTGATGCAGATCATTTTTTCACGTTGTATGAATAATCAATTAAAAATCAAAACGTAAGTTTTGAAAAAATTCCCAATTTACTTTTCAACTATTGAAAAAAACCTGAACTTTTTTATGCGATTGTTTTCGTATTTTCTCGTTTCGTTTTTAATTTAAAGTACTCTCTGCTGATGATTTTTTTTCTCCCGAAAGAAAAAATCGAAACGTCTTGCCAACCGTTGGTACAGTTTATCGTTACTCGTTTTAAGTACTAAAATAAGCCAATAAAAAAAACAATAAACATGGCACTAAGAACAAGATGAAATGAGTCTGAGACCTGCGTTGCATCAATTGCATCTCTTGTAGGATGTTTCATTTTTTTTCTTCATTTATCCATGTAACAAGACAGGGTGTCACATAAAGCCTATAAATGTCATCGTATGTGTTGAAATTTTGAAGGGAAAGAGGTTCCAAGTATGTCATATTTTAAGTTGAATTTTTCAACGAAAAAATTCGAGGATGATTTCTAAAAAAAAAAAAAAACAGCGAATTTTTACGACAAAAAATTACTGCTTTAAATAATTTTAGACTCGAGAAAGCGTTTTTCCCAAATATTATCAGACATCATGTAAATTTTGCCAGCTTCTCAGCCCAGAGAACCCAATTAATTTAATTCAAAACAATAAATTATTCGTTATAGTCCTTTGTGTTAATTCGGTCGTATTTTTTTCAAGGAGGAGGTCAGTATGAAGAATTAGTTTCATTTTTCTCGTTATCTCGGAAATTTAAAAATTCTTCCCTTCTCACGAGAAATTTTGCTCTAAAAGGGAAAATTTGGAATGCGGTATCTGATGTTGTAAGCAAAGATCAACACCAAACGAGGGTATAATTCTGACCTTTCCGAGCTATTTACTGTGGATACACAGACTCGGGAAAATAATCTGGGAGGAGACTGGAATTCCTCTTGGATTCTAACGAGTCATTATGAAAAGTATCGCAGGGGAGAATCTTTTCGAATGTTCGATGGCGGTTGAATTTTCTACCCTCTCGTCTCTTTGATTAGAAGAAAATTTCGTAAAAATTTCCAAACTTCGTATTCGAAGAAGTTTTTTCCAACGGAATTCCATTTGTCTTACGATTCACGTTCAAGGTAGATACTTCGGTCAGTTTACAATTTAATAATACTGCTGAAAGTTTGGTAGTGCCATTCTGTGTCGTAAGTTTTCTCGAATACTGGCCAGATTATGGACATAGTGGGTAGTTTTGATTGGTAATATTATATAACAGCCAAGTCAATCGAACTCGTACCTTTGTTTAAACTCTCGAGTGTTTTCATAATACATCATGCAAAAAATCTCCGCTATTTTCCAAGCCCTTTATAAACTATTCGACTTTTGTTCCGAACTACTCGAATCGCGAACCGAGGAATACTCTGTTTCGCCAACGAATCTTCATTATCGAATATTTCTTTCATCTCGAAAAGCATAACCGATTTTCTATATCCGTCAGACGTTAACAAAAACCATATTAAAATTTCAACCCACGAATTTCGACCAGCAAATTAAACATCTCGGAGCTCTTGACGACCAAATTTCGTTGCGTCTTTTTTCCCCTCCTCCGGGCCCCTATCCGGTGAAAAAATAAACAACCTAATCCGTATCATTGAATATTCATAAAAAGCTCTCTCGTAATCATTTACTTCTTGCATTAAGCTAAACTTCATAAGTTTTTTTCCTTCTGCGAATGAAAAAGAAACGTTATACCGGAGGAGAGTGAAAAGTAGAGAAAAAAACGCTTAATCCCATCAATAAATTAGCAACTCGGCTCTTTTTCTGCTCGTTTTTATCGTAATGAACGCTTCGCAGAATTTGAATTAATTTGATTTTCGACGTTTTATAAATATAATTCCGTTAATCGATAAATTTTTGATTTTTTCGTGACGTTAATGCTGAAATATAAATAGAAATAAAGAAACGACTCGAGCAAAATAATATAATCAACGGGTAATTTGAAACAGGAAAAAAAGCTCCTGTTGATATGGATGCTGAGTGCTGTGGATCAGCCAGTAGATGGCAAATTGAATATCTCTCGTTCTGCGTTTCTTTTCGAATTCTTGGAGGAATTTTTTTGCATAAATTGAAACGATCTCGTGAACTTGATTTATTCAAAAAAAAAAAAAAAGAAAATGGAAAAAACTTATGAGGGAACCTGTTTAATATGTCCGTGGTAATTGAGCTTGAAATTTGATTCGCTGAAAGATTCATTTCGAGCTGTCCAAGTTGATTTTTCAATTTTTTTCGAAAATTTTTGAAAACTGAATTTGTTTAGTGTGTTTAATTGGTCACGTTTTCTTCCTTCGGTAAAAAATTAATTTCTATCCATAGAGCTGAATTGTTGGAGAATGGAGAAGGAGAATTTAAATTTTGATAGATTATTTTGCAAAAAAATTAGGCCTCGATCTGTTCTAGAAAATTTCATTTTAGGTTTGTGAGAACGAAATCAACGAATTTTTTAAAATCGAGCCAAAAACAATTAGAATGGTGTTATTAAGGAACCGAATTGGTATCTACATTCTATACATAGTAAATTTTTATACTTTTGAGAAAAAAATTTTTAGTGAATCATTTTGATTTTTCTAAATTGCACACTTTTTTTCAATATAGGTGAGTATAATTTTGAGAAAATCGTCTAATTTTTAAGAATTTTTAATGTTTTAACTTTTATTTACTTTTTTTCAAACTCTCATCTCATTTCAAATTCTGAAATTCGATTTTCGAATGAACATTATTCAAGTTTTGAGGGATATGTCTATGTTTTAAAAAATTTCCAAAGTTTTGAACATTTTTTTCAGCTTTGAAAAATTGTGCAATTTTTGTGAAGTTATCAAAGTTCTGAAAAATTGTCTAACTCTTGAAAATTCAAACAATTTTCTGAAAACGTTTGCCAATCTTTCGAAAATTGGTCTATTGCTAGGAAATATGGAAATCTTTAGAAGATGTCCAACTTTCAAAAAGTCTTATCAATTTAGAAAAATGGGTTGATTTTTTAAAATTCGTCTGAATGGTGGGTAAATTTCTCAATAATATGTGAAAATAGCTCAGATTTTATTTAAAAAATTTGTAAAATCATTCTTATTTACAATTAATTTTCAAATTGCCATAAGTATTTCTATAAAATGCTTTATTTTTTAAAGAAAATAATAGGGTTTTTTATTTTTTGATAAATTTTCCAAGTTTTAGAATGCATCCAGAAAAATCTTCAAAAAATCATTAAAATTCTTTGAAAAATCTCAAAAAATTCTCACATTTTTAAAAAGTGAGTCGTCTGGAAAATAACGTGCAATTTTTACGAAATAATTATGGAATTTCCAAATCATTATTGTTCTAAAACTAGTAGGTAGGTATAGGAAGACTCTCGTTTTCAAAAAAAAATTCCTCGATTTTTAAAAAATTGTCTAATTTTTGGAAGATAAAAATTTTTTTGAGATTTTCTCCCATTTTTAGAGTATTTTTTATACCTTTGCAATTTTTCTAGTCCTCTTAAAGTTTGATAATATCGTCTGATTATGAAAAAAATTCTTTGAAAAAAATTGACTAGAGAAAATACTTGCAAAAGTGTGGATTTTCAAACAAATTTTAACTCAATATGTAAAAAAGGTTCGAATTATTGAAATTTCAAATTGTCATAACACTAAAAAATTCTTTATTTTTTTTAAATTTCTGATAAATTTTTCAAGTTTTGGAGTGTATTTAGCAATCTTTGCGCAGCCAAAAGCGTCGGTTTTTTTTTTGTATTTTTTTGAAATAAATAATAATAATAGCAATCTTAAAAAAAAAAATCATAAAAATTTTCAAAAGATTTCAGAAAATTCTCAGATTTTTAAAAAATGAAAAAATTTTCACAAAATTCTTCATCTTTGAAATTTTTTTTGAATCTTAGATACCTAGTTTTCTAAAAAACGAGAGTCTTCCTGTACTAGTTTTAGAGCAACAATGATTTCTAAATTCCATAATTTCATAAAATTGTCTTGGTTTTCCAAATGGCTGACTTTTTTAAAATCTGAGAATTTCCTGAGACCTCTCGAGAATGTTTATTTTTGGCTCGATTTGGAGCTTTTAGTCAAAACTAATTTTTTTCAAGTACGCTAAATTGCTTCAAAAGGTGCTGCGATCAACGTGACGAGCCGAAAATTTGGTTTTGAGCTTTTGAGATTTTGGTGACAAATTGGTATCAAATTTTGACTAAAGTGAAGACGAATGGAAACTGTTTTCTAATTAGTGGAGTAAAAAAATGCATTTTGGGTAAATGAAATATACTTAATTCATGAACCTAAAAATAAGATTTTGTGAATAAAAATTTTTTCCAAGTATGTACACTCAAAAATATTCTAGTACCTTCTAGAATTTTCATAAGAAATTAAATTGATGAAAAAAAAAAATTACCTATTTTCTACTTATAAATAAAAATGTGCCTAAAATCAGGAAATTTCTTTTTTTAAAAATCAGTCCCGTATATATTCAAAAATACACAGGTGTAGTTCGTCACACAATCCACATCATTATCCAACCAACTTCCTTTTTTCCATCGTACCGGCGATATTAAAAGTTTTGAGAAGAATAATTGAAAAACACTAAATTATATACTTTGCAATCTGTTTTTGAAAGGACGAGAAAATGAAACATTGCGGAAAAACTACGCTCCGAAGTATTCTAAGCAGAGAAAACTAATACAAAAATAACACCGATCATATCACAACTAACGGTGAGATTATCGAAGTTCACCTGTACCGCAGAAAATTTTCATAAAATAATTAATGACACTATTTTGTACAGCGAGAACCTTGAAAATAAATTGAATTACATCACTATCGATTATCTTCGACATGGGATTACGAAATTACCGTTTTGAAAAAATCTCACCAACTTCCTATGTAGGTGTCTTCTCGTCTAACTCGTAAATTAGGCCTGATTGGTTTATTCTATCGTATTGCTTGATATCATGTTTAATATCAATTTGAACGTAGAAAACAGCTTTAATTTTTTGCCAGGAAAAAAGAGCCCTTACGATAGAACAGTTGCATGTTGACACGATATCAATTACTTAATGAAATTTTATGCATCTGACATGAACGAAGGTAACGAAAATAAACGACTGGCATTGCTTTTCATGTATGATAAGAGCCCGAACCACTCGGCCAGCTCCGATTCGAATCTTCTTTCTGTCTACCAGCGAATAAATAACGTTGATGTTTAATGGATTTTGTCACAATGAACATCAACGGTGATCAATAGAAATTGAATTGGGTTTGGGCTCAAAAAATCGCATGTCTGTGGGAGTAAAAAAGTTTTTTTTTTAGGGAGAGAAAGTTGAAATATTGTGGATTTAATTTAGAGAAATTAAAATTGAATTGAGCCAGGTGTTGAGGCAATATTTTTTCACATATTTTTAATTTAAAAAAAAAAAAAAGATTTATATAGGTGTCTATTTATTTTTTTCATTTTTCAAACTTCGCTGATGTGTCATAATTTATATTTTTTGTTGATACGAAAAAAATTTAAGACCCTCCGAGTCCATTTTTTGCCTCAAAATTTAATGATTTGCTAGTACTATAATGGAAATTTTAACCAATCTGCAGCTCTATTTTCCGTGCTGAATTCCATTTTTACGTGATTTACCTCGAGACTAAAACTTCCCATATTTCCTTCCCATTTGCCATAAGTAAACGACTCCACGTTCATCTTTAATATTGCAAATTTACGAGACTCGTTAACAAACGAAGCCTTAAAAACGAAAAAAAAAATCCAGCTAAAAAGTTATTGCTTATGAAAACGAACCCCGAATTGTGAAGTTTTTTAAAAGTCGAGTAATTATAACTGAAATTTCCAAGGTTCCTCGTATAATAATTAATTTTTCATTTTATTCGTCGAGTAGGCTTCTTGAAACTAACCAGATTTCTCCGAGTAGAATTTTTTCCCCCAAGGACGATGCAGTGTCCGAACAATTCGAATATCTTTTCTGCTCCATGTTTCTTATTTCTTTCCAGCTACGGGTAGAAAATGAAATTATACCACGAGCCATAAAATTCCAATATTATGGTGATATATTGTGTTTAATAATTCGGAAAAATATGTTAGAAACTTGTAAATCCTACTTTTTGCGTAGTGAAAAAGGCGTAAATGGGTGAGAAATTTTTAAATTGGCGTGAAATTATTTTTTACAGTATTTTATTTTGTTAAATTGCCATAATGCCGTAATTTCAATAATGTTGACTTTCGATGTGGTTTTTTTTTTAGGGGAGGGTTTTTAACCGCTCCTTTCATCATCTGTAACGACGTAGGATGTATTTTTTCGTTTAAAATTTTCAATTTTTGTAATTTTCAGTAGTATTTTTTTGTCAGAATAGAAAAATATTGAATTTTACTAGAAAATTGTATTAAAAAAGGCCCGCGTGTAACTCGGCCTGAAATCATTGAAGCTGAAAAACAAGGACTTCCTTGGATTTTGTCTCATCGAGACGAATCGAATGGATTTTTTTATAATTGAATTTTGATCATTTGCTTCAAAAATGAGTTTTTTTGCTTGGAAGGTTTATTTGGTTATCGAGAGAAATACAGTCAAGCATCGATCAAAATTCAAAAATCAAGTACATCAATAAATTTGTCTCGTAGAGACGACTCGAATAGTTTTTTCTTCAAAAATGAGTTTTTTGTGAAATTGTTTATATCTATTGTGTTTTGGTCAACATAAATTCGACCTTGAATTTACAGTTTGATTAAATTCATCCTCTTTATCACCTTCCCTAAACCTGTTTCCAATCAAAATTCAGAGAAAGAATATAAATTTCGTGTGATAAAATGGATCAAATTATGAAAATTTGGTGGCATTTGTGTTCAAGGTTTTCGAATCTGATGTACAATGATGGAAAACTGAAATGATATCAAATTCCTATTCCAGTTTCAGTTTTCAGTTACAAATTCAATTCTTGAAATTTTTCTGTTCCAATTGTCAATTCCAATCAAATCTGATCTAACTTGGATTTTTCAAAATTTTCTTGATTTCAAATTTCTTATTTTTCAAAATAAATTTTCAACATGAAAAATTTTATTATTAAAGCTCCTTACTTAGTTCTAAAAAATTTGAGAAAAATTTCAAAATTACCCACTCTAAAAAATTTTAGGTTCTATTATGTATTTAAACTTTTCATTTTTTCCATTGATTTCAAAATTATTTCTAATTTTTTTCATTTTGATGAAATAATCCAAAATAATTCACGTTTTTCAAAAAAAATTTTATCTCAGTATCCGGAAGAAATTTCAAAAACTATGAAATTGAAAAAAAAATTATGGCTATCTACGGTTTCGAGTGATTTGACTATTCCATCCTATCTAATTTTTCGCTAGGTGCTCGCCTGCCACAAATTTACAAAATGAAAAAGCCAAAAAATAAGGTCATATGAAGAATCCAAGAAAAATCTTTATGCTAGATTTAAGCTTACAATTTTTAAAACTTTTTAACGTTGAGCGTCCGGTATTCTACCTGAATTTTGGTCGATTTTCAGCTTTTAGCTATAGGTTTTCAGCTAAATTTTCATCTCTGCCTGTAATGTGAATTACCTACATGATAAAAAAACGACCATTTACTTACAACCAAAAAACTGCTGATATCTGTTTCAGTTTTTAATTTCCTCAATTTCAGTTCCAGTTTTCTCCTCTCATTTTTTTCTAGATTTTTTTTTCAGTTTCCGTTTTCCATCATTGCTGATGTGTGTCTCAAGTTTCATTTTTTCTAAATGTAGTTTTTAGCTCAAATTTGAGGTTGTGGCCCCATTTATTGCAAATTGGAAATTTTTGGTTTGTTTTCGAAACTGTTCAACTACATTTTTTGAGTGATGGTAAAATTGTTTGACGTGACATATTTCGAGTTAAAAATCCAGACACATCGAATTTTTGACATCTGAGGTCTGCAAGGATAGGAGAGGGTCCTGAAATGGCACCAGATAATCAAAAATTTTTAAATATGAAATTTTAAGAAGTGCCTATAGAGATATGTAAATCGGTCTTTGATTTTTTTTTCAACTTGTAAAAATTTTTATAGATCAGCAATTCTCCGAAAAGCTCCTCTGTGTTGGATTTTTATGTTTTTTTGAACCTCAAATTAAATTTCCCACCAACCTTCCTCCCAATTGAAGCAGTCAATGAATCGATCCTCAGAATAAATCCACAGGCTGTAGAAATAGAAAAACATGCCAAAACCGAAACCGTACACGCGACACATTACAAATCATTTTTCACCTCGCTACCTACCTCAATTTATTCCAAAAATTTCGCGAAATTTTCACCCAGCTATGAAACTCGTATCAACGAGTATAAAAAATTCCCCGGTACTTTATTATGTACAATATACATGTACGTCAGTAAATATAGCTACAAATTGCTGCACTCGTGTATATACTCATCCCGGAGGCATAATATTTTTCAAAGTTTATTTTTCGTTAAAAGTCGACAAAATATATCTCGTCGAGGAAAAAAAATCGTATTTTGAAATTTTCATCTCATAGAAAAATGTACAAGTATATTACAAGTAAACTTTCACATTTCGAAAAATTTCAACATGTATAAAATAACAAGTAAGTAATAAAAGCGAAGATGAAAAATGTTCGAAAAATAGAACGAAATTAGACCCCCGGAGAACCAAAAATTATTCAATTTGAGATATCAAGCGTTTTTATATTCGCATCTGAAAGCAAATTAAAATTTTTACGTCGAGTTTTCTCCAAAATGAAAAAAAAATTCGACGGGGCTTATTTTTCTCAAATTAATAACTCGAGTTGTGTATCGCACGAGGATGCGACGTCGACGTGTTGAACATTTTGGCGAGTTACAGCGTCGAGTCTCTTTTGTCAAATTTTTTAATTCTATTTCATTGTTAATTTATCGAAATGATTCGTACAATTATGATGGAGAACTTTTTTTTCCAACGTACAAAGCTTATTAAATTCAACGGCGTGAATTATTTCTCGATTTAAACCGCTTATTGTATATTTTCCAATTTTTGCACGACGAGTTTTTTTTTTATTAGGTACGATTCTATTTGACAATGACGAATTAGAGTTTTTTCGGTGGAAAAAATACCTATTCTTAAATTTTATTTGTCAATATCTTTTTGCGTTTCTGCCTTTATTTCGAGCGTTAATAAAAAAAATCAAAATGTCGTCATTTCGAATTAGAAAACGAGTCGATTGATTTACAAATGTAATTCACGATAGAATTCACATTAAAGATGATAATCGCTGAATACGATAATAAAACAATGGAGTAAATCCAGCTATAAAATTGAGCTAAACAATCAATTCAACGTGTTTTTTAATTACCTTAAAATGCCTTTAAGCTTATTTCGAGACATTTCCAGTTGATTATCGAAATAAAGCTAGGTAAAATTTTGACTTTCCGTTCTGAAAGTCATCGAAATGAACTCGAATCGAATCGAGTCTCTTAAGAAATCGTACCGAAGGAAAAAAATTTCAATCGAGTCGAAAAAACAACAGAACACACTAACGAATTATTCAGTAGATTGTAATTACTTTGGAAACTTGTAGTTTTCTAGTATGTTTACTTTGTTTGAAAAACTTTATTACTTTTCTGGTTGGCAAATCACAATATACCTGCGAGTAATGAAATAAAAACAAAGAAACCGTTTCGGAGTCGTAATCGTTTCGGTTTCATTTTTTTAAAATTAGCTTTCGCTGTTCCCTTCCATCGGTCCATTTTTTCTCGTCCTTTTGTCATGATAATTAGAGCATAAATTTTACACTCTGGGGTATTTCAAAGGCTCGGAAAAAAGCTGAACTTGAAATTGTAACCCAAATAAATTGCAATTTTTTTCAAACACCCGAACAAAGTATTAAAATTAATCGAAAAAAACTAAAGTACCATTTAAAAGAAGAAAAAAATCAAATTTGCAATTTCACCGATAAAAAAATCAAATCGATTGTCGATGAATTTGTCCATTACATGTAGGAAATGGATTTTCACGAATCAGCAAAAAAAAAATACTTCAAGCTTATTATACTTCACATTGTGCGGAGAAAATGGTACAAAACCACCATCTCGAAGAAAATTCTAATTTACTCTTCGACAAAAGTTTTTCGCGTCTTGAATTTTTCAAAAGATAGATAGGTATCTCGCAATACGACGAATTTTTATCTTCCTTTCACATCGATATCGATTTTAGCCCTACTATATTTAGATATGGTTAACGAAATAATTGAATAGGTGTATTGGCCATCAGAATGGCTCGAAATCAGCTCACTAATTGTAACATTTGTAACATACGAATTTCTATATCGAATTATTATCGAATACCTGAAAATTGACGAGCTAATTGTTTTCGGATTTTGGCACAGCAATGAGTATTTGGCATTTCCTTGATTGACGTTTTCCAATCGTTTCATTCGTTTCGAGGGTACTCAATCTTCCGACGTTGTACTTGTGGGAAGGTTCGTCTTAATTAATTTCGGATGAGAAACTATTCTCTTTTTGGTTTGTCCAAGCGATGGTCATCGATAAAGTTGGCCCATTCGATAGAGGTGTATTATTGATACGAGATGAAATCGGCGACGGACGAATTTTCGTATCGATTTTATATCTGCGTTTCTATTTTTAAAACGACACGTTTGATGGAAGTAGTCGCGATGTTGTTTTTTTTCCTCAAAAGCACGTTTCGTTTGGGGAAAAAAATTTCCCCTTTTTGAAAGATTTCCTGATGATGAAATAGTTTTGTTTTATTTGAAGAAAAAAATTCGTTTCACATATTTTCGAAAATATTTCTTTCGAAAAGAATGAAAACGGAATTAAACACGGTGAAACAATAGAAAAGTATATTTCAAAGTTTATAAAAGAAACGAGAACTTTGAAAGAATAAAGTGGAATAAAAACGAGGTCGAATATAATTACTCAAATGCGAAGTAGGTATTTCTAAACTTGGCGGAATGTCATGAAAAATAACTGATGAAATTGACCACTCCAAATCCGATTTTTTTTTTCTTGGTAGATGATTTTTCAATTCTTCGAAATTAGAATGAAAGGATTCAAAAACCATCTCTCGAGATGAATTTTTCTTTCACACATGCGATTCTATTACCTATTTCTGAAAAAATTTTATTTTTCAAAATGATATTAACTTACTAGATAGCCATATGCTCAAAAATCTGTTTAATAAGAAATTTTCTTATTCTTTTTTAAATTTTGAAAAATTTTAATTTCTAATTAGTTCGGTGATGGGGGAGGGGCGAGCTTGGAATGACGATCGAAGTGTAAAAGTTCAAGTTAAAACAAAAATAATTGAAAAAACATCTTGAAAGAACCTCATATTCAAAATATCAATAGCTAAAGTTCATTTTTCGAATTTTGGCAAATTTTTGAAATTTTAAAATTACCTCATCGCTCAGCAAAATATGAAAATTTGATCTCATCAACAAAAAAAGATGAAATCAGTTATGAAAATTTATTCTCAGAATTTGAAAATAAAATGAATCTAAAAAATGTGTCGAGGTCTAAAAACAAAGACAGGTCTAAAAAATAATCAAGTGTTTAACATGGTCTAGTTTTGGAATAATTAATTTTTAAAATCGGTTTATTCGTTTCCCAACTATTTCTAATTTTTTTTTGTAGTAAAAAATGATATGGAAAATGTTTCTTAACACGAGTTTTTCAACGCTATAGATGATTCAGTTTTGAATTATAAAGTTTCAGAAACCGGTTTAAACGTGCCTCAGCCGGAGATTCAAAAAAAATTTGAACGGGGCAAGAGAAGTCCTAATGATGACATTTTAGAGCTTTAAAAATGATATTTTCTTCATTCATAAATTTTTAAAACTGGTTTTTTAGTATTTTAAAACAGTTGTGATTTTTTTTTTTTAAAATGAAAATCGGGAAAATTGTATTGCATTGAAATAATTTCAAGAAAATTTTTCATGGTCTGATAATCATGTCAGGGAGGTGAAAAAAGTCGTTTTGCTCTTTAGCTCTTGAATGGTTCAACTCTTAGTTATTCATTTTTTAAACCGGCTCCGAATCCAGTTTTGGAACTGGTTCTGAATCTAGTTTTGAAACAGGTTCTGAATCTAGTTTTGAAACAGGTTCTGAATCCAGTTTTAAAACAGGTTCTGAATCCAGTTTTAAAACAGGTTCTGAATTCAGTTTTGAAACCGGTTCTGAATCCAGTTTTAATACCGGTTCTGAACCTAGTTTTAAAACAGGTTCTGAATCCAGTTTTGAAACCGATTCTAAATCTAGTTTTGGAACTGGTTCTGAATCTGATTTTAAAACCGGTTTTGCATCAAGTTTTAATTTTTCTCCAAAACAGGAAACTGATGAATTGCATTGAACAAGTTGTTGCATTCTAAAATTTGTTCAATTTTATGATTATGAATTCGGAAACTGGTTCAGTGGTTATTAACTTGTCAATATTTGTATGTGTGAAGAGGGGTTGAAAAAAAAATCTGAAAAATGTCGACCCAATTGTTGAGCTTTAAAAAAAATCTATTTGATGATTCGTCAATTTTTGCAACTGGTTCTGTTTCGTTTACCAACCGGTTGTAATAATTCAATTTAAAAACAAAAATATGAAAGAAGTCGACAAAAGAAGTTATCGAGTCCTGAAAAAAATTCAAAATATTATTTTGGAAAATTGAGTAACTGACTACAACTCAGGGATTTGCAACCGGTTGCCAATGCCTCTCTATATCAGGAACAATTTCTTCAAATTTTTTATTGGATTTTTTCCATCTTTCGCCTAATCATGAAAAATTGATTTTTTTCAAAGCACTTGGAAAATGGAAGTAACTGTTTTTGGAGGAGAAAATCAATTATGAGCTTGGATATAGAAACCATCTTTCGGTCTCAGAAATTGATTTAGATTTCAATCAAATCGTTAATTTACGTAATTTTCAATTTGAATTTTTCTTAATACATTTTCCACCATTAAAAATAATTTCGCCCGAATTCCAATTGTACTTGTATACTCAGAACACAAAATTTCACGAAAACAGAAATTGCTGAGAATCTCGTATACCACAGATTAAAATCTGAAACAGACTCTCGAAAACCAGACATCTAAAATTTGAAGTGTTCGAAAAAATTACCACCATGCAAAATTTTCCACACAAATTCGACTTCCAGCTTAAATTTAAATTTCGTAAAAAAAATTGCGAAACTGGCACTTCAACCACGCTGAAAAAATTCTCTCGTAAATCAGCCAATAAACCAAGATCTAATCTTGAAAGACTCGAAAATACCCTTACAATAGGTATCGAGCCGGCGAACAATAAATTCAGACTCGAATCTTTCCATTATTTCGAGACCATCTCAGGGAAACTTTCGATTTCACCCTCGACCAAGGGTATTTTACCCTTACAAAAGTACGCTTATAAAGCTTTCGAAAAATAAAGTAGGTAAAAATCCACCTAACAATTTTAGTCGACTTATGGTGGAAAAAAGTACCGCACCTAGGGGCCGGTATTTAATTGTTGAATGAACCGTACTCGAATATGAATATACATCATGCTGCGGGTAAAATACGTTCAAGGATGACAAAACGGTGTTAGGTTTTCAGGCCGGGTGAAAAATTACGTCGAAAAAGTAACCATTTGTTGCGTTCTCGCAACGCAAATTCCGACATGTCGTCGGGTCGGTTCATTTTAAAACGTAACCGTGTCCTGCGGTGTTTACGAAATTAACCGAGACTTTAATGAAAATTTACTTTCGGGTTCGTTTTCCTCCCCTCCTCGCCCAAAGAGAAACCCCCCTCCTAGCCTATGGACAACCTAGTTATTGATACTATTCATTAAATAGCCGCGCGGATATTTTTTTTAATATAATAAATTAATGGCAAAGTTTACCTTTTGTCGAAATACCTAAATGAAAAAATTTTCTAATGAAAAATTCCTTTTCCTCGAAAATGTGGCGAGGGTTAGCCGAGGGTGTGATTTGTTAAACGTGTAATACCTACATAAATGTTTGATGAAACGAGTTCGATTATTTTATCGAAATGTGTTAACGCATTTATACGACGTTCTTGTCCATTTCTAAAGATAATTTGCTTGGATTTTGCGTTTAATTTAATTCCAATTTAGAAGTTTTCAAGAGAGTTGTACGGGGATTGGGTTTCTTACGATTTATCGACAGTTATTTGATAGAGAGGAGTGAAAAGTGACCTGAAAGTTGTGCAAAGATTTCACAGCTATCGAATGAATAGTTCGCCTTCGTCTTGCTGCAATGCAATTAAAATTTGACAGCTCTCAGCTGACATTTGAAAAAACAAATCTGAAAAAATTTAATGAAAAGTTTCGATAAAAATGCATTATTATTCAAAAACATCTCCATTGAGATGAATTGAAAAAAAAATGTTTAAGCGGTCTCAAAAATATTACAGAAAAATTTCGGTGGATGCAAAAATTTTCAAGATAGAGAAAAAAAATACTCGGTCTCATTTTGAATCAATGAAAATTCACTGACAAAGGCCAGAATTATCTACAGCTTGGAAAAAAAAAGCTGCAAAATTTATTGATTTTCAGCGAATATTCGCTGATTTTTTCCAAATTTTTTCAGATTTTTCAATGGATTTCAGACATTTTACTGATTTTTTTCTACACTGAAAAAACAAATGATAAATTTTATCCAAAAAAAAAATAATAACATGTCCCAATTCATAAAATTTGGTAAAATCTTTTCTGAATTTAATATTAATTGCGATATTTTTTTACTATTTAGAGCATCTTTGTGGAATTGGGACTCGTTAGTATATTTTCTAATAAAATTTATCCATTTTTGTATCATTTTTTTTGATTGTTGTGATTTTCCAACATTTTTCTCACTGTTTGCTTTCAGTGGAATGTTTTCATTGATTTATTACTGTGCTGCAATTCTGACTGTTTTCCAGTGATCTGCGATAATTTTCAATGATTTTGAAAAAAAAAAAAAAAACGATAAAAAGTGATTTATAGGTTGCTGTTGCTAATATGTCTTCGCTTCAAAATATACAACCAAATCAGAAGATTTTGGTTTTCAAGTCATTCTAGATTTCAAGTTTCATATTTATTAAAAATACTAACAAAAATATTTTAAGAAAAGCAATCGCAGTGCTCACCACGATTTGAATTATGAATTGAATCATTACATTTACGATTTGTAACTGAAATAATGAATTCAAAGGTCATAAAATGATTCGTGATTCGAAATTTCTTTCCGTGATTCGTGATTTATAAAAATTATTCAAATCATCTCAGTTTTTTTCTTTACTTTTTATGTAAATCACTGTGTAATTGCGTAAGTAATTTTTTTACGTACCAACTGATAGGTATCAATTATTTCAGTTTTTAAAATTTTGAGAGGTAAAAAAATTCAAAATTCATGATAAAAATTGAATTTATTTAAATTTTATTTTCCAATTCCAAACTACAATTTTCCTTGTTTCAAAAAAACTAAAAAAATTCAACAAAAAAAGATTATCTCGCCTTCTTCGAAAAATTTTCAGCTCAACCCTACATTTTTTGACAAAGATTCCAATTTTACAACTAAAAAACTGATTTTTTGAAAATGATTCGAACATTTTTTTTCATGCTTGGTTCGGAATTATGATTCGAATCATTGATTGGTGTTGAGAAATTGAAATTTTGTGGTTCGCAATGAATTTCAAGGTCCATGAACCCGATTAATTTGAAAAGAGAATTATAGATTTTGACCAAAAAGTTTCAAAAATAAATTGGCGAAATTTTACACAAGTTGAATTATTATTTTGAGAGAATTCTATGACTTTGAAAAGAAAATTCCAAACATTCTCACCTTTTCCAAGTTTTCCAAAATGAAGCAAATGCAAAAAAATTCAATTTTCATTAGAAAATGAATCGATTAGATCTTTAAAAAATCTCCAATTTTTCAAACACCTCAAAAAATTCCCCATTTTTCACCCAAAAATTCCCTTTTTTTTTTCCAAATTTTACACAAAATAAACACGATTTCGAAAAAATGTATTTTTCAGAACAGATTCCACGACGAAAATAAAATTTTCCATTTCTCCTTCGCACAATATTTTTTTGTCAAGAACTACGGAAAGAAATGGAGATTTGAAACCTCCTTCGCAATATCATCCGTAGTACCATTTATCAACTCGACTTCTTCGGGGGCCAAATTCAATATACTCATTGCCATCCTTTTTTTATTCGACACCTTGGAAAAAATAATAAACATCGAAAACACTCGAAAAACACCCATAAAGGATTCGAACCCGAACCAAAAATCATATAAAAAATTCATTACTTATCGTTCGGTAAAAATTCGGCTGTCATGAAATTCACGCAGACATACGTTACGTCGGCGGTACTCTTAGATGAAATTCCATACCTTTCTATAGACCTTAAAACAATACGTCAAAATAAATTCAACCTCTAAAGCTGCTCATATTTCTCGACGATAAACAAGCGGCAAAACTCGGCATACCTAAGCGAGGCAGGGCGGTTAAAAAAAGACCACACTGTAAAGCCATAAGCCACTGTCTGTTCTGAGAAATGCTTCATGTTTACGACATTCGTGTTATGCAGCCGTTAAACCAATGCGGCTATTCGGCTTCGCGTGAGTTATAATCTCATCAGCTCGGGGAGAGAGAAAAAAACCACGTTAAAAAGCTGACACAAAATGACAGAAGATGTTTTTTTCCCCCGTGCCTCTGCGTCCGATGCCTTCGCAACCCCAGCCCGAGACAAGGAAGCCTGGAAATAATTTCTTAGCGATGTGGAGCAACGACGTTTAACGAATTTTGTACAGCACGTAATCCACGCCGAGGCGTAGAATTTAATTTGGCGACAATTTGAATAACAAATTGGTCGGTACATTTCAACGCAAAACACGCGCTCGCCATTTTCGCCTTATTAAGAAGAAATTAAGAGCAAAATACACCAGGTGGAATTTCTGGCTGCCGAGGAGACGCGTGTTATAAATGTAATTTCATCAGGCGACTCGGAATTATCGAGGCAGACGACGACACTCGACGTTGAATTGTTGAATGGGTGTCGCAGCGAGCCTTTTTTTTTCTTGCCTCCGAAACCCCCTCCTAAGTGCTATTTTACTCGTATAATATTGATTGAAAGTAAACGTTAGGTTACCATGTGAGACGAGTGTAAAAAATTGGGGCCTAAAAAAATTTTACGTGTAATATTAACGACGACGTAAAAAGTTGATGAAAAAGCCCCTCGGTTTTTAATTTTTTTCCACCTATATTAAAATTTTCTCTGCCGAACGTCATTCGGTTTATTACGAAAATCGAATAATGTCGAAGTCTTTTTACAACCACACAGGGGAATAAATATATTTAACAAATTGTAAAGATTTATCCGGGCCTTTGAAATATTTACACGTATATCTTTTTATTAAATTGTCGACAGTTCTTTCGCATCGTCATTAAATTTGAATTCGCTTCAAATCGAAAACATTTTTTGCTCGAGTTCAGTAACATCGTCGTGCGAAAATATCTCGAGCACGACGACAGAAATTACCCTACAAACGAAATCATGTAAAGTTGCCAAACTTCTATGTGTTTATGGTAATTTTCGTAAATTATTACGAATTTTCATCCACGCTTGCTTTTCGTCTGTACAGAAGCCGAATACCAGCAGTGTTTTATACACACGTAGCCCCAAGTGCTTTCATTCCCCTGTTTCCTCCCTTTTTCCCGACAACCACTGGATGGATTTCTCCAAGAGGATTGTATTTCGTCGAGGAAAAAAAAAGAGATTGCGAATTTTTCGAGATCTCTGGGTTTCTTTAAAGTTTATGAAATGTTTGATTAAAATATTTACTTTTAATGGGTAATTCGAGTATCCTGAGGCGTGATTTGACGATAAATTAACTTGTTATGAGTAATAAGTGTACTATAGAAATGCATACGTGTATTTTTAATCGTATACTTTGTCGACGTATTACGCTTTCGAGGAGTATTTTTAATTAATTTCGATTTTCTGTTGCGATGTAATAAAGCGATTCATTATACAAATGAATTTGTATGTTTGAAAGAGGGCAAAATCGATAAGATTATCAAAAAACAGCGGAAAAACCCCTCGTTGACAAAGGGTACACTCGAATCAATCGTAAAATGATGTTACATGCGGTCAAAGCAGCGAGTCTCATTAAAATTACCTTTATGAAACCGTATAAAAACATTTTAATCCTCTTACATTCATTTTACCAGATTTTTATACGGAATTCGCGTCGAATTTTCAGAAACGTCGACCAAGTTTTTGTGTCATTTTTTTGTGCTGAAATTTTTAATGATTTGGAATAATTAGTATAATGATGAAAAATATTCCGGGGAAGTTTGATGCGTTGGTTGAGTGTTGGAGAAATCTTCGGTGGCGGTATTGAAATGAGATGTAAGATCACAGGAAGTAGGAGGAATGGAAAAATTGGTCGTTTTAAAATACTGATTATTTCAAGAAACGAAAAGAAAACTTAGGAAAAAGTAATTCAATATTATTATTGTAAATGTACTTAAGCAGAATTTAAAATTGAAAAAAATAGAGCTGAGAAAAGATTAAGAGTTGAGAATGAATGTCCCCCCCCCCAAAAAAAAAAAAAATTAAAATAAAAACTGAGAAAAATATTCGGTAGTTGAAAGAATGCGAAGAAAAAATTTAGTAGCTGAAAGAATTTAGGGGAAAAGTTTCAATGAGGCTATCTATACGATAATTATAGGTTTACGTAATGTTTGAAAAAAATAAGAGCTGAAAAAATTGTGAGTGGAGGAAGAAATTTTAAACTTGGAAAAAATTTGATTTGATAAAATATTTCGTTTTGGAAAATATTTTGAGAACAAATACTAAAGCTAAAAAAATGTGACGAGTAAGGTCCCATCCTTGTATCCCTCTGGCCCGCTCGCGCCCCACCCGTGTGCGAATCTGAATTTATTTTTATTTTGTAATTTGAACTGGGGAAGTTCGTCCCTGATATCCTCCTCTCCCGCACTAACCGCTTATGGACGGATTTTTTTAGTTCGGTAATTTCAGATTTGATGGACTCATTAGAGTAGACCGAAAAAACAATTTTTTTGAGACTTGAAGAATAAAAAAAATCCAAAATCGATTCATATCTTCCGATCGCGCATTGGCATTAAAATTTGCAAAAATTCAATATTTTCAAAAATTTTAGAAACTTTTGAAAATTTTGAAAGGGTACCCCCGGATAAGATAGGCGAATCGGCCTAAGAGCTACTTTTTGAAATTGACCCCTGGACATTATTAGGGACCCCAAAAAATGATTTTAGGAAATTTTTTCAACTCCTCAACTCACCCCCCTTTACCCCCACCCCCCAAAATAGCGAATTTTCGTCAAAAAATCATATCTCCGAACCTAATGGACCAAAAATTCTGAAATTTATGTGGTGTATACAGGGAGTGGTGACCAATATTTGAGAATTTTTTCAGATTTTTTTTGCACTGCCTTCTAGCCAAAATTCCACTTTGAAACTTTAAAATCGCCATAACTCTGAAACTAAAAAACATACATTTTTTCTTTTTGGCACAAATATAGTCCTACCATGGTACAATATAATGATATTTTTTTCAGATTTTTCGAGTTGGTAGAACAGACCTAAAAATGCGATTTACTGTTCAAAACCACCAATTTCGCCATTCGCGCAACGAAAAATTCTGAAATCATTTATGTGGTGTATACGGGAAGTGGTGACCAATTTTTAAAAATTTTTTCAGAATTTTTTTTGCAGTGCATTCTAGCCAAAACCCCACCCTCAAACTTTGAAAATTGCTCGAATTCCAAAATTAACAGGCAAACATTTGTTCTACTTTTTGAAACTGACCATCGGACATAATTAAGAACACCAAAAAAATCTTGGGTGCATCTCCCACCTTTCACTTCACCCCCCCCCCCCCCCCGAATACCGGATTTCGTCTAAAAATCTCATCTTGGTACTTAATGAACCGAAATTTTGAAATTTTTCTATGGTGTATAATGTATATGAGGAATGGTAACCAACCATAGCCTTTTTTGCGCTGCGTTTTAGCCGAAACCTCACTTAATGACTTTATATCTGCTCTACTTTCAAAACTAAAAAACATACCTACCTTTAATTTTCGCTCCTTTCCGGAATTTCATACTCTGAAACCTTAAAATTGAGTGAAAATCCACCCGAAATCCCAAAAATTCATAATGATCAAATGAAAAATGTAGTTAATAGCCCATACAAGCGAATAAAACCCTCATTTCTATCAGTATCGCACCGCTAATTTTCATAGCTCGCATTTTGAAAACTTGGTTTTGCATATACCTAAGGTCGGTTTGGTTCACCGTGGTCACATTGCCCAATTTTAATTTTTCAGATTCTCATCTTGGGAAAAACAGACGAAAAAAATGCACTTTTCTGTTTAAAAATAACCATTTCGTTACTCATACAAACGAAAATGCATACCGTGCAGGTTCAGGAAAGTTTCTTAAGTCGGAAAACATACTTAATTTTTCGCTAGAGCCAAAAATATGAAAAATGGGCGATTAATTCTCTTTTTTTTGCATTATTAAGCAGTTCAGACCTCTATGATACTTTAAACATGTTTTTCTCGTTTTTTTGTTTTTTTTTTGAAAGTCATGATTTTCTCATTTTCAAATACCTTCAAGTATCTCACCGAAAAATTGACCTAGGATGCTCACACAAGTCTTAAAATGTACCCCATAGCCTTCCCTCTCATTTAGTCAAAAAACTCATTTTTGAAAAATCCGACTTCAAGTACCTTTTCCCCGCGCCATACACAAATTTTAATATTTATATGGTGAAAACAGAGGGGGTAACAAACTATTGAAAATGTTTTCAATGTTTTTTGTGGTGTATTCCAGCCGAAAAATCAAAAAACGCTTGCCTTTCAAACTTTGAATTTTTCCAGATATACATTCGTTCTTTTTAGTTGTTGTTTAAGAGTGTGTTTTTGGCAAGAATGCATTGCAAAAAACATCTGAAAGAATTCTCAAAAGTTTGTTCCTCTCTCTGTGTCCCTGTTCAAAGGGTGAATTTTGACTCAATTTTAAGGCTTCAGATTATAAAATTCCGGGAAGAAGCTGAATTGAAATTTTGACACCTAATGTCGATTGTCTGACACGGTCACATATTGTCCCAGCTAAACCATATTTGCACAAAAAAAAAGTTGGTAGGTAATTAGGTATGTATTTTAGTTTTGAAAGTAATGCAATTATAAAATCGTTATGTGAGGTTTTGGCTAAAACGCAGCGCAAAAAAGGCCGAAAAAATTCTCAATATACAGTATACATCATAGAAAAATTTCAAAATTTCGGTTCATTAAGTACCAAGATGAGATTTTTAGACGAAATCCGGTATTCGGGGGGGGGGGGGGGGTGAAGTGAAAGGTGGGAGATGCACCCAAGATTTTTTTGGTGTTCTTAATTATGTCCGATGGTCAGTTTCAAAAAGTAGAACAAATGTTTGCCTGTTAATTTTGGAATTCGAGCAATTTTCAAAGTTTGAGGGTGGGGTTTTGGCTAGAATGCACTGCAAAAAAAAATTCTGAAATTTTTTTTAAAAATTGGTCACCACTTCCCGTATACACCACATAAATAATTTCAGAATTTTTCGTTGCGTGAATGGCGAAATTGGTGGTTTTGAACAGTAAATCGCATTTTTAGGTCTGTTCTACCAACTTGAAAAATCTGAAAAAAATATCATTATATTGTACCATGGTAGGACTATATTTGTGCCGAAAAGAAAAAATGTATGTTTTTTAGTTTCAGAGTTATGGCGATTTTAAAGTTTCAAAGTGGAATTTTGGCTAGAAGGCAGTGCAAAAAAAATCTGAAAAAATTCTCAAATATTGGTCACCACTCCCTGTATACACCACATAAATTTCAGAATTTTTGGTCCATTAGGTTCGGAGATATGATTTTTTGACGAAAATTCGCTATTTTGGGGGGTGGGGGTAAAGGGGGGTGAGTTGAGGAGTTGAAAAAATTTCCTAAAATCATTTTTTGGGGTTCCTAATAATGTCCAGGGGTCAATTTCAAAAAGTAGCTCTTAGGCCGATTCGCCTATCTTATCCGGGGGTACCCTTTATTTAAATTGGTTTTAGAGCTCATCTAGTGACTATTTGAACCAAAAAGCAGGATTTTTTTGAAAAAATTCATGTTATTTTACACCTTTTTAAAATTTCTGCTATTTCTTTACTTATGAAGAAAAATCAAAAAAAATTATAAAACGTTGATTTTTTTCAAAAAAAATGTGTTTTTCGGCCTATGTGATCACTGAATAAAGTTTTAAAATTAATTTTAATAAATTTTTAATTTTTTCAAAATTTTTAAAATTTTGAATTTTTTCTAATTTTTGAAAACTTTAACGCCAATGCGCGATCAGAAGATATGAATCGATTTTGAATTTTTTTAAAATTCATCAAGTCTCATTAGCTAACAACTTTTGCGGGGTATGTTTTTGAAAATCTAAAATATTGTTTTTTCGGCCTACCCTAGAACTCATATCTCAAGCCCTCTCTCTGTCATTCTATTTGTTGATAATTATGGATATTATTTTGTTAATTTGATTTCATTTTCGTAATTTCACTTCTTGTTTGTTCCAATTTTGTATCAGATTGAAAATTGATCTGCGATTAATTTTTGTCGTATACAAAACGGTCAAAATCCTATCTTCTGTTTCGAGCCGTCCTTTGCATAAATTGTGAGCTATATTTTCTCGTCAAAAGAATCCTGCAAGATACTTGGAATGTCTAAAAATATTGAAATTCTCAAATTTCTCTTGCACCAAAGAGTTATTTTGGAACAATTCTTCTGTAACACGTGGAAAAAGCTACTCCTGGCGCAGAACCCGCTTGCCATTTTTCGACAGAAAATGCACTTTCAGAAAAAATGATTTTTTTTAAATGTGATTTTATTGCACTGGATGTGTAATATATTTAATAGAAATGAAATTTCATAATTTTTCTTCTCTCATAATTCTCGAGCACCGCAGGAGGCAGGACCTAACACTAGTGTAATTTCTAATTGATTCTCAGATATATAAAACGTCTAATTCCTATCTTCTATTTCGCTCATTTTGGGTATTTTACATCGATATGTTTACTTCACTCCCTCTCCATAATATCCGACTATCCACCCTCCTTCATTGAAAAATGCCATCAGACGCCGTAACATATTCTTTGAACACTCAGCAAGAACGATAAACTTCGTATCCGTCGAAGATAACGAAACTAAACTTTGCTTACGACTTTCCCCTTTGATAAGACATTATATGAATCGAGAGGAATAATTATTGAATATCGCATGGCGTACCTATAGTCCCTTCCTTTCAAAACGAAACAAACGTAAGAAAAAGTCGTAGATAACTCGACAATGCAATGTCGGGCCGATACTATAATATGGAAGTAATGAAAGTATTCTCTAAAACGTTTTTTTAGCCAGAGGCAGTGACATGTGCAGTATTCTCTTTAAACCGGTGTATTCTTACGCTTGGAAAGACTCTGTATGTAAATTTTGAATCTGGAATAATTCTCCCTTTGACTAAGGAAAACTCATTGTATTCGGTTGTGCGACTGGGGCGAAAATTTCAAATAAATTCTCTAATTTGGATTAAGTACATTCTAATTAATTTGAATTATGAGTATCAATTATTAAATTTAAGGACTTCATTATTTTTCTGTCTCCTCACCGAGATACGATATTACGAAATCTTTGAAAACACAAACTTATAAATATTGTGGGTACTTTGCTATACACAATAAAGTGAATTGAAAAGAAAAAAAAGGTCTTCAATTCTGTGATTTTTTTTTGAATACGATTTTCAGGAATGGGTTTTATGTACTTTGGGCTCTCTAAACAAGCTTTAGGCATCACAGGGAAGGCAGCTAAAAATTTCCTGTGAAAGTTTTAATTTAAGCTACATTACCTATACATACATGTATCAAAAAAATTACAATATCGAAAACTTTAATTTATTTGGTTCAAATACTTATAGGTAGGTATCTAATCTTTTTTTAATCGTTTTGTTTTTTTGTTTGTTTGTTTTCAGGTATGTTTCGTGAATGATCATTTCTTTTGAAAAATATGAACACTCGAGCGCCATTCTTACCCAAATTTTCTTTCCAGAATTTAGCAATTTTTGTTAAAAATGAGAATATGTAATTGAATTCGGTATGATAAGGTTTTTGCTATTTTTCTTACTTTTAAGAGTCAGGTCGCGGTCGGTATAAGTGGCATAGAAACACGAAAATATCCTGTGTTTTGATTATATTCCACCAAAAGAATGAATTTTTAAGATTCCTTTAAATTTTTAAATTGAAGAATTGCTTTTAAATTATATTTCAACTTCATTTCTTTATTTTAAAAAAAATCGACCTCGCTTCGCTCGGGCAGGATTTCAATACTGATTTGAATTCAAATCCAAAAGACCAAAATTCAAAACAAATTACCAATAGAAATGAACTAAAAAACAATGGCTCAGATTCAAATAAGAAAGATCAAAATTGAAATGAAAATGAAAATTATCTGGCAAATAATGTCAAAATTGGAATATTTACAGTACCTAATTTATCGTAATAATTAAAATATTCACGATAATTTACTATAATTACTGAAATATTTACGGTAATTGACCGTAATTATTGAAATATTTTGGATAATCAGCAGTAATTATCAAAATATTTACGGCAATTGACCGTAATTATTGAAATATTTTGGATAATCTGCAGTAATTATTCAAATATTTACGGCAGTTTACCGCAATGATCAAAATATTCACGATAATTTGCTGTAATTATTAGAATATTTACGTAATTTACCGTAATTACTAAAAGATTTACGATAATTTACAGTAAGTTATGGAATATTTGCGGAAAAATTTAGGGTAAGTTACCGTAATTATCGAAAAATTTACGGTAATTTACCGTAATTATCGAAAAATTTACGGTAATTTACCGTAACTATCGAAAAATTTACGGTAATTTACCGTAATTATCGAAATTTTACGATAATTTACCGTAAGTATCGAAAATTTACGGTAATTTACCGTAATTATCAAAAGTTTTACGGTAATTTACCGTAATTATTGAAATATTTACGGTAATTTACCGTAATTATTGAAATATTTACGGTAATTTACCGTTATTACTGAAATATTTACGATAACTTACCATAATCAATGAAATATTTGCGATGATTTACCATTACTGAAATATTTACGGTGATTTTCCGTAATATTATCAAAATATTTACTATTAACGGTAATTTATGGTAATTATTGGAATACTCACGATAATTTACCATAATTTCTGAAAGATTTTCGGTAATTTACCGTAATTATCCAAATAAAAACTATTTTGCAATCCAACTAATAATGAATTTGTGGATACTTTTTTTTATAAAAATATTTATGGTGATGTTGGTATTTCATCTTTTCTCATTTTACTTTATCCAAAAACACATTTCTCAATCATTATTACCATTGGATTTATTCAACTCTCCCTCCCCCTCTTATTATTTTAATAAAAATCGCAAAGATTCACTTTTCCAAAAAAAAAAAACAACTAGGAACGAAACTGCGAAAATTTCACCCAAATCGATTACTCTGCGAGAAAAGCAACAGCTCGCGTTATGAGAAGAAAAACACTAAATTTCGCACGAGGTTGCGAAAAAACGTCCCATAAACGAGTGAATATTGGTAAAGAATACCGAACGGGTATAAATACACGTTAGAGTTAAACGTTTTAAAAATATTTACGATAAATTTTCTCCATTACGAGCCCTTCGCTTAAAACGCTCCGGGAGGTCGTTTTTTCACTATTTTATTACTTCATTTTTTTCATTTTTAGAAAATATGAACAAAGTTCATCGCACCTTTTAAACCCCAGGCACCCCGAGCTGCCAGGTTTATTACACAAAAAAAAACCACCTATTCGAACTCGTCGGCTATTTAAACCATAATAATTGCTTCGCCAGTTGGAGGAAATTGATTGCAAAAGCTTTTGTTCGGGTGTAACGTGGCAGATGTGTATTTGAAAAGTAATCAGGTATACGACGTCGTCGATAGATTAAAAATCATTTTAGCATTCGCTTCCTCGGTTTAGGATTAGAAAGGAAAAATCGAGCAGTCGAGATTTTTACATTCGTATTATACGGAATCATGTCAAGGTCAACTGAATAGTTTTCCTTTTTTTTTTGCATTTGGAAAAGTTTCGTGCTATCTTCACTTGTTGCTTCGCCTCTTTATTTCCCTATACCTAATCTACAAGTTTTTAGGAAACGATCCGAGGTCTTTTTATGATAAAATGGGTATAAGGTCGGTTCTTTTTTCGGCCTGAAAGGGATTTGATTTATTGTGTACATTTCAGGCCAACAATTGGGTTCTCTATTTGTATTGTAGATATCTCTAATACCTACGTATTCGCTTTAATCTTTTATGACGTGTAGGTCTATACTTTGCAGTCGTTTAACTTTGATGAAAAATTCGCTCGATGGACAAATTTTTAAACCCAGATTGGTTCCAGGGTGGAAAAAATTAATCGAAATGATGAATTGTTTGCCATCATTAAGGAATATTTTTATTTAGAAGCGGAACCATGTGAAACATAAAGGCTCGGTTTATCTTTCGGAAACTCCCTAAAAGCCTTCAGGAGCTTTAACATACGTATCACACGTACGATTAATGTAGATACAAACACTCGTTTGTGAGAAAATTTTCGTCGTACTTTGAAGCCACTTAGCGGTATTTAAGCACTTGACAACCCTCCGCTTGGAAATTCCTGCCGTCGAAATTCTTTGTTCAAGAAGCCACAAAGATTTACAGATGATATTAGCGACATCCTGTTTATACGTAGAGGTTTCTCTCGACTCGAAATCTCTGCTTCGTCATCTTTGTCCATCCTCTCGCGTAGGAGTAGGTATCTTATACTAATGTAAGTTTGTAGAAAGACCCGAGTTAGAAATCAGCAATTACTTATTAGTTTGTACGAATACGCGGTATTTAATCTCCGGTGCAGGGTTTTTGTGCTAATCTATACTGAGAAATTATTCATATGGTGGATTGCTGTTTGTAAACCTGGAGTTCGAATTCTAATTGAACGAGTTTCCGTTAAGCTGGTTCGAGTTTCATGCCGAATTATCCAATAAGAAGGTATAGGGTAGGCGATAGTTTCGTCGAAGATGTTCAAGTCTTAACCTAGGGGGCTCGAATAAAATCTAGCTGAACGCCTAAAGGGCAGATTTATCTTGAAAAATGTGGGTATATTATTCAATTTCGAAAGAGAAACAAGGTGATCATTTTTAACTGATTTTTTAGATTTGAAGGTAGGTGTATCCCAACCAGCAGTAAAATTTTGAACAGAAACAAAAATTTATCAAAAATAAATATGAAAAAATCTCATATCCGGAATTTCCGGTACCAAGGTTTATTTCTGGAATTTTGGTGAATTTTTTAATTTAAATATTTATAATTTCATTGCTCTGAAAAATATGAAAACTTGGTCTAATCAACGAATAAAGCTGATATTTTGTATAATGGTCAATTTTTAACCCTCTGAATCTATTGAAAGCGATATTGAGACGTTTTGGATCCTTTGGGAAATTTTGAAATTTTACGGAACAGGAGAAAATCCCATAAAAATGGTTCAAATGAACTTTGGCTCCTGAAATCGTGAACTATCCATATTAATGATCTATTTGATCGTTTAAAGTCAAATCTATATTTTTCCGCAGAATTTTTCTCAGAAAAACGTTCGCAGCTCATACTTGAATTGAGATAAAAAGCTTAAAATGGATAGATAACTATTTTCGACTTCCCAATCGATTGAAATTCTACTTTCACTGATGAATTTTTTTTCAGTTTTGAAAATTACCAAAATTTTCCAGAGGATCGAAAACATCTCGAAACCACTTCCGATTGATTCGGTTGAAGTTCGAATTAGATCTATCATAGTTCAGATTTTTTCAATAATTGGCTTGAATTTTTCATATTTTTAAAGGCAATAGCAGAATTTTAAAAATTCGCTAAAAATTTAAAAAATGAAATTCAACTATTGAAATTTTGAATTCGGCGTATTTTATGATGTACTTTCGATGGTGTGGATACCTCCCTTGTGAGCAAAAAATTTTTGTGAAATGACTTTGAAAAAAGACGTCAAACTTGAAAATTTTTTGGTTAATTATTGTGTTCCCCTTTTTCCTCTCTCTGCCAATGCTTGAAGTTTGAAAATTTCAATTTTTTCGATTTTTTATAAAATCGCTGTTGGGATCAAAATTTTTTCAATTTTTCCCCATTTTTTTTTTTGTGAATTTTTACATGATTTTCTTCGATATCGATGGGTTACTTTTCACTTCAGATAGTCTTGAAACGATCCCAACACCATTGGTGAACATCCATGAAAAAAGGGACTCGAGGGTTAAAAACAGGTTTTCGAAGCAAACGAATTATTTACTTTAAAACTTGAAGATGTTTTTCTATAAAATATCGATTTAAGAGCGAGAGGATTATAATCGGTTTTTCAGGGCTTTAGTGTCCCCATCTGAAAAAAGTGATTTTCGATAAAAGATGAATTGACCCCCAAGGTCCTTTTCTTCGAGTACGGTCACAAATTCTTGTTTAAGGTGTTCAGAAATTTCTAAAACACGTTCTCAAGTATGTCCCGTCGTTTCAAATAAGTAGGTAAGTAAGCCTTTGGATAATAGCATTGAAAATTGTGAAAAATGCTGGAGTAGTGTATTTCTAATCTATACGGTAGGAGGAGGGGAGAGGACGAAAAAAACTACAGCATGATTCGATCCTTGTAAAAAAAAATTGTTACTAATTTAATTCCGAAGTTCATTTTTTTCGAAATTGAAAATTTTTGAAATAATTTTCGTATGTCAATGAATATTTTTTATTTCCATTTCACTTTCTGTTACTGATATCAAAATAAAAAAATTCTGTCGCTGTTACTTCACATTTTCTCGGAAATTTTGAAAATCGTAACAATCCTTGAAACGTCCGTAGAATAACATTGGAGAAATTTTTTCCACATTTCGTATTGACAATAGACAACGATAGACACGTGTACTTGAAAAACAAACAAAAAAATGTAAAAATTCTAAAAATTTCTCCTCTGCATACGAAACTTTTCAAATTTTTTCAACTTTTGAAAGCGAAATGATGGAAAATGAGATGAACATCGAGACCTACGCTTTCCACCATATTTTTTTTGACGTCACTTGGTAAATTTTTTCAACCTTCTCTATCCCATTCTAATCCAACTATCCCTCAAAAAAAAAGAGTCAGAATCGCGTCATTTCATTGTTGACGTACATTTATCGAAAATTTCATCCGCGTTTATCTTCTCTTACGCCAGAATACAATAAATGACAGGACGCGACGCCGGCGAAGTTTTTGGAAAAACATGGCTGTTTAATTCTCGGATTTCGGGGTATTATATGTTTAATGGGTTTTAGCGTCGTGAATACTTGGCAGTGTTATCAAAGTTGTTGGGTAGTACTTAGGGTAATTTTGTTTTTGTATGATGTTTCATCGACCTTGGATGGATTGTCGTTACGGCGATAAAATAGTACGATAATGGTTGCGTTTTTTGCATAAGCGGTTATCATTTTTCACGTTCGGATTTGGATATTTTTGGAGAGGGAAATGAGGGAATGAAAGGTATGGTGCCTCTTACTGAGCAACATTGTGCAGTATCACTAGATCTACTATAGTAGATCTAGTTGACTTTTTTGAACAACTGAAACCTGACCCTTTGTAGAAAAAGATACATTTTTTTTTTGCAAAGAGAGTAGCTCAGCTATAGCAAAAAAATTGAAAAATTTGTTTAAACGAACGTTGCAGAGCTTAAAAAACAACAATAATTTTTCTTTTTTCCTACTATTTTTTTTTTGAGTGAGCTATTACCAAAAAAAGAAAAAACTGCGTTTGAAAATTTTCCATCAGCTGAAGTCTGATATAAAATCTAGCGAACTGATATTCCAGCAGGTAAGGTTTTATTCGTGACGGCTGAACTCGATCATGTTTGCAAATAATTCAAACCTTGACCTTAATCTTCCACCTTTAATCTTGTAACCTTGAACTTTGACCTTGTAACCTTGAATTTTGACCTTTCAACCTTGAACCTTCAATATTCAATTTAACCTTGAATCTTTATTCTTGAACCTTGACCTTTTAACCTTGAATCCCTAACTTTGACCTTTGACCCTTGACTTTTTAACCTCGAATGCTTAACTTTGACCTTGACCTTTGACTCTTGACTTTTTAACCTCAACCTTTTAACCTTGAATCTTCAATCTTGAACCTTGACCTTTCAACCTTCAATCTTGAACCTTGACCTTTCAACCTTCAATCTTGAACCTTGACCTTTCAACCTTCAATCTTGAGCCTTGACCTTTCAACCTTCAATCTTGAGCCTTGACCTTTCAACCTTCAATCTTCAACCTTGAACCTACAATTGATTTTTATAATATGTAATTTGACTTCTAGACCAAAATTGAGCCTCAAAAGGGAGATTCAAAATGTCTTTTCGTATTTTAGAAAGTATTTAGCTCTAAGACCCTAATTAGGCTCTAAAAGGGGGTATCAAAATTGAAAATTTTTCATAATTTGAACATGGATATCGATAAATTAATGCAATTTAGAATTCGCTGTTTCGAAGTTTAGAAAAAGAAGTATTCTACTCTGGATCTTTTCGGTTTTTATGGTGCTTTTCCTCGATTTGGATGGTTCTTTTCTCAATTGTAATAATTTTCCCTTCAATTTTAATTATTTTTTTCTCGATTTTGATGATTTTTCATGATTTAGGAAGTTGAGCCTCAAATTGAGGGTAGAAGCTTGCAATTTAAAATTTCTCAATTTTTTTTGGAAATGAATTATTATCAAGTTTTTTGTCTTGAATAGTTTTAGATTTGAAAATTGTTTCTCAAATTCTGGCCTTGGTATTCACTTATGAAAACCTTTAGTTTAATTACTCGATTTTTTAAAAAGAATCAGATCATTTCCAAAAATAAAAAAGAATCATGATTTTTGGCCGAGTATCAATCATTGCATTACACAAAATTAAATTCTTTTTTTTTCACCTCGTCTCCATCAGATAGAAAATACAATTACCTACGTTTTCACTTAATTAATTTTTTATTCGGATTGTTTTTCCCTATCCGCGAATAATTCGCCGGTGCTCGACTCGCGACGACATATGATACGTAATGTTTTGAAAATACCTCGAAGGCGACATTGCGTAAATTAAAATGGTTACGCGAAAAAACGACTCGACGATAAAAACCGTATCCCGAATGCGCCCCGGCAACCGAAACATTATCTCTCGTTCCAATTTCCACTACAATTTCGTATTTCAATCATTTGTTATTTTCATCATAGGTATAACTCGCGTTCGTCGTATACGACTATACTTTGTCATTTCGATATGTATCATTTTCACGCCGCGTTTCGCTTCCACCCGCTGTCCCCGAACCCCCCTCGTCTCCGAATTCATTCGGTTATAGTAGTATAATTTTCGACGGCGGTGGCGAAAATTTGATGGAATATGTTTCCCTGGTGTTTGCCAACGACGATGGTATCGCTTTGAAAAATTTCTTTTTCTTCACGCTGTACCTTTTTACCGAAGAAATTTGTAGTCTCTGGTAAATTTTCATACTTGAGTTTTGAGTTTTCTCGCACGTTCGCACTTAGGTGGGTATTAATATCAACTTAGTATAGCGGAAAACACGTTGAAGATGGGTTTTCTCTTTATCGCCATATCGTCGAATATCCCGCGATGGGATTTACGTCGCGTAGTTTGCAGCTTGTTCCAGCAGTTTGTCGTTTAATTTGGTGCGAAAATTTCCCCGAACGAAAATGGCGTACTCGGGATCGACGAATGTCGAAAAAAAAAGCGAAACTGATTTATTTGGCGTGGCGAAAGATGACGACGCGGGTTGAATACGCGATTATTTCCTTAAAAATTCCAATGTAATTACAGCACCTGTGCTTTGGGCCCGAACGAAATTAAACTTTCGGTTTCCGATGGTGGCCGGATTAAGCCCGGCGAATAAAATAACGATAACGAAATTAACCTCTTGACAGTGTTACGATTCCGCCAGCCGGGCAGTAACTTTCGCTTTTATAATCGAGTGAAAAATTAGCCATCTGGGCTCGGTTTTTGTGCAAAACTTGATCGCAGAAAGGTCGGAATTTCCATTTACCTAGGTACCTAAAATAGAAATTGGTTCGTTTTGTGGAGTTCGGTGGTGTGAGGAGAGTTTATCGACGAAGAAATTGAAAGAGTTGAATTTGTTGATTGAAATTTCACACCGTCAAATTTTATGGCGAATTGGATTAAGAAAGTTGGCAGAGATATGAGGAATCATAAATTGGTATTTCTTCTGAAATCAAGCATGACATTGGATGTATTTTTTTAAAAAAAATATTGAATTTTTTTTAACGGGGACTCGAATTCCTATCTTTGGCTTTGGTCTGCATAGAGAATCTCATGAGTTAGTGTTCCCTGCCTGAATTCTGATCCAAAGCGGTCTCAGTGATAATTCTTAATTCGATGACCTCAACACTAAAATTTCAACTTGAGGATTTTAGTTCTATTCTCCCGAAGAAAATAAAAATCGAAAAATTGAGAAATTTTTATCGAAGAGAAAATGAATCAAATGTCTGGCTTTCCTAAATCAGCAGAAAAAATATTTTCAATTTTTACCCGTCAATGTCATCAATACTGAATGCCTTATGGGAAAACATGCCCGAAAATTTTTATTGATGACTTTTTTTTATTGTTTTGATAAATCATCATCTCGCTTTGAACCCCTTAAATATTGATGACAGGCAAAATTTTCTTGTAATTTTTTGGTTTTCTTTTACTGAAGGAGGTTAGAGACCTGAACAATATTCTCGTTGAAAAAAAAATTCATTTGTAATTTTTAAACTTTGAATTTTCCCTTGGAGAGCCAAACTTCGAACCTGCAGTTAATTTTTTGTGTCGTTGTCCTTGGGTTCAATAGAAGTCTACTAGGTCGAGATAGTCGAGAAAAAATTTGAATCCTACTGTCTTTTTTTTTTTTCATTTCAAAATGAGCGAAAATTGGATAAAATTTGACTTAGAAAATCACATTTTCCGTAATTTCTAGAAAAATGTGTTGAAGATTGCTCGTAGCAAGCTCATTTAAAATAGAAATGTCTGAAACGTTGAAAAATGAAATATGTACCTGCAAATTCTACCTTTTGCGTTAAAATTAGATAAATTTTTCAATTCTTAGGCACTGCTTTGCTTTGTTTTGCCCGTGAATATTTTGCTGATTAGTCTTCAAAAAATTTTGGTAGATTTGTTGAAAAGTCTGTTGTCTGTTTCTATGTATTTTCACTCGAGTTGAAGCTTGATACAAATGAAATTTTTGATGTAAACCTTCTCTATCTCCTGCACTTGAGAAAATTACCTGCTTAAATTTTCATCTCGACCAGACGAATTTAATGGCGCCTTTGTTTTTGAATTTTGATCGATTTTTACCAGAGTTACAGACGAGTTTATATTTTGAAAAGGGCAACTCATGGTTAAGCTTTCCATTTCAGTGATGGTCAGAATTTGGTCATCACAAACTGCCGAAAAATTGGTTTTTTGTATTAGATACCTAATAGATTCAAAATATATCAGCGTTAAAATTAGAATTGGTATAAAAAATTTAAAACATTTTCATTTTTTTTTTTCAAATATTGGGTCTTTGCTTTGTCAGGATATGGAATCTTTTAAAAATTACTCCCAATTTTTGAGTTGGAAGAAATTTTGAAAAAAAACGAGACGAAGAAATTTTTTTAAAAGATTCAATGTTGAAAAAAAAATAGAAAGAATTTTAAAATGGTTGAAAAAAATTCAGAGTTGGAATGATGTTGAAAAAAATGAAAAAACTAAAGTAAGAAAATTTGTATTTTTTTTTTAAATTTCATTCTTGAAAAATTTTTCAACTCAAAAATTTTTTCCATTAGATAATTTTAAAATTTTCCATCAATTTTTTCCCAACTTATAAATTTTTTTGAATACTAAATTGTTAACATTTTTTTCAATTTTGACTCTTTCAAAAAAATCATCTCATGTTTTTTAAACTTTTCAATTGGATAAAGTTACAATTTAAAAATTAGGAAAGTTGAGGTTGAAAAAATTTAACTTGGAATAAATTTGGAACTAAATTGACAAAATTTAATTTTCGGTAAAAATAATTCAGACTTTAGTAAAACTCATTCATGAACATGAACTTTTTTTTTTTTAGAAAATTTCTCAACCTTACCATTTTTAAGTAGGTACCTATTGTTGAAGTATGTCTATGTCGAACAAAAAGTTGAAATGGGATTGCATATTTTTGTCCCCCAGAAGAGAGGAGGTAAGGTTAGTTTTTTTAAAAATCAATTTTTCAATTTGGATAGCTCCTACAAACTGTTTTTGGCGATCTTCACATTTGCAAACTCGTTCTTACAGAATTCACTTTTTTATAAATTTTCTAATGGACTAGGTCGAAGGTCGATCAAGGTTCTGGATGCCAATCAAGATTTCAAATAATCAAAATTTTTGCCAAAAAAACACTAAAAATCACTGTAGCCCATTTTTTACCAATAATAAGCGAATGCAAAGTAAATATTCAAAAATCACTAAAATTATTTTTTTCTCTAGACATCGCTTAAAAAATTATCCCGGAAAAATCATTTCTATCTCTGACTCCTTGAAAATCATTTTTATCAATGTATTCTTCCTCAAAAATCACTTTTATCTCTGCATTTGCCTGAGAAAAAAATCACTCAAATCACTGTATTCGTCTTGAAAAATCACTATGTAAATGTAATCACGAAATTTTCAAAAATCATTGAAAAAAACATTCAACTTTTTCTAAATCTGTAAAATCGCCAATTTTAGTGAAAAAAAAATCATGGAGGTTGGTACCCTTGCGATCAATCATAATGATTCATTATGATTTATCAGTCATTTGTAAAAAAAAATCACTCTTTCTGACAATTGAACCATAATCTACCAGAACAGAAAATTTGTTCACCTTAAGCAGTACACTTTTTCAATAGTATAATTCTCGGTAAAGTTGAAAGTCGAAATTTTCGAAAAATCTGCTACATTACATCAAATGTCCTTTGAAAAACTATTCTGAAAACTAACCATCCAATGCTACTTTCTTTTATTGGAAGTTTCACGAAGCTGCTCAATAAGCACCTAACGTAAGTAGATCCACGTTAGAATAGGCCTTGTTAGCCATACAGGTCCTTTAGCAAAACATACCTCAACTTGTAGTAAACTTTTACACAAATAAGTTTGCGGCGGTATAAGCCATTTAAACAAATAACTGAAAATGTAATCTGCTGTTATTCTCGCAGTTGAGGTACCCACGTTTAAAACCTGTTTATTAAGTTTTGAATCAGGCTGTACTTTTTTTTTCACGCGTTTAAATATTCATCGAGCGGAATTAATTATAAAAAAGTTTTCGTCATTTTGCACGTATACCTAACGGTCCCTGCCTGGTAGTATTTTCATCATTTCTTACTTCCAGACCGCCCTTCATACTGTAATGTTCAAATTCGCCATGACACCGAATTCAAAATGCCATCTTTCGCCAACTTGTTGTTATGTGTTACCTAACCTACGTATCCCCGGTGAAAAGTTTATGAAGATGGATTATTAAAAGTTGTTCTGTATTGAAGATTTTTTCTCTTGTTCGTTTTCATTTTTTCGTGTTTTTCTCTCGTCGCGCAACAGCCTTTCTCGTCTTGGTTTCTTTTCTTCTTTTTTTTTTCTTAATTCAAAACGTCAACGTAAGTTTGCCAATTTTCCTCATAACTTGCGAGTATTTTTTAATGTGCGGTGGTGTCGACAACAGAGCGAGAAGTGATCAAGTTTTTCTTCCTTATTTTTTCGTACTTCGCACCTGACTTGATAATTTTTTTTCGCCAACGCGAGAAGGTTGGGCGGAAAATATATCGCGTCGAAGTTGAGACGATTGATTTTACGAGGTAAAACGAATTATGAAAATTGAAGCACTGATTTATGGCTGAGGTTTTTAATTTTATGTGTTTTCATATTTCAATACCTTCTAAATTTTAATGAAAATTGATGATTTCGCAGACGGATTTTTACGTGGGAGATGTGCGAGGGAGGGAGGAGGGGTATCGTTACTTTGATCCTACGTCAATAAATTTGTATCTATTTGGTTACTTCTTTTTAAAATAAATGGCACCTAAATAGGACTGAAAAACTGAGTAAAAAATTGAAAATTCAATACATTTTTATTTATCGGGGGGGGGGGGATATGAGTTCATTAAAGGAACTTATAATTATGTGTCTGAAAATCTCCTTATCCTATTTTATCTCGAAAAAAATTGAAAATTTTGGACATAAATTTTATTTACATGAAACTTTTTGAAATTATTAAGAAGATTGCTCATTCAGAAATTTTGAAATTTGAAGAAATTTCGCCTCAAAAAAAGAATGCCATTTTTCAAAATTCCAATTCTGTAAAAATTTCAAGTTTGAAAAATAATTGAAAGTGAAAATATTGAAATCAAATTTTTATTTTCGTCGTAAAAACTGAAATTCGAAAAACTACGAAAATTTAAAACTAGAACAATTAGATTGAAATTTGGAAAAAATACTAAAAAAATTTTGATTTGAAAGGGAATTCTTTTTTTAAAAATTCTGCTTTTACATACTATCAGCATAAGAAATTGAGCCTTGAAAAATGCAATAAATTTTTAATTACTGAAAAGAAAAAAAATTAGGCACCTTTTATAAAACTTGAATTTGATGGAAAACTATATTTGAAATTTGATCAAATTTAAAAAGTTGAAAAATTCTTACTTATTAATTAAACAGCATCATATTGAATTAGAAGAACACCATATTTTACCTTGGATGGCATCTTTAATGTTCATTTTGTTTTGGTAAAACTGAATAACGTCTTATTTTATATTTCGCTAGACATGGCGTGGAAACGGGAATGCGAAAAATCGATCGCTAGTAGCCATAAAATTGTTCTTTTTTATGAGAAAGCGAATAAAATCGAAGAAAACTGAAGTTTTGAAAAAAAAATCTTTAATCAATAAGTTTCAATTTTTAAAATCAAAAATTTTGAATGCTGTAAAAATTGTATCTATATGTAATTTTTTTAGAAGCGATGAAGATATCGAAATTAAAGAATAAGAAGAGAAAGGCTTTGATAAGAATTACCACATATTTATTTAAAGATGATTAAAAAATTTGATGGAAAGAAATAATGATTTTTAGAAACCCGCATTTTCAATTTCAGTGTAAGAAGTTGAGATGGGAAAAAATGGCAACTCCAAAAAAATTAGAATTTCAGAAACTTGTTTGATTAATTTTGAGGAAATTCAAGGTTATGAATAAGTGGAAAATTTTTACCACAAAATACTTACAAGACGAATTTTTTAATTTTGACATGGAAATTGGAATTTTAAAAAAATATTAAAAATTAAATGGATGGAAAAAAGTAGAACTTATAAAAATTGTAATATATTTGCATTAAAAGTTGCATTTCCAATTCCTACTTAAAAATTAAAAATAGGAAGAAGTGAAAAAAATTGAGTTTGGAAAGAAACAACAAAAACATATTTTCATCGAAAAATATAGGTACGAGCTTTTGAGAAGAGAGAGGGTGATATTTGGGATGAAAATCAATTTCACAAACCATTCCATGATTTTTCCGGGATTTTGAGGCTGTAATGAATTTTTAGATTAAAATCAAGTTCAAAAATTATTCTACAATTCTCACAAATCATTCCACAATTCCACATTTCTCCAATTTGAAAAAGAACAAACAGAGAAAATTAGGTGTGCCTTGGGGTTGGCCGAAAAAACAAAATTTTTGATTTTTGAAATGAAAACTTGCGCAAAAGTTATTGGCAAGGAAGACTAGAAAAATAAATTTTAAAATTTTAGAATTGCTAAAAATTAAAATTTAGAAAATTTAGGGAAAAAAAATGTGTTTACATATGAATTTTTGAGCTTAATTTAGTGACCCATCTTGACCAAAAAGCACTTTTTTTTGAAAAAAATCAATGTTTTATCAGTTTTTTCACATCGTTTGAAGAAATAGCAGTTTAAAAGTCGATGATACGTGGATTTTTTTTTTTCAAAAAAAGTAGTGTTTTTTTGATTTTGATGGGCGCTGAATAAGTTCTTAACCCAATTTAAATAAATTTCGATTTTTGTTTTGCAATTTTTTAAAACTTTTGGAAATACGGTAAAGAATTTTTTTCAATTTCCAATATATTGAGCTCTTGCGCGATCGAAAGATATGAATCAATTTTGAAATTCACTTTGCCAGTCTTTCCATCCATTAAATTTTGCGTCGGAGTTTCATTTCCAAAATCGAAAATTTTGGTTTTTCGACCCACCCTAGCTGCCTTGCCAATCGATTCTCTCTAACTTGACGTTTCGACCATACTTTTAATTTAGATCCTACGTATCTCATCGTTTTCATTTTCTTACCAACCAACACTCAAAGAAATAGATTATCAAAAAATCCTAAAACTCCATCAAATTGAAAATAACTAAGCTTACGAATTGATAAACCCGAAACCCAAACTTCACATCACTTTTCACCCTTCGTTAAGAAATTTCTTCGAAAACAATTTCAAAAAATAATAGCCACGATGCACTTACCACTCAACTGCGTCATAAAAACCTCGACAAAATATAATTTAAACCGAGTACCGTGTACCAGAAATTGAAACAAACGTATTACTTTTTAAATTTGAAAAATCTCCGATGAAAACTTGCAATTTCCGATTACTTAGTTTCCTCATTAAATGGGAAATGATCTGGAATAAGGAGACGAAGAAAGGAAACCACAGGGAGGGAAAAAGCTTCGCGGTAGAGAACTTTTAACCGTAAACTATTCGAAAGTTTTCAAATTAAGTTATACATATTTTTGCCGCACAATAAAACATGTTTACGTTTTCCTTGTGCATTTGTAATTGAGGTATATTCCTCGGTTGTCTCGGGGTAGAAATATTTTGAAAGCGTTCTAGTTTCGGTATGTTCAGGTACGCGGAAGAAGAGAAATGAAATTAAAATACAAACAAGCTTTTTTTCCCCATCTTCTTCCGGTACATATTTCTATTCGTACGTAGATAGGTATACAAAACATATGTAACTAGAATGCAGATCACGTCTGGGTAACACGATAATTTACTATAAGAGAACCCAGCCGTGGTAAAAATGTAAAATATTTAAAAAAATAAGAGAAAAAAAATAGAAAAAACTCCTTTGAAATTTTATCTCCAAATAAAATATTTATTCGAGAGAAACAGAGAGAAGCTTTGAAAGTGATGTAATTTTTGCATTAGGTACACTGGATAGGTATATCTAGGTATAGGTTAAAATACGATACCCGCACCGAACTACCTACAACCCTTATTTGCCACAAAAACGGATTCCTTTTTCGAGCATATCGTCGTCATTAAATACAGAAAACTTGATAGCTGACACACGAATTATAAAACTTACCCGTATTGTAACGTTAATTACGTAAAGTTTTCGCCAAACAAGAAACCGTTTAAGGTAATACGACCAAGTCGGAGCCGGATCCGGCGCTCAAAAAAACGCCAACTTTGAATTCAATTAACTCGATTCCCTTCCTTGTGTACATATCGTATTGAACAGGTGGATATTTTTCGTAAACTTTTTCCACGAAAAACTTTTCCCGAATATCGTAGCAATCGACGAGACCACGGAATTTAACTCGATGCCATATACGATTTTCGACGATTTATCTAAATTGCTTCAGTCAGAAGGAAAAATAACGACTTTTTCTTTATACCTGTGCCTTTTGCTTTGTCTGTTTATTGTTATACCGACGATAAGTTCGTATTTCTTCTTCATTGCCAACTTATTACACCTACATATGACTTTATTCCGGTAGGGTTCGATAAGTCTTGGCTTATTGCGCGGTGTGATATTTTTTCCTTGTTATTTTATTTCATTTTTTCGTCTCGTTGTTTACATCGTTTGACATTTCGGTTACGAAATAAAAAGCACCAAGGTATTCATTAGCGTTCTGTCGAACAAAAAAAAATGCAAGGGGAAGGGAGGACATGGTGACAAAATAATTTTACGACGATGGGGTTTAATGAAAGGAAAAAAGTAAAAAGGATTCGAGCGTTGATATTTTCTCAAGAGGAAATAATTAAAATTAAATTAATTTTAGTCTAAAAATTTATTTATTTGTATAAATCAAATTAGTTGTTTCTGGGCAAGCAAAGGTACTTTATTACCCGGTTCGATTCTTGGTAAAGTTTTTAGCTGAATTGAGTTCATTTTCAAGTTTCAATTTCTTTCATTTTCAAATCTTGATTACTTTTTTTTTTTTGAAAAATCGAGTTTCGTTTCTTTAAAAATTTTAATATTTTTTTAAGGATTTCGTTTTGCTTTTGAACTATCAATTTTTTCATTTTTTTAAAATTATATTTATTTGGGTGAAAATTTGAAAAATGCCAATATTTTTTCCAATTAAAATTTTTTTGATTATTTTTCGGAATTTTCTATTCATTCAAACTGTATTCTTATCAAATTGAAGGTTAGGTATTGAAATGGATTCAATTTTTGCATCAATTTTACGAAATTTTTTTTCACATTTCAATTTTTTGCACAGAAATTGAAAATAAAATTTTTGTGGTTTTTTTTCATTATTTCAGTTTTCTCAAATTTTCATTTCTTCAATAATTATATTTCAAGTTTTCATGTAAAGAATCATAAAATAAATTTCATAACTGAAAAAAATTTCAAGAAAGAAATGTTGAAGTTGTAAACAGTTCTGTTAAAATTGAAAAATTGAAGTTTTGGGAAAAAATCTCAACATTCAAAAAATACGTATCTTGAGAAAAAAATTCCCGAGTTGAAAAATATGTCAAGTGCTGAAGAAGATCTTGAGATAATGATAATAAGATGGAAAAATTTTGAAAATGAAATGGACTTGAAAAAAAAACAGGAAAATAATATTTTCAAACAGAATCTAACCATTTTTCTCGATTCTCTCTCAAAAATGTAATTTTTCAATTTCAGTTTTCTTCAAGTTTTATGCTTCTTCTTCAATATATATATTTTTTATATTTTGTTCTCCAACTCAAAAGTTCGGGAAAATTGGAAATGATTTTTGGAACGAAAATTCATCCCAAAGTTCATTACAGTCTCAAAATCTCTGAAAAAATCGAAAGATGGTTTGTGCGATTGATTTTCATTTCAAGTATCACACTCCTCCCCTCACAAGAGCTCGTAAAATTTATCTCGGCTTCTAAGGTTCAAAATATCATTTCTAGACACAACAAGTCGGAAAACATCTCAAAAATGATATCAAACTCAAAGCTTGGGAAAATGGGCGGGGGGGGGGGGTAATTTTTCGAAGGGAAATTCATCTCAAAATTCGATGCAGCCTCAAAATCTCAAAAAAAAATTCGTGAGATGGTTTGTGAGATTGACTATTATTCCAAATACATTCTTTTCAAAAACTCGTAAAATTCATCCCAACCTCAAAAGATAGGAAAAATTATATCAGACTCAAAAATTCAGGAAAATGATTTTAGAATGATTTGTTAAAATTATTTCTATTTTAAAAATCGTCCCTCTGTCAGCCTAAAATGCTCGAAAAAATAATCTCACCTTAAAAGCTCGAAAAAGGTGTGGGACAATTTTTGGGATAAAAATTTTTCTCATATAAATCATTCCCACTTCAAAAATCAGAAAATTATGAAGTGATTTTTGTGCTTGATTTTCATCCCAAAAATCATCCCAGGCACAAAAACTCGGAAAAATTATGGGATTATTTGTAGAAAAAAAAAGTCTCCCGTTATTTTTCATTATTTGAATTTTTGCTTTAGCAAGGTAGTTATGGTTGGGGGGAGGGGGTCGAGGGAATCGGAAAAGTTGAATGAAAAAACTGATTTACTTTAAAAAATTAATTTTCGTAAAATTTTTTGGTGTTGACTTCAAATCATAAATAAAAATTACAGCTGTTGGTATGGAACTGAAACTCATTTCAATTTCAGTTTTTAGTTTACAGATCTCATTATTTTAGTTCCAATTCCAATTGCAGTTCGTAGTTTTAGTTCCAGTTTTTCACTTTTGGTTTCAGTTGTTTTTTTTTTTCAGTTTTCAATTACTATAGGAAGGGTCTTTTTCGATTAAATTTGAAGCAAGAAAAATAGAATGAAAATGGAAAGAAAACTCCAAAGAATGACAGGAATTTTCATTTTTCAGATTTAGGAGATGAATGAATTTTTGATTAAAATTAAAGAAATAATTTCTCAAACTTCTTATCTTATATTTACTTGAAAAAATTATATGTACTTTTTCCATTAGTATATTGAAGACCTTCTAGCCAGATCCTTAGAGATAATTTTCAAGGATAATTTTGAATTATTTTGTCATGAGATGTTGGCTTCGATATTTCTCTGAAACACTTTCGAAGAAAACAACTCCTCAAAAATATTAATTTTTGAGAATCAAATAGGTACGTTTCAAGACTTTTGTGTAAATCATTCCTTTATTCCCCCCCCCCCTCTGTGTCAGTATCTCTCAATCAACCATTTATCAGTGTCTGTATCGTCCTATAAATACTCCACTGTCCAGCCAATCGCGTTATTTTCCAACTGGAATCTGCTTTCTACAATCTAACTGCGCCGAAATTGAGGAAAAAAACTACACGATATTTTTTCCTTCGACACGCATAAAAAGTACCTATCTGCGACTACATTTTAAACACACTCAAAATAGGTAACACGACCGGAGAAAAAACAAACTACGAATAGGTACCCATAAAAATAAGCATTTGTAATGCGCGAATAAACCGAAATCGCGGAAGCACCTTTTGTTTTTTTCCTCTTTGAATTCATTCAGAAAACTCAACAATCTCTGTTTTTTTTTTCCACCGTCACGAAACTTTTTTCTACCCTCATTCACAGTTTTCTACACCATAACCGCGGAATTAAACGCAGCGATAAATATAAAATAAGAAAAGGAAAAAAAATGGTGAAATTACTATAGCAAATGTTGTTATTAGCCTTTGGTAATGAGTTTTTCGCCATTTCCGACCTTTTAACATCTCAGCGAGAAATAAAATTATCTCGAATAATTACCGGATATTTTTTTTTGCTTTTTGCAATCTCTTATCATCTCGGCGCATTATTGCGTTTATACGTGCAAAATTGTACGGGAAGGAAGGTTAATTTTGTCATTTGTTATTGTTTCATTTTCATTTTCGCGTTGCGAAGATTTCCCATCGTTGTAGTCGTTTCATTTTTTTTTTCGCCGTGTTTTGTTTCTTCAATGAATTGATTTCTAATGGTTTCCCGTTAGGTATTATTTTTTTACGTGGATTGTTTTTCCTCCCTTTTATCGTTCCAGGGCTGGGGCGAATATCGAGTTGTATTTTTCATTTTAATTTTATTCGTGTTTGTTGCCTCGGATAATGGGCTGAGGTTGTCCTGGTGTCTGGATATTGATTTTCGTGTGGGAATTTGAGTTCAAGATTTGGGACGGTGGATTCAAATTTTTGGATTGGGTTGTTTCAAATTTGGTGTGATTTATTTTGTTGTCAATGATTTGAATTTCTTTTTTCAAGTTTTGACTATTTCATTATTCGTGTTGCATTTTTCGCCTTACAGACTTCAGGTTGTATTGATGTGAAATTTTGAATTCGCTACGTTCAATTTTTGATGTTATCCTGTTGATGGAAAATTGTCTCTTTTGAATTTGAATTTGAGTCTTGAGGAAAAACCCCTCGATAAATGAAATATGTGCCAAATTTTTTAATTCTTCTTTCATTACTCTCTCAAATTTATAGTTCAATTTTTTTAAACTGTGGCAGACTTGTGCGAAAAAATTTGGAAAAATTGATCAAAAAGACATAATAAGAATTTCAATTTTTTATTCAATGTTTCAAACACTGGAAGTTTCAAAATTAAAGATTTTTTGAAAAAAAATTGATTTTTTGTGGTCAACTTTTTCGAACTTTTGTGACAGATGATTTTTCCAAGGTTTTGAAGCTAAAGTAAATTTTGGAATGAAAAGAATTTACCAGGAAAAGCCTTTTATGATACGGGTCAAACATGATGGTCAGGGTGACCCAAAATGTTATTTTCATTACGAAACCATCCCAAAAATTGTTTGAATCCCTTCTTCCAGAATTATCACCTTCCTAAAATGTAGAAAATTCAACCAGTGATTTTGAAATTTTTAAAGATTTTTATGAAAAAATTTTCCTCATTTTTTGTGTGAAATTTTCAATTGTGGGGGGAGAGGAGGGAAGGGTTTCTCTGGTTGAAAATTTTAAATTGATTCTGTAAAGTTGTTGTGATGTGGCCTGTGTCCCGCCTATATGGAGTTTGGGAGTGGGGACAACAACCAGCTAGCTACGACTCAACGTAGATTACCTAGAGATAGTCCCGTATACGTAGCTGTCTAGTTATGTACTTGTTTAACCTGTTGTGTAAATATGAATATACTTTCGTTACATGTTTGATGTGTATTATTCATTCAGCATAATTCTACATGGTGTCAGAAGTGTGTTTTATTTTTATTTTAAACTTTTTATTTTAAAATGGTGTTTTAATTCGTGATTGTGTTTGATCGCGATGTTTTACGTTTTGGTTTGTGAAAACGTAATTTTCAAGTGACTACTTTCAATGTGGTAGCACATTTTAACGTGCATTTATTCGCCACAGTTGACGTGGTCGCACATCTTAACGTGCATTTTTTAATCAATTACGCCACCTTTAACGTGGGTAAGTCGCACTATCAACGTGCATATTTTAGCAGCACAATTAACGTGCATTTTTAATCAGTTTTCGCTACCTTTAACGTAGTGAATTTTATCAAACTGAATCAAACCTCAACGTTTGATAATTTAGTCAGTTACTACCTTCAACGTGGTAATTGCAACACACTATCAAGCAAGTGTGGAAAAATTTAGTCGTTCACTACTGAAACGTGGACTTAATCAACGTCATATTAACACATTTAAACGTGTAAAATGACTACCACTGCTTCAACTAGAACCACAACGGCGACGACCATATCAACGGCATCGTCAGCCCAATTTGTATTTAGCCCACCGAATGCATTTGATTTTAAAAATCCTGCATCATGGGAGAAGTGGATACAGAGGTTCGAAAGATACAGAGTTGTATCAGGCTTGAATTTACAAGCTTTGGAGACCCAAACGGTCACGTTAATCTATTGCCTCGGCGATGATGCGGAGGATATTATTTCGGCTTCATCCTTATCTGAAGCAGATAAGAAAGACTATGGTAAAGTCAAAGCCATGTTCCAAGACCACTTTATCGGCAAACGGAACGTAATTTATGACCGAGCTAAATTTAACCTTCGCATTCAACGTGAAGATGAGCCATTTGAATCATTTTATACCGACCTACGTAAGCTAGGCGAGCACTGCAAATATGGTGCATTGTTAGATGAGCTTATTCGTGATCGCATTGTTATCGGCATTCGCGACAAAAAGCTATCTAAAAGTTTACAGCTTGATGCTGATTTAACGCTTGAAAAAGCTATTACAAGATGCCGTCAAGAAGAATCTGTTATGAGACAGCAACTTGACCTTCAATCATCATCCACCCCTATTAAACAGGCAGAGGTCAATGATATTAAACATCGACGACCCAAAAAGCCTACCCCTAAGTCAAGGGAAGGGGGAACCTGCTGGAACTGTGGGAAAAATAAGCACCCTAAGGAACAGTGTCCAGCAAAAGATGCAAAATGCTTCAAGTGTGAAAAAACTGGGCATTTTAGCAAGTTGTGCAAAGCGGGAAGCAGTTTTGCATCGAAAAATGAATCAACTGGCCAAGATAAACGCAATCATGGCAAGGCCAAGGTGCATAATGTGTACCAACCATCATCAGATTTATCAGATGATGATGAGAAATTTTTGGGCCAAGTTAAGGCTTATAAATCAACCAAATTAGAGGGAGAAAAATTCCGAATCAACGTGTTAGTTAACAACACTCTAATAAGCTTCAAAATTGATTCAGGAGCTGATGTTACGGTTATCCCACCTCATTTGGTACCAAGAGGCCAAAAATTGGAATTGGCAAGCCAGAAATTAACAGGTACTGGAAGTAATCGCCTGCAGGTATTGGGCCAATTTGAAGCATTAATCAGTGTTGGTAAACGCACTGCAAAGGAGGTGATATATGTGATTAAAAATCAACCTCAACCCTTACTTGGGGTACCAGCAATTAATGCTCTCAAATTAATCACAATTAATTATATTGATGAAGTTACAAGTGACGCGATCTATAAAAAGTACCCAGAACTTCTTACTGGTATGGGTAGATTGCCAATGGAATACAATATTGAATTGAAACCAAATGCTATTCCATATGCATTGAAAGTCGCTCGTAACATACCAATTCCTTTACGTAGTAAAGTCCTCCATCAGTTGAGAAGGATGGAGGAACGTAAAGTAATTAGAAGAATTGACATACATACAGAGTGGTGTGCGCCAATGGTAGTTGTACCGAAAGGTGATGACGTTCGCATTTGTGTTGACCTAACTGAGCTTAACAAGTGGGTAAAACGCATACGCCTAATATTACCTGATGTTGAGATAATCATTGGATTAATTGGCGACTCAACTGTCTATAGTAAGCTTGATGCAGAATGTGGATTCTGGCAAATACCTTTGTCAAGAATCTCTGCAATTTTAACCACCTTCATCACGCCATTTGGGCGGTTTTATTTTCTGGTATTACCATTTGGTATTACATCAGCACCAGAACTTTTCCAACTATGCATGCAGACCATCTTAGAAGGCTGCGAAGGTGTTTTAATCCTGATTGATGACGTTTTAGTTCATGGAAGAAACAAAGCTGAGCATGATAAGCGCTTGTTCATAGTTTTAGACAAACTTAGAGCAGCTGGCTTAGTATTGAACAAAAAGAAATGTGAATTTTCTGTAACCAGGATAAAATTCCTTGGACATATTGTGGACGGCAGGGAAATTCTCCCTGACCCAGAACGTATTCGAGCACTCAAGGAATTTCCTGTGCCTAAAAATATACATGATGTCCGCAGGTTCAATGGGATGATCAACCAATTGAGCAAATTTATTCCTCGATTAGCGGATAAAACTCAGCCAATTCGTGAGCTGCTGAAAAAGACATTGTTTTCCAGTGGGGTCCAGCTCAACAAGCTGCACTGGAGAGCATTGTGGGAGAAATACAGGAGGAGATGGCTCTCCTGAGATATGATGTCAATGCAAATGTTAAAGTTTCGGCAGATGCATCAAAATTTGGACTTGGTGCTGTCCTTTTACAACAGGACCCGAAAACAAAGCAAATTAGACCAGTTGCATTTGCTTCAAAAGCTATGAATGAAACTGAACAAAGGTACAGCCAGATTGAAAAAGAAGCATTGGCTATCACATGGGCATGTGAAAGGTTTGAATATTATATTCGAGGTCGTACTTTCGAAATTGAAACAGACCACAAACCCTTGCTACCTTTGCTGTCAAATAAACCTCTTAATGATGTACCTCCTCGTGTACAAAGGTTTAGAATGAGGTTAATGAGATATACCTTCACAATCACTCATACAGCAGGGAAAGAAATGCATATTGCTGACTGCTTGTCAAGAGCTCCCTTAGAGGATCCAAATCCACTTGTGATTACTCAAGAGGTTGAGGCTTATGTTAATCAAATCCGATCAAATGGATTCCCAGCTTCTCAAGATAAGCTGGCTGAGATATCAAAAGCCCAAGCTCAAGATGATGAGTGTCAAGAGCTTGTAAGAGTTCTTAGTGAAGGATGGCCAGATTCGATTAAAAATGTGCCATTTAAAATTCGATCTTGGCATAATTTCCACCATGAATTATCGATGGTTGGAGATTTACTCTGCCGTGGTACCAGAATCATTATACCAAAGGCACTGCGTTCGGAAATATTGAATCGCATCCATGATGGTCATCAAGGTGTTGTCAAATGCTTAAATAGAGCTAGGACATCTGTATTTTGGCCTGGCATTACTTCAGACATTAATCGTCTGTGTGAAAAGTGCGATACTTGTTCTAAATATCGCTCAGCGCCAAAATACCCGATGATACCAACTGCAACTCCACCTGGTCCATGGGTAAAAGTTGCCATTGACTACTTTGAGTATGGAAAACGACTTTATTTCCTTATTATTGATTACTACTCAAGATTTATTGAGGTTACACCAGTGACTGGCCTCTCTACTGAGGAGTTGATCCGAAAATGCAAACTTATATTTGCAAGACATGGAATTCCAGAGGAAATTTTTTCTGACTCTGGTGCACAGTTTACAAGCACAGATTGGGAAAAATTTGGCAAGGAATACGGATTCCGTATTGCTACAAGTAGCCCCCACTACCACCAGAGCAATGGTGAGGCTGAAAGGGCTGTGAAAACCGTGAAAAAGCTGTTGAAAAAGAATGATGATCCAGCTTTAGCATTGTTATCTTACCACTCAACTCCAAATGCCTCAGGGTTAAGCCCAGCAGAGCTTTTAATGGGGAGAAAATTAAGGACTCGATTGCCAACAATTAATAATCAGCCCCAGGTTATTGACCATGAAGAATTCAGAACTTGGGATGCTGAGAATCGAGCAAAGCAAGCGCAAAATTATGATCGCCGCCATAGGGTGGTTGAGGAAAAGGCGCTTGAGCCAGGTACTAGAGTGTACATACCTGATCGCCAAGAAGAAGGCGTGGTTGAGAGGTCGAGAGAAGGCTCTCCCAGATCCGTGGAGGTCAATACTGATGAGGGAACCTTACTTAGACGAAATCAATCAATGGTTCGTCCCCTCCAACCGACTCAAACTAGTCCTAGAAAACTAGAGACTCTTCAGGAAGAATCAGAAGAAAGTCCTTCAGCCCCAGGCCAGTCAAGGTACGGAAGAGTCTACAGAAAACCTGATCGCTATGGAATCGACCCCTGAAAGGGAGATGTGATGTGGCCTGTGTCCCGCCTATATGGAGTTTGGGAGTGGGGACAACAACCAGCTAGCTACGACTCAACGTAGATTACCTAGAGATAGTCCCGTATACGTAGCTGTCTAGTTATGTACTTGTTTAACCTGTTGTGTAAATATGAATATACTTTCGTTACATGTTTGATGTGTATTATTCATTCAGCATAATTCTACAGTTGTATGGCATCTTGATCTTGTATATTTTTTCAGATCTCAATATTGGATGCAACTCGCTAAAACAAAACTCAGAATAAAAACAAATTTTTCATCATACTCCTTCATACGTAATTAATTAGAGAGGTAAATAACTTGACTTGAAGCAAAATTCTGAGCCGAAACAAAAATGGTAGGTGGATCAAAAATACTTCATAAAACCATTTCATTACCAAAATTTAAGGTGCCGAAATGCATTTCTCCAATTTTGTCCAATTTTTAAAATTTTAAAATAACCTTATCGCCCTGCAATTAAAATGCAAAAAATTAATATACTTGATCAAAGATAAATGCTGAAATTTGAAAAATTTTCATCAAGTTGAAAAAAAATGAAAATGATCGACTTACTTATGCTTAAAAAAATTTCAATAATTTCATGCCAAAAATGTATTCAATTCGAAGAAAATTTTTGATTTTTTATCTTGAAATCATACTTCCAAGGTTTAAAAAATTAATCTGTTAAGTTTTGAATTGAATTTTTCGATACGTAGTTTAATGCTGAAAAATAACTTTAATTCTGCATACAATAGGTATCTAAAAAAAATACTCATTATTCGTGAATTCTAGAATTTTTTTATTCATCGTCTGAAAGTTTCAATATCTTGAATATGTGATTTTTCGAAATAACGTCAATACAGATAGTTGATAGTTGATACCCATCAAGATAGAAATGAAGTTGTTCAGCATAAATTCCTGTACTAAGAATAATGGCTTAAAATTTGATGAAGACATCACACAGCCTCTTTTTGAAAAATTGTCGACTTTTTTCAAGCTTTTTTCTTAAAAAACTCAAAAAAATTATCTATTGATCCCTAAGTCAATACGCTGACCCTTAGGTTTCTTCAAATTATTTTCATCGGAATAAATTTTCTTCTTCCAATATCTTGACGTAGAAACAGAATTTTTCTTCTACATAAAAACATTATTTTTTCACCATTAAAATGAAGGAAGAATTTTTTGGATGATTTTTTTTTATCTACAAAACTTTATTGAAAATTTTGGAAATCAAGGAGCCAGTTCCCCCTCCCCTGAAAAATATGTGACCCGTGTACGGAGTGGTACCTATAAAGTCGGAAAATATAATTTTGCGCTAGAGCCATTTTTTTTTTTAAAATAATGATTTTTTAATTTTTAAATGCCTCTATCTCGCTGAAAAATTGACTTAGGATGCTCACCCAAATCTTAAAATATTCCTCATAGTCTCCTCGATCATTAAAGCCAAAAAACTCATTTTTGAAAAATTCGACTTTAGGTACCTTTTCCCTACACTGGTCACATATTTACTTTTTTCGACCACATTTTCGAAAAAATTTTCAACAGGGTATCTAACGGGTAGTGAAAAAGTAGTGATTTGAAAAACCGGTCATGCCGGTAATGGAAAAGTAGTGAATTCAGGCGAAAATTTGAAAAAAGTAGTGAAAAAATGAAAAAATTCCAAAGACGCGAAACACATTTTTTTTAATTTCAAAAATTGTTCATTTTTCATTTATTACATTTAAAATAAAGATTTTTTTCTAATTTAATTTTTTTTCTCTGAAAAATTTTGATCGTTTTTTTTTGTATATTGGAAAGAGAATCGATTTTTTTGGGGGGTGGGTACAAATTGAAAATTTTTTTTAAAAAAGTAGTGGAAAAAGTAGTGATTTTACAAAAAAAAATCGTTCGATACCCTGTTTAATGAATTTTTCTAAAAAATTCAAATTGGGTTAAAAATTTATCCAATTCATGGAATCGATTCAATCAAAAAATTTCACACCCTTCAAATCGAGAATAAATTCCCTTCCGAATAATTCCCAAAATTATACTAGAAAAAATCAATCTTTCAGCTCCACATTATCTTCAATTCTTCATCGTATTCCGAATCATTCCCCGTATTATTAGACCTCTCATACGTAAATAATTCGACCTAGGCACTTAATTTTATCAAACGAATAGAAAATTTCACTCGCGTGCATGAGTTTCCACACGAAACGAAATAAAAATGCGTAAGATGCGTCCTCGCCGGTAGAAAATTTCACATTCACGACACAATGACAATTTTTAAAGAGATAATAAGAGTCATTCGCATCGGATCTCCTCCGTATCTCCAAGGTAACGCTAAACTGTCCCCTTAAATGGGTATATTTTACGAATACCTCGAACCAGAGAGACGCTCAATTTAGCACGAGCGCATCTTATACATACGTAAAAGGCTGTCATATGGGGTGGCTGTTGCACGACACGACATTCTCAAACGAGCGAATTTTTTTCATAGGTACATTAGGAAGCCTCGAATTGAGCCGATGATACTGCTCGAACAACCCGGTATCATTAATCGGACGGGTTTATTTGTCGTGAATCAGACGACCGAGTCTTCGAGCTCAAGCTGAGAGTTTAGTGAACCGAAATTTATATCAGCGATTAGCTTATAGGTTGATTTGAGAAAAAAAGCACACTGTTGACCGACGACCAACGGTAGTTATGGAAACATTGTATAACAAACAAGACCTTTCGTTTTTCTCCGTCTCTGGCGGATAAGAAAAAATTTCCAAATGCCAGCCCTTTTCGTATATAAGACTAATGATGTCTAAATGCTGATACCAGTCTCACCTCCTCTACTTTTTCAACAAGCTGAGAAGATGCTATCGTAATTATTAAGAAAAACACGCGCCAATTCGTCGGTCAGGAAAGTAAGATTTGCGATGTAAGCAGAGTACCAATTAATACCTCGGCGAGTCGATCGTCTTGCATTTTAAAAACCGATATGTTGAATCGAGTGTTTTTGGAAGACCAAGGAACAAGGGGAGACGTTTGCCAAATGGTATCGACCTTGTTTCCTTCTCTCTTTCGTCGTAGTATTTCCTCGATGAAAATTCACAAGATTTCCAACGTCATTGGCTGCCACGCCGTATATATTTTCAAAACGTGATCGTAATGTTGATTCGGCTTTTATTTCGACAATCGTATTGTAAATCTTTTTTCTGCTTCGCTTTTAGTCGGCGATAAAATAGATGTAACGTTGGAATATTATATTCATTTGTATTTTTCAATTGGCATTTATTGATACCAATTTTTTTTCCACTTCGAGACGTTAAATACGATCGGAACGAATTCGAATACCCAATTTCCATTTACCCGGCTTGTTCGTAAAAATTCTAACTGGCGAGTTGATTCGATAGACTACGAATGACATATGTAGAGGTACACGATGATTTAAAAGATGAACAATACACGTTAAATTGCATTTCTCTCTTCGTTGATTTTTTTTTTCAAAACGTTTCGAAAGAACGAGTATCGTAGTTTGAATTTCAAGTCGACATATGCGTGAAAAAAATACATTTTCATCGTAGTGTGAGTAAAAGTGCACTTTTACTCACACTCGCGAATCGCTCGAGTGCTCAAACTCGCCTTTTACTCACACTACAACAAAAAATATCTTATGGAACTCGTGAGATAAATGATTTTCGACGATTTTGAATTATTTCCCTCGCTTCGCTCGGGCAATAAACCTCAAAATTCGTCGAAAATCACTTTATCTCCCTCATTGCATAATATACTATTTGTCGAATAGAGCTACGTACGAGTTGGAGATACACGTAACATGAAATTAATTTTACGATTTTACTACATCGTTTGAAAAGGTATTTATTAAAATTCTTCGTTCTTTTTTTATTACTATGTTTTTGGGTCCGCGTGTAATATTTTTTTTTTCAGCAGTGGAAAAATTTTACTACGTAGTGCAATTGTTGTATTGTAGAAGACTTTTTATGTAGGTACCTAAGTTGGAAATTTCACGAAATAAAAGGTCGTATGAGAATAATGATGTTTAGGAAGTAAGAGTATGTGGAGTGAAGACGGATAACTCGTCAGTAAAAAGCATTCATCATTCGAGGCTAAATCTTCTTTCTTTGGATGGGTTTTGCGACAGAAAAAATTATACCCTGCTTAGAGTTCAACTGAATATAAACCTTGGGTTTTTTCCCTCGAGTTTGTAGATTTTTGAAAAGTGGGAAAAAAATAAGAGTAAAAAACTATGTTTTTCAGGGTATCATGAATTATGTAATGACTGAAATGTGTGAAAGTTCATATCGAATTTTTGCTTTACTTTGTTGTATCGTGGGAACAAATGTGAGACTGTGCCGTACTAGAAATTCATCAGCGAAATGTCTTCGGTCCAAGTCTACTTAATTTGCCAGGATATTTTGTCTATGTTGAAATGGCTCGAATTAGGAAAAAAATTGATAAAATGACATTTCGAAGGAATTTAGCTGAAGGGAAAAGAAGGAAATCAGAACTCAGATTTTCAGTTTCCCCTTTTGAATGATATCTACACCAAAAAGACTACTTTTATTCTTCCACGATGCTCTTTTTTTTTTTTTTTTTTTTTACATGCCTATCATGGACTTTGTCTCAGCCTTTTTTTCAGAGGCATAACGATTGGGGGCAGGGTGTCTAGCTGTCTACAAGTCAAGTTGGATAAAGTTGAGATTTTCAACTTTTTCCCAACTCATCCCAAATTTTCCCAAATTTTAAAGTTGAAAAAATTGGGATGAAAATATTACAAAAAAAATTTTTCTCTCGTTTTGCTCAGCTTCGTGACAATCTTGAATGGAATTTTCATGAATTTTTTCATTTTTTTGGAAAAAAAAGGAGCTCATTGAAGGACGTTGTTTTTTTGGATGTCAAAAATTAAATCGAAAAAAGCGCGAATTTTAATGAGGAAATTTTTGCTTTTGGATGCTTGTTTTTTCAAAAAAATTTCGCCCTTTCTTCTTTCAAAATAGATAAATTTACATAAATTTTCCAATGAGCCAGAAAATTTTCTTCTAAGATTGGTTGGTAAATTTTTTTATTTTTACCCCGAGATTTTCAATTAAGTTTTGCTTGGAAGTTTCCTTTTCAGCTCAATTTTTTTCTCAAAATCTTTTCAATATAAATTGTTTTTTAAACGGGTTTTTACTCATTTTTGAAAATATTCTAAAATTCCGACTTTTTAACTCAATTTTGTCAAACTGTTTGCAATTTAAATGCTGTGTCTCAACTTTTTTTTAAACAAAATGGTTTTTGATGCGTTGGGGTGCGTTCACTTTGGGTTTGAAATAAGGTATTACTTTATTTTTAAGTTATAAACAAACTTTCATAAGGGCAAATTCATTCTTTTCAATTTTAATAATTTAATAATTACTGGCTGAGGATTGCAATTTTTCTCAACTTTACCCCACTAGAATGAATTTAACAAAATTTTCAAGCAACATAATCCTGCAGTGGCCAATTAATTATGGTGCGAGGAAAAAATTATGGTCTGAACAAATCTTTCGGAAACGAAAAAATCTGATTGGCTGATTTCTTTGTTTATCCCTTATAAATAAGGATATACCTTATTTCAAACCCAAAGTGAACGCAGCCTTGAAAATTTTCTTGGAAAATGATTTTTCTCAGACAAAACAATCTTTACTGAATTGGGAAAATTTTGAAAAGTTGAGAAATTTGTAAAAAGGAAGTGGAAAATTTTATGAGAATCAAGATGGAGGTTTTTGGGATAATCGAAAAAAATAGCTGGCAATTTTTCAGAAAATTCAGTCAGGAAAATTTGACGTACAATCCTCTCCCTCACCTCTCCCCACCCCATCAAAAGTTTTTGGAAGATTGTAGTTTTTTTGAGGGGGAAATGGGATGGTTTACGCAAGGTTTTGAGATAGCACTAAATAAAAAGTAGTGTATTTTGATAAGGAAATTTTATCTAATGTATTGAGTTGATATTGATGAAAAAAGTAGAATGCCTTGAGATTTTACTTCCTTTGAGAACCGGTCTCCGCTGATGTGATTTTGATGAGTGAAATGGGAAAAAAATTTCGATTTGAAATTTTTTCAGAAAGCATCTAACCATGTATAGATGATGAAAAATTTCGAAACCCGAGAACAAGAACAGATCACCATTTTCCCTTAAATTCCCCCTTTCAACTCAAATTCGAAATTCCTTATCGAGCTACCATCAAGTCGAATACGTACTTACTTACCAGGAAAAAAACACGTTAATAATTGGCCCAAAAAATAACCCGATCGAAATTTGACAGGTAGGTACACGAGGAAAAAAGGCCAAGTAAATAGCAAATAGTAAATACTTACCTAAGACACATGAAAAATGTAGAAAATTTCGCCGTAACAAAAAAACAAACAAGTTTCACAATTGAGAAATCAAATACTAACTCGTTTTCCTTTGTTTACAAATGAAGATTAATGATTCTATGTAGTTGTCCCGTGAGAAAGACATGAGGGTCTTGACCTAATTTTCTTCGAAATTTACTCTCCTGTTGAATTTTTTCATCGTCGGTTCCTTTTTTCATTTATTTTTTCCCCGATTTCGCTGGCAAGTATTTCAACTTCGGTTAAAAGAGATGTGCAGGAACACGCTATTCTGGCTTTATCAAGATGAAGATGACAAGAAAAAAGGAGAGATTTGGTTAATAAAATGTCAACTGAAATTCACGATTTTGGTGTACTTTTGCTGACTTCTCGTCAGAGTCATTTTCCATTTATAACGACAAATGTGAACTTGATAATTGTACCTAATGTGGATATATGATATGGTTTTAAGAAACCTACAGAGTGGATTCAAAATCAAATTTTTGAGAAAGAAATTCTTTGAGGAATTGATTTGTTTTTAGATTTTTTAATGTCTTGGGTTCTTAGAAATTTTATAGGAGATTTGACGAAAAAACCAACAAGTTGATCTGATGATCTGATGGTCGAAATGCCCCTAAAACCTTCTCAGGCAAAAAAATCCTAGAAATTCAAAGGATGATCTGAAAAAGCAATTTCAAGGTCATCCATGCCCCTCCAGAAAGTTCACAGAAAATTTTTTTTTGAAAATTTTGTCAATTTTTTTAAATAGCTGTTGTAGAAAATTTTACGAAAAATTTGAAAAAATTAATTTCAAGGCTGCATTTTGTCCTGTTCATGTCTGAAGAAACGCTCCAAACATAAAAATGAAATTTTGATGGAAAAATGTTGATGGAAAAATGAAATTTTGATCGAAAAATGAAATTTTGATGGAAAAATGAAATTTTGATCGAAAAATGAAATTTTGATCGAAAAATAAAACTTTGATGGGTAAATGAAATTTTGATTTAAAAAAATAATAAAAATTTGAAAATGAACTTTTTATGAAAAAATTTCAAAATTTTCAAATTTGAAGCCTTTTTTAGGTCACTTAGGATTATGATACGGTCCTAAAACTAACTTTTTCGGATTCCTCGTGAAATTTCCGATAAAACTGAAAATCAATTTTTTACTCATCAAGTACCAACATTGGTTTTTTGAAGCCCAAAATACCTGGGTGCAAATAGACGTTGATAAAATTGCCTAACCGGTTTGCCGTAAATAAAAATTCAATAAAATCACACACTACCATCCAACTACTACACTAAGCAAGGCTATGCAGCTGCTCGAATTTCTCCTTTTACAATTTGTTAATTCAATTTTCGCTCACAACACATTGCATTCCTTTGAGCATTACCTAGAAAAAATTTTCTTACATGGTGAAATCTGCGCTTAACCAAAACAAAGGAATCAATACGTGAATTATTTATTACCCCTTGTATCACGTTAACTACCTATTACACTCACTTGTTAGATACGTCGTAAACCTACGAACATTATTAATAATAAATCAGCGAAGGGATTTTTTAAGGCTTTTTTTTCATTCAACGTACTGAAAAACAAAAACGAATGAAAATTCTCATACGATGTGTCGCCAACAGGCCCAACACCAACACATACTCGCCTACTTGGATTTCGATTTTCTTAGATGAAAACAGCACGAGTCGATGCTAAAGCTGTCTACCATCACATGATATCACGATATAATTTATGTTCGTAGTTTATTCTACGATGTGTATAGGAATTAATTCGCTTGAAAATGGAATTACCTGTTTTATATCGGACATGCGTTTTGTTTTGGGCCGATATTTGCATTGTACAGGGTGTTTCGAAGTTTATTGTGCTACTGTCACGTAGTAAATAGGCAACCTATTGTGTGCTCGAGTATGTATGTTTGCCTAACCTCTAAATTGTTGGGGTTGAGTTACGATCTTGAATACAAAAATTTCTCGATTTTTTTCAGACTTGTTCATCTGACCTTGCATTACAATCCTAATTCATTAATATCGTTGAAATTTTCAGATTCACTTTAATTTTTTTTTGGAAAAATTGAAAGGCCTTTAGCCATGCTATGTGAAAGGTGATATTTGATCATTCGAGCATTGTCAATCACATTTACTTACCTCATTTCGTTCTGAAGTCATGAAATTTTTGAATTTTGAAAATGGAAACGTTTCTTTCGAAGAAACTGAAACGAAAACGCTTTTCTACTCTTTTTAAAAAATTAATTGAGGAATTTAATCCTGCCTATGGTTGGGGAAAGGTCAAAATTTATTTAAAAATTCAGTGTTTTGTTATTTAAGGGACAAATTCAAAACATGTTTGCTAAAAGTAAAAATTTTAGAAAAGAAAAATTTTGAGATTTTTGGAATAATCAAATACATAGTTTGAAAACCTTTTCATTATTCTAAAAATTTTTTAAAAATACCCCAACTATTGGAAAATGTTTATTAATTTTTTATAATTTCGGTTTAAAATTCTATGAAGAATCTGAAAAATTGATTCAATTTATTTGAAAAGTTCCCTCTCTTTTTGAATCTGTGAAAAATTACTGGAAAGGGGTCAGAATTGTTGCAGTACAGGAAAAATTAGAAAAATTCTTTGATTTTTTAGCAATTGTTCACTGATTTTTTTTAAAAAAAATCATTCGTTATTTAAAAAGTCCACTGATTTTTCAACACAATTTTCTGATTTTTTAAGAAATTCCACTGATTTTTCAAAAAAAAATCGCTATTTTTTTCTAAAAATTTTATCTAATTTTTTCAAAAAATTTCATCCAATTTTTTCAAAAAAACTCATCCAATTTTTTCAAAAAATTTCATCCAATTTTTTCAAAAAATTTCATCTATTTTTTCAAAAAATTTTATCCAATTTTTTCAAAGACTTTCTACCTAACTGTTTCAAAAAATTTTTCTAAATAATTTTTTTTTAAATTTCAATTTTTTGAATTTTCACTGTTTTTTTTGAAAAAAGTTTCATCGATTTAAAAAATAATAATTAATTTCGCTGATTATCTACTCATTTATTTAATTACTGAGTTGCAATTCTTGCTGTTTTATAGTGATTTTTGATTCGATGATTTTCACTTATTTATAAATAAGGAAATTGATTTTACAGTTCATCATTTTTTTTTTTTTTTTTGAAAGAAACAATGTCATTGAATATTTTCAGTTTCTATCTGTTTCTTTAATTTCCATCAGAAAATGCAAAGAAAAAATCAAAATCATTGGAAATGAGTTTCTGAAAACAGAAACTCTAATTCGCCAACCAAAATATCGAACTTTTTCATTCAAAAAACATTACTTGAGAGAAGGTAAATACCTCCTTTATTTTCCAAAAGCAGGAAAAATTTTCATTTATTACGATTTTTTCAATATAATTTGGTACGATACGCCTACCCTTGTTCATCCACCAAAATGATCAACCGCGTAGAAAAATTTCAGACAAAATTTGTTTTTCGGTGCTTCACAAAGCAATTCTTCACCTATACCTAGCGGTAGTCGAGCAGCGTACCGTTGAAAAATAATGAACGAGGTCCGAAAAAAAAAAAAAATCGAAAAATTTTCATTTCGAAGAGCCGAATTCAACCCCTGTAATGCAGGGAGTAGGCAAATATATCCACACGAACGCAGAATTAGTGCCTACTTTTTCTGTGAAAGTAACGCCATAAACTTCGAAACACCCTATAAAGATATTTCGGTATCAGGTTGCCAATCTGTTTGTTTGTTGATTTATTAGAAGTATGTAGTACGTTCGAGTCCACGTACTTGGTATATGACGATCCCTTGCATAATATTGACATTTTCTGTATTTGAATTAGTATCGATAGGTACTTAGCTATTTCCATCGTTTTCGTATTAAAATTGTAAATTTAATTCGAATTTGAATTTATTTTTACAGGATACTTTGAATAGAAACATATTCGAATGGCATGACTTCTTTGTTTCTAACAATATTCGTTGGTTTGTTATCGGTCTCCGGAATCGCCATCAATTCCTATATTATTTTCGTCATAACATTAGCAAAACAGGTGAGTAAATTCTTTTTTATTTCACAGCCGGCGCTCGAGCCGTAAACTCTGATACGAGCGTGTAATTTTGGCCGGCGAAATTTCATTATCGAGTTAGCTGTTTCTTTCAAGGTCGTGAAAATGAAATTTAATTCTGTCGCTAAAAACTGCTTACGTGGGGGCATCGCCAGCTACCTCGCGGTGTCGTTCGTCGAAACGAACCGAAAGACTAATCACAACAATTAAAAATTTCTCTCACATTCTTAAACTTTATAGCTGAGCAGATAACGAGTTGGGAATTTTTCATCATGGAATGGAAGTTTACACCCGGCACCGAGCCGGGCGCCGCAACGCCAGCGTTTTGTAATTTGTAATGGTACCCGATCCTTATACCTATTACGTTTTTCGGTGCGGTATCCGGTCGTCTATGTGATGAAATGTCGAACTATTTAGGAAATATTGTTTCGAAACTTTCCAACTTGGTCGGTATCTTAGCCCTATACCTCTGTACAAAGTTTCAATATGTGTCATAAGTTTTGGAACCGTACAAAAATTAATTTGCTTTTTCGTCTTACTCTTGTGTTGTTGCGTCGTATATGTGGCTTTTTCGGTATTTTTTGGGGGAAAAGGACGGGTTTGTACGATCTGTAGATATATTATCAAATTTCAAGGTAACTTTTTCTACTGGTATGAAAAAACTCACTGCTGAGAGTATAAAAGCAGAATAAATATTTTATGGGTCGATTTCGAAGTGATTTTTTATTCAGTGCTTTTTAATGTTGTTTTTTTCTTTCTGTTCGTGTGACAGGCAAACAGCGTAAATGGAATGTTATTAATTCAAGCATCCGTTGTAGAATTAGCCCTATCAGTTTCCGCGTTAGCATGTAGTATTCCGAATATGATTCGTGATAATCCTATATCGTCGTCGACGTCTATTGGCTATTGTACGTTTTGCGGATTTTTGATCGGGTTCTTGAGGCCGATTGCGGTTTGGACGGTGTGCGGATTGAATTGCGATCGGTATTACGCTATTTCGGCTCCGTTACATTATGGATCTTTGATTAGTCCCAGAAAGGTAAGAGGGTTGTTTAGTTGGTAGATATTTAGGTATTTTGGAGGGGTTGAAAATGAGGGGAGATTTTTTGTATCAAATGTATTGGAGAATTTTGATACGGTTGGTGGTATGGGATTATTCTGGATTTGAGCCTTCAAAAATTTAAAAATTAAGTAAGTTTCCTAAATGATGTGAAAAATGTTGGTATCAAATTTGCAAAAATTTTTGATTATGGTTCATCATCTGACCACGACGGTAAATCCACTCAATATTTTTTTTGAAATAGGAGGAAAATATTTTTTCAACGGCTCTTGACCCAAAATCGGTCAAAATAGGCCCAAAATAAATGTTACTTATGATCTAAAAAAAATCCCCCCAAAAATGTTGGCTCCCCTACCCCACTCCTTTCGGAATTATTGCACCTTTGGTGTCGAAATTTGAATACGTGATATCTCTAGAAGGGGGTGGGTAAAGAAATTTTCAAAGGTTATACATTTTATTGCTGGGTAGTACGAATGAGAATTTTTTGAAAATCTTTTTTTTTACGAGAGCTTGTTTTACGGATTCCGGTGGTTGGTGAGCAATTTTTTTCGAATTCCACATTCTGACGTGTTTTTTAAATTTTTTTTCAACTTCAAAATTTTTCTTGACAAGGTCGAAATTTTTTACGAAATTTTTTTTCAACTTCAAAATTTTTCTTGACAAGGTCGGAATTTTTTACGAAATTTTTTTTCAACTTCAAAATTTTTTTAACGAGGTCTAAATTTTTTACGAAATTTGTTCTCAACTTCAATTTTTTTGACGTGTTCTAAATATTTCTCCAAACTTTTTCCTCCGGTAAAATTTTCAGCGTGCATGAACTTCGTGTGTAGTTTCCTTTCTTCCTTCAGTTTCACTATTTGGTAAATTTTCTTGTCAAATTTTTTGTCAAGGTTACAATTTTTTAACAAAATGTTCTCAACTTCACTGCAAATTCGTAAAACAAGCCCAGGAGCCCAGGTCAATTCTTCCAAGTCAAAAATTTTTGCCCGACAATTTAAAAAATTGTAACCTTGACAAAAAATTTGTTTGGAAAAATATTTAAAAATTAAAGCACGTCAAAAAAATTGAAGTTGATTAGAAATTTCGTAAAAAATTTAGACCTGGTTAAGAAAAAAATTGAAGTTGAAAAAAAATTACGACCTCGTTGAGAAAAAATTTGAAGTTGAAAAAAAATTTAAAAAACACGTCGGAATGGTCGGAATGTGGAATTCAAAAAAAAAATCGCTCACCAACCACCGGAAATCCGTAAAACAAGCTCACGTCACTGAAACGACTTGGCGTAAAAACGCGAAAAAAATTTGCACTCACCGACTCCGGATTGCAAAACAAGCTCTTTTTAACATTGAAATTTCAAAAATTTCGAAAAAAATTCTGGGTTTACATTGCTGGAAATTTTTTCATTAGTTCTGCCAAGTGCTCATGCATCACACATATTTTTTTGCCTCTGAAATTGAGTGCAACATGGTTATAAAAAATCAAAACAAAAAAAAACGTGATTTTTCATCACTTTTTCGTAGTAACAAGCAAGGTATCCCAACTCAAAGTAAAATTTCGAGTCAAAATTGTCATAAATTGAAAGTAGGTACATCATAAAAAAATTCCATTCCCAAAATTTCAAGTGCTACGAAGTACATTTCTCGAATTTTGGCGATTTTTTCAAATTCCAAAATTACCTCATCAATTTGATCTGATCAACGAAAAGAGCTGAGATTCGATATACACCCTATTTTAGACCTGCAAAATCGATTGGAAGCGGTTTCGAGTCGTTTCAGCGCCACCAGAAAATTTTAACGTTTTTTCAACTCTGAAGAAAAGCTCATAAAAACGGCCGTTATGAACTTCAGCATCTGTATTCGCGGATTACCATTATTGGTGACCTAATTGAACAACTGGTGTACAATTTTCCAAAATTCGTAACCTTTTGTTCAAATTCATATTTTTTGGTTGAAAATTTTCCTACAAAAATTTAAAAACACACCCGTTGCTCATACAACAAAACAAAATTTGCCATTAAAAAATCCCCTTTCCGAGCTTGAAACTGATTCGAGTCCCAAGACACCCCTCTTCGGGTGCAGCTATCCATCACCTTGTATAGAGAAAGGGCTATTGAAATACGTAAAACCGAAAAAAAGAATTCTGTGCTTCAAAAAACACATCATCATTTTGACATTCAAATGCCATTTTTCAATAATTTTATGGGAAGTGAAGAGAGCTAAACTCAAACTTTTTCAACAAATTATATGTAAAAGTTCTGACCCCTCCTCATTCCCCCTCCCTTCCCTTTCCCCACCAATAAGAAATTAGTCAATTGGAAAAAATATTCATTACAATAATTTTTGATGAAGATGCGAAAACTGATATTGAAAAATAGCAAAAAAAATTGAAATATTTTTAAAAGAAATTGGTATCGGAACGGCCTTGAAATGAGCTTGATGATCCTGATCCCATTCTTATTCTTCTTGAAGCCTCAAAAATTACGAATAATTTTATCGAACGAAGAATCAATTATAAAACATGAGAATTTACCTAACATCGATTCAATTTGACATTTTCTTCCATGAAAATACTGCATCGTTATCACGGTTTTAGGCTCACCAGTCAGCCCAAAAGCATTTATAAAGATAAGCTAACAATAAATTTCATTTAGCTTAACCCACTTAAGAGAACTAAAAATAGAATAATTTGCTATAGTCTGTATACCAGAACCTGATACGTTCTCATATGTTAGACCTTAATGGGATGCGATAATATTACCTACCTACGTGGAGGGTGAAAATAAGCGATTTTAAGTCTTTGGAGTATGATATTAAAAGACGCGGGGTTTATTTCTGGAAAAATCAACAGATGCAGTATCAAAATTAGAACATCTACCTACTTTCGTTTCTCATTATTGAAAATTGTACAAGACTAATTTTTAAATTTCGATTTAAAATCACTATTGTCAAGGAAATTTAATGGAACCAAAAAATAACCAAAATTGGAATTTAATTTAAGGTGTCGTGATGTGGGAGCGAACTTTGAATCGAAAACAATTTTGAAATTGACCGGAATTTTTCCCAAATCAGAAATCGATTTTGAGCTCGTAATACAAAATTTTCCATTGATGGTGTTGAAAAAGTCATCAGGGTCATCACATATTCAAAGATTTTCGATCAAAAATGCAGTTTGTTTTAAAAACCCAAACAATGTAAACTTGAATTCAATCTATTTCAATTGCCATCAAGCTCGACGAGTTCTCAAAATTATGAGAATTTTGTAAAATTTTCGGTGAACAAGTTTAGTCTAGAATTAAATTCAATAGGTATTTTATGTATGAGAGAAAAATGAATTTTTTATAGAGGAAATAATTTTTTTTCAAATTTTCCACTTCAATTTCTAATTTTTTTTTAAATTTCTCAAAAGAACGGAACGGGGAAAATGTTCATTCTTAAGGTGAAAAATTTTCTAAATTTTTATGATCATTATTTCTGATCAAAAATTGAAATTCAATCTTACTTTATGTCTGAAGGAAATAGAGTGATAAAATTCATCATCTCAAAATATATTTTTTAATTTTTTTGATCGTATTTTTTAAAAAAAATTGTTTGAATGCTGGAAAGAGTATAATAAGCTGATCTTCCCCCGTGCAGATAAGATTCGAACATCCACTGTAATAAAAAAAAAGCATTCAACTCATTTTCGATGGCAAACGCCAGAGAATTATCATCTTTGAATTCCCACAATATTTATTTTCCACGATGAACTGTAAACAAAACTGAAAATTCGGGCAAAAAAATTATTTCCTGATTTAAATTATCATTTTTGATTGACCAATGACGTGTTAAAATTATCATAAGACAGAAAAATAAGCCTCTCGTCGAAAAAGCCCGATTCATTGGGCATTCTTACTCCCTCGAGAATAGTTTTCCCTCTTTCCATCCTCGCTGATTGAATTTTTTCTCATCATTTTTTCATTTCAAATCTCTCTTCGACGATTTTCTCGAATATTTGATTTGATCGTTTCAAAAAATTCTTCATTATTAATTCTCCTAATCTCATTTACAGGTATTGATGGCGATGAGTGCAACATGGATTTCATCCTTGATCCTGGGATTACCGGCCATAATATCCACGACATATCGATACCGAGACGCGACGTTCTTTTGTACAGCGGATTTCGGCCGGACGACGTTTTCCGTTTATTATTCCATTGTGTATACGACTTTCGTTTTTATTCTGCCGCTTATTCTCGTGCTCACTTGTAATTTAAAGGTGAGTATTACGACACAGGTACTGGGTATTTTACATTTCACAATTGAATCCCGCTTGCGAATACGATTTAGCTTGTTTTCCAAGTCTTTTGAGAGAGCTACGATGCTCGTTTCTCCCTTTACCCCTTCGCCTTTCTACCCAAAACGGAAAAATGTTTCGCAATTTGCAAATTTAATGCGTTTACGAATTTTTTATATACGAAAGGGATCAAAGCAGGGCTTTTTTTTACGGCTACCTTCACTCCGGGTGTATTTTTTATTCAGTCTCGTCGTCGTTGTCCGTTTTAATGCTACTGAAAATATTTTTACTTCATATTTCGCCTTGGTTGGCGCAAAGATAAAAGAAATTTCATCTCTTATGATTGGAATTAGAGATGAAATTTCTCTACGGCGAATAAAGCTCGCTTGTAAGTTCACGTGTCGTGTCCGACGTACTACGATGTGTTTTATTTTGCGGAACGAGTTTACCTCTTTACGAGGTTTTTTTTTTCCTTCTCTATAAGACGAATCATTCTTCTTAGTCCTGGAGCGGTTTTTTCCTTCGTGTCGTTGGGTCGTTGGAAATGGTCGAAATTCTCTTACACGGCGAGTTTATTCGAGACGAATTATGTAATAACGACTCTTCGGTGCTGGCGAATACCGAACGTGTGTTTTCAATTATTCAAGTAGTACGAGCCTAAAAATAAACCCCTCGTACGAGGAGTCTTTTAACGAAGCGATAATTTTAAAAGTTTTTCAACTCGATAGCCTTTTGAAGGACTGCGCTCGTAAAACCCGACCGTAGGTAAAATTAAACGCTCAAAACCGATAATCTTAATAGCGTTTTTATTTTTCATTATACTCTTTCGTCGAATATCTGAGGTATCCAGTTGATTTCGTGGTGTGTTTCATCCCCCCTCCTCAATTCTTCTCCTCTTAAATTGATTTCCATCGTGTCACGACAAAATTGCGACGGAATGACCAGGTTGGTTTTTAATAGACCCTTTTTTTTCCACATTAGATTCGATTTCCTCGCAGAATATTTATTTCCTAGTCCTACATTTTTTTTAACCCAACCGAATGGAAACTTTTGTAGCATTGAAATAAGGGGCGTATGCGGTTCGTTGGAACGAATTAAATAATCGTTATGTTTCGTTGGGTATCTTCAAATACCCTTCGGATAGGAAATTTTAAAAGCTCGCTAGGTACTCGTATAATTTTTGCGTTTTTTCCTCCCTTTCGCCGGAGAGTAAATCAACAACAGATTGTAGCTGTTTTTCTTCACTTTTCTTCAAACCCAAATGAGTAATTCGTATTCAGCACGGTCGCCGAAATTATCGGCCAACGAGAGCTGAATGATAATTGATGAAAAATGGTGTCCGGCGAGAGGTTTTTTTATCGTGGCTTGAAATATATCCAGTGTTGTGGTTATCTACCTATTTGGCTACCTGTTTAACTTAGAGCTTTGGATGGAGATGTTAAGTAGGCATTGTTTAGGTTGGAGATTGTGCGAGCACGTGTGGCTTACCGATTGAAAAACGAGTTTGTTTGTAAAAATTAATGCTCTCGGAGGACTTTGGAAGTTGGATCGGTAAATTTTCTTTACGTATTATTTATTTGTTTACTTTTTCCAAGCGACGGTTCCATTTGTGTATTAATCTCCTAGGTGGGATAAAATTTTACCGAGGAAGCAAGCCGGCCGATATTTTATGAGGTTTGATTTAATAACAGGCAATGCGGTGTTTTCGTCGATGGTAAATGTGGATATTACGATTGATCGATAGAAGGCCTAAGATGGTAGGTTTATTGTCGAAGGAGAAAATTTTCGGATGGGTTGAAAAATTGAGGCGAATTTTATATCGAAGGGAAGATTTCAAATTATAGGGTTGGGTTTTGTTTGGAAAGTGATGGTCGTTGAATTTAAATGAAGTTTAACAATGATAATGTTTTGGTACTGTAATTTTATTGGTAAATTGAGGGTAAAATATTATTTGTTCCAACCGAACGAATAATTACAGGTATCAAAAATTTTTATTTCATTTTTTTTTATTATTTGAACGGAATTTTACATTGAATTTGGTGACCTGAACTGAATCGAAGAAATTATAATTTCATAATTTTGTAAAATGAGAAAAAAAATTTTCTGCGCTATTTCAACGTGATTGAATGACATTTTTTTTTTAGAGACTTCATAAATAATTTGTGATGAAATCGGTTTGAATATTTTCAAATAATTTTTGTACCTGCAGAAGTAAAAATTTTGGGTTGATTTTTAGATGAAATTGGACCTTGGAAATGACCTTTTTCTTCATTTTCTTTTTTTTTTTTAGCTAATTAAATTTAACACCCTGTGATTTTTAATTTTTTTAGCTGAAGTCTGTACAAGGTCGATTTTCAAGGAAATTATTATTTTGAACAGCACTCAAAAATTTTAGTATTGAGCGATTATTAATTGGTTATTCAACACAAATATGTACTTGATCGCATGATCGATTGTTTTTTCATACCTAACTTGCATTTTCCGCGTAAAGATTTCAAAAAAAAAACACAGTACGAAAATTTTGAGAAAAAAAAATTGAAATTAAGGGCTTTGGCCTAAATTAGGCAGATATTTTCCTATATATATTTTTTCAAAATTCTTTTAGTCAACAAAATCCTTGAAATTTTTCACGACACTCAAAATTTCTTGAGGAATTTTTTGAGGAAACATTTTGAGTAATTATTGAGAAATTGGAAAAAAATATGAAAAATTGGCAAAAAAATACGAGTTTTTTAAGTCGCAGCCATTATTTTTTCAATGGTTTTGCACTAAGTATGTCATATTTTTTCAATGATTGTCCAATTTTCGTTCAAAAAAATCTAAATTTCGAATTACGAGTATGTCCGTCCCAAATTCCACTCGGATTTCTCGCCTACTACATACCTTTGTAAACATTTTTAAAGACTCTGAGAAACGTATTTTAAAAAAAGGACATGCAATTATTAAAAGTAAAATCGTTCAGATTGTTGATTTATTTTTTCAAAATTAAGGGGTAGATAAAATTATAAAGTGACGTATTTTATAAGGTGAATGAGATTGATCAAGAGGATTTTAGCTGTTTTAGGGAAGTTTCGTAATTTTTGTCAACATTGTTAATCCTGAAACAAATTTAAAATCCTTGGCATTTAGAACTGCGAGTGATGAACTTGAGATGGATTTTCATCCCAAAATTCATTCCAAGCTCATTTTCAAATTTTTAAGCCTGGGATGAATTTGTAACGAATTTCCATTCCAATTTTCATCCCAAGCTGATTTTATAATTTTTGGGGCTGAGATGAACTTGGGATGGTTTTTCATTCCAAGTATTCATTCTAAGCCTTTATTCGAATTTTTTGAGCCCGACATGAACATGGCTAAATTTTCATCCCAAAATTCATTCCAAGTTCATTTTCAAATTTTTAAGCCTGGGATGAATTTGTGACGAATTTTCATCCCAATTTTTATCACTAGCTGATTTTATAATTTTTGGGGCTGAGATGAACTTGGGATGGATTTTCATCCCAGTATTCGCATTCTAAGCCTTTATTCGAATTTTTGAACCCGACATGACATGAACATGGCTAAATTTTTATCCCAAAATTCATTCCAAGCTCATTTTTAAATTTTTAAGCCTGGGATGAATTTGTAACGAATTTCCATCCCAATTTTCATCCCTAGCTGATTTTATAATTTTTGGGGCTGAGATGAACTTGGGATGAATTTTTATTCTAAAATTCAGCCCAAATCGATTTTCAAATTTCTAAGACAGGGATGAAATTTGGGACGAATTTTCATCCCCATATTCATCGATCCAATTATTTTTTCAATTTTTTGAGCCTGAGATAAGCTTGAGATGAATTTTTATCTCAAATTCATTCCAAGCTGATTTTGGAATTTTTGGCCTGGGAGGATGAATTTTTATTTCGATATTCATTCCAAGCATTTTTTTTAAATTATCAATTTTGGGAGGAACTGGTTGTGAATTTTCATTCCAACGTTAATCTAAAGCTGATTTTCGAATTTTGATGAATGCGATGAGCATGGAATAAATTTTCATCCCATTTTTTTCAATTTTTTTGGCTTGGGATAAATTTGGGATGAATTTATTCTCAAGCTAATTTTCGAATTTTTAAGCCCGAAATGAACTTTGAATAAATTTTTTATTATAATTAAATAATCATCAGTTGTCGAGGACAAGAAGAAAAAAAATCGTACCTGAAAACTTGATATTTCATTGATAAACTAATTTTCTATGGTTCCTTTTTTGCTGATATTTTTTCATAAAAAATCGCCATTCTCAGGGAAAATGGTAATTTTGGACAAAATTCAAAATCTCTAGAAAGAATAAAAATGAGTTTGTTAGTTAATTTTTGCAAGCAGATTGAAAATTTTGTCATTTTTGGAGAAGTTGTTTTCTCATCGAATTCACATCTGGTGTTTCGCTGAGAAACTCGTTTGAAGGATTTCCTTACTTTTTTACTTTCTTTTGCCGAAAATTCCGCATGAAAACAACATAAATTAGTATTTTTCTGAGGTACCTAACTCAAAACTCTAAAAATTGTGAGAAGGAACCAGAGTGATGAATAAATATAATGAAGTTATGAGAATTTTTTAAAATCAACTCTTTAAATGGGGCGGGGGGGTTGGTGAATAATTTTTCTTCTATATACATATTGGAATAATTTTTGATTAAATTGAGAAAATTTAACAAACAAGTTCATTTTTTCAACATCTGCGTTTGAACATTTCTTTAAAAAAACAATAAGACTTTACCCAAGGAATTAAAAAAATGTTCATCGCGTATTTGTTTCTTCCCTTACCAGCGCAATATCTGAATTCTTGTGAGATGAAAATATTTAATAATGTTAGATAAAAAAAAAAAAAAAAAAAAAAAAAACTAAAAAACAGCCTACAATTTGTGGGTTGATGTAAAATTATTCGATTCTTAAACCCGACGAAAACTGCTTCAATTTCGACTCAAGTTACTGAAACATTAATTATCTTTTAGCTTGATTATTATTTCATCTCATTTTCTGTTTTACGTCTACGAGTATTCCTTTCATAAAATAGGCCTTATAACATGCATTATTGCAAGCGTAATATTTGATTACTCTCGTTAATGATTTCACCTCCCACGTTGGCCTAGTTTTAAAATATTTTTTCACCTTTTTAATCTAAAAATAAGTAAGATAATTGACGTCAGCGACTATATTCGGAAATAGTTTTACTCTCCTGGTCTCCTCTTGCCAGCCGATTTCGCTTTTCGATATCAATTTCGTCTCACGTGATTAGATAGTTTCTTCCTTATTTACATGTAGGTGTGTTTTGGATCGTTTCTCAATTTCTTGACAGAAAAGACGACAGTTGACGGTGTCAATTTTATTCAAATAGGTAATTCTGCATTTTACCTATCAGTGACGTCGTCGAATCAAAATAACCTGCTCAGAATGAAAATATTATTCTTGGTTATTGAAATTTATTGTATAAAGAGATGAAAATGTGGTGAAGACCTTTTTAAAAGATTTTGAACTTTCAAGTACTAAAGAGGAAAAGGCTGAGAACTTTAAAGCAAGGTCATTATTTTTCAGAGAAACTTCGATTTTTTGCCTTTTTTTAGGTGATGCCACCTGCTGGGAATTTTGGTTATTTGTTACAAACTTAACCATTCATTGACTCGAAAAGTAAGCCAAACATTCTCTTGGCTATTGAAATGAATTTAAATTAATTTTTAAAAACTTTTTGTTACGGGTTCACTGTAAATTTTTTTTGAAAAATTTCATTAAAATTCATTTTAGGTGCTCGATAAAAGTTTTCGGCTCGATTTCAGGATTCATACTGCCACAAAATTTTGCGAAATAGTTTGAAAAAGTTTTGAAAAGCGTGAAATTTTCAACAAAAATAGGAAAAAAAGTACAAAATATTGATATTTCCTTTTGGAAGAAGTGGAGGGAGAATTCGCTCCAAAATCGTGAATTTTTTTTCAAATAAGTACCGAAAAAACAACATTAAAAAATGGATTATTTTGTTTCAAAAAATCACAAATTTTTAAGAAAACAAGGATTGAGGATTTTGCCTTTTCTCCAAGTCTGAAATGCAGAAAAAAATAATGAATTTCGAATATACAATGTAGCTACATTTTTATTCAAAATTTTTCGTCTTTGTTTTGTTCGTGCTCAATAAATTTTCGTAATTCATTCCTAAAATCGTATGAACCTTTGATTTTCATCTCAGACCCTAAAGAAATGGTTGTTTCAAAATATGAACAATTTTTTCTTTCCATTATTTTTCAGGGGATTGATTTTCATTGAAAATTTTAATAAAAGTGCATTTTCTTATGCTTCAAAATCGGATTTCGACGATCCCAAATTTTTTCCAGGTGCAAATTTCTTCAACTCTAATTTTTTTCCAATTTTTTTGATTATTTTTTCTTTTAATAATTTTATTCAATTTTGAAATTTTTTCAAGTTTGATTCTTTTCAAGTTTCACATACTTACATATAAGAAACGTAATGATCGGTGTTGAAAAAAATTTTAATCTCAAAATCTGAATTATTTTTCCTATGAATTTTTCAACTTCATATTTTTCAAAAAAATTCAACTCAATATTTCGAAGATTTTTTTAAAACTTCCTATTCAAGTACGAAAAAAAAATTATAAAAATTAAAATCTGAATAATCAAGTTTTATTGTTAGAAACTTTTTCGGATACACTTTTGAAAAAAAAAATGGAATTCAAGGAATGAAAAAAATTGTGAATTGACAATTTTTAATTTTGAAAAAGTGACTTGAATATTAAAATCTGATTTCGGCAAAAATAATTGGGAGCTAATTGGGTTTTGAGATGCTTTAGCAAGTAATTTGAATTTTGTAAAATAAAAAAAGTCTTTCAACTTGCGATCTGCCACTTTTCAACTTCATTGTCGAGGGCAATAACTGGTATCAAATTTTAAGGTCAATAGCTCAGAAAGTGTAGAAACTCTCAAATCACTTTTATTATTATTTTTTTTTTTCAAGTCGGTCTCTTTTTGAGATCTTTCACCTCCCTCCCTCCCTCCCTCCCTCCCTCCCTCCCCCTCCCCATTTGGACCATGGAGCTCAGAATTTTTTGGAAAATTTCTCCCTTAAAAGTTTACTACCTCTCCAATTTTAATAAAAATTAAGATTCCTAATTTTTTTTCACTTCATCCCAATAAATTAAGTATTTAATTTATTCAACTTTACATCACTGAATTCGAATTAATTATGTTTATGAAATTTAATTACACCAATTTTTCAAAAAATATCTTTAAATTGTTTTCAGGTATTCACGATAGCTCGATACCACAAGCACAGAATCGCTTCGGCCATCTTCGAGGTGACCCTATCGGCGCAGGTTACCATAACCCATCAAAAAAACCCATTCAGTCCTTCCGGCCTGGCGAACCGTTTCAAACGTCGCAGCGCCTCCTTGACAGTTTTCCAAATAGTCGGCTCGTTCCTGATAATCTACGTACCATATTACAGCATGGTTCTGGTAGACTCGACGAACACCTTGCTGCTGACTCATAATCAGAATCGCAACATAATCGACATTCCACCATTTTTTATCACCATCGCTTCCGTGCTGCTTCTATGCTCTTCATCGATAAACGGTATCCTTTACGGCGTCAAGAGCAAAGTGCTGAAAAAATCATTCCAAAATTACTGGCGTAAGAAAATGAAGAAAAACGAGCTGAACCAAGAGATCCAGGCACGAACTCCTTCTACCTGCGGCTCGCGCAGACCATCGCTGACCCCAGCGATGGGGTTTTTCGGTCGCCAGAACATGAGGCGGCCATCGGAGGTCAGCATCGATACCCAAAAATCAAATTTGCTGGCGACCTCGTATCCGAAATTCCAATGCGCTAATAATTTCTCGTGGAGACCCGGCTCGAGCCCAGGTCTCGAGTCTTCTGTCCCGCAAAACGAATCGTTCAACGATTTAAAACGTACCCTTTCGTTTCGCAATTCCCCCACAAACCATATGAACAGCCTGAGCAGCCTGAAAATACCAAACGATAAAAGCAAACTGGACGATTTGAAAAGTTACCGAAAACCAGCCGATAAATCGCAGGCGCAGCCATCGTCGTCGAAAAATTCAGCCTCCGGGATCGTCGGAGGTAACGCCAATTTAATTTTGCAACGGTTCCGCAAAGTGGACGGAGGCGACTACGAAGCCTTGAGTCGGTCGGCCCGCTGCAAATCGCCCAAAATACTCATTACGAGGGCATTCTCCGAGGAAAACGAAAGCACCACGGATAAATCGTCTCTTCCGAAAGGCTCCTCTTCGGTGACCACCTTACTCATCGATACGAGCTGGAAATCCGTCTCTAGGGAATGCATCGCCTTCAACGCCACCGGCAAAAATGCCCTGTTGATGGATTACACCGACGACTCGTGCAGCGACGAATCTCCAGACGAGACGCCACCTGAAAGCAAACGCAATCGCGACATCAGACCGGTCAATTTCAACATCGATACTTCCGATTCAGACTCGAACCCCGGCCATGCCCATCATTCCGTCAAATCTTGGCCGTTCACCAATAAAAAGAAAAACATTCAGTTTCGCATCGGATCCGTCATACTCTCCGAGAGAGAATTCTCTTCCGTCGGCGACGTCACTAAAAAGTAACTCACCTCCCCCATCACTTTTATCATTTTTTATAATTTTTTTGACCCGATCCCCCTCAATCGATTTCGTTCTGTATATATTTTTTTTTAGAATAGAAAGGGCGTCACGATGATTTTTTTCAGCCAAAAAACGAATCCTGACCTTGGTTGTGATAAAATAATTAATTACCCTGTCAATTAATCGTTAGGTTTTTTTTAAAAATAGAATCTACACCACGATACATGTAACTAATCGTAGAATCCATCGTATGTCCAAATTTACACCACCGTTTTAATAACCCTTCAAAATGATTCATATCGAACGATCGTATTGGCTAATTAATGATCTCTATAAATGGTTACCGCGTGTCGAGTCTAGTCTACACCTTCGTGTACCACGAGCAATATTATGCGAACGAGTTCACTCTCGTATATCTCGTTTACCTAGTCGTGTTTTCCCTTGTGTTTTTTTTTCTCTCTAATTTAATTTTTCGCCATTTCTTTCCCTAATACGTCCTTTCTATTCTTTCTTATACGTTTGTGTGTCTGTGTGAATGTGAAATTCGCCGGAGAATGTTTTGCGCTACGTTATAATAGATCTCATTAGTAGGAAATGCGACACGTTGATAAAGGTATCCCGCCGTAGGAATGATTTATAAGTACTCGAGATTGCGTCTGGGTAGTTTGACCGATATTTTGTAATGTGATGGTGGCGAAAATGGAATTAAGGCGGGATTTATTCTGAAGTAGTTTGTTTTCTAGCTGTATCCTGCTTGGGAAAAAGAAAAAAATGGAGAAAAATGACGTGTGAAAATGAACGATTCTGGTTCTGGAAAGTGGTTAAATCATACGTCGATAGGGGAAGCTCGATTCAAAACGAACGAATCGTTCACGACCGAATTGTGGAATGAATTGGTTTAGAATCGATGAACCATTCGTCTACGATGTGGTCGAATTATCAAATGTAATTCGTTCAAAATTGATTTTATTTGTCACAGGGGTGAGTTGATCTCTTACGAATGTTTTCAGCAGCAGAGATTATAACAAATCTTTCGTGCCCGATTTAATTGAAATTATCTCTTAAAATTCGTTGGATTATTTTTTTTCAAAATTTTCTGGAACTAGGTAATAAAAATTCAAAATTTTAGGAACTCTTGAAAATCGAAAATTTTTGAGACCCCTGAGAATTAAAATTTTCTAGAATTCCAGAGAATTGAAAATTTTTGAGATTCCTGAGAATTGAGAATTTTAGAACCCTTGAAAATAGAAAATTTTTGAAACCCTTAAAAATTGAAAATTTTAGGAACCCTTGAAAATGAAACATTTTTTGAAACCGCTGAGAATTAAAATTTTTTAGAAATTTTAGAATCCCTAAAAATTGAAAATTTCTAGAACTCCGGGGAATTAAAAATTTTGGGCACCTTTAAAAATTAAAAATTTTAGGAACCTTTGAAAATCAAAAATTTTAGGAACCCCTGAACATCAAAAATTTTTGGAACCCCTAAGAATTGAATATTTTTAGACTCCTTAAAATTGTAAATTTTATAAACCTTTGAAAATCAAAAATTTTTGAAACCCCTGAGAATTGAAAATTTTTAGGACCCCTAAAAATTGGAAATTTCTAGAACTCCGGGGAATTGAAAATTTTAGGCACCTTTAAAAATTAAAAATTTTAGAAAATCAAAAATTTTTGAAACCCCTGAGAATTGAAAATTTTTAGGACCCCTAAAAATTGAACATTTTCTAGAACTCTGGGAAATTAAAAATTTTAGACACCTTTAAAAATTAAAAATTTTAGGAACCTTTGAAAATCAAAAATTTTAGGAACCCCTAAGAATTGAATATTTTTAGACCCCTTAAAAATTGAAAATTTTAGGAACCCTTGAAAATCAAAAAATTTTTGAAACCGCTGAGAATTAAAAAATTTTAGAACCACTAAAAATTGAAAACTTCCAAAACCCCTGAAAATTAGAAACTTTAGACATCCCTAAAATTAAAAATTTTAGGACCCCTTAAAAATTAAAAGTTTTTGAAACCTTTGAAAATTGAATTTTTTTGAAAACCTCGGAAAATCAAAATTTTTTGGCACCCTCTCAAAATTGAAAACTTTTGATTTTCCTTAAAATTGAGTATGAATAATTTGATTTGTTCAGAAACGAATAAATCATTTGCGAAAGTTTTTCATGTAATTAAATACTCGCGAACGATTCGATTGAATTATATTCTTCGAGAAAAACTCAAAATGGTATTTTAATGAAATGAAATTATTTTGCAAACAAATTGATCGAAATCGTTCATCAATGATTCCAAAAATATCAACCGTTAAAAACATAATTTTGTGGAACTTTTTTTCGCGAAAAAATGAATCATTTTATGGAGAAAATGATTCTAAAATATTCTTCTCAATTTTCAAACTTTTTTCCAAGTTCTTTTTTAAAATAAAGATTCGGAATTTTATTCTAATCAGTATTTTTAAATCATCTAGTCATCTTCTCATTTTATTATTTTTTCCTCGACTTGAACAGTGAACCAATTTTTTAAAAATGATCGCAACATTCATCTAAATTCCGAACATAAAATTTGAAATCCCGGTTTCTCTGGGGTTATGACTTCCTTCCATGAATAATAAGCCCTCGCAACATTTTCATTTTAATTCATAGTAAAAGTTGTAAAGTCACGAGTGTCGAATTGTCACGTCATATTTCCACGTGGGTATTTTGACGCAACGACGAACGTCTTCCTACGTAAGAAAACTTACAAGTCGAATGTCGAATCGACGAACCTCGAATATTGCAGGAGAATCCTAACATTATACATATCGATAACGTATGTATTAGCAGACACCTCCGACGAATTTTTTCCCCTAATTTAATTTTTTTTACCGCGTTTTATTCTAGTCATATACGAACAAAAAATTTTAACTTTTTTTCGAAAAGTGTAATTTTACTTGATCGAATGCAATGTGGAATATTCTATGTTGGGAAACGTACCAATCAATATGCAATTGGTGCGAACTGCGAATGTAATTCGAATTTGTTATGGTTCCTTTTTATATTACAATTGAATGTTACTTAATCTAGTCAATATTGTTTATATTGTTCGATTATAACCATAAGTTGTATTTCTGTGAAAGAGAATGCGTTTCTTTGTACCACTTTTTTTCTCAATTTTTTTTGTTGCTAAAATTATAATATTTCTTTATAAATGATTGATTAATTTGAAAAAAAAATTGTAGGATGAGATACTGGAAAGTGATCTATTCATTTATTTGTATTTTTTAATAAAAAATGAGTCCATTATAAGGAGTCGAATTACTGTAAAATTTAATTTACCTACGTTTTTAGAAAAAATTTAACGATTTGATCACATTCTCTGTAAAATACCTATGAAATTTTATAACGTGCTTTCGAATGCAATGTATATTGTGTCTCGATTTCGTTTAAAAACGACGAACCAAATTGTACCTACGATTAAAATTATTCTATTGTGTTATTGTTACCACTGTGAGGTATTCATTTGTATCATTGGAAATGAATCAAATTGAAAAGAAATCTTTTATATGTGTAATTTCTCGAATGTACCTATGTGTTTTGTCTTATAAATGTTAATTGTGAAAAACATTTGTTATATGTGTGTAATTATTTAAGGAACGTTTTCATTACAACATTAAAAATTTATTTTGCTTTCTATAGTTGGTTTATTTTCCACGTTTGTTTCAATTTCCATTCCTTTTTTTTTTTTTTTTGTAAACGAGACATAAATTTATTTAAAACTAACCTTACAAAAAGTTTACTAAAAAGGCTCGAAATTTTCAAGAAAATTTTTTAATATTTGCGATTGTGTCATTTCTTTACATTTTCGTAGAAATTGAGTTCAAATTTCAACTCGATTGTCTCTGTCTTACCCTCCCAATACTCATATTTTCTAATTTTGATAAAAAATTCCAAAAAAATCAACGATATCGTGTACTCGACCAGTAATTTGTAACATTTTCGTGGACGTTGAGTTTGAATTACCATACTTACTGATTCCCAAATTTCCCCAAAACTGGCACGTTTTCCCCATTGGAGTCAATGTGGGACATGGATCAACTTTTTGGTAATTTGAAGGTCAGTATGGTGCTCAGGGGAGGTGGATCGAAAAAGTAAGTTGATAATCGAGTTCAACATCCTCGAATTAGAAGAAATCGATATATCACACGCTATTTTCATTTTCCCCCTGCGTTTTTTCAAAATCAGGGCTAGGGGGGCACCAAAGGGTGAAATTCGAAAAATGAGCAAATAGTTGAACTCAGCGCCCTCAAAACCCCCGCAAATGACATGTCACACGTTATTTTTCGTTTTTTTTTAAAATTTTGACGTCATGAGGGGGGAGGCCCATTAGGAGAGTTCAGAGGAATCGAACGAAAAAACTAAACACGTTCGAACTCAGTGCCTTAAAATTAGTAAAAAATTAGTAAAAATCAATGTGTTACTCGTACATTGATTTTTGATTTTTTTTTTTTGAATTTTGACTAATATTTAGGGCCCATGTGCCCTTTAGGGGTTTTGAGATCCCATCTTAGAAAATAATATTTTAAAAAACACAAAAAACGTTTTTTCCTCGCAGTTATTTTTCAAGTCGGGAGACAAATCGTAGCCAGAATTTTGAAATTTTAATTTTTTAAAACTCGAAATTCAATTCAATTAAGCATATTTTTATCCTGAAATGCGATTATGCCATTGGTTGGTCTGTTCTGTGTTTGGTCTTGTTTGCCACATAATTGCGAATTGAGTGTCGTATAAAAAAATTGCGTCAGATTTATCCTTTTTTTTATTTTTTCAATATTTAATGGCACAAAATGTTTAAATTAATGATTTTACATGTTTGCATTAACGATAAATTTGAGTTTTAGCGCAACTAGGTAATCATTAGGCACCTGCGTAAAATAAAACGAATTGTTATTGAGCATCGATAACTTATTTTTCACCGGTGGTACTGATTTCATGTGTTTCAAAACCACCAATAATTTTTTGAAATTTTTGGTGCTTAATGGTTTTATTGATATAGCTTCAGTTATTCCTATGATGATTGTGAGTATGAAATAGAAAAATTGAGCTTGAAGATTCACTATGAGTAGACCTACTGTAATGTTTTTGACGCCGATTGTGATTATATTGTTGTTCTTGGTGAGTTATTATTTTTAAAATCGCGGATTTTATGTGGCACCGAATCCGTGTAATGGCCAAATGAATGAAATAGACTAAAAGCCAAATCAGAGGCGAGTCGATCGGAGGAGGGGTAACCCCCCATACCACCTCAATACTTCAAAGTTACAAAAGGTTGGGAAAATTGGGATTCGTAATTTTTTCCCAACTTGTCCTAAATTTTTCCAAGTTTGGCTTTGGAAAAGTTGAAAAAATTTCTTGAATGGAATTTTCATAAGGTTTTCGACTATTTTTTGAAAAGAGTGGAGCTCATCAAGGAACGTCTTTTATTTTGGAAATTAAGAAGTAAAGCGAAAAAAGCACTAGGTAATTTTAATGAAGAAATTTTAGCATTTGTATGCTTTGTTTTCTTCAAAAATTTTCATCTTCAGACTCGATAAATTTATACAACTTTTCAAAATGATGTCTTTTCATGCCTGCCGGATAATTAAATATTTTGAAAGAGAAAAAATGTGTCTTTCTTTATCGGGGGACTTGGTAGCTATCTCGAATAGAATTTTCAAAAATTATTTTTTAAAGGAGTCAGTTTGTTTTAACAAATATGAGTCAGCAAATTTCTCCCTTTTTCAATAAAATTTATAAGTACTTAATTTTTTTTTCACACCCAAGATTTTCAACCAAATTTCGTCTCCAAAGTATTAGTTTAGCTCAATTGTTTCTTCAAAACTTTTTCAACACAAACTGTTTTTTAAACGTATCTAGACTCAATTTTTTCAGAACTTTTTAAAATTCAGACTTTTCAATCAATTTTACTCTCGAATATTTTCGTCTTGCATCAAATAATAAAATTATTTCCATGTAATGAAAATTTTTTCGGAAAATGATTTTTAAAAAATTCAAATTATCTATGTAAAAAAATTTTTAAAATTTGTAAATTAGAAACATTTTTTTCAGTCAACCCCAATGTTTACTGAATTTGAAAAATTTTGAATCCCTTGGGAAATTTGTAAAATAAAGCTGAAAAATTTGATGAAAGTTGGTTGTTTTTTTCGAGACAGTAGGAAAAAAATTGGGAATTTTTCAGAAATTTAGACCGGGAAATTTTGAAGTGCATCATGCAGAGCATATAGATTCGTCACGCCACTGTGCCGGATGCATGAATTGATCAGTTGTTTGTGCAGTTTATGAATTTTTTTAATTGAAAGTTTTAGGATTTCAAGAAATTCAATTTAATTTTTATCCGTATGATAACAATTTTTATTTTCATGTTGTGGATTTTATTTCATTCTGATCGCAGCCAAACCTTTTAAATTGCTTACTTTTGTTTTTCGAACTAGTAAAAATAATGAAATTTATTTTTCAGATTCATGAATCTGATATGAAAGGTGGCGGTGGAGGTGGTCATGGCGGGGGTGGCGGTGGCGGTGGCGGTCACGGTGGTGGGGGTGGCAGTCACGGTGGTGGCGGTGGTGGTCGTGGTGGAAGTGGCTCACGTGGAAAAGGTGGCGGCTCATCTCACCCCAAACCACCGCCACCTCCCCCACCACCTCCTCCTCCACCTCCACCACCGCCACCGCCACCACCACCACCAACACCACCACCTACGCCAACATCGATACCGGAGCCTTCAATGGAATATTCATCTAAAGATTCAGCTTCACCTGCATATTACATGCCTGCAGGTATTGGTTTTGCTTCCGGAAGTGTTGTTGGTATAAGTCAAAATGAAGAAATTAAGGACCAAAAAAGGAAACGAAACGAGGAAGAAGATGTTGTTCATTTCAAAAACAGTGGAGGTGGAAAAGGAGATGCAGAAATAAACGACAAGGAAAAGGACGCTGGTGTTGTTCATTTTGAAAAAGGTGGAGGTGATTATGAGGAAATGAAAATTAAAAAAAGGAAACAAGACAAAGAAGAGGAAAAGAAACAAGAAGAAGAGAAAAAGAAAAAAGAGGAAGACAAAAAGAAAAAAGAAAAAGAAGAAAAGAAAAAAGAAGACGAGAGAAAAAAAGAAGAAGAACAACAGTTCGGTGGTAATTCATAATGTTACGCAAATGTAGCTACTTTTCTGAACTATAATTTCAATAAATTCTTTACGATCATTAAATAAGTAACAAAACATCAAATGTATTGTATTGCGATTTTATTTTTGAATATTTTTTCTTCTCAATAACAATGAAATTGAGTTTCATCGGAAGTGATCATTTCGAATTCGTAATTACATTCAGTCATTTGTATGTCTGTAATATTAAAAGGATAGGTAATCAAAACTTCAAATTGGAAACCGTCCTACAAAAAATGCACAGTAATTATTTCATTTCAATTTACCTATTTCAAAATTGTTTTATCATTTTTTTTTTTTGAAAATTTATAAAAAATTTAAAATATAGTATACGTTTTTGAAATTGATGTTAAAATTTTGAGACGTAGTTATTAGATAGGTATTTAAAATATTTTAATGGTACAATAAAAGTTATGAAATTCTTCATAAAAAAAAAATAAATAAAAAAAAACAGGGAAAACCAAATGATTTTTGAGACCTCCACCTATCCCTTATTCGTTTAGATTATTCTATTCCAATTCGAACCAAAAATGAAGTCGGATCTTATAAATTTAATCATTTTTTTTACATTTTCTTTTCAATCTAAGAGGGTTGAGAATGAGCCTCGTAATTTTTATGCATTTGCGATTTTTTTTTTACCAAATTAGATAACCAACTAAGAAAATTTATAGGGGATTCAAGAAAGATAATCAGATACTGAAAAGCTCAAGTTTAACTTTGGTGGTATAAGTTCAACTTTTGCGATAAGTACAAAAGATAAAAGCTACCATTTAAAAATCTGAGTGTCTTTTTAATCCATTAAGGCTTTATTTCAGAGATATCACTCTTTTTTACCTCTAAAATGTCTCTTATGACAAATCGTTCATAGATGGGTGAAAAGTAATGTCATTTTTGTAATCAGCGACCACAAATTAGTCGAAAACGACCATATTTTGAAACATATCGCCTCTTAATTACCCTAAAACCGCATTTTTGGAATGAAAATCGGCCATATCTCTAAAACAAAGGCTCGACGGTGGAAATGGACACCGGATTCGGAATCAGCGACCTCGAATTCATCTTAATCGACAGCTATTTTGAATATTTAGCTTCAAAAACGGCTTCAAAAAACGCTTTGAAGCGTTTTTTGGGAGAAAAGGTATAGGCTGAAAATAGCGTCATCTTCCTACCTACTTACTTTTGAAATAACATAATTTAGCCATTTTGAGCTTCTAAGAAGGTCGTAATACTCACTTTAAGAGTTGAATTATACTAATTTGAGGTCGCTGATTCCGAATTCAGTGTCCTTTTCATCCGTTAAGGCTTTATTTCAGAGATATCACTCATTTATACCTCTAAAGTGTCTCTTATGACAAATCGTTCATAGATGGGTGAAAAGTAATGTCATTTTCGTAATCAGCGACCACAAATTAGTCGAAAACGACCATATTTTGAAACATATCGCCTCTTAATTACCCTAAAACCGCATTTTTGGAATGAAAATCGGCCATATCTCTAAAACAAAGGCTCGACGGTGGGAATGGACACCGGATTCGGAATCAGCGACCTCGAATTCATCTTAATCGACAGCTATTTTGAATATTTAGCTTCAAAAACGGCTTCAAAAAACGCTTTGAAGAAAAAAGTAGTCGTTTTTTGGAAGAAAAGGTATAGGCTGAAAATAGCGTCATCTTCCTACCTACTTACTTTTAAAATCACGTAATTTAGCCATTTTGAGCTTCTAAGAAGGTCGTAATACTCACTTTAAGAGTTGAATTATACTAATTTGAGGTCGCTGATTCCGAATCCAGTGTCCGTTTCCGACGACGAGCCTTTGCTTTGGAGATATGGCCGATTTTCACCTCGAAAATGCAGTTTTAGAGTAATTAGGACGCGATAAGTTCAAAAGTATGGCCGTTTTTGACTAATTTTTGGTCGCTGATTACAAAAATGACATTACTTTTCTCCCATCTATAAACGATTTGTCATTAGAAGCATTTTTGAGGTGAAAATCAGTCATAATCTCCGAAACAAAGACTTGACGCCGGAAACAGTCATGGGATTTGGAATCAGCGACCTCGAATTCATCTAACTTGACACCTATTTTGAATATTTAGCTTCAAAAATGGTATTGAAGAAAAAAGTTGTCGTTTTTATGAACTGAATTCGGTGTCATTTTCTACCATGGATTGTTACCTAAAAAATTCTTCTAGTGGCGAATTGTTCACAGATGAGTAAAAATCTCACCGTCTTTTTCTCTTCATTTTCCAAACAATGATGCAATGTTAACGCCAATTTCACCAATATCGCTTTTCACAAAATAAAACAAACGACAAGAAAAAAAATTCATTTAATAATATTTCATCTTTTTTTTTTTAATTATACGTCGCAGGATATTTTTTTGCCAACAATGTAACTTTTAATTCATTCCAAATATCCATAGCTCAGTAAATTCAGTCTTGGAAACTGAGTTGCTTAACTGGCAGTTAGTCAACATTTGATAAAATTTACAACACGTGAAAAAAAAAATGGCAAAAAATGCCTTTTAAGGCGTAAATGAAATCGTGATATAAAAGCATAATTCCGAATTCACCAAAAAGGAGTTTTTCTTCGATCAAGTAAGTAAAATAAATTAATCACAACGAGTTAAAGGGAAAAAACATCGAGATTGAATCAAACGTTTGGTTTTACTCTCCAAACGTCGAGTAAAAAATTTATAAATTTGGAAAATTATCAATAACGTTTTTGTTACTAGCTCATAAATCATTTTGACGCAAATGGGGTTTCGATGATCCAAATCCAAATTTATATTAAGTTCAAACTTTTTTCAATTCGAATTTACATGTACATTTTTTTAAGAGTTTAAAATTCAATTCTGACTTAAAAAAAATTTTCGGTTTCATATTTTTTGCAATTTTTTTCAAGCATCATAGAGTTGGAAGAAATTTTTAAAAACATGAAATTAAGTTATTTAAAAAAATTCAAAGCTGAAAAAAGTTGATGAAAATTTTTGAAAATTATAGTAAAAAGGTGAAAGATATTTTAAAAAATTGAAGATTGAAAACAATAATTTAAAAAAGAACAAAGTTGGGAAAATATTGAAAATTTGAATTGAAAAAATTTACAGTGAGAAAAAATTTTTAAATCAAAAATTGAAAGAAACAGTACCTGCTGCAGTTTTTTTCAACTTCGAATTTTCGCAGAAATTTTAAATTTCGCGTTTTCACATTTCTTACATTTTAATACGCAAATAAATGGATAAATTTTGAAAAATTGGATAAAAAAATTACTTATTCTTTAAAAAACACATAGAATTAAAGCAATTTAAAAAAATCAAAAATTTGAAAAAAAAATGGAACTTGGATCATTGAAATCTCATTTGCACCAAATTATTCAGGAGCTAGTTTTTTCAATATTCAAGCACAAGGGGAAAAAACACGAAAAATACAAAATTATTTTTTAAAAAAATTAAATGTTTGAAAAAAGTAAAATTAATATAAACGAAACATAGAAACGATAACTTAAATATACTCGATACTTAAAAAATAAAACGACATTAAACATAAAATACAATTGAAAAAAATTATAAAAAAAAAAAAAGAAAGAAAGAGGAGAACTCAGAAGCGTATCGTTACAGCCTTATTCTACAGGTTGAGAACTGCTAATAATAGTATTATAAATATACTTTCGAAATCCATCGGAATCGACGTTATCCAGCAAATTCCTCTTATTCATGTACTGAAAAACGTACCAGCAAACGAGGACGCCGCAATCGGAGGGATCATTTTGTTTCGCATGAGTCGGTGTCGTCACTTTACACTGAACCATACCTAGGAAATTTTTCAACACGTTGTACCAGAAGTTGATCGACGATGCGTATTTTTTCACAATATTTGGATACGTTTCATAGGTGCTGGCTGGATCCAAAATCTGTAGCTCGGATTGTTTTACAAGGACGACCATCAAGAACCAATGTTTCTTCGATGGATTGCATGGTATAAATATAGTATCGATATCGTTCCAGTTGTACCTGAGCCAGACATCAGGGACCTTGTTGTGGGTTTGAACGTACTGGGTTATGGTCGTATTGGCAGCTAGGACGTTGCCAATCGGCTGGCATATAATATTAAGGAAACTATCGACTATGGCATCGCATAACCACCCTAAGGTGAAACTGTCATCGACGTATTTGAGTAACTGCAATTCTTGAGGCGAAATGTACATATCGATGGACTTCAAACATAATAAATTCACGTTGAATGGTTGGAACATTGGTTTCAGAAGATCAGTAGTTTCGTTGATATGAGGAGTGAAACTAATCCCCTGTCTGACATTGGTAACGACTGCGTTCACATTGACAATACAATTTTGGTCAATGGTGGTGATCACATGTTGAGGTTGAAGCTGATGGTGGTGTTGTTGTTGCTGGTGATGCTGAAGATGAGGCTGCTGCTGGGCTATCATGGCTTGCTGAGGTATAAGAATAGCTTGCTGGATTTGTAGCTGAGGCTGAGGCATCTGAATTTCGATTTGGGGCTGAGGAGGAGGCGGTGGTAACGTTGGAGGTGGAGCAGCCGGCACTACTTTCTTTTTACGAGCAGCTCGAGGTTTCTTAGGGGTCGAATTGGATCCGGCACCTTCGACAGTTTCACATTCGTTACACAAATCTTGGATCATTTTAGAAATTCTATCGGAGAGTTTCTCTTTGACTCCTGGCTTATGCATGAAGCCTCGTAACTTCTTCATATTCGTTTCGATCGATTTGATCACCTCGTCTGCTTCTTTCTTGTTGGTACTGCAAGCAGCGATCGGAGGTGGACCGAGCGAATCAGCGATGAAATCGTTACAGGGTGAATACGAATCGTCATGGACGGCTGAATCTGTATCGATCGAAGGAGTATTATCTTGATTGGTTTGCTCTGCTACTTGACGAGCTCGATTTCTTGCTTTTAATTTAGATTCCATACGTTTGATTCGGTTCAACGTGATGAAATGTTGTTTGGTGGAAAGAAAGCTGTCTATTTCTGGATTTCCAACACCTTCTTGAAGATGTTCGATGATTTTTTTCGCCGTAACGCCCAGTCCGAGCAAGGTTTTGATATAAGTTCGAGTTTCTTTCTCCAATGGCTGGTATTTAACATTGGATAAGTTCAGTTCGTGGTTATGAGATGAAATATACGTAACCTGGATCACATTTTCGCATTCTTTGACCATAATACGACTGGGACAGTTGTAATTTGGTACCACCAAATTCATCGATTTTCGGCGATTCGTTTTCCTATTATTATTTTTCTTCTCGTTTCTATGGTTAAATTGGCACACAAAATAATGGTATTTAGTATTGGAGAATCTCTTAGATCCGGTGATTTTACGAGCATACATAAACTTTGAATTACTCTCCTCAGTTTTCCAATTATTAAACGCTGTGAAATTAGGAAACTGAAGTTTCTGTATCTGTAAATCTTGACCATGCTGCAGAGTAACGTGCTGAACGAGATCGACATATTTGTAAAACGCTTGTAAACATCCTTCCTCCCAGCACTGCAATCTGCCCTTGCTGCAGGGTTTCCCTCGACAGGTATTTTTCAGATGTTCTTGTAAATTATACTTTTTGCGATACGGTCTTTCGCAATGAGCGCAGATATACTCCTTGCGACGAACGTAATCGCCATCACCATCGATAGGACAACCATTTTCATCGACCGAACGACTCCGGTTATTTTGTGGTAACATCGTACAACGTTGTTTATGATTCCAAAACGATTGCTTGGTTTTATAAGCGTGCCCGCAGCCGGAACATAAACGTGGATATTCGCATTTTGGTTTTTTACTCGAACCATCAACGGTATCTTTTGATTTAGATTTTTTACGTGTTTTTTTAGCTGTCGAGTTGCCGGATGGTTTGAGTTTTTTCTTTTTTAATTTGCCGGATTTGGTGCGTTTCTTTTTGGGTTTTTCTGAGGTATCGGAGTCTTCTTGTAGCTTTTCGTCGATATCATATTGGATGGTAGATAGAACGTAGTCATCGTTGAGCGTATTGCCGGCGCACGATTGGTTGGAATTTTCGGAAACGAGTTCATCTTTTATTATTTCTTCGGGCTCGATTTTGTTTTCGACGCTGGCGATGTTTTGTAATTCAACAAATGATACTTGACCGTCGTCATCCATGTTAAACATGGCTCTGCATTGCAGAATTAATCTCCGGTGATTAGCTGTAAAATAAGAATCGTGGTTAGATATTTGAAAACATGACTGGAACTTTGTATCATTTTATCAATATGGGAATGAAATACATCTAAAATAAGATTTCTTATCATTGATAGATTTAAAATCGATTTCCATATCGGAAGAGCTCATTTCAACATTGATAATAACGAAAATAAAGGAAGGAGTATCTACAGATGGTGAGATGTCGAAGATCATCGTCTTCAAGTACCGCCTGATAAAAGATACGACGGTCGAAGAAAAGTAGAGAAAATGAAACAGAATAGAATGCATGTACTTTGGATCTGAATCCTTCGTAGGAGATTTGTTTTCATTGAAAATTTTACTGAATAGTGGGTAGAAGATACTTACATCAGAATAACTTGACGTATTTTTTCTTCCAGAGCTCGAACTAAAACATTTCATCGAATTCTCATCTCATAGAAAATTTATCGCTTCGAAGAAAATTGAATTATTTTAGTTATCAACAAAAAGTACAGTAACCTCAATTCTCGATCAAGAGCACCATTTTGGATTTTTCAAAAGAATTTTTTGTTTTTTTCGATAACAGTGGGTACCAAATTTTCCAAAATGAACAAAATTTTCGAAGCTTTGGTTACCTACTTCATTTTTTCAAATAATCGTTTTTTGATCGAATTACAGCTTTAAAAGTAAAGTTTTTATAAATTTTCAATTATATTTTGCACTATTAAACGAAAAAAATATCAAATTATCAAAACAAGCTCAAGATCATTTTATTTTTTGAAATTATTTTTTAGTTTTCAGAAACTAGTGTCACTTTTTTACCTACCAAAGTGCCAAAGTTGGTAAAAGTGCTTTGTTTTCAAAGCCAATAAAATTTCAAGTGTGCTTTTTGATAAAAAAAATTGAAAGTTTTGCGAAAAATTAACTTTTACTAAAGTTTATTTTATTGAAGTTTATTAATTAATTCGTGCATAACTGATTCAATTACTTAGTCAAACATTACTTCAAGTATCTAAGGTGCTACTATTAATATTCGTTCAAACAAAGCTACGTTTTGCTTGTTCCTGAACTAGTCAAGAAACTAATGTGTTTTATCATTGTCAATCTACTATCGAAAATTTAAACTCAAAATGAGCAGTCAACGAGGAAACATTAATCGCACTCGACCGCAAAAACATCAAAACAGAACCGTATTCAAAAACGACAGACACGATACGAATATCAGGACGAAACGGATCAATCAAGTGCAAATTACCAACGTTTGTGCCAAATGTAAAAGTATATTGGAATGGAAGATAAAATACAAAAAGTATAAGATGATAAAAACTCCGAGAACTTGTAACAAATGCTCTCAAAAGACTATAAAGATGCCGTATCACACGGTTTGCATTCCTTGTGCTCAGAAACTCAGTATTTGTCCGAAATGTGAAGTTCACATAGAAAGAGAAACCCAAAACGTTGATCCGAATGAAAACTGTGATAATATTAATGAACAAGGTGACTAGTTTGTTAGTTTTTGAGAAATAATTTTTGTAATTTGAAATTCTTGATTACTCAGTGATGTATTATTTATGTTTTAGACTTGAACGATCAAGATATTGATAGTGATCTGAGCGATGACGATTCATCAGATTCCGAATTTATAGAAGATTTATCAAAGTTGAAAATAAAACGATAAATTTTTATTTTGTTACTAGTTTTATAATAAAGTATAAAAAATTTATCGGATTTGTTCGACTCGAAGAAATGAAAAAACGACCATTGTAAAGAATATTTCAAAAACTTGAATCAGAGCTGTACAACAAAAACATTGGATGTACCTAATGAACAATTGAAAGGATTATTATTTCAAGCAAAATTCAAAACAAAATACGAGCAATAAATTATCCCAGAATAAAAAATTGAAATAATTTTTTTTTTGGAAATTTATAAAAAAATTTGAAATAGTGAACGTTTTTGAGACATAGTTACTATTTAAAATATTTTAATGGTACAATACAAGTTATGAAATTCTTCATAAAAAAAAAACAAGGAAAAACCAATGGTTTTTGAGATCTCCGCCTCTCCCTTATTCGTTTAAACTATTCTATTCCAATTCGAACCAAAAATGAAGTCGGATCTTATGAATTTACTCTCTTTTTTTTTACATTTTATTTTTAATCTAAGGGAGCTGGGAATGAGCCTCGAAATTTTTATGCATTTGCGATGTTTTTTTTACCAAATTACCCAAATAAGAAAATTGATAGGAGATTCAAAAACGATAATCAGATACTGAAAAGCTCAAAATTTAACTTTGGTGGTATAAGTTCAACTTTTGCGATAAGTACAAAAGATAAAAGCTACCATTTAAAAATCTGAAAAATTTCAGTGAGTAGCCCATTTCACCTTATTTTCACCAAACTCCTAAAAATCAAAAAGTGAAGTAGCATATCGATTTCTGCTAATTTGAAGGCGCAGAGTTCGAATATGTACTTAGTTTTTTCACCCAGTCCCCTCATTAGTTGAAAACGACCATATTTTTGAACTTATCGCGTCCTAATTACTCTAAAACTGCATTTTCGAGGTGAAAATCGGATACATCTCCAAAACAAAGGCTCGACGGTGGAAATGGACACCGGATTCGGAATCAGCGACCTCGAATTCATCTTAATCGACACCTATTTTGAATATTTAGCTTCAAAAACGGCTTCAAAAAAAGCTTTGAAGAAAAAAGTAGTCGTTTTTTGGAAGAAAAGGTATAGGCTAAAAATAGCGTCACCTTCCTACTTACTTTTAAAATAACATAATTTAGCCATTTTGAGCATCTAAGAAAGTCGTAATACTCACTTTAAGAGTTGAATTATGCTAATTTGAGGTCGCTGATTCCGAATCCAGTGTCCTTTTCATTCATTAAGGCTTTATTTCAGAGATATCACTCATTTTTACCTCTAAAATGTGTCTTATGACAAATCGTTCACAGATGGGTAAAAAGTAATGTAATTTTTGTAATCAGCGACCAAAAATTAGTCAAAAACGGCCATATTTTTGAACTTATCGCGTCCTAATTACTCTAAAACTGCATTTTCGAGGTAAAAATCGGTCATATCTACAAAACAAAGGCTCGACGTCGGAAACGGACACCGGATTCGGAATCAGCGACCTCAAATTAGGATAATTCTACTCTTAAAGTGAGTATTACGACTTTCTTAGAAGCTCAAAATGGCTAAATTATGTTATTTTAAAAGTAAGTAGGAAGGAAGATGACGCTATTTTCAGCCTATACCTTTTCTTCCAAAAAACGACTACTTTTTTCTTCAAAGCGTTTTTTGAAGCCGTTTTTGAAGCTAAATATTCAAAATAGGTGTCGATTAAGATGAATTCGAGGTCGCTGATTCCGAATCCGGTGTCCATTTCCACCGTCGAGCCTTTGTTTTAGAGATATGACCGATTTTCATTCCAAAAATGCGGTTTTAGGGTAATTAAGAGGCGATATGTTTCAAAATATGGTCGTTTTCGACTAATTTGTGGTCGCTGATCACAAAAATGACATTACTTTTCACCCATCTATGAACGATTTGTCATAAGAGACACTTTAGAGGTAAAAATGAGTGATATCTCTGAAATAAAGCTTTAACGGATGAAAAGGACACCGGATTCGGAATCAGCGACCTCAAATTAGTATAATTCAACTCTTAAAGTGAGTATTACGACTTTCTTAGAAGCTCAAAATGGCTAAATTATGTTATTTTAAAAGTAAGTAGGTAGCAAGATGACGCTATTTTCAGCCTATACCTTTTCTTCCAAAAAACGACTACTTTTTTCTTCAAAGCGTTTTTTGAAGCCGTTTTTGAAGCTAAATATTCAAAATAGGTGTCGATTAAGATGAATTCGATGTCGCTGATTCCGAATCCGGTGTCCGTTTCCACCGTCGAGCCTTTGTTTTAGAGATTTGACCGATTTTCATTCCAAAAATGCGGTTTTAGGGTAATTAAGAGGCGATAAGTTTCAAAATATGGTCGTTTTCGACTAATTTGTGGTCGCTGATTACAAAAATGACATTACTTTTCACTCATCTATGAACGATTTGTTTTCAAAAAATCATTACGCGGGTCCTAATGGACTAATTTTCGAGTTTTTTTTAAAAATCTTCATATTTTAAAATCTACTTTCCTTCTATCATATTTTTTTTGAAAAAAATTTTCCTGCAACTTGTCTAATCTGCTACGTATTGTTAATTTTTCAATGTATTTCATTTCAATGTAAGAATAAATGAAAAAATTTGTTTCACTATTTCAATTATTGTATACGATACATGTATCGTATTTTCGAGTAAAAATATGACATATCTTGAAAACCAAGATTCGTAGCCAAAAATAGACACCGGATTCGGACTCGGCGACCTCGAAATAGTAAAGATTGACTCTTTATTTTGCGTATTCCAGCTTAAAATTCATAGAAATCGTCATTATAATGAAATATTGGCTTACCTACTTATTAACACCATTCTCGGCTCCCACAAACGCATAATGTACTCACATCATTTTCTACCTACTTATCACGTCTATTTTTGGCTACGAATCGTTATTTTCGAGATATGTCATATTTTTACGCGAAAATACAATATAATCTATCAACACACCGCAGTAATTTTCGCCATAGAATCGATTAAGTATCGTAGTAAAACTTACCTTCAGCTGAATTGGGCAATTTATTTCTCCAACATGATCACGAATCGTAGTCAAAATACCAAAACTTTTACCTTTTTTCAATACCATCTTACCCATAAATTGAATTTCATCGCAACTCGCCAAAAATTCTACCATTACAAATGATAAATCCAACTCCAGTGTTCCGAATATATGTATTATTCTTAATTAAACATGCAGTAGATAACGTAAAACAATATTGGCTAATTCGCGTAAGGGCCATTATCGAAAACAAAATAGGGGAAAATCGTAACGCGTACAATAAAAATAACATTCTGGAAAAAAAATCTACAAGCATATTACTTACAAATATCGTATTAACACAGTGATAACATTCAATAATCTTCAATCATAATAATATATACAATTCAGATATTAACTATGTACACTGTACAAAGTGTACACCAAAAAAATTACATCCAATGGTAGAAACTACGTATATATCGACTTAAGCAACACTACGTTACACTTAAGAAATAAACTCCAAGTAGAATTACCCTCGAAGGTAAATCGTACTCAAAAACGTAAGCCAATAAAAAACAATCTCTTTCAACAACTTTGGATCTATCACAAACGATAATACCAAAGGTAAAAATAAAGCGAAATTCCAATCGTAAAAAACCCAAATTCCATCTCAATCGTTTGAAGAAAATCATATTCTAATTGTCCGACCAAAATAAAACGAAGCTTTGAAAAAAAAATCGCTCGTTTTTTCAACGTCCGAAAAATATAAAAATCAAAAAAAAATCCCACTCTGAATATTCTTTTCTAACAAACGACATGAATTTGGTAAAAAAAACTTTCAAATAAATAAAAATTAATTATTGAACACAAATTAGACCTATTAAGTCAAATCCTCGATCCGCTAAATAATGGTAATATCTTGTTACTCTAAGGATTATGCTTTACAAAAAATCTAAACCTGAATCATTCGAAACCTTAAGCTTATACGAATATGAACCAATGCGAATATTATGGTTATCGATAATTAATTTTTTTCAATTTATAAAAATTGAAAATCTAATATCGAACAAGAATCGAACGAATTTTCAATATTAACGTATTGGTTAAAATTCGAAAAAATACAATTTCGTATTATAATAAAAATCTTAAGAAAAATTAATTTTTTTTCGAGTTTTAATTTTTTTCACTAATTTTAATCGTATTGTAAAAACGAAAATGTACATTAAAAATCGAATAGATTACAATGTTTTTTTTTTTTATTTTTAACCATTTTTACTTTTTTTTTTTAGTTATTTTTCCTAATTAAATTGACCCTTAATAAACACGACGAAGCGTTTAAAAAATTAATACGAATAGAGAAGGGAAAATTCACAATAAAAAATTATCCTAAAACGAAGCCGCGTGACATCAAAATAATACGAGCACTTAGTTAAGGAGAGAAAAAGAAGAAAAAAAAAATGAAAATTCAAGTTTCAGTCAGTTTTGTACTATGCGATATAGAATATATAACGTACTTATAGAAAGATGAAGAAAGGGTCCGGAGGAATACGAGCGCAAGTCGAAATTCCGGCCAAAATAACGAATAATGGTCTTTTTCCATTTCGTGTGTTCCACGAGCACCGGCAGATGTTTCCAAGATTTAAACCACGATTACGATTTTTTACAACGCGATTACTGGCCATTCACCATGCTGCTCTTGAGACCTCTGGAAAATAATGAAAAAATTCAGATTAATCGATCACATAACTTTAAAACATTTCAATGATTAGAAATAACTGATTAATGTAATTAAGGTCCTCAGCTCTCATAATCATTGCGCATCGAAATCTAGATTACTAATCGAACACTTGCAGGAAAATTGATCTGATGGAAGCGATAATTTGGGAAAAAATGAAAAGGTAAGTAAAATGGATTTCCAGAGATAATTGGGATCGACTTTTAATAGGAATATTATCGAGTTGAATGTAAACAAGTGCCCACCATAGTAATCTTATTTTCTAGCAATATCTTTTGTCATCATTGGGCCCATTTTGCGATTAAAATTAACACAAGTAAGAAATATTTATTGAAAAAAAAAAAACTTTAAAACTGGTATTGAAGGAACCGGTGGAGGGGAGGAAGAGAAAATTGTCTCAATTTAGAATATCTTATTCAACATTTGATCAATACAATTTTCAATTTTTCAAAAATCGTAAGAATATTTTCAAAAAATGGAAGAAAAATTTCAATAATTGAAAATCACCACTTTTTTTTAGATGTTTTCGCAAATTTTTCTCTAAATACACAAAATTTCTACTAAATTCTACCTAATGAAATATTTTGTACCATTTTCAAAATTGAAGTGTCTTTTAATAAATTGAAAAAAACTACGAAAATACTTTTTAATAAGTACTTCTTTTTTTTCCTTTCAGAAATAAAATTTTATTTCAATGGATTGTAATACTCATATTGAAAGTGAAAAATATCAAATTTGATCAGAACATGCATACGATTTTAAAAACTGGCTGAAAATTAGATATTTCTCAATTATTTAGAACATTACTCAACGTATTTGATTTTCGAATACAAATTTCCAACACTTTTTCTTCCCTCAGTCTAAAAAAATGAGTCTCAAATATTGATAGAAATACCTTTCAATTTTGAAAAACAGTCAACAAAAAAAAATTAAAATTCTCCCAGGCAAGTTCTCAAAAGTTCAAAGCAAGAAAAATCCAATTACGCAAATTATCGTTGAATTTAAATAGAAATAAGCCACGAGAAAAGAAAGGGAGAGGGTAAAAATAACTTTAACTATTTTTACCAATGATGGAAGCCCTCAGCTCTCATAATCATTGCGCATCGAAATTTAGATCACTGATTAAACATTCGTCGGAAAATCGAGCAAATTGGAAACAACGATTTTGAAGGAACAGAAGAAAATGTAGTAAATAGATTCAAACCATATAATTAGAATTAGAAACAAGGATAAATAGGAATAAGCACATTATAACAAATGTCATCACAGCAATCTTATTTTCTAGCAATATTTTTTGTCATCATTGGGCCCATTTCGTGGTATTTTCTTTTTCAAAAATCACATCATTTTCATATTTTCAAAACAAATTTCAACTTCTCCCTCTTTTTTTTTTAATGATTCAACCAACTTTTGAAATTTTTCCGAATGCAAAATTCAAGACTTCTAATTGTTTTGAAAATGTGAAAATTTACAACGGTAAATATTTCTAAATGCAAAAAACTTCATAAAACAAATCGTTGAAAAAGAGTCAAAAAATCGACCCCAATCGTTCCGACCAATTCGCAAAGCTAATTTAAAAAACAATTCAACTTGAGAAATGAAAAAATCTTGTTCTTAAATTTTTTCGTATCTAAATAGTTTTCAAGATGAACATAAATTTAAGGAAAAAAAATGGCACTCACGAAAATATAAAGGCACGAAAAATCCAAAAATTTGGTCAAAAAATTCTCACGATTTAATAATCAAGTTCGTCGATTTTTCTACTTAACTTAGCACTCAAAAAGATAGATTTTCATTCTTGAATACATATTCGATTCTTTCTTTTTCATTACGAGTTTTAAAAATTCTTTTCTAGCTTGTCCAAATCGAAAAATGTATTGCATTTTTAAATAGGAATATTTTCCGGTGAAGAGAAATTACCTTCAACTTCGAAAAATGGTCAACCCAGAAAATTTCTATAGCAAAAACAACAAAAAATTAATTTTTGATCATATTTCCCTGATTAGTTCTGAGAAGCGAAAATATTTTCAGTAGACCAAAAAAAATTCAAAAATGAAACTTCCAATAATTTGGACAAAAATTCAAATCAAACATGTTTTTAAAAAATTGCAGCTCTTATAAGTTTTTAAAGATGAATCCCGTCCCCATGAGGTCATGTCTGAAAAATCTTTCAAACTGAAATGAACTTATTTATACTCAATACTAATTATTTTTTATAGTTTTCAATTTCTTAAAAGAAAAAAAAAACAGTAATTTTCAATTAACTTCAGGAAAATGACAGAATTTTAGCATAATTTTTTCAATTTTTTTTTCAAAAAAGGTAGAATTTCAAAAGGATTTGAATCAAAAACTCACCTCCGTAGAGGAGGACACCAGCCCGATATCCGAATCTTGACTATCATCGGTGAGATCGATCAAAGATATGGTCGTTTCGTCGGCAACTTTGCTGCTCAAATCAGTGCTAGATTCGTCGTTATCATTATCATCGTCGTCGATGACCACCGCTTCCACATCGTCCGACTCGTCTAAATCCAAATCGATTATTTCATCGTCCTGCGAAAAAAAATCGAATTATAAACATCCATCGAACCAATTTTCTGCTCAGAGCAGATCACAATCAGTTAGTAAAACGAAACAGCGGTGTTAGAAAAGCACATGCACAAAAATAAAATTAGAGCACAGGTACGAGAAATTAAAACCGTCACTTCATAAAAATAAACGACACTCGAACTCTAGTAAACAATTAACTGTTCGGTTCGTCGTAACGTCGTCGCATCAGTTCATTCGGATTCTCGATTCGATGATTTATTTTAATTCGGTCATCGCCGAAAGAGGGAATAACAAAAAACACCATTCGCAGCAATTTCATTCATGCCGAAAAATTTCTCACAGAAATTGCTACGTACTTGATACACAAAAATAAATTCATCGCAAAATTTTTTTAGCATCGATATAAGAATCGAATTGTCAAACACTCCTCCTCGTTCGTCTTGATTAATGTTCAGGGTAAGACACCCATCGTCAATTGATTATTTTGGTTTGAGAGGTTTAGTACGAATGAACGACGCGTACTGTACGCCACGTCGTATATCGAACTGTTTCTTGTACCTGCTGCGTTGAAGCAAAAAGAAAGAAGCAATGTTAAATTCAAGCTCAAAATAACCAATAAAAATGCAAACAAATAGATTCACAGGTCGACATTTTCAGACGTTTGAAATGCTGTTTGAAGTTCGAGAAGTGATTTTCAAAATATTTTTCACGCTGATCACCAAAAAAATGAAAAAATTTCATCGTTTGAGAATTTTTCATTAAACATTTTTTCTTCACGATTTTGATAACTTTTGGCGCTAAAAGTAAATTACCAAAGTAAAGGAAAAGTTCAACGAGAAAATGAATTTTAGAGCATAAAACTTCTGTTCTGTAGAGTTCAATAATTTGTTTTTTTCTCAAAATGTCCAATTTTTAAGATACTTTTAAAAAAAAAGTTGAACTTCGAACTACAATATCTCGAAAGTTAGATTTCCTGAGAACATAACTCATAAAACTTTACAAAAAGGAAATTTAATGCTCTAAAATTCAAGTTCTATCAATTTCTTTCTTAGATTCATTTTTTGCTCAGAAAATACTTCCAGAACCAAAAGCCATCAAAATTATAAAAAAAAAAAGTTCAACAAAAATCCAAATTATGAAAAATCCTCGAGCGATGGAATTTTTTCTCAATTTTTATCGTAATCAGCACGAAAAATTCAATAAAGATCACCCATTAAACTTCAAAAAGCATTTTCCATGTCGATCTGTGTTTCAATTCATTACTTGCTTACCTTAAGCGGCGGCGAGGCACTGCTTGAGCTCGATACGTTTCCAAAAGTAGGTTTATTTTCGACCGAAGATCGTCTTTTGGGTGGGTTCGGGTCATCCGTCGGCGTATCCGATCTACGTTTCAACGGATTTGCGGTCTTTGAAGCGGCGGCGGCGGTGCCAGCGATGGTCGTTTCTCCGCTGCCCATATGGTTAACGACGCGATTTATGCTGAATGTCGATTTGCGTACGTTATTGGCTTGCGAAACTGGTATCGGTGGCGGCGGCGGTGGTGATGTTACGTCCAGACCATTGCGTCGTAGCAAGATCGTAGCGCCGTTTTCGATTACCGGAGCTAATATCGAAGTTGCCTGGAATACACACGATCGAGCGATTAGATAAAAAAAAATAATCATAGACGTGTTTTTGATCGCATATTTTAAAACGAAGCGAAAAAAATTTTAATGCGAGGAATTATAAGTATCAGAAGAGTAGAAAATTACCGGTCGATCACGTTTGATGACTTCGGCGGGCATGTATTGGCTTAGATTCTTCCTGCGAACGTATTTGGCTTCGATTTTCATTGTTTCTTTGTACATCTTGATTCCGGTAGCGTGCTTCATGACTGTAAACGAGATAAGGAAAAAAACGATGATTATAATGATGTTTACACAAATATTGGTCATATCAAAATATTTTATTGAAATATCGATTTAAAATAATGTTTTCAAAATTTCAAATTTATGCAGCCAAATATCCTTTGTCAGCAGAGAAACATGGATAGGAGGGGGTGGGGGGAGAGATTGCATAGCTGGTCATAATGACGGTATTTTTTATCAAGTTTAAAGCCCAATAAATGAAGGAGGCAGAAAGCATTGAATTCAAATTATTGCTGAAAAAAAATACCCAAAACCTTGATGAATTTTTGATGCAACAGAGCCAGGCTTAATTTTATTGATTTTTTTCCACCTTCTGAGTTGAAAAAAATCGAATGAAATGCCAACACAATCAGACTGTATTATTTTCTGAGGTGCCCGAAAATGTACAACTTTTACAATTTAATTGCTCGAATGGCTTCATAAGCTCCCCGAAGAATTGGAAAATTTCACATAAGATTCAAGTATAAGCAAAAGACATAAGAAATTTCACGAAATCAGGATGATTTGACAGTAGACAAATTTTTTTCTCATTCTCTGGATCAGAGAAAATTTGGCAATTCACAAACACTGTTCAAATGGCTTCACAAAATTCTCAAAAACTGAGAGAAAAAATACAAAATATGGAGATTTAAGCAAGAGTCAGTGAAAAAAACATGGAAAATAATATAATTTCCTAAATTTCCTTCTTCCCCTTCGATAATCTTGAATTTTGACGAAAATTAAAAGCAGTAAAAATCAAAACAAAATATGCAATCGAGTTGTAGAATTTTAATTTAATAAATTCGAAAATATATACTTTCTCAATTCTACTATTCCAATCGCTCTATTTTGTAATGGGGAACGGTTTCCTTATTTTTAAGAAAAAAATGACCAACCGTTGAAAAACAGACAATAAAATTGTTTCGAGAGGAACTGGCGGAATTTGAAATTTAAATCCAAATTCAAAATTATACTCAAGGTTAAGATCAATTATTTGACTAATTTTCTTAAGCAAGATCCCCCTTTTCAACAACCAAAAAAATTCAAAATTTTTAAAAAAACTAATCGTTTTTCCCATCGGTATCAATTTTACAGAAAATTAATTTTTTCAATAAAACTTTTCAAGTTTCTCTCTTCTTCTTTTCCCAAATTTTAGAATATCCAAAAAGTCACGAAAATTGGAAATTTCCTCAACGAATTGATAACAGAATTTTTGCAAAGACCCCCCCTCCCCACAAAGTAAAAAAGCAGTTCACCAAAAAACAACGATTTTCTCGCTTCAAAATAATAATAAAAAAAAAAACGAAAAAATTCAGATCGAAATCCAAAACCCAATTTCAAAACTTTCGAGAGACTAATTTGGAACACATCACAAAAATAAAATCGTACATTAGCCTTGCGACACTCACCAGCATTAGTGAAATTCTGAATCTCCGCCGTTAAATTGATACTGGCCGCGTTAATCTTATGGAATTCCAATCCTACGACCCAAAGCGAATTAGGTCTTTCTTCGACTGGCTCGTTCTCTTTCGGCGACTCAGATCCATTCTTGAAATAATCCGGGTTCAATTTGAAAATCTCAGGATTCGCGTGCACCAGTTGAATAAATCTGTTACGTTCCAGAATAGTAACCAAATGTCTGATTTTCGCCTCCACTAATCCGTACCATTCAAGATGTTCTTCTTTTGTACTCGACGAAGCAATCAATAAAATAAAATGTCTGTAAAGAGGCAAAAAAATATTAAAAATTCATCATCTACGCTAAAAAAAAATAAATAAACCGAAATTTAAAATCGAATCCACAACACATACTTGTATCTAACGAAAAAGTTTGGTTTCTCGAATAACAGCTGCCAGGTAGATCTTCCTAGCATAATTTCCTCAGCAAGTCGGAATCCAGTTTGGAACTCTTGAACTAGAATTGTACGCGTAGAATGGGATACATTGAATGTAGAGTTTTGCTGAGGATAAGCCGGAGTAATAATCGGCATCAGATGGCCTCTATCAGCTACATTCATCTGTTAAAATAACAAAAAAATTAGTAAACAATACACATATCGAAATCATCGATCAAAATTCACAATTGCTTACTCTTGGATCCCAAACAGGAAAATTTAAATTAGGATTAGTCGGCTGCTTCAACAAAACTGGCTGGGGCCATTTCCATTGCGAAAATACTAAGAAAAACTTGTGAACTATAGTAGCAGCAACGGCATTCGGATACAGTTGACATGTCCTGGCGACCAACATGGCCCAAGAAACACCACCAAGATATCCTAACACGTTCGAGTAAATTCCATGCTCTAAAAAAAATACAATCGTTAGAGAAATTCATCAACAGAATTGATAAAAAAATCACATCAAAATGATACTTACGTTTAGCCCATAATTTGATAACACGAAGAGCCAATCTAAAAGTTTCTACGTTCGGGACAAGTCTTAAAATTTCATCGGTTACTCGACATCCGTTCAAGCTACGAACGCATCTTTGATCTAAATTTTTCAGTATCATATCGTCTTTTAAATCCTACCAAAAAAAAAACCAAATCAATAAACAAATCGAAATACAAATCTGGCAATAAAAATCAATCCAAAAACTCACCACTGCATCCGGAATCTCTTTCAGGGCCAATCTAGCGAACAACAAATCGATTTCGATACCGTCAAAGTTCATTTTCAAAACAGGTACGAAAGCTTCTTCGACAGCCTACAAAAATCCATCGATTAATACAAATTTCTAACCAGCAACCTTGCTAAATATTACGTCATACTTACTCTTAATTCTTTGACTTCTTGGCAATTCTTAAGTTTTTCATAGAACGACGAAAAATAATCCGATCTATCGATATGACGAGGAGCAACGCATAACGCATCTATATCGGCACCTTTCTGATGAACTCCTAATCGATACGATCCAAATGTATAAATCTTTCCACCGACTTGGTCGGCGACTTCGCGAGGCATATTCTTGGCCAAACTCATCTCCATAATCCATTCTTTGACCATCTCGTTCAATCTGCTTAGCACTTCCATTCTGCGAAACCACGTAACCGATTAAATAAACTGCATTTTAGGAAATTAACGTAATCGAAAGATGATTCACCTGTGGTTCAATTCTTCGTCGGTTTCGGTCACGTCATACTCGATCAAAACATCTTCCAATTCCTTAGTCCTCTGCAAATCGATCGGTTTCGGTGGCGCAACACTTATGGCCGATGTCATGCCATAAGTTTGGCCATTTTTCACGTTCTGCTTATCGGTGCTCGGAGTTGACCACATTGTGCTGTATCAAAACAAACACACAATTACTAAACATCACAGACACGATATATACTGGTTTGCAAAATTCAACGATATTATACTGCTCGAAGAACAAAGCAGTTGGCATTACGGTACTAACATCTCTTTAGGTGATGTCACCAGTGTTTCTGGTATTCTCATTATTTTATTTTCCGCATTTTAATGCTATACGTTTTACAAACGTGTGCCCTTTCTAACAATACATCGCAATAGAACAGATTTATTCGAAATACACGAGGTAATTAATCTGAAATAAAACAGAACTTCGTTTAGTGTTTATCGTCTAAACCGAACCGTAATATTTCTACATCTACATACGTATACGTTCTACACTATCTACTCTATCGAACGACATCCTAATGTAAACATACACCGTGGTATTGTTTGTAGTCGAGTATTAGTTTATGAATATTATACTAAATTATTAACCCCGAAGACTTGTAGAGTATAGATATGAAATACTTTCTCATCTAAAATTATACTTTTAATCGAAAACATTCTAGATCAGTTTACCAAAGACACCGAGCCACAGAGCACGATCGAAACTCTCTAGTTATTGAATTACTATCACAATACCTCGCGAATGTTCACTTCGGTTTAAATACCTAGCTAAATGAATAAACGCCATCGAATTATAAATAAATTGTAAATTAAACTCACCCTGTGTAACTTTGGTATTGTCAATATTTGGTCGACGATACAGGTTACGATCGAATACGCCACGATTCGTAATCGCGTAAAAAAACTGTAGCAATTTAACACTCTACAACGGAAGATTTTCAGAAGCAAAAAACTAAAACATGATTTTTATATAATTTAAAACTTATACTCAAAGGTAAAATTATCTTTGTGTTTTATTTCTTCTGTACAAAAAACGATGAAATGATTACAACGTTCAGTCAATTCACACAAAATCAGAATAACAAATCGAGTAACGCTAGTAAAGAAGTTTAGGCTGCGAAGCTGCGGAACGTTGCGCAGAGTTTGCAGTGTTACCAACAGTGTTACCGCTAGGTGAGGCGAAAGTGACGTTGAGGTGGAAATTTTCGTTAAACGAGGGTTTCATCTCACATTTAAATTAATTATATTAATTATTTTAATTATTTCAAAAGGGTTTGATATTTTTTCATTTATTATCGCGATTGAAATTGCGAAATGAATTCATTTCGATGAGGTGTTTTTAGCTATTTCGTTAGGTAACTTCGAGTGACGTATAGAACGGGGAGGGAGGATTGTGCGCGTTTTAGCATTCTGATTGGTTCGTTCCCATACAATGAATGTATCGTTTTATTTTTTTTTTTATTTTCCAAGAATTTCGAAAGCAAATAAAGCAATATCGAGCTCCAATGGAAATGAAATTGAAAGAATTAACTGTTGAATTATCAAACTCGAACATTCTTTCAGGATTATTAGAAATTGAATACATTCGTTCGTAATTATTTCAGTTTAAGAATGTAATACGATAAAATTATGTTTCAAATAATTGACCGAACAAATTAAAATTTGAGTTGGTTTTTTATTAAGTAAATTCATAAATTATTTTACGCATCAAAATGCACAATTTATAACGTTTTCCAAATTAAAATCTATTTACTGTTCTATTATTCAATCTCGTTACTCATTCAATTCATCAATTCAAATCCAAAATGAACAAAAATTATTAATTTTTCCAAAATAATTCGTTAAAAATGTAAGCTTGATTTCGATTATTAGAATAAAAACTTGATGTTCAAATGCTCTAAAATTTCAATACTGAAAATACAAAATTTGGAAACTGATAACTGAGCAAGTATTCAACATTATTAATAATTAAATCGCAAAATGAAAATGCGAACAAAATGACATGAATGTTAACCTCAATGAATAATTTTTCGTTCCATGATGATAGTTAATTTTATTTTCGATTACATATTTCCTAATTTCTCTCCTATTTCTACATTTTTAATGTTTGTTATCATTTCATGAAATTGAAAAATCGAAATTTCAGGGCCTCAAGGCTCAGAGAGATTATCTAATTAATAATTAATTATCAAGTATTTAGTTCCTAGCTTCCTACATAATCGAACTGGACAAAAATCTTCTGATTTTCGAAATATTTCACTGTAATATTACTTACGAAAGGTGGAGAATTCTCTTGTAAATGATTAAGCAAGACAAAACAGTTGAAATTCTGACGTTCATGGTACCGATAAATAAAAAATTTCGAACCAGCAATCAAAAAAAAAAAAAATTAATAAAAGCAGGACAACATTTGCAAATTATCTCCACTCAAACTTTAAAAATCAACCTGCATACGTATCTATTTTAAAAGAATGACATTGAATTTATGAAAAAATTGATTCGCATTCCTTTGTTTTAATTTATAAACACAAGGACAAGCCAGAGTTAGCGAATGGAGGAGGGGAGGGGGTATAAAAAATTTCTCGATCTGAAATAAAATCAATTTTTTTTAGCTCAAAATTAATATTCATTTTTAAAAAATCGTCATTTTTAAAAAATTCTCTATTCGTTCTCAATTCCTCCTGTCTACAAAATGCAATTTCGCCATTATTAGGAGAAGCGGAAGCTGTTTTTTCCACCCTGCAACAACGCATGATAAAAATTTCTAATCCGAAATCACAACTTTTTAATTTAGAATTCGGTTTTGATCGAAATTTAGAAAAAGTATGTTTCGTTAGATTACGAATTTATTTTTATTTCAGTAGGTATAAACTAAATATGTGCTCAGATGATAGTGAAAAAGATTTCTCACTCGCTCGTGCAAATGTCTCCTCAGTCCTCATCACTAAAAGAAATAACGATATGCATGGACATATCCAAGATTTTCGTCTCCAATAACAGAACAAAGGAACAGAAATTCGAAATGTACAAAATATCAATTCACGTGTGCTATACACACCACCCATTAAATACGTAGAATTCCTGGCATTTCAACAATATAACAAATATTTAGTAAACAATTGGACAAGTCTCATTCAATATTTATCAAATACACGTTACCTGCAGGTAAACCGCAGGACCCTCGCGTCTTCGTGACTCATGCTACTTCATTGTTCGCAGGCTACTTAATGAGTCTTGTTTTTTCATACAAAAGCCACGTTATCGCCACGTTGTCGAGAGCACGGGACATTGCTATTGTTTTCAAAAGACATGAAAAAGTTCTCATTTTCAGATTAGGATTCTTGTCGAAAAATGGACTTCGTTCCTATATCTGTTTCTCGGTACAGAAAGGACTTTACGAACACCTGCATCAAAAACATCAATATAATAATTTCTCAATTCATGTTTTTTTTTTTTTCAGTTCACTACGCACTTACAAAAATTTAATAATCACTTAGGTACGAAAATAACAACAAAATAAATCTACGAGATGGATTTTTTCTGCACATAGATAAGAAAAAAAAATCAGTCATCAACTTGGACAATTCTCTCCATTTCTTCATTTTATTTCGGCGACTCTGACGGCGTCTTTTTAGCCACCTCTTCCTCTGGTTCTTTTTTCGGCGATTTTTCTGGACTCTTATGATACTCCTTATTTTTTAAATTTTCATCCAAATTCTCTACAGTTTTTTTACTATCAACGATTCCTTCCAACGATCCAGTCTTCAAGTTTTGAATTTTCTCCTCCAATTCGTTCCTCAACGTATCGATATCCTTTCGAACATCCGCTTTAAATTTGGCAAATTCTTCGCTATAATTCTGCATATCATCGAGCTGCTTCTGCAGATTTTTAATCTTGGTCAGAACATTATCGCTGAGCTGCGACATTTGATCTTTCATATCATCCTTGATGCTTTTCAACTCCTTGATTAATTGTTGAAAAGCTTCGAATAATTTTTTCATATCGATTTTTTCCATTTTTAGGTCAACTAGTCGGCCACATTTGGCAGAATTTCATATACTTCCACCTACCGGAGATTTTTTTTCAAATTACTTGGCAATTTTAATATTTAAACAAAATCTCAGCCTTAGCAGGAAGAAAATCGACGTTTCGAGCTGTGAAGAACCATAAAATCCTACGTATATTTCTGGCTCCGTTAAAAAGCACCCAGCTAGTTCCATTTAGCGAATTCCCAACCATTTTTAAATAAAACTTCATCGTTTTCTTTCAACTTGTACTTATTTTAGTAAATAATGTATATGTTTACCGAAATTTCAGCTATGGAAGTTTTTGTATTTACAGCGAAAGTTTCTTTAAAGAAAATTGTAGCTAAAGGTTTTCCTCTCTCTTGCACACGGTTATCTCTTTGGTAAATTAACTTATCTCTTTAACAAATGAAATCATTTCCCTTTTTAGAAGCATGTTTAACTTTAAACTGAACTTTAATTCAATGAAGAAACATTTCATATTCCTCGTATTGTGCTGTACCTATGCGAAAATTTCGCAAAACCTGAAGGTCATTTGTTGTGTCAGGCTTAGGCATCTACCTACGAATAGCCCGGAGATAAAACGTTAAGTACAATTTACACGGGTCAAACGGTACACAGGCCTGCTTTAAATACAATTTTTGAATCTAGAACTCTTCACCGAGCACTAGATTCATCGGTTGGTAGAATTTCAACAATGGCTATCAACTATACAGCTACTTCACATAGCAAACCATACCTATCAAATCATTAATCAAATATATCTGACATACGCACCCCTATCTCGTATATCAATGATAAAAATACTCTCTCGTGGCAATTCCATCCCATCATCTGATTTCGTTCGACCATATTACGTATATAAATCGAGGGTTAATAATGCCGCTAATTTATAGTCTTCCTTCGTTTCGTATATGGCACCTAGAATATAAAAATCAATAAACTTCATTAGGATAGGTATAAATACACTACGCAGATAGGTATCCATACGAACGCTCCACCAGTCTACAGTTATCATCCAATTATCAAATAATTACAAAAGATGAGATAACGAAACAACCAGCCGGAGAAAATTAAATAATTTAAACAATTCTTTATAAACTGCATACCTCACCGGACTCAAAATTAACTTATTTTCTGATTAAATATTAAAACTCGTCTATTAGAGGAACTTTCGTTTCAACGAGCTCTTCTCACGCTTCCGCGTGTTTGTTTTGGTAGCTTCGGAGATAGAGGTACAATAGGTAGTCTTCTTCATTTTCATGTTTTTTTTTTTGTTGTTTTTGATGTTGTTGCGCTTTTTTTTGTTGCCATACTTAACAACAATTTCAACTTTTATTATTAAATTTTGTGTGGAATGAAATTCCTGGTTCATTTTACGTCTCTACTGCTTTTTTTCGTCGGTGTTTCTCTTCCTTTTGGGTTCCCTGCGTCGTGGCATTGTTTTTGTTTTTTTATTATTAAATTTCGTAATCAAAGAGGTTTAAAGTTTTGTGTAGAAAATTCCAGTATTTGGAATAACTACGGAATAAAAAAAGTTGATTGTCATTTGTTAAGTATCAGACAAGTACCTAGCTACCTACCCAATTACATGAGTTAATCGACATGAAAAAATAGAAAGGAAAATACCAATATTCAATATACATATTTACTTACCTACTTAATTCTTTGAAAAAAAACCGCTCTTTACATTTATGGAAAATTCTCTACCGAAATGAAATTGTTTATGATTTTTTTCCACCTCAAGCATTTTAAAAATTTTTTTTCTCATTACGAAAACTAAGAACATTTTCGAAAAATTTCAAACCTTCAAACCTGAATCTTAATTTTCTGATTTTATTGAATATTTACATCATTGAAGGGAGCCAAGTTGTCCTCTCCACCCCCCCCCCCTTGATCTGGCTTTAAATACGTCAAAAAAAATTGAGAAAAAATTTAAAAACTTCATCAATTACATAATTTTTTTTAAGTGCCACATTCAAAATTTCTAAAGGTTTGTAGTACTTGCCCTGATGGACAAATAGAAATCGCTTCATTGAAGAGGCAACAAGGGTGAGAAATTGAAATTTTCCAAACTGGGTAGATTTTTTCGACTCAAAGTATAATTTTTCTCTAATTCAAAACAATTTTTTTAAATGGGTCTCCGTTTCTACTCGTAATAATTTTTCAATATTTCGACTCAAATCTAAATTTTTTCCAAAAAATTTATTTTAGCCATTAATGACACAAAGAGAGGCAAGTTATCCTCTCTGCTCCTTTCTTGCTTGATCTTTTTCTAAATATTTCATCAAAACTAATCAAAACCTTAATAAAATAATTAGAAAAATTAAAATCTCTAAAACTTCATTTTTTAAGTGAGCATCATTTAAGGATCATTATCATTACAGTTACGTACTAAACTTTTCAAATCGATTCTTCTTTTTTTTTTTTTTAACAAAAAATTAAATATCTTGTGGAAAAATTGAATATTTAGATTTTTAAGAGGAGGGAAGAAAATTGAAAAATTTCTAGGTTTTCAATTTAAAAATCATTCATCCGATTTTTTCAATTTTTTTTCAACTCGTAAAGAAATATTTCCCAAAAAGATCGCCATTTTCAAGCCTTGAGATAAACCAAAATTGGCTTATAAAGGAGGGGTTTAAAATTTCCGATTGAAATAAGACTTAAAAAAAAAAAATAAATAATAATAATAATAAATTCAAAGAAAGTTTTCTCCAGCTAGATCAGGGGGAGGTATAGATCTATGAATTAAGGTACAGATTATTTCCAAACAAAATGTTGATAAAAGACACTTATTCTGGATTTAAAAATAAAAAGGTGAGAAAAAAGAGATTTTTTTTCAATTTATCGAATAAATTATCGAAATACAAAATTATTGATCCCTTAAATTCATTTTTTGGGCTCGGTCGACAACAGATGGAAAATTAGACCTTCAGAAAAGCGAAATATGATAAAAATTGAAAGATTTTCGATTTAATGAAGTGGGGTGTTGAAATGCATGTTTTCGTCTCCTTGAATCCATTTCTAGGGTCAAAGGATAAACTATAAATATGAAACGAATTTCCTGCTCTTATCAATAAAAAACCAGTTAAAAAACGAATCATTTTTTCTTTCGGAAAATAATATATGATTTTTTTAGATCTACCTAATCATATCAAAAATGTTCTAATCTGATTGTATCAAATCACATCAAATGTCTAATTTGATTAGGATCCAGCTTCCAATCCAATATTAAAATATTGATGTAAAAAATGAGAAATTTAAGTTCTTTGATGCTTATTTTTTTTTTTTATAGGTGAACCCAAAAATTAATTTAGAAAGGGGCTAATAATGAATTCGAGAAAAAATATGGGACAGCGGTTTAATTTCAAATCAGTCATTACATACTGATCTTTCAGTCAAAATTATTGATTTATTTCTAACATATTGAAACTGACGAAGAAATCATCTATTTTCAAAATAAAACGACTAAAATACCGCTTGAGCGAAACGAAGACGATTTCATTTGAAAAAAAATACTATTTAGAAAGCAAAAAAATTCACTTTCACCCACAGTTTTGGAAGAAAAAAAAACTCCTTTTCAAACTTAAGGAGGGGCTCGAGCCCCCTGAGTCTCTACTTTGGCTGTGCTTCTGCTATTTTTTCCAAAATTTTCTTCGCTCTGGCTTGATAGATTTACGTGATCTTTTCTTAAAATGGTATAAATATTTTTTTCCATCCTGAATAATTTTAAGAGAAGATTCTAAAAAAGTTTTGAGCCATCTCCGCCTATGGAGATTCGTTTCAATGGGTTGAAGATTTAGTTTCCCTTTCGATATTAAAAAATATGTATTGATGAAAAAAATAATAAAATTTCAACTTTTAGATGATATTTTCTTTCAAAATTTGTCAGTCTTGCTTCGCTCGAGTTCGAGATGAATTTACCCAATGAATTTACCCAATTCATCCTCAAAAATGAAACGAACTGTTTTCCCTTCTACCACTGACAATTCAATAAGTAAGTATCTTGAAGCAACGAAAAAAAAAATTGTTTTTTCTATCTGGCAGGAAACTTATAATGGTAATTTCACATTGATTTTCCAATTTTTCTCAGTTTTTTTAAAATGAGAAGGAAATCACCAAAGAATATAATTTTTTGGAAATCAAAAAAGTACCTGGCCAGAAAAAATCCCGAATATTTGTTTTTTAATTTGAACACGACCAGTCGACCAATTCCTTTTTTCATAAAAACACGAATCCACCAAAATTTTTGAAAAAATTATCATAAATACATCTCTACGAAAAATAACTTTGTGCCAAAGAACAAAAAATTTCGTTCACTTCCGTTGAAATTAAAAATTCTAGAAAATCAATCAATAAAATATCCATATCTTCGAAAGGGAGGGAAGGTGTGGGCCAAAAATGTTTCTAGAATATTTTTACATCCAGGGGCACCATTGAGAGGGGGGAGGGTTAAAACAAAAATCCAGCCTGAGGCCAAATTCACCCATTTTCCGGCCAAACCCTTTTTATTATTCATTTCTACTCAAAGATTTTTTCCACTATTTCGTCTCTATCCACTCACCTCATATTTTTCTAATATTTACCTACATCCGCTCGAGCACCTAATCCGCATTCTTCTTCTTCCAAAGTCTCCACCAAAAAATCCCGTTATTTCAACACAAACATCATTAACATCTTCACGCTTCATTTAATTGTTTTCAAAACATCGACGAGTCAGACATACATGCAGGACAATTCAATAGGAGGTCGACTCCATGACTTCCAGGTACCATGCACCTTGAACCTTTCCTACGAAATAAGATACAAACAACCAGACGTTTCAAAAACACATCGCCCAAATCGTATTACCCAGAACTTCCAGTTACCTGCTCCTTACAAGCAAAGACATCCAAACTTCCCCTTTCCCCCCTTTTTTTTTCAATCGTCAACCACATCCATACAGAACGTACCTCGCAAAAATCCTTTTCCCAATTACTCCTACGCACATGGATTTCATATTAGCCCTCTTTCGTTCTCTTTTTTTTCCAGGGCAATAAAACCCCTATGGATACCTATGTCCTGTACGTAAAAACACATCTAGCGAAAAATCCATTAATTATATTTATAGTGTTTTTAAACACCAGACGTGATTAATTAAACATATCACATACTAATCAAACATATACGTAGAACACACCTCCGTATGAAAAAAAAAAAAACAATACCAACAAATTCCAAATGCTGTAGTGTGTCTGTTTGTTCATAATTTTGCGAAACAGTGTGGCGACCGAAAGGCGATACGAATTGTGTGCGACTGTGTAACTGTGTACGTAGCTTTTGGGGCAACGCAGGCGCCAAAGATGCTGCGTAAAGGGTGGAATTTTTCCGGGGCGCCGGGGCGCCGAAGGGGTTCATATTGCAGGATGGTTTTTATCATCGTTCAAGCATACAGCACTCAGCATCAGTTTTCCTTTAACCGTGTATGGTTTTGGATTCGTACGTTTTATGTAATTTCGTTGACGACGCGGCGGCATTTGCACTCGGAACAATTTTTTTACTATACCGGAATCGTTTTCCTTGCGGAAATTCATTCGTAAGTGTTCATATGCGAAAATTTTTATCGCGTTTGGGTTTTTCAAGTAGAACGTACGTAGAAGTTTTTTTTTACCAATTTTATTACTCGCTTATGTGGTCTGTGCTCGTGTCAATGGCTTCTGTTTTTTCTCCTTTTCATAAAATCTGCCTAAACTATTTCAATCGTCTCGAGTAATAAATCTACAAATACCAAGATTAAAGTTTGAATTCATCCAGGACCCAAATACCCATTCAAAGTTCATTTTTAAAGACCATTTATCGTTAGAAAATCCACCTATAATTTTTTTCTCATACAATTCCGATGGAAATTCCAAACTTAATTGATTCTGTCACCAAACTCAATCCCAATCTGATTCTTTTCCCATCTCACAATTGGAATAACTCAAACCCACTGAATCCTTCACCTCGACCCTTATAGAATCGAATTTTTCAAAATTCCATCCAGAAACCGTTATTTTATTACCTTTCGAGTGGAATTATCATTCGACCGGTACATTTTGCCCGGCCGATTCGACTCGACGCCCAACTTCCTACAAAATTTTACATTTTTCCACCATTCATTCGTTGCTCGGGTAGGTAAAAAAACGAAAAAAATTACGTTCGTCGGCAGCCGCCGAAATTTATAGCTCGGGTAAAATTCAGCTACTGTGTAATTTCGTAAAAGACGACTTTCGTTCGGTATATTTTACTGGTATGGTATTTGTACACGAGCACGTACGACAACCTATGATCTCTTATTTGAAAGTTTAAATTGCTTCGGTGTGTAGGAAAAAAATACCGAGAGTTCGACTTGACGAAAAACTTGTTCAATTAAACTACGCCAAGTAGCAACTTTCGGCGCGGCAATTAAGATCTAAATTTTACACCCTTTACATTTTTTTTTCTGGGGCCATTTTTTTTTCCAAGGGGGTAATTTGTTGTGGAAAGAACTCGGATGGGATGGTTGGGCAGGAATACGTCGATTTTTGAGGATATTGATACGTAAATTATGGCAAGTTTTTTTTTTAGAGAGTTTGAATTTTGTAGGAATATAATTTTGAAAGGGTTTGATACTTACGTAGGTACCTGGCTAGATATCTCAATTCTCAATGGTGATTTTTTTCTCGAGGTGTTTTCGACTTTCGTACATTCGGTTCATTTCATTTTCTCAGATTTTCAGATACTTTTTCTCATTAATCGTCTGAAAAAATATCAAAACATCACTGGAATAATTTGGAAAATCGAAGACGATTTTTTTTAAACGTAGAAAAAATTGTGGAACTAAAGAATCGAGGAGGTTGAAGAATGTAGAAAACGAAAAATTGTCCTCAAATTGTTCTTGAGCAAGAGACTCAAATTGGTGAGAATTTTGAACAGCAGCTGTTTAAATGAGGAGGCAGGGAGCTGAGGGGGTAAGTTTTCTTTCCAAGATAATAAAATACCATTTCGTTAGTCGAAAAATTCAATTTGAAGTCTGAAAATTTTGCACGTGATGACATTTTTTAGGTCCGTTTTTGTCTTGAGTAGAAAATATGAAAAAAAAAAATGGTACATTGAGACGAACCCCCAGGAAAAATTTCATATCAGTAAAAAGTTTTGATTTCTTTGTCCTTCTTGTCTCATCCTTTCCAAGAGCTAACTTTAGTTCCTTGCAGATTTTTAAAAAATTCAAATTTCAATTAATTTTCAAACTTCATCACATTATTCAACTCGATATTTTTGAAGAGGGGGGAAGAGAGTGGGAGGGAAGGAGGTAATTTTGGAAAAATTACTGGAAAAAATTCTCGGAATAAGTATTCTGAGCCAATAATCAAAAAAAATATCTAGTACATCGACAAAAAATGCTTTCATTAAGAAATAACTCAAGTCATCGGGTGCTCTTTCAAAATTTTACGATGAAAAAAAATCTTGAAGGGGAATTTTAGAGACTTTTTTTTACTGAAAGGGGAAAATAAGGGAAACCTCTTTTTTTCAGTAAATTAATAAAATGCATGAAGCTTTTCCAATATTGATTTGCAAAAAGGCAAATTGAAAAGAGAGAGGAGGAAATAGGTTTAGGAAATTTCTGGGAATGAATTTTTTATTTTGGGGCTAATCGTGAAAAAATCCAACTCAACATTTCAACTGAAATAAGTTTTTTTTTTTTGCAAAAACTCTCAATACCGTTTTTTTTTTGAAGACAAAAATCACCATTCTTTCGAAATATTCTGGAACGAAAACGAAAGTTGACATTATTGAAGAGCACAAAATTGAATATTTTTTGATTGAGAAATTTTCTACGTATTTAGTTGGAAATTATAGGTAAGAAGAATCATACACATTTTTTCAATTCTGCAGTAGTTTCTTCAGTCCGAAAAATGTGAAAATTTGCTGTAAAATCCAAGATCTGGAGAACTTGAAATCGTAAATATTTAAATGGGCATTTTTCAAAATTTTCAAAATGAAAATGATGAATCAATTTTTTTTCCTTCTTCAACATTTTTACGAACTGGAGAGTGAGCCAGCTGGTGCTACCTACATTTAAGTTACCAAAAATTGAAAATTATACAGTCAATGGACCACAATATTGGCAACATGCATGACGTTAAAATAAGAAAATTGCCTGAAAATTTCGCTTTCTCTACAGAGACAAACCAAAACTGGTTTATTGGAGAGGCAACTAAAATAGAATTTTCCTGATTTCTTTGGCTCAAAATACACTTTTTCTTATTTTTTCACCTCGAAATTGAAATTTTTAAAATTACATATTACATTTCAAAAAAATTAGAATTCAAATTTATCATGTTTTGAATTAGAAACTGTAATTTTCCCCCTTTCTCCTCAGTATAGTCTGGCCCTGCCCCTTCTGTTTCTGATTTTACCCACGTTTAAATTTTAATCCGGTATCACAGAAATTTTATGGAATTAATTGAGATTTAATTTCGATCCAGACTCACGTCAGAGCTGTTAATTTGATTTTTTTTCATGAACTCCAGATATTTATTTAAAATCTAAAAAATTTTCCTAAACCACCAACTGATCAAATCCAACTCCTAATTTGATATCAGTTCAAATTTTTTTCAAAAACTTCCTTTTTGGGGCTAATTTACATGAAAAAAATTCCAAAATTATTCCATTTTGAGCCCTATCGACTTTTTATTTTGAATATTTGGATAATTCCATCTAAAAATGGGCTGAAAAAATTCACAAAAATCGGAAAAACTTCAGGAAAAAAATATTTAAAAAAATGGATATGAAATTTTCTGCATCTTTGATGATTGGAATAATTTTTTTCGACCATTTTTTTTTCAAAACACCCAAGAAAGTTCCTCCCCACAAAAAAGGTACCAAGGAAATTTTCGAACCTCCAAAACCACAACCAAAATTAAAAAATCTCTCCTCTTAAAAAATATCAGTCTCCAAAACATCCTGATACGCTGCACACCTCCATACCACTTCCTTTCCCCATCCTTCTTCACACGACGACAAAAAAAGCCACCACCTAACGACACTCCATAAACAACGCTCGGTACAGAAACAAGAAACAATCTCTGATAATTTGAATATTCCAATTATTAAAGATTCGGGGTTGATTTTTTGGAAAGAATTACCCTGTTTGCGATATTCTTCGTCATTAAATACGCGTGAAATAAATGGCCGTTAAACGGTCTTTTTTCTCGTTTAGTTCTCTAGCGAGGAATTATTTTATGCAAATTCGCTCTTGCTCGACGGTCGGTTATTTTCATGTCGGAATCGAGTATTTCATATTACCAAGATTGCGCTTAAAACTTTAATATCGTCGAGCTCCAACTTTTACCATATACCCAACCGAATCTCGAATCGAGGTGATATGAAAAATTAACATCTGTTATCGAGAAAAACGAATTTCTCTCGCCGCCAACACAATTTCCAACCAGCAAAATCTGCCACGACCAGCCCAAATTACCAAATTCCTGTTTATCTCGCCGATTTATTTGTACAATATTTACATTTATTAGAATACGAGATAAATTGCAATTTTTACATGAAATATTTCGAAATTATTCCACGGTATGAAAAAATATCTAATTGGATTTCGTAAAAATATTCCCAGGCAATAAATCTCTTGTCTAATTTGAAGGCATTTTGTTGCCTGGCGCGACTGTTGATCGTGCGAGATTCGAATTGATCATTTCTTGGAATAAGGGTAACTCGCCATCAAGTTCTCCACGACGAGACGTATTTCCGTCACCCTCGGCTCGGATTTGGGGATGCTTTTGTTCGGAATATTTAAATGATTGTATTATTTACACACTCGAATGAATATTCCTGTCTTATTGATTTTTTCTCATTAAATTAAAGGAGTCTCTGATGCACGGAAAAAACAATGAATACATTTTACCCCAAAAATAATAAATTTTATCAAAAAAAAAAAATAGATTTTATCAAAAAAATTAATAAATTTTACCAAAATGATAAATTTTAATCAAAAAATAATAAAATGTATTCAAAAAAAATAATAACGTGTTTCAATTCACAAAATAGGTAAAATTTGTTCTAAAAAATAATATTTATTATCAGAAATAATAATAAAATTTGTCAAAAAAATTAATAAATTTTACCAAAAAGAATAAATTTTATTCAAAAAAATGATAAATTTTACCTATTTGAGAATTGGGACGCGTTATTATTTTTTTGGATAAATTTTATTATATTTTTTTTTCAGTGTGTGTGAATGATTTTTCTAAAAAAATAAAACAATCAGCCATTGGAATCTGTTTCGAGCTATTTCCACTCCGGAGTCCAAATATTTCATCGAATTCAATCCTAAATTATCAAACCCCTTCAAAAACTCAAGCTTCATACTTTCATTCAATTAAATCACAACTCCAAATTCCAATATCAAATGAACGCACTCCCACAAAATACCTAAAAATGCCTCGAAATCTTCTCCGCATTCTCATACCTCTCTTTCTCGATTCCAAAACTCTTGCAAGTTCGAAACGCCTTTTGAAAATTGTAAAAATTCCAACACCAGTATTTTTCATTCGAATTACACAAATACATTGGTACACGTATACGATTCTTTTATATGCTCAATACTCGTTTACTCGTCGCTCTTTAATAGGAAAAAATTGATTTTTTCCTCCAGATATGATTCTCTTTTCATTAACTTTACGAAATGAAGTTTTCTATGTGTGGATCGAGGTTACAGTTATCTTAAATTTACCAACTAAAACGTGACATTTTATGGTATTCAGGATGTCGAAATGTAACCAAGTGGAAGAAAAATACCACCGGGTTCATTATTTATATTATCGTCATTTTTTCCCTCCTCATTTTTCTATTGTCGTATCGTTTTTGTATTATTTGCCAAGTATCAAATAACGACGATCGATTCGGAACAAAAATTTCCAAATACGAATGCATCCAACATTTATTTGATTTCGAGATTCGAAAATTAAACAACAAATGGAGGAACTTATCAATTGTAAATATCAATTCGACGAAGACATTTTTCGAGATAGGTGATAAAAATTTGAGAAAATTTTGTACTCTGAGCCAATTTCTTTTTATAATTTTTTAGCCTATAAAAATTCAATTTTTTTTTTATTCAGAGGAAAATGGAAGAAGAAAAATTGCTCACTCGGTCTCCTTTGCGGAGCCCTTATTCTGTTCAATAATTTATTGCAACCGCAGCAGCAGATACAAAGGGCATTAAATAAGCAGTACAGCTGAGTGATGGGCTTTAATGAAAGTGCCTTTTAATTGGTTCCATCGGGCTTTAAAACGTAAACGGAGTAAAATGCTCATTAAAAATAATAAAGGGATATTGACGAGTTACTCTAACCGAAAAGCTTCTTAATTTTTTTCTCCTGAACAAAATAACGATGAACTTTGCACAATTTGAAACTTTCAGTGAATTTCGAGCAAATAAATGAAATTTGATTATTATAAAGTTTTTAAAAAATTAATCAATTTGAGGGGAATTGTTTGATTTTTTTTAAAAATTGATCAGTTTTAGAAAAATTTTACAATTTTTGGCAAAATCAATTACTTACTTCCGGAAAAATTATAGAATTCTTTCCAAAAATGACCATTCACAAAATTGATGAAATACCAATTGAAAAATCGGTCAATTTTTAAGAGTTTGTCTAACACACAGGCATTTTTTAAAATATTTTTTCCATGTTTAGAATATTGGTCCAACTTTCTTCTAGTTTTTGAAAAACCTGCTCTGTTGAAAAAACAAAAGTTTTTAATGGTTTTGCTCAAAAATTCTCCGCAGTGTTTTTTGACGAATTTGAGGTCAGAGGTCATTAATTTTACTTTCATTTTTATCGATAAATGGGTCAATTTTTTCACAGTAGCATAGAAAATTTGTTTGTTTTTTGAATTTTTTGCTCAAAAATTTTTTCGATGTGTTTTATGTTTGGTACTTACCAAAAATTTCAAGTTTTTTTTGCCAAAAAAATAAAAATTGCTTAAAAGAATGGTCGGGCGGAGGAAAAAGGGATTAGGAGAGGTAAATTACTGGCATAAATGCACTCTAGGAAAAAGGGGATCGCTACCTCTTCCCCTTCTAAGTTCAAAAACGAAATTTTTCAATACAAAAATATGAAGAAATTCATTCTTTGAATAGCATTTGATGAAATTCTGCCTTTTAGAATCAGTAAAATGATGTTCGTTGAAAAATTTATTTGTAATTTTTCATCGATTTTTCACTCAACCCCACGGATTCCTCAATAAATTCCAAATTTTTCAGAAAAAATCGATAATTTTGACGGAGAAATTGACGAAAAAACATTGATTTTCTGTTAAATTCATTTCATTGATTTAAAGAGGTAAATTTTACTAATTCAGATTTCAGAAATCAATTACCTATTCCAAAAAAAACAGTAAATTTTCAATTTTTCATTTTTTTAAATTCAAATCACGCCAGCACTACTAAAACAACAAATTTTTTCATTGAAATTTGACACCTCTCCTCATTTTTTCGAATGTTTTTCCCTCACTTGAATAACTTCTGAGTGCACTCATGATCCGTGACGTAAAAAAATTGAAAAATTTTTGATAAGAGATCACTCTTCAAATTTGAGGAGTATTTTTCCAAAACATGTCAAGTTCAATCCATAAAATTTAACAAAAACTCTCCCCAAAAAAATATCAACCTGAATTTTCAAGTCTGAACGACAAAATTGCATCGTTGGAAAAACTGAGTAGATGGAATTTTCATTCAAACGATTTTGGACAATTAAAAATGGAAAACAGCGAATTCATTGGACTTGAAAACGGCAATGGTAGGAGGTAATTTTGATTTTTCACGAAAAATTGACACAGGATTTCCACTGGACTACGATTTAATCAAAATATTATTTCCAAAAAATCAAAATATGTCAATATTAAAAGATTGATTTGAATTATTTACTTCTCATAATTTGGTTCATAAAATAAACGTTTTGGAATCGGTCAGTCCAAAAAAAGGAATATTTGTTTTTATATTTTTTGAAAACATCACCAAGCTGGGGTTATGGAAGGGTTAAAATTTGCTCAGATATCAAAAAAAAGAGGCCAAAATTCGATTTCAGAATCGTTAAAAATTTATCTTCGCATGTGGCACACAACTTTTATAATTTTTTTAAAATTTTACCCCAAGGAGAGGGGAGAGAGTTGCATCACATCTCAGAGAAGTCAGATCGAAAAAAATAGAGGTTTTTTTTTTAGAGCTTTCTGAACGTGACTTTGAGAAATAGTGTCCTTGAAGTCTTCATTTACATAAAAATCTCGTACTTTGGAACTTTTATGATTTTTATTATCAATGTCTTCAATTTTTTTGAGCCATTTTACATTCAATTCAATGAAAATTTTGCCTAAAATCAAACTTAAAGGAGTATAAAAAATTTCAAAACATCGTAAATTTTCAATTTCAAACCTTGAACAATTTTTTGACATAATCAAACAACAAATTTTTTTCCTCCACGTAAAAAAATCATGTCGACCAATTTTAAGTTTTAACCACCAATTATCACCTAATTACCCGAAATCCGGCCCATTTTGGGAAACCCTGCAACCCCCCTTAATTCCAGCTTTTCATATTTTATCTCATGTAAAATTCCAAACACCATTTTAGAAAAATACGGACTTTTCCGAGCCGTATTATCGCGAGTAAAAGCAGAACGCAGGAAGAAAAAAATATAGAGATTGGAAAAACTTCGAAGAAAACTTTCCATCCGAATCATTCATTTATAGGAACCTACTCTGGCCGCTTAGATACATTATCCTTTACAAATAATTCAAAGTTGTGAATTCTTCTCAGTAATCTTTCATTTGAAAAATTGCTCGCTTCGATTTTTTTCCCTCCTTCGTTTCGCTGCAATTTTCATTCGCGACTCTCCCTCCCCGAAACATACTGATTTCAAAAAGCTACCTCGTCGATTATACGCGACCGAAGGGGAAAAAATATATCTTACAGATTTGGCGCTTTAATAGTCGCACATCGAATACTGTAGCAGCACAAACATAAACTTAATTAAACTAACGATGACGGTTTATTTATGTGTAACAGTTTCACTGCGGGATATCCGCAAAGGAAGAAGCTCTACGTAAAATTGCGCCTTCTAAGCTATGAATACAATTCGCCAGCACGTTTAGGTTCCCCCTGCCCAACGTCTTCGCTCTCTTTCGCGTCGTCCTCGACGAGTCGCGCTAAAATGTGCGGCAAAATTTTCAATTTTCGTCGACTTGGAAAATTTTGATAATTGCCAAATACACGTATCGTACTTGTATGCTAAATAGGTTGGAGAATTATTACTCGGCTGAGCATGTCGCGTCGTCTAATGTTGGCGAGGTTACTGGGGTAGTTGTGTTTTTGAAATTAGTTCACCATCTTTGTTGGCAAGGGTGACGAAATGGTGATACGGGGTAAAGCATACATTTCTTACTTATTACGAGCTTATGAATTTCAGGCCAAGGCTGGATTTTTGATTAATTGTGATAAAATCCCATAGTAGATAACAAACCAAGATTTTTATGAGTTTAGAGCCAGGACCGAATTTTATTTTCAACACAAATTGATTCGAAATAAAAGGCATTAAGAAGATGTAGGTTGACTCAGATTTTAGTTAGGTGGTTTAAAACTATTCATATGAAGTGAATTTTTCACATCATTAAATTTTTTTTGGGGAATTAAAAAAAAAATCGAATTTCTCGAAAATTGAACTTAATGTAAAAATACTCCCAAAAATAGGTTCAAGGGGACAAAAAAATGATAGATTTCAACACCTTGTTTGTTAAAATTGGACATTTTCCAATTTTGTTCCTTTTTTTCCGACCTCTTTGAATAAACGTTTCGGTTATAGTAGCCACAATAATCCCAAAAAAGAATTCAGGAGGTCAAAAAACATGGGCTACGAGACTTTTTAGTACAAGACAGTCAACTCTGGAACTCCAATACCTTCATGAAGCCACTACTCATACTGTCATACCTCAGAACATCGTTTCGACTTTTTTTTTTCAAAGTCCAGAATATTTACGTCATTTTCAAACAGTTTAGAATTTTCTGAAGAAATTTTCCAAATTTTTTCCTCGTAATTTTTCAAACTGTTGATTTTTTTCTCAGAATTTTCTCAACTGAAATTTTTTTCGGACGTAATTTTTCCACGACCAAATTTTTTCCAACAGCAATTTTTTCAGTATAATTTTTTTCTGAAGAATTTTTCCATTATTTCACTTCCGTCTTTTATGAAAAGAATAATTTCAGTTTGATTGATGTCTTAAGAAAATATTTTTCTCATAATTTTCCCAACTGAATGTTTTTTTTTGGAGAATTTCTCAACGTCTACATTTTTTTCTCAGCATTTTTCAATTCGAATTTTTTCCCTCAAAATTTTCAAGACGTCAATTAAACAGAAATCATTCTTTTCAAAAAAAGATGTAAGTTCAACAATGGAAAAATTCTTTGGAAAAATTTTACCGAAGAACCATTACTTCAAAAAAAATTTTAGGCGAGAAAATTATGAGAAAAAAATTTAATCGTGAAAGAATAACATCAGAAAAAAATTCAGTTGAGAAAATTACGAGAGTAAAATTGAAAAACTTCTTCAGAAAATTTTAAACTGTTTAAAAATGACGTAAATATTCTGGATTCTTTTTTAAAAAATCGAAATGATATTCAGTGGTATGAGTAGTGACGTATTCGAGTTCCAGGGTTGACTTTCTTGTATTTGAAGTATTTCAATTTCTCTCTCCCTCCTGAAAGTTTATTTGGAATTTGGCGTCAAAATAATAGCAAAAATACATATGAAACATGGAATTTGAAAAGGACCCAACTCCCCAAGTTTTGCAAACTGGTGTAAAATATTTTTTCTTTCGTTAAAACGTCTTCTATTGCAAGTTTAATGGTATTCAATAAAGTCATGTGCTCATCCCAAACACAGAATTTCTAGTTAGAACATTTTTAATCCTACAGTGACGGCACTGCAAGTCAAAAAGAGTGGATTTTGGATTTTGGAGTTAGCCCCCTTTCAAATTCCATGCTTCAATGTACAATCAGAAGTTTTAAATTTGCTCTTGAAGCCATTTTCCAGATTTTTTTTAAATATCTAACTTAATTTTAGCATTTTTATCATTTTTATTTCTAATCTCAACAATTTGATTTTATTCTCAGACGGACGTGGGAGGTGGGGGGCGGGGTAGAATTTCAATACCTTGTTTTTTGAAGTCGAAAATTTTTAAATTTCAAACCTTCTTTCTCCTTCTCTTTTTTTTCTCTTTGGATCGAGTCAAAATGTCTTCAAAGATAGATTTAGAAGATAAAAAAAACATTAATTTCAATATCTCACACGATGAAAATAAAAAAATTCAATTTCCCCTCTTCACGAAGGTCAGCTTTGAGATTTCATGTCAAAAAGACTCCAGAAACGCATCAAAAAGCTTTCTGAAGCAATTTTTTCAACAATTTTATCGAATAATCTCATATTAATTTTTCAATCATTTCCTTTGTTGATCTTTGCAGTTTGATTCCATTCTGTGGCGGGGGGAGGGGGCTTTTCGGACCGAACCAAAATACCTAACCCCAAAAATGAATTTCGCAGATCAAAAAACATGGATTTTCATACCTCACACGATACAGATGGAAAAATTTAAATCCCTCCCTCTCCCAGTCCAATTTGGGATTTAGGGTAAAAATAATTCCAGAAATTGCAATTTGATACTGAAATTACCGACTCCTTCCGTCCCTTTCCAACTCAAAAAATTTAAAGGAATTGAATCACATTCATCCAAAAGTTTTTCCTTTTTTCCCTGCGAATTTTATGTGACTTCAAGTGGGTAGTTTGAATACCATAATGAGCTCATTCTGTACAAATACCCAAAATTTTACAAATTCCATGCCACCTTCAATTTTAAATTCAGACAAAATCTTCACAGAATCAAATTTACACCAAACTTCTTCAATCCTCTAAAAAAAAGCACCCCGCACAAAAATATTTCTCTCAGCACCTGTCATAATTATTTTACGGATTCGCACATCAACGAATTCGCTCCTTCAATTTCAAGGGTCGGCAAACCTTCGCCCATTCATCCACTTCACGTAGCCAGCTAGCCACACCGTCGAGAAAATTTCGAAGGCCTCACATAACACCCTGGTACGGTACATTAAAACCGTATTACAATTTCACGCATGTTTGAAAGTTAATTTGAAAAAATTAATCTCCCAGGGATGGAATTTTTTCGCATTATGAAATTGTATTCAACGTGTTTACCTTCTATTTTAATCATCGGAGAATTAAACTTATTTGTTTTTGCTTTTTAGAATTGAAAAATTTACCTCTCGTAGTGGCAATCCGGAGAAGCAGGGATCAGGGAAAATACCTCTAATAGGCGTCGACGTTTTATTTTTATTTACATTTCACGCCGACTGGCCGGGGCGGACTACATTCTTGGGACGTTTTTGTAATACTAATTAATATTTATGCGGTATCTGGCGAGCCTGCGGCCCATCTTTGGTATCCTGGGACCATCCTCGGACTACACGACGACGTGCTTTTTGTTTTCTTTTACCAAATATAACACGACCAGACAGAGAAAAAAAATACCTACGCGTAAAATATGGCGAGATCCGATGATTTGCCATCTATCTCGTTTTGTCAGCGCGTTATTCCATAATGAAAAAGAGGCTACCTTTTCGATGCGATGGCCGAAAGGCGTACGTGTGTGTGTCGAATAGATTAAATATTTATCTGAAATTAGTATTGGCGAAATTCCGTTCAAAATAACCTGTTGCCATTATTGACATTAAGCTTAACGCGCTTATAACATGGCCCGATGACATACGTAATGCTGATTGCAAACAAAATGCTGCCAAAGTAATTAACATGTAAATTATCGCCCCACACGTTTCCGATATTCTACCTTCTTTTACATCCCGATTGCCGATTCACTATCGCGATGCAATTCCAAACCAAAAAAAAGGAGGAAAAATCCACCCACTCGCCCCTCCTTCGTCCAAGTAAAGAATACGTTTTTTGACGCCGCTCTGTGCTAAATCAAAAGGAAAATGGAAAGATGCGAAAATGGTATTATAAATTGGGCGAAAAATATACGATAGAAAATATTTACCAGCGAAAAGGAAAGAAAATTCGCCGTAATTCTTTCCTCTCTCGCTGCCACCGTCGTCTACGTAATTTGCCATAGTTTCGCTTTTTCGCCCCCATCTCGTCGGCAATCGCAATCGCGTCGTGAAATTAATTGAAAACTACCAAAACGCTTGATTGCCTCGTTTTCCTACGACGTTTGTTTTTACTTCTTCGATCGTCGCCGTCTTCTTCGACGTCGTCTGTTGACATTATTCGTAACATTTTTATACGAGTAATTCCGATTTTTACAATTTTTTCGGCACATAACTCGAAATATTTCGTAAAAAATAGAAGCTGGTTCGAAGACGAATTTTTTCAAAAAATCCAATAAGAATTTCAAAGGGTAAATTTTTGAAAATTAGACTCATTTCAGATCAATCGGGACCAAAAAATGAAATCGATCCCTTTGATTTAGCTCTTTTTTAAAAAAAACAAATCCGCCTCGATGGTCTAATGAAATAATCACTGTTATTTTAATCCTTGAAGGGTCTGGGGAGGGGAGAGGTGAGCCTTGTAATTTTTGAGGAATTCGAGTTTTGACTAAACTGTCTAACTTTAAACGTTTTTACATTTCAAGATCAGAAGGAAATTGTTTGTGGATTTTGAAAAAAAAAATTTAATAAGAGATTCAAAAACGACAATCGCATTTTCAAAAACTTAATGATTTTTTCAACTAAAAATGCAATTTTGTGATTGTTTGACGACAAGCTTCTCTATTTCTGCCCCTTTTTTTCGGTTTGGTTCAGAAACACCTTGGAAAGGAAATCAAGAGATTTTCAACATTATTGCGCGAGGAATCGAAACCAATGTTTTTCTGGCCTACTGAATCCATTTTTGAGGTTATTTTGGCTCAAAAATCCAAAATTTGGTCAAAAAAATATGAGAAAAACAAGATCAAAAATTCAAAATAAGTAATTCTCCCATTTTAACAAACGCGGCATTGGAATCCAAAATAAAACTCGTAAAAAAAGGAGCGGAATCGAGAGGTCCAACCTCATTCTTGGTTCAAATTAGCATAATAATAAACCAATATTTCATAAATCATCATGAGCAACCATTTGTTTTTAATTATTTTGATTTTTTAAATTTTCGAAATTTTGAGAGAGTTGGCTTTTTGAAATAAGTGTAAAAATTGCTGATAATTTTTAATGATTTGTTACTAACAAGAAACGACTTCATGTTTTTTGAAAAGAAAGAAGCATTATCTACTGGGATTTCATCATTCGTTGGGTATTATTATTTTTTTTACAAAAAAAGTTTAAGATGCAGAATTTTTATGTCACCTTATGAAGCAGTCTACACATTTTACTAGAAAAAAAAAAAATATTTAAGAATAAAGATTTTTTCCTGAATTTAGGATGGAAACTTATTGATGAAGTGAAGAGAGGGATAGAATAGATCAATCAATTGGTCCTGGTATTGAGAATCACAGCAAATTAATGTTGTTTTTTTTTTTTCAGTTTTAAAACAAATGTGAATATCGCTGAGTTCCCTCTTCCTCGCCTCAAAAGGCCATTACATCAGAAAATGACGAAAAATTGAAAACAAATTTTGAGCCAAGATTTAAGCAAAAAACTCTTGAAATCGATTATTAGAATTTTCCTATTATCTGTAGGATTCCCCAAAAATGATAAAATCTGAGTTTAAAATCAAATGAATTTTTTAGGTGATTCAAAATTTGAACACAAGGAGTGATTTTAACGAGATAAAAATTTTTGAAACCGATTTATTACTTTTGAATCAGTTGTCAACAATTTCTGCCGAAATCGAGATGAACGAATTATTTTTTGTTCGATAATTTTTTTATTTTGAAATTCATAAGAAATCTGCAGAAAATGGAAAATACATATGAAGCTCCTATTTTCTTTTGTTTCTGAATTTTGTTCTGAAGAAAGGATCGAATTTTTCATTATTCGAGAATTAAAAGTTGAAAATTCCAGAGTTGTAGAATTCGGCGATATTTTACATTTTATGTAATTTTTTTTCCACCCAGTAACTAACAAAAAGAAAGTGTGGTTGGAGAAAGAAAGGATTGATGAAGGCAATCTCTATCTCAACTTTTCAAAATTCAGACATTTTTTAAAATTTTTTTTACGAATTCTGTTTTAATTTTATTCATTTCATATCTACATTTTAAAAAAAAATTTCTGTCAATCGGCTCAAACCCATTAAACCAGTTTTTTTTGATACCTACATTTTTCAATTTTAGATAAAAAAAAAAACAAAATAAGTAACTCGCTTCCTTTTTCCTCTCCTTCCCTTCCATTTTCTTAAGAGAATGTTTGAAGTCAAACTGAGGTAAAAATAGTAAGAAATTTTTCAAATTTTTATCAACGCCCATTTTTCCCCTTCCATCTTCCTCCCCTCCATAAATTCTCTTTCTGTTTCATACCAGCATGAAAATAAAATTCTACAGAAATTAAAGTTTCAAAAACTTGTCAAAATCAACCCTGGCTGATCCGATGAAATACCCACGATTAATGCAATTTTCAGTAATTTAGCTCAAGGCCCAATTTTTCTGGGTACCAAGTTGACTCGATAAGCTCTCCATAATGTCGCCATTTCTAAAGATATTTTTCCTACGTATTCACTCCTCAAGAAAAAATTTCTGCTATGAGATAAAATTTTTGGGAAATGTTTTTCCATTAAATTGCGAGAAAAAAGCGTTGCTGAAAATACTTCGTTTATCTTGGAACATCAAAGTACACAGAGAAATGCGTAGGTGATGGAAAAATATAACGATTTTCCAAGAGGCAATAACCTCGTTGTGATTCAATTAAAAAAATTCTTTGCGAAAGCTACCTAAGGTAAAAATTGGTGGATTTTTATCGAATGAGTCCAATTTCCTAACAGGTCTCTTTTAAAATTTTTCAAGCGCACTAATTTCTAAGGTTCTCAATCAAACTCCCGATTCAATACAAATAAAATCTGATGCTCAATCAAGCAAACTCGCAGCGTCTCAAACTTAATTAATTTACCAAATGTTTTAAAAATTACAACGGTAACATTACCTCGCAAAAATAATCCATTAAATTAATCAAAACGATGAAAACGAATTTTGCAAATCGTCGATATCCAGCCACCTTATCAGCGTAATTTTCGCTTTTCCAAGCTCTCGCCATCTCGACGAATTACCTCGCTTATCTGTTCCGAACGAGTACGCGTGAAATCAAAAGATAAAAAAATATGCAAGCCTAATCTGTTTTTGTTAATGCGTTTTTAACCCGTTATCCATTTTTTATTCACTGGTAAAACATTAAAACGGTGACTGAGATAATTTCGCTTTAAATAAAAAATTCCTCAAGTTTTGTAATTAGCGGATTTTTTTTTGTTTTTGTAAATCTTGGAGTGTTTAGGATTTGTTTTAATTAGTTTCGATGTTGATGGTCGTTTCCTCGTTTTGTGTAATAAGTTGAAACAATCCAACCTCGCCAACGTATAAGTATAAAGTTTTACTAAAAAGAAACCATTTAGTGGATGACGAGTTCAATTTTCGTATAATTTTTATTACAGTTGTATCTCTTCTTTGTTTTTTTCCTGGTTGTTTGCAGCTATAGTTCTGCTCGTTGTACGTCATCAATTTCGACTCGAGTCTCGAACGCTGTTTTAAAGTCAAGTATGAGGCAATTTGGTTTATTGATGTTTTTCTTTTTCTTTGTATAAATTTTTTTATTGTCGCAGAGTTGTGTTTTCCATCAAGCACGGTATTTTACCTCTTCAACATAAAAAGTTGTATTAGAGAGTTGTGTGTCGAATGTTATTTCTCCAAAGTGAAGGTCACAATAAACTTAAAGCACCCTCGCCTTTCAATGTAATAAATCTTACATGTTTATTTTCGGCAGAGACAGATTCAAATTTATTTCATCTGCTGAACTGTGAAACAGTCAAAATAAAATGTTGAAAGAGAGGTAAAAAAGAGGAATTTTTCAATTTGCCGACAAATAATTCAGTTTAAATTGTATTTCAAACTCCGAATATTTAAAAAAAACATTCGTCGAGAAGGAAAATATTTGTTTTTGAGATTGCTTACGATGATATGTTTTTTTCTTTCTTGAAAATAAGACGTTATGAAAGCTCGAAAAAATTTAAACGTATGAAAGGTATCATAAGAAATTTTCCGAAGCGTACTCATTACTTTTTATGCATTTTTTAGATAATTTTTTTCATATTTTCGTCCCTTATTTGACTCATCAAAGTTTTTTTTTTCAAAATAATTCGTCTATTTTATGAGAATTATTTCAAAATTAGCTATTGAGTAAATGTCCAAAAAATCTAATTTCATCCTACATATCTTTACTTTTAACTTGTCCCCAAAAAACCTGATTTTTTTTTTTGAAAAAAAAATCAAAACAGGGCAAAATATTGGAAGTTTTTGCCTTTTGATATTAAAATTCTTGCCATTTTCTTTAGGTGTATTTGTTAATAAATTTTTTAAAGGAATTCTTCAAATTCTCATTTTTAAAAATAATATGTTTTGCTATTTCCGTACAATTTTTTCAACAAAATAGACAAGAAAGAAAATGAGAATTTGAAAACTGAACTTTCATGGTAAAAGCTCAACATTTACAAAAGGTACAAAATATGAGACCACCATTGAAAAATCTGAAAAATTTCATAGAAATGCTTACTCTTTTTTCTACCTGTAAATTTTCAAAATTTTTGTCAAAATTTTGGTCCTTTGTACCCTCAACTTCTCCCCAGGAATGTGGAGACCTCACCTTGAAAATTTATTAATTGAAAAAAGGATGAAAAGAGCTACTTAGTCTTTTTTTTCATATTTTTAAATGGTAGCGTAGCTTTCATCTTTTGTAGGTACTCCTCATGAAAGTTGAGTTTTCGCTTCCAAAGTTTAGCTTTGAGCTTTTCAAAATATAATTATCGTTTTTCAATCTCCTATCATTTTTTTTAGATCTCGTAAATAGTTTTCTACCAAGTAAAACTATCTCGGCATAGCGATTTTTTTAAGGGAAGGGGAAGGTATTTCAAACTTTTCTGAATGTTTTGAAAAATTCTCAACCATTTTTTCTGTTTTCCCAAAAAATCTCGACTAATTTTCATAAAATTTTATAACTTCGTTTTGAAAATTTTCCAACTTTTAAAAATTTTTCCAATTTTAAATTCAGTAAAGATTGTTTTTGATTGAATTAAATCTGTTAAATTTACAACTTTTTAAAATTTTTTACAAAATTTGAATTATTTAGATATCATTTTCCAAAAAAAATTTCAACGCATGAAAATGATTTTTTTATTCAATGAGAGACTAAAACATTCAGAAAATATTGGTTGAAAAACAGAATTTGAGTGGAATTTTTTTTTGAAAAAATTGATTCAAAAATGTAAAACAATTGAATTTTAGAAAATATTGAAAAAAATTGAATGAAAAACAGTCCGAATTTGAAAAAGTTTTGTGAAAAAAATTATTTTAAAAAGGAAACTTTAGTGGTGTTTTATTATTCCTTTTTCCATTTGATTCAAATTTGAAAAAAAAAATTGAAACACCAAATGGAACCGAGGAAACCAGGACCGATTGAAACGATTTTAATTTTGGGAACCTCCACCAAAATTCAAAAACCAGAGCCAGGAACTATTTGAATAAATCATTGCAGAATCGGTGTGTACGTATTTTACGTGTCTTTTTGAGCTGTCCATATTAAAAATTCCATTCGAGATCGTCATCAAGTCTTCTAATAAAAGAAAAGAACAAATTTTTTGAGAATTTTTATAGGTTATTTATCGAGTCTGTGTGAAGCGAAGACGAAAATTTTCAAAAAAAAAAACATAGGTAGTATCCAAAAACTGAATTTCCTCCATTAAAATTTGTAGATATAATACTTTTTCAGCTCCACATTTTGACTTCCAAAAAAGAAACACCTTGATGAATTCCTAAAAAATCATTTTTTTTTTTTGAAAATTTTATTCAAGACTGTCACAAATTCTCCTGATAAATATTGAATAATAAGGGCAATTTTTTTCATTAGAAAATATTCAATTGCCAGGGCCAGAAGAAAAGAAGAATCATAACACAGGTCGACAAAAAATTTTTTTGCTGTTTCTTGGTTCTCATGCCAAAATTTTGATTCTAGAAATCAAAATACACCACCTTGCTCAATCCTGGCTTCTAAAGTTTGCTTTGGAAGGTGGGGGGGGGGGAGACAAAAAACTGATTTTTCGAGGAAAATAAGCCAGAGCATTACAGAATTTTTTTTCAATTTTTTTGTAATGCTCAGGCTCATTGCCTTTGAGAAATCAGTTTTTGCCCTCCCCCACCCCAAAGCAAACATTAGTGTAATTTCTTAATTTCATAACATAATTTTGAAAATTAATCGAGGAAAGGTCTTCAAAATTGGGAAATTCGGAAAAAAATCTCAATAACAAAGAAATTAAGAGGCCGGCCCCACCCGTTGCAGTTTTGGTGCAGTTTTTGATGACTCACATGAAAGCAACCCTTCATTCAGTTCAACATGAGACAATAAGGAACGATCCCTCTAAAAAAACGAAAAAAATCGTGTTTCGGAATTTTACGGCCATCCTATCTTCTTGAGCTTAGAATTTTGGGAAAATTATTCAGTTCATCAATCTATCTCACTCAAAATCTAATTTTGGACCACTGAACCCAAAACTTTTCCTTCTATTTCCATGACTCAGAAATTATTTCCAATGCATCAAAATAATATAAATCATCGAGCCATCCAACTCGAACCATTATAACCCCAGAAAATCAATCCAAAACCAGACTTCGGCCACCGAAAAGCCAAAATAAGAAAAATCTTACCAAAAATCAATTTCTTTCAAATTCTGCATCCGCCAGTTACCGCTGCAACAACCCAGTAAACCTGACCCAGTCTCCATTCCGCTCAACGCGACTGGCAAACTTACGGCCGCATTTTCGAAAAAGTCGACCAAGGAGGCTGTAAAAAAAGGAGAAAAAAATCGTTACAGTAATTGTACGTATTATTTACGTTTATATCTGCGTCCAAGAGATTAGAGAAAATGCCCATTCAGAATCGGTTTAATATTTAACACTCGGCGCGGCGCGGCCTCTGTAATCGTTCAGCAGCTTGAAAAATGGCGCCTATTCTAGACCGTCTGACAGGCGATAAGTTAGGTGCCCGCAATCTTTACACAACGTCACTCATTGCACACACAGCTCTGCACAAAACTGCGCGTGAAAAAGCGTGGCCAATTTTTACGCGAGAATATTTCTCTCGCGAAGAATGGGACCGGACGAGGCGGAATATAAGACAACGTGCTGCAGAGCTTTGCGACGCCATCCGAGTTTATCTTGGCTCCGTTCGCGACGCTTTCATTGTATCGCGACATTATGCGCCATGCCCCATAAGTCCATTTATCTCACTGTACAATGTACCCATAGTCGACCAAATCGATTTCCATGGGTTTGGATGCAAAAAGGCTTATTCTTTCACCCTTCTGCTTGGAATTGCACTATCTATACGTATTACCTTGATTGACGATCTGATTAAGTTCCACGAACGTGTTAATTTACTGTTAGAATCGACCGAATGGAATTATTAATGATGGCTTTATACACTCTACAGAGTGTAGACGAACTCTCTCGTACGTTCTGCATCGAATCAGATCTCTAAACATGTCACGTCGAATGTTATAAATTTGATTGTAATTAAATTGGTCGTTTTGAAAAATTAACGACTATTTTTTTCCAGACTTTTTTTTATTTCAAAATAGCCCAAGAAGGGGAAAAGAAGCCATTTTTCACCGTTTTATATTCAGCCTGCGATCAATTTGATAACGCGATGGTTCGTCCATTTCAATTTCAACATTTCAGCATATGTATTAAAAGCGGACACACCAACGAATACTATTCCATTAAATGGTGAAATATTACAACACAAATTACAAAAAAATTCAACCACGGTGTTATTTAATAAAATACTTAATCAATTTCGCTGAAATGACCAATTTTTCCCCCAGTCATTGTCTTTCGTGATATGTCACCGAAGGGTGTTGGAAAATGACTGCAATGCGTAGCGAATTAATTTTTATCGCAGATTGACGATTAGCTTAATTTTTAGCGGGAAAAATTTGTGGGAATTTTACTGACGAGAATTCATAATTTTTCCAACAGATAAACTATTTAGAGATATTTCGTGCTAAAACGAACCAAAAATTAAATCCAGTATTTCGATTTCGTTCAACATTTTTTTTACGAGTTCCCCTTGATGGATTTCCTTTCTAACCAGGCCTGTGCAGAGAGGGAGGAAAGGGGGGATTCCTCCCGGCCTGAGATTTCTGGGTGGGCCGTAGAGGCCCGTGAGGGTCTTTCAGAATTAAAAAACATTCATCGGTACCTTAAAAGTTGTAAAAATCCAATATTTTCAAAAAATTTTGAAAGTTATGAAAATCAAGTCAAGAGATCATTTTTAGTGACTGTGTAGACCAAAAAATACAATTCTTCGAGAAATTCACAATTTCATAACGTTTTTTGAATCAGATGAAGTGAAAGTGTAATAGAAGAAAGTAAAAAAGCTATAAAATACTGATTTTTCAAAAAAAATTGTACTTTGGTCTACTTAGCCCCTAAATACATAATATCTGGAATCAAGTTGACTCAAAAATCAAAATTTATTTTTGTATTTTTGACTCTTCCCTTCAATTGTGTAAGACCTTTTTTCTCTTAAATTTTACCCTGGGATCCGGATTTTCTCTGTACGGGCCTGTTTCTAATTCTCAAGGGAGCTGAGGGCAAGCCCCCGATTTCAGGCAATAATGATTTTTTGCCAAACTACCCAGCTTTTGAAGGCTCATAATTATCTCGAGATAGGTCATACTTGGAAGAAAATTGTTTGTGGGATCCGAAAGAGGATTGATAGGAGATTCAAAAACGATAACTGATTTTAAAAAGCTCAAAGTTGAACTTTGGTGATGAAAACTCAACTTTTATACGGTAAAGATCTCAATAGATGAAATCAACAATTTAAAAATCTGAAAATTACAGTATGTAGCCTTTTTTACCTATTTATGAACCCACAAATTTTCAAGATGGAATTTCGAAACCCCTTAGGGAATACAGGGGCCCACAATTTTGACTAAAATTGAAAAAATCGAAAAATTAATGTTACAGATCGATTTCTATTAATTCGAAGGCGCTGATTTCGAATATGTGATTGATTTTTTCATCCGACTCCTCTGACCCCCCCCCCCCCATTGGCTCCCTTGAGAGGGCCAAAATTTGAAAAATTGAAGATAAGTGTGACCTATCGTTTGTTAGGTGTTTGAAGGTACTGAGTTCGAATATTTGCTTATTTTTTGGATTTGACCCTTCAGTGCCCCCTAACCTCCAATTTTGGGGAAACAAAAAAAAATTAAAATGTCATGTGACATATCGATTGTCACTAATTTAGGGTCGTAGAATCTGAATATCGACTTACTTTTTGATTTTACCCCATTCCCGCTGCTCTAACCGAAATATATGTACGATTAATTCGGGAAGGGGTCGGTTAGAGCCTTAGACCATATAGTATTAACATGGACCGCGCTAGTAATCTGAAATCCGCAATCAAACATAAAAGTGCCCTAAACGAATTGAGCGCTTCTGATTGGTCATTCGGCTCTTCTATGTCATGGAAAATAACAATTTCTGCCGAGCGCCAGCCGAGGGCACCGAACGTAAACGCGCGCGCGTTTGCGTTCGGTGTTGATATTGGTTCATCCATCTCCTTATCAATAGCGCGACCAATCAGAAGCGCTCAATTCGTTTGGGGCACTTTTTCATGTTTGATCGCGATTTTGTTCAGAATCCCAGCGGATAGCGCGGTCCATGTTAATACTGTATTGTCAAAGGTTAGAGCAGAAGGAAATGGGTAAAATCAAAAATTAAGTCGATATTCGAATTCTACGACCTCAAATTAGTAACAATCAATACGTCACACGCCATTTTGATTTTTTAATATATGTCTCCCCAAAATTGAGGGGCTAGAGGGGCACTGAAGGGTAAAATCCAAAAAATATGTAAATATTCGAACTCAGTGCCCCCAAATAGCTTACAAACGACAGGTCGCACGTTATTTTTCATTTTTTTGAATTTTGACCCCGATAAAGGGGGCCAATAGGGTGGTTCAAAGAGGTCGGATCAAAAAACCAAGCGCATATTCGAAATCAGCGTCTTTGAATTAGTAGAAATTGAAGCGCTTCTTTACTTTTTCGATTTTTTGAATTTTGGTCAAAATTGGGGACCTCTGTACCCCCAACGGGTTAGAGACCCCATCCTGAAAATTTGTTGGTAGAAAAATAGGTAAGAAAATCTACTTAGGTACTGTAATTTTTTCAGATTTTCAAATTGTAGCTTTCCTTATTAAGATCATCAAGAAAGTTGAGCTTTCACCTTAGTTCAAATTTGAGCTTTTCAAAATGTGATTATAGTTTTTGAATCTTCTATCAATTCTCTGTCAGACACCACAAACAATTTTCCTCCAAGTATAACGTAATTTGAGATATGGGCCTTCAAAGTTTGACAATTTTGCTAAAAATCGTAATTGCATAAACATTTTGAAGCCCACACCACCCTCTTGAGAGTTGGAAAAAATAATCGTTTTTTTGTGAATAGACAACTAAGAAAAACTCGTAAAAAAAATTGACGACCCGATTTCATTTTTTCCCGTTTTACTATGGAATAATCCATAAGTAACTTTGAAGAAGTGACAAAGCAGTCTTTCAAAAATTAAAATCACCAGTCTCTCTTTTCACCCCTTTTCTTTGTATTAGATCAAATTGTAGGAAGATAATTTTAAAAATATTTCGGAATAAAATCTAGGTCATAGGATAAAAATAAATGTTGACATTCGATTCATGTAGACTTCGTTTCAATACTTCTATTTCCTCTCTCACTTTTCAAAATGAATCCTCCGAAGCATCAGGGCATGTACATTACCCAGAAACCGTCGGTATAATAATTTATTCGCCGTATCATCGTTTGATATGATTTAGCTTCAGCGCAAAGCACGAGCGGTGTTATATTGACAAACCCTTTAGCACCGTTTAATACGTCAATTGTAACATATTAGACAGATACATCCCCGAGGAAACGAAATATATGACGTATTTATTTTTAATGATACAAATCAAGCGAGGCTTTCTACTTGCACTTCCACCGGTGCGTGCTGGTAGGTCAACGAACGAGGATATTTGTCACGAGACTTGAAGAGACACCTCGCCAAATAATCACCAGCCAGAGTATTTTTTTCGACCGTTCCAACTTTTTCGAGAAAACTTGGGAATAAGAGCGAAACTGCTTTGATATTCAACGTAGCCTTTTATTGATGTAATTATCATTAGAATTGTGTTAGCTGCATCGTTCCACTCGGTGCCTACAAATTAAACGAATTTCCAAGCTCGTTACATTTTCCAGAATGGTGAAATAAAATTCAAATGGGTACGTTTTACGTAGGCTCAGCAAGGATCAGCGAGAGGTGAAGTTATAGAAAAATTGAATGTTCTTAACGTTGGTAACGTTACTTTTGTTAATTTTTGCCATTGCTCCGCAACCTCTGCCACCATTCTGGCGAATTTAATGCGAGCAAATTTTTGGTAAATAGGTAACGCATTTCAATGGTTTCGATAAGCCAGTTTTAATGTATCATGTTCTGCGTATAGTGGGTTGAGTGTCTTGTATATTTTGGTTACCCAAAATTTTCTCAGGTTTTTCCGCAACGAATAATTTAATTTTTTTTTAGTAGGGATGATGTTGGTTGGTATAATTTTACGATGTGCGGACGAAATTTGGATACTTACAATTCTAAAGCATTTTATTTGCATATTATTGCTGATTTAAGTCTGAAAGTATAAATTTGGTAATGTCCCATTTGAATTGCATAAGTGAGCCTGGATGTGAATATAGAAACCACTATTAAGAGTCCAAAATTAGTTTCTGAGTTGATACAGATTTTGGGTCTTTAATTTAGGTAGAATCTCAAATTTAAAATCAAATTTTTTCACCCACGTTTCTATATCCAGACTCATATACGGAATATCATGGAAAAGATTTTTGAAAAAAAAAGAAAGTGAGTAATGAAAATTGTTCAAATTTAAGGAAAGAATCACGCTTTGATTTCTCTATGAGGACAAAATTTCGTCGATTTTTCCTATTGATAGTACTTACTCGTTTTTTGGTAGAGTAATAATAGCGAAAAAAAAATTCAAAGATCATTCATTATAAAAAAAAATAGTTTGAAAGGAGACGAATAAAATAAGAAAAATATCGAGTTCGAGTTGGATGTGAAAAACAAAAATTTTTGATACAAAATTTGTATTTCAAGTTGAAAAAATTGAAAATTCATTTTCACAGTCGATTTTGATAATTTTAATCTCTTTGCTGACTTCGATTAATTTCTGACGAGGATCAATGCAATAGGAAAAAATTTACTTAATGAAATAAGAAAATGTCGAAAACAGAATTAATTTTCCAAAATTTGGAAAAGCGATAGTTTTAATATCATCTATTAAAATAATTACCTAATTGATCGAGGAGAAAGAGATATTAAGTTTCGAGGCTAGAAATAAACAAAAACTCAAATGGGAATAAAAAATAGGGGAGAGGCGAAAATTGAAAATTTTTTCTCACGCATAAAAACTGCTTGAAAAGTCAAAAATTTTCAAACCTTCAAAAAAATCAAATTGAGCTCAAAGCGAATTTTTCAGACAAAAAAATTTTTGGTATGCTACTTTTCTCTCCTCTCACATTCAAATTAATTTAGCTTAAAATCTATTCAAAATTTTGGCGAAAAATCGTCTTCTTATCAAAATATTGTTATAATGATGAATTGATGAAGTTTTAATGCATTTTTTTGTTGATAAAAATTAATTATCATGTCACAGATTAAATTTTCGGAACGATTTGTAGAAACAGATCTAATCAATGATTTCAGGGAGGTGGGCATCATGTTTACTATGTCAATTTTTTTTGAATTTCCTCAAGAAAAAATCAAAAGTAGAAAAAAATTAAAACACTGAAGTTGATGCAGATCTAAAAACGGATGCTTTTTAAGAAAAAAAAGTAGGTAAAAATTATTTTTTTTCATGCTTTAAAACTAAAAATAGTTATTTTTCAATATGTTATAAGCAATTTTTAAGGAAGTATATCCCTTCTTCTTACATCAATTTTCAAAAAATCCTTCAATTTTTTCATCCCAAAAAATATAAAAATTATTGTCCAAAAAAATTAACAACCAAGAACTTTTTTGTCGCATTTTACTCAAAATACACTAAAAAAGTCTCAAAAGTTCAATGTAATTACAGAATTTAATTCAGCCATGAGCTAAATTCCTATTTCATATCGAAAAATCAACTTTATCAATAAAAAATCCAATAAAAAAATTAATTTGTAAACCACCAAATAAGGGGAGAGGGTCAGGGGACTTGAGTCCCTCCTTCAAGTTCGAAAAAAAAATTTATTGTAAAAAATATTAAAAAGTGCAGTTTTTTGCTTTTTATTTCAAACAGTATTTTTTAAAAAATTTTTGCCCTGGATTCGATCGGACAGTATTTTAGTCCTTTTATTTTAAACTTTGAAAATTTTGGACCAATTTTTTAGCCAAAAATCACCCAATTCCTCAATAAATTCCTAATTTTCCAGAAAAAATTATTGATTTTTGACTAAAAGATCAGTAAAAAATGACTAATTTTAAATTTGACCCCTTCTCCCTATTGTTCCCAAATTCTCACCCCCGCTCTCAATTAATTTCTGGGTGCACCTATATGGAGCTAATTTTCGAATTAAAATCTTCCATTTGTACGCTAAAAGTTGAGAATTCAGAAGTGCCAAATTTCCATTAAAATCTGCCAAGAAATTACTCCCGTTCTCGACCACTCAATCACTGTTACTAATTTTCGATTGAAATATACTTATGTGAGCCTGGATATAAAAACAACCCTTAGGGGTTAAAACATGGTTTTCGAATTGACACTGACCTTGGGTCTTTTCAAATGAGAAGAATAAAAAAAAAAACAAAAAAAACCTTAACTCAAAAACCAATTTTTGACCCCTAAAGGTAGTTTTTAAATCCAGTTTTTTTTTTTTTTTTCAGGAAAACTTGACCTAATTTTTTCGAAAAATTGAGACTCCCTCCACAGTCACCACTTCTGTACACTTCACTCACAAATTCGAAACTTACAATCTGGAAAAATAAGCGGAAAAATCTCACAAACATAAAATTCTCCCCCAAATAAGAAGACTCGAATTTCGCAGGAAAAACCTCTGTCAAATCCTATCCTTCGATATCGACGCATAAATAAACGAAAATAACATTGATGAGCAACATAAAGCGAAAAGGAAGATAGAGGCAAAGGCAAAATGAGCCTTAAGATTAGGTAGATTAGGTTATAGGTAGATTGGTGGCACGTGAGTTAAATTGTTTCGGCGACTTTGACAATAATTCGGTATTTCGGTCACGTTTTACCAACTTGTATAGTCGCTCTACACAAGTACATATTATACTATAGGTAGCTAACTCAAATATTTAAAACCATCTTCGATTTCATTTTATCGATTAACGCTATCTACGTAAAGAGTAGGTAGGCTAGGTAGAGATAAGCGACCAGCAAAATGTAAATTATATCGGCGGAAAGTTTCTCCAAGTAACGGCGACAAGAACAAAAAAAATCCCAACAGTTGAACATTTGTTTTAGATTAAAGTGAGAAGTTGCCACGCCGGAGTTGTCGATAACCTCGCTCTCTCGCTTTCAACTTAAACCTATCGTTTAAATTACCAATGAACAAACGCCGAAATACGTAAAGGGTAATAAATTTACCAACGGCGAATGTTTCGCATAGGCATAGTAAAAGATCTCTTATATTTCGGTAACTCGAGCGAATTTTCCGAATTAAAAAACAATTCTTCCAAAACTCTCCATGTACGAGTACTTATGTGTTCCAGTCACCAGAACTTGTTTTTTATTCCGGAACTTGCACATTCGGATTTTTTTCAGTGTTTTTTTGCAGCTTTTTTTAAATCATTTTGGTCAAAAGTTTTTCCCATGATCTTTCAGATCGAGAAATAAATTCCAATTAATTTGAAAGAAATTTCAAACCATTAAAAAAAGTTTGAACATTGATTTTTTTTTCGAAAATTTAGTCAAAATGGATAATATTTCTGTAATAAAAAAAAAAACATATTTCTTCGGGGAGGGGAATCTATGAAAAACTCCACTCAGATAACTCAAAATTTTCAATTTTTTCAACTATACTTTTATCCTCACAAGCCAATGGAAAAATATGAATAGGAACAAATTTCTTATCAGTTGAAAAATTATAAATTGCAGATGTTCAACTTTCTCGTTAATTCGAAAAAAATAAAAATTGATAGGCACAAATTGTAAATTTTTCTTACTTCAAAAAATATGACGATGTTTTTCAACTTGGAAAAAAATTTCCAACTGGAAAAAAATTTCAACTAGGAAAAAAATGAAAATCTTCCTAACTTGAGTCAAAATGAAAAAATTTCCAACTTGGAAAAAGATGTTTTCAACTTGAAAAAGAAAAAATTTCCAACTGGAAAAAAATTTCAACTAGGAAAAAAATGAAAATCTTCCCAACTTAGGTGAAAATAAAAAAATTTCCAACTTGGAAAGATTAGAAATCTTCTAACAGGAAAATCCTCCCAACTTGGGTAAAAAATTTTCATTTTAGGAAAAAATGATAGATTTTCCAACTCGAGTGAAAATGAAGGATTTTCATACTCAGGAAAAATGAGATTTTTTCATTTCGTAAAAAATTGAAATCTTTTTCAACTTGGGGAAAAATGAAGAATTTTTCAACTTGAGAAAAAATTTTAAAATTTATGTTGGGAAAAAATCAAAAAAATCTTCCTAATCTTGGAAAAAATGAAAAATTTTCCAACATGGAAAAAACTAAAATCTTTTCAACATGAGTAAAAAATTAAAAAAAATCAATTTGGTAAAATGAAGAATTTGGCAACTTGAGAAAAAATGAAAAATTTTCCAATCGGAAAAAAAACTTTTCAACCTGGGTGAAAATGAAAATTTTTCAACATTTGAAAATATAAAAATTTTCCCACTTGGGTAAAAAATTTCCATTTTGAAAAAAAAACGAAATTTTTTCCACCCTGGGAATTTTTTCAATCCAAGGAAAGAGGTAAATTTTCCCAGCTGAGAACTGAACACTGAAAAATCCCGTCAAGTGAGTAAATTACACACCCTTCCTCACCCCAACAATATTTTTTTGCAGCGACCCGAGAAAAGAAATTAATACCGAAATAAACCATCTTATCAAAACCACATTCTAAATTGAAAAATCTCACACTGCGCCTCTTCGCTGTCCCATTATCTCAATCATTATTCGTTTACACAAATCATAAATGCGACATTACAATCCACCATTGAAAATCTCAGTTTATTTGCTCGATAAACTACGGAAAACGAAATCGATACATTGTAAATAGAAGATAGCCCGTTAAGGGATTCTTTTTTCACTGCTGTGAAGTTTCGTCGCACGTAAGTATATTGAGAAATTTTCAAATAGTAATTTTCTACACCGAAACAAAAACAAATCGAATACCATCCTCGGTGGAATTTTATCAACTTTGAAATGATACCGCGCGACAATGTCAAACCATTATGGAATTATCTACTTATTGCGAAAATCTTCAATTCAAATAGCGTTAAAGTTTGAAAAATATTCCATTTCTCACTCCCTCGTGTTTTTTTTCCTTTCTTAATACGAACGTTTTCGCTTCTCATACTTGTCGTGTTATTGGGAAATATGTACGTTTGATGCTTCTTATATTATTATGTTTACATTAGCATTACTTTTTACTTTCATACGGATAGATATGAATATAATAATCGAATGAAGTTTAAATACGATATATCTGGCTGTTTGCGATGAATTTAACCAATCAATCACTCTGATTTATTCGTCGTGGATTTCAAATCTCGGTGCATTATCATTTGTCATATTTGTACGTAAGAATTTCTAACTTGATAATTTTTACTTGGAATAAATATTTGTGAAAATATTTTCATCGCAGCATCAACTTTTGGTGCCTCTATCTATCATCTACTTCTCAGAGAAGAGGGGCAGGGAAGAGGTAGAAAAAAAATCTGAAAATGCCATTTTGTATCCTATTTGCTAAATAAGTAGGTGCTTACATTCAATATCAAATTCATTCCTTTGAAATTTCCAAATTTTTTGGGTCCCTCGCATTGAACTAACAAAAATAGTAGAATGGGGATAAAATAGAAACAATCTTACATAAATTCACACGCAGCAAGGCAGTTTTCGAAAAAATCGTGGAAAATGTAACTCAATTTGGGAGGGGACCAGAAAGACTGACAGTTTTTAACCAAAATGGAATTTCCAATTTTTTTTATTAAGAAGACAAATTTATCTCCGACTCAAACTCAACTCAAATTAAAAGATGTCTTAAAAAAGATCAATTTCCGAAATTTTCCAACGCCCATTTTTCGACCAGAAATTCAATTTTGTTTCTATTTGGGGCACATCCCCTCTTCCCCTCTGCTACAACTATTCAAATCGACTTTGAAAATTAATCTAACAGTAAGTAATTACGAAAAATTGTGTGAAATTTGATACAAAATTATTTAAAACAAAAAAAATTTCAAGAGGTTCAAAAGTATCATTTAAAAATAAAATTTCGTAAAACTTGATGATAGAAACTTTGCAAAAAAATTGTAGTAAAAAATTAATTAAAATGGGTGAAATTTTAAACGATTTTCGGACTTTTTTTTACTTCAATTCCATTATTTTTAGAATTTTAGAAATTGAATAAATTTTTACTTGGTCTTCATCATTTTGATGAAATATTGTTGAAGTTTTTAGAAGGTAGTTTTTGTAAAAATTTACACTATTATATGTCCCTCTTGAAAATACCTCTCATTTCGTTTAAAATTTTGCCACTTGAGATGATTGCCTCAACTTTAGTAAAAATCATGAAAACTTTTAAAAAATAATAACTACAGAAAAATGGAAAGTTTTAAATTTCTTTAAAACTTGGAATGTACTTTTTCATTCTGAATCAATAAAAAGACACAGATAAATGGCGAGATTGCAACACAAGAAAATTTCAACAAAATCCTTTGATTTTCAGCGGATTTTCGTTGATTTTTAATCAAATTTTAGAGATTTTACTGACACTTCAGTGAATAAACGTACATATAATTTTTCAAAAAATTTGCCTTTATTTGCATAAAAAAATCCATTTGGTAACTACTTTCAAAATTTTTTTTTTTAAAGTCAATATAAAAATTTTAAGTTTTTTTTTTTAAAAAAAAATTGTCGTCTGGATTTATAGTTTAAAAGATGATTTTTATCACTTTTACTTTATATATTTTTTACACCTGGAATGATACTTTTAAAATTCCATACCCAATGAAAGTTTTGATAGCTTTTATACAACTTTTCTTTTTTACAAAATTCTATATTTTTCGTGTTGTTTTTTTTTCGAATGCTCACCACATTTCAACCATTTTCACCACACAAAAATCATTGTTCTATTAAAACAAAATTTTACTAGGAGAAGACTAAAGTTCGCATTTTTAAAAAAAGGAAAGGGTGGGAGCAAAATTTGAAAATTTTCAGGTGAGATCAAATAATTTTTCAACTTTTCCAACTCGAAAAGCTATTTCTCCTATTTTTAGCTCAATACAATATAATTTCCAATAAAAAGTATCATTTTGGCAAATTTTCAATTCAAACTCGAACTTGAATTTTTTTCTAAAAAATAAAAAATGATATCCAATCATCAATGACGCAGAATGGAGTCCAGCTATAATTTTCAAAATATTTTTAGAAATTTTCATGATCCTTAAAAAAAAAAACAATATTTTAAATAATATTTTGAACAACAATATTCCGTTTGATAGATACTGGTTCATGCGATGAAAAATTTCTCGCCAGAAATTTTCATAAATTTCGCTACTTTTTTCCCCACTTTATCTCACAATCTTCATTTCATTAAATTAAAAGCATCGATTGAAAAAAATTCGTAAACCCCAAAACCTTCTTCAAACCATCCTTAATAAAATCCAAATATTTTTTTCTTCGCTCCCATTCAAAAGCCAATCCATCTACCTGCTCGACATTTCTTACATAATTAATTAGTTTATCACGATTAACAAGTCGGTTCAATCGATCCAATTATTCTTGGTAAAACTATCCGACAAACATGTCGCCATCGAAGACGAGTTATTTCGACACTCGATCTTATATCAAGACTAATTAAATTTCGCGGTTTATATTACACTAATACTCAATTTGACTCCAAACCCCATACACGTCTTAATTTAACCTCCCTTTACACAGCTGTAAAAGTATCCGAAAGGGGAAGGGCAAGGGTATTTTTAACATCGACGTGAAATTCTACAGTAATCACCCAAATAGTAGATACCTTCACGTAGAACTCGACGAATTAAAAAAAAAATTCAATGGCACGTTTTTCTTCGGTATACCTGCTTCTCCTTTTTCTTTCGAAATATATCATTTTACTTTTTTTTTTATTATAAATTAAACACAATACCGCTAAAAAAACGTGGCCAGACTATTAAACGGTCAATTGAGAATCTAAATATCTCTCGGTCGACGAACAATAAACAGTAAACAGCTACAATTTTTTTTCGGCAGCCCGAGAATCCAGGCGTCAATTCATAAATTATTTTTATTCTCGTTTCAACGCATCTCGCAACCCGAGCTGTTAACTTTCTTCGATAAAATTTTTATTTTTTCACTTGTTTTATGGTGTGAAATTTAAATGACGTTAAAAAAAAAGCGAAAATATATTTCCGACTGTAAAATTCGCTACAAGCTCGTAACACACGCGCTTTCCGTACTTAATACTTTTATTAAATATTGATTTTTCATCAATTTTTATTCCTATAAAATTATTTTCACTTTTTCTTCTTTTGTTTCAGTTTTTATGACGTTTGCGCGGCGCGTATAACCGGCAGAAGCATATTTTGTCGACGTTAACGTGACGGTAAGTTGTTTCGGATTCTCTTTGTAACACAGATAGCTTTTTCACACCGAGGGGGAAAAAAATAACCGTATCCAAACTACGAAACTATAGAAAACATTACGCAAAAGCGAAACCTTAAATGAGACGATAACCGTAATGTTCATTTAAATTTGCAACGATGAAAAGAAGCTTTAAAAAGCGTACCATTAGACCGAGTCGAGCAACCCGGGTATAAAAAACTAGGTAAAAAGTTAAAACGAAGTATTAAATATCTAAATTTTGACGTGTGGCTCCCGATAGATTTTAATCGTCTTCGTTGCGCGGTGCCGAGCTTTTAATCCGTTTATTACGTAAATTGTCTTCGGATGAAATCTCTTCAGGGGCGGAAGTACGAAAACGTCCAAATTTATTTCGCGCAATATGCCTGGGAATACTTTTTCGTAATAATTTCTCAAACGTGGTGGTTTACGTAGGGCAGACGAAGGCGGTGGCGTTTAAAATTAATTAAAAACGATAACGCGACGACAGAAATAACCTATCTAAATAGAATCTGGCGTCGCGTGACGTGTTAAGAGTGTGTATGGAAAAAAAACCCGCGCTGGAATTAATTTTAGAAATATTTCGAGGAAAGGTGAGAATTATCAATTTGGATGAATATTAGTCGTGTCGGCGATTAAATCTCGTATGGTTAATGAGATTAGCTTGGTAATCTTGATGAAAACATTTTGAAAAAGTCGGCAAAATGCATTAAATCGTGCATAGTTTTAAAATCAAGACATAATTTGATTTGATTTTTCGTCATTGGATTCGAATCGCAGGCAATTAAGTGTAATTTGATGAAAAAGAATTGACATATTTTTGCCTTTACGATGAAAACCTGAAATCATGGGTATTTTTAAAATTTTAAAGAATATCGATCTACACACGAGAGCAACTTAAAAGTATTCAAGAGGGAGGGGGTTGAATTAGAGAAAAATAAGACGAGGGAAAGAGGGAGTTAAAATACATAGAAAAAAATTGAGTAATAATTTGTTATTCGACGAAGTCAGCAAATTTTCAACGAGGGGAGGTCCTTACCACTCCGGCCACGAGACTTTTTAAAAAGTACCTCCGGCTCTTACTCCGAGAAGATTGAAAAGGCTCCGGAGGGCCCTCCGACGATGAAAAATCGAAAATTTTCGAAAATTTTATGGCATTACCATGAAATTAAAACTACCATTACTTTTTGAAAAAAAAATGAAGTAAAGTTTCCTCTGAACGGAAAATGTTGATAGCATGGATATGTTTTTCCTCTCATTCTAACTTCTAATATTAAGTTCATTTCAAAAATATAAAAAGTTGTTTTTTAAAATTTAAAAATCGGCTTTTAGCTCTCTAATATTTTTTTTGTCATTTTGACCGTCTGATATCAAGTCAATTTTCAGCTTCTGACTTTCTGATGTATAATAAGTTGATTTCAAAATAATAATTTGTTATAGTTTTCAAAAGTCAGCTTCTGATTTTCTGACATTATGTAATTTCAAAAATATAAAAATTTACAAGTTTTTGATTTTTGGTGACGCAAATTAGCGTCTAAAAATTTTTGGAATGACCCCCGAACTAAGAAAAAAATTGAAAAATCAGATTTTAGCTCTCTGATATGTTCCTGGTCATTCTGACTTTCTGATATTAAGTCAATTTTCACCTTCCGACTTTCTGATATTTATATTTTGAAGAAATAAAAATTTGTAATTTTTCAAAGTCAGCTTCTGACTTTCAGACATCAAGTTTTGAAAATAAAAATTTATAAGTTTTTGACTTAGCGTGACGAAAAATAGCGTCACGCAAAACAGTGTAACGCAAAATAGCGGCTTAAAAATTTTGGAATGACCGCCCCCCCCCCCACCCAAGAGGAAAAAACATATCCATGTTGAAACAAAAATAAAGTCATTTTCAACTATTATCGTAAGCAAAAAAATAACGTACAATTTTGGTAGTTTTCAGAGGAGAAAGAACTGAAAAATTCCTAGTAAGTAGAAAATTCAAAAATGAAGTAAAGTTTCCTCTGAAAGGAAATCCAAATTGGATTGGTAGAGAAAATGATGAGAAATACGAATTATATTTTTATGAACACGTTTTGAAATTGAAAATTATTCAAAGGAGGGCTCCGACTCCGACTCCGGCTCCAAAATTTTTTCCAAAGTCACTCCAGCTCCGGCTTCGACTCCGAGATTTTTAAAAAAGTCCCTCCGGCTCCGAAAAAATTGTCCGGAGGGGTCCTCTTCCCTCCAGTTCCACTCCGGGATCCCTGGTATTTATGATAATTTTTTCATCAATTTTGGTGCATTTCTTCATGAGGTTTTGGCCATTCCAGTTATTTTTTCACAATAAGTAACTGTCTGAAAAGTTCGAATTTCAAAATAGAATGTGTGGTTTTCTTTTTACAATTTTTACAGACTCTTCAATTACTGAGAAATAAAGTGGGTTCTCAATTGAATTGAAATCGTGAAAATAAAAATTTTTAATAAGAAAATGACAAACGAGAATACAATTAAAGCGATTCATTTATTTTATAAAAAGAAATTAATTGCTCGGAGAATTTTTTCATACCATTCATTTTTCTTAAGTGTTTGGTCAATCCATAGAAATAGCGGAGGGCTATTTTTTTCACAATAACTGTCTGAAGTTAAAATTTTAAAGCATAATGACTTGTAAGATTTCTAGATTTCACTTCAATTTCCGAGTGATTTTCTCCCATTTTATTATATTCTTCAAAAATTATGAAAAAATAACTACACCAAGTCCAACGAAGGCAAACGAAACGAGCATAGCACCTAAAGTGCTGTTGTAAATTAAGGATAAGTGAATTACATCCGTTCCGGTAATTTCAAAGTCTTTCGAAAAATTTCTCCAGCGTATTTAAAAACTCATGATTTTCAACCCTCAAACAAAATCATGAATCATAACACTCATTTTCGATTTTCAACCTTCAAGTAGAATCATAATTACAACACTCATTTTTGATTTTCCAAGAATCGACGTTAATAGAATTGCATAACCGATTCGCCGTAAATACGCGGCACTGATGTTTTTAAGGCGAATCCGATAGGCAACTTCAATAACCCACAAAGAAAAATTAACTTGAACGCCACGTCGTTATTATCCCACAAAATCTTTCATCTTCCCCTTCCTCATTTGATCCTCCGGAGTAATTTTTTTCTTCAAGGGGCATCCCAAAGAACATTCAAAAAAAGTGCTTGTCCACATTAATTTGCACGGCACTGTATGTTTGAACTGAAAAATGAAAAAAATTCCACATATTTCTCTTCTCGAGTAAAAATTTTGAATCATGGATATGTTCAAATATGACTCAACTTTATCATTTTTTACTAAAATGTCAATTCACTTGGGATTTTTTCGCTTTTTAAAAATTTTTTCAATATTTTGAAATTCTTCTGCAGTTCTTTTTGCATTTTAATTTTTTTCTTAAAACGTATACTATTCTATAATTTTTTTTAAAAAAAGTCAATGCACTTCTTTTTTTCAGTACTACTTCTCCGATTTATTTTTTCAACTTTCTTCAAGGTTTTATGTCAAAATACACATTTTTGATGTTGTAGATTATAAATTTCGTACTCAAAAAATGGTAGAAATGGAGGAAGGGGCCGGAGAAAACATTTGAATTTAAATTTTGTCATTATAACGTGTAATATGTCAAAATATGCATTTTCGAGTTCGTAGATCACGAATTTTGTACTAAAAAAATTGCAGGAAAAAAGTATTACACAGAGCCCCAATTTTTCAGCACTTTCATTTTGAAAAAATTGATTTCAAAAATTGAAAAAATGAATCCTAAAAACTCAAAATTCATTCAAAAATTGAAGTTCAATTTAAAAAAAAAATCCAAACAATTTTTTCCATCCGCACGCACGTAATCAATTCAAACAAAAATTAAAACCATGTTTTCATCCGATTCTCATCTCTTTCACACTTCCATCCAAACCACCAGTACCAACACAATAAACCTGGTCTCATCGGACGACACCAGCCATAATTAATGTATCAGCCACACCATCCAGAATCCACAGCCACCTAAACAAAGCCCATAAACTTTTAGACGGTCACGCTTTTCTTGAAAATTACCTATATAGCGAAATCTTAGCGAGGCTAAAACGACAAAAAACCACCATGATCGGGAAGTCATTAAGCGGAATCAGTTTCCGAAGACGAAACTGTATAATCTTTCGCATTGTCCCTATCCCTGCGCATCGTTCGGCAATACCAAAAAGGGCACCAGGGCCGAGAGAGGATCGGTATCGAAGGTCGCGCGCTAATGACGTATTGAAACCTGGAATAAGAGAGAGAAAGAGCGAAAAAAACGCGTGTATGCGGCGCCTATGCCTACCCTCATAGATGGCGCTGGCTTCTGAAAATCATTAATTTTGATTAAACAACGTTTCCAGCAACTGTTTCGAATGACGCTTCTGCAGCTTTCAAAAATCAGCCCAGAGGGGGCGAGCAAGTCGAAAGAACAAATTCGATGATTTTTGCCGATTTAGAAGTCCTCCCTTTGACCCTTCAGCTCTCCCAGAGCCCTCCATCCAACATCGACGGAAACGGATGCGCGTCGTGCTTTTGAAAAGAATTAAAGAGAATTTAATCGGATATACCATTCAACTTTCTTCGCCATTTTCTCTCTGGCTCCTTCCCTTCCCTCTTTTCGTTTCCGTTTTACTCTGGCATATCTCGAGAAATACCTATCGCGTCAAAAACCACGACTCAAGCTTTTCACCTCGTTCAAAAGTGTCCCCCAAGTAGACGATGGAGGCCAAAGGGCCAGGGGAGACAATCTCAAAACTAATTTCAACTGTACCGATGACAATAAAATCGTATACTGTTTATTGTTTCATTTCACTATAGACTTTACCTTTTTTTTCCTCCTCGGCGTTCTTTTTACTCGCCGAGTAAAACAAAATTTACAAAGTTTCCGTCCAACTTTCATATGAAATTTAATACATTCGCCAACTTTTTAATAGATTCTCCGGCGTTACGTACGTTACGGTGCGAGTTTTATTCTCTCTATTTTCTCTCATGTACGAAACTTAATTCCATACTCCGTACACCCCGAATGATTAAAACAAAATGTGAAATATCACAGCGAAGAAAACTCTTTGGCTTTTGTTTTTTTCATCTCGCTTCGCCACTGTTTTCTCGTTATAGAATAATTTATTTTTGTAAGAAATGTAAAATAGTGCACGACGCTGAGGAGAGAGTCGAACGTAGTTCATTGTTTGCGAGTGGAATTTTTTCAATCAAATCCCACGAGTAAAATTAACTTCCATCCGGAATCTCTCGTATGCAGCCTATTCTTTTTACATTACGTCGACAATAAAACGCGAAAAAAACTCCGACCACGAGTCGTATTCATTATTCAATGTACCAGCCGAGTCGTACGAGGCCATTAACCAAACGGTTTTCATACTTAGGCGTACATTACGAATACGCTGCACAGGTAAATAAAAACCAGGTACCTACCGAGCCAAAAAATCGAACCTCTGGTACGAATAAAGAACTACTCTTGGATCCGAAAAAACCCCCGACTCGTAATTGTTCGGCTTTTTAAAGATCTTGTTTTTCTGTACGAAACGAATGATAAATCGTACTCGATTCCTTAGCTCTCGGTGCGGCATTTTAAAACGCGCCCAGCCGCTAGTTTCACCGGCGGCAGCCGAATTTCGTGATATGTGGCGTGACACGGAAATAATGCGCCGCTTAATGTTCGCGCGTTATTAATTGAGGATACGACGAGATATATTATCTTTTTCACAGTTCATGATTTTTATAAAGTTCATATTTTTCTATACAACCAGCCACGATCGACGTCACACTAGCTAAATTTTATTGCTGGATTAAGCCGGCCACCGGCGCTGGTTTATGTTCGCCGATGAGCCCGGAGGTAGAGAAAGTAAAGGGTTTTTTTCTCTCTTACTACTTTTTCGCTATATATATTTTTTCCTCCTACGCCGCGTTCTGTTCCCCCTTTACTTTTAGGTCATATTTTTCTCGTTTGTTGTATGTAGGTAGTATACCTTGCGGTAGTTTATTTCCAAGGTAAGGAGTGGCTGGGCCGAAGATGCGATACCGGTGTTATGAAGAATAAGAATTCTTTCGGTACTGGATAAAGTTGAAATTATAGAGGTAGTAAAGTATATATCTCGAGAGCGGACTTGGAGCGATTGAAAAAAAGAATAATGGCTGCCAGAGATGGTGGCTGCGTTTGAACGTTTTTAAAGGTCAGTTTTAAGGGAGAAGGGTGGAAAAAGTTACGTGAATTGTTCGTAATGGGTACGTGACAACGAACGTATCGCAGGAACGTTACGGAATTGAAATGATAACGTAATAGAAATGCGAATTGAGCCTTGAGGGATGAAGCGTTTCAGAAACGCTTAATAATGATACGTAACTGAAACAATCAAATGATAACATAACAGAAACGTAATCGAAATGGAATTGTTACAGAAATATAACGGAAATGTAACGGAAACGCAACAGAAACATAAAGGAAACCTAACATAAATCCAACAGAAATAAAACGGAAACGTAACACAAATGTGAGAAAAACGTAACATAGCAAAAACATAACGAAAACGTAACAGAAACGTAACATAAAGTTAACATAACGAAAACGTAACGTAATAGAAACGCAACAGAATCGTAACAAAAACGGAACAAAAACATAACAGGAACATAACGGAAACGTAACAGAAACGTAACAAAAACGCAACGAAAACGTAACAAGAGCGTAACAGGAACGTGATCGAAATAGAACCGGTACAGAAAAATAACGAAACCGTAACAGAAACATAACCGAACCGGAAACACCACGGAAACGTTACAGAAACGCAACAGAAACGTAATCAAAACGCAATTTTACTGGAAATATAACGGAAACATAACAGAAACCTAACTAAACCGCTACAGAAACGAAACATAACAGCACCGTAACGTGACAGAAATGTAACATAACAAAAACGTAACTTTTACCTGAATGAAACGTAACCGAAACACAGCTGTAACCTAACCATAACATAATAGAAACTTGATCGAAATGCGACTGCAACAGAAAAGCAACCGTAACAAATGAAATTCACAAAACCTTGAATATTGCATGTTCCAGGGCAGCCACTTTTAATTTTCATTCAGTGAACAACTGAACGTAACTCAAGTTTCAATTTTTTAAAGAATTTTCTCTGCTTCAAAAAGTTTTTCAAATTCGGGAGTAGGAACAATCCACAAAAAATGTTACTTTCTATTTTTTCCCCTCTCAATTGTTTTTTTATCAAGCTGAATTTTTTTGAATTCAAATCATTCATTATCAATTTCTTTCAACTATTTTGTCCAAATTATTTTCATTGCTGAATTTTTAAAAATTTCCAATTTTGATTCTAATTTGTTTCCATAAACTAGAAGTCAGCCAAAAAGTTGACTTCTGACTCCGTCTGACTGCAGAAGTGGAAGGAGAAGGTTGACTCCAGATTCCACCTTGACTCTTGACATCATTTTGACTCTTGAATCAAACTATACTTAGTCTTAGTCAATTTAGAGTCAGTTTGACTCCGACTCTTTTAATAACTGACTCTCGACTCTGGTTCGATTCCAAAATCAATTTCAGACTCCGACTCCTGATTCCGGCTTGACCCCGGGGTCAATTTCACAACCTGACTCTTGATTCCACTTCAACTCCAGAGTCACTTTCGGACCTCAACTTTTGACTTCACATTGTCACCGAAATCAATCTATGACCCTAACTCTAATTTCAGAGTCCTTTTCATTCCTTGATATATTTATATCATTTTTTTAAACACTTCATTCAATTTAAAAATTTTAATTTCAAATTTTTTTCAAGTTCGATTTTTTTTTCAAAATTTGTTTCAATAATTCAATCTGGACAAATTGTGAGCTTTCATTCTAAGTAGAAACCCCGTAAAATTGGCAATTACATTAATCTTTTTTTAAAAATATGAAAAGGAACCAAATAAAAATTTGGAATGCGGAGTTCAGGCTCTTTCGTACGTCTTTGGTGAATTAGTATTTTCCTCTTTTTTTTTAGTCATAATCAAGGACCGGATATGTATGTTCTAAAAAACGCAAAATATGTACATATTTTATGCGCTAAAAAGGGGCAAAATATGCAAAAATATGTGCTGAAAACTCGAAATATGTGAAAATATGTGAATACGATATGGGTATCAAAAAACAGCTTTTTTCAATCTTGTCATTAAATTATCACTCAAAGTGCTGAAATATTATTCATTTTAGGAAATTTTGACTGATTTTAGTAATTTCTTATTGATGAAATCGATTTTTAATTCGAAATAAAAAGTATTTACTTTTTCAAAAAAAAAAGTTGCAACAGACATTTTCAGTTCTCAGACAGAAAAAAATTAAAAAATTAATGTTTGGGTGGTAAGTACGAAAAAAAAAGAATAAAACAGATAAAATGAGTAAAATATGCCCAAAAACGTGAAAAATGGTCAAAATATGGCCAATTATGCGCCAAAAATTGCAAAATATGTAAAAATATGCGTATATACCCAAAATATGCAAAAATATGCACTAACATATGGGGCTCAAAATACTCAGAATTTTTTGAATCGTAAAGAAACCACTGATATGCGCGATAGGAATGCTCACAGAAAAATATGTTTTGACATATTTATCCGGTCCTTGCTTATTACATATTACACTTTTAAAATTCTCTTACCTGAAAAATTTCTTGTCTGACGAAAATCACTCATGACTATCAAGTCGGCTGCGATCTAAAAACAAACATAAAAATAAAACACATTATTAAAAAAAATAAGAGCGGATAAAATAATACTTAAACATAATCATTCTTCATATATTTTTTGTTTGCTTAATTCTAACCAAAAAAGAAAAAAAAACAGATATCCGTTCGAAAACTCCGAAAAATTTCACCCAACCCAACCACGCGAAACCCCCTCAAAAATCAACGCCTCGATAACAAATCGCAATTTACCTCTCGACAACGTTAATTTCTGGCAGGATGTTTTACGAATAGATTAAACTCGAGTGGCACCTTTTTCATAAACGATTACACCCAATATCGTCTCTGGGAAAAAATTACCTCTCAATCTTCTCTCTTTCTCTTTTCTCCATCGATAAAAAACGAATTGTTAAAAATTCACGAAATAAAACCCCAAGAAAAGAGAAAATAACGATGAAATTTTTTACCCTAAAAAATTAGTCGCTTTCATCTTTTCATAATACATTTCGCTTCTTAACGAGTCCGTCTGGCGGAGCTTCTTTTACATACAGCTCGTCGCGAGGTTAAAAAGTCTCGCAGAAAAAGTTCTTTTAAAACAAAAACTACTGGTACTTAGTCGACGCGAAGACGACGAGCACAGCAGAATTTCCCATCAGAATATTTCGCTTCACGTCTCCTTCGTATTCGTCGAGTTTGCGTTACGCGTACTCGGTGTATAAAACGAATACGCGAATTAAATTTCTAACGCGAGATTATGAGAACTAATCCCTTTCGCGAGGGAGATGGCGAAAAAGAAAAGGAAAACACCGAAATGAAAAAATTACTATAATTTATACAACGAGTGAACCGGGCGAAGACACCGGAATCACGTCGACGAGTAAAAATTATTAAAACACGTGTTTTGGTAACCCTTTCGTTTCAGTTTCCCCTCGAACCAGAATTGCTTGGAAGGGGCGAGCAGGTAAAACGATTGTTTAAAATTAAAAACCGTACGTAAGGCAAACAATAAACAAAATAATTTCGCACCGAAACCGAATTACTTTCTCTCGAGTCTGCTTCACGTATTAAACTATTCATTGGAATAATTTGGAAAAAGTACAGTTCCAGGTTGAAAAATATCCCAAAAATGGCAAAGGTATTAACAAACTCGAATGAAGTTTTGCAACTCGACGTAAAACTTCGCGCAGAAACGCGAATTCGTGTATTCTCGGGGATCACGCGAGATCTCGAAAAAGCTCTCTCGATCTGGCTAAAAGAGCTAATAAGGCGAAAGTTTAACAAGACCAAATTAACTTTAATTATTAACGAAAGCTTGATAAAGGCCTTCTTGTAATTATAAACAATAGATATCTACTCAGCTGTAACTAAGGAGCCAAAGTCACATTCGTAAAAGGTGACTAGCAATTTCAGGCGTTTTTTTCTCTCTCTCTCGTAATCGACGCCCAAGGCTTTTCCTCCTACACGCCTCCGGCTCTTATACCTTTCACATGTATAGAAAACATTCTCAATTGGGGATTTTTTTTTCCTCCTACGAGTACTTTCACTATGTAGGACAAAGGGCTGCATTTTCTTCGCCGTTCCGTTAGGTACCTTTTCACCTCGATGTGTTAATTCACGCAGCCACTTAACGTTGACTTCATCTCTTACGAGAGTTAACTTTTGTCTGACGTGTTCACGTATACGACTGAGTGGCGATTGGTGCCGTCAATCTGGCCCATTTTACTGCTTTTTATATCGACTCGTGTGTATAGAAGCACGACCAAAGCTCTAATACACTCGTCCGTATTAGTCACGATTTAAAACCCGAAACAGTTCTATAAAATACCTTCAGTTACCTATACAGGATTTTCTCTTTCTTTTCTCTTTTTTTTTTTTCAAAAACCTACCGAATTTCTCTATCTTATTGGAATGGTTCCAAATTATGATTATTAGGTACCTATGTCGCGATTGGTTCGTTTTTCGGGGTATCATTGGGATACCCATATAGATGCTTATTTTCTCCGGTGTAATAGTGGCGCAGTAACAGTAGTTATCGTTCGTAAAAGGAAACCTCCTCGACTAAATAAAATTAAACTCGATTCGCAAATTCGACAGTTTTTAAACCCAGATTCTCTTCCCAGTAATGAAGGCGGTACGTAATATTACCGGTGGCGTAATTGAAATGAAATTTATTTTATAACTGCTTCGTGACTAATTTAGAAAATGGAGGTAATTGATTTTAATGAAAGTTCTTCAGATGCAATCTTACATATTAGTCTTTTTATTTTAGGTACTGGTATGTTATACCTACGTACAATTTAATTATTAAAAATTAGTGATGAGATGTTTTATGGTATGATTTTTCCTTTGGAAAATTCAAAAAGGCTGCCATAAAATTAATTATTCGAAGTTTCCATTACTTCATGTTTCTTTTCCATGACAGTTTCAGAAATACCAATTCAAAAAAAAATTACATGAAACTGAAAACTGTTATTTTGAATCTAAATTCAAACGAAATCAAGTTCGAAGTCACAAATTCATAAAATATTGAAAAAATCAAGAAAAACATTAATTTCTGAAAAAAAAACAGAAAAATTGTCAGAAATTTCAAAAACAAAAAAATTGTTGGCAAAAATCACTGGAATTGTGTTAAAATTCATGGCCAAATATACTTATGAAATAATTAAAAACTCATCGATAAACTATCAAAAAAGTTCAAGTTTTATAAAAATCACCAGTTTTTGAAAATTGACGTACAAATCTGTTACAATTTGTCAATGCTTAAAAAAATCAAAGAAACTGATTCACAAATCACTGAAATTTGATAGAACTTTTAAAAGTTTTCCACGAAATTATGAAAATTCATCCAAAAAAAATTATAGCTGAAGAGAGTACGTGAGTAGGGCCCCCTCCAAGCGATATTTTCGGAGATGGAGCCAGTGGGACTTGAAAAAAAAAAATGGAACTGAATCCGAAGCCGGAGAAAAAAGGGTTTCTTTTCGGATCCCAGTGACAGCCAAAGATCCGGAGCGAAGCCAAAAAGGAGAAAGGAGCATAGAAAGTTTTAGAAAAAATGGTTTGAAAAATGATGAAAATTTTATTCAAAAATGAGAACTGATTGATTTTTTTAAATTTTGCTAGAAACGAATTAATTTTAAGCCAAACTAAAGAGAACATCGAATAGAAGTCTTCATTTAATGACAAAACTGCATTTCTGGTCGGAAAAATTAAGGGGAAAGTATAAAAAAAATTGTAGAAGTGATGACCTTCCCCTGAAAGCACATTTCTGTGTCAAGTTGAAAAAAAAGGAAAAATTATATTTTGTGCCCTCCCCCCCCCCAAAAAAAAAATGTATAAATGCTACCTAGATTGAAATTTTTACCCCCGCCCCCCTCAATACTGCTAATCTTATCTAGATCCTCTTTAAAGATATTTTCAATCAATTTCTTTCACAATTTTTCAAAATTCATAAAATACTTATAGCAATTTTTGTGTTTCATTTTTTTTCATGACATTTTGAATAAATACTTCAATAAATTTTCACAATTTCGTACTTTTTAAAAAATCATTCGTTCTGAAAAACTATTTCCAAATCCATTCAGAAAAATTCATTTCTCAGGTCTTTTTCTTGCAATTTGAACAGGAAATTTTCAATTTTAAATCAGTAGGACGTTTAATTTGAAGGGAGATTCAACAGATCAACGAACTCAAAATTCGATCATTTTATCAAAATTAGCAATTTATTGGTCAAATTTTACAATTGACTAGCAAGTTGAAAAACTCCTTTAAAAAATATCAAATACTGATAATTATGTTTTTTCAATGGAATCAATAAAAATAATTAATTTTTTGACAATAAATCTGAAAAAAAATTAAAGGTAAACATGGAAAGAAGAGGGAAAAAGGAAAAAATTATTCTCAAAATTTCAAAACACAAAATTATCAAGAACTAGGAACATCTGAGAAAAGTTTCCAGTTGGCAATTTTCATTAAATATTTATCTATTCTCTCAATATGTCAGTTCCCTTAAAAAGTACTCACACTTGTCTCCGTTTACTATTTTATTTCCAACTTCATTAAAATTGTAAGAAAAGCTAAACCGAAAGAAACTTTGATAAAACAAAATACAGCTTCGTCAGAGATTAAAATATTTACATACTTACACTTTTTTCTTCACTCACCCTAATAAAATCTCTGTATTAACAAAACCATCTCAACACATTTCTAACACTTGAATTTATCTCATGAGATATTTACAATGTACCCTTTATCTGTATCGTTATCTAGATACAGAGCACCTAAAATCAAGTTATTACTTTATTAAACAGAAAAATTACTACCTCTATTCAACGTATGTAGAAACATATTTACTCATTTTCTCGCCCTTTAATAACCCGTCATGCAAAAAAACTCCGACAAAATTACCCAACCCATTGTTTGTCTCATTTTTCACACTTTACGTATCGTACGAGTAGTAATTCGAGTCATTCTTTAACTTTCGCCGCATCTCGAGCCCGTTCGCCCAACTTGATAATATTTTAAACACCTAAATAAATAGTACACCGATGCGCAACTAAATTTACTCCATGTTTTATGCAAAAGCCACTTTTAACGACTCACTCGAGTCGACGCCACACACCGTGAAAAATCTCGACCATATTCAAAACGTATACGTACGTCTTCGCACCAATATGGTGTTTTTTTTTCGGTCGACGCGACACGAGGGCTACGAAGGAAAAAAACTCGCGCTATTTTTTTCCTCGTTTTAAAAAGAAACAGGAGGTAAAATATAATATCAAACACGTTGCTTAAAATACCGTATCTGAATTCCACCTTAAATGAAATAACATAGTATTACATGAAAATACGAGGCCTTGTAAGTCCCATAATGGGACAATTTCTTTCACGAAACACACATAATTCAAGAGATAGATTAAAATCGTGTAGGAAACAGAAAAAAAAACCACACGATAAATTGCAGCACCAACTTGGCGCTATCTTTGAACCTTAATGTTGCAATATAACATTTCGCAAGAATACCTTACCTTATACACTTGTACCTCGCTTCTCTCTATTACGTGTGCTGCGAAAACGAATTTTAGAGCAGGTGGTCTCCGGAAGGGGCTATACATCCCTTATCATATATTAGGAAGTAATTTTATTGCGAAATTAATTTTTATTAGCTTAAAATCAGCCGATGCACAAATCTCAAAAGACTGTAGTTTTGGTGTGGTAAGAGGGGGGGGGGGAGGAGGGTCATTTGGCTTTTGATAGAACTTTATCAAGATTTTTATGCCATTCGAATTGTCTTGCTAGAAGATGATTTCACAGCGCAAGATCGAATTTTATCTCACCTTTTGTTGGCCAAGGACATCAAAATACGTGATTTTCAAGCTAAAAATTCCATCTCTGCTTGAAATTTTTTCACATTCTTTCAATCGCTTCAACAGTTTTTCTTCAAAGAATCAGTAAAATTAAAAAACTTTTAAAAAAAAATCAGTGAAACTTTTAAAAAAAATAGTGAAATGTTTTGAAAACATCAATGAAGTTTTTTGAAGAAATCAGTGAAGTTTTTGAAAAAATTGAGTGAAATTTTTAAAAAAATTATTGAAATTTTTTGAAAAAATCATTGAAGCTTTTTGACAAAATCAGTGAAGTTTTTTGAAAACATCGGTGATTTTTTTTTTTAAAATCAGTAAAATTTTTGACAAAATCAGTGAAGTTTTTTGAAAACATCGGTGATTTTTTTTTAAAAAATCAGTGAAATTTTTGAAAAAATCAGTGAAGTTTTTGAAAAAAAATTGGTGAAATTTTTTGAAAAATCATCGAAGCTTTTTGACAAAATCAGTGACGTTTTTTGAAAACATCGGTGATTTTTTTTAAAAATCAGTGAAATTTTTGACAAAATCAGTGAAGGTTTTTTGAAAACATCGGTGATTTTTTTTAAAAAATCAGTGAAATTTTTGAAAAAATTGAGCGAAATTTTTGAAAAAATCAGTGAAGTTTTTGAAAAAAATTGGTAATTTTTTTTGAAAAAATCATTTTGAAGCCTTTTGACAAAATCAATTGTCACGGTGGGACTAGTTCTTACCCTCTCACAATGAAGTTTTTTGAAAAAAAATCAGTGAATTTTTTTTTGAAAAAATCAGTGAAATGTTTTTAAAAGAATGATCAAGAATTTGTTTTGAAAAAAACCGTGAAAATTTTTGAAAAAAAAAACAGTGAAATTTTTTAATAAAATTTGTAATATGTATCAAGAAAAATTAGAAATTTTTTGAAAAAAAAAAACGTGAAATTTTTGAAAAACTTTTGTGTAATGTTTTGAAAAAAATCGTTGAAATTTTTTTCAATGAATTTCTTTAGAAAAAATCAAAGAAATTTTTAAAAAATCTGCCACAATTTTAGAAAACTGGGAAAAAGTCAGCAAAAATTGAATTTTTTTTTGCTGATTTCCTCGTTGCTGCAATTCTGACTTCTTTCAGTGACTTCTCAAGTTCTCATTGATTCGAAAAATGAGAGAGTATGATGTCCTGAGAGTGTGATGAGAACATAACATTCCGCCTATATTGAAGATCCTATTCTAAAAAAATGGTTCTTTGCAACAATTTCGCTCAGGATGAGTTATTTGGGAGTAGAAATATATCTCCAAAAAGTATCAGCCCCTCGCGTCATTAAGGATCTGAGCCATCGTTGCATTTGTTGCCTCCTCTTTAAAAATTCGACAAAAATTCATGAGATAGAAATTGTTTAGTTTTCAAAGTGTTGTCCATTTCCACAATTAAAAAGTTTTCACTTTTCAACCTGATTTTTTTGAAAACAACATTTCACCCTTCAATTATCAAGATAGGCAATATGTTCATCACAGGTTTTTTTAATGGCACTGTTCACTTCCTATACACCTTTTATGACTTTTCATGTTTTCAACGCAATTTTTTGATATACTCGCTTTTTTCCCAGGCTAATTGAATATTTGACCAACTTTACCCACTATAAAAAAAATCTGAAAAACTTCTGAGAGGTGTGAAATACATTGAAAAACAGAATTTTTTTTGATTGTCTTAAAGTTATGTATGTACCTTCAGGGCGATTTAAAATTTTCAAAATAATGTGATCAAAAAAATCTTTAAAAATTTTAGGATACTCCCCTGTAGTAATTCTACCTACATGCCAAATTTGAAAAAAATCGCTTGAAAATTGGTTGAAATAAGTTTTTTAGCCAGCGATGAGAAAAAAATTCAATCATGTATTCTAAAATCATCTTCCACCAATACAAATCGAATGCCATGAAAATTTTGATCAAGTTTCGATGATCCCTTTTCCCCACCAGAGCATTTACTCCAAAATCTGTAGACCGAGATTCTCCAAGTTTTCGTAACGATCCAGGTAATTATATTTGTTGTTAATTATCGAACACCCTTTTTTTTTTCTCTCGCTACACTGATGATGTTCAAAAGAGCAAAAAATTTCGCCGTGAGAAACGCACAGCTCATTTAGAGAGGGTACTTTTCAATCAACTTGTTCGTTCTCGAGAGAGGAGATATCGAGTTTATTAAATTGTACCTATCTTGGAAAACTTACCGAGTAAAAATCTCTTTCAGCATCGAAATAATGTCTTTTCATTAAAAAGCACATTGCGTTAAATATTTCGCCATCAAAATTAAGCCAAGTCGGCGGCGAAGAGGTTCGCGAGGGGTATGCTGACTTTGGCAAAGCAGATTACATCGCGCAAGAAAATTTTCTAATTAAAAACTCTCAACGGTATAGCTTTACAATTCGAATATTCTTATCGAAGGCTTTCCTTCAGACTATCGCGTTGATTAACACCTCGACTCGAGAATACGATACGGCCTTAATGCAACTAAATACCACAAACGAACACATCGAGCAGAAAATTCCGAGTATATTTTAGCTCGAGCATATATAAAATACGTACACGAGGTGTAATCGGCTTACCCTAAGATACTTTTACTGCATTTTACTCGTTTTACCAATGTACATCCGTCGTTTAAAATATTCCTCACGAAAGTAAATTATAACCGGGCTGAAGTTTCGAAAATTCTGTATCGAGACTGAGCGCAGGAGCATATTTTCGGCATCACTGTTTTTAAATAATTTACTTTGTTTGGCACGAGGAAATTGATACGTCAGAAAATGTAACGCCTCTTAAATTGTCTTTTTGGCAAGGATTTGAGTACAACGTGACAGTTTCTAAGCGTAATCCATTCATGTTCGCCTGCAAAGTACGAAATAATAACCTTACTTGATATTTTTTTCCACCCTGGCGCCCGAATAAGCGAGCTATACCTTGTCTGACGTTAAAATAAAAACAAACTGTGGTTCGGCGGCGTCTTGTTTGCAGCAGCGAATTTCTATACCGCAAATACACGCTCGTGTGTTTTTCTCTGTCTTTTTTTCTCACCCAGTTTTTTTTTTCAGCGCTACGTACAAATGAAATATACCAACAGTGTGACTTGTCGTTGGTATAGCAAACATGCCATGCAGCGTTCATTTCCTCTCTTCTGGCGGTTTTTTATCGTCGAAAAATCGCGAGAGGTTTTATCTATCTTTTTATATATCTCTTTGTAATAAATCGTCAGTATTTTATCTGCGTAGGTATCGATTGTTATCGGTGCTGCGAGAATAGACTAGCGAAAGGAGCTCAAAATTTACTCATAATATGACTGTACGGGAAAGAGTTCCGTTTTTAATTGAATTAGTTCCTGGGTAAAAGTGAAAATTAGGTTCAGAAAAAACACAATTTTAAGATGACTACTTTTTTACAGAGTTTTAAAATATGTTTCACAGTTTTGAGATGAGATAAATTTTGGAAGGATCAGAATATCTTTGGAGATAAAAGATGAAAAGAAAACCGAGTCGATTTCTTTTCATAATTTAAATACTGGTGGGATCGTGTAGATATCATTGATTTTATATATTACATGGATAGCCAGTTGCAGTGTAAAAAGAAGTGTTTTTTGAAGCGGAAAAAAGAAAAGATCAAAACTTTGTGCGCATGCTTGAAAATCTTTGAAAATTTTATTGTTTTCGATACAAAATTCTCGTAATTTGATTGGATACTTCGGCTTGTAATGGGACATATTAGTGGCTGGAAAATTTTTTGTTTACTCTCAGTGTAAAAATTTTAAAATTCCAAATGATAGAAAATGTTCAAATTTGCGATTTATCAGTAATTTTTGATTGAAGTTTCATTTACTCAAAGTGAGCTGGTGGTAAACATACAAAAATCAGTCTATTTGCAACGTTTTTGGGATTCTTTTGTAAGTAATTTATCAATTTTATGACTTCAGCTTCAATTCAAACACAATGTCAACGATTCACGCATGCGCTTCGCAATTCGGTCTTTTCTTTTTTCCTCTTCAAAACACCTGATATGAACTAGCAATCCATGTTATATAATCAAAGGTAGATATAAATAAGGCTAATTTCTGTGAAAAAAACATGATCAATGTTTCTGATGAAAAGGGAACAAATTTAGGACAAGAAATCAATTCAATTTCCAACATCAGGAAATCATATTATTTTTACAATCTGAAAATTAGATCAATTTTCAACACTTAAAAATAAGATGAATCAGATTCTATGATCAGAAAATGAAAATACATTACCTACATACATGACTAAAAAATTGGAACAATTTTATGGTGGAAAGAAAATATATTCAATTATATTGCCAAACATTGATTAATTTTATGACCAAAAAGAAAATTGGATTAAATTTATGGCTAGAAAATAGGTCCAATTTTATGGCCAAAGAATTGATCAATTTCATGATCAAAAAAAACCTGGATTAATTTTATGACCAGAAGCTTGAATCAGTATTATGAACAAAAAACCCATTCAATTTCAAGGCCAAAAATGGGCCCAATTTTATAACCAAAAAAATTGTATCAATTTTATAACCAAAAAAATTGTATCAATTTTATAACCAAAAAAATTGTATCAATTTTATAACCAAAAAAATTGTATCAATTTTATAACCAAAAAAATTGCATCAATTTTATAACCAAAAAAATTGTAAGTATTAGTTTTATGACCAAAAAAATTGTATCAATTTTAAGACCAGAAAATTGTATCAATTTTAAGACCAGAAAATTGTATCAATTTTAAGACCAGAAAATTGTATCAATTTTAAGACCAGAAAATTGTATCAATTTTAAGACCAGAAAATTGTATCAATTTTAAGACCAGAAAATTGTATCAATTTTAAGACCAGAAAATTTTATCAATTTTATGACCAGAAATCTATTGATTTCATGGCAAGAAAATAGATTCAATTTTATAACCAAAAATGATTAATTTCACGACCAAAAAGAAAATCGAATAATTGATTTAATTTCATAGCAAGAGAATAGATTCAATTTTATGGCCAAAAATTGATCAATTTCAAGTCCAAAGGAATAAATTTGATTAATTTCATGATCAGAAGATTAGATCAACTTCGTGACCAAAAAATTCGATCAATTTCATGATCAGAAAATGAAATTAACTCATAATCAGGAAATAAGATCAACTTCATGACTAAGAAATTAGATCAATTTTATGATCAAAAATTGATAATTTTACGATCAAAAATTGATAATTTTACGATCAAAAATTGATAATTTTACGATCGGAAAATTGAATCAAATTTATGACTAGAAAACTTACTTTATTTTATGGCCAGAAAATGCATTCAAGACCAAAAGGCAAAAATTGATCAATTTGATGACCAAAAAAGAAAATTGTATCATTTGTATGACCATAGAATTGTATCAATTATGACCAGAAAACTCCATCATTTTATGGCAAGAAGATAAGGTTCAATTTGAGGTCCAAAAAAGTAAATCATATTTCATGAGGAAAGAAGAAAATAATATCAATTCTACGAACAGAAAAATGGATCAAGTTTATGACCAGAAATCAGAAAACTCGAATAATTTCATGGAAAAAACTCGGTCCCACTTTATGGCCAAACAATTGATGACCAAAAAGAAAATCAGAATTATGGCCAGAAAATTGAATCAGTTTTATAACCAGAAAACTCGATTAATTTTTTGGCAGGAAAATGAGTCTTTTACGGCCAAAAATCGATCAATTTATGACATTATGACCAAAAAAGTGAATTAGACTAGAAAACTTGAACAATTTTATGACCTGAAAGTAGGATTTATTTCACGACTAAAAAAGCGACCAATTTTATGATCATATATCTCTGTCCATCAATTTCATGACCAGAAAAAAATTGAAAAATTTTGTTATAATAATTGACATTACTGAACCATTTATTTTGTTTTTTGTTACAGGTGAGTTACAAATGAAATTTTCATAATTTAGGATCATAAGACATGTAAATTAGTAAGTAATTTTTAATCGAATGAATTTATATTGAAACACTCTTTTAAAGATTTTGCTTGATAATTTTTCTGCGTTCAAATTTTTTTAAAAGCTGATTTTGACATTGTTATTACAACCAACGAGATATTTCTCCCAATTTTTTGAGTAATCCTAGTGGTTGCTAAAAGTAAAATTTATACGATAGGTGGAATGGGAGGTTAGGTATGGACTGAATCTTGAGGCGATCAGGAAAATTGCACATTTGTTTAAAAAGAACTATTATTTGAAATTTCTTTTAATTCAAAACTTTTCCTCATGCTTTTGAAGTTCTCCTCAAATTTTTTTCATCTTAAAAATTATTTTAACTGAAAATTTTTCAAAATTTTTTCCAACTTCGAATTTTTTTTGAAAATTGATTCCCATATTATCTTCTTCCAACTGAATAAGGAAGAAATTTTAAGAAATTAAATAAAATCGAAAAAATCAAATCAGGGAAATTTTCAAAATTGGAAACAATTTTTTTTAAAATCATATTTAAATGAAGAAATTGAAAAAAATTGAGCTTAAAATAACTTCAAATCTTAAATCGTCGAAATCTTATTTTTGGAAAAAATAATTACGAGTTAGTTTCACGAGATCGATGCCTTCTACTCCTCCCTTCAATTCAGAAAATATATTCAATTTCAAAGGGCACGTGCCATCTCATTTAGAAAAGTATTAAACTGTCACTTTGGTCTATGATTTGGTTGACTTTTGCATAAAATTTTTAAAGCCTCATGACACTTATATCATTCAAATGCCATCTCGTATCGTTTTTATTACCTCACAACGAATATAATTTCTCATCCATACTTGTATTCGTCTCAGGCGTACTATACGAAAACATAGGTGCTAATTTATATGTACTTTTCCATAGAATGAACTCGAAACGCCTAAGTTTTCTCGAGCAAATGAATAATTCCGCCGAATAATAAGTTTTGTCGTATTTTCTAATTATTATATAGACTCGAGCCTGCTTCTATAGCTACCACACACGTACGAGCTACGATGTCTTTTGAGTTTTATCAACTATGCAGGTACTAAACAGACTAGGTACTTTAAAATTACTCGTGTATGGTACAAATAAACGACGTACGAAGTATATTTTACATCGAGAACGCGCCATAGATAAATGGAGAGAGGCGTAAAGTCTATATAAATTTTTAATAATATTTAATATAGAAAATTATACGCGAATATATAACGAATGCGTCAAACTACCGAAATATATGACTGCGAACAATGAACAATCTTGCACACAAAGTTCGAACCAACCAAGTGTAAGTATTTAATGATTAAAAAGAACTCGACTGGAAAATTCTCATAACCGTCAACAATACAGCAATAATTAATTTTCAAGTTACGCTGCTGCGAAAAAAAATCACTACAGCGCCGGAGAAGTCGCAGTCGAGTCGCTGAAAAATAACTCTCTCTCGTAGACTCGCGATGCATGGGTTTTTAAACTAGCTGTATTTTTTAAACCACTCTGTACCAGTTGTGAGCTAGAAATTAATCCCAACGGCCGAATTAGGTACGTAAAATGAAAAAATTTTTTTTAAAAAATCAAATGAATCGGTCGACCATTTACAGGGCTCGGATTCGTCTAGCAGCCTTTTATTCTGACGTATCTACGTTTACGTCGGTACGTACTTGGGTTGCGGCGTACACGTGTAAAACAAATAACCCTTTTGCGACAATTTTGCGCGCATCTTTGTGACAAACAAACTGAGATTTAATTTAAAACCATCAGTAAAGTTGGTAAATGATGGATAGCCTAACTGCAGTTGAATAATAAATCAAACGTCGCGTCGCCTCGTGTCCCCTGCCTCTTCTCCGGCCACGCCAAAAGTATATTCAAATCTGTGTGATGTTTGCCTTTGCCGATGTTCATGTACGCCAAATGGAGAAACAACACGATGGACCATTTTCACCGTAGACTTTATGCATATTATTCAACTATACACTATACGATTTACGTTCTCTATGGTATATTACAAAATAATGCCAATGCGAATACGTATATGGATTTTTCATCCATTTGTGTTGTAGAAATTACCTGCTACGTGTGTTAGGGTAAAATGATTCGTAGGGTGGTGTTTTTCGTTCGTCGAAGGGGTTTCGTATCGTGGGTTTAAAATTACACATCAAGATGGATGTGAACTCGCCGATACGAATGCACCTTTGGTATCATAAATGCTCGTACGGAGAGTAAATTTCAATGTGTTTTTTGTTACGTAATGAGCTGAAGGTATGTTGAAATATGTATCCGGGGTTTATTGAAAATTCTTTCATTGGCATGTTTAGAAAATTTATTCGTTTTATACACACTGGGCCATTCGGGGCGTTATTTGAACCTAAAAGTCGTATCGAAGACGTATAAAAAGGTAACGGAGTTTTCAGGTCAGTGACATCAATTCCTCAGTTTTTCGTTTTTGAAGGGTGGAGGAGGTGAGCTTATTCAAAATCCGAATATCAAAACAAATTACCTAAAATAAAAGAAACTTTTGAAAAAAAAAATTGAAAAATGTACCCATTTTTTTAATTGAAAAAATCCCGATTCAAAAAGAGTCTAATATTCAAAAAATTTTCAAAAAATAATCAACAAAATGTGAAAAAAATTGAAATAATATTTGAACAAATTTCGAAAAAAATTTGCATGAAATTTTGAAGGAAGGTATCCCAACTCAAAGTAAATTTTGAGCTCAAACCAAAAAAAATCGAAAGTAGGAACACCTGAAAAAACAAAAATGATAAATTTTATCAAAAAAAAAAAAATAATAACGTGTCCCAATTCATAAAATATGGTAAAATCTATTCTAAAAATAATAACATTAATTGCGATATTTGGTAAAATTTATTGCATAAAAATAAAATTTATTATAATACCTAGATTGATAAATTTTTACTATTTAGAGCATTTTTGTGGAATGGGGACTCGTTATTATATTTTCTAATAAAATTTATCCATTTTTGTATCATTTTTTATTTTTATTTTTTGATGACCAATTTTATCATTTTAAGCATAATTTTTTGAAATTTGTAACTTGGAGTTCAAATCCACATTTTTGGGTGAGAAATTTTTCTGGAAAAAGTGTAAAAATGCGTCGTTGAGAAAAAGTGCTGAAATTCGGCAAATTTCATATAGCCGAATCGATTGGAAGCAGTATTGAGACGAGTCAGATCAACCAGAAAATTTTGGGATTTTTCTGCTTAAAAAGGCTTTAAACTTAAAGTTACAAATTTTGGAAAATTGCGTTTTAATCGATCAAATATGTCACCAATATTCGTAAGCCGCGATTATAGGTTTTGAAGTTCATATGGAACATTTTTATGGGCAATTTTTCAGGGCTGGATAATTCCAAAATTTTCTGGTGGTTCCGAAACGTCTCAGAACCGTTTCTAATCGATTTGGCACGTCGAAAATAACCTTTGTAAGAGGATTGACGAGACAAACCAAAAAATTTCCCATCAATTATTGTGAATTGAAAATTCTGTTTTCTTAGAAAAATTGAAAAAAACGCCCATTTTTTTCGATCTATTTAACTTGAATGAAAATCTTTTCGAGCTGAGAAAAATTTTTAAAGAAGAGCAATTTTTTTTCAAAATTTTTTCGGATTTTTTTTGAGAGTGATCAATCAAATTTTGATTTTTCGTTAACAAAGTCACAATATTTTCCAAAATGATAAAAAATTTGTAAGATTGTTGAAAATTTTACCAAAATTTATACTTGATATTTTGATAAGAAAATCCAAACCTGCGGAAATTCTTGAGAAAAAGTAAATTTTTCCATCTCAGTAAAGCAGGTTTTTTGCAATGTTCGTTTGTTGGGATAAATTTTTGATTCAAACTCTTCATTCCAAGAATTTTTTCAATTTTTGAGTTTCTCAAATTTTTCCCATTTGATGAATTCTCTCAAAAAAATTCGAAAAAGTTTACAAACAGATTAAGAAATTGTTCTATTTTAAAAATTTTTCTCAGCTAGAAAAAATCTTCATTCAAGTTGAATGGTTCGAAGAAAATTGATGTTTTATTCGATTTTTTTCTTCTTCGAAGTCTTTTCAAATTCGAACAAAAGAAGACGTCAAATTGGAAAAACTTTTGAAGTTGGAATAACTTGAAAGAACTCTAAAAAATACGTTTCCTACGCTCGAGAATAGTTGAATAATTTATTAAACGACTCTCCTCAGATTTTGGAAAAAACAACTCCCTAGGGAGGGAGGGAGGGTGAAATCAAAATTAAAATTTCTCATTTCGATTGAGCAAACATCAGAATATAATACACAATTTTTTACCCACTACATCCATTTTTGGAATTATTCCGACCCCAAATCCGAAGTCAACCCTATAATAGAAAGTGAAACCAAAATTAAATCTGTTTTTTTGAAAATTCATAAATCATGCAATCCTCCCTTCAACCTCGGAAAATCAAATTTTGGGGCTAGAGTCAACATAACTTCAGAAATGAATAGGAGATCAAAATACGGATTTTAAAATTTTGGTAAAATTATAGGATTAAATTTCAATCATCATATCTTTTGTCCAATATTTTAAGGATTTTTTTCGAAAAAAAAAAGACCATTCCTTATTTTGATGAAAACGCCTAAATTGTATTCGTACAAAATGACACAAAATTTCAAAATCACCAAAAAAGTGAAACTAAAATTCAACCCCGCTGCCAAAAGTTGAAAATTTCAACCTGCATCTTCCAACACCGATTCAACCGATTAAAATCAATACCGAGATAACCTCAAACCCCGAGAAAACCCCGTCTAAAAAAAAAGACAAAGAAAAAATTCAACGACCGTACGCGATAATTAAACCGTCGTATTACAAATTGCAGCTAGTTAATTAGTATGCGGTTTCAAAACGACCAATTATTTGCCCAGGAAGCCGAAGCGGCAGAGGGAAAAAATGGAGTAAATTCGCTTCATCAAACAGCCTACTTTCAATTTAGCATCGTGTGCGATCTCGCAGGATATAAAAAGCGAAGAGAACAAGGCGGAGTAAAAAAAAAACGCTTTTCGAACTGTGTTGAGGTAATTTAGACGTTATTCTTTTGAAATGTAAAACATTCGACAAATGAAAGCTGTATAAAAAGTAAAAACGTATCGGAAAAAAAAGTGATGATGGTGAACGAGTCGGACCAGGCGAGGGGATCGAATTAAATATTCGACTGCGAAATATCCTTTTTGAAATTGAAATTCGCCTCAAAGAATTGTAACTTATTAAAATTTATAGATGCTACGAAAGACAAAATTATCGTGGAAATGTTAAACCTTTACGAGCCATCGGGTTTAATAACTCTCCGGATGTAATTGCCTTAATGGTATTTCATATAGAAACGTTGGAATAATGACGCACACCGTTAAAACAGCGCACTGCGAGATAGAGTGAGAGAGCCGAGCGAATTTTCTTCTTGTACTCGTAGCATGTATAATAAATAGGGCATACTTTTGGCATGGCGGGTGTTTATAATACCCGGAACGCGCTGTACAACGATATGCGCCTCGTACCGAAAATATGGCCGAGTATTTGAAACTTTCAAGTGTTATTTATACTTCATTTACCGGCAGACTTAAATCATCGTTATTTTTCGTTTTAAAATTGCTATTTTTTTGCTGCAACGTTATGGTGGTTTTTTTTTTCGATGATGGTCAAACTACAGGGTGTTTGGTAAGTGGATGTCAGGTCAACCCTGACAAATTTGCATGTCACAGAAGATCATGAAGGTGTTGAAAAAATGGTTTCCACGTTCTTTACTCAATTTTTTTCAACTCTAAAATTTTTCCTCATTTTTTTTCAGTCGAATTTTCTCTCGAAAGGGTACCTATGGCTGATAAGGGGTGAATTTGGCCCTTGATACGTTTGGGCTCATAAACACTTCAAGTGGTGTAAATTGATTAGAAAAAAATTTTTCGCAAAATTTTGGACCTTTACCCCCTCCTTTTCGGAGTCTGGCCATTTTATTTTATGATTTTCAAGAATTTTTCATTTTAACGAAAGTGAAAGTAATTTGCCTGTTCTTTGTCAAAAAGTTACATCTCGCAGAGGTGTATTTATGAAAATTATTTCAATGATTTTGATACACTTATTCATATTTTTTCGGCTATTTGAAGTTTTCAATCGTAAAAAACACCAAATAAGCAAAGAGCGACCACTCTGAAAAAATTGCTAAAAAATGTGTTTTTTACGTAGAATTTTTGTCGGCCATTTTTTTAAACTAAGGGTCGAAAACATACAAACAACTTTACAGAAATGTCGTAATTTTACTAGAATTTTCAAATTTTCAAATTTTGAGTGTTTTATGCGGAAAAAATGACAAAATGAAAAAACCAATCCTATATTCATGTTCAGCAGGTCAAAATACCCTGACGAACACTCTTTTGCAATAGTTTTGCTTGAATTTTCAAAATTTATTTTTTTCGTCGATTTTTCATGGCGGAAAATTTTAAAAAAAGTAAATTTCGATACCTTCAGTAAAATAATTAGGAAAAAAATGATAATCGGGGTATTTTGACCGGCTGGATACGGATATGGAATTGGTTTTTTCATTTTGGTCATTTCTTTCCGGATAATTCGTCATTTTCAAGGTTGAATCCGGCCTTTTGAGTAAGAAAATTAAAATTCATTGTAATGCGATATTCTTGTTCTACGGTCCAAAATTTGTCCAAGTTTGATTTTGAATTTTTCCGCTAAAAAAATGTTCATTATTACACAATTTTTTGGTCACTTTGTCACCAAAGTATTTCATAAAAATTCGGCTTCCAAGTGTGACGTCAATTTACCACTACAAATGCACATCATCAGTTTGTTTATTTTTCAAAAGGGGGATTGACGAAAAAATTAACATTGGTTCTTATGGGGGTTCTATAGTTTTTGCAATTTTTTTCATTTCTGACTCGTAAAATTCTTTTCGTTTTAACAATTTTGGCTAATTTAAGGACTCGACTCGGCAAAATATTCAAAAAATAAAAAATTCAACACACCAAAATTGAAAAAACGATGGAGCTCACATAAGAATCAATGTTAATTTTTTCGACGTTCCCCCTTTTGAAAAAGTACACAAACTGGTACAATTTGCATTTTGCATTTGTGGTGGTACGATGACGTCAAGACTTGGAAGCAGAATTGTAAAAGTGAATTTTTTTGTATTTCTGACCACAGGGTACTTAAAATCTCGTGAAAATGTAAAAAATTATTTACGAACCTTGATTATTTTTATGTTCGAACGTAGAATCGAAAATTTTATTCTCTCAAAGTAATAAAATGTTTAGGTAATTTTAAATTACCTATGTATAAAATCAATTACTTAAAAGTCATTTAAAGCGAGGGCAAAGTAGATGCAATTATCAGAATCTATGTTACAGAATAGTTCACGCGTACTTCGAAAAAACATAATTAAAATTAAAATGGGGACGATCATTTAATTTCTTGAATTCCATTTTCATTTTGATTCGCGAAATGAAAACAATTTTCGTAATTTGTTTTACTTCCTTCGATCACGGAATCCCAAATCCCCCACTCAAGTAATAAAATATTCAGGTAGGTCATTTTAAATTGTGTATAAAATTAATGAAGGTTCATCTAAAGCGAGGACAAATTAGGCACATTTAGGTGCAATAACCGAAATTCATGTTACAGAAAACTTCACAAAAATTTCGAAAAATCATTTAAAAAAATTAAAATTGGGACAATCATTTAATTTCTTCAATTCCATTTTCATTTTAGTTCGCGAAATGAGAACAATTTTTGTAATATTTGTTTTACTTTTCGCGATTGCGAATTCTCCATTTGGAGGTAGAGTAGAAGCATTTTAGTGAGTATGATTTTCTGATTGCAATTATATACTTAAATTAGTAAAAAATTCTCACAATTCAACTGCCTTATGACATTAAAAATTATTCCCTCTAAACCAGAACCAGTGAATTTTTATCAGATTCATTGAAGAAGTGCAGTGATGACTCATAAATGCACAAATCAATAAAATTTTACTGAAAATCTATAAAACTCTGCTGATTTGATCAAATATTTTCATCATTTTGAATCGGTGAATTTTGAATTTTGAATTGTAATTTAAAATCTATCAATAAATCAATTCTAGCAATTCAACAATGAAATTGCTATAAAAAAAGCACTCTACTTTGGTCCATTGCTTTGGTTACTCTGAAAAAACCGCTGATTCACGTTTAAAGGATATCTATGCACATAAGCAGGAAAATTATTGAGTGGCCGAATGCGATGTGAAATCTTTCCCAGTTGAAATTTTCATTCTAAGATCTTCAGAAATGGTTTAGAATTTATTCAAAAATTTTCGATCCATTCTAACTCCAGTTTTGGAAATGATGTTATTTTTCGAAACTTCAAGGAAAAAAATACGCAAAAAGAGCGTTTAATAGAAGTATGTTGACCAGTCAAACCCGAATATGAAATTCATTTTTTCTTTTGGTTCTTTATTTTCTGAATCTTTGTCATTTTCTAGTTTGAAACGGGGTTCTTGAGGAAAAAAAAATATTACAACTGAAATTAATAATTAAATGCCATAATAATATTCTTTACTCAAAACTGATCAAAAATCAAATTTTAACCGATTTTTTCCCAACAAACAGAAAATTTCTTTCACATCGATTGAAATGAAAAATCCTTGAATTTAATTTCATACAATTATCATTGTTCCAAAAAAAGAGAAGAGTATCGGGAAATTTTGAATTTTTCACATAACGAGAAACCACCGGAGGGGGTTTGAATGAAAATCGATGTGGGATCGATTTCATCGATCATACCATGATCTATTTACTTTACAATATTGACAAATGTTTCGCTAATCAAAATTATTTACTGACGAATTATCTATTCTGTTCAAATCCAGTACGTATCGTTGCGTGCAAGGTGGATCAGACCGATCAGAGTGCTTATGTCGTAGGCATTGCCCATTAGATTTTGCGCAATCCATTTGTAATAAATTAACAAGCGACACAAAGGAAATTACTGAGCCTTGCGAAGATGGCGGAGAATGTGCCTGTGTGCTACGCCAATCTTCTTGAAAATTTACTGACCAATAAATTAGGTACTTTTAATTAATTTCATCACTAAAATATGCTGAAATTACTGATTAAAAATTTTTCTTTACAGAGTAATCGCTAAAATTTTTTTGAATCAATATTGCAAATAATTTAAGAAATGAAGCTCGAGTAGGCACAATGATTTTCTTTTCAAATGAGCTAACAATCATTTTTGGAATGATTATACTTCGATAAACCAGTGATACGATTTTCTCAATCATCTCGAAATAACTTTTTATTTGATAGTAGACCATTTTGGAATCGAACTCCTTAATCGCAATTTTTTTAGAAATCATTCAACCGGTATTTTCACCTGTTGCTACATATTTCATCAAATTTAGAAAATTATCAAATTCATATGTTGTATTTTTTTCCAAAATGAAATCGTTGAGCCCTGATAATGAACTTTATTGAGAAAACAATGCCACATTGAAACTGAGAAAAATATTTTTTCAATTTTTTCGTGATAATTGTACCTAATTTTGACAAATTATGCAGAAAAATTATCTCCTTTCTAAGTTCCAGAATCGAAGAAAATAGTCTTTCCATTCATGTATTAAATATTGTCAAATTTCCATTTTTTTTTCGTTCAAAAACATTCAACAAGAGATTTTGTTCAGACCCAAATTTTCTCAGATTCAATGACTGAAGGCTAAATAACCTTCGACCACGGAATCCAAAATCACTCCTCCCAAGTAATAAAATATTTAGGTAGATAATTTTAAATTTCGCTCCGTGAAAATCCTCTGATTCACGTTTAAGGGATATCTCACTATGAACACAAAAGCAAGAAAAAAATTGAGAAAGGGTATGTAAAGCTGGATGCGATGTGAAATCGATCCCAGTTCCAATTTTCATTTCAAGATCTTCAAAAATGGGGCACTCATGTGTACTGGATTCAAAATAATTCAAAAATTTCGATCATTTCTCCTCCGTTTTGGAAATAAGGCCATTTTTCAAGACATCAAACAAAAAATATCCGAACAGAATGTTTAATGGAAGTACATTATGATGACTTGTCAAACACGGATTTGAAATTAGTTTTTTTTTTTAAATTTGGCTATTTTCCCCCCGAATCTTCGTCATGTTTAGTTTGAATCGGATTTCTCGAGCAAAAAAATTACGACAAAAGATAATAATGTCCTGCAACTCAAAAATAATAATGAATCAAACCTTTCTCGATTTTGAGCCAAAAAACAGAAAATCTCTTTCACATTGATTGAAATTTAAAATCCTTGAAATTATTGCCATAAAATTTTGCCACTGATCCGAAAGAGAGGAGAGGGTATCAAAAAAATTTGAATTTTTTATGTAAAGAGACACCACCGAAGAGGGTTAGAATTAAAATCGGTTTGGGACTAATTTCACCAATCGTATAATGGCAAATTCTTTTTAAAATTGACAAATGTTTCGCAGGTCAAAATAATTCACTAAAAAAATTTTTATTCTGTTTTAATCCAGTTTGTATCATTGTATGGAAGGTGGGTCGCAATGCTATTGTGATAATACTTGCCTAGCAGATTTTGCGGAATCCATTTGTAAACAATTATCAAACCACAGAAAAGAAATTGTTGAGGTTTGCGAAGGTGGTGGAGCATGTGACTGTATTTTCCGCTTATATCCTTGAAAATGCAATGACCAATCAATTATTATTAGTTCATTTCGTTAGTAAAATAGGCTTACACGACGGATTAACTTTTCTTTACAGAATAATTGCTAAAATTTCTAGATCATTTTCGAAAAAAATTCAAGAAATAAAGATTATACAGTGATTTTTTTCTACGTTCTAGAATCGAAAAAAATAGTTTTTCCATTCGTGTATTCCGAAATTGTGTTTTGAAAAATAAAAATAGATACCTACATTATCACTACTTTTTTTTTTCAAAACATTCAGCACAAAATTTTGTGCAGACCAAATTTTTTCAGATTCAACGATTGAAGGCTAAATAACCATGCTTATACAGCCTTCGACCTCAGAATCCCAAATCTCTCCTGTCAAGTAATAAAATATTTAGGAAGGTCATTTTAAATTGAGTATAAAATTAATTAAGGTTCTTCCAAAGCGAAAACGAAGTAGGTAAGTAAGTGCATTAATAAAAATCCAAGTTATAGAACACTTCACACAAACTTCGAAAAATCATTTTAAATAATTAAAATTGCTGCAATCTTTCAATTTCTTGAATTCCATTTTCATTTCAGTTCGCGAAATGAGAATCATTTTTGCAATATTTGTTTTACTTTTCGCGATTGCGAATTCTCCATTCGGAGGCGGAGTAGAAGCAATTTAGTGAGTATAATTTTCGAATTTTTTAATTTTTTATGTAAAGAGACACCATCGAAGTGAGTTAGAATTAAAATCGATCGGGGATTAATTTCATCGATCTTACCTTGGTAGCTTCCCTTTACAATTGACTAATGCTTCATAGGTCAAAATAATTTAGTAAAAGATTTTCTATTCTGTTCTAATACAGTCAGTATTTTTGCAAGGTACGTGAATCGAAATGCTATTGTAATGATGATTGTGGAGTAGATTTTGCGGAAAATATTTGTAAACAATTATCACCCCAGACAAGAGAAATTTTGAAGGGATGCAAACGTGGTGGAGATTGTAACTGTTTTTATGAACCAAACTCGCACTATTGAAACTTCACTGACCAATCAATTATTTTTAGTTGATTTTGTTAGTAAAATACGCTTACACGACTGATTAAACTTTTCTTTACAGAGTAATTGCTAAAATTTCTCGACCAATTTCGCAAAAAATTTAAGAAATAAAAATTATGCATAGTGATTTCAATCTACGTTCCAGAATCGAAAAAAAATAGTCTTTCCATTCGTGTATGTACTTAATAAAGAAATTACGAGGAGAAATTGTTCATACGTAATGAAACGTTCATGGAACATTTGAACCGAGATCCGGCAAAAATTCATTTTGTTTGACTGAAATCAACACTTATAGTGCCTACAATTCTACAATTTTTCCAAATTCAAACATTTTAAATATTTTTCCAAGTTTGAATCTTCAGCTATGAATCTTTTTTCATTATTTGTTTCAAACCTTTTCCACTCCGAAATTGTGTTTTGAAAAATAAAAATACAGTGGAATCTGCTCATTAAGATCGCGACTTTTTGAGCCAATATTGATCTGATGAAACGGAAAAAAAAAATATTCTTACAATTGGGACTGAAGAATTCTGATCTGATTAGCCGAATGATTTTATTAATGGTGATCTTAATAAGCGGATTCCACAGTAGGGACATTTTCACACATTTTTAATTTTCAAAACATTCAGCGCAAAATTTTGTTCAGACCCAAATTTTCTCAGATTCAACGATTCAAGACTAAATATCAACGGTTATACAGCCTTCGACCTCGGAATCCGAAATCCCTCCTTCCAAGTAATGAAATATTTAGGAAGGTCATTTTAAATTGAGTATAAAATATTTAAGGTTCTTCCAAAGCAAAAACGTTGTAGGCAGGCGCGCTAATAAAAATCCAAGTTACAGAACACTTCACACAAAATTCGAAAAATTATTTTAAATAATTAAAATTGCGGCAATCTTTTAATTTCTTGAATTCCATTTTCATTTTAGTTCGTGATGAGAATCATTTTTGCAATATTTGTTTTACTTTTCGCGATTGCGAATTCTCCATTTGGAGGCGGAGTCGAAGCAATTTAGTGAGTATAATTTTCTGATTTTTAATTTTCATGTAAAAAGACACCACCAAAGTGAGTTAGAATTAAAATCGATCTAGGATAAATTTCTCCAATCTTACCTTGCTAGATCCTTTTTACAATTGACTAATGATTCGGGGGCAAAATAATTTAGTAAAAGATTTTCTATTCTGTTCTAATACAGTGCGTATTTTTGCAAGGTACGTGAATCGAAATGCTTTTGTCAAGATGATTGCCTACCAACTTTTGCGGAATCTATTTGTAAACAATTATCACCCCAGACAAATCAAATTATTAAGGAATGCAAACGTGGTGGAACCTGTATCTGTTTGTATGAACCAAACTCGCACTATTGAAACTTTACTGACCAATCAATTATTTTTGGTTGATTTCGTTACACGACTGACTAACTTTTCTTTACAGAGTAATTGCTAAAATTTCTAGATCAATTTTGCAAAAAATTTAAGAAATAAAGATTATGCAAAGTGATTTTTTTCTACATTCCAGAATCGAGAAAATAGTCTTTCCATTAGTGTATGTACTTAATAAAGAAATTACGAGGGGAAATTACTCATTTGTAATGAAACGTTCAGGGAACATTTGAACCAAGAACCGGCAAAAATTCATTTTGTTTGACTGAAATCAACACCGATATAGTGCCTACAATTCTACAATTTTTCCAAATTCAAACATTTTAAATATTTTTCCAAGTTTGAATCTCCAGCTATGAATCTTTTTCCATTATTTGTTTCAAACCTTTTCCACTCTGAAATTGTGTTTTGAAAAATAAAAATACAGTAGAATCTGCTCATTAAGATCGCGACTTTTTGAGCCAAATTGATTTGATGAAACGGAAAAAAAGAAATATTCTTACAATCGGGACCGAAGCATTCTGATCTGATTAGCCGAATAATTTTATTAAAGGTGATCAGGGACATTTTCACACATTTTTAATTTTCAAAACATTCAGCGCAAAATTTTGTTCATGAACACAATTTTGAGATTTCTCAGATTCAACGATTGAAGACTAAATATCAACGGTTATAGAACCTTCGACCTCGGAATCCCAAATCCTTCCTACCAAGTAAGGATAATAAAATATTTAGGAAGGTCATTTTAAATTGAGGATAAAATTATTTAAGGTTCTTCCAATGCAAAAACGTAGTGCGTTAATAAAAATGCAAGTTACAGAACACTTCACACAAACTTCGAAAAATCATTTTAATTTCAGTTCGCAAAATGAGAATAATTTTTGCAATATTTGTTTTACTTTTCGCGATTGCTAATTCTCCATTTGGAGGGAGAGTAGAAGGATATTAGTGAGTATAATTATCGAATTTTTTAATTTTTTATGTAAAGAGACACCGCCGAAGTGAGTTAGAATTAAAATCGATCTGGGATTAATTTCACCGATCTTATCCTGGTAGCTCCCCTTTACAACTGACATATGTTTCGTAGGTCAAAATAAGTTACTAAAAGATTTTCTATTCTGTTCTAATACAGTGAGTATTTTTGCAAGCAAGAAGATTCATCTTGCTTTTGTAAAGATCAATGCCTACCAACTTTTGCGGAATCTATTTGTAAAGAATTATCACCCCAGAAAAATGATATTGGTAGGACTTGCGGAAATGATGGATTTTGTGAATGTTTTTACTATCCTAGCAAACCGGAAATTCACTGACCTATCAATCACTTTTAGTTCATTTCGTTAAATAGACCGAAACAACTGATTAACTTTTCTTTACAGAGTAAATAATTGCTAAAATTCCAGGATCAATTTTGCAAAAAATTTATAAAATATAGATTACCCACAATTATTTTTTTTCGAATGAGTTGAGAGTGAGTGTTTTTGGTATAATTATTCCCCAATAAACTAGTGATACGTTTTTCACAACTATCTGTAATTTTTTTTTGGCAATAGGCTACTTTGAAATTGGACTCCTTAAAAATAATTTTCAACGAATCTTTTAACCAGTGGTTTCACCTGTACGTATCTCATCGATTTTTTTAGAGATTTTTCCAATCAGAAACTGTTTTTCAAAAAATCAAAACATATTTCTACAAGGTGACATTTTTTTTTCTTAAAACAATCAATATAAAATTTTGTTCTGACATAAATTTTTTCAGGTTCGACAATCTAAGATTAAAAATCCATGGTTATTTAGCCATCAATCTCGGAATCCTACATCCCCCACCCAAGTAATAAAATATTTAGGTAGGTCATTTTACTTAAATTGTGTATAAAATTGATGAAGGTGTTCCTGAAGCGAAGACGAAGTAGGTTGGTGCATTAATAAAAATCCAAGTTACAGAACACTTCACACAAATTTCGAAAAATCATTTTAAATAATTAAAATTGCTGCAACCTTTTAATTTCTTGAATTAAATTTTCATTTCAGTTCGCAAAATGAGAATAATTTTTGCAATATTTGTTTTACTTTTCGCGATTGCGAATTCTCCATTTGGAGGTAGAGTAAAAGGATATTAGTGAGTATAATTTTCGAATTTTTTAATTTTTTATGCAAAGAGACACCGCTGAAGTGAGTTAGAATTAAAATCGATCTAGGATTAATTTCACCGATCTTATCCTGGTAGATCCCCTTTACAATTGACATATGTTTCGTAGGTCAAAATAAGTTACTAAAAGATTTTCTATTCTGTTCCAATACAGTTCGTATTTTTGCAAGCAAGAAGATTCATCTTGCTTTTGTAAAGATCAATGCCTACCAACTTTTGCGGAATCTATTTGTAAAGATTTATCACCCCAGGAAAAGGGTATTGGTAGGACTTGCGGAAATGATGGATTTTGTGAATGTTTTTACCATCCTAGCAAACCGGAAATTCACTGACCAATCAATCACTTTTAGTTCATTTCGTTAAATAGACCGAAACAACTGATTAACTTTTCTTTACAGAGTAAGTAATTGCTAAAAATCCAGGATCAATTTTGCAAAAAATTTATAAAATATAGATTATCCACAATGATTTTTTTCGAATGAGCTGAGAGTGAGTGTTTTTGGTATAATTATTCCTCAATAAACTAATGATACGTTTTTCACAATTATCTAGATTTTTTTTTTGGCAACAGGCTACTTTGAAATTGGACTCCTTAATAATAATTTCCAACGAAGCGTTTAACCAGCGGTTTTTCCAATCCGAAACTGTTTTTCAAAAAATCAAAACAACGTTTTTTTTTTTCAAAACACTCAATATAAAATTTTGTTCTGACTTAAGTTTTCTCAGATTGGATAATCGAAGATTAATCCATTGTTATTTAGCCATCAATCGCAGAATCCCAAATCCCCCTTCCGAGTAATAAATCATTTAGGTAGGTCATTTTACTTAAATTGTGTATAAAATTGATGAAGGTGTTCCTAAAGCGAAAACGAAGTAGGTTGGTGCAATAATAAAAATCCAAGTTACAGAAAACTTCACACAAACTTCGAAAAATCATTTAAAAAAATTAAAATTGCTGCAATCCATTAATTTCTTGAATTCCATTTCCATTTTAGTTCGCGAAATGAGAATCATTTTTGCAATATTTGTTTTACTTTTCGCGATTGCGAATTCTCCATTTGGTGGTAGAGTAGAAGGATATTTGTGAGTATAATTTTCGAATTTTTTATGTAAAGAGACACCACCTGAGTTAGAATTAAAATCGATCTGGGATTCATTTCACAGATCTTATCCTGCTAGATTCTTTTCACAATTGACAAATGCTTCGTAGGTCAAAATAATTTGCTAAAAGATTTTCCACTTATTTTGTTCTAATACAGTGTGTATTTTTGCGATGACGAAGAATCGACTTGCTTATGTCAAGATAATTGCCGAGCAAGTTTTGCGGAATCTATTTGTAAACAATTATCACCCCAGAGAAAGGAAATTGATAAGGATTGCGAAGGTGGTGGAGATTGTGACTGTATATACCAGACTGGCACTATGAAAATTCACTGACCAATTAATCAATTTTAGTTCATTTTGTCAGTATAATAGGCCGAAACAACTGATTAACTTTTTCTTACAGAGCAGTTGCTAAAATTCCTAGATTAATTTTGCAAAAAATTTAGGAAATAAAAATTATGCATAGTGATTTTTTTTCAAATGAGCTGAGAGTGTGTTTTTGGTATAATTATTCACCAATAACCAGTGATACGTTTTTCACAATTATCTAGAATTTTTTTTTTGGCAAAAATAATTTTTAACAAATCGTTTAACCAGTGGTTCCACCTGTACGTATCTCATCAATTATTAGAGATTTTTCCAATCTTTTCCAATCAGAAACTGTTTTTCAAAAAATCAAAACATTTTTCTACAAGGTAACATTTTTTTTCCAAAACAATCAATATAAAATTTTGATCTGACCTAAATTTTCTCAGGTTCGATAATCGAAGATTAAAAATCCATAGTTATTTAGCCATCAGTCTCGGACTCCTACATCGCCCTCCCAAGTAATAAAATATTTAGGTAGGTCATTTTACTTAAATTGTATAAAATTGATGAAGGTGTTCCTGAAGCGAAGAAGAAGTAGGTTGGTGCAATAATAAAAATCCAAGTTACAGAAAACGTCACACAAACTTCGAAAAATCATTTAAAAAAATTAAAATTGCTGCTATCTTTCAATTTCTTGAATTCCATTTTCATTTCAGTTCGCGAAATGAGAATCATTTTTGCAATATTTGTTTTACTTTTCGCGATTACAAATTCTCCATTTGGAGGTAGAGTAGAAGGATTTTTGTGAGTATAATTTTCTAATTTTTAATTTTTTATATCGAAGTGAGTTAGAATTAAAATCAATCTGGTATTAATTTCATTGATCTTACCTCGATAGATCCCCTTTACAATTGAAAAATGCATCGTAGGTCAAAATAATTCACTAAAAGATTTTCTATTCCGTTCTAATACAGTGCGTATTTTTGCAAGGAAGATGAATCGGTTTGCGTTTGTCAAAATAATTGCCTAGCAACTTTTGCGGAATCTATTTGTAAACAATTATCACCCCAGACAAGGGAAATTATTAAGAATTGCGATGGTGGTGGATTTTGTTTCTGTAAGTACCTCAAATAACATTGAAAATTCAGTGACCAATCAATTATGTTTAGTTCAGTTCGTTAGTAAAATACGCCGAAACGACAGATTAACTTTTATTTACAGAGTAGTTGCTAAAATTTCTAGATCAATTTTGCAAAAAAATTATAAAATATAAAACCAATAAACCAGTGATACGTTTTTCACAATTATCTAGTGTTTATTTTTTTTTTGCCAATAGGCTAGGTACCTTGAAATTGGACTCCTCAATAGTAATTTTTGACAAATCGTTTAACCAGTGGTTTCACCTGTACGTATCTCATCAATTTTTTAGAAATTTTTCCAATCCAAAACTCTTTTTCAAAAAATCGAAACATATTTCTAAGAGGTAACATTTTTCCCCCTAAACATTCAATATAAAATTTTGTACTGACCTAAATTTTCTCAGATTCGATAATTGAAGATTAAAAGCGGAATCCCAAATCCCCCTCCCAAGTAATAAATTATTTAGGTAGGTCATTTTACTTGAATTGTGTATAAAATTGATTAATGTTCTTCTAAAGCAAAGACGAAGTAGGTGTTTCATTAATCAGAATCCATGTTACAGAACACTTCACACGTAATGCGAGAAATCATTATCAAAAATAAAAATTGGAAGATCAGTTAATTTCTTGAATTCTCTTTTCATGGTGATTCGCGAAATGAAAACTATTATTGTAATATTTGTTTTACTTTTCGCGATTGCGAATTCTCGATTTGGAGGTGTAGTAGAAGCATTTTAGTAAGTATTCGCAATTACCTTGATAAAAATTTATCACGATTGAACTGCCTTATAACATTACAAATTCTTCCCTTCAAACTCGAATCAGTGAATTTTCATCGGATTCATTGAAGAAGTAATCATGACTGAAACATTCGCAAATCAATGAAATTTTACCACAAATTAACGAAACTCTACTGATTTGATCAATTATTTTCATGACTTTTGAAACAGTTAATTTTGAATTTTCACTGAAATAATCAGAAGTCGAACTTTTTCCGATTTTGAGACAAAAAAGCGAAAATTTCTTTCACATAGATTGAAATTAAAAATCATTGAAATTATTATCATAAAATTGTCATTATTTTAAAAGAGAGGGAAGAGTACCGAAACATTTCGAATTTTTTACGTAAAAAGACACCACCGGACTGGGTAAGAATGAAAATTTGTCTGGGATTAACTTTACCGATCTTAACCTGCAAAATCCTTTTTAAAATTCACAAATGCTACGCAGTTCAAAATAATTCACTAAACGATTTTCTATTCTGTTCTCATCCAGTCCGTATCGTTGCAAGCAAGGTGGATCAGAATGCTTTTGTGATAATAATTGCCCATCAGATTTTGCGCAATCCATTTGTGATAAATTATCACTCGACAACAAGGAAATTACTGAGATTTGCGAAAATGTTGGAGCATGTGATTGTGTGTTCGTTTTAAATTGATGAAAATTCACTGACCGATAAATTACTTTTAATTTACCTCATTAGTACAATAAGTAAACTGAAATGATTAATTGAGGTTTCGTTACAGAATAATTTCTAGAATTTGTTGGATCAATATGGTAAAAAAATTTAAGAAATAAAGAGTAAACGCAATAATTTTTTTCGAATGGGTTGACACTCATTTTTTGGTATGATTATTCCTCGAAAAAGCAGTGATATATTTTTCTCAATCATCTCGAAATGATTTTTTTGACCAATAAGCCATTTTAGAATTGGTCTCCTCAATTATAACTTTTGACAAATCATTTAACCAAAGTTTTCATCTGCACATAGATTTAGGGAATTTTCAAGCGGATTCTTCGAATTTTTTTCCAAAATAAAATGTCTGAGCTCTGACAATGAACTTTATTGAGAAAAAAAATGCAAGATGAATTTTTTAAAAAAATATTCGTGATATCTAATCAATATGTTTACAAATTATACGGAAAAATTGTTTCTTTTCCAAGTTTCGAAATTGAAAAAACATTATGGCTCTCCATTTTGTGTATCGAATGTTGTCAAATGAAAAAAAAAAAAAAGTAAAGCAATTATGAGAGGAGATTGACCATACAGAATCACAATGTTCATGGAACATATGAACCAAGAATTAGACAATTTTTTTTTGACCAAGATTCAACACAGATAATACAATTCTACAATTTTTTCCAAATGCAAGCATATTGAATATTTTTTCACCTTTGAATCTTAATTTTTTCAAACTCAGCAGTTTCTACTTCAATTTTTTTTTTTAAAACATTCATAACAAAATTTTGTTTAGACCAAAATATTCTCAGCTTCACTAATGGTAATTTAGCCTTCGATCGCGGAATCCCAAATCCCCCCTCCCAAATAATAAAATACTATGGTAGGTCATTTCAAATTGCGTATAAAATTAATTAAGGTTCCTCAAAATCGAAGACGAAGTAGGTAGGTTAGGCGCAATAACCAAAATCCATGTTACAGAAAACTTCACAAAAACTTCAAAAAATCAGGCTTAAAAAAAATTTAAATTGAGACATTCTTTTAATTTCTTGCATTCATTTTTCATTTTGATTCGCGAAATGAAAAACATTTTTGTAATATTTGTTTTAATTTTCGCGATTGCGAATTCTCCATTTGGAGGTAGAGCAGAAGAAAAATTGTGAGTATAATTTTCTGATTTCAAATACCTTAGTGGGTAAATAAAAATCTCTCACAATTAAACTGTCTTAGGAAATTACAAATTCTTCCCTCTAAACTTGAATCAGGGAATTTCTATCGAAATACCTAATTGAAGAAGTAGTCATGACTGATACATTCACAAATCAATAAAAATTTTACCGCAAATCAATGAAACTCTGCTGATTTGATCAAATATTTTCATCAGTTTTGAACGGACGAATTTTGAATTTTCACTTGGATTAATATTTACAGAATCAATTTGCGATTATCACAAAGAATACAGACTCGGTCAATGAAAATGGCTGATCAAAGCATTAGTAGTATTTCATAGATTCTGAATTTTTTCCGATCTTAAGCCAAAGAACCGAAAACTTCTTTCACTTCAATAGAAATTAACGCCATAAAATTATCATACTTTACCGAAAAAAAAATTCTAGATTGAGCATGATAATAATACCTTATTTTTTCAATTTTTCGTGATATCTAATCAATAAGTTGACAATTTCCAAGTTCCGTTCCAAAATCAAAAAAAAAAGTAGTCTCCTCATTTGTGTATCGAATGTCGCCAAATGAAAAAAAAAAGATAAAGCAATTATGAGAGTAGCTTGCCAAAAAGTAATCACAACGTTCATGCAACATTTGAACCGAGAATCGGACAAAAACTGTTTTTGTTTGACCAAGATTCAACACAAATAGTACAATAGAATTCTACCATTTTTTTCCAAATTCAAACATTTCAAATATTTTTTCAAGTTTGAATCTCAATTTTTTTTCAGCTCTAGAAATTTTTTTCAAATTTTTTTCACATCTTTTTCGCTTAAAAATTGTGTTTTTAAAAAATCAAAATATATTTTCCGCTTCTATTTCATTATCAAACCAATCAACACAAAATTTTATTACGACCTAAATTTTCTCAGATTCAACAATCGAAGGTTAAAATAGCATGGTCATTTAGCCTTCGATCGCAAAATTCCAAATCCCCTCTTCCAAGTAATAAAATATTTAGGTACATACGTCGTTTCAAATTGGGAATAAAATTGATTAAGGTTCTTCTAAAGCGAAGACGAAATAGGTAGGTGCATTAATCAAAATCCACGTTAAAGAATACTTTAATTCGAGAAATCATTATCAAAAATATAAATCGGACGATCAGTTAATTTCTGGATTTCCTTTTCATTTTGATTCGCCGGAATGAAAACTATTTTTGTAATATTTGTTTTACTTTTCGCGATTTCGAATTCTCCGTTTGGAGGTAGAGTAGAAGGATTTTAGTAAGTATAATTTTCTGATTGTAATTACCTTGAGAGGTTGTGCTCTTGAGCGCTTCACAATAAAAGTTTCAAGTAAGCAAAGAGTTTTCTTTTTTATCCAAAGAAATCACGACAGACAATAATAATCAATGCCATATAAATGTTCTACGACTCAAAAATAATCAGAAATCGAACTTTTTCCCATTTTAACGTCATAAAATTGTTATATTTTCAAAAGAGAGGAGAAAAGATCGATTATTTTCACATGAGGAGGCACCATTTGAAGAGGTTAGAATGAAAATCAGTCCGAGACTGATTTCACCGATCTTATTCTGCTGGATCCTTTTTACAATGCACAAATGTTACTCAGATTAAAATAACTTACTGAAAAATTTTCTATTCTCTTCTCATCTAGTTCGCATCGTTGCTCGGATGGTGCATCAGAATGCTTTTGCGATAATAATTGCTCAATGGAATTTGCGGATAGCGTTTGCAGACTATTAACATATTACAACAAGGAAGTAACTGAGCTTTGCGAAGGTGGTGGAGCATGTGACTGTGTGCTTCTCATCGATCCTAGATAATTCAATGACCAATAAATCACTTTTAATTTATTTCCTTAATAAAATACGCTGAAAATGACCGATTGAGGTTTCGTTACAGAGTAATTGTTGGATCAATATTGCAAAAAAGTTAAGAAATAAAGATTACGCGCAATGATGATTTTTTTTTCGAATGAGCCAACAATCATTTTTGGAATGATTATTCCCCGATAAAGTAGTGATATGTTTTTCTCAATTATCTCGAAATGATTTTTTTGCGAATGGGCCGCATTCCTCAATTGTAACTTTTGATTTAGGGAATTTTCAAGTTCATGTTTTGAATTTTATTCCATAATAAATACGTCTTAGCACTGACAATGTACTTCATTGAAAAAAAATGGCAGAATGATCCTGAAAAAATATTCATTGAATTTTTCGTCACATTTTATCAATGTGTTGGCGAAAAATGGAGACCAATTGTCTCCTTTCCAAGTTCTCCAAAATCGAAAAAAATAAATAGGATCTTCATTCGTGTAGGTATCAAACGTTGTCAAATATTTAAAAAAAAAGGTAGTCAATAAATAAATTATCAGGGGAAATTGCTCATACCTAATCACAACGTTCATGGAACATTTGAACCAAAAACCAAACAAAAACTATTTTTATTTCCCTTGAATCTGTACATACATGTCAACTATCTAAACAAATTTCTACACAGTTGCCATGTTCATTGTTCACCTTTGTTTGAGCTGCCATGATCATTACAATAAAAATCCAAGATTTTTTCCAAATCTGAACAATTTTAATATTTTCCAAGTTTGAATCTTCAGCTCTAATTTTTTTTCTTCGAAATTTGCTTCGAATCTTTTCCTCTCCAAAATTGTTTTTCAAAAAATCAAAATTCATTTTCCACTTGTATTTCATTTTTCAAACCATTCAACACAAAATTTTGTTCCGAACTACATTTTCTCAGATTCAACGATCGAAAGCGAAATAACCTTGGTTATTTTTCCTTCACTTGCGAAATCCAAAATTCCCCTCCCAAGCAATAAATTATTCAGGTAAGACATTTTAAATTGAGTAAAAATCTGATTAAAGCGAAGACAAAGTAATAGGTACATTAATCAAAATCCATGTTACAGAACACTTCTCATAAATTTCGAAAAATCATTTTAAAAATTAAAATTTGTGTAATTACTTAATTCCGTGAATTCCCTTTTAATTTTGGTTCGCGAAATGAAAACCATTTTTGTAACATTTGTTTTACTTTTCGCGATTGCGAATTCTCCATTTGGAGGTAGAGTAGAAGGATTTTAGTGAGTATGATTTTCTGATTACAAATAAGTACCTCGGTAAAAATTTCCCACAATTCAAATGCCTTATGACATTACAAATTTTTTCCTCAATACTTGAATCAGTGAATTTTTATTGGATTCATGGATTTATTGAAGAAGTAGTGATGAATAGGGAGCGGATTAATATGAAAACGCATATTTTTCTGTATCCAATAAAATTGGACATATTCAATATACTTTTCCGTTTCACATCATTCTGAGAAAAATGAGCCCTATTTGATTTTGCATATTTTGCATATTTCACTCAAAAATACATATTTTTTACATATTTACTCTGTTTTTAGTACATATTTCAACATATTTCTCCAATTTTCGGTTTTCTAGCGCATATTTCTCGAAATTTTCAATTTTCAATGTTTTTAGCTTTACATCAGAGAAAGATTTTCAAAGCATTAAAACAATTTAAAAATGTCTTTTTTGGGCATTTACATTTCAATTTTTTTCAGAGCATTGCCCTCGCTTTGCTCGGGCATAAAAAATTTTAATTGTAAAATCCATTTAAAGCTGACGTGCGAAAAAAGGTTCCTTTTTGCTCTTTTACCCCCCCCCCCCCCAAAAAAAAAAAAACTTTCTGGTTTTCCAAATTCCAACTCTTTGTACTCATACTCATGTTGCCTCCACTCAAAAAAAAGCTTCCGATGCCACTGAATCCAACATCAAAAAAAATTATTTGGTTCAAATTCGCGCCTCTTGTTTCAGTCGATGTAGAAATTAGTTGCAGTGCCGAAAATATGATACAATTTTGCAATAAAAATATTTGATTTTACATTTGATTGACAATAACGCGTATTTCAATCAAACTTGAGAAAGTATAAGTGTAAAAAAGGGATGAATTTTTTCAATACCTTTCAGATAATACCCATAAAGACTTTGCATATTTTAGCATATTTTCGATTTTTAGCGCATATTATATGGCATATTTTACGATTTTCGGTGCATATAAATCCGCTCCCTAGTGATGAATGATACTTGCAGGAATCAATAAAATCTGTAACGCTGCTAATTCGATCAAATATTTTCATTAGTTTTGAATCGGTGAATTTTTAATTTACACTCGTATTTTTATTTATAGAACCAATCTGTGTTTATCACAAAAAAATTAATTGATTCAGTTCGTGAAAATTTCTGATCAAAGCAGTAACAGTCAATCAATCAATATTTCATGGATCCTAAAATAATTATATTCTACTGATTCAGATCCAATTTCTTTCACATCGATTGAAACTAAAAATCCTAGAAATTATCGCCATAAAATTTGCCACCAAGTATTCCAAAAGAGAAGAGAGGGCATCAAATTTGAATTTTTTTTACCACCGGAGAGGGTTAGAATGAAAATCGGTCTGAGATTAATTTCATCGATCTTATCCTGCAAAATCCTTTTTACAATTCACTAGCTATAATGTTGCGAGACCAAAATAATTTACTAAAATAATTTTCATTCTGTTCTAATCTAGTTCGTATCGTTGCACGCAAGGTGGATCAGAATGCTTTTGTGATAATGATTGCTCATTAGATTTTGCGCAATCCATTTGTGATAAATTAACAAATGACAAAAAGGAAATTACTGAGCTTTGCGAAGGTTATGGTGCATGTGACTGTGTCTTCATCTATGCATAATCCTTGAAAATGCACTGACCAATAAATAACTTTTAATTCATTTCGTTGGTAAAATAAACTGAAACGACTGATTGAGGTTTCGTTACAGAGTAATTGCTAGAATTCGTTGGATTAATATTGCAAATAATTTAAGAAATAAAGATTATACGCATAGTGATTTTTTTTCCAATGAGCTAACAATCATTTTTTGGTTTGATTACATATTCCCCGATAAACCCAGTGATACGTTTTTCTCAATCATCTCGAAGTGATTTTTTGGCTAATAGGACATTTTGGAATTGGACTCCTCATAATTGTAACTTTTGACAAATCATTTAGCCAATGTTTTCACTTGTACCTACTTAGATTTAGAAATTTTTCAAGTACATGTTTTGAATTTTTTTCCAAAATAAAATGTTTGAGCCCTAACAATGAACTTTATTAGAAACAAATACCAGATTGAACCTGAAAAAAAATTCTTTGAATTTTTTGTCACATCTTATCAATATGTTGATGAATTATGCAGAAAAATTGTGTCCTTTCCAAGCTGAAAAATCGAAAAAAAGTAATATCTCTATTTCGGTTTCGAATGTTATCAAATACCTAATTTTAAAAAATGTAACAAAATAAAGCAATAGTGGAGGGAGTTTGCCCATATCCAGTCAAAACATTCATGCAACATTTGAACCAATAATCAAACAAAAATTCGTTTCGTTTAACCAAGATTCAACACGGCTACAATTTTACATTTTTTTCCAAATTCAAACCTTTTCCGCCCAAAAATTGTATTTCAAAAAATCAAAACACTTGTTTTTCAAACCATTCAACACAAAATTCTGTTCCGAACTACATTTTCTCAAATTCAACGATCGAAGGACAAAATAACCTTCGATCGCAGAAACCCAAATCATAAAATATTTAGGTAGGTCATTTCAAATCGACAGGGGCGTAGCGAAGAATTTTTTCTGGGGGGGGGGGTGTGATGATCACGATTTTGCCAACTTTGAATCTGAAATTTTCCAATTTTGAAACTGAAATTTGCCAACTTTATAGCTGAAATTTTGAAATTACCTTTATTTATAAAATATGGAAATCTTGTTTTCAATATCTCGAACTTTTGCCTTGAATAGTTTATAAACTGTAATTTTGTTCGCGCCCGAGCGAAGCGAGGGCGAAGATTTGAAAAAATTGGAAATTTAATATCCAAAAAACCAATTCTTTTTATTGTTTTAGTTCTTTGAAAATCCTTCTCTGCATGATGTGTTTTGAGGGGGGGGGGTGCAAATAATACTTTGCACCTGTCAGAATTTTTTTGGAGGGTGCAATGCGCTACTTGTATCCCACTTTTCGACGCCGCGCGCCACTACTCATGACCCGTTGAATCGATCAAAGTTCAATTTTTCAAAATTCGTCACCTGGTACTTGATTAAGAGAGAGGTTAAGAATTCGAGAAAAAAAAGTGGGAGGGGTTGAACTTTAAATTTGTCATTTTTAACTATAATATTCTCGTCAAAAACCATTGATTTTTGTCTGCTAAATTGGGAATTTGATTGAAATTTTGACTGAAAGATTAGTGAAAACCCATTAGTTTTTTAAATTGAAATGAAGCGAAACGAGGGTGAAATTTTTTTGAGAAAATGCTGTTTGAAGATCAAAGAGAATGCACTTTTTTCGCATTTTGGCAAGAATAAGAACTTCCTAAACTCAAAGAGGCAGCTCAAGCCTTATGAGTCTCCCTGAGGTGATTTCCTGCTAAAAGGTCACTTCCGTCACTAAGACAGTAAATAGAGGATACATATTTAGGTGCTAAAATAATTTTTTTCAGCGATTATTACTCGTTTTCTGTCTTCAACTCAGTTTGGGTTTCTTATTAGTTATTTTTGATCATTTTTGCCGACTTTTCTTTCATTTTTTGTCAAATTTTCCAACTTTTTTTCATTTGAGACGAATTCGCCAACTTTTTCTACTAGCGCTGCGTGGGGGGGGGGTGACTCACCCCCCAGCCCCCCCGTTCGCTACGCCACTGCAAATCGAGTATAAAATTGATCAAGGTTTTTTCAAAGCGATAACGAAGTAGGTAGGTGCATTAATCAAAATCAATGTTACTCAGTACGTAACAAAAATTTTGAAAAATCAGTTGAAAAATTAAAATTGGGATAACCATTGATTTCTTGAATTTCCTTTTCATTTTGATTCGCAAAATGAAACTCATATTTGTTATATTTGTTTTATTTTCCGCGACTGCGAATTCTCCATTTGGAGGTAGAGTAGAAGGATTTTAGTAAGTATGATTTTCTGATTGCAATTAAGTACCTTGGTAAAAATTTCTCACAATTCAACTGCCCTATAACATTACAATTGGATTCATATGTATTCATTGAAGAAGTAGTGATGAATGATATGAAACGCTGCTAATTCGATCAAATATTTTCATTAGTTTTGAATCGGTGAATTTTTAATTTACACTTGTATTTTTATTTATAGAACCAATCTGTGATTATCACAAAAAAATAAATTGATTCAGTTCGTGAAAATTTCTGATCAAAGCAGTAACAGTCAATCAATCAATATTTCATTGATCCCAAAATAATTATATTCTACTGATTCAGATCCAATTTCTTTCACATCGATAGAAACTAAAATTCCTCGAAATTATCGCCTTGAAATTGCCACTATTCCAAAAGAGAAGAGAGGGCATCGAATTTGAAAGGGCATTCCCGGATAAGCATAGTGAATCGGCCCCCGGGCCCTTCAGAAACGCCACTTCGGTGGTAGGTAGGTACCATCAAGGTACTTTCATTCCCCAAGTTTCAGACCTGTATCATGAGTGGGTCTTGAGTAATCGACTCAAAACTCAAAAACGTCTCAAATTTTTTTCTCCGGATCTACTCAACCGATTTTTTTGAAACTTGGACCAAATTGTAGGTGTATACAAAGACTTTCTATGAAAAAATTGACAGCTCTCCCCCACCATTTCTACTCCCTCAAAACTTTGAGTAAAAACTTGAGTGCCCTCCTTACCTATGAAGTCGGTGAGGTACAATTTTCAAAAAATTGTTTTTAGATGTATATTTGGCTTAAGAATAACATATATTTTTTTCAGAATTTTATCTCACCGGCGCCATGGTCAAAAATGGCCAAAAGTAACTTAAACTTGAGGCCAAAATAAGGCAATTTTGAGAACAGTATAGATAATCGCCGTACAGAAATTCATATTTCTCACTCAGATTACTTGGGGAACTGAAAAATGACGAATACTAAATTAAAAATTCATTGAGACTCATTTCAGCTGCAGTAGCGCACCCCCTCCCCCCTACACCCCATTTTTGGGGGTTGATGATGGATAGGCAATATTGGTGTCGTTTTCATATAAATCGCACCTCCTGATCACGAATATGAAGTCAAAAGTTCGATTAAAGCCTCCAGTAACTCGTTTCGGGGTGTGAGCCTGAAAATTATAGGTGTATAATTCAGGAAAATTAGCATCAAAAAATCGATTTAAAAATAAAAATATATTAATCGAAATTTTATTTCTAAAAACGCTTCTATATGACATACGGAGTCAATATACAAGTCGCATCGCCCCCGGACCCCTCAGCTTGTAGGGGGGCGGGTGAACCCTTTATGGGGGAAAAATTGTTTTGCGCCGATTTTGTTCAAATTCTCGTGGAGGAGATAGGCACCAAAAAAATTTCAGCCCTACTCGACCTCAGAGAACTGAATATTCGCTTTCTTAAGTTGGACATTTTTGGCTAAAAGGACAGAAAATTGAGGTTTTCAATTATGGAACTGCCCTTAAATTTTAATTTTAAAAAATTCGAACAAAAGTAATATGCTAGTCGGATTCTCTTGAAATGTGTACAGAAAAGTTCAAATATTTCAAAAGTAAAATCCAAAAGAGCCATTATAATATTAAAAACGCCAATTTTCTGTCATTTTAGCCGGGAATTTCCAACTTTGGAAAGTGATTATTCAATTTTTTTGGTGCGTGCCTACTTCTACACCTACATAACTCTCTTCAAGAATTTGAACAAAATCGGCGCAAAACAATTTTTCCCCCATAAAGGGTTCACCCCCCCCCCCCCTTACAAGCTGAGGGGTCCGGGGGCGATGCGACTTAAATATTGACTCCGTATGTCATATAGAAGCGTTTTTAGAAATAAAATTTCGATTAATATATTTTTATTTTTAAATCGATTTTTTGATGCTAATTTTCCTGAATTATACACCTATAATTTTCAGGCTCACACCCCGAAACGAGTTACTGGAGGCTTTAATCGAACTTTTGACTTCATATTCGTGATCAGGAGGTGCGATTTATATGAAAACGACACCAATATTGCCTATCCATCATCAACCCCCAAAAATGGGGTGTAGGGGGGAGGGGGTGCGCTACTGCAGCTGAAATGAGTCTCAATGAATTTTTAATTTAGTATTCGTCATTTTTCAGTTCCCCAAGTAATCTGAGTGAGAAATATGAATTTCTGTACGGCGATTATCTATACTGTTCTCAAAATTGCCTTATTTTGGCCTCAAGTTTAAGTTACTTTTGGCCATTTTTGACCATGGCGCCGGTGAGATAAAATTCTGAAAAAAATATATGTTATTCTTAAGCCAAATATACATCTAAAAACAATTTTTTGAAAATTGTACCTCACCGACTTCATAGGTAAGGAGGGCACTCAAGTTTTTACTCAAAGTTTTGAGGGAGTAGAAATGGTGGGGGAGAGCTGTCAATTTTTTCATAGAAAGTCTTTGTATACACCTACAATTTGGTCCAAGTTTCAAAAAAATCGGTTGAGTAGATCCGGAGAAAAAAATTTGAGACGTTTTTGAGTTTTGAGTCGATTACTCAAGACCCACTCATGATACAGGTCTGAAACTTGGGGAATGAAAGTACCTTGGTGGTACCTACCTACCACCGAAGTGGCGTTTCTGAAGGGCCCGGGGGCCGATTCACTATGCTTATCCGGGAATGCCCTTTTTCCACCGCTGGAGAGGGTTAGAATGAAAATCGGTCTGAGATTAATTTCATCGATCTTATCCTGCAAAATCCTTTTTACAATTCACAACCTAATGTTACGAGATCAAAATAATGATTCATTCTGTTCTCATACAGTCATTATCAATGCAACCAAGTTGAATCAGATTGTTATTGTGAAGATAACTGCACATCAGTTTTTGCGCAATCCATTTGTGATAAATTAACAACGGACAAAACGTTAATTAATGGGCGTTGCGAAGCTGGTGGTAAATGTGAATGTCTCTTCATCGATCCTTGGAATGCACTGACCAATAAATTACCTTCATTTCGTTGGTAAAATAAACTGAAACGACTGATCGAGGTTTCGTTACAGAGTAATTGCTAGAATTCGTTGGATTAATAATTTAAGAAATAAAGATTATACGCACAAAGATTTTTTTTCAAATGAGCTGACAATCATTTTTTGGTATGATTATTCCCCGATAAACCAGTGATACGTTTTTCTCAAACATCTCGAAGTGATTTTTTGGCCAATAGGCCATTTTGGATTTGGATTCCTCATAATTGTAACTTTTGTCAAATCATTTAGCCAATGTTTTCACTTGTATGTACCTATTTAGATTTAATGTTTCGAATTTTTTTCCAAAATGAAATATTCAATGAACTTTATTAGAAAAAAATACCACATTGAACCTGAAAAATATGCTTTGAATTTTTCGTCACATCTTATCAATTTGTGACGCGTTTCGCGATATCAGAATTTAGGGTGAAAAAAAATCGAAATTGATTTTTTGGCTGATTCGGATAGAGAATTTCACGCTGAGAACGATGGAACAAACCTGAACCTTCTAACTTAAAAACTCGCATAGATATTTGCATTACAAGTTGCGTAATCCAAAATCATAGTTTTGAGAAAACAGCCATGAAAGTTTTTGAAGCATAGAAACGTCGTAACCATTGCATTTTGAAACCGGTTTCAGTAAAAATTAACACATCATTCTTATAGGAAATTTTGTGAGGAATCCATTGGTGATGTTGAATTTTACTTTTTTTGAGAATTGCAAGCGCTATAAACAAAGTTACGTAACAATAAAAAAAATAAATCAAAGTACATCATTCCATGTATTCAGCAAAAAATCATATAAAAACTCAGTATTTTCGCTTCTCAGAAGGTAATGAAAAATAATAGGAAGGTTCAAAGTACAAAAATATGAAAAAAAAAGTTTTTTTCGATCATTTTTCGATTTTTTGCTCTCCTGAAAAATTTTGTTTTACACCCTAAGCCCCTTTATCGCGAAACGCGTCACATATGTTGATGAATTATGCAGAAAAATTGTGTCCTTTCCAAGTTCAAAAGTCAAAAAAAAAGTAATATCTCCATTTCGGTTTCGAATATTATCAAATACCTAATTTAAAAAAAGGCAACAAAATAAAGCAATAGTGGAGGGAATTTGCCCATATCCAGTCAAAACATTCATGCAACATTTGAACCAATAATCAGACAAAAATTCGTTTCGTTAAACCAAGATTCAACACGGCTACAATTTTACATTTTTTTCCAAATTCAAATCTTTTCCGCCCAAAAATTGTTTTTCAAACCATTCAACACAAAATTCTGTTCCGAACTACATTTTCTCAAATTCAACGATCAAAGGACAAAATAACCTTCGATCGCAGAAACCCAAATCATAAAAGATTTAGGTAGGTCATTTCAAATCGAGTATAAAATTGATCAAGGTTTTTTCAAAGCGATAACGAAATAGGTATGGTGCATTGATCAAAACAAAAATTTGGAAAAATCAGTTAAAAAATTAAAATTAGGATAACAATTGATTTCTTGAATTTCCTTTTCATTTTGATTCGCAAAATGAAACTCATTTTTGTTATATTTGTTTTATTTTGCGCGATTGCGAATTCTCCATTTGGAGGCAGAGTGAAAGGTGAATAGTGAGTATAATTTTCTGAACGTAAATAGTCAAAATTTCCCACTATTTCACTATTTTATGACTCTACAAATTCTTCCCACTTAAATTGAATCAGTGAATTTTTATCGGATTTATTGAAGAAGTAGTCATGAATGATGCATTTACAAATCAATAAAATTTCACTGCAAAATCAATGAAACACTACTGATTCGATCAAACATTTTTATTAGGTTTGAATCTGTGATTTTTGAACTTTCACTCGTATTAAGACGTATTTACTGAACCAATCTGTAAATATCACCAAAAAATGGCTGATCAAAGCTTTAGTTTTTCATTGATGCAAAAATGAAATTTCCCTGATTCGTTCATAATCGGCCTCAGTTCCAATTTCCATTTCAACATTTTTAGATGGGGTACTTTGATGTAAAAAATTCAAAAATTTTTCATCTCCTCCTTTCTTTCTTGGAACTACGGCAATTTCATTGCAATTTCAAGAACTTTTGAATTCAATTGATGCTAATAAATGAACTTAAAAATCGATTTTTTTTTTTGAAACACATTTCGGCAGCTATGCATAGTGCATCTTGAAGTGGTATTTACTTACTTAATTTTGTACCAAAGATCAGAAAATTTCCTTCAATCAGATTGAAATTAAGAATTCTTGAAATTAATTCAATAAAATAGCCATAGTTCTAAGAGAGAGTGGTCGGAAATTCTTCTACACCAAGAGACACTATCTAAGAGGATTGGAATAAAAAACAATCTACGACCGATGTCATTGATCTTACCTTACTAGATTCTTTTTAAAATTGAAAAAATGTGGCGCAGATAAAATAATTTGTTTAAAAATTTCTGTTTTCTTTTTATCTACCTAGTTATGCTCATTGCGGGAGAGGTTTATCACATTATTGCCTTTGTACGGAAGAATGCCTAGGACACGTAGCACAAAAGATTTGCAACTCATTAGTGAGAGGACAAAAGAAAAAAACCGAGGGTTGCGGTGAACCAGGTGGATACTGTACTTGTTACAACACGGCTGTTTGAAAATTCATCGACCAATCAGTTACCTACTTTCAGTTTATTTTCTTAGTAAAATAGGCTGAAATGACAAATTAAGGTTTCCTTACAGAGTATTGCTAGAATTTTACGGTTCAATGATGGAAAAAATTTACGAAATAAAGATTAAGCTCAACGATTTTTTTCTCGAATGAGCTAAAAATAATTTTTTTTTGAATGATTATTCCCCGATTAACCAACGATACTTTTTTCTCAATACCTGGAAATCATTTTTTTTTGCTGATAGGCCACTTTGGAATAATTGGACTCGTGAATTTTAACCATTTTTATCAAATTATTTAATCAGTTTTTTCATTTGTAGACTTATCTTATCAATTTTTAGAGAATTTTCACGCTCAAATTTTGGATTTTTTTTTCTAAAATAAAATGTCCAAGCCTTTTCGAACTTTATTAGTAAAAAATCCCATGAACCCGAAAAAAATATTATTTCAATTTTTCGTGACATCTTATCAATCTGTTGACAAATTATATACAAAAATGATTTCACTTCCAAGTTTCAAAATCGAAAAAAATATCCAAATGAAAAAAAAAAAGTAAAGCAATTATGAGGGAAGATTGTCCATACTTAATTACAACTTTGGTGGCATATTTTGAACGAAGAACCAGAAAAAATTATTTTTTATTCGCCCAAAATTCATCTAGGTACAATTTTTTTCCAAGTCCAGACCTTTTCAATTTATTTTCTTCGTGTTCAAAGTAATTCAATTTTTTCAATTCTAAAATTTGTTCTAAATTTCTTCAACTGAATTTTTCCACTCCAGAATAATTCTTCAAAAAATTATAGTTCATTTCAAGTTCTATTTTTTTTTTCTCTCAAAACATTCAATATCAGAATATAGTTTCAAACTAAAATTTTCTCAAAATGGGGAAAATGACAATATTCCAATATCGAAAAAATATTTACAAAAAAAATGGCGGCCAAAAATATAGAAATACTATACATGGGCTTCTTCATGTGTTCCTATTTGGTTGATAGTTTTTCTAGTATTTTCCAATTTTCTCCTTGTTCTGTGTTATTTTCGTTTTCCTCCTATTTCAGTAAGGTAAGTACTTCCCATCTGAAAAACTGGCAGTACCAGAACTACCAGTACTAGCCAGTGCCAGCCAAACAGGAAGATACTTAAATAGAGGAGCAGGAGCACCATATCACATTAACCCAACAAGGCCCAATCAGGAAAGAGGGCACGCCCACGCCTCTTGGACAAGGTATAAAACCGGTTTCAGAACTACATAGAAGGATTGGATATTTTAAATAATATTATTTTTAAGTTCGGTGTCATTTTTTTTTTCAAAAAGGTATAAACATTTTTTTTTTTAGCCAATTCATCATCTATCGAATATCTCCAAAGGAGAAATTTTTTTGATGTTTCTGACACCGAAAACTTAAACCCTCGTAAAAATATAAAAAATTAATTTTGTTCGTGTTGAACCACATAAAATACTAGGTACCTACATAAGAACCTTGGTTATTCAGCCTTAGATAATGAAATCGAAAATTTTATTTCCCCAATTAATAGTCAATTTAAATTGCGTATTTTAATTAACGTCCATCCAAAGCGAGGACAAAGTAGATTCAATTATCGAAATCCATGTTACAGAACACTTCACACGTACTTCAAAAAAATCATTTTTAAAAATAAAAATTGAGACGATAATTTAATATCTTTAATTTCTTTTTCGATATGAAAATCATTCTTGTATTATTTGTTTTATTTTTCGCGATTACGAATTCTCCATTTGGAGGTAGAGTGGAAGGAAGATCATAGTGAGTATAATTTTCTGATTACAAATATGTACTTGGCCAAAATTTCTCACAATTCTGCCCTCTCGTGACATAGGTACAATTTATTTTCCCCCAGAGACGAAACTTCACTTTCGATTGGGAGGGAGGGAATGGAATCCACAAATTTACCGAGCCAATTCGAAATTCCCCTCAAAATGTGGATAAAAATTTCGGTGTGAATATGAAAAATTTGGAGATCAATATTGTTAAAAAAAGAGGGAATTTGTCGACTAGACACATTTAAAAAAAATATTTTTTCGTGCTAATTTTTTGACTTCTAAAAAAACAAAACTCCTTGATGAGTTCATCTCCTTCCATAAAAATTGATTTTTTTTTTTTTTTTAATTTCATTCTAAATTGTCTCCAGGTATTTTGATTTTCATAAATGAAGGAATCAATTTATTCTTGAAAATATTAAATTTTCCGAGCTGGAAAGAAACGAAGTTCACCTCTCATACCATAATTTGAAAAATAAAATGTACACATGCATTAAAAGACATTCCAAGAAAAATTTTCATCATTTTTTAAATTGATGTTTTAGTTTTTAAAGGGTGCTGAAATTTTTCACTCATACTTCTTATACATACATTTTATATCTTTATATTCCCGAACGAAGCGAGGGCTAAGACTTAAAAAAATGATGATTTCCAGAAAGAAAATACCTAGTTATTCGTTTAGTAATGGTTTTTCGTCTCAATCTAGTACGTATCGTTGCGATCGAAGCCCATCACGTTGCGTTTGTGATGATAATTGCGAGCCAGATTTTGCGGAATCCATTTGCAAAAAATTATCCAGCAAGAGACGGAAAATCACTGAACCTTGTAAAGGTGGTGGTCAGTGTGCATGTACATGGCGCCAATACTGGAAATTATTTTAGTTGAAAATTCACTGGCCAGGCAATTATTTCATTAAATAATGTTCATAATTGTTTCAAATATAATACATATTAAAATTTTTGCTGAAAACTCTACTTTTGCATTATTGGATGGGTTCCAGGAAAAATTACCTACAATAAGTCGATGGAGATCATTTTTGAGTTATTCAGGCACCAGATACTTTGTAGGAAATTTTGACAACCATTTTAATAAAGAAATCAGCCAAATTCGTTAAACTTTGACTGTAATATCCGAAAGTGAAAAACTTATTTTTGAAGTTGCCCAAAGTCGAGATTAAAGTAAAAAAAAAACACATTTTTCAAAAAATCGCAATGAATTTTATTGAAAAAAAAAATGCAGAGTGAACCTGAGAAAAACATTCGTTCAATTTTTCGTGCTATCTTAACGATAAGTTTGCAAATTACACAAAAAATTAGTTCTTTTCCAATTTCTACAATCAAAAGAAAAGTCCAAACTTTTTCAACATTTTTTTCCAGTTCAAATTTTTTGTATTTTTATCCAGATTCAAGGTTTTCCCAATTTTTCAACGTTTTTTTTTCAAAGTTTCGTTCCAAATTTGATTTCTTTTCCAAATCTATTTTTTAAAAAAATCAAAATTTACCTCAATTTTTACTTTTTTTTCAAAACATTCAACACGAAAATTGTTTCAAACAAAATTTTTTTCAAATTTGTATTTAGAAAATATCTTAATAAATTAGGGATAGTTATCATTACAATCTCGTTTGAAATCAGGTTTTATTTTTTCTGATAAGATAATCTGAACTGGATGCCAAAATTTAAAGACTACGTATTATTTTTTAGGTTTGATGCTATTCGTCAATGAATAAAAATCTAAAACAGAAGAAAATTTTTCGTATTTCTGACACTATTGGGCTTGAAAACTAGTAAAAAAGTAATGAGTTTTTTTCGATTTTTTTTCCAAAGTAATAAAATATTTAGGTCATTTCAAATTGCGTATAAAATTAATTAACGAGCATTCAAATGGTGGCAAAAGTAGGTACAATTATCAAAATCCAATCCATTTTCAAAACTAAAAATTGGGACGATCGTTTAATTTCTTAAATTTCCTTTTCATCTTGATTCGTAAAATGAAAATAATTTTTGTAATATGTGTTTTACTTTTCGCGATTGTGAATTCTCCACTTGGAAGTGGGGTAGATGGAGCATAGTAAGCATAATTTTTTTTCAAATTAAATGGATTGTTTTTATATATTACACCAACGTTGATGAAATAGTTATAAATGAACTGTAATTTAAATGAAAAACTACTGATTTTTGCGAATGAAAATGGTTGATCAAAGCAATATGTTTTTTTTTTATCAATTAAGCGATAAAATTGCACTGATTCTTGATTAAATCAATTCTATCTTTTAATCAATGGAGTTGCTGGGAAACTGATTTTTTTTCTTTCAATTCTAGCGTTTATGAGTGCGAGTCGCCCGTAGGCCCAGGTTCATGCCTATGCGATAACCCCTGCAAAAAGTCTGTTCCAAAATCCACCTGCAAAAAATTCACAATTCAACGGCAATCAATCACTCGACGTTGTAAAGCCGGAGGTCAGTGTCAATGTCACACTCATCGCAACCTCAAAAGATAGGTACCTACATTCCAAACTTGAATCAGCAATTCACTGATTAAATAAGTCTATTTTAGTCTATTTCGTCAATAAAATAAACTTAAACGACTGGCTCGAATTCAAAAAGACCAGTTCTTGTAATATGATGTGTCATTAAAGGAAGAAAAATCACGATGAAATTTCTTTCAAATGAGACAACAGTGGTTCTTGTTGGTATTTACAGAAATTGAATAATTAATCTGTGTATTTCGATGATGAATTGTTGAAATATTGTAAGTACATATTTTTTAAAGAATTCAAACAGTATTAATAAAAAAAATCAACTCATTGTATAAAACTAGAGCTTTTTAAATTTATTTCACTATTGAAGGGAGAATCTATCATGATAAAATCATTTTCGCCTTCTGTGGTCATAAAAAAATTGATCTAAAAACAAAAAAAAAAGGTTTGAGAAATTCTCAGTAAGACTTAATGGATATAAATTCCTTTCATTTTGAAATTTGAGAATAAATTGATGAAATACATACCAAATTACCTAATAACGAAATAGTTGGAAAAAATCACAAGACAAAAAATCAGATAAAAATATCAGTTTAATGCTACAAAATATTTCATTTTGATTCGTTGACCAAATGTGAAGAATTACTTTTTTAAATCGGGGAAAAATGAGAAAAAATACAGGAATAGGTGAAGCTGAAATATCTTCATATGGGACTGAAATTTTCAAAAAAATGAAAAAATCAAGTTTTGTTTGTGTTGAGTTTTGTTCCAAAAAAAGGTTCATTTTTACATCAATATTTTCTCAAAAATTTCAAAAGCACTTTGAAAAATCAATTTCGAAATCTGACAAAATTTTTAAAAAATAGGTACTTTAAATATGGGAAAAATTAATTTTATTCTAGTTGATCTAGATAAAATATTACGAACCTTGATTAATGAACCTTCAATTGTACAATTTAAAATTTTATTCTCTCAAAATACCCAATAAAATATACCTAGCTAACTGCAATTTTCAATTATGTGTAATTTTAATTAGGTTTCATCTAAAACAAGGTCGAACGTTGCAAGATTTATATTCGCTTTACATTTTGATCGATCGTTTTATAAATTTAAAATACGGACGAGCATTTGATTTCTTGAATCTCTTTCTCATCTAAATTCGCGAAATGAAAATCATTTTTGTAATATGTCTTATATTTTTGGCGATTACGAACTCTCCATTAGGAAGTGGAGTAGATGGATCATAGTGAGCAATTTTTTTTCAATTTCAATCAATTGTTTTTATTTATAACATCTTCGTTGATGAAATAGTTAAAACTGAGCTACATTATAATCAGTTAAATTTCATTGAAATTTCACGAAGTAACTAATGACTCCAGTTTAGACATTTTCATTATCAAAAATACCAGTGTCCAATTATTACTTATTGACATACTCTCCAATTTATAAATCAATGAAAATAATTGAAAATCGCCGGAAAACAGTCAGAATTGCAACACAGTAATAAATCATCGAAATAATTTCACTGAAAGCAAACACATAACCCAGAAAAAAAATTCTTCAATCGACGAATTCTAAACACATTAAAAAAATAACTACAGTTATTTTCATTTTATTTTATTTTTAAATCTAGCTTTCATGAATGCAAGATATTTGGAGGTTCATGCCTATGCGATGATCATTGCGAAAAATCGGTTGCGGAATCCGCCTGCGAACAAATATCAAATCGACGGCGGGCAGTTTTTGAATTTTGCAAGCCCCATGGTCGATGTGAATGTTCAGTTTATCGTCCGCGCTGATTTTTGAAGAATCTCAGAAAATCGGTACCTACATTTCAAACTTGAATCAGCCAATATTCAATGATCTATGTAATTAGCTAGTTTTAGTCAGTTTCATCGGTGAAAGGGGCTAAAAATGACTGATTCAAGTTTAAAACGAGCAGTGGTTCGAATCTGATGCGCCAATAATTAGAAAAAAAAACACGAAATAAAGACTACTCATACGAAATGAATTTTTTTTTAAATATCTGAGCCAACCATCATTCTGGTAGATACGTTTTGAAATTCAATAATTAATCTGTAATTTTCAATGATGAATAGTTAAAATATTAGGTACATTGAAGCATTGAGTACTTATATTTATTTTTCCATGAGAATTAAAAAAAAATTTCTGTCGACTTTCTGACGGTAGTTGTCGTGTTGCCAAATAAGTGAGATACTCAAATTGTAATTTTGAGCAAATTCTAACCTAAAAACTAAAAAAGTGATTTTTCAACTTTTCAACGTGATGACTTCAGTCCATAAAAATCGAATTGGACCAAAAACTAATCAGCTCATTTTTAAACTCATACAGAAACGATGATGAAAATTCAAGCTCTGAGTGCGAATTTTTACTCGAAAATGATCTTGGAATCAAACTTGATACATGAGATGAGAAGTTATTTTTCTTCTTTACAAGAAGGTCAATAATTCGATTTCTTGGACCTTCTCATCTTAATTTGCGAAATGGAAATATTTTTTGGAATATTCGGTTCACTTTTAGAAATTGCAAACTCTCCTTTGGGAGATGCAGCATCCAAAGTCTTGTGAGTACTTCTTCGGTTTGTTTTCAACTTCAATAGGTTGATTTTATTTATTTCACATAATTAAAAGCTTCGCCAAAAATGAAAACTCTGATTTCATTGAAAAAAAAAATTAAAATCAGTTCAGGTTTGCACTTTGATTTTCAGGTTTGCTTACTCTCACTTGAAATCAATTTTCAACTATTCGTTTTCTTACTAAATTACAAAAAATTATCACTCTAAAATTTATGCAATAGATTTTCAAAAAAGTACGTACAAAAATTCGAAAAAAACCTACCACAGTTTGATAGAGAGAAATATTCATTTTTTGAAACATACTGACTTGTGCTTTTCAATAGACTTTGAAAATGTTTCAGATTTTTTAAAAATAGGTATCTGAGATGTAAAAAATTAGCACAGATGGTTCAAAAATTCAACAAAAAACACCCAAAAAGTAGCAAAACTACCAATTTGAGGAAGCGCATCAACTGTCAAAGTCCTCCATTCAAAAAAATTAATTCGATTCCAGTTTTTACTTACCTACCTCTCGAATTTGACACAACTTTTCATCTTCTATAAGATGGTTATAAAATTTTGGATCGCAAATTTGAAGATTTTTCAAATTTTTACTCTATTTATATTGTTGACTCAAAACCACAAATGAAATAAATTTTTTAATCCTCAAGAACAATTTTTGAGACAATTCCACAAAAAATTTTTATGACATTGCTGCCAATAACTGCATTTCAGTCACTGCAAATTTTCACAAAATTTTAGTGGGCAGAATACGAAAAAAATTTCAAAAAAATTCATTTGCATTTATTTCAATGGATGACAAATATTTTTGGTTAAATTGAATTTCATGAAAATTGAGCAAATTAAATTTAGTTGACAGTAATTTCGTAAAATTTTTCGAAAAATTTCATTTAAAATTAAATTCAGATAGCCATAAAATTTTTCAGCTTAATTTTAAGATTTTTCAGAGAGAAATTTGAATTTGTCAAGCATAAAAATCTCCTATTTGTTTATCAGCAACTTTCAACTTTCTCATAAATGGAAAGAAAAAGAGTCAAATTTTGAGGCCAGTGGTTGAAAAAAAAAGCATAGAAACTCAAATCAACCCTTTTTTAGATGGCAAGATTTTTAGTTGATGGCACTACCAAAAAATACTCGAAGCAAAAATTTGATTTTTTTTTTCGAAGCCTCACATTTCCATCCTCTCTTGAACTAGATGGCTCAATTTTTTTGTAAACTCTTCCAATCTAAACAAAACTACTTCACTAATTTTACCAAAATCCAAGAAATGCTTTCTCCTTTGCAATCGACCCATTCAAATAGAAAAATATTCATTCAATCTCAAAAACCCTACTCAAATCACGATCCATTCACCTCCCCTCTTTTCCCTTTCATTTCAAGTCAACTCAAATGACCATTTTTACCTCATAATCTCATATCCATCGATTCATCACTCAGCTCCTTCCTCTCACTACGCCAATTTTACCAAAAAAAAGTAAAATCCGTCCATTACGTAATAATCCTCCGCAACAGTGTTTTTTTCCTTACGCCCTTCACGACACGACGACCATTTTCCAAATGCGGGCATTAGATTCTCCTTATCAAGATTACGATTACGAATGATTTTCCTGGCTAGCTAATGTCTAATGTATTACGTTCGGTAAGCCCGAAAGGTTATACCTTTGGCTGCCAAATTACCTCTCAAGTTGCTTTTGACTTTTGGGAGATACGCATCACTCGAGTTTTGTATTTTTTTCCTCATTCTTCGCTACAAATACACTCGTGCATTCATTCCAGCATTAAAACTAACCCTAATTGCTGCACAGTTCGATCTTATATAAGTAATTTTTAAAGAGCTTTTATTTATTCGGATACCTAACATATTATCCTGCTTTTTACGAAACTGCGAACTTGAAAGAGGATTAAGAAAATGAGATAGTTTCGCTTTTCTTTATTCATCCTTCCAAGATGTATTTTTCTCTATCGAAGAGAGCAAAAAAATAAAAAAAAATCATTCCGAATAAAATATGAATAAAAAGAATAAGATACAAAAAGAGCGTCGAATTGAAAATCTCGATTTTTACTTTCACAAAGTATATTCTATTCGAAGGTAGATTTTTCGTATTCGACAACTTTACTTTACCTTTGATATAATACCAACGAACCGATCCTTTCTAAGTTTTATTCGTAATATGAATTTTCGAGAGTAGGTAAACAATAGAAGATAGGTATTTAAAGCACGAATATCAACGCGAAATAAAACTTAATAAAACGAAAAATTACACCAGCGTTAAGCTTCTAAAACCCTATTTCCATACCGAAAACTACGCAGAAAAAGTTCAAAAACAAACCACTAAATAGTAATTCGCGCTTATACGTCCGTATATTCAAACAAATCGATATATAACTTATAGAGACACAGAGAAACCGAGAGAGTGAGAATGAGGGGAGGATAATTCGCCAGTAAAATAAGCCAACTGCCATAAAACAGCAAACGATTTAATGTTGCTTACAAAACCGCTCATTTCTGCCAAAATCTCGGCCAAAATTTCATATTGAAAAAAAAAGTAACTTGGCGTGAAAACTTTGCTAGTGCGCGAAACTTTCCAACGTATAACCGCAAAATTTACTTTTTCTGTACCGATATCAACATCGCATCTTTCTCGACGACGAATCGCAACCACTGTATTATTTCGTGTATTCTCTCGCACAGCCTCGTACATCGTCGCTTTCGTCATTTTACTCTTAATAAACACGCTTAGACGTCTATAAAATTATTCACGCAGTGGTGACGTTGTCACAGACTATGACATAGTACATTTTATGTACCGGGATCTGGCTCTAATGTACATAAAATGTCTGCTCATGCCAAAGTTGTAGCTCGAAGATGTACCCGATGTATTTCGCAGTCCCAAATGTAGTAAAGTATTTCCGCACTGGTTTCATTTAAGCGGACTTCTTTACAAATAAATTTTCCTCTGGGTTGGTATTCGTAGCGCTCGCTTGATACGTAGTTTTATTTCTCGACGAAACGAAATTATACCGTGGTCAGTTTTATGAGTACAAGGATGTATCGAATAGGGGGGAGGTGGCACAATTTACCCCTGATTCTTCATAGGGGTTTTTTTTTCAGTATTCTGCTGGAAAAATTTGTCTTTGTTGTATTCAAGAGTTGGAAAAATGCACAATTTGAACTCATATTGAAAAAAATAGGAAAATATGTACTTTTTTTGTTTGTTATTATGATGAAAAAGTAAAAAACGATTGTTTTCAAAGGGAAGATTTTGCACAAATATTTTTCGAAGTTCGAACAATTTTCTCATTTTTCAGCTTCGAAAAAATTTTAATGTTTTATTCGAAGTGATAGCATGAAAATTTTCAAAAAATAAAATTTTCTCGGGTCTTTAGAAATTTCTATAGGTCAATTTTTTTAATTTTCCTACATCTTTTCTAGAAAAGGGACTCATGTAGACATGAAAATACTTTTTTTTTTTAATAAAAAGAAAATCAAGTTCAAGATTAAACGAAAAAAAAAAATGAAGAGTGAAATTTTTTCTGTTCCAAAATATTCAAGTTTTTTGGTTAGAAAGGCAGGCGGAAGGGAGAGAAATTCATATATTTATTCAGAAAATCAAATTTGTTGCTTTCAAGTGGAAAAATAAATGAAAATTTTTACAGAAAAGAGCCATAAAAACTGAAATTGTACATGAAGTTTATCTATCACTACCACTGATTTTGGGTAAAATTTAATGAAATTGGTTCACTCTTGAGCTCATAATAAAAGTACGAGTATATTCTAATTTTTCAGGCAAAAGAAAAATTGTACTCATCAGAAACCTTTTCAATCCTAAAATTCTAATTAAAGAGGAGAGAAAGCGAGACATTCGTGATAAAAATAGAATTTCTTTCCATTTTTTGGACCTAGCCATCGTGTTTCAGCTGTGTCATGACATTCTTGCTTAATTTCTCAAAAAATTTTAGATAAAATGATTTAGGGGAAAAAACCAAAAAGATGTGACTTCCATTCCTATGAAAAGTTGCAAAATAGTCAAAAAAAACTAGGATTTTTTAGCATGACTTTTCTAATCAAATTTTTATTAAGTAATAAATTTTAAATTTTGATTTTCAACCTTTAATTTACGAAGTTTGATTTTTTGCATACAGGTTTGTATTTTTTACATTCGATTTCTAATTCTCAATATTCAATTTTCAACCTTTGATATTATGAGGCGTATAGAATCAAAAGTGGCTTTCTCCATTGCAACTAATTTCGAGAAAAACGCAAAAAACTTCCTGAGGGCCTATCATTTGATAAAATTGAGAGGTAATGGTTGGAATGTCTTCATACCAATGTAAGGATAATGACCTACCACTCGGTTTTCCTCCTCACCTCGCGGTTTGAGTTTCTGGGGGCCTTCGAGTTTGGAGAAAGCCACTTCTGTCTCCAACTTTTTTTTCTTCAATTTTTTGGGGGCTAATTCATGAAACTTTTCATGCATAATGAAGTGATCAATTGACCCTCTCCCAGAAAAGGGACCTAAAGGACATTTTTCAATTCACATTTATCATTATTCTTCTACACACTTTCGAAGTATCAAAATCGGTCGATTTTTTACCTCCAAGGTCCCTTTTCTTGGAGAGTGTTACAAATGTTGGAAAGTTGAAAAAAATCATATGATATCGCGTTTCTCGACATTTTTTTTCTTTTGAAAAACAAAAACAACTATCCAATAAAAGTAATTATGTAGCGGTTTTACCCAGCTACAATGAAACAAGAGGAAAAATATCATTAAAGACCATATAAATATAATGAAAGGAAAACACATAAAACAATATTATCAAACATCGTACAATTAAAAGAAAAAATTACCATCCAAGGTTCGGGGGTTAAAAATCGTTTTTGAATTGAACACCGATTTTGATATGAACTTCGACAGTGTGTAGGATAAGATAAGTGCATTGAAAAAAAAACACCTTTAGGTCCCTTTTCTAGGAGCGGGTCACATTTTGTAACATTGATCACTTCATTATACATGAAAAGTTCCATGAATTAGCCCCAAAAAAATTGAAGAAAAAAAAGTTGGAGACAAAAGTGGCTTTCTCCACTGGAGAAAGCCACTTATGATTCTAACCCCTATCTTTGCATGCTGTTTTCAAGTACTTAGCAGCCAAATTTGAAAATTTCAATTAGTACATCAGATGCGGCTTGCCTTGTAGTATCTGAAACCATGCTTAACTCATTTTTGATAAAAAGTGGAGAAAGCCACTTTTGATTCTACACGCCTCTTATTTACTTTTCAATTTTCGAAATTTATCGTTCAATTGTCTATCTTTGGTGAACTAATTTTCAATGTTTGATAATAAAATTTTGAAATTCATTTATGATTTTCTATTTTTTTTTATAATCAATAATGGAGATTTGATGCTGGATACATACTTACATTTTTGATATTCAATTTTCAATTTTTGATACCTATTCAATTTTATATGTACATACAATTTTCAACATATTGTTTTCGATTTTTTCAACATTTGAATTTCAAATGCATTATTTTAAATTCGCGAATGAAGGTTTTTATGCCCAATTTTTTTACCTATTGTATCAAAACTAATGAATGAATTATTTTGTTTTTCTGTTTCAGGTGAGTTACAAATGAAATCTTCCTTGTTAGAGTAATAAGAATCATTAGTGAGTAAGTTTTTTAAAATTATTTTCAAGAAATTATTCGGTGTTTTAATCAACTATCGAATGAACAAATTGATTTTTATTCAAATATTATCCAGAGGTACTCAAAATGATAGGGGAACTGAATTCTGAAAACTTTGGCATATTCGTTCGGCTCGTACAAATCCAGCGATAATTTTAACAAAATTGCCAAATTCGGTTTCGTTTCAATGATTTTTGAGATTTTATGCAATTTTTATTTGCCATGAAAAGTCGATCATCGAGAAATTCGAATTGACATTAGCCCATTCAAACTGAATAGAAAACCCAATACCTATTGAAATTTCGGAAAAGAGATGATTATTAAAAAAAAAAAAAAAAAAAAAAGGAAATTCGAGTCTAATAAATCTCAAAAAATCGAATTCAAAAAAATACCTTCTGAGTAGGAATTGTTAAGTTTTTGTTCTTTTATAATAATGACAAATTTGATCATTTCTGAAAATTTTCGGAAAAAATTACTTACATCTAAAAAAATGTTCACTTTTTTACATCTTTGTGGGGGGGGGGGGGGGGAGAGAGGGAGGACAAAAATTCAAAATTCCAGACTCAAAAGTACAAATTTTTCCTAATTTTTCCAAAAATACAATTTTTTCAAATTTTATTTAACAACAATAACAAAATTATTTTCATTTTCTAATGATCAATTCATTTAGAACTCACAACTCGAGTCTAATAAATTGGAGAAATTTGTATGTTTAGAAAAATTAAAAAATACCACCAGAGTTGGAGATTTTTCAAGTTTTTGTCCTCTCAATAATGTCAACTTTGGTTCTGCAATTTGTGAGTATTGGATAAGCTACCCCCTCTGCCCCATTTTTATTCAGACTAGTTCCAGGTAGGATTTCTAAGAAAGGATTTCTCTTTGAAATTCAAAAAAATACCAACCAAGTTGAAAATTTTCAAGTTTTTCTACCGCCAATAATTTCAACTTCGGTTCATTAATGAAAATTTTCTGAAATTTAAGCGACTGAAAAATTTACGAGAATCAAATTACCAATTTCCAAACTTGATTTCCAGTTGGACAGCTCAAAAGTTGGCCACCTCTCTTCAAAAAATGATCATGTTAAGAAAGAAAATTGACAATTGACCAATTGGAAAAATTTACCCTCAGAATCGTATTTAGCACATTGATGTATCCCTTTCTTCTCAAAACCTTGCGATTCATTTTTCTACTCGAAATATTTCAAACTTTGAGCGTTGTACATATCAAAAAAAAATTAAAATCTGAAAAAACGATTGCCAAATTTGTCTTTAAAAAATCAAAAAATTCCAATAAATTTTCGTCTTGTCGTCATTCAAGACAAATCTCAAAATTCATCTTTCCACCCAAATTTTTTCAATCACTTCCAGCAATCAAAACTCACCAAAACCAAACCCTCACCCAACACCAGCAATACCATCGTCGACAAAACTACCCAACCAGCAGCCGGATTTACATCATTTTATAAACCGTTTTGCGGACGCGAATTAAAGCAAAACAAGCTTGAATTTTGATGCAGCTTTTTTTAAAGCCGACCTTCTTGTAAGACACAAGCCGAAAAAATTTTCTCGCCCTCATTCTTGCATTGTTCGGTTAAAAATTCGCTTTTTATTGCGAGCCAGCGTGTTATTTTTAACTTTTCGCTATCTTAATTACGGCAAAGCTCGTTTTAAGCTTTTACGCAAATATATACTTTGCTCACGCCGTTAAATTTACCCTTTGTTGACATAAACGATAATAGACGCATACAAAAGCCGGCCATATTTTATGCAAAAATACTACGCTTGGAAAAAAAAATTGTACATAACCGAAATTATAACAATCGAGACCACACGTACATCCCCTATTTTCCCCTCATCGAGGACCCCGATGTTTGAAAATTTTCTCTTCATAAAAGTTACCTACACACCCTATCGTTACCAACAGATGTTCAATAGAGGCCGGCTAGGTGTAGGTACTTTTATGAGAAAGTTTTTTGTTACTGTCGCGTTCCCGCAATTTTCCGCTGCCTCCGTCGACGCGGATATTTTTAGCTTGCGACCGTATAACCGCCTACGTAACCGGAGGTTCGGATTATAAAAATCGTTTGCCCAAATGTTCCCTGTGTCGTAACGACCAAAACAAATTATTCCGAAAAATTTTCCACTCAACTTTTACACATATGAAAAGCCAGGTACCCGGCAGCTTCGAAAAAGTTATTCCAAAAGGTATCCTACAAATATAGGTACCTGAATCTATACACAGAAAGTAGAATATCACGACTCATTCTCTCATCCAGCTATATTCGAATCAGTAACTCGAGCCGTATTTTTGCTATCAATGAATCCCCGACTCGAAACAATCGGACGACGACGTTATTTTCGTACCAGGCAGGAGGACAGGTGCAGCGGGTAATCCTTCGCTTCGGCATCGTGACGTATAATGAATATAAATGTAGGCTCGGATAACACATCAAGTACCTCTATCCATGACGACAATTTCCATTGACAACACGTCTAAACTTTGACAAACTCCGGACGAAAGTTTCGCCAAAGTTGGAATGCAGCTGCGAGTCAAAGAGAAGAAGGGCGATGAAATCGGAGCGGAGTTTTTTTTCGCATTCTACGCACTGACCTATATTCGCTGTCGATGGACACTGGTGTATAGGTACTTTGGACGTGGAGTATTTTTCAAATTAGTTTCAGCTATGGCCAGAATGATGGAGATGTTTATTAATTTGTTTTTGTTTTTTTCCCGCCCTGTTTTGAAGTTACTTTTACGTCGTAGTACAATACGCTGCGTGGAATTAGATATGAGTGGAAAGTGTGAATTAAGTTGCATACTCGGTTCGCCGTAAAAACGAGCGATAGGTTACGTACCATTGATCGAATGTTCAGCTTCGTCGTATTTGTAATTTTTTTTTCCGGCTGAACGTCTCAAAAGAACCTGGAAAAATTTATTAAATATCTGTACTGGCAATTAGGGTGGGAGGGAGAGGTAGGGATTAAAAATTTTCAAAATTGAGGATTTGTAGAAATTCATCGAAGAAATTTAAAAATGAATTAAAATCGCAGAAATCACCTAATTACCATTGTTAAACAGGATATAATAATTGAAAACTGAACTAAAAATTTCTGAAAATTTGATCTTTTTAAATTGTAATGATATTTTTTCAGAATTTAACCCTTTGGTGCCCGGCGAAAAACAGACGGATGAAATTGAAAGATTTACATACTGATGAAATACACCAAAGACCAACAATAGAAAACCAAAAAAATATTTTTGCTTCGAGTGAATTGATTTAATTGGAAATGAATGATTTTTAAAAATCTTTGAAATTTGGCCACATTCGTTTCCAAATCTATAGAAGTTCCAACTGAAGTGAAAATTGCGCCAAAATGTGAAGAACTGAAAATTTAATCAAATAATGTGAAAATAATACCTATTTATTCAAAGATCGAACCACTAGAAAAATAAATCGAAAATTTTTTAAAAAATAAGTGGAAACTTTTCCGCTGGAAATATCAAAACCTGATCTTACTGGAAGCAAAATTTTTCGATAGAAAAATACTTTGTGGGAAAAGGGAGACATTTACGGAAGGAAATTCGTATAAGTATTTAATAATTTTTGGAATTCAAATTTCAAGATCGCACTGAGGCCCATTGAAATCCATAGAAAAGTTTATCGAAAATTAAAACTTTTTTTTTGTTGAAAATTTTCACTTTTTTTTAATTAAGTAATGAAGAGTTAACTTCGGGTAGAAATTAATTTTTTTTTCAATCTGGAATATCAAAAACAATTTCTTTGGATTTTCTTTTTTTGAAAGCAATTTATCAATTTTTTCCAATTTTTTGTCAAATGTAACCTAGAACTTCATGAAAAATTGGTTTTTAAACGTCGGTAATGAGTTTTAAAAAGAAATTATAAGATTTAGTCTATTTGAAGAAAAATCCGAAGAAAATCGCTTTCGATGGGTCGGATTATTTTCAAATTTCAACATAGAAAGAAAAATCAAATGAAACCGCGAGCGCAGCGAGGCTAAAATTTTTGAAAAATTTCAAGACGTTCTCATATTAAAAAAATAAATAAAAAAACGTAACACTAGTAACTTTCCCAACTTGTAAAACTAGAAATTTTATCTTGAAATGAATCATTATAATTCTGCTTTCTCATCAAAAAAAAAAAAAAAACTATGAAAGTACCTATAAAAAATGTTCAATTTTCCCAGTGTGGAAACATATTTGTAAAAATGGTAAATTTTTTTTAATTTGGGAAAATATTTTAACATGAATTATCCCAAGTTGGGACAACTTGCTATTTTTTCCATGTGGAAACATATTTGTAAAAATGGTAAATTTTTTTTAATTTGGGAAAATATTTTAACATGAATTATCCCAAGTTGGGACAACTTGCTATTTTTTCCATGTTGGGAAAATTCACCATTTTGTACTCGTATTTTTTTCCAGTTGGGAAAACATGAGTACAAAACTGTAAATTTTCTCAACTTCAGGGTCGATATGGTAAATTTTCCCAACATAATTTTGAAAAATCCCGGTTCAAAATAAAAACTGAACTTGAACGAAATGAACGAACGATCATTTACAAAAACAAACTAAACAAAAAATGAACGAACGGGGCGAAATGAAACACAATTGAAGCACAAATAATCTACGATAAATTTATTCTCTAAAATTTTTTGATATTGGTTTCAACCCTCCATTCTCAATGGGTGTGACTGAGGAACTTCAACACCTCCCACATCAATTCTACACTTCGTGGAAGCCCAAATAAAAAAATATGGGCAAAATGGTGCCCAAATGAAGCCACAAACGATCCACCTTTGAACCTCTTGAACACCAATTTTTAATCAGTTTTTCAATTGGAAGTAGGGAAAATAAATTCTGAATTTCTCCGAAAAAATCAGTGTCTTTTAGACCGAAAAATCAGTGAAAATGGCTAATTTTAAATTTGACCCCTCCCATATTTCTCTCAAATTCTCAGTCCATCCCTGAATTGATTTCTAGGTACGTCTTTGAAAAACAGTAATTTTTTGATGTGTTGGAAACAGGACTGAAAAGAGACTGAACATTTTTAGAGTTCGCAATTAAGCTTTTCAGCCAAAAAAGATCAGAAAGTGATTGAATTGATATGAAATGACCCAGTTTGAACCAAAAAAAGGTCAGGTGGCATTTTCATCAAAAAAATTCCAAATATCAATGAAAAGAAGGAAATAGAGAGACAGAGACAGAAAATAATTTGACTTTTGAACTGAGCACCAAAATCACTGCAAAAAATGACTCAAGAAACAATTTGATGATTTTTTTTGATCCAATTGTATTCTTGATGGAAGAGAAAAATACCTAAAGAGTCTCAATAGATTCTAAAAATGAATTTTCAGCTGAATTCAGAGTCTCAAAAAACCCAAGTTTTGATACACCCCTAAAAATTAATAATTTTCAAAGTTTTTGAACAAAATTCAGAAGCAGCCGGCCTCTTCTGGATTCAGAGATCCCAAAATAAGAATTATCGACCCAAATTTGCCAAAAAAAAAAAAAAAAAAACTTTAAAAAAGTCTGCAGTTCCAAAAATCGTCCGAATTGATTCGAACTGACCCAATTACTTTTTTACCTCAATTTATAATTCATATTGATTTATTACGTAAAGTACCTACTACGTTATCTTTATTAATCCCGATCTAATCCCATAGCCATGTCTAGAAAACAACATTATAGTATAATTTGCGGTTCGTTATCACCATCGGCACCGGCACCGGAGCTGGCGGTTTGTAATATGTCTACGGTATCTAAGCCGGTGTCGTCTTTACATTTTGTATTGTTGGTATTATATTCCTTGGTTGTTTTACTACACGAGTATGTCCATGTTACAAAGCAATGAGGTAAAGTATTTTCAATGGATGAGGCGACGGTGTTAATTTAAACGTTATACCCGTTAAAGTTACGATCTCTCCCTTTGCAATTTGATAAATTTTCGTAATAATACTCGTATCTGTGTCTACCAACCTAACGCCAGCTTCCAACAACGGTACCAAGTACATATTTATTTTTCGGTCTAATGTGTACGAGGCTGTTTGCAAAATAACTACATATTAAAGATGTTTGCTCGCGAATCGAAAATGTAAAGTCGATTAAATTAAAAATTATTAAGTGTTTGTTTTACCTGCGGTTATGGTAGGTGCACGATGTCGTTGAGAAAACAACATGAATATAAGAAATAACCTTGATATATATAAATGTGATATTGCTCCGAAAACGTTTCAAATTACGCTTGTACCTTTACCCAAGTATAGTACAAACCTGCGCCAAACTATACGGATTTCTTTTCGCTTCTCTGCCGCGTTTTTTTTTTCTCCAACGAAATTTAACGTTTGTTCGCTTCGGGCGATTTAATTACATGGAAGATTGAACTTCTCAATTTTGCGATGTTATTTTTTAATTTTTCTCTTCTTTTTTAGCTCTTTAAATTATTAATAGCAGCTCGAACGTTTCCTAAAATATGTATTACCGGTGGGCAAAAAGTTTTAAATTGTTGTACTCGTCGGAGCATGAAGGAAGTAATTTTTTTATTTTTTTCCCCATACTCTGGAATTCTGTACGGTTATAATTATTAGACGAACGAGCGATACGATGTTTGTTTTGCGTGGCTTTTGCTCGGGCAGGGATAAAGGGCAGGTGGAAGATCGAGATTTGATAGTCTGATTGGAATTTGAGGAAAATGCGTAGGTTGAATAAGTTGCATAATCAGTTCGCCGTGAATACGAAACGAACATTGAAGGAAATGAACTGTGACGCGAACTTATTTTTCGCGAGGGGGAGAGGGGAAACTTGAATTTCAGGTGAAATATAAATAAATTTTCTAATAAAAATTCTTATTTCGGTTCCCTAAAAATTTTCTAACCACAATCACAAAGTCCATTTTATTTAACCATTTTTCAGAGGTGAAACTTGAGCAAAAATTTGGAAGAATGAAAACAAAAAATTTGATGACTTAATTTTTTTTGGAAAAAAAAGGAAAATTTTGCCTAATTATATTTAAAAAAATAACTTTTTGACCAATCGTACTCAAAACAAAATTCGTGCAACTTTTGAGACTTCAAAAAAAACTACATTCCTTTCTTAATAATCTCCTTCTCCTCTTAAAAAAAAATAAAATAAAATGAAAAAATGTTGAAAATTCCATTTTAGATTGATATTAGGCCTTCTAGAATTGTGTAAATTCACCGAGTCCAACCGAAAGGAGAATGAAAACGTTTGATAAATGGAGCATTCAAAAGTTGAAATTTCTTCATTTTTAAAGGAAGCAAAGTCCTCAACTCTTACTCAATCGAAAAAATGACGACTTTTAAATCATTTCTCTAGTTTTTATTATTTTTAAAGAAAAATTTGATGTTTTTGTATCAAAAGTTCAAGATTTTTTCTTGTTTACGACGAAATTTATCAATTTATTGGATGACTTACAAAATTTGCAAAATTTTTGAAATAATTTCTACATCGACCCTATTTAGAACAAAAATTTTCGGTTTCTTGGGTAAAACTTGCCACTTCAACGATGACTAAGGAAAATTTTCAAATTTTCGCCTTTTTGAGACAATTTAATTAGGTATTTTTGTTTTTACTTAATAAGAATAATTATTCTAGCAGCTTAAAAAAAATAGGAAATTCTTCAAACGATGGTTATTTCTTGAAAATTTCAGATTATTTAGGTGGGGGAGGAGGGGAAAATGTGACCCTGCCAGAAAGAAGAGACCGTGTGTAAAAAATCGATACATTTTTTTAATGTTTGGTCCAGATTTGATGTCATTTAGACCAGAAACGTGAAAAAAAAGAACCGATTTTTTTTTTTACACATGATTCCTTCTTTCTGGTAGAGTCACATAACACAAAAATTATAGGGAGGCTAATTCAAAATTTTGTGAGGGAGGGGGCTCCGAAACCACCACCCCTCTCCCTATAATTATAAATGATAATCAAGATGAAGGGTATTTTGCTCTTTCACAAGCCACACAAATAATAAGATGCATTTTTTTTTTCAATTTCAATCCTATTTCTCGAATTTTATCAGCTCAATTTTTTCACATCTCAATTCCAGAATTTATTCTCAATTCCAGATTTTTTCATTTCAGTTTCAAATTTTTTTAAAAAATCTCTCTCCGCCAGAATTTTCATCCTCAATTTTTTTGAACTTGGAATTTTTCAACTTTAAATTTCGAAAAAATTGAATTTAAAAAGTTTGAGAAAAAAGTTAAGAACGAATTATGAGCTAAAAAAAATTGGAGAGAAATTTTATACATCTTCCTAAAAAATTTTGAGAAATAATTTTGAGTTAGAGAAAAATTACGATTCAAAATAAAAAAATGGAGAGAAATATTTGCAGTAGAGAAAAATGGAAACAAGTTTTCAGTTCTAAAAATTTGAGAAAAAATTTTATGGATGTAAAAAAGTTTAGAGAAAAAATTCTGGACGAGAAAAAATGAAAAATGTCACACTTATTGAAAAAAGTTGGATAATTCTGCAAAGATTTAAAAACTATTTTAAATTGACATGAAATGACCTAATTGTGACAAAACCCTGAAAAGTCCTCCCCCCGCTCCAAAAAAATTGAAAATCGTACGACAAAAATATTCCCAACACAAATTTCACATAATAGAGCTTTTTCATTATTTCCTCTTACTCGCACTTCCAGCTCAATTTCCTCCACTATAACTTACCAAACATATCAATAAAATTCGCAACACCGGAGAAAACTCTTGCGAAAAATCTCCTAACAGTAGAAAAAGAGAGAAAAAAGGTACGATCAATTTTTTGAAATCGCGATGGTCACCAACAAGCAGAAAGCTTCATTTTCTAGTTGATTTGGTACGGAGCGGTTATATTATAACATTATATTTTCCTTCTTGTTATCCGGCGGGAAAATTTAACTTTTAACGGCGAAACTGGGCTCGGCTCGAGCTTGTTCTATCGATGTCGAAATGAAACGGTTAACTTCCGCCGCCCGCACTCCGGGCCCTTTTCTAATCCACGCTACCCACGACGACGATGCGATGTTGGCGAATAAATGAAAATAATATTTTTTTCTCTCGTTGCCTCTGTTTTGACGACGTCGCGTCGTATCGTCCCAGATTCGAATTTCGATGTAATTTTATACTCTGCTACACCGTTGTTGCTTAAGAATTGATGAAGATATTGTTGATATCCGATCCTTTACTCGTTTAGAATCCGACATTGTTTAGTATTTTTAATTTCGAAGCAAAATGAGGGAGGAAAGATTTGAAGTCTGCGAAATGAGGAGATTTCAAATAAGTATCAAACATGAAAGACTAGATAAAAAAATTAAAATGATACCTACAGAAACATTCAAAAAATGACACAAAAAATAAATTTAGAAAGCCTTGACTAAAATTTTAAAAAAATTAATTTTGAGAGGACGAATAAAATTTACAGCAAAACAGGTAATTTTCAAACAAAAAACTGTAGAAAAAAATAACAAAAAAGTAAAAATTTTTAAATCTAGCAAAAAGTTGAATTAGAAAAAAAATCATCAGAATCACAGCTCCATACCAAAATATCATGTTTGGAGAAACGTTTCAAAAATGGAAAAGAATTTTTAAAAATATGAATTTGTCAAAAAAAAATGGCCAAAAATTGTGGAAATTTGGAAATACACACAGCCCATCTTTAAAAACAAAAGAATGTGGTCTATTGATTTAAAAAAATCTGTAAAAAAATAAGTGATAATCAAATGGTCATTTCAGAAAAAATTTCCAAGATGATGGGAAAAAAATGTAAAAATTAATAAAACGCAAAAAATTATAATTTTCCGACAATAATGGTGAAGACAGAAGGAAAATGAAGAAAACAACCAAATCGTAAAAAATTCCACCCAAAAAACACAAGAATATAAAAACAACATATTTCGAGCATTCAAACTCGACACACACATGAAAACACGCCAACCTAAACAACCTTAAACGTCCTATCCATAAAATTACCATCCCCAAAGCAGTCTCCCAAAACACACCACACACAACCCTTTGACAAAAACCACCGTTTAAAAAATTATCATAACATATTCGACGTTTCCATCTCTTCATATTTCGTACTTTTATATTTCCCTCAATTCAGTCTCGCTCTTTTTTCCTCCATCCGAATCTTTTGTTCGCTCTACTGAATCGCGGCGTGTTCTTTTTATCGAAAAAATCTCCGCCAACGTGCAGCGATCCTGACAAATGTATCTGTGTAACTTTATGCTCCCTTTTCTACATAATGCTCATCGATTTGAGATAAAATCAAGAGAGAGAGTTGAAAAAAAAAAGGATTTATTTTTACTTTATAGTTTTTTCCTTCCGTTCTATTTTTTGCTTAGCTTTCCTTTAGGGGGTTTCGTTTATTATTAAAATGTAGATATTTGTGCTTCTTATTTAAGTTTTTTTTTTTGTAACTTTTTTCATTAGCGTAGAACTGGGTAGCGAAAGAGATAGGTACTTGTTTTCATCACCTTTATAAGTATACGTTCGTCTGTTGTCGAGTTGGTGTTTGTGATTTTTGCCTTAGTTGCTGTATATGGCGTTAAAAATAAAAATAAAATTAAATCCACGCTTTAGAATTGAGGGGGAAAAAGGTGAAAATTTCGAGAAACTTGTAGAGTATTCTTCTTTTGAAAATAAAAACAAATGGATGGGTATCAAGAAGTATAAATAAATTAATCAAAAAGGATTCCAGGTGCGTTGACGTTTCAACTTACAAATACAACAAACAATAAGCTATTCGTTATGTTTGCGACGCGATTAGTCACTTCCTTATAAAATAGGTAGGTATATAATAAGTACCTAATTGAAATTAGCCCCTCCGGAAAAAAGTACTTTTTCTACATTCAGAAAATGATTCTGAAATTTCTTCGTTTTTTTATTTTAATTTCGTAAAATTTTTAGAGTATTTGTCTCTGGAAAAAAGTTAATTACCAGCTTCAAAACTCCCCCATCCCTTCTCTCCCAACCATTATGAAAAAATTCGATTTCAATTTCTGTAACAAAAATTGGCCGTCAATTTAAAAACCATGGAAGGGGAATTTTTGATATGAAATTTTGATATTTTAGATGTGATTACAAATTCAAGCCAGTTAAATCGTTCTTTTATAAAAAAATTATTCTACCTACTGATCGAACACCTAATTTTTCATTTTTGAAATGAGTTGAAATGTCTACTCTTTTTATTATATTTACGTTCTAAAGTTACGAGTTTATCGTATGGAAACAATAGATTCGAGGGAGATGAAGGAAATTTTTTTATTCGAGGTTTCAACTTTGTATAAAATTTTCCCTGCTTTTTCTATTCTGATTTTAGACTTCGATTTTCGATTAATATTGATTTTTGATATATATCCAAAGATTGAGAAAAATTCGAAGATTTTTGGTGGGCTAATCTGGGTGGATTTGATCATTTCAAATAATACCTACTAAAATCGTTTCTCAACTAATTATTCAAAGTTTGTGGTATGTACTTAAACTATATCGATTTTCAGAATTGATATTATGTACTTCACCCATGTAGATACTTATCGCCAATTTCTCCTCAAAAATTGTATTTTTCGTGAAGATTTCGGCCAGATGATCAAAATTAACACAAAACTTGAAATTGCGATTATCGGTAATTTCAAAAAGTTGATTTTTTAAAAACAATTTCGATCTTAAAATGAAAAACTTCAACTTTTTTTCTATTGCATTCTTGATTAAAAATGAAAAATACTACTGATGTAACTTTGCAATCATGACTGAGAAACTTCTAAAAAAAAGCTCGTCGAGACGAATCGAATGTTTTTTTTAAAATTCAATTTCGAGCATTTGGGTGAAAGTTGGTTTTTTGCTGAGAAGAATAAATTGTTGATTTAGACCTCGCGCAGAAAAATGCCTATAACTTGGTCGAAAATTGCTCAAAATGCAAAAACCAATAAATTTTTGGAATCCTCTCATCATGAACAATCAAATGGTTTTTTTAAAATTCAATTTCGAGCACTTGGGTAAGAGTTGATTTTTTGCTGCAAAGGGTAGATTTTGGGGTAAAAATTCACGCAGAAAAATGCCTGAAACTCGGTCGAAAATTGCTCAAAACACAAAAACTAATACATTTTTGGAATCCTCTCGTCATGAACAATCGAATGGTTTTTTTATCATTCAATTTCGAGCATTTGAGCGAGAGATAGCTTTTTCCTGCGTGGATAGTTGATGAAGAAAAATGCCTGCAATTTGGACGAAAATTGCTTCAAATTCAAAAACTAATATATTTTTGGAATCCTCTCGTCATGAACAATCGAATGGTTTTTTTGTCATTCAATTTCGAACATTTGGGTGGAAGATGGTTTTTTGCGGTAAGGGGTAAATTTTTGAGTAAAATCTCGCGCAGAAAAACGCCTGTAACTCGGCTAAAAATTGCTTCAAACGCAAAAACTCGTACATTTTTGGAATTCTCTCGTCAAGACGAGTCGAGACGATTCGAATGGTTTTTTTTATCATTCAATTTCGAGCATTTGGATTTCTGATATAATAAAGCAAACATGATTCAAGAAGGTGAGGGGGGATATTGCATTATTTTTTTAGAAAATTCGAATACTTAACTAAAATTTTAATTAAAAAATTTATATAATAATGCAGAAGCTTTGTTTCAAAATAAAAGTTTTCAATCTTCTCAAAACAGTAAATTTGGAGAAAGTGCATTTCAACTTGAGAAATGCTCAATTTTTCTAATAAGTGCCTTTCTCGAATAAATCTTTTTGGTTGAGCAATAAATTTTTCCAACAAAAAATTTTTACTTTCCACCTTAAATAGGAAAAAAACATGGTCAGCACTTTTAAAATTTCAATGCATTTTTTAAAAATGGGAAATACTTCATTTTTCTTGATAAAAATTCAACGAGCAAGTACAAAACATTTTTAACAATATTTTTTCATTTTGAATCTTTTTTCACAAGACATATATTTACATAAAAACTACTCCCTCATTTCTCACTTCAACTTTCCTAGAATGAATTCCAAAAAAAATCAATAATTAGAGGAATTGGTCTTTTGATCATTTTTGAAATTTGGAAATTTTTGATTTATTTTGTACCCTTACTTTTTTAATTTCTTATAAAAATAATTTCTATTTTTTTTTCTTACAGCAACATTTTCCCCATCAACGTCATTTTTCCACCCAATTCACCAACCACTTTCACTCCATTACAACCCCATTAAACCACTAAAATCTTACCTTTAAACTAAGACTTAACCCATCACGACCCCAGCAAACATCTCGACAACACCACACTTTGTTTGATAGTTTTATCTCAAAAACGAATGTATTCCACTTGGTAATTGCTATTATTGCGTTTACAATTTTAATTTTATGACAGCGAATCTCATTCTCGTACGTACGTCTCGTAGAATAACAGCGAAAATTTTACCACTTTCTCAACATATCTGCATAACGTTTTGTAAACTAAACTCTAATCTCATCCTTTTAGGCGTAAAATTCAGTGACAAAACGAGCCTCCGGGGTATACGCCACTAAAGGCGCGTAAAATGTTGAACAAAAATAGACGAAACGAGGGTCAAGGGAGGGGAAATGTTCAATTACCATATCACAGATAAAGATTCGACTTTTTTTTCATCGTCAAATTGAAATTACTCATTCGAGATCCATACATGAGCTTTGTCAAAGTATAATTTATCTATTCAAAAAAAAAAAGCTTCGTTAAATTACCTAAATAAAAAAAAATAAGAATTGGCCAATTTATCACAAAAATTTAATAATTTCCTCCTCGCGATTAAAAAGTTTCAAAATTAGGTTTTTACATTCGATTCTATCACTGGATAGAGTTTCGAGAACTAAAGTAGGATCTGAACCTAACCTAACCGTAGGGAATCGTATTATGGCTGCGTATGAACTCGAGCAGCATCGTCATAAAGTTTGTTATTAGACGAAATGGTATTCGTATATGGTTGATTTATACCTATAACGTGGTAATCTACAGAGATTAAGTATAGTAATCTTGAACTTGATATTTTTACGATAAACATTTCGGAGTGGTAATTTTTCTCGACGTTGGCTGGCGCACTTTCTCGCATCCGAGTATTCTTTTCGATATCCCTGGAGGGAGTTAGCTGCGAAGAAAAACGTTTATCAAAATCGCGATAAATTATCCACGCACGTAAAAAGCAACGAATTGTGGAGCTTTGTTGGAAGCAAAAACAAATACTCGATATTCAAATGGGGAATTTTTTTCCGCCCTTAAAAAAGCAGATGTTCGAAGGCTGTTCGTGTGGCGCTCGGGATAAAATGCGTCACGGTCGAAAGGCTGAATTTCGTATTCGCATACACGGTGAGAAATTTTAATTCCGGGGTACGAGGGCAGGGTGGTTACCAATTTCCAAAATACCTAGCCGTATTCGCAAGTCTTTCGGTTCACCCTTTTTCGGAATAATTTCCGTCTTTATATCGGCTACCAAAGTTAAAGGTTTTCTAAACATTTAAACTTGGCCGGCTCGGTTTGACACTTGGCAACGGAAATCATGCGAATACTAAATCATGGAAATTGTGACAGTTTGTATTCGGTTTTTGGGTTTTATATCTGTGCATATACGGTACGCTTATTTGCGGCTCGAGCGGAGGCGTTCGATTTGTTTTCCCAGCACAGAATCGAGTACCCCGTCAATCTGGTAACTTTTCCAAGCCGAAAAAAAAACCGCCGCTGGCAATCGAGGTTTTATCGTACATTACGATGAAAGATATCGAGGCGATCGCGTAAATTAACTCGTTTAAAGTTGACGCTTCGTTGATGTAATTTTACTAATTGGAAATGATAAAGGGTAATTTTTGCGTCCGTTTTGACGTGTCGTGATTTATGATTTTTTTTTCTTCATTCGAGAACGAGGAAATAGGGGAGGAGTTGGGCCGGAGTGGATTCTTTCTCGATTTCTTTCCCTTTTTAGTCGGATTGTTTGTTTAGGATTTGTACGAACCATTTGTCTGAAATGCAGTATTGATTTGGGGACGATGGTACGCTATACTGGTCGTATAATAAGCGTACGAATGGAATTTCAAATTCATTGCGGTATCAGAAGGTGGGCGGGGGAATGGTAATGGCGATAGCGTTCTTAAAGTTGGTCGATTCGATTGAAGTTGCGAAATATTTCCATGGGGTGGATATTGACTGCGGTCGTGGTGTGATTGTGTGTTGCGCGACTGGATTCAATTCGATTGCGGGGGTTTATGGTAATTTGAAATTATTATCGAATTGTCGACGATGCCACTTTGAGATTGATTTGAATGGTCGAATTGGATATCGATTTTTGGATTTGAAAATGTTTTCTGAAAAAATTCCCATTGAAAAAATATCATTTTAACTCGGTCTTTCATCTCGAAATGAGGAAAATTAATTTTTAGCAGGTGAAATTGGACACAGTGGGAAAATTTCTAAAATTGATGATGTTTTTCCAGAGATATTTTTGTGTCAAGTTCTTTGAAAAATGTGAAAAATCTGACTTCTGTAAAAAAAAATTCAATTTTTTTCTACTTGAGTTACTTGCATATTTTTTTTGTTCTGCATTTATCTATTCATAATAAGAATTATGATTTTTTCGCGACCTAACATAAGTTATATTAAAAGTCGAAGTTTTTTAAAAAAAAAAAAAAAAAAATAGCTATTGATTTGGGAACTCACTTTGAAAAATGCGTTAAAAATAATTTTCACCCACGTTTTAGATCTCTTGAGCTAAAATTATGATAATTTTTTTTCCATGTTTTCAAAGTAAAGTTGAGGATTTTTGAGGTTCAAGAAATTTAAGCATATTTTTGAGGTTTTGGGGATTCTGAGGTTTTTTAAAAAAAATTTCCCCAATTTTTAAAAGTTGAGTATTTTTAAGAATATTTTGGAAGATAGAGGAGTGTAATTGCCTAGAGTCTCGGAGAACTGAACTTTTTTCTGCAGTCAGTCAAAATTATTGAGGGGTTTCTGGCACCAAAAAGACAATAATTGGTCGATTTGGTGAGGGTCCTGAAACAGGTCCAGGGCGAAAAAATTTCCGAACAGAAACATGAATTTTCTCTCGATGAACAAATGCTGGAATTTGAGGCAGTCTGAAGACGGTTTCTGACTGATTCGAAGCCACTGCAATCAAATATGATGCTGGTTTGGATTTTTTAAGGCTGTACTTCAGCTTCCAAAAATATGAGAAAATAGGTAATACAAACACAAATGGTTGCAGATTTTTACAGATTTTAGTTAAACTCACGACCTCGTTAATTTTGTAAACAACCATGTCGTTTATTAGCTAAAAAACATTAAAACTATAATAATTGGCCAATTTTTTTCGGAAATAATTGAATTTCAAACATCTATAGTTCACTTTTGTTAGTTTTGTTGAAACAAAACAAAAATATTAATACATAAATGTCAAAAAACTGCGAATAACTTTACGAATAAAGCGATTTGAAATTGATAAATCGAACGATATTGAGCATTACAAACTTGAAAAATTATTGGCTATCATGGATGTTATCTCTAGACTCGATATCAGTACGTAATTGTATAATTTTGCGAAAGTTTTGTGGGTCACTGAATGAATGGATTTTTTCGTTTTTGCTTTATGTTGTTCAGAAAGGCCAAACTTAGAGCGCCACGAAGCCTTTTTTCCCGTAAACTGCTCTTCAAACGTGTAATGTTGGAGTGAAAACAAGTGAAAATGACGTAAGTTTGCCAATTTCAGAGTCATATAATTAATTCAGATAATTATTTATTCAAAAAATAGCTTCGTGGCGCTCTAAGTTTGGCCTTTCTGAACAAAATAAAGCAAAAACGAAAAAAATCCATTCATTCAGTGACCCTCAAAACTTTCGCAAAAATTCGTCGTTTTTACCTACTCATTTACCTACTGAAGTACAGCCTTAATGCATTTTTTTAAAAAGTTGACAAACTATCTATTGCGAGAAAATTTGAATAATACCAGACTTCAAACGAGGTCACCTTGAATAAAAATTCGAATTTCATCAGCTTTTCTTCCATTTTCAAGGCATAGAAAACGATTGAATTAATTCAGTCAAAATGGCATCAAAGCAAACATAAGCTGTCATCATGCAGAATTAAAATAATGAATGAAGGATGCGGGGATAAGAATGAGGGATGAAAATGAAAAGTTCGAATTTTAAGACTATAAGAAATCATGCTTCTTTCAATTTGTAAGGTGTAGAGGACACATGAATCATTTCAGTCAAAAATTCCAACAAAACAATCATGAAGAGCGACTAATCAATTCTGAAAAAAATTATTTTTATGACTTGAGATTTTGTCTAGCCAACAATCCCCCCTAAAAAAATGATCTAGAGAGCTGGAATTTTGTACGAAGTATCAGAAGAGAAAATTTGGCTTTTGTCATCAAAAATTGAGAGTTGGTAAGTTAATTTGGCGGGAAAATGTTTGAACTTTTTATCATTTCTAAGATTGATATTGTTTCCAATTCATCCAAATTTCAGATTTCTATCCCCTTTGAGGTCACAAAACTCGAGTTTCATCAAATAGGAAATGAATTCCAACAGTACTCGCTTATTCAAAAATCAGTGAAAATTATCGAAAATCACTGAGAAACAGAATTTCAGAACAGGAGAAAATCAGTGGAAAAAATGTTCACTGAAAATGAATCAGTGAGAAAACCCACTAGAAAATCAGTGAAAATTCATTGAAAAGTCGGTAAAATTTATGAACTTGGCTGAGAAATCAGTGAAAATCATTGAAAAATCAGGGAAAATTCGCTGAAAATCAGTGAATTTTGCTGATTTTTCCCATGCTGCAATTCTAACTGTTTATCAGTGATTTTTCACTGATTCAAAATGAGAGAGTACTCTCTTAATTTGAATCAGTCAAAAATGCCAAACTTAACTGATAAAATAGAGAAAATCAGTCAAATTCCACTGATTCCCCAGTTCGTGAGCAACATTTTACTACCAATCAGTGAAAAATTATCGATTTAGTTGGTGAATTTTCAATTTCATTTTTACTAATTTATTGATGAAAATTCACTGATTAAATCAGTAAATTTGTTTACTGATTCCAACAGTGACTCAATTTTTTCGATTTAAATCAGTCAATTTCGATAGATTTAAATTTAGGAAGTATTATTAAAATGAAATCTGGCTTCTCTACATTGATCTGACTGCTTTCCTGCTATGAATTTTTTCACTATTCAAATACTTACATCAAATGAAATAAAACAGGAAATTTTCATGTAAGGAAAAAATTATCAATTTAGAACTCCTCTGATGATTTTCGATACGATATTTAAAAATTAGAAAATCAAGATCAAAATATGAAAAATTTAAAGATTAGGCATCTCACATTCCCAGTATGAAATAAATCCTTTCTATTTTCTTTTGATATTTATTCCAAGAGAACTTTTTCCTCATCAACTTCTGAAATATGACCAAATCCAAAAAATTGTACCCAATAATTTACATTTTTTAAAATCTCGATTCAAAGTATTTTTTACACTTACTCGAAAAAAAAATTCGAAAATTTTTCGACTTGTCACGGGTACATTTTCAATACACCTAAATCATCACTAATTCAATTTTTAATCATAAACATAGGAACCAAATTCTAGATTTTTTTTCAATTCAAATCATCAATTTCTCCAAATATCCATTTCAATTATCTTCCTACGACTCCCCTCCCTCCGCAAAAAGCAAAAATTAACAAAAACCCTAGCACTTTTTTCCTCTCCAACATCAGCTTCATCGTCACATCCAACTCACAAAAAAACCCATTCTCACTCTCACCTTTCAACCCTTCACACACGCAGACATTTTCACAAGCTAGATAATTGAATTCTAGTATAAAACTTCTTCAAACGAAGAAAATCGTAATTAAATTTCCCATCGTTTCGTCGTACTAATTAAGAAGGAAAACACATGAAAAACAATCGTCTACGACGTGGCACCGTGTCGACTCGTCTCGTCGCTATCGCGAATATAGAGATACACAGAGACACACAATACGCAGCTTCCATACGCCATACAATAGGTTACGCGGTACTGCATGGCGAAATAATTAGCTCGACGAATACGTAAAAAGTCTCCATTACCATTTACTTCGTTTAACAATACGCAAACGAAGATGAAATTTTTTCATTATACGCTTTTTCTCTACTCATAAAGCGAGTCCTCGTCGTCGTCTATCACTAAAACAACAACGCCGCCGTGTTTTCCAACGTTCATTAAAATTCTTGTTAGCACTCGTCTTGCCGCAATTATTTTCAAGTGCGTTGTACGACACTTGAGCATGGCAACAGGCTGCTCGAACTGTGTCGTCGAAGCGAATTTTCCATCTAAAATAAAGCCAGCTCGAGCGTCCGCAGCTCCGCAAGAAAATATAAAACCGAGACGATTCGGAGGAAACGGCAGATTCGCGTCCAGCGCCGTGGCTCTAATTTCATCATATTTTCCAGCCATCTTCGTATTATTAATTCCTTTTAAAAAGTGTAAACACCGTTAACGCGTTTATAAATTAGCTCCGAACCGGAGAGAGAAATTCACAACGAAGGCATCTTTCGCCTATACGTGGTTCTTTGAGGGTGCGACGTTATTTTTATCGTTTTTTTTCTCTGCTTTCGTGTTTCCTTTTTTTTCTGTACGTATATACAAGAGAAGATGCTCGCCTCTGAATAACATATTGTATTGAAAATTTTTATTCTGTAATAAGTAATTCAGTAAAAGAACGTGACCGGAATTGGAATCCGAGTCTTGCGAATTTTACTGAAAGGATATTTGAAGGTCCTTAAAAAAAGTGAAGAAAATGTTTTGTCTTTTTATGACGAAAAAGGGACATTTTATTATTCTAGAATTCGGCACACGTAGACAGCTGGGTGTGGCAGAGTGCTCCCGCGTCGCCGTGCGGTACAGCAGTTGTCCTATTATTTTCATATTAACAGTTCTTTTCTCGGCCGTTCATTTTATGGCATTCGGAGCCTCCGGCAACGATGCATCATTTCCATAAAATTTTCCTCTAATAAATGTTTTACTAATGTTGATATATGCGCGCAGATTTTTTTTCGTACTTCGTAACCGCTATCGCGTATTTTTGTGAACTTGTAATACCCATGTTTATGGCGAGTAAAAAAGAGACTGGCGTTTAAGGTTTCCTTTTTAGATACTTTTTTCCTCGACGAGGTTTTCAGAGATGATTTGAGCGCGAAGATTGAAAGATATGAAATATTTAGATGGTTGGAAAATTTGGATGAATTTTTTTTATCGAGGGAGCAATTTTTTTCGAAATTATCGATGAGCCTGAAGTGGGTTTATTTTGATGATCAACTTTTCCAGTTTCCTGGAAGAGACTGAAAATGAATAGGTATAGATTAGAGAGGAGTGAAAAAAACCATACCTTGGATTTTGACCAAATTTGGTGGAGTGGTTTATTTTGAGTGGGAGACCTTCCAAAAAAATTTTGAGCCCTCAGGTGCAAGAGGAGGAGAGCAGGAGGTCCACTTTGAGCACCCCTGCTCACCTCCCCTTGCACCTGGGGGCTCAAAATTTTTTTGGGAGGTCTCCTCACTCAAAATAAACCACTCCAGCAAAATTTGGTCAAAATCCAAGATATGTTTTTTTTTTTCACTTCATCCTAAATACATATCCATTCATCCCCCTCTCCCCTCCCAAAAAAAAGAGGGCAAATTGAACTATTTCTGGAGAAAGAGGGGAAACTAAAATTTAAAATACGACCATGTCACAATTATTTTCCCTTTGCTCGTAAATCAAGAGTACTCAAACAATTTAAAATTTTGGAATTAAAAAAAATTCAAAAATTCTGAGAAAATTCAATGAATAGGTACCAAGCCAATTTGAATTAATAATTCGAAATAATAATTGCTTACCAGAAACCCAATTGAATACCATACAATAATTTCCTGATTCTGATTTCATTTTCTCTATCCCTCCATTAAAATTTTTTTAGGGTCTAGGGTCAATTTGATTAAAAAAAAATCAAAATCACTTTCCTCAACAGCATTCTCAAAATTTTGAAACTTTTTTTCTCTTCAGAAGAATTTTTTGAGATTGAAGCATTTTTTTTAAAAATTGAAATCAGTGCCTTTAAAAACCTATAAGTATTTTAATATCAAGACGAAAATTCTAAAAATTTTGAAATTTTTTCTTCCACTCAAGAGGTCAAATTTGGAGTAGTGAGGTAATTCGAGGAAAAAATCAAGACCAGTGTCTCGAATGACAGTAGATTTTCATTCAACAAATTTCTTCATCCATATTTGGTTATCCATGATATGAAATTCCTCAAAATTTCGAATTTTACCTTCCCAATTAGAGTTGCGAGACGATTCGAGCAGAAAAATTGAAATCAGCACCTCAAATAATTGCAGATCTTTCATTCATCAAATTCAACCAAAATCTATCCCGTGAAATCGTCACTGTTTAATACGGTACAAAATTCAGGGAAGCAAATAAAAATGTGGTTGCATACTCAGTTCGCCGTAAATACGATAAAATAATAAGCATCGAGTCAAATTCAGCATCGTAATTTTTTCTTTTTGATTTTATACGAATCAGTATGTTTCGAAAAATATATTCAACGCTATTTTTACATCGGAAATTATTAATGATGGAACAGAGGTGGAGGGGGTGGTTAAGAATTAGATTTTTTTAGGTGAATTCTTCATCAAAAATAGAATACCTGAGAAATAAAAAAGAACGAAAATCATTTCGAACATTTTTAAAAAAATGTTTACAAATGATCAAAAATTGTCATGCAAATTTCTAGAACCAGGAAATTATTCAAAATATAAAAAAATAATTGAAAAAGGGGCAAAAAAGATAGGAAAAAAATGATACGAACGAATTTTAAAAATATGACGTGACAAAATTCTAATAAAAATCATAAAAATCCCATTCAAAATTTATAACGAAGTTATAAAAATTACCAAAAAGTCATGTAAATACCTCCTGCAATCATCGTCAAGTGCCATAAAATTTGTTAAAACGAAAAAAAAATCAAAAATCGTTAAAATTTTCAAACTTAAAAAATTACTAAAAGAATTTCAAAAATGAAATTATCATAGAAGCAAATAATGATTTTGGAATAAATAAACGTCATTAGAAATTCTAAAAAAAAAAAAACAAAAAAAATGTAAAAAATCTTGAAAGCAGGCTACTAATGAAAAAAGGTTAATTTTTTCTTCGGTAAAAAAACCAAAGCAGCAAATTTTTCAAATGTCATTTTCCAATTTATTTCCAAAATGAGGTATTTAGTTCGAAAAAAACCAATTTTTTAGTAAAAAAAATAAAAAAACATCTATGCAAGTCGAACTTTAGAATTTTTCTCTCAGCAGATTCGCAAAGCAACGTTTTTCTTGAAACTTGCTTTCGAAGGTTACTCCCGAAACGAGTTCAAGGTGAATTATTTGAAATTTCAAAGCTCGTTATTAAATATTTTGATTATGATCGTCCAAAATATTTCCAATCTTTTAGAGAATTTCTTTCAATTTTTTCAAAAATTTTTTAATTTTTCTAAAAATTATAATTACACTGCGACAGATTCAAAACATTTTTCAAAATTCTGATTTTCCTCCAATTTTACAATAAAGTAGGTAACAAAAAAGAGGAAGTTTAATTTTCGGATCAGAATTTTTAATTAAATTATGCTGACTAACGTTTTCTTACTCAATTTTTCAAAAAAAAAAAAAAAAACCGTATCACTCCATTCAAATACCTAAAACCAAAAAAAAATCCAAAACTCACCATTTCATATCTTCGTGGCTCAAAATACGTTTAAATTCTCTCATCGATCATTTCCAAACCATATACTGGTAAAATCACCATCGTAATTTTCAGTCCACCTGCAACACATAAATTTCACTCTCATTAAAATTTTGACACTCGGTTGATTTTTCACAGATTACATAAATTGAAAATATATCGAGATCACGTTGTTACCAACCGGAGAGAAAAAATTAATCTCGAACACATTCCACACTACAGACTCTAAATTCGATACTCTCCCAGTATTTTGCCGCTTAACCGACCATAAATGTTATATCGACTCAGGATGGAAATTTAAGAGGGTAAAAATTAACACGATAGGTACCGTGGAAGCTGCATTTCACTTGGATAAAGTTTGGCGCGAGATAACGCTCGTAATAAATTTACACAGATACGTAGCTATTTCATACCATCAACGAGCGCAACGATAAGACAAAAACCTTTTCGGTATTTCGCATCAGCAATACAATTTACAACCGTTCAAAATCCACTCAACCAGATCATCGTAATTATTATTTATGAAAAATTCACGCCTGGGTACCCTACCAGCAAGATACCGTAATTCGAGTCTGGAAATAATGCAGGTATCTATATGGCACCTATGACGAGATATTTTTCAAAATCTCAGTGGTATCTGGGCGTGTAAAGCTCGATGCTTTTATTGTTTCAACATTACCGAGAAACTTATTGGTCTATAAAAAGATTATATTAACATCTTTAAATGTTTTTCGCTATTGAAAATTGCTTTATGGTGCGAAACCAAATTTAATCTTGCGTTGAAAATGTTGCAGCTACCAAGACTAAAGACCTGTTCTCGATCGATTTCTACTGCTTCGCAGATATTGGTTTCTAAACTTTTTCGTTACTTTTTTTCCCCCAACCAAATCGTATTTGTACCTGGTTCCTGGTACAACTGCCCAAACACGAAATAGGAAAATTTTTCATTTATGGAAAAAAAAACGACTAACTTGTTGAATATATTTCATTTCGTCAACGAATAGAAATTACACCGAGCCTGTGAAATTTATCGTGATAAATTGTTTCCTCGTCATTTTTCATTTATAAGTGGGAAGCAACGGCGACGGTATTTTCATAAAATCGTCGTCGTCGTCGCACGAAACCCGTACATACGTTTTTTCTACTTTTTTTTGTTCGCTTCAACTGTTATATAACTAACGATTGTATAAACGTTCGCGTATTATATTTTCAAGAATTAAATTACGTAGACATCTTTTACGGTTAATTTGAAATTGTTTTCGAGTTTTATGAAAGGCAAAAAATGGCGTTAACAGTTTGTGAAAAATTAACCAAACTCGTTGCCTCGCGTGTAGTCAAACTAATTGAAAAATATTAGAAGTAAAAGCTTGGGTTAATTTCGCGTCGAGAGGCTTTTTCAGTTTTATTCGTGGACCAGCTGAAAATTTTCTCGGTATTTTTAGTTTTATAGGTCGAGAAGTGGTATGCCGAAAAATTCAGTATTGCAAAAAAATCAGAAAATTTACATTTCAAGGGCATGGAAATTTGGAAAATTTGAAAAAAAAAACGAATTAAATTAAATTTTTCTTTCATATTTTACGTAAACTTTGGAAAATTATTTTGGTAATTGAAATTCTTCGACTTTTAATCAAACACTGCATTAAATTGTACTTTTACTTTCGAAAATTTTCCTCAAAAAATATACGTAACCCTTTTGTATATTTTTTGGAAAAACTTTCCAATACAGAGCCAGGATTTAGTAAGCACTGCGCCAATCTAGTGTTTAACTGCGAACGTTGTAACGTGGTGGAAAATTGAAAGGGCTATAACACTAGGCAGGCTTTTTTTATTTTTCCAACGCGGAAAAATTGAATTCTAGGTATATATTTTTCTTTTTAAAATAATTTTCCTGTCATATTCTGTTTAATATTTATATATAAATCTAACGTACTAAAAAGTATACGGCTCATTGAAATTTGACTCGCCCATGAATCATTGCCATTTCTGGCATCTAATGATATATTCTTTCTGGTTCTTTTGCATGGGTGTGCCTATGGGGTAGTCGATAGTAGGTAAATTATTTCGGTGAGGAATTAAATGAGTATAAGAGTTCTTGAATGAATCATGAAAAAATAATTAGATAAGTACAAATGTTGGAATTGACATTTTTAGGACCAACAGGATTGTAAAAATTATATTTCATTTTCCCAAGAATGAGGAAGAAAGCTCATGTTGTCTACTGGATCCTAAAAAATCAAGGGCGCAGTCAAAGGGGGTCTACCGGGCAAAGGATGAACAAGGAGATTTTTCCTTTTTTTTGAATTTCAAACATCAAGTATACTGTAAAAATTCTCTATTTGGGACGTAATTTTAGTGGTACATTGAAAAATTGTGATTTTGATTGTGATTTTGGGGAGTAATTTCTGAGTTAATGAGGTTCCCTGGTCCCCAAAAATCTTATTGAGGACTTGAAAATTGAAAATCCAATTTTAAAATATTAAAAATCTAATATTGAAAATTATGGAAGATGGAAGATTGAAGAAGGAATGAAAATTCAATATTGAATATTGCGAATCTAATATTGAAAATTCCATATTGAAAATTATGGAAGATTCAAAATTCAAAATTGAAAATTCAATATGAAATTCCAATATTGAAAATTGAAAAACTTTATTTCCCAATGTGTTTATTTTACTCCTCTCTTTGGCATCAAAATCAGGGGACATTATAGAAAAAAGTCTTTCTAAGAACGAAGAAGAACATAAAATCATGCGAATTTCTGAACAGGGCTGCTGTGAGAATGAACGAGAACAAAGAACGAAAAAGCAATGTTGTAAGAGTTGGGTGGGAGTGGGAAGTGGGGTGTCTATAATGATACTCTTTACTCCCGCCTTTCTTCCTATTTTACACATTTTGATTTGGGATGCAAAAAATTAAAAATGAAGAGATCTGGAGCTTGATTAATTCTGGCTTCTCACAGTTTTTACTTTTCCTTCTTACTTTTTAGACAAAAGAAGCATGGAGTTGGAAAAGGGCCTAACTCCAAATTCCAAAATGCTTTCTTCTTTGACTTCCAGTGCTATGCCAGTTGGATTAAAAATTATCGAACTAGAAATTCTGTGTTTGGGATGGGTACTTGACTTTATTGAACATCATTAAACATGCCATTGATGGCATTTCAACGAAAAAAAAAACCAAACATTTTACACCAGTTTGCAGAATTTGGGCAGTTAGGACCTTTTCCAATTCCTTGCTTCAAAAATGTAATTCGTTTTTTCCTTTTTTTTAATTATTGAAAAAAATGTCAATTTTTGGTGATTTTATTTCAATTTTGACGAAAATATAGGAGTGGGAGTGATCAGAGCAAAGGAGAGGAGTGGAGTGGAAATACAAAATAATGAGGACCACTCTTGAAATACTGCGAAAAAAAAAGTCTGAAGAATGAGAACAAGAACGAGAACGAGAACGATAATTTTTGTGTTCTTGTTACATTTTTCATTTCACTACAATAAATCATCAGTGAGCCCCGGGGCTACAAGAACGAACGAGAACGAAGAACAAAGAACAAAAAAGAACCAAAAATATTGAGAATTAGGAACAAGAACTGAAGAACCAGAACCAAAACAAAAACGAGAACGAGACTGGAACTAAAATTTCATTATTCTCGCAGCCCTGTTTCTGGAATATTTTTCCAATGTCTGGGCATTACAAAATTTAAGGAACTCTAGTCAACTGGAATTAGACTTGTAAAAAGACTTATTTCCAAATCGTTGAAATTGGATTCGTTAGTCTATAAGTCTGACTTCGATTCATTTTCAAAATGGACTTTGGTCATTTCTGATTCGAAGTAGCAGCAGAATAACATCGATATTTAACAGGAATGCTAACCAATTTCAATCTAATCTGTGCTTACAAAAAATATTCTTGAGACAGTAATCCAAATCGAATAATTCAAAGTTTCAAAATCTTTGAAAGTTGTCCACTTTCCATCATTTTTTTTTATTTTTTCAAGTAACTTCGCTCTAATTTCCTCCTCTGCATTTCAGCTTGAAAAAATTGGACAATTTACAGAATTAGGATCTCGCGAGCTGGAGTATTTTTCAATCAAATCCTAGAATGAGGTTGTCGATGATTTTTCCAAAAATTTAATTTTCAAAAATCACAAATTCTCCATAAGAAACCCCGCGAAGAAAAAATCCCATCATTTTGGTTTTTCCACCAGCATCCTCTACTCAAGAATTCAACCACGAATCGCGATAACTGATTAAAAACAAAAACAGCGAGGAAAACAGTTCGACAATATGCAACTCAATTTGTCAGCGCGTTCGCCTCGCTCTTTAGCTGTCATAAGCTTCACACAAGTTACCTTGCATTCCCGTCACTCTGCTTCCATCGCAGAAGGAAAAAACACCGACGAATTTTTGCAATATCCCGACATCGAGATGAAACAACATGATGAAAAATGAAATTTCTGCATCAACAATAACGCATTTCACTACGGCACGTCAATGTATCGAGGTCGACATCACCGAAACCCATCTACATTTCGATGCATTGACAAGTGTCACGAGGTCGTACATGGAAAAACAACATTCGGCGTTCTCTCTTTGATGCATTTCAATATGAAATATTTCGTTAAAATTTCGTCAACTTGGAAACTCCGCTGTCGGTAATACGATTATCGCGATCGGCACATCTAAAGGAATTTCTCCCCTTTGCTATAAAGTTACCTATACCTACGTTCTCGGTTTCAAATAATTTTCTGGCTCAATCCGTTTGTCAACAGGAAAGCTTCTTTGTCAATATTTGCCAACGTTACTCTTATATACGGTGCACTGACGTCAGGGAAAATTTTTTATGATATTACTTCTACCCCCGCACCTCCCCCTGCTTGTTTGGCGACAATATTCGAAACCATCGATGCCGCAACATCATTTTTTTCAAAACACTCTAAACGTTTTCACTTGTGATTTTTTTCATATACGAAGCCCAACCGAACCTCGTATGAAAATTCAGCACCACGCTTGCTTATATCGAGAAAAACTTTCCCCTTCTAGATTCTTTTTTGTTTCCAAATTATGTGACGGCGCATTATTGTCAATGTAAAAAAAGTCGAATTCGATCACCCCTACGTATACATTTGTGACGCGCGATTGAAAAGTCGTGTTATGTATTTGGTTAAGATTGCTCGCAAATTGAAGCCTTTAACTTTGTTCTGAAACGTATACGCGAGCTCGAGTTTGGCGATGATGAAAAGCATCGTACGGCAGATTTATGTGCCGCGTCGAGCCAAAAAAATAGGGAAAAATTTACGCCTACGTTCGTTTCACGACGCGACGAAGACGAGATACTTTCGTATTGAAAAAATTATTAGCTTTTCAAAAAGGAGAAAATGAAATTCAGATTCGAATACGAGACGAGCCAAAGATACGAGAATCGACGAGGTTTTTTTTCTTACTCGTTTTATTTACAGTTTTAGACTTTTTTTTTTTGGAGCGATATATTTTCATATTTTGTATCGAGCGTGTCTTATTAGTTCGGGAAATTAACCGGGTTTTGAGTAAATTTGAGAAAAAAATGAATTGGGCAACGAAATATTATTAAATCTGCACGTGGACTCCGTCAATGATTTCAATACATGAATTTGAAATCAAGATTCAATTTATAAGTTTTTCCCCCTTATCGATGTCTTTTTTTTAAATAAGTTTTTTTTTGAAATAAGTACTTTTTTGCGAACTGTACTTATACTTTAATGCTTTAAAAGAAGAATTTCTCCAAGATTTGTTTTCAAACAGGTATTCGCTAATCTTTTTTAAATCATTCTTTTCAATAATTTTTTTCTCTTCTAGATCGAACTTCTTTCGAACGAGATTCGTTTTTGTATCGAGTATAACTTTTTCTCCCTCTGTTTCAATCTTCTTAAGAGAAGTATTTTCCAAGTTTTATACATAAAAATACTTATACAGGGGAAAAAATTAAAAGTGAAATTTATAATCTGATTTTGTTCGGAGTTTTGAACAGACAAAGAACGAATTTGGAGTAGAGAGATAAGTAAAAAAGTTTTCGTGATACAATTTTAGTCGATGCCTATTTTATAAGAGGGTTTGAGAGAGATCTCGTCAGCTCAATTCAGTGATAGGTATTTTTTCACAATGAGTAGGTATTTTTGGATGGCGATAAATCAAGTGGAGGAGTGAAAAATCCATTTTTTCAAATTTCACTTTTTTCGTTCTTTGTATTTGGACGAACTTGGGTGTTTATGGCTTTTGGTCTATTATCCATAATATTTGAATGCAACCTTAAAATTTATTCTTTTGGGAAATCCTTGTGGCAGTATTGCCAACTAAAATCTTCAAAAATTGCGTACATCAAAGCACAGTTGACAATTTTTCGAAAATTTTTAGGTTTGATTTTGCAGATGTTTGAATGAGTCATTTGAAGATGAAAATTGAAAATGTTTCAAATTACGGTTTACAACTTTCAACCTCCTAATAGAGAACAAAAAATGAAACTCAATTTTGAGGTGAATTATTTGCAAAGGGGTAGAAACCATCGGCGCACCCAGGAGAGGGGTGTCAAGGGGCTCGAGCCCCCCTTAAGCCCAGAAAAAAATGTTTGCTTCAAAAATGAGGAAAAAAGTCAATTTTTTTACTCTTCAAAGTATATTTTTTCAAAAAATTTCGCCCTCGCATCACTCAGGCAATATTTTAATGATTTTATTTCAAAACTTCACAATTTTTGATTGATTTTTCAGTCAAAAATCACCAAATTCTCAATAAATTTTCGGTTTGTCAGAAAAAAATTGATGATTTTTGATTGGAATATCAGTGAAAAATGACTCAATTTGAAATTTGACTCCATCCCCATTTTTTCTCAAATTCTCAGCCCCTCCCTTGATTAATTTCTGGAATTGTGGTATGGGAATTTAAAATCGAAATAAAAATTTGATTGAAAGGCCGGCAGTATATTTGGGATAATTGAAAATGTGCGGAGTAGATAATTTTTACCCTTCAAAAAGTCAATAAAAAAGTTGAAAATGAAACAATTTTGTTAAATAATCTATGAAAACGTATCTGTTAGGTAAATTTTTGCAAGCTCCCTTTATAAAATGGGGATTATCAAGTAGTTATTTGAAAAATACGGAAATATTTTCCATCTAAATCCACACCCATACATATATCGTAAGCTGTTCGTAAAACAGGAAACAATAGATACACCCTGGCCCATAATACTTGAAATGTACTAGTGTGATGCTTCACCACGACGAAGCCTAAAATTACGTTTAAAATAGATACATTCACGTCATACGTAGGTATTTGGAGGTGCAGGTGAAATCTATACATTTATTGTAGAATGATGTTTGTATTTCACTAGGACAATTATAGGTACCTACCTAACCTACACATGGAATGGGGATACGGATGGTGTATATATTATATAGATATGGAAAAGATACACTAATTCTATGTCGATATGTTGGCGTATGAGAGTTTAATAGTTATACGATTTCCTATATTGGCTCTTCAAATTATAGCATAGGCTATGGCTACCCTTTTGAATAATGAACCATAAGCGTTAGCTTCAAAGCAAATTTCAATTAATTATTTGGTGTAATGAGATGGCTGAGGGTGTTCTGGGTAAATAAAATTAGCAGGGAGAAAGGAAGCTTGTGTTGTGATTAGGAGGATGATTTTGTCATTTGATGGATACTAAAATTTTCTCCAAATTGTAAATCTTGAGATGAAAATTCATCTATTTTATTTATGATATCTGATGTTTCTAGGAATAAAGCAATTGGATTTTTTTCCCTTCGAGGATATTTTCAAAAGAATAATTGATATAAAGTGGAATTATTTGTGCAATATGAAGTTTTTTTTTTCGTTTGAAGCGGGAGAAAGGTAGCTCAGAAGTTGTGTGATCTAAATTTCAAAATCACTTGGTAAAAATTTCATCTCCTGGCTCTGGATTTGCTTCTGTTCATCTGGCTTCAAGACTGATAATGTTTTCAAAATTGAAAAAAAAACAATTTTTATTCAAAATATACCACACTGACACCTATTTTTTTATCCTTACCCAGTTTTTCAAGAAATCTTGAAAATATCACTTTTTCATTTTTTTCCCCCTTCATTTCCCTTGAAATATTCAACCATTTTCAAGCACATTTTTTTTAAGTATTCAATAAAATTAGAAGAACAATCGTACGATTCCGCAGATCAACTATTTCAAAATTGAGCCATTACTTTCTGTGTAGCTTTCAACCAAAGGAGCTCCATCATACCCAAGAGGTAATTGGCAGATTCAAGGTTGGAAAAAACAAAATGTGAACTATGTCATTGAAATATTCATACTAACATCATTTGAAGAAACCTTTTTTCAACGCATTTATTTCAAATTTCATTGCTTTTTCAGCTGAATTCATAAATTTCACTGACTTTTTAGTGAATTTTCATTGATTTTTTAGTGCTTTTTCTCACTGATTTGTTTTCAGTGAAAATTGTTTCACTGATTTTCTCCTGTACTGCAATTCTGACTGTTTCTCAGTGATTTCCGATATTTTTCACCAAAAAAAAAAGAAGAAAAATTGACCCTATTTTTTAAAAAATATTTGTATGATTGACAATGAACAAAACAATTGAAAAGTTTTCATGCCCGAAGTTGTTATTCTTACATTTTAAAATGAAATTTTTAAAAAATTACATACTTAAGTATATTTACAAACATCTAATGTAAGAAACATCCAAATCTACAGAAAAAATAACGATTTTAGCCCATGTACCTACAAAAATTATGAAATAAAAAATCACGATAAATGATCAATTATCAACCCAAACCCATTAGGTACTGAAAAAGTTTTCAATTTTTTTAATCAGACTAGAAAATTACCCTAATAAAATTTTATATTTCTCTTTTCATAATGGCATGATGATAAAACATTAATTGCACCAATTTAATCGAATTTCCATTTTAAATCTTTTTTCAGTTGCTAAATTTTCATGGGCAATTTTCGGTTTTCAATTTTTGGCGTTTTCTTACTTAGTAAGCTCTTCAGCTAAAAAATATATCCACGTTGAAAACAGAATTTAATTCTTTAAAATTCAAATATGAGCCAGTGACTCCGACCTAATAAAACACTTTATAAAATAAAAAATTATAAGCCAGAAAATGGATAAACTTGGGTTGAAAAACTATTAGGTAGTTCAAATCCACAAGATTCAAAATAGGAGCCTACTCAACTTAATCGGAAAAATTCGCACCTGTTTCAAGTATTAAATTACATTTCAAAATTCTTAAAAAACAAAATTTGAATTTTAGAAAACAAAAACAAAAGGGAGAGCAAAACAGAAGCAGAAAAAACTGGAACTTGAAAAAAAATCACACATACCTAATGCAAGCCTGGATACATTAGAAATCATACTTTGGGACCAAAAATTGGTTTTTGAATTGAAGTTCCCCCCTAATTCTACTCCTTTTGAAAGGCCCAAAATAAATATCAATTCAACAATCAAATTTTGGCCTCTACGTGTAAAGGTGATTTCTATATCCAGGCTCAAATATCTCAAAAAAAATCTAAGAATCTTTGAAAACCAATTTAAAAACATCCTCTGTACCAATCCGATCACATTAAATCTGAGAATTTCCCTCGCCTTCTCTTTGCCCAACCAATTTCGCAACTTCGATCTCAAAAAACATCAAATCACCAATCTTTCAGTCTAAAAAACACCAAAACCAGAAAAAAATATACAAAACCATAGAAAAAAACCAACAATACCTCCACACACAAATATTCTAACAGCAAAAATCGATTTCTGTTCCAGGAGCATACCATCGAGTTTTTCAGCCATCAGGAAGAAATCGAATTGACATTAGGTAAGGTTTACAAATTTCTATGCAAACGTCGTTTCACCTCGAAACGTTCGTTTTTTGCGCTCTTTTTTATGGCACCGTTTCAAGATGCTTATATTTTTTCCTGCTACCCTTAAAGTACTCTACGTTGGAAAATAATAAGTAACAAAACGTACCCGGTTCAACTTTTAAAACTACCATATAATTACCTAGTAATGAAGTTAAACTCCAAGTCACCAATTACATGGTTCACGAGACATACATTAATCCTATTTAAGGCAAGTCTCATTATCTGTGTACTTTAGATGACAAGAAAAACAAACTATACGTATAGCTAAAGCTATACGTCGTACAGCATCTCGCAGTCGCGTCGAGGCAAAAACTTTTACTACGTTTAGAATTTCATCGCTTAATAAAGAAATATTCGTTTGAAATCAAAACATTAATATTTCACAATCGTCTGCACCAAAGCTCTTTTTTTTTTAAACGTATCGTCATAATAAAAAGTACTTTCGTGAAAAAACACTAAAAAACACGATGTTGAGATGAACTACCTAAACGTGTAATCCACTCCGGTATTTTTTTTTTATCTAAAAATGATAACTATAAAGAGTCGAAGTCGAGTAACCAATTTACTAGGTATATACATCAGTCCATCATGTACGACCATAGAGTCGAACGTAAATAACACGACGCAGCTGAACAACTACCACATGAATATCTCCGTTGGGTTTTCTCTGGTAAAAAATTTCAATATTTTGTAATTTATCGTTCGGGATTCGCGTTTATATGCCAGGGTTTCTCATATTTGACTTATCGTTAATAACTTCGGTCTGCGTATTTCCTTTGAAAATGCTATTTTGCTGCGATAGTCTGACGACTGAGTCTGAATTCTCGTCAGCACCGTTGCGCTGAAAGCTTTTGCATATGTACGGTTGAATTGACGTAAATACTTTGTACATTTTGCTCTATCGAATTACCAAGTATGGGAAATTTTTTTCAACGGTTATGCTTTTTGTTCTGTATGGGACAAAGAAAAAAAAATAGGAAGGTTTATTGAACGATGATGTACCCTTTTTTTTCTCTTACGGTTTTTTTTTTTTAATACGTATGATTTTCTAAAACGGTCATTCAACTAAATCGTTCGTCGTCGCGTCATCGAAATATAGCCAAATAGACGATCAATGGATGATATTAAAATGTTCGTCGAAACTTCTCAAAAATCAATCCAGAAAACTTTTTCGTTAGGAACAATAATTATGATGAAATTTCTCAAAAAATTTCATAGCAGGGTATTAACTGAGTTTAAATTTAGGAAATAGGAAATGGTTATTGGATTCAATTAGTGCATTTAATGGCCTTAAAACTATGGGCCAACATTTTTTCCCCTGAAAAAAGGAAAAAATTTCTTAAAATTTAATCTTTTTACTAAAATTTTGAAAAACTGGCAGGTTCAACCCATTTTTCAGCGTTTTTCTCTCCACAAAATGTGACGCGCCATGAGAAACCGACCCTTAAGGTGAAAAATGAAATTTCGCGAAAAACGCCAAAATATCAACTTTTTAACCAATTTTTGCGGTTTTCTCAACATTTTATTTTTCACCTTAAGGGGCGGTTTCTCATGGCGCGTCACAAATGTTTCTCCGCAGTAAGGTCAAAACTTGTAGATAAGATAAACCAAACCCAATTAATTTTTTTGAAAATTTTTTGAAGTATTGCTACGAATTCGAGTAAAAATGCGGTTTGGTACCAGAGTCATGAAGAATTTCATCAAGAATTATTCTAGATGAAAAAAAAAAAAAAAATGGTATGATTTTGAGCTTATGAGAAACAGATCTAAAAGTAAAAATCAAATTTGATCATAAAAAAATCATTTTTGATGAAATTTTTCATTTCACAAAATTTCCATAAAATTAATGTTGTTATTTGATAGAAAATCGTGATGTCTTGTCTACTATATAGAGAAAATGGCAATTTATGCTATTTTAATGTTTTTCATGATTTTCATACCCGATAGACACCATGTTATGGTAAATATTTTGATAATAACCGTAAATTACCGTAAATATTTCAGTAATTATGGTAATTTACGGTAAATATTCTAATAATTACGATAAATTATCGTGAATATTCTAATAATTACTGTAAATTACTCCGAATGTTTCAATAATTGCGGTAAATTACCGTAAATGTCTCAATAATTACGGTAAATTACCGTGAATAGCTCAATATTACCATAAACGTCCTAATAATTGCGGTGAATTACCGTAAATGTCTCAACAATTACGGTAAATTACCGTGAATAGCTCAATAATTACGGTAAATTACCGTGAATAGCTCAATATTACCGTAAACATCTCAATAATAGCGGTAATTACCGTAAATATCCCAATAATTACGGAAAATTACCGTGAACAGTTCCATGATTATGGTAAATTACCGTAAGTATCCCAATAATTACGGTAAATTACCGTAAATATCCCAATAATTACGGTAAATTACCGTAAATATACCAATAATTATGGTAAATTATCGTAAATATCCCAATAATTACGGTAAATTACCGTAAATATCCCAATAATTACGGTAAATTACCGTGAATAGCTGAATAATCACGGTGAATTACCGTAAATACCTCAATAATTACAGTAATTACCACGAATATCCTAATAATTACGGTACATCACCGTCAATATTTTGATAATTACGGTAAATGACTGTAAATATTACAGTAATTACGGTAAATTACCGTAAAATTTTTGATAATTACGGCAAATTACAGTGAAGTTTCAGAAATTAGTTTTAACAATAAAATTTGAAGATTTTTTCAATTTATTCAGCAATCCTTCCAAATTACATTTACTTACTAAAAACTGGACAAATCGAAATGCAGTTGACAACAGTGAAACTAACATTTTTTGAGAAATTACATTAAAAATAAATTATTTTAGGATGCTAATAATTTTTTTAGCTCTATTTGGATACGTTCGAGTGAGCGATTTAAATTTGGTAAAAATCAAAAATCTCTCAAATTTACGTTCTGTTACATTCAACTTTTTTAAACTTCTGGGTCAATGGCTCGTCAGGGTGGTATACTCGTTCATTTTCAGAGGTCTACTGGACTTTCCAGCTTGTTGTACGATGAAAGTGTTGTTTGGGGGGGGGGAGGGAGGGTAGTTACATACCGAAATTTCGTGATATTTTCGAATTATTTAAATTTAAATTTGACTTCCCACTAATTGTATTTTTTTTTTGATTTTGTTTTTTCAAAAATGGTAAAAACCATATTTTGTTCTAAACTCACTTCCACTTCGAGGTTTCCTAAGCTCTACACTCTCATTTGGACAAGATATCTGAAAATTTTTTGGGAAGCCTCCCTCTCAAAGTAAACCATCTCACAAATTTTTATCAAAATCCAGGAATTTTTTTCAATCCACCCTAATAACCAGATCTATCATATGGACGGATTAAGGTACACCCAACGTCAAAAAAATTGAACCATTTTTTCGAAAAAAAAAAAAAAAAAAATACAAACGTTGGTAAATTTTCGACAATCTTAATCCGAGCATACATGCTATTTACGTCTGTGTATCCGTGAAAAAAAAAGGGACAAATTATAATACAACGTACTCGGGGATGAAAAAACCCTCATGTTTATCTACTGCATTCCTCCTCTTCGTCTCGTCTTTGTTATTCTTACAAACAGAGCGCGTTCGTGTACAACGATTAAACACACGTTTAAATTAGAAAGCCCTTTTTCGCTGTGTAAGCGTGTAAAATGCGATGTCGCAGACGTAATCGAAATAAAAAGTATTTTTGTGTCGAGCTTCGTCAAGCATAAAGATTATCATTTCGCGTCTTCGCGTGTCATACGCGCTGTCGTTTGTTTAGCAACACAACACGGTTTAATTTTTGCGCGATTTCCGTAACGAACGAGCATTTTCAACTAAATACGGTACATACGAGACGTAGGTACCGTATACGGTACAGCGTGCGAGTAACGAACGTTTTAAATGAAGGCGGTTAAAGTCTTTTGTTTATGGGAGTCTATATATATTGTACAAACGATCGACGTAGGTATCTGGAGCCTTCGCCTAGATGTATCTGACGAGCACACTGGGTACAATTTCGTTTCGTATTAAATCCGCAGTATAGTAAGTATTTGTGATGGAAATTTTACTTTCGATGGGGATGCTTACGTGTGTTCGTGTGCGAATAAATGATCGTATTTGTGGGCTTGATGATGGTGTTAGGTTTTATCAGAAGGGATTAATGGAGGAAAGACAATGGCAAAGTATTCGATTTGATTGTGCGATTTTTCAATCAAAAGAGGTTCCATACTGGATCTACATAAGGAGTACTTTAATTTAAACGACGAACGTTGAAATACAGGAATTCGAGCCCAAAATTGTTTAAATATTTTGTTGATGAAAGAATACGATACCACAAAATTGAACAATTTTTCGAAACTTCTGATTGAAATTAATTCGAATTTGGCTACATCTCGGATTCATTCTTACATTATTAGTGATTTTTGACTTCATTTTTCGGGTTTTCCAATAATTAGAAAAAATTTACCAGTCATTCAATGAATTTTCACCTCGAGCCTTCTAAATTTTCTCAAAAAGGCAGCCACTTAAAAACTTGAAAAAATTATGATGAAGAGGTTTTTTAACCTGTTTTCAATTGACAAATTTTCATAAAGGGATCTTGATATCCCTTTGGAGATAGGGGCACAGGTGTCCTCAATTCAATCAAAATACCTACATATGACTAAATCTACACGAAAGAGGCTTCAGGCACGAAATTAAAAATACCCTGCGAACGACTGAATCGTTTTTTTTCAACTGTTTGATTCAAGTGGTCCACTTGTCTTTTTCTAAGTTCGGAATTTTTTATTTCTTTTCAGAGTTCGAATTTTTTCTCGATCATTTTTTTCCAAATTATTTTTTTTTCAGAGTTTGAATTGTTTCTCCATCATTTATTGAAATTTTTTCCGAGTTCGAATTCGAATTTTAATTTTGATAAAAAGTAGTCGAGAAAAATTCTAATTTGGGAAAAAATAATCGAGAAAAAATTTTGAACTCGGAAAAAAATTTTAATTTGGAAAAAAAATCGAGAAAAAATTCGTTCTCGGAAAAAAATTTTAATTTGGAAAAAAAAATCGAGAAAAAATTCAAACTCTGGAAAAAAAATCGATAAAAAATTCGAACTCTGAAAAAATTTTAATTTTGAAAAAAAGTAGTCGAGAACAAAATTTGAACACTGAAAAAAAATAAAAAATTTCGAACTTGGATAAAAGCAAAACGGACCACTTGATTCATACAGTTGAAAAAAAAACGATTCAGTCGTTCGCAGGGTATTTTTAATTTCGTGCCTGAAGCCTCTTTCTTTAGTCATAGCTAGGTAATCAAAATACAGGTACTTAGTACGAATATTTCCTTATTTTTTGGATTTGAATTTTTGATAACTCTTGGCCTCCGTCAGAAAAACACGAGTTTTTTCCAATTTTTTGGTAATTTAGGATCAGTGAGGAGCTTGAGGAGGCGGTTCAAGAATGTAAGTTGATAATTGAGGATTTGACTCCCTCTCGAATTAATTGCACATCTCTTTCAATTGGAAAAGGTAGGAAAGTCAAATTGAAAAGTAAATCGACGTTTGAATTCTACGTCCTCAAAGCTTAAATTAGTGACAGTCGATAAGCCATGGGTACCCCATTTCAACTTTTGATATACTTTGTTTCAGAATTGGGGGCTAGGGGGCACTGAAAAGTCAAATCCATAAAATAATCAAAAATTCAAACTCAAACGACAGGTCACACGTTATTTTTCATTTTTCAAATTTTGACCCTATTCTAAGGCAAAGGGGCTAGTAAAGAGGTTCACAGGAATCAGATGAAAAAACTTAGTATAATATTTAAAATCAGCGACTTCAAATTAGTAGAAATCAATGTGCTATTTCACTTTTTGATCAAAATATTGTGGATCCTTGTACCCTTCAGGGGTTTGGAGATCCATCTTGAAAATTTGTTGGTTGAAAAATAAAGAAAAAGGATTATTCACTGCGATTTTTTAGATTTTTTAAATGGCAGTTTTCATCGATTTTGATCATCATGAAAGTTGAGCTTTCATCCTTTTAGACCGTGAAAACAATTTTTCTTCAAATAACCTATTTCGAGATATGAGCCTTCATTTGGGTAATTTGGCAAAAAATCGCAATTGTCTAAAAATTACGAGGTCACCCCCTAGCCCCCTAATAAGGGTTAAAACCAAAATGATCGGATATTTTTCAGTCTTTTAAAAAAGTAGCTTTCATCTTTTGTACTGAATATAAAAAATGAACTTCAATCACAAAAGTTCAACTTTAAACTTTTCAATATTTGATTACCAATTTTGAATTTCTCTTTAATTCGTTACAAAACTTTTCCAACAGATTCATCTTGGACCAAACAAACCTCGATATGAGCCTAAGAATTGTCACAAACCTATAAAACTGTTATGGGTTCTTTGCCTCTTAATTTTTTTTTTCGACTTTCAAAAAACAAAAAATTGCACTCTTTCAATTTTTTTTGCATGATTTTAAAAAATCTCATCCACATATTTTCTAAATTTTTTTCTGAAATTCGAGCTTTTTCATTCCCTCACACAAATTCGTAAAAAAAATCCGAAAACAACTTACTCAAATTATCCATTCCATTTCTCCCTCGTACCACTCGACAAATTTCATTATCACAACCCATCTCTTCTCATTCTCTCGCCTCGTTCTCGAATCAGACGGCCGATAACGTTAGACGATTAAAAGATTTATTAAAACCGCAACATTCCCTTCCTTTCCGTCATCGGCGGCCATCTCGGCCAAGATTTACATTCGAATTATTTCATTCAAAAATATCATTCGGTAGCTTTTCAACTTGCACCAATTCGAGGCTGCGAAACTTTAAAACTGTTTTCCAAAAACAGAATTAATGCATGTTAAATCTTCGAATTATACCAACAAAAGTTTAACGTTATCCAAGAAAACTTTATGGGCGAGTAAAATTTTGCAAATTTTAGGCTTCAATACCGACACCGAAATTTGCAACGGTGTTTTCTTTCTCGTCTCCTTCGCCAGCTAGTCGCTCTGTATACATACGTAAGTACGGGGGAAAAACCAAACGTCGAAATTATTCATGCTCTCATTTACATTCGTATCCATTCGTTGCGATACGCTACTTCGAGTATACAAGAACCCATATTCATTTAACTAAATTACATTTTAACAATAATATAAAAAACAATGGTAATAACAATAACATTTTATATCGTTGCTCAGCACTCTGCTGGAGAATTTCTATTTCTAATATCTCTTCACTTCGGCACATCAAAAACAGTCAATTTGCCTTTTAGAAAAACCTCCGACGAACTAGACACAGCGAACGTGGTATCCTCTAGCAAAAAACATACGTATAATAATAATGTTGAAAATGAAAACGTTGCATACCGATTATATGGAATTTCACGAACGTAATGTTGGCCATTTGCATTCAATTCTCAATACATTCCGTTCTTTTTTTCCTCAATACCAAGTTTTTCTCGGTTCTGTTTCATTGACGATTACAAGACGGTTTCACTTCTATACGGAGCGTTGTTGAAAAATAATTATACACGGTGTCCCAGCAATAGATAAGTTCTATTTGGCCAATAATAAAGACGTTCGGTTTGAGCTTGATCGTTCTTTGGCAGTATTCGACCGATTGGGGCGAATTTTACGTCGAATGTTATGAACAGTTCAAGGGAAACGAACGTCGCTTCGAGTTATAGTGCTTTTGGTGCTGATAAGTTGTGAAATATCGAAATTTCAATCCACAACATTTCACTTTCAGTATCTATTTTCACTTTTCAAAAGATATTTAAACTTGCGGCGATATAAAAGAGGGAAGAGGTTGAAAGATGAAGTTTCATTCATATTCGAAAAAGAATTTGTACGCATTATAACTAAAACTTTGTTTGACCGAAACCATAACAAAGATTCAAACATTGATAGTAGGTATGAATTCAAAATTGAAAGAAGTATTTCCTAAACAATATTTTTACCCAATTTCACAGAATTTTATCAGAAAAATATTCACGATTACTTGAAAACTAAAAAAACTCGAGCAAAAAATACGCAACACTTTCTAATCAACTTATCGTTCAAATTTCTTGTCGGCTCTTTCAGATTTTCAAACTCAACTTCAAAAAATAAACGTAGGTAAGGTACGAAAAAATCTCCTTCCTTGCTTTAGGCTTTCTCAATTTGAAAAAAAAAGGCACTTTCATCACGCAACTTTTTTTTGTTTGTTTTAAAAAGTTATACCAGTAATTCATACTTGGAAAGTTCTTTTTTAAATCACTTCCTTTTGAAATACGAAATATAGGCAATATATTTACGCACCGTAAAGTTTTTTTTATTCGTGTCTATAAATTTTACCTCCTGGCGCAGAATCGCCCGAGTCAAACTGGGACACCCATGTACCGAAAATTGTGCGAAAAAATGGGTACCTGCGTCAACTAGAAAAATTGTTATTTTTTCATGCCAGCTCGTAATAAATTAGGAGATTTTTGTGCCAAATAATTCAAAACTTTAATGAATTGGATGGTTGATTATCTTGATCTTGAAATACTCAAAGAGATGATTATTATGATGATGATGCCTAAAAAATCGAGAAAAAATTGATTTGTATCATTTTAGGATACCAAAATTGTAATTAAGGTGAGAAATTTTCTAAAATTGAAATAAAAATTGTCTCCTGGCGCAGAACCCTCTTGCGTATTTTTCATTTTCACTTGATACGAATTAGATTCAACCAGAAATAGGAAATAGACTGTAAATATTTCAGAGATTACGGTAAGTTACCGCAAATATTTCAACAATTACGATGAATTACCGTGAATATTTCAATAATTACAGTAAGTTACCATAAATATCTTGAAAATTGCGGTAAATTATCGTAAATATGTTGAAAATTACGGTAAATTACCGTAAATATCTCGAAAATTACGGTAAATTACCGTAAACATCTTGAAAATTACGGTAAATTACCGTAAACATCTTGAAAATTACGGTAAATTACCGTAAATATCTCGAAAATTACCGTAAATTACCGTAAATATCACGAAAATTACGGTAAATTACCGGAAATATTTTAAAAATTACCGTAAATATCTCAAGAATTACAGTGAATTACCGCAAATATCTCAAGAATTACGGTGAATTACCGTAAATATCTCAATAAATACGGTAAATTACCGTAAATCTGTGGATAATCACGGAAAATGGTGGTAAATATTTCAGTAATTACGGTAAATTAAAAAAAACATTGGCTACACTTTTGATTTCAGTTTCTTTTTTTACATTCAAGTGGCAATTTAGGAGCCAGTTTCAGTTTTCCACATTTACTTCGAATTTTTTCGAACATTTTTCCAAGTTCAATCAAAAATTCTTCATAATCATTTATCATCGATCTCATTCATTCAACATTTCTCAAAAATTCACAATATTCCAAGTCGCTCTCTTCATTCATTTAGGTTCACTCTTATCACATCTGTACAGCTCTTCGCTTTTCACAAGTGTACTGCTACCAAGAAACCTACAAAACGCACTCGAAAATTCGCGAATTGTTAGACCATAATACTCGGAGATAGATAACCGAATATCTTACGTTAGCTGTTTCCAATTTACTGTGTAGTTAAAGCAGATAATCTGCGATAGTTTGAAGTGTACTTGCTTTTGAGAGAGTGCAACAGGTGCCGGTGTAGATATTCGTACGATGTCCGAGATATCTCGAAACCGTTTCTCAAGTACACAGATCAAGAGATACGAGACAAGTACCTGTAAGTTTAGTCTCCGGTATTAATTCGAATTTCCGCGAATTTCGCCATTTGCATCACCATTCGTTCTTCCCTATTCCATTATCTTTCTCAAAGGATATCAGAGTTTTCGAAAATTAGCTCTTTTTTCCCTGTTTCGAAAATTCTTTACATAGCATTTAGGTATGTAGATTTCGTATCGTTGATTAATATTAACGCAAACTTTTGTAATAAATAACGTGATAATATTACCAAGGAAAAAAAAACTTCCAGAGTTGGAATCAAAACCAAAACAGATTGAATTTGAAAAAAGTTACGGTTTTAGTTTCGCAAAAACGAGAAGAAAAAAAATAAATAATAGAACTTGTACTCGATATCTACTATAAAATTTTCACCATCATTTTTCTTTACGCCAGCGAAGAATGGGAGTAGAAAAAAAAAAACGATGAAAGCATCGGGATTTTTTTTTATTCGACAACGATGGCGAAAGTGGAAACTCGGAAAAATATTGGAAATCGCCATCCGACGACGAGCGACGTACCCATAAAAAAAAATAACCGTACAGATATCGCAGGTATACGGCATCAAACATCAAAAATGAAAGTGTGGAAAGGCTTAGAAAATGAAATAAACGCCAATTTAGCGTCTGATGTCTGTAGAATAGTGTGGAATAGAAAAAGGCTGAATAACAGGGCATTTATGAACGGTAATGAGGTTCACGAATGGACTTTGAAAATACGTAGGTAGGTCGAAGAATCTTGCTACGTTCGTCTATAACCTTCAGTCGGACTCGTCTTGTATTCGAAACGTATTTCAACTCTTTGGCGGAGCAATTTTATGAAATATTATAGCTGATGCGATGATGGGTCTTTTTGAACTCGAGTCTTTATCTTATCGAGATGTATTTTTGTTTCTGTGTCACACGTGGATTATATTTTCGAAATTGAAAATTAACTTGGCTGGGTGAATTTTTGAAAACAAATTTTCCCCATAGAAAATGAGAGCAAATCCGACGTTTAGATATTTCTCTTGAAAAAAGATACAATTATCAGATTTCGCGAAATTATCATTTGAAAAAAATCGAACCCGTGGAAAAAATACCTAATGCGGATGAATTTATCGTATATAAACAATGTTTGCATAATTTCACTGCAAGATCTGCATTTTTATTGGAAGCATATACGAGCTTTTAAAATAAAAAAAATATGTATCGCAGGAATATTTTTCGCATCTGCGGAAATAGGCGACGATGTTTTTTGAAATGGCATATTAAAGCAGGATTACGAGGTGTATGCGAAATATACGCCAATTTCGCCATTAAATTTCGATTACCGGGGTACGCTTTTGGGCAAATTTAATTTTTAAAGCTTTCGCATATCGTATAAATATGCGGTAGGTGAAGGAATGAAAGCTGCACTGCGAAGTCTACACCAATAAAAATATCACCGTTTAATATGTCGAACATTATCTTGAAACGGTCGTAAATCAAAACTAGGTTGTTTAATTGGGCTATTAAAATTTCCCTAGGATTGAAAACCATATCGAAATCGATTTATTTTACGCCATAGTGGCGTTTTTTTAATTGGCAAAGTGTTCGGTGTGAAGGGGAGGAGATAAAATTCGATATTCGAACGGGTAGTAAAAATAAGGGACGTATTTAGGGGAAAAAAAAAATGAAAAATTGGACAATTTTTTTTAGTGAAAGAGTTTTGATGAAAAATCGTATTAAAATTAAGGGGGTTTTCACTGATATTTGTAATTTCGATGCAAAAATTGAGAAACGGTGGAGGTCATCGAAAGTGAATATTTAATTCAAATAAAATAAAATCTATCAACTGATGATTTTTTCTATCCGTATTGGCAATTCTATTGTAGATATAGGGCAAAGATCACCAATAAAATTTGTCCACTAAGCATTGCGAATCAACCAATTCAACGAATGATTCATTTTTCGAATGTGGTTCCATCGTCTATTCACTTTGACGTTGGCCTTGCTCAGAAGCTGTGGCTCTGGCGGTTATAAACGATTGTGTAAAAGGGGGAGAACGTATATACTGGGTACGTATATTCGTGGAAAATTATCGAATGTAAATAATGGTGGGCGTGAGAACAACAGTTATCTAGTTCATTTGTCGTGAATGTGTCAACCATTTACGTGCAAACAATTGCGTAATTAATTCGCGGTACGCGCTGGGTAAGATTCCGGCACACTTGTGTTCATTTCCGGTTCACAATGGTTCAAAGTTGATCGATTGTTTGGGATGTAGTTAGCTTTATAAGTCGAGAGCGAGGTTTGAGTGATCTTTGGGGCGGATGGTGGTTTTTTTTTATGGTTATGACGAGAAAATTTCGTTCGATAGTGTAAGGTTTGATTGATGTTTTGAGTTGTGGGATGTGATTGTTTTTTTTTTTAGTGAATTTAGAAAGCTATAGATGGATTCGCTGAAGAAAAAATGTATTTTTATTTTGCATTGTTTGTATCAATATTATTTTCTGAGGGGTGAGGGGAAGAAGGGGAGTGAAACTTGGTAGAAAAGTTCAATTTTATTAAGCTCAAGTATAGCGAAGATGAGAATTTCGTCCAAAAAAGATTTTCAGATTTCAGAACCTGAATGAAATTCTACTACTAATTATTTTTCAATTTCTCGAGAGATTTTGCCTTTTGCCCTTTCCCCCTCCTATGAACGACTGCAGCGCAATTATGCTGTTCATTGGAGCATCAAAAATAAATTTACAAATCACATCGATCTTTTTTGATCTTTCCAGGGCGAGATGACCTTTGAGATGAAATAATTTTAACAAATCATCTCAACCTTATTATACTTGAGATTTTGAGGTTGAGATGAGAATAATTTTAATTTTCATATCAAAGGTCATCAAATTTCGAAAGCATCAAAAAAAGATTGGGATGATTTATGAAATTACTTTCCATTTCAAAAGTCACCTCACCCTCGAAACCTCGAAAAAAAACTACTTTTTCAAACTAAACTAATGAAATGGTCAAAATTAATCGATAAAAAACTACCTATTGATTGAATTAGTGTATTTTCAATTTTGAATCAATTTTTTTTCCATAATTACCTACTGATTCAATCAGTGAATGTGAATTTTTACGGCTTCGTTTCAGCATCGAAAAAATTACAGATTCAAAAATAAAAATTCACCAATTGAATCAGTCATTTTTCACTAATTGACGGTGAAACTGAAATTAAAAGGACCATGTTTTTACTCTCCAAAGTCATGTTATAACCGCAAAAATTATGAGATAATTTGTCTCATCCTGAAGAAGCCTTTCGTAGTTTTTGGTTTCCAATCTTGAAAACAGAAAATCCTATATTTTTTTTTTAGAGGACATTGAAACCAGTTCAGGTTGAAATTTTTCGGCGGATTGAGCAGGAAAAGCATTGTGTTTTGGGTCCGAAAAGGGGGTTTTTACACGAACTCCCCGAAAAGCCAGTCATGATGAGAAAAAATTCTGAAAAAATTATGGATACCTGGTGCATTTTTTTTGAAAGAGGGAAGGGAATTAGGAGGCCAAAATCTTTTTTTAAACTTTTTTTTTTTCATTTTTTTTTGTTTGTCAAATTTAGATAAAAATTCAGTATTTCTTGAAACTAATTCTAGAAAGTCAAAGGAATTCCCTCCCCCCTCCTTCAATCAAAATTTTCGAGATTTCTTTCGTCGAGTTATAACGTCTCAGAAATATGGAGCGCCCATTTTGTAAGAAAAATATATTTTTTTCTGGTTATCCAATAATTATTTTTACTGCTTGCAATCAGTAAAATTTTTCTTCCTGTTTCATTGTTTTTCTGAAATTTTGACGGTTCTCCAGCCGTGTTCAATAATTTTCACTGATTTATAAATGAGAGAATATCCCAATTTCAGCTTTCCGCAGAATTTACACCATTTTTGAGGTCTCAAAACGTAAATAAATCGAATTTGGTCCTTCTATAGCAGCAAAACTGTTACGACTTTTTTTTGTGTGTAACATCGAGTTGAACAAAAAGGTTGTTTATTGAAAGTCTAAAAAATTGACTCGCTGGGAATTTTTAGGGGGAATTTTTAAACTAGGGAAATTGTGTAATAAGAGAATTATACCTCACAAGAAAATTTCATTGAGTGGCAAATTGTTAAAAAAGTGTAATAACCAGCGAGAAATTTCCAAGCAATTTTCATTCTGAACTCCTACAAAAGTGCGAAATCAGGTCAAAAAACTGTAAGATCTTCTCAACCTCATTAAAACCGCCCCTTTCACCTCAACACAACCCCATCTTTTTTCCTCAACTTAATCGTACCAAAAACTAACACTTATTGTTCAAATTGGACGACTTTTACGTGTTGAAAAAAAAACTCGAAATCTCAATGTTTTAATTCTAACGCGGAAGTTTTAAAAAGTTTAATGCCACGATTCGCGAGCAGCTACGTAAAACTCTAGGCCAAGTTAAATGATAGAAAATTAATGAGAATTCAAATTCAAAAATGCCTCCTTCTGTATCCTTTTACCAGCAACTAAAAATATTTCAGTTTAATGACCCAAGCGGATAATTATGCGAAAATTAGCGTAAAAACGAGTTAACAAATTTTTTTACCCTGATTGGCTGTTACGTAGCTTTGGACATCCTTGGTGGTCTATGGCATTACGCACGAGAATGATTGAGAGGTAAAAGTTTTCCCGCACATATATTTTAAACGTAAAGCTCGAAAGTTTGAAGCAGGAGGATAAATTTGATAAAAAAGTTTGCTGGAGTAGGTAGATCTAACTAAACGAAGTGTGATAACTGATGTTTTACCTAGATCAGATAATGTGTGGACGAAAACTGAATAATTAAGGATTGAATGATAGTACTAGTTTTGATAGAAAATTACACCGAACATCAGTAACATCACAGGCCCAGTAAAAGTTTTGAAATGCTATTTTTATTAAATTGAAAAATATTTCAACACAATATATTAAGGAAATGGAATTGCTCCTGCACTAAAGTTCATTTTTTTTCAACAATTCTACGGAACGTGAATCGATAAAAAAAAATATGTAGTTGAGACACCAACGGCCTGGTCATAAAAGGATACTGAATTCAGTTAAATTGAATTTAACATGGAAAAATGTTCAGAACTTCAGAAAATAAAAACCTAAAAGAAAATCAATAGTTTTAAAAATCAACTCCATAATCAACTCATTTCCACATATTTCCAAATATCAAAATAAAAGGCATTATTGGCAACGTTGCACTTCACCAAAAAATATCAAAATATTTTACTAGTAATTCCGCACTCTTGAAAATTCAAAAAAATAAAATGAAAAAGCATTTTCTTTCCAATATTAAAATCTACATTTGACAACGTTGCACTATTCTTAACATCACAATCTATGGTTGGCAACGTTGCAAACTTATTAATTTAAAATGGTTTTCAAAGTTGCATGAAATCAAAAAGTAATTATACCAATCGAAAGCTTTTTTTATCCTCTTGAAATCGAATTACTATGAAAAATACCCAAAATTGCTTCTTTTTCAAGTTATTCAGAGAAAAAATCAAAAAATGGTGATAACAGTGCATCAAATTTCTCGGTAAAAAATGTGCAACCCACACATGCGCGAATGCCCAGTCTTGAATCAAATTCAAAAAATAAGATTGAAAAAATGCTATCCTTTGAATATTAAAATCTAATATTGGCAACGTCGCATCGCACTCTTCTAAATATCAACTTCCATTACTGGCAACGTTGCAACCTTAAAAAATTTCAAATTCATTAATAGCAACATTGAATTCAGTTCATCAGAAATAATAGGTACGTCTACGTACTCTATTCAAAATATAAAATCTATCATTGGCAACGTCGCATGACACTCTTTCAGTTATTGAATTCTCAGTTTTCATAATTTTGTTTTTGATTTTGGTTTCATTTTTTTTTTCAACTCCCAAAATTTAATTAAAATAGAAAAATGGTGTAGGTAGTAGGTACCTATGTACTTTTCATACTTATCTTAAAATTGATATACCAAATAAAATTTTTACCTAGATTTTTTTCTCAGTTCGAAAATATTTTATAGCAGCTTTTTTCAACTATATACATTCCTTTTAATTTTTTCAGCTATAATTTCATAAAACCTTCCTCCAACTACAAAATATTATTTTTTCAAAACTTCTCCAAACTTGAATTTTTTTCCCACTTGAAATTTTCACAATTCTGAATGTAATTTTTCAATGCTAAAATCTCATATTTAAAATTTAAATTTTTAAAATAATTTTTATAATCTAGTGTTTTTTGAAAATTTTCTGAATTCAATTTTTTTTTCTTAAAATTTCAAATCTTTTCAAAAATTTTTCCAACCAAGTATTTTTTAAAATTTTAGGATGTGAAAAATTACAGTGCCTAGGCTACTCATCAAAACTTTGAGTTTTTTTGAAAATTTTTGAATTACCATATGTGACCCTGTCGTAAAGAAGGGACCTTGTGTAGAAAAAATTGTTGTTTTTATTTTCATGTGTTTGGTGCCGTTTGGATCAAAAAAGTGAAAAATGAGACAATAATTTTTTTACACTAGGTCCCTTATTTACGGCAGGGTCACATATTGAGAGCTCATATCTCTTTAAAAAATTTTTCCAACTTGAATTTTCTCACAATTTCCCAATTTCATGGTAGGTATTCAAATATTGATAATTATTGTTTCATAGTTTTATTTTCGGTTTTGTCAAATCATGTGAGTTCCATTGTCGGGTTTTTGAGGTTCAGTTTCATTATTGTAAGTATTAGTTTTATTATTTCAATTTAAGGTTTCAGAGTCTTATGAGCTTTGGTAAAATAAATATCAGTTTCTTTTCAGTTTTTCGAATACCTATCAATCTCAAATTTTTTGAGCCAGATCATGTTTCTTTCAAACGGATAATTTTTTAAGTAAAAAATTTATCAAGACTGAAATTGAGAACTGATCGAGAAACTCTGATTTTTAACTGGAATATCAGGGGAAAATTATTTGAATGAAAATCATCTCACTGATTTTCAAAGGCAGAATTTTATCAAAGATTTACTCCCATTCAGAGATTAAGAAATGGAATGATTGAAAAATTGAACAAGCGAATCTAGGGAGAGACTACATTTTACTCAAAGAGTGAGAAAAATCCACTGTTTTCAAATTTTCGTTACGAAGTGCTCGAGCTCTCTGAGCCCCTCCCCCTGGATACTCTTAAGTCAAATAATAACTGTATTTGATAAAATTTCCCCCTCCAATCCGAAAAATTCGACCCAACACCTGAATTTCCACAAAACACGCCATCGATAAAATTCGAAACCCGTTATAAAACCATTTCCGCCCGGCGCCGGGACAATATAAGAAAAAGGTAACGCAGATTAGTAAAATACTCGGGCGCGTTATTTCGTCGGATCAACAACCAGCGAACGCTGTTGCCTATACAAATCCGATTACAACTCTCTCGGCGATGTTTCGTAAAGTCCGAAGTCTAAAAGTATAATTAATTTTGCGTTAAAAGCTTCTGCTAACGAGATTCACTTCTTACGCTAATTCTACAAAGCTCGACGGTTCACCGTCAGTCACCGACGACGGTGACGAACGCGAGGAGGATTTTTCAAATGTTCATTTAATTTCTTCCCTATACGCAGTTAATCGATGTACTCGTCAATCAAAAACTGCTCCGTAAGCTCGGTCTAGACAAGCCTCGAGATTCCAGTCGTTTCCAAAGAGCTTATCGAACCGACGTACTAAAATATACCCCTTTTTTTTCTATGCATCCCCATCCATATTGATAATTTTCTAGCACCACGAGCGGTTTCGCTCATCGACCTAAAATATACATCTAAGTAAGATTTTGAAGAAACATAATTTCATTTCATAACAGTTGTTATTTTTCAATACTAAAAAGACTTTTAAAAGCGAAATCATTAAATGTAATGACTGCGAACAAATAAATAACGTTACGGGATAAGTATCTTAATGTTAGCAGATATAGCGTTGAAACACGTTGTAAACTTATGTTGCTATTCCGCGAAGAAGATATTTTTATTGTCGGTTATAAAAACCCCGACGCAGAACTGCAAGTTCGTTACCGAAGATATGAACATAAAAGAAAATCGTTTTGTATTATTTGTGCGAGACGGAGTACGCCGGAGCAGGGCTTACAGTCGTACACGTTTCCGAAAGTGAATATACTTTGGCTTCGGATAGGTCTTAAAGGAGATGGCAGGCGTGGCGCGCGTTTTTAGAGCAAATGCGATTATTACCGAAGTTTGAATTAGCCTCAGCTTTTACTTTAACCGTTAGTGGCCTACTATTCCATTAGCGTTCGTTTTTCGAATCACTTTTCCAAAGTGCAAAAAAACTTTTCCTCTTTTTCCTGCTCCTTTGCTTAATTACCTTGATAAATTACTCGTTATAAGGATTCGCGCCGAGTCGACGTCGCACGTCTCTCCCGTAGCCGTCGTCGTCCCATCTACCTTTATTTTGTACTAGGTTTGTTCTTCTTCCTTGTCCCCTGTGCTGCGTTGCTTACAATAATACTCGTACAGCGTCTGTTTTCCTTTCGAAATAACACCGCTGTCGTTTTCCTTTTACGTCGAAAATAACATTGCGAAAAATTCGCTTCTGAGAGGTTCGTGGTTGTGAATTGTATTGTCGCTGAGGATTCAGTAGGCAGGTTAGGCGAGGGAAAGTCAATTTCACTGGAAAAACTGAAATATGATTTTTTTGATTTGAAATACCTACTATACTTTTGCCAACTTGAGTGTGAAAAACTCCAAAAAATCGGTATATTCCATTTTTGAAATTTATTTATTTTAGATTTCGAATAAATTTTCTAGTGATTAGAAACCTTCAAAGTTGAGAGTGAAAAGATTTTGAAAATTTTCAGAAAATTGGTCCAGTTGCGTTTGAAAAATACGATGAGGCTCAAAAAATCTTCAATTACAGTAAAATCTTGAAATTTTCTAGATTTTTGATAAATTTTTGGCTCTAGACCTTTGATGATTTTCAATACTCTGTTTTGTAGTTCAAAATAGTTATTTTTTATGCAGTTTTTTACACCAATTAAACTTGTTTGAAGAAATCATTTTTTTGAAATTGTTTGAGAAAGCATTTTTGGGATTTTAAAACGCAGAACCATTTTCTTTATTCAGAAAAAGTTGTAGGAAACATATTTTTCTCCTCGTAGGTGCGTAAAGAATTTTCTCTTGAATGACACCACAATGGATTTATTACATTTTGGACCCTCTCCAATCCCTTTCCTAGTCGGTCCTGATCCAAATATGATATTAAAAGATTCAGCACCTTTGAAAATGTAGACTTTGACATCCATATGAACTTGAGACCCCATTTTATATTTTCGAACCCCTCACATCCTTCTTCGAGGGTCCTGATTCAAAAATAATAATAAATTTGGATTCAGCACCTTTGAAAATTTAAATTTGGACACCAATATCAACTTGAGACCCATATTACATTTTGGACCCTCCTCTCGCCCTATTTCTCGGGGTCCTGATTCAAAAATGATATTAAATTCGGATTCAGGATCCTTAAAAATGTAAACTCGAGACCTCATTTCACATTTCGGACCTCCTCTCACCTCCTTTCTTGAGGGTCTTGTCTCAAAAATTATATTAAATTTAGATTCAGTATGTTTGAAAATGTAAATTTGGACATCTACATCAATTTGAGATCTGATTTTACATTTTAGACCTCCTCCCACCTCCTTTCTTCAGGGTATTCGATTCAAAAATTATATTAAATTTGGATTCAGCACCTTTGAAAATGTAAATTTGGACATCTACATCAACTTCAGACCATATATTACACTTTGGACTCCTTTTCATAATCTTCCGCGAGGGTCCTAATGCAAAAATGATACAAAACTTAGATTCAACCCTCTTGAAATGTAGATTTTGACATCCATATCAACCTGAGACCTCCATATTACAATTTGGACCCTTTTCACCCCCTTCCTCGAGGGTCTTGATCCAAAAAATAATAATAAATTTGGATTCAGCTTCCCTTAAAATGTAGATTTGGACCCCTATATCAACTCGAGACCCCATACTACATTTTAAATCTCTCTCGCCTCCTTCCTCGAGGGCCCTGATCCAAAATGTCATCAGATTTTTACTTCAGCGACAAAAATTTCAAACATTCAGTGCTAAAAAAATTCAATTCAAATTCACAGGATTTTTTTGCACTTACAAATCGTCTACTGAAATTTCAAGCTTACTGTGCGTACTGCCAAATCGACGATATTTTTTCAATATGCCCCCCCCTTTATTCTTAACCCATTCATTTTTTCATCTTTGAAATTGCTTATAAATTTATTAAAAACGTTTCGTCATTTCGATACAGTCTACCAATAACCCGAAGTACATATCTTGGATAAAATTTATTATCGAATTACACCCACTTTCGATTTTTTTCGCTTCGATTGCTTTGATTTTTACGCGTCGAAAAATAAAGTAGGTGATTTTTCCACGTACGCCGAATTTACGCACGTACCTGCCCTAAAATCTTACCAATTTTCGTCGATAAAAAATTATTCCAAAAGCCGAAAATATCGCTGCAATTTTTACGAAATTCTCTACGGATTCGCCGTTACGAGGATGAAACAATATCGAAAGTGAAAAAAGGCGGGAATTGATCATTAAGGACGATGGAGGTCATTTTGATTAAAGTGTATGCCCTTACAGATACCTATCGTGTATCGATCTTGTAAGGACAGTGTTTTTTTCTCTTCACAAAGGAAAACGTGGAAAATGTATCGAAAAAGATGGACGAAAAGGGAGTAAACATTTTCTGGGATTTATTCCTCTTGTGATACTATTGAAAAGGCAGAGGGAGAGAATTTTTAGATAGCCATTCAAATTAGGATTAATCGATTAAGATGGAATTTCGATTATTTTAGATACACATGTGATTTTTTCAATTCGTTAATTTTTTTGAGACCAACTACGTCCTTAGAAAACCAAAAATTAGACCACCCAATGATCTAAATAAATTTTTTCTTGATCAATTTTATAGATACTCAAAAATCAAGTGAGAGAAGGAGGAGGAGGCATAGGCAGCTTGTCCAATACAATCATAATCTTACCATCGATCAGCTGAATATATGATGTACCTTCAATATTCAATCGTTGATCGTCTAATTGAAAATTTTATTAGCCCGAAGTAATGAAATATTTACTTGTCTTAAAATTGCGAATACTTGATTAAAAAATTTAATCAACGTTTATTCGTCACAAGGACATTGTACAGGTAAAAAATCAACATTAACAAACCATTAATTACTCATTCAAGGAAATAATTTTTTTAAATTGAAACACTGATAATCAACACTCGATAATTTAATTTTTCTTCTCATCTTGGTCGAAAAAATGAAAGTGATTTTTGTGATATTCGTTTTACTTCCGGTGATTGCAAATGCTTGGAACAGAAGAATGGGAGATTGGCAACAGTATAAGTAATTTCCCCCTCTATTTTTTAAAAGTCGGTTCTCTTATTAGCTCTCCATTCGGTTCCATTTTCAGAAATTATTTACAGCAGTATTGACTTAGCGACGAAGCTTTTGTCGAGTTGACAATAATTTTTACAAATGTGTTAGGTAAATAAACACGTGAATCTGAGAAATTCGTAAAAACGACTCGTTCAAAATTTGGAAGTTGAAGTAAATTCTATATTAGATTACTGAAAATTTATTTTCAATCAGTGAAAAATCACCGATTCAGAATGAATTTTTTTCCACGATTTCAAGAAGTATTTCATTAAATCTGACTGATTCAGATTTAAAAATTGGAGAAATGAAAATACTCATATAAAAATTTTTGTTTTATTTTAATGCAGAACATTTCAGTGTGAGAATGAGAAACACCGCCCAATGGAGTGCCTTTGTGATGTGCGTTGCTCATATGATGATGTGTTTTCCATTTGTACACAGTTCGAAGTCACGATATACCACCAAACCGGATGTTATTCCGGATCACTATTAAATCCAATACCTACTTGCCAATGTCGCTCATAAAATAAATAATTTTACGTTCTACTTATCTCATTCTTCGTATTCAATTTGCTAAAAGAAATTTCAAAACAAACCAAACCTCAGAATAAAATATGTAATTGAAAAAATCTTGAAAATCTCTCAGGGAAGTTTTTGAATCCTCTGAATTCATTTTTGAAGTTATTTTAAATCCTTCCTCTTACTACAGAAATTCAATCAAAAACTCAATAAATAAATTGAGGAAGTCGATGAACATGGGTTTAAATACATTCTCGATGAAAAATGAAAATGATTCAATTTTGGTTCGAACTCCTCCCCCCTCTTGGAATGGTCTTTCAAGTTCGATGTTGGAAAATGATCCCAGAAATAGCCTCATGGAACTTGCAGAATCCTCAGAGCAAGATTTAAAAATTTTTTAACTACCTATGTAATCTTGTTCCAAGCTCTGTTCTTAATTTTTTATTCATTGGGCTTCTTTTTTATTCAATAATTGAGTTCTACTCTTGAGAGAGATCGAAAAATTATATGTACCAAATTTTTACGCATAACTTTTTATCAAAATATAAGTGCATTTTTTTTTTTTTACTTCTTTAACATTTTAAAATACCTGTTTTTTCGCATTTTGAAATATTTTTTTCTCAAGTCTGAAATGATATCATTATGTCTTCATTTAAAATCAAACTATTTTCTCTTTTTTTTTTTCAAGCTCATCAATGGTGTCAGTAACAACGTACAAAAGTTTCCCTCCTCAGAGAAGCTATCCCCAGGAAGAAACCTCCCTCCAAAAAATTTTTTGTCTCTTTACCACCTCCAGAAAACCTTGAATCAAAAAAATCCAAGAATAAAAAATATTTTACATCAAATTTCCTATCAATTGGACTTTTTGCATTTCAAAATAACCCAACCTCAGTCATGGTTGCTCAAAGTGGACCTCTTTTCAAAATCTTTCAATTTCGGCCCGAAAATGCAATTATGGGTTGAAAATGCATTTAAGGAAAAAATTGGTAAGAAGTAAAAAAGTTCTTCGTCCAATTCGACATCCAAATTTGCCATCTTTTTTTTCAAAAAACTTCAAAATGGGGAAGGGGTGCAAAACTCAAATTTGTAACTTTGTATTTTAATTTTTATTTTAGCTCCAACCCCGCTCCAAATTCTTGGTCTTTCACAATTTTTGGTGGGGGGGGGGCAACGTTTAGCATCACAATCAAATAATATAATGAAATTTTTCTTTAGAAATTTTTCAAAAAATTATTTCTGTAAAAATATTTTATGATTACGATCCAACATAAATATTTTTTCAATTAGAAAGATCAAAGAAATTCGTATTTTTCATCTTAATTTACTTCCTTACATTCTCAAAAAAAAAAATGAAAAGAATTGATTTTTTTACCAAAATTGAATTGAAAATTAGGCGCAACTAGAACATTTTATCTTCTCAATAATGATGTTGTTTTACTATGCTCAAAAACGAGTTGAAAATCTACCAGAAGTGATAAGTTTTATTAGATCAATAAATTGTTTTATCGAGTCGGAAAAAAATTTGGAAAAATTGCAATTCTAGACAAAAATTTCGAAAAAACCTAATTTGATCACCGTCAAAATCAATTTTTCAGATGTCGATTCTGGTTTGCTCCTCATTTTCACGCCTCCTAGAAAAGTTACAAACAAACTGAGGATTCAAGAGACAACCCAGTAAAAATAGTGTAAAAGTTGCACCTAATTTTAAAAATATAAACTCAAAGCAAAATCTTTTCGCAGCTTCCATTTCACATGGATGGACTCCCACTCTACCAAACGACTATCTCAACCAGCGTATCCAAGTATCACATTAGTAACTCGGTTTTTAATAAGATAATGAATAAGATCGACTTTTCTCCGCTACCAGGGACCCACTAGACGGTGTATATTTCACGCTCGAAGCGACGGAAGACAAAACATGCGATGATAAAGTAGTACACCATGCAAACATTATCACCGAATATAATCCCGAAGATGAAAAGTTTCCAGCGCTTTTCCAGGCTCCATTTCAAAACTATATTAACGCAGGCGTGTCTAGCCGCAAAAACTTTATTATTGCGTTTTACCATCAGTAAATGATCATAAATTACAACCCAGCCTTATTCCAAGTACAAAGTACCCGGCACTCAAAACGACACCGAAATTTTTTCGCCAAAAAATCGAAGTTTAAAGATGAAAAATATATACATACGAATACGTACCATCCAGGATCATATATCACATCGGAATTCCCACCGTGAAAATTAAATTGCCTGAAAAAAGAGAAAAAAAAGGAGGAAATTATTCAAACGATCTCGTACCACATACTTTTTTTTTCAACGTTAAAATCTACCTGCTCGTTTTCGTTAAATTCGTAACGGAGGAAAAAAATAAACACGACGAAAATCAAAATAACAGTCGAGAATTACGTTAATTTCGCATTTAAACAATTTACACGAAGCTATCGGCTATATACCGCCCATTTCCAGATACAATTACCGAAAAAAAAAGCAAAAGCTGGGCAAAAAATGCTAAAAAGTCTCAGCGGCGGCGCCGCGTTTCCATTTTCTCGACAAACTATACCTAGCTACGTTTAAAAAGTGTATATTTTTGTCACTAACACGCTTCGCGCTGACATCATTTATCACGACGGATAAAAAATACTACAAAACGCGCTTTCTTCGCAGCTTCGCGTAGCCGTTGCTAGCTCGCAACAGATGCATTTTAAATACAACTCGTATATAATTAAATCTGACAAATGTTGAAATTATTCAAGGTGTGTAATTAGTTTGTATAAATTATTTAGTGAGGAAAAAAGAAAGGCAGAAAAAAGCCAAGCCGAAGAAATTATAAAATACTTAGTAAGTGAAACTACGCGTAATATTTCACAAGACCAATTTCTTCGCGAAAATATAATTAAAACGCGATATTATTTTAAAGTAAGAGCGTCCAATTAAAGTGTTTTACCCCTGGTGAGAGAAAGGGGAGCGCGATGAAAACAATATACTTATGAAAAATAATCACCGCGACACTTCAACCTCTTTTTTTGAAATAAGAGTGAACATTTTATGGAGAAGTCACATTTCTTTAAAATGATCTGTAAAAAGTTGAAATTATAAAAATGGATATCACGTCCTTAAAATGCCATAAAAATTTGATGAAATTTGAAAATTCATTAAAATATCATTGAAAATTGATACTTACTCGTGGTTTTTTGGGAATTGTGAAAAAATCCTTAAAAAATTCGAAATGACATACAAAATGTCAAAAAATGAGTTGAAAGTGGCAAAAAATGACAAAAAAAAAATCAAAAAGTGGTCGAAATTCCAAAGAAATATTCAAGTCTCGGTACAAGCAACAGAAATGGACGATTTTCATAAAAATAAAACAGTAATTTCGAGGAAAATCATCGAAAATCTGAAGAAAGGCACAGAAACGATGCTTTTTTTCTTCAGCGAATTTGTTGAATACTTGAAATAAAACCAACTTTGTCCATCCTTTGTGATTTTTCGACATTTGATTTTCATCCTTCAATTTTCGTTTTGAGATTTTTCAAAATTTTATTTTCGATGTTCCATTGTCTGCATTTGATTTTTCAACACCCAATTTTCGACGTTAAATTTTTACCATTTAGTCTATTTTCATAATTTAATTTCTGTGATATTTTTTCTGTATCAAAACTAATAAATAACTTTTTTATTTTTTTGTTTCAGGTGAGTTACACAGAAAATTTCAATTGTTGGAACAATAAATGATAAATATCAACGAGTAAGTTCTTTTTCATCATTCTCAAGAACTTCTTACGATACGTTGATTAATTATGGAATATTAAAGAATCATTACCTAATACCTTATTCGAAAAATTATCTGAAAAATCATCCATCAAAAGGGTCTAAATATGCTGAATCTAAAATCTTAGAAATGTAGAAGATTTTGCTAAATAAATCGAAATTATGTACCAAAAAACTGTAAAATTGCAACATTTCGAAAAATTTCAATTTTTTAACAATTTTTTATGATATAAAAAGCGAAGTTTTTTGAAATTTCCAAACCTTTAAATTATATTATGTCATGAAATTTCAATAATTTTAAGAATTTTGGTCAATTTTTTTATAAAACTACCTGTGACAATTTTAACATTCGAATCGATGCCTAAATTTAAATACTCGTACATTTTACAAAATTATGAGACAACAATTAGATAATTAAATAAATTTTGATATCATTTCAACATTTTTTTTTTGAATAATTTTCATCACATTTCTGTTAATTTAAATTTATATCTAATATGTATTTTAGAATTATTATTTACAAATTTTAAAAAAAGTTATTTAGTGAAACAGAAATCACAAAATGGGATTGGGGGTTACTTTTAACCGAACTTATTCATGTGATCGGTGCGATGCAATGTTGATGCAATGTACCTCATTATTTCATCTCATTTTAAAATTTTGTTGAGCCCATTTCGAGAGAACAAAATTCATCAAAAATGCGATTCACATTACAGCAGAAATTGAAACTGAAGATTAAATTTGAACCTCTTAAAAAATTTCAAATTAACAAAAAATTGTAAAAAACCATTTTAAAAATTGACAAAAAATCATTTCAAATCCTTTGAAGTAAAAATATCAATTTTCATTTTTTTTTTACAATTTTCGAGGTTTAAATCCAATTTTGAGAAAATTGATGAAGGCATCAAAATTCTTTTGATTTTTGAGGTTGCTAACCATAATTCTGAAAATAAAACAACCCAAAACCCAGAAATTATTTTATGAAAGGCTGCTCAGGACAAAAAAATTTCAAAAATTGACGATCCATTTCAAGTTTAAGGATAAATTGAACGTGAAAATGAAAACAAACCGCTATAATGTTCATTTTTTCGATTTAAATTGCAAAAAAAAAATCATTTTTCAATAAATTAAACTCGATGTTCCATAATTTTTCCTTTCAAAAAATTCTTTGCAATCATCTCATACGTACCTACTCATGCAGTAGGGAACCTTATTTTTTAAAATGATTTTTCAAACACAATCATTTTCATACCATATTTTTTGAGAATAATTTCATAAAACCTTCAGTCACATGCAGCGAATTTCAACCACTTGAAAAATCTCATCAAGTATCTCTTTTACCCGACATCAATTTCTGAAATTGATTTCAGCAATTCCCCCTCCCCTCATCTATTTTATTCAACAAGAGTCTGAAAAAGTACAAATTGGGTAGATACCTACCTACCCCTGCACAGCTTTTTCTTGACATCTTCACATTTGTGAAGCTCAATGAACCAACAAAGTAATGAGATTTTAATAATAAATATCAAATAATGAATTTCCTCTTTCATCTTCCTTTAACTTTAAACTCTTCTCATCGTTCATTAACATTTTTTCTTCTTAATAAGGTGTCAAATATCCAATCCTCATTGGCATCATTTTCCTCACCCAACTCAACCATTAAAAGAACAAGGCTTCCAGAACATTAAGACTAGAAAATATTAAAATAGCCAGACGAAAAAAAAAAATTGAAACATGAAACCGATTCCATGAAGTCGCCACCAAACCTTAAATTAAAGCTATAGACTCGATTCAGGCATCAAACACGAACAGCTTTGGAAACATTATACCAACTTGAGCTCGTAATCAACAGAAGATAATTATAAATCCCTTTTTCTTCAATAGGTACATTTCACCAAATAAAGGGAAAATGAGAGTTCTGTTGCTCATTATTTTTTTCTATTTTTGCCTTGATTATTGAAGTCGGAAGAATCTGGATTTTTCATTGTCAATTTTTTTCTAATGAAAAAATTGTGCGCTTTTTTAAAAAAAGTTCCAAAATTTTGAGTCTTTTTTATAATTTTAACATGAAAATTCAAAAAAAATCTGTCGAAAAATTCAAAAATCACATTCAATTCGCCCAAAAATTGGCAAAATTTTCTCAAATGAGAGCTACTTCCCGATGAATAAATTTAACCAAGTCCTCAATCTGATCACAGAGATTTCTCTCTATTCGACGCGAACAAAATTACACCTTTTCTTTCATCCACCACTCAATTTTGAACTACTCGTGACACTATGACAAAATATTATACACTAACACCACCACTCGAACTCGTTAGTACCTAAGAATTACAGTATGTACTTTTGGCTTCGGTAACCCTCAAGTCTAAATCTACAGCCCAAGTCACCACCGCACTCTTTAGCTAATTGGATAGGGCAGCTTGTTTCACATGCGGTCGTACCTCGACTCGACACCCTGACACCATCGGCATCGCCGCCAGCAAAAAAGGGGGTTTCGTGTGCATGTACGGGCGTGTATTAATCGTAAACCGACACGCTTAACAAGCGTTAATATTCTCAAACTAAATTTACCTATAATTAAGGAAAAGTACTTTTAACGATAGCATTAATTGGGAATCCCTGATGTATACGAAGCTATTACAGGTGATTTAAGTATAAAACTTTATATTTAATGAAATTTTCCCAAAGTGTACCCGACTGGTAATTGGTAGGTACGGTAGCGAGGCTGGTATTTTGCTAGCATAACCGGTGCAGCTACACCCCTCGGTATATGGCATGGCTAGGACGTACCGGTCCTCGTCCCTCATCCTAATTCTGTGTATGCAAAGGTAATCGCGGGAAATCCTGAAATTGTGTAAGCTCAAACCAACTGGGAATTTGCCATACGATAACATTTTAATCCCCTTCTATCGTTCTCCGTGTAGGTATAGATTTGTGTTACTGGCGCTACGCGTTCGTGCGGAAAAGTAAATTTAATTAATTGGGTCTTATCTTGGAAAATGGTCGTTACGCTATCTCGTTTTATATACATATATTTTTTTATTCGGCTCGGCCTGGCCCGAAACGCCGGCTATGGCGGTATTTTTTCCTCGACCTACTGCCCTCTATATGTATTTCGGCTGGGAAAAATTTATATTGAAATCAGATACGTCCTGCGAGTTTACTTTGGAAGCAAGTAACGTCTTGGTATTTACAACAGAATAGATTTTATTCCAAGAGAGCCTCGGATTGAATATCTTCTGTAAAACTGACTGGTGCAGTGAAAATATAGCCACTTTTACTAATTACTACAGATATAAAAGTTTACTCTGTGGGGAGACAGAGAGGTTTGAAATTTGAAGTAGCCGGTAATATTTTTTAATTCAAGATGCAATCTTGTTTTGAAGGCCAGTTTCCATATTCGGTGCAAAAATTATTCCACAACTAGATTCAGTGTATCAAAAAACTTGAATTTTGAGATTTTCTTTGATAAAATTAAAAAATTTTCAATTTGGTTCCATATCTTCCCCTCCAAGGATCAATTTTGAGATTTAGGGTCAAAATAACCCTAGAGAAAAGATTCAAGAGCCGCATTAAAATTTTTAAAAATATTTTCTGGCCCAAAACGCTCTGTATCTGAGGAATTAAATTCTTGCAGATCTGAAAACTTGAAAGGCGATAGCTACTGGGGCCAAGGTTTGGACAGTAGGGTGAGTGGGGACCACAATTTAGTCGTAGAATCTAATGAAACCACTGTCAAGTCACTATCTCTGCTTTAAACTGACAAAAAAATGTCTGTAAAGTAAATTAGGTACCACCAAAAATCAAAAAATCAAAAAAACAATACTTTTTTCCATGACAGATAACTAAAATCGGAATTGGAGCTGAAATCTGAAAAAAAAAAACTGGAACTAAACCTGAAAAACTGGAACTGGAATTGGAACTGGAACTAAAATGATGAGAACTAAAATCTGAAAACTGGAACTCAAACTAAAATGAATTTCAGTTTTATACCAGTTCCAGCATTCTTTTACAAATTGAAAATTTTCTTCTTTTAAATAAAATTTTCACCTAAGTAATTGAAATCATCTTCTCTTACATTACACCAGAATTTTTTCTGAAAAATTTAAGGTTTTGTCACCTAATTTTCAAATGCGAGTAAAAAACAGAAAAAATCCAAATTTTTGAAAATTTGATGTGAAAAAGTAGAAAATTTAGATGTACGATACTTATTCAGTTAAAAATTTTTTACTAAAAATTGAAAAACAAAAACGACCTTAAACGAACCTTGAAAATTTATGGTGAAAAGTGAATAAAGAAAAAATATGTTGTAAATTTGAAAACTCCATCCAATTAAAAACATCCTCGTACACATTCTTCAAATTTCAATTTTTTTATTGAATAATTATTCAGAGCTCAAGAAGTCAGGACCAGGAGTCATAAAATTTCTAAAAAAGATTGTTTTCCAGATTTTTTCCAGAAATCTTTTGAGTTGAGCTTGAATAATAAAAATTGTACTTTGAAAAGAAAAGGGAAAGCAACAAAGTTCAATTTTGGTAGAAAATTTTGGATTTTTTTCATCTATCAAAATTTAAAAATAATGGAATTTTGGAACTGGAATTGAAAACTGCAACTAGAAAATATTGAGATCTGGAACTGGAGATTGAAAATTTTGAGAACTGAAACTAGAACTGGAACCGGAACTAAAATCATTTCAGTTTTCCATCACTGTTTTTTTTATTTTTTGAAATTCAAAATCATTTGTTGAAATATGAAAAAAAAAAAAAAAAAAAAAAACATTAAAAACTTAGGCCGCAGTCATATATGACTCACAGTGGCCCGCTTGTTTTTTTTTCAAGTTCGAAATTTTTTAATTTTTTCCAAGTTTGAATTTTTTCTCGATTATTTTTTCAAACTTTAAATTTTTTCCCAAGTTCAATTTTTTCTCGATTTTATAACCGTAAATAACGTAAAAAAAAATACAAATACAGTTTGTCATTCTTGTTCTTTCATTGCTAAATTGAATTTTTTTCAAATTTATTCAAAAATTTGTCAACATTATCAGAAGTTTGTTATACAGGTTCAGGTTTTGGTGTTTTACTTATTTGTTTCAAGTATCTCGATCTCCTATCTCTAATTTTGAATTTTGAAAAAATAATCGAGAAAAAATTCAAACTTGGAAAAAAATTTTGAAGTTTGAAAAAATGATCGAGAAAAAATTCAAACTTGGAAAAAAATTTTAAAATTTCGAACTTGGAAAAAAATTTTAAAATTTCGAACTTGGAAAAAAATTTTAAAAAAACAAGCGGATCACTGTGAGTCAAAGAGTTGGAAAAGAACCGATTCAGTCGTTCACAGTGTATTTTCAATTTCGTTCCTGAAGCCCTTTCGTGTAGATTTAGTCATAGGTTTATTTTGGTACGGTACCCATTTGACTTTGTTGTGTGATGGTGAACGAGAAAAATGTGAAAAATATCTAAATTTTAACCGCATTATTACCATCGAATGAAGAAAAACCCCGGTTTTGAATGAGAATATTTTTAGTGGCGAGAACTTCTTTCACAATGTGAATCTGAATGGACAAAAGCCATAAGATTTCTTTATCACGCCATTTTCAGACATGTCAAACCGCAATTTTCAGTCATTAATGCTTTAATCAACTGGGTACATCATTTACATGCTGGAAAAAATTTAGAAAAATCTTAACGAAAGAACAACGTAATAAGTTCAATATCCTTGTTCTCGTTCATTGCTCCAATATCCTTAGCCATAAAACAACCTATCTTTCTACACCACTAGTCCAACCTCATCTTTAAATAATCACCACTTTATAAACCATTTCATCCTATTTTTAAAAAAAAGAATCTACACAAACCACACATTCACACACCTTCAAAAAGTACAAAAAAACAGCATCAAATCCACACAATTGTTTCAAAAGCGACGATACAGATAAGTGTAAAAAATTATGAGAAAAACAGACGACATTCCATTTAGGTTAATTTTTCTCGTCGCCGACAAACCGACGCCGTACCGCGACAATCGTTATCTTAGCACATTTGCAAAAATTCGCGATTTGTTTGGCGTCATTCGTCTCTTATATCGCCTTATACTCGTTCTACCGTGTATTCGTCGCAATTTAACGTTTTCTTTTTCCACAGAATACCAATTTACAAACGGATTTCGTAAGAATTATATCGTACGATGGCATCCGCCTCTTTAAAATGAATTCGCGTACATCAATTTTCCAAATTCTAGACAATGTTTTCGTGCAGCTGGAAAATCGCGAATTTAATAAACTTTACGTATACCACCGAAGATGAGTCGCGAGTTCATCGTGTCATTTTCAAAAGCACCAAAAAAAAAACGCTTAGATTATTTTCAGCTAACTGAATACTCGTCAGATTCTCTCAAACGATTACATACTTTTTCGTATCCGACATCTAGCACGTACAATAACAATATCTTATATTGGATGTATTTCGAAGAAAACGAGTATTTTTATTTTCATTTTAGATACACCGCGAAAGCGAGTAACCGTAATTTCAGCAATGTTACCACCTCACCCAGCCTTATTCGTCGTGCTGTGAAAGTTAATCCAAATAATTTCTCGTTACCGAGTACACACTACACCTAGATCAAGTGCTATACCTAAATGATGGAAACCGTTTAAACGTATTATTTTATAGTATCTCGACCCAACACAACGACCATCTTTCAAACTTTAATAAATAATCGTTGCGAGTGGAACGAACGCGGAAATCATTTCGCCAAATCCTAATCCCGTTGTAAACTTTGCGACATTATAAATAAGCAGCGAACATCTTCTGAGAATGATGTTCGCCATAGGCTTGGCTATTCTTTTACGTTGTCGTAATTCTATCGGCGAATTCATTACCTCGTTGGTGAATTCGCAGATTAACGAATGAACGACGTAGCATGGAAGGGGGGCTGTTTTCTCATCAAATCTTGCCTGAAAATGTCGCTAACACGGGTCGTATTATTTGGCGAGGTGGATTTGACGCGACGATGTCAAAACCATCTCTAAGGATGCTTCGAGCTTCCGCAGATTAACGGCAAAAATTACTCGCGATTTACGCCGTCGTCATTTTTACGAGAACGGAGATATCGACCTCGGGGGAATAATTTACGGCGTGTTTGATTATTTCAATGTTTTCGGTTGGTTTGAGAAATTGGTGCAGATGTTTGAGATCATTTTAGACAGTTTAGGCAATTTTACATGAAAAATTTTACTTGAGGAAGAGAAATTGAGTGAAATGTGCTGTCAAATTTGAAAATTTCTCAAAAATGAAAATTCGAATTTGAAAAATCGTGTTTTCAAAAATACTTGGATCAAAAATTTCTCGAAAAATCACGAAAATCAAGGATGATGGGACAGAATAGAACAGAATGTATTAAGTATAAACAAATGAAAACTCACAAATTTTCATTTTGGTTGAATTCACAAAACTGAACAAAATGATGCTCTGAATAAATGAAGCTGGACAAAAAGAACAGATTGTCAAAACAAAAAATTTTTTGTTCTCAATTTTTTCCCCTTCCAGAATGATAAAGTTGTTCTCTCATTTTGAATCAGTAAAAATTCACTTGAGAATCAGAATTCCTGTACAAGGATAATGAACATTTTTTTTTGATTTTCGGTGGATTTTCTTTGATTTTACCAACAAAAAAATCACCGATTTTTCAGCAAAATTCTGATATTTTGCTGGCTTTTTAGCGATTTTTCACTGCTTTTCCAGAAATTTATCCACTGCTTGCTTCAAATAAAATTTTTGCACTGATTCATTACTGTGCTCTGACCAATTTTCCAGCGATTTTCAATAATTTTCACTAATTTATAAATGAAAGAGTGGTAATGTCACAATTCTTCGTTTTCATGCTTCAGAACATTTTTGGAACCGATCGTTCGGTTGGATAAATTTTTGATCATTAAGTTGACAATTTTGTTCTTTTTTTTTTTGAATAATTGAATTGAACTGAAACTTGAAACCTGACACTTGAAAAATTTATGCAACTCCAACGGAGAATTATTGGAAATTTCGTCTTGAATTTCCACATAGATTTTTCAAAACGACATGGTAAGGGTCAAAAATTGATCAAAAATGTTGAAAATATCTTATTTTTTTACGGTTTAGAAAATTTTGAGATCCCCAGACAATGAACCCCTTCAAGGTATCTGCTTTCAATGTGAACAAAAGTTTGATTTTTAGAACAATTCGGTTTAAAAATTTTTACACTTGAAGTTTGAACAACCCATAAAGAAATTTCAATTTGTGATTAATTGTTGAAAATTATTTCAAATTCGGAGTTTTCATCAACAACGAATTTTTGGAAAAAGAAATGTACGTTTTGTGAAGTTTAGATGGCCTTCAAATATCAACTTTCCAAGCTCCAATTAGACCTTTTCAGCCGTTTTGGAATCTTCAAAGAAATTTTAATTTATTTAATTTTTTTCAAATTTCTTAGACAGCTAAAAATCAAATTTACCTTTGGTTCAATTTCTAGTTGGATATCTCAAGATTTTTGACTCTTCAATTCCTACTAATTTCTGAAAGCAATTTCGATCATTTACAACCCTTCTAGAACCTGCAATCAATTATTTTGATTTTTCCAATTCAAAACTAGATAAAATTAATTTGAATGTATTCTGAAAAAAATTGAAATTACTAGAGAAAAACGAAATTACCCCGATTGCTCCAGAATGGTTAATTTGGGTTAGAGAAATCAATATTTCTGGTGAAATCCAAGACATTGATTCTCATCAAATTCAATAAAAGTTTTTTAATATTCTAAAGATTTTTACAGAAAACTTCAATTTTTAAATTTTCAAAAATTCAGCTGAATCAATTTGAGCAGATTAAATGTAATCTACCTAGGTGTGTTTAAGATCATGTATTTTCCAGAAAGCAGAGGCAGATATTTCGAGTGATTCATTGCAAGCAAAATTTGAACCAATCTTTACTGTACTATGACAAAGTTTCAAAACAGAAAGAACTGCAAAATTCTTTTTCAGCTTTTCTCTGCAATTCTTACAAAACGTTGAAAGAAAAGTAAAAAAAAAAAAAAAAAAAAAAAAAACGGTTTGAAGGTTGAATCTCACTTTCAAGTGTTCCAAAAACAGTCCCAAATATTTTTATTGCCTATTTTCAAATAAAATTTCACCAAGAATTCAAAAAAAAATATTTGAAAGTCGTATTTTTTTTCAAACACATTCATGCATCCTCAAAAATTTGAAAAATTCAAAAATGCCTGAACCATAATTTTTACATCTTTGTAATTTAGGTTTTTTTACAGCAAAAAAGAGACACGAAACGGCTGACAAACTAACATGTTCGAGTTCCTGAAAAATTTCCTTTCAGAATAAAATTTACCTACCTTTTTTTTTTTTCAATCACACTAAATATGATAATTACCACAAATGGGCAATTTTTAAATTTTTTCAACAATTTGAACAATATTTGACCATTCTTCATACTATTTAAAACTAATTTTAAACATTCTCCCAAAAATTTCTAACATTTTCAATGCATTGAAAAATTCAAATGCAATAGAATCAATTTTTCATACGATATAAAAAATTTCAACCCAAATCTAAACGAATTTCATTTTTTCTGCATTTTCCCTCCCTCAAAGATACCTTTTTCGAAAATTTTCGCCCCATTTCCATCAATCGCTTTTCAACTTTATACCAGTTCGTAAACGTAAACATTTAAAACCTTTAAAAACGACCTCGACCGTCCTTGGCTTAGCAATTATACCGAAATAAATTACCTATTCCCGCAAAAAACAAATTGTCTCGCAAAAAGAAAAAAAAAACGAAAAAAAATAGCTCAGCTATTGAAGTATCGAAAACCCATTTATAAAGGTTTTTTTCTCGTTTTTTTTTTTTGTCAACATCGCGAAAAAGAAAACACCGAAACGTTACTTTTCACCTTGTAAATCGTTGCTGGCGAAAAGGTCACAAGTAAAGAATTCAAATTATTTTCCTTCGGCAGTTCACCTTATTCAAGATTGAATTAATTTAATGGTATCATCTGTTATTTTTTACTTAAATTTTCCCAATGTTAAATATTCTATTTAGGCATTTTTATCGGTTTTTTCGTCGACCAATCTAACCTATTGCTGGAAAAAGGGTAAACGAAGAATGGAAAAGTAGCTCTTGAAATTATCAAACGTCTATTACGCGTTTCGCATTTAAAATTACCTATTTCATTATAATGGATTTCATTCTCGAGTAATTTAAACCCCTCCACGAATTTTTTATTAAAAAAATAATTATTCGATTATTGGTTCGAGTTGGTTTGTTATAAAACACGACACAAATCATTTCATTTATAAAAACTTAACAACGAAAAAAATCCCTTCTTCGTTAAAAATTTTATTCGCGATATTTTACAAGTTGAAAGTTATTATTGAAATTGCTCTAATGAAATAAAAATCTTATTTCGGAGATAACGAACGTGAAAAAAGCTCTCGAAAGTTGCACCGAGGAAAAAAAAACGTCGAGTTATAACTTTTCGCTGTTTCTTTTTTTTTTTCATTATTATTACATTAAATATCTTTCTTGAATTTTTCATCAACGAAAAATCGCGCGTAAAAGAAATCGAAAATTTATAATTAAATTGAATTATTATTTAAATGAACGGTAAACTCGTCAATTACTCGGAGTGTTGTTGGAAAACAGACGCGGAATTCTTCCTTATAGTTTTTTTTTCCATTGGTCTCTTTTTTTTCTTTGTAAATATACGAGTGTGCTTTCGCAATTACCTCCTGCTACTGTTCTTATTTATCTAAAAGTACGAATCTTGATGGTGATGGGTTTGAATTCGACAACGTTATCGTTATGTTCACTTAGGTACGTGGAACTGTATAAGTACCAAGTGTGTTTCCGACGACAAAAAGTACCCACTACACCTACGCGTTTATTGCACTGCGCTGTTCTGTATCGTGTAAGTATATAATACCTTACGCGCGTATATATGAAAACAAACACAATTACCCTCTAAAGATAACACTTATTTTCTCACTTTCATGACCTATTATTATGCTAATTTATGTCGGCTTTGGAGTTTACACAAAGCGTCTGTTTTCTTGCGTTCATTCGCATTGAAATTAATTTCAGCCGAAACAAACCGCGTATTAGATTTTATTACGCGAGAATTTATTAGAAAATTAAATAATTAACAGTATATAATGCGTAATGAGCGGTAAATGGAAATATTATTTCGGCGTTTTACGAGTCGAGCGTGAAACAAGAAGGGGAAATGGTCGTAGTCGTCTTTGCATGTAGGTATTATCATTTTCATAGTTTATACGACCCCAAAATTCCTGAAGAACGAAGAGAAAAATTTACATATGTATGATCATATGGAATGAAATCATTTTAGATATTTATTTTTAGATACGTGGAAGCTGGAAGGAAAAGTCTCAATGTAGGTAAAGAATTTGCCAGAATTGGTTTTCTCGAAATGGAATTTTATTCGTCGTTACGACTCAAAACTAGAATTTTCCATTGAAAAATCATCAGGGTTCATCGCTTTTATAAATTTTTCGACCAAAACTTGATTTTAGACGGAAATAAATTAATTAAAATCTCAAGAAAATAGTTTAAAAAGTCATAAAAATTGGTTAAAATTTCTCAAAAATAATCAAAATGCAACCGAACGCGATAAGAATTAGATTAAAAAAATCATTGAAAACGTACTTAGTTGATGTTCCAAGAAAAAAAATATCAAAGAGCCATAAAATCTGAAAAAAAAATTTGTTCTGAATAGTGAAAATTCTGATCAATATTTAATTAAAACTGTTGAAAATGTAAAAATGACCAAAAAATCATCAGAAAACGATACAAAAATATTGTAAAAACTTCAGGATAATTTTACGCAATCATTTTTTAGAAAATTAATTTTCATGGAGCATGGAACACGGTGCATCGAACATCGAACATTGAACACCAAAAAACTAGCAAAATTTTGGGAAAATATTGAAATTTTTCAAAACAATAGTCAGGTTTGATCAGAATTTTTAAAATTGTGATTGAAAATTTTTAGCAGTGTTGAAGTTGAAAGGATAATAAATACCTTGAATAAAGGAACCATAACTGAAAATGTGAGAGAAATTCTGAGAATCTTTGAAGATTCAGAAAAAATAATTGAATAGTTCAAAATTATAAAAATGTAATTAATCGTGAAAAATCGATAAAAATTTCATAAATACGCATGATGACATTTTTCAAAAAATATTTGTAGAAAAATCAAAAAAAATATGAAGTTTTCGCTCGAACCAAAATACAAAATAAAAAAACGAGCAATATTTTCAAGTTCTCAAAAAAGTCTTAAAATAGCTCAAAATCTAAAAAAAAAAAAAAAAAATGAAAATACTACCAACCATTGAAACTTATCTACATTTTGTCAAATGATGAAATGGCAGAAAATGTTCAAAAATCGTGACAAAAAGTTGGTTGGAATTTTTTTTACAATTTTCAAATGAAACTCTTTTAGGTAGGTATATAACACTTTAAAGAATTCCAAATTGTCCTGAATGAATTTTTAGTGTTTCAATTATATTTTGGCAAAACACTGATCGATTTTTCATAAAATCCGTGATATTTTGACAACTTTTACAATGTTTTAGATAATTTTTAGGACATTTTTCCTTATATTTTATCCAAATTAGATAATATTTTCGTATTTTTATGATTTACATCAATTTTTGCAATCTTTTTCCAAGTTTCTATTATTATCATATTCCAGTTCATTTTTGAACATTTCAACGATTTAAAGTAATTTTTTTATTTATTCAACCATCTTGAATAATAAAAAATATTGTACGACGAATATTTTCAAAAAATTTCAACCTGATTTATTTTTTTAACATTAAAATTGCAACGGATTTCAATATCACTTACTGAGTAATGATTTTTAAAGTTAATTTTTTTTCAAATAAAAATGAATGAAAATTGGTAGCATTGAATTTTTTTTTTTTGGGGGGGGGAAGAGGGAATGTGTCAAAATTTTCCGACTCAAATGAAATAATCATATTCATTTTTTTGACTTAAACTGTCAGCTTTTCCTCAAATATTCCCAACTCAAACCCAATTTTTCAAATTTACAATTCAATTTAGTCTTTGTAGAGGAAGAAAGCCTTTTGTCTTTTTGCACTTTTAACAATTTTAAGAAAAAATATTTGTCTAGTTCTGAAATCTTTTGAAGTAATATGTTTTTTCATCAGCAATTTCAGTCAAAAAGTGAAATTTTATAGGAGGTCGAAATAAAATTCTCAAATTATTATTAAAAAAAAATAATAATTCAAAAAAAATTTACATTTTTTTTAACCTTTGAAAATTATTGCGTAATGCAAATTTTCCTTGAAAAATGTTGATCAAGAATGTTTTCTAAAAACAATCTAGTTAAGAAATGTGCTTTTAAAACTCTGAAGGCCATTGGTCAATTCAAGAGATAAAATTTTCATCAGGCGATTTCAATTGTTTTTCTGAGAAAATATACTGAATTGCACAACTTTCAAGCTCCACTTGCACCATTTTTGAAAACAAATTCCAAAAGATCATTTATACAATGCATATTTTTATTCAAAAATCAATTAGCATTTACGGCGAACCGAGTATGCAACTTAATTGACTTCTTATATCTCATTTTTTGGAATTCCATGATTATCGGTGGTAAAAAAAAAAACTTCAAAGTTTTTCAAACTAACAAGGAAAGTATCCTGAATCATTGGCGTGGCCAGGGGAGGTCCAAGGGGTCCGGACCTCCCCCCCTCCCATGAGGTCAAAAATTTACGTGAAAAAATGTATTTTTAGGGGATTAAATATCAAATTTTCTCAAAGCTCCGCCCTCGCTTCGCTCGGGCATGAAGAACATCTCAATTATTCAAATTCTTTGCAATAATTATGCAAAAAAAGGCTTCATCTTGGTTTTCTAAGTCTCCATTCCCATTTTGTATCTTCCCAAAGAAAGCTTCCGACACTATTGGTTGAAGTTTCTGGTTATTATTTTCGTTTTTTGAAGTCAAAATAAGTAGTTTGAAAGTTGCTTGTTCTAAAATTGCACCTTTATCGACATTTTTTCTTTAAATATTTTATGCAAATTGCAACACCCGTGTAATTGTGATTTCTTGATACATTTATCAATAAAAAATTTTCAAATCATGAATTTACTATTCTCATTTGAGTATTTTTTTGGGGCTTAGATGAAGGGAAAATGGTGAAAGGTGAACTAAAAATTTCTCAAAAAAATTCAGAAGCTCGGATCCCCCTTCCCATGAAAAATTTCTGGCTACGCCACTGTCCCGAATCAAAGTAAATTTTTCTCAACTTCAAATCCATTTTTTTTTGTTAGAAAATTAAATTTTCCAGGAAATTAATCAGCTTGAAATATGAATTCGAACCAAAAGTTCCAAGTTCCAAAAAAATCTGTTTTAATCGATCAAATAGGTCATCAACATTGATTATCCTCGATAATAGGTGCCAAAGTTCATTATGAATAATTTTTATGGGCTTTTCTCCGGCGCTGGAAAATTTTTAAAATTTTCTGGGGGCTCCGAAACGTCTTGAAATTGCTTCTAATCGATTCGTGTGGTCAAAAGAGTATATTACAGGTTTTAAATTTTTTAATTTTACAGGAAAATAAGGTATTGTAATATTTTTCGATCCTCTTATGCTGCGAAAACAGCAACTAATTGTGAGCTTACGTTACTTCAGATCAAGAATTCAGTTTATGTACTTTGCACTTCTTTTTTCATCGAATAACTGTCTCCTTCACCTCCTACAATACCACAAGTATACACCTAGACCTACGTACGACTTCAAAGTAACCCACACTCATTACTACGAATTTCACTGCACCGAGCAAAATTTCAGCGTACCATCGAAAATTGTTTCTTTGTGCTGTGCATCATCATAACACAAATAGACTACAAAACTAACCAAACCTACAAACCAGGCAGAGAATAATACATTGGTAAAATGAAGTGTACCTTGCCTACAACTAGGCTCTTTATAGTACATCGATGCGTCGTCTGAACGTCCCATCTTCCCCGGTTCCCCCCTTATCCCCAAGTACACCGATCCAAATGCGCTTAATTTCGCGGTCTAACCAGATTGTATACTTTTGATGTAAAATTCATATCGAGAAGAGCTCATTTATAAAAGGGTTTATACACGAACGATGCCAAGACGGCAGGACGGGCCAAAGACAGCGCCGAGTTTAAGTAAATGCGAATGACAAGTAGGTAATAAATTTCGTTTAGACAAGTCTTGGGTGGAGTAAAACGTCTCATCATTTGGTAAGTTGACCAAGAAACGTGGAATTATATAACGAAGCCTGCCGCGCAGCGACACTTTTTACCTCGGCGACCGTATCGTGTTTCTAAGCTACACCTTTCTTTGCTTAAGCTCCCACTACCGAATAACTTTCATCTTATACCTTACCGCAGAAATCCTATCGTTAAGAGCGATGATGGCGAAAAAAACCTATAATTTTCGACCATCCATTATCGCTCGGCAAAAAATTCCAGGTACTTAGGGTTCGACAGTTGATAGGTACGTATTATTTATTCATTAAATTCGTTTTGCTTTAGTTTTTCTTCCGTCTGTATTTATTTTATGTACGGCGTTTTAAGCAATTTTCATCACTCGTGTAAATACCTACTTGGAGAAAAAATACTCCGATTTTTCTAAACTTGCTGGTATTTTTTTAAACGTCGTATTTAAATTTACTCTCGACGATGATTTACATTTTAAAGTAAACTTCTCGTTAAGTGCAATTTTAAAGTCCCCCGGTGACGTTGTATCGAGAATATGAAAAAAAACAAATGGTTTGACATGAGACAGGGTTTTTCCCATGTTTTCCTTCGTTTACTCGGATGCTTAGACACGAGCTTAGGAAAACATAACAAATTCGCTCTATTTCGGGTGGAAAATTTGGCAATTTCGCGGTTTTCGAGTTGATTGTGTGCATTAAGTGGTCGAAAAAAAGCTTGAATTTTGATGAAACTTTAGAAGATAGTTCACTTCAAAATAGGACCCCCTCCCCTCAAAAAAAATATTGGGGTCTTTCAGTCTAAAAAAAATTATGAAGGAAAGAGATCTCCCAAAAGGAAAATTGCCAAAAATAAAAGTTAATTCTGGCTGGGTAAGAAAATCATGATTACCCATACTACTTTCTAATTATTAATTTAGTCTTCTCATTCTTAAAAAAAATCGAACTTCGGCCAAATTTTTAAATAAATATGTTCATACACTTTTCACCGGATAGAAAAATCGTGCAAAATGAAAATTTTGTCCCTGCACAAATCGCGAAATGGTAGAAAATGTGCTGCCAAAGTCCTTTTTTTATAAAGCAATTTTGTAGGACTTACAAGTCATTTTCAGATATTACTTTTTGCCCCACAAATATGAACGAGGGAATCGATACTTCGCAAAAAAATTAATTTTTATTGAATTCAAATTGCTCGCTCAAATATCTTAAAATTGAATTAAATACTTTTTTTAGCCACACACTCGCAGAAAAATTACAAAAAATTTACATGACAGTGCTGCCAATTGCAGTTTAATTTCTGAAATTTTTTCGTAAAATTCAAGTTGTTCATTCAAAAGCTATAGAAAAAATTATTCCTGATAATTAAAATTCATAAAAAAATTTTTTTGGAAATTTTTTCAACACTGCTGCCAACTGAAATTTTATGAAAATTTGCTAAATACCTAGATGTCTACCAGATCTCAAAAATTAAAATTCTGACAATTTTTAGTGCATTATTCTTGCTTAAAAATTGACCAAATTTTTCCACCAATTAAAAAAGTTGAAAATGAGTAAAATTCTGAAAATCCTTGCAATTTTCTGACTTTTTTTTATTGCTATTGAAACCATATTATTGCCAATTCATGATTTTCTTGTTTTTTTTGCCAGTTGTCACCTTGTAAATAAAAACACGATGGTAACCCTGTAGAAAATTTTTTTGAAAAATAATTTCATCCAAAAATACATCAAGTTGGTACTTAATCAAAAAAAATTGACCAGAGTTCAAGGTGTTTGATTGCACAATTCTAATTCCATAAAAATGAAAGAATCTTCATTTTTACAATTTTAATAACCCTTTTGTACAAATATAACTAAAAAAGGATCAATTTTCAAGATCCATACTTTAGAAAGGTATATAGAAACTAGAATCGCATATTTTTCAAAATCTTTCCTAAATTTTTTACTACTCTGAAATATTTTTTCAATTAACATTTCAATTTTTATTTTTTCAAAATTTTTCTGCAACCTTGACATTTTTTCTTGATTTTTTTTCATCTCGAAATAATTGGTTATTCAATTTTCTTCCACGTTGATTTTTTTTTTGAACCTTTTCAGCACCAAAATATGTTTTCTGATTTTTACAGACTTTTCCATCAAGGATAGTCGATTTATTTTTCTTTATAACTGAAATAAAAACTTTTGGCCAAGATTTATTCTGAAAATTTTCCATTCACCAACTCTGGTATAAGTATTTGATCTAATTCAAATACTATGGACAACCTTCTTCTCCCCTTCCCCCTAAAAAAAACAATAAGATATTTTTTCGAACCCAACATTTTTTGACCAAAATTTTTCTCCAAAATTTCTTGACTTTGATATTTTTTTAAAAAGTTATAATACCTATTTTCCAATCTTTTGAAAATTTTTATACATTTTCATTTTTAGTGTCAAAAAATTTCAGGAAAATTAGTTTAATAAAAATATTAGAAATCTTTTGGAATTGAAAAATATTCATGAAATAAGTTGAGCGTTGAAAAACATGAAAAAATATTTTAGATTCAGACTAAATCAAACAAATTTTTCGACTTAAAAAAATTAAGAAAAAAGTTCACAACTGAAAAAAAATTTAAAAACTTGATTTTTGAAAAAAATTTGTCCTTGATTTCAGTACTTCGAAGGACGAGAAATCCGAGTCCACCGAGACCAAAAGTCTAATAATTTTTCTGACTGAATAGTCTCTCGTACATTTTTCAAAGGTTACGAGGTTTCCAGTAGCCGATTCTAGTCAAAAATGGTAAAATATACTTGTATTTTTTTTTTAAATAATAGGATTTTGAGGTCCTCTTGCCTAGTTCCACTTGTTTTCTTTTGGCCAGGAGACCAGAAAAGGAAAAAAAATGGAAGCCTTCCAATCAAAATAAATTATCACACCAATTTTCGTTAAAATTCACAATTCATTCGATCCACTCTATTACACTCGTAAACTTTAATAAATTCAACGTAAAAAATTCAAACTGCCCCATTCGAGCTCGTACACAGATAAGATGTTGACCATCGAAACATAACAAAGCAAAAAATCGTATAATTAATGTTTTTTCATTAAGTTATTAATCATCGAGCAAATGTTTACTTTATTGGACTTGGAAACGGCGCTGCCAGCTAAAAGAGGACAGAGAAGAAGGAGAGAGAAAAAAACCCCACGCAAAAGGGATGTCGAAATATCGTAAATTCCGCGCAATTTTGCAGCAGGGCCTTTCAAATAATAAATTTGTCGTAAAGGCTTTACAGAGGTGGTGACGGTGACGGTAGATTGCGTTTATTTGCCATATTTTCGCGCGTTAATTAATAATAATATCGATTCCGGGACGAGGTATTGTTCGATATCGTGTTTCCCCTTATACCCTGCCAGCAGCTGAGGAACATTTATGAAAAAAGTATTTATTGCCGCGGTAATTCGCCCGAATATGGTTTTTTTTCCGGGAGTTGTTTGTGAAATTACACGTACCCTGTATATTCTAATGAGAAATACTCGTCTCGTGAATTTTTCAACTCGAATAAAACGGGTTGAAAAATTGTCCGGAGTGTAAAGAGATTAATAGAACCGAAATCTAATTCAATATTCGAGAAATCTTGGTTACTTTTCGCAAAGTATAAGCAGGTAAAGTGTTATCGCATCAACAATCTACAGTTTTAATATTTATTAGCTCCTTAGAGAAACTTTAAACCAACTTCATAAACGAATATAAACCGCCGGAGTAAATTAAACGATTCTTCGTTATACGTAGCTATAAGTAGCGAATTATTACCCCGGCATTATTATTCGTAAATACCTACATTTATTTATACGTATACGAAATAAATCTCGCCGAGAACGAGAATCCCCGTATCGTACATATTTTGATACTTTTATATCGTTAAAATTTTAGGCGAATTAATTCTACGCGATTTGCCGTCATAATAAAGGCATATTTTTGCTTCGTTAGTCGAAGATTAGTTCGCTCATATTTTACTTTGATTTTCTCCTCGGATGAATTCGCAGTCTTTATAATTTTACTTCGAATAGGTAGGCTGAAAGTTGGCCGTAAACGAGCAGCCCTAAATACCTAAGATGAAAATAACTTTGAAGGTAGTCAATTTCCCACGTACTTTGTATTCGCCCTTGATAAAAATACCAAATTGAAACCGAAAAAAACTTGAGTAAGGAAATTCATAATTTTGATATGACTAGGTGATTACGTATTTTTTTGGTGACACTTTTTTTTTTGAAAAATAAGACAAATGATGAAAAGCGGAACTTTTGAAAATACCTATTAAATGAATTTTAAATGTGTGTTCTCGACAAAATACAAATTTTTGGAGTATTTTTTCCTAATCAAAAATAATTCAATATTCAGACGTATGAAAATTCAATTTCTTCTTTTTCCAAACTTTTGCTTGAAAAAATCTTCATCGCAAAATAGAATTTTCCAAACGATATCTAATTTTTTTCAGATTAAAAATTTATTTTTTCAGATTAAAAATTTATTTTTTTCAGATTAAAAATTGATTTTTTTCAGATTAAAAATTGATTTTTTTTCAGATTAAAAATTGATTTTTTTCAGATTAAAAATTGATTTTTTCAGATTAAAAATTGATTTTTTCAGATTAAAAATTGATTTTTTTTCAAAACTCCAAAATTATCTTTCAACAAAGCAATATAAGACTGAGGGAAGGGGTTGACTCCTTTGAAATTAGTTTGGTCGGCATATCTGTACCATCAATTCTCCCCTCCATGGTAAATTACCTTTTAAACGTCCCTGGATGTGAATAAAATAACCAGATTCTCGGAGTCGGAGCCGGAGGCATTTTTAAAAAATTTTCGGAGCCGGAGCCGAAGGGACCAGACCCCTCCCTTCGGGATCCCTGTCCTCAACAGCATCCGAGAACAGAATAGCAGAGAAAAGAAAAAGAAGAAAATTTTCTCCAAAATGAGAAAAAAAAGTTTTTTTATTAAAGTTTTTTGATAAAATATTCAGCGATGAAATAAAAATCTTTACGCCTTCCATATGCAAAATAAATATTCTACTTAATACATATACCTAATTGAAAATGTATTAATGGCAAATTATTTTGTTTTTTTGTTCCAGGTGAGTGCACGAATTCGTATCAAAAGAAAGTATTATGTGAAGTATACTGTATATCTACTTCAGAGACACCATAAAAGCAAGAAAAAAAAAGGTAGGCTACATTCTTCAATAATTTTTGGAAGAATTTGCTAAATGGACACCTTGCTGAATAAAATAATCGCTCTTCATAATAAATAAAAAAATATGCTACAATTTCAAATAAAAAAAAAATTGAAAAAAGTGCTTATGTTCACGACTGAAAAAAAACCAGTCCACTATCAGGTAATTTTTCAGAAAAAAGTCGCGAAAAAAAATTGCAGATAAGGAGCTAAAATTTAAATGAGAGAAAAAAAACACAAAAAATCAGAATGCTGAGAAAAAGTGAGATTTTTTTCACTTTCGTTTTTCTGATGCCTACCTAAAATCAATTCTTCATCGACATAATTAAAATGTTTTAAAAATTCATCATCAACAAATACTTCATCGTTTTATTCGTCAGAATAACAAACAAAATCCACATAAAAAACTGAAGTGTTCTTTTAAAAAATTAGTGCAAATAGATAATCAATTATATTCATCATCATAGGTATTTCAGATACTCTATACTTAAATTATGAGTTGGCAGATGGATTAAATTCGATCACAACTTTATTTTTCAGTGAGTCTGTGCAGTATGGTCGTATAAGACACCACTGCGTGTACATACCGCGAAAAATTATTCAACAGCAATGGGTATACTTTGAAAATTGCGAAATTCTTTACTGATTCGGTTTGACACAAGAATATGTAAGTGTTCTTTCGTACTTTAACCGAACGATACCAAGGTGTAGAATAGATTGTCGTTCTGACTTTGGAAACCTGATTCAAAAAATAATGTCAATCAGTGAATTAGAATGAGTAGCCATTATTATCAATGGATGAGTACAGTATTTTACGGAATACCATAAAGATTTAGAGTGTTTAGGTATTTTTAACCATAATCTCGAAAATTAATTCGGGGCCTTGAAAACTATCACCTTAAAATTATATTTAATGGTGGTATGCCGAAGAAAGAGAATCCCTAACGAAGAAAAAAATATCCGATTTTGTCCAATGAACGTCTTTCGTTAAATTCATTTTCTAAAAATACTAATCAAGCTATTTTCATTCATTTTCAAAATATTCCTAAAAACGACTTTTCGCCTGTTCAAAAATCACGCAAATCTTATTAAAGAGAAAAGAAAAATTCGCGAAATTTATTTCGTCCTCATGGTAAGTGTAGATACTTGATATACCGACTAGAAAAATTAAATTTTGAGAAAAAAGGTCATAGATTACACGTTATAAATTATATCGATGTATGTAATGAATATTACCGCATTTTGTAAATTTTGTCCAATCCAGTAAAATAAAACTGCCACCACGGTACCAATGGTAAAAGCAGCGATGTTTTTTACCTTCAACACCATCGAGACATCGTTCTAAATTCAAATAATAAGCAGATGATTCTATGTCAATTGATCGTTTCTTGAATTTGGTTTAAAAAACTACTACATAGGTAATGTTTCAATTTCAATCTTCTTTGGAGCTCCAAGCATAGGCGGATTTAAAGGTATGGATCGGGGGGGGGGGGGGCTAAGCTCCAGGTCGATGGTATCGAAAAAAATTTTCAGGAGGGTGCAACCTGCAAAGTCGATACAAGGACTTGAAAATTGAAATGCCGAAAAAATTTTGTGAGGAAGAAGTAAGGGACAACGTTTTTTGACACTGTCGCCTTAAATAATTTGTACAATTGTAATTTAATTTATACCCGAGCAAGCGAGGGTAAAGCTTTGAAAAACTGAATTTTTTCATGCCCAAAAAAGTCATTTTTTTGTATTTTTATGCTATCAAAGTTCCTACTTTTAATGTTATTCTAGGGAGAGGGGCGGGAGAACATATTCGCAAACAGGGCGTTGGGCACCTTTTTTTTGGAAGAGTACAAATTGATAACAAGCAGTTATTCAAATTTTTAGAAAAAAAATCGTATTATTATTTTCTTGCCTTTTGGATATCTGTATTAGATTACATAGGCACTAAAAATTATTTTTACAACTCATTCCACGGAATTATTGAGATTTTGAGGCTGGAATGATTTTTTTGAGATGACAGTCCATCTCACAAATCACCCGCCCGATGAAAATTTTTTTAGATCAAATCGCATCAAATCATATCCGATTTAGATCAAATTCTATCATAACAGATAAAATTTAATCTCAAAAATGTCCTAATCAAATTAAATCTAATTACATCTGATTTTTTTTTTTTTAGATATGATTTGATCAAATTAGATGTCATTTGATCACATCATATCAAACTGGATCTGAATCTTCAGAATTTTTTCAGATATGAATTGATACAATGAGATATGATTTGATGTAATTTGATAAAATTAGATTGGGACATTTTTGAGATATGATCAGGTCTGAAATTTTTTCATCGGGCGACAATTTTCCCTGATGTGAGATGATTTCAGCAATGAAAACCATAAATCATTCCAAGTTTTTTTTTTAAGATTTCGAGGCTAGCGCGATTTTTAAGATGAAAATCAATTTACCACAATTTTCTAGGTGTAAGATGACTTAAGAGGTGAAATAAATCACATCAACTGGTCATCTAAGCTTTTCCCCAAGTATTTTAGGCTTTATAAAAAATGATAATTAACCTCTCAAGTTAGCCCACATGGGTAATTGGGTACTTACCTATACCTATTTTACTGACTTGTACGTTATCTGAAAAATTCTAACTAAAAGAAAAGACAGGACCAATCCGTCCCAGCCAATTTTTTTGCTGTTGAGCAAATCATGCTATCGAGCAAACAAGCCGAAAAGCAAATCTACTTGAATAATTTTTTCAACTTTGAAAAAATTTGAATTCAAATTCGTAAGGATTAGAATAACACGTGATTTTTCAATTGAATCTACGGACCCAGCATCATCAAGTGAAAGCCATGACAAAGGTCATATGAATGCAGAGTGAGGGAGGGGCTTTTAAATTTTTGTACCGAACCGTCCGGCACAATGTAAAAAACTTGTTGGACCAATTTGTTCATTTAGATTTTTCGGCATTATCAACGTGTTTGATGATCTTCAGGATCACTGTGTTATGTACCTAAAGTAAATTCTAAATTACATCAAGTTGAAGCAAACACAGCGAGAAAAAATGAAAAAGTGTCTCCTCGAACCCCCCTCCCCCTCAGGGATATAGTCAGAACAACGATGATTTCCTAACCTTCGAGATTGAATCACGTAAAATAATTTTGAACACCATCTGATGTGACGTTCAAAAATAGTTGGATTTAGGTACGTGAAATGAACCCAATAATCTTTGGAAAATTATACTTACCGACGAGCTGTTATAAAGAAAAAATACGACGAACAGATAACTGAATAAAACAAAAACCGAACCGTACGCATCCGTAAATGCTCTCAAATCATTGATCAAACTAAAAAAAGAATGCAATAAATAACAAAAATATAGGATACATCACTAGAATTTAGATGAAAGAAGTTTTTTCAGAAAAAGTTCAACCAACAAAACACTTACAGAGTAATTTCTTGAAATCTTTCAACGCCACGTTTCAATATACCATCGAATGCTTCATTCCAATCATCAGAATAACAACCTTGTTCTCCGTATTGCACATCCAAATTATGCATTTCGACATTCAACTCTTCGCATAGAAAAATTAGCTCATCATACCAAACAGAGCTCCAATATGACACGAGGCTTAAAACCGACCACAATTCGAAATTCATCACCGTAAAAAATATCGTCGTTATTCCATTGATAACAAAAAACGATCCGACACTATTGTATTCATGCATCAGAAAAATAGGGCACGCGTAGTACAGGTAATTTTCCACCTTGGTTTCTTCAAATAATAATCCCACATCGAGAAAACATATCGATAAATGTATCACCAGACACGCTTCGTTAAGACCAAAGAACACCAAGAGGTTTTTTTTCGCATCGTAAATAATCGTCTTCCGATGCAAATCTGAAACTCTTTTGTTGGTCAAAATATCATCAACACGCTTAATCATTCGTTCGATGAAATTACTGCACAAGTATGAAATCAGAGGAAATCCAAGCGCTACTACAAGAAGGGCAATGATAGTATTTGCCACGTTAAGCATCGTAACAAGATCATTTTTCGCAAACCCGTTCATCAAATACGTAGAACCAACGACAATCGATAATAGAATTTGACTTGAATTCAAGCCATACCAAAGATATTTTACCTGTTGGTGTATTTTATCCGTAAAATATATTTTACCGCTGAAGCAATAAAATAAGTATATCTGATTCGCCACAGTGCTCTTGTAACCGAATATATTCTCCGATCCACGCAATTGCCTCGCGATTTTCACCAATTCTTGCCATAAAATCGCCATTTTTGATTTTTAATTGAAATGTTTACGTATGAACTTGCGAAGAATTTTTTTGAATTTCTCAAACATCAAGAAGTCGCGACATTCATACACGTTACACTCTTTTCAAATACTTGATACTTATTTATGCAATGCAAAGTGCATCATTTTAGACCATTAAATTGAATTTTTAGTGACATACCTATTCATTCTTTGAAAATTATATTCCTCCCACTGATCAATATTGGTTTTTTCAAATTAAATTTTAAAAATAACTTCGGGATATGGAGATCAATTATGCATTTGCATTATAACAGAATCATACGTTACATACAATTTTTAATTAAATAGTATAAATAATTGATATTGATTTTATTAAGTACCAAGGTAGATTAAAGCACCAAATTAACAAAATACGTATGGGTGGGTTATTGTATCTCTTATCAATCATCAGGGACATTTTTTCAATTTTAAATTGCATAATGTTTGTTTTTAGATATACTTATTATCATGGATAGGTAAACATGCTGTTAATTTATGAAATGAGCAAATCAAATTTCCAAGGTCAAAATTCATCCTTTAAATTTTTAACCTCTACTGGCATGCTGATATTATGATAAAAATTTTATCCAATCGATATCTATTATACTTGATGAATTTTTGCTGGAATTTTGAAAATCTGAAAAAATTGGCGAATTGATAATATGAAAAGACATTTCTTCAGACAGGGATTCAATCGAAACTGTTTTTCGTCAAGGTCAAAAATTGTTTTTAAAATAAATTTTCTCTGGTTTTCAAAATTTCTAAGCAATTTCAATGCATGAAAAATTATACCAATACAACTTGTCACTTCTGTAGCTTTCAAGATTTGATCAGAATTTTTTAGAGCTTTAAAAATAAAAAAGTGCTTTATAAAAAATGTTAGATAGGTAGATGCCCATCAATATGAGAATTTTTTCATTCTCATACACCTCTAACTTTATTTGCTGTGCGGTATTCTTGACGATCAAATGGAATTAATTTATTTTACAGTTGTTAATGATTTTTTGCTAAATTATCCGGGACGAATTCAAGTTTTACAAAGTTGGATAGAATATTAATTCTCAATGTCAATGGTGGAAAAAATTCAGTCACAATCTTAAAAAATTGACTCGCAGCATTTAAAACACATCCATTTGAAAATTAAAATAAGTAAAAATAGTGCAAAAGTAATCAAATAGGTGCATAGGCAATTAGGATTAGGCATACTTGATGAGTACCTATCAAAACGAATCGAAAAAAATTCTGGATTTTCTCGAAACTTTAGACCCCTGAAAAGAATGTTGACTCCTCTCCCCCCTCCCCCAATAATAGAGGAATAAGACTGGTGAACCTCAAAGTTGAGATATTTTCAAAAAAAAAAAAAAAGTGAAATGACCATTTTTAGGAAGTACTACCAGCTGGAAACCTCGGTTACCTTTGATACGTACACTCGATTCGAGTTTTCGCCTTCCACCAAAAAAAAAAAAAATGGGGTTCTCATATTTGACAAATTTTTGGTTTTCACCGAATTCTTTTCGATCTAGAGTAAGTTTCGATGAAATCTTTCAATAAAAATTCACAACAATGCTGCCAACTGTTGGTTTTGTTGAAAAATTGATCAAAATTGATTTCAATATCCAAAAAAATCTTTTGGCTTACTTTTCAAGTGACTGAATGAAAAACTTGAGTTTCAAGAAACTTGCGTAAATTCGAATGCAGTTGGTAATACAGAAAGGTATAACAAATCTTTGAAAAATTTCATCAAAAATTATTCCTCTTGACCAAAAAAATGTTGACTCGATTTTGAAGTATTATGGTGAGTGAATAAGCAATTTGAATTTGGTAAAAATCTAAAAATTCGACAAATTCGCCATTTGTAACTTTTCAATTCCTTGTAGAGAGCAAAAAGTGATTTCCAGTTTCGAGGTTAAAGGATCATGAATTGCATCTCTTTAGGAGGGAAGGGGAGTCAAGACTCTAAGTAGGTAGCGTTAAATTTCTAAAAATTGTCAAAAAACTGTTTTATTTCGTAAATGACATTTTTCTTTTATATTTGAATGACTAATTATTGTAAGATTTATTTTATAGTTAGTCTGCGTAACATGTTAGTATGAGATATCAATGTGTGCATGTATCGCGCAAAATCCTTAAACTGCAATCCGTACACTTTGAAAATTGCAAAACTCTTCACCGTTTCAGTTTGGCACAAGAATATGTAAGCGTTCTTTCGTACTTTAACCGAACGATACCAAGGTGTGGAATAAATTGCCATTCTGACCTTGAAAACCTGATTAAAAAAATTGCATGTACATAGTTATGTGTGTAAGTCTAGGTACCTCTGAATATATAAATTTTTTACTGGCTTCTCACTAAACATGATTGGTTTACTGATGTTCAAAAAAATATGGAAATTTGACAAACAAATTTTTCAAACAAACAAAATCACATTTTTTAAATTTTCCAAATTTTTTTGAATGTGATAAAATTTGAGGAAAAGGTGAACTGAAAATGTGAGCAAGGTGAAAATTTTACTAAACCATTTTGAAATCTCAATACAACAAGTTTTTGAAAAAAAAATGTAAAATTATCACTTTTTGAGAGAAAAATTAAGTTTCTATAATGAAGAGGTGAAGAAGAAAAGAAACTTTTACCAGGATTTTTTTTTTTTTTTTTGTTAAACTAGAACTTTTCCATCTTTCTCCTCCCAAAGTTTATGAATAAAATTATCAAACTTCAAACTGCATAATTCAAAAATGAATACGCATTCAAACAAAAAATCATTACCGAGTCTTCTAAATTTTGTCCAGTCCAGTAAAAAACAGATATCGTTATAATACAGCCCAGAGAAGCCAATATGCTTTTCGCCATCAGCACCATTGAAATATTGCCCTAAAAATTAATAATTATTAATTCTAAATCAATAGCAGATGCCTAAAGATTTCCAAACAAAAAATGCACACTCAGCGACGACACGATACACGAATGCAAAATGCAAAATTATTGGGAGGTGGAATTTTTCAGGTACTGAAAAATATCAGGAGATATTTCAAGCCTGATTTTCCTGAACTTGAAAGTTTTAAATTTTCTTGAGTAAAATCTTGGCAGAACTTTATAAGATATTATCATCTAATTTTCTCAAGTTTAATAAAATGTCATTTTCCCAGTAAAATTTGATTTGAAAAATTCAACATTACCCAAATGGAAAAAAGAGATGGGATTCCTTGGGGCCAAAATTTTGAAAAATACAAACTAGGTATTGAGAAGTGCTGATTTTCTCTTATAATAATGGTTCTAGCGCAAAATCAAAACTGAGCCCCCAAAGTGAATCAAAACATTAAAATTTTCAAAAATACTGCACAAGTGTCGAGGATAAATTTCTTTCTCAAGAGTTCAGACTTTATTTTGGGGACAAACTGACATCATAATGAGAATCAGCGCCTTCAAAAATAATCAAAAATCCTTTTTCGGTAGCTTCAAAAGAATGACCATATCCCCTCCCTCTTTTGAGGATCATGTTTTGGAAATTTTTTTTAAATACAAAATTTACTAAAATCGGTTGAAAAAAATATTTTTTAAAGTGTAATTGAACAAAACATCTGAAACATCTCATTTTTCTCCGCCAGACATTTTTTAGCAATCGAGTGGTCACCTTCCCCTTTGGCATTTGGCAAAAATGTGCGACATATCCATGGAAAATCTTACCATAATGGTATGGTAAAGAAAGAATAAGTTGAAACAATAGGCCATGTAAATAATCCCCGTGCCATATATTCCGACAAATCCTCTCAAATCATCAACCAAGCTAAAAATAAATAAATACATGAATAAAAAATAACGTAAACAGATCCAAAATTAAAGGCGAAGACATCTTACTGGCAAGCTTAATGATGAAAAACTTACTGCATGGTTTTTCGGAATCTTTTCATGCTGCGTTTCAAAATAAATTCGAAAGTTTTATTCCAGTCGTTCGAACAGCTGCCATGATTCGTTAAATATTTACCCAAATCGCACATTCCACTATTCAACTCGTCGCATAGAGAAATTAGCTCATTATACCAAACAGAGCACCAATATGTTATTATACTCAAAACCAAATACGTCTCGATGGCCACCAACAAAATGGAAACCGTAGAAAGTCCATAAATGATCAAAAACCATCCAATGGTGTGAAATTTATCAACGATAAAAATTGGGCACAAGTAGTATTGATAATTTTTCACTTTGGATTCTTCAAATAATAATACCACATCGAGGAAGCATATCGAGAGAAGTGTTGTCATAACGATGCAGTCGACGCCATAAAGCACCAAAATATTCTTCTTCGCGATAATTTCAGCTTTCCTCTGCTCGTAGATTTCCTTTTCAGCTAAAATACGATCAAGTCGGTCGATCATGGTTTCGATACGATCTTTGTAGAAATACATAATCGAAGGAATTCCGATCGCTGTAAAATGAAGACTTCCGATCGCATTTGCCAGATTGAGCAACACAACAGGATCATTTTCTTCAACTCCGTACCATAAATACGTAAAACCAATCACGTACGAGAACAGAATCTGACTCGAAATTATGACATACCAGAAGAATTTTACCTGCGAGTGAACCTTATCAGTAAAATATATTTTACCGCTGAAACAATAAAACAGGTAGAGCTGATTTGCCACTGTACTTTTGTAACCGAAAATATTCTGAGATCCGTGCCATTGTTTTACGATTTTCATCAATTCGCGACATAGAGTTATCATTTTTCAATTTTTTCTTTTTTCAAAATAATTATTGAAATAAAACGTACTAAAAAGTGAATAGCTCAGACTAAAATTTCACAATCAGTTCGAGTGGTCGATGCAGTCTCTCGAAACAAACAGCATGACGTGTAATGTTTTATTTTTTGCACAAATAAAACCTTTAGTGTAGGTGACTGCTGTTTAAGGATGGGTGAACCTTTTTTTTACACGGATATTTGAAGGTCGAAACAACTCCCATTGTTGGTCAAAATTAGGTATTAAATCATTACACAGTTCGTACCTCATAAAAGGACGGACTTTTCACAATTACTTGCACTATAATTTACGGAGTATCCACTTATTGATACTTATTATTATGCAGGTACATACATTTTACTAAATTTTTACGAAATATGTATCCATAAAAATAAATTTAATATTGCAAGAGAGGTTTTTGAAGCACCTATATTTATTTCAAGGCGATTCTAAATCCAAAACACGAATCAATGAAGTGAAAATGGTTTCAACATTTAAAAGACTTTTTTTAAGTAAGGGTAAGGTGCCCTATCTCCGACCCCCTTTTGAAAAACTGTATCTCCGAACCGTTTGGGTCAAAAATTTTCGAAATAGGCTTAAAAGATACCTTGAAGTGTCTACTACTAGTATCCAAAAGGTTGGGGCTCAAAAATAATTTTTAATATTTTTTACGATTTTTTTCCCGAAGGAAGTCAAAAATCGATTTTCAAAATTTGTGTTCCTAATTCCGACCCCCTCCCTATTTTGGCGGTTAATGATGCGATTTGTCGAAATTTCTTTTTTTTTGGTTCCCTTCTCACAGATGAACGAAATAATTCGAAAACGACAACTCTGCAGTCAAAACTCGTGGAGAAAATTGGAAAAAACAAAATCGCGTTTAAAACAACAGATTATATGGGGGGTCGGAGTTAGGACACCATAAAACGAAAACTTGAGTCAAAAAATTTTGGTACTTGCTGCGATCAATCTCCAAAACCAATTGCACCAATCGATGGGCAATTAATTCAACTTTCAAAAAATATTTTCGAAATATTTTTTTGATAAAAACTTTTTTCTCACAAGCGCGTAACATTTACAGCGCGCGACAGTTTGACGACTTCAATTTTCAACTTTCTCAAAAAATTTTAGCTTCCGAGACGTCGAGTTTGTCTCATTATGTTTATCTGTGATAAAGGAATACAAACAAATTTTTTCCCGGTTGATTTCATCATAAACGGACGAAATCGAGAGGGGGTCGGACTTAGGACAGGGGTCGGAGATAGGGCACCTTACCCTTAAAATTGTTTCAAAAACAGGCTCTGAGAGCGAAACAACAGAACTAATTTTAATTTTCAAATTTTCTCAATATTTTTTTCAACTTTGTAATTTCTTAATTGTTTCAATTTTGAATTTTCTCAAAATGTTTTTCGAAATCGAGTCATTTTTTATTTTATATCGCCTTCAAAAGTTATTTCAAGCTTTTGAATTTACAAATTCCAAAATATATTTTTCAATTATCACGCTTTCTGGAAAAATATTTTCAATTTTCTCCAAGTTTTTCTGGCTGTAAAATAACAGGTACCTATTTAAAAAAACATCATATGTCAATGAAAGAAACCTGAAGTGAATGTGGTTGATCTTGAGAATTTAAACTCTTTTAGCTGAAAATGGTGGTTTCATAACTTGAAAAAATTGACAAGAGGAAAGAGATTTCCAAGTTCTTGAAAAAAAAAAGAAAAAAAAAAGGTAAATAATTGACAAAATGTCCATTCTTTTTCTCATGAAACTTTGAGAATTTCAAAAACTGTAATTTTTGCATTCAAAAAAAAAAGATTTTTTCAAACCGATTTCCAACCTATGTATTTTTTAATTTAGTAATCAAAAACTGACGATTAGGTTGCTATTTAATTTATTGTTTGAATTAATATTGAGCCGGATCATCAATTTTGGTAGAAATACATAAATCATTCAAAAAGCTGCATAAAAAGAAATGGCGGAGAAGACTTGAAATTAAGAGAGACGGTAAACGTACATTGCCATTGAAAAAACATTGGTGCTGTTGTTATTGTTCAAATAGTTTGGATATGCTGAGTCAATTTAGGATTATTCCCTGCACCTTTGAGAGTCGTGGTATGAGCTCGGGACCAAATAAATTCAAAAATTGATTCCAGAGAAGTGGGATTAAGAATCATGTATTTCCATACTTTGCTCAATAATTTTGAAAAATTTTCAATACTCATTCCTACCTTCAATTTGTTTGAACCCTCTTTGATGTGTTGATAAAATAATATCCAAATTAGACTCGAGAAGTCAGGGACGTAGCCAAGGGGGAATGCCTGGACCCCTCCCCCTCGAGGTTAAGAATTTTTGGGAAGAATTATTTTTTCAGACATTGAATATTCAATTTTTTCAACATATTCTATGAACTATTCAAGACTAAAGTACAAAAAGGCTTCTTTTTACGTCTCCTCTTTCCCTCCCTACCAAAAATTTCTCGTTTTTTAAATCTCTGTACTCCCCTCCTCCCTCTCTTTCAGACAGTTCTGACTACGCCACTGCAAGAGGTTAGAAAACATATTTTGATGAAATCTAAGTGTTTAATCAGAACAATTTTATTTTTTGGCTCCTTGTCTTTCGTCTCCGTGGGCCCTGAATTGGAGATTGAGTAAAACATTTATCTTTCTGCGACTAAATTTTCAATATCTGTTCAAAAGAGGTTTGGTAAGTACCTGTTTAATACAGTTCCAAGGGAGAAATCAAAAAGATGGCCATTGGGCTAACGCCCTCCTTCCCAAAATCTTTTTGAATTTTTTTTTTTTAATGATCAATGAAGTGTGCCATACTGAACGAGTCGAATTGTGGGGGATGGGGGAAAATAGTTCAACGTGAAAATGTAAAAATCTTCCATTTTTATTGATTCTCAGATTTTTAATCATAGATGCACCCAAGAGGCAGGGGCTCGAGCAAGCTCAAGGAGCTCAAACCTACTTTCTCGTTAAGCTTGGAAAGAAGATTTTTCAAATAAAAATGCCAATCAAAAATGCATTGCACTCTGTTTCTCGAACACACATAATAAAACTTTCTAAAAAAAAATTAGTAAAATTGGATAAAACTTGGCTTTTTTGAATCAGTAAAGTGATGTTTATTGAAAATTATTGAAATATCAATGAAAATTTTCACTGATATTTCAATTAAGAACCACCAATTTCTCAATCCATTTCCAATTTTTCCCAAAATCAGTACCTAATTTTGATTATAAATCTATAAAAAATCATAAGCTCTTCGCTAAAATTATTTATTCAAAAAGTTGAAATTTCACCCAAATTGATTAATTCGGATTCAAAAAATACATTGATTGACTATTCTAAAAATCATGCAATAAAATTTTCAGACCACCAATGCCACTAAAATAACAGGCAACTAAATTTTTCCATTAAATTTTAACCCCTCCTATTTTTTCTCAAATTCTCAGCCCTTCCCTTACATAATTTCGGGTTGGCACCTATCAATAATTCGTTCAATTTTTCTCTTTCTTCCGGATACAATTTTTAATTACATTTGGCCTGTTTTCTGTTATTGTAAAAAAAATCACCAATTTTTCTACCTCAAACACCTCAAAATCGACAGACAATCTTCACGAAACAAAAATTCCAATCAAAATCCCATTTCCATTTTCCGCGATCGTTTTCTCGCCGCGTAAAAATCCATTAACGCGAATACTTCACCCGATAAAAAATTAATTACAGCTTCCACCGACGAAGAAAACGTCAGGATTAAATATTAATTAAGAAAAGATATGCTATGTAAATCAAGCTGTCGTTTTTCGCCGAACGTATGATTGAAATATTCAAGATAGGGATACCCATCGTAGCTCTAATTTGGCACTGTTAACGAATTTTGATTATTTATACAATCGTCGAATTAATTATATTTAAAATTCCTTTTTTTCCCCTCAAAATACACTTGTACCAAAAAAAAAAGGTCATATTTACTCGAGGTATCACGATATTGACCTTTTATTATTTTTTTTTAAAAAAAAAGTATCTACCTACCTACCATTCCAACATCTATAATCATAAATAATTGTATCGAAAATTTTATTCCATCGAACTTTTATTTCTAGCAAATTCACCGCACACAATATCAAACCATACTTATTCATCAAACTACGCCGAAGAGAAATGCTTCCGCAATTAATCATCCCTCACACGAGTACCACGTTGTCACCAAGCCTTATAACGTAATACCCATAAAATTTTCACACACACATCGTGCCATAAATGAACAAGCAGATTCGAATACACATACGAGAACCCGCGTATAGAGACCTGAGGAGCGACGAAGTTACACGAGACGTTTCGAAAGCAAAATCATGTCATGTTGCGAAAAGTTAACGTCAAAACTCGCACACAAGAAGTCTCCAGGCTTCGTTTATAAATGTTAAAAACCAATTCGAAATACGAATAACGAACTGCGGGGATGCGGGGCAACCAAACCCATTTCTGGGATTCGACATACTACAAAAGTTGGTTAATTTCAATCAAACAGACCTCTACAGGTACTTCGATGATCGTGCTTATACAATTTACTCACGTATAGGGCACCAAAAATAGGGACCTCTGTTACACCTAGTTCTCTAAAAAGTACTCGCAAGAAAAATCCTACCACTGCGCGATTTCAACGTCGAGGCATTTATGTAATTACTTTCCAACACGCCAAGCGGCTCAGGCATCGCATACGCAGAAAGAGTAATGAATATATGCCACATTGAGAACTTAGTTCGTTATACCTTTAAAAGTTATACTTAGTTTGACTTATGAGTTCGAAAAGTTTTCTGTATTCAACCGATTCTCAGCAGTTATATTTCTCGCCACCTTTTTAAAAGGTCTACTACCATTCTTTTCCCGAGGTAGTTAAAAAACGCTACTGCAACATAGCGAAAAGCTGCTCCAATATATTTACGTTGAATTATGCTTCCGCTAACTGCCTTAACTCACTTAGTGGAAAATTTTTAGCATTTTCAAAGAACGTATTAAGGTCTTGTTGATATACGATTTTTCACTGGATTTTCCTCTTTTAACCTTTAAATTAAAAGACGTATTGTTTTTATCTCTTTTTGCGTTACGTTGCTGCTGTGTGCTTCCTTCTACTTCGTCGTTCTATATACTTATAGGTCTCTAAGTGTACGTTCTACTAGGTATAGTACAGCTTGTACTCGTATTACTGCTGCAGTGAATTTTTTTATCTTTCTTTTTGGCTCGGGATTTTTTTTGATACTTTAATTTTATTATACGTTAAAAATTGTAGACTAGGTTTTTTCCTGCTTTTTCGTCGTAGATTGCGAATGTATCCGATTCTGGTAGTTACTTTTGTTATCTTATACTTGGAAAATGGTAAACAAAGGTTGAGATTGCATTGGCCTCTTTCCTGCTTCGACGGAGAATACGGCGTGGTTTTTGATTTACGAGATTTATTTCGAGATGAGGGGAGAGAAAATTCAAAAATGTTCAACTTTGGGCGGATATTTTTCCATCGAGTATGATAAATAATTGAAATTAATATCCGAAAAACTCGAGGTATAATTTATTACCAAACTAAGATTTCTTTAAATTCAAATTTATCGGTATTTTGAAATTTGTTTGAGAACTGTCTAATTTTGATTTTGAAGCGAAGGAAAATTTTTACCACGCTGGTGTTGCACGTAAGATGGATTATTTGAAAGTACAGCAACCTTGCTCTGGGGGTGGACTCAGGGGGCTTGAGCCTCTCCCTTAAGCTTGGAAAAAATATTTTTTTATAGCAAAAATATTTAAAAAGTACATTTTTTTTTGTTTTTCAAACAGTATTTTTTCATAAAATTTTCGTCCTCGCTTTGCTCGGGAAATATTTATTCTTTCCATGTTCAAAATTGATAATGTTTCACCAATTTTCGAATCAAAAATCACCAATCCCTCAATAAATTTCTAGTTTGTCAGAAAAAAATCAATGATTTTTGGCTAAAAGATCAGTGAAAATGATTAATTTGAAATTTGACCCCCTCCCCTGATTTTTCTCAAATTCTCAGCCCCTCTCTTAATTAATTTCTGGGTGCGCCTATGTCTGGAGAAGAAAAAAAGGTTAATTTTAATCATAAATATTGTTATACAGGGTGACTTGGAATTTTCGGAACGCGAAAATTGATTCGTAAAAAAAATTATAAGGCCCAGCAAATAATGAAATCAACATTTACAACGCAGCTGAAGCTCCATTCCCTTCAAAAAATATGAACTCATCCCTCAACGTCCACAAATCGCTAAAAAATTTCTACTTTTTTCGATTTTTGAGTTTTTCAAAAACAAAAATTTCAAAACCCAAAATTCTGAAAATTTTAAAAATTTAGTTATTCAAAAACTAATATTTTCATATGAAATGAAGGTTATGGAACAATGATCAGAAATCATTGCAAGCCGATTTTGCCTAATCAAAAATTTAAGGAGGCAAAAATTTTCCGAAAAAAACATTTTTTTGTAAAATTGGCAACACTGTTTCCCCCACTTAAACCTCTCAGATATGTCGAGTACAGAATTGGCATCAGCGCATCACCCTTCGTCGACCTAATAACCCTTCTTTCAGATCAACGTGAGACAATATGGAACGATTCCACTCTGAATTACGAAAAAAACGTTGCGTTTTGGAACTTTTGGGTCACCCTGTATTTTAAATATCAATCGAATGACGTATTCAAAATTCCGATTATTATTCAGATTTATCTGAAAAATTATCTTACATTATGTGTGATTTTGCTAATTCAACGGTAATTTCTGCAATTAGAATTTTCTAAAAAAAAATTAAATCAAATTTTTTTTCAATTTCATATTTTTATAAATAAAAAAATCTAATAATAAATTAAGATGGAAGAATTTTTTAAAAAATCTGAAGTTTGGAAATTTTCTTTCAAAAAATTGTCAGTGGAAAAATTGAAGAAATTTTCCAGGGTGTCCAGTATATTTCAGAAATGATTTTCCCTAACTTTCCTCGATTTTCCAGACCGATTTTTCTAAATTTCCCAGACCTTTTGGTCAAGTATGGTACATACATTGTATTTAAAGAGTTTTTTTTTTTCAAAAATGATAATTTACTCGAGTTTTCCGTATGTTCCATTTTCTGACCACAAAAACGACTTGAATTAATTTTTTGAAATTTCCAGCCCCCTCCCCCCACGGACATGAAAACTTGAAAATTTTGATAGAAAAAATTTCAAATAAAAAGAAAATTGTTCATTTCAAAACTGAATTTTTTTAAAGTTTTGAAAATGAAATACACGGTGTCTATCAAATATGACTAAAAGTTTGGATTCTTCAAAAAAAATTCACAATTTATTCCTCCTCCTCCCCCCCCCCTCATAAAAAACCACGTACCTAAAATTAATAAATTAGATGAAAAGCTCCTGCAAATTTGGTTTTTCTTAGTACTTAAGTAAATAGAAAAAATTGATGAGAAATAAATGAATAAAATATCAATTTGAGATAGAACAATGAAATGAGTCCCAGCGAAGCAAGGGCGAAAATTTTTACAAAAAAAGACTTTCAAAAGTTGAAAATTCATCCCTTTAATCGCAGTGAAGTTTTACAAAATGTGGCCAATAAATTTGTATAATTTTCCATCGTATGATAATGGTTCCTCAACTACCAACAAAAAAAAAAGCTTTAAACTTTCCAAAATGGATTTTGCAGAGTCACCGTCATGTCAATGCGCCATGGTTTGTTCATAATAAGCAAATCAGAAAAGAACTGGACCTAGAAACTGTTGAAGATCATCTTATAACTCATTTTGAATTACCTCGAAAAATTATCCAACTGATAACAAACCATAACAATTTAATAGGTAAAGATGTGCATTTGACTATTAATTTTTTTCTACATCATTTTCAACTTTTCCTTGAATTTTCCAGATTTACAAAATTCCTTCAGTTATCCACGTTTTCCAAATAATGGAAACCTTGTTTTTACCTAATTGGAAAAAATCAAAACTTTAAAAAAAAATTGAGGGAACATTTTTTCAATTGGAAGAAATTTCAAAATATACTAAGTTGAAAAGGTTGAAGAAATTAAAGCTAGAAAAATTTGTGATAGGTCTCAAAAATGTTTATAAATTTTAAATTCATACCTATAATTATTCTGATTAAAATTTTCTCTAAAAAATTGATTTTTCAATGTAATTTTGTTTCGGCTCAAGATTTCCTCGCTAATTGAAAACACCTTCTTGCAAAAGGAATAATTACACCACCAATTTGCTCAAAAATATGAACCAAATACACTTTTTTACTTCGCACGATAAATTGTAAAAACGCCAAGTCACCGCGAGACGAAGAAAAAAAAACACAAATAAAAAAAGAAAGAGTGTGTAGGTAACTTTGAAAAAGTTTTTTCCACATTAACCATACTCAGTATTCTTTGCGAGATCAACGAGAGTACGCCAAGAATAAGTATGACTACATTTTCTTTTTTAAAAAGGTTGTTGCTGAACCTAATTTGTTCTTTATATCGTATCTCGTATAGTTTGTTCATTTTTACCATTTTTTCTCGTTTTTTTTTTTTATTCCTTCGACAACTTCATGTTTACCATGGAAGTTTTGATAAAATATACGTATACGTTCGTAATGTACGTACTGCGCAAAGGAGAGGAAAAAAAACAGAAAAGAGATGTTTGTCGAACGACTAAACGAAAATCACGTATGTGATTAATTATTTGCCCGAGCGAAACGCACGTAAAGAGGATTGCAACGATGCAGCAGCTAAAATAATACCTAGATGCGACGAGATTATAGCGAAATAAACGTGGTTAAATATTTCGCCGTGTTGTTTTTATTCTTTGTCGCGTTCGGTTCGGTTTCCTTTTTTTTTTAGAATGCATTTTATACGTTTGAGAGATTGTCGAGCTGATAAAGCGTTTTCTGAATATGTAATGTGTATTGCGAATGGTATGGTGTACAAGAAGTATGCAAAAATTTACCTATACCGATTAAGTTGATCCGCGCGACGTATTTGTTTGAATGCACGAAGAGAAACAAAATGATCATTCGAGCGTTTTGCAGTATAAAGCTGGAAATTTCGTTCAATTTTATACGCTTTTGAAAATGAAATGAAATGCGGAGCTTAAACTGTTGGCAAATTCAGGATTTTTTATTGCTTATCTATGCTGAAATTGATAACGTGATTGGATATTGTTGACGATTTGTTTTTTTTAGTAATATTAGGGATGGAGTAGAGTTGGCTTATTTTCGATAATTTATGAATGATGTTGTAAAATTATTCCCGCCCCAAAAGAAGTTTTGAGGGATCCAAGTTTGATAGAATCGGCGTGCCAAGCCGCAGGTGGAAATCATGTAAAAGATTAAAAAATAATTTTTTTCTCAAACTTATTTTGAGTGCAGTCAAAGAAAAATTTTCAGAACTTAATTGATATGGTAATTCAGGGTAACATCGAACACTTTTTGCGATGTTTTCATATAACTTTGAAATCGGTTGAGATAAAAAAAAAAATCGAAATAGTTGTCAGGAGATCTAATTTAGATTTATATTTTGACATTTATTTGAAATTTTTAACCCCCTCTGAGTAAAAAAATTGAAAAGAGGAGTTCAAAGTTACCCCGCCAACCGGGGTAACATTGAACACCCCTTTGAATAATTGATCTGGCTTCAATTTTTTAATTATTCCTACAGTTGGATAACCACCTTGACATACTACGTACCAAATTTCAGGTCATTTCATGAATGCAAAATGATTTCATAGTCGAAAAATTGGTAAAAAGTGAAAAAAATTCATAAATTAATTGAAAAAAATGGTAAAAATTTTTAAGTATCCATATTTCTATTTTTAGATGGAAGACAACTGATGAAAAAACACATAAATATTAAATTTCAAGTCATTTTATAAATTAAAAATGGTTTTATTGCCAAAAAATCATAAAAATTATTGAAAAAATTTGTAAAAAAAAACACCAAGGAACTGGAACTAAAATGAATTTCAGTTTTATACCAGTTCCGGAATTTTCTTTAAATTCTATTTTTTTTTTTTTTTTTTTTCATTTTTAGTAATTTTTTACTCAATTAAAATCATCTTCTCTTCATTCTTCTCTTACATAACACACGAAATTTTTTTCGAAAAATTTAGGGGTTTTCAACAAATTTCCAGGGTTAAAGAAAAACAGAAAAAATTTGAATTTTCGAAAATTTAACGTGGAGAAGTAGAAAATTGAGATGCTCAATATTCGATTGAAAATTTTTTACTAAAAATTGAAAAAAATACCCCAAACTAACTTTGAAAATTTATGTAGAAAAGTGAGCAAAGAAAAAATGTGTTGCAAATTTGAAATTTTTTGTTGAAAAATTAAAGACTCAGGAAGTCAAGGCCAGGAGTCGTGGAGTTTTCCTCCAGAAAAGCTTGAATATATGAAAAATTAAAAAATTGAACTTTGAAAAGAAAAGGAAAAACAACAAAGTCCAATTTTTGTAGAAAATTTTGGATTTTTCATACCTCAAAATTTAAAAAAAAAAATTGAAATTTTGGAACTGAAATTGAAAACTGAAACTAGAAAATTTTGAGAAATGGAACTGGAATTAGAACTGAAACTAAAAATTTTAGAGAACTTAAACTGAAACTGGAACTAATATTATTTCAGTTTTCCATCACTGCTTAAAACCTATAAATCTATTGATCAATATGAACAATATTTCCCAAAATTCGTATCCGCCGGATCAAATAAATACTTTTCTTTGGAAATATTCTCGATAAAAATTCAAAAATACATCGATAAAGGATCCTTTGTGGATCCACTTTCAATAAAATTTCATTTCAGACCAAAATTTCACCCCACCGCTTCCGTTAAAATTTGCTCGTTAATTAAACCAGTAGTCATCTGCACCGATGGCGAATCCGAATTAGACCACCAACACCCAGGCCACTATAAAGCAGTAAAATTGAAAGGAAACCTACACCGGGCTATCGCCGTTCTTTCACTTACGTACCAGCGAATTGTGAAACACTTTAAACCCGACCAAACACGACTAAAATCAACGTTGAATTTTGACACCGTCGGGTTATTAAGTCACCTTATAAACGTGCGGTTTTCCTTGCAAATAAACCGACATGGGCGACACGACGACGAGATGTGGCGGTGAAACGGTATCTAGCTTTGTTAAGCTCGCTCATTGCGCCGCTTCCCCGTTGTCTTTTATGTTTCCGCCGCGCCAATTAATCACTGGGCCCGAAGAATTGTCGGACACTACTCGAAAGTAACCCCCGGCGCAAATTATCTTTTGTTTTTTATTTTTAGCTTTTTTTCTGGGTCGGTAAGAATGGCAACCCAGAGTCGGAATTTTTTACGCGAGAAGAATTTACATTCGAGTACGATAAAATAATACTTTGAAACATACGCTTTGTAAAACACTCTTGCGAGGGTTTGGAAAAAAAAAAGGGTACATACCTGCGACAATCGTACCAAATTTTCACATGAGTAATCCAATAAAATGGAAAAAGCATCGAGTAGAAATATCGCGAATAGGTGGATCCAGTAAGGCAATGGCGAGTTGAATCATTCACGAACGACCGAATCGAGGTTAATCTTTTATTCCGCTCAACGACATGACAAGTTGTCTTCTGGGTCCGGCTTTAACCTAAATAAATAAAAACAAACTAATTGTAACTTACTGTTTTTCTTAATTAAAACGATATATTTCAACGGCACTTTACAAAAGACATTTTCCCCACAAGTTGGCCAAAGCGTTGGTGTTTGCATTGGGTAGGGGTTCGCACTTTATGCGAGCTTTTTTCTTTCAGTTTTTCACGCGTGAATTTTTTTGAAACGAAATTTCGACTGCAAGGGGTAGCGAATGTTTGAAATTCTAGATTGATAAGATATTCCGTTGCAGATATTTGATCAAAAATTGAAATTAATTGAATTATTTCGATATTTTTTGGTACCTACTTTTTATTCTACTTTTTTTGGAATCTTTGGTATTTTGAAACTAAGATTGAATTTTTCAGAATCTTGATCTCAAAAAATATAGTTTTCTAATGGTTTAATCTAAAAATTTAATTTAATGATATTTTGATCCAAAAAAGAAACATTTTTTGGTATTTTGATTCAAAAAAATGAAATTTTAGCCACCGGTATTTCTCAATCTTTGATTTTTTCAGTATTTTGAACCTTTTTTTGTAACTTTGATTTATTGAAATTTTTGACATTGTCATCTAAAAAATTGACATTTTTGACATTTTGATCTAAAAATTGTAATTTTTGGTATCATGATTCAAAATTAAATTGTTGTTTTTTTTTTTAATTTTGATACAGAAATTGAAATTTTTTCGACATTTTTCATTAAAAAAATTGAATTTCGGTATTCTGAACTGAAAATTAAATAAAATTTTTCAACATTTTGATCCAAAAATCTCAATGTTTCAAAATATTTCAATTTTAACCATTGGTATTTCTCAATCTTTGTGTTTTTTTTTTTTGGTATTTTGAACTTTTTTTTTGGAACTTTGATTTATCTATTGAAATTTTTGACATTAACATCTAAAAATTTACATTTATAAAATCAAGATTCAAAATTGAATTTTTTTTTTTCAAGTTTTGATTCCTTGACATTTATCATTAAAAAAAATTTTATCACATTATTTTGAACTAAAATTTAAATTTTCCCACATTTTGATCCAAAAATCTAAATTGTTTATATGATTAAAAAAATTGAAATTTTAGCCATTGATATTTCTCAATCTTTTATTTTTTCGATTTTTTGAAACTATTTTTAGAACTTTGATTCATCTATTAAAATTTTTGACCTTTTGATCTAAGAAATTGAATTTTTTGATATCATAGTTCAAAAATTGAATTTTTTGTTTTTTTTTTCTTTTGATCCAAAAATTGAAACTTGTGAATATTTTTCACTCAAAAAATTGAATTTTGGTATTTTAAACGGAAAATATTCAATTTTCCAGCATTTTAATCCAAAAAACTAAATTGTTTATATTGTATATAGGTACTTCAATTTTGATTCAAAAATAATTTTTTGACATTTTTCATTCCAAAAACCCGAATTTGGGACATTTTGATCCCAAAAATTATGCAAGAATCCAATTTTTTAGTATTTTGAACCAAAAATTTGTTGATATTTTTATCCAATGATTTGAATTTTTGATAATTACCTACTTTGATTTGAAAAATAAATAATTTTTTTGGCAAGTATTTTGGCATAAAAATTGATTTTTTTTGGTGTTTTGATCTAAAAATCAATTCTTTGACATTTTTATTCGCAAAACTGGATTTTAATCATTTTGATCCAAAAAAAAAAAAAAAAAATGTTGATATGTACTTTGAACCAGAAATGAAATTTTTTGACATTTTCCCCATTTCCTCAGCAATGCAAAATTTGAGGAATTCCGTTTTCCTCAAAAATAACATGAAAACTACAACTAAAATTTTTTCATCCACACACGTTGGTCCTTGGTATATAAAGATAGACCTACATAACATCACATCAATTATCCTACAAGCGAAACTATGCCTCTCGTACTCGTATTTCTCGCATTTGCCGACGTCAGTCGTCTCCAATGAGTAAATATACGAAAAGATAAGTTAGCATTTTGTGCGTTTGTCGAGTTCATTTAATTTCGCAAGAAATACCAATACCTCAGCTCTATACGTTTAAATTGTAATCCATTCATGAACGTTAGGTATCGTTATTACATTACATACATCAAGTTCAGTTAACGTTAAATCGAATCGGATCACATTTCGTGATATATTTCACGTTCGATACCTTTACTAGAACGATTCGACGAGCTCTGGCTCCAAATACACAGATTTGTCTTATTCTATATAGTGTAAGTAGGTATAAGAAAACGAAAATATATAGAAAAAGAAAACCCATTCGTATCAACCAACGACAGCTAAATGTAATGTGTCTGTCTATAGTAGGTGCATAGAAGGATATACGATACGAATGTATCTCTTCAGTAAAAATGCCTACGTACACTTAATATAAATGTACTTCATAACTGAAAATAAAGAATAAAAATTCGAATGTACATTTTAGTCTTAGGTAATTATATTTTCACCAAATTATAAAATGCGAGCATTCGAACCTTTGAACTCAAACTCATCTGAGAAAATTGAAATTCGAGTGAAATGAAATTCGTACAATTTGCAAATAAATTGAAAACGCGAACTGAGTAGATAGGAGGATATGTATTCTACTCATTTAGAAATTCGACACTGAAATGTAAAGACGATTGTAGTTGATAGATATAGACTTTCGGATATTGATTTAACGTCGACCCAGTCAACCGCCAGTTCTTTGGCAGGAGCTATTTGGCACGCGGATTTCAATAAGGAAACAATTTGGAATATTTTGAATAATGTATTATTTCAAAATTTCACCATCACTCTTACATTTCTTCATTGAATGGAAGAAAAATTACTAGACAGGTATAAAACACTGTAGAGAGATGAGGAAAAAGAAGACAGGAAGGTAAAAAAAAAAAAAAAGGAATGGTGTCCAATTAATGGGGAAAATTATAAATATATTATACGATTTCAGCCAAAATTCTTTTACATTTGTTTAAAGTGAATACTGAATATAGCCCTTTGATTCGTAATCTTGAAGTGAAAACGTTCAAAATTAAAAGAGAGCGTCAGAGCATCGCAAATTTTTGAATTCAAAACCTTTTCAATTATTCTTTAGAAAAAATTATAAAAATTACTCGACTAAGAAATTGAGTAGGGATTTATGAGATTTTCTATCGAAACATCACGTACTTAAGTATTTGTGCTTATCGCAAAATATTCATCAATATTTCAATACTTATGAAAATTCCAGAATTTGAAGTACCTATTCTTTGATATTTGAATGATTCAATCTCCAAAAATTTAAATTTTAAACCAAAAAATACCACAATGACAGACATTTTAACTAAAAAAAGTCTTGAAGCAATTTTGGAAAAAAAAATCGTTAAAAAGTGTTCATTATTCCGAATTTTCTTTCTTCTTCTTAAATGCCTCTTCACGTCTTCAGAATGTAGGTTTCCCCATTTTTCCAAATGTTATAAATACCTTTCTGTAAAATTTTGTCCCATAAAAACGAATTGAAAAATTTTTGGTTTTATGACTTCAGTTTTTTTTTTCATTTCAAAATCATTGAAAGAAAGCTATTTTTGATTTTCCACGTGGATAAGTTACACTAGAAGAAGAAAAGAAATCATCAGAGAAAAACTGACTTAGCATCCTAAAAACCAAGAATCTGAAATTCAATACCATTTGACATGAAAATTCAAGACCACAAAAATTCCTACTTTTTGAAATTTTTTCAAAGACTTGATCTCAAAAAGTATTAAAAAGTCAAAGTAGGTACTAAAAATTCCCTCGAAAATCTTAATCTAAAAAATTTTTGAGGCAAAAATTAGCAAAACAGGCATTCCAAAAACAGAAAAGATCCTGAAAATGATCGAAACAATTTAAAAATTGAAACAAATATCACTGAAATTTTCTATGATTGTTGAGAATCGAAGCTCATCAAAAACTATTGAAATTTTCGTGAAAACTTTTCAAATAAAAATGATGGAAAAATTAAGATTTTTTGAAATTTTGAAAAATCGTGGAGAGTAAGTACAAAATTAATGAAAAAGTCGTCCGATACCTAATTCGAATATTTCGTTTTTATTCAATAATTTTATGGATTTTTCAATAAACTTCTGCAACAGTTTAAACAAAACATTGATTCATCTTTTATTTTTTACCAGATTTTTACAATTATTATTTAAATTCAGCCAGTGGTGTCGAGGTTTTTTTGAGGAGGGGAAGGGGGGGGGGGGGGTAAAAAGTGAGTAGTGAATACTAAGATTGAAAATACCAGAAGAATTTTTGAATGAGATGGCAAAAAGTAGCATTCTGAAAAGTGAAAATCATTTTTTTGGGGGGGGAGCGGCGGCAGAGGGCAAATCCCGTCAGATTTCTAAGCTGCAATGCACATCTTGTACTCAATTTCCCAATCCCAATAAATTCAGAAATATTTCAAGGACCTAAGTTGAGTTTTATGTAATAATGCATTATCAACTTTCATACCACTAGAGGAAAATTTTTCAAAAATTGAAAACATTCTTGCTCAAGTTTTAATAAATTTTTGTTAATATTTTCAAATACTTTGAACAAATTCTTACTCAGTTTTACTAGTACACTTCATAAATTGAACCGTTGAAAAAAGTTTCATAATTTTCAAAGTGGCTTTGCTCGAATTTGGGCAAAAACTCATCGAATTTTACTAAATTTTCAATGCATTGAAAGTAAACGATATTTTAAGTAACTGAAGACACCATTTCAACAACTTTTGCGACACATCAATGAAGTTTTTTCAACCAATGTAAACAATTTTCACAATATTTACAACCAGATTTCACTATTTTAAACAGAACCAAACACCAAGCCCAGCAAGGACTCTGGCCTCTCTCAAGAAACTACATTTTCAGTCAAAATTTTGAGAACTATTTAATGTTTTTTTCGAAAGTTAGTTTTTACTCTTATATTAATTCCAACTTTGGTTAAATGTCGATTTTAAACCAATCCAACTAAATTTTCAAGAAAACTAAAAAACTCAATTCCATCTGGACCATCGAAATCCACAAAAAAATTTTCTTTCATTTTCTATGAGAAAAATCGAAATCCTCCACCAGATCCCAAAGGTATTATCTCTTCGCTCAGAATGACAGCTAAAAAAAATTCCCCTGATCCAGCCACCATTAGAAAGGCAATAAATCTCAATAATAATTCGACCATTTAGCCCTCTTTCCGAAGATTTCCCTTCAACCGCAATTTTCCATACGGATTAGTTAAATAAAACAATATTAAAATTGAGTAAGGTAAACGACAACCAAGAGATGTGGAGGTAATTGAGTTAGGTATACCATAAAATTGAAACTATGCCAACTACGCTGGCTGTGTTTTCTTATGTGCCATAGGTAAGTATACCTAAACACGGCAAACTTACACAATAATACTTTTCCCCTCCCTCTGATCCCCTTCAGCTACCCACCTTCCTACGACGGAAACGTATAGTAAAATTTCATCTTCATTTACGCGAATACGTGCGTATTTTCCTCCTTATAAGCTTTTATATCGAGTCGATTTAACATTTTACATCGTCACTCTACCTCCCCTATCTTTTTCTCGCCCTATATCGGTGTAGTATTTATCGTATTTCCTATACGCTTTTCCAAGACTCACCCGCACTGGCACACTTACCCATAAATATGCAGTACACATTTCCCTACGAATAAGACGCGCCTTCTTTATCTCTATACCTTCCAATACAACGAGTATAATGTGTAAATGCTATTACAAAGCTTTGAACGTTTGTATGGATCAAATCTGACGCGTAAATTACGGGCGTTGAAACATCCTAGTTCTTTTGTGTTTTCGTAACCATTTAAAGTATAAAATATATAAACGGGTAGGGGAAAAAAACGAGCTTTCGTGGGACAAACGACGACGACGTCGACGCGAACTTGTCTTTTCGTTAATGGCTAACAAGCAGTGTGCAATTTTATGGCAACATTTTCCGAAATAATTTAACATTTATCGCACCAGGAAAAAAGTTTCGTCCACGTGAAAAATTACAACACTAAATTATCCTCTCGTTAGATCCGCAACGAAACGTATTCATTATACCGCCAAAAGGCAGCGAAAAATATTACACATTAATTCCGCATTGATATAGCCTTATTTTGCACCCAACCGACGTATCTACGTTTTATTGTTCAGTAGATAAATTTCACGAAAACATTGATGCTTTGGAGTATACCATTTTACTCGATTTCGTAACATGGTGTAGAGAAAAGTAAGATAAGAGAATGCTGATAAATAATACTTAAATGGACTATACGTGTATTTATTAATCGTGTACCTTGCCTGCTTTAAAAACACCGACGACAGAGGTATCCCAACTAAGAGTAGAATTTTCAGCCGAAACAAAAATAAATCGAAAGTAGACTGTGAAAGAACCGAATTTTAAAAATTTTGGGCACTGAAATTCATTTCTTGAATTGTGGCGAATTTTTGAAGTTTCAAAATAGCCTCATAATTGTCCTAAAAAAATATAAAAATTTGATCTAAGTTACGAAAAAATATGAATTTTGGCATAATCTTTTTTTCGATCACCTGAATCGAGTGGAAGTAATTTACAGACGATTCAAAGCGTCCAGAAAATTTTTTGGTTAATTTCAGAAGTCTCGCCTATTCAAGGAAGGGATAAGAGTAGGATTTGTCAATTGCACCAGATTTTTGTTTTTTTGTACTGGCAATACTTTTAGGACAGGGCATCAGAACCTCGGAAGTTTTCTGAAAATCTTGGAGAAAATTTTTTAATGAAAATGATATGAGCACCCGTCATTTGTACCCTCAAACGGAAGTTTGTGCAGTTGTTCAATTTTAAAAAACAACTATTACATTTTGACCCTTTTTCGTTGATTTTTGTGGGATGTTCCACTCCGGAGTGGCGTGGCGTATGGAAATGTTTTTCAGAAAGAAGAGAAGTACAGGGTGACTCAAAATTTCCGGAACGCAGCGTTTTTTTTTCGTAATTTAGAGTGGAATCATTACGTTGATCTGAACGTTGATCGACAAGGAGCGATGCCAACGCTGCACTCCAATTATCCGAGAGAGGTTAAGTGGGGGAGGCAGTGTTGTCAATAGTACAAAAATTGAATTTTTTTGGAAAATTTTTGTCGGCATGCAATGATTTTTGATCATTGTTCAATGGCCTTTCATATGCAAATATTGGTTTTTGAAAATCTCAATTTTTAAAATTTTCAGAATTTTGGGTTTTGAGATTTTTTTTTGAAAAACTCAAAAATTGAAAAAGCAGAAAATTTTTTAGCGATTTGTGAACAATGAGGGATTAGTTCATATTTTCTGAAGGAAATGTAGCTTCAGCAACGTTGTAAATAAGATTTCATTATTTACTGGGCCTTACGATTATTTTACGAATCAATTTTTGCGTTCCGGAAATTTCAAGTCTCCTTGCAAATTTTTGTTCAAAAAAATTTATCAATAGTCACTTATTTTTTTGTCAGTTTGTCAAAAATATGATTTTATATTCTTCTTCAGTTTGATTTTTTTCAATTTTTTTGACATGAAACTCGAAATTTTCATTAAAAATTACTCAGTAATTCAATTTTTTTCACTTTTTTAAATTTTTTAAAAAATTGTGTCAAATTTTTTCTGAATATGTATTGTCAAAAATTTTAAAAACTCAAAATGAAGAGTAACAGAGAAGAAAAAAGCCAAGTGAAAAATGAGTGTATATTTTTTTTAATTTCTAAGACGTTGAAAATCGATTACGTATCCAAATAACCAAAATTGAATTTTTTTGACATAAGTAAGAAAAAAAAAATAATTTTTATCAAAATTATTTTTCCAGATTTCTCAGAAACCATTTCATACGTCATCCAGGTATAGGTCAGAGGAAGGATCAAAATGTGATATTTTTCAAAATTGAGGGGTTTCAGCAAACATTTTCGACGCTCTGCTTATAAAAGGAGGGGAAAAAAGAGAACAAACCAAGCAAAATCGATTGACTCCTGTTTTCACCCCACCCATTCTCCTTGAATATTTTTCGAAATCGCTTCTGATCAACGTGAGAGGTGAAAAATTGAGTACTTACTTGCCAAATTCCAGGTTTTTTTTTCGTACATGAAATAAAATTTCATAATTATTTTGTTAGCGAATGAGGTTATTATTTTTAAATTTCAAAAATTCACCAAAATTCAAGAAATGAACTTGAACTTTTGAAATTTTGGTGTTGGAGTTACTTTTATGCTATACTTCCGATTTATTAATTTTTTTCGGTTCAATATTTTCGTTTGAGTAGATTGATTTTGATCTCTCTTGCAAATACATATATAAAGACGGAAATTGCCATAAACGAAAATTAAGGTACACATTTATAGAGGTATTCACTATTCAGCTCCGAACCATTTTAATATAATCCGATAACTCAGCTCTATGAAACAAAAAAAAAAAATACATTTTTAAAGCATAAAAAAATCGAAACTTTCCCTCCAAGTACAAAAGAATTGATTCACAAAAAATACTCTTAACAACGAAATCATATCTCACCTACAATGAAATTAAACCTTTAAAATTAGTGTTTTATTTCTCCATAAACAAAAGCGACAAACAACGTAAATTCACCCTTCATTTCCAAACAGACAAAAAAAATCCCCACTTGGTAGAAAAATTGATAATTTCACTTCCACAAAATGATATAATTGGTGAAAAAAATAAAAACAACGAAAAAAAGAATACCTAATAAAACAAAACAACTGTAAAAACTACGAGAGAAAAATTATCTCGTATTTCTTCGACATAGAAAGGGTTGAATCACCTTATTTTCAATCTCAACGTGGAAACAATCGACGGCGACGTAACGAAATGACTAAAATTTCATCCCGACCAATCAATCGCCTTTCGCTTCATTACCTTTTGTTTATCTGCTCGCGGTAAACTTGGTCATACTCGTTCGTTTATGAAACAAAGCCATTTATTATCGATACTTTCAAGATTTTTATTACACTGGGGCTGGAAATTAGCTTCATTTATTATTTTTCAGCTAGATCTTTTCAGCGTGTTGGGGCAGCGATAACGCCGTCAAAGAGAGAGATTAAATTGATAACAGGTCGTTTTAATGCTTCGCGAACATAACGTTTTAGATATTATAGAACTTGTGTAAAAGCGTGTTCGGTTTGGTTAGATTGCTTCTTTGCCAGCCTCAATTGCCGGCTGCGAAAAGCGAACCTAATCAACGCTACATGGAAGGCATCCGAACGATATATAACTTCTTTTGGGAGTCATTTTAGAACACCAATCGACCATACGTTTTGTAATATTGTTCAATTCCCTCCTTCGTTGTTTATATTTTGTGGGATGTGTTTAATAAGGTTGATTGTTTCGCCCTCTTTTTTTTTTCAAAAGTTGAATAAAGCGAAAGTGGTACAAAAATTGTGTCTAGAGATTTCGAAATCGAAACATCCTGTTCAATTGTCAGAGTGAATATGGCCCGACCCAAGAGAAACGACTATAGTTCCGTGGTGGTGGCAACCCTGCTAGCAAGTTGATTCGAATCCTTATATAAACTCTGCGTTAGCGGAGTAAAACTAGTTCCGATCATGGTTTCGTTTCTATAACATCAAGTTCCGAAAATACCTTGAACGGGGTAGTTACGCTGATCGATCGAGCTGCGGCTCGATCGAACTCGATTTCTACTTACGTTCGAGTTCCGAAAATGTATTCGTGGCTATAACATCAAGCTCCGTATACTCTCGTATGTCGTTTTAACATCTCTCGCTTCGGCTTGTACGACGCCCGGCTAAGTCACCGGAATCGGACTTAGCCGGGGACGCGTAAATATCGAATCCGGCTCGATTTATTTACCCGTCATCGGAATTCACCCGCGATTCCATTATGGCCCCTCATTTCGATGGGGGACCAATGGGGATCCTTCAAGGTACCAGTGCACCTAGGCCTGGATAGAGACCCTGGGACCCCGGTGGAATTCGCCACTCGCGAGATCGGTTCCCTCCGCGGAGATATCCATCCAGAGATATCCTCCGCGGCGTCGTTCCTATTCCCGCCGCGCGAATTCTTCCACACGTTCAGAATAATATGATCCATCGACCCCCTTGCAGCTCCGGCGAAGTAGGGGACGATGGAGTTCAGCTCAATACGATGGCACCGATCGGGGAGGTCTATAGCTCCTTTCGCCGCCGCCACCGCAGCCAGCGGCGTGGCGTCGAATTGAGTGTAAAATCATCTCGATCATCGCCAATTTAGATCCATCCGTAACCGTAGGTCGCGGCCGTCACTCACACACACATACAGGTACGATTAAATACGTCGTGCAAATATACGCTTGTATCTGCCAACCGTGTTTTTATTCGTTCCAACGTGCGAGACCCCAGACGGGCCCCGCGGACCCTCGGCGAAGGGACTTCCTCCTAAATATCCTCCGGGAGGTAAGTCCGTAGAGCAAGATCGGGAACCTGGTGCGCACCAGTGTAATGGGGACAGAAGGACACAACGGCCAGAGGACTCGTGAGGAAGGGGACAACCCTACCGACCCCACACTCCCTCCTACGTCCTCCATAAACAGTCCATTTCTTTACCATCCCCGTCCGGCTGAATCTTCTCTACATAATGGCGCCCGAAATAACGTGACTCTCCAGACTACGACTCCCACAGATGGCCACCTGTGCATAGGATAAAGAGGCTGGAAGCACATCGGACAAAATCCTGTATGTATATCTTCCGATTTTCCACCAATCCGCAAGTCGGAAGTATACCATATGTTCGTAAAAAAATCTGAAACAAGGTAAAAATTATCGATTTAGGCGTCCTAAACGCAAAATTAGGTACAAATCGCATATGGTAACGTCTATACCTATTATATCATTATTCAAAATTTTGTCCCCAAGCTCTAGGCCTCCGGACCACAAAATTTTTCGCACCTTAAGTGCATAAAAAATTGAATTTAGGCGTAACTGATACCATAAATATTGAAAAAATGTAACAAAAATGTTCTCCTTAACTCCATATCACGAATTACTAGTAATAATTACAGTTAAATTTCCGTGACGCGGAAATCTAGTAAATACGATATTGTAATTCCTATCAAATATCCTTAAAACGTCTTCCCCACTGTAACAGTTCGTGACGGAAACGTGCGACGTACACGGCAATCTCAGTGTATCCCTAACCCATTTCCTAAGTCAAACCACAAATTCCTTCATTTTTTCTCTCCCTTTATGGCGAAATACAGCCACAAAATTTTTTACATCGTAAAAACAACATCAAAATCCCAGGGATGGCGACATGATAGATGAAGGGAACGCGGCATCTCCCCCGTTACGGTACCGGATATTGGGCCCCCCGAACGATGTGGAATCATGTGATTAGGATGTCACCTTTTCGCACCATATCACAATCACTGGCTGTAAGCATCATAAATGCAAAAATGTCAAAAATTGCGAAATTTCAGGCCATAAAAATTCGCACAAGAACGTCACCCAAAAATCAACTTTTTTCTATAAAAAATCCTTGACAATTATAAAAATTGTGACGTCAATTCGGAACTAGGCACCTTAAGTGCAAAATATAAATTCTTCACTTCGAAAATTTCGGACTATGTACCTTAAGTACACAAAAAAAAAAATAATAAAATATTAATTTCGGCCAAAAACGTGTGAAATATCAAGGTCATAAAAAATTCACACCAAAATACGAGTCAAAAAGTAGAAAACTACGACCCCCCCCCCTCCTGGCCATTAACGTAACGTATTTAACGTAAATAACATCTCATGCACAGAAGTGCTCAATAATAATAACTTACGTCATCAGAAATGATGAAAACTTCCGGATATGTAAATCTATGTATATAATCCGATATCAAATTATCAATCATACGATCTGATAATCTGATATTTCACATTTTATGTGAAAACTAATTATAAGCCAATAGTCTCACTTTCTATAAAGTGAAAAAACCAAAAATGCACCACTTTTCATCTGCCAAATGAAAATATCGGTACATTTCCGTTATAACGTAAAATCATGGCAATTTTTATTAATTTGCCAGTTGAAAATGCGACGATCACAATAATTAGGTATTTTTTGTTGGCAGCAAGAAATCCTTTTATTATGCTCTACGCATTCATTATCTACTCTTTTCATACCCAAAATTTACGAACCCATTTGTGGCGAAATGAATTAATTTTTCCACACCCTAAAAATTCAAAATGGACTAACCCACCCGAAAATCCGAAAATTTTAGGCCCTTTTCTTCAAAAAATTAAATAACCAATCATTTCGAACATTTCAATCTACAAAAATAAATTTCCACAACCTAGAAAATCGAAATCCAAAATTATTACTCAAAATTCATAAATACACTCATTTTCATCTTGACAATAATTTTTTCGACCTTCAAAAAATTAAAAATCACCAAACCATCATTCAAAATTCATAAATTCATTCACTTCCATTTATTTCATGTTTCGATTAAAACAATCTATCTCACGATCTAAAAAATTCAAATCTTCCAAATTCTACTCAAAAAATATCAAAATTAACACTTCGATTACCAGAACCCTACCCTCTCGCAAATGAGAAAATCAAAATTCATAGACATAATTTTCGAACCAAATAACCCCTCTTTACCACCTAAAAAATCATAATTTTTCGACCAAAAATTCAAAATTCACTATTTCAAGCTACGAAATCTTTTTTTCTCAAAACTAAAAATTTAAAAATTCATTATTTCATCTGAAAATTCAACAATTCATTCCGATCAATTAAAATCTTTCCCTTCACCAATTTTCTCCTACAACCGAGAACATCAAAATTTCACTCAGCAAAATTTTCAATAACCAATTTCCAACTAGGTAACCCTTTTCACGACCTAAAAAATCAAAATTTGCAAATTTCCACCAAAATATTCAAAATTATCACATCGATCATCGAAATACTTTCTCAAAATCAAACATATCAAAATTCATAATTCCAAAACTCATTACAAAATTCACTAACTACTTTGGATAAACGAAAATCTTTTTTCATGACATCGAAAATCAGAATTTTCAAACCTACATCAAAAAATTCAAAAACTCAACCCTTTGGCCATCATATCTCATTTCAAACACTAGAAAACATCAAAATTCATAGTCACCTCTTAGAAATTCAATAAAACCCTTTCGATCATCAAAATTTACATTTAAAATTCCAATAATTAATCACGATCAACGAAAACTCTTTCTTCATGACTTAAAAAATATCAAAATTTCAAAACCAACACTCAAAAATCAATATAACGTGTCAATCAACAAAATTCACTTCCTCCTTTTGAAAATATCAAAAATCACAATTTCATTCAAGAATTCAATAATTTCTTTCGATCATCATCTTCAATCAACGTAATTATTTTTCTCATGACCTATAAAATCAAAATTCTCCAAAAAATCTCCAAATTTTCTTTTATTTAATCAAGTCAAAACCCATTGATTCGATCTATATTTCGATTCGATATTCAAAATTATATTTTTCGCCGAAAATAATGGTAACCCTGTTTCCACTTCTCAACCGAAAAATAAATCGTTGGCGCCAATACGATTTCCGGCCCAGCATGCCCATTCAGACCAAAAATCCATCGCGATCCAAATTCTCAGTTTAGATCTTCTTTCTTCCCCTTCACTAGTCCAATGCGCAAATGGTTTAGTCAATATTCACATTCAGAACAATAGGCACGATAAAGACAAATCAATTCTTTTCGAAATATTTTTCTTAGAATCGTAAATCAATTCTTTACAACAAAGAATCAATTATTTTAAAATCCGTAGAAATGACAGCAACCTGTCAAATTAATTCAATTCTATTGTAAATAAAAATATTGGCGACTTTATGTGCAAAAGCCGCCATGTATATCCGCTTCATTATTTAAGCTTAAGGCATACTTTTTTGGTACAAACGCTTTCACCCCTTTGAAATTCAAAGGACGCTTCTTTCTATTTTTAACGGTGGCGGTAAACCATTGTTTATACAAATGTATGTACATCGATGCACCTTTTTTCACTCAAAAATACATCCGTTTACGATTTTCAAACAATACTTTTAACTCATTAAAATTCAATCTATTGAAATTACATTTCTTGGCAAAATCAAGATTTCCTACATTTTGGCACAGTTATCTTCACCCCATTATTTTCAAAAAATCGAAAAATCAATTAATCACCGATCGTTTCCTACATAATATCACGGCTTTGACAGCTCCGGAAATCAAGATTTTCACATTTTGGTACACTTACGTTCACCCCATTATATTCCAAAATTTAAAAATCGATTAATCTCTATAAATGTCATCTTGAATTTGACAGCTCCTATAGATTTCGGCAAACTTCTTTTTACCTTTTCTATATATTAAATGACACAATCAATTGACTTAATCAATTCTATTGTCTTCACTTGTATCACAAAAATTCCTGACACTTTTACTAGGAATTGACCTTCGAAATCTATGTACATACATCGGTATATTTAGATTTAAGAATTTCCTTAGAAAAATGGAAACGACTGTATAGGAACAAAACAAAACTATCGTGCGATTTCTCAAACCTAAACCAACCCAAAACAATAAAAGGATCGCGTCTGCTATTCATAAAAAAGAACAATCCATTGAATTTTCAACAATAGAACTGGTCATCCCAAAATACACGACTTCACAACTAGACAGATTCTCGGCAAATCAAGCTACCTAAAACTCAAATAAATAAAACCCCGTTTTCAAATTCGAAATCATTTAACGTCTTTCTCTTCTGCTATTTGGTTATCAGCAAAGATTGCCGTTTTCAACGTTTACCAAGTACACCTAGCTATCTGGTACACCCTTTCTCTACTTTTAAACGCTGCTTTTAAAACTCGCGCCTGACTAGATCTACCTTTCCAAGGTTAACTTAGTCAATCTCGTACTTCTTTTTCTTCTGCTTTTAATTACTTTGTGAATTTAAATACTGCAACAATACGTGTACAACGACGACCGCAGTAAATACTTTCACATTTTTACGCTTTCCAAATTAGTTAATTAATTCCACGACTTATAATTTCGATTTTTTTTCCCATCTAAAATTAAATTTTTAAAATTGTGGACTGCAACAGTACGTGTACAACGACGACCGCAGTACACAATTCTATATTCTGAATTTTCGCGACCTACACATCGCGACCTACTATTTTTTACAAATTTTTTCTCTTGAGCATTATAAAGCTGTAGAAGTAAGCGCGCAACGACTGCAGCAAATAATCTCACCTTCAAAAATTTTTGCGAATTAATTAACGTACGACCTATTATTTCGGCAATTTCCGTTTAACGTCATAAAAAATCAAAATTCGAAATTACAAGCTGCAACAGTACGTGGACAACGACGACCGCAGCAAATAATTTCACACCACAAAATTTTCGAAAATTAAATACAGCGTCACTTTCGATCTAATAATTTTCTGAATCAAAATTTAAATTCATTTCGCAAAATTTAACTAAATTTTTGGCCAAAACTCAACAATTTTCTGAAAATTGCGACAGTACGTGTATAACGACGACTGCAATTAAAGAAAATTACAAAATTAAATAGGAAATTTTCGGCTAATCCCTACAATTTTCTGAAAATTGCGACAGTACGTGGACAACGACGACTGCAATTCAAGAAAATTGCATTTTCCAGATAATTTGAGAAATTAATTATCCGTTTACGTTCTCCAAAATAAAATAGGCATCAGACACGACTGGGAAACAGCGGACTTGATACCTATACCTCTCTTTTCCTGATTTTTTGAGAGATCCTATAAATTTTTCCACATACCATCCTAAAAATTACCCAGCCTGAAACGAGAAGTTTATTGCTAATCGGATTAAAGGCTCTCTAAATTCTTTTCCCCCTTTCAAAGTCACGTAAAAACCCCCTCTCTGCTTGCAGAGTCGGTAAGGCCCAGTTGGTCAGCGTGGGATTACGAATCCGACTTAGCTGATCTCTGGAATTCATCAGTTTTCCTACACCACTCCTGGTAGTGGACCATAAAAACACCTTTCTACCTCTCAAAAATTCACACGTCTTCATCCAAAATTTCACTAATTGAAAATTTCTCTATTATCGCAAAGTAAAATTCCAAAAAACCCCCTCTATCCAATTTCTACGATTCGTTAACTCCTCATTTTCCTCAAAACAACTCGAAATCCTTTTTAGCCGAACTCTTTGGATAAAAATTCAAAAATCTCTCACCCTTTGACTGTACCAAAATTTCATTAAAAATATTTTTCGATCAAATTTACGCCTCTGCATACTACTCGCATAATTTACGTCGTAAAAACTTGCTTGAACCGCCAAATACCACTGGCACTGATTCTAACTCGCTATCAATCCGCTCAACACATCTGAGCCACGAAAAACTCTAAAAACATTTCTTATTTCGCTACTTGAATAAAAACCCAAAATCATCAACTCAAAATCAACAATTTTCAAGGCAATTTTATTGTAGACATCGTATAGAAATCCTCCAAATTCAAAAATTTCAAAAAGCTTCGATTTTGCACCCAAATCAAAAATGTCTGACGTACCTCCCAATCCACCAACCCCTCAAGGCTCCCCTCTCTAGATCAAAATACTGACGACTCACAATTTGCACCACAATCATTCCCAGATTCTCCATTCTTTGATACAACTCCTGAACAAATTTCTCCTCAACCTTCCACATCCAAAACCCCTCCAAAATCTCCGATTCTTGAACCAAAATCCAAAAAACGATGCAAAGGCATAGCTTCCTACATTCATGATATCTCGAATCCCTCTGAAAAAACGGAAAATTCCCCCTCAGAACAAACTAAAAACGAAATTTCGGATAAAACACCCTCTCCGCAAGGCCCCCTTAACCCCCTCGAAATCTCAAAAACATCACAAAGAGAAACAGCTTTCTGGAACGCTAAATTGACCCTAAATGTACTTTCGGTACCGGAAGGAAAACAAAAAGATATAAACCGAATTTTGGACATCGGGGCTCAAAACGTAGACTCAAAACTTCAAATTATCGAAAAGAATCTCGCGAATGTAATTACAAAAAATTATTCCCCCTCCCAATTTCGAAAATTAAGACAGAATGAAGCAGCCCTCAAGGCTTTCCCAAATCTAAATTCAAAAACCTGCTATGTAGACGACGTCCTCTTAAATGAAAAACAAGCAGAATCCATAATTTTTGAAGCCGAAAAATTACTACGTAAAAAACACCACGCGTACCTCGACACCATGGTGACTGGAGACACCATGCAGTCAGTCCTTTACCAACTCATTAGGGGCTCCGAAAACGTTATAATGCGCGTCTCATATCAATTCTTACCCCACCAACGAAACTACTCTGTAGCGAATAAAGAAATGCTAAGCTTATTCCTTCATCTGCAGAGCCTTCCATCCTGGCTCAACGGACAATATATTCACGTCCGAACAGAACTAAAATCAATCGTAAATAAATACCGCTATCTTTCAAGAAACAAAACATCGAAATGGTGCGATGAAATCGCAAAATATAACCTAATTTTCGACCTAGAAACTAAAAAAGAATTATACGAAATCTCATCTCAAGATGATGAAATCGATGAAAACATAAATCGCCTCTCAAACCTTTTGGACACCCATCAAGAAAGCATGAACAAATTTGACTTTATGACAGAAAAATTAATTGCATCAGCGGAAAAATACGAAAATGAAATAGATGAAGTGAAAGGAAAAATCACTGAACATCAAGAGGCAATAACGGAAACGGATTCCATTCTATATAATCACGACTACGAAATTCAAGGACTAGCGGAAGGGTTAGGAGACTTGGCGCACGAACTCGCAGACTTTAAATCAGCCACATCAAATGAAAAATAAAAACCACCTCCGATTTAAAAGAAATCCGTGAATTAATCGATTCGAAATTTAACACCTTAAAAACTGAAATAGATAACGTAAATTCTGAAATAAAATCCATCCAGAATAAAACTCAAAATCAGGATAGTATCGACGTCGACCTAAACCTGATACACTCAAATTTTTCAACCCCTGCGCCAACTCTCAACCCTAAAGCCTCCTCATCACCTTTTGAAACGCCAAAAATCACTGATAAAATTGAAAAATGCGAGCTAGAAAATGAAAATGATTACGATATAGACTCGGATAAGGAAAATTACGACGATGAAATATTCGAGCACACAGAGGTCCCCAACCTACCCGTCAAGATTCATCAAAAATATGCTGTAGAAGACAGCGATGTACCAGAATGGCTAAAAGCCATAAAATCCAGAACCTTTTTCACATTTTGGGACCCAGTAAAACAAATGGGCAAACCAAAGTCTTTCCTGTTGAATATATCTTCCGATTCAACCTTGACAATCGAATTAAACTCCGAAGCCAACACAAATACCATATCAAGAGGCACCTTAAACAGCATTCGCGCAATTATTCCTGTAAAATACCATGCATCTTCAAACATAGGACTACCATTTTCTCCATTCATACCCAGCCCTCTTTCCGAAATTGCAATAGTACAGGGAATGATAGGTACCTATAATATCAAAATCCCTTTCAAAATAATCGAATCAAAAGAGCCGATGTGCTATATAAGCAAAAACGCAATAAAACAACTTCGTTTGGACCACTTAAATATTACGAATTTCGAAACCCTAAAAATCAAAATTTTTCCCAAACCCAAAATTCGGATAATAAAAATTCTCACGGCACTGAAAATAACTCTGAAAAAATTAACAACGATCAAACAAAAACAATTTCGGACCAATTAAAAACAGAGTTACAAAATCACGATTTTGACAAAACTGACTCCGAAATTGAGGATATTTTCTCCAATAATACTAAAACATATCACAGAAATGAGAAAATCACCTCTCCTAAAACGACAACTGATGACAGCGGACATAATCACGGCCTAGTACCCTTTACCTACCAAAATAAAATTCAAACGAAATACCTACCTCATGATGAAATTACCCTAAAAATAAATGAAATAGAAATAAAGGCAATATTAAATCCCTCAAAAGATGAAAACATCATAAGTAAATACCAATCAGATAAAATTTTGGATCAATACCCACAAAAAATTCTTACTACAAACGTAAACCACAAACCAACCGCTATCATTAGCTGTACTTTTGGCATCTCCCAACAAAAAATTCAATTCACGATTGCAAACACCTGTCTCAAATCATTTTGCATTATCGGCGACACCACAATAAAAAACTTTGGAATAATAATCGAAAACCCCGAAGAAATACCTATCATTTCGCCAAAATTAAAAACGACTCCTAATATCCTATCAAAATCATCAAAATCCTCATCATCCTCAACCGAAAGCATTCACGACACAGGCGACGAAATGCCTGACCTGAACGAAGTCAAGGAATCGATAAAAAACACAAAAATTCTATTCACTGACAGCCCCGACTGCCCAACCTATTTACAACCCACTGAAAAAATATCGTCATCAAATATCGACAATATAAACAACGATAACAAAAATACTACGACGCCAGAAACCACAGAAATAGCGGATTCGATCCTATTAACAATTTCCAACAAAACGACCCTCATTTTGAAAACAAAACCGGAACAAATTAGAAATATCATATCCGAACACTCGCTGCAAGACATAATGCAGAATACACCACATGCGGTGGAGATAAATGTGAGGAACATCCACAAAATTATTCTACTCGAAGACCACCCAACACCTTTTCTCTCGACTCGTAAAGCTTTCATAAAAGGCACCGTAAAAGGCTACAAAATAAAAATCCCGTTTTCAATCATTCCCCTCCACCAACCGTTGTGCTATATTGGTAAAAAATCGATAAAAATACTCCAAACCGAAAATCTGAAAAAAGAAGCTCTAGAAAATCCCAAAATTATCGCTTCTGGCTCATACCCACCCGATACGAATACAAAATCTATAAAAATTCAAACCGATTTGACTTATCTAGACACGGACGACGTAACAAAAAATCCCACCCTTAAACCAAAACCAAAAAGCAAAGCCTATCGCCCATTCGACAAAATCTATTTCAAACTCGATAACACTCTCACGATACCACTGATTATAAACCCATATACCAATCAGAACACCATTTCAAAATCAATAATCCGAACCATAGAATTACTCTTCCCTTCTGCAATATTACGTAACGACCATTTCAAAGAAATAGAATTCACCTACGAAAATCGACCAGTTTCAATAAAATTTACGCCCTCCGATCTGCAAGATATTATCGGTCATATCTCAACCCATACTCTCGAAAAATTACAAATTCCATACATATTTCGAAGACAATTTGACTTGCAAAACGCCTCTGATTTGGAAACCCCAATAAAACCAAAATCCCAACCCGAATTCATACGACCTCCACTTCGCGAATTAAAATCCCGTCATGACCAAAAAATTGCATACTCGACTAAATATTACCCAAACGATTCTGATTCTTCAAATTAAAAAAAAAAATTCATCTAAAAAATACAAAAAATGCAAAATTAAAAATCCCGGACAAAACCCTTCAGGAACTCAAAATTAAAAAAAAAAAAAAAAAAAAAAACATTCAAACTACAAAACTCCAATTGTGGCAACTCTGCAAAAAAGATAGGACAAAACCTACTTACCACGAAAACAAACAAGTAGCACACCACAAAAAGCCAAAAACAATATAATTTTCGTTTCAAAACTACAAAGCCAACAAAAAGTCTAAACTGCTTTCGAACAATCAAAATCAGTGCGATACTTGTCCTTTTTAAGTAAATTTCATCGAATATAACGACTATTTGCAATATATTTTCGTATTCGCAATATATTTTCATACAAACAATCATGTCGGATACGCTCTACGATTTGGAGGTATGTACTACTTACTCATTAGATCAACTAGCATAAAAAGTTAACAAAACCTCCCTTCCAAAACCATTCGGCGACCAAAAACGCACACCTTTTCACAAACCCACGACTTCAAAATTACAAAATAATATCATTTCGGCCAACAAATATCAGTAATAATCACCATTAGTAATTCGACCCGATCATTTTCTACCCCAAAAACATAGCACAAATTCTACTTTCGAAAAACAACTCATTCAAAATATGTGCGACCACCCTTCTTGATAACAACCAAAAAATAAACTACCAAAATAAGATCGATATAGCACAACTTACCAAAAACTTTGATAATCCATCCAACCAAAAAACATTTCGACCGCAGAAACTCAAAAATCTCCACATCCTACCTCGCCGCATTATCCAACTTATAACACCTGAAACAAAAACAACAAAAACAAACACAAATTACTAGACATATTCCCAACGACATTTGCTTAAATTCTTTCTTTATTCTATACAGGCAAAACTTCAAGGACTACAACAAACGCTGAAAAAAACCGAAAGACAACTCGTTAAAAATAAGAAAAAGATCAAACAAACAAAAGAAGAAATGGAGTCGGTTGAAGAGACAATTAATGAAATCAAATACTTTTCGCCGAATTTAATAATGAAGACCGTAGGACAAACTTCGATCATAATACACAACAAAAACATCTATGTGTACATTCGCAACACCCTCCTGGCTGGCAACGGTTACGCGGCAATGATCGCCAACCTATTATTAAAAAGTCACCATACTAAAAAATCTTGAAAGTAACACGATTATACCACCAAGATATAAACCTCAAGGAGATAAACAACATAATCGCGGCCGCACCCGTACCGTGCACCAGCATCGCCATCGCTGCCCCCAACGTCCACGACTCGAAAAAAGAGACAACTCAGGATATCGAAATCCTGGAAGATACTTTGGGAATTAAAGGGTGTCAAAAAATACTAATTCTCGCGCCGCCGATTGGAAATCCCAAAAACAGAAGAATATGGAAGGAGTACACAGAAACAATTGCGAAGAAAACAAAATTGATATCATCGCCCGCCTTCCTTCCAAAGCAACAGCCGGTCGAAGTGTTCGAACACCTTCGAGGACTCCTCGAAATAATCCTCTAAATTTTCCCCCATATCTTCGTTTATTCGTTAAGTGTCGACTATATTTTTTCTCATATTTTTATTTCTTTCTTCTTTTTCTTATCTTTTCTCCTTTTTCTCTTTTCTACTTCTCGAGTACTGTATTATTTTTCTCTTTATTTTTGTTTACATCAATACCAATGTATACGTAAATACATATTGATTTTTTGACACCGAAATAATTCAACCATCAATACCACATAACCAAAATTCTAGAATTTACAAAAAACTCATCCAACTTCAAAATCGTTTTTAGAAAACTCGCCACCTGATTGCATATGGGGCAGAATATCATTCGAAAAAATTCAAAATTTCAACTCGGTTTACAATTTCGACGTCATATTCAAAAAATCAAAATCAAAATTCAATCAAAGTTTCAAAATACATATGAGGTAATATTACAACGCAAAATTTGACATATAAATCATTTCGAACTTTTCATCTCTCAAAAAAAAAAAAAAGAAAAATAGAATCAATACCTCAACAAATCGCAAACTAATCCTATACAAAAGGTTAGCACAAACAAATGCAAAAAAGTGGAAACGGAGAAAGCTCACGTTTCAAAAAATTTCTAACATCGTATACAGAGTCATCAAGAAACCAAGACACGAAGAACATGAAGATAGAGCGAAGGAGAAGAAAATCAACACCTCAAAATTTAATTCAACATCTTCAAAATTCAAACGAAGTACAAATGGGGCAAAATTCCAATCAAAATTTGAAAAACTTTCTCACTACATACAAAAATTTCCAGAAACTATGAACATTTGATCTACCACGACATCAGAAATAAAATGGTAAAATGATATGCTCGAAAACATCAAGAATGGGAACCAAGATTAGAAAATTTTAGTCCACACGAACATCAAGTTCATATGGGGCAGAATTTTCACAATAAAATTCACAAGACCAAAATTTCTTTTCTTTATTTATTTATTTTTTTTTTTTTGTTTTGTTAATATTCGGCAAAACAAATGAAACAGTCTATCATTTATCCAAAAATTTTCTTTTTTTTTTTCCTCTTTTTCCCCTTCTTGGTATTTTCGACGTCATCAAAAATCGAAAATATTTCTGATTACCATCCCAAAATTTAAACGTTAGAAAAATTCACGCGATTTCACTTTTCGAAAAACCCACAATCAAAATTAAAACATACATGCGCCGTAAAAAAGTCAAGACAGGCAACCATTTCAACCTAAAATCATCCCTACGCGCATATGGGACACGCCATAGGCGATTTTAGATTCTAAAATTCGAGAAATATTATCAAAACTGATTCTTACCTTTTCAAAATTAGAAATAGCCCAAACGACGCTGGCATATGGGGCACTTGGACTCCAAATTCGATTATCGACATCGTCCAAATTCTGAAACAAAAAATTCACAAAATTATTTCACCAAAGTTCAACAATCAAAATTCGCTTTTTATTTTTTTTTTATTTTTGAATATCAACCAGAAAATTTCTATACGACGTGTAAAACCTCACCTTTCGCAAACTAATCAAATTTTTTACAGCAATTCATCAATTTGGAACCAAAATCAACCAGAGCCATGGAAACCTGGAACCAATAAAAAGTAACTGTATCTCAGCACAGCTGAAAAATAACACTTCATGATTTTACATAATAAAAATTCTTTCATCTTTTGCACGTCATGCTTTTCCTATAATAGGTTAAATATTATAAAATTACTAATTACCTTTTGATTTTTCAATAGTCTATCGACACCATATTCTGAGTAACCCATATCAACGTCGCAGAAACCACCATGAATCGGCGTGCTGAATCAACCTGTAACAAAAAGTGGACATTATAACACCACTATCGTCACCACGTCGATACTCACCATTCGATACCAGCTCTACCTTCGACCATTGACATTCCATCATCGGCACCTGTAACAACAAAAAATCGATATTAGTATCTGATCACATGTCGTATTTTATATTTAGTTTCAATGTACATACCTATACGATCGTTTCTTGTGCTGATGTCAGCAAATATGTTATTTTTATGCCTTCCTATACGACGGCTGCGACAAATTAATCATAAGTTTCCCTCGCTTATATTTTTTTTTTAAGGTTCTGTACCAAACCACGCATACACCCCCCCCCACTTAGCTTTAAAATTTCCCTATTCAGAGCTCTACAAAATCGAAATTTTCTTATTTTTTACTGCAAATCTCACAAAAAAATAGAAAAATATACAAAATCAAAAAAAAAAAAAAACAAAATGTAACAGAGCGCGTGAATAAAAATACATAAAATGTAATAAAAATAGTAAAACAAAAAATCAAAAAATATGAAATGTAACAGCGAGCGTGAACATAATTATAAAAAGAGACTTGCAATCCCCCCCACCCCCATCAATATCAAAAATTATTTGTAAATTTCCTTTTTGATATTTTTTACGTCTCATAAATTGTAAAACCCCACTTCAAGAACCATATTAACCCCCGAGACGACAATACTTTTGCACAACCCCATTTTTTCTGTGTTCCGAGCTCTGAATAACTACCTAGATATAATTGTATACATGTAACCCCCTAAAAAATCGTAAGCTGAACCCTGTACGTGCATGGAAGAATTCGCGTCAGAATTCCGCAAAATTTCTCCACCTCCACACAGTGGTACCGTGACCACAAATCAAAATTTAACAAGGGTTCAAATAGATGACTTAGGGACACTTAACAACCATTTCCTATCAATTTTAAAACCATTTCTAATTGTCAAAAAAAAAAAACGAAAAACCATCAAATCAAAATTTAAAGTCTACTAAAAATATCAATTTTCTTTTTCTCCATAGTTCTTACGCCGTAAATTTTATTGTCATTTCAAAAAACGGTGTCAAAATTTCTGTTTAGCTTAACATTCTGTTTAGCACAATATCAAGTCATCTAGCTAGCAGTACTTTCGGCCCGTCGGCGATCCCTTTCGGCCGTTCCGAGGGTCAGCAGACCGCAAAATTTGTATTTATTATTGAACTACAATAGCCGCACCGGACATACCGGATCAAAATTTATTACTTAGGTTACCACCACCCACAGCAAAAGTCGAATGGGGCAGGGACCAATATCCTCTCTATAGAACTTAACTTCGACCACAGTACTAAAAGTTCGACCTTTACTATGGGAGGTCAGCTCCCCTAATACAGCTCGATGGGGCATATGTCAGAGTGAATATGGCCCGACCCAAGAGAAACGACTATAGTTCCGTGGTGGTGGCAACCCTGCTAGCAAGTTGATTCGAATCCTTATATAAACTCTGCGTTAGCGGAGTAAAACTAGTTCCGATCATGGTTTCGTTTCTATAACATCAAGTTCCGAAAATACCTTGAACGGGGTAGTTACGCTGATCGATCGAGCTGCGGCTCGATCGAACTCGATTTCTACTTACGTTCGAGTTCCGAAAATGTATTCGTGGCTATAACATCAAGCTCCGTATACTCTCGTATGTCGTTTTAACATCTCTCGCTTCGGCTTGTACGACGCCCGGCTAAGTCACCGGAATCGGACTTAGCCGGGGACGCGTAAATATCGAATCCGGCTCGATTTATTTACCCGTCATCGGAATTCACCCGCGATTCCATTATGGCCCCTCATTTCGATGGGGGACCAATGGGGATCCTTCAAGGTACCAGTGCACCTAGGCCTGGATAGAGACCCTGGGACCCCGGTGGAATTCGCCACTCGCGAGATCGGTTCCCTCCGCGGAGATATCCATCCGGAGATATCCTCCGCGGCGTCGTTCCTATTCCCGCCGCGCGAATTCTTCCACACGTTCAGAATAATATGATCCATCGACCCCCTTGCAGCTCCGGCGAAGTAGGGGACGATGGAGTTCAGCTCAATACGATGGCACCGATCGGGGAGGTCTATAGCTCCTTTCGCCGCCGCCACCGCAGCCAGCGGCGTGGCGTCGAATTGAGTGTAAAATCATCTCGATCATCGCCAATTTAGATCCATCCGTAACCGTAGGTCGCGGCCGTCACTCACACACACATACAGGTACGATTAAATACGTCGTGCAAATATACGCTTGTATCTGCCAACCGTGTTTTTATTCGTTCCAACGTGCGAGACCCCAGACGGGCCCCGCGGACCCTCGGCGAAGGGACTTCCTCCTAAATATCCTCCGGGAGGTAAGTCCGTAGAGCAAGATCGGGAACCTGGTGCGCACCAGTGTAATGGGGACAGAAGGACACAACGGCCAGAGGACTCGTGAGGAAGGGGACAACCCTACCGACCCCACACTCCCTCCTACGTCCTCCATAAACAGTCCATTTCTTTACCATCCCCGTCCGGCTGAATCTTCTCTACACAATCGATTTCAAAAACTTGATTAATAATAATAGGCATTTTTTTAAAATTTACCAAAATTGGCAAAATTAATTTTTCTAGAAAAGAAATTTTTATCTGATTTTTCCAACTTGAAATAAGTACAATTTTTCCTTTTACCAATTATGTAGCTTTTTAATTTTACTCATAATTTTTTTTAAGGATAAGCAATTCCTCTTCCTCTCCTACCCACTCCAAAATAGAAAAAAAGTTGTAGAACAAAAAAAGAGGCATTTTCAATTCTTTACAATTTTTTTCTTGAGCATTTTTTTGAACCTTTTCAGTTTGGTTGAATTTTCCAGAGAAATTACATTTTTTGCTTAAAAAAAATCACGATATATACAAAAAAAAAGTTTCAAGCAAAAATTGTAGACAGCAAAAAATCGATTATTTTTTTTCTTCTACAACTTTTTTCCATCTTACAGTGAATATAAGAGATTAGCATCTTACGTTAGAATGTGGAAATCTCTCATTATTTTCAAAGAAACACAAGAAATAATTCGAAAAAAATATTGAATTGGTTTCAAAAATTTTGACCTCATAAGAACCGTCTTGATTCGGGCTATCTTTAAATTCAATCAAAACATCCCCTTTCTAATCTAATTAAGTATTTCCAAAAAAAAAGTATCTCATGATTTTTTGGACACCCTGTAGGTACTAACCTCATACTGAGAAATTTTGCATTTCCAAGAAAAACACCCATCATAAGAAGGTTTAAACTGTCGGAATTCATTTTCATACTTAGCTCCATTTGATGAAAATTGTGGTACTAATCGTTCAAGATTTTTTTTAACACACTGTAGAGAAGAGGAAAAGAGTAAGGAGGTTCTACATACAGCTAAAATTGAAAAAAAGGTTTGAATTAGGACTCAAAGTTAAGCCAAGTTATTTTACTAATTTAAAAAATTTTGAGATATCTGAAAAGCTCAAATTGCTTGGTTGGTTTAGATTAAATATTCACTTTAATAGTAAGTACCATAGAACTTCACATTATTTTTCGGCCTTCCTTGAATATTTTATCAAGGTTGATTCACCGATTCTTGTATTAAAATCTAATTTCAAACAAAAAACAGAGAAAATGGGGGAGGAGTGCTGAAAAAATCATAAACCACCCAAAACGAAAATTTTTGCGACTTCGATCACGAGTACAGACCAAGAAATTAAATCAAACAAGGAAAAAATTTTGGTTTTTGGTTCAAGATCAAAATCAAAGTTAAAAAAAAACGAATCCAAAAAAAGTTACGGATTCTCGAAATTCATCAGGATTCGTTTCTCTGCGTTTTTCTGGTAGTCCTGAAAAGCCCATATCATGAGTTTAGTGGCGTAAGAGCTTTTTTTTTGTTGTTTTTGTCAATTTCTCCCCAAATGATGAATTTGTAGATTCAAATTCACCAGCCTACTCATTTATCAGAAATCAAATTCGAATCCAAAAAAAAGTTCATAGATTCAGATTCGAATATGATTTCAGGCAAAAAAACATCAATTGTAGCGCCAAAAAACGTCACTGATTTTCCTTTTCGAGATTTCAGAAATAATCGGCCACCAAATTCAATTTGGATTTTTGGGTTGAGTTGTTTCAAAAATATTTGGCTATTAAAAATTACGTTTCGATCTCTTTGTCAAAAATATGCGGCCACCAGAGCCAGCTTTGATTTTTTTTTAAACTATAAATACTCATGCAGGCGAATTTCTCATCATTTCTTCCAGTAAGTCGCCTTGGCGAAGCATCGCTTTAGGTCGGCTTGCTCTCTGTATCTTTCTTTTCTTTTTAATATATCGCCTTATTTTTTCTCTATTTTTCCTTTTTTTTACTCTTGGCGAATTTTCGCTTTAGAGTATAGTAGACATCGTTGGCGATTCGTCGCTTTACGATTTTAGAAATTTCTACTGTTTTTATTTCAAGCTGTTGGCGATTTTTCGCTCTACAGCATTTTCTTTGTTTTTAGACATCGTTGGCGATTAGTCGCTCTACGATCTTTTACGTAGCTAGAGAATTTGTCAGGCAAGGGCGACCAGTACGCTTCGACGCCTGTTCAAATTCTAGTAGTAGTTGTTGGGGAGATTCGCTTTACAACAATTAGAATCTTAAAAGGTCTATCGAAGTTGGCGATATTCGCTTTACTTCGTCAGATAGGTAGGGGCAAAAATAGAAATCTCTACCTAAAAATAAGTGATCTGAAAAATAGACACTTCGTGTGTTTTCACAATTTTCAAATTTAAATACCTACCTAAGTACCTCACTCAAATTTCACGACAGAAATTTTTGAGCCAATTCTTCATAACAGAACATCGAATCTCCTAAAACATTAAACATCGGCAACATGTTGAATATTTTTTCTAGAAAGTCCAAATTTTACATTTGGCTATCCTCCCATCAGATTCGAAAAAATCTCATATTTTCCATTTCAAAAGTCCAACCTTTTTTTTTTTTCATTCAACTTTCAACTATTTACTTTAAACATTTCATTTAATTTCAACCCAGATATAATATTAATTTCACTTTGATGATACAAACGAAATCGACGAAACGTGAAAAAATTCAATAATCAAGTTTCGTGGTCAATGATACAGACAAAGGCTACATACAAAAATCAACTTTTCCCCATTGAAAATCAAAACTGCATTTTCAATGATTAGTCCCTAATTAAAATCGAATACCATTACTGCATCTATGCAGATGTTACATATGTTTTGATGGTAATATATTTTTTTTCACAAACCAAAGCTACTGTACTAGAATTCTACACATACCGCATTTCAACATTTACCAATGCCATCGTTGTTGCATCATTCGACCATTAACTATCTACTTATTCCGCATCCCCGTATTTTTTTTCCGGCTCGAAATATTACAGTTATGGTGAAACGAAATAATACAGATTAGCAGATTAATCGTAGGGTTGCTCTTTATCGAAACCACAATCCAACAAAATAATCGTAATGCTACTTTAGTAACAGTTGAGTTCACTGGTAGAAGCCTACAAGGCTCTAAAATATTCACGATTTGTTCGATGACTTACCTAATCTGCTCGAAAAATAAACGAATCAGCTATACGTCGACTTTTCACCTCGTACGCAAGAAAAGTGGATGTCGTTTTTGTATTATTAGGTAAAAAACATTCTCTCTAAATCCAAATCAGTTAAAATATAACTGATTCATTCCAGTAAAATAAATTTTACTGAATTGATAAGTAAAATTAACTGCAAATCAGTTAAAATTTATTGAAATCAGTACTTTTTAACTGATTCCCAGTTCATTTGAAAAGTACTGATTCAATTACACATATTTTCACTGGTTTCTTTCAGTACATTGAAAAAATTTTACTGCTAGTTGGCAGTTCATGAAAATCACTGTTTGAATCAGTTAATTTTTATGAAATGGTAGTACCACCTGCCCTGTTGCACATGCGCAAAGCACAGTAACACATGGTGTTGTGCGTTGAGCTCGCTTGAAAAATTTGAAAAGAAATGTACTTTTTAAATAAATTTATTTATAAAATACATTTTTTTCAAATTTTTAAAACAGGCTCAACACACTTTTCGGGTCCTTATTTTCACACATTTTTAGACTGGGAAGACCCAGAATTTTTAGGAAAGTCTTTATTTTCTCAGTTGCGGAGATATTGGGAGCCTGGTTTTTGCTAATTTTTTCAAGTATCTATTTTTCCGGTAAAATAGGAATGAAGTGATTTTAGATCGGCTTTGATTACTTACGTTTTCATTTTTTCCTAAACGTTTTTTTTTTCAATGTTTATATTCCAAGTCCAAAATTTGTTCCCCAAATTTTTTTCAAAACATCAAAATTTTTACGGTCCACAATTTTTTTCAACGTCAATTTTTTATGTGAAATTTTTCAAGAATGAATGTTTTTTATCAAAATGTTTTCGACGTCATGGCAAATTTGTAAAACAGGCCCAAGTCAATTCCTCAAGTTTGAAATTTTTTCTGACAACTTTGAACTTTACAACGTCCATTTTCTAAGTGTAAATTTTTTTCTTCTTTTTTCAAATTTTAAAATTTTTGTCAATTTTTCTAGTTCGAAATTTCTTTTACCAAACTTTTCCAACATAAAATATTTTCAAGGTCTTAAAACTTTTTTATCATTTTCCTCAACATTTTTCAAACTTTGAAAACTTTGAATTTAAAAATTTTATGTTGGAAAGGTTGATGAAAAAATTTCAAACTTGGTAAATTGACAAAAACTTGAAATTTGAAAAAAATTAAGGGAAAAAATTTTAGACTTGAAGAATCGACCTGGGCTTGTTTTATGAATTTGCCGAGACGTTGAATACATTTTGATGAAAAATTCTACTCTTGAAAAATTTTACAATTTCACATAAAAAAATAATCTTTGAAAATAGCAAGAAAATTTGAATGTATATAATATATACATTTCATCTCTAAAAATATTATTTTTAGAGATGAAAAAAATTGTATTTTTTTGAATGAACAATAAAACAATTCCTAGAAACCAAGTGCCTTCAAAATTCAAACTTGAGAATAGTTGAAGTGGAACACGTTTTGAAAAAATCATTTACCTATAATTGAACCCCCAAAATTTTGAAATTAAAAAACATGTATGGAGATCCTTAAACAAAGCAACGAAGTTTTTTTGAAATACATAAATAATAGATACACGTCTCTCATAGAACATTGGTATACTGCTTTAAAAGACTATCGCTTAGATAAGCCCCCGTAGTCTAGTGGTTAAGTACAGGTAGTTAGGAACGTAGGAATGTTAGGGTCGTAGGTTCGAATCCCACGTAGACCTAGGAATTTTTCGGTCACCGAATTGAGTGAAAATAGTACCATCGGATTCCTCATAAAATTGGAAGGGTAATAAAGGTATAACGGTAATTGCAAACTAATTACCATATTTTTAAAAATTATTTTCATAATTAAAAACAATATTATGCCGACGACTTGATCTATAAACATTTACTGATTTGGCTGTCAAAATTTAACTGATTCCAGCATCTAGAATTGGAGCGGCCAAATTAACTGATTATCTGTAAATTTAACTGATTGAAATCAGTTAAAAATAACTGGTTAATGAATCAGTTAATTTTAACTGATTTCAATCAGTTAAATTTACAGATAATCAGTTAATTTGGCCGCTCCAATTCTAGATGCTAGAATCAGTTAAATTTGACTGCAAATCAGTTAAATTTTACTGATTTGGATTTAGAGAGTTTAGATACATTTTTTTCTTCACCTTTTTTTTTGTTTTTTTGTCGAAAGCTTAAGTACGTATACATGGAAGAGTAATATTTCACGATATATACGTTATGCATGAGCTTCTCGCGTCGGTTTTAGTAGTTGGGGAAGGGGGTAAAGGGGGGTAAAATGTAGAGCACGAATCTTTATATAAGCTTGTTACCGTAGAAAAGCGTAAGATTTATATTTTTAACTTTCAGCAAAATAAACATATTGATATCAATTTATTCACTAACTTTTTACTTTAAAACTTTCCCTAAGAAGTTCGCTCGTTGTTTCGTATAAACAATTGAAAAAGTTTCATCAACAAAAAAGCGTAGACCTGGTTGACACTAACTTCAGTCTTATCTGCTGAAATGGGATACTTAACCTTTAAAAGTGATTTATAAAGCGTTCGCGTTTAACATGACGACGCGCGAGGTGAGCTGAGAAAAAAATCTCTATCGGCCTTACCACTCGTACCGCACTGTACCGCGTCCAAAACTTATACTGGTTGTCACTATGTATATAGTTTTCATAATATTTTCCATCAATGTGTACATAGATGGCTAAATTTTTGATGGGCAATATTTTCCACTTATTATGAGCTGTCGTCGGGTACCTTTATATTGAGATGTATGAAGTAGACGATGTCTCGAGAGTTGAGAAAGATTTTTCAACGATGGTATCGAGGCATCAACTTATCAAGTTTTATTTTATTATACAGGGTGGTTCGTACTCGTAGATAGTGTTTTTTTGAATTCGGACGTATTTGAATATTTTTTTCTTAAATTACAGAAAAAAAAACGTCTCTTGTTTGGTAATAATTTCGTTCTGGAAAATCGAAAAGTAATGTAAAAAATGTAATTGAACCGAGCGAGGAGTTGCTAAATTATTAAATTCAAAAGGTATTTCGATTTTAAAATACTCCACGTGTCGAAATTGAAATTCAACTGCTTATTTTTCGAACTGTATTAGCGAAATTCATTTTTTAGTTGATAATATTCTACTCATGAAATTCAAGAAACAGGTAGTTGTTAGATCAAAACAGAAGGAGAAGGGAACAGTATGTAATAAAAAATGTATCTTCAGTTGAAGAAATTAGATTTTGAATGAATTTCTTTTACGCCTTTCTTTCGGAGTTCAATTTTGTGCTTCAAAATTTCTCCTGCGCTATTTTAGAGAACTGAATTCTGTTATTTCGAATTTTCTACCTTTCAAGGCTAAATTTTGATATTTTAAGACTTCTCCTACATAGAATTTCAGTATCTATTTTGAAAAATTCTCGTACTTCCCTCGTCGAAGAATGTAAATAATTCAATGAGTAGGTTTAAAAAAACATATTCTGGACTTCGAAAAAAAATGTGTGAAATAGGTTACTTTGAGTGGAGGATTCTTGAGAAAAAAAACGAATTCCTTCAGTCGAAAAGGTCTGAGCCAGGGGTCCTCAAATCACGATCATCTTGAAAAAAATAAGATTTCACGACCACGACGATTCTAAAACTTGCTCAGGAGTCCTAAAAAAAGCAATTTTATACTATTTTATTATGATTTTCATTGAAAAAACATTTTATTAAGTATGCAACTCGAGCCCCTTAACCCCTTCCATGAGATTTGGTGCAAAAAAATATCAAACTTGGATTAGAAATGTAGATTTTTTCGATTACTTGTAACCTTTTTTACATTATTCATTACCCCCCTCCCCCACCTGATTAAAAAATAATACCCATTTTAGATTCAGCGCCCTTGAATATGCAGATTTTTGATCATAGCAACTTTGAAGCTCATTATACCTGTTTGACCTCCTCATTCCCTCTCTGGGGGTCCTGATGCAAAATAACATTAAAATAAATTTAGATTCAGCGTCGAAAACTTAATGAATAGTACGCTTTGAAAATTTTTCAGGCGAGGAGAAAATTTTTGAAAAACGATTGAAAATTTTCAGCTCAGATTGCCTTTTGAACACGAGAAAACTAATTTTTTTCTGAGAGATTCTCCACTCAATGTAAACCATCTCATCAATTTTCATCCAAATCTAAAGTACGGTTTTTTTTCGGTTCCTTTCTTACCCCCATCCCGGGCAGATTTTAGTCATTTCAATTTTTTTCGTGTACCCCCCCCCCCCTAGGGGCAATTTGGAACCATAAACTTTGTAGTAGACTACTGAAACTTTGGAAATCTAAAACATTAAGAATTTTGACCTCTTCCTTCCCCCCTTTCACTCCAAAGAAGGATTCGGATGTTTCTAATTCCTCCCTCTTTTCAGAGAAAGAGCTTCGATAATTGAAATTCTCCTTGTACTTTCCTCTGGGATTCTGAGATTCCCAGATTAAATTTTACAAATAATTCAAAATTCTCCCAAACGAAAAATTTTGGTTACTAAAATTTTTCTCGCACAACATAATTTTGATTATTCGAATTTCTCTTCAATCCTCTCGCAGTGCGAATTTTATTACGTTCGGATTTCTTACCTATCCCATCTTGAGAGAATTTATACCCATTTACCTACATTCTTTATATTTGAAAATAAATTCCGCATTGTAGTGCAGAATTTTGGCGATTTAAATTTCCTCCGCACCCTCCCACCCCAGAAAAATTTAATCAATTCCAAATTTTTTAATATTCTCTCCAGATTGAATTTGATATTCCCTCTCAAAGGCAGAATAATTTTGTTAATTTTTTTTAAAAAAATATTCGTAATTTTAGAATGAATTTTGATGCCAAATTCAAATTTCTCTCATAAGCAGGCACATTTCGATGTATTTGCTCTGAGAGCAAAATTTCAGTAGCAAATTTCATCGAAAGTAAACGTTTTTTCGGTATGTTTTGAGTTTAAAAAATGGTATCCCTGAGTCAAAAAAATCAGAAAAAATCCATACTGGTCAAAAAAATTGATTTTCATAACTCTTCGGGAGGGAAGGAGGGCAAACTTTGATCCAACTCTGACAATCATGATTATAGACTAGATATGGGTTACTAATTTCATAGGTACCATAAAAGGAAGTATTACATTATCATGAAAATTTAAATCAATATGATAATTTCAATCAAGAAATCTCCAACCTAATCCCCGATTATTCGTGAGAACTTGTAGCATGTTATTCAAAAAAAAAAAAATCAAATTTTATTCAATAAACACTAATGGAAAATTCGTTTTTTTTTTGTTTCAGGTGAGTTTTACAAATAGAATTTTCATCATTAAAATAAGAAATATAATTGACAATAAGTAAGTATTTTTTTTATGTTCCTTTCCAAGAAAACCCTTATTTAATTTATTGAGTGAAGTACGTACTTATGAGGTAATTAGAAAATTCTTTCAAAAATTACTTACACAATTTTTCTTTTTTTTTCTACACGTTTTGCTCTTTTTTTTTCAAAAAAATTTGGCAATCGTCATTATTCATGGAATTGCAAAAATTAAAATTATAGAAAGGAAAATCATCTTAATTTCGAAAAAAATTACCAAAATTCGTCCATATTTTCCAGATTTGCTCGTAAATAAACCTCGAATTTTTCTCATCCATTCTTAAACACCTATAATTTCACGGGCCTTCTGCTCCGGTATAGGTAAAAAAAGGTAATCCATCACCCCTTAACACTTGAAATTTCACGTGTGAACGATCCAACGATGGTCTTTCGAAAAAGCTCGCAGGTAATTGAATTTTCAAAACTTCCCTAGGAAACCCGTCCGGCATCGTATGAATACGTTAACATAATTTTAAAATAAAAATTTTCTCCTCATATTGTCCTCGTAGCACCGAGTTAATAAGCTAGTTGCTTCCATAAATCAAGCGCATTTCTACGTAAAAGCTTCAGACCACCTAAGAGTATATTTTTATGGTAGATTTTCATCAAAAATCGTTAAAGGTACCTTGCGGATTTTTTATGTATATTTTAACGTCGAGGAAAAAAATATACGACAAAACGAACCAACGCACCGCACCGTGCTGCGGTTACGATGGTACATATAAGAAGACCGTCTATCGAAAGGGGGAAGGACAAAGGTAGGAGAAAAAAAGGTAGAATATTCCCGTAACGTACGCCAAAGAGAGATAGAAGATTATAAAAGTCACGGTAAACACGAACCAAGTTACCACCTAGAGAATGCCTGATTAGTATTCTCATTCTTTCAGCACTTTCATACGTATCGAACTTCCCCGAAGGAAGGAAATAGGTATACCTAGTACGCTAATACCTGCGAAGCGAAAATCTGTGAAAATTTTCTTTTCATCCGCAACCTTTTTAAAGGACTCGATGGGAGTTACCATACCGCGTATAACTTTATTTGTATGTTTTTGTTGCGTCATTGCCCCTGCCATCCTCGGCCCCCGCATCATACCGCGTCATACGTGTGACAGCCAACATAGTGATAGATTACGGTTATAGCTCTCTTTTTCTTCTACTTCTCTTCGTCCATCTTTATTCCGAAGCGCGTTTTTCTTCGGCCAAGCAGCGACAATAAAAGAAGACCTAGCCGGTCTATTGTCCACTTTGGTGGCGTTGCACCTTTTCCTCTATTTTTTTTCCACCAGCTTCCTTATAGACCTTTAGGTCTCTTATTCGTAAAAGATTTTTCATTTTATGTTTTTCGGTACCGTATTTTTAATATGTTCGGGACTGGGGAAAAAAAAGAACAAAGCCGTTGAAAGTGATACGGATAGAGGACCGTTAAGACTGCTGGAATTCGAGAATTGAAATGGTATTCTTTTATGACATTTTATCGCCTCGTTTTATTACCAACGTAATTGAGACGAGCCAAGGTGCGAATAAGGTAATGTAATTTTGTACCGTTGAGCGATTTATTGAAATACGCTTATTGCAAAATCTTTGATCTTTTTTGAACGAGGATTTGATTTCGGTGATGTGAAATATTCGGAATATAGGAATTAATGAGGCAAAACTTGTTTTAAAAAGGATAATGAAAATTAATTAATTCGATCGAAATTGTAATTAAATTTGCCACGTGGCATGATTAAAGCGAAACAGAAAAGTCGCCATTTTGACGATCATTATAATTGAAAAAGTTTTTCCAACACATGCCGATACAATAATAAGTATGCTTTTGTCTCGTGATCCCTTTTATTGAATTTTTCATTTTTTTTAGAGCAAAAAAAATTTGCGAAAGTAGAATTTCTCTGGAATATCTAAGCGACGATTTTTACAAGTTTTTCTGTTTTTATCCCTTTTCCCAATTCAAGTGTTTGCGATTTTTTGCCAACTTATTCACCTTTGAAGGCTAATATCTTGAGATATGTTGTAATTTGGGAGAACTATTTATGGGGTATGGGAGAGAATTGACTCGAGATTTAAAAACGATAATTACACATTGAAAAGATCAAAATTGAACCTTGGAGATGAAAGCTCAATTTGTTATGATAAGAACAAAAGAAGAAAGCTACCATTTAAAAATCTGAAGGAATTGCCTTGAACAACACTTTTCATCTTTATTTTAACCAATGAATTTTCAAAATTGAAAAATGGGATCACAACACCTTTAGGTGGTATGAGAGGATCCTTAATAAGGAACACATCAAATTCTACTATGAAGTCTCACAATTTTGCAAAACATTTTTAAAAAGTAATTGTGATAGAATTTCTAAAGAATTAGATTATGAATCAAAATCCTCTTTGAAAAATAACCAATTTTTGGAAATTGAATTCTTCAAAATATTAAAAAAATCAATGAAAATGATCAAAAATCACGGAGAAACTGACAGAATTGTAGCATAGGAGAAAATCAGTGAAAAAAATTCACTGAAAACGAATCAATGAAAAAAAATCACAGGAAAATCATTGGAAATTTGCTGAAAATAAATAAAATTCATGAATTTGGCTGGAAAAATCAGTGAAGCCCTTTTAAAAATCAGTAAAAATTCGCTTTCACTAATTTTTCTTGTGCTGCAATTCTGACTGTTCATCAGTCACTTTTCGCTGATTCAGAATGAGAGAGTAGAGAACGAGGTTGATTTGGAACTGATGACAACAAATCAACAAATTCACTGCATAGCTAATTCATCTTGCAAAATCAGAGATGGGGTGATTTAGAATCACGGATGTGAAACGCAAAGAATTTCTGAATCTGATTCCAAATCGGATTCACAATTTGAATTTTCAAAATAAAGAATCTGATTGACTGAGAATTGCGATTCTTTTGAAACACATGCATCGAGAGAGAAGCGAAAAAGGTTTAGAATTGCGCTATGAGAATTCGATTCTTTGAAATTGATGAATCAGATTTTCCTGAATCCGATTCTCCAAATCTCTGTGCAAGATACTGAGAGATACCATCAAGTGCACAAGGACAAGGAGCTGTAAAATATAAGCAACCAATCGTACAAATTATTTTTCGGATATTTGCTCATTTCTTGGATTTGAATTTTCAGTGGCCCCCTAGTCTCCCAAAAAAAATTTAAGAAAAAGTATGTTGAGGAAAAAAAGCAGCGTGTGGCATATCGATTCTCAATAACTCGAGAAAAGAGAATGCAGAATTTAAATATCGCCTTACTTTTTGATTCGACTCCCTTCCCTGACTCCACCGATTGAAAAAATGAAAGCATTTTGGGTGAGGGACTCGGTAAAGCTTGAAAAAATAAACTAAATCAAGTTACAAAATTTTTGAATTTTTTCCGAGAATTATGTGACATTTTCCAACTTTTTGAAAAGAAATTTGAACCAATTCAACTTGAGCATTGTGCTTACATTTTAATTAAAATTATGCATTTAAAAAGAAATCTTTTAAGGCTTCTCTTCATCTAACACAACTCTCCCTACATTTTCAATATTTTAATAACTTTTGCCAATTTTATTGGTGGAAAACTTACAAATTTTCAAAGAAATATTTCAAATACTTCTATTTTTTAAATAAGAAAAATCTTTGAGATCTCCTAATTGAGCAAGGGGAGAAGACTCGAATTTTTTTGAAAATTTCCTTATTTGATGTAAACTACACATTTCATCAATTTTTGTCAAAATTCTTGATCTTTTTTCTCATATTTCTTTATTCATATTTCATGCATTCCAAATTTTGACCTTTTTGCAAAATGTCACTTCTTGGAAGACATATTATTGCTGGCCAAAATCATGCTATTCTCGTACAAAATTTGATACATTTTCCAACCATATTATTCGGTAATTTTTTTAAACATGAGTTAAAAGACGTATTCTCGAAATATCGTCTAACTTTGATCAAAATCTATAAAAAATTTACCTCGAGAGTTATTAAAATGCCACAAAATTGAAAAAAAAAAAACAAATACATACTTGGTTGGAATAATTTATGAGAAATAATAAATCTTTGCCAGAATTTATGAAAATGTTGACACTTGAAATGAGATTTTTACAAACCTGGTATTTCAACGAGAAATTCATTAATCTAAAGTAAAATTTTCAAAATTTTCAGAATTTTAAATGATAATTTTGATTCTGATTGAAATTTCGAGCAAATGGAAAAATTTCCTGTTTTAGAGGGGATATCGACTCTTCTCCCTCATAACCATGGACCTGAAAAAATTGACCTAAAAAGCATTCAATTGTATTTCGAGCCAAAACCCAAAGTTCAAGGTTATACCTTTTTTATATTTTATAGGGAACATCTCAAGGTCAAATCAAATACTTATACAGCTATCCAAGATCACATATAAATTTCCTCTTTTTTCTGAGATACCTGATGGCTAATGCGAATGGATTGAGAAAGGGAAAACTTGGAAACTATACCTATACGAGTACATAAGTACGGTAGCATTACTACATTCTACGCGTAGACAGACCACCGTAGAATAAACTCCTACGGCGTTAAATCGAGCCCTGTGCGAAATACGCTGACGTCGAAATACACAACGTCAGGCATAAGTTTGAAAATTTATTACACGACTAGTCGACTATACAAAAGCCAACATTACTGTAAGGGCGTGAAAGCAATGGTCAACCGCAAAAACGAATGAAGATAAACTATGGATACGTGTAAAGTTAACTTGCGCGAAAGAAAAATTATGTAGCTGAAATCTTGGTGTACGTATATACGTTTCGTCTGTTATACGAGTATATGAGCCATACTCAAACTATAGACATAAGTTTAAGCTATTTAGACCTTTAAAGTTGATGCAACCAAGTAATAAATGTTTGGCTGTAGTAGACGCGAGCATAATCGACATGTACACGTACATCCAGCTGGGCAACCTCAATGTAAAATACCGCAACCGAGCGAGCGCATCCAGCACATTAAAAATGGCGAGATATGTCAATTCCACCGCTGAATAAATTTTTTCACGAAATAAGATTTCTTATCTGGCACGTTACCGGGCTGCTGCGAAGAGTCGTGTCGCAGTCCCAAACGCATCCATATATGGTGAATTAAGAGCGCCCGAAGACTTGGAAACGTTATGGTTCCCAGAGTGGATGTTGTAAAGAGGCGATTTTTTTTTACTCCGCATACATACACGGAGAATAAACATGAAAGAAAAATAAAACGGTAAAATCTGCGCAAAACCCCGAGAGAGAGTATATGCCGACGAATATTGTTGGCAAGAAAATATACATCTCTGAATTTTTACTTCAGTCAATTATATTCGCGGCGGCGCCGACCGGGAAAAAGCCTAGCCCGAGAAACGTAAATGCGAATACGATAACGAAACTCTGTACTCGTGCGTAATTGAATTTTTAGTGGAATTTCTGCCGGCACAGAGCACGCTCAGGCGTCGGCAGGAGGAAAAAAAACAGCCGAATATGAAACTCGACTCGACGCTAACCTAAATAACTTGGAAATTTGAAAGATCTCCGCAGTCTCGTTGAATAAAATGGGAAAAAATGTTGCTTTAAAAAAATGAATATGCGGAGATAAGCCTGCCATACGTGGTTTTTGTAGTCGGCTCAGTTTGAGAGTCTTTTTTTTTTTCGGGGATTGATCTTTTATTTAAATTTTGCACGAAGAATTGAAGAAAGACTTTTGGGAGGTAAATTAAGGTATTGAATAAGTTTGAAATTTTTTTTGGAAAAGTGGAAAGAGGGGTGTTGAAGATAGATTATGGAATTTTGGGAATCGTGAGTTTTATAGAGAAATGGAAATGTAGACATTTTTGGTAAGTTACGCCAGCTGCATCAGAGAACGATAGAAAATTGAAAAAACAAGTATATTCTCTCGCAAGCATTTACAAGTAACAAATTTTTGAAAATTGAAGACAAAATGCGTTTTCCGCAAAAATATTTTCAAATAAGTACATAATTCTTTTAAAAGCACTGATCTTCAAATTCAAAACATATTTCCATTGATTGGAAGAAATAATTGATCCAATCATTTGATTAAAAAATACTGCATTTGAGTTCATAATATCAGAACAACACAATCAGCAACTGGCTACACTGACGTACAAAATTTTCAAATTTCAACTTATATTTCTGATGATTAAAAACAAAATTATTGTGAATTTAGACATTTTAATTCGAGGATCAACGTGAATTTCATAGCGCAACATGTCACGATTTGTAACTGGCCACACTGACATACAAAATTTTTCAAAAAAATTCCCAAATATACTTCTAATGATTGAAAAAAAAATACATGATAATTCAAAGTCCATATGAATTCCATATATTTTTGAATTTTACGATTTGCTGTTGGCTGCAATGGTGTTTCAATTTTTTTTTTCAAAATTCATTTTCAGTGATTAGAAAAAAATTTTGTTCAATTTCTTGATGAAAAAATTAATCGTTCTAGCTTAAAGAAAATTTCATAATATTGGAATATTGCAATCTGCAACTTTTCAACCCCCTGGTAGCCCTCTGAGTTTTGATCGGAGAAGAATGACGATGGTTCAGAGAGATGTAGATTGTAGAAACTCAAATCACTTCTTTCAAGTGCTACGACAGCTTTCTCACACAATTTTGAAGGACTAAACACATAAAAAAAAAACTTTTTCAAAAGGAGGTGCACTTTGAATACCCCCTACTCCCCTCCCCTTGTCACTGGGGACTCACATTTTTTGGAGAGGTCTCCCACGAAAAGTACATAAATCAGTAAATCACCTCACCAAATTTGGTCAAAATTCAAGATATGTTTATTTTTTTCACTCACCCTAAGGTATAATTTCGTAATTCATTGAAATAACATTAAAATTGATTATTAAAACACTCACCACGAAAAAATTTAAAGAATTACGCAACAAAATTTTTATTTTTGCCCTCAAAATTTGTGAGTTATCCACCAATAAAGTTGATAAAAAGTTATTAAAATATTGAAAATGAAGGCAGAGCTGTGTTAGTTGAAGAGAAGCCTTGAATGATTTTTTTTAAAAATTGCAAAATTTTGATAAAAATGTAAGCACAACGCTCAAGTTGAATTGGATCAAATTCCTTTTGAGAAGGTTGAAAAATGTTACATAATTTTTTTAAAAAATTATGGCAGGTATGGCTGATTAAATTTTTCTTTATGATTTAATCTTATTGTGTTCATTTTTTCTCTCATTGATGTAGGTACCTAATCTTTCAACGAATTTGAGCAAGATTGAAAAACATAAAGGTTCTGTTCATTTTGGGAGAGGGAATATAAAAAGCCTGAGAAATTTTTGAACTTTTTCAATACTTTTCTGCAAATTGTTGCATCCTGATTGGGAAACTTTTGGTGGAAATTCTGTGTAAGACGTAAAATAATTCATATTTGCGAATAGATAGATTTATTGCTTTTTTTAAAAGGTTTTATTACACTCGGCGTGTATTGTCACCTAGTGTCAGAAAGCAGAGGCCGGAAGGGGATTGAAATTTGGTGTTGGATTGTGAGTTTTTCGATTACTTAGTTGTAGGATTTTTTCAGTTATTGTTTTCGAGTCTAGAATAGTTCTAATGTTTTCAAAAATATCGAGATTTCGTCTTTCTTGTTTTAGGTTTGGGCAGAGAAAAATGTATCCAAACGTATCGAATTTTTCAACAACAACTGGTGACAATAACGAAAAGTGAATTTTTTACGAAAATCGTTGCGTTGGAGAGAATACGTTAGAAAATTAAATTCAAAACTAATTTTTTTCAAAGTGAAATCGCGATCGTTCAAGTGGGTTATAAACAAAACCGAAAAAAAAAAAAAAAAAAAACGAAAATATGAATGATTTTTTTTGAAAACAATTTTAAGCTGAAAATTTATTTCGTTCATGACCACATTTCAGAAATGTTTCCCAAATGTGGACCTATGACCTATTAGAAAAAAATGTCAACGTTTTGTAAGGAAATCGAAAATACTAATGGCATTTTTATTAAGCCATATGTTTGACACTACACTCAAAAATTCGTTGTTCTATGAGAATCTACAAAAAAAATCACAAAGGGTCTGGCAGGATAAGGGGTGAATTTGGCCCTTGGCTGGATTTTCGTTTTAACCTCCCCCCCCCCTATGGCACCTCTCGATGTAAAAAATTTGAAAAATTTTTTGATCCCCCACTCCCTCCATTTCGAAGTTATGGCCATTTTATTATCCAATTTTCAAAAATTTCTAATTCCATCGGTTTTGAAGGAAATTCTTTTGCAAATACAAAGGAAATACAACGGAAACTCATGGTAAGAGAGAAATAAACCTCGAACCGGAAATTCTTTTGTTCTTTGGCACAAAGTTACATCACGTACAGATGTATTTATAAAAATTTTTTCAAAAATTTTGATGTACGTCTTCATGTGTTTTCGGCCATTTTCAGTTTTCAATTGCAAAAAACACCAAATAAGCAAAGGAGGACGAATTTTTGAAAATATCCCAAAAACGTATTTTTTAACATAGATTCACGTGACGTATTCAGTTTTGGCGAAATCGATGCCGCAATGGCCAAAAATTGCGAAAATCCATACAAAAATGCTGTTTTTTTTACAAATTTTTCAAATTTCGTGCGAAAAGAAATAACCGAATATTTTTTTTACCCGATATACGAATTTTATTAATTTTAATATCACACTACTGACAACACTGCAAATAAACACAACTCCACCGACAAATCACACTCACCCTTCAAGTCTCATTAAAAGACCTTCTAACAAAAAAAAATCACATCCACAGCGAAAAAAAAAACATCAACCTCACTCCAACTAGACTTTCACTCACACAATAGAAAACCACCCCTCCGTATTACGCTGCTAATCACACACAAAGCCTTTCAAACGCATATCTTGCTCCAAGTTCAAACATCACTTTTGACATTTTACGTACACAATCCTCGACAAAAAATTCATAAAAGCAGGTAATCTAATCCCGATCCCAATGGCAATATTCTATTTGGAAACATCACCAGAGTAAAAAAAAATTTACAAACACATAAATAAATAAAAAGGTCATATCCCGTTGATAATACGTCTATTTACGAATCAAAGGGAGTACCTTTGCTAATGCTTTTGTTTGCTAAAACATTATTTCGTTTGTACCTCGTGTCGCTCGTTTCATCTCGCACACATATAAAATTACATTATCGTCTAGAAAACGGCGATGGCTTGACGATGACGCCACCGAAGGTATCTCAAGTATATAACAAACATCTTTGAATTAGGAAAAAACAAACTTTACTTCTCCTCCACGAAGCCCTTCGGTAAGAAAACTCTCGTCATTGTGACAAGATGCTGCGCGAAAACTAAAGCCCTAATGAGCCCATTAACTGCGTCTCGGCGGTATAGTTCGTGCGAAAATCACACTCGTACAAGCTCTATACGCCTTATACTTTTTCCACGCTGCTACTTTATAACGGAGGCGTGCGATTTATTTTTAATCGAATAATTTTAAAAGTTTTTCCATCCTAATGCTCCATACCTACGATTGCCTGTACGCATTTTCATTATGCAAATCGCACACCCCCGAATATGCCCCAAGCTACAAATTATCGACACCGTAAGGCCATCAAAATAGGGCAAAAAATCAGCCACTGTCGTAATTTACATTCGAAATGCATTCGTCACACATTTTCACAAACCATAAAAATCATGCACTTTGACCCGAATTACGAAAGGGGAAAATGGAAACAACGAAAAAAAAATAACCAATCTCGAATAGAATATTTTCCCTCGACTTTTTTTCGTTTCGTTTCACTAAAATAAAAACAAGAAAAAAAAAGATTAAGAAAAATAAAAAGAAACAAAGTACGAAGGCTTAAGAGAAAAATAACGAGTTCTGCGAATAGATTAAAAATTCTTCTTGAGTGAAATTAAAACGTCTCGAGTTAAACCATCGGTAATAACCGACGGTTTTACTCGTTCTCTCGGCAACCTCTGCCGAGAGCTTTTTCCCTCCGACAGATAAAAAAAAAAACAGCAGAAAAAAGATCAACGAATCTGTAACATGGGTTTTTTCTCGTCTTATTATTTTTCAAAAAAACAAAAGAATAACTTTAAATACGCCTTCCGATATCGTTTCGAGCATTAAAGATTTAGTACAGAGGCAAAACTATCTTAAAAAGTATTTCTCTTCGTTTATTGTAAAATTGATCAAAAAAATGCGCCATTTATCGAATTCCTTTTTCGTTTTTTTTAACTCTCTCAAACTGAAAAATCGACCAAAAAACATTTCGATAAATCGAGAAAAAAATGGTAACATTAAAAATCCAAAACGCTAGATATCTGAATCGTGGACTCTCCGGCTGAGAAATAAAAACAGACCCGAATTACCGTAAATAAACTCGGAGCTTGCAGAAAAAAAAGGCTACGAAAAGGTACCCAGGTAATCTTTGAATGACTGCACGGTAAGAAAATGAAAGACGAGGGTCAACGTCAATCGACCGTGAGTTCCGGATATTGTTTCCTATCCGTTATAAATTTTTATTTATCCTCGTATTTCGTCGAGAGCCGCAACAACAGGGAGGAAAAAAAGAACAGCTCGTAGAAAGTGGGCCTGGTGCAAAACTTCGACGAGAAAGTTTATGCGTAAAATCAAAGCAAAAATATCGTTACAAGCTCGGCCAAGTTTCATTATTCTCAAAAGCGCTTATAAACGGTTAATTGCTCGTATCTCTTTCTTCGAATTTCCTTTTTGAAATTTTTTTTTCAAATCGTCGCACTTCGTTGGGTGTTTGAAAACAGCGGTTGTGGCGTTTACCTCTGGCAAGCGGTTTAATTTCGAGGGAGAGTAAATCGCGTCTTTTTCTATAACGTACTTATACGTACAATACGATAGCTCGTCGCAGTCGACGTATTTGTAATTCCTTTAAATCTTCTTTTCTGCTCGAGCGTTTTGCTTCATTGTGTTTCTCGTCGATAAGTTTTTGCTGCGGAATATTTCACCCGGCTGGCCCGCCCGAATCTCAGGTGACTTGTGCGATACCCCGAGTACAAAGAGTTCGATATTTAAAAGCAAAGTAAATTTAATCGCAATCGTAATAAAACTTATTCGATCCATTAACGAGGTCGAAAGTACGCATTAAGCGAGTTTTTAAGCTGCTGAAATTGATACTTTTCTTTACTTCGGTGTACTTAGTCGCAAGACGCCGTGGAAAATATTCGATCCATTAAAAAGGTCCAATGAACGAGTTGAACAAATTTCTACGCTTGGAATCGATATTTTGTAATTTTGGAGTTGTTTAAATATGCTGGAGATATTCGAAAGTGGCTGATCCATTAGGCGAGTTGAAAATACGAAATGAACAAATTTTTAAATGGTAAGATGACTCATTTATTTATTCTGGAGCCATAAAAGTATAGGCGAATTATTTATTCTTAGGTAAGTATAAAAAATTTCAGAATAAATAACCGAAAAGTCTTGAAATAAGATACACGACATTCTTAGACAAAAAATTATTTAGGTACTTTAGATACCTACCTGAATTTTTTCCCACAAAATTCGATTTTTTTTTTTACAAAACTGTAGATTTTGACATAGGCGAAGAATTTCGGGCAAAAATATGAGTGGATTCTTTTCCAAAAAAATGAAAAATTTTTATGCATAATATGCAGATTTTTTCAAAAATAGGAAATTTTTTAACAATTTAGAAAATTTTCTTGCAAAAAGATTTTTTATATAGAAATAATTTTTCATGCAAAACCGGGAATTTTCTTACAAAAAAATGAATCAATTTTTTTCAAAAATTACGAACTGTTTTTCTACATTACCATAGAAACGTAAAATGAAAGAAAATTCTTACAAAAATTGACCCAAGAGAATTTTTCCCATAAAAATTCAAATTTTTCACAAGCGTCGATTTTCTTACAAAAATGAAAATTTTTACAAAAATTTAATTTTGCTGACCGCAAATAGAATGTTCCAAAAATGCCGATTTTTTGCCAAAAAATAATTAATATTTTACAACATGCAGTTTTTTTTTCAAAGTGTGCATGGATTTTTTTTTATAAAAGTGTACCTTTTCAAAAAAAATTACGTGGGTGGTTCAAAAGTTCCAAAACGTAACGATTTTTTTTTGTAATTAAGAATGAAAATTTTCTCACATTGTAGGTTTGCAAAAAACAACGCTAACGTCATACTCAATATCTAGAAAGTTGAGCGGATGATGCCATGTTGCCAATTTTACAAAAAATTGAACTTTTAATTAATTTTAGTCCTTATAAATTTTTGATCAGATAAAATAAGCATTTAATGATTTTTTGATCCTTGTACAAAATAAAATTCTATTACATGCAACTACTAGTTTTTAACTACTTCAATTTTTGAAATTTTCAAAATTTAGACTTAGAATTTTTTTTTAAAAAAGTACAAAAATTAAAAAAAAAAACAACTAAAAGTTCAAAAATAATTCCTGTAATCAATGCGGGATGAGTTCATATGTGACCGTCCATGAAAAAAGAGACCTTGGGAGCAAAACGAGCTTTTAAATCAAAATTTCATACAAGAACTTCTTCAAGTTTTATTGCAAAAAAAATGCAAAACAGTTATTTAAAAAATTTGTTTATTTGAAAACCGGTTCCACAAGGTCACTTCCTTCCTGGACAGTTAAAAATCCCCCCACAGGTCTCTAGGATTCAAAACGAGCTCCTAAATCAACATTTTGTAAAAGAATTCCTTCAATTCTTCAAGTCTTTTTGCAAAAAAAATTACAAAAAAGCTCTTTCAATTCAAAAACCTGTTTTTACTTCTCCGATCCCTTCTTTCATGAACGGTTACATATTAATTTTTTTAAGGAAAAAAATCGTCAGTTATATTGCAAATAGAATTTTATTATTTGTTGGATGTTATTTTTTTGTTCACGAAGCAATTTTCAAGTTCTGGATATCGTAGATTTAAACATGTAGAATTGTAGAAACATTAAATTTACTTTGGCAAAAATATTGATTATTTTTTTAAATATAAAAGAGCAGTTTCTCACAAAAATGAAATTTTTGATAATTTTTTCAAAAATATCAAATTATTTGACCAACATTTACACAAATTTTTTTTCATGAAAGTGTAAAAAAGCAACTGAGATTTTTTTCAACAAAAATTTCTCAGTGAAATCAGATCTCATTCATATAGATCGCAACGATAAACCTTGATTTTAATCCAATGAAGATATTTCAATAAACTCAAATTCACATATTTTCGCAATCTCTGCTTTTTTCAATCAATTTTTTGCCAATATAATTGATTTCATATTTTAAAACCTTTTCGAATTCTGGTTGGCAATTCTCCCTCTTCCTTCCTCCATTAACTAACCCTTGAAAACTTTCCAATTTTCCCTATAATTTCCAGGTACTTCTGTGAAAAAAAATACACCTCAAAAACAAAACACCCTCACTAATAAAACTTACGATGCACTTATCGCTCAATTCCTCGCATCATGAATTATACAAACCATCCATCCCATCACGACTCAACACCATCTCAACGCATCCGATAAAATCCCACGACAGAATCTACAATCTAGCGTAGGAAAAAGGAGAAAAAAATTCCACCGCTCGACGTACGCATCCCACCGTCAAATGAATGATAATATTATGTGTGTTCGAACTCGTATAAATGATGAGAAAAACATACACCTAGTTGCCGTGCCGAGAGAGCTTGATGAGAAAATGATACCTTAATGTGAAGAAAATTAAACCGGCTCCGGCGTAGTAAATTATTAAACGTGCGTGTTGGTCCAAATGAAAAACACATACGAACCGGGGCAAAAAATGGAAAAAACAACCACCGTCGCCCCAAAAAAGAAAGAAAAAAAACTATTATAGAAAATTATTTCAGCCATGTTATACTCGGCTATATTTCATGCTACAATAATGATTTGTTATATGTTCCTTTTTGCAGCCGAAAGAAAACTTTCTTCTTTTCTGCCTCTTTTTTTTTCACTTCGTTGTACGGACTATGTATTCGAGCTGCCGGAATTGCACCCATGTTAAAGGTCGACATTTTCTGATATACTAAGCTGCTCTTTATAGGTATAACGATATGTAGGGTATTTTCAGCGAAACTTTTACCGAACTGGGGTTTACGTTTGGACCAATTAAAATCCATTGCTTTGAGGGATCTGTGTTGGAATTTGAAATCATTATAGAATGGGATTTCCTACTGGCTGATAACCGTTAAAAAAATAAATAAGGAAAATCGGTGCCGAAGGAAAAATTGAAATGAGGATTTAACATTGTTTATCAGCAAACTCATAACTGAAAAAAAAAACTGAACTGAACTGGATTTAACCACCTTTACTTATAAAAAAAATAAGTTGAAAACTGGACAAAAGATTCAAAAATAATCAATAATCACATCTTTGCATTTAAAAATCAATGAACATTATCGAAAATCATTGGGAAACGCAGTAATAAATCAGAGAAAACGTTTCACTGACAGTAAACAGTGAAAAAAAACACTGAAAAATCAAAGAAAATTCATTGGAAATTCATTAAAAGATCTGAAATTTTCTGAAAATCAATTAAATTTTTTGAAAAATTGGAAAAAAATTTGCTGAAAATCCAAAAATTTTGTCGATTTTTTCTGCGCTGAAATTCTGACCTTTTTTCAATGTCTTTTTACTGATTAGAAATGGGAGAACAAAGATGAAAAGTAATTTCCTTTTTTCAAGTTGGGAATAAATAAAAATTACGAAATTAATGAACAAAAATTTCTGAATCAAGATACTACAATTTTTCTGTTTATTCCCAGGCTGAAATTCTGCCTTTTCCCAGTCATTTTTCACTGATTCGAAACGAGACAGTAATTAAGTACCTTGATTCAGAAATTTTATGTCCATTAATTTTGTAATTCCTACTTACTCGCAACTTGAAGAGGAAATTACTTAGTACTTCTGCTCTTTCTCATTTCGAACCAGTAAAAAGTCACAGAAAAAAGTCAGAATTTCAGCACAGGAAAAATTAGTAAAATTCTTTGCTTTTTAGAAAATTTTCGCTGATTTTTCAAAGAATTTTACTGATATTTCAAGGATTAAGAAAAAAATATTTTATCAACTTTTTAATGAATTTTTATTGATTTTCCAGCACTTTTTCTCACTGTTTGTTTTCAGTAAAATTTTATTTATTACTGTGCTTCAATTATGACTGTTTTCCAATGATTTTCGATAATTTTCACTGATTAATACTTAAATGAAAAGAAAAAGTTGGAAAAATTGATTCATTTCACAAAGCAGAATCCAAGGTAACAAAATTTTTCAATTTTGACCACGTTAAGGACGATTTTTAGAAAAAAAAAACACGCAACGTATGTACATTTCAAAGTGAAAAATTAGTTCAAAATTCAAATACTTACTTAGTTATGTATTTATCATTATTTATAATTTTCCTGTTTGAATTTTACACATCAGAAAACACTACCTACTGTCATAATTAAATCGTTTGGAAAATTCCCATAAGAATGTGTACAGAAATAAATAAGCTTTGAGCTTGGGAAATTTCCATTCATCTCTTTCAATTCTGTATTTCAAAGAGTAGATGGAATTGAATAATGTCTCATAAAATTTTCCATTCATTTTTGGATCACATTAGGGTATGTTAAATTTGGTGGTTTTTTTTTCATAAAGAAAAGACGCGTCCCTATCATTTGTGACTTACGTAGGTACCTATCTTCTTTTGATGGAATTTTTCTAGAAATTTTTTTTACAAGCTTTGATCATTCTAGAGCTTGGAAACCCATCCCCTTCTCTGGCCTTTACTGATAGAGAGAAATGGTTTCTCTCTTTTTTTGAGATTATCTGTAAAAAATATCAGCTTTGAAGTTTTATCTTATAATGGTGTCTCGTAACTATGATGGTGCTCAATTATTTCTAAAATTTCCGTGAAAAAAATCCTCATAAATTATGAAATCAATCTGGTATCCAAAGTTTTTTGTCCTAGAAAATTTGCAATGTGTTCGTTTCAGAAAAATAAAATAAGAATAAATTTTTTTACATCGGGAAAATTTTGATATTTTAGCTTAGTTGCATTCCTTTCAATAATTTTTTCTAAATTTTCAAAAAAAAAAAAAATCGAAGTCTCATAATATTCAGCACCTGTATTCACAAAAATTGGAAATAGACCCCTCTTTTTTCTCCTCCTTCTCTCGCAAAACCAAAATCCTTGTTTAAAGAGGTATTCTAAAAAAAAAATCAAACATCATCCACCTCTAAATTTAATTTTCCAGCAATTCGTACTCATCACAGCATCTCTAATTCGTCTCATTCTTCACTCAAAATATCTCTCACGAGAAATTTTCCTCAATTAAAAAATACTCCAACTTCACTACTCTTCAATTATCAAAAAATTTCAATACTTTAACTGTCTCTTCACATCATCCAAAAGCTCTCAATAGGTGCTATCCAACTATTTAGAAAAATTCTTGTATCCGACTAAAAAGGGGTAAAATTGAAAGCGAGATTCTACCAAGACGAACGTACTAAATCACAAATACACGCCCGAATACCTAGAAAAGGGAATTTCCAGCTTTAGGCGAAAATATTTATAGAACTTTTTAAAGATAAGACATTAAGCAGTACGAGTAAAAAGCGCGTCATTCTGAATTTAATTTAAAAGTTTCAAACATTCGAGAAAGTATTGTGTACCATCCAGAATGTAAGAAATTTTCGCTATTAGCCCTCCTTTCTGGCTCTGTCCCCGCGTCGATCCAGGCCGTCTTGCTAAATACAAACGCAGCGTTTTTCAATATAATGGTGAAATTTTTTTATTACTATCTTTATGAAATTATTTCGACGATTTCGTTCAAACTACCTACACCTATCCAGACTCCGGCAATATTACGACCCAGACGTCGACAAAATTTCACAAAATGTAACAAATATTCGTAGATATGTACAGAATACGAGCCTCCTACGTTCTGTTTCGCATACCCTAACTTAATATCTTATATTTGGAGCAAGATGTATCCCCGAGTAAAAAAATATATAAAATTGTGACATTTGAAAAATCTAACGAAAAAATCTACCTACATAGAAATACAACTTTAGGTATTCTAAATTGATAGCATTTTTTTTAGACAACACGCCATTGAAAAACACTTACATATTTTCTTTTTGAAAATCATTAATTTTTCAAGGGACTTGGAGTCCATTTCGAATAGAATTTTCAAAAAAAAAAATGATTTTTTTGAAAGGGAGCAGGTCATTAAGGAATATACGAGTAGTTCTTTTTGGAGGGCGAGAAAGTGATACGAAATGTGCACCAATTTTCATTTATTTTCAATACGATGCGATGATCGAAAAATTTTCCCCTTTTTCAATAATATTAGTCGGCAAATTTTTCATCAACACTCACAAGATTTTTGCCCAAATTTGGTCCTTGTGGACGTATGCTTCAACACAATTCGGATCACGAATCCGTAATGTTTTTGGATTTAAATCATTGAGATTAATCAACTTTTAGGTAGTGGATTAAAATCACTTTTTTGAGTCCGAAAATGGATTCGAATCCAGATAATTTTTTACAACCTTATCCCCTCTTCATTTCTTTATAATTTGGCAAGGGGGGTCAATTTAAATCCAAAGAGAGAGTCAGATCGAAAAACCAAGTTGATATTCGGACTTGGTGCCCTCGAATTGGCGAAAATCCGTTTTCTACACGCCATTTATTTCTTTTGCAATTTTTTTCTGTCGAAACTAGAAGGCTAGGAGGGCGTTTAAAGGTCAAATTCAAAAATAAGCAAATATTCCAATTTTTTGGAAGAATTTTGTCTCTCATTAAGATGTTTGAGGAGAGGGGGGGTGAATGAAAAAACTGAACCCATATTCAAACTAAGCAACTTCAAAACAGTCAAAATCGATGTGTTTCTTTACTTACTTTTTATTCATTTTGAAATTTTAGTCTAGAATGAAAATTCACCCCCCTCCTGGTTTTATCGAGATCCAATTTTGAAAATTTGTTGGTTAAAAAAAAGGTGAAGGGGACTCTTTATTGATTTTTCACTAGTTGAGCTTTCACCACAAAAGTTCAACTTTGAGCTTTTCAAAATATGTGACCTTCCAAGAAAAAACCGACCTTCTGTCCGAAAAAAAATTGAAAAAAAAAGTGTCCCAATCAATCCAAAACCATGATTATCATTTGTTTTGGATTGATTGGGACACCTTTTTTTTTTCATTTTTTTTTCGGACAGAAGGTCGGTTTTTTCCTGGAAGGTCACATATGACCGTCGTTGTTGAATCTCCTATCATTTTTTTTTCTTCAAAATCCGAAAACATTTTTCCCACGTACAATCAATTTTGGGTAACTTGGCAAAAAATCAAAATTTCTCAAAAATTACAAGATCTTACCCCCTTCCTTCATCGAGACTTCGAAACTCAGAAATGAAAAATGGCAGTTATTTCATTAAACTATTAAAGGAAACCAGTAAAAAAAAACTTTGAACCAAATAGAAAAATTCAAATGAATTTTTGGTTCGAGTTGATAAGAAATAAGCTTTACGATTAAATTTCTCTTTCTTAAAGGGAAAAAATCCATACAGGCACGATCAAAATATAATATTCCCCACCCCTAAAAAAAGATATTTTCACGATAAAATTATAATCTTAAAATTTCCCCAAAATCAGTATAGGTGAAAAAGGTGATTCTCCATACAGGACGAATTGAATTTACACCCTTTCGATACAGGTTAAAAAGGCGTAATAGTCGTAATTTTGTATTTGTATGGAAATTAGGATGAGCCGAACAAATTTCGCGGATACATTTTCAACCCAGTAGATGGCCAATTTTCGGGACCTCAATGTTGTTAAGAGTTCATCGCAATTTCATACGTGTCGAAATGCGAAGCTGCTGCGCCTCCAATATTTCGGATACGATTTTTCGTCACCCCTTTGCCCTTTCTTTGCCTACCTACGTCTCTAGATACTATAGAGCACCGAAGAATTCATCGTCGAGCATAAAAAAAGCTCGTATTCGGCGCCGCAAATTCGATCCAGCCTCATCATCACATCGCCTCGTATACGCCCGAAAATTAGCATTCGAAATAACAACACCTCCGCTCCATATAGAAAATTTTCCACGTGAACACGTTTTGCGACGAGTTGTGGAAATGTATATAGTATGTCGAGAGAGCTCGGATTGACTTTTTTTCTCTCTCTCTGGTGGAAACAAGGCGCACGAGGCCTACCCAAGTATACGAACTGATTGAGCGGTACAAATGAGCGCAAGAGGTGGTGTCACCGATATCACCGAGAATTTTAATCAAATTTCTGCCGGCGTCTTTGTTTAACAACAACGTCGACGACGAAAGAAACGAGAAAAAAGTAAACTATTTCTTTCAACAATGCTCTCCGCGAGTTTTCGTTATAAAACTTTTTGAAGTTTATTTCCCTCTTCTTTTTTTTCTTGTTATGTCGGACGTTATGAGTAAACATTCGCGATACTGCGCTCCCACGCTACGTCTATAAGCTGAAAACATTACGGTATCTTTGTACTATCCACAGCACGAGGTTTACGCAAGAATTACGCCGCAGGCTTTCGAAATAATTTTTCGATGCAGTTGGTCGGGGTATTCTGGGTATCTACACTTTTTTCGCTTTAAATTTCTCAATTTATATATCAGCAAAAACTCGAGCTAAATGTAGTTTTTCCAAACTGAATTTTGCCTCCCTCTTCTTTGCCATGTAGAATGAGTTCTTTCGACGAAATCGAGATTACTGCGATAACAGATAAATAACGTAAAATAACCAGCCACGAGCTGAATGCGAACGTATCTGCGTAAATACGAAATAGACTTCATTCCGGTAACAGGATATTTGATGTTTGTCAATAAATACGAAATATTATTAGATCAGATGAAAATAAATAAAGCGGTTGTTTATTCGCAAAGAAACAAGATATCCGATCTATTATTATTAAAAATCGATCCGAGCCTTTGAATTCCCACGCATCAGACATAATATAGGTAGTAGGTACATAAGAATAACTCACCCAATTATTTTGTTGAGGGGGGCGTTATGACTCCGAAAAATTCCATAAGTATAGGTACCGGCCTGAAACAAAAGAATAAATTTTTGAGTTGATGATTCATTTTATTTACCTTGGAGTGTAATACTACATACAATTAAGTTTAAGCTGAATATGGGGGGGGGGGGGGTGGGTGGTGGTGGTGGTGGTGGTGGTGGTGGTGAGAGGAGGAGGGTTGACCACAATTTGAAAAAAATAAAAAAAATTTTTTAATCCGTCGTTTCTTTTAAAAACGACGAAGACTACTATTTTTTATTACGTAAAATTCGTCGTTTCTCGTCATTTCTTTGAAAAACGACGAAAATTAATACTTTTGAAAATTTAGGTAAATCTGTCGTTTCTTGTCGTTTCTTTGAAAAACGATAAAATCGACCACCTTCCAACATGAAAATCCGTCGTTTCTTTTCGTTTCCTCAAAAAATGACAAAAATTGATAGATATTTTCAATATTAAAATTTGTCGTTTCTTTGAAAAACGACAAAATCGACTACTTTTCAACATGAAATGCGTCGTTTACTGTCGTCAGAGGCGTAGCCAAGGGGGGAGGGAGGGGGTCTGACCCCCCCCCCCTGAGATCAAGAATTTTTGTGAAAAATACCTTTTTTAGAAAGCTTTGCCCTCGCAATGCAAAAAAAGACTCATTTTTACCCCTCCCTCTTCCTCTCCCCATAAAATTTCTCGTTTTTCAAGTCTCTGCCCTTATAGAAAAAAACTGCAAGTTTTTGTGAAAACTTGCAGTTTTACAGCCAAAACTTGCAGTTCTACAGCAAAAACTGGTAGTTTTACAACAAAAACTACAAGTATTTTTAAAAACTTGCAGTTTACTGGTAGTTATACTGCGAGTAAAACTGCAAGTAGGAAAAAACTTGCTGTTTTACAACCAAAACTTGTAGTTTACTGGTAGTAATGCAGTAAGTAAAACTGCAAGTAGAAAAAACTTGCTGTTTTACTACCAAAACTTGTAGTTTACTGGTAGTAATGCAATAAGTAAAACTGCAAGCAGAAAAAAACTTACTGTTTTAAAACAAAAACTACAAATATTTTCTAAAACTTGTAGTTTACTGATACCTAGTTATTCAACAAGTAAAACTCAAGAGTTGTTTAAAATCTTGCAGTTTATTGGTAGCTGCATAGGCAAAGAGTCAGAGATATCATCAAATTTTCCAATTTTCCCAACCCCCACCCCCTCTCACCCCAGCTCTTCATTCCCATGAGCAAAAAATATTTATATTGTACAGTTTCAAAAACATATTTCAAAATATATGACGCAAAAAAATTAAAAAATTCGACGTGTTTTAGGAGTCCTACTCCCCTCTCCTCCCCCAACCACAACCCTTCACTCCTAGTCAAAAAATATTGCTAAATTCCGATTCTACGACCTCGAAAACATTGATTTCGACATATAACTCGAAAAAATTACAAAATTTTAAATTTTAAAGGTTGCACCCCCTCTCACCCCTAAACCTTCATTTCTAGGCAAAAAATATTACCAAATTTGGATTCTACGATTTTTAAAACATAGATTTCGACGCATGACTCGAAACAATATTACAAAATTCAAAAAAATTACAAAATTTGAAATTTTAAAGGTTGCACCCCCTCTCACCCCTAAACCTTCATTTCTAGGCAAAAAATATTACCAAATTTGGATTCTACGATTTTTAAAACATAGATTTTTTGCAATTTTTAGGTTATATAACCTAAAAATTGCAAAATCTCAATTTTTCAAGTTTTACTTCTCATTTTTTCAATTTTTTGAATTTTGGGGCCCCAGCCCCCGCGTGGGGGATGAAAATTCTCTGAATGTGTCCTAAAATCTTTTATTTATTATAATGAACAAAATGAGAAAAAAATTTCCCCGATCTCATTGAAATTGAAAAAAAAAAATTTTTAGCTACATACTTATGAAGTCCTATCAACACCAAAACTTCAACCCGACATGGTGGCGTGCTCCTCTAAACCAAGTCTTCCGGTCACTGCTTGTAAGTAAAACTACCTGACCATCAAGTATTACTTGTTCGAAAACCCCCACAACTCACAACCTTTCCAGATACGTGGATGATGCCGACAAGTCATTATCTCTGGGAATTAATAAAGCCCTACTATCGATCCTGAAAACTGCAAGTTTTTTTCTATAAGGGTGTACTCATTTTGCAGCCACCCAAAAAAAAGCTTTCGACCCAGACCACCCCCCTTTTCGGAGGCTTCTGGCTACGTCACTGGCTGTCGTTTCTCCAAAAAACGACAGGAATTAATATTTTTTGATATTAAAATCTGTCGGTTTTCATCGTTTCTTTGAAATCCAACAAAAAATTGATAAATTTAATACTCGGTTTTTTTTGTCGTTACTTTAGAAAACGACAGAAATTACTATTTTTTAATAATAAAATTCGCCGTTTTTTGCCATATACCTACTTTATTTAAATAAAATGAATATTTTTGGTGATGGGAACCCCTCGTTTCTTCAGAAAACGACAAAAAACCTTTTGATCTTGTGTGCGCATAAAATTCTGTCGTTTCTTTAAAAAAAAAAAACACATCAAAAACGATTTTCTTTTGATCACGTAATTAAATCGATCGTGCGTTGTCGTTTCTTTTAAAAATCTTTGCCCTTTGCTTGTGTAAATTCAATAGTTTCTCGCAGTTTTTTTTTTTTTTTTGATCATGGAACTCAGTCGTTTCTTATACATAGTTTCTTTGAAAAACGACAAAAATTACACACTACGTCAGAAAAATTCCAATGATTTTCACAAAAAGAAGTATGTTTTAGTAAAATTTTTCTTCACCATCCATCAAAGTTGATTCATCTTTTTAAGATTTTCCCAGGAAGGCAAAATCCGAACTTTTCAATATAAATGATCATTAGAGTACGATGTCTTTCAGAAATTGTTGTACAAAAACTCTCAGAATAAGGAGTAAAAATTAAATTTATCAACCCATGTCCATATTGAATCCTTCGATCAAAAGCTTATAAAATTTCAAAATTTTTAATTTAAAAAAAATTTGAAATTTTAATCTTTGCCAGAAGTAGATCTTAAGAATGGACCAAAAATTTCAAATTTTTTGATCGTGTATTTTTGAGGCCATTTCACAACAATTTTCAGCACAAATTTATTAAATTTTTTTTAAAAAAATTGAAAAATAATTTCGTCCATTTTGAATAAATTTTTCAATGCCCATCACTCTTAATTATTTACAGGAAATTCTAATCAAACATTTTATGTACTCACTCAGGTCTATCTACGACTCTACGTATCAACTCTCCTTTATTCTTAATTTTTCAAGTTATGTAGCTAAGTAACTATCAGCACAAAAAAACACATCGTAATTGGAAAAAAAAATCAACCTGTGGGAAATGGGAAATGATTTTTTATGCGAAAATTCCCATAACTTTATCTAACATACACGCCCAGTATAAAAAAACCCTTAAAAAAATTGACAACTTTGATCAAATAAAATAACTACAGCCTCCTTATACCTAAACAGTAAATTCAGAAACTTCAAAGACAATGCCTAGCAAATTCTATCCATGTGCAACCATAATCTCACAATTTCCAATCGACGAAAATTGCAACTACATACAAGGTGAATCACAAAGATACATTCCCACATGCATGGAATTACCAACTAAACAAATAATGGCATTTGTATCACAACACACGAGCTACCATAGCACAAGTACTATCTCCTTAACTACCATACGACTGTTCTTTAATATAATTGTCATCAGTTCACGAAACTGACGTGAATTTGGGATTGAAATTCTGTATAATTTGGTACAATGGTAAATCGGCTTATGTACTATGCGGTTTACATACCCAACTATTTGTTTTCGATAGAAGATATGTATTCATTGATATTATGAACTTACTTGATTAGATGGGTATAATGGTACATAGATCTGCAATTTTTTTTTTTTCAAATTTGTTCATTCGTAATCAACACCAATCGATAGATAACTCGTACTCTACTTTTTGAGTAATGAACTCGAATGAGATGTTAGTTTTTCTCCACTACTACAAATTTTTTCGTAACTTGAATTTTTTGTTGAAAATTTGTATTGGATATACTTTTTGATATTTTTGAAACTTATGAGCTAATTTTCTGGGAAAAGAAAACACCCGAAGAAGAAAATGAATAGGGCATCAATTTTAGAGCGTAAAATTTCCTTTATGAATAGTTCGACTAATTTTTTTCTAGGGACCATAGATTTCGAAATATTTCAGCTAAAAGTTCAAAATTCAATATTAAAAATTGGGCCTCCCAGAGAAAACCCTATTTTTAAGACTATAGAAAAGAAATTTCCTAATCTATTCATTTTTTTCGGCTCAAATTTCTCGGAAAATGGATTTTTTGAGATGATCTCTTTTTTCAACATTTTTTTTTATTCATTACAGACAGGCAATTCGACAATTTCTTGAAACGTATTCGATTCTGATAGGTGAATCTGACCTGCTTTTTAGGGTAACAGGTCAAAGGGTAAAACTGGTCAAGTAGGATGTTTTGGCCTTGGAAATCGATTTCGACCATTTCTATCCTAAAAGGCTCCCCTACTCTGGCAAATAAAAATAATTTCAACAATTTTGGGCCTCCATCTCAAGTATTTTAGGGGAGAAGGACCAAAATGTGAGTTTTCTCTTGTAATTTTCTCATTTTTCGTCCAACGGAGGTAAAAAATGAGAAAATTACAAGAGAAAACACACATTTTGGTCCCTCTCCCTAAAATAAACTTGAGCCAACGGTCTCAAATTGTTGTTAAAATTATTTTCCAGGATAGGAGAGCCTTTTAGGATAGGAACAGTCGAAATCGGTTTCCAAGGTCAAAACACCGGAAATATATTTTCTTCTAAATCGAATTTCTACTAATTTTCTACACTTTATTGGGGGGGGGGAGAGTAGATCCATGGGATGAAAAATTCTAAAAATTTCATCATCCAAATACCTCGATACCTCCATCTCAACACCCACACTCTGGAAAATTTTCAAATAAACAACAAATCTTCGCCGACCGAAATTCACATAGGTCTGCGTCGAAACTCAAACCGAACTGATTTGAAAATTACAAGAGGTCGGAAATACACGTTACCGTTTTCAGTGGTGGAAAATTAAGACCGAGTTCATTAATTTGATAAGCGTCGTCAGCTCTACCGTACCATACCGTGTAGTAAACAATAATGAGTAGTTGTTGACGTTTCGTGTGCCTAAGTAGGTGCTAAAGTTTTCAAAGTTGAGATATACCCCAAGCCGAGGTACAAACACACGCCGATCTAGCTGGCAGACCAACCGTGTAGCTTGGTTTTTGACATGTGCTGTGAAATTCCAACGTTTTATTAATATACCATTATTATTCACCTACATACGTACAGAGCTACAGACCTCCATGATGAACATTAGAGTAAAACATGAAATTGGACCTGGAACTGGAGATTATTTCACATATTCGCCCTATTTTAGGTACCACCAGTTCCATTAATTATATAAAATAGTATATGGACTCGTTTTACATTATTTCAAATTAAAATATGTTTTTGACAATGTACCTACACAATACGTATATAAATTTTCAGCCTCGTCTGAACACCGGTGAAATTTTCCAATTGTATTTAGTTTCAATATACTACGACTTGATACAATTGTACACGTGAAATATCTAATTCGACGCATCGAAATTCAATAAAATCGCCCCCTCGTGTCCATTTTCCATTTCCAATACCAGGGCGCGTGAAATTTCGCACGTTGAATAACTACAAGCTTGACCTTTTGGTCCAGTAAAAGCCTATAAGTAATTCTATGAATTAATCTTAACGGATAATTCTCGGTGGAAGTATTTATAACCAATTGTACACCAGATAGTAGATAGTAATGCAAGCACTACATCTGTCCTGATTGTATACTGGTGAAATCTCCGATGAAAACGGACGCATTTCTCTCCATTAAAGAGTATACCTCTCTGGTTAGAAACGATATCGGTACCTGCGATTATTTGTTATTGCACCGAGCAGCATTCGAAAGCTTATTTATTTGATTTCTTGAAACTTTTAATGAACGCGATGACGTCAATTTAACGACCTCCGTTGCTAATCCGAATCGCTAAGAATACTTTCCAGCGGTACAGAAATCGATTTGTTTGCATGTTTAATTGAGATAACGAATAGAATTATTTGCCTATGTCTATGCTCGAGTGAGGTATTAAATTACAGCGAAAGTAGACTTTTTTCAAGTGAAAATCTCGAATTTGGTGATTATTCGAAGTTGACACTTTTTCACAAAAATAATTCTTCTGAATGTGGCAGGTAAGGGGGGGGAGGAGGTGAACAGAAATTCATACACAGCCAAATTTGCTGCAAATGAAATGATAGAAGCGTATCACTCTTCGTCGTCGTTTTTGTTGAAAATTAAATTTAGACGACTTCGGTTTTAGCAAAAATTATGAATCACTTGCCAAGTTTTTTTTTAAAAAAAACTGATTCAGATAAAATTTTGATATCTATACTTGGCGTCTTTCTGAAAATTTGAAAAATTGTACAATTTGAAATTTTAAAAGTTTTAGTTCAACATTTACAGTTCAACTTGACTGCTCTGAAAAAATATTTAATGTGCAAAATTAAATGTGTAGTGGGAACCTTGAAAATAATCAAGTGTCGATTTTCAGATTAAAAGATACATGATCAAAATTTAATGATTTTCATCATAAATTTTTAAAAATGTGACCCTGCCGGAAAGAAGGGACCTTGTGTAAAAAATCGACGTTTTCATTGTCATGTGTTCGGTCCAGATTTCGTGTTATTTGGACCAAAAACGTGAAAATTGAGACATCGATTTTTTTTTACACAGGGTCCCTTCTTTCCGGCAGGATCACAAATGTATAATTTTTATCGTAAATTTTTAAAAAATGCATGATTTTTTTCAGGTATAATTTTCAAATATTTTAGGGATTGTATCAGTTTTTTCCATATTTACACGTCGACTTGGCGAAATTTTCCACATTCGAAGGATTTTCTCGTGAAAATTTTCACTTATGCTTAACTCAGTATCAGAAAAATTATTTATTACAATATATAAAATCGATGGGGTATTTTATTCAAAATTTCATTAAATTTCACATAAAACTCCTCTTTAAAAAAATCAATAAAAAATTTAAATCACTTTTCCAAAAAGCAACGATAGTTTTTTACGGCTACTTCTTTGCAGTTGTCCAGCAATTTTGTATCATTTTCAGCCATTAACCCCCTCCCCCCCCCCCTTCTAAAATACCACAAAAATTATTGGAAAATAAATTTTGGCTCAAAAAGTAAAACTTTTTGAGAAAAATTGAAAAAAAATCATTGAAAATTACTTTTTTGCCTTCAAAGAATTTGCAATAACTCGTCGGTTGGAGCTGCTGATTTTTTCGGATTAATGAAAAAATTTGAGATGCTCCAAGATTTTTATAAAAAGTATATGAGTCAATAGGTTAATTTCAGTGCCATAAATTTGAAGAAAAATCTTGACTGAATTAGCCAACAATTGTGACCCTGCCGGAAAGAAGAACCCTAGAGTAAGAAAATGAAAAAAAAATTGGTTCAATTCTAATAATACCAAAAGTGGGACGAAAAAATCCAAATTTTTAAAGTTTTTTACACCAGGACCTTTTTTCTCGACAGGGTCGTCTGAAAATCACAAAAATGCTTGTTAAAATTTTTGAATTTCATACCTTCTTCAGAATTACCCAAACGATCCTTATATTTGAATTCAGCTACAACTAAAATGTCACTGAATTTTTCGAGAAGCAAATTTCGTACATAATTCTTTCAAGATTGCTGCTTATGTCTTGTGAATACCTCTTTCTTACAATATACATACCTCAAATTTAGAAATTAATTTTTTTGGGATTTTTTGAGCTTCAATTTATTGAATTTGAATGAACAAAGAAGTATAAATGCGAATTGATTGTACAGTTCATGTCAAGGAAATGTGGATTTGTGTATGGAAATTATTTTTTTGAATGCTGAAAATTTAAATTTTATTATTTTATGCTTCTCTAGCATGATTTTTCAACTAATTGCCCACTAACTTCTCTCAGACAATGGTTAAGTATGTTTTCAGTTACTAGAATATCCTTCCATTTTGGAAAATTCTTCCAAAAATTGAGCAATTTTTCAGTTTTGCTTCATTTAGAACTTTTTTTTTGACATAAATATTCTAATCACTTGCTCAGATATTTGTACTTATTACCCCCCCCCCCTCCAACGATGATGATGCAAATCTTTAGACACTGCCGGACCAACCTGTTCATCATCAAAAAATCCAAAATTACATCTGAAATTCTCTCACCAGCCTAGTTCCTTTGGGTCCTTCGTTTTCAAAAACTAAATAGGTACTTCAAAACTGAACGATTTTTTATCGAAACAACAAAACAAAACATCATTTCGTTACACTAGACAAGGATTTGGCGCCAGTATCTTTTCAACCCGCAGTACGTACGACGTAGCATTAGTAGAGGCAGCGAAATTTCGATGAGAATCATTTCTTCATCTCCGTTTGAGGAGGAAAAGTCTCTAAAACTCGTTCATGAAGTAGTATCTATATATAGTCGACGTGTTTTCTTTACAATTTCTGAAACCTGTCATCTTTTATAATATATCAGTGTATTCCTTATGACTACCATACACTAAACTTTTATAAAGTTTTTGAAAGCTTTGTGTCGTTTTAAGGAACGAGTGAGAAAAAAAAAGAAGAAAAAAGCTTTACGATGTAACTAAAGACATGTGTTTATAGTTCTACACGTAAAATATTACAAATGAATGTTACCTGTTTTCTGTTTCGCGTATGTGGGTTTTTTCTTCGAGCCCCATTTTAGTCGTAATTTATTAAATTTATTATTATTAAATTTTTATCATTGAATTAGCACCAAAGAAAAAGATTTAGGTTGTAAGACCTTAATACATGACGTCAAAAAGAACGATGTAGGGTGTGTGTTTTCTTAAGATCTTATAGACCATTCATAGAATGACCCAGATAATTATCTGAAGACGTAAAATTACTGAAAACTCTCATTCGTCACTTTCATTCCCTTTGACAATTTTTTTTTCAAGGTCATATAATTGAAAAAAAAATCGTTTCTGCTTTTTTCTCAACAATTTTAAATCAAAATTTCAAACTCTCGATTGGTCTAGAAATTATTGTACATGAAAATGTACACGATTTGCAAATTCCTATTAATAAAATAATCGATAAGTGCCCATTATAAGTATAAAACCCCTTCATCTCGTATTTTCTAGCACGAATATCCAAATACCCTTATCTCTTGGTAGACATTTCAAACGAATACGTAGAAAATGATCGCGTGTTGATGATACAGGATGAAAAAAATTGAAAAGGCATAAAATTGAATTTTATTAAAAGCAACCCTGCTCTCCCATTTCTCTCAAATCAAACGCAACGCATCTAATGTTTTACAAAACGCAAACAAACATTGGAATTGAAAATGAAAACTCTGTATTATTTGTATTTGCACATGTACTTAAAAAACAACTTCTAATATATTTTTTCAGCGAAAAAAAAAGGGTAGGAACATTATTACGAAACGAAAATTCCTTTTCACGTAGGTACACTTTTTCACCGAGGGGTTTGAAAATTATTTCTGTAAAGTCTCTTTTATTTTAACTAACGCTCGAACAAAGTATAGGATTTTTTCCAAGATTTTATTCAAATTTTTCACGCAGCCGAGCTAAAATAATATAAATTTTTGGCTTTATTTAATTAACTGCGCGTACCTGCCACCTACCACAGTCGCGGATTACTCGTGGAATATGTTACGATTACTTTTTTTTTTTATTCTTCCCTAAACCGTTCTTTTTTTAAAGTCGTGTTTGGGAATATATTTCACGTTGCAAAAATTAAGTATTTTAAAATTTAATTATCTAGCGAAATAATTTCTTTTTTGTGTATTTTCAGATTGTGTCGAGTGATTAAAAAGTGACTCACTTATCACTAGTTTAGAATGTCTTCGAGATGGTATTTTTAAGTGGTAAGTTTTTCTTTTTGTTTTCATTTTTTTTTTTTTTAGTTTGTATTAATTACTCGGCACGAAAATTCATTAAAATGCTATTTACCTTAAGATATATTGGAAGCACGCTATCTTACGATTAGTTTATCGCGATGGAGCAGAAATTTTAATTGTGTGAATACTGAATATACGTGGAAGCATGAGCAAGCGTTTGTTTTATTTAAATCAACTAACAAAATAAGGTTGAGCTTGGATAATTGATAGCGAGACTGGATTTTTTTATACGAAGAATGTACTTACTTACGAATTTTAATTTCAAATTTGAAAAAAATATCATCCTCTGGGCCTTCATTAACAATTTCGTCACCAGAAACCTCTCAAACCTAGAAAATGCCTTAAAATCGAAAATGCCTTAAAATCAATTTTGGTTACTTTTTCATTTCATTAATTTTCAATTTTATTCAGAATTTTTTTTTATACTTTTAAAATTTAAAAAAATCTCTTAAAATTCGCCAATTTCAAGTTCACAAAAATATTATTTTTAATAAGTAATACCATCTCAAATATCTAGAAACGTCGAATAAAAAATGGCAAAGGATATGACAGCCTCTAAAAATAAAAATTGAAAATTTAATGCATTTTTTCAACAAAAAAAATTGAAAAATTTTGCATTCCAAGTCGGAAAAATTGACGAATTTTCGTGATATTCTGACAAAATTTGAAATATTTTCAATTGTTTTCACAATTTTTTTTTACAAAATTTGCAATGCACCTACTTACCGCTCACTTATTTTGTTATCCACATTTTTTAATAATTTTGGCAAAACCAGTTTTACAATTAATGTTTTGTGCAATTTCGTTAAGCATAATTTTTGATGGTTTATAAGTTTTTGAAACAATTTTTCATCAAAGCCATTAGCAGTTTTTGCGACCTTTTTTTAAAAAATAATAATAATAATAATAATAATAAAACATATTAAAAAGTATAAAATTAAATTTGGTGAGTTTTCTAAGCAATTTTATGCAATTAAAAAAAAATTGAAAGCTCCCTCAGTACAAAAAAAAATTGTAAAAGTGAGGTTCAATTTCTTGAATTAATTTATAAAATCAAACAATTTAGCATCTATAGACAAAAAAAAAACTAAAATATAAATTAAGTCCAAAACTGGAAAAAATTTTATTAAAAATATTCGAACTATGATCTCATCTTCCTTCGAATGAATTCTTTTCTAGTTCGTCTCCATCACATTTGATACATTGTTTTCGGTATTGAAGGGACCAGAAACTTAAATTTTCTGATTCAAAATATCAAGATGTCATATTTTTCAAAAAACTGCGTCTGATTCAAAAATATAGAAAATTTTTATACCCACAAAAAAAATGGCCACCTCTGTAAATTAGAAAAACTACCATTTTTTTCACGTCAGATCGCTATAAATTAGAAGATCGTAGAGTCAATTAATTCAAATTTTTAATGAATTGATTAGTTGACTACCTATCTTGATCTTGAAATACACGAAGAGCTGATAATTTTATGATGATACTAATTTTTTTTTTGATTTTCACCATTTCATGCCCCTAAAATTGCAGTAGAGGTCAAAATTTCGACAAAAAATCTCCTCCTGGCGCAGAACCCGCCATCAAATTTTTTACTTGATAAGAATTACAGTCATCGAGAAATAGTTAGAATGTGTTTCTTTATGGGTTCTTAATTTTAAGAGATACGATTCCTTGAATCCAGTTCTCTTTTTTTCATCTTTCCTTTCTTTTAATACATAATGAGAACTTCAGTTTCTCAACTTTTCATTTTGAAAAAAAAAACTGAGGTAAGAGAACTGTCCCTTTTTTCCTTCAAACCTCCACAGGGAAAAAACTTCATTTTATTTCTTTTCATACTTCACCCGCATATTTCATATGTGATTAATTCAATGTTGAAAGAATTCTAAGAAATTTTATAAAAAATGCAAAAAAAATTGTATAAGTTAAAAAAAAAATTACGAAATTGGTTTCCACAAAATATACTCCAAGAACCTCACCCCTCCGATTACCATTTTCTTCATACCTAAGTTTTAAAAAACTGAAATTTTCGAAGCCTCATTTGCAATCTTGAATTTCTAACAATGTTTTTCTTCAAATGTGTAATATTTGAAATGGTGAAGATTTTTTTTAAATTTTCAACTTTTTTTCATAAACTTCCAATTGCAATCATTTGTGCAATTTTAATAATTTTCACGGTAGTTTTCTAACTTTTGATCGAATTGATTTTTTTTTTTGGACACCTTACAAAGTTTCGGCAACACTTCCTGTATTTTAAAAATTTTTTCAAAATTATTGACAACTGTAGAAAATTTTCTGGAATAGATGTTTCTTAAAATTATGGGCGACTTTTCTTCACCTCAAATACCTACGCAAATGACGTTGATTTATTAATACCATTTGCTGTGATAAAATTACATCACCAAATAAACATTGATTCTGCTTTTTACTCGCATCATCCATCTAACTAAATTTCCTCTTTTCACTTTTTAACCCAATTCAACGCGAACTTCGAATACGTTGATTTATTCGATCACCTTTCGACTACGTTAGAATAGAAGTCATTTCACTGTTGGTCTTTTTAGCGAACCGGGCTTGTGTCGAAATGAAAACCATGTATATAGGAAAAATATTATAGATTCTTTGTTAACGAGCCGACCACTGCCATCCAAGCTCAGTGTGGTCTTGGCATAACACCCACAACAACGCAGACATGTTTCCCTTTGATGAAAGCTTTTTTCGTATACATTTAAGCTTTATATAAACGCAACAGTTGCTTGGAAATGGTATTTTTAAATTGCGAACGCTTTAAACGTGATGGCCTTTGAACCGATATTCGTTAAGGAAATGACCGTCGAGCTCGAATTCGCCTTCATCGGCGTGAAAACAAAAACGAATCTTTTAAACTTACTTATTCAATTTAGAAGCGGTTAAATGAAAATCTCGACGAATTTTTCGTCTAAGCTGCTCGCCATAATTTTAGTCAAATTTACCAAACAACTAAGTGAAATATCATGTCTGGGGGTTTTATTTATTCTCAAATAAATCATTTCGACGGGTTCATATCTCCGCGCAGAACAATAAAAACATACTCGTGTCCGAAATAACAATTAACTCGAGTTCGTCTTCCAATTATCCTACCTTTAGATACAACACGTAACTTTACTGCTGAGAAATATTACGCGAGCGTAAACAAACTCGCCGATAAATCCGTTATTCTCGAATAAATCTGCGAATTTAAATTGGTCGTATTTTTACCCTGTTTATTTTGTTTCTTTCTTTCCAACCAAGAACCGTCTTTCAATTTTATTTCGCAAGTCTTGAATAGGATAGAGCACGCTATCGTTCCGAAGACGGCAGATTTAAATCCTCTTATGAATTTCTCTCCTTCTCTTTCGTTTCTCACTCTGGCCTTCTTGCCTTTCTTTCGTCGGCGTTTGGAAAACAAAAACTGATCGTTAGATGTTATATAAAATGTCAGGTGCTTCACCGCCACCGTTGGCAACGCTACGAAAGAAATATTTTACGTTTAAAAATTTATTTGTTAACTCGACAGCCGTTAAATTATTTCACTTCCTTTCGATTCTTCTTTTCCTATATCGACGATGCGAGCGAAGCGAAACTCCATAGAAATTAGTTTTCACATTCGTTTAATCAAAGTCTCGCTCGTGTGGTGTCTGTATTTTTTTTTTTCTTCGCCTCCACCTCGCTTCTGACGTGTTTTCTTTTTATTCGATTCATACAAAAATCCTTCCTTCGAGGTATTTCATACTGTAGCGATGAAGGTTTTCATCTTGAACCGAAGTGACAATGTTTATCTTATATTCTTCCTTGTAATTGGAGGATAACTTGATGTTTTTCGATTAGTGGGGTGGATTTTTTTCCTCCAAAAAATTGATCAAGTTTCTATTTCGGTATACCTTCGTATGGATCAATCCTCGATTATAAAAACTCAAGGAAAGTAATCTTTGCAATTTTCTTGCTTTAAAAAAATAATGAAAAAAAAAACTGAAATCCTCATGAAGTGCTGGAGAACTGAAATTTTTACGAAATCCTTTTCATTTCCGACAAAACACGTGTCCAAAAGTGAATTGAAGGGTTCAAATAGTGATACTCGAGCAGTAGTTTCTTGAAAATAAATTCTGAACATTGTTCAAAATATTGTGGAAATGGATGCAACTTTGAGAAAATATATAATAAAATTTTCATTCGAAAAGTATCAGGAAAATTTTCAATTCCTTCAGGTATTTTTCTTCTCTGTAAATACATTTGATTGAAGAAATTCAGCAGTCTTCCTTTAAATTATCTATGACTAAATCTACACGAAATGGGCTTCAGGTACGAAATTAAAAACACACTTTTAACGACTAATTCGTTCTTTACTGATCTTTTTCCTGTGATTGGTGAGCGTTTTTCTTTCAAGTCCAAAATTTTTCCTTTTATTTTTTTTTTCAAAACTTCAAAATTTTTTCAGCGAAGTCTAAAATTTTTTCTTAAAAATTTCTTCAAGTTCAACGTCCATTTTTCAAGTTTAATTTACTCAAATTCATTTCAAAACTTTTCAATTTTTTTGTCAATTTGTCAACTTTTCAAGTTTAAAATTTTTCAAAACATTTTCCAGCGTCAATTTTTCAAGTTAAATTTTTTTATCAAAATATTTTCAACGTCACAGCAAATTTGTAAAACAGGGTCAGGTCAATTCTTCTAGTAAGTATAAAAATTTGAAGAAAAAGATTAACGAACAAAATTATTTACGCTTGGAAAATATAAACGTTAAAAAATTATCAGGAAGAAATTTTAGCCTTGAAGAATTGACCTGGGCCCGTTGCACGAATTTGATTTGTCGTGACGTTAAAAACATTCTGATAAGAAATTCTACTCTTGAAAAAATTTAATTAAATATTTGACCTTGAAAAATTTGAAACCTGAAAACTTGAGTTAAAAATTTGGGACTTTGACTTGAAAAACAGACAAGAAGAAATTTTTCGGAAAAAATTTTAGACCTCCAGATACAAAAAAATTTTTGAATTTTTGGGTGTTTATATTTTTGGCTATTTTTATTGCCTCTCGTAGTTCTTTATAGTAAACATTATTTCTTCAATCAATGAATCTTCAGTAATTTTTTCTATAATAACTGGTTCAATCAATAAATGTAAAAATGACCCTGTCGGAAAGAAGGGACCTTATTTAAAAAAAAATTGATGTCTCATTTTTCTCGTTTTTGGACCAAATGACACCAAATCTGCACCAAACGGATAAAAATCAAGAGATCGATTTTTTTATACAAGGTCCCTTCTTTCTGGCAGGGTCACAAATTCTTACTAATAATTTCATAAATTATTGAACAACAAATTATGGATTCAAAAATAAAATTCGATTGGCAGTGAATTTTCATTGATTCAAATTAAGAGAAACTGATTTTTCAAAACTCGGTCTGTTTTTCACAAATTGTTCACTTTTTTAAAACCTAAACATTTTTTTTTTCCAACTTGAATATTTCTCCAGAAAATCAAGCATATTTTTCAAAACTTTTTATGGATTTTTTACTTATAATTTTCATTTTTTTTTTCAAATAGCAATTTTGATGAAAATAAAATTTTTATGAAACTAAAGGGGAGAGTCATCAATTTCCCCATTTTTTCGCCCCATTTGAAATTTCATTCGCTCCCTTTCCAAAATAATCTTAGTAACCAGTCTGTATCGACAGGGCCGGCGAGAGAAAATGCGGACCCGGTGCAGAGCCTTTTGCAGTTCCCTCTTTTCAAACCATTTTTCAAACTATCTTCATTACTCAAATAAACTTGAGCAAGGATCTGAAGTGAAATTTGGAGACAAAATTCTTTAAATCAAGTGAAAATCGATTGAAAATTTGAAAATAAGAAATACCTACATTATAGCCCGAGCAAAGCGAGGGCGGAAATTTTTAGTGAAAGGTTGAAAAAACAGAAATTCGGGCTCCAATTGGTGATATTTTTTTGCCCATTTTTCATGTTTTCAAATCAGTGATTTTCAGTCAAAATGACTGATTTTTTGACAAAATAAGAATCAAATGGAAAATGTGATTTTTGAGTGAAAAGACAGTGAAAATTTATTGATTTTTAAATCATCGATTAGAATACATGCCCGAGCGAAGCAAGGACGAAAATTTAAAAAAGAAAAACTGTTCAAAGAATTTATTTTTTTTCATTTTTGTAATTAAAAAATCTTCAAGGGCTTCGTGCAAATTTATCTCTCGAACCCCCTCTCACCAGGCCTCAGCGGGCCCTTAATATTTGAGGGGATAAAATGCAGGTCCGGTGCAAATGCACCCTTCGCATCCCCCTCTCGCCAGCCTTGTGTATCGAGACATGATTTTGAATTATTTTTATCACCGAACTTTACGCAATACAAAATGGTACATTCTCACTTCACAACCTTGGCAAAACTCGTTCTTTTATAACATCAACGTCGCCTCGAACCCATAAGTACAGAAAATTGTATACTCCAGACTCCATTGTACAAAATTTCCATACACTTTTTCCAACGTAATAATTCCGCTTGTACTGTTGATTTAACATTTCACCTCGGCACATTAAGTATACCTTTTGAATAAACAATTTGGCGATATCTGGAAATAGGATCGATTATTTAACCAGACGCGACTCGGCGATGATTTTCTAAGACGTTTTTCTACGTACTTTCAGAATAAAAAGCATTTACTCGGCGTGAATGCTTGTCACATGCAAATCATTGCATTCACAATTCAACCGAAGTATACATAGCTGATGGAAACCGAGAGAGAAGAAATCATCGAAATGTTATATTTACGCATGAACGCGCATAAAATACATGTAAAAGTACCTTTAAGTAAAAATCTACGTAGAATGTAGCTATTTAAAAGTCATCGTTTGGTGTGCTTTTGCGATAGTGGAAATCTCATCGGACATGCACATGAGATTATTCCAAGATAGAGAGGCGCTGACACGTACGTAGCTCTAAAATATAGAAAATCATCGAGTATGATTTTCTGGCGATGGATAAATATCAAAAATAAATACATCGACGGTTTCGTTCGTACATGGCAATCCAGCGTGTAGCTGTAAATTGCTAAACAATACGGTACGAGACGTTGAAACGCACATCGACATCGACGTGCCAAAGTAACACGTTCTGTTTACAGTGTCATCTCTTGTATGAACATTGTGGATGAGCGATGAAGCCTCTATACGCGGCCAAGAGCCAGGACGGCATTTCAGATGAACACCGAAGGACAAGAAAAAGAGGCTGAAGCGAAAACGAGATGAGGAGGTGGGGAAAAAAACGAGGAGCTTTCATAACGATAATCAAGCGAGACAACGAGTACATAGTAAATGGCCGATGGAAGTATAAGGCCGTGAAGTGTTTCATAAAGACCTTACGTTTGGTAAAATCGTGAGCTGAAAGCAAAAGAGTACAAAGGCAAACTTTTATCATTAAAGGATAAAATAAAGGCGAGACGGTGCCGCGCTTTGAGTACTGCCTGAAGAGGTGCTGTTCGCACGCCAACTCGCGATAAAGAATAACAGCGAGGCCTATTAACTTTGTAAACAACTTTCGTCATGTGAAACTTTACACACACATAGGATTCTTACCGTCTAATGCCATAAACGATAAACATTCGCGTGAAACATCGTCTTACCTTATTTCGGGCCCGATCTCGCTCTCTCGCTCGCTCTCTATTGTTTGCACAAATTGTGTGTATAATGGATGTAATAAGATTCGCGCCTACCGGCGAATTATTTCGCGAGAAATGTGTAATTAATTTGTGAACAAATTATACGTCATTAACATCCGGAAACTGTACAGGGCGGTGGGTTTTTCGTGGCCTGACGCCGGGTACCCGAAAAAATCTCGACGATACTTGACCTTGGACTCGTGTTCTTGAAATTATGCCAACTCGATGGACCTCCTTTGAAACAATTTTACTATTTTAACTGACACCAAAATATAGAGTAAATCGATGCCTTGTTCTTTATGTACAGACAACTTTTCTCTTTTTTAACCCATTAAAAATGTGCGCTGGCGTTTCAGTCTACAGTTCAATAGGCAAGAAATGTTCATTGTACGTCATTTTTTGAGAAAAGAAAATTTCGAAAAAGTGTATTTTTGATTTTCCCCTAGGGGGCTGAGGCCAAACCCATCCCCTCATTTTTTCCATTTTCAAAATTAGACCGTGGACAAAAAAAATTCACAGTCTGATAGCAGACACTTTCCTTACTCCAAATATATGTCAACTTCTTTGAGCAATGAGCACAATGGGATATCCTTCCCCAATAAGCGTTTTTTAAAATGAAATTTAGCCATTTTTGGCTCAATAATAGCTCCATGGCCATCATAAGGTCTGCGAGTCAAAAAAACATTCTATAAACATCAGTGAATTCATTCCACATCCATTAAGCCAAAGTTCATGGAAAATGGCAGACATTTTAAAATTAAGAAAATGTGTCATTTTTACCTCCTTCTGTCAAAATTAGATCATTGAAAAAATTCCGAACACCGGGGTTGCGACCTATCAAAATGGGTTAAAATTTTACTAGCAGCACAAAGCTATGAGTAAAATTTTAAAAAAGAGCATTTTTGAGCAATTTTGAGCCCAAAATCTGGAGAATTTTTGAATATTTTCAAAAACTTGACGTGTGACCGATCAAAATGGGCTAAAATTTTCACGAGCTCACGAGCAGCAGAAAAATATGAATAAAGTGTGATTTGAGCATTCTTGTGCAATTTTGAGCCAGAAATCAGGCCAATTTTTGAGTGTGTAAAATTTTAGAAAAAGTTTGGAAATGTTGACCAAAATTTTTTCGAGCATTCTTTGAGAATTTTCAATACCGGTCAATTTTTTTGAGTAGATATTTTTAAATAATTGATGTGTGCGACCTTCTAAATGTTTTTTTTTTTGTATTTTTTACATCTAATCTTCGACCCCCCCCCCCCAAACTAATCTATGAATCAATCAATTTTTGTAGAGCTCACAATGAGATGCCAGAATGAAAAATGATCGTCAAAAAATCGAGTAGGTAAGAAATTCTAGATCTCAATCTATTATCATTTTGATGGTGGTAAGAAATTTTTTAAAAATCCGGTTCAAATTATTCGGATTGCACAATACTGAAATTCTTTACCCAGAAAATTTCAATTTTCAACATGGATAAGTTTTTTTCTCTTGGGTGGGGAGTCATTCCAAAATTTTTAAGACGCTATTTTGCGTCACGCTAAGTCAAAAACCTATAAATTTTTGTATTTTCAGAACTTGATGTCAGAAAGTCAAAAGCTGACTTTTGAAAACTAACAAATTTTTATTTCTTCGAAATATAAATATCAGAAAGTCGGGAAAAGAAAATTGACTTAATATCATAAAGTCAGAAGCTGACTTTTGAATTATTATTATATTTTCAAAATCAATTTATTATATATCAGAATGACAAAAAAAAATATCAGAGAGCTAAAAGCCGATTTTTAAATTTCAAAAACAAATTTTTATATTTTTGAAATTAGGTAACTTAATATCAGAATTCAGGATGAGAGGAAAAAACATATCCATGTCATGAACATTTCCTTTCAGAGGAAACTTTACTTTATTTTTTTGGTATAATTTTATCTCATTTTTATAGGTCCACGCTACATTTCTGTAATATTCAAAAATTCGACAGCACCAATTTCTCAAAATTGATCAAAGAAAATTTTGCTTTATATATTGGGGGCGAAATTTTGCACAACTTTCATAAGTCTCGTGTCAATTATTTGAAAATACCTCCTGAAAAATGGACCTGTACTTACAACTTGGGTAGCTTGGCTCTCAAAATTCTCAAGAAGAATTTCGGTAAACTTTTCCAAGCTTTTGATAATATTTTTGTCCATTTTAATGCGTTACTCGTCAATTTATTGAAAAAAAAACTCGAAAATTTACCTGTTTTTTGGCTTCAAAATGCTCAATGATCTACATTTACATATAACCCTCTATCCCTTTATCCTTGAGAAAGAAAATAATGGTGCTTATCCACTCACTAATTCTAGAAGTGTCTAAGGGCTCATTTAATTTTTTTTACAGGAAAGCCAAAAAAACTTAACCTAATTCGCATTGCCCTTATGGACTTTGTAAATTTCAATCTCATTTTTTTCAGTTCTGAATTAATTAATTTACATTTTTTAAATTTTAATTGATGTAGCTTGATTCAGAGAACTCAAAATTGTAAAAAAAAACTCAATTTTGAAAAAAAAAATGGCACTTAGACACTTTTAGAATTAGTGTGTCGTTATTTTATTAAACCATCAAGCAGAACTCGGAATAAAAAAAAAATCAGCGAAATTAGAGCATTCGACTTTACATTTGTTTCCAAATTGATTCGAAATGAGTCTTTAATAAATTTGTTTCATTTTTCTCTCTGTATTACGTTCTCTTATTCGTGGCTTTTAAAATGAAAAATTTCCATAGTATGTCGATAATAAATACTCGTTTCAGTGTAATGCATTGCATAAGGAAACGTAAACTATTCTGACAAAGACAGATCGAATGGGAAAATGCAAAAGATTATTATACAAATGGAGTAATGACGATGACGTATCATTAATACGTATCCGTGAAATACTCGCGTGTATATTTTAATGCCAGACGTGTACCAGGTCTACCAAGTAGCAAGAACTTAGAATATCAATGTGAAAAATCACTTGGAAAATTTCATCATTGTAGACCAAATCGTATACAAGGTGTCCCAATTTCAAGTGATAAGCTTTCTCGATTCATTCAAATGTTCGAGAAACTTGAATCAAGATACCATCTACGAAAATATAAAAGAGACCCAGTGAAAATGTCAGAGAATTTTTAAAAAACGATTCAAGTGAAGAAAAATTGAAAATTTTCTATTTTTTGACAAAATATTTTCGGCTAAAAAAAAGGAACATTCGTTCTAATTATCACCTTTCCTTCCTCTCCTCACCACATTTCTACTTTATGTGATGATTTACAAGCCAGTTTTCCATTTTCAAACGTGTTTTTCAGGTTTGAAAAATTTTAGAATTCTGAAATTTGAATTTGGTAAATATTTTCAAATTTGGTGAAGGTAAAGGCCGGTTCCTTATAAAAATCGGCAAGAAAAATTCTCTGATAAATTTTTTCAGAATGTCGAAAATATTTGGATACTCAGACAGTTAACAAATGACATGAGAAATTATATTTCAACACTTTCGATTTAAATTAAATCTCATCCAAAAATGTTAAAACTTTCCTGACTTTGAAAATTATCTCAAAATCAGTAAAATCAAATTTTATACACAGGTGCAACATTTGGCACAATCTAAAAAAATTGACATTTTTGATGTTGAAACTTTTTACAAAATTTCAAACTTGATCAAATTTTCAAAAGTTGAACTTATGACTACATCACGAGATTTTATAATGTTTTTCAGGTTTTTTGTACCCGAGTCCTCCCTTTCCAACTTGTTTTCCAATTATTCAAGTAAATAAAATACATTAAAACTGAAAGTAAAACTTCAAGACCCCAAAAAAATAACCAATTTTGAATAATTTCTAATTTTATTAAATCTTTACTCTTATTCAATTTTTAGAAGTCAATTTTGATTTTTCCTTGTTTTTTCATTTTATTTTAATTACATTTATAAACTGTCTTTTTTCCAGTCAGAATTTCAAATTTTTCAAAACTTTTGCTGCACTTTACTAAGGATAGATCGATTTATATTTTTTATTCAATTTTTCGAAACAAATTCCATAATTCGACGATAGAACAATGTTTCATCTTAATCATTCAGGACACCCTGTATACTCCAGAATACAAATAAATGCTTAGTTCGTCGCATTTCAACGTCACCGACTCGACTTCGCAGGCACCATATCCATACACTTATTCAGAGCGTATAAACAAAACTAAACACCTATGGGAATACCTTTCTCAAAATCGTAATGAAGACGAAGCAATTTTCATCTTTTAAAACTTGCTTTACAATTCAAAATTGCGTACGTCCCAGTCGACGCATATCTGCCAGCAAAACAACGACTTTAATTTGAGTAAAAAATTTATCGATGAATAGGACGTCCTCGTCACCGTCGACTTTCCTCTTTCACTTTGCTTTATCGCATTCACGACACGGTCCCATTCTACACCCTTCACCTCCTCCGGCGTCTCTCGCATGGCGAAGAAATCAAAACTGTATTTATAGAAATTGTACCGTCTACAGGGAAATGAGAAAAATTTACATATTTATTTTCTTGGTTTTAACACATGTAACGAAATATTGCCTCGAGTGAAACTTCCCAAATTTAAAATTACCACTTTAAACCCCAATTTATGACTGTAAACCACTTGCACACGGTATCCTTTTCCTATTTGGATACCGGCTTTATTAGAATTTTTCTGCTAACGTTTTTCCAGCGACGCGCCAGCTCGTATGGGTCTCTTTTCAATTATATTTCATCCTGTTTCCTCGTACACTCGTATGCTTTATTGTCAGCTAAAAAAATTTCACAGTTTTATATGAATTTTACAAAATTAAAATACAAATAATTTCGATTTGTCCCTGCCTTCTTCCAGGTATTGTAATTGCCAACCAATCCGTCACAATATTACAAAATCAAGACAAAAAACTGGAATTTCTGCCAAACTATTTGAATAATGGAAAAAATTTCAATTACGAATTCGTATCGAGAGAAATAAACGAGCTGAAAATTTCTCCTTCGTCGCGTTGTTTATTTGAAATTTTCACGACAGATTCGAAACACGAAAAATGACAGCCGGATCTTTTTCGTATTTTTTGCTGCGAACAAAACCCAGACAATTTTTTAGGTTATTCGTGTTCGTAATTATAATAAAATCATATCGAAACATCGTATGAATTTTATCTGGAAATTTTTTTCGTTATTTTGACACGAGATAGTCGAACGATGTATTTTTAAAAATTTCTCATTTTTTCGCCATTTCCAACGAAATTTTTCGGACCGATATCTTCACAAAAAATCAATTCAAAAGCTGGGTCGTTATGACAAAAAATAATATAGAATTTCAAATTATAATAACTCGAGATAATAAAAAAAACTGGTGCCACGATAACTCGAGGCAGGGGCTGCGATCTATCTTTGGCGGAAATTTCAGTTGCAAAATGTGTTCGGCGGATACGTACGAATATAAACGAAACATATCACCTTATGGTGGTAGTTTATAGCGTAAACTTATATTTTAAGTACAGGTACGACGATCCCTGTTGACAAACGACATGTATACAAAACCAATAAAAAACACGACTGTTTTCGCCTTTTTCCCCCAAACAGAATAGAATAAAGTTGCCGAATGTAATCAAATTTGAACGATTTAATGTCGTCATTTTATTTACATTAACTATCGAAATAAAATTTTTACCGTTTAGCGTTATTCGTTCGTTCCTTTTTATCGTTTAATCATGGCTGCTTTTCACGCCGTACTTCATACATAATAATATTAACTCTCCTGTTCGCCTCCCCGGCGATACGATGGTGGCTGGCAACGCCGACGAATATTTTTGCAAAGCTCCCCCAGACCTACCTACGTTTAGCTGGAAATATTCTCTCGCGAGCGTAATGTTCGCCGCCGCCGCGCCCGCCGAATGCAATCGGATTTATTGAAAACTCTAAACGGTTATTTTTGTAAACATTTCATTCGTTGAAAGGTAATCAAATTTTCGTTTCAAGTGTTTACCACTAAATTCAACGTACCTATAAAGTGATTTAACGATTTCGAATGGGAAATATTAAAGCGCCAACGTATCGATGAATTTGCGCATGTCCGTGTTTTCGTCCTGGAGTATGTAGATGTGAAAAGCTCTACGTATTTAGTATGCTTTTTCGTGTGGTTGGTGGTGAAATGAAATATTTCGATTGAAAACAAAAGTAGGTATTTCGAGTTTGTTTGTTTGAGTTTTAAAGTCGAACTAAACTTCACAAAAAAAATGTTTTTGAAGTGACGTTGATGGGGAAATTATAACCTCTAAAAACCATAGATGGCCATTTTTCAACCTCTTTCCAATTTTTAAGAAAAATTTACCATATCTACATCTTTTATCATTCTGCAAAAAAAAAAAATGGAGGAGGGGTAGTACTCTGAATAATTTTCAAGGTTTGAAATATTCACAACAATTTCAGAAAGAAATATTCAAATGGTTTTTTCAGTTTTTTTTTTATTGATAAAAAAATTCAAAATTTCAAGCCAAGTAAGGAGGGGGTGAAAGTAGAATCACCACGTCATTTTGAGATCTGCAAGCCAGTTTTGTGCTTCTCTTTCGTGTCAAACTTCTAAACCAATGAGCAAAAAATTACCTCATTGACCTTCAAATAGTTGAAATTCGAAAAATTTAGAAAATAATGCAAATTGTGTCTGCCAAAATTCAAGAATTTGATTTTTCAATCTTTTCTAGGGGGTTTCTGCAATTCTTATTGACTTCTGTATTTCCCTTTCACTGAGAAAGAAAACAGGATTAAAAACAAAATCATGAAAAAAAATCTGTAAATTTTTCTGAATAAAAAATTTCCTTTCAATTCCAACTATCCTTCATTTATACGACCACTAGCAGATTTTAAAAACGCCATCCAGTCAAATACGATTTTCTCTTCTCAACAATTTTGGAACCAAATTCCCCCATCAACAAGCTCAAAACCATCAAAAACAATTAATTTCCTAGGAAAACATCAAAATTTCCATTCATCACATCCTTTTACAATGTTCAAAATTTCAAAAAAAATAAAAATGTTCATCTTCTCAAACCCCAACAACCCCATGAAAATCTTGGAGAACAATTATCAACAATTCAACATATTCAAAAAATCTTGCTATTTTTTTCCCACACAAATCTAAAATCCCTATTCTGACATATCCCACCCTTCCCTCGCCTTTTAAACTCCTCTGGCCTTAGTTGCGGCACATGAAGTTGAATAATAAAAAAAATTCCCAAATATTTTTTGACAAATATTAATTCGCAATTTTGGCAAAAAATCATCAGAAAGTTTACATCTTGAAAAAAAAACTTTTTTGGGGACACCTCCAGTTTTTGAAAAATTGGTATTTTCAAAAGGTTAAAAAAATTTTATCGATTCCCCTCCCCCTCCCACTCCTCATAATCAAAGGTAATTGACTTGAGCTTTAATAAGTTTTGAAAAATTCTTCATTCTATTTCAAATTTTTAATGCAATGTCAAAAAACTCCTGAATTTTCTACGTTTTTTTTTTTTTGATAAAAAAAGTAATAACGATCGATAAAAAATAACTGGAAGAAAAAGTATGGAAAAAGTACGAAATCCAAGCATTTTAACATTGATTCTTCAATGTATTAAGAGGTGAAAAAAAAAATGCAAGTTTAATCTGAATATTTCAAAAATAAAATTGAAAAAATGAAGAATTGGTACAATAACGCGAGAAACAATTATCTATATTTCTTGACGATTTATTTTTTTTAAAAAAGGTAAAATATTGGACTTGAAATTCCATACAGTAATTAGATGTTTACCTCAGAATAAGAAATAAAACCTCCCTTCGCACAAAACCTCCAAGATTTCCATAAAATAATTTTTTAAATAATTTTTGAAATATTTGGAAATTATTTCTTAGTCAATTTGAATTTTTCCCCCAATAATTTCAAACTTTCATTTCTTCGCATTCTTTTTTCAACTTTGGATTTTTATTTGCAAAAAAAATCAACTTACTGTTTTTAAAAATTTTTTCCAACTCAATAAAGGATAAATATTTCAAAGTACAAAATTAAAAAAATCAATGTTGGAAAAATTGTGAGAAGATTTAAATTAAAAATTTTTTGTGGAAAAACGTTGAAATTGAATACAACCTTGAATAAAAAAATTAGAATTGAAGAAATTTTTAAAAATTCAGAATTGAAAAAATTTGAACTTGAAATTTTAGATTCGGAATATCGAAATCTAATTTTCAGAAAAAATAATCAGAAGCTGGTATAAAATTATTGAGAGGGGGAAGCAGTTTCAAGATCAAAAACGCGTTAGATAAAAATTCCCACAACTTCACCAAAACCTGCCAATCATTCGATAGAACACTTTTCCAAAAAATCAATTTCTCTTTTCCCAAAGAAACGGTTTCACGACCTTGAATTAATCCAGATAGGTTTTGTCGACTCTTCCAAACCAACAAAATTGATTCCAACATTACCCTCCCCATCCGTCTATAAAAAAAAACACCATCTCCATATCAAAAGTCGAGACTAAAACACGAAAAAAAAAAAAAACTCACCTCGTCACTTCATTTCACGCGCTAAAATTCCTCGCAGAAATCGGACATCGGTACTGGTAAATCTGCAACAAAAAACGCAAGAAAAAAAATTCCAAATTAGAACACATGTACAGTCTACGAAAGTAAAGAACACGAATCAAACCCGCCATGTTCGGTACAGCCTCGAATCAAGGCAGAGAGGACTAGATGGTAAACAAAAAACGGAACTAATTCGTTTCTAAACTTCGCCATCGGATGAATATTTCAAACATCATTGATTGAGTTGGCTAAACAACCGTTAACGTTTACCATTTACTTTGGAATTTCCAAACCAACACGAATGAAGGGTTAAATGAACAAACTAACCGCAAAGTTGAACCTTTCACTCAATTCACGATCTGTTACCTTCTTATTGGCAAGTTTACGTAAATTTTTACACCATCGTGTTCCATCGGTTTACTCTACACGACGTAACAGAAAGAATTGTCCTTCGAATCAGCCTAATCAAACAAATTCGTTATCTAGAAAATAAATAAATTACACGTCCTTTCCTTCTCCCTTCTCCTATCAAAATAAAATATAATACCGTCAGATTAATTGCGGAATTTGGCTTATACACGGTACAGGTTTTATACAAACATGCATTTTACAATGTAGCCGTAGAAGTGGGTATCAGGATCGACTCGTATGAGAGGTATAGAGACTCTCTTGTACAATACGAGACGCCAGCTATTTATCGAGAAGAAAATCCTCTCGCTTGGTATAATATCTAACCGTCCGAATGGACAAGGTCCACTTTGAAATTCTATGAGCGCGTAAAAAGGTGTTATAATGGCACGATCATTTATAAAATGACCCGGTTACCGTATCTATACACTTTAGAATTCGAAACACCGCAAAATACCTGGCTGCTTTTAGCCTCTTTACCAAGAATTTGTTGCATTGTTTGGCAAGTCGCGTGGTATATCTCTTCTATACGTACGTAAGGGAAAGAATGCGTTTTTGAGATATTTTTTTCTTATATCGATACCGAGCTAGACGCTGCTGGTAATTTTCTCGTTGAGTATTTTTGAATTTTCAAAGCCTCAATTGCAGCAGTGAAATATCTCCTGTCTTCCTGTCTTAAATACAACTCATCTGTGGAATTTTCCATTGGCATTTGAATGAAAAATTCCTCCTCTCTTCGCCCAAAAAATAAATTTTCACGCATGCTCCTATCTACATAGCAGGTATCTATAATCTGTGAAAATTTCGAAATTTTCACCCCCCCCCCCCGACATACTCGAAGGACCAAGTTCCACCTGAGATCAAATGACTCCTTTATCACCCCAGAGTTTGACATTTTTTTGAAATTTTGATTGAAATTTGGAAAAAGGTGACGTATACTAAAGAATCAAATCGAAAAATTGAGTCAAAATTAAGAATCAACATCCAGAAATCATTACAATTTTAAACAAAGAGTTTTGAAATTCTGAAAAAAATAGAAAAATAAGTAAATTCAAAATTTCTAGGTCCGATTGAAAAAAAAAAGAAAATATCATGACGTTTTAAAATTTTGGCTGAAAAACCTGGACAGAATCAGCAAAAATTAGCTCTAGAAACGTCATAGTATTTTTGAGTCTTTGGAAATAGTTTAGTCCCCTTCAGTGAAATGGGGGAATTCTTAGTTATTTAGGTACTCGCCGTCAGATGAAGAGTGATTTTTGTTGAAAATTGTGGATGTGAATGGGAAGTCAACTGACATCAATTTTGGGGCACCCTTTGCAAAAAGAGTGAAAAAAATTACTTGTACCATAAATACTTTTTCATGTGTGAAAAATGAGCCGCACAAATAAATAAAAATATTCTCCAAAAACAGAATAAACTTTTCTTAAGAATTCAAAATAAAAGCCAATAATCTGCGACAATTTTTAATCAATCTTTAAAAATCGCGAATTTCTCATAAATCGAGGTTTCGTAGTTGTTCGCGGGTTTGCCGACAGATGGCGACTTATTCGATTTCAAAAGTGCGACTGGCGTTAATAAAGTTGCCTATCGGATTCGCCGTAAATACGTTTCACTGGTTTATTTTTACGGCGAATCGGTTAGGCAAATCTATCAACGTATTTTTTAAATCATTTTTCATCTGGTCTTATTCGATGTTAATGTCTGTCTGAATTTCGCAATAACAGAGAGGTTTGATTTTTTTGTTTAATTTCTCAAAATATTTTATTTTTGTTGAAAAATTTCAAAGGAATGAATTATAGTATCTTCGGATCAAGATTAGCTGAAAAAAATTATATTTCAATCAATAATTTTCAATTTTATAGTCTCCTGATTCTTGGTCTAAAAATAAAACTCTGGTTTGTCCCTAGAAAATATAAAAATTGTTTAAATATATCAAAAAATTGTCAAAGACTATCGAAAAATCACCGAAAAACAGATCAAAAAATCGTCAAAACCCGTCAGAAAGCATTAGGAAATCATCAAAACCATAAAAACAATATCCATACAACCATTAGATAAATAATCATTACTAAACCATCAAAAAATAAATATCACTAAACCATCAAACAAAATTATAATACCTAAACCATAAAAAAATCAAACAATCGTCAAAAAATCGTCAAAAACTTTTTAAAAAAATTATCAAAAACCATTAGAAAAATAATCAAAAAATAAATCATAAAACTATCAGGTAAAAATTCATTATTAAACCATCAGAAAATCGTTGAAACCCATAACCCTGAAAAAAAAAAACATAAAATTGCGAAGTTGTTCGCATAAAAAGATTGCTTGACAAAAATCATTTTTTACTTCCTACACCATAAAATGACAAAATTATCGTAAAAATTGACTCCCTTCGTGATATTTTTATCAAACAGAATTTCTATCAATTTTTCATTAATAATTTCAAGTTTTATATTCAGGCAGTTTTCATAATTTTAGAAAAAATTGTTGCACATACTTTTGAATAATTCAACCTTTTTGTGTAATTTTTCTCTAAAATTTTCATTTCTCCATTATATTTGAAATGGCAATCACCATACTCCGTACCATTCCTATGATTCGTTTATACTTTTTTTTTTAATTTTTCAGTTGCCTTCACCGTATTTTTGATTTTTAATGATTTTTTTCCAATTTTAAGATACTTACCTCGATTACTTCAGAAATGACGTAAAAGTTTACAACATTTAATTTTTTTCAGTTCTATTAGACTGGGTTAATGGACCTCGTAGTCCAAACCCATATAAGAAAAAAAATTGGGAAAACAATTTTATGCACCTCTGAGCAGTATTCGTAATATTTTTCATTTTTTAAAAATATTTCAAGAAAATAAACAAACTTTTTCATGGTATCTAACGGATTTTTTTGTTGTAAAATTCACTACTTTTTTCACTACCTTTTTTCAACAATTTTTTCCAATTTCGACCTCCCCCCTTTCCCCTCCGAAAAATCGATTTTCCTTCCAGCACTTTCAACACAAAAAAATCTATTACCAAAAAAATTCAAATTGGAAAAAACTTTCCCAACACTCAAAAACAGAACCTCATTAGTACGTTCAGAATGATCTTTTGAAAATAGGTACCTAAGAAAAATTGTACCTTAATCTCTCCCCCCCCCCTCGGTCATCGAAAATTTATTTTTGATTGGAAAGACAAATTTTCTCGCTTCAAAGTAGGTATTTAATAATTGTTTGAAAAGGAAGAAAGAGTTTTTATCATAATTTTGAAAACATTAAGAATGTAAATTCATTAAGCCCGAGCGAAGCGAGGGCGAAAATTTTTGAAAAAATGGCACCCAGAAATCTAAAATTTCTTCAATAGATAAAATTTGGACTTCTTTTTCGTGCTTTGGTTTGATCTCCTCCCAAAAAATGAAATCTGCGGACTCGTTTCCAAATTTTCTCTAAAAAATCTCAACTTTTTCTAAAATTGCAATCGAGATCATTGCGAGGGCGAAAATTTTTTTGAAAAAAGACGTTCTAAAGCCAAAAGTTTTCCATTGTTTAATTAATGTTATTTCAAAAAATATAATTCGTGTCTTTGGATTTTTTCACTACCTCATGCCTCAAACTGAAATTTTAAAAAAAAAAGGTAACTTTAGTAACCATTTTCCATGAAAATAGTAACCAAAAAGTAACCTCAGAATCGATAATTTTTAGGAGTTTCAGTAGGATCGGGGGGGGGAGGAGGAGGAGGAGGAGTGCAAAAACCAAAATTTTGATTTTTTCCGCACATTTCGGCAATTTTAGAAGATAATGAATTTTTGGAAATTTTTGAAGATTTGAAAGCTTTTGCACGTTTGGAATAATTATGGTGAGCAAAAATACTGACTTATGCTGACCTATTTTCTAAATCCCCCCCCCCCCCTACACAAGGCGAAAATTTTTAGTAAAATTTTTTTTAAAAATGAATGAATTTTCTGCCAATTTTTCATGTTATTTCAAATCTGTGACTTTTCGCTGATCTTTCAGTCAAAATTCTTATTGAAAATCAGTGATATTTAACTGAAAGATCTGTGAAAAATCATAAATTCTTAAAAGAAAGGTAATTAAAAACCGCCCTAGCGAAGCGAGGGCGAAATTTTTTCAAAAAATACACGTTTTCACATTTTTTTTATAGTAAAAAAAATTCTGCCTCCTTCATAATTGAAAAAAATGAGAGCCCGGTGCAAAAATATTCTCCTTTGTACCTCCCTCTCGGCCTGATTGAGCTCAGACTGAGCCCGAGCACAGCGAAAGCGAAAATTTTTGAAAAATGGACACTCAGAATCTGAAATTTTATTATCAGGTCAAACAAAATTGTGCTTTCTTTGTGGTTTGTATTGACTTCTAAAAAAACGATTATCTATTGACTCATTTCCCGATCTCCTTCTAAAAAAATCAAAACATTTTTGAAAATTCCAATCAAAAGTATTACCGCGTTCTTTAGATAAATATGAGAAGGGACAATTTTCCTCACTTGAAAATAATAATTGTTTAGGTTGGAAAAGAAGAAGTTTCGTACAATCAGTTTGAAAATGAAATGGTGTAAATGTATTGAGCCCGAGCGAAGCGAGGGCGAAAATTTTTGAAAAAAAAAAAAGGCATTCAACAGCTCACTATTTTTTCTTTTTCTTTTAAAGGAAAAATTTCGAAAATAGTAACTAATAGTAACCTCTGAAAGAAAAAAGTAACTTTTAGTAACCAAACTTGAAAAAAGTAACCAAGTTACTTAAAAAGTAACCCAGTTTGACCCCTGCTACCTTTTCTTCAAAATTCATTACTTTTTCACTACTTGCATGACCCATTTTCAAATTCACTACTTTTTCACTACTTTCACTACCTGTTAGATACCCTGTTTTTCAATACAATTTACATGTTTGATTATTTTCCAGCAATTGTGCAGCATTTTCATTTTAAACTTTCATTCATAATTGCCTCAGATTTGATTGCCTACTGAATTCGCCCAACACATTTAATCAAATAAACCCAGACAAATAATCCCATTTCTCATTCGCGAACGAAAAAAAATCGATATACATTTATTTTAGTGCAGAAAATTGGATATTTTACGGCCAATTTTAGAATACAGTGGAATTTGATTTTTCATCCGCATCAGCGAAATTAAACTTCACACCATAGTAATAATAGTAAAACAAGACATAAAAAAATCACTTACAAAGTCGTATCCGTAACCGCAATAAAAACATCAAAATGGCCCCGAAAAACAGAGACCCAGAAAATAAACTTACCACTACGTATCGAGGGTACAGTATACTTCGTATAATAAAATAAGGATACCCGAACCGAGCCAGCAAGAGCAAAATCCAACGTAACCCAACCATCCACATCACGTAGGTAGCTAGTAATAAAGAAAGCGAAAATTTATACCTCGACGTTTGAAATAATTGAAAAAAATTACTCTGTAATGTCGTATTATCATAATTACGTTCGACAGTATAACCAACATTGCGATAATAAAAAACCCCTGACTTCTCTCACTCTTCGGATAGATTGGCCTTCGTATTTTAAGGTTATACGCAGAAATGGAGGGAAAAACACGGTCAAATTGGGACGAGAATTGAGGGGAGGAGTATAAAACGTTCCAAAAATTTCAGCAATTTGTGTTCTCTCGTATTTAATTTCAAATGAATACATCAAGTTGAGGGTAAAAATACTACACAAATATCGTTTAAACATTGCTGCAGCAAGATTGTCAAGAAAAATAAATTATACCGGTTTAAAATGCCAGCGAAAATGTATTAAAGTTTTAATAACATGGAAACCGCGGCAGCACGCTTTTATTACATTTCAAACTCGGGCATTCAACATTAAATTTTCCTTTTAATATGTCTACTGTCCGAAATAATTTCCAGAATCGAGGCTACAACAATATCAACGCGGTAACCGTATCTCCTCTGCTTTCGAGCCATTATTTCATTCCCCGCCGCTTCGATATCTATTTAATGAAGTTTAAATTGAAAACACGACGAAAATCATACGTCAATAAATTAAAGAAAAATACTAATTAACGAGTGTCGGGCCCCTTCGCCGCGAAACTTTACGCCGACGATATCTTCCGCTGTTTTTTCCTCTTTCTCGTTCGCTGCCAGCGTGCCACGTACGCGGTCTCTTTTTATTCGTCGTTTAAACGGATTATTATTCAAATTATGTTGTAGTTAAACGAATTTCCGCGCTGCTTGGATTAAAATGATAATTGGTTGTAGCTTTAGGCGTACATCGGCTTATTTGTCATTTACCTGGCGTTTCTGGTTCGACTAACCCGCGTGCGTAATCGTATATCTATATGGGGGTTGGGTATTTTTAAGGTCGATTAAAGTACCCTGGGGGGTTTCGCGACACCGTAATACACGCGAATCTCGCACACCTATTCGTCATTTTCGAAGGTACCCTGGTATGCCTACACTTTGGGCCGAGTAAAGGCTTAAAAAGTGAATTTATTCGCGGTGAAGGGGCCGATGATGCAGGAGTTCGGTGTATTATCGAATTCCACGTGTACCTTGCTTGTGCGTAGCTGAAATTCATGCTCGTGCCGATGGCAGCTCGTTAATTGTATTTTTATACGATTTTTTTTTTTTTCAAAGTGTCGTACCTTTATGGGTTTCCAGTTTGGGGAAAAAATTAATACGTGGAAATGGCTTCTGGAAATAGCTTCGATTAGGCTTCGAAACGTATTAAAGAGGAAATGTGTAGGTCGAAAAATGTACCTATAATTGGGTCTCTTTCGTTGGCACGAATCGAATTTAATTCGCTAATTTTGAAAATTGATTGAAATGTCGTAAAAATACCTTCCTAATTTTCATTTATACCGCTTAATTATTTTGAGAACTTGAGAAATTGAGATTTTACGAAATTAGTACCAACGAGAATTCATTGAAAAGTCGTTTTATTTGATTCTAATTCTGGTTTCGTTGGATGAGATGGAGGAGGATTTTAAATTACTTAAATTTAGCTTTAAAATAGAATAAGGGTAAGGTCGCCTAATATCGACCCCTCCCTAATATCGACCCCCAGCCGATTTTGCCTCCTAACGCCTTGATCGAGTTGAAAAAAATTTTTTCTTATGTATTTTTCACAGACAAATCGAATGACACCAAAATCGCAATCCAAAAGCCAAAACTCGCGGAGATAAATTGAAAAAACATTTTTGAGAAAGCCAAAATAAAATTCATCTGTGATTTCAAATAGTTGTTTCAAAAAGGTGTTTAATCGTTTTGTAATGCTGAAAATTTGTATCAATAGTGAAGGAAACGAGGAATTTAATGCCGTAATTGTTTTAAAATTTTGATGAAAGTAAGTATTTTAAATATTTTATTGAAAAAAAAAGTATAGGGTTCGCTATTATCGACCCCCGCGACCCCCTACCCCGCCAGAAACTGATTCAGATTCGGATTTTGAGTCAGCTGCTAACGGAGATTTCGACGACGACTTCGACGAAGATGAATGCAATCCTGAATGCCAATTTTGCGGTTGGCGATACGCCACTGACCAACATGGTCAAATTTGGATGAAATGTCGTCAGTGCTTCTTGTGGGCGCATGAAATATGCGACGCGGCGGTCGACGACTGCGCGAATAAAAAAAAATACATCTGTTCGTATTGCTTAAACGGTTAATTATCGTATGTGAACTTTATTTTCCATAATTATATTCATTTTCCGACGTTTATTTGATCATTTTAGCGAATTTTCAGGGGGGTCGATATTAGGGGACCATTTTTCAAAATTTCATTTTTTCACTTTTTGGAAAAAAATTCGCCAAAAATCGGGGGAAAAACTTTGGGGGCTGGGGTTTCGGGATATGAAACTAGACCATATATCCGACATTTAGAGCCATCGACGGCATTTTTAGGTGAATTACAGGTCGAGTAATTCAAAAAACAAAGATGGGGGTCGATATTTGGGTCTTTTACCCTTACGGGAGGAATTTTCAAGCACCAAAATTCAGCCGTGAATGAAATATCGATGGCATTTCGAAAAAACCAAGTTCAGCCCTGAAAATGAATATGGTACTGGGGAATCTTAAATTGCGGATGATTTGGGAAAATTTTTTAACACCAAAATCCATCTCTAAAAGAAAGTGTAAGAGAACTTAAAAATAAATCTATATAAGTACCTACGTACTAAAATTTAGTCGTGCAGAAAGGTACAGGGAAATTTTTAATTTCTGTAATTCTGTTTTAAAATACAAGAGAGATTTGCATTAAAAAAATTGAATCAGCTTTGTGGAAAGGTGCAGGGAAATTTTTAATTTTCGCAATTCCGTTCCGGAGGTCAAGTACAAGAAAAACAAAATTCAAATTTAGCTCTGAAGTAAGATACTGAAAAAATTAATATTTATCTCTGCTTGGCGAGGGGGGGGGGGAATCACAATCCTCACTCCGAAGAGTCATTTGTTAGACATATTTTCGAAAATCCTTCCAAAAGCAATTCGAATGGCATGATTTGGTTATAAAAGTTAAAAATATGCCTGGTCGTTTTTTCCCAAGAATTTTCAATTCTTGAGAAATTGCTTAGTTATTTTTTTAAAAAATTGGACTGCGATTGCCAATTCAAAATTTGAGATTCAATGCAATTCTGCATATTATCTTTAACATTTTTCTAATTGCAAATTTCCTCAACAATTTTTCTAATTTTGAATTTTTTGAAAAAAATTTTGGTGGCTCAAAACACCATTTTGCTCAGTTTCTTTATTGTTTAGCCAAAAAATTGAATGTTTTTGTTTATTCATGTTGTTCTGTTCTATTCTGTTGCGATCCGTTTCTTTGGCCCTGTAAAAATGTTTACAATGATTCTATAATGGTTCCATAACAGTTTCCACGAATCTCTGTATTCTTTCTTAATGCTTCTGCAACGTTTCCATAACGTTTCTGTAATGTTTCCGTAACGCTTCCATAACGTTTCTGTAATGTTTCCGTAACGCCTCCACAACGTTTCTATAACGCTTCCACGGCGTTTCTGTAATGTTTCCACACAGTTTTTGTAACGTTTCCACACAGTTTCTGTAACTTTTCCACACCGTTTCTGTAACGTTTCTGTAGTTTCCACAATGTTTCTGTAACGTTTCCACAACGTTTCTGTAACGTTTCCACAACGTTTCTGTAACGTTTCCACAACGTTTCTGTAACGTTTCCACAACGTTTCTGTAACGTTTCCACAACGTTTCTGTAACGTTTCCACAACGTTTCTGTAACGTTTCCACAACGTTTCTGTAACGTTTCCACAACGTTTCTGTAACGTTTCCACAACGTTTCTGTAACGTTTCCACAACGTTTCTGTAACGTTTCCACAACGTTTCTGTAACGTTTCCACAACGTTTCTGTAACGTTTCCACCACGTTTCTGTAACGTTTCCACAACGTTTCGGTAAGGTTTTCGTAACGTTTCCGTATTGTTTTCAAAACGTTTAACGTTTCCATAACGTTTCTGTAACGTTTCTGCAATGTTTCTGCAATGTTTCAAAATTTTTCTGTTGCGTTTCTGAGATTTTTTAAGATAGTTCTGAAAGGAAAAGAATAAAATTGCCTTTTCGTTTAAAATGAAAATCGACACTCCACTTCAACTTATTCGCTAAATTTTGAATTAATTTTTGAAAATCATAGAGTCTTTATAAAAAAAAATCAAGAATACACCTCAAAAAAATATCATGTTTTCGTTATCATGCGTCTTCTACTCGATTTGTCGACCACAAGAACTTATTGAATAAAAAATTAACTCCTGGCGTGTAAGAAAATATTTATCTGGATGGATATAATGACTAGCAACTTGGGCACTTGAGCAGCCAAACATACGATTGGAGTTTCGTTTTCATTGTGTAATTATTTGTTTATACATAAAAAAAAAAATCCTTTCATAAACCAGATTCTCATTAAAAATCACATTCCTCTGAATTAAAAAAAAAAAAATCCAAAAAAATCCAAAAATTTCAACTACCTAAGCTTCAGAATATGCTCGACACTCAAATCTTATCTAAATCGTAGACAGATGCCTTGAGTAAATCCCTAATTAATACCCAGCATGCATCTTACATGTTTATGAAATTATCACAATTAGAACCAACAATCCTTCCAAAACTCGGAAGGATATCCAAAGACATCATCGTATTTATTTGTATGTACAACCACGTAATCGTTCAAATTACCCACAAGCCAAACACCGAAACGTTTTACGATTCAAGTTGGAATATTTAGATAAGACCGCGCAGAGTATTTCAAAACAAATGTCCATTAAGGTATTTTATTAAATCTTAACCATTGGTCTGTCTCCATATCCAACAGCAAGAAAATATCTACTCGTATTTACGTAAATAGATCTTTACCTACGTATTTTCAAAACGCCAGCTTACACGTTCCATTTCGCAATTACGTTTCACTATAGGAATAAACTCGAGCTTACGTACATATACCTGAAGTGGAAAAACTTTTAACGAGGTTGCGGTACGCGCGATTAAATAATTATCGGTAAATTCGTCAATCTTTTTACCAACTTTTGTGTCACTTAATTTGCGCACAGCATATCTTATCTCTCTAATTATGCGGATACGTACCCCCAAACACACCTAAAGCCGGGAAATTTTAATTTGACTAATAAAATTTTCAATTTTACAACCATCAGCTTTGTGCTGTAACAAAAAGTTTGGAAATTTAATCCGGAAACTTTGACTTGGTACAGGTAGATCGTATAAACTTTCTAAAATGATAATAAAAAGAGAAACGCGGTAGTAAGTCGAGGACAGTAAAAACTTATTATTCGATATTAATATTTTCCAAATCTACAACAAGTTTTCCAAAAATTTCGCCAATTTCGCGATCCGATGTTAAATATTTCACTTCTTTTTGCTGCCAAGTTTCCTCGTTAAATGTTTCTCGATGCCTACGGCTGATGTCGAAAGTATTTAAATTGAAAGAACGACGTAATTATTAATATTCAAATCAAATTAATTTTTTTTTTGTTTTTGAAGAAGGGTTTTCTGAATTAATTTTTCAAAAGGCAGGTCTGTCTGTGTACAATTATTTGCTCAGCAGAACTTTGATTCTTCGATTTTGAATAATATTTCAATATTCAAAAAAATTGTTTTTTTCATCACGAATACAAAATTGTGTAGGTGTAGTTGACGCGTGAAAAAAAAAACGAATTAGGAATCAAATCTTTTAATACCATTTCAAATTTTTTTTGCAAACGACGCTTTTTAACCAGCATATGACGAATTTATTCGTAGCCACCTTGGAGCACACATAAATTTCGCCACGTTGACAGATTCAACGCAATGTGGCATTTTCGTCGGCTGTAAATTTTAATTATACAAAAATTCACTTCCTGGCGTTGCCATCGCTTCGTTCGCGTTTTAAAATCGTTTTACTTTTGTTGAATTCGTTAAAGCTATGAAGTACTTTAAATTACTACCGGAGACCAGTTTTTCCCACTTAAAAGCGTAAATTTACGACTTCATTTGCGACATGTTACACTATAAGTAAGTACACTAGGCGAAATCCCGCAGGTAAGTTAAATCTTCCAACGGTGCGTTTCATTTATTTAATACGTTTTACGAGATGTATTCCTTGTAAAATTATACCGCCGACTAAAGCAAACGGTAAATATCAATTTATTTTTGATTTATTAACGACGTAACGTCGACGTTGCCTGGTGAAATAGACTGGACGTCATTCTTCCTTATATTTTATGCTGGGTTTTCCTCCCCACCCCCTTATCTCATTCTTCGACTGGGAAATCGTTGGAAGTGAGAATTTGGTGCAGAAAATAAACTTTCTGTTCCTATAGTTATGAAGAATGAGCATATTCAAAGGCAGATTCGTTTTAAAATCTGGAATGAACGATTCTCAATTCTCCATCGCTTTGTATGAATCTTTACGTAGGTATTTTATGATCACAGGAAGAAGCTAGTCCTTTTTTCAAATAGATGAGATAAATCAAAAGCAAATTTAAAAAAAAATCAATGAAAATAATAATATCAGGCGATAATTTAAAAACAAAAAAAAACTAAAACTAAAACAAAACATTTTAAAAATTTCTCGATACATAAAATTTTCAAATGTGAAAATCAAAAAGCCAATCAAAAGTCTTCATTATTAAATTTTAACAAGATTTTTCGCACAGAGCCATTCAAATTCAAAAAAAAAATTAAATTAATATCGATGCATTCTTTTTGTTGATACATGTAGAATTTATTTTTTGGCAAGTCTGCGTAAAATATTTGTATAAGACACCACACCGTGCATATATCGCGAAAAATTGGGTAACAGCAATCTGTATACTTTGAAAATCACGAAAGTCTTCATGGATTCAGTTTGGCATAAGAAGATGTAAACATTCTTCCGTACTTTTGTCGATCGATACCAAGGAGTTGAGTAGACTGCCATTGAAACTTCGGATATCTAATTACAAAAAAATTAATTTCTCATTTTATAAAAAGAGCAGTTATGAGAAACTGTTTCAAACAAGCATTTGGCAAGGTATTTGCTGGAGTTCAAAAAAATTTTAAAATAATTTTGATCGATGGCAATGTACAAAATTTTAATAATAAAAAAAAATTACATACTCAAATTTAAAATGATATTTTAGTTTATCTGAATTTAACAGTTTTCATTCAATTTAAAAAAAAATCCACATCTTATATGAGAAATTAATAAATGAGCAGGTTTTTGTTCGTATCTCAAAAACATAAATTAGGTATAAAGTTTTGGAATGGGGCGAGCAGATCAAAAGAAACAATTGCAGAATTTCGACAAAAATTGTTGAAAAGGTTCACTATTGAGTGTATATCTCACATCAAAGGACGAAATCATGAGACATCAAAGTGAGGTACTTATTTTCTGAAAATTTTACGTTTTTCGCCTTGAAATTCCATACTTCTTTATGAAGTCTCTCAAATCCGTCCTTTTTGGCGCCAGAGTAATTTTTTGCAGTTTCCTCACTCATGGTACAGTCATTTTATAATTCAACTCCGGAAAAATCCAATCCTATTTTATCTGTATTCTAGGTTAATTAATGGTCGTATACTGAACTATTCTCCACAACTGAAGAGGGGGGGAAGCTGGCTGAAAATCGGGGTTTTTCGTTAATATCTCCTTGCATAAAGCTCAAAAATGGAAAATGGCTATTCTTTTCGATCCACTCCACAGTTAAAGAAATGAATACCTAATGTCTCACCGTGTTTTCTAAATTTTGTCCAATCCCAAAGAAGAATAGTATTGTTAGGAAACAAAACAAAGCAGCTGTCATGTTCTTCATCATCAGTACCACAGAAATATCATTCTAAATTGCAATGTTTAAAAATAAAAATAAATTAAATAATGATTCCAATAATAAATTTCTCATACTCACACATGAAATGTATATTCTATGAAAAATATCTCACCGAAAATCCATAATAAAGAAAGAATATGTTGAAAAAGAAAACCACCTCAATCAAAACTGTACCATAAACTTCGATAAGCTCCCTTAAATCTTCGATAAAACTGAAAAAAAAATCCAAAATTACGCAGGATATTTTACCCAACCAATTAACAAGACCAAAAAAACTCACAGTGTAATTTCCCGAAACCTTTCGACGCCACGTTTCAAAATATATTCAAAAGCTTCGTTCCAATCATCCGAACAAACGCCATTTTCACCGAAATACACATTTAAATCACACATTTCGGTTTTCAAATCGTCGCGCAAAGAAATCAGCTCAGTGTGCCAAACAGTGCTCCAATATGATAACACACATAAAACCAGCCATGCTTCGAATGCCCCCAATGCAAAAAAAATCATTGAAACTCCATTTACCATCAAATACAATCCAATTGTGTGGTATTTCGGATCGAGAAAAATAGGTAACGCGTAGTACAGATAATTATTCACTTTGGCTTCTTCAAACAATAATATCACATCGAGAGGGCAAATAGAGAAATTTATCATTAAAAATATAACGTAGGGGCGAAAAAATGCTAAAAGATTGTTTTTCGCATCGATACGAACTTTTTCCTGCTTTAAATCCGAGATTTTTTCGGAGGGGGTTAAAATATGATCAACTTGGTCGATCATGGTTTCAATACGATCGCTGTAATAGTATAAAATTGGAGGGATCATGAACGCTACCATAAGAAGGCCGCCAATTGCATTTGCCACGTTGAGCATCATGACGATATCATTCTCTGCGACACCATAGGTCAAATACGTAAAACCAATGAGAAACGAGAACAGAATCTGGCACAGAACGATACAATACCAGAAATATTTTACCCATGGGTGAATCTTATCAGTGAAGTATATTTTACCACCAAAGCAATAGAATAAAAATAGTTGATTCGCCACTGTACTTTTGTAACCAAATATATTCTTCGATCCGCGTATTTGTTTCACAATTTTTATCAATTCTTGCCACAAAAATGTCATTTTTCAAATTTTTGAATTATTGTCCCTTTCATACATCATAATCCATGGGAAATTTTCAACATAAAAAATCCAAAAAAAAACTAAATATCACTTCATAGAATCTTCCAATCAGCCTAACCGATCGGCACATTCATTTGAAATGTAACAACCACAATTCAAACACCATAAACACAAAATGCAAAATACAGTTTTACTCTTGGATTTGATGAGTCCTCTTGAAGACGTTTAAAGACTGAAACTCCTTCTAATTTTGGTAAACGTAAAGTTTGTCGTTCAATATTTGATGATTTTAGCATTTCTGCGTAGAAAATTACAACAATCATTTATAAAATGAAATACAAGTTTCGTAGCAACTTCTTTCATAATTTCCTAAATTGTTGAAATTTTACAAAATAATAAATATTTATAATGAAAAGTTACCAACTTATTGAGAATAAGTGACAGAACTAACACTAAGTAAATATCACAAAAAAATTGCATACCTCCGAGTAAAGTTGTTTTAAAAAAATCTCAGGGTAAACATGAAAAACCCACACAAATATTTTTGAATCATGCTATATTTCACCAAGGGTGCGATATTTTTCAACATTTAAAAAATAAGATAAAACAAAATGTTCTTCGATTTCCTCAATTTTTTGATATGTATGTGTTGAGTTGACCCCCCCCCCCCTTCTATGAAAAATATTTAGCCCAACGCGATTCCTGAAACCTGAATTTAGAACTTTCAAGTTTTAAATTGATTCGAAAATTTCTTCTTTTGAAATTTCGATTTTTTTTCAGCATGGTATTTTTCTCGGCAATTTTCGATTAAAATTACAGAATGAATAAAATCTTATAAGAAAAACATTTCTACTTTTTTAAAAATTTATCAAACATGCTTACTTGAAACTTATCTTTTGGCAAGTCTACGCAAAATATTTGTATACGACACCAAACCGTGCATATAACGCGAAAAATTAGTCAACAGCAACTTGTACACTTTGAAAATTGCGAAAGTCTTTACCGATTCAGTTTGGCATAAAAATATGTAAACATTCTTTCGTACTTTGGTCGATCGATACCATGGAGTTGAGTAGACTGCCATTGATACTTCGGATACCTAATTCAGAAAATCCAAAACGAATAAAAAAAGGTCAATTGGGATGAACTTTTTTACTCAACTGTTGTACCTTTGTGAATTTAGAGGAAAAAAATACATAAAGATTTCACTTTCTGAAACCGCATTTTGAATTGAATTATGTAGTACCCATCTCAGGATAAAACATTTCAAAAAATTCAATTTAAAATTAAGGTTAGGTACACAAAAAGACTCTGATGTGGTAAAGGAGTCGTTTGGCTTTTTGTGGAACTTGATTCAAATTTGTATGCCGTTCGATTAGTCTTGGTAGAAGATGATTTTAAAGCGCATGAGCGGATTTTTAGCTCACACCTGGGAGCTGAGGCCATAAAATAAGTGATTTACAACTTTAATGACCTTGAATTTGACTTTGAAAATTTCAAATCGCTCTGGAAGACACAATTTTGGGACCAGCAGAAAGATCATTTTTTCCCAAGGTTTTCCAATGTATTTCAAACCTCTAAGAATTTCTTCAGATTTTTTTAAGAAGTAGAAAATGGTTGAATATTCCAAAAAAAAAAAAAAAAAAACGTAAAAAAATGATGAAAAGCAGTAATTTTAAGAAACAGAAAATGATCGACGTCGATTTGCTGAAAAATAAGAATTTGACCACAAAATTACAAATTTTAGAAAATTGTGCTTTAAACGATCAAATAGATCATCAATATGGATAATTCGGAATTATAGGCACGAAATTATTATGAACCATTTTCATAGAAAAATTCTAAAATTTTTGGGAAGCTCTAAAATCATAAATGTCTCGAAACCGATTCTAATCGTATCAGGAGGCTAAAAATAGGATACCTATGTCAAATTTCAGGCTTTTTCGGTAATAAATTTTTAAACTTTTCAGAATGATGAGGGGATTTTGAAATGTCAAAAATTCGAGAAATCAACTTTAGCTTCTGAAATTTTGGATAAGGGGTGCTTTTATGATTCACTTTCAATTTATTTTTGTTTCGGTTCAAATTTTCATTTTCATTCAAGTCAATTCCCTTGACAGTTTGAAATTCAAGAAAAAGAGGAAGGATGTCGAAAAAGAATAACAAAGAAAAGAACCTTCAGCACGAAATTGAAAACTGCACACATCACTTTCAAGATTCAATTTCTCCCTCATTCTCTCTCTAGGGTAAATTGAAAAAAAAAACCTTTGAGATGAGGCAAATTTTTCATATTTTTTTCAGTTCTTCCACTAAAAATGAAATATCCCGCCAATTTTCGTCAAAATTCAAGGTATATCGTCTGCTTTTTAAAAAATGTATACGCATTACCGAGTTCTCCAAATTTTGTCCAATCCAATAGAAGAGTAGAACTGCTACAATACAAGCCAAAGAAGCTGTTATGTTCTTCACCATCAGAACCACCGACATATCATTCTGAATTCCAATATTTAATGACAAGTATTATTAATACGATACATTCCTCAAACACATAAAATAAGTATTTTGCAATATATTTGAAAATCTCACCGAAAAGCTACTGTAAAGAAAGAAAATGTTATAAAAATACGTCCCACCGATTAAAACTGAACCGTACATTTCGAGAAATCCTCTAAAATCATCGATAAAACTGAAAAAAAAAAAGATATATGTTAAAATGTATAGAGAATGTCTTGCCTCTTACAAATTCATCAAAATAAAAAACTCACAATTTGATATCTCGAAACTTTATAACGCTGCGTTTCAAAACGCATTCAAAAGCCTCATTCCAATCGTCCAAACAGATTCCATCTTCTCGAAAATACACGTTCAAATCACACATTCCAGTGTTCAACTCATCGCACAGTGAAATCAATTCATTGCACCAAACAGTGCTCCAATATGAAATCACGCCCAAGACCAAACACGCTTCGAGAGCCATCATCTCAAAAAACATCGTCGATATTCCATTAATGGCGAAAAACGCCTCGATGGTATTGTATTTATGCATCAGAAAAACAGGACAGGCATAGTAAAGGTAATTTTCCACTTTGGTTTTCTCAAACAACAATCCCACGTCGAGAAAACAAATCGATACAGTTATCATCACAAATACAGAGTAAAGTCCGAAAAACACCAAGAAATTTTTTTTCGCATTTTCAAAGACTTTCTCGCGGTGCAAATCGGAAACTCCTTTGCTGGTCAAAATATCATCAACACGATTGATCATCCGTTCGATACAATCACGATTCAAGTATAAAATCAAAGGTGTTCCGAGGGCTGTCATATGAAGGGTACCGATCGCATTTGCCACGTTGAACATCATAACGATATCATTTTCTGCGACACCGTACCACAAATACGTAAATCCGATAACAAACGAGAACAGAATCTGGCACAAAACGATACAATACCAAAGATATTTTACCCGTTGGTTAATCTTATCGGTGAAATATATTCCACCACCGAAGCAATAAAACAAATATAGCTGATTCGCCATTGTACTCTTGAAACCAAACATATTCTTTGATCCGCGTAATTGTTTCGCGATTTTCATCAATTCTTGACACAAAATTTTCATACTTATTTCAATTTTTGGAATTAATTCTGGTTCATAAAACACAATTCTATTCAAACACTAAATATGAAGTAAGTACGGGTTTTCTGCTTGATTCGACGAGTCCTTCTCGTATGTACTTAGGGATAAAAAAATATCAAAAAACTTTTTATTTCTATGTAATCAACGTAATGTTTCTTGTTTAATAATAAATAATTAGTTTCGATATTAATTAGTGAAAAATTACACGCAGTCTCACATAAAAAAGTCTCGATCTTCGTAACTTCAATTCCATAAATTATTGAAATCTTCTAAATAGTAAATTGATATCTTAATGAGAATTTATTATAACTTTTTGAGAATACGTGAAGGCATCTACACTAAGTAAATACCCGGAAATAATTGCACTTTAAAATTGTCGACAAAGGATCTGAGGACAAATATTAAACACCAATACAAATATTTGAACAATGCTAGTTTTTCGTTCATCAAGAAACTTTCACTTCGCGTAAGATTACATAATATTCAACAGAAACAAGTAACAGCGACAATTAAACATCTACATAACGAATGAAAAATTGAAACAGCTGTACGAGTTGCAACATTTTTTACCCTTCGTGCGGTATTGAATGAGTATTGTTTAATACTGAAAACAAAAGAATTTATTTGAAAATCGAATAAGGTTAATAAAATTAAAAAATTTTTCGTTCAGTCTAAATAATGAATTTATTCTTTTTAAAAAGTTTAAATTTCCTTTTAAAAGCCAAAAAGACCCGACAAGTTTTGATATTTTTAGGTTAATTTTTCATATTCACCAGAAAACCCCCATAATTATTAAAATCGATTGAAAAGAAAGGACTTGCCGAACGTTTTTTAACTTAAGTAATTTTTTCACTTCGATTTTTCTGTTGAAATTTTACTTGAAATGTCTACAATTCGATGAAAAACTATTTGAGGAAAGCGATTGAATTTCATATAGTAGATTCCTTATTTCAAAGAAAAATATCACTCAACATAAAGAATAAGCATCTGAAATCAATTACCTAAAATGAATCGGAAAAAAAATTAAAACATCAATGAAAATAATTATCATGTGAAAATTGTTAAGAAAAAATCAAAACATTTTAAAAATTTCTTCTTCCTTTAAGATTTTTTCCGGAAAATTTTCAAATTTCTGGGAAATCTACTTCTGAGAAATTCTTAGTAACATCTGTAAAATTCTCAGTAATATCTGGGAAATTCCCTGTGGTATTCTTGGAAACAATATTTATGAAATTTTTACAATGATTTCCGGATAATTCTCAATTTCTGAGGAATTTTCAATGATTCAAGCGCGAAGTTCTCAATTGGCGGAAAATTCAAAATAAAAACCGCTGGAAATTTTCCAATTTCAGTTTCCTGAAATTGAGAATTTTTCAAAAATTGACATTTTTCGGCGCTGATACTACTGAAAATCTGCAATGGGAATTTCCCCGAAGAAAAAAATTGATTAAAAAATACCAGAATTCATTACGAAATTCAGCTTCACAATCGCATACTTTTAGCGCAATTACGAATAATTTAGATTTACCTATTAACTACCTATTCGTTTAATAAAAGACACAGCTTAGGTAGACAAAACAATAAATAGGTAATTATTACTTATTCAAAGAATAAAATAAAAATTCCTTTGCAACCTAGATTTTACATGCGGAGGTATGTTTGAAAAATAGTGCAAGTCAATCCATTTCACAAGTACATATATTTGAATAAGTGACCGCTAGGTACAGCGATTTGTGCCAATAGTGAAGTTCCAATGTAATGTCTTTGAGTGTGGTCATTCCAACAAAAAACTGAAGCCCTCCCCCCCCCCCCCAAAAAAAAAAAAAATCAAACTCGATCAAAGTCCTTCTAATTACACATTTCTGGCCACACACACAAAAATCCTAGTGAACGCCGCAAAATTCACGGAAAAAAAATAATAAAATTTATCCAAAAAAATAATAACGTGTCCCAATTCTCAAAATAGGTAAAATTTATCATTTTTTTGAATAAAACTTATTCTTTTTGGTAAAATTTATTCATTTTTTTGACAAATTTTATTATTTTTTCTGATAATAAATATTATTTTTTAGAACAAATTTCACCTATTTTGTGAATTGAAACACGTTATTATTTTTTTGAATAAGTACATTTTATTATTTTTTTGAATACATTTTATTATTTTTTTGAATACATTTTATTATTATTTGATTAAAATCTATTACATATTTTGGTAAAATTTATTAATTTTTTTGATAAAATTTATTATTTTTGGGGTAAAATGTATTAATTTTTGTAACTTTTGTTTTTTCCGTGTGCCGAGATCTTCAATGATCAATAATACAACCAAAAAGCACCTTAGTTGATACACATAAGATTCATTTTTTGGCAAGTCTACGCAAAATATTAGTATAAGATAACACGCAGTTCATATACCGCGAAAAATTATTCAACAGCAACTTGTACACTTTGAAAATTGCGAAAATCTTTATCGATTGAGTTTGGCATAAGAATATGTAAACATTCTTACGTACTTTTGTCGACCGATACCAAGGACTGGAGTAGACTGCCATTGCCAATTCCGAAACCTGAATTACATACAAAATAATGGTAAGGTGGTTTTCATTGCGTGGGAATCTTCCAAATAAATCCTCAATTCTTAACCCATTGAAGGGAGGGGGCTGAGACCTCAACAAAAAAGAAAATGACTGCATATTCTCGAAATTCCCTTGCTGAATTTTGAGATCTCTCAAATAATATTTTATGAATGATTTCCTCCGACTTTACCAGGTTTTCCAAATACTTGATTTTGATGAAATCGGGGTGGCGGATGAGAATTTCAATCATTTCACGGAAGTATGCCTATTTTATGACTGAAATTCTATGTTAGTAAATGTCTGCTCTAACCGAAAGATAGGTACAATTAATTCTGGAGAGGGTCGGTTAGAGCCAGGGGAAAGGGGTAAAATCAAAAAATAAGTTGATATTCGAATTTTACGACCCGAAATTAGTGACAATCGTTATATCACACGTCTTTTTAATTTTTTAATCGTACTTTTCCCCAAAATTGGAGGCTACGAGGGCCCTTAAGGGTCAAATCTAAAAAATAATTAGAAATTCGAACTCAGCGCCTCCAAATACCTAACAAAAGACAGGTCGCACGTTATTCTCTATTTTTTCGAATTTTGGCCCCTTTTAAGAGAATTAATAGGGAGGGGGGTTCAGAAGGGTCGGATGAAAAAATAAATTGCATATTCGAAATCAGCGCCTTCGAATTAGTAGAAATCGATGTGCTACTTCACTTTTTCAATTTTTTTGAATTTTTGTCAAAATTATGGATCCTTCCACACACCCCCTCCCCCCAGCCTAGAGATTCCATCTAGAACATCTGTTGGTTGAAAAGAGGGTAAAAATAACTACTTACTGTGATTTTTTCAGATTTTTAAATGATGCTTTCATATTTTGTTCCCAATTCCCATCATGAAAGTTCAGCTTTCGCTACCAAAGTTCAACTTTGATCTTTTTAATATGTGATTATTGATTTTGAATCGTCTATCAATTTTCTTTCAGACCCCGTAAACAGTTTTCCCCAAAAAACAACCTATCTCGAGATATGAGCCTTCAAATTTGGGCAATTAAGTTAAAAATCGTAATTATGTAAAAATTTAGAGCCCTCCCCGTCCCCTAGAGGGTTAGGCAAAAAATGATCATGGTTTTGTGAACAGACCACCAAAGGGAGCTCGTAAAAAAAAAATGAGCGAAATCGGAAGACCCGACTTCATTTTTGGTCCATTCAAGTATGAAATATAGCCCTATTCAAAAACATTATTAACAAAATTAGAATCAAAAAAGAGAATTTTTGTTAAAACATATAAAAAAATGTAATGCCATTGCCATATTTTTTTCCCAGACGGACCATCATTATATTTGGTCAGTTTGATAATGACTTGTCACTTTTTCAGTGACTTTTCACTAATTTGAAATACATAAGAGAGCAGTTTTTAGACAAAGTGGAGGTGTGCTAAAATTATTCGAGTACTCGCTAATTTTCGTCGAATTTGGAAAAACTTTTTTTTTGTCTACCTTACTACTGCATATTCAGAAATTAATTAAGTATCTATCTAAACTAAAAATGTATTACCGAGTTTTCTAACTTTTGTCCGATCCAATAGAAGAGTAGCACCGCTACAATACAAGCCAAACAAGCTGTTATGTTCTTCACGATCAAAACCACTGAGATATCATTCTAAATGTCAAGATATTTAAGAAAAAATATTAATAATACGATCTGCTTCTCACAACAATGAAATAGGTATACATTCAAAAATATATTTGAAGATCTCACCGAAGAGCTGTTATAAAGATAGAATACGTTATAAAAGTATAACCCGCCAATTAAAAATGACCCGTACACTTCGAGAAATCCTCTCAAATCATCAATAAAACTGAAAAAAGTGAAAAAACAAGAGCAAATTTATGTAGGATTTCTTGCGGCTTACTCATTAAATTAAAATAAAAAACTTACATCTCGATATTTCGAAACTTTATAACACTGCGATTCAAAATACACTCGAAAGCTTCATTCCAATCGTCCGAACAAATACCATGCTCTCCATAATACACATTTATATCACGCATTCCAGTATTAAATTCATCGCGCAGTGAAATCAGCTCATTGTACCAAACAGAGCTCCAATATGATATTATACCTAAAACCAACCATCCTTGGAATATCATCAACTCATAAAAAATCGTCGCAATTCCGTTAATGATGAAAAACAATCCAATGCTGTGATATTTTTGAATAAGTAAAACAGGGTACGCGTAGTATAGATAATTTTTCACTTTGTCTTCTTCAAATAATAATACAACATCGAGAAAGCAAATCGATAAATTTATCATCACAAATGTCGAATTGAGACCAAAAAACACCAAGAAATTTTTTTTCGCGTCGGCGTGAAATTTATCCTGCTTCCAATCAGAAATTCTCTCGGAGGAGGTTAAAATTTCATCAACATGGTCAATCATGGCTTCAATATGGTCGCTGTAATAGTATAAAATCAAAGGAATCCCAAACGCGCCCATTTGAATGCCACCAATTGCAGTTGTCACATTGAGTATCGTGACCATATCATTTTTTGTGACACCGTACCATAAATACGTAAAACCAATAACAAACGAGAACAGAGCCTGGCACAAAACGATAAAATACCAAAGGTATTTTACCCGTCGGTCAATCTTATCGGTAAAAAATATTTTACCGCCGAAGCAATAAAATAAATACAGTTGATTCGCCATTGTACTCTTGTAACCAAACATATTCTCCGATCCACGCAATTGTTTCGCGATTTTCATCGATTCTTGCCACAAAACTTTCATTTTTCAATTTTTACCAATAATAGAGGGCATTCACAAAATACAATCTATAAAAAATATTATCAAGATGCAACATTTCCTGAAATGTGAAAAACATACGTTTGAAATATTTAATAGAATTGAATAAATTTGTTGTATCGCTACAATATTAAAACAAATTTTACTATGCTTCAACAATTTTTATGATATATCAAAAAAATTTGTGGAATTTTTAATCACTTTCATAACTTTCGATGTGTTTTCAACTATTTTTATCAAATTAAAAACATTTTTACCTATTTTTAATCAGTTTCAACGGTATTTTTAAAATCAATTTAGGTATTTTAATTTTTGAACTCACCTAAAATTTTCATGGCACTTTCAACAATTTCCACCATGTTTGGAATAATGTAGCGGGTTAGAGCGCTTAATCTTATACTTCGTTTTGACAATTTTTTAGAATTCTGATGTATGAGTTTTTAAGAAGTAAGATGAAAGAAGAAAGAACTGCTGTAGCAGAAATGAAATTGATGAGAAGAATGATGAGAGTGACCCCAAAAGATAAATGTAAAATTAGAGATAATAACGTCTGATCCTGATCTTGAAGTAAAACTAATAATGAAAAAAATCAAGTCTCACAGAAAGAAATGAAGAGATCATAGAGAAAAGTGGAGCAAAGGAAGAAAAATTGTTGACACCTCACTTGGTGTACATTTTTAAATTTTACAACCATGTTCTAACCTTTCAGCTACCAATGCTACTGGTCAATTTATGTGTAAAAAAACAATAAATATGTTACTAAATGTTCAAAAAAAATTTTGCAACAGAATACAAACTAATGCAAAGTTACATGAACACCGAAAAATAGAAAGTAAACACAATTTCTGAAACTTTAACGTCACTTTGGCAATTTTTCCCATCGTAATTGCAAACTTTTTGCAACAGATTGCAACTAGAAAAAAATTATACAATGGACAAGCTCCTACTCTGCAAATTCCCCACCACAATAGACAGATTAACTGCACTAACACAGACACGGATGCAACAATAACGACTAAAAATACGAGCTATCAATTTTTTTTCCGATAAAATCAAAATTTCAAGTTCGAGGAAAATACCTTGAATTAATAAAAATTCTATAAATTTTAAAATAGATTTTTTCAATTTCAAAGATATGTATAATTTAATCAATTCAGTTTAATAGTGATTGATTTTTTCCTGTACAGTTTTTGTTTGTTGTCCTTATCTTAATCATTGTCTAAAATATTTTGTATTTGTTTACCAACATACTCGAATGTCCTGAATAGGTCACCAAAGTGTGTACAAAAAGTCGGAATAATAACATTTAATGTAGTGTGCTTGAAAAAGTTTATTTTTTCTGTCAAATAAAAATGCTCAAAAAGGGCGCTTTGCAATGGTCTCATGGTTTGTCTGTTCTAAAACAGAATGAGCAAACTATGCGCAATCTCATTAATTTTTTTCATCATTCCCTTATCACGATTTCATTAATTGTCATAGCTGTTATCTCACAAATCACAAAATTTTCCGCCAATTTTTAAATAAGTAATGGAAAAAATAATAATAATATGTAATAGAGTTATTATTTATAATGATGTGATTGAAAATGATTTTGATCACGGAACAAATGATAAAATGATCAAGAATTGAATCATGAAGACAAAGCCGGAAAGGAAGCTTTTTGTAGGCCAGTTTTTTTTAAAGCCAACTTCATTACTCTGACTTTCTGAAACAAGGAGGGATTTTTCTATTCTTTGGATCAAATCAAAATAGAATGAAAATTTTGAAAATACATAGGAATCAATTTGAAAAAACTAAAATTTTGGCTTCAATAGGTGATTTTTTTGCACGTTTTTTATAGTAGGCATTTCAAATCAGTGATTTTTCCACCCATCTTCTAGTCAAAATTATTGATTTTTTTGATAAATTGAGAAATAATTGTAAGGAAGTGATTTTTGACAAAAAAAAGTTGGTGAAAAATCATTTACAAAATAAAATGATCAAAATATTGTTTGAAGAGCACAAGCATCATTTTTTTTATTTTTGTGTCGTTGTAAAGAAGCTTTCAACTCAGTACGGTTCAATTATTTTTGAGACAACGTTGTTTTCCCTTTCTTTTTGGAATGAAATAAAGTGAAAATTATTTTCGCGATAATTATTCAAAAAATAAAATAATGATCATAATTAGAAATACTAATTTTTGGACAAGCTGTGATGTTGCTACTCAAAAGAACCATTTTAGACGCATTTTTCCTAGCGACAAAAACATCTTAAATTCAATCCTGATCTTTTCTGAAAACCCTCCCTCACACAAAAACGTGAGAATTTGAATTCATTACAGAAGAATTTTCAAATTAAAAGAAAAAACTCTGTTTTTAGTTTTAAAAAATGAAACAAATTATGTTAGCAGGTCTAAATTTTGTGCTAATCCATTCCAGATAATTTAGTTGTACCATTTCAATGTGTTGAACCCGAAGATGACAAAATTTTCTGCGAATGTTTTGTTGACATTTTCCTCAATTTTTGAGCTTCAATAATAATTTTCATAATAATTTGAACGATTTCTACCTGCTCGCAATGATGAAATTTTTTATAACTATTTGAAAAATTGGTAACACCAGAAATAATATTTTCAATTCAAAAATCCTTCTCAGCAGCTCGAAAACGTTACGAACGATATTTCACCAGATTTCTCACATTTCGGCTCCAATTTGAGGGAACAGAACTCTGATGTGTTCGAATCGAAAGCAAAAGTCAAAAATCGAACTCAGAAGCTCGCATCTCTGAAAAAAATAAGAAATGATCCATTCAGCCTCTTCAGTGAACCCGTGCGCAAAGATAGGGAAGATTTTGGTACGAACGACTCGGAGGAAATTTTAATCCGGCATTAAAAAACGAAGGAAAATGCTCGATTTAATACGTCTACAGCTGATTCCTGGCCAGATTTTGTATAGAGGTAAAATTTTCAGGATATATGTCTAAGAAACTCAAAAATAGATTTTTTGAAAACATTTAGGGTAAAAATTAGGCGACTTTTTTGAAGGCTTCCGATCTTCTCTCCGAAATCAATCTACCCTGAAAAATCAAAAAAGTTGAATTTTTATATTTTTGATGTTATCTCGAAAGTTGGGCTAATTTCCATAATTTTGGGACATATTTTGTATTTATTGACTGTATTTTTTCCTGATTCGTATTCACCAATCACAAAATCTGAAAATAAGGAATGAAGACAAATCGACCAAATATACGCAGATTACTTATAATTCCTTAATCCCAAAAGTTCATAAAATCCTATTTTGATTAAGATTAGACCAAGAGCCTTGTCTTTCTTTTTTCCAATTTCAATCATAATTGAATTTTTTTCCATTACCTTACGGTCGCGTCTGTTTTTAATCTAATTCAAGTCCTCAGTCTACTGCAGAATTCAAAAACTTCGCTTTTTCTAAACAAAAAATTTCCAGCTTCTTTTTTTTGGAAATGAAATATTCAACTAGTTCAAACGTCAAGAGGATGAGAGACCACATAAACCTCTTTCTGGCACAATTTCGAATTTTAAACCACAAACGCAAAACAATTTAATTTAACTGAATTGCGCAACCTATCCTCTGAAAAATTCCAATTTCCTAATCTACTTACTCAAATTTCTCGTCACCATTCTCTGCCACATAGTCAAATACGAGTACTACACTTCAGTCAAATCCATAAGCACAATTCCACCTACGTCGGTTCGCTGTTTGGACACCGCATCGTAAACACACTAAACCTTGAATAAATACGTTTTTCATCTCAAAAGGGAACTTATTTACTTAGAAACAGAGCGCCTATTCAAAAATGTATAACGTCGATTTTCAATTCGAACAAACGAAATGAAAACAAATATATAGTTATTCGTTTTTAATCAAATAAAACTTCAACTTCCGAGACCACCGACGATACTTCATATTCCATACTTCCAACGTAGGTATCGGTCAAGTCATACATACGATTATAGTTGGATGGCTTATTCGCGATAGATTTTTGTTATTTTAACAATCCCACGTACACGAGTTGACCTCGTACACAAGTAATGAAACACTAAAAAGGATCTTTTTGATTTGTTTTCCTCTTTTTTTATTTTTGTTCCCCTGAAACTCAATTTATAAAAACCGTACATGTTGAAATGCGCATATTTATAAAAAGGAACGAAAGTAAAGTTTATACATTTAGTATAAATATGCGGTAAAAATGTGCTCGAGTGTGAAAAGTGTTTATTACGTAGTGCATGATATGAAGTTATTATGGCGGTACACCGATGCTCGGTTGGATGTGTGAGTGTGTATATTATCAGGACGATGATCATAAAGTATTCACGACTGCGTTGGTGTGTGTACGTTTGCATCGATGAACAGCACACTGAGAGTATAACCTTAAAAGATTAATCTCTCCTTTGTAACTTATACAAAATACTATAAAATATGACTTCGAAAATGATGAATAAAACGTTGGGAATAACACATAAAAAGCTGTCAAGATATTAAATTCCGTTTTACGATGATTTATTACTTTTAATCTGACAGTGATTCTTATTATCTTTCGAGATATTAATAAAGTTCAATTTCTTTGGTAAACGTATATGCTTCCTTATGGTATACAAAATAGATTATAAAGTTTATACTATGAATGGATACAGACAGCGCATTCATTAAGATGATTTTTCACTCATTTCCTGCTCAAGTTCGAATAAGGATTTAATATCGCGAGTACGACTATGTATTTTCCATACAGCACCGTACGACGTACGAGGTTATTTATCAACATCGAAAGCGCCAATGGTTCGGGAATTGCACAATTTGCAAAAAAATTTCTATATAATTTTAAACGTGTATAGAATGCTTGGTGAATGGTTGTCTGTAAGGGAAAGATCCTATGCCCTACTCTGGTGGTAGGACATAGGTCTGTCGATCTTGCCGCTTGCCAAGTATATATCTCCGGTAACGGGCTCCGGGTGCCGAAGATTAAGTCATAAACACGATAAAATGGCTAACACATTTCACTTGTTCAAAGGTATATTCTCTACATCAAAGTAGGCAAATAAAACAGTTACTTTAACACATCGGTTAGCTAGTTAGGTAACATGGAGTACTCTCAATGTACTACTCCGAGTATCATCAATGTACTGACGACTTGGTACGTGGGTTTTAGCCACGTACCTGACGTTCTTCTGGCGTCCCAGTGCTACCACCTGGGGGAGTGAGATATTCCCACCGCGACATCTGCCCCTTCATACTTCTCGGTGGACAGCCGAAGCTACCCACAGAAAAGAGTGAAAGAACATACCTTCTCGCGGGTGAAAATATCACACACACCCAAGGGTATCCACTGCCCCCACACTTTTGAGTGGTAGCAGACTGCTGACTGCCTTTGAGATCTTTTGTCTCGTAGTCGTGGTACATTTTGAATAAAAAATTAAAATTAAAATTAAAAATAAGAACCTGTAACAGAACAAACACAAACAACAACAAAATGAAAAGAAAAAATGCACGGCAAAGAGAAATATTACAAAAATGATCAAAAGATCGAATAAATAAATAAGGTAAACTATCTTATACTTATTTACAACATTTGAAAAAGAAAAACACTTTTATTAAAAAATGAAAGTTTAAAGTCTAAAATTATTCTTAATTTTATAATTGTAGATATTCCAATATCCGTGACATATCATTTGTTGTGAACGAATACCAGAGGGGGCCCAGCCCGACCTCTTCGACCAAACGATGAGCAGCGCTGTTCTCAAAAGACAAAGACTTTAGTAAAAAGCACTATCTGGTGCTAAGTGTTACGGTTAGTAAGCGTAAATAAAATAATTGAAACATGAATATTTAATCATGTATTATTCTTACGTGTTTCAGGTCCCATGGTCACTGGAATCAATAGTACATCGTCAGCCGGTGAATCCATCTTGAAGCTGCTGACGTTCTTCAAGTACGTATTGATTTTTCAAGCGATCACTGAACTTTTGTTCATTTATTTGAAAATTAATCGTTTGTTTAATTTTCATTTGTTTCAGCAATTTTTAGCTGCTGGTGTGGTTTTTCAAAACAGTATAGACTCGAATTTGAATATCACTTCTGGATATCTATTTTCAAAAATCACCAAGTACGTACGTTTATTTCAAAAGAATTTTTTCTTTTGTACAGGTATTCAAAAAACTAAAATGTTCGACGTCTACTTTTTTCAGATACCAAACCGTTGATGCTGTACTCATGTATCAAATTTTTCGCTACAATCGACACAATTTGACTCAAATTGGCCGAATGCATGAGAAATTGATACATTTTTACAATTTCCATTTGGCTGCTCAAAATATTTAACCGAAGTCGCATATTGTACAAGCCAACTGGTAAAAGTGAGTATAAATTCATCTAGGTTCAAATTACCTAGTCGAACGTAAATAAATATGACCTGTGATTAAAATCATTTGTTTTAATTTTATTTTCAGGTATGCAAATTCATTTGTTTACATACTGAGTACGTATTTGAATCTTTTGATTTTTAATTACGATTTTTCGTAATTATGGTGATTTTAAATTGAATTTTTTAATTCAATTTTTATTTTTTAGGTCGGAAAAAATTCGCAGATATTCACAGAAACAATAGCCGTACAAAACCATCTGCGGCAATCACATGATCTGGCGGGGACGTAGTGCGTACCAAACACTATCCTAATTAAAGGACAAGCGAGCCCCATCCAGTGCTCAGTGGCCGTTGTTAAGACGTACTATGAACCTGGAGTACTGGAAAAATTCCTGAATTGGTTGTATTTCATTTGTAAATACTTTTGAAATTTTATTAATTGCTTTTGAATTAATTTCGAGTCGTATTCTGTTTTTTCTGTTTTCAGATTTGGAAAACAGCAGTATAGGATTGTATCCTTTTTATATTAACGTTGTTTTTAAACGTTTCATATATTTATTTAATTACTCAGTTTTATGAGTAAATTGTCTGTGATATTATAACATGTTCTAGTCATAATTCACTTTATTTTCATATTTACCAACACCAGATGTTTAATTCGTCGTTTCTTTTGTTCGTAGGTTGAATACTTACGTGATGCTTGATTCTTGATGAGCCAGGGTATCCATGGAAACGTGAACTAAAAACACTAATGCTGCAAAATCTTTTGGTAAATACTTTTTTATGTATTCTCGCTGGTCGAGGAATATTTGTACTTGCTTGTAAATTATTTGTATCGTAGAATAAAATACCTTTGTTTTATTACCATATTTTTCTTATATTTTATTAAGAAAAAATCGATATCAAATACTCATATTTTTATTGAGAAATTTACAAGGTTGTCTTATTTATGACGTTTGTTTCTTATAATTAATAAAAACGAAAACGAAAATCTTAATAGTAGGAACGAAAATTAAAACTAAATACCCGCATTCTGAATCACATTTGAGATTCAGAATTTTTTCTTAAAATATATCACGAAAAAATAAAAATAATTAATTTCTCTTAAATTCTAGGTAAAAAACTAAAAACTACTCAGACTTGAGGGCTTAAACCGAAATAAAAATTGATACTTCTGATCAAAATAAAAACTAAAAAATTATTACTTCTAACTTTTGAGAAAAATTACGACAAAAATAAAAATCATACTTCGATTTTTGTCTCTTTTGTGACTTTTTAAGTGGACGGTACTAGATGTTTTTCGAATTTTTTTCGAATTTGACTAATATGCTCATTTGTGCATTATTCTCATCGACGGTGCGCTTTGCGACAGCTTCTAGACTGGTGCCATGTAAATGTTCGTCTGTTCATTTCATGGAGGATCGCGTCTGTGATCGAAGATGGGTATCTGTATCTGTTGTCAGATAATTCCATCGCACCAGCGTGTTGTTGAACGATGTTGTCCACCTCCCTATTCATAATATATATACTTATGTCCGGCGTACCGGCGGGAGGGTGGACGTAAATTGAAAAGACTTCTGCTAATATCGCTCTGGCACGTCGCTCACCCGAATATCTAGTCGGGTGCAATACTAGCATACGTCTGATGCCTGCATCGTACGCGGCGTGCATTAAAGTCGCTACTAATCGCTCAGCGTTTTCGCGAGAGAGGCCATCTGTCTCCGTCTCGCGTTCGCCAATACAAATCGCCACCGAATATGACATCATATTACTTCTGAAATATAATATCATATCGCCCAAAGTCAAACTTCTGTTGAAGAAAGGCGAATTGGTAATACCTTGCGCATCTCTTTCGTAATGCGCAAGGGTATTTTCGGCGATATCAAGAAGGACTCCGTTTCCTACGAATACGAACGTATTTAGTTCGAGACCGGCATGGTTGTCATCTAAGACAACACAAAGGGGACCGATGAGCATATTCTGGCGAATAAAGGGAGAAAGGTCGGCGGCATCGTCGATGGGTGGTGGGGGCGGCGGAGCATTTGCCGCGGCCGCAGCTACCTCTCCTCCTCCTTGCACGTTGGCATTTGCAACGGCACCAGGTTGATTTATACCTGCTCTATTCGCTGGTACATTTCCTCGCGCAGCTGGACGCTGTATCCGCTGCTGCGCAAGATTTCGATTTGCTCCTCGAGCGGCACCGGCGGCTCCTCTGCCTCGATTAGCAGCAGGTCTATTTTGCCGTTGCTGTCGAGGTGGCGGTTGCTCGGGTTGTGCAAAGGCATCCTGATCAGCAACTACTTCGTTAGCTTGTTGTTGATCGAGTTGACGTAAGATCAAATCATTTGCATTGATCTGCGGCGGTTCCTGTCTTTGAACGATGTTCATTTGCATCGGTTGCATATGCGGCGCCTGTTCTAACGCTGGCATGACAGGGTTTCCTAATTGTGGTAAATTTTGAACCATATTTTGGTTTGTTGGCGGCATTTGGGCCAAAGCCGCTTGTCTTTGTTGATTATCATGGACATCATCTGTGTCCATTTTTTGATTTTCAACATTCATCGTCGGCGCATTTGAGCCAGTATTCGATGAAGTATTTTGGTGAGAAGGCACTTTTGAGCCGGATGCCAATGGAAATTCAACAGTATTTAAAGTCGAAGACGTTGAGGGGTAAAGCCGGCTTAAAGGAGATCTACCTTCTTGTGATAAATTTTGCTGAGATGTCAAAATCTTTTGTTTTTGAATTTCAGCGAGCGATATTTCTTCACCTGGAGGAATCATGTTCAATGTTTCAAGAGCATTGATCCTCAAATTGGCCATATTAGCTTTATCTTTTTCGAGCGATAAATTAGCAGTGAGTTCATTATTTAAAGAAGTCAAAGCTGCGATGGTATTTGTCATCGACTGTACTTGCGAACGGTATTTATCGTTCTCTTCATATAACATGTCCAGTTCCTTTTGTAACTGGGGGCCGTCGGCTATGGTAATTTTACCATAAAGCGCATATTTTACCGAGTCAAATTTGAGAATATTTTTCTTCTCAGGTGTAGAAATTAAATTTAGCTCGCATTTGGGAGCTATGCAAAAAGCGTTATCAGGCGGCGGTATAGTTTTATTATGTTCGTCGACTTTTGAGACGAACATATTTAAAATACACGACTTATGATAAATATGACCACAGGCATTACGTAAGATTTCATCATCACCGTCTGACTTTTTGTGATGAGGTCCGTTGAGCGAAATCGTGATTTTACACGATGTGCAAACTGCCATCGGCATACATAACGCACCGCCCTGTAAAACGGTAGAAAATAAATTAGTATACGAATCTAATTTAGGAACCAATACTTCTGGTTGGTTATTAATTGTACGCGTAAATTTAGCAGTACTTTTACGTGCAGTTGGTAGTGGTTTACGAAGTTTTTATGACAGTTTTATTTACCATAGCTCGTGTGATTCTTTTGTCACAATCGTTATCAATTTCTGAAACATTTGATTCAGAGATTGATTCATTTTTCGGCTTGATATTCGAAATTTTTCTCGAACTCAAGCCACTACCGCTAGCACGATCTGATTTTTTCGACATCGTAATATTTATTTACAATATCCTAATCTAAAAATCACTATTTTCGTGTTTCAGATTTATGAAATAAAAAGTAGAAGAAAAGTTGCAATTATTCACTCACTTTTTCTACGTCGCAGCGGGCCTGTTCAAGGTTGAATCTAGACGTCATTTGGTCTTTTTCAATTTCTTCTGACCAGTTGAACAGTTCCGGCTTCCAGCCACGGATCATACAGTTTTAATTCTGGAAAAAATAATTACATCTGAATTAGAATACAAATTGAAAAGGTACTTTCATTCGATATTCTTTCGGTAAAACTAGCTAAATGTAATCACTTATGGATAAATACAATTAATAAAATTCGAACTATTACGAAAACTATCTAAGATATTTAGCAAAAACAATTACAAAGCTTCCATTTTGATAACAGCCAGCCAAAAGCTACCATAATCGAATGGCATATGAAATATTTCACGTACGAGTACATGTGATATTTCATACACTTTCGAGTAATGATATCTTTTGATTGAAAGTTAACGCAAGAAAAAAGCACCGAAAAAACACATGAACGAAAATTGCTAATCAATGTATCATAAATACCTTTTGAATTATTTTTTCGAAGAGTCTTCTGGCTCTGATTTTTCGTCGCCCTTATTTACGGGGAAGCTGGTAAATCCGTGACCGCGATTTGGGTTGGAGCTACTCGTATTCAAATAATAATGTCCGGTTTCATCGGCGACGAGAGCTCCGGCTCGAATTAAACTAAACAAAGCATTTGATTATTGAAAGCAAAATCACTAGTTAATATTTAAAAACTATGATAAATACCTCTGTACAATTCGAGTAACGGTTACCACGTAGTGGTCGGTTTCTGGATCTTCTGTCCTAGATTTCTTAGCTTCTGGTTCCATACGAAAATGAAAAAATTTTGGACAAAATTCACTGAAAATTACATACATTTTTTAGTATGATGCAATCAAAGCATGCTTTTTACATTTGAAAACACGTTATCATAAAAAGTGAAAATTGTACTTACATTTGAAGTATTTCGAATCAATCGTATTTTAAATAGTGCTGGAACAAACACTAATTACTAAAAAACACCGCAATTATTCGCGAACTTGCACTCACAATTTCACTTTTAACCGCAATTGCGAAAAAGACGCGAAATCATAGCAAGCAATATTTTATTAGATATCCACACGAACGACGTTTCACCACCAATGACAAGTTGAATAATGAGGATCGTCTGCGTAGCTGGAGGCGACGTATCGCTTACCACCACACACACACGAGCTCACATATACAACACGTTTGAGTATTGGATCGGTTGAAACGCAAAATCTTTTGTATTGCTTATCTCTTATTTCTGAGAATTCGTTCGTCCGATCGAGGGTTTTGGTATACCTACTCATTTGGGTAGGTAACCTATCGACCGGTTAAGGATGCGTGTATTCATTTTACGAATATTTTCTTGCATCGACTCGATATTTATCGGGTTACCTATTTGTTTGTTATCTGCAGATGGTTGTTGGGTTTCTTTTGGACCTACCAAGTCTGCATTACATGAATCGAAAACTTCTAACGCTTTTGTCATTAGAGTAGTTCTATTTTTAGGTATTTTATCTACCTGATTTGCAATGTGAACTTGTTGAATATCGTTTGTACTCAGCAAATCGACATTTTTATTTTGTACAGACGTGTTGGGTAGGTTAGATTTTTCTGAACCTATTAACTTTTTCTTCTGCATTTCTAATTCCAATTCTTTTGTATTGGGAATAGAAATTTCATGTATTTTGGTATCATTTGTACCTATCAAGTTCGTACTACACGAATTGAATATTTCTAACGCTTTTGTGGTTAGACTTGGAATATTATTTTGAGAATTCTGCGTAGTCGTAACAGGTAGGTAGGTTTCTTTTGTACCTATCTCACTGTTATTTGACTCGTTTGATTTTTCAAACGTTTTATTCTCGTTAGTTTCGACTTGATGGGTATCTTTTGCCCCTTTCGCATCGAAACTTGACTGGTTCGGATTTTTCACTGTCATTTGGGTGGTATTCGAAACCTTGTCAGGGGGGTTATGCAATTTATTCAACTCCGGGGAAATTTTCGTGAATTCTTTTGAATTCGTAGGAGTATAATCGTGAATAAATTTGAGCATAGCAACTTGAAGCGGTACTCTACGCTTTTTGTTGCTTTGAACTTCTCTGATGGGAATATTATGTTCTTTTGCAATTCTCACATCAGCAGAGTTCGTTTCTTCTACCTCTATTTATGAGATAGGTGAAAGCTCGAATTTTTAATTCAGGGTATTTTGCCCCTGTCCGAGTTCTAATTTCCTGATCTAACTTTTGCAAATCAGGTGGTAAAGGATTTTTACGTGGTCTACCTGGGCCACGCTTAGGGACGGAGGGGTCTTCGACGGTTGGGGGGTTTTGAGGAAGTCGTTTGTTCTTCTTCTTCTTTTTAGTCTTTTTCTTCCGTCGAGTCGTAACATTTGACGAATCTTTTGGAGGCCGTCCTCTAGGTTTGCGAGGTTTAGGTTCCTCAGTAGCTTCAGTTCTCAATTTTGGAGGTCTACCCCGTTTTTTCGGGACTGGAGCTTCGGGAATATTTTCAGTGTTTTCTGAAATTTCAATTTCATTTGGAATTGAGTCAGGTGGCGTATCTGGAGTTGCGATTACTTCAGGTTGGTGAAAATCTTCTGGTCTCACGCCTGAGGTAGATGGTTGAGGTTCATCTGGCCTTAATGGTAATCTGCATATGGTAATTTCATCATCTGAAGAATCTTCATATACGAGATCGGAATCCATTTCGTATTCGCAATCTGATCCAGTTAGCTCACTATCAGAATTTCGATTTTCTGCTCGTTCTAAACGCTTTTTTATGCGTTCAGCTCGGGCTGCTTTTTGAGCTTCGTAAGTTAAAGGTATTGAAGCTCGAGCATAAACATCATCATCAAGGTCATCTGCATCTTGAAGAGTGATGAATTCTTTGATCTTCTCCTCAATTGTCTTTCGATTGAGTTTAGATTGAAGACATGGATTTTCAGCAAAATCCTTTTGTTGCTGAACTGACATGAATAATGTGATTTGTCGAATGTTTACGACTTTTCCGTGGGCATTTGGTTCATCTGATGGCACCACGATATAGCAGTTTTGCTTTTGTTTTTTCTTGATGAGGTAGGGACCTGCTCTTTTGGCAAAAAATTTTCTGCTGACACCTTTAAAATATTTAGATTGTCGATGTTCAGTCAGTAAAATTAGGTCGCCTTCTTCAAACGGATGAGAATCTCCATGGCTTTTGTTGAATGCATATTCATCATGGATCCTTTGGATTCTCCTTTTTTCACGAATGAAGTTTTCGATGGCTTGTTTTTCAGTCATCTCATCAATTTTTAATCTCACATCTATTGGTGCATAAATTGACTTTTTTGCCAATATGTCAGCCAATATGTGATTATAATCGCTATCTAGCTTATATAAATGCACTATTTCGATTTTTCTGAAATGTGTCATTAATTCAAGTACCTCTTGGAATAGATCGGCATGGTGTACAGTTTTTTTATCTGAATTTTTCCATCCGTTCAAAATCCATTTTTCTTTTGAGGTCTTGTTGATGGATTTAACCACGTAATGAGAATCAGAGAAAATTCTAGCCTCTTTTATCCCATTGAAAATTAGAATTTTAAGAGCCATTTTTATAGCTGTTAATTCTGCCAAGTTATTTGTACTTTGGTATTTAGGATGGAAAATTTCTTCTGAGATATTTTTCTCAGTAGTCGAGTTGAAGCATATTCCGATACCAGCTTTTGCCCCTGGATTTCCATTTCCAGAGCAGGCACCGTCAGCTGTGACTCTGACTAGTCCATCTTTATCATACATGAAGTCAGTTTCCTCCATTTTTTCGCTGAGGAGTACCTCTGTTGTGGTAGCTGAAACTTCATGTAACTTCTCTTGTTCTATGAGAAGTTTTAAATTGTATTTGAAATTAAATTTCGCTGGTTTCAAGGGGAGTCTTTCGAAAATTTCATTTTCGATTCCCCAAGCCTCATTTGGGGTAAAACCATGGATGGTTGGTGAGTTATTCATCTCAGCTTCGACTCTTTTGACGAATTTGTGCCATCCATAATGCTGAGTATTAGGATCTTGTTTCGTATTTATTCGAACTCTAATACGCTCAGCTATTGTTTTCATGCTGCGTTCGACCAATGAACTGCATGCATTATATACTGTGGTATGAGAATCTTTAATCCCATATTTAGCCAACAGCATTTTCCAATCATCACTGATAAATTGTTTACCATTATCAGTAATTGATTTTTTAATTACAATGCCTTTTGATTGTATGTCCTGGAGTATGTCTTCCATTGCCTTGACCACTGGAGCCATTTTTATGGTCACAGTTGGTCTTAACCATATTTTTGAGGTAAAAACGTCTTTTGCGACGAGTAGGTACCTAGGTAAACCTTGTTTGTTTACCACAGGTCCGAATAGGTCAATGGATAAAACATCGCCAATAGCATATGCTTCGATCTGTGCATATTCTAATTTTTTATTATAGCCATAGAATTTATTGGCTTTACATACGAGACATCCGGTGGAAATTTCTTTTATGTATTTCAAAGCATTTGGATGAAAATATATTCTTTTGAATATCATTTCCAATTTATTTGCTCCGAGATGTCCATATGAATCGTGTAGAAAATCTACAGTATCGTAAAATAAAGTATTAGGTAGGTATGGAACTTTACTACCATCTTTATTTTTTCGATATAGAATTTTGTTACCATTATCATCTGTAATGATTTCAAATTTCTTTGCTTTTGCTGATTTGCGATTTCTCAATTTTTTATTACCTTCTGGAACTTCTGTTTCCAAAATCAGCATCGTTTGTCTGATAATCTGATCTTCTGGTTGGAAAAGGTGAATATTATCGAGATAATCAAGCAAAGTGTTGGTCATCGCTTCTGTGAAATTAATTTCATACTTTTGCAATGAAGTATAACTTGCCCCTTTACCTGGAAGGGAGGTGGGGTAGTTAGTTACTGTCAATTCGGGAGCTGACAGTTCGTACAGCTTCTTTTGAGCTGGCATATCATATTTGATATCGAATCCCTGTAAAAGGGAAATCCAAGCCGCAATTTTACGGTGTGTTAGGACGAAATCCTTTTGCACTTATTTACGTACGCAAGGAGATCTGATCTGACGTGTACGGGTGTGCCGTACAGCCAGATTCCTAACTTTTTAAACATGGTAACTAGCGTGTACATTTCCATGTCTAAAATTGTAAAGTCCTTCTGATGGGGTTTAAACTTGTAGCTTGCGTACATTACTATACGCGGTTGATCGTCTATAATTTGATATAGACATCCATTCATGGCGTCATTTGTCGGCATGGTATCTAGATGTAAATCGTATCCAGATTGTGGAGGCATCAACTTAAAATCTTTATGATAGGCATCGCTTAATATTTGAAAAGCTTCATCCTGTTTTGGGCCCCATTCGAAGGGTATTTTATCGGACGTTAAGACATATAAATCTGTTAAAATTTGTTGGTACTGGGGTATGAATTTTGCATACAGACCAGTTAATCCAACTAAAGCTAAAACTTCTTTTGAGTTTTTGAGCTTAAATTTGCCATTTTTTGTATGCTTTTGTACAAATTGGTCAAATTTTTCTATTTTCTTGTTTTGTTTGCCAATCTCTTGTTTGGCAAGAACAAATCCAAGATGTTCAGTACGAGTCTGAAAAAGTTCTGTTTTTCGAGGGTTTAGTTTTAAACCTGCCTCTCTAATTTTTATCAGAACGAAGATCAACAGTTCGACCATTCCTTCGAAATTTTTAGCTCGAAGTAAAATGTCGTCGACGTATTTTAGTATTCCTTTCCTATCTGGAATGACTTCATTTATCATTTCGATAAATGCGGCAGCGGAGACATTTGTTCCATAGGGCACCCGTGTAAATTGGTACACTTGCCCCTCGAATTGGAATGCTGTGTATTTCCGTGATTCGGGGTCCAGGATCCTTTGAAGGAATCCCCAAACAAAGTCCAGAGTCGAGAATATTTCATCATCTTCTCCGTCCATAATTATGTATTCGAGGGGCGGGGGTTCAATATAATTTGGGAGAAGTTTCTCATTTAGCTCATCTGATGCTAAAGTCCATCTTATACTGCCGTCCTTCTTTTCTACAGGACACGAAGTGTTGATGAACGGAGAATTTGAGCGCTCAATCAAGCCCAGTTGTAGCATGAGTTGAACCGCTTTTCTCATTCGTTCAAGTTTTTTACGAGGTGGCTTATATTTTTCACCTCGCCAACTCTTCGTTTTGTCTTCTTCTGATTTGAATTCAAATTTAGACATTTTGCCATTATAACTGCCTGGGAAAATACTAAAACAGTCTTTAAAGGTAAGGACTAGCTGACGAATTTGTTCTAATCGTTTAGGAGTTGTCCAATCAGGATGCTCCTCAGCTATTTTTTCACATTGGCGATTCCATTTGCCTGTAAAAATTTCAGGTCCGTTGTCCCGAAATTCAGGTCCCAATGGAGTCCAATTATCTGGGTTCGAATAATGTTTTATATATTCAACGACCAGATCGTGATCTTCTTTGTCTGGTTCAATTCTTTGAACCGTCAGCTGACCATAGTATTCATCAGCTGTCAAGAAATTTAACTTGATAGGAGGGTAATGCTCGTTGTACTGACAAGTTGCATATCTTTCCAGTATAAGGGGTTGAATTTTCAACTCTTGCATGGAAAGTCGTCCTATAATGCTAACTGGGTTAGCCGAATTAATTACATAGAATGGTATATGTAATGTTTGAGGCCCAAATTTGACAGAAAATAATACCATCATACCTAAAGTGCGAATTACATCATGGTTTGCTAGTTTTAGCAAAACACCACGGGGTAACTGAATAAATTTTATTTTATTCGGTCTTTTGTCCCAAAAATACTCAAAGGTTCGCTCAGAGATCACGTTTGGATAGGCTCCGGTGTCCAACTGAGTAGTCAACAGCAGACCACCGACTTGTAGCGGGACTACACACGTCACGTCATCTGAGTGTTCGGATATGATCTGCGCTCTGACTGACTCAGGCAGTTCTTTGAATTCTTTGATATTTTTCACGTTAGAGTTTTCTAACGCGTGGAGCATTGCGATATGGTCGATTTTTTGACCATTTTCGTCAATTAATTCGCAATTTCTTAGATCATCTTCATTTAGATTTTTATCTAACGAGTGATCGTAGGTAATATTTTGTAAATCAATTTTGATTTCATTGCACGGGATGTCAGTTTTGACTTCAGGCGTGTCAATATTTTCAGAAATGACATTTGATTTCAAATTTGGTGTAATTAGGGGCGTAGAAGCCTTGTCAGTGTTACAAGACTCCAACTTCACTTGTTTTTCTAAAAGTGATACTAATTTTTCAAAATTTTTTAATTTTGAATCAGCATTTGCAAAATTCTTTGACAAAATGTCGTTTTTATGATTGCATTTTTCACAATCTGACGTTTTGTCATCAATATTTATTGATTCAGAATTTTTGATTAAATTGTCATGTATTTCTTCTGGAATACTGACAGTAGGTTTATCATTTTTGATAGGTAGGTCTGGCTTGAGCGAAAATCTTTTGTTTGCGTCTCGTTTCAAGATCTGAATTTTCTTTTGAGCAATTTTTTGCTTTTCTTGAATACGTTTATTTTCGTGTTCAATTTGATCTTGAATAGTTAAATGCCAAGACCTTAGTTGACCTTTACACTTTGGGGGGTTACAACTTTTGATGTGATTCCAAAGCTGTGCATGACCTATAACCATTGGTAGAATGTATTTGTATGATGAATATTTAGCATACCATTTACCGTTAGCTTTTGAGAAATAAAATTTACTTTCATCTGATAAGATGTTTTTATTTCTGGTTATAGGTTCATGAATGACGTCACCGTTGCGACCTTTGCGCTGTTTACAGTGAAGAAATTGCAGAGATGGTTGTACCCAAAACTGAATTCTATCATCTGCTGTAAAACATTCGAACTTTCGTCGAAGTGAGTAATATTTACTCGCAGTGACACCATGTTGACCAACATTTGATGGTTTAATGATAGGAAACAGAATTACGACTGATTCCATGTGTAGGTCGGTAAGTAGGTAATTCAAGATCGCTATGATTTTTTCTTGAATTTGTTCTACTGACAATTTTGAGAAATTTAACTCATATTGACCTACACTTAAAATAGCATTTTTAGCTGTAATTTGTGCTTGTTTCAGATTTTTCAGAATATCATCAGCACTGAGTTGTTCTCTCACGTATGGAGGGAACGTGTGAAACTTCTGATCACGATTGCGATATTTTTCGCACATGAATGCCAAAGCATCACCTATAAATATGTAGTCGTCGAGAGACGACATGTCAATATCATTTGAGTCAATTTTCGAGGCCACTGTTAGTCCGCTTTTGTGGATTAACAGTTTAAAGAATCCTCTTTATCAGTTACATCTTCTATCGTCACTTTTGACGTAGGAGGTGTAGGTATAGGGGAGGAATCATCATCTGTTGAATTCTCACCTATTATTTCTCCACGTACTATTTGTTGTACTGGAAAAATTTTCGGCTCCTGCGGTTTTGGCGCAGGATTTGTTTTCGTAGTAGTAGTAGCCTTTTTGGGCTTTTCTTTTGTAGCATTGGAGGTATGTTCTACGACAGGCCAATCAATGACATTTTGTGTCATTGGCAACGTCATATCCGGTTCAATAACTCCTCTGACGATATTGGGATTTTTAGTTTCGTTTTCTAACGACTTCAATTTTTTGAAGAATGCTGTATCATTCTCTTTATCTTCGATCGTAATTTTTGACGAGAGATATTGCGGTAATTTTTCACACGCTGTTCGAATGATATCACGCATATCCGGATTATCGGCAGTTTTCAAGGTTTCAACCCATTTTTTAAGTTCACCAATGAAAATTCTTGCTGACGTTGCGCGAATTTTAATCGCTTCAAACATTTGTTTGGTATATTTTTGAATTAAAGGAGACCAGAATTCATCTAAGAATTCTTTCTTTAATTCGGCGAAAGAATAGATATTTTGTCTCTGTTCTTTCCAACTGTCGGTACCAGCCAATGTTATACATTGTAAAAATTTAGTACACATTTGTGTCTCATCTAAATCCGCATTTTTAGCGTAACGTTCAAATTTCTCAATGAATCCGTGTGGGTGGTAACGTGTATGTTCATCGAAGACCGCTCCCGATTTCATAAAAGCTTCTGCAGATACGTCAATCGGAGGTTTAATGGAAAGGGATGAAGGGAACGTAATGCTAGGCGAGACGGTGGAGGAGGGAAGCGCAGCAGTATTTTTAAGTGCTGTAATATCCTCTTTAATCGACCGAATTGCTAACTCATGCGTTGTAATATGAGTGGCTAGGACATTTGACCTATCATACGCTTCTCTATGAACTTCATTAACTTTTGTGTTCATAGCTGAGAAATTCTTTTGCATTGTTTCTTGCATATCCTCAAAGGCGTCCTTAATATCATTGTGAGTAGTGTACAAGGTATCAGAAAATATGCAATTTTCTCTTCTGAGAAGATCGATATCGTCGATATTGCAATTTATTTTCTTCCTTTGAGATTCGAGCAAGGCATACATTATATCCTCATTTTTGGATATTGTTTGTAATTTTAATCCAGCTATAACTGAGGATTCCTCAACGTCTTTGACCCTTTGAGCTGCTTTTGAAATTTCATAGTTCATGCTTTTGCGAACATTGTCTATTTGTCTTTTCAAATAGTCAAAAGCATCAAAAGGAGGGTCGTCTGGCTTCTCCTTTATGAAATTGCCTTTTTCATCAATCATTGGAATTTTTTCCAAATCAGGTATCAAACTGAACACATTATCTGATGTAATCAGCTTTTGAGTGTGTTCTTGTACCTTATGATTGATGAAATCCTGACCAGTGGTTAATAACCTAGTACTTTTCCTAGGTTCTGGAAGGAATTTCATACTTTTGTATTCCAACTCAGGTAACACGTAGCTGGCTGTTCTGAGCTCAGATGCTAGTTCAGGTGGCGATAGGGTTTTAATATCCATAATCGGTCTACTTTGTACTGTAGTAAAAGATATCGGCTGAAAAGTTCTTTTGCGCTTTTCAGGGGTATCAACCTTTTTAGGTTCCGATTCGGTTTTTTTAGACGGTGAGGGAGTTTCCACTTTTGGGGAGCTCAGCTGCTGCATTAATTGAGGGCGAGGAGGCGGAGGGATAGAAGTATCAGGTAAATAACCATGTACAGTTTGATTGATCATTTGATCAGGCTGAGGGACACTTTCGTGGTCCGTGTCAGTTTGGTTACTTCTGGACCAATCGTACGTTTGGTTTAATGCCTGATGAGCATCTACGTCCGCCTGAAGAGACTGAGCTTTTAGCAATTCGTCTGCAGAAAAACCACCAACTTTTGTCAAATCAATATTTGCGATCGTTTTAGGTGTTGCAGATTCATTTGCTGAAGGGGTACAAGTTCCAAATTTTCTATTTTGGATTCGAGAATTCAAGCTCAGTTGTGCTTGAAGGAGCCTTTGTTTCTCCAACTCGAATTCTTGTATTTTTCTAGCTTGTAGTTCAAGCTCCCTTTCGATACGGATTTTTTCTTCCATATCAGCTTTATGAGCTTGTAGCTCAAGCTCAGCTCTTTCTTTGGCTAGTATAGCGTTTTGCTCTGCTGCTAGCCTGGCTTTTTCAGTTTCTTCTAACTGAAGTTTTTTAAGCCTTTCTGCCTCTTCTTGAACTCTTTTGAGTCTTTCTTGCTCTTCTTGAGCTTTTTTAAGCTCAGCAGCTTTTTTAAGCTGTTCTTGTTCCTCACGAAGTTTATTTTGTTTATCTATTTCAGCTTGTTGAGCTTTTTTAAGCTCGTCGGCCTTCCTAGCTTCCTCAGCTTTTCTAGCTTCGTCAGCTTTTTTAGCTTCTTCAGCTTTTCTAGCTTCCTCAGCTTTTTTATGCTGTTCTGCTTTCAGCTTCTCTTCTTCAGCTTTTTTATGCTGTTCAGCCATTTGAGCCTTTTTAAGTTCAAATTCAGCTGCTTGAGCCTTTTTAAGCTCTTCAGCTTCCTTGGCTTTTTGAAGTTTTTCAGCTTCAGCAGCTTCTCTCTTTTCTCTAGCAATACGTTCGGCATCAGTTTCCTTTTTGTTAGTCATTTTTAACTGCAAAAAGAATCACTGAATAGGAATGAATAGATCGCGAAATAAAAATGTACCTAACTTTTGGTAGAGTACAGAAATTATTTACGTACGTTTGAACGTAAAAATAAGCGATAAGGGAAAGAGAAAGGAGCGGGAAAAGATTTCGTTCGGATTTGTGAACAAGAAAAAAGAATAGGTAATGCCTATCTACTTCGTTTGGGTAGGTAGGTATTATCAAGACAGAAATAAACGGTCAATTCTTTTGTTAAAATTGACGTTGATCGTATTCCTATCTATTTTTGGAATAGATAGGCACGAAAATCGGCTGTACTGCTCGACGTTCGAGTGCAATACAATGCTAATTGCTTTTTATTTGATAAGCAATTGCACTAACGTAATTGTAGCTCCGTTACAATCTTGATAACGGAGGTTCAGCTTGCAATTACGTAGCCTTATCTGCTCTTTACGTACGTTTGTAACGTAATTTTCTGAGCAAAGATTTTCACGTTTTAGGCAAAAATCAACCTACTAAACACGTTACACACACGAAAAGTGCAACTTTTGGTGCAAATTTTTCAATTTTTTGAAAATTTTTATGGCAATTTACACGTTTGAGTAAATTGTCAGTATAAATACACATACAGGGCAAAAAATAAATATAAAAAAGCCTCACTGATGCAATATATACGGCTTGGTATCAGTGGCTACCAAGTTAGAAAATACACAAAAAATTTTCCTTGTCAATTTCGAAAAATTGACAAGTACATAAAAAATGTTAGAAGAGTTAAAAAAAAGCAAAAAAGAAAAAATTTACACAGGTTAAAAAGAGAAAGGATTTTTTAAAAAAAAAGGTGCTATTTAGGATAGCTCAAGGTTGACTTTCTAAGAAGCCACAAAGGTTGGATTCGTATAAGTAAACTTACCTGATCCGGCAGACTCGAGATCTGATAGAAATTTCCACAGACTTTGCTTGGAAAATCTCAAAGTTCTCCAACTTTGGTCTATGGCGTTGGGCGCCAGTTGTAAGGGAAAGATCCTATGCCCTACTCTGGTGGTAGGACATAGGTCTGTCGATCTTGCCGCTTGCCAAGTATATATCTCCGGTAACGGGCTCCGGGTGCCGAAGATTAAGTCATAAACACGATAAAATGGCTAACACATTTCACTTGTTCAAAGGTATATTCTCTACATCAAAGTAGGCAAATAAAACAGTTACTTTAACACATCGGTTAGCTAGTTAGGTAACATGGAGTACTCTCAATGTACTACTCCGAGTATCATCAATGTACTGACGACTTGGTACGTGGGTTTTAGCCACGTACCTGACGTTCTTCTGGCGTCCCAGTGCTACCACCTGGGGGAGTGAGATATTCCCACCGCGACATGTCCAAAAAGAGATTTACAATCATGTACTGATAATAAAAAGTACCAGTTTTTGAGTTTGAAAAATAAAAGCATCAAATAATATTTTTGAAAAAGAAAAATTTGTATAAGGTACAAATGATAAATCCAACTCGAAGTAATTTTTGAATATTTTCTGTTACCGATCTTCAAAAAAAATTGCAAGCATTTTTTAGTTTTTTTTTTTTTTTTAATATTGAAGAAGTTTTTAATTAATAATTTTGATCACTTTTTAAGATTATTTTCAATTCTCATTTTCATAAAACTTCAATTTGTGTACCGTGCAAGGAGGGGGGTACTCAAGTAGGAAAACATGATTTTGCGCTAGAGCCAAAAATATGAGAAATGGGAGATTTTTCAAAATTTTTTTTTGCATTTTTAAGCAGTTCAGACCTCTACACAGCTTTAAACGTGTTTTTTTCGAATTTTTTTTTGAAAGTCGTGATTTTCCAATTTTTCAAATGCCTCAATCATACCGAAAAATTGACCTAGGATGCTCATCCAAGTCTCAAAATGTTCCTCATAGTCTCCCCTTTCATTTAGGCTAAAAAAAACTCATTTTTGAAAAATCCGATTATAGGTAGTTAGGTACCTTTTCCTTGCACTAGACATATTTTTAAATAACCTCTTGAACAAATATGTTTTCAAATTCTTATTCTTTCACTCATAAATCAGTAAAAATTATCAAAAATCATCGACGATCAGTCAGAATTGCAGCACAATAATAAATCGGTGAAAATTCACTGAGAAAAAGTTGGAAAATATATGAAGTTTTCTGAAAAAAAAATCAGCGAATTTTTTTGAAAAACCCAGCAGAATTCTTTGAAAATTATTAAAAATTCTTTAAGGAATCAACGAAAATTCGCTGAAAATCGAAACCTTCTGCTGATTTTTCCTGTGCTGTAATTCTGATCTTTTTCACTAATTCGAAATCAGAAATTCAATAATGAAATAATCTAGGAAAGTGATATCATAAACATCTTTTCTTCTACAATGGCTCAAATTATTGAGTCGAAAACTTGAAACGTCGCAATACCTAATTTTTAGGAAATCTGATTCATTTAGTGATTTTTTTTCGATTTCTACCTCTAGTGAATTTCCCCTCCTTTCAATTTCTTACTATATACTTATGTACTACAACTCTGATGGTAACCTAATAATTTTTACTGGTTTTTGAATGGGAAAGATGGTACCTACACTAAATAATTCAATCACGTTACCTTCATGAACTAATGAACGGTTTACTTTTGTTTTTTTTGTTTCAGGTGAGTTATAATTTTCATTTTTGGAATAAGAAGTACATATGATTAAATCAGTGAGTAATTTTTTTAAATATTATTTTAGCGAATGAAAAATGAAAAAATGTTTCATTATTTCAATCAATTCATCCAAATATCAAGTGATTCAATTTTCTTCACTTGAATTTTGGTTCAAATCTTTGAAATGGTTATTTAATTTAGCTGAAAGATTTTTTTAAAATCATATACCACGCAGCTCCGCATGTTTTGTCAACCTCCAAAAAAAATTGTGCACTTCCTTAATTTGAATCAATAAGAAATGCCAACATTGACTGATAAAATAGAGAAAATCAATTCGCTGATAATTAGTCAAATTCTACTGATTCTACTGTTAATCGGTGACATTTTACTGCCAACCAGTAAAAATTAAGTGACTGATCAAAAATGATTCAATCAATTGAATTTCCATTATTGAATTAGTCAATTTTGACTGATTCAAATTATAAGAGAGCAGTTTCAAAATAGGTAATCAAAAATTCCACAAAATTACCATACAAAAATTTTAACAAATTCGGCATTCTTTTCTCCACCTATTTTCTTATTTTAAAATCAGCTGATTTCAATCAGACAAAATTTACAGATTTCAATCAGTCAAAATTATTGATTTCAATCAGTGAATTTTTATTATTGAAACAATAAAAATAAAATTTTCCTCATTGAAACAAGAAAATTTAATCTTTACTGATTCAGTAATGAAAATTCACCGATTGAATCAGTAAATTTTTTCAGTCATTCCAACAGTGACTCAATTTTGACTGATTCGAATGTAGATAGTAAGGCACTCTCTCGCTTTGGGCGTCATTTTTGAGCATAGTTCTTTGTCGTTAAATCACGAGATTGAAGAGAATTTAGGCCAAAAAACTCCTAAAAACTTCATTTTGAATGGAAAAATTGAGAAATCTCATGATTTTTGAATAAATTGTATATATAAAGTATGAAAATGCGCACTTTTTGCCATCATAATTACTTAGTTATTATTCAACTACTACCTACCTACTTAAAAATCAAAATTCATCAAACACACCGAACTTGAAAATAATATTCAACAACAATTCTTTCATTAATACCAACTTTGTTTGGTTTGATTTTCATTTTAAAGCGTTCTACGTTGATTAATAATTTAAAAACATTTGGTATGGGTAGGTAATTAGATGAATTTGAATACGAATGACTGATTGCGTGCAGGATTATGTAACTCAAGTTAAAATACCATAAAGAAAAGGACTACACATTTGACAAAATATAAACGATTTAGGTACCAAAAAAAAAAAAAAGGTAAAAAAGGTAAAAAGGTAAACAAATTGCTAATTAAAACTTGGCACATCTGGAGAATTTCCAAATTTCTGGGGAATTTCCAGCCTTGGGAAAATTCCCACCGTTTTGGGGAATTTCCAATAATTTTAGTGAAAAATGTTTTCTTCACGAAGTACCTAATTGCATCATTTTTGGAGAACCGAAAATTCCACGTGTGTATTAATTATCTGTCTACAAATTACTTTCATTCCTTGGATTCTATCAATAACCTAAACTTTCTTTTGGTCAAAAATCCAACTGCGCGTGTTAAAAAACAAAAAAAAAACTCAAGATTCATTCTGAGCTAATCTTTACGCCTGTAGGGTTTTTTTGTCTATCTCCTTCCTGTAAACATCTGCAGTTATTTACACTGGTCTGATAAAAAAAAAAAACTCACGAGACAGCAGCTCTCCAATTTTTGAGAAATTCGCAATTTTCGGAAATTCTCATAAAATCCCTGAAATCCGTCGGTTTAAAAATAAATATCCATTACACAGGTCGACACGATTTTTGTGTTTAGGTTCCGATTGCAGGATTGCTAAATTTTTCGAGGGTAATAAGCACAAGCATTAAAAAAAAATTGAAATTTTTATGGTGCAATATTATAGAAAATTTCACAGAAAATCGAATGCCACAAACCGCAGACCTCTATCTCTTTTAGAAAAAAAGTTGAAGCTCATTCATTTCAAAATTCTGTAAAAAAAAGTCTCATTTTTTTATGCCTTGCCTACGAAAAAGTGAAATTTTTGAGAAAACAGGCATACTTTTCAAGATATTTTTGAATAATGTTAATCTTTAGAGAAGGTAATCAAGAAAAAAAAAAGAAATTTTCGTTTTATTCCTCAATTTTCTCCTCGAGTATTACTTACACTTTATTCAGAAATATCTTAAACTATGCCTTATCGGCTCTTAAAACGCCAAATTTCAATCATAATCATTAAAACGTTAATGTAATGAAATTGATAAAAATTCATTTTCTCGCCAATGTGGTCTTTTTTGGAATGAAAAATTTTATGTCATTTCGAAGTGAAAACTTCATTTTTTTTAAAATTTCCGACAGAGACCGGAAGCCTAAAGATAAAGCAGAGCTTTTGGCTTTTAACTGGTGATAAAAAATATTAAAGCTGAAGCTTTTGACTTTTGGCTTTTGGAAATTATAAAACTGATAAATCTGGCTTTTGGCTTTTAAAGAGCTTTTTTCGTGTTTTTTGGCTGGAAATTTCTCAACTTTCACAGTAAGTTTCAATTTTAGTCAGTTTAACAAACGTGAGCCTGTTTTACGAATTCCAGCAGGTTGGTGAGCGATATTTTGTTCTAAGTCCACGCGTTTTTCCTGTAACGAGGTCTAAATTTTTTCCTCAATATTTTTCGACTTCAAATTTTTTGTCAAGGTTACAATTTTTCAACAAAATGTTTTCAACGTCACGGTGAATTTGTAAAACAAGCCCAGGTCAATTCTTCAAGTCAAAAATTTTTCCCTGCCAATTTTTTCTTTATTTTTTTTTTAATTTCGAATAATTTTTACAACGGATGTGTTGTAGTTCAAAAATATGTTAGGAGAAAAATGAAAAAAATTTAATACCTTCAAATTTTTATACAGTAAAAGTTATTTGAAATTTTAAAAAAATGAAGAAAAAATTGGCTGAGAAAAATTTTTGACCTGAAGAATTGACCTGGGCTTGTTTTACAAATTTGCCGTGACGTTGAAAACATTTTGTTAAAAAATTGTAACCTTGACAAAAAATTTGAAGTTTAGAAAAGAATTTAGACTTCGTCAAAAAAAATTGTAAAGTCGAAAAAAAATAGATGAAAAAATTTACTAGACCTCGTTAAAAAAATTTGAAGTCAAAAATAAAATATAGAAAAAAATTTAGACCTCGTCACAGGAAAAACGCGTGGACTTGGAAAAAAAAGTCGCTCACCAACCTGCTGGAATCTGTAAAACAGGCTCACGTGTAAAACAATACCGTATCTATAAAAAAAAAAAAAAAAAAAAAAAAAAAAAAAAAGACAAAAGCAAGGTACGAAAAATTAATTTTAATTCAAGTAGGATAGGAAGTGGAATAAATAACGTTCAATTTTTGAAAAAAGCCATTAGAGAAGCCAAAAAAAATAAAGCTTTTGGCTGGCTTTTATCTGCTGAATTATAAATCTGAGGCTTTTGGCTGGCTGGAAAAAAGTCATAAAAAGATAAATTTTTTGAAAATTGTTTTTTAAAAAAATTATGGCATGCAATAGAATTTTAATTCCATAAGTGAAAACTGGTATTTTTTTCAGAATAGGTATACAGGCCGTTTTCCCAAACGCTTCATTACAACTGTAGATAAGAAATTCCAACCAATGAAATCAAAACCTCACAAAACCCATTCCAGAGAAAACCCCAACCTCATCCGTACATTTTCCAAAATCCTCGCCAAAGTTCGTTTGAAAACAAGTACCTAAAAGTTGGTACGGCGAGACAGCGAGCTTTTTAAAACCTCTAACAAATGAACTGTTCGGGTCTGAAATTTGAACTTGGTGAAACATGCAAACTACACTAAAGTGCTATCCGTTTACCTCATATTAGGGGGTGTTTAGGCAGCCTACACGGTACATAGTATATTAGTAGAGCATGTTGGCAATTAAAAATCGCTCTATTGCTCTTTACGACATAAAATTACACTGTCGTGTTTCTCAGACCGAAATAACACCGTCGAGGTAATAGCAATTTATTGTTTAGAAAAGATTAATCTATATGGCTTGATTATAAAAGGCTTACGTTGAGTACAACGTGAGCTTTTTAAGTGTCCAAACCGACTTATTTAATCACATCGGTGTACTTTTCCATTTACCATATGCCTATTTCATTACCTATAGATGGGGCACGACGAGACCGTCGAATTGCGAATTTATACCGGCAGCATATTCCGGTGAATTGAAAATAGCACCTAATTGCAAATTATTACCGTCATTTTGCGCGCCGAAAGCTTTATCAAGTTGTAAAAAATAACGACGGAGTCATTTTATGACTACCGTGTTTTCGCTTCTCGCGTCGAATGAGGATGGGGCAACGTAGCAGGGATATTTTCGACTTAACGTTTCTATCTATCTGGTGGGTTTTTTTTTCCTACCCCATCGTCGATTTATTACGGCTTGGATAAAATTACGGCGTGTTAGTGTTAAGGAAATGTTTACGGATTAGGAAACGAGGTGTGCAAAAACCGTGCTACGCCATGGGTTCGTAATATGTCTGTATATAGCTAATTTACTCGTCGCCTTCGGATTTAGCCGCACACATATTCAACGTAGGTATCAATATAGAGAAAAACAAACACCTCGGTGGCGTGGAAAGCTCCTGCGATGTAGGCAGTTTAATTAACATTTCATAAACGTCGAATTATTGACCTCTTGGAAAGATCTTGGTTGGCGCTAATGAAGCCATCGCAGAGATGTGCCCGAACCCGAGTCCAACGCAGTCACCGATATTCGGCTTGTCGGGCTTAATTAAAACCCTTTCTGTAAACTTACCATTATCTTATGAATTGTTGCGCGTCAATAACACTTTCCTCATGGTTATGTTTACATTTGAGAAAGTTAAAGAGGTGATGGGGAAGCGACGATGCGACGGTGTTATTTCATCATAATCTATCTGGTTAGGTTCGGTTGTCTCTGTGTGTATCTTTTGGGTACGACGAGTGACTCGTTGTAGCGTAGATGCCATCTCGACCAGGGAGGAAAAGGTAGGGGTAGGAGAGTACCTTGCTCCATGGCAAGATTTTTCCGTATTCGATTGGTAAAATTCTCTAATTTTTACCCATGAGTTGAGATAATTTTTCCTCAAGTTGGGAAAATTGAACAGTTGTACTGTTGTGTGTTTTTTTGTGAGGGGGAGGGGGAGGGAGGCAGGAAAAATGAAAATTTTCTACATATAAGATTTACCATTTGTACTCATATTTTATCAAGTTGGAAAAATTTATCATTTGTAAGCACCTATTTATATTTTCTCAACTTGGAAAATTTTGATCAAAATATGTATTATTTTCAATGATAGAATTGAAAACTTTTCACAGAACTGTAAAAAATAAAAATTGGCAAATTTTTGAGAAAAAAATTGACCAATACAAAAAAAGTTAGGTATATCAAGCATTTGAAATGTTTTCAATGAATCAGTCCTTTGCTCAGATTCTAATAAGCATAAAATTGCGTGATTTTTTGGTAACTGAAAAACTACATTTTCAGCATCTATTTTCATCTGACATCAATTACAAATTTTTCCCAAATCTTTCTCAAAGGAAAATTCAACCCAGGAATGGTTTTACGCGATGTAAATATATCTATTATATATTAACAAAAAATGTGGAGAAAATTAAGAAATTTGAAGTAAATTGGAACTCGTATTCTCTATTTGAGGAGACGGAAAATAAAATTCCAATCAACAAACAGAACTTCTTGAATTTCTCGCTTCGAATTGAATGAGAACATAGACGCACCCAGAAATTAATTAAGGGAGAGGCTGAGAATTAGAGAAAAATGGGGAGGGGTCAAATTTCAAATTAAGCCATTTTTCATTGATCGTTTAGTCAAAAATCATCAATTTTTCCTGACATACAGAGAATTTATTGAGAAAATTAGTGATTTTTAACTGAAAAATCAGTCAAAAATCGTTAAGTTTTGAAATAAAATAACTAAAATACTGCCCGAACGAAGCGAGGGCGAAATTTTTTTGAAAAATTATACTTTGAAAAGCAAAAAAAGCACTTTTTTAAATTTTTGCAGCAAAAAAATATTTTTTTCGAGTATAAGGGGGGGGGGCTCAAGCTCCTTGAGCCCCCCCCTTGGGTGCGCCCATGAATGAGAAAGAGATTTTTAAAAAGATCGTGTTCCAAAACTTCTGCAACCAAATTTTCAACTGCTCATTGATTTTTTGGAAAATTTTGGAAAATTTAATACGTATAATTGATAATGAGGAGTTGAGCAATTTTCATCAATTTCATTTGATTTTTTTTCCAATGAAACTATTTTATCCAAAAATAAAGTTGGGCACAAAATGAGAACGTAATATCGTCGTTTTTATAAGAAGTGAAATCCACTCTTGATGAATAAGAAAAAACTGTTTGCTGTTGTAGAAAATAAGATTTAATGACATTCAAGCAAAGAAATTCGAGAGCCTTTCAAAAAGAAAAGCCAAAAAATGATTTTTTAAAAGAAAAATTGAAAATTTTGAATCTTTGAAGTTTGTTGGAAGGAGGAGAACAAAATGAGTTAAACATGGTCAAAAATTTAAATTTTTTTCTAATCTCAGCCAATACATTCATATTGAAAAAAAATGAGCATATAGGATGAATGGATTGGGAGCAGAGCCAGAGGAAGGAAGGAGGAGAGCCCTCCTCTTGACGATTTTTTCGGAGCCGGAGCTGGAACCGAAGGGACTTTTAAAGTCCTGAAGTCAGAGCCACAGAAACTTCAATTAAAAATCTTTAAGTGGGAACCGGAACCGGAGAAAGGAGGCCTCTCCGGGCACCTTGTACAGCCAGAAATCCGGATCAAAGTAGAAGTGAGGGAGGGAGGGAGGGAAGCAATTTTTGAAGCTAGAGCTGGAGTCTGAGATACTTTTTCCTGGAGATGTAGCCGGATCCAGAGGAACTTGAATTAAAAATCTCAAATCTGGAGTCAGAGCAGGAAAAATCAGACCCCTCTCTATGCAGATCACTAGCAAGGTGTCTACTGGATTATCATTTCAAATTTTCATGATTTTTTCATGACAGTTGTCATTTTTTGTTTCTTTTTTGTAAGAAAACAAAGAAACAATTCTCTGCAGTTTTTGAATAAAAGAATTTTCATATTTAAATTCAAGTCCTAGACTTGCTGATAAATTCTTCATATTCATGATTAAAATACAAATTCTCATAAAGATTGAATGAAAGAAAGATTTGGCTGATAATTCAATTCATAAATTGAACTAAGTATTTGATTTTGAAAAAAAATTATTAAATTCAAATTCAAACTTACTCGTACGAAAGCATGACCACTTGAAGATGCCAAAACGACTGGCAGAATTTGCATTCAACCGTAACTGGTGCATCCTGTACACACAAACAAAAACAAAAAATTAATCTTTCGTCGTTAAACGACATCCAATTCGCTGGAAAAATCCCATAAAAATAGCCCAGTTTCTCTCAACAAGTCTTCTTATTTCCGCATCCATCGAGCACATTGTTAAAACCTCGTTGAAAAGTCGAATATTCGCATAAATCACCGAAAATAAACTCTCTCGAACGGTCAAAACGATGAAAAAAAACTCATACAGCTTCGAAACTTTCATAGCCCTCCTAATAACCTTCCAGTTCGCTTTATTCAAAAAAAAAGAAAAAGAAAAAGAAAAGGAAAAGGAAAAAAATTCGGTCAAATAGCACATGTACGAGTACAAAACGAAGACGGTAGAAAAAAAAAGAATACGGAAACCAAATATCTTTCCTTTTTCTAACAGTTTCGCAATCGCAACTGAAAAAATACGTAAGGCTTGGGAAATTTCGACGGTTTTTATATTTCAGTATATTGGAAAATGGAACTTCGGTTCGACATGTCTATACGCGTTAAAAGGACTCAATATCGTGAAAACTTCATACGTATAGAAAAATAAGCGTTAAAAACTATGAAAACGTCAAACAAATTCGTATTAAAAAGGAAAATGGCTCGAGGAAATGCGAATTGCGGGCGCGTTTCGAACTCGCACACGCGAAATGTTCGCAAATGTACATACCTGTGGGTATAGATATAGACAGAATATCGCATACCTATCGTTGAAGTGAGCTGTGAGAATTATTTGGCATTATTGTATTCGTATCTCGCGTTATGCGGTTTTGATTTGTAACGATTTGCATCGATCATAGGCGGAGATGGAACATGACTTTTGGGGGGCTTCAGCCCCAGTTAAAAATGAATGAAACAAAACAAAAATTATGTTTTCGACCTTCCACACCCCACACCCTCCCCCCCCCAAAAAAAAGTTTCATTATTATTATTTAATGTCATTCTTTTTTTGAATCCGTTTTTAGAAAAAAAAAAAAAACTTGGACAAAAATCTGGAGACATGAAAAGGAAAAATTTTCCAACTAAGATTATTAAAAAAAGAGAGATTTACCTGTTGAAATTCGTTCAAAAAACTATTCCTTAATGACCACCTCTCTTTCCAAAAACTTGAAAAAAAAATTTGAAATTTTCCAAGTCCTCTAATAAATTAGGAGTACAAATTTTTCTCGCCGCAAAATATTTAATTATCTGAATGAAAAAGAAAGAAAGTTCATATCATCATTTTGAAAAATAATCATGTAGGTATTTAAGGTAATCAAGCCCGAACGAAGCGAGAACGAAAATTTTTGGAAAAAAAACATCCAAAAACGCCCTTATTTTTTATTATTTATTTGTAAGATTTCACATACCCGAGCGAAGCGAAGGCAAAGATTTGCAATTCAATTTTTTGATAATTTGGAAAAGTTTCACAAAAAGCTGTGAACAGATACCTAATTATTTTCATTATTCAGGAGACCATTTTAGTCGCTTGAAAAAAAAGAAACTAGGAAATTCGACACATATTGATAGTAATTTACCTACTCCTCGAAAATTACATATTATTTATAAAAAAATTTTGAGTGAAACATACACACGAAAATGATTTTGGGGGGCTAATTCAACATGGGGGCCGGGGGACTTGAGTCCTCCACGCCTCCTATCTCCGCCTATGACAACGATGATTCAAAAGTGAAGTGGAGAGAATCGAAAGTGTTGGAATTTGTAAAAAAAAATTATAAGTGAAAACTTTTATAGCTGAAGGGTCCTGCGGGTTCTTTAGATCCTGCAAAAATCCTGCTGTTGTGCTTTTTTAATTCAATTCAAAATTTATCCAGTAAAAAAAGAATAGTTAATTTGTAACTTGAGCCCCCAATATACCCAAGTTCAGGTGAGTGTGTTGACATAAATATCAGAAATTGTGTGGATTATCGACATTGTATTTTTTCTGACTCAGAGATGAATTTTTAAAAATTTTTTACCGAAAATTGAGTTTGGTTTCACCGCCTATCTCACTCTATGTGGACACTTGGACAAGAACATCGACAAAACGTGAGAGGTAAATTGTGAAACATAAATCACCGCCACAAAAATTCTTTTTTTTTCTTAAGTAGGTATAGGTAAAAAAAATTTGCCATACATTACTCATGAGTCGTCATGAGTACCAAAATATATCATTTTTAAAGTTCTACATCAATTTTTACATTGACAAAAACTCGACAGTCCAAAACATTTCGATGCATAAATTGACTATCAGCATATCTGCAAAGCCTCAAAAATTAAAATTTGAAAAAATTAGTTGATAATGCATATTTTAAACAAATAATATTTTATTTTTTTTCCTTATCATTACTTTTTAAAAATCACTTTTTAGTGATATTTTTGGCCAAATTTTTTGCCAACGAATGGAATGAGGAGGGCGGGCGTGAGGAGCGAAGTTTTTCAAAAACTGAACAAAATGATGCTTTGCCAACGAGTGCCAGTCCTCGTTTTCATGGTATATACATTTTGTATTTTGAGGTTCTGAACGTGAATTTTGCACCCAACTGCGTCCCTTGGGAAGGAGGGAGGCCAGAAAGAGATATTTTTCACTGATGTTTCAGCAAATTTCAGAAATTTTATTGACTTTCCAGAAAATTTTCACTGATTCTCCATTAATTTTTTTCGCTGTTCGCTTTCAGTAAAATGTTTTCACTGATTCATAACTATGCTGCAATTTTTACTGTTTTCCAATTTTCTAAAAACATTTCCTGGTAAAATATCTCTTTGCTACTCTCTAAATTTGAATCAGTTAAAATTCACTGATTAATAAGACAAAAATGTGCAACTAAAAAAATTAGTGAAAATTTTACCGATTTCATCAGTGAATTTTCATTTTTGAATTGGTAAAAATTTTAATTTACTGATTCATTTCAGTAGTTTAAAAAAAATTACTGATTCAAAAATGAAAATTTACTTATTAAATCGGTAATTTTTCACTGGTTGATATTCAAATTTCACTGATTAAAAGTTGCACACTTTTCGCTGTTTAATCAGTGAATTTTCATTTTTTTGACTGATTAAAATCGACAAAATCAAGTCACTGTAGGAATTAGTAAAAAAAAATACGATTCAATCAGTGAATTTTCACTACTGAATCAGTAAAAATAAAATTTCACTGATTCAATCGTTAATTAATTACTGATTCAATCAGTGAATTTTTTTTCGCTGTTTCAATAATGAAAATCCACTGATTTGAATCAGCAAATTTTTACTGATTTCAATCAGTCAACTAATTTTCACTGATTCAACAATCAAAATCCACTATCACTGATTGGCAGTAAAATGACGCTGATTAACTGGGGAATCAGTGGAATTTGACTGATTATCAATGACTTGATTTTCTGTATTTCATCAGTCAATTTAGGCATTTTTGACTGATTCAAATTAAGAGAGTAGTAAACTCATCAAAATAGTTTTGAATTATATTTTAAAAAATCTGGGAACTTCTTTCTAAACTTGAATCAGTCAAAATTCACTGATTAATAAGACAAAAGTGTGCAACTGAAGAAATCAGTGAAAATTTTACCGATTCAATCAGTGAATTTTCATTTTTGAATCGGTAAAAATTGTAATTTACTGATTGAATTAGTAAATTTTGATTTTTACTGATTCATTTCAGTAGTTGAAAAAAGATTACTGATTCAAAAATGAAAATTCACTAATTGAATCAGTAATTTTTCACTGATTGACAGTCAAATTTCACTGATTAATAGTTGCACACTTTTCGCTGTTTAATCAGTGAATTTGCAGTTTTTTGACTGATTCAGATTTAGAGAGTTTTACGAGCGATAAAACATTTTGAATTAGAAAAAAAAAACCAATTCACCCAAAAAGAAGCATACCTCGCAGTTTGGGTGCGATTAGCTAGTTTCAAGGTATTTTGAAGATTTGAGTCCGCATTTTATTCAAAAACCACCCCACTTTAGCATCGCACAGATCCACATCCAAAGTTCGCACGAGGCGGCTGCGGCTGAATTTCCACGTAATTTCCACCCCGAATGATACCACTCACGCATTAAAAAATTAGTAAATTCGAACTTTTTCGATTCGCTCGCTCTGTTAGAACATCTGCTCGCATCCAACGACTTATCTTTTATTCATATTTTATTACTCTCACCTCGAGAGTAATTTTGCTCACAAAAGACCAACCCTTACCCCTTACCCTGCATCTCTATTCATTATAACGCACTCTTCGTTTATTTATACAAACAATTCGAGCTCGTTTAAGCTTCAATAATTAAACTCTTCCGAACACACGTAAATATCGCGAATCCGGCGCAAAAATAATTCAACACCAAATCGCCAGCTTCGCAGCATCCGTATGATTCGGTTAATTAGCATGACTCATCCAAACGACTATTTAACCCCATACCGCACAATCTTTCACGCTATTTTCTTCCCTCGTTCTAATTTTTTTCCCCCAACGACAACGCAGCACAGAGTCGAAAATAACGATTTTTTTCCTCTTTCCAAAAGAAACCTCATTTTCGTTGTTGGATTACTTCCAACTAGTGATTTTCAACAATTCTCCATTCGAAGCCGCTTATTTTTCCAGCTTTTTTGCCTCCGTTTTCGATAGTACGATTTTTCAAAACCCCGGACGATTCATATTTTGGACCAAAGTTTTACCCATTTTGTTGGCCGGTTCTACGCCTTAGCCAGTTTAATAATTGCGATTTTGGTAGCGTTCTAAATTGGGCTCGCCGGAGCAATGACATGATTGAAATTTATATACTGTGAAACACGTACTGCAGTTAAGAGATACGAGAGTCTAAACGGTCTCGATATTTCTTTATTGTTACGAATTACCAAGCTGTCAAAAACACTGTTTGGGCCCGATACGATAGATCGGTTGGCCGGAGCGGATCGGATATTGCAACTTGTGTGTACAATATCGCTGCATTACGAGAAACGAGATACAAACGTGGTTTAATTCGTGTAAAGGAGGCAAAAATGTTCAAAATACGATTAGTCTATATCGCCGACGCGACGCTTTCCAGCCCACAATGGTATCCGTTTTAAAAGCATTTTTCGCCGCAGCTCGACTCCAAATTGCATTGCATTTTAAATCAAGAGCCGTCGTGGTTTTCGTTTCGTATCGCGCAGAGACCTCGAACCAGGCGAGGGAAACAAATCGACGAAGTAAAATTTGATGTACTCGCGAATGAAGTGGTAAACGCAGCAGCCAAGAGGGAGGCGGCTTTTAATGGAGTAATTTTTATACTCGCACGTTTCGCTAATAGAATATAACATTGATTAATTTAACGTACATCGTTACTCTCCGACAGAATGATGCGTTATTCGACGTTCAACGAGAAAAAATACAGGAATAGATGACTCTAGGTATATACGAGACACATGTTGACGTATAATTTCATCTCGTTTGAGTCTCTCGTATCGCACATGTACTTAAAACATTCGGTATTTATTCATTATGAACATCAATCAACAATATACACCGATTAACCATCAGCAACAAATGTTGCACTTTCGGCGACGATAATGCTTTAATCAACGCGTACGAGGGTTTTTTCCCTCTCCCCCAGGATGGAAATCTTATCGAGAGTAAAGGCAGTATGTGGAGATAAAATGACGCGCATCAAAGTATAAAATATTCATTGCAATTTAGATTTTTCTATTTGCCCATTTACGTATTCCGCGCGCACTAATACTTATCCCGAGCATTATAAATTAACGCAATTACCGTCCGACAGGTTTACGAGTACCGATAGTTTTGTTTTTTAAGCCAGAAATGCTAACGTTTGCCTCGTTTTCGCATTCCGAGCACCGAGTGGAATAACGAGAGTAAATTCTACGCGTAAGTACTTTCCAGGTTCCGCCGAACGAATGGATTGGCTCGTGGATGCTGATGCAAGTTGTAATAATCGAGACGAGAGGGGGAAGGGGGAAATGTGTACTTGTTTATTAGATATCTTTGCATTGGATTTGGAAAAAAAATTCGCGTAGTTGAATTGGATGCATTTTTTCAAACGTGGTTTTGGACGAGATATGTAAATTGTTGTAAAATGTAGTCGATTTTCTAATTTGAATAAATATTTTGGAAAATTCGATCGATGCAGAATTATTAGAGGGTTGGTCTGAGGGTCGGTGAGAGGAAATGCGGGCCCGGTACAGAGCTTTTTGTGGGGACCTTTTTTTTTCGAACCATTTTTCAAGCTATCTATCTTCATTACTCGAGCAAGGAACTGAAATGATAAGTTTATTTGGAAACAAAAAGGAAAGATTTTTTCATTCTTCGAATCATATGAAAAATTTTAAAATAGGAAACATACAGCAAGGGCGAAAATTTTTGGTAAAAGTTTGAAAAACCGAAATTTTGGCTCCAATATACCTACCTAGGTGATTATTTGCTCATTTTTCACGTTATTTTAAATCAGTGATTTTCTTACTGATTTTTCAGTCGAAATTAATAACTTTTTTGACAGATTAAGAATTAATTGACAGAAGTGATTTTTGACTTTAAGATAAGCGAAAAATTATCAGGTTTTAAAATAATGATCAAAATACTACCCGAACGAAGCGAGAGCAGAAATTTTTCAAAAAAATACTGTTTGAAGAGCAAAAAATGCACTTTTTTTTACACTTTTTCAATTGAAAAATCTCCTTCAGAAACCCGCATACAGATCCCTGAAAAAATTGCGAGCCTGATACCAATGTACCCCTTGTAACCCCCTCCCTCCCCGGCCTGGCTATTCCATCCTACAACAAGACAAAAATGAAGTCTGGTCTTCCGATTTAGCTCAAATTTTTTAGCGAGTTTTTCAAGATAGAATCTTCAGATCCTTTGAGAAAAGTAAGCATGCTGAAAAATTAAAATGGCATGTGATATATCGATTGTGTCTAATTTGAGGTCATAGAATTCGAATAACAACTTTACTTTTTGATTTTACCATTTTCTCCCTACTCTGACCGAAATATCTGCATGATTAATTCGGGAGGGGGTCGTTTAAAGCAAGAAGAAGGGGGTAAAATCAAAAAGTAAGTTTATATTCGAATTCTACGACCTCAAATTAGTAACAATCGATATGTCACACGCTATTTTAATTTTTCAACATATTTTCCCAGAAATTGAGGGCTAGGGGGGCACTGAAGGGTCAAATCCAAAAAATAAGCATATATTTGAACTCAGCGCCCTCAAATACCCAACAAACGACAGATCACACGTTATTTTTCATTTTTTCGACTTTTGACCCTATCAAGAGGGTCAATTGGGGGTTCAGAAGGGTTGGATGAAAATACCAAGTACTAATTCGAAATTAGCGCGTTCAAATTAGTAGAAATCAATGTGCTACTTTATTTTTACGATTTTTTTGAATTTTTGTCAAAATTGTGGACCCCTGTACCCCCAAGGGTCAGGAGACTCCATCTTGAAAATTTGTAGATTGAAAAGAAAGTAAAAAAGGCTACTTCCTGTGATTTTTTTTAGATTTTTAAATGATAGTTTTCATACTTTGTTCTCATCGTGAAAGTTGAGCTTTTACCACCAAAGTTCAACTTTGAGCTTTTTAAAATGTGATTGTGGACTTTGAATCTCCTATCAGTTCTTTTTCAGACCCAGCAAAAAGTTTTCCCTCACGTGCAATCTATCTCGAGGCATGGGCCTTCAAAAAGTTGGGCAATTTTTCTAAAAATCGTAATTACATAAGAATTTCAAAACTCACCTCTCCGCCCCCTTGAGGGTTAGAAAAAAATTATCGTGGTTTTGTAAATCGACCACCATCAGGGGAACTCGTTAAAAAAAATTGAATGAAATTGGAAGACCTGACTTTATTTTTGTAATTCTGCATCCATCCAATTTTCCAAAATATTTATTCAATTTAGATCATTCATTTCATTAAATAGATTAAATTTTTTGACAGAAATTTACACCTGCCTTTTGACTGAAATATTATTATTGTGATACATAAAATTCTGAAATACTTAACCAAATCCAAGAATATTTCTTCTTGATTTTAATATTCCCGTCAACAGAAAACCAAGCAAAATGGACAGCGTGTTGATAAAATTGCCTATCGAATTCGCCGTAAATACGTGAATGGTGTTTATGTATTCGTATTTCCAACGATTCAGTAATACGTAGTTACGTACAACTTTGTTAACGTGATAATTTTTCAAGGATTTTTTTTTTAAATTTTAGAATAAATACTAGTCCATTGGGGACTCGTGGAATCTCATGATATTTCATCTGAAAACAGGATTTTATTACTCGTAGTTGAAAATATTTACTTTTACTTTATCATTCGATTCATTTTTTTCGTTTGCATATTTTTTGGAATGCAGCAACGCAGAGGGTCAATTCAGAATTGAAAAAATGGCCAAAAATCTTATTAATTTTGATCTAAACCCGTTCAATCATTACTACCAATACTTTACATCTCTCAGGCTCCCACAAAGAACCCCTCCAAGAATGAAAAAACGATTTTGCCACATCACTCTACTCTGAATACTTCAAAGCATTCGTCTTTTAAACCCCATAAAAACACTATAGAATAAATCAATCAAATTCGCACCATTCTCGCTAAATTTTGCACCATTCGATTAACTTGCAACACCAGAAAATATCTAAAACCCACAGCTCACAAATGCAAAATTCTCCGTCGAAATAAACCGATTGAAAAAGCGTGGAAAAGAACCAGAAGAGAATATTGCCACAGACGTCTCGTCTCTTAAGGTCGTACAGCGTCGCTAACCGAAATCAAAAGACCATTTGCATTTAAAAATTGGCTTAAAAGAACTCAATTTTCCTCGGCTAAATAAAACGTTCCCAGTCAATTGCGGTTTCGGAATTTCGCATCCAATTACACGTAAAACGAAAGGCGAAAAGGTAACATTTGGAAGGAAAAAATATCCTTTTTTTTATTTCTTTAATCAACCGAAAATGTATACAAATCGCGAAATTATCTTCGTTTATTTCGTTTCAATATTTCGAATCGCGAACACCTGCATCGAGATTAAAATTAATTGAATTTTTTTCACGTCAGTCTATCACGTGCCGAAGAAAAAAAGATTTCATAATTCATCGCCGTCTCTCCCTACCCCCTTCATTTTAAAAAAATCATTTCAACATATCTAAAAAATAAATTCAAAGTACCTAATTGTTTTATACACAGAATTTTAACACAGAGAACGATTCGAATAGCGATGAACTTGTTGAAATTTTTTGTTCGTGTTTTTAGTTCCAACGGAACACTGACGTGTGAAAGCTCGTGGGAGAAGGCTACTACGAGTAAAAACGTGTAAACGAATAAAGGTCATCGAAGTTGACGGACTGAAATATTTATCGTGATATTTAGGATGTTGTAGTTGTACGTAGGTAGTACGTACTTTTTACTCCCTCGTATTCTTAAATCGAACCTTCGTTTCGGGAAATTTCTTCGATAAAAAAAGTGGTGTCTGTTGTACGTAAGATTTTAACACAAGTCGATGTTTCCGCCCGCGCCATTTACTATCGACGAGTTAATAATCCTTCGGGATTTAGCGGATTTATTGACATTGAAAAAATTAATGACAGGTTGTAATTGGATTACTTCATTTTTTTTCCCGAACGAAATTATAAATGGGTATTTTTACCTTCGATTTATTATATTAGATCGAATGTATTTCCATTTCATTGATCTGATGCTGGGATTGCGGAATTGGTGAAATATTTAATGGGGTTATTTCTCCTTTCAGTCTAGTTTTTTTTTTTGAAAAATTCTATACTTTTACGGAAAATCACACGAGTTTTGCCACGAAGCAGTAGAATTTGTTTTTAAAATTAAGTTTTATTGATACCTGCATTGGAAAGTAATCGATATCAAAGGGATTTCAGTATTTTTTCTATATTTTGTCAAACGCTTGAAAAAATTTAATAAATATTTTTTGAAATTTGGGTTTTAGTTAAAAATTCATATACGCAAAGGTATTTCAACCTTTTACAATTTTTAAAATGCTTAATGAGGAAATTATCCCAAGCAGTATTAAAATTCTCTCCCCCTTCTACATATGACCGACCAAATATGAAAATTCGATCCAACGAAATTTTACACATTTATAATTATCATTCTATTTTTGATCTTCCAATTTGATTTGAAGTGGTTTCAAGACGTTATAGAGCCTTTAGATAATTTTAAAATTTCCCAGCCTTGAAAAAATTTCTGAAATACTTGGGCACCTAAAAGCACGAGTTTTAAAAATTCGAACCAACCGAATCAAATTCACATTTTTTATTTCGTAAATCTAAAAATACACCCAACAACGTACCCATGCATCGAGATGAAATGCTGCAAGTTCGTATGTGTTCCATTTCAATTTTGGAAATCGATTGAAAGCAATTTCGAATCAATCTGCAGTTATCAGAAAATATCAACTTTTTCAGGCGTTGAAAAAAACATTCTAAGGAGAAATATGGATTTCAACATTACATATTTTGGAAAGTTGTGCTCCAATTGATCAATTATGGTATTGGTACGTAATTTGAATGACGATCACAAATCACGCCTGGAAAAATGATTCGTCGAATTATTCGAATCACTTTTTAAAATTCTTCACATTATCTTCTTTGAACTAAAAACGAATTAAGTATTCAAAATTGTAATTTCCATTTCTCTGATTCAATTTCTCAAATTTAATGAAAAAAAAAAAACAAGAAATTTTTACAGAAATTTTTGACTCCTAATTGGTGCCTCATTTTTTTAAAATTTTTTTATTTAAAACACTTGGAATGATTGGAATCAAGATCTTCGAATTTTAAAAAAAGTTTGAAATCAAGATCTATGAATACAAAAAAATTCGAATCATATCCATTCTTGATTCGACCAAAAAAATAGATTTCAACTTTTTTGAATTCCTCAAAAATCGATCAAAAATAATTTCAAATCTAAAAAATCAAAGATTATTCAGCATCATATGAAAGAGATATAGGCACCATTTCATTAAAGAAAAAATCAACTTTTACTTCCTTATTCGGCTGAAAAATCATTTGGAAGTAGTTTCTAATCACTAAAGTGAAATTCAACACAATTTTAGGGAGTGGGAGATTTGGAGTCGAAAAGAAATTGAATTTATTCTGCGACAGTGTCCTACCATAAAATCACAAAATCGTCAATTTTTTGATCATTTTTGAATTTGGAAAATCACGAAGATTGATTGGAAAAGATTTCAGATCCCAATTTCCCAAAGTCAAACATAAACTTTCCAAAATTTAAACATTCTTTCTTCAAAAAGTTGGGCACTTTCGGTCGAATGGTCTATTTTCATCCAACGCTATCAGATCTGATCCATTTTTGAAAATTGTTTTGAAATTCTATTATAAAGTCGTGAAACCAGATTCAATTACCTTGAAAGATCGAAAATTGGGTACATACCAAATACCAGATTTTTTTGGTGAATTTAAAGCAATACGTTTTATGTCATGGGGTGATTTTTTACTGCTTATTCAAAATTCGTGAAATGAACCATTGGAATCACTTTTTGTCCTCCTTCTGGCCTTTCTAGCATTTTTTTGAGCAGAGAATTTTTCAACTGACTTCGGGCCTTAAAACATATCGATTTAAAAAAAAGGTTTTCTAATGTAATTGAAAATGAATTACTCAAAATTAGGCCATCTTTCTGGCTGAAGATAAATCAAGTTTCGCAAACTTCCAAAGGTCAAATACAACTTCTTCCATACAATATAAGTCCTCAAATATTGATGAACCAAATTTGTATTCGTCATTACACTTCAAACTGCGTAGAATTTCCAAGAATTACGCCCTATTGCTAATTTACCCCTCCAGTTGGAGAAATCGAAAGAGCTTCGAACCCAGGGAAAATTTTCTCTCAACACGAATTTTATACCTCGTTCAATTTTCATCGACTAAAATTATAATTACCTACGTTTACAATGCACACGTCTCGCGGCAATATTCCGCCGAGCACTCGACAATGGTAATTGAAAAATCAACCTTAATTGAAAACTTAATTCATTAAAGAATACGACATACCTATAACGACGATATTAGTTAATTCAGCTGCAGACACGTTGTTTTACCGAGTCATAAATATTAATAAGTCACGTATGATGCCATTAGACTGTATCTATGCAACGTTCAAACTCAGATATTAACATTTCATGTACTCAAACAACATATGAGTATCTACTTTCCTCGGTCAAATGTATCTTCCGCTATCAAAATAAATCAATTTCGGAACATATTCTTTGAAGTTTTTCTACTTTAGATGTACATTTGAGAATAATACTTTCATCGTGGGTCCCTCATGATAACCACCGATCATTTAAAAATGAAATACTGTATTTTCCAAACATATTTCGATTCTCCACAATAACTTAAAATTTCCCCATACATATCGGGGTTTTCCACAACAAGGAAATGAATCTACGCCCAATGCATCGAGTTTCCACATAAACTTAGCTGAGCACACCCGGACTTACCGTACAATAACGAAATTATCACCTACCGCCCTCATTCGCAACCATGGCAAATATAATTACGGGAATAATTCAATGATTTCGTTAAACCTGGATTACTTTGTATTGTCAATACAGGGCGATATTTTTTGTCGTGACATTATACCACGCTCGAGAATACCTACTCTGGCGAAATTAAATACAAACGTGCGCGCTGCGCGAAGAATTTTCATTTCAAATAGGCACCTCGGCTCGTAAATCTCGCCTTTTCTTCCTTCAATTTTCAAAATAGAATTGTAAATAAGTATTTGCTAAATCGTCCAAGAAATTATTTCATAATCGACAGAAATTTTTTTCACCGGGAAAATCTATTCGTAATCGAATTCCGGCTCGTGGAGATACGGTTTGATATGAAAATTTAGCTTTTTTTTTTTGAAAGTTTAATTTTACAAAGAAATTCGTTTTATTTCCGTATAGTGAAAATACGATGAAATGGAAAAAAACTAACGAGCTTTGACTCGGAATATTTTAATATATACAAAGAATATCGAGAAAGGAAACGTCCATTAATCTCCAATTGAATTTCAGATTTCGTTACCCTTGTCAGTTTCGTATATTGACAACCTAACCGTAAGTATGGATTTTTAGTAGAGGTTTTAGAGCAAACGAAGTGATGAGTGCGTATAAAAAAGTATTTGCAGGGTGGTGCGGAATGCGATTCGAATAGAGGAGGAATGAGGCCAAAATTATTTAAAAGTAAAATGTACTTACAATGAAAAATGTTTTTTTGCGAGTGACTGAAAAATTTTTTTGCTTATTTTGATGAAGAAATGGATGAGTAATACGTATCTACTGGGTTTTATGACTTGAATTGTGCTTTGAAATTGCAATTTCCTTCAAAATGAAATGCCATTATTTGTTTAACAATTAAAAAAACAAATTTTCTTCAAATTTTCTGTGCAGACTTGTTTAAACGTGTTGGAACGTGTTTAGACAAGTTTGAACGTGTTTAAACGTGTTTGGACAAGTTTGAAGTATTTAAACGTGTTTAAACGTGTTTGAACGTAACGTGTTTAAACGTCTTTGGACAAGTTTAAACCAGGGTTGCGAGAACGGATCGCGTTCCGTTCCGTTACCGTTCCGTTCCGTTCTAAAAAATAATTTTTCCGTTCCGTTCCCGTTCTCGCAACCCTGAAGTTTGGATGTGTTTGAACTTGTTTAAACGTGTTTAAACGTGTTTGAGCGTGTTTAAACGGGTTGTTTTAACGTGTTTAGACAAATTTGAACGTGTTTAGACAACTTTGAACGTGTTTAAACGTGTTTAGACAAGTTTAAACGTGTTTAGACAAGTTTGAGTGTTTGGACAAGTTTGAACGTGTTTAAACAAGTTTGAACATGTTTAAACGTGATTAGACAAGTTTGAACATGTTTAAACGTGATTAGACAAGTTTAAACGTGTTTGAATGTGCTTAGACAAGTTTAAACGTGATTGAATGTGCTTAGACAAGTTTAAACGTGTTTGAATGTGCTTAGACAAGTTTGAACGTGTTTAGACAAGTTTGAACGTGTTTAAACGTGTTTAGACAAGTTTAAACGTGTATAGACAAGTTTAAACGTGTATAGACAAGTTTAAACGTGTTTAGACAATTTGGAAAGTGTTAACACAAGTTTGGACGTGTTTAAACAAGTTTGAACATGTTTAAACGTGATTAGACAAGTTTAAACGTGTTTAAACGGGTTTAGACAAGTTTAAACGGGTTTAAACGGGTTTAGACAAGTTTGAGTGTTTGGACAAGTTTGAACGTGTTTGAACAAGTTTGGACGTGTTTAAACAAGTTTGAACGTGTTTAAACAAGTTTGAACATGTTTAAACGTGATTAGACAAGTTTGAACATGTTGAAACGTGATTAGACAAGTTTAAACGTGTTTGAATGTGCTTAGACAAGTTTGAACGTGTTTAGACAAGTTTGAACGTGTTTAAACGGGTTTAAACAAGTTTGAACGTGTTTAAACGTGTATAGACAATTTGGAACGTGTTACGAACAAGTTTGGACGTGTTTAAACAAGTTTGAACATGTTTAAACGTGATTAGACAAGTTTAAACGTGTTTAAATGGGTTTAGACAAGTTTGAACGTGTCTAGACGAGTTTAAACGTGTTTAAACAAGTTTCAACGTGTCTAGACAAGTGTAAACGTGTTTAAACAAGTTTCAACGTGTTTAGACAAGTTGTAACGTGTTTGGACAAGTTTAAACGTGTTCAGACAAGTTTAAACGTGTTTAGACAAGTTAAAACGTGTTTAGACAAGTTTAAACGTGTTTAGACAAGTTTAAACGTGTTTAGACAAGTTTAAACGTGTTTAGACAAGTTTAAACGTGTTTAGACAAGTTTAAACGTGTTTAGACAAGTTTAAACGTGTTTAGACAAGTTTAAACGTGTTTAGACAAGTTTAAACGTGTTTAGACAAGTTTAAACGTGTTTAGACAAGTTTAAACGTGTTTAGACAAGTTTAAACGTGTTTAGACAAGTTTAAACGTGTTTAGACAAGTTTAAACGTGTTTAGACAAGTTTAAACGTGTTTAGACAAGTTTAAACGTGTTTAGACAAGTTTAAACGTGTTCAGACAAGTTTAAACGTGTTCAGACAAGTTTAAACGTGTTCAGACAAGTTTAAACGTGTTCAGACAAGTTTGAACGTGTTTAGACAAGTTTAAACGTGTTTAGACAAGTTTAAACGTGTTTAGACAAGTTTAGACAAGTTTAGACAAGTTTAAACGTGTTTAGACAAGTTTAAACGTGTTTAGACAAGTTTAAACGTGTCTGGACAAGTTTAAATGTGTTTGGACAAGTTTAAACGTGTTTGGACAACTTTGAACGTGTTTTTAGAATTTTTCAATCATTTTTGCAGTATTTGAATTTTTACTGAAAAATTCTCTAATGTAAAACTACTTTATATGGATGACATGAAATCAAATTTAAAAACAAAATATCAAAACCTTACCCAATTTTTCAGGTATGTCTGGAAAATCAAGACTTTTAAACAAAATACATGGCCTCTGTAGGAGGTTTCCGTAATTTTTTAAAATTATGTTTAAACTCTTTAAAAAAATTTTCAAAAAAATTTTATATTTCATGATTTTTCAAACTTATCAACCTTTCCTTATATTTCTCACAATTTTTCATCACTCTTCAGCAATTTTTCACGATTTCTAAAAATTTTCCATAGTTTTTTAAACAACTCTGACAAAACTTCAAATTATTCCACCATCTCCAAACCGCTCAAAGAACACAATACTACTTCTTATTTAACAAAAAATCACAATACAAAACCCCCTTAACACAGAACTCTCACCCCTCGTCTTCTCTACCACTCCTTTTTCCACTTAATTTTCAACTTACGACTCGACAATTTATGATGACATCTTCGCCATCCCTTAAGTCCATACATTTTCTCCAATTCGGAGAATTTCGCTGGTATTACGGAGCCGACGACGATACAAAATTCCACAAGTACTCGCATGTTAGAAGAGCTGACGTAGGTAAAACATTAAGCCTAAATGGACACTTATTTCGTACGTATCCATAAGGTACTGCCTTGCTAGGATACTCGTCGTAACACAAATCTAGTGGAAAAAGCCGGTCTAGTTTTCGCGAGCCTAAATTGAAAATATACCCATAAAGTTATCCTGTTTTTAGTTCTTTATTAGCCAACATATTAAGTCGTCTGCGAATAAGCTGCAAGCTCGGTAATTTCATATAAAGATGGGGTATTTTTTTTTTTTTCGTAATCAAAGACACACACGTCTGTGCACAGAGGAAATTTATTTTCGCCGGAATATATTGTTGTGTATGTACATCGTACTGTACGAAGGTATATGAGATATAAATTTATACAGCAGACAGCCTAAATCTCGCACTTCTTTATACGTTAGTGTACGAAAAAATGTACAACGTAATGAAATTTATATCTATTTTTTTCAAGTAACGAGAAAAAATGTTCATGCGAGTTTTATCTTCGCCATGCTTTACCTAGTAACCAGCGATCCTGCGGATACAACCCCGAAGGAATTTTTTTTCCTGCTGTAAGGAGCCAATATTTCATGCATGAAGTTTCACGTAGCTACGTTGATAATATACGACGAATCAAACGTTATTCGGTATTATACCAGCGAATAAGGCGAAAGTTACTCGGCAGTGAATCAGGCAGCACTTACATTAAATACGTTTTTAATTTACTCGTCGACTTTCGTGATCCCTTCGTATACCTTCTGGCAGTATAATTTTAGTACGAATACCTGTATCTATATTTTGTTTTTCTATTTACACGATATGCATTCCTACACATCAACGTGGTGGGTAGGTTAGGTACAGGTACGAGGAGTTATGAACGTTGTATGGAGTCGAGTTTCGGCTTAGTTGAAAATTTACGCACGAGTTTAAAAGCTGAACGCGGAACGCGAAACGGAAATGGGAATTAAACCCGTCACGGTATTGCGGATGATAACGATTTGATCAGTTTTCAAAACTACCGAATGGGTTAAGGTAAAACACGAAATCCGCAGTTTAAAACGACATACTAAAGGAAGTTTTGCGGTTTAGCCGCATTCCTTTGCGGAATTTTCCTCGCTGCCGCGTACTATATCTATCTGTTATCGTTATTATTTATTTCTCGTGTGGTAGAAAGAGGTATCTGCGAATTGTGCTCGTATTACCCACATGTACGACGGGTTGTTGTGAGATGCTGTAAAATGCATCTAAGTGGAATTTTTACCATCTTATATTAATCCGGAACGTATTGGTTTTATTTCAGAAATGGCCACAGCATGGAGGTTGTACCTGTCATTTGGCGTGATATTAATTTTCTCCGAATGCGGTAAGTTTTTTTGGGTTTTTATGTTTTTGTATGAATTATTTGAGCTGGTTAGATTTGATATTTGGATTTTTGATTTTATTTTTATCGAGGGCTAGATTGATTGGAGGGAGAGGGAGGGGAAAATTTTGCTTTCTGAAACATGGCTTACATTTTTAATCGGGGAAAATTGGATTCGAGTCGGAAAATTGAAGAAAGTGGTACGAATGATGCAATTTTAGTCGAAAAAATTGTAGTTACCTACTCTGATCAAATAGACTTGAAAAATTCTACGCGAGTCGAAAGTCATGCCCTCTCCCTCCTCAGATCCCTTCTAAAAAAAAAAATCGTAATTTTCAGAGTTGATTCGAAAAAAGGAATCGAGAATTATTTCATTTTCACAGAACATATATTTAAAAAAAAAAGTGAATTAATAAATAACTTTAGGATGCTACTATTTTTCTACTTTGAATAATTACGAAGTATTTATCAGAAGTTTTCAATAAACATTAATTTGATCATAATTTTTCCCTCATATTTTCAATAATTGGTAATTACCAACTTACCAATTATGATAATGATAAAATTCTTCAAAAAAAAAAAACTGTCTTATTCAATCTCAAAATATATCACTCAGGTATAGTACTCTCAAAATTATACTTCCTTTCATTTTTTCAAGTAAGGGGCTTGGTTCGGTCCTCATTCAAATTATCGTTGATTCGAATCACCTATTTTAAAATTATTTGCACAAATGAATTGAATTTTATGGCAACAAATGATCTTATCTCAAATTCATGCTTGCATTTTCTCTTTTCAAATTTCATAGTATTAACTATTAGATGGATTAGGGTTGTGTTATTTCAAATCATTGTTTTTTTCGCATTTGAAAATTTTGACAGCAAACGAATGTGAAACCGTGATTCTAATGAATCCATGAATCTCGATTCTAAATTTTCTATTCTTTTCAAAAATTCAATCACGAATGTAAAGCCAAAAATATAATATTTATTGAGTGTGTCTCAAGTATTTTTTTTAATTTGACTGCATACCGGGCCATGAATAACTAAGAAAAAATAAAAAAGTACAAAGTCGAAAATTCCAAAGTTATTTTTAAAAAAGAAGAGAAAATATAATAACGTGCTTAAATTTTTCAAAACACATTTTGATAATCACTCTGATTTGTGATAAGATCTTGTAATTTGAAACTTTGAATGTAAAATATGAAAAAAATGAAATCTAATGAAAAATTTTGGAAATCATGAACCGAATAATTATTCAAAATGACTCGTAATTCAATTTTTCTGGGAATCGGCACAACCCTTTCCTTTCCTAACTCAACCCAACCTAACCCTGCCAATGGCTGAATAGTCTGCTGTCGGTTTCATTTCAATTTGTCCTTCAGACTCAGAAATTAATCCATCTTCACCCCACCTCCTCTTTAAAAAATTAATAAATAACGAAAAATATATGTATTTTAAAACATTGAAAACGAAATCTGCAGAAATTAAAAAGTACATACTCGTAAATTTTTAATCAACTTTTTTCAATTCCATGCACAATCTTCAACGATTACTCTCTCATTTATAAATCAATGAAAATTATCGAATATCACTGAAGAACAGTCAGAATTGCAGCACAGGATAAAATCAGTGAAAAAATTTTCACTGAAAACGAATCAGTGAGAAAAATCACTGAAAAATCAATGAAAATTCACTGAAAAATCAGTAAAATTTTTGAATTTTAAAATCAGTGAAAGTCTTTGAAAAATTAGTAAAAACCATTTGAAAAATCAGTGAATTTCGCTGATTTTTCCTGTGCTGCAATTTCGACTATATTCATAAGTGATTGATCAAAAATTCATTTTTTTCAATTTTTCAGTCCAATTCCAGAGATTTTTTTTCTTGGCGATTCCATTACGCACAGAAATACTATTTAAAAATATTTCTCAGATGGTTTTTATTTCAAAATTTTGGTACTTTTGAGCATTTTCCCCGAAAACGTCATGAGTGATAATTTTTAAATGAGCCCTAACCACCGAAAACATGTTTTCCTTCTAAAAAAAAAAAAAAATAGTCGAATTGGCGGAACATTTGGAAGATATTTTAGCCCATGGTGTAATTTTTCCATATTTTACATTTACCTCAATTTTTACAAAAATTTATAAATCCAATGTTACGTAAACATTTTTTACAACCCTTGAAAAAAAAAAGGACAAAAAACATCATCAATGATCTCGTTAAGTTGAAATACCCCTTCAAAAATAAATGGAGGAAAAAATCATTTTCAAAGTTCTTGGTTTTTCAAAATTTGCCATAAATCAGTTTTAATAAAAAAAAGTTATTTATAACCTGTTTTTTCATGAATGTTCAAAAATGAATATCATTTTTAAAATTGAATTGTTCAAAAGCAATTTAAAATGACCTTAATTTTAACATAATAAGATAAGAATTTTTCAGTTTTTTTTTTTTTTTTTGAAACTATAAGGGCACATTTCTTTACATTATGAGAAAAAATTGAATACTCGTAGTTTCGCTGTTACCTCTTTTCTTAATAAATTCTACATAGAAAGTAATTTTCCAATTTCAACTGTTCCAATACAGAAATACAGAAAAATTGAAATAATTTTAAAAATAGAAGCCGGAACATCACTAATGATACAGAAATTGAATTTTCCAAATGCCTATGTAGCTACAATCTTAACGGACAAAGAGTCCTGCATAATGCTGAACTTCTTCAGAATATGAACAAGAATTTAATAAGATGTCTCGATCCAAAAAAAAATGAAAAATTCTGATTTTTACACAAATTCTGAACTGTTAACATCAAAAAAGGAACAACCTAAACATCCATCAATAAATAACTCAATTTTACAACAATTTTTTTCGCGAAAAATAAATTTAAAAAAAAATACGATTTTTTCGATAAATTATTTGCTCACAATGACAATACAACCCCTCAAATCTCACGTAAAAACTCCTCAACATAAACAAATACAACCTACAACCTATCCAACATCTTCACAGAAAACACCACACAAGAAATAACCCCGCTGCCGAACTTTGTCAAACTCTTAACGTCGCCTAATTCGCTAGTTTATCGGTTAAATTCGCCGCCAAGTTTTCGGCCATTCAATTATTCACGACGCCAACCAGATGCGAAACAGTAAACTTTAGTCTTACGAAACATCGTCGTCAACATACCAAATTCACGCCATCCAACCGGTGGCTCGATACGATAATAAATTATTATTTAAACCCCCAGCATGCAAGTTTAACACCCCGCGAAACTCTGGATTTAACGCTGGTTCGGCGAAAAATAACAAAAACAAAAAATCCTCTACGAATAAATTCAATTTATACATCGCTCGGAGATAAATTTCCAAAACCAGCACACGTTGCATTTCAATTATACCACGAATAGTTACGTCATCCTAAACATTTTTTTTCTAAAATATCGCAGATTCGAATGACTTAGTCTAGAAGTTACCACTGCTGGTACAAAACTATACTTCCTCGAGGTTATAAAGTTCATTACACAGTCATTTTTATTTTTTCGTTTCTACGACGACAATATTTTTACTCAATCTTTGTTTTTTTCGAGTGTTGGCGGTTGATTTCAGTTTAAATTCTCGGATTGATTTCATAAACTGAGCTCCTGTACTGTCTCCCACGTAAAAATTAATCAAAAATAGACGATTCGAAAGATAAAGTTGTTTTCGACGTTGAAAATCTCCATCAAATGCGACGACGCCTTGTAAGAGGATTGATTGTTGGAAGCACAAGCGTGTGAAATCAAGTGGTGATAAAATTGCCTAATCGATTTGCCGTAAATATCGAAAAGCGACCAACCAAACGTCTAAAATATTATCTCGAAGCGTTTGAATCGTCGAAATGAGCGAGTTAAACGAGGGAAAAATAACATTTTTGGACATTATTGCCTCCTCGGTCGAATCTCGTATCGTCGATTTACCAAAGGGCGAGAAAAAGTACTTGGGAGTTGGCAGCGCGAAAGGGGTTGATGAGTTTGGCCAAGGTTGTCTTTTTTTCTTTTTTCCTCCTCTTCGCATAATAAGTATATCGCTGGAAGAAGCGAGGAAATGGAATAAACATAAAGAATGAACAAACGACGCTTCATTAGACCATCACGTTGTTATCGAGAAAAGAATGCCAAGACTGTTATTTGCGTCGGAAACCATTTCACTTGATGACAAAGTGCGTTATCAAATCCATTTTGTTTTTCATGCCGACAATTCGTAAATAACAAATTTTCCTCGCTATCCGTATCCGCCCCTTCTACCAAATGCTACATTTCACACTGTCAACGAATAAAATATATCATACGGAAAGTTTTCCTGTTGCTATACTGATGTATCGTTTATTATACCTACGTACAATACCAGAAGCAACGTTGTTACATCCAGCAACTCGCACAAAAATACCTCCACCTCGCACCCACTCGCACCTATTTTCATTGGCTTTGTTTTCAAATACTAATTGTAATAATGAGCGCAGCGCCGGTTACACCTATATTCGAAAATATACGATAATACAGGAGAATAAATCTTACACACAGAGGGTTTTACATGCAACCCGAACATACCATTGCTATTGTACTTCTACCTTGTCACATTGCATTACCTTCATCGAGAAGCTTAATTTTACAAATTGAAAAATACCAATAAATTTCTATCCTTGTAATACAACAACGAAAGGAGAGAGAAAAAAAAGAGGAAAAAACACAGTGTCAACGTTTATATCGCAATCCCTTCGATAATATTTCTTTTCCAGCAAACCTGAGACTGTGATGTGACATTTTTTCTCCTATCGAGCTTTTGAATTCTAGGCTTTGAAATAATCCTAGCTGTGTGTTTTCTCAATACCGAGGTAATATTTTATACGCAGAATTATTAGCGAATTTTATTCCCATCGCTGGGTGAGATACGATGACGTTTTCTCTTTCTCGCCAATTCCATTTGCATTTATAAAAGGATTTCGATTGAGAGAAATTTTATAACGTGAAATTTTACAGCGAGTAGGCAAAACGGAGGCGATGAACGAGGCGATCTCGTTGAAATTTTCATTCGAATTGGATAATATTTTGATGAATGAAAAAATTTTATGCGAAATTTACAATATTACGAGCAATAAGGGGTAAATTATAGGAAATTTTACGACTTGGTGATAAAATAATAATGAGAAAATTTCAAGTTTGTGGGGTATTAGCGAAGTAAACACGTAGTAGAAAGGGTTAGAAATTCTAGCTTTTCCTAAAGTTCCTGCCACCTCTTTCCCAGCTTCTCTAATTTGCACATTTTTATGAAAAGATGCGAATATCATGAATTTTTATTGTCAAGTCGATGGAAACTTGTTTTCTTTACCCTACCTTCTCCCTTCAGAAATGAAATCGTTGAAAACATAATACATATTCAACCACTCAGAATTCAATAGAATGTTTTCAAATTGATAAATTTTAGTTTCATTCCTTTGCATAAAAAATGAAAAACCACTGCTAATAATCAATTTGATTTAAATTTTTTTAATCTAAATTTTCAAAAAGAAATCAGAAAAACATTCTTGGGTATTGAAAATTTTATGGAATAACAGTTTTGAGTCACTTTTTAGTTTGGATTTCTAGCAAATCTCTGGAAAGAACACAAAACGGAGCGTCGAAGAAACCAGTTTCAATTATATTTAACTTATTTTTATAAAAGTTTGCTAACTCACAAATTGAGCAATTTTTTATGCATGTTTAAAAAAAACTTTGATCAAAAAAATGTTTTTTTGAAAAAAAAAGAATTGATTTTTCATTATTCAACGAATGAACAATTTTCTGAATGACAGAGTTCACAATAAGTATTTTCTGAAAAAAACAAAAAATTTCATTTCTATAACTAAGTGGACAAAAAAATTCGAAAAGCATAATAATTATAATATCTCATTTATAAATCAGTAAAACCAGCAAAAAATCACTAGAAAACAGTTAGAATTGCAGCACAGTAGGTATCTAATAAATCAAAAAAAAATTCACTAAAAGCAAATAGTGAAAAAACATCAGTGAAAAATCATTTAAAATATCAGCGAAAAAATCACTAAAAAATTTCACTGAAAATGAACAATGAAAAACAGTTGGGAGTGGCAGCGCAGTAATAAATCAGTAAAAAATTCACAGCGAACAAATAATGAAAAAAATCAGTGAAAAATCAGTGACAGATCATTGATAAATCATTGAAAATTCCACCGAAAATAAACTGAGGAAAATCACTGGAAAACAGTTGGAATTGCAGCACAGTGGTAAATCAGTAAAAAAATTCACTGAAAGGAATAGTGAAAAAATCAGTGAAAATCAGTGAAAAATCAGTAGAAATCACTGAAATGAAAAAGGAAAATCACTGAAATACCGTTGGAATTACAGTACAGTAATAAATCAGTGAAAAAATTTCACTGGAAAATCAATGAAAAATGTTCACTGAAAGCAAAGAGTACAAAAAATGGCTGGAAAATCAGAGAAAATTTGTCCTAAAAATTGATCAAATCTCCGCAATTCTGTGAAAAATCGGTGAAATTTGTTGAAAATCAGTGGAAAATTTCGAAAACTCAGCAAAAATCCGTCGAAGTTGAAGAATTTTGCTGAATTTTCCCGCGCTACAATTTCAACTATTATTCAATGACTTTTCGCTGATTCAAAATGAGAGAGATTATTAGGAGATTGACTTCGATAGCATTATCTCTTTTCAGAAGCTCTAAAATTGCTGTGAAATTAATGTCAAATTATTGGACATATGTAATTTCAAGAAGTCTGAGAATGCCTCAACAAATTAAAAAAATGGTATTTAGCCTCAATCCATGTCCATCTAAAATTTATTAGGTATGCAAATACACGGAAAAAACAGAAGTTACGAAAATGAATACATTTTACCCCAAAAATAATAAATTTTATCAAAAAAAAGAAGATTTTATCAAAAAAATTAATAAATTTTACCAAAATAAAAAATTTTAATCAAAAAATAATAAAATGTATTCAAAAATATAATAACGTGTTTCAATTCACAAAATAGATGAAATTTGTTCTAAAAAAATATTTATTATCAGAAAAAATGATAAAATTTGTCAAAAAAATGAATAAATTTTATCAAAAAGAATAAATTTTATTCAAAAAAATGATAAATTTTACCTATTTTGAGAATTGGGACACGTTATTATTTTTTTGGATGAATTTTATTATTTTTTTTCAGTGTAGTAATTATTTCACAAGTAATCCATACTTAAGAGTCTGAAAAAAATAAAAATCTTGTTTTTTTAAAAAAAATTTTGATGGACATTTGAATACCGAAGTACCTTTTTTCTTGTTCCAAATTTGCTCTAAAAATTCTTCCAGTTCATCTTTTAATTAAAAAATGCAAAGAAGAATGAAATGTTGAGATTTTTCATTTTACCATAACATTATTAAAATTCTGGTTAAATTATGTTTTTTTTTTCTTGATAGTAAACACCTTGATTATATTCTAAAATATTTCCAAAAATAACGTTTTTCGAATTTATTATACTACCTGCATAAAGAAATTGAGTAAAGACCTACCCCCTCCAATGAAAGAGAGAGATCATTACACAGCAATTTTTCCAGAGTCAGATAAACCTTAAGAAATGTTGTAAAGCTACCCAGCTTATAATGTTCATGACATGAACCCCTCCCCTCTTAAAAAATATCAATTTCCCAACCAGCAGGACTTTTCAACTAAGATGGTAAAAATTATTCGGAAAATAAAAATTTGACCTACAAGCAAGTTGGCAAAAAAAAGTATAGTTCCCACAAATTTCCCCCTCTTTCCTCCACGCCCTCAAAATCATTAAATCTTCTGACCTTTTCCATTTTTCACAGCTTCTCAGAAAATGAAAATTTCAAAAAACGTCAAAGGTTACTAATTACCAAAGCAATTTTCAAAAAATAATAATCCACGATCATTCTATTACTGCTAATTCCATTTCTACCCTCCTTCTCCACTCATCGAACTACTCATCAAAAAAATTCCCAGCCTGATTAAATTTCACTATCCCTTTCAAAGCCCGAACAAACACCAAAGAAAAACACCCCCAAACTATACCAAACTTTCCTCCCGAAATACATCAACTCCCAGCAAAATTTTATTTCCTCGTCACCGTCCAAATATCCTACTAAATAAAACGTTATAAAATCCCTTCCCTCGCTTCAATATTATTTCTCACAATCGAGAAAATTTCTGCTTTCTGAAACGATCTCATATTCGCTCCATTAACTCGACACGCGAAATAACGACGCAGCTCGTAGAAAAAAATTAGTCGACGGCTTTCATCTTTAGCTTAAAAAATTTTTTAATTCTAATAAAAAGCGGTTCGGCGAAAGTTGCACATTTTATTATAACTTCCAATAAGCCACTTAAAGCCCGAACACGTTGCGCATATCAACTTGGTTTTAAGCGTTAGCTGATTAATCCTTAAAAGTAACTTTGCCTCGATACACTGTTGGGATTAAATTTCACATCGAGTGCTTCGGAAGAATTAAAAGAAAAACAAAATTTTTACCGAAATTACCGCTGCTCGAATCTTTTACCTTGGCAATGGCCGACTTGATTGCGCACCACCCTCATCCTCACCTTATCCACGTTCGGTGTACAGGTGCCTCTGTTATCCGCGTTTAAACAATACGAATCCGTACATTTGGTAAAATTGAGAGTTGGCAATAATACCTTTTAATTTTCTCTCATGGGTATCACCCGAGAGCAGGTCTCCATATGGGTTTTCTTTGTTTCATATTATATTGCCGAAATGCTTTTTTTTCCTTCTCTTTCTACCTCTCTATGCCAATATTACTTAGGTGAACCATTCGATACGTACCATCGACCCCGGCAAAACCCCCTATTCGGTTAAACGATGCCTAACCAAAAAAAAAATATGGTTAACGTAAAAATTTCGCTTTCAATTTTTTTTCCCATAAACCAACCTTAACAAATAAATCTTACAAACGGAATGAAAAATACCTCGTGCGAAGCAAAAAAAAAAACGAAACATAAACAACGAAATCTCGCCCAGTTGAAACGCGGAAAGAAGAAAACAAATAGAAAAAGAATGAATGATGATGAAATTAGCCGAGAAGCAAGACGAAAAATAATTAGAATAAAGTGCTAATTGCATTAACGCCGTGTTTCCTTCCCAACACACCGGTTTTTTTTCTCGATAGTTGTTTTTTTTTGGCCGGCCGAATATTTCGCATTTTCGGGCTTATTTTTCACCCGCGTACATATCTGGAAGCCTAGTTGCCTACGCATAATTCGTCATTCAATCTTTTCAGTCGACGATGCCGATGGTGAAAATTTAAATACACCCACGCAGCCCGCAGCTTTTCAAGCCGGATGATTTGAGGTTTATTTGAAACCTCCGGTTGGATTTTAAATCTGTGCCCGAGATATTTGCAATTTTATATGAAATATGTGAAATGACCTCGTTGGCTGGTGTAAAATCTCGAATATTTCCAAAGTATTCGAGTTGAATGAACTTAAAACCGTCCGGACGAATGTTTCAAATATTAATACCGTTTCGTGTGGAGATCGTTCCATCGTTTCGGTATCGTCTTTATATACCTAGGTTAGGCGATGGATTCGAATGTGCTAGGTAACTTGCAACATTTGTTTTATATCCTTTTCTAAACGTAATTTTAATTTTCATCGGAGCATATGAAAGTATAATCGAGCCGGTGCATTCGCCGAGACCATTCATTAACGAAATTATCAACTTCAGGTAACCTTTTCCTTTACATTTCACATCAAGTCTCGCATTAAAATGCCGATAGCGTCGGCCGAAATCTTCGCTGCGTATTCGAGAATTACCGCATTAACTCGTTTTAAATGCCCGGCCCGATTCTGTTTTCAATTACTTACTGAAATTAATTTTCGACCGAGTATAAAATTCGCTCGTATACGAATGCGACCACGGATTGCGAAAAAAATTTAGCCCAAAGAAACTTCGTTGCACGGGTTGGCTAATTTTATCTTTTGAATGCTGAAATGGTAAAATAAGCCGGGGGAATGTGCCATGAATTGAATCGAAATCAGAATTTCATTATTTCAAAGTGGAAAAGGTTGGTGAAAAACTCCTTAAAAAATGTCTAAAGTTTTACAAAAGCCATGATTTAATTAAGGTTGGTTAAAATGAGGTGAACCAGTTGTAATAATGAAAAAAGAACAAAAGTTATTTTAAATGCCATAATTGATGAAGAAAAATTTTCAAAAATCGTTTCAAAGGCCACAATATTACTAAAATCATTCAGAATTGTATGAAAACCGTAAAAATGATACGAAAATTTTTTTTAAAAAATCACAAAGGTCATTTCAAATGCCTTCAAATATTATCACCGCAATGTACAAAGGTTGATCAATGGCCTGCAACAGTAAAAAGACATAAAAATTTTATAAAAGCCTTTAAAATATAACAAACTTGATCGAAATAATCTCAAAAAATGTGAAAACTGCAATTCACTTTAAAAAAGGATTGCAAAAGTGAAAAATTCTGTAAAGGGTTTAAAATCAGATTTAAAAAATGTTGAAACAAAGAACTTTAAAACTGTACAAATCAAAAAAATGAACAAAAAATAATTGAAAAATGATTTCAAATTATTCCAAAAAGTCCAGGATTCAATAAAAAAAAAAATTAAATAAATGTCTAAAAACAGTAAAAATTGTAAAAAAAAAAAAAAAAAAAGGTTCATCATTTGTAAAACTGTTGAAGAAATGTTCAAAATGCGATACAAATTCCAAAGATGAGGTTTAGGTGGTCCTTGTTGACACTAAAAAAGTTTTAAAATATATTTAAAAGCGTGTTTAAAAGTTCATAAAAATTGCCAAAAACTTTTAAAAATCGCAAGAATTGATTTCAATTTCCGTAAAAATGCCATAAAAGATACCTGAACATCCAAAATACCAGAAAAAATACTAATTTTAAATTTCATAAAAATCCTTAAAATGTCGATAAAACTTGTAAAAAAAAAAAAAACATAAAAGTGACCAGGGAACTAAAAATGTTAGAAATATCATGAAAATCATGAAAATAAAAAATTTTGAAATGCTCAAAATCCCCTAAAATTATTCAAAAATTCATTCAAACTTGTAAAAAAAAGTTTTAAAAAACGACCATAGTGACCATAGTGGCACGTAAATTACTAAAATACCTTTAAAAGTTGCCCCAAACCCAACAAAAATTTTAATAATACCTACGTAAAAATAAATGCAAAACTCTATATAAAATTTTTCAAGGGCCATGAAAATTTTTTCATATCCCAACCCATATAAAAATTCTCGATATAAGAACTTAAAAAGTATAACAAGTTTTCCAAAATTCTTAAAGAAATAAAATATAACCCAAAAATTGATAATTTTTAAATATTGAAATAAAAAATACATTGAAAACTTCAAAAACACAATGAAAATCGTGAATGGCATGCCAAAAAATTTTAAAATGTCATAAAATTGCATAAAATTATGCTCATTTCAAGTAAGTTTCTCAAAAAACCATTAAATATACATCAATAAACTCAATAAAAATATAAAAATTCAATTTTTGAAACCGCAAAAACTTATAGAAAGATCCATCTATTGATGAAAAGTTTTTAAAATGAGGCATCAAATAGAAAAATGATGGGTACCTAATTTGAAAAAAAAAAAAAAAATTAACATTTTATTTAGAGCTGGATGCTGAACCAAGAAGGGAAGCAGAGGGGAAAACTTACATCTTACCCAATCCATAATAGCAAAATTTTCATTTTGTACAGATTAATGGTAGGTCGAACATAAATGACCCTTTTTTTCTGGAAAATTTTTATTTCAAATCAGGAGCAATGAATAAAATTGTACTTGGAGCAGAAAAAATCGAAAAAAATTCCATTTCAGGAGAAAATTTTCCATTTTTGTTTTTTCCATGCAAACGAATGAACAAGATTTAGGTTTGCGCGTCTCAGTTATTTTCAAAAATTTTAATAATCATGTCTTTTTAGCAATGCGATAACTTATTAATTTTAAACTCAGCAGTAATTCCAAGAAAAAATTCATAATACGAAATAAAAAAATTAAAATTGCGGTTTAAAATTCGCATTCCTCTAATGATCCTATTCAATCAATTAAAAAACACATTTGCAGCCATGACTATAATTCGAACAACATTTCATCACCAAAAACGTAAAAAATATTTTAAAAATTTGGAAAAAATTCCAACGTATTCACCAAAAGTAAAAACTCAATAAATTTGAACGATTAGGTTCGACAAAACATCTGCGTTATTTTTGAAATAATGTAAAAACCAATTGGCGAACTTCGCACGGCAGAACAATACGGGTAATTCACTTTCGAACACGTTCTATTTCGATTAATTAAAATTTAACCACCAATTTATCTCGTTGAGCCATTAAAATAGCTAAATACACCTACACCGAGGATTACAAATAAAAACTTTATCGTATTAACAAATGAAGTAGGCAAGTATTGACGTTTTGCAAAACAAACGCCTACCTAAGCCCACAGCAATAAATTCATTTGTCTTTGCCGAATAATGGAGAAGAGTTGAAGGGTGAACAAAATTTAAAACACGTATTTCAAAATTACATCGATTCTGTAAATTGGAAAAAAAAATCTTTATCATACGATCGATTAAACACGTAGGAGGTTGATCTTCACATTACAGTACCCAGATCGTGCATCCTTTGCCATATTAATCTATTCGAAGAATTATTAATATTGCGGTACTCGTTGGTCGTAGGACGTTTGAAAACACGATTCTATTGTAGCTGGGCTAATACCCTTGAGAAATACAGCAAATAACATAACATTCGCCAGGCAAAACTATGTTTACGTCTGTAGCTTCGTAAAACACTACACATGCTCGTAAAACAAAAACGTACACACGATGAGTTCCGCAGCCAGTGTAGAGAAAAGTTACCAACCAACGTACCAACGCATCTGTATCACGCAGTCCAGCCGCAATATTTTTGATTAGGTACACATAATGAGAGAAATATTTGAGAAATTTTTTTAGCCCCGTATAGAAATCCGGTGCCAAAAGAAAATCCTTAGTTTTTGGCTTCGGTTCATGTTGAACGAGTTTTATCTCAAACGAGCAAACTATATTCATCCTTTCTTTCATACATAAAAAGATATAAAACTTCCGAACCATTTCACATCTCAGGCCACCCGTTCGCGTATACTTGGTACAGATGACGTAGTGTTACCAAATATTGTCATCGTCAACATTTTCGCAGCTATCTTCAGCGGCTCGAGGAAACCAGTGGCATTGGAAGATTTTTGGTGGAGGGAACAAAACGAGTATCGAGATTTGAAATACTAGACGGATTTTTGGGAGAGGTGTAGAGCTGCGAGAAGGATGGGATTTTGATTCATATTTGGTAGGTACTCGTTTTCAGAACTTTGGGTTCCTCTGGGTTTCAGATTTGTTCCCATTCTTCAAAAAACATTTTCATTCCTATTTTTGTTCTTCAAAAATTTTCATTGTTCTTATTCACGTTCTTTAAACTTTCTTTGAGAACCTGAATTATTTTTTTGTGTGAATCACTGATTCTTTTCAAACAAAACACTCATTTTCCTTTCGCAAAATACAGAAAAAAAATAATTGGGAATCCGCCGGCAGTGCAAAAAAATTCAAAAATGTGAAAGAGAGCACTGAACTTTCAAGAACTCCAGTGAACGAGAGAAAAAAAATGGAAATTTCATTCGAAACGCACTCACAGTTTTGAAAAACATTGAAAAAAGAATCGTAACCACAAAAGAACTGCAAAAGAATCTGATTCTGAATCTAGATTCTTTTTAAAAAAGAACCACAGTTTGGGAATTCCATTCTTCAAAATTGATGAATCACACGTTACCAATTTCTATTCTTCAAATTTGATTCTGAATCTAGATTCTTTTTAAAAAAGACCACAGTCTGGGAATTCCATTCTTCAAAATTGATGAATCACACGTTACCAAATTCTATTCTTCAAATTACTGGATCGCCTGATCCCTGTAAAACCAGGTAATTTTGAAGATCCATGATCTGCACAGGAATGAGAATGGTAAAAATGTGACCAGAGCTGAAATAGGTATGATACAAAAAAAATTGTGATGAGAACGCAACTGGAACTGCAGACAAAGGAACGACTCCTCCCAATCTGTCCTTCAAAATTTTGTTTTTTAAGATTCTAAGTTTGAAAAAACTTTCAATTTATACCTACATCCCAAATTTTCCACCTTTCTTCCAGTGTTGTAAGAACAAAAAAGAACAGGAACAAATAACGGTTATAACCAGAACAAAATCAAAGAGAAACAGAAACCTAAAAATGAAAAAATGGAGCCAAAACTGAGAACTGGGAACAAAAAATTCCGTTCTTTGAGATTTGAACCAGAACAAAAAATTAAAATGCAGAAAAACTGGAAACAAAACAGAAACAAAAAACATAAAAAATCTCCTCATTTCCGTTCTTAGCTTTTCTTATTCTCTCATCTCAATTCAATTCAATTTAAAGTTTGGAATGGTCAAATTGAGATTTGATTTTGATTTTTAATTGAATGAAATTTAACAAACAGAAACCAGCAATAAACTTCAAAACACGAAAACCTGAAAAAGAACAGTTCTAGAACGTATTCAAAAACAAAAACATGAGAACAGAAACAGAACATAAAATGGGAAGGTCAAGAGCAGAATCCAAGAACAATGACCAAAAACGAAATGAGTCTTTCAAAACAGAAACCAAATAATTCCACTCTTCCAACGCTGGTTTTTTCAAAGTTTTTAACGTCACAGGAATGAATACTGAAATAGTGTAAATGAAATTATAGTCGTTAAGCAGAATGTTGTTGGAATGGTAACCAGAAGGGATAATGGAATAGAAACTGGAATGCTAAAATGTTCAAAATTATGACTGAAAATATAACCAGAACAATAAAAGAAACAAATTCATGACTGGAATGAGAACGAGAACCATGAGAATTTTCTGTTCCAGACTGAATTAGCACCTTTTAATTTTTCCTTTCTCAAAATTGAAATTTTTCATTCTCTCTATCAAAATTATCTAAATCTTCATTCTTCGCATTTATAATTTTTCAATTATTTTTGAATGTAAAAATTTGAAAATTTCGCTCTCTTAAAATACAAATAGTAAAACTTTCACTTTTTCATTTTTGAGGTATCATTTCCCTGGAGAGAACTAATAAGGTTAGGTAACTTTATTTGTAAGAAAACAATAAAAATGTTCGAAATAAAGAACAAAAAAGAACAAGGAAATTATACTTGTTCTCTTTCTTTTCTGAATTTTCTAGTTATTTTCTGATCAATTTTTGTTCTTGTTCTTCAAATTTTTGGTTCTTTTTGCTCCTTTGCTTCTTATTCTTATTTTTGTTCTCGCAATCTTGAGGAGGAGGCAAAAGGGAGCAAATATAATTGTAATTTTGTTTTCACCAGAACGAAGCTATGAGAAATTTGATTTTTTATCTCCCCCCTCCTCTCCCCAAAAAGAACATTTTTTTCGATTTTTCATGCTTTGAATCTCTTTATTTGATATAAATTGAAAAGAAAAGCACAATATTCTTTGTACTCTTGCCAGAATTTGGGGAAAGGGTAAAATTTACCCCAGGTACCCCAATTTCCTAAGGCATCAGTTTTTTCCAGCGCACTGAGATCATATCTTTGATAAAATCAGCCATCTTATACGAGTACGAAAAACAAAAGAATTCGGAATGTTTCATTAGATCGGGCGTCCCAACGGCGTCGATTCTTTAACTACAGCGAATTTCGTCGGCATGGGCGTATCACGTACGTACGATAGGTACGTGTACCTACTCGCGACGTTCGCACCGTCGTATCAATCATTACGAACAATAGGCTCTTTGTGTTATTAATTTTCGTGTATACGTAAAATATATGGCTGCGCTGCGATTTCGGTGCGTACATTTCTTCGACGATAATTCAGCACTCGGCTGCGATAATCGATTCGACGACGTGCGAATTTCGACTCGATATCGTAATTCGAAAAAGTACACAGCTCGATGATTGTCTGCCAGGCTTACACAACTCGTACGTATATTTTATTAGCGATCCGAAGGCCCAATAAATGCGAACCAATGGAACGAAAATCCGCCAGTACGTAATTTACTCTTAGAATAAACACAGAATTGGAAAGCGAGCAGATCAAACGTACGAATGAGTATTCACAAGACACTAGGTAAACGATGATCTGCGATAAGGTCAAAACACTCGATTCGTCAAGTACCCGTGATAAAAGATCGCTCTCCGGTATACGTGTAATCGACATCGGTCCTACGAGAATTTCTACACAAACATAAAAATTTGCGGCCTTCGAAGGAAATAGATTTTAATATTGGATTCTCGCGCACATATCTGCACGATAAATTGAAAATAAATACTAGACGCGTTTCGGGCTTCGGCCAACTCGAACTCGTAACGCAAACGGTAGAAAAACTCGAACGAATTTAATGAAAAATTTAGCGAACGATGCGAATAACCTTTTAAATCGGTTAAAAATGAAAGACGAGTACGAGAAACGAAATAACATCGCGAGAAGGCAAATAAAATAAGTCTACCGAAGATGAAATTTCCCGATTTGCGGTTCGGGTAATGAAATTGCTCCAATTTACACAGATTTATAGCATAGATGGCGAGCTGAAAATGCCTCCAAGAGTGGTTCAATTAGACAGCAGAATCATCGCAGGATCGAATTACGGATAATCGATTTTGTGTACTTGATTGAAAATTGTATCCCTGTTTTTCTCCTTGCCCTGTTTCAGGATATATGCTCTAGGATAACCTTATATAATTTTCCAGATGGGTAATTAGTTACTCTTGATAAAATTTCTCAACAAAATTTTCAAACAGAAATGAACAGCGATGAAAAATTAAAGTATACGTAACAAAGTTGCTGATGGTTTTAGAAAATTCAACTTTAATAATTTCATTTTCCCAAAGTTCTGGGAGAGGAAATTTCAACAATTACGGAAGATTACCGATAATTTACCTTAAATCACCAATAATTACTCAAACTACCCCAAAAATTAAATTATCAAAATTACCAAAAATTGGAAACATTTTCAAAGAATTGGAAAAAATTACCAGCAAATTACCAGAATTACCGACATATTACCAAAATTTACCAAAAGTAAAGAAATCATCAAATTTTAAAAAAAAATCAAATCATTAATTTTCTACGAATCACTGTAAATTACAAATTTGAACAGTGAAAAACAAAATTTTACTTTAAAATTCAAATTTAAAACAACAAAGTTGTGGTAGACTGCCAAATTGACATCTTGTAATCACCAAATTTGCTATAAATTATGAAACTATCATCGAATGTATGGTAAATTACCAAATTTACGGTAAATTACTAAATTTACGGTAAATTACCAAATTTACGGTAAATTACCAAATTTACGGTAAATTACCAAATTTTACGGTAAATTACTAAATTTAACGGTAAATTACAGAATTTAACGGTAAATTACCGAATTTACCGTAATTTACCAAACTTACGGTAAATTACCAAATTTACGGTAAATTACCAAATTTACGGTAAATTACCACACCTACGGTAAATTACCAAACTTATGGTAAATTACCAAATTTACGGTAAATTACCAAATTTACGGTAAATTACCAAATTTACGGTAAATTACCAAATTTACGGTAAATTACCAAATTTACGGTAAATTACCAAATTTACGGTAAATTACCAAATTTACGGTAAATTACCAAATTTACGGTAAATTACCAAATCTATGATAAATTACCAAATTTTACGGTAAATTACCGAATTTACCGTAAATTACCAAATTAACCGTAATTTACCAAACTTACGGTAAATTACCAAATTCACAGTAAATTACCGCAATTTTGGTAAAAATGAGTAATTTACGGTAAATTACCAAATCTATGATAAATTACCAAATTTTACGGTAAATTACCGAATTTACTGTAAATTACCAAATTAACCGTAATTTACCAAACTTACGGTAAATTACCAAATTCACAGTAAGTTACCGCAATTTTGGTAAAAATGAGTAATTTACGGTAAAATTTTTGTAATTTTCAGTAATTGGTGGTAAATCATACTGAAATGTTGGTAATAATGGGTGACTAAGAATAAAATTCCAGTACTTTTCGATGATTTTCAGTTATTTATGTTGAAATGCCGGTAATATCGCAAATAAGATTTTTCCATGCATGCAAACTTTTATAAAAGCTTGAATGACAACACTTTCATTATTACCAAGTTTTCTGACAGCAACGGACTTATAAAAATCTGAACAGGCTGTTGACCAAATTTTTCTTTTAAAAAATGTTTAATGGAAATTATCGTTCCATTTCAATTCTTAATCTTCCCAAACCGCCTCCATTTTTGCCCAGACCTATAATTCCTCAGACCATAAAACCCCTCCGAAATCCTTCTCCAATTAATTTATAAATAATTAAATCGTAAATAACAAAGAAAATAATTCTCCGAGCGTTTACATTCAACAACGCACAGCTCACTGATGTGTTAAGTAAAAAAAAAGAAAAAGAAGGGAAAAAGCCGCATCGGAGACGTAAAAATATGAGGTTAAAATATCATCGTAGCCGACCGTAATATCTTTTGTTTCGTCTCTACAGACCTAGTAATACACGTCGTTTCAAAGAGAAATAGACAGGCAATTTGAAAGAAATATTCGGCCCAGAGTGAGTGGAGGATTACATTTAAACTTTTGGTTTTTCTCTCGACCAAAGATTTTAATTAAAAGAAAAAAGCGACCCCTTTTTAAATTACCGCTCGAGAGTTTTCTTTCTGTTCGCGCAAATGCACCGAAGCGTTCAGAGCTCTTTGGCCAAGAAGGCTGAAAAAATTTTTAGGACGATTTCTTCATCTCGGTGGGATTTTTATATGCAAGCAACAACCGATGAAATTCTTCACCCTAACAACAGCCAACACTCCGATTCAGTGGCTGATATTGAGTGCCAGAGAAAAACTACATTTTGACGGTATACTTACGAATAACAGTAAAAAGATTTAGCTGTATATAAGTTTCTCGCTTTATAATATGTTTCCTTTCTTTTTTCTTACCGAATTTCCAAGGCTTTAGAAATTGTTTTACGGTTCATTTGAACGGCAGTAAGCTAACTAAAATTAAATTGATGCTAAAACATTTTGTCTAGAGAAAAATAAAGTTTTCTGGAGGAAAAATTCACTTATATGGGAGTTTTCTCATATACGGCTCTTTTTCCCCAGAACTAAACGCGATTTGTATTTGAAACAGCGATCACTTCTTCATTTGTCTTCTGTTTGGCAACCAAAAAGTTTATCGCCGAACAGCGACGATATGATACGTGTAAAAAATTTCCTCCATTTTGGAAGAAAAAGAAGAAAAGAAAAAAAAACCGACGAAATAAAATTTCGCCTCGTCGTCATCGTGTCAAAATAATTCGACGAGCTCGCGTAATTCAATCAGTTTATGTGGTGAAAGGTTTCAACTTATACTTGTAAAAAGCTTAAATTTCAACATAACTCGTATTGTACTCGTTATACCGCCCGAATAAATGAAATTACCAAGCTTTTCTTAAAGAATCGAATTTCCATAATGGTGGCGGGAGAATATTCCGCGGAAATTTTCACCTTTTACTGCGTATAAATTCGTACGCCTCAGATGCCAAGGTGAGATAGGCGAAAGATAAGGAAGCTGTCGTTTAATTATAAATTTTATTCCGACAACGAATCAATATTTCTTGTGTACTTTGCAAAGTAAACGTAGCGTACGAGGGAGGCCTGAATTCATCCAAGGTTTCGATGAAAAAGTTACTTCAGGCGAAGAACGCCCACAATGTCGCTTAAATATTCGCCGGATGTTGGCAGCCGAAAAGATGGGCAAGGGAAATGAATCTCGATGCTATTTCATATCGAAATAAAACCAATTGCCAGCCTTTCGAATTGATAAATGGTTATAAATGCAATTCGAAGAAGCTGAAATTGGAACTCCAGTCTCCGGTCTCGTTCAATCTTCACGTACAAATCTTACGACGATTTGAAATTAATCGACGAATAGAGAAATGCAAAAATCTATTTATCAATCTGATCATTCTGGCGGAGTCGACTCCTGGTTGCGGTAATTAGCTATAATTAGTTATACAATTGGCTGGAGACGTTGGCGAATCCGCCATCTGCCGACGGGTCTGCTCTGCCATCGAAATGGATATTTTTATATTCGAATTGGTGCAGCGGTGGCAAAAGGTGATGGGGTACCGGGACTATCCCGCCTACAGGAATAAATAACCGGCTAAAAGTAAAGGCGCTGAATGCGATTAGAAAATGGCTGACAAACGAGGTAGAGCAGTTTATTCGAAATTAAATGGAATGTTAATTATTTAAAGTGGCAGAAACGTAATCTGTGGCTTAGCATCCATTAACTTCAAGGAAGAGACAAGCTTGCTTTGTATTCAACCACTTACTATTTAATGTTTAACAAAACTTTGTCGGCCTGCGGCGTTAACATTTCGTTTGCAGCTATTTTTTCTTCTTTTTCCCGCCACCGACCTTCTCCGCAGACTCTTTTTATTAATTAAAATTTACCTCCATTTTATGCCCGCGACTTTGTGTATTATACGTAGACGAGCCCTAGGAAGGGGGTAAAAATGAACGTATTTGGTTGAATATGCGATTTTAGTATGCTTTTTATCCTTCTTCTTGTTCTTTATCTTTATTCCAGGCTCTTTTATGGGTTTAATTCAGCTATAGAATTATTCCTCGATATGTAAATGCGAAACGAATTCAATTTGCAAAATTAAAAGATTATCGCGGTTTTTTCCCCCGCCTCTATTTTTACATTTCGTTTCTTTTCTCGTACAACAGGTTTTTCAACTGTCGACGAACTTGATGGAAAGTTTTAATTAAATTTTTACTTATGCCGAGAGAACCCGCCCGAGTGTGAAAATTCGACAAATCCAATTGCTGACACGAATTTGACCCTTCCTGCCCACTTTTTCCGGCTTCGAGCCAGCGGTAGGTAAAGTAGAACTTTGGTACCGCTGTAACGAAAACTCCAAGTCACGTAAAAAGATGCAATCCGCTTACTAAACACAATTACTCAGCTCTATCTCAATCCCATGGATATTATTTGTTTTAATTGTAGCGACCATAAGAACGACGCTGGTAAGGTTTCCTTTGCCGGGCGCAATCGAACTGGAAAATTAGTAAAGGTTGCGGGAGGCACTTGAAGGTCTGGCAAAACGAAACGGTCGCACGGTCGCATTTTCGAATATCTTGGGTGGGTTTTTCCGCCTCTCGGATGGGACGTCTGAGGCGCCAGGATGCGTCGCGTCGTCGGTCGTGTTTTCTCAAAACTAACCCAAATGGCGCTGTTATAATTTTACCGCACGCGGATACGTGTAAGGGCTGTTTTTGCCGGCGACGTTATGAAATTATCGCGTGTCGGTTGAGTTTCATAAATATTCAGTTTGGGTGATTCGAACTTATCCTATGTGCGGTGATGTTTCCTCGTTTCCTCGTTTGGGATGTTGGGAGTAGGCGGGAGTGTGTGATGGTAGGAGTAAGAGATAAGCGGAGAGTGTGAAAATTTAGCTGGAGAGGAAAAAATAAAACTGGGGATAAATTTTGATGGATGAAGGATTTTCACAGATATTGAGGTAGTGACCTGAATTTGCCAACAAAAAAAGATCAAAATTGAATTTGTCTTTGAAATTCTAAATTTTCATATTCTGATAGGTTTTGCGAACACTAAAACTTCTTATTAAACTATTTTGTGGGGGGAAAACATCAAAAAAATTCAAAAAATGATGCAATGAAAGTATAAAATTATTGTACTAAAAATGGAATGACAGATCTCAAAATCTAAACCCAAAGGATGAAAAAGGCAGAGAATGGATGTCTTTTTCCATTTTATAAAATCATTTTGATGACTCTTTGTCACTTCAAAAAATTGAAAAGAAAACAGAGAAGAATTGAAGCCTCCATCTAAAAAACAACCATATAGACCAAAAATGGAATTTTACTGGAAAATGAAATAATATGCTCAAAACGTTTCTACGACTAAAAATTAGGTTCGATAAATGCAAGTCAATTTCAAACTGTGGATTAAGAGACTACAGGACAGGTTTGACCGTTCAAATTTTTCTTCAGTTTTCAAAAATGGAAATTGAAAATTTTCCCCAGGGTTTTTAAATCACAAGTCTTCGAAGTTTTCGAGCTTTTGTTTACAGTCCACCAGTGCGATTCTGATTGGTTATTCACAACCAATCAGCGTCAACCTGATGGACTATGGTTGTTTTTAAAACAAAAAGCTCGAAAAATGGCAAAAAAGTGCGATTTTTTTTCAAAAAATGGCACCTTTTTGATAATCTCTGGTTCTGTTATCTTTTGATCTTCCGGGCTTAAATTTCCGTGTAATTCTCTCACTCAGAATTAACCCATTTCACCAATTTTCGTCAAACTTCAGGTCCCCATGTCTTTTTACCCAAAAAATTTACAAAAAAATTAAGGAGAGTCAGAAAATATGAAATTACATATTTTTCTTACTCATTTCTATCAAAATAACACTCTACTAGCGGCTGGAAAATTTGAAAGACAAAAGACATGTTGAAAACCCTCAAAGAAGAAGTGGGAACACATTTTATACAGGCTCGTCCCCCCTCGCCCTTCTACTCGTCTTTTGGGCCAGATAAAAAATTTCGAACTATCCAAAAATAGTTATTCACTTGCGCCTAACAAAGGCCCTTTTATAATAATAAAACTTTCAAGTTCGAAAGCCCCATTCGTTTTCTGTTTTAAAGTAACTTTTTTCTCCCTTTCATTCTGAAATTAGAGAAGTAAGCCTTGGATATTTACTCTCAATCTTCGTATCATGAAAGATTTTTTAAATAAATTTTTTAAAACATTGGATCAATTTTTTTGGTTCTGTTATACAATGTAGGTACATTTATGAGTTTGTTTTCATTGATCATGTTTGTTAATCTTGAAATGTTTGTTTTTTCTGTTCACAGGTAAGTTGCCATAAAACAATCCCTGTGCTTCAAGGTTTTTTATCCATTATTAATTCGTAAGTAATTTTATTATGCATAAATCTTTCATAAGTTTTACTGGTATCTCTTTTTGAAGTATCTCCTACCTAGCTACCTACATATTATAAAAAAGATGGATGATCCTTTCGAGAAAACCTTTGAAAATTGCTGTTTTTAATTCAAACCAGAAGAGGATATTTCGAAAGATAATGTTTCAAAAACTCCGAAACCCAAATTTTAGTTCTCCAAAGTAATAATTTTGATTTTCGACAACTTTTTGAAAATTCGAAATTGAAAATTTTTAGCAAAATCATAACATTACTTCTTTGAATAATAATTTTAAAAAAAACACGAAATGGAGACTTTTACTTGATATTGACTTCCTGAAACTCATCTCATCATTCTTAAGCAGTCATCTAACGAAAATTTCAATTTCCGACAATTTTATTCTTTAATTTCGCGAAAAAAAAAAAAAAAAACTAAAAATTATCTAGGATAATGAAAATCCGGTTCCCATCTCAGTCTGAATATACAAAGAAATCAAACTTTGACGACAATTTCCATGTAGACCACAATATCTGCTAATTCCGAACCGATTAGAACAGGAGAAAAAAAATCATGTTAATAAAATTGCCTATCTAATTCGCCGTAAATACGCAAGCAAAATGTGTATTCACGGCGAATCTGATCGGCTATGAAATTAACGCAATGAGTGTTGCCTAATTCTCCTCCAAAGGAAAAGTCAAAACCGTGCAAAAAAAATCATGGGCATGTTGAAGAATTTGTTTTCCATCACAAAATGGTAAATTTTGGGCAAAGGGATAAAACCCAGCATGTTTAGCCAGTGGCCTTTCCTCAAACTTTTCAGACTCAAAATATAATTTATTCAGATTCTTCCACAAAGAATTCAGCACTTATTAAATTTTCCAACTGACGCCAATTTTTTAAAATTATGAACTTTTATCAGGATCAGGATCATTTTCATATTTTTCAATGGTGTCCATGATGAAAAAAAAAAAAAAAAATAGAATCAACTAATTTTAAAATCTGAAATTGTGAGGTTCATCTCAATCATCTCCCACTCTATTATTATTTTTTAGTGACAAAATCGGAAAAAAAAAATCATCAGAAAATGCGGATTCGTCAATTTTTACTAAAAATAACCATACGAGTAAAATTAATTTTCCTAATTTGTGGCAATTCTCGGAATACCTGGTAACTATCGGTAATTCATCGCAATTACGGGTAATTCTCGGTAATTCGTGTAAATTCATGGTATACGTAAAGTAATTTACAGTAAATTTTTAGTAATTGTAGGTAATTTGTGGATAATTCATCTTGTCTAACCGTTATACCAGTATTCATTTTTTTCTTCATCAGTTAGATATAGAACTTGAACTTCGTATTACTATTTTTCCCACATTATTTTTGATCAATTTCTCTCTCCGTATTTCCAACCAAATAATAAGATCAGAATTTTACTTACTCTTAGCACGAGGCAATCGATCATTAAGATGAAAATATTGAAAAATGAATGATTCGTCAGCGAAAATGGTACTCACCTGAAACAAATCGAAAAAATAAAAATCATTAGCAACATCGAATTCAAAAAAAAAAAATACGAACTTTCAAAATCATCAACACAGAATGGAAAAAAAAACACATTTTCTTTTCTCGTCATTATCAACTTTCATATCGACAGTTTTACAACTCTCGTTTATTTTTATTACCAATTAGACTGCCACATAAACTAACTCGAGATCTAAACTGCAAAGTCGAATTTTTAATGAAAAATCATCAAAATGAAAAAATTTAACCTTGACCGATGCCACGAGCCATAAAAATCCTACGATATTGTCTTATCTTTCGACGTTAAAATAATACTATCCAGCCACCGTTTGGAATATGTGGTGGAAATATCGAAAAGTGAATCAAAATTCCCAACTAATTCCTCCATTTAATCAACGTCTGACATTTGTTAGCAGATATTAACCAAGTTACATGCCTTGTGCGTACCTTTTGTTAACAAACTAATGAGAGTTTCGATATGAACTTGGTCCGTGTCTGGGTATAAGAATGACAATCCATCAAAGGCACCAGCCATATACGTACAACACGAATCATATTTAGTTCATTCGATTCGGCAATATTTCGGGTTTCGGTAAATTAATTTTTTGACGTACGTAACGTATCCGCCAAGGCGCCGCATGGTACCCGGCGTAATTCATTAAAATTTCGCGCCCACGGTGCCCCGCCGCCGAACTAAAACACGAGTTATCAAATTGAAAGCGTCTAGCATTATTTATATGGTGATTTCGTTTATATCTTGGCTTAAATTTCCACTTCGCAAGGCATACAATCGTTTTTGGTATTCGGGTATGGTAAAAGTTTCGCTACCTAATTTCATTATCGTACGATATTCGGTTTGTTAAACACGCTCGCTGGTGTTCATTTTTGATTACGCGGAATTTTTTTTTTGCTGCACCGCGGTGTCGCCGGATACGGTAAAACGATCTAAGTAATTTCGTAGGTTCCCCTTGATTACAGAACCATGTACCTACATCTACACGAAAATTGAATTAGTTATGATCGCCGGAATTAATTTTAGAGCTTGTAATTACAGCCCTGGTTAAGCTGTCATTGCGATTCATTAATTGCATTATCTACGTGCATTGTACACAGTAAAATTACCAATATCTATCTTACCGATAGTACGATGAAAAGATACAAATAACGATACCAAAATGTATCAAAAAAATACATTTTTGTATGTAAAATAGGTATAAATTATTCAAGATTTTGGCCTGCCCTATCAATTGGAAATGGATTAAAAACGTTTTTGAACCTCCAGAAATTTTGAAATAATAAAGAAAAGCTTTTTTTCATACCACTCCCAAATGATTTTTGTTGAGTTCCGAGTTATGGGCAATTTTCTATTTTTGAAAAGTGGCACATTACTGTTATTTTTCGAAAAAAAAATCATTTCTGAAGGAAACGTTCAAAATGAAAAAATTACCACATTCCAGTGATGGAAAACTGAAATGATAGTAGTTCCAGTTCCAGTTTTCAGTTCCAGTTCCAGTTCCAAATACCAGTTCCAAAATTCAATTTTTTAAAATTTTAAAGAATAAAAAATTCAAAATTACCTGTAAAAAAAATTGGATTTTGTTTTTTTCATTTCTTTTCAGTTTTCGAAGTGCAATTTTTTCATTTTTCATTCATTATTTTGTTTTGTATTTTTAAGCTGAACGCAGATTATATATATGAAATTGAAAATAGGTAATTGAAGGGTATCTTTTTTGTTTCTTAAGAAATTTTATTCTTGTAACTACTGACTTTACTTCCCGAGTCTTGAATTTTTCAACAAAGAAGATTTGAAATTTGAATAATGTATAAGCGGTTGTTTTTACTTTTTGATTTAGATAAAATTTTCAAATTTACAGCCGAAAATTTATTTATTAGTTTGTTCCTTTTTCTATGTAAATTTCAAGGTTCATTTGGGTTTTTTCAAGTAAAAAATTTTCAGTTGAATATTGGTTTACTGGTTTAGTAATTTTCCATTCAACACCTAAATTTTCAACTTTCTGGCGAAATTTTCTATTCTTAACTCGATTTGAATTCTGGAAATTTGTTGACAAAAGAGAACCCCTGGATTTTTAGAAAAGAAGTGGTGTGTAGTGTAAGAAAAGATGAAACATTTTTTTTAAAGCGTCATGAAACGTTGAGGGGTAAAAATCAAGGTCGACACCTCGACTGTGTTATTTGTTATGAACAAAATGAAATAAATGAACGAATATTGCAAAAAAAAAATTTGGAAAACTAAAATAATGAAAGGTATTAAAATTCAGATTTAAAAAACAGGGAAAAAATTTCCCCTCAAAATTAAAATAAATTTTAAAAATTCAAATTTAAAAAAAAAAAAAAACAGGAAAAACGAGGCAACTTAAAAGAGAGAAACAGTTACTTAAAATTTTGGCAGTTCAAAGTCCTCCTTTCAAAGAACTGAGAAGAAAAAACATCTCGATAACAATCACTTGGAAAATAATACTGAACTGGAACAGTGAAATTGTTGAAAAAAATGACATTTTTTGCAAAATGTTGGAACTGGTATAAAACTGAAATTCATTCTAGTTCCAGTTCCAGTTTTCGGATTTCAGTTCCAGTTCCAGTTCCAGTTCCGATTCCAGTTTTCCATCACTGCCACATTCAGATTTGTATCAAAAAGACACATCCATGGGACACAATTTTATTTCGAATTTTAATCGATTTTGTCTAAATTGAGATTCATCTAGACCAAATAAATTCAAAATAATTGGCATTCGATTAAAAATTCTTGGGCGATAATTTTTCATGATTCGTTCATGGTTCTGGTTCATTCAGTTACCAAAATATCCTATCGATGAAGCCAGAATGAAAAACGAAACCGAAAAACCAGTTGAACTAGACAAATTACGAAACTCTTGAAATTTTAATCAAACAAGAAACCAGTAAAAAAAAAAAAATAACCAAAATTATAACCCACGTAAAATAGATTTACCAACTTGAAACATCAAAGCATGAAATCCACTTCTGCTCGGATGAGGCACGCGGTATCACCCTCTTCGCCTCATCTCGCCTCGTTCCTTTTCATATTCTTTTTTTTCTTTTTTCCTCGGTCGTAATTTAAATTCCCACACTTTAATTGCGCTTCGGCGTTTCAATTGCAAATTTTCAAATGGAAAGTGATTCTCGAGTTTTTCACCTTTATAATATACAAAAGCGAAGGTATCACGAGGGGTGTTTATTTTGCCATCGAAACACAAACCCGCTTTTTACCGTCGCGTCGCCAAATCATACCGAAAACAAATAGTCGCATTCGAGTTGAAAATAAATATAACTCGATGATTACCGCGTAATATTAGAATAATGCATAGCTGCTGCGCCATTATGTAAGGAAAAGTCACTCGGGCTCGACTCGGCTTTTCATTCAATCAAATTGTAATCCTCTACGTGTTTTCATTTCTTTATGAATAACGCTTATGCATAATGCAGCGCAATCGGCCCCGCTATGCATTAATTTCCATTCAGTTTCGTGTTTCGTGGTAAATGCCTTTTGTATGTAAAATATTATGCATTTTCGCCAGATTGCCTTGGTTAATGTATTGGGGCTCGATGAAACGTATCTTTGGCGCGAGAGATTTTTCTACGGTTCGGTGGTGTAATATGATTTGCCAACGATGTCGTGATCAACGCAGATGTTAATGAATGCGAAATTCAAAGCAAATCGTACCGCAATTATTTTACAATATCGGATGGTAACCGCGAAAGTTTAATCGAAATGTCGAAATTTAGGCTGATTTTTGATTTGGAACAGATAAACGTGTGGAATGTGCAGTTGGTTACGGGTTTTCGAATGTGCAGACAGAAATATACAGAACATAAAATGAAACGATATGTAGATTGGCAAATCAAAAGAAAAAAACTGAAAATTCAACAAAAAATTGCAAAAAAAATTCAAATTGAGGAAAATGCTGTAAAAATTACTAAAAATTTATTTTAAAAATTGGTTAATAATACTGTAAAAAATTATTCAAAAATCATTAAAAAATAATTTCGTATGCAAAATAATAAAAATTACGAATACTGAAAAATCATAATTTTTTTTTATTTTAGAAAAATTGTTGAAGAAATTACAAAAGAAATATGAAAAGAAAGTCAACCATGAAAAATGTAATATTTGGTGAGGCATAAATTGTTTGAAATGTGCACTCAAAAAAATAAAAAATGGTAAATTTTATTAAAGAATACAGTAAAAAGGCCCAATTCAACATAAATGCTGTAACATAGTAAAATTTATTAATCTTTTATAATACCTCAATTATTCTTTGCTAAAATTTATTTATTTTTTTTTTCAGTGTAGGATTCGCACCTATAGAAATCAAACAACAAAAAATATACTTAATGTATTTGGAATCTCAACAATCTAACATTTATGAACACCCCCTCCCCCCCCCATCAATCAACATTTTGGATTTTGTCTTTATTTATTCCCTCTCCCTCTCCTATTTTTTCAGAACAATTTGCATGAGACGACAATAAATTTTTGAAAAAAAATTTTACTTCTGCAGACAAATCAATTCATACAGCCAACTATTTTTTTGAAAAAAAAAAGTGGTGTTTTCCGGGTATTTCCATATACCTTATAAATACAAATGAAAATTCACCAAATCCGAGCCAGAGGAGGAGGAAATATTTTGGGAAAACAGGGATCAAAAGCTGAAATTTCAAATTTTCAGCTCTAAAAGAGAACTGAGGTTTCCCAATTTTTCAAAAATTAATTTTCTGAAACAGATCCAGTCGTTTGAAAAAAAAAATCCATGACTTTGGAACAGTCTTACGAAAACAAACAAAGAACGATTGAACAAAATTACAAAGCATTTTATTCTCTTAATTTGAATCAGTCAGAATTGACTGATGAAATGGACAAAATTGAGTCACTGTTGAAATCAGTGAAATCTTTACTAAAATTCAATTACTTAGTGAATTTTCATTTTTGAATCAGCAATTTATCCTTAACTAGGGAAAGAATCAGAAAATTAAAATTTTTACTAGTTCAAATTCCTGAATTCATTTTAGTGCCCGAAGAAATTACTAATTTAAAAATGAAAATTCAATAATTAAATCTGCGACTCAATTCTGTCTATTTAATACATTCAATCTTCAGTTTTTTGACTGATTCAAATTAAAAAAGTAGGTAATGAATGAAAGAAAGAATTTTTTGAAAATGAAACTTTGAAAAACCGAAAATGAAAAATTTTATTCAATCGAAAGTATAAAAGTTTTGCGCTCGTTCTTTCCACCTCATTCTCAAAAGATTTCAGCATAAAAATCGTTTGCAAATTTTATGAAATTGTTCAAAATTTCCATAAAAATTATACATAAATGTAGTAAAATTAGAAAAAAAAAATTATAAAAAATGCATAGAATGTTTCGAATTGGCTGGAAAATTGCCAAAAAGATGATAAAAAAGCAGTGAATATCGTAAAAACCGGTCAGAAAAAAGTCGAAACGTTGATTGAAAAATCACAAAAAAGTATGCCAAAGTTGATGAAATTTTCAAGATATTGATTGTTAAAATATCTTTTAAAAACCAACCAAGCAATTTTCTGTTTTTCAATCCATTTGAAAAACAGATTCTTGACATTTACATAACATTTTGGAAAATTGAAAAAAAAAATTTGTCCATGATTTAAAAATTTTTGGAAACGACGATTTTTAGAAAATTTATCTACTCAATTCTGATAATTCAACTGAACTTGAAAAAACAAAAAGAAATGTCCAAATTTTTAATCTTTCTCAAACACCAATCGATAAATTCTGAATTTTGAAGAACTTTCATTCAACTTCCTTCGAGAGAATTTTCCAAAACCTTTTTCTTTTTCGATACGAACTTGTTTTTTTTCAAAATTTCAATTCATCTGCAATTTCTCTCCGTTTCAACTTTACAATTTGAAAATTTCTCGTTTCAATGCCCTCAAATTCCAAACTTCTAATTTTCAATGAATTTAAGATTTTTAGGACCGTGAAAGAAAATTCTAATGACGCGATTGAGAAGAAACGCGAGGCCAGCCAAGGGCTAAAAAATTATAGGTATTGATAAAGTATCGTTGGCGTTTTGTATTCCTGAAAATTTGTCAAACACCCCGATCCGAGACTTAACATAAATTTGCCTTCATTGATATTCTTTTCGAGTTGTTTCGTCATCGCACCGATAAAGTCACCTCCATCACTAGGAAAATTTACACAAGAACCAAGAAGTGCCGAGCCAAGGTTACACGTCGCTAGCTTTATAAAAATATACCCACGTGAAACTCGAATTTCTAGTTTTTTTCACGCTCGAGCTTTTTTAAAAATTGAATTTATATTTGACAAAGTTTGCGGAAAAATTGTGCCTCTGCTCGTCTCGTCAACGTACAACGCCATTAGAATTTTTTCGCCGGCGGCGACGGCGTCAAGACCTGACAGAGGAGGAAAAAGAAATGAAAATTTGTCACCGGCGACGCCGCACCGCCGCGCCGACTCTTATAACGCGGTAGTTTTCTAATTTAATGCCGGAGAAAACATGCCAACCAGGGCAAAAAACTTGGTAAAAGATGTTTTAATTATGTAGGGTCACATCTCGAAAAGAAGTTTATTAAGTCTCACAAAATCAGTATTCATTTCATGGTGACATCCCGACTTTTAATTTTCGCCTTTTTAATTAAAACAGAATGAATTACTACATGAGTACGTCGTTCCCGAAATTCTTTCAAATAGTTTCGCCGCGCCCTTATACCTACTTCAATTGTATAAGGCGCTTTGTGCGGCGTTTTTTTCTCTCATCGCCATTCAAAAATGACGAATGTTAATTAAATTCTTCAACAGATTTAACTTTTTTGATCATCAAGGCGCATACGTGAAGGATTTTTTACTTTATACCGATATGGTGATGTTTTAATGGAATATTTTTTTTCGCCGTGTTGATTTTCTTCTTCTTTTCGCTTTAAATTAATTAAACTTAGAAATAAAGCGACTATTTTAATTGCGTTATTTTTTTTCTCTATTTTAAATTTAATGCGTGTCTCATCTAGAGATGAAAATGGCTTCTCTTTGTTCAGCTCGCTCGACTGTAGTCGGCTGATGTCTTTAATGTGTCGTAAATTTAATTTTATCGTGTTATATTTGAAATTCTACTTCGATGCTTTGGCTCCGCTTCGATGCTGTGTGGCTGCTCTGCTCTCATTATAATCATTTGTTTACTCAAAATGAAACTGTAGAGTGTTTTTTGCCAAAGGCGCGATATTTTTCGTTATTTGGCGGAAAATTTACTCTTTATGCTTCCTCTCGGACCCCTCGTCCGAAAAAACTGATTTTTAGGTAGCGATAGATTAAAAACACGAAGATGAGAATTTCAATACACTCGTTTGCATACTCGAACGACTGTATTTACAATTTCAGCAATTTTAATGCGATAGATGCATGAAAAGAATGCATTCGTATAATTAATCGAAGTTATCTCGCGAATGGATTGTTTTTTGCGCATAAAACAACACCCAGAAGTTATGAAAGTTTTGCCATCTTGATTGAATGGTGCAAAATTTCACGTAAATCTGATCCTGCCACTCCACTCCGCCGCCGAATCCGCCAATAACGCGAATTGTTAGGTGAAATTTCGACTTAAAGTTTTTCTTTTGTTATTCGTCGTTCCTTTTTTGCTTAATTCGTGATTTCTTTGTTCACTATATGAATGGGAGCTCTCTTTAAAATATGTAGATTGTGTATAAAACATCGTTTGAATTTTAAATCCCCTTAATCCTATTTCAGCTTTTCATTATTTTTGCTGCTTTTTAAGTTGGCGCAGATATAAATAGCGTATTTTATTATGATTTTATTTTAGTTAGCGAAATTTCCATCTTAATTGGTTGCTTTGTTTGAATTGCTTAAAATCTTTCGTCAGCAATTATGTAACATTGTCTGTGATTACCATAATGATGGCGGAATTTTTAGATAATTTTTTCGCCTAAAAAAATAATAAAGTGTTATCTCGTTCTGGTGAATTAAAATTAAACGATTGTTTATTGTACCTTTTTTTCGCCGTTGGCGGGTATTCGATTGGAGCGAAGATGAATAAATTATAATATTTTTCGACCACGGTGTTCGGAGTTTGCAACGTTAACGGTATTTTCAATTCGAACGATTGTACGACGATTGTGTCGATGAATGGCGTAAAAGTTGATTTTAGAATTTGATAAAAGAAAGAAGGCGATTTTTGGGGTTCTGTAAAATACTAGAAGTAATTTTATAGATGTCGGATGTGTTTTGCATGTTTTTTCATTATAAAAATTGATAAAACTTTGTCGTTCAGTCGTAAAAGTAATGAAAATATCATTAACATTTTAAAAATTTTCAATTCTGTCTTTCTGTCACAATGTCACAAAATTTTCTAAATAAAAATTGTTAAAATTTTAAAAAAATTTACAATTATTTATTGAAATGAAATATAATTCGCTTACTTAGAATTTCATACTAAAAAATTTGCAGAAAATCAAAATTTTTATAAAATTTTGGGAAATTGTTAAGGTACTAATTTTTTTTCAGTTGTGAAAATCGTTCACCTATTGAAAAAATTATTTGATAGTGCTTAAGAACGATTACAAATTGCATAAAAGTAATTGAAATGTTAAAAAAAAAAACTATTCAGAAAATCTTGAAAAATGTTGGCAAGGTTATGCATTGAAAAAACTGTTGAAATTTTTGGGGGAAAAAATGCTAAAAATTTGAAAACTTGCTTCCAAAAAAAAACTGAAAAAATTCTTGAAATTTTAAACTTATTTCTCTGTGTCTTTTCCTCCTTCCCCCTTTCATCCCTTCCTTCCTTTTCTTTCTTTTTCATCGCTCATTCACTTCCTCCTTCCTCTTAATTTAAATTAATCAAAAACTGAAGATGGCTGATTGAAATAGATAGAACTGAGTCACTGAATGGGAGTAAAATTCCACTAATTCCTCTGTTAATCAGTGAAATTTTCCAACCAATCAGTGAAAAATTACTGATTCGCTTGATGAATTATCATTTTTGACTAAAAAATTTTTTCTTCAACAACAGAAATGAATCAGTAATAATTCAATTTTTCACGGTTTGAATCGGAAGGTAAAAATTACTGATTCAAAAATTTTGAATCAGTAAGTTTTTCACTGATTCCTACAGTGAGTGAGTTGTCTATTTCGAGTCCTTTCTCGCTTCCTTCCTCTTTCCTCAAAACGAAAGCATAGAAAATTTCATTTCCATCGATTTTTGTAATCGTTCAAGTCTTTGTGGGTTGAAAATCACATTTTCCAATTCTTTGTGATTATAGCATTGAAAATTTTTACCATTTTCAGATTAAAATTGATTACAAATTATTATTCTGTCACAATCTTGTTCAAGAGCCCATAACACTTTTTCCAACGATCAAAGAGATTTGGGATTTTATACAAAACAGTTTCAACTCAAAAAATGTCACAAAAATATCAAAATTGGAACTTTTGATTTTTCAAAATCCAGATCCTTGCTATCGAATGCAAAAATCCAAGAATTTCGTTTCCTTTTTTTTTAAAAAAAAAACTAACGAATTCAGATGGCAAATTATTTGGCCAGTTTTTCAGAAAAAATATTTTCTCACCTTTCCCAGTAATAAAATTTCAAGACAAGGAATAGGGAAATGACGAAATCAGTGATTCGAATTATTACGATTACGAATCATGCTCAGCAAAATGATTCTTCGAATTATTTTTTTTAAAATCACCTTAATTCACAATAGTAAAGCACATCTTGATTAACTCGAAATTCTTCGAATCATGTGCAAAGTGATTAGAATCACAAATCACGAATTACGATGTGCAGAAATGATTCGGATATGATTCACGATCACATCTCAAAAGTTGATTCTTATCAAGTTCTTTGAATCCAAAGAAAAAAAATATTTGGATCATGCTTGAATCAAGCACGAATCTTTATCAGATAATAAGTGGAGAAGGAATTAAAAATCACCAATTGCAATAAAATAAAATTTCATCAAAATTTTCAATTCTAGATGTAAATTTTGTAGAAAAATAAAAAAAGGCTCCATTATTACAAATTTTTCAACTTGAACCAAATTTTGGTAACTGAGAAACTGAATTTTTTTCAACAATGCGAGACAAGGAAGGAAATAATTTTTAAAATATCAATCGACTCTAGATACCTTCTCCTCAATTTAAAATCAGTGAAGTTGGTGAAAAAAGTCAGAATTGTAACACACAGAAAATCAGCAAAATTCTTTGATTTTCAACGAATTTTCACCTATTTTTCAAAGAATTTCACTGATTTTTCAGCAAATTCCAGATATTTTACTGACTTTTGAGTGAATTTTCACTGATTTTCAATCCATTTTTTCATCTGTTTGTTTTCAGTGACGTTTTTAACTTATTTATTGCTGTGCTGGAATTCTGAACGTTTTCCGGTGTTTTTCGATAATTTTCACTAATTTATAAATGAGAGAGTGTAAAACACCTTGGGTCCCAATATCGTATAAAATTAAAAGCCTCTCACCCCAAATTTATAATACTCTTATCAGAATTTAAAAAATTCAAAAATACCTCCAAACTTCTACCAAAACCGACTGAAATATTTTCATCATACACAATACATATGTACGTACAGAATATGATACCAACATATGAATACATTTTCATCTCTGCGCTGATATCCAAAGTCTCGGGGACGAGGGGAAATAAAACCTTACCAACGAATCGAACGTTGTGAAGCGTGAATTCACATTCACCGTAAAATCTGTCTAAATGTATCAACCGGGCGTATACCTTTGAACACGAGTGAAGAAAAAAAATTACTCGCAAATCTCTGGGTAAGCCTAAATTTTAACTCATCCATAATCCGACAGCCATTAAGAAAGCGCTTTTCAATCAATCACGAGTTGGCGTATACTGTATTTTTGCAAAGAAGAAATCTTATACTCGGGTTCGGCAGGGCCAGCGAAGCACTTTTACGTTATATATATTTATCATTGTGCTGTGCGGGAAAAAAAAGTAAAAAGAAACGCAATATTTTCGCGAAATGAGGACAACACGCAGGGCACAGGGTGAGAGATGGATACCGAATGAAATAAAAAAAATAAAGCTGCAGACCTCGCGTATATATGTAGAAATAGCATGGCGCCACCGAGCACAGGGGCCAGCCGACGCCGATATTTCGAAAGAGCTTTACGGGTACTACGACGCGACTCGGCGACATTAGTCTGGTGCCAGCAGCATCTAAAAAGTATTTATCGAGTTGGCCTCGATAACTGATATTTATGGAAGCTTTCTACTGTATTTTAACTCTTACATCTAGTTCGTTCTTTATATTTATCTGCGTATACTATTTCGCAGCCTCTTTTACCCTGGCAAAGTAATGCCAGCGAAAAACGAGATTTCCTGTATCTAACTAGATGCCTCCCTCTCCCCCTGGCCAGCATTTTCGCCTATGGCTCTAGGTATATTCGCAGAACGCGGATATTTTCTGCATCGCGCATTTATTATTCAATAACGTAACCATTTTACGAATAATAAATATTTTTCTCGAATCTATACACTTTTTATACCGATACAAGTGAATTTTCCTCCATTTGACGCTTCTTTCTTCGCAATAGTGCTCCAGCAATCGGTTTATACCGATTCGAGTAATGGTTGGAAATGGTGCTACATTTTAGACGATTCTACGTATACAGGTAGTCGTGGTAAATACCAATTTCCCGCACCTGGCCTAGCCATCGTACTACAGGGTGTTTCATAGCTGACGAAACTCCTTCGAATCAGTGAGTAGGCAACTTGTCCTGAGTTCAAGTATGTGTGGTTGTCTATCGAAGGAGCTGAGGGAAGATAACTGAAAATATGGTGTGGCGTGTGGAAATGTTCATTTCAGATGGTCGATTTCGAAGTCTATTTCACCCCTCGATCCGTTCAGAAGATGATACCACATGTGTGAATGTGTATAACGAACTAGTTTTTCGTCACTGCCCAAATCTAAGTCTCAAACTATCTTCCGGGAGATTAAATTTCTTGCCGCATTTTGGTTATTTTCCAAAATTCAAATTTTGTATCCACCATTTTTTTCAGGAAGTGGAAGGGTCAGTGGCGTAGCCGGGGGGGTCCAGGGGGTCCGGACCCCCCCCCCCCATGAGGTCAAAAATTCACGTGAAAAAAACGTCTTTTTAAGGCATTAAAAATAAAGTTTTCTCAAAGCTTCGCCCTCGCTTCGCTCGGGCATAAAAAATTTCAATTATTTGAATTATTTGCAATGATTATGCGAAAAAAGGCTCCATCTTGATATTTTAAGTCTCCATATCCATTTTCTGCCTTCCCAAAGAAAGCTTCTGATACTATTCCTTGAAGTTTCTGGTTATTATTTGCCTTTTTTAAGGTCATAATGATCACTTTGAAAGTTGCTTATTCCAAAATTACACCTTTATCGAAGTTTTTTCTCTAAATATTTTATGCAAATCGTGATTTATTGATACATGTATGAATGAAAGTGTTTCAAATTATGAATTTACTGTTCCCATAGGCCATTTTGGGGGCTGAGGGTGAGGGGAATGGTGAAAAGTGAACTAAAAATTTCTCGAAAAAATTTGGAAGTGTGGACCCCCCCCCCATGAGAAATTTCTGGCTACGCCACTGGGAGGGGTGAATGGATCCGAAAATCTAATTTCCAAATGTTGAAATCCTATTTCGATATTTCACACTACTTTTTCGGTCATTTTCCAAAATTTGGATTCAGTATCATCCCTTAGAGGATCAAGAGGTAAAATGTCTCTGAAATCAAGGCTGGTGAAATGAAACACCGATTTCTGGAAAGTTTTGTTTACATATCTCCGATTAATCGATGCTCTTCCGATTACATATTTGAATCGGGGGATGAGAATCGATTATAATCGTAATCGTTACATCTTTTCTGCTTTCGATACTTTTTCAGGGTATCGATATTTTCGATACTTTCTCAAGGTATCGATCCAAGGTTGCGAGAACGGATCGCGTTCCGTTCCGTTACCGTTCTAAAAATAATTTTTCCGTTCCGTTACCGTTCCGTTCCAAAAATAATTTTTCCGTTCCGTTACCGTTCCGTTCCGTTCTAAAATGGCAATTTTATCCGTTCCGTTCCGTTATTCCGTTCCGTTCCCGTTCTTGCAACCCTGGTTCTGGCAGTTCCAGTGTCCTTTTCCGGCGCCAAATTTCTGTTTTCAAGATTATTGTCAATTTTCGCCAAAAATATTTGATTGAAGATTCATTATTATTAATATTAAATCTGTTTTGTCCAAGCAGGGTTGCGAGAACGGATCACGTTCCGTTCCGTTCCGTTCCGTTCCGTTCCAAAAATATTTTTTCCGTTCCGTTACCGTTCCGTTCCGTTCTCGTTCTCGCAACCCTGATCGATACGTATCGGTACTTACCAAAACTTGCAACAAAACCATCGAAACTACGTTTGGGGTTAAATCAGTAATTTTAAAACAGATTTAAGAAACCAGAATTTATAATAGAAATATTGGAAATTAATCAATCAAAATGTATTACCAACTCAAGAAGAAAGATATGAATGGCTGTTTGAATTTTGTACTTATTTATTTTTTAAACATACATTTTTTTTATTTACTTAATTCTTTTTTTCGAATTTTGATAACATTGTAATTCGCTGTAAGCTGCAAATACACAAAAAAATTATAAAACAAAAATATAACAGCAAAATTACCTAACAATTAAAAGAGGGAAATTTGATTAGTCCATTTCATATCTCGTGAACTGAGAGAAGCTTAGGAATTTTTTATGAAGTATTAATTATTAAATTTCAAGTTTTAATTCACATAGAGTATACATATTAATATAAAAGATCGATGATTTAGGCTCAGTATGAGTTACCTATTCACTGCATGGCTGGAAGGAGGTTGGTCAGCTACGAAACACCCTGTATTTATCTAGCTGACCAACTCGGCGTATCTGTGTATATCTTACACCAGCGGTGTAAATTTATAAACACGATTAAATAAAAAATTCATATCGATACTTTATCGCTGGAATGACCCGATACCCGAAACGGTTGAATTTTTTACACCGAAATTTACGCTTTACAAGCCCGGTCCAGAATGGGCGATATTTTTCCTCTCGATATATGAAAAATCGTAATATTAGCTCGAGTATTTTTCATAGAGCCCTGCAGACGCCCAGTTTGACGCGAAGTAAAAAACGCTACTCGTTCATTTTTCAAGTGAAATTGATGGTTACACCGAGCGATGAATTTTTCGTGGCTAGGAGGAAATTTTCGACTAGTTTTGCATTGATAATGGAATCCGAGACGAGGTGATTTCCGCCGAAACGACGGCGAAAGGTTTAATAAAAACGTCGCTGAATGCAAATCCCAACTTTATATTTTTTCAAAGTCTGATCCAAGATGGGAAGGTTTACCGCGGGCGGGGTTTAAATCTGTATTGAAACTATCGAGTAGGTAATTTCCGTCGTATAAGGTGGAATTTTTTTCATATCTACGTTTTTATACGAGCACGATGGCGTTATTTCATTGACGTATGTAAATTAATATACGTAAATGTGCTTATGTACATGGTACTCGTATGCATTTTGTGTTATTTAGTGCTCGTTGAGAATGAGAACAATAGAACTGTTTCGATTTTTCGCCAGATAAAATGATAGGTACCAATTGGATGAATTTTTAAAACAGCGGTATCTTCGTATTGAACCGTTTGAAACGATTCTTCTCGCAAGTACATTCTTCGTTGCGATAATTCAAATTTTAAGAGGTCGTGCCAACAAAAAATGCTTCCTCAGCCGAATTTTTCACGAGTTGTAATTTTTAATGGGGGTCATTTTGTGTTAATTCGTATTACATTCGACCTTGAGTCTTTCGATCGAGATTTGAGAAAAAATTTCACAAGTTTTTCGCGTCTACGGCTCTGAAACAAGGTGGATTGTAGAAGAGATGGGTTTATTGCTTTATTTGCTTTGAAGATTTCGTACCATAATAAATTCAAAAAATTCAACGAAATAAGAAATAATTCATTAGGTAAGATAAAATCACTTTTCAATTATGTAATTTTTGTTTCTTCAAAATTCACCATTTTCAGATTTATGAAAAAAAAAGTATTTTAGTACATAACCAAAACTTTGAAAAATTTCGAAAATATCGACTCAAAAAACTTTTTTAACAAAAAATGCCTCATCACTTCCTATGTCCTCCCCTCCCCATCATAAATTTTTTTGAAATGATACGTAGGTAAATAAAAATGATTTTATCTTGTTTCATCAATTTCTCCCATTCCATAGAATTAGGTTTTTGCATAAGAAATTCTTTTAGTCGATAAAAATATTGATGGACCATTTTAAGACTCAAAGGGAATATTTTCTCGAATTTTTTATAATCTGAAGGTTTTGAACTTGCCACAAACATCAGAAGAGCAGCATTTAATTTTTCTATTTTTGAAAGTGATATTTGAAATTTTAAACTGTTCAACTGAAGATTTTACCATCGAAAAAATTCTAAAATTTTTTTGGTGGAATCCGTGGCTTTCCGCAGAAATTTTTTCAAGGGTAACAATCGAATACATTGGAAAATGGTAGACACTATATCCAAAAACATCCCTTTTCCTAAAAAAAAAGTCGGAAAATAATGCCGGGGGGGGGGGGGGGGGGTAGAGGAATATCACAAGCATTGGATTTGTTTTGAAAAATCTGAAACCTTGATGTTTGACAGCGAAAATTCAGCTGTTTTGGATGTCTTATTTCTTTTCACCTGAAACTCAAAATTTCAGGATCTTTTGGGTGACTGAGAAAACCCCGTCCACAATTAGTACTTCAAATTTTTAATTAAAAATTTAAAAATGGTATAAAACAGCATTTTTGAAGCATTAGATATTAGAATTTTTTCATGAATTTCTCTACTGAGACAGCTTTCAACACCCCCTCCCCCCATGGAACCTTTGTATTGTTTTCACCGCATTACTCTTTTTTAGGATTTTTTTTCTTTCCAAAGAATTTTTTTCTGAAATGTTCTATTGTCGTTTCTTCGACTTTGAATTTATCTTGCATTTATCCAATAAAAAAATCAAAAAATCCTCCAATTTCGAGGAATCAACTTTCTTTCTCATTATTTAAAACATATTTTAATCTTTTTTTTTTTTTGAAAAAAATTGGCTCTTTCAATCACTATTGAAAAATATTTTCAACGATTGTTAAATTTACGTCAGATCACTGTACAATATTCACTCATCAGAAATTCAAGATGTCAAGTTCAAGCTTCATTTTCTTCAATTTCAAACTTTTATTGAAATTATTCATCTCATCTCACGATTTTTTCACCAATAATATTTTTTTAGAAACCTTGATTCGATTTGAAATTGTTTGGATTTTGATTTTCCAACTTTTTTCAATACTATACTTCATTTTTAAAAAATCAAAAATCTTGAAATTGGAAAAAATTTGAAAAAATTAAGAATAAAAGTTGGAAAATTTATCATCATAAAAATTTTTCAGCTGGAAACATTTTTAAATTCAAATTTTCTTCCTGATTTTCTCTTTTTTTTTCAACTCCAAGTTTTTTCAATTTCCAGTCTCAACTCTGAAAATTTTCCAATAATTTGAAATTTTCTCTCCAATTTTTTTTCAAATTTGAATTTTTTTAAAATATCAACTTTGTATTATTCAAAACTTTTTCCAAGATAATAATTGAAAGAAATTTTGAAAAAAAATGAAATATGGGAAGGGGAAGCGTTGGAGAGTGGAAAAAATCTCATCCTGGGGTACCCCTTAAATGAAAAAGTATAGAAAACTACGATTACTTACCTACTGAAAAAAATAAAAAAATAATAATTTTAATGGAATTTCAACTGAATCAATGAATGTGTAATAAAGTCACTTGATGAAATACGAAGGGAAAAAATAAACAATTCCGTTGATACGTTTCCATCTCGTACCATACTAACTCGACTAGCACGGGTCATCGCGAGTAGTATACCTGGGCTGCGGTCCGGTCTCGCGAACGCTGTTCAAGTGCATCCCACGGTAACACCGTGGAAAACGCGACTATCTACGCGCGGTGATATAATTATGACGGGTGGTCAATTTTCATTTTTTTTGACCACGTTGCACCAACTCCAACCCGTTGAAATTTCTATGGTATAATTTAGACTAAATTACACATTTTATAAAAAAAAATGGCGACTGTACCTCTGAAATTTTTTTACAAAATGGCCGCTAAAATTTTTTATGACGTCATAACTCGAGGAAAAATGTCTCAAAATTTTTGAAAAAAATTTTTTCAAGTTCCCCTAACCCTCCAGAATCGATCTAAAAAAACACGAAACTGATAACTACATTTGGTGGAAAACTAAAAAATAAAGTTTAAAAAACACATTTTAGCCCCTCCCCCCGAAAATAATCGCGCTAGGGGTCCAAAATTTTTGTCAAAATTTTTTCTCATCGTGGTCGATCTTTTAGGGCCGGTTCCGTTGAAATCCGTCTCCAGGCCCAAAACAGTATGCTTACCGTACTATACCCTTTTATGAAATTTTGCAACTAAAAAATTTCAAATTCGACTCGAATTTTTAAAAACTTGGAAATAACCTGAACTTGGATCGTCGAAACTCCATTTCTACCAAAATAATTAGGGGCTACTCACATAAAACATGATATCGTACCCGTAGTAGATATCAATAAACCCCATGTAATTGTAAAATTTATCCACCGTTGGCGCCGCATCTCGTCGATTTGATACCTTATTAATAATATAGATACCTTCGGTACCCGGTGTAAAATTTCGCAAATTTATGCTGCGACGTTATATCATCTTTGGGGAAATATCGTCGAGGTAATAATTTGCATGTTGGATTTTAATTATTAAACGATCTGCTTACCGTTATCGACGATACAGCGTCGTTATACATTAGAAACATGAACTGGGTATATCTGCGTTCCAATACGTTAGCGTTTATAGCGATATAAACTCTCGACAATAGCTTCGCCGTTTTATTATAAACTTAGATACAATAATCAAATAGCTGGGTAAATTGAATAAAATTTCTATGAATAATATGTTACCGTAGCGTACTAGTGGGTAAATTAAGTAGATTGACTACAGAATGAAAATCTTTTACAAAGCATCGAAATTTATTCTCCACCTCGACGCCCGACACGATTTTGTAAATTACTGCTGCATTGATGATCGATACAGATTATACTTGAATTTAAGCTCCTTAGCTTGGTTTGTTAATCAAACGTAAAGATTACCTGGTGAATGGCTGTTGTAGACTGCAGAGCGACGAAGTTTATCAGTAAACAAGAACGTATTGACTTCGCCAATGCAAACGTTCCGTTCCCGTAATAGACTGTATTTAATTTCCGCGAAGATTTCAACGAACGCGGAATTAATCATGCATTCGACGGTGGAAATGAAAATCAACTTGACAATCTACTCTACGTCTGCCATCGACGACGTATTACTCGTGTTAAGAAATTATCGAAGAATTTATTAATAAATTTCATTCGATTTTTTGGTTTAACTTTGAGAATATAGATAGACTTATTTCTATAAGGAGATAGAAGGAGAAAGAAGGATTTGTGGTTCAGCCCTTATTTATTTTTTTTACGTCGAAGAAAAGCTTTACACTTTTGAACACGAGTTTTCGAGGGAGAAAAATTTTTAATTACGAATTCGACTATTTCGTGGTAGCGTCATTTAGCTATTTTTCTTGAATCATTTCCAGTAAACGTTGGCGCCAGATGTGAGATGATTTACGGCGTCAAAAAAGCTGCGAAAATTCTCCTCGTTTGTCTGAAATTATTATGATTTTTAGTGGACTTGGATTTGGGGTTGTTACTGCGATTCTTTCTGTTGAACTGGTATTCGACGAACTGAGTTCAACATTTTTACGTGTATTAGGCAGCAGACCCTCAGGGGATGTTTTTTTAGGAGAACGGAAAGAGAAAGCTAATGGTTATATCGAAGAAAATACAGTTGAAGATAAAATAGAACGTTATAAGAAATTTTCTTCAATTTTTTAAACGTGAATGAACGAATTTTTTCAAAATGAAAATTTTTTACATTTCAAAGGAGAAATTTATTTTTGTGCTTCTTTTTCAAATTCGACGTAATTTCTCAGACAATATTTATATAAACCTGGGACTGGGTATAGAAAACACCCTTAGGGGCCAAAAATTGGTTTTCGGAGTTGATACTGATTTTTTGGAAATTTCAGAAGGAATAGAATCAAAGAGGAACCTCAATGAACTAAAAATTTGCATGGTACTTTACCACAATCTAAAAGCCTTCAAATTAATTTTTTTAAATGAAAATCTCGAATATGTTATTTACTCAAAAACTTTCAATTTTACTCCCTAAAATTTGAATCAGTTAAAATTGAAGGATTTAAATCGACAACATTGAGTCATTGTTGGAATCTGTGAAAAGAATTTTCATCACTGAATCAGTAAAAATAAAATTTTACTGATTCAATCAGTGATTCAATTATTGATTCAATCAGTAAAATTTTATTTTTACTTATTCAATAATGAAAATTCACTGATTGAAATCAGTAAATTTTGACTGATTTCAGTCAATTAATTTTTACTGATTAAATGGTGAAATTTCAGGAACTGAATCAGTAATTTTTTACTGATTGGCAGTAAAATTTCACTGATTAACTGGAGAATTAGTGGAATTTAATTTGTTATCAGTGACCTGATCTTCTCTATTTCATCAGTCAATTTTGGCATTTTTAACTGATTCAAATTAAGAGAGTATGAATCCATTTTCCAAATTTTCTCAAACATTGTTCATTTCAACTTTCCATCCAAAGTATTCCAAAGTATTTTTTCCGAGTTGGAATTTTTTTACTTCCATTATTCGACTCCAAACTTCTGACGTCACAGAAGGAATTTGTAAAGGTGAAAAAAGTTTAAAAATGTATTGAACTTCATATTTTTTCAAAATTTTAATAAAAATCATTATAGATGAAAATAAATTTCTAGTAAATTTTTCCTAAAACTCGATCGTTTGCATGTAAAAAAAAGAGAGTTTTTCAAGAAAACTCATTTAATTTATCTGATTTTTTTTCACGTTCAAAATTTGTTCCAACATCAACTCGACAAATCCCTTTCAAATTGAAATGAGAATTAAACACTTTTTTTAGGCACTAAGTTGAACCAAATGCTCAGAAAATCAAAATTTGAAAAGTTTTTGGACAAAAAGATGAAAAAAATTGACAATGACAATATTAAATAGGTACGAGTTAGGTATGAATTAAAATTTTTTCGAGAAATTAGATGAATTTTGAATTTTTTTTGAAAATTGATAGTTGGAAAAATTGAAAGAAAATTCTAACGCAGAATAAATACGGAAAGAATTTTGAAAAAAAATTAATTCATAAAATTTTTTGGAAAAAAATTGAAGAAATTGAAAAAAAAATCAACTTGAAAAAAACTCCAGAAAAAAATTGTCACGAAAACAATTTCTAGTAAATTTTAAGTTTTTAGCGATGAAATAAATTTGAACCAAGACTTGAAATTTTTCCTGATTCCAAACCAACTTGAAAAAAAATTTAGACGTAGAATTGAAAAAAATTCCGAACAAATTTTGGAACATAAAAAACTCTGAGAACATTTCAACCATTAAAAAACTGTAAAATTTAAAATAAAAACTACTTAGGTATTACAAAAATTTGGACTTGATACGTTGCTTAGATGAACACTGGATCACATGTTCACACAACGAAACAAAAGCTCTTCACTGGAACTAGCAACATGTAAAATTTCGAGTAAAAAATTTCCTCTGCTGTTGATACTCCCGTTTCAAATCATCAAAAAACAATTTCCTACATTTTCATCCCCCTCTCCGGCAACGAAAACTGAAACCGAACGAAGTCAAAACACTACAAAACAACGTGAAATTTACGTATTTCATTCAAATAACCAAACAATCCAAGAAAAGTCTTCCAAAACGTAGGCCAATATGGGGCACAAAGTGTTGAAATATTTTGCGCGAAATTTCATATTATACGAAATAGAAGAACGCATAAAACACGAAAACTTAAATGATACTGTATATAAGAAAGAATGCTAACAATTTCGTTTCAACTTTTTTCCAACCCTGTTAGATACATAAACTATGTAAAAAGCTTCATTCTGCGACTTGGCTGCGCTAAAAGGTCTGTTCGCGTTATCTCGACGACTTTAAATTGTGTGTAGAGAATTCCACTAGTTGCTGCAGGTCTCGCAAAAAGATACTGGCTTATAGTTTATTAAATATTTTATCTTTTCTTAAACCTACTCGTAGTAATCTCATAGCCAGGTGCACATGCTGAAAGTTGTTGTACGAGTAGCTATGGTATACGTTGGTGACGATGGTCCTAGATTAAATTCACCTTGTGCGTAATTCGACATCGTATATTTTTGTCGCCGAAAAAAATAATAATAACGAACAAGGGTGTAGCTGTAGGAGGTCGACGAAATATTGAAATAAGAGACTCTTTTTCTTTCAACTTTTGACTGGCGTTGTTGAAGAAAACAACAGCTTTGATATTTTTTCAAGAGTACTTTGTTAAATTGATATTTAAATTTGATACGACAGTGGAAATTTTCTACAGCGAGGTATACCGACTCTTGTATTTTTTTACCAAAATATAAATTACATAACTGCGAACTTTCAATATAAATAATTATGGAAACGCGGAAGTGAATATAAAAATGACAAATATAACGTGATAAAAATATACAAATAAAAAAAGGGGTATTTTTTATTTACCATTTTCTATACGTAGACCCGGATATCGAATTAATCGTAACAATTTATCGAGAATATTTCGATTTTCACCCCTCGCCATCGAACCGAATCAATATCATGGTATAAGATGAAGCTTTCAAATATGTAGAGATACTTTTAGGTGTTTCTTTGCATTGTTCGTAATGTCGGGTTATTTTTCGTATCGACGGTTCATGGCGTATTTTCCAATCATATAAACTGCCTTCGAGTATATCATTTATTTTGTCTCGGAGAGCTGAGTGAAGAAACGTGAAACCTTTTTTTTTCGCGACGGAATTCGTGTCGCAGATCTTAAAATGAATGTTTTATCTTTTACGTTGGGGTTTTCGTTCTTTTGTAAGTAATGTTATGATTGTTTTTGTTTTATTTGTGTGCTTATTATTTTGGTAGAGTATGGAAAGTTGCTGTACTTGAGGAGTGCTTTTCGAATGGTGCATGGTCCATTTTTTTTTTCAAAGTTGAGATTATCGCTACGTAAATTTTAAAAAATGTGTTTAATGTTGTCTAGCAAGCAGCAGATCGTTACGATATTCAACAAAATTTCCGGATTATGTGTTGATTTTTTGCATGACTTTTGGAGATTTTTTAAAATTTTTTAGAGGCATTTGGAAAAATACCCCCTTTTAATATCCCCCTCTCCAGAAAAACTCTTCGAAATCTTTGAAAAAAATCTTGGAATTTCTCAATTTTCTATGTAATTTTTTTTTCATAATTTTCTGGAATTATTGATTTCTAGGGGACTAGGAACGAACCGAAAGTTTTTTTTTAAATGGGAAAGAAGGGTAAACTCAATTAAAATATCATGATGGTACTCTCTTAATCTGAATCAGATTAAATCAGTACCTAATTAATTACTGAATCAGTCGTAAAAGTTACTGATTCACTCAGTTAATTAAAATTTTCACCATTTTTTTTGTTTTAAAGCTGTATGCATCCAATTTCGAATCCATCAGTAGGTAAATTTTTTCAATCCAAATTTTCTCAAATTTATATTGTTACCTATTTTATAATTTCATAGTTCACGTTTTTTAATTTGGGTAAATTTTTCAATTTCTTCAATTCTTACTATTTTTTTGAAAATGATTCCAATTTTAAAATTTTTTCATTAGTACCTACACAAAATCTTTTCAAACTTCAATTTTCTAAAACTTTTATATGTATTTTTTTTTTTTTAAATACAATAATCAAGTTGGAAAACGTTTTGAACAGTAGGAGCTTAAATTTTTCTTTCACAAAGTTGGAAAATTTAAAATTGATGGGAAAAAATTTTTAAATTGAAGTTGGAGAAATTCAAAGAAAAATCGAATAAAAAAATTAAGTATGATTGAAAATAATTTTAGCAAACTTCTTATTTTTAAATATCGCTTTCAATGTTTCAAATCGAAAATTTTTTCCAATAACTTCAAAAATTTCTCTTCAATTTTTTTCCACCTCTAAAATCTTTTCAATTGAAAATTATAAAAAAATTAATTAGATACAGCTTCGAAAAAAAATTTAGGATAAAAGAAATTGAAAAAATTAGATTTGAAAAGGCTGAACGCTTGGATTGTCAAATTCATTTGAGGCGAGATTATTCAAGATTGGGAGATGCATTTTGATATCAGGAAATGAAAACAGGGGGCTTCATTAAGTTCAATTTTTCATCTTATTCCTTTGCCACGATTTCGATTTACGAGCAGATGTTTTTAGCCAAAAAAAACACGTTAATAAAATTGCCTATCCGATTCGCCGTAAATCCATAAAGACGTTTCGTGTAGCATATTTACGGCGAATTCGATAGGCAACTTTTATAACGTTCTTTACGTGCGCAAATGTATTTCGTTAGATGGAAGGCGTAAAAATTCAGTTTAGCAACAAAAATTATTCTTATGAAGATTCCGGAGTCTGCAGTGATTTTTAATCGAAATTTCCAGAATTTTAGACCATTTTCCAAATTCCAAGAAAAAAAGTAATAACTATGACCAATTTGACAGATCATCAGTTCGATCTCAAGAAATAATCTTTACTGATTTAATACCAACCTCGTCCACCTGACCTCACAACAAACTGATCTATTCAGATTTCAACTGATCTGGATTTTTGAAAAACATTTTTATTTTCAATACGATTTTCGAATTTCTTCAAAAGACATAAATGCGTTGATATTTATGACAATCTATTTAATCAGTGGATATTTAAAATATTGGTCAAATTCATTCATTTACCCCGTCTGAAAAAATTCAAAAGAGGATTTCAACATTGAATCCCTCCTCCTCCCCCCCCCCAAAAAAAAAAGACGAGAACTCGATTTTTAGCTCCTTAATTAATCTTCTACGTTTCCTGTGATGGGGAGGAGGGAATTCAAAAAACCATTGAAAAAATATAATTGTCCTGAAAATTTCAGAATGTCTGGAAATTGATAAATTCAGTTTTGAAAGATCATCATTGGATAGAGAAACCAAATTTCCATCAATTTTACTGCACAATGAATTTTCCTACGAACACCGCGTTTTTATTAAAAATTTAAAAATTATGATTCTTCGACAAAATCGCTAAAAATTAGAAGATTAATTTGGAAAACCGAAACTGTGATTGAAAATTTTAATTGCCAAATTACTTTGCTTATCTCTCAATAAAAAAATCAATTTGACTGAAAATATTTTGGGGAAAAAAATTAATTGCTTAATAAACCCACAACTTAAAATCATGTGGGGTATTAAACAAGTTGATTTTCTTCTAATTGCGTTAAGATGGAAACACTGGAATGAAAAATTTTCAATTTTTCTAGCGAATCTATTTCTAAAAGATATTTCTTTTTTAGCCAGAAAAAGAGCATGACCGGTTTTTTTTCGAATCATCAAATCAAAACTAAATGAAAAAATTATGATAATGTAGAGTATGTGAAGAGGGGGAGGGGGTGTCGTGGAGTTTGCTTGGAATCAGTGGTAATTTTTTAGCTTAAATTTTCTGGAAATTATGAAGAAAAGGACTGTCCCTATTTGAGAATATTTGATTGGCAATTCATTCGTATTTCCCTCTCTCTTCCACTCCTTCCCTTTTCTCATTCCTCTACAACCGATTTTTTTTAAGATACCTTACTTGATATATTATGAATTTTATCATTAGTATTTGACCTTAATTCAAGAATCCACCACTCAAAAAAAACCACCGCAAACAAATTTCAAACTGTACTTAAATTTCAATTAAAACCACATCGGCGACAATTTTTTCTGCTCGTTAAGCGCAATCCAACACAACAAGAAATACCTACTTCAACTTTTACGGATGTTTTATCAACACAAACATAGCTAAAGAAAGAATAAAAAGTATTTTCTGTCTTCTAAAATTTAATCACGAAAAACGGCGAGTTTTTTTTAATTTCGACTTTAATAGTTTTTAAATTTTTTTTCCGGCGTATTTTTTCCCACCGTAAATAGGATTAAAGACGATTACGCGACCGAGGAGTCATCAGCTAGACGTGGAATTATTGTGGCTTGACGCTGAACGAAAATATGACGTGAAGACATAAGCTGGTTTTATTCAGTAAAAAATGACAAACAATTTTTTTAAAGGTTTCGTAACCATTTGTGAGTTAAGGCAGCAGAGCGCGTATTAAGAAAATGAGGCGGCGGTTTTTTGCGTTCGCTCGAATTTGGATCTGTTGGTGTATTATGTGCCGTCTGTGTAATACTCGCAGCCTACTCGTATAACAACGCAGCACGAATATATATTACGACAATCAGTGATTTTCAACATTTTAGCGTTGTGAAATTGAGAGACACTGGTTTGATTGTCGGTTTGGATTTTCAAACGTTGTAATTTCTCACACATGAGAAAATATCAATTTTAACGAAAAATATCATTTTATTGAAAACGTTCAGCTAGTTTTTCATAAAACGAGTTTCAACATGGATCAATTTTAAACCAAGGAGGCGATTTTTTCAAAAAATCCAAAAATTTTGGACAAAAGCCACTTTTTTCTCTCCTCTCATCAAATTCTTTCATCAGATTCACTACAATGGTAAAAAACCAACCAACCTTTGTTCCAAAATTAAAATTTTATCACCGAATTAGTCGCGAGTTTCGCGAGCGAAAAAACATTAAAAATATTAAATTTAAATCTTCGAACACCGCTTCTTTTAATTAACCGCAAATTTTTTTCAACCACTTTCTTTTTCTTTCAAGATATTTTAATATTATCGTAATTTTGTGACTGGTTAAAGGTCGCCATTTACAGTAAGTTGCTCGTTTCATGTTGAAAAAAAGAATCGACGATGAACTGGAAGAAGGGTGAAAAAACAGATTACAAAGCAGAAGAAGAATTATTTCGCGCGAAATTACACAGTTTATGAATTTTAATTTAAACGGGTGAAGTGTATATTTCGACAAACGTCAAATTATAAAATCTCAAAACCCATGGATTTTTCAACACCGACATTCTAAGCCAATGGAACAACATTCGATATGATTTATTCGTAATTACGCGACAAATTTGAAAATTTTCAAAGCGAAACAACGAATTAATTTCCCCTTTGTAAGGTACCCATCGTGGCATGCGGTTTTTAAGCGTTACATTTAGGGCTGCAAAATGAAAAAAAAAAAGGGTTTCGGTAGATGCGCTGCACCGTAGCTTGAAAAAATACTCCTGAAATAAATTGCTTGTAATTTTTTTCGGGTTTAACTCACATTCAGTTAATATTTCTTCGGCGGGTTATGTGGTATTACATAAAAGCGTTTGACCTTTTTTTACCCCTTTTTCACGATTTCTTCTTCGGTTAAAAAAAAAATACACGAGAAACACTTTTTTAACGTCCGACATGTGAGAATTCGTCGTAAAAAAAGTGATCTATGCGGTATTAAAAATGGTCTGGTGGCCTTGAATGTGCGAGTGCATGGTAGAAATCGATTTAAACGAGATGTAGATAATTTCGAATTGACGTTATTACATTGCAGCTTGAAAATTGAAGATAAAGATGGCCATAAAAAAGCAATTTCGAAATGAAAGCTTCTAAAATTCTGAAATTGGAATTTTAAAAAAATTCAACTGTCGTGGTATGAGAATCAACAAAAATAAATAAATTGGTTTTTAAAAAATGAAAAAAATGAAAAAAATTGAAAGCTGAAAAATATTATACTTACACATTGATTGGTAATAACTGAGTAAGCTTTGTAAGAAGTTTACAAAAATATGTGAAAATTTGAGAAAACAAATTATAAGGGAGTGCTGAAAAAAAAAAAAATGTATAAAATACTCTCTCATTTTGAATCAGCGAACACTGAAAAAAATCAGAATTGCAGTAAGTATAGGAAAAATCGGAAAAATTCTTTGATTTTCAGCGAATTTTCACAGAATTTTTAAAGAATTTCACCGAATTTCAGATGTTTAATTGAATTTTTAATGAATTTTCCCCGATTTTTCAGTAATTTTTTAAATGATTTATTACTATGCAATAATTCTGACTGTTTTCTAATGATTTTCGATAATTTTCACTTCAACTGATGTACAAATATAAATGAGAGAGTAGTTGGAAAATTGTAAAATTGTCTAAAATTTGATTATTACACGAACAAAAATTTTTATTTCAATTGATTGTAATAAAATTTTAATCAACTTCTTGAAATTATCTTGATAATTATGATTTTAAAAATGTTTTTATGACAAAAGTTTACAAAAAATTGAAAATATTTAAACATTTGAGAAAAATTCTCAATTTTCAGCTTCAATAAAACTTTCAAATAATTTTATCAACATTCACATACTTTAATGAAATTTTCAAAAATTTTACAATGAAGTAAGTACCTAATTTTTATAAATTTTAAAAACAATCAGTCTTAGAGTATTTCAAACAGTAAAATAAGAATAGAAATTTTCTGATCTTTTTTTTCATAAATTTTTATGAAATTTCAATGGTTTGTCAAAATTTGTTGAGACAACCTTCTTTATTGATATTATTTTGATAGTGATTATTTTTCATGATGCCTTTATCAATTTTCACTATATTTTTGCGGTTCAAACTCTATTTTTAAAACTTTCTAATAATATTCAATATTCAAAAATTATTTTTTTTTCAATTTCTTCAAAAAATTCTAAAATACGTAATTATTAAGATGAATTTTGTCTTTGATCAGCCATTTTTCATTAAGTACACAAAATATTCGACTTTTCTCCAAAAAAATTAGAAAATTCCGATAGAAAAATTGTGCAATGGAGTTGATTTTTAGTCAAAGAAAAAATACAATTCTACATGAATCATTTAGTTATTTTTTAACCCTAACCCCACACCCTCCCTATCAAAAGAATCACTATTGCAGTTTTCATCTCACAATTTTTTTTTCTTCTTTGTTTTTTAATTTCATTTTGCAACGCTGATATAGCTTATTTTTTTTCTTTCCAAAAACATTTTGGGTGGCTGAGGATACTGAAACAAACATGATACAAAAATAATCAATTTCAGGAGAGTTTTTTAATGTTTTCAACTACCTCAATTGAAATAATAATCCAAAAATGAGTAGGAAAGAGAAAAACTACAACGTACGATAGATTTTCACCATTTTTCTTGTTTTGTACATAAGAAATGGCCCTTTCCATGTTTTTCAAGCAGAATTGGTTACATAACCATTCAAAGGAAGGAAAAATGAAAAAAATATTGAAAAGACTGTGTGTCGTTTTAACCACATAAACCTATGACGAACATCTTCTTTCCATTTCTTAATTAAAACAATATAGCTCGTAAATGACCATTCACTTTCGTTTCAAAAATTAGGTATGAATGAAAAATCCGAGAAAGAATCAAAGTTGTGATCAAAGAGAGAGAGAGAGAGAAAGAGGAGGTAAAATTTTAGAATTTATCGATCATTGAATTTAATTTTTCCAATTGAATGTATCTATTTTCTGAGTTGGTTTTAAAAAAATTCAGCATATTCTCGAAATTAAAACAGAAATCCACAAAATTATCCAAAACTTTATTAGGTACTTTTTTCAATAATTTTAATTTTCCCAAATTTCGATGACTTTTACTTGAGCAGTCAAACTTCAACAAAAAAAATTTAATCAAGTCTTTTTTATCATTTTTTCCATCTGAAAAAAAATCAAAAAAATAAATCAAACCCCAACCAAAATCATCTTCGGACCACTTCATACCTAAATCAGCGACTACTCAACCTCCTTAAATTCCATTCAAATCAAACCAACCAAAAGGCTCATTTCACCAACCTCTTCTACATTTCTCACAACCTAAATCCCATTTTCACCCCCTCCTCCGACCGTTTAAACACCTGTCGATTAAAAACCGATATTTCATTCAAACATCGCGCAGAGAATAAGACTAATCGGCCGCGTAACCTAGGAAAAACTCTGGCGCCGCGAAATCGGCGGTAATTACGTAGGTAAAAATGATTAATGAGATTAATTTGTTTACAGGTTTCACGGCGGAAGTTACCAGCAGCAGCGAGCTAGCGAAGAAAAACGATGCACCGAATTCGACGAGTGGTTCGAGCGAGCGAAATGTTTCTCCGACGACGACTGCCGCCGCGACGACCACAACGAAACTTTCAGTTTCCAGCAGCGCACATTCGACCGCAACGACGAATACTTTGAAAACAGGCACATCTTTAGCTTTGTCAGGTGGATTAGAAATGCTAGATAGTGAAAGCTTTACCATGAGGCCGTCTAGCACGACCGAAAAACAGAGCCGGCCTACCGAAGCAACAAATACCACCGCGAAAACGTATACTCAGTCAAACGTGTCGTACCATCAAATCAGCGCTTTTGCTACACCCCCAATTCAGGCATTTTTACATTCGACGGAAATTAATGAAACGAAACTGGTCCCTGACCCAGCTACGGTTTTCAAAAATAAAGAATACGAGCAAGCGAAAATTTTGACGAGAAAAACAATACGAAACGGATTTTCTGCCGGGGAATTCACGACGGTCTACAACGAATCTAAGGGTATGAAAAAACAAGAGAACATTTCGACGCAAAATTTTTATAAAACTTCAACCCAGTCTGCAAAAATTGACGATTTATCGACGGATAGGATAAAATCAACGACCAGAATGGCAAATAGCAGGATGCCTTCGTCAGAGGTGTTTTTTTCCATAAGTTCAACGTCGAGCTCATCAGCAGTGCAAATTTCTCAACAGACGACTTCGACATCAGTCAAACATTCACTTTCGTCGATCGATCTACCCCCAGCGACCACCGAGGCGATCAACAGCAACTCCCAGAGCAATCCGATCGAAAATTCGACCTCTCCTTTTGATATAAATTCCCTGAGAGAAAAATTCTTCTTCATTGGCAATTTAACTTCAACCCAACCCACCGAACAGAATTTACCACCTCAATACGATCAATCCACCGTTTCCATTGATGTTTCTCAACAGCCACCTCAAGATACTTTTCACTGGAAAGGAAACTCTTCAACGAACGCCACCAGTTCAAAAACTTCTCTTATTCGAGGAGAATTTACGCTCAATAACAACGCATCTATAAAAGCGGTCACCGAACGAGGACAAAATTCAGCCGCAAATGTTGCGAATAATTCGACATGGCCGCAAACTCGATTAATTAACATAAGTAGCCCGGTAACGGGCGACAATTACGCCAGCAGTACCGAATTACCACCCAATTATTCCACTCGATACGTCAATACATCCGAACCAACGCCGACGTCACCCTCTAGTTTGAAAAATTCCACCAGCAACGCGACCAAAGTCAACGAAACACGCTCCATTAACAAAGAACATCTACAATTTCCCGGAATAACGTTGAAAGTTTCCCACGTACTGATCCCAAAACAGAAAAGATCAAGGTATAATATTCAAAATATGAGAATCGAATTACCCAAGAATGAATTACTTAACAGGCCTAGTGCACCGGCGCCAAAAAATTCCAATTGTACGAGAGTTCCGATGCATTTGGTGACTGCTAAAGATACCGAAACGAGGGAAAAAGTCAATCTGACCGAAGAACATTATGATTGCGAATATTCTCCGGAGGTGAATAATACCCAAAAGGAGCCGGCTGTTCCGCTTCATACGTATTTCGGTGGATATGTTTTCCGATTCGCTGTGTCCAAGCAGGCCAACGTATCGGGTACGAATCAAACCGCCAATGATACGGTACGCTCGACCAATGCTCCGAATTCGGACGATAATGATGATTATTACTCGTCGTATATGGAATATTCCGATACCACGAATGGCAGTAATAATTCGGGTGAGTTATTTTCTATTCTATAATAATAGGTAGAAAGTATTGGAGAAATTATTTGGTGCCAATTTTTAGTGAAAATTTGTTCTGATCTTTGAAATTTAAAGCCAAAAGATCAGAATAATTAGGAAGGGATGAAAATCAAGCAGCTCAAAGAAATGAAAAATAATTCCAATAATATTGTTCATAACCTGCAGAGTGCAGGTTATTTCAGAGCAGGAATGAATTGCAGAGTGATTCAAAGTGATGTAAAGAGTAATTCAAAAATATCAATAATTTTTTGAAGACCATTGCAAGTTTCGTTCGAAGTGTGAAGTTGTCTACTGGAATTCATACTATTTTATGGATTTTTCTTTCCAATTGGATGCCATTGCCTCGAATTTTCCATAAAAAGAACTCATTTTTTATTCTTCAATTAAAAAATTCAAAGAAAAAGGAAAACATTGAAAATATTCCTGATTTTTGCAGCAATATCATTAAAATTCTGGCTGTTTTCTGGTTTCTTGAAAAAATAAGGGGTCAACCCCCAAAATATTGAAAAATTTTGATATGGATGTCGAAATCTAAAAATTTAAAGTCGCTGATTCCGATTCTAACATTTAATTTTTACTCTGACCAAATTTGAGACCCAAGAAAGAGAGGCAAAACCAAAAATTTTGAAAGATTTGAATATGGGTGTCAAAATCGAAGTATCTGAAGTAGCTGATTCAGATTCTGACTTTCATTTTTCACTCTGATCACATCTAAGCCCCAAAAAGAGGGTAAAAAATCAAAATTTTAATATGGGTTTGGAAATCTAGGTATTTGAAGTCGCTGATACTGATTCAAGTTTAATCCCTCTACATATGAAAGTTCAAATTTGGACAAGGCAAAAAAATGAATGCCAAAATCAGAATCAGTGACCTCGAATATCCACATTTCAACACCCATATCAAAATACTTCAAAATTTTGTGTTTACCCCTACCCCCTCCTCCCCAACCTTCGGGGCTCAAATTCGGGCAAAGAAAAAAAAGATACCAAATTAGGAATCAGCGATCTCAATTTCAAGGGTTCATCTAATAAACTCAAGTCAGGTGAACTTACTACGAATCTCGATGAAAAAAATTTAGATCAAATCATATCTGATTTAGATCAAATTTTATCAAAACAGATAAAATTTGATCTCAAAAATGTCCTCATCAAATTATACCAAATTACATCTGATTTTTTTTTAGATACGATTTGATCAAATTAGATGTCATTTGATCACATCATATCAAACTGGATCTGAACCTTCATAATTTTTTCAGATATGAATTGATACAATGAGATATGATTTGATGTACTTAATTTGATAAAATTAGATTGGGAAATTTTTGAGATATGATTAGATCTGAAATTTTTTCATCGAAATCGAACAATGCACTACAGTTTTCAGCATAAAAAAAAATAAAAAAATTAAGATGAAAATTTCAACAAAAAAACTTTCTGAAAAGCGAGGAAAATTATTATTTTTTCTAAAAAAAAAAAAATGTTCATGAAAAAAACCCTCTAAATATATGTACAATGAAAATTATCGCGGTAAACGATCAAATTTCACTAAAATTCTGTAAAAAGATGGTAAAAGTCAAGAAAAATATTATTAAATTTCTGATAAAACCTCAGAACATGAGAAATATTGGAGAAATATTAATTTTTCTGCAAATTAGTATGTAGTTTTGAAGAGTTGATGAAAATTCAAAGAATCACTTTTCCTGATCAACAATTCTTCAAGAAATTTTGCCAATAATTGGCAAAATTTCAATACCATTTTACTTTTTTTTTCGAAATATATATTTCAAACCATACGTCTCATCGAAATTTAAATTATTTTGGCAGAATAATCAAAACTTCATCCATAATTTTCCATTGCATTTTTTTAAAAAATTAGAAAAATTGGTAATAAGTAGGTAATTTTGGTGAGATTTTAATAATTCCAACGGCAATTAAACGATTTTTACACACGCAAAATGTTAAACATTTTGACACATCTTCAATTTTTTACTCGATTCAAAACACTTTTCCAGCATTCTGATAGTTTTTAAAACATTCTGAACTATTTTTGCAACACTTGAAATAACTTTCATGCAATTAAATCAAATTTTACGTAATTGGAATAATTTTTTTTTAATTATCAAATTTGGAGTTCCATAGGAAAGAAATTTGCAAAAGACCTTTTTCTACGAGTTTCATCGATTCATAGGAAAATTTTTTTTCAATCTTTCAAAGTAAAAATTATTAAAACATTGTTTCAACATTTTTAATGCCATTTTCAATTACTTTTACAACATTTAAAATTATTTTGAAACCATAGCGAAAAATTCTATTCCATTTTTCGTAATTATTTGGGCAGAATTTTCTCCACTTTATTTAACATTTTGAAAATTATTATTATCAATAATCTCGCATCCTCCCTCTAAAAAATATCATACCTATCCAATAATCATATTTCAACTTTTCACAAAATTTGAAACACCCGTACAGAAAAGGAACCATTAATTCCCAAATTCATTTCATCTGCCACTTTCCTTCCAAAAATTCAACTCACTCCGAACCAAACCTTGAAATACATACGTCACTCAACCATACCCATACATAAGGATCCAATTACTTATTCAACCATACTTTGATAAATTTTTCACAACTTGGATCCCTGCGGCTAAAAATACATACATTTCAAACGGCATCTTCGTTCTATCAACCTACTCAAAGTTTCTCATCTGCTAAACATTCATTACTCGAGAAAAGCAATGAGAATAATTAACATATATAAGCTTACATATTATTTAGCAAAGCGCCGTGTAAACGTTCATCAAGAAAATTAATTCACCTTCAAGAAACACCGCACTACTTGCATTCTCATCCTTTTACACTACACCGGTTAAATTAAACACGCGTACAAGTGCATATGTAATACATCACAACACTCTACAAATCTACTATTGACCAAAATTTTAACAAGCTGGCGAAAAATCAACTCTATGTACAGAATTCAAACGGGGACCGAAAAACTTGGCAAATTTGATCAAACCACTCGAACTCCTTTTTCACTGACAACAAAAATAACTACCACGTAATTAAATACCCTAATTATAAAAAATAACCATTATTCCGCGTAATAAATCCAGCCAGTTTTCTTTTTCTTAACCGCGTTGAGAAAAAAAAACCGAGAAACTTCCAAAGCGAAAAAATTTACGTCGAAAAACACGCGACAGTCGAGAATGAAAATGTAAAAACTTTTTACATAAAATTTTTATCCAATACTAAAGCTAGCTGGAAACCTGGCTCGAAGTATTTATTGATCGTAAAAATGTCTCTGCAATAACCGAAATTTCTACTCCGGCGTAAAAATTTTTTCTCTAAAAATTGATCGAGCTTGCAAAGATAATAGATAAATGTCTCCATCACGTATACGACGTTCTCTTATTAAAAGAATTTCATGGCCTGGTATAAAACTATATAGGCGTATCAAGATCCCCATAGATCTCGATTCGAGTTTTCCTAATCGAAGATTCTTCTAACAAATTATTAACCATGTAGATGGAGGAAAAAAACCATAAATAATTTCATATACCGAAGGGACACGTGAAAATGAATTTATTTCGAGATATGGCTACGTGGAGATAAAAACACCATTCTGGGCTGGTCCAAAGGTAAAGATTCTATTTAGCTGTAGCCTTCCGAGGATTTCTACAAAATGATGGATAAAATTTACACAAAGGGTTGCCGGCGAGAGAGAAATGATTGAACGAAAAAAGTACATTAGTTTGCCATATTCATTTTTTTTTTATCTTCGAAAACGTATTTTCTCATCGTCCTGTTTTAGATATCATATTTCACGTAACAAGATCAAAGTATGTGATTTGATTTTACCCAACAGACGTTCGTTTATTTTCTGCGAACGTGAAATTGAATTGGAAAAAATTTATTCGAAATTGCATACGGAGCATCGAACAAAGCACGAATCAAAATGGGCTATTCTATGCTCAAACGGACCAAAAATGAAGTCGGGTGTTTCGGTTTCACTCAATTTTTTTTACGAGTGAACTTTGACGGTCTAATTATGAATCCATGATAATTTCCCTTCTAACCTTCAAGGGAGCTATAGAGCGAGCCTCTTAAATTTGAATGCAATTGCGATTTTTTTCCAAATTACCCAAATTCAAAGGCTCATAACTCGTGATAGGTTTTACTTGAAGGAAAACTGTTTGCAGAGTTCGAAAGAGAATTGATAGGAGATTCAAAATCAATAATCACATTTTGAAAAGCTCAAAGTTGAAGTAGAGTGATGAAAGCTCAACTTTCACAATGATCGCAATGAATAAAAAATACCATTTGAAATTTGAAAATCTGAAAAAAGCAGTAAGTATCCCTTTTTACCTGTTTTTCAACCAAAAAATTTTCAAGATGGGATCTTCAGACCCCTTGAGGGTTACAGGGGTCCACAATATTGACCAAAATTCGAAAAAATCGTAAAAGTAAAGTACCTAGCATACCAAATTTCTACTAATTTGAAGGCGCTGATTTCGAATATGTACTTGGTTTTTTCATCCGACCCCTCTGAACCCTCTTGTTAGCCCCCTTGACTGGGGTAAAAATTCGAAAAAATGAAAAATAACGTGCGACCAGTCGTTTGTTAGGTATTTGAGGGTACTGAGTTCGAATATTGGCTTATTTTGTGGATTTGACCTTTCAGTGTCCCCCTAGCCGCCAATTTTGGGGAAAAGTTTGTTAAAAATTGAAATGGCGTATGGCATATCGATTGTCACTATTTTGGGGTCATAAATTTCAAATATCGACTTACTTTTCAATTTTTTCCCTCTTTCTCATGCTCTAACCGAAAGATATGTACGAAGAATTTGGGAGAGGGGTCGGTCTCAGACCACGAGAAAGGGGGAAAAATCGAAATTCGAAATCTATGCCCCCAAATTAGTGACAATCGATATTCCACACGCCATTTAAATTTTTTAACACACTTTTCCTCAAAATTGGGGGCTAGGGGGACACTGAAAAGTCAAATCCACAAAATAAGCCAATATTCGAACTTAGGGCCTTCAAATAACTAACAAACGATTAGTCACACGTTATTTTCATTTTTTAGAATTTTTACCTCCGTCAAGAGGTTAATGGAGGGGGAGGGCCAGAGGGGTCACACGAAAAAAAATAAGGACATATTGGAAATCAGCGCTTCCAATTAATATAAATCGATATGTTACTTTACTTTTTCGATTTTTTTGAATTTTGGTCAAAATTGAAGACCCCTGTACCCCCGAGGAGTCTGAAAATCCATCATGAAAATTTTTGGTTGAAAAATAGGTTCAAAGGGTTACTTATTGTAATTTTTTTAGATTTTTAAATGGTACCTTTCATCTATCGCGATTATCATGAAAGTTGAGCTTTCATCACAAAAGTTCAACTTTGAGATTTTCAAAATTAGATTATTGTTTTTGAATCGCCTGTCGATTCTCTTTCGAACCCTGCGAACAGTTTTCCTTCAAGTACATATATAACCTAACTCGAGTTATGAGCCTTGAAATTTGGGTTTGGGAAAAAATCGCAATCGCCTTAAACTTACGAAGCTCATCCGCTCATCCTCCAGTCATTCATGATTAGACCATCAAAAGGGGACTCGTAAAAAAAATTTGAGCGAAATCGGAAGACCCGACTTCATTTTTGGTCCATTTTAGTATGAAATCGTCCAATAAACAATCTCGCTTATCTTATCCTCAACGACGATAATTTGTAATTTATTTTCTTTAAATTTTTCTCGCTTTCATCCCCCATCAAGTGGGTATTTTCGCCTGGCGAAAGTTCGATTATTAATGATTACGTCGAGTAAACGTCATTTACATAATTTATCAAACGTTTATGGTTCTTTTAGCTTTCTCGTGTTTTTCTATTATTTTCGAATATTTTCACCATTAAATACAAAACAAAAACCATTAATGTCACCGAGTACTCGTCTGCTCGATTATGAAAAAAAAAAAATTTCCGAGCTGGAAAAAAACACAGAGAGAAAGTTTCGCTGTTTTGTAAACGTATATTTTTTTAAACGCGGCGATATTTTATCAAAGTATATTTCATACTTTTAACATGTGTAAATATGCCAGATACAGAATTTTCAAGTTTCAACTTTTTTTTCGCTTTCAATCGAGGTGAAAATTTTGTTTACATTGCAATGTGTTCGCCTGTTCCAAGTTGTAACGCTGACAGGAAATTTTATTCGCGTTTTAAAAATGTATAAAGATTACTGCGCCGCCGACAAACGGTAATTCTGTGTACGTTTTGTACCGAAAGCGGCATTTTTTCAGTCTCGAAACAACGCTTCTTGTGTATTCCAAAAGTTATGAAATTTTCAACGGTAACTTTATTTCTCTAGTTGGAATGCCGGAGAATGACTCGAGTAAGGCTTACGATGTTCTACATCAACGACGAGTTAATAAAAATCACTTCCCGAGCGAGGTGAAATTTTCACAAAGTACTTACGACGCGATAAATCATTAGCCAAAAATTCGGTCTTGTTTTTGCGGCGAAATTTTCCTATTAAAAGTGAAACGCCGAATCATCAAAAAGAATTTCCACTCAAGAAATTTTCGCGCCCGACGAACGACCATTTTCAAAAGAAAACGAAAAAAGTCATCATTTTACCGCGAGAAAGAAAAGAAAGGAAATTAAATTTTAAACAGCCTTTAAATGTGGAACGTAACAACTTTCATTTCCTCTGCAGAAAAAAATATACTTTTCGAGAGTTAAAAATCGTATTATTTTTTAATATTTGCCCGGCCCGATCCTCTAAAAGTTTCCAAACTTTACAGTCGAAGGGATTTAATTTCTTGAAAATTTTCTCCAACAGAGATATATCATGATCGTGATTAGAGGGAGCAGAGAAGATATTTTTTTGAAATACGAGACGATATTTGAGACATTCCTAGTCCTACGTATTTTACTGGAAACGAGCACTTTTTACTTTTCAGATCTGCAGAGTCGAGGAATAAATGAAAAAATATAATTTAACACATTTTTTTCTTGAGGGGAAAACCCTGAGATTATGAAAACGTTATGATGTAGTTTAAAGAAGAGGTATGTGACAATATTTCTTAGCTCGTAACTTTTTAAAAATCATATTTGGCAACATTGCAAAAAAAATTGCACATCCCTGTTTTCAAAAATGATCTCTCAACCTTAAAACACATCCATGTCAAAAAAATCTGTCAAAAGAAAACACACATTCAAATCTAAAATATTCAATTTCACAATTCACAATCCAATTGACTTTTCAACCGAGTGAATTTTTCGTTCCATTTTCAATCTCTGGTTACTCGTTGACCCGATGAAGGAAAATTTAAAAAAAAACGTAAAAAAGGTAAAGTACACGCAATCGATCTTCGTATAGCAAATACAAAAGAGCTTTTTAAATTAAAGATCAATGCAAACGAAGATAGAGTTGGTAATAGAAGATTAGAATGACAAAGCCCATAATTCCTCTTTTTCGTAAACTTTCACGTTTAAACTTATTCTATCCTATTTCAAAAGAATTTTCGCTCACGAACGAGAAAAAAAAACGCTGTAAGATAAAAAGAAGAAAATGAGAAAGAACAGAACCTTCTTTGAGTGTCAATTACATAACATTCGGTTTCAATGTTATATATACTTCATTTATATGGTAATTTTTGACACCTCGCAGCTCTTTTATTTTTGCGACGATGGGAAAAATTCTCTCGGGTGATTGATTGAAGGTGATATCAATTTCAATAATTTTCTTCGATTTTTTTCCTAATTCAAGAGACTTAAAGAAGAATTCATATTTTTTAGGCAAATTTTTTCAAATTATGGAACTGATATTTTGAAAAAGAGAAACGTTTGCAAATATTAAAATTTTTCAAAATTTTCCGGCTGAAAAAATTAATAAAAAAAAATATAAAAATTTCATAATTTGAAAACATCATAAAACGAGCATGTAAAACCATTCCAGAAAATTATAAAAAATGCCAACCTCGTTGATTATTCGAGTTCTCAAACGCACAGTACATTTAATCCGAAATATAAAAATACATTATTCTAAACGTATAAAGATCCTATTACCGTATACCAGCTAAGCCTGGAAATAAGATGGAAACCCCCGATATAATATTCCAAGCTGCGAAACTCTGAGACGTACTGAAGTGAAAATAACCACGATTCGCAAATCTGGCTGATTTTTTGCCTTTTAAATAAACGAATTTTCGGGGCTTTATTTATTCTACTTTTCGCTCGACGAAATTAATTTCAATTATTCGATTAGCTTATCGGCAATAACGACACGGCCAAAAGTACCCTCGCAGATATCTAATAACTTATGAAAATCGTAAGTTGAAAAAAAAAAAGTTGAAAATACGTTAGGCCACAAAAGATTAAATCGTTTCACGGCGGTAAACTTTATCTAATAAATATTCAGCCCGGCGACACGTTATAAGTTAGTCGTTCGTATAGGGATACGAAAACTTTGGCTTCATTAACTATTAAATGGCGGATTTAGCATTTTTTCCTCGGCCGAAATTTTTTATTTTCGTTTTAAATAGGATTAGGTTGTAAAAAATTGAAGATATCTTTGGATTTGAATAATTGGTGGAAAAATTTCCTTCCATTGAATTTATTGTTTGCTTTTTTCGAGATGAACCATTTCCTCGATTGATTGAAAAGGGTATAGCAGGATAAGCATGGTGTTTTGGGCCCAGAAACGGATTTCGACGAAACATACCCCAAAAGGTCAACCATGATGAGAAAAAATTTTGACAAAAATTTTGGACCCCTAGCGCTATTATTTTTGGGGGGAGGGGCTAAAATGTGTTTTTTACTCTTCATTTTTTAGTTTTTTGTCAAATGTCGATAAAAATTTTGCGTTTTTTTAGATGGATTCTGGAGGGTTGGAGGAACCATAAAAAAATTTTTTCAAAATTTTTGGGTCATTTTTTGCTCATTTATGACGTTTTGAAAATGTTGAGCCGCCATTTTGTAAAAAAGTTTCAGAGGTACAGTCGCCATTTTTTTTTTAAAAATGTGTTATTTAGTCGAAATTATACCATAGAAATTTCAACAAGCTGGAATTGGTGCAACGTTGTCAAAAAAAATGAAAACTGACCACCCGTCATAAGTATAGGTATTTTACCGCGCACGGATACGTTTCGTTCTCCACGGCATTACCGTGGGATGTGCGAGTACCGCGCTCGCGAGCTCGCGCGACTGGTTGATATTCTCACTGCACAGGCTTGTCGAGTGTAATATGGTATACGGACGCATCGATTGGACGGGTGCTTTTTTTTATCATTTTTTCTTCTTTTATCAAGAATGCGAATTTACTCGGGTACCGTACTGATTTATAGCTGGAAATGAAATTTTAATAAATTTTTTTTTTTTTCAACAAAGAAAACACAAGTTAACAGTGCATTGAATAAAGGTAATCGTTTTGAAATAAAGAAAATTTGATGGTAAATGAGTATGGATCCAGCTGAAATTTTCAATACCTATGTAGGTACTTAGGTAGACATTTCACCTCACCTATTAGTATGATAGGTATTTGATTGGTGAGAAAAATCTTCATTTTTGACTTATACGATCAACATTGTGTGCTCTCTCAATTTGAATCAGTCAAAATTGTCAAAATTGGCTGATGAAATCAAGTCATAATCGGTCAAATTCCACTGATTCTCCGGTTAATCAGTGTTATTTTACTGTCAATCAGAATCAGTGAAAAATACCGTTTCAAATAGCGAATTTTGATTGCTGAATCAGTCAAAACTTACTGATTCAAATCAGTGAATCATATTAAATAATAATAGGGGGGGGGGGTAAAATGTCTATCTACAATTCTACATAGGTATGATACCCGAGTAAATTCGCATTCTTGACAAAAGAAAAACAAAGATAAAAAAAGCACCCGTCCAATCGATGCGTCCGTATACCATATTACACTCGACAAGCCTGTGCAGTGAGGATACCAACCAGTCGCGCAAGCTCGCGAGCGCGGTACTCGTACATCCCACGGTAACGCCGTGGAGAACGAAATGTATCCGTGCGCTGTAAAATACCTACTTATGACGGGTGGTCAGTTTTCATTTTTTTTGACAACGTTGCACCAATTCCAGCTTGTTGAAATTTCTATGGTATAATTTCGACTAAATAACACATTTTTTAAAAAAAAATGGCGACTGTACCTCTGAAACTTTTTTACAAAATGGCGGCTCAACATTTTCAAAACGTCATAAATGAGCAAAAAATGACCCAAAAATTTTGAAAAAATTTTTTTATGGTTCCTCCAACCCTCCAGAATCCATCTAAAAAAACGCAAAATTTTTATCGACATTTGACAAAAAACTAAAAAATGAAGAGTAAAAAACACATTTTAGCCCCTCCCCCCAAAAATAATAGCGCTAGGGGTCCAAAATTTTTGTCAAAATTTTTTCTCATCATGGTTGACCTTTTGGGGTATGTTTCGTCGAAATCCGTTTCTGGGCCCAAAACACCATGCTTATCCTGCTATACCCTTTGCCAAATGTTGCAGAAAAATTTATGTATCGAAGATGGAAAAAATTGGCAAAAATTTAACCAGTTTTTTTAGGTCATGTAGGTTTGGATATTTCATCATGTAAAAAATTACCTACGTTTAAAAAAAATTCCAATTTAAAAAATGGGAAATTTAATTAGAATTTATACTCGAATAGGTAGGTTGTTTCTCCAGACAAAACATTGTGTTTTCATAATATTCTCGATAAATAAAAATAAGAAAAACGCCACCCAAAAATAGTCTTCAACGTAAACAACGTCGTTTGCAATATTCTTTCTCCTTTTGTCACGTACACATCAAAACAATACGCGACAAAATTATAAAGTTTAAAATATTTCTTAACGTCACGATGCGATGGAAGAAAACACATACCTACAGCAGACTTTCCATTTGTATACTAGATCTATGAAACATTTGCTTAATATTTTTCAAAAAAAAAAAGAGAGAAGAAAAAACACACGAATGTTTCTACAAAAATTCATATTAGGCATATTTTTTGCGAATATTTCAGAAACAGATGATATTTCTTGCCGTGCCACGTTTCTCATTTTGTTTCAATGAATGCGAAATCGAAATTAATATATCGTAATTTCGAGCAGTACTTCGAGCAGAACGATGATTTTAATATTTTGCGAAAAAATCTTCGTATATCAGATATTTTTACGGTTGTGATTTCATTTTTCATTCTGTATACGTAGAGTCGAAGGAAATGTAAAATTCATAAAAAGTCAGGCCGTGAGGAGAAGGGGAAAGGAGAGGGGATGAGTTTCTCAAAAAATATCTGCTTTCTGTAGCTTCGACTTTGAGTAAGAAAAATTGTGGAATGAAAAATAATGAATTTTTAATGCAATGGGTTTCTAATTATACCCACCACTTTTGTTTGAATCTTTATTCATATTCGATTTTAATTTGATTTTTTCACAATATATAAATTGATAATCATAATGAAATGAGGACAACAATTTTCCGAAAAATGCACAAAAATGCAACAAATTCATGTTTTTCATCAAGAAATTTTGGGAAGCATCATGTACGCGAAAAAAAGCAGTGAAATAAAACATGATCAATTTTAAACATTCAACAATTTTAGTTCGAAATATTTGTATTTCTGGTACCAAACACTTACTTTTCAGTTCTATAAAACAAAAATTGGTTAAAAATCATTAAATCGACGCAAAAATTTCAAAATTTATTAATGTTTTAGAATTCTCTACAACTTTTATTAAAACCAGTTTTTGTTTCTGCATTTGTTAACAGATTATACCATCCCAATATTTTTGAATTTTTTGAAAATAAAAGTTTTATGACATTTTTGGGCACCCAGTAGTAACCTATTATTTTGAATCTTTGAAAAATCACTGATATTATACATTTTTAGAGAATTTTTACCATATTTTCCCAAAAAAATGTTTTTAAATTTTTCAATAGTAAATTTTTATCAATTTTTTCAATGATTTTTCTGACTGATTTCCTTCGAGTGAAATTTTTTACTGATTACTTCCTGCATTTCAACTCCAGCATCATTAGGTAATATTTTATTGATTTATAAAATAAGAAAAATGAAGTTTTTCGCACAATCACAAACTAGAAAAAAATTAAGTAAACATATGTAATCGTACTTCATACCCCTCCATTCTTCATCTTCTCCCCCTCCACTCATCTTTCCGAAAATATACTTTAATTTAGAATTAGAGAAATATAAGAGATTATGATTAATAGTAAAAATTGCAGCAAAGATAAAATTTGGCAAAAAAAATCAGTTAAAAGAAAATTAACCAAAAAAAAAAAAAAAAAACGGGAAGATCGTAAAAATTCATCAAAAAAGCATTTAATGCAACTCATTTTTCCTACACAACAATTACGATGAGCGTTGATCAGCGATTTTTCACAAGTACAAAATGGAAAAGTAATTTTCAACTTTCCTGAAAAAATTAGGTGTAACCGGAAATACTTAGACCAGACATTGACCTTCAAAAAACAGTTCGAAACAATCAAATCAAAAAAAAGTTCCAAAAAAGCTTTCTTTTGATACAAAGAAAAATATAAATCAGAATCGATGCATTATTCTCAGATCTCATGGTCTGATCAAATGTCTTTATAATTTTTCATCCCATCATGCACAGGTAGGCAACTTCAACTACACCTCTGCCAAAAAAATTACATAATTGCACATTTGAAGGCATGAAGATACTGATGATATGTATTACAGCAATAAATATCACATTGTGGCATTCAAACTCGAATCGTAAATGTTTTTTTCATAAAAATTTTTCAATTTTCATGGTGATAAAAAATTCAAAAATCCATGCAAAATTTTTTGAAACGAATTAGATTCTTCTTGGATAAAATATGATTCAATTCCTTTCAATTTTCTCACGGAGTCAAAAATTCCTTGTACATATACTAAGTAGGTACTTTCAAACAAATGAAAACGAAAATTTCCCAAAACTCGAAACTGATTTTTTTCGAATTAAGTATACAGAAAAAGTTGATGGAAAAATACCAAATATTTTAACATGGAGCTAATGAATCCTCACAACATTAGGAGCATAATTCAAATTACTTTCAAAGGAAACGCAATTGTGCAAAAATTTTTTTAAAAAGGAGTAGGTACAAAAATTCCAATCACATAATAATTGAAAAAAAATGAACATTCGAGTCATACCACAAAACCCCCTGCATTTCGTAATTTTTCACCGAAAAAAATTACATCATGTAATTAAATTTTCGCTTCATTTCATTCATTCGTAAATTAACAATCCAAACACCATCTCGACTAATTTCGGAAAACCCTGTAAATTTTTCGCACCGCCTTGAAAACCAAACCAAGAATATCATTACGACTAAATGCGAACCTACTTCACACTTGAACGCACACGGGCGAGCAAACAATCGACGAAATTTGGTCGCGCAATATGGAAATAAAATAATTTATTTTAACGAATGTCAATAATTCGTTATTTGCATACAATCTACATCGAGATCGATGTTTGCAATTCAATGACGCCTTTAGTGGCGGAGGAAAAAATCCGACGACGATTTGCACGCAAACAACGAAAATCAATTTTTACTTTTACTTAAAATGTAAACAATCAACTCTCTCGAGTGTGAGAGTACAAAATTGTGTAAATACTTCGCCACTGGGTGGAACTTTTCTTCCAATGGCGTAAAAAAATACCCACACGTCAGACGCTTTCGTTCCTCAAAGTATTGTAAATTTCAAGCACACGTGAAGTATCCTTTATTCGAAACCCAATTCTAAGAAACTCTTATCAAAAGGTGTATAAAATTTGCAAACGTTTTCCATACGTAATTACAAACCGAAGGGAAAAAAATCGATTCAAGATTCGAACCGTTTATCGAAATTGATTTTACTTCATCTCGTACGACACTAAACCAGACCGTGATTTCACATCGAGGAGAAATTATTACATAAAGTTTATATTCGTATTTACGATTTTCTTTATATTTACGCAGTACCTTTGAGATACAGTTATTCGAAAAACACACGAAAACCCAAATTGGAAAACATAAAAAGAAAAACTATTTAGGAAAACTATTACGAGTACTTATGGCAATGTTCGAGTAATGATTTCGTGTCGCTCTCTCAAACACAAGATGGAAACTTGGTAAAATGTCTTCCATATAGTTCGAAGTAATAAAGCGCTAAAAATGAACCATTGGACTTTGTATACGTATACGAAAACAGCCGAGGAAAAAAGCTCTCGTTCTTAAGGTCTGTAATAAAATAACAACGATGTAGCTGCCTTTTTCAGAAACCCTGTTGATTCGTAACGTTGAGAAAAACACAAACGCGAGCCCTATTCGGAGGAATTTTTCGGCTCGAAAATTAATTCGAATTTATTCCAAGGAAGCGGGCAAAAAACTCGCAGGTAAAACGAAAATTACGAATCGAGTTTAATAATTTAAAAGGTGCGCTGTGGTGAATACGGTGGCCCTGGCCAAATCTATGGCAGAAAAATTCCCTTTACGTTTCTGTTCGGATACATTTACTCTGCCATTAAACATCGTGAATTAAATATAATGAAATAAAACCATATGACCTATATATCTTCCATGTACCGATACGAAAACAATTTTATTTCGTTTCCTGTATCTTTCTAGTACAAATAACTATAAAGCAGAAATCTGCTAAAATTAACTTCGATTTCTTACTTCGAATGAATGATTGGAGTTTTACGAAATACCTATAGGTAATTGAGAAATTGACTATCTTTTGGATTAAAAACAAAGGAAAAACGAAGACTGAAGTGAATTGATGATAATTTCAAATTCACATTGATCATGGAAAAAAACATTATTGATGATTTTGTAAACACCCAATCAAAAGATCAAAGTAACTTTATGCCAGAAAAATCACTAGGAAAATAGGCAGTGGAAAGCTCGAACGTGATATGGTTTTCGTTTCATAGTCGAATGTCACGTAGCACTAAAATGGCTGTTGAAATGACGCTGGAAGAAAACTCTCCATAGGTACATTGGAAATTTACATAATAATTTACATTTTGCATCAATACCCCTCATCAAATGTCTATATCGCTGATTCGCTTAATAAAAGAGAAGGTAATCAGCTATTTGAAACGGTTATGGTATTTCGACGTGGCTCTGGCTGGCTTGCGACTGTGCGACGAATAGAGCCTTTAAAAACGGACGAATTATGCATCATTCAATTACTCATTCCTTTTATCGTGGTAACAAATGCGTACAGCCAGGTTTGATGGAAACCGCTTTTGCATCTTGGTGCGCTTTATGTGTCTAAAATCGAGCCAACTTATTTAGTAGAAGAGATGAATGAAGGTCTTTGAATTTTATGTGTCAAAGTTTACGTTGTACAGGGCAAATTAAGAATTTAAATGAATCTGTATTGGCGAAATTGAAGACTGAGGTGGGGATAGGGACGAGAAAATGACTGAAAAAAAAATGTAGCCATGAACGATGCAAATAAATCGTGATGGCTGAAAATATACCATAAAATTGATTAATTAACAAAGATTCGAGATTAGATTCTATTAAAAATTGGTAATTTGGATCAATTTTTTAATTTTTTTAATGAAATTCGGTTATGTGAAGCATTTTTTAGATTTTGAAGTGAAGCAAGGAACCTCCACCCCTCCCCTTCCACTATCAATTCAGATTTTAAGATTGGTAATGAAATTGAAATTTGAAAAAATAGATCGTCTGGAGTTTGGAAATTCTCAAAAATACGGTCGATTCTTCTGAATTTATATGATTATGATTTTTTTTTTTTTGTTGAAAATTTATCTAACTCAATAATTTTTAATACAGAAATATTTTTAATCAAAATTAATCAAAATAATGTGAAAGTTACTGAAATATGTAAGTAACATTAAAATTATTTCAGACACTGAGAAAAATATTTGTTACGTTACTGAGATTTTTTCATAACTCATGAAATAATTGAAAAACTGTTTTAAATTCTGTAAAAATTGGTGGAAATACGTAAAAAATGACATCTCCTGAAAAAAGTTCATCTGAACATTGCTGAAGAAAAAAAAACACTAAAAAAAGACGCTATTTTCAATGATTAAATCCCTTGAAAATTTTAAAATCACAATTTTACATTTTCGAACTCGTTTTCAAGATTTGTGAGTCTGGAATCTGGATGCTGAAACCATCATCCTTAAAGGACAAAAATTAATTTTTGAGCAGACATTGATTTTGAGTCTTTCAGAAAGAGGGACCTCAACTCAAAAATCAATTTTTGACCCCTAATTGAAATTTGGTCGTTTCCTGACAAAAAAAGATTTTTTCAAATACTGCAAAATTATCATTTCTGGTGGTTTCTTTAAAACCAGCAAAGAAGAATCATCTTCCAATAATGGAATATTTTTCAAACATTTTTTGAACGTCAATATCTGCAGTGAAATTTTCACAGTTTTACTTTTAAAGATCTATTTTTAGGGCTTATTTTCAAGAATTTCTGCAATAGATACGAATATTTCTACAAATTCTGAAAATTTTTCACAAAAAGTTACAATGTGACTTGTACCATAATCCTGTGAAAAATAGAGAGCCGAAAGAATTTTTAAAAAAAGATTCACTTCAACAAAAATGGTACCGGGTGCCCGAAAATTTTTAGCCTCGTGAGATTTTTGAATTAAAAACTGTAGGTGCTGAATAATAATAATTTTACATCGAAAAATTATAATCTAAGGTTTTCAACACAATTTCACAAAGGCTAGAATTTTTTAGGCACCCAGTACCAAGATTATTTATTTATAAATCAATGAAAATTATCAAAAATCACTGAAAAACAGTCAAAATCGCAGCACAGCAATAAATCAATGAAAAAAATTCACTGAAAGGAAGCATTGAAAAAAATACAGGAAAATTGGTAAAAATTCATTGAAAAGTCAGTCAAATACCTATTTACCGTTTTCTAAAAAATGCAAAATTGGTAAAATTTTATGAAAAATCGGCGAAAATTCTCTGAAAATCAAACTATACCGTTGAATTTCCTTGTGCTACAATTCTGACCTTTTTTTCAGTAACTTTCCACTAATTCGAAATAAGAAAATAACATTTTTTTTCAAAATTACAAAGACGAATGGAATTCAGAAATTATTGCGAGGCAAAGATTGAAAATTTCCAATAAAGTTCAAATTTTCATCAATTTTTTTACGTTAAAATAAAATTGTATTATTTCTACTCGACAACGAAAATTTTACAAAAACATTAATTTTTCACTTCGAAGCTTTATTTTTTATGCTGAAAACGTAACTTTAACATTGTGGGGACAATCTGCTCCCCCTCTTTTCTTCTCCTGGTTTAATCTGTCTTTAAAAATTTAGCAAATTTCATGACCATGACACCTTCAATTTTGAACTCAGGAAACATCCGGAAACATTTCTGAGATTTTATTTTGAAAAATTCAGAAAATAATAAATTTAAAATTGAAGGAGATACGAAATTATGGAAATTCTTACAATTTTTGTAGCCCCTTCAATTCTAAGGAAGGGCAAAACTTCCAACATTCATTCAATTTAGGTTGCTAGATCGTCGTCTAAAATAATAGCAATCTTTAACAAACCACCTAGGACAATTATGTACCTCTATCAAACCGCGCAAACAAGCTTTTGCCAACCACTCATTTCTTTAGATTAATTTTTAACAATTTTCGAACCCAACCTTCACTTGCGAGTTACGTAACCAGCTCACTCAAACGAATAAATCCATTAGGTAGTCAGAAAACGCCACGATTAAAACTTATTCTCACGCTACACTTATTCCTCTATTCAACAATTACAACTTTTATGTTTTCAACTAGCTACCTCATCGCAATAGTACAGTCTAATAAAATTACACACCGGCTAATTATCTCCTTACAGAAATTCTCGCCACTTTGCACTTACATTTCCATCTAAATAGAACTTTGAATTCGTCAAAGAAGAACGTCTTTGCTGAAAATATACTTTGAACTCGGTATTTAAATTTGTTTGCAGAAGTCGAAGACGGAATATTCCCCGATCCGGATATGAGTAAAATAGTATCGAAAACGAAGCCGGAAGCGTTAAGCGTTCCAGTCAGCGATACCGGTATAACAGACAGTGATCTGCATGATCACGATGTGATAGACAGTGTTATGTACATATATTTCGGCGGCACCACGCACGGGCAACGTGGAGCCGGTCGTCAGGTAAAGATTATATCGTATCGGAGGCCTTTTCTTATTTATACGAGTACATAGCGGCGAAATTCATCAAAATTACTCCTCTTTGTTTGCAGATTATAATAGTAGGTGCGGTAATAGCGTTGGTAGCGCAATTTCTAACGCTGGCTAGCAGCATAAGGCGGATTAAAACGCACCACGGCGAAGAACCCACTATTATTTTATTAAACATTGAAACTGCCCTTACGCTTACTAATTTAACATTTATTTTGGGCGTTCAGGTATGCGTACGAGAGGATTAATGTTTGAATGTTTATTTAATTATAAACACAGGAGTCGCTTTATCTAATTCGTTGTCGGTTTGCTGTTCGTTGTTCCATGTAGTCAACCAGTGATCATACGATATGTAAAATAACTGCAGTGTCGCTGTACTACCTGCACATCGCGACGCTATTCTGGTTTTTGCTCAGCTCCCTGTATTCAGTGCAGACGGTGTGCCAGATTAAGAAACCATTCAAATTCTGCACATTTTGCATTTGCGGTTGGATTTTACCATTTTTTACGACAGTGGTAAGTTTCCTCGGATGAGATTTAAACCAGTTTTATTCCTAGGTTAAGATTTCAACCGGTTTTATTCCTGGATTGAGATTTCAACTGGTTTTAATTCTTGGTTGAGATTTTAACCGGTTTTCGATAGCGATTTTAAACAGTTTCATTTCTCAGATGGAATTTCAACCAGTTTCAATTCTCATTTAGTTGGGATTTAAACCGGTTTCATTTCTTGGTTGACATTTCAGTTGGCTTTATTCCTCGTCTGAGATTTTTACTGATTCAATTTCTCTATTGAGATCACAACCAGTTTTTTGGTGGAGATGTCAAACCGGTTTTTTTCTCAGATTTCTACTGATATCATTCCTCGATTGAGATTTCAACCGGTTCTTTCCTCGGCTGATATTTCAACCATTTTTATTCCTCGGATTTCCACTGGTTTCATTCTTGTATTGAGATTTCAATCGGTTTTATTCCTGATGGATTGAGATTTCAGCTGGTTTTAATTCTTGGTTAAGTTAAGATTTTAACCTGTTTTCGATAGCGATTTTAAACAGTTTCATTTCTCAGTTGGGATTTAAACCGGTTTCATTTCTTGGTTGACATTTCAATCGGCTTTATTCCTCATCTGAGATTTCTACTGATTCAATTTCTCTATTGAGATTACAACCGGTTTTTCGGTGGAGATCTCAACCAGTTTTATTCCTCAGATTTCCACTGTTATCATTCCTCGATTAAGATTTCAACCGGTTCTTTCCTTGGTTGATATTTCAACCATTTTTATTCCTCAGATTTCCACCGGTTTTATTCTTGTATTGAAATTTCAACTCGTTGTATTTCTCGTTTGGGGTGAAAATTTCAACTAGTTTTTTCCTCAGTTGAGATTTCAACCTGTTTTTTCTCAGGTTAAAATTTCAACCAGTTTCATTCTTCGATTAAGATTTTAATCTGTTTCCTTGAGACTTGAGAATTCAACTGATTTTATTCTTCAATAATTGAGATTTCAACTTGTTTTATTCCTTGACTGAGATTTCAACCTATTTCATTCCCCGTTTAGAGATTTCACAGTGGCGTCGTCAAGGACCCCCCCCCCCCAGAAAAAATGCTGGTAAAAAATGCAAACGAATGCTCTTTTTTACCCCTCCTCTTTGAAATTCTTCTGGAATTTCAAGTCTTTCATACCCACTTGTGTATATGTACACTTTCAAAAAAGTTTTCGACGCATTTTGAATATGTGCACTTTTAGCCACTGGCCACTGAAAAAAGTTACACCCCCCCCCCCCATACTTGAAAAAAAAATTGTTCAATACACGGCTACTTTTGTGCCCCTCCCCACCTACTTTCGATCCTAGCGACTCAACTGAGATTCCAACCAGTTTTAAAATGTCTACTGAAAATGAAAAATGAACATTTTTTAATATTTTCCTGATTTTTCTGTCGGTTTTAAAGTAATTTTCTTTGCTTCGTGTTTGCCCAAAAAAGAGTGGTAGCGAGACACGGCTCTGAGAGCAGTGCAGACCAATTTTCGTCTCATTGAAAAATCCACGAAAAGAGGAAAATATTAGAAATTCTTGTTTTTGCAGTTCAATCATTAAAATTCTCGATTTTTTCATGTTTCTTTTTTTCATTAGTAGACACCATGAGTGCATCAACTTTTTTTAATTTGTTTATTTTCTATTCAATTTTTACAGCTAAGTTACGCATTCAACGAACGCAGCTTCGAGACGAATTTATACTGTTGGGTATCTCCACTCAGAGGAATTTTGATCTCTTATATTTCACCAGTTATACTTTTGTGCATAGTAAGTACATCTGAATTTACTAATTTTTCTATTTGTGGTAACTTTTGAGCCGAAATGTACCCAGACCAAAGAGATTCTTCCAAATTCCAAAAAAAAAGCTATGGGTTCAAATTTCACAGCAAAACACAGAAATCTTGAATATTTCATTTTTTAGCACTGAATTTACGAAGATTTGTGGATTTTAGAGACAAAAAACTGTTTTTTTTTTTTCAAAAATGTCTCCACATTGGGAATCCTTAGCTCTACTTTTGAAGTTCAAAGACAGCAAAAAATTCTCAAAAAAATCAACTTTAAACGTATTCCAATTATACATACACAATTAATCATCAACCATACCAAATTCACAGTCGATAAAAAATTTAATAAAATGACGTACGAGCAAAGCTCGATTATTAATTATACGTTATTTTGGGCCGGATACGACGAAACGAACCGAAAACCTTCTTAAAGGTCAGTTACGCAGCCTCTCTAATAAAATATTAAACACTCTTTTGAGGAAGTGTATGAGTAAGACATGCGGCGATAGGCCTTTGTGGAATGATTATGAAATTTTAATGAAATTCTCTTCGAAAACGGTCTAAAAAGAAAAAGGAGGTATAAAAGGTTGCATTTTTAATGAGCATTCTTCAGTTTTAAATTAGCATTTTTCATGATAATAAAATAACTGAATTAGATAATGGAAAAGGGAGAATTGAAAGAGGGTGTATTTTTGTGGAAAAACAATGCTCCTTTTGGGGTGTGCTTTGTTTGACAACGAAGAAGACCATGTTTTGTATAGAAATTGAGATGTAAGTTTTTTTTTGCAGATTTGTATAGTGTTAACCATTATTGGACTGAAAAATGTCAACGAAACAACGGAAGATTTTGATGATACGTACAGCCACAAGAAACTGTTGAGAATTTCCGCCGTTGCTTTACCATTATTCTCGGTTATATGGTTTACCGGTATGGTGTCGTTGGAAAATTCGGCTTCGTTGCTGTTCTCGCTGATATTCCTCATAGCAGATACTGTTTTGGTGAGTTGAAAATAGTTTTGAAACTCATTTTCAAATATTGAGTGAATAAATAGAATATAAAATAGGAAATAAATCATCTCCTCATGTCCTCAATCTCTTCTCAATCTTCTATGTTGGATTTATGCAGGAATACAGTCTATTTAAAATAAAACCATTTTTCTAAACGTTTTAAGTTTTATCGCGTTGAAATTATTTAAAAAGTGAAATGAAGACTTGATTTTTCAAAATTCAACGTGCATGTTTTTAGCTGGGGAAAAATTTATTTCAGTCAGAAAAATTCGATTTTCATTCCCTTCCCCTCAGAAAGAAATCTGGTTCATTACAAATTCATTCAATCTTGAAAATTCCAGATCCAGTTTTGCAGTCAGTTGTTAACCTTTTCTGAGTATAAAATTCGTAAAGTCATCAAAAACCATATTTTTGGAAAAATCAGAGATTTTATAATATCCTCAGTTCCAAAAAAAAAAAAATGAATTTTGAATTCAAAAACTTCTCATTTATTACTGGTTAATTTCGAGTTGTGAAACAAGAATTCGTTAATTATTTTTTTCTGCATAATTTACTTTTTCAAAAAAAAAAAATACTCAAAAGTCAAGTTTTTAGATGCCAAACAGACTGAGAAAATGGGATCTCAAAAAATACTTACTGAATCCAAATCAGTCAAATTCAATTAAATTTTACTTTTTAAAAAAATGATTTTTACCACGAATTTCCTAATTCATTTTTTTTTTAATTGTCAGAAAAAATCAGGGAAAATCAATCATTTTCAAAAAAAAAAAAGCAAAATTTTACAAAATTTATCTAATTCGGATATCAATTATTGGTCTCACTTTCATAACACACCAAATTCAATTCGAATAATTCCTCATAAAATACTAAAATAATAATTTTAATTCGCAGAATTGGCTACTATTCGCCTGCTGGTTACCGAGCGAAGCATCCCAATGGAAAGACATGGACGAAGACTACTACGACGAAGAGGAAGATTTCGACGACGATCCGGTATTGGTGAAACGTCGATTCGACGATCAACCTTTGCTGTCAGAACTTTACGAATACGGAGCTCAAGGGCAACTTTACAACTTACGAGTCGAACCAATATCTATAATAAGCACATCATAAGTGAAAACAAAATCGAACTACCACAACTGATTGCAATTTGTGTCTAGTAACGTTAACCAAAGAAAATTTTCTCAACGAAGCTTTCTTGGAACTCGCGTCCGAATTGTATTGATTCCCATATTGAGGCATCAAGAGCTAACGTATTATATTAAATTATGCAATAGATGCTGTAGATGTGGATGATATTTAATTGTAGGATATTCAAAGAATTAAAAAAAATATAAGCGTTTACCGAAGCTTAGGGAATTGAAAGTAAAAGAAAAAAAAACGTTACATCGTGAGTCAAGATACTCCGTAAAAGTAATTTGAAACAATGTTCTGTGAAACGAGAAGGCTTGAAATTTACCCATTGTTATACATTATACTACCTATTTTTTATTTTTATTATTTTTGTAGCAGCAAAAAATCAATTATTGGAACCGTGAATTAATTCTACAAAAAAATAGGTATATGTTTACATAAATTTAAAAAAAAATTACGAATGAATTGCGAGACAATCGTTGCTCTACTTAGCTCAAAAGTGTGATTAGTAAATTTTGTAATCCAATAATCGAGATTTTGCTGCACGATTAATTTTATTTTTTACTTTTAAAAAACTATTTTTATATGGAAATATTTCACAATGAATACCTAAATTTTATTTCTCGATAGAAAAGATTCAGATGACAAAGTGTTTGAAACACTATCAATAATGTTACGTTAGCAACAAATTAGTCCAGTAGAATTAGCAAAAAAAATAGGGCTATAGGGAAAATCTTGACGGCAAGCTGAATTTTGGTATACTGGTCCATTTTTGTGTCCCGAACACGAATCCGAGGTGTCCGGTCGCGTCCGGGGGGCGGAACCCCCCCTTAAATTGTGGATCTTTGCCCCCAAAAGAGGTTTTTGGCCCATATCTACCAGAATTTTGCTTCTACAGCAAAAATGGGGCCCGTAAAGTTATTCTACGTAAAAATTCCTATCCGATGACTTTTTCATGGTCCTCGCGACCCCAAGGGGGCTGGAGCTATGATTATTCAAAGAAAAGGGGTTTTCTTAAAAAACAGTTTTTTGCTGAAATATGCCCAAATATTGATTTTAATGCAAAAATGGGGTCTACAAAACTTTATTGACATAAAATTACCTATGAGATATTATAAAAATATGTACACAAGCCCAAGGGGGCTGGAGCCAAAATTAATCGAAGTGAGGGGTTTCTAATTTGACTCCAAAAATCTGTTTGATTACTTTCCGATCTTGATGTTGAATCTGCAAAAAAGTTTCAAAAAATACTGTTGGCCTCTATATTGAATGGCAAAGTCGATCGAGGAGACCTTCAACCCCCCTCCCCCCTCCATCATAGGGTGTTTCACTGTTACTAAAAGGTAAGAAGCAGATGAGGGGATGATTCGTAGTTTTCCATGCAGCAACGAATATCGGTTTTCTCTAGCGACATGGGTCTGGAATGTTCGTGAAAAATATTATTCAAGAAAGTACCGAGTTGGGCTGATATTAAAGGAAGGGGGGGAGGGCAAACTTACTAGGACAGTTCTGCAAAACATTCCAGACCCATGTCGCTAGAGAAAACCGATATTCGTTGCTGGAAAACTACGAATCATCCCCTCATCTGCTTCTTACCTTTTAGTAACAGTGAAACACCCTATGATGGAGGGGGGAGGGGGGTTGAAGGTCTCCTCGATCGACTTTGCCATTCAATATAGAGGCCAACAGTATTTTTTGAAACTTTTTTGCAGATTCAACATCAAGATCGGAAAGTAATCAAACAGATTTTTGGAGTCAAATTAGAAACCCCTCACTTCGATTAATTTTGGCTCCAGCCCCCTTGGGCTTGTGTACATATTTTTATAATATCTCATAGGTAATTTTATGTCAATAAAGTTTTGTAGACCCCATTTTTGCATTAAAATCAATATTTGGGCATATTTCAGCAAAAAACTGTTTTTTAAGAAAACCCCTTTTCTTTGAATAATCATAGCTCCAGCCCCCTTGGGGTCGCGAGGACCATGAAAAAGTCATCGGATAGGAATTTTTACGTAGAATAACTTTACGGGCCCCATTTTTGCTGTAGAAGCAAAATTCTGGTAGATATGGGCCAAAAACCTCTTTTGGGGGCAAAGATCCACAATTTAAGGGGGGTTCCGCCCCCCGGACGCGACCGGACACCTCGGATTCGTGTTCGGGACACAAAAATGGACCAGTATACCAAAATTCAGCTTGCCGTCAAGATTTTCCCTATAGAATGTTAATTCTACTGGACTAAATCCTCTTTTTTTTAAAAAAATATTTTGTTATCTAAATCTTATCCATATTCTATCCTCACGATTGAAATTCTGCCTAGTGTGCAAACTTTTCGGTTTCTTAGACTGAAATTTATTACCTTTAGATGGTTACAATAGCTGGCCGATTCTTTTCCTTCATGATTTTTATTCCGGGAGAATTATCTTTAATGGAAATTTTCATTTTTATACTCTTATTAAATAAGAAAACTCTTTGGAATTACTAATTCGATCGTTACCACTAAAAAGCATTCACTCGTATAATCATTTCTTCGGTGAAATTTAAAATAGCTTTGTTTCAATTCAATTTCTATACCTAGCCACTTTTTGTAAAATTTTTCAAAAGTAACTGGCGGATTTGTAAACTAATAAACACTGTACTTAGCGAAGATACTTATTTATACGATAACTCAGAAAATATATTTTGTGATTGCTTACTATTATATACTTTCTTCTCAATTAAAACTGGATTCTTTTATTTTTGTTAATAATAAATCTGTACATATTCTATGTGTATACATGTGTGTTAAAATATGTACTCAATTATTAAATTTTTAATATATTCGTTTATTGTTAGATCGGTGTCAGTTTGTTGAACGAATCTACTACCGAATGGAAGAAATTGCATGCTAATAGAATGAATATCAACTCACTTATTTGGCTGTATTCCTTGTATTCGATGATCAAGCTGAAGATATCAAACAAACTTTCCGTTTGTGTGTGTATATTCGTCGGCGAAACACAATGAAATGACTCGTTGGTTGAATAAAATCCTGAACAGTGAGTACTTTTTGGTTTCCAGTAAAAGTTGAATTATAAAAGAACGCACTTCACACAACCAAATATCGAAATTAAATCTTGAAAATGCATAAAATTTACTCGATTTGGAGACGCGATCAACCGCGAATTCGGCCACTTCATCTCGCGATTATTCCAACTATAAACAACCACGAATCAATGTGTCGATGTTGAATGATTTCTACAGAACTTACGAATACTTCAACACTAATTTAATAGTTAATTCACAACATTATTAATTAGATATTAATGAAATTAACCGGCGAAATACGAAAACAAATCACAAAACTAATACAAAATGTCTGACAAGAAATAAATTGAAAAAAAACTACACGCAATGTTGCCAACGTTACCGCGTGAAAAGTAAGTAGTTTGTTTATTTTTAACCGAATTGTAGTTAAAACTTGACGGAATGGTAACGCTGAATTTTATCAAATCTTGATAAGAAATTGAGAATTTGAAATAATTTGAAATACTTTTTTCGAAAAAATTAATTAAATTTAATAATTATATTATTTAATGGAAAACGAAGTGAAATAATCGATCATAACAGGTATTAATGTTCTTCCCAGTCTGTAAGTCTTACCATTTTTTTATCTTACCTTATAAGCTACAATACAATCATGATTTTTATTCTTGATGAGGATTTCAGCCGAAAGAAACCATGGAGGAAGAATTTATACGAGAACAAAGACTATCCTGATAATTATACGGACGAATCATTCCTGGACGAGCTGAAAAAGAATCTACATGGACCTTGGGATGAAGCTATATTAATAATATATCAGACGAAATTGTAGGATTTAAATTTTTAATAACTTGTTTGATAATGTATTTTGATCTGTGTTTACTTAATAATTGTTTTTAATTCGATTTTTAGTATTTATTGAATTATAAATAACCTAATTTATCGAAGTAAGTCTAAACTGTGTTCATTTTTCTTTTCTGATTTCTTAATTCAATATTCATGTAAGTATGAGAATCATTTCAATTTCAAAATTATTTAAATAAAATTTTAGCTAATTAGTTTAGCTCACTTACAAAGTAACTGTTTTATAGACTCATTTCAAGTACCAAAGAATAAAGTACCTATTCATTCATTTCCTGTAAATATCAATAATCGAATACAACAGTTCATCGAATTCATCTCTCTTTAGTCTTTACTAAGAAAAATATTACACCAATGAGTTCTAATGAAATATACGAACCTGGCCTTGAATTAAACGAAGAGTACAAATTGATTACATAATCATATACCACCATATATGTAAGTAGCTATGTACCTGTGCACCGGAAGATTATCTATCTAAATTTCATATAGTCGAAATAATAAGAACTTCATCGTAGAAAATCATATACATACGTTGTGGTTGATGTAATTATTTCAAACAGGGAACCATTGCGAAGAATATTTACAATTATAAGTATGAGGAATGCGTTATGTCGTTTTATTCTGTGTTCAGTGGAATGCTTAAATTGGTAATTACTGTGTGGGTAAGAACATATAAGTAAGCACTAAGCACTATGTTGGCAATCAATTTTAAGAATATGGAAAAAAAAAACAAAGTCACGCGTTGTTTGTTAGTTTTTCTGGTAAGTTAACGAAGATCGTGTACAAAATCTTGGCGTAAATCAATTATTAGGTGAATTTATGTATGAACAATGTTTTAAGTAAAATAATGATATTTTGATTTGAGAAAATGAATTCTTTGAATTTTTCGAACTTTCTTGCGATCTTATTATCGATCAATGAAGAAGTCAAATACATAATATAAGATCGGAAGAAAATATTCAAAATATGTAGATTTTTTTACTTTCACACTAATTTTAAAAAATTGAAAAATATAGATAGGAATGTTTTTTGAAAATCTCTTCAAAATCAAATCAAGATGAAAACTGGGTGCCATAAATAATTTTTTATAAAAACATCCTCGCGAATTTTTTTTTTTTAATTTTTAAATTAATTAAGGATTTTGAAAATGTGGATGAACTTTATTTTTTAGCTACACATTGAATTTTTACAAAAAGGAGGCAAATACATAAATGATAACGATATTTTTTTGTAAAGAGAAGATATTTCTGAGAATAATATTTTTTCCTAATCATCTACATTTTAATTTAAAACTTTGAAAAATAATCTTCTGAATTTATTAGAGGAGCCCAAAATATCAAGAAAAAGTAAGTAAGAAAATTGAATTTTCCGATAGGTATATCAATTCAAAATTTTATCTGACTTTAATTTTGACAAGATGTGGGGTTTTCAAATAATAACTACTTTCAAATCATGAAAAATTGATCCCTCTCCCTTATTTTTCTCAGATACATATAATCAATTGTCAAAATTTTTATTTTCGTTACATTCATTCAAAACGAACTTACCTATATTGTGCAATTCCAAATTTAAATCTTGAAATTTTTCTAAAAATTCACACAATGGTTCTAAAAATGTATATGGAGAAAAATAACGAAAATCAGGGGGAAATGACATTCAAAATCTAAAACATCTTAAAAGGACATTGTAAAAAACATTAATCCCAAGTCAAGGAACATTTCCTTTTAAAATATTTAAATAGGTATAGGAAAAAATTCTCAAAACAACCAATGGGAGGTTTTGACATCTTGGCTTCCTATTAGGCCACTAAAAAAAATTCGAAACCCCTTTATTCTCAAAAAAAAAAAACGTAATTTTAAATCTATGAATAATTTTGATACTAGAAGAGTATTGGGAGATTTTTCAATCATTTTCGTGATCGTATTGTCAATACCCGGATATCCAGTTTGATTAAGTACGTAATTCGATTCATACGAAAATATAAAAATCTGTATGTATACGTAAACTTAATGATTCATATTTAAATGTTTTTCTCGAAGAAGGTCTCCATTTACGTAATAAGATAAACCTAAACAACACCTATGAGCCATAGAACTAGAAATGGGTAACAACGTAAGCTGACGACCAGATACCTAAAAAAATTTAATCTCTTGGCTTGCACCCATTAAATGTTTGTTTACGATGAAATCTCGTCGATCTAGGCGCGGAGATATTAAGTACCTAGGTTTTCAAAAGAAAAAATTAATTAATTAGGTTACTTCGAGAAAGAACCCCACGTTTCCTCCGGATCATAAAAAAAAAACTCCGACCAAAATCTCACGTCAGTTCAAAAAAAAAAATAATGAAAAAATCCAACTGACAACCGTGATATATCGCGATATGTATGTAGATGGATAGGAATGGTTAAAAATTAAGAATAATTATTTTTAATTCCAACCTTAACTAATTAAGTTTGATATACTAAAACCAAATTACGATTATTTATCCCATATGAAAAATTATACTTTTTATGCACGCATTGCTAGCGCAATCTATCACGTCCCATACCTAGTACCATTATCTAAAGGTAATACAGAACCTGTACGTATTTTCAAATAGCCATTCATTGTTTGCATATACTTCAACAGGTATAAACAGTAGCGTAGTGCGTTTTTATAAATACGATTTATACTTAATTTACCGGTTTGTGGTGTTCAATTTTCAATTAAACAGAATGCAATTGGAGGATTATTTCAAAATGAGTTATTTTTTATTGAAATAATTTCGTAGTTTTTGTATTTTTTTAACAGCCCAGTTCGTAATTGTGGCAAAGCTGTCGTGTTTTAAAGGGTGAGTACCTGGAAATTAATTTTTTTTAAATTTTATTTAGTTATAGTCTTGGAATGATATATTTACCTAACTCATATATTTATTTTAGATCAAAAGGATCAAAAAAGAAAAAACTAGAATTTTCACTTCAGCACCCAGAAACAATTTTTTTGCAAAACCAAATTAAATAGGTACCTACAAATTTGAATATAGGTAGTCAGAAACCTGGTTACAATCCAAACTCTCCTCTGTCGATTGGAAAATAAACTCCATCATTGGTCAAAAAATCAGAAATAGGGACCCATTTTCCTGAAACTAAAATTTATCATCAACAATAAAAATCACACCATGATAAAATTACCTATCAAAATAAAAATGGGTTATGCAATTTCCTACCAAAAAAAAAAAAAACAACAAAAAAAACGACAAATTCACTTCTTCTCTATATTGACTCGCATAGATGAAAACCTCCCAGTATACTTTATTAAAATTTTTTATAGTTCAGCCTTTCCAGCTGCGAATAAATAAACAAAAATTATAGTTCTCCGCCCCATTTATCAGTATGAATTACGAGTTTTTTCGCACATACCATTCACACCTCGATCAACGTATTTCATATAGGCAAATACGCTGCAATCCGAAAGAACTTGTTTTTCACGGTACAAAAATTCATTAGCTTTATCGATTCTATCATTTTATTGCAAAATTTTTATTAAATTCTCGCTAACACATTGTTAAATATTGAAGGAGGCGTGGTAACTTTAGGTTTAATCTTGATAACACCTCTGAAACATTTAGCTCAGAGCTTTTATTTATAAAAAAAAATTCCACCTGAAACATTTTATGGGCTGTGATCTTCCAAAGTCATCGGTGCATGATTTTATGGTGAATTTTAAAATAAAACGGTTACGAAATTAGATACCTACGAGTGTTTAGAACGTAAAAGTACATAGGTAATTGAAGAGGGAAATTTAAAATTATAGACGAACTTGCAATTTTATTGCGATCGGGTGAGAAGTATGTCGATGCATTTTAATTTTTAGACTCGTTTAAATTGCATTCAAAATGCTAGGGTTTCGTTTAGTACGGTTATGAATCATACGTAGATAATGGTTACGATGCGATGGAATGATGGCAGCAATGAATACGTATTATTAATAAATTCATCTCAAGTGCACTTACTTCCGAAGAATAACAAATAGGTACTTTTGAATCATACCGTGGATAATTTTTTCACCGAATTTGATGACCCAAGTTTTTCTTAGAAAAGAAATTGTTGTGAAAAAATGTAGAAAATATGAAGTTACGAAAGGTAAAGTGATGCAAAGAATTTTCTAACGTGTGATGAAATCGTCATATTTTTCTCAAAATTACTCTCATTTGGCTTCCCATATTATGATGCAGTTATTGCAATTACGAAACCATTAAATGATAACGGGTTCTAGAAACTCGATATTTTTCCTCTGAAATTATCTTTTCCAAATCGATCGGGTTGAAAATTGGGGAGATAAGGAGTAGATTGGAATTATTTTAATTTTTTAATCCACGATTTTTTTTTAAATTGAAAATTTTTCTCCATCAACAGATTTGAAAATTTCACTTAATCCTAAAAAACTTTTCTCTTTTTTGAAGAAATTTTTTCTCGAGTACTTATTCAAAATTTGATTACAGTCAGCCATTGAAAAAACTTTAAGCAAGTTGAAAATTTAAAAAAAAAAAAAAAATGAAACTGCTGCGTAACTCATCATTATTTTTATTTTTGGAGGTGTCAAGTTCAAATTTCGACTCAGTATTTTTGATTTCACCCTCCTAGCCCTCTCATCATCAAGAATATCCATTGGGTAAGTACCTAGGTGTAATTGGTCCTTGGCTCGATCTGAATAAAATTCACTTAAAATGTTAGTTTGGATGTAAAAACATCAAAAAAAATTTGACGCTCCCCTTCCATCTTCATCCGAGTTATGAGCCCAATATTTTCCATTTCTGGAGATGGTGATCAAAAAAATTAAAAATTTTCATGAAAAATAGGTAGTCTTCACGCAAGTGAGTTGAATTTTTTCAATATTTTTATCTCGGTATTTGAAAGAGATTTCGAGGGAGGGGAAGTGGGGGAGAAGGTAAAAATCTAAAAAAAAATCAAGGGGCATAGTTGGGATACTTTTTAAAAATGTTGTTGTATTTTGGAAAAAACTGGGTATTTTTTTCAGATCTAGGTAGAAATGGAAATAGAACGTGGTCAAATCAATTAAAAACAAGATTTCTGCTGATTTTTTCACCATGTTTGGACGTATAAGTTCGAGATTTTGAAAAAAATATAAAAATTATCTCAAAAATATGCCAAAATTACAACTTATAAATACGTAAATGATCAAAAATTTGATATTTTTAATTTTGACCTGAGGTGGGAAATTGGTTTCAGTGCAAAAAAGAAACTAATAGAGCTAGATTTCAAAACTGGCAAAAAAATAATTTAAGGAATTTGCCTCAAATTCTACCAAGAATAAAATTTTAGAAAAAGGCATCGAAAGTCAAAAAATTTTCTGATCAAAATTTGAGATGTCCAATATGGTGATTTTCGATTTGAAATAAATTTTTGAGAACTCAAAAATTATAACTTTTCAGCAAAAATATGTACATAATTGTGTATTGTCCGTCCAAAGTAGCATGAACCAAATTGTGTCAGTTTCCTTATCAAAAAGCAAACAAAATTTCAAAATTTTCCCATTTAACTACAGCAATTTTATTTTGGGCTTTAAAACAATGAAACTGACACAATTTGGCTCATGCTATTTTGGACGGACAATAGGGAAAATTATTTGTCATTCAATTTCTATCCTCGACCCATTCTTTATTTCCGCCCGATTGGAAGCCACTGATGAAAACTTTATTTTCTCTGGAATTTTTAAATTTCTCTAGAAGGCGTAAAAATTTATTTAAATGTATAAAAATCGAATTTTAACCTACTTTCGACTTTTTAAACAAAATTTCCACCATTACTGCGACTTTGAAATAAACTCCTCGTGGTGTGGTTTTCTACCAGCTTTTCAGGTGGAAAAAAATGAAATATGGAATGAACTAAACGCTTTAAAAAAACTGAAAGTGATGAAATTCGAGCTGAAAACCATATCTACAAAACAATTACAAAAAGAGGACAAGAACTTTCGAATTAAGGTGAAATTTTCAGGACCTGCAGTAAAATAAGTTTTAATAATGAGATGTTTCAATAATTAGGTACCTATATTTTAGGTCGGAAAAAATTTCAGCTGTTTGATTGGATTTTTTGAAAATTCTCAAGGTAAAAATAATAAATATTGTTTCATTTTTCAAATCGGGGGGGGGGGAGTCGAAAGTGATTATAAAGTGTGGCTGGGAAATAAAATCGGTTTAAAATATTTTAATCTTTAATAAAAATATTTCGAACAGATTTTTTGAAGGAAAAGAAAAGAAAATTTGGTTTCAGAGGCTATTCAGAGCTCCTATATCCATTTTTCGGATGATTTTAACCTTAGACTTGAATCCAAAATTTATAAGAGCGAGAAATATTTTTGTTGATTTTCATGAGAAACCCCCATTTTGAAAGGTTCAGCCTCTTCCCCTCAGGGGAGTTTCGTACCCTTTGGAGACCAGGACTTCTTTTCATATTTTTCAGTGTAGTGTCCTCCGTCAATTAGGCCCAAAAAAAACTGAAATTTGAATTTAGAATGGTGGAGAGGGAAGGAGGAATACAGGAGGCCAATTGACACCACTTTTAAGACGCCCGATACATTTTTAAAAAAATTATTACATTTTTTTCTCAAATAATTCGATTTGACGAGTTAAAAATGAGTGAATATAAAATATTCGGTCTACGTAGTCGCTTATTCTCAGAACCAATCGATTCTAAAAACTCTTGAGGTTTCAGCCACTTGCATTTTTAATCAAGCCACAGCCTATTTCTCCCTCTGTATCGTATTTTGATTACTATTTTCAATCAGAATTAGTAAATAAATAGTTAGCTATGAATTTAAGAAATTATTCATCGAGCTGCCTTCCAGCAAAATCCATTAATCAACGAAATACAAAATTTTGAAAATGGATTACGCAGATACCCACCAAAGTCCTTGGCACGAACGAAAAGAAAAACAACGTAAACAGTGATATTTCCACACAATGTCGTTTTCACATTCTCGGTAAATATAGTTCGAGAAAAAATGCTACAAATAAATAAGAAAATCTCAGCAAATAAATTATTTCTCAGCTTAACAGCAGAGAGAAGGCCGCGTGATATCTTAACATCTATAATTCAAACGCACTTTCGGAGTACCAACGTATAACAGACGCATAAAGTGACGAATTTCGTACCAGTCATTGTGAAATTTATCACTCGAAAGTGTTATCTTATAATGTATCTATCAACATGAAGAAAAAAAATAATCCCGAGGAAAGTTTTATAAATCTGTCGCTTGTGAAAACTTCGAAATTACGATTTCTTCGCACGTATAACTTTGATTTTCTATTTATTTATTCTACAGACGAAATGAATCCTTCGAATTTACAAGATTAGACTACAAATTTGACGTGTTTGCTATTCCAGCGGTGTTTTTTTTATTCTTTTGTTTGTTTCCGGTTATTTTTATGTTGTGCAGATCCGGATACCGATTCAAGGGTGTGCTGTGTCGAACGATGTTTAAAAATTCTCTATCTTTTGATAGGTAAATTGAACTGATTTGAGAAAATGAGCAGCCTTAGTTATCTACTAAGTACCTACGTACGATCGAGATAAAATATATTTAAATTTTCTTAACCATTTCATCATAGTCAAATAACTTCCATTTTTAGCTTTTCATCTCAAACGAGACTTCTCCGACATGGTTAAAACGTAATTGGCTATACTGTTCAAACATTATGTGGGTTAACATTGAAAAATTGCCACTGGTTATGAGGTTCTCTTAAACGATGCCTAATTTCTAGTCGAAAGTCATTAAACAGAAGTGTGTCTTATTAAATCACACACAATGTAAATCAATCACCGTGTTCGGCTCCTCCTCTGAATATTTTTCATCTCATTATTTCGCTGGAAATGGGTCTGAGCTTCGTTGCAGTATTTCTTTTTAGGAAAAAAATACTCGGTAGAGAGAACTTATAGAGTAAAATTGAATCGAATAATGCTATGTAATTTGCCATATTGAAATGCCACATTCGTAATTACCTACTGTTGATAAGAACTCGAATATGCTGAGAGGATTGCGGAGACCTACCGCTTCATTATAATATTTTATGTATGAAAGATGCATATAAATGATATTTAAAGTGTATGAAAGAATTTTCAAACGTCGATCAGTTTTTTTTTTCTTCTGTAATTAACTCACATCATGTAGGTACTTGCATAATAATTTAATAACTATTATGCCACCTTATACTATGTGACAATTAAAATGGAAAACGTTATAATTAACTGCCCAGTATTGGTAATTCTTGGTAGATACCTTACCTACTTGTGTATCCGTTCAGCTACCCAAAGGAAATCTTCGTCATGTTTATTAATTTCATTATCTTTGGAGTGATATTGACCCTTTAAGTTTTTTTAATTCCAATTAAATTATTCTTATTTTGGAGTGAAAAAAACTGAAATTTATTTCGAAAAAAAAAAAACATGAAAAATCATTTCAAAGAAACAATTATTAAGGAAAATAATTTTGAAAAAAATAAATTGATTCAAAAAAAATGTTTAAAAATTATTTTGAAAGAAAAATTGAGAAATTTGATTATACCCAAAGAAACCCATTTTTAAAAAATCTATTTTGGGACTATTCCATATTAATTTAAACCAAAAATGAAGTTGGGAGTGTTCCAATTTCGCAATTTTTTTACAAGTTCCTCTTGATGGTCAATTTGCGAAACTACGAAATTCTTGTGCTCTAACCGAGTGAAAAATACGATTTTTTGGAAGGGGTATCCAGAGTACCAAAAAGGGTGTCGAATCAACAGAGGCGTGACGATCGTGGGATTTGGGGGTGGACCCCTCCTCTCCAGATTATCCCAAAGTTGCAAAAGATTGAAAAATTGGGTACAGTTGGGATTCTCAACTCGGCCTTTTTTCCAAATATGGATTTTGGGAAGTTGAAAAAAATGGGAAAATTTAAGAATATCACAAAAAAATCGTTCAACAATTTAATATGTCTATTTAACTGAAATAAAATTGTCCTTCTAATTTATCAGGGGATTTTGTAACAATCTTAAATAGATGGAATTTTATAAGTTTTTCGATTTTTTTGAAAGGAGAGGATTAAAAAAAGTGACCCAAAAAAACCCAAATTTTAGTTTTTTATTTTTAATACCACTGGTCGAAAAATTTTCATTTTTTACTTGATAAATATTAGTCAGAAAATATTGGTTGGTAGTTAAATTTTTTTAAATGTATTTTAACTCCCGAAATTTTCGACGTAATTTCGCCTCCTAAAGTGTTCTTTTTAGCTCAGTTTTTTCCTTCAAACGTTTACCTACTGAATTTTTTTCAAATTTTTCTGAAATTCAAACTTTCAACTCAATTTACTTTCAAAAAAATTCTTTTTGAAAATGATTTTAAAAATTTTTTTCAAGTTGTAGATTGGAAAGATTGTTTCCAGTCAATGTCAATACCAATCTTTACTGAACTTGAAATTGAAAAAATTTTGAAAAGTTGGGAAACTTGTAAAAGAAGCTGGAAATTTTTTTATGAAAATTGGATAAGTAGATTTTTTTGAGATATGTAATAGGAAAAAATTTCAGAATGTTAAGTTGGAAAAATTTGAAGTACACTCCCCCCCCCAAAAAAAAGTAGATTGCCACGACTCTGCGAATTAAGACAAAAAATAAGTCTATATTCGAATTCTACGTCCTCAAATTAGTGAGAATCGATATACTACGAGCTATTTTCAGTCCTTCATATATTTTAGCCCGAAATTTGCGGACTAGAGAGCATTAGAGGACCAAATCCAAAAAAATAAGCAAATGTTCCAACTCAATTCCTTCAAAAACCTAACAAATAACAGGTCACACCTTATTTTTCATTATTTTTTTTGAATTTTGACCTTTTTAACAGCCCTTTGAAAACATCTATGTATTTTAAAGCAAAAATTGAAAAAAAAAATGATTTCAAAAAAAAAATTAAAAATGTTATTTTCATGAAAAAATTTCAAAATTTAATAAGAAATAAAAAATTTACTCCTTAAAAAATTTTAATTTCTGAATTACTTATACATGATGCCTAAAAATCGACCTTACAAAAAGTAATTATAGATTTCGAACTCGTACAAAGTAATGTTTACGTCGAACAAGTTTTCATACGTAGACTTGGGGTCATCCTTATCAACAACCGTGAACGTCATTTTTATTATTGAGAATCCGAATAGGTTTGGGTATTGATCAATTTTAGATTAGATGTAGACCCATGCATTAGAGTTTGAAAGTCGTACAATAAACAAACCGAACCGAGGTAACAATTGATAAAATTCACAATCATAACTTATTATACTTGTACAACTCCATAGTAACCTTGTACATGTAAATTTCAACTTCATGAATATTATAATTGTTTTTTTCTGACTTAGTTAATTTCAATTTGTCAATAGCAATTTACGCGTAGGTGTTAAGTTGGTGTATTTGTATCGCAGCGATGGCTTTATTATTCGTAGGTAGGTATACCTGAAAGTTAACTTAAATTGCTTTAATTCATTTTTTATTTTGCTGGATTTGATTCTATTTAAATCATAATTAAGTTTTTTAGGCAGTTTTCAAAAATCTAAATTGGAAAAAAATTCTATCGTGATTTAAGAACGGAAATTAAGCAGTGATTTAAGGAAAATTGATATAGAAAAATTGGTAGGAACCTACCATTTTATACCTAATGTTCGGAAAATTTTATTTTTCTATGATTTTGCAATTTATGGCTATTTCGCGAGTGAAATCACTCGAATGAGAGAAAAAAAAACTAGGTATCTAATTAAAATAACATGTGGTCTGCGAGTATTTCCTTATCATTATAAATAAATTTTATGAAATAAAATTGCCTAATCTGTGACGTGGTACGTTTACAGTTTTCTCAAATAGATTATTATTATAGGTATTTGTGATAAAAATTGATAATAAACGTACAAAAACAGATTTACGATGAAAAAGTATAGGAGCAATGTCGATTATGATTCATGGTAACGAAATTTTTTTTCTTTATATTTTTTATGGCGTTATTTCGATGATAAAATATTTTATTAAGAAATTGTAGATTCAATTCCGATATATCGGAATTGAATTTTACTTTTAACCTATTTTAAAAATTTACCTATTTATTTTTTCGTATTTGGCAGAATTCTTTTCGTTTGTTTTGGTGTGATGAGGTAACGTTAATTTTCAATAAAAATAATTACATAATTCTAAAATATTTTGTTAGGTACGATTATTATGTGCAAAATTATTACTTGCATATTTGGATACATTATGAATTGAAACAGTAATTTTAATCAAACAAAAAAAGTTTTGGATCATCAAAACTAATTTCAAAAAAATAAAATAAAGGTCGAAAAACTTGAACCGTGACAGCGTAAAAAAAAAGCAGCGCATTGCCCCTCTCCACCCTTCAAATAAAAAAATTGTATTTTTATTCGGAAAAATTAAGATTAAATTGATTATTTTTTGGAAGTGTAATGATATTTTTTGGAAGATTATTTTACTTTACATTGGAAAATTTTGAGTGTTTCAAATCGAAAAATTCAGAAAAAAATTATATACCAGCATCAGTTGAAAAACTTTGACTTCCAACTCCCTTTCTCTCCCTCTCCCTCCTTCAAAATGCAAAAGTGACAAGTTCCATTCAAGGCCCAAATTGAAATAATATTATTTTATTTGTTTCGGCTGTAAATTTTTTTTTGTTTCAACTTTTTTTTTCATTTTGAAGTGAAAATGTTCTTTTTATTGATTTCAAAAATTATTTTAGATTTCTGTGGGGCATTTCCTTCGATTTTCCGCCCAGAAAGACTTTCGTACATTTTTGTGCTGAAAAATGAAATTTTGTTACTCTTTGTGTGGGAGGGGTACCCCTTTCCCTCAACTATTGGAAACTAAAATTCAAATCCAAAAACAAAATCTAGGAAATGAAAAATCACATCACCAAAAACTAAAAAAAAAATGAAATCAAAACTAAAATTCAAATTAAAGCTTGGAGAAATCGTTTAAAAATCTAAAAATAAAATAGAAACGAATGTGGAACTAAAAATAAAATTAAAATTGTGGTACCAAATACGTAGACATAGAAATTAAAACTGAAATTCGGAAACCGAAGACGAAAAAGACCAAAAACGATCGGTACTGAAACTATGTAAAATTGAAAAATCAAAAGAAAAAGTGAAAAAATAAAATTAAAATTGTGGTACCAAATACGTAGACATAGAAATTAAAACTGAAATTCGGAAACCGAAGACGAAAAAGACCAAAAACGATCGGTACTGAAACCATGTAAAATTGAAAAATCAAAAGAAAAAGTGAAAAAATAAAATTCAAATTCAAAAATAAAAAATTGAAACCCCCACAAATGGTATCTCAGAATCAAAAAATTAAGCTGAAACTAAAAATCTAATTCAAACTTAAATTAAGAAATTGCTATAAAAATGAAATCAACAATCTAAAAACTAACGAAAAAAATGATCATGAAATTAAAGATGAAAATCAAAGTACGAATATTCAAAAACTAAAATGGAAAACAAAAATTCACGATATATGCTTAGAATCGGAAAAAAATGTTTTTCATGCCTTCAGTTTTTCAAAATAGGTACCGAACTTTTTGTTGCTTTTAATAAAATTTTTGTCTGGCAGCATTCTCATTTTTATTTTATTATTTTTTGATACCTACACATACATATAGTGAGAAATTTAGGCACTCTTCCATGTTCAGCTAGTTTTTTTGTGATAACTTTTGTAAAATTCAGCAAATTTTGAAATTTAAAAAAAAGAACGTAAAGTTTTGAAAATTTTTTCTAATTTAGAATCAAGGTGAGAATGAAATTTTTTTTTGGTCAAATTTTTCATGAATCATGAAAAGGAATTCTCTCTTACAAACTAAAACAAACAAAACAAAAAACATAGGTAATTTATCATTACAATTGGGTACAATTTTTTTCTCTCATATCTGTTGAATTATTTTTTTCAAATCGGAAAAAATATTGAAAAAATCAAAATTTATATTGATTAATTGTCACAAAACTCACACAATTTTTTTATGTAATTCATTACTCAACAAAATCATCAAAAATTTGATTAAAAACCAACATCAAACTTGCCAAGAAAAAACTCAAATACACGTAGGCCTACCTACCAATTTAATTAATTACTAAGTAGATTACTCTGGTACTACTTTATTCCCCATAAATTTTATTCCAAGTACATAAGATACTTACTTTTATGTACTCTGACTTTACATATAAATTAGTCCACTTCATTTAAATCATCAAATCCAAAATTAAATACACATGATGCCAAATATGGATATTAAGGAAATGAAGGCTGTGATTACGTAACGACCGACTCGAAATCCACATTCTCATTTGCACTGTCAAATAGGTACATGTTTACTTTATTGCTTGCAGTTTTCATTATGCACTTTTGGGTTCTGGCTTTACGACTCCGCAATCCAAATAATAAATTTTTAATCGTAAATATACACAAGTCAGTCTTTTCACAAAATACATCCATGTAAATATTTACCCACCGATAAAGCATACTCAGCTAATTGGGCAAAATAAATATCTGAATTTAACACGTGATGAAAGTGATTTAGCTAAAATACAAATAGAGTCATCGGACGAATTGCATCCGTATAAAAAAAAGGTACCTACCGATGAGATTCGTACCTGAAATTTTTTTTCAACAGCTTCCATATACTTGCTGGTCATGGCAATAACCACCTAACGTGAGAAAAATAATCGTTGTTAATTTCTGCAAGTCGTCTGCATCTTGCTCTCGTGATGTTGAAAAAAACCTAGACACCTATTTGAAGCAGCTTTCAGCACACACGCGGTAGCATGGGAACGGAATTTATGACTTTTCGATTTCTTGTCGCGATTTTGCCAATTTTCAAAGAATAAACAAGCCGCCTAAGCCGGTGCGATGATTCTTATCGAATGTTGCCCATCTTATGATAAATTATAAGGTAAATACCGTGGTATGATCGCTTCTGGGATGAAATTTATTACCGTTATGCAAGTCCGAGAGTACCTCCGATGGAAGTTTTTTTCTTATTATTTTAGCGTGGTGCGTTTTGATGCATAACTTTCCTATAATCATTATCATTATTGTATTTAAAAATTTTTTTACTCCGAGACACAAGTTGATCCTTGGGGATATTCGAGCAACTAGGTAGGTATATGCACGTTCGATCACACTGCATGAATTATTCAAGATTACCCAAGTTAAAGGAGGCTTTTAGAATCATTTCATAAATGATTAACTGTTCCATTCACGCCTACTTTTTTAACCCATTTCATCATGTATCCTATCTTAATACTATTTTACGCGCATAAATCAATTTTAATGTTTTCTGAATTTAGTCGTTAAGTGTAAAATAATCGTAAGCGATGATGGGTAATGTTATCGGATATTAGAAGTTTTTAATGCCAGCCAGATCTAGATACCTGTAGTTTGAAATACTTACATGGTGAAAAAATAGGCGAATGGTTTTATTAGAGCTCCAGTCGAGCGGAAAATATTGCATAAACACCTTCGAGTTTGGATTTATTTACACGAATTGTATCGTTGATTGTTCTAGTGCGCGTGGCAATTGACGGTCGTTTAATTTGGGGCAAAAATTTGACATATTTTTTGTATCAGGTTGGACTGAAGGTATTGTGATGGTAAATTACGTATGTAGGCTGAGAAAATGGGGAAAATACCAATTTTATTTACTCAAATATCTGTTATGCATAAATAGACATTTTATTCGATTATGAAAGTGATCAGTTTTGAGGGCAAAAAAATACCATGAGATGAAAGTGGAGAGGAAATTTGAAAATATGTTGTCTTTTTCTTACAGATGTTTATTTTTGCGGGCGGTGGTCTAGAAGTCCAGAAAATGAGAAATTTTTCAAAGATTAGGCATTTTTAAAACTAGGTTGCTAGGTAATAGGTTTCTCGTACTAGTAATTTTTTCTAAAAATTGTGGTTTTTCCTAAAAATTGTCAATTTTTTCAAAAAGTGTTTTTTTTTCAAAAATTGATATTTTCATCAAAATGAGTCATTTTTATCAAATTGTGAAATCTTTCCAAAAAATAATTGTCGATATTGTTAAAATAAGTCATTTTCTTATCAACAAAAACCTCTACTTATTCCAAAAAATTGATTTTTTTTTTGAAATGAGTGATTTTTTGATCAAAAATGTTCATTTTTATCGAAATGGGTACAAAAGTGACCATTTTAATTAAAACGGGTCATTTTTTTTATCAAAATAGTCATTTTTTAAAATCAAAATAGTCGTTTTCAATCAAAATAGCTATTTTCATCAAAATATTTGGTCATTTTTTATTATAGCAGTGATTTTTTTGATCAAAATACTCGGTAAGTAATTTTTTATCAAAATAGTTATTCTTTTATCAAAATGGTCATTTTTCATCAAAATAGTGATTTTTTAAATCGAAATAGTCATTTTTATGTTGAAATGGTCATTTTTCATCAAAATAATCATGTTTTAATCAAAGTAGGTAGGTAGTCCTTCGATATGGAAATTGTGATTTTTTTTTTCTAAAATACATAGGTACTACATAGGTCTTAGGTACCTAGTAATTTTCCATCAAAATGGTCATTTTTTACCAATCGAAAAAATCATTTTTATCAAAATAGTGATATTTTTATCAAAGTAGTGAATTTTCTTAATCAAAATAATGGCTTTCATCAAAAATAGTCATTTTTCATCGGAATGGAAAATTATTTAAATCAAAAATAGTCATTCAGCTTTTGACTTTCTGATATCAAGTTAATTTAGAAAATAGAAAAATTTGTTTTTAAAAGTATGATATTGATTTTCTGATACCACGTTAATTTCAAAATACATTATGAAAATTTATAAGCTTTTAAAAGTCATCTGCCCAATTAATTTCTGATATTTTTCCTGACTTCTTAACTTTCTGACATTAGGTTAATTTTGAAAATATAAAAACTTATGTTTTTGAATTTGGTAACGCAAAATCTGGTCACGCAAAATAGGGTCTTAGAAATTTTGGAATGACACCCCTCAGCCCCCCTCCCCATCCAAGAAGAAAAAACATATCCATGCTAAGAGATTTTTATTTAAAAAATGGAAATTTTCACCATCAATATTTAATATTTTGATAATTGCCTAAGTATAAAATATGAGTAAGATTATTATTTTCTGAAATTGGTAATTTTTGCTCAAAATGGTGTTTTATTCAAACCCTTTTGCGAAATTGTCACTTGGGGTAATGACCGAAAAATCTAGAAAAAATTGTGATTTTTGAGAATAGAGCAGGTCAAGAAATCCAGAAAATACTTTTTAAATTTGTACAATTTGTAACAAATTGAAAACATAATAAGAAATTTTTATGATTTGTCACTGATCTGCTAGTAAATAAATCACTGATTTCTTAATCAATTCCCAATTTATCAGAAAAAATCGATAATTTTGCCAAGAGATAAAAATAGCTGCGCAAAATTTTTTTAAAAACATTAAAATATCATCAAAGTTTACAAAGAAAAATTATCAGAACATCACGAAAATTGCATCCTATAGTTTGCAAAATAAGAATTATAAAAATTTAGAATGAAAACAAGAACTTGTTCAAAGAAATAAGAAAACTCGTGACGAAATAAAATAAGTAAATTCAACAGAAATGAAGAAAAGAGTCTATTTTCCCATAAATTTTCATAATTTTTTTAACTTGTCGACTTCGTAGAAAATTTTCAATTTTAATAATCTTTACGAAGAATCTCGAGCAATTATCGCCATATTTCATGAAGATGATTTTACCTGTTAATAGATGACTAGGCAACTATATTGACAATGAAACAATGAACAGTTTCTTCGAAGAAATTTTTCATTTTCAGAACGGAATACAATATTTTTAAAAAATGATGGAAAATTAATAACATTATTTTTTATAATCGAATTTTTCATCCCAAAAATTTTTCAAATGTTGGAAAACAGAAGAAGTATAATTCATAATTCTTATTTTCTCTCTTTCTTTTTCGTGGTAAATTATTTCTTGAATAGGTACAAATGAAATTTTCCAATTTACCTACCTATCGTAAAAAAAAAGGGAAAACGAATAAGAAATGAATTTAAAATATTCAGCTTCAAGTGTACTAAAAAATTCAGCTAATGAAAATGGGTCATTCAAATTAAAAAAGTTGCACTTTTTCAACTTGAAAAATCATTTTTTTTACACAAAGTGTAGATAAATATTTGAAAAGCAATTAGAATGATATAAGTCGATTATGGTTTATATCTTCTTCGGTTTATTTTCTTAACCATTCCATGCGAAAAACCCACCAAGATTTACTACCCAGCTACCAACGAAAAAACAAAACCATCAAAGAACGAAAACACCTCCCGCTATAATAAGTAAACACCTTCCTCCAAAAATACAAATAAATTTACCAGAGAGCAAACAAACAACCGCGAATTGTTGAAATTTATAATGTCAGTATTTATCAATACGCATGTAACTCGACCATACCCGCCTATAAACCAAAAAAAAAAATCAAAAATGTCTCGAGAATTATAAATAGAAAGCAAGTGATTATTTCGGTACTTTAACAATCACCTTGCTAACAAGATATAGTTAGTTATATTTAATCTAACCAGTTGGTAATAAAATTTCAGCCTGATAACCTGAATATTAAAATGGAAAAAAAGCCTCCATGAGTTAAATTTTATTACAAGAAGCGGTGCATTTGATTTACCAATACTACTTTTAGATCTAGGTGCTACTCTTTCTGTAAAAGGTATTTCTACAAGCGATCATACTTGGAATAATTACACCTTTGGTAACAGCTTATTACACGTTCTTAATTTAGAAGTGAGTCTCACAGATACGTTGTTCCGCGTAGGATATCTGATCATCTGGTATGGCGACTAGAATTATCTTACCTATGCGGATTAGTATTAATAGTGATATTAAACTTATGTCCGATTCGCGTACGTCTTATTGACGAAAAGCATTCCACGAACCGGTTAATTGTAATTAAAAAATTGATATGATGTTTGTACCTAAATTAATTAAATCAACAGAGCAACAACTCTATTAAAAGTATCAATTATATGCACGAGCCTAAATCGCATGAGATTTGGAAAATTTAACGTCTTGGGTTTTTTTTCTGCTTATATGAAATTATAATGGTGTTTCGATTGTTTATGACAGATACACGAAAATATGAACTTGAAGATAAACTGGTTATGGTTTACTGAACTGTGCTCCGTTATTAAGGTAATTTTTTATTGAGGGATATGGTTTCGAATTGAGGTAGGAAATTATCATTTAAAAGGTAGTTTGTCAAAATATTCCGATTTTTAGATTTTATTCCGGTGTAGAAATCATGATCTGTAATCCAAGTTCAGAAAAGTGGTCTGAAATTTGAAATTAGGTATATATTAAGCGTTTATCAAGAATAAAAAAGTAGTTAGATTACCAATTAAGATTATGAATGGGATTGGGATCAACATTTTGATTAATTATAGAATTTTTTGAGTAGGCTTGAGGGCTGACAAGGGAAAAAAATTTTACACTAAAAAAATGTTTGGAAAGTTTATCCATAAAGTAAAATTTCAAGAATTTTAGCTCATTTTTAAAATTTTTGATAATCAAGTCATCCTATGATTTTGTAAGTATAAAAGTGTAAAATACGAAAATGTGATATCTGCTAAAATTGAGATGGAAAGCTGAAATTGGTAAAAGAAAAATATAAAATACACCCTATTTTCTTAATAATACCTAAGTTCAAGTTTCTCTGGAATTTCCAGAAAAATTTGGAATTTTCCGGTCCTGAAAAAAAGTCATAAAATGGTCCGAATAATTTCAACTTTCAAGTACCTCTCCCATAAAAATGTTTTTCCCTTCTTTTTTCGAAATCGAAAAATGTAAAAATTTGTCAAGAGTTCCCAAAACATCTGAACACAGCACCGCTTCTAGTCAATTCTAAAAGTCTAAAAAAAAAATGCCAAAATAAGATACATGCCAAATTTTTGTTTTTAATAACCAGATTAGATCCAATTTTCATGTTCTGTACCTACCTACTTTTTAGTCGTGGGATGATTTTCAAGCTTTGAAAATTCGCTAAAATTCAAAAAATTAACATTATATTATTAAATTTTTAAAATTATTTTGAAAAAAATTGTCTAAGCCAAAATTTTTCTGTTGGAAGCCCTAAAAAATTTTCAGTTGTTCGGTGAGGGGGGAGGATTCTTTAAACTTTGATTTATTTCTCGATTTAGATGATTAGTCCCTTAATTCCAAATCCAATGCAAAATTTTAAAAACACTTTGCATCCGTTCTTTGAAGAGTATTTCGGTTTTCAAAAAATTTTACCTCCATCCTCCCCTTCCATGCAGAAATTTGGTAATAGGAAATTTCCCCATACTTCTCTACCAGCAGAAAGAATTTTGGTAGTTGAAATTTACTTTATATTCTCTCTTCCACAGGGTACAGTTTTGGTAATTTGGCAAAACAAATTTTTTCAGTAACCTGTTCAAGGCAGAATTCTTGCAATTTTTAAGATTTTCTCATTCTCTTTTTTTTTCAAAACGGATTTTTGCAATTGGAATTTCTCTTAACACTCCCCTCCCCTACTCCTCTAAATCATGAATTTTGTAATTTTAAAATTTTTCTCAAATTTCTCTCAAATTGAATTTCACATAATTCAATATCTTCTCAACTCTTTTTAAAAACATTTCTGCAGCTCATTTCAAGACAAATGGCAATATAAAATTTTCAAATCACCTCTCTAGGCAAAAATTTTGGTCTTTAATTTCTCTCGTGCCTTCCTCAGGTCATAATTTTTGTAATTTTTGAGTTTTTTCTCATTACCCTCTCCCGTCAAATCGAATTTTGGCAATTGAAATTTCTCTCTTATCCTCTCTCGCCTCACCTCCCACTAGGATATGCCTTTAGTAATTTTAAATTTTTTTTCAAATTCCCTTCGAGCTGAATTTCATTTCATTTAAATTTTTTTCAGCCCTCTCTTTTGGACGAATTTTGGTCATTTCAATTTCTCCTGGACCTCCCTTTAACTTAAAATTCGGGCGATTAAAAATCTTCATTTTATTCTGTTCCCCAAACTAAAATTTCAAGATTTTAAATTTTTTTCGAACCTCTTCCAAGAAAAATTCTGATGATTTAGATTCACCCCTCCCCCCTCCATTTTCAAGACAAAAATTTTATAGTTTTAGAATTTCTTTTGTACGTTTCTCCAAAAAATAACTTTGGTAATTCTAAATTGATTCTCGTGCTCTACTCCAAGACGAGTTTTGGTTAATTAAACTTCTCCCTATTATCCTGTCAAAGGGTAAATTCTGTTACTTTTAATTTTTTCTCATACCTCTTCCTGGGAGAATTTTGGTTCTTTAAATTTTTCCAGTCTTCTTCAAGACAGTATTCTGGTAATTTTAAATTTTTTCTCTTATCTCCTTGGGCGAAATTTTATAACTCTAATTTCTCCCGGATCCTTATCCAGGTCAGGATTTGGGTACCTAATTTTAAAATTTGTCTCGTACTATCATCGTATCGTCAGCCATTCTATTTTCATTTTTGTTTCCTATTTTTAATCACAAAACTTTCAGTTAAATTAGTTGGAATATTTATATTCTTTATGAAATTTCAACTTATTTTTATTAGTCACAGGTTTACATTACATCTTGAGGTTTTTCTCAAAAGTTTTTATGGTCGAAAAATCAAAAATAAAATTTTAAGCGTGAAATTTAATGGTATGATTTGAAAAAAAAAATATTGAAATTTTCGTGAGTTCTTTGAGAAATTTCAACATAAGTACCTACATATTTCAATAAGTTGCAAGTCTAGTTGAAAATTTTTTGAGCTTATTTTTCGATGAAAAATGTGACGTTTTTGATAAATACGCATTTTTACATCCCTTACAGTTTTATTATCGTTTTGTTAGACTATTTTTATGCGAAAAAAAACGCCAAAATCGGTAATAATCATTCAAAGCCCCATAAAATCACATTGTACCAAAGTTGAAAAAGTATTCTTACTCAAAAGACCTTACCCAATCAAAATATGTAGGTACCAATGAAAAAAAGTTTCTCTGAACAACTACGAAATATAGAGTTTTTGGAGGGGAGAGGGTCATCCTCTTGCCCCCCAACACCTGTAAAAAAATTGAAAATTAATATTTTTAAAACTTTCGACCTCGTGATAATAATCTAAGTGATTTTTCTTTGCACGAGAAAAACACCTCACAAACACTTTTCCGACTTTTCGTACTTGGATTGTAGATTATCAAGTTGGGCAACTCATTCGACACGTTTAAAAACAGAAATAGAAATCACCACGCTTACGACTGATTGAACGCCGAAAACACACGAACGAGAATTTTCCAATCGTCGTGCTTTCTGCTCCACATAATTTTTAAAATTATCATCAATTAACCAACGCACGTTCTTGGATGGTGCTCGAAACTTGACCGAATGAGAATCCCTCGACTTGAACCTGTTACATGATTAAGTTCCTTAAATAAATCGTAAAAGCGATAGTTTTTTTTAGTTTAATTTATGAAAATCGTACACCGTTAATGAAACTATTAAAAAGCAACAATAGCGTAATTAAATACTTTTAATGGTTATTTTAATCTTCTGCCGGGCGACGTTTCAAGCTCATTAATCAAACTCTAGCTGTCACTGATTCGCATCACTTTTATCAGTAACATTCGTTTCGTACCAAGGACAACACACGGAGGGGGTGCTCGTAAATTTCGAGTTTTTTGTTCGGTGTTTTCGTTTTGTGTGCGGTATCGAATTCGAAATCAGTATCGGTTGTCAATAAACTCCTATCATTTCACAGTCGTAATTAACACAAAGGCAGCCGGAACGAAGTCCATTTCGCGCGTAATTTCAAAAAGTTCAAAGCTTGCACTTTTTTTTAGCTAGTCGATGATCAGTGCCAATTAGACGATGTTCGCGAACTGTACGTGTGAAGTTCGTTTTAGAATAATTATCGCGTTTCTATGTGCGAATTTTGATCGCTCTGCAGTGAAATATTCTATTACGCTAGAAAATGAAACGTAGTGTGAAACGAGTAATGGTTTAATGTGCGAAATCGAACTGCGCCAGACATCTGTTTGATTCGTCGTCGATTATTTATTATGTTGACATTTTTTTTTTTATTTTTCCGAAATACTCGACTGGTATTTTGCGCGAACGATTCGCTGGTTCAAATTTCCATAGTGTGGGCTGCGTGATTGTAGTACGTTGTAGTATCAATTTGTTGTAGACAATACCGAGCTAATATGGAATTTATAAAATACAGGTAAAATTTATGCTCAGTTTTGTTTTTTTGATGGATGATTTTATGTATTGGAGAGGGTAAGATGCTGAATGGGGCGAATAATTGGACTGGAATTGGGAACCTTCGATAGGCATCGTTCGAATATCTCCCCCCTTTGTTGTTTTTGGAATCTGAAAAATATTATAATAGGCTAGTAAAGATAACTGATGGGTATCAGACATTTTTTATGACACGTAAAATGTTTGGATTGCATGATTGTATTAAATCAATTACTAATGAGATTCTTATGGGTAGCTGAATCATGATCTATGCGTACCTGCGAGTGATTAAATTTCAATTACGATAAAGAATTACTCAACTCTATGATTACCTGTGTGCGTAATAACGGTGTGTGGTGTAGGTATTTATCAGACTCGCAGAATAAATTGTTTTACTGAACACTTACCTTCTGAAACATTTATCTATAATCATCATGGAAAGATTCACATACATTGTAAAAACGTATTTCAGCGGTTGAAATGAAAAAATTAGTAAGAAATTATCACTCTCGAAAACTCGAAAAGTAGCAAAGCTAAGAATTTTTCAATGAGGTGAAAGTTGTCGCAAAAATACAGAATTTTCATAATTTTTTGAAAAATTTTGAGCTCAACTCGTTTTCTTTTCTCATCGTTTTTTTTTCTTTTACTACAAAAATTCTAAATTTAAAATATAATTTTGAAATTAATGAACAACGTCTACGCTAATTATTTTGAACTTGAATACCAAAAATAATTACAAATGAAAGCAAGGGCATCAGGATCTTTTTTTGAGCGGGAATAAAGTAGACAGTGATCTAAAAGGTACTTAGACAGAGACTTGGAAGACCAGAAGAGGAGGAAAAGGAGTCTTTAACACAATCAAAAATAATTGGATTTTCAATACTCTAAAAAAAACTTTTCTCGGAAATTTTCGATCTTTTATGAGGTGAGGGGAGGGAGAGTCTGAACCCCTCCTTTTTGACTACGCTACCGCTTTTGAAACTGAAATTCAAAATCAACCCATGAAATTTGGTTTTTACGTTGGAAATTAAAAACTTTAAAATAATAACAGGGACGCAGTCAAAGGGGTAGCTATCGAGCTGTGGGCACCCCCAAGATCTAGCCTAACCATAAAATCTTCAAAAAAAAAATCATCCATAAGAGAGACTCAGATGGCTCGACTCCTCCCCCTCTAAACTCATGATAGGAGATTTTTCACATGAAAATATCAAAAAAAGTGTATTTTTTGCTTTTTAAACATTATTTTTCAAAAAAATTTGCTCAAGCGTTAATCTATCTATTTTTTGAATATACGTCTGACGTTTATAGATCCTTAAATTTGAATCAGCCAAGTTTGATGAAATTTTGCCTGTTTGAATCGGTGGAATTTTTACCAATTTTTTAGTCAATTCTCGTTCGGCCAAAAAAACCGCAACTTTGTTAAAAAAATAAATGAAAAATCACAGATATCCCGCTAAATTTATTTCACTAATTCAAAACTTTGGAAGATGAGAAGATGATAAAATTTGGCTTAATAGATTCAGAAAGTATAATTAATGTTGGTAATTGTTCTAAAAATCCCATATTTAAACATTTTTATTTTTTCTTTGCTCGAATCTATACCTACATATTTTATTTTGTCTACAGAAAATTCTCAAACTAGGTATACTTACACCAGCTCTACGAAAATTACAGATGTCAATTTTTCACATGATACCATTATTCATCATTTTTTATCTTCTATTTTTAAGAATCTGAAAAAATTACCATCTGCCTATCAGTACTTTATTTCCGTTATTTCACTTTCTCTTCTCTTTCTCAGACGGTCTTGAAAAATTATAAAAATATTTTTAAAAAAATTGAAAACATTGAGAAAAATTTTGAAAAATAAGTACATATAAGCTTGAAGAAAAAAAACAAATTGTAAAAATTTAATTTCTATTTGAAATATGTAGACTTCAGAATGTTTTACCAAGTACCCAAAAATACCTTTGGTGGAATAATAAATAGATTTCGAATATCTATTCACTAGAAAAAAAATTCTGCAGTCGTTGAAAAATTCCTTACTGGTGTTATTTAGAACCTCAAAATCAAAAATTTTTACAGAACTTTTCCTCGATATTTTCATCATTTTCGAAGAAAACACCTCCACACCAAAAAATTGTCATTTTTCAATCTCGAAAAAAAATTTTCAATTTCCGGTTCAACCTTTCACCCTTTTTTATTACCTACTTCAAAATTCTTTCCTAAAAACTGCACCATGAACTTGAATTAATCATTGGAAATAGGTAGGTGAACAAAGGTATTTCCATTAACAACAAATAAAAAATAAATTTTTCATTCGAAATTTTAAAATAACAATAAAATGAAGTAAAGAATTCAACCATAAATTCAAAGTATCTTATCGTTAAAAAAAGGATGCAAAAAGAAAACCAAATTGATCGGAATAAGTTTAATTTGAGTGCAGGGAGGACGAAGTTTTAAAAAATCGAAACTTCAAACTTGAGTTTGATTACTTTTTCAAAAAATAATAAATTTAAAAAAATTGAAATTTTCAACGAAATCAAAAAAAACTCTCTCTATCTAATCAATATTTTTAAACATATGCACATTTGAATTTCATGAGCCCTTTTTTTTTGAAGGCAATTCGCATTTGGCAAAACTGTACCTACTGAAATTTTCTCAAATAGTGGGTAACACATAATGTCAATATTAATTCAACTATAGTTTCAGTGTCAAAAGATTAAAATTTTAAAGTTCAACTGTAAAAAAATTCAAATGGCATGACTTTTGAAAACATGTTTCAAGCCAGGAATACTTTGGAATTTTATCCAAATAAAAATTTGCTCGATCGAATTTTTCTTGAAAACCCATTCGTAAAACTCAAAATAGTGTTTCTACTCATAATTTCGTTTTCGTTATTTTTCTACGTAGTCAAAAAAAAATTGCTAGAAAAAAATGAAAATAGAGCAGAATTTGAGTGGAGTTTGTAGGGTTGGTAAGACTTTTAGACATTTTCCATGCAGCATTCTCAAGTACATATTTTATGTAAATACCTAACTCATAAAAATCATCGGTAGCAGTAATTTCCATCTGAGAAATTTTCATCAAGTACGTTTATCTACCTCGCATTTTTCTTAATTTTGAAAAAATTGACAGAATGAGAGGTGATGATGGAAAATTACAATCGTTGGTTTTTATATGTAAGTTGAAATACGTTCCTACTTCATTTTCAACATCATTTTTTTTTTTTTTAAATACATAAGTACATTTTTTCTTGCAATTTTTGAAAATTATATTTTTTAAGAAACCCCGAAAAATGAAATTAATTTAAGAATTTGATGGCAATGAGAGTTTTGTATTATATTGAAAAAAAAAAACCAATGGAACAAATTTATCATGTTTACTTTTGTATCATATTTTTTTCAGGTTTTCCCTCTGAAACAACGACGTGTTGAAATTATAGTTTCAATTTTTTTTTCGAAAAATCCATTATACTCTCCTAATATTTTTGAGGCCTACAGTACCCTTTCCAAGTTGAAAAAAATTCGAAGGAAAACTCGAAAATATGCAACATAAGAAAAGTTTGTACCCAAATATTAATGTTTTGCCTCATGGAAATTACATAGAGGGATAGAGTACCAAAATTTTCTTCACGAGATTTCCCGGCCATAAAAACCAAAACCCATCGATCACTACCCAAATTTCAGCGCTTTAGAATAAATTCGCATGCCCTATCCCGAATGCTTCGAATAATGTTTTCCTTCTCACGAAAAACGTCATAAAACTGGCAAAAAAAAGTAAAAAAAACCACGAATAAATAAATCATCAATTGTAACCATGTATTTTGACATGTTTTGGAAAATTAGATCTAATTTTTCCAGCCCGATAAAATCCGTTTTCATTTTTCACGAACGAATAAATAAGAAAAGAAAATATTACGCCTTCTTTCCTTATTTGGATTTGAATTAATAAACAGCTTGTACGATTGTGCATAGGTACCTACCTAGATATTATCAACTCGTTCGATTCCATAACCCACAAGGCTACCGTTGAAAAAATTTTCCTTCCAAATCACCTGGTCGAAAAACCCGCGGAAAAACATCCACAAAATTTCCGATAATCTATTTAATAACCACCTTGCTGGTTAAATAACCAACAACTGTCGAAAATTATACGCATATCATTGCTCATTTTCGATAGATAATGGAAAATCACGATAAATTTTCGTACATCTACAGTAATTTCTTAGCCGGGTGACATAAGCTACACAGCTGCTAACAAAACGTCGATGCGTATAATTTTCGGTAGTTATTTTCGTGCTCTTAATGATGCACGTTCATTACCAACAAATGTGTTTTTCTTTCGACAATTATAAGACCAGAGTACTCATCAGCGAAACGTGAGCTGCGAACAAACATTGAACACTTTTCGCCATGAAGTCAAACAAGAAAGACGATCATAATGATAAGAGTTTCGAGCAATGGGTAATCAAAAGGAAATTTTTTTCTCATTACAGAATCGTAGCATGTTATAATTCTGATGTACGACGAATGTCTGCAGAAGGAGCTGTCATGTGCTCCGATAATCCAGCCTATGGGTCGTCCCCGTACCAAGGGCGACAACGTAAATTCAGTTTTCCAGCGTCTTTCCATTCGAACATCCTGCAATCGAGAACTTTCCAAGATATCAATAGCGGTAACAATTTACAGCAGTTTTTCCTGAACAGGAGACGGTTTAGTAATGTGGGAGATGCTGTTACGAGGAAATTATCCACCACCATTGGATGGAGGAATACGCAGGTGATCGGTAAATTAGCGAATTTTGCGTATGATTGGAAGCATAAGTTGTAGATCGAATATTGAAGTGTTTTGTCGAATAGGTACCTACTCAAGAAATCGTCAGGCACGGTAAAACGTTATGTGGACAATATATCAGATGTAGGCTGAAACGATCTGGATTATTTACGAAAAAATGCGGATTGCAGAGGTTAAGAAGTGCTGCTAGTTTACCAGAAGGAATGATTATTCGTGAAGTGTTCCCTGAATTACTGGCCATTGGTAGGTAATCAGATATTTTGATCTAATTGCAGCCTAATTTTATTCTGATCGATGTTTTCCTCCAGGACAAGAATTAGAGCGAATGCATCCGAAATTATACACCGGTGTGGCGAAACAGGCCAATGGTGCGTGTGCTGGTGGAATAATAATCACCGAAAAATCAGTCAGAAAAATTCTCATCAGCGTTGCTCGATCGTTGTTTCGTCCTGATGTATCCTGGGCAAAGATTATATCGTTTTATGCGGTCGCCGGTGGATTAGCAACTGATTGCGTTAGACAAAATCATATTGAATTCATTCCTCATATCATTGAAACCTTCGGTGAAATAATTGAAGAAGAATTGGCATCTTGGATTAATGATAATGGTGGATGGGTATGTAGCATTTTAGTATCAATTTTATTACCAGTCTGTAATCTGAGTACGAAAATGTGCTCCATTAATTTCAATTGGTGTCCTTTTTCCAGGGAGGGAAGGGGAGAGATCAAAATTAATTGGAATTGGGCGAAGGAAGCATTCGAAAAATAGTTTTTTTTTGTGATACAATAAGGGACTGGGCCTCAGAATCTTCAATTTTTCCAAGCTTTTCAAGGATTTTTTTTTGTATTGCAACAAAAATTAGTCTCCCAAGTTAGGATGTGTTACTTTTCTTTGCGTAGGGATTAAATCCCAATTTTTTTAAAAATTTACCTACTAAATAAGGAAATTGGCAGTAACATGTTGAAAACGGAAAAATTTCGTTCTGAAGACTTTTTGTTTTACTATGAAAATGAAAGGACTGCGAGTTACTTACTCAAAATAAATGGTTTTCAAAAAAGTTTCAATTTTCTTAAATGGCCTTTATCCCCTGACAGGTGTTTCATTTTTTTCATTATTTCAGCCATTTTTTTGCATTAAAAATTTCTCTGGGAAAGAAATAAAGCTTGGAAACATTAAAAAATTCATATGTATTACCAATGAGGAATTTTAGAATCGTTCTGTACCTATAATTAAAATTACCAATTTTTAAAAAATTATAGCTAGCACAATTTGAGCAGCAAATTTTTCAAATTGTGCCACTGATAGATTCATCAAAAAATGGATTCAATTAAAATTTTTTGATGGGATTTGAGACCTACTCAAGCTGAATAAAATTTTACGTGCAAATCAAAAATGAAATGTCAACGGATGATTTATTAAATAGATCCCATCTATTTTGAACTCAAAATTTCACTAGATCTATCAATAAGGATACTATTTTTAGAAGAATTCGGCAAAATGTGGACAAACCAAATTTCGGCTTATCCAAATACATAGCTCAAAATTTCACAATGACAAGGAATTTGAAAATTTCAAAGAAAACAATTTTTGAGCATTTATTGATATGCAACATGAGCTCGTGAGAACATATTAAAAGAAGTATTTTGTGAATGTGAACTTGCAATCTGCTAAACATGAATTAAATTTTGTTTTAAAAAAAATCGAAAATTCGTACCTAGGTACTAAGCTCAAAGTTTTATCCCATCGTGAGAATTTTTGAAAATCATGGCTTGAAAACTCCTTCATTTTCCTAAACATTTTCAACTCAGCCAAATTTTCTTGGGTACATAAGGGTTTTGTACAAGTCATCAACCTTTCTTTCATCCTTATAATTTTCAATACCTCAATCAACAATGATTGTCCATTTTTCATAATTTCTAGAGAATTATCAAGCAAAAAATGATTGTACTATTGCCCCCCCCCCCAGGTATCCTGACTCGAGACAATTTTCTATCAACGAATGAAAAATAAACTTTCCCCAGAATTTTGAAAAATGTGTTGAACTCACTCCTTTCCCAATCATATCATTTAAAGATTCAAAAAGGTAATTAATTTTCTCTAACGTTGATCCCATAAATTAAAAGTCAATTCATATCCCCCCCCCCTAAAAATACACCATCACAATTACGTTCTTAGATTGCAGATTACATAGGATATGTTCTGAGATGAATTATATGTCCAATTTTAATTTTGCCTCCATTTACTTTTTCAGGTATCACTTCAAATGTACTACAAACCAAAGAATCCCCAAATACCTATTGCAAAAACATATATTGTGTGTTTCTGTTTGATTCTCTGTATTATATTTATTTTTGTTTTATTACTCAAATTATATGGTAAACTCGCGTTATAGTAAATATTGAATCATCGAAATACTTTTTAAATACATCGAACCTCAACTTTCTTTTCATTGTGTATTTTTCTTTCTCCGCCACGTTATTGAATAAAGTGAAATTCTTGTGATTAAAAATCCAAGTCTGAAAATATCAATTTTTCAAATTTTTACAGTCAAATCTAATAACTTTTCACATTTCACTTCACTATTCTTTCACAATGGACAATCAGATGGTCGAATTACGTTTGTCAAAACAAATAAAATACAAAAATAATCGAAATATCAATACCTTTTATTCATAACCATCAACGACAATATTAAGCAAAGTTATTGACATTGTATATTTTATGTAAGAATGTAATATCGAGTGCCGACTGATGTAGATGTATTTTTAAATGCGTAAATGTTCCGACAGCAGGTAGTTGATTAGTATTCAACAATGATAGTATTTTATTGAGTCATTTCAATCCTAAAAATAAGACATTGCATCAAAACCAAGTTACATATTACGAAATTGAAATAAAAGAATATTGTGGATTCGGAGAAAATAAATATATTAATATAAAACATTCAACATAACGAATACATTAAAAGTCTGATTGCAAATCGTAATTTGAAATTAAAAAATGCCGAATGTAGAACAATCATTCAGTGAAGCTGAAAATTAAGTTCACTGTATTGGAGTAGACTGCAACATGTGGCTCATTCACTATCGAGATATTATAATGTAATGTATCTTTTAAAAAATCTTACAAAAATTGCGCCAAAAAACACGATATCACGAGGGTTAGAATTTTTCTTCTTGAAGACCATGCTTGAAAAACATCAATACGGGTACACTTTCGCCATTGATATCTCTGTATTCCATGAGACCTACCAAACCATCGATATCCATGGATTCGCCTACACAACAATGAAAAATGAGTCATTTACGATACAAAATGAAAATAATCCATCGAATAACGATAATAAATTACCCGTGAAGAATTGCAAATCTTTAAATCTACCCAAGATGTCTTTCATTACTTTATTAATATTGGTTTTGAAAAGTTCGACTTCATCGCTCTTGTCTTCTTCCAATTTGGCTACCAATCTATGATAAAAAAACAACGCATTGATAAAACAATACATAATAATTCATCAGAATGAGAATGCTCTAAATACCTTTTCATGTATTCTTTCAAATAAAGCGTGTACGATTTCTTGTCGTTAAAAGCGAAAGATTCGGCTAATCGGTGATTCAATACAACATCAACGCCAGACTCGACGGCTTCATCGGTACCCTCACCAGCTTCTTCAGCGGATGGATTGAAACCGTCCAATTGAATATCCCCTTGTTTTCGGGTTACGTGCTATCAGATAAAATAAATGTGAATTATTAAAGCATATGGAAAAAAAATTACGACTGCTTATTCTCCATCAGGTAGTATTCAACTTTCATCTCAAGATAGCAAATGAGAACCCGATGGTGAGTTGATGTGGCATGTTAAGCTTCCAATATTCAATCAAATGAATATTAGATATTAGATCATGCACTGACTATATCAATTTACGTGAAATTTCTACACGTCACTTACTTTGCCGTATACTTCGTACAGAACGCCATCTACTAATTTCATTTTGTACGTGTCAGAGAACATTTCATCTCCTGAAATCATCAATAGAAATATATAAAAATTAGTTATAACGATTAAAAATACAGCACAAGCCAAATATGTTAATCAAAGTACAATGTTAAGGGCAAAGGTAAATGAACTTCTACTGAGTCAGAATGTGTGAGGAATGATTGAGGTAACAATGAAATACGTTTTTATCTCGCTGAGTTTTTGTCCTCATCTTATAGACTAAAATTGATGGAAAATGAATAATTTAATGAAATAACAATCAGTTTCACTCGAGAAATTATTAGCAAACACATACAAGTGGTGATTAAATAGATAATGACGTCGCATGTGAGACTCATTCGTACGTATATATTTGAAGATATTCTTCAACGTAAAACAACATATTATGATGTGATATTATATTATTTGAAAAGCTAGAACTTACCGGTGAAGATATCCTTGTAAATCCTCATTTTGGAAGACGATTATTATTAATTAATTAACTAAAATAAAACTCAACACGCATTCAGCGAAACGTTCTCAAACGAAAAGAAAGAAAAAGCCAGAAAACAAAATAGAATTCACGTTTCACGAGTACCTGGAAAATTTTTGGCCGGAAGGTTTCAATTTTATAGTTATATAGATTCCTCAGTAGAATGCGCTAGTAGAATTTTTGCCCAATTGACTTTTCGATATGAACTCGTATCTGTATTTTTTATTTTCTTTTTCTCAACTTTTTTTTCAATATTTTGCAATTTTTTGGAAAAAAATGAACAAACTTTGCAAACTCCATTACATTTAGGATCTAGAAATTCTAAAAAAATGTTATTTCGTGCCTCAAAAGTCAAAATGAAAATTTCAAAAATTTTTTAGAAAAATGTTTTTCAAAAATAGGAGCTGACAACACTGCTTCATCGCTTCGAAAATTTTTATTTTTCTCGCTTTGGTAACATTGTGTCATTTCAAAAACAAAAATGAAACCGTTAATTTTGTTTTGTTGTAGTTGTTCGCGAAAAGTTGAAGTTCGATGAGAAAATGTGCCGGTTTACGTTTTATTTTATACTAATATTTTAAATTTTGATGTCCGTCGGAGAAAAACAATTCTCTACATCATTGTTTCCATGAAAGTCGTGTAATTTTGTTCGTGAATAGAGGATCATCGTTTGTAAGCTCGACGAACGCTAGTCCGCCAAAACTTCAAGCGATTTGCCGCTTTTATTTGTCGATAGAAAACCTATTAATAATCGTGACAAAATGATGCTCAATACCAGTGAAGTTTTAGATTTATCGAAAGAGAATGTTCAACCATTGAGACAAGGCAGAAAAGCTGCTCACTTGAAAACCGCCCTACAAGCTCAAACCGATCCTGAGATGCAATATCGTTTGCAAAAACAACGCGAGTAAGTTTTTCGAACGCCTTTGACTCAGCTATTGTTTTATTCTGTCTAGTTAATCATATCGATTTCATTTTTTAGAGAATACGAATTCGCAATTCGTATGTACGAAGGCGATGATCCGCTGAAGCCTTATTGGGAATATGCAGCTTGGTTGGAGCAAAGCTTTACAAAGTTGGGACGCGAAAGTAATCTGATTCCGTTGTTGGAGGATGCCTTACTGAAGTTTAAAGACTGTGATAAATATAGACAAGACCCTCGTTTTGTTCAACTCTTGATCAAATATGTAAGTTTGTTTGTTCTTTCTCTAATAATTCCACAACCTAAACTTTCATGAGATATTTAACATTGAATGTTATTTACAGATTAATGCTCAATCTAACCCATTAGAATTATACCAAATGTCTTATAATCAAGGATTAGGCACGATGTGTAGTGCTCTGTATAAAGCCTGGGCCGAAGAACTTGATAAAAGTAATGATTTCAAGAGAGCTGATCAAATTTATCAATTAGGAATTCAATGTCGTGCTCAGCCTCTCGAAGAACTTCAAAACGCTCACATGTAAATATGATGGATTTTTATCCTAACTTTGATTATTGTGATCATTCAACGATTTTATTCATTTTTACAGACAATTCCAGCTAAGCATTGCTCGTAAAATGCTCGAAGGAAATATCAACAATGCTGAGCAGAACGTTGAAAATTCCAGAGCAGTGTTATCCAAACTACAACCGTCGAAAGTGAAAAGTTCTAGAACTAGTAAAGATACCGCTGGAATTTTTCAAGTTGCCAACCGAGATATGAAAAGTAATGTAATGGCGCCGGGAAAATTCAAAGTGTATCAAGAGGTATTTATTTTTTAACCTTGTATTATTTTTGTATTTCTATAAATTCTTACACGTGTTGGCATGTTTTTAGGATGAAGACGATGGAATTATGAAATCAGATTTTAAAAACAAAAGTGAAAAATTTACCAGGGCAAGTGTCGCCGAAAGAGAAAATATTATGAAAGCTGGAAAGTGGGCTGGGCAGAAACAGAAACAAAGTGGCGTCTTTAGGCCTTCTATGCCTACTACTCCTTCATTCCAGAGTGAGTCGACAATTTTCAATCTTATCAAATTTCATCTGATAATGGAACATTTAAACTTATAAAATTCATTTTGAATAGTTCATGAAGATCCGGATGCAGCTTGTGATAATGTCAAAACGGTTTTGAGGCCTCGAGCGTTGAAATTGCGTAGAGAAGAATTCAAATGTCCTGTAGCCGTATTTGAAGAACCGGATCCTAGCAAGAAACCCATGTACCCGAAGCACTTGGTAAGTTCGGTCATGTTTTTTCGACTAATATTCAAAAGAATAAAATAATCATCGTGAATTTTATAGGTCTACGTTGGAGGCAGAGATATTCAGTTGGAAGAATTACGAGCAGCCAGGTATTGGAAGAAAATTGAAAAAGAAGGTAAATACCCAAATAATATACTTATTTGTTGAGATAGAATATAATATTTGATATCAAAATTTTATAGAACAAGGCAAAAAACAATTCCAAGGTGACGTCAGTGTTATGATGGAAACTCCAAATAAATCAATGCTCGATCAATCCAATGGCAAAATAGAAGCCAAATCCGACAAATTACATTCGAATTCTGAGCCTAATTCGAACACCACACCCGGAAATGAGAACGCTGTACCACCTCATAACTTGCCTGTTGATCAGTCAAACGAAAAACCAGAATCCAAAGCTGAATTGCATTCCATTAGTGAAACTTCCCAAAAAAATCAAATTAAATTTTCACCAGCGAATTTGATTTGCAAAAAACCAGAGACGAAGACTGAACAATCACATTCCATTCACGAAAATTCTCAGAGAAATGTGTCATCTGAAGTGGTGAGTAAAACAATTACTCCGAATGCAATTTCATTTTACCAAAGCGTGAAGTATTAATCTTTAGTCTTCATCATTTCAGGACCCTTTGGTCAGTTTATTCGATAAAGGAGGCCCAATTCCGCATTACAGTCCTTCTACGTCATTTACTGTTAATACTCGAGCTGCCATGAACGTGATTCAAACTATGTGGGCTAGTCCTTTACCTCCTTCTAGTACGTATTATGAAATATTCTACTTTTACTCTGTTCTTTTGAATTCATTCTATTGTTTTTTCATTTCACAGATGCCAAATGTCAAAAAGTAACTGGCGATTTCGACGATTCCATGTTTAAAGTACCATCTCGTTCACCACCGAGCAGTCGCCAAGTCCAGAAAAAACTGACATTCCCAGTCTTCTGCGATGACGACACAAAAACTCAATTTCCTGTCTTTTGTGACGAAGCACCTGTTGCTCTAACGCAAAAAAGTCCACAAATCTCGTCAGTTGACAAACTTTCATTTCCAGAATTCGCTGACGATATGCTAGCGACCTCGACTCAAAAACCAGACAGCTGCAAGGTTACACCAGCTAATAAACTTTCATTTCCGATCTACACCGATGAAAACGTACCTCCGACGATGCTGAAATCAACCAGCTCGAAAAAAACATCTGATAAATTATCATTCCCTATGTTCTCCGACGATGTACTGGCTACGTCGACGCAAAAACCAGCATCAGGCAAATTACCGTTTCAAATTTACACCGACGAACCGGTAGCTTTGTTGCAAAAACCCGAAAGTGCCAAAAATCCGACGCCCAGTATGTTTTCGTTTCCAATTGATGTCGATAATGGTATTTCACCGTTGGTAGGAACGAAATGCGATAAAAATCGAAACCAGTTCTCTGAAGTGGATAAACTCCTATTTCCTATTGATAAAGACGACGAAGTTCCGATATCAGTCAAGAAATCAGAGCTGGGTACTCCTGTGCAAGGGGAACCTTATTCTATACCTTTGATTGTACCTGTGAATTTGGCCGATACGCCGCTTCAGCCAGAAAACAAAGAAAATCTACCGCCTAAAAGTTACGCTACTCCGATCGATCGAAGACCATTGACTGGTATCTTAACCCCAGCTTGTAACGTGCCGGTTAAACCGTTGGATGATGATAGCGAAGATGATGAGGAATATTGTAAAATGGTGAGAAAAAAATTTTCAGAAATAATTCATGTTTCACGAGTATGATTCTTATTGAATATTCATTTTTCAGATTCCTAAAACCAACGATTTTGACGACGAAACGTGTTCTACTAAAGCATTTGCTATTGCATTACCATCTTCAACACCTTTCGTTCGCTCTCGACACTCGTCGCCGCGAAAATCGTTATTATATAACGGGTAATTGAATCTTACAGTCGAAAAAGGGCTGCTTAAACCAGAAATATTTATTCGTTGAATTTTTTCAGATCGTACATAGCTGAAGAGAGTGCTACGAAAAGCACCACTGAAGGTAGTAAATATGTTAACGGACAGCATCTCAGTTTGATACTAGAAAATTCTAAAGAACAAGGTAGCAATTCCTCCGGTGGAAGCTCAGCCGTGAATAAGTAAGATTCAACTTTTATTTCCATACTTTAATCGTCAGGACAGATTACTAATCGATTTAATTGTTCATTTCAGATAATCTACTGATCAAATGTCTGTAATTTTGTTTTTAAAAATGTTTGCATTTATATTTATACTCGACATGACAAATTTTAATTTTAATGCTAATTTAGAAGTAATTATTTGAAACTTGTTTTTATACGTAATTTAGTGTCATTTTTTTTTTAATATAAACGTTTTGTGAATGATCAAGATTTTGGTTGAAATTCTTTGCATCCTTTTTCCCTTCAATATTGATGAATTTTTTTAGAATTAATTGAAAAAAAGAACTGAAGCTAATTATATATTATATTGAAGTATACAAAATATCACTCAATGGTTCTTCTGCATATAAAAAATCACTTATTAGAAATTAAAGCATAAAAAAATGAAAAAATAAAAATCGTTTTTAAACATTTCAGCCTAAAATGGCACCAAGAAAAAAATCCATTTCTAAAATGGTAACATAATAGATAATTGACTTGCTTTCTTGCAGACTTATTAATAAAGTGCGTAATAAAAATGTTCACTTTCAATATCACAATTCAAGTTCAAATTATCCGTACATCAATACAAAATTTGTTCAATGGAATGACTTACGATTCAGCGAGTAACTTAATGGCGCATTCTTTGCTACACAACGGTTTGTTATCTTTTACTACGAATTTTCCACCCAATAAAGATTTAGAGCATTGGATACATTTAAAGCAGTCAGAAATCGCATGCCAGCTCAATTCTTTCCAACCAACTCGAGAATCTCCGACTTTGATCATTTTATCACAGTAATGGCATTTCTGTAATTGAAATAACACATGATCATTAGAGAATTGATGATGAGCTGTCAAGAGAATCTTTCCAACCAGTTAACGCCAATTCAGTGGAAATTTGGCTCGCTGAAATAATGTCATTTACACTTCAGAATCAAATTTTGAGCTACCGAAGTCGATTTTTTGATTTTTGAAAAATGAACTAATGAAAATAAATACTTCCATTTTCTGTACAAACAGAAAATTATTATCAGGTAAAAATCAGAAAATTATTCTGGAAATAGTCTTCCAAGTTATTTGCAACTATTTCCGAGTCGATTGAGAGCCTCCAGCGAAAATTTTTTTTCAGCGATTTGAAATTTTGCTTCATAAGGCGCAAAAATCGACTTTAAAAAAGAGCTCAAAATTTAGCTCCGAGTCTGAAGCGACAATGTCATACACTTTTAATGAGCTAAATTTCATTTCAATTGACGAGATTGAATTGCAATGATTTTCTCGCGATTTAAATTCGATATAACTAATGTTTACTTTTCCGTATTTGATTTCGTAGCACGACAAGCACACAGGATTGCCATCTTTTGGAACATATTGCATGCCACCGAGAGGAATATCGCATTCAAAGCAGCAGAAATGTTTTACGTGGAACGATTGACCTTCAGCGATTGTGTATTCTTTCACGAAAATCAACTATAATCGAATATTTTTCGTTAGCGATACATCGAAGTTAGTTTACCAATACTTATAAATTCTTCAAGGTCTTACTTCATCGCAAGCAAAACAACGAGGTATTTTCAACTCCTCGGCGTAATGCCTTCCACAGTAAACTTCTCCTTTATGGAAAAAGTACACCAAATCCACCAACAATTCCTATACAGAACAGAAGAGTCAAATTGGAATCATAATTGATTAAAAAATTACCTACAATATCAACTGATACGAATACGTGACAATTCGAAGGTAACTTCGATAAAAAAAAATATATCATTCGAGTATAATATAGATGACTAAACGATTCGTATCAGCGATACTCGAAATATTAATGCAATTTTCATGTTTTCGACGTAACACATACCTGACAATTAACGCACACGAAGCATTGCGGATGCCATACAACTTCGATTCCAGCTCGCTCAGCAACTACGACCACCTGTCCAGGGTATGCCGGTTGCTTGCAATGATGGCATTGCTGCAATTTAAGGTTTTTCACTTGTTCCATTTGTTGATACGGATCAATTGCTTGATTGACATCGTTATCGTAGACAGAGACGGTGGAAGGACCGAAATGGACTTTTGGTGTTTTGGTCGAATCATTTAGATTATATTTCAAATCTGGATTGATCAAAGTGTTGGATACTTGCGGTGATCTTGGTACGTACGAAGATAACGCCTGGAATTGCTCCGGAGTACCCATTTTTAGGAATTTACCGTCGATATTTTTTATAGTGGGATCGTTTAACGGTTGAATATTTTTATTAAGCGGAGAATTCTTTATAGAAGCGTTGACAGAAGGAGAAACAGGTCGAGAATTCAGTTTACGAATTATATCCGATGGTTTTAGAGTTTCGGTGGGTTCATCTTGATCGTTATTGCGATACCAGTTATTATTTTTGTTGTCCAAAGCGTTTGTATCCTTATTTCCTATCGTCTGACTGTATTGAGCTGGTAGTCTATTCAATGGTGACGATTTTTCTCTAAGTTTAGAATAGTTTTGGTTTTCTTCGATGGTATAAGGAGCAGCTAAGTTGTTATTTACGTTCATGTGGCTATATTGAGCTGATAATCCATCGACAGGTCGTTTTTGTTGATTATAGTTCAAGTTATCCATCACAGCATCATCGTTTCCGATCGTCTGAGTATATTGACCAGCTAATTGGTTCAAAGGAACAGAGTTTTCTCTTTGTTGGGCATAGTTCATATTTTCAATATTGTAAGGAGCTGCTGATCTATTATTCAAGCTCGTTTGAGAGTATTGCGCCGCTACTCCACTGACTGGAGACGAGTTTTCTTTTTGTTTAGCATAATTCATATTTTCAATGTTATAAGGAGATGCTGATCTATTATTCAAGCTCGTTTGAGAGTATTGCGCCGCTGCTCCACTGACTGGAGTCGAGTTTTCCCTTTGTTTAGCATAATTCATATTTTCAATATTATAAGGAGATGCTGATCTATTATTCAAGCTCGTTTGAGAGTATTGCGCCGCTACTCCACTGACTGGAGTCGAGTTTTCTCTTTGTTTAGCATAATTCATATTTTCAATAGTATAAGGAGATGCTGATCTATTATTCAAGCTCGTTTGAGAGTATTGCGCCGCTACTCCAATGACTGGAGTTGAGTTTTCTCTTTGTTTGGCATAGTTCTTATTCTCAATATTATAAGGAGATGCTGATTTATTATTCAAGTTCATTTGAGAGTATTGTGCCGCTACTCCACTGACTGGTGCCGAGTTTTCCCTCTGTTTGACATAATCCATATTTTCAATATTATAAGGAGACGATAATTCATTATTCAAGCTCATTTGAGAGTATTGTGCCGCTACTCCACTGACTGGAGCCGAGTTTTCTCTCTGTTGATCATAAATCGAGTTTTCTTTGATATAAGGAATCGATTCATTGTTCAGTGTAGACTCGTGCGAAGGTGAAATTCTCATCGATGGTTTGTAAGGCACAAAAGCACTGGGAGTTTTTAACGATAAACCATCGGCACCAAGAAGCTCTGAAGGAGGAGGTGGGAACGAGTCAGAATCAGTGACAGGATGCATACCGTTATCATATCTTGGTCTGAATGGCTTCGGCGTAGCGTTTAGATTATTCGAAAACGTTGGTAATTTCCCTTGATCATAACCCAATGAGTCATTATCTGGGTAATTTTCATGGAACTGTAACAATGACGAAATAATACAAGATATTAATTACAATTGAATGATTAGAAACCGTACAAGGTGATAAGAACGGTATCTTACTATTTTTGTAATTTGCCCTTTACCGACAGCGTTATTTTTCAAATTATCTACGTATTCTTCGAATCTAAAACATCACGTATGTATAAGTTATCATAATGACTTTCAAAGGGGAAATATCATACATCAATTTTTTTCAAATTAAAAATGCACAGATAAGCAAATTCAACTTACGCTTTGGTTTCTTCACCAGTCAAATCGTCGGATTGAGTAAGTTTAAAATCGTGTAATGGAATTTGTTTTTGAAGCTGTTGTCTTCTGAACATGGCTCCAGCACTTCCAGTGATTGGTAACTTTTCCAAAGGTAATTGTTGCAGGTATTCCGAAGCCTGGATTGAAAAATTACGTACTATGAATTTTCGTCTTTGAAACATTATCATCACTTTACAAGTTGAATATCATACCAAATTTGCAGGTACATCAGTTGGAATCCAGTCAAAGATAAGATTATCGTCAGATGTAGCTGTTTTTTCATCTTGCAATTGATTTTCTCTAGCGTTTAGAATATCATCGAGTTTCAAATTCAAAGCTGTAATGGTTACGAATATTAATATTTTCATCGAGTATGTAAGTACATGAAACCGATTGAGTGGACTTACAAAGTTGTTTCACTCTGTCGCCGGATTTCAAGTTATCGCCGAATAATATTTCAAACTGTTCGTAACTATTTTCTTCTTTCACATCGTGTACTTCTTTCTTGCACTTACAATTTCGACATATTTTTCTATAAAATTAATTAATCAATCAGTGAGATCAAGATTCAAATATTTTAACGTGATAAGTTTATAATTACCTCCAAAAATGTAAATCTAATCCTGCACAGCCATCATTACAATTTAAGCAAGGAGCACCAGCGCCTATATCGTGAGCTAATTTGTGATGCTGAAAAACACGCTACACTTAAATATTTGTTCTAACGCCTATTTTGTATCGGTAATAAAAACTTACTCGTTTTTGTTTATTCTCCAGTGCGATCATCCATTCCGGAGGTTTTCCATCTTCAATTTCGATGGCCATTATCGTAATTAGTTATCAAAGCCAAGGCTGATTCCAAAAACAAAGGAAACTGAATAAAATTGAAAATTCAACTACATTAAAATTTTTGAAATCTTGACTCGAGTCTAGTATCACTGACTCATTCACTGTGTTAATAGTTAATAGCGATCGAGCGATTGCGCATACATGTACACGATAAAAACGAGTATTCGATGGATGAGTACGTCACAGAGATCCCCACTTGCATTCGAATACCAAAGTAATTACGTTAGAACCTGAATGAATGCCGATGACATTATCTTAAAGTACATACTCCGGTCGTCCGGTCGTCGGTCTCAGAAGAGAATGAGGAGTACTACCAGGATGCTGTATTTCGAATGAAGGTTTCTAATTTTTTCTTTTGAGCGGGGTATTGTCTAACTCATGAGTAATTGAATTCCAGATTTGTGGCAGATTTACTTATTCTCGTCGACTGTACATGGGAGAAGCTCGAATCTGGCAATACAGAATTTACAATGTTATTCTAGGACAATTCTAGCTGAGTTTCTTGTCGTTTTCTGTGATCTCAAAGGAAGCAGAAAATAGTCAAGAAAGCAGTAGGTATCAAGAAAGATCTATTCTGAAGAATCACTTACATTGTCATCAGCAGGATCTGCATCCAAGAACTTAGATAAAACTACGTATTGATACACTTTTACACGAGTTTGATTGAAAATTGAAATCCATCAAGATCTTGATCAAAATCGAAGAAACAGTGATCGTATTGCTCTTTTGGTCTTTTGAAATATGCTGCAAAAAATATAATTATACACAAAAATATTGTGAATTTCTTTTCCTGCGGATGAAAATAATACTAATCTATCTTTTTATACGTAATTTTTTACGAATTTAATTATTGCTATAATTAATAATTTTATTATTTTTGAAAAAAAAAATTAAAAATCGAAAAATGATAATACCTTAATAATATTTTCTGTGCTTCTGATTGGTCATGACCCACTAGTCGGTCGTTGATTGGTTCATAGCAGAATCGCAAATGGCGAATGGCCGTTGTCGTTTCATATCATATCTCACTTTCTTATCAACATCAATAAATTATTTGATTTGATTTTTCGATTTCTTCATTATTCGAACTTTTTTACCAAAATTTCAAGTATTATTTTCAATTTCATGAATTATATTGTGTTGATTGATCTGACGTACTTTATACGATTATTGATGAGAAGTGTTATTGATTAAAACCGCAAGCGAACGTACCGGGTACCGGGTACCCTCCAATTCCAATCTTACCGCAGGCAGCAGCGTTTTCATGGTAAGTGAAACGAAACTAACGAAAGTGTTCATTACGTGTTTCATTTTTAATTTATGGCCAACTTTGAACTTTGCGGAAAGTAGATAGCATTTTCTCATTGTTAGTGTGGACAGAATTTTTCGAGATCAACGCGGGTAATAAGTTGCAAATTCTATCGCGTTAGAATAGTAAGTATTATTCTGGTACCCAAAGGTAATGAAAGACATCATGAGACCAAAAAAACCCTATGTAAGTGTGGAGTGTGCAAGACTGATTAAACTCGAATGAAATTAGAAGATACCTGATGTGGAATCCTCAACGACTGCATGTGAAGGTGAAGTGATCAGCGCACGAACCTCCTGTCGAAAATACGCTATATTGTGCTTTCTACTTCGGCATTATTATGTAGTCTACATACCACTGCGATATGTGTATACGGACAGCTGTATGTTATGTACCTAGCTACCTACTACTTACCTATCTTACTTTTGCAGATCGCATCGTAGTCATGTTGAATGTAAAGTACTGTCTTTATTCTTTTTTGACCTTGGTCGCAGCAGTCCTCGTTTTACTATTCGCCCCTGGATTTCCTCCTTATGATGCTGAGTTCACAGCATATGAGTGAGTAATTTCGGCGCAGTCAGCTGAATCTAGTCTGTTGTACTAATATTTTTAATTTTATCATTATTTGCAAGTGTCATTGTCATTACACCAAACCTATACCATGTCAGAGTACGTTAACGCGTTAAATGTGATTTTTACCTATGCATTATTTTCTACAGATTGCCACCAACCAGAAAACTTGTCGATAAATTGTCTGTGAATAATAGACTGGATGGGGCCGAACGATTATTTGAAAATCTAATCAAGGGTCCGGAAAGTCTGGCATATGCGGATGGAATCCTATACACCGGAGTCCACGGTGGATTGGTGTTGAAGATAATTGACGATAAATTGATTCCGTTTGTAAAATTTGGAAAATCTTGCGGTAATTTTCTGTATTGATAATTGTAATACATACTCTCAATCGGAATAGTAGGCATTTTTCAGTACCTACTTTTTGGGAGGGCACCTACCTACATACTTATTTGATTTTAAATAATGTAGAATATCACCTTATGTAGACTTCAAGTTTCTCAATTTTAATTCTACTGAATATGTATTCGTTCGTGGTGTAGATCCGGAAACTGAAATCCAGACTTAGTAAAATACCTTAGTAAATAATAGATAAGTATCCACCTAGTCTAGTGAAGGAAATCGTGTTCAAATTAAAATGAAATTTTCAAACAATTATTACCAGAAGGTACGTTTTCAAATATTCGCTTTACAATGCCAAACTGTCTACGTCGAGTGCACTCACTTCCGCAGCTATTTTATTTCTTTGCGCCTGAATTTACTTAGCGTTGATTGATAGCTTCTTTTCGCGTATTATTTGTTTGCTTCGAACTATTGTTTATGCGTATTGTAGGATGTATGTTTTACGTACGAGGTGTACGTTGATAGCGTTCGATAAGATGCTCTCATGCTCGAACTGTATGGGAAAATCAACAATAGGACGTACCTAATTTGATATTTTAAAAATCTTATAAGTATCTATCTGAGGTTTATCAATAATCGGTGCGGCCAGAAATTCATATCATTTTCTTAAAAATGAGTCAACAATCAGAACCAAAGTCACTAGATAGAGAGTGTATGAAATTGAATTTAACCATTCGAACAGCAACAATGCCCATAACCCACCAGCAGCATACAGGAAAATTTTCGAACGCCCACGCTTGCGAGACGATGGGAGGAATGATGGAAACTGAAAAAGAAATACAGAGAAAACCTCATTGCTTTTGCAAATTCGTATAAAATTCGCTTTAGCAGTTCGCTTTTTCCTTCTAAGTATTCAACTTTTTTATACACTCGCGATATTCTTTACTTTTTATCAGGTACCTAAATGCTCATCTTCCCATATAAGTACATATCTACACATTCTGTTTACAATTATCAAAATATTTACTCAGTATTGTTACCTATTCGTAGCTCGTATATTGTTTGCTGTACTTTCTTACTGCCTACTGCCTGTATTATTCATGTGTGTGTGTGTGTGTGTCGGTAGATTAAGTCTTGTACGCTACAGTGTACTCTATTCTAAGTGGCTCGAATGATGAATGATAAAAGTATTATGTTTTTGGTCATGTGTACAGTTTTTTGTTTATTCTAGAGGGAATACATGAAGAACATATTTGTGGGAGACCGCTTGGGTTGCATTTGGATGCGAATTCAAAATCATTGTACGTGGCAGATGCTTATTACGGATTATTCAAAGTCAACACTACTACAGGTTGGTTGTTCCCGGTTTTCAAGGTACATGCCTGCGTAGCTTCTACTGCTACTGCTACCTAATGTATAGATACATGAATAAAATTAAGCGACGAGATTCGTTCAGTCTCAACCCCTGTTAGTGTTATTAAGTACATAAATGTAGTTTTCTTTTATTTAAACTTTGGTACCTCTTTTTTAGGAACTGTAAATCAGTTGGTACATCCTGACAATGTTATCGAAGGAAAAGCAGCCAAGCTGTTCAATTCTGTTTTTGTGGCTTCCGATGGCTCAGTCTACTGGACGGATTCGGATGCAAATTTTGATTTGAAAAATCTGGTATTTTCTATGCTCGCCGATGGTAGCGGACGGTAAATTTTGTGTATTTGATTTGTGTCCAGTTTAAGGACGTTCAAATTTTTAACATCCATTTTGTAAAAAATCGTCGTTTTTTTCATGGGTTTGTTTCCTTATTTACAGTTTAATTAGGTATAATCCGAAAGATGAAACGAATACCGTGCTTATAGATGGTATATCATTTGCCAATGGAGTTGTTTTGGCCAAAGATGAATCTTTTGCATTGGTCGCGGAAACTGTAAAATTTCGAATTTTACGGTAAGTAAGCTATGTACTGCAGTCATCGATTGAGATAGGTAAAATTTAATTCATTTTTCGGATTTGGATTCACGCCAGGTGTCCTACGTAGGTATCTTTTTTTTCCTTTCAAAGATTAAAATATGTACTTGGATCGCCTCCTCACCTTCCTTTGACTTGGAAGAGCGATGTACGTAGTCAAAAATTTGAAAGTAACATTTCTTTGGAAGATGTATAGTTTTCAACTCCAAAAGTGCCGATTGTTAGTCCAAACACAAATTCGGTATCTAAATACTAAATACATATTATAGAATTCAATGTAGGTAGAATACAATGGCGGAGAAAACTCAGTTTTACTGTTAGAGAAACAGAAATGTGTGGTTTAGGGGAAGTGGCATGATGTGGTCGCTTTCATATCGCTTTATTAGGTAAAAAGTTTGACTTACACAACGCATGTATTGTGTGTAGGTACCATTTGAAAGGGCCTAAAAAGGGAAGCGTTGACGTTTTCGCGGATGGTCTACCCGGTTCGCCGGATAATCTGAAACGCGACGACGAAGGAAATTTTTACGTGGGTCTTGTCATGGCCAGAGATGACGAATTGACACCGGCATTCATCAGAAATATCGGAAGATATCCTTTGATTAGAAAATTTGTCGCTCGACTTTTGGCCACTACCCAAACTGCGCTCCAGCTACTCGAAAGCAATTGGCCGCACAACTTTATACAAAAAGCTATCCATTCGGTAAGCTAGCGCAACGTTAGCATTAGTTTAGTTATCGAGTAGGTGGTAGGTACTTACCAGGTAACTTGGTGCCATGTATTTTAACCAATTTTCATCCTTTTACAGATTGGCCATTGCGAAACGCTTCTGAATCTAGTACCGCAAGTAAAACGTGTTACCGTCGTCAAGTTCGACAAGAACGGTGAAATAATTGATAGTTTGCACTCGACAGATGAACGCATTTCGGGTATCTGCGAAATCGAGTTTGTCGGCAAATACGCTTACTTAGCTTCGCCTTTTAATCATTATTTGGCCAGAGTGAACTTACAGCCTAATTGAAAAGCCAGCGACTCTTTAATCTTTATCACCTAAAACTTGGTCGTATATCGTCGTATCACTGCCGCAACGTCAGTGCGACACTTGGGTTATGGATTGTATGAAATTATTCCCACCATTTTCTTGTTACATGTACTTTCTAATCACCTATTATGAGTACTTACAAAGTAGATTATTCCCGATATAGGGTCCGTTTTTGGGCACTTTAATTCATTATTGGATCTCTTTATACGGTACAATAAATTATAACGTTAGTACTTTGGCGTGGCATCTACTTCAAAATAAGTGATAGGTTAGGTTGGCTAGATATTATGTTAAATACGTACTTACTTGGCTCTTATCATTATTAACTAAAGAAGAAATCTTTTTGGTTTTTGGTTTTGTTTGTTTTTTTATTTTTATTGTTACTGGTACTTTCAATACTGAATTGAATGAAATAAAAAAATTCGTTACTTATCAATGAGGCGCTTCTTTCATAACGAACAAGTCGGTAGATCTACGTAGGTACGCTACTTACTGACGAATGTTAAAAAAAGTTTTTTCTTTCGAGTCAAATAATCTTAAAAACTTGAAAATTCGTAAAATGAAAATAAGTAAACGTATATTTCAATACAAAAAAAGAAAAGGACACCGGTAACTCGACAATCAATACACACATCTGACTCAATCGCCTCCATCAAGAGGTTGAAATTGAGAAGAATTGTTATACTCTTGAATATCCAACGCAACCAAACAGCTTTCGCGGACCAAATCGTCGGCGTCGTTGATATATTTCTGAATAATTTCAACGCAATGTGGTGTCCCAATGGACCCTAGTGCTTCAATTGCTTCGTGCCTGACCATATCATTTTCACGTTCGTCTTCCACTACCTTCACCAATGCGTCTATGGTGACAGGATTCTGCAGTTGACCCAATACAAAAGCAACTTCATGACGAAACAATGCGCTTCTCGAATTAAACCCTAAGAAAAATACGTACACGCGCAAAATGATGAGAAAACTCAGTGTACCTATACCCTATACCTACATATATAATACGTATTGTACCCAAGACTCATAACATAGGTATAATTATTGCATTGAACAAGTACGAACGCATGACATCGCATGAACGAAGATACCCAATCTCTTTTCTTCTCCCTTCCTTCGTTCCTTTCACACCGCAGCACCGAATTTTTAAACGGGAAAAGTTATGGATCGGAAATTTTTGTCAATTACAGTGTTGGAGACATTCCTACTAGACTTTTTTTCAAAATTGACACTTATCGCTAGATGTAAGATACAAGCACATCGTTTCGCTATACGTGTTCAACAAACTGACTCATTACAAAAATTTTTACTCCCGTTAACCAATTGCCAAAAGAACTACGCTTATTTTTCATTTTGAAAGCGATGTGGTCACGTCGTATTTCACATCCGTACGAGTAAATAAAGGGGTAAAATAAGCATCGTGGACGCCATCACCTTTTGTGATTATCTCCGCACTCGAGTCCGTATTCAAATTTCTTAACGCAAACATGGCTCGGTATCGTTCGAATATGCTGACGTCTTCATTCAAATATACTTCCGAAAGCGTAGGCAGATGCGTAACGTTGCTAGGTGGGGCAGGATCGATGGTACCGTAAATGTTCGCGTCAACTTTTCCACCGCCACTCAAGAATTCCAATCGTCCTAAAGCTATTTGACATGTTTCCGCGATTTCTGTAATGGGACAATTTTCGTATTTTCGCAGTACGTCAATCACCTTTTCATCGCCGATTGCTCCCAATGCTTCGGCTGAAAATGTAACACCACAATCGCATTCAGAAAAACGTCAACTTCGAAACACATGAGTTACCTGTTACGATTTCAAAAATACGGTGGATCAACGTTGACCGTACCAAGTATATTTAGTTACGACACGACGTGATACATCTGTGCCAGCTAATTTCACGTACCGGCTTCGTGGCGAACTACAGGCTGCTGCGTTTCGTCTTCTAATACTTGAATCAGGACAGAGATCGCCGATGGCAGACTTATTTGACCGAGACAGTACGCTAGTTCGTGTTTCAATAATGCTGACTGGTCGTTGAAACACCGGCTTATAATTTCAACGCATTCGTCGTTTTTTAAATTTTTAAGTGTGAATAAAGCTCTGAATCTTCTTTTCAAGGGGTACTTGGAATTCTGCAATTCTGCGCCAATCTTACGAACATATTTCGCATCTACAGTCATATTCGCCGGCTTGATGGGGTTTTTCAGTGGAAACGAAGACTTTAATTGATAGAATTCAGATCGCTAACTGTAATACCAAACAGGTGTGTGTGATCACAAATTTAGTATAGAAAGGTACATAATTAGGTACTCGAACAACCTGCTTTGAAAAAAATCCTCAAAATAATTCTGTCACCGAGTAATATGTCTAATTAGTGACAAAAATTAGAAACAATTTCACGATTTGGGAGTTCAATTTTCACCAGTTATTTGTTATCACCAGTTATCAGATATCCAAAAAAGAGTAAATAAACCAAAATAAACACAAAAGTTTCGCCACAGAAAAAAAAATAAAATTTGAAAATTGTTGTGAAAAATTAGATAATTTTCAAATTTAATTTTTTCATAAAATATTTGATATAGTGAGAAAATCATGCGTATGATTGTAGATATTATTTCAAAGAATGTATATTTACAAATTTGAGATAATTTCATCGGTCCCATTACGAGTATTATAATTTTTAATGAGCTCCCATAAGCGCAATGTGAATTGGCAGGCAAAAGCCAAAAGCGTAGGCAAAATTATTTGGAGAATGGATAAACATTAATTTGCGTTGTTTTGAAAGTTTTGATATAAATGAAATGGAATTTGTAAATTTAGAGCAGTAAATTTTTATTTTTACCTTTGTAATGTTGTTATTTTACTTATCTGTCGCTTCTAATCAAAATTAGAAGAGACACCTTCGTTCTCTGAAGAAAACCTGCGTGGATAAAGTTTCGCATCATTCCAACCATCGACATTGTAAGTACAACCATATAACAACTAGATAATCCAACTGATTAATACGTTTGATAGCGTTACACGTAATTGATGTTGAATTCAGATACTAATTGAATATTATTTTACAATTCTCATTCGTAGCCAAGCAATTAACATGTCTTCCGAAGATGAATATAACAGTGCGAGTGAAGCAGAGGTATGAAAAAAGATATTGTTTATCATCTCCATTATATTTTCCATATCTCTAAAATGGAGCTTAATTAAACGTTTTATAGGAAAATAATGACATCGAAAGTGCATCGGACGAGGAAGAACCCGAAGGAGAAGCGTTGGACTCGGAGGAAGTAAGTAAATCTTTATTTGCATCATAGGCCACTACATAATGGCCTATTCATTCGCCATATTGGTATTACGTCGATAAATAGATACTTACATCATATTTTCAAGCACATTAGCCTGTACTCTAATGAAATCATATGTGTTGCCTATCTTTGTAGGATTACGACGACGAAGACGAGGAAAGAGATAACGCTCGGTACAAAAAACGACGAAACGAACGCCACGGTGGGTTTATTCTCGAAGAAGCCGAAGTCGACGATGAAGTAGAATCAGAAGACGATTGGGAAGATGGTGCTCAGGAAATCGGTGTCATTGCCAACGAAGTCGATGAAGTTGGCCCGACCGCTCAAGAAATTGAAGGGCGAAGAAGAGGAGCCACATTTTGGGAGTTAGTATACCTACATTTCGAAATTTCGTACGTCAAATCTGACCTACAATTGAGTAAACGTTTGTAATTCGTAGCTCGCAAAAAGAAGACGAGATCGAAGAATACCTTCGAAAAAAATATGCCGGAGAATCGATGTCAGCTAAACATTTCGGAGATGGCGGAGAAGATATGTCTGATGAAATTACTCAGCAAACGTTGCTTCCCGGCGTTAAGTAAGTTTTCCATCAAATAGATGCAAAGAAATTTGAATTATCAAGTTATAACTAATTTATTGGGAATTTTTCTCTTAAAGGGATCCTAATTTATGGATGGTGAAATGCCGTATGGGCGAAGAAAGAAATACAGCTTTATTATTGATGAGAAAATTCGTCGCATATCAATTAACCGAAGAACCGCTTCAGATAAAATCAGTTATAGCTCCTGAAGGAGCAAAAGGATACATTTACATCGAAGCTTATAAACAAGCTCATGTTAAACAAGCCATCGATCGAGTTGGTAGCTTGAGAATGGGTGTTTGGAAGCAACAAGTACGTATTTTCATCATTCAGTATTCCGTTTTGGAAATATTTTTGTATTCATTCATATTTATTTATATAGATGGTACCGATCAAAGAAATGACAGATATTTTAAGAGTAACCAAGGAGCAAATTGGATTACGGCCAAAACAATGGGTTCGATTGAAACGAGGTATATTGAACATTTAAGGGAATATTTCCAAATCTTCCAAGGTTTTATTACATTTCTTTCTTTTTTTAGGTTTATACAAGGATGATATTGCTCAAGTCGACTACGTGGATGTAGCACAGAACGAAGTGCACCTCAAGCTGCTCCCTAGAATTGATTATACCAGACCAAGAGGAGCTCTGAGAGTAGTACAGGTATTCTGTCTTCGTTTATCGAAAACTAGTCAAAGAAGTCCATTCGGTAATTAACTGCTTCTCAAATATTTAGGATAGCGAAAGTCTCAAACGTAAGAAAAAGAAGAGACCGGCTGCAAAACCTTTCGATCCCGAAGCAATTCGAGCTGTCGGCGGAGATGTTACTAGCGATGGAGATTTTATGATTTTTGAAGGAAATCGGTACAGTTTGAAAGGATTTCTGTACAAAAATTTCAACATGAATGCAATACTCGTAGACGGTAAGTTTTGCAGCATTGTCATCGTTTTTTTAATTTATTTAGTAAATTTCATGCTCTTGGTATTTCTTCGTAGGAGTAAAACCAACCTTATCTGAACTGGAAAAATTCGAAGAAGCTCCCGAAGGAGTAGATATAGAGTTACCAGCATCTGGTAAAGATGAAACAGCAGGACAAGTATTCAGTGCCGGAGATAATGTCGAAGTGTGTCAAGGAGAACTTATCCATCTTCAAGGAAAAATTCTTTCCATCGATGGAAATTATATTACAATGATGCCGAAACACAACGAACTTAAGGTGGAATAAAATTGGCCATCTTTTATGCCTATCTGTCGCTTGATTATTAATTGTATCAATTTTTCAGACACCTCTCGAATTCCAAGCCAACGAATTGAAGAAATTTTTCAAAATGGGAGATCACGTTCGTGTAATAGCTGGTAGAAACGAAGGAGATACCGGATTAGTGATCAGAGCCGAAGATAATCGCGTCGTTGTTTGCTCTGATCTTACTATGCACGAGTTGGAAATATTACCGAGAGATTTACAACTCTGTACCGACATGGCTACTGGAGTCGATTCGTTGGGACAGTTCCAACATGGAGATTTAGTCCAAGTGGAGTGAGTATTTTCTTTCAAAATTTCTGAAAGATTGAAAATGATTAATCTTACATTTTTTATAGCCCTCAAACCGTCGGAGTTATTGTTCGATTGGAAAAAGAAATTTTTCACGTTTTGAATATGAATGGCAAAGTTGTCGAAGTAAGACCTCAAGCTCTGCACAAACGTAAAGAGTACAAAAATACCATCGCCTTAGATTCCGATCAGCAAACAATTCAGCGTAAAGATATCGTCAAGGTCATTGATGGACCTCATTCGGTAAGCCAAAATACAAAAAATTAACGAAATAGGCCTATATGATTTTTATCAAATTGTGCAATTTCTTTTCTTAGGGACGTGGAGGAGAAATCAAACATTTATACCGAAACTACGCCTTCTTGTTTTCCAAAATGTTTTTGGACAACAGTGGAATTTTTGTGTGTAAAACTCGCCATTTACAATTGGCCGGAGGCAATCGAGACTCGGTAAGAGTATCAAACATCTAAGTTCTTTTTTTTTTTTTTTTTTAATTATCAACCTAATTGTTTTTTAATTACGGTTTTAGTCTACAATATCCTTGGATTCTGGATACATGTCTCCCAGAATTTCCTCTCCAGCTCACCCAAGTGGTGGTGGGGGTGGAAGGAATAAAGGTCGTGGAGGATTTACTAGAAGAGATACAGAAATCATTGGTAAAACGATAAAAATCACTAGAGGACCGTACAAAGGTATATTGGTCTAGGAATTTGGCGATTAGTCGTATTTTTTTGCTGTTTATTTTCAAATATTCATTTATACGCAGGAAATATTGGAATTGTAAAAGATTCGACCGATACAACGTCCAGAGTCGAATTACATACTTCGTGTCAAACTATTTCCGTAGACAGAAATAATATTCAAGTCGTTGGTGAACCTAACAAAGTAAATATCTCTGCTTGTTTCGAGCTAGGTATTTACAATTTTTCGATACGAATACGTTTTTTAATGAAATTTATCACCATAGGATGGATCATATTCTTCGTATTCTCGTACTCCTGCCTGTGTTGGTCAAACTCCGATGTATGCCGGTGGTAGTCGAACTCCGATGCATGGTTCTCAAACTCCATTATACGACAGTATGTATCTCTCCATCATTTAATGCTACGATCGGAACGGTTTTTAATTAATACCTATATTGTTTAGGTGGAAATCGTACCCCACGTCATTACGGTAGCATGACACCAGTTCACGACGGCTCCCGAACTCCGGCACTTTGGGAAGGTTCGGTATCGAATACACCTGCTCGTCAATCCGAACCGGAAGAAGAAAACTGGGATTCGTGTTTCAACAATAGTCCATCGAATTACGCACCTCAGACGCCTGCTAGCAACTACGCATCTTCGGACAATTCCTTCTCACCTTACCATAATACAAATTCTCCGTCCAACTATCACAGTATGTACATATTTCATCTTCGATGGTGGTTAGGCCTACACTGAAGATTTCCGCAATTCGTGTTATAGGTAGCAGTGCTTCTTCGTCATCGTACTTGCATACTCCCAGTCCTGGTGGAAGTGCTCTAGGAAGATACAGTTCAAGCTCACCGATTAGTTATAGTCCGATGACACCAGGCAGTTCGTCATCCGTTCAGTCTCCTTACGATAATCCTGGAACGCCTGGCTCAGGTACCACAATAATTTGTGTTTCCGAATAATATTTTTCCTTCCATAGATTTCTTATCGTTAACTTATTCCCACAGGAATAGAACTATCCAGCTTACAAGAAAGCTTTACTACTGGTGTCGTTGTACGAATTCTCGAATCTTTCGAAGAAGACCGTGCCTTGGTTGGACAAACTGGAGTAATCAGAGGGATCAAGGTTGGCGAATATTTTGGTCTAATATTATCAGCAAGTTTTGATTATATTTACTAATCTTGTTCTAAAACGCAGGATGGAATATGTAAACTGTTCATCGAAGACGAAGGAACTCACTTTAACATTCCTTGCGACTATTTGGAACCGGTAGCACCTAGAATCAACGATCAAGTAAAGGTTTTAGTCGGCGATGAAAGTGGAATGATTGGAAAATTGTTATCAATCGATGGTCAAGAAGGTGTCGTTCAATTTGACGACGAAAGGAATCCAAAATTGATCCAAGCTCGTGTACTTTGTCGATACCAACCTGATTGAGGTTTACAGGGATAAAATTCTGTTCGAGTTGTACAAAATCTAGGTCAATTGTTGTATCTCATTATGTTGTAGTTATTTTTAATGAGATGCATATCAGCGTTGACGTTAGTATGTTTGTATCTGTTGATCTAGACTATTGAATAAGTCAATTCGATTGATTCGCATGAGAGTTTGTGAATGTTAGATGATTTATTTTACTTTTACATATTAAATATATGAATTACATGAAGATTTTTATTCATTTTGTGCAAGCTTCATTATCATTTATGCAAAATTCCGAATGTATCAAGCACATAACAACCACACAACACTACACTTCACACGAAACGTAGCTTTGATCAATGCAGAGGGAAGAATTCTGTGAACCTTTCTGCCTTCATATTCAAAAAAATGGATCATTTGCATGCTTGAAATGCTATTTTCTCATAAAATAGACCTTATTTCGGCTGTTGGAGAAGAATTTATTCTCAAATTTCCTTTAAAACCGGCAATAGACATCAACTAATTTGTGAACTATATTTTTCTGATCTGGTGGTAATATTGCTCTCCAAGTTACATCTTGGTTAAATTTTAAAGAACTACTGGACAAAAAAATGAACCTGGAGGGATTTTACAAATATAATTATAATGAATCGAAAACATAAAATAAAATTCGAACTGCGAAATATTACGTCGAAAAAAGAATGAAGCTCGAAAGGAAAAACGAACATTGATTTTTCAACGACCATTACTATCTCTATTAATAATTTTGTAAGCAAATAATTGATTATTTTTATTTCGTAAAAAGTAGAAAGATATTACGTTTGAATAATTGTTACATTAATAATTCAAACGAAAGCTCAAAGCTGTTATAAGTTACTACGATTTGAAATTATTCAAAGTAAAGTTTACGCATATCAAACATAATATCTGTAAACTGGCAGCACTGATTACGTAACCACTCACACGCGAAACGAGTTCGTTGTATGTCGGCATGTTGGCGTACGCGTTAGTCGTTACTCGTTAGTTTTTTAGTTTCAGTCGGTTTGTAACGTTGTTGCGTCGCGTGGTGCTTGGTTTGTTTGCGCGTGCTGTTTATTCGTGCTTTTTTTTCCCTTTTTCGGTAGTTTTTGGTTTGTGTTGTGACTGTTGTTCCTGTATACTGTTTAAATCCGTCGATTCTTCGATGAAGAAGAAAAGGTGAGTACATTTATTTATTGTTCTTCGTTGGTCGACTCCCTCGTGTAGTCGACCGCGTTGTTGTCGTTGGTGGTGATTTTAGTCAGTACGTCAGTAATGATCCTTTATTTTTCGTCCGCGTCGTGTCGTCGCCATAACTTGTTAAGCGGTCTCATTCTCCAAAATGCAGATCTGAATACATATTTTCATGTGATCAAAACGGTCATGCCCGGAGTCCGTAGCTCGTATACGGATGAACGGAACGGGCTAATATCTTTACGACATGGTCGACATGTGTATATGGCTCGATATGCCGAGCGTTTTTTTTTTTCACGCGCGTTTTCTTAAGTCGCCACGTGTTAACACATTCCGTTTTATTGCGCGGGAAGGGAACCGCAGCCTATTGTTGTGTTACTGTGTGCGTGCGTTGGTGATTGTATACGAGATCGTTTACACGACGTTTACAAACGCACACAGTATCATTTCACACATACAGTGCCTGTCATAAGTTTAGGGCATAGTCGAAAAAACGTGTTTAAACGTGTTTTTTCGACCTATACCTCGCATTTTAGGCCAAAATCCATAAGTAATACACGTAGGAAATAGGAAATTTCATTGCGGATCGCCTCGTTTTGGTTTCGTTCTTTCCACCAAGTTTTTTGTTACATTTTCGTGAATAAAAAAAATCTAGAACAGGTAGCGAAACGAGACCAAAACGAGGCGATCCGCAATGAAATTTCCTATTTCCTACGTGTATTACTTTTGGATTTTGGGCCTAAAATGCGAGGTATAGGTCGAAAAAACGTTTTTTCGACTGTGTCCTAAACTTATGACAGGCACTGTACAAACAACGCGCGGTGACGTCACGCTGCGGTTCTCTAAGCTCGATACGCCGAGCGTTTTTTTTTTCACGCGCGTTCAAGTCGCTACGTGTTCACGCATTCCGTTTTTTGCGCGGGAAAAAAGTTTTTAATTTCGTATCTATTTTTGGTTGATGTTTTTCCGTGTCGAAATGAGTGAATAGGAAAGGAACAGCCAGTAATTATGAAATTGCTTGCTGAGTTCAAATAGAATAGTGTCGGAATTTGGAATCAGCTCTTTCGAAATCGTGACAAATGATACGTCACGCAGTATTCTTTTTTTTTTTTAAATGGAAAATTTTCAACTTTGCTTCATTCTTTAGAATGTTCGAATATTACAAAATTTATTCGCCTCGGCATTCTCTTAATTTTTTCGACCCAGAGCACAATTTTTCCGTTTTTTTTTTTTTTTATATTATGAAAATTGAAAAATCTACAATGATTCAATTACCGACTTACTTTTCTTGAATTTCAAATGAATTTCGCGATAATAAAAAACTTTTTCAATTTAATTCGGGGTTTCTTCAATTTTTTTTATTTTCGGTTCGTATTCAATATTTTAATGGGCGAATTTTCTTAATTTTGTCAGTTTTAAATTCCCTAAGGATCTAGCTTTTTTAATAATTTTTTAAAAAGAATTTTCGGTTTTAATTTTTGAAATTTTTTTGAACTTGAAGCTACATCGCTGCATTTTAATGAAATTTTGCCATCGTTAAAAGAAACCAAGTTGCTTTCTCTACCCTCCCTTCTACCATTTAATTTGGCCCAAGGCGCTCTAAAATTGAGCAGAATTTTACGAAATTCATTTTTTGAAATCATCAATCTATTTTTTTTCATTTAAATTGATTAACAAAGGTTTTCCATTTTCGTAGTACAAAGAGATAGCCCGCTCAAGAACAAAAAAATCGATTTATTGAAGGAGCGAGGAAGGAAAAAAATTGAAATTTTCCAAACGAGTTGGATTGGTTTTGATTATTCGGAGTATGTTTTTTTTTAATTTTTCTCCAACTTGAAACAAATTTTTTTAAAAAAAGATCACAAAGGAGTGTGAAAAAATTAACCTAATGATAATATTAATCAATTAACAGCGTGCATGGAATATTCAATTTTAAATTCCAAGTTGACCGAATCGTTTGCATTAATGATAATCGTAAATTGAGAATTAATACTTAGAATACGTATCAATATACATATTACGTAGTATAATCAAATTTTCTATAATATGTACATATTTACAAATGCAGAGTATTTATAGAAAGATATTTTTCTCCCGAGAATGAAATTGAGTTGACCATATAATGTTATGAACTGTTGTCATGTTTCACATTAATACTTTATCGATTTTTTTTTTTCAACAAAGATTTATCTTGCAAGTAAAATTACTTTAGAACCGCGTAATGTATCAAAAGGGTACATCGAAGCGGTTTCATATCACAAAAAAAATTTGTTTGACGTATTTTATCATTTCAAATGATCATTCTTCGGCTTCACTCATTCTGGTTCGGGCAAAATCTTCAAATTCGATATTTTCTTCATCATCTGGTGCATAGAAAGTATCTTCGTAATGTGCTCGCTCTATGCTTCGTACACGTTGGAGTCCAGTTTTAGCTCCTTTGTCTTTGGGTGCTTTGACTGGAGCTGAAAAAAATCACGTCATTTCCATATTATGACTCGTATCATATCTTAGGGTCAGATTCAATTCTGCTTACCAGTTAATTCGCGATGGACAAGTTTCAAAGGTACATCAGCTACCAATTCACCTCCTAAAGTGCCAAAACCTAATTTTCCTCGAACAGTGTATCCAACGATGACACCCATGGAATCAGGAGCTCCTTTTCCTACTGGGTTAATTGTGGATGATGCCAAGTTAACATCGTCGTCCTGTGAAAATTGAACAAAAAATAATTTACTGACATTTAAAAATTGCTATTGATTTAAAGAAGAGTGTACCTTTAAGTAACCATCCAATGCAGTACCTCTTTTATCAACATTACTGGAAGCTAGAGGTGTCAAAAGAAATTCTTTGGAGAAAGAATGGCCTGGGGTAATTGGGCATCCTTCGCGAGTTTCCAAACTAGCCACAACATTGACTAATTGCATACTAACCATGGTTAATTCGACATGTTGCATTACATATAACTGTATGAGGGGGAAAAAAAATAGATTAAGCATAAAAATATTTTTGAGGTCTGAGGTTCTCAAGATCAACTCACTTTTAAATTTTTAACAGTTTTTCTCGAATTGTTAGTGACTACCAAATTGGCTGAGACGCTTTCTCCGTGATAGTAGACTTCCTTACTCAACGTTATTTCCATAGTTACTCTGCCTTGAGAAAAAGTGAAACTTTTTGATGCCAAGGCACTTGGTAATCGATCTAAACGAACAATTGGTGCGAATTGTTGCTAAAAAATGAATAAATAAAAGAAGGTGGACTTGAGAAAAATGAGAATTCGCTCTTAAAATTGATTTTTAAAGTGATTTCTATCAAACTTACTTTCTTTATTGCCAAAGAGACTGTGGATCTTTTGTGACCTGGGTCATCGAGACTTTCTCCAACGTATGTGCGTACTCTATATTCGACTCCAAGGGGTTTTGATTTGTCATTCGCTTCTCCGCTTAGAATAATTACCGAGGATGGCGCATTTGGGGGGAATTTGAATAAAAATGGGTATGCCGAGCCACCCAATTTATCCAGCAAACGTTGCTGTAATTTTGTGATTTGTGTTTTCTCTTGCTCTGGCGGTACAATTTGTGCTACTTGTAGAGGTAGTACTTTGCTAAATTTCACACCCATAACCTCGTCCTCTTCTCGTCCATATCTGTATGTTGTAATTAGCTAAAAATCAAAGTGTATCTTGAAATCGAGCTAGAAACTGAATCAGTATTATATTCTAAAATTACCTGGCCATAAATTTTTCTCCCTTTCAAGTAATCTTTTTCTACATGTACGACACCTTCGACAGGATCTACGTTACCATCGCAGTGATCGATAAAGTCACGTTTCCCGAGATATACTGTTACTTTTCCTGCGTAAAAATAGGTAATGGAGTAGAAATTTCGCTAAAAATTGAACGAAAATTGCATTTTATATGTTACTGAGCATCCTAAATTAATCATCGGGATAGTTTTTCATTGTTGAAAATTCAACTGAATAAGTACCTCAACGTGCGATTTTTTTTGACGATTTGAACAATGAAATGATAATTTGCATTTTTATCATTAATCTATGTATAAAAAACCTCCCTCACTGAGATGTTGGGATCAGTTTTAAATTCGTCTCGAATTTATTATGTGACATGAAACTACTCTCTAGTCTCTACATTGAATTCTTGTGCTTGGATTTGATTTTTAATAAAAAGGAAATAATATAACTTTTTTCAGAAATACCATATATCAATTATTTTTAAGCAAGAAAAATTGGTAATGAAAGGTCGAATGGATAAAACATTCAAACATTGGCTAAACTTAATCTTAATGCATCGATTGTTTATGGGTCAAATTTATGTAGAATAGCCCGTTTATCAACGTACCTATCAAAGAAGAACGATATCGCAACCAGAAAATTGATATTTTACCCCTTATCGGTTGTTTTATTTACTAGAATAACTCGAAAAGATTGTAAGAGCTCGCGTGGAATTTTTAAATTTTGAGGAGCGAGTTTTTTGGGAAAGAAAAGGAGCAGTAAATTTTCAAAGCTTTACAGTTTTGCTTTAAAACAGAGTTTTTCTTTTTTACTTTTTTTTGGTAATAGATCTCGGGAGGGGAGGAGGGAATTCAAAAACCCTCGTAATTCAATTTTGTCATTTTCATTTCTTTGGTGGATAAATAGAAAGCAATCTGAAAATTTTTTGAAAGAATTATTCTAGAAAAAAATTCAGTAGACCTGGACATGAAACAAAATGATTACTTTCTCTTCCGTGCTTCATGAATATCTTTTGGGAAAGAATGGGAAAAATTCGATTATAAAGCTTGGATGGGAAGAGCAGGGAAAATCATTTCTAAAATATTGTGGACATCTGATGATTTTTTTTCAAAATTTTTTGCTTCACATGAAAAAGAAACATGATACATACTTTCTTTTTTTTAAACATCAATTTTTCAAAATTGACTTGATAAAGTCATGAATCTTGTGCATAAATACTCGTATACTTATTGCGAGATTTCTTTTTTTGAAATTCCAAAATTGATAAAAATATTCTTTTCGGTGATTGGAATTCTTGATTAAAAAATAATTATTCTCGATTCCTTTTCGTTTTCGCCCATGTACATTTTCTCAGTAATCAATAGAAAGAACGAAGACGGTGAAAATTTTTTTAGTGCATTACATGTCCCTACTTTCTCCTAAGAACTGATTTTTTTTTTTTTGAAGAATAGGTGAAATTCCAAGTTATGAAATTTTTTTATTGCAAAAATGTTCACCTTTGTTTCGCTAGAGCTCTGAAAATTTTCCTTTTTCATTACATTAATTTTCCTTCTAGATCTCCGATTTTATTAGAACGAAGCTTTTCATAATTTTTTTTCATTTATAAAGTATCTTACTAATAGTGAAATGATTTTGAAAATAGATTGTAAACACAGAGAAAAAGTAGCAAATTTAGTAATAATTTCGTAAAAATTGAAGTAAAAAGAATAAAAAACCATTTTTTTGTGAAAAAAATATTGAAAAATTGTTCATCTTTGTTAAAAGGTATAAATCGCATCCCTTTTCTATATAATTTTGATTCGAAATACAGATTTTCTTAGGCTGTGAAATAAATATAAATAGTGTGATCACCAAACTTACCATTCGGAGTTGTTTTTTTGTAAACCTTTAATGACACTACAAAAAACAAAAGTGCCAAAATCATATTGATTTAAGGCCTATTGTAATAATTTCACTAATAAAAAACACTACTATGCAGAGTAATATTTTGTCACAGCTACGATAAAAGTGTGTATTGCACTACAAAACACGATAACCTATGCTGAAGCATTTGGATTGAAAAAATGACACTCTAGCATTGTTTTGGTTTCTTTACGTAGTAGGTATTAATCTATTTTCAATTGACAGAAAATTAAGTTAAAAGAAACCTTTGAAGCAGAAAAAAAGAAAGGTGTTTCATGACCTTAAATCCTGTACCAACAGTTTGCTATAATACCCTCCCACGCTTCGATGGCGATTTTTTTTCACAATTTTGGCAAAAAAAAAATGGAAAATGAGGGAGGAATGAATGGTGAATAAGTGAAGGTGTTGAAAAGTGACGAATGTTGGTGAAGTTCGCGAAGAAAATAAATAATTGTTGTTGATAGTTATTTCATATGTAAATTTTTGTATGGTGAAAAAATAATTTGGTATTTTAAGTTTCGTTCTATCCTGACTACTGCGACATTTTTTAACCGCAGATAGTCAATTTGCCTTGTCATTAGGAATTAAAGGCGAAAAACATGTATATAAGCTGAAAACAATTTATTGATTCGTCTCTTTTTTCAAAGGAAACATTGTAGGCTTATTTGTTTGATTTCTTTTGTACGATTTCATTTATCTATATCTGTGTCCTTGTTTGTATCTGTGCGGAAGTTTTGACAACCAAAAATTAATTGCAGTGTCAGAATTCAATACATTTTTTTCATTCATTTTTTTCCTACTTATACTTTTCAACATTTGTTGAATTTTGATTGCTTCAAGGAGCTTATGTAAGACTTTATGGTGTATAAGTTGGTAGGAGTTACATACAACCGCCTCTTTACTTAAATCCTTATTAGAATCGCGTATCAATATGTACTTACGTGCCATCTAATCTGCTTATCCAATTTTTGAAAAGTATCTCTCGCGCGCGTTTGTTTACCGTTTTTCTTTGTACTATATCGTTTTAATTCTCTTTGATTTCCATTTGTGTATTGGAATCGTTCATTAAAATGTTCGAGCTTGATATTTTTTCTGTTTTGCGAATTGATTAATGATTATTGATTTATTGTGAGGATTGTTCCTTGAATTGAAGATTTCCATCTCATAAAATGCATGAAATGATGAATTATTTAACAAAATAATATGAAGAGCAATGATATTTTCATGGAGGGTTTTAGCTCTACAATTTTTAAAAATTTTCACCATCTTGAAAGAAGAATTCGTGTTTTTTGAAACGAAAATATTTGTATCGAGAAACGGCTGCTTCTCATTATGTTTGAAAATTTTGATGATGAAATAATCAAATTTTTTCAAAGAGCGAGTGTGAGAATGGTAAAGTGAGTTGTAAATTTTATTTCGTTGTTTCGAGGTCCCGACACAATTTCCTAGCTTTCTAGTTTCTATCAATCTTTTATAAGTTTTAGAGCTAGCGAAGTGAAATTTTCTCATGTATAACATAGAAAAAATGACGAGTTATCCCCCCCCCTTCATCCTTTATAACTGCCACTTTTCAACATTCAAACGAAAATATTTACTTCGGTTAGTAGGTATTTATTTTATATGTGTATACCCAGACCTACCATCCCTACCTGTATGGAGACTTGGAATCCAAAATTCCAGAGAAGAACTGTTTTTTCGTGTATTCATCGTAAACAATTTATATAATTTGTAATTTTGATCATGCCCGAGCGAAGCTTTAAAGAGAATTTGATTTTTAATGCTCCTAAGAAGCATTTTTTTCACGTAAATTTTTCACCTCATTGGAGGGTGCGGACCTCTGGACCTCCTCGGACCTCCTCCTGATTACGCTTTGTTTAGAAGTGGTGATTTTATTATACAAGAAATATTTTGAGATTTCATTAGTTTTTATACGTAAACGTAACTCAATTATCTACAAGTGTCATTAACTGAATGTTGTCAATTTTGAGCTAATTTTGACTGAAATATTTACGTCGAATTTACCGAAAAAAATTTATGATGTGCTAAGATGATCAAACCTCTGCTTTACAATTTTGAATTCTATTATCAGGTTCAATTTTTCACCTATTGAACATATACCTGAAGGAATAATATTTCTCTGCCTTATCTATTCCGAAACGTTCATGGTAACCGAATAACTTCTTACTATTCGATTTTAAAAATGAATAAACAATCATGAGAATTAGACATTTCTTCCCCCTCTAGTACTATTTGCATCAACTTTCGTTATAGATTTTGTTTGAGAATGTTTCGAGTATACGTAAAATGTAAGTAATTGCTTTTTTACACTCCGCCTTACGTCGTCGCCGACGAGAATTTGGCAAAAATTCAAATTCGCCGCGAGGAGCGAACTTGATAAGAAATTACATCGCATTTTACATCTTTGACTCTCTTCCACTTCGGTATGGACAAATATTCCCTCATTTTTCCTATCTTCGCGCTCTACGTTCTATGAATCGTAAAAAAAATATCCAGACGAAAGTCGACGTTGCGTTGCTGCGAAAACGTGAAATATACCGAGCTTTTCAGACCATTTTTTACGCTCAAACCTAATTACACGCGTACAATCGTTTTAGTAGACGATTTGCACGCGAAAAATAATTTATTCGAAATCTTTTAAAAAAATTTTTCCTCCGAATGCCGGATCAAATGTTAAAATGTCTGCGAAATCGTGAACTTTATAAAGGGCGATGGTTTTTTCCTCATGCCGGCTTAAAAATATTTCGTTGTACGTTATTATTATTAATATTATGGAATCATTAAAAAAAACGTTGGGAAAAAGGGGGTAGAATTTCATTATTACCCTAAACGCGTTACGAGGTATTTTTTATGCATAAAAATGAGGGGTTCGCAGAGAATTCGCTTATCTTGACCTTTAGTCGTATATACGGTTATGCGTTGATATTTTATACAGAGCGTCTCGTTATAATGCATTTTGCGTTAAAACACGCTTATTAAATCGTTAAACATGACTCTGGAAATTTTCGCTCAGCTTTCAGAGCAGCATTAAGAAACAAAAACCAACTTTTAACGCTGTGTAACTTATTTTCTGATGGCGTTTTCTGGCCCGTTTTTGTTTCTCCATTTGATGGGTTCCACATCATTAATACTCTCTTCATATTCTATACAAGGAGATTCCATAATGGTTTCTTTTCTTGATATTTTAATAGTTAATCTTTCGAAGATTGACCAAATTTTATACGTGAGAAGCTTCCAGCAGATAGATGATGAATTTGTGTATATTCGATTAGACTGCGCGAGAGCAGATGGCTATCAATAGCTGTCGATGGTGGTTTTCACATATTCTGGAGGCATATTTTGAATGAATTTTCAAAAATGAGAAACTAATGATGATTTCTCATTAAAAACTCTAGATGCTGAAAAAATGATCGAACGAACGCTTATTATGGCCCCTTTCTCTGAATATTTTCCATAATAAAATTAGTCCCCATATAAACGGATGGTTTACGAAAACCATTTTTTATATTAGAATGAAAACGTTTGCATTCGTTTTTTACGCTTTCAAGGGTGTACCCGAAAATCGTACGAATTGCGAAAAATTTCGCCATATTTGGATCCGCGTTTAGGGTTGAAAAAAAAAACGAAAAAAAAAAGAAAAGAGGTAACGAGTTGGAATTTTTCTTTCGCAGACCTTAATTTGCATTTGTTCACTTAGCTAAAAAGGTCTTCGGTTGCGAAAACTTTTGCGTCGGGTTCTCGATGACCGTCATTTGTCGAATGGCAAAAAATTTCTCAAGTTTTTCACCCAGCACCGGATTCAGACTCGGAAAGAAAAGAAAAACATCAATAACAATCAGATCAATTTACTGGAAACGAATGTCGCCTCTTCTTGTCTTGCTTTTCATATCGAACTAAAAATACCATATTTGTTTCGAGCTTTCTATCATGAAACTTTTATAACGTAAATGAACATTTTGCGAGTTTTATTTTATGCTACTGTCCAATTGGATGGAATATTTGGTGAAATGTGCATTATTTGTTTCAAAACGTATGATTATTGGTTATTTCTCTGTAATTATACCACCTCATCCTGAATGCTTTTTTAGAATTTGTATTTTGCCACTTTTTTTTATTGAAAAAAATTCAATATCGATTCATTTATTTTGATCCGCAAAAGCCTCCAATTCTTTAAAAATTGCTGAAAATTTTAAATTTGAATAATGTCGAAAATTTTTCGAATTGATCAATTTAGAGCTTATTTAGTAATTTCTTTCTCTTTTTAATTACGTAATTTTCTACTGGGTGTCGGTTATCTGAAAAACTGAAAAGTTTGGGAATTTTGAAATTTCCACTGTAAATTTTTTCCTGAAAATTTTGAAAACATTGAATTTTTGGCAATTTTTGAACAGTTGAAGGCTCTTATGCGATCAAAAGGTGTGAATCAATATCGATTTTTTTGTTTCACTTTTCCAGTCTCTCCAGCTAACAATTTGTTCGGGGATACTTTCAAACCCCGAAAATTTCAAGTTTTTAGCCCCACTTGCCCCAACAAGAAAACCATCGTACCATTTCACTTGTTCTTTTCAATCTACAAATACCCGCTCGTATATTCTGGTAACAAAACACTAATTCACGCTTGGTAAACTTTCGACGATAATTAAGGTGAAGGTTGCGGCGCGCCGGCAACGGCAGTTGACCGAGTGTGACACACGTAATGGGATCTCTCATCTTATCGCAGCTTCCGAAACAGTAATATGTTCCACGTTGAACATAAAACCGTCGCGAACGCGGAAAAATATCAAAACTAGAAGTCGCAGGAGTGTGTTTGGCAATACTCGACTCGAGCTAATCTAATGACTTTTGTAGATAAACGCGAGGCTGGAAATTCATCTTGTCATGTGTCATCGTACGCCGTAAAAAATGACAATTTCTAAATCCACGTTTATCACTCAACATTGCTGGGGGTTTCGTTCCTATACGTGTATTTTTATATGCGCCAATTTTTAAGCGCGTATTCTTTTCCATTCACGTGTAGGGTCCTTTTTTTTGCTGTCGGATGTCAAAATAAATTGGTTTTCGTTTCGCAAACATTCGCCGGTATTTTGCTGTCTAATATTGGGTATCAAGGTCTGGTATGTGTATTAATCCGATTCTGGGTTACTGAGTGTACGAAGGAAAATTTATTTCTTGTTGGAGAAAATTTTCATACTAAGATTATTCAGCCAATAAGAATATTTTTGCGTTTTCCATGAGTATCAAGATTTGAAAAAAAAAAACGTTTGATGATGTTCATTGTGTTTTATTGGTTCCGGTGTGGAGAAAAATTTCATCGAGTTTGCGACGATATTGAAGAATGTATGTAGTGATAAAATTGGCAAATGTTCCGGCGCTCTACCAGTTTCGGGCTCTGGCGCTATTGGGACTTCGATAACTGGCTATATTGCGGCTTCCATGGGTACATCTTCCAAATCCCTATTGTATGGTTCACTTCGATACTAGAACTTGTCCCAAGTATAAATTGAATTCTCGCGATATTGAGGCTACTCTTCTTTATAATCACCGAGTGCTATTTTCAGGGTGCCCATTATTTGGAAGACCTCTTTATTTATATGATCGTTTTTTGTGTTTTTCTTTCCTTTGAGTACCATATAGAACCGTGTGATCGGAAACGTCAGAATAATTCCCATTAAACTACCCTTTTTATGACTGGTGTTTCCAAGAGAGCATCATTCAATATCCCCTCTTTCTCTTCATCTGATCCCTGTATGATCACATTGATTTGAAGAAAATGAATGAAAGCAATTGATATTGATGACGAAATATTTACCATAATACATGTTCATCAACCGTGCTTTTGTTACCTTCGCCAGTTGGGCATTGAACACCGCGAGTGTATTATCAATATGATCTGAAAAAATGATTGAAATGAAATGAAATTACATATTACTTACTTAGAATAATAATAATAAATTGACTGTTTTTTGTGGTCGTCGTCACTAATGAAATTGACGATGGGTGCTTAGAAACAGAATGAAAAAATTCAACTTTCACAGAATCTCTTCAAAATAAAAAATCATCTCTAAAATAATGATAATTGATAATTTAATTTAAATGTAGATATAATTATTTTTCATTGAAATATTGAAATTTCTTGAAATCTTGTTGCTCTACGAAATATATGTACAGCGCCTATCAATACTACAGAGTTTGAAAACAGTTGAAACATTATTGCTAATAAAAAATCTTAGAAATTATATCACTCAAATTTTCTGAATAAAGAACTAGGCAGATGATTTAGTGTTGGAAGATTACTGTCCAAACATTCACTTTCAATAAGTGAGCCCTGAATTAATTTATAGGAAATAAATCAGTCTGTTTTCACTAGAGATAATATGCTGTTATTTTTGACCTCAGAACCTGCCTTGATAAATGTTCTAAACATTTACTAGGAACCAAATACCTTATGTTTCAATGATAGGGGATTTTTATTATTCTAAATGTGGTTTCGTCAGAAAATCGTATTTGTCCTGCAGCTGAGGCTGCTGTTCAGAAAAAGAGAGCACGAAGTTGCTAACCAATCGTTATTCAAGATCATTTGAACGTATCTCAAAGTGGAATTGAATTCTGATGTTGTTGAATATTAATCTGAGAATGTTTATACCGATGTTGATCTTTAATGTTCCAAGGGTTTTGAACGTTGATGATCAGAATACTTTTCTTTCATCACAACTTGAGGTGTTTGATTCTCATCCTTGAAAATCCTTTTACGCGCAATTGAGAAACCTAATCCGAATTTCGAAGGTTTTGTCTACTAAAATTTCCAGAATCACTGTTATAAAAATTCCTTTTCTAATATAAAACGAAAATAATTGAAGAATGTAGATAACAAAGTAACTTATATTTATCATTGTACTCTCTAAATTTGAATCAGTAAAAATTCACTGATTAATAAGACAAAAGTAGATATACAACTGAAGAAATCAGTGAAAATCTTACCGATTTAATCAGTGATTTTTCATTTTTGAATCTGTAAAAATTTCAATTTACTGATTGATTCAGTAATTAATCACTGATTGAATTCGTAAATTTAAATTTTTACTGATTCATTTCAGTATTTAGAAAAATTTCTGATTCAAAAATGAAAATTCACTAATTGAATCAGTAATTTTTCACTGATTGACAGTCAAATTTCACTGATTAACAGGAAGATTTTTCTCTCCTCTGTTACGATGATGATACTGATAAATAGATCTGAGACTTGTAGATTTTGGAATTTTTATGTCCGGATTGGACCAAAAATTTCAAGATGTTATTTTACACATTACAAGTTGAGAGTTTCGTCTTCTTCTATCATCTTAGTCAAGTATGAAACTGCTTGAGATGATTGAACTGTTCCTGTAAATAGAAGTTTCAAGTTTTTTCTCCAAGTTCAGGAAAGTCTTTAATTTAATGGACTGAAATGTTTCTTCTTTTCAGCGTAAATCTCCACTCAAACCATATCACACACCAAAAAATTGGAATTTTTGAAGAACTTTTAATTTTTTTAAACCATCCTGGCTTCCAAAGTTATATGCGGATCCCAGAGACTCATGGTTTACACCATTGAACATTTTTCATATTTTAATCTAGAACTATTAATGATTGTGCTTTCTTTATATACATTTTTTCAAATTCGAAAGAAACCCAAGATAGAAATTCGCGTTGAAAACCTTTTTTTTCTCCTTCACAGGCCGGAGAAGATATTTCCCCGTAGACCTTTACTAGCTCGGCCGTGTTAGATTTTTTCCTTTTTTCTCGGCCGCACGTTCCGATAAAACCAGAAATTCCGTCATTCTTCTTTATAATTTATTTATTTCGCCTTTTTGTTTCATCTTTTTTTTTCTTTTCGTGGAAGAAAAATATTATACGTGTACGTGACGACGAAGGTTCCACGAAGGGAAAAAAATTCATAGCAGAAGAGGTTTTCGTGTATCGATTGAGTTTTATTAAAGATGAGATTTATTTTAAAATCGTATAATAGTATATCGTGTTAGTTTTTTGGAGCTTGTAAGTGAAAAATTGTTAGAATGAATGCCCTAAAAGCTATGCCATAAGTTGCCAAATCATTTCAATTTTTTACATTAGATTTTTGTACTTCTCAGTGTATGTACTTACTTCGAAATTCAACTCCAATAACTTCCCTCTTAGCCAATCTCAAGGGCTGGGATCCTTGTAATGCCCTACAAGCCATTTTTTTGATCGATGACTATTGTATTAACTAAGTACGCTTTGTACATTTCCTTTATGATGATTTTTTAAACGCATAAGTTCATAGAAGTGGAGATTACACAAAAATTAATTCTCTTATTTCACATAAATATACAAAGAAATAATTTTTAAAAAATTTAAAATTAAATTCAATTTTTAATGAATGATTAATAATCATGAGCTAACTTCGTGCAGAAGAAGTAGTCGCCTGGATTCTCTGGTAAATCTTAAGAGGTTGAAATTTTGGCTGGGGAAGTCAAGTCTATTATTTGAAAATAATGATTTAATGAATAAACTAGCTACCTAAATGCAAAACTCCCAAGATCAGATTGAATGAATTTGGATGTTGATACACAAAAAGCAACGTGTTTTTTTTTAGAAGAAGTGTCCCTCAATAACGTCTTAGCTCAAGCCCTAAGCGGAGGGGGCTGGAAATGTTTTCGAAAATTCCAACTTTTTAAAATGTTTTTTGATGATTATTACTTGGAAGTCTTCCTGGATGAAAAATGGGTTTATTTTTCATCATGAGAGACTTGAGCTGGTAGAAAATATCAAATCTCCCATCTCGTTTTATTTCACTGTTCATAGTTCCACAATCTCTACTATTGTGTATTTCCAAAAAATCGATGTTTCGCAGAGCTTTACATTTTTCTGTTTAATTGCGTTTTTGGTGTCATGACGGTAGAACTCGGTACATTATACTCTCGTATGTATATTACATTACCATTTTCTTATTCTCTTTCTGACTGCTCTGGAGTATTATACTCTTACTCGGGGTAACCGTATCCGGTAATGGAGTATTTCTGAAAATATGGTAGAAAAGAGTAAAATCTTCTGTACGTGTACAGCGATCCGATTAATACCGACGAAGAAACCTGGCGTTGTAATCTTAGAAGTATATCGCGTTTGCTTTTATCTTCGATATGGTTTATGAAGGCGACATCCGAAACCTTACAAAAGCCAGAACGATAAAATTGCTCGGGCTCTCCAAGTCGCTGCTTCTCGTTTTCGATGTAAACACTCCAATGGAGTCGAAAATTAACTCGATAAATACCGCTGAAATAAAAAACACGAGTTGTTTTTAAAACGCTCGAAAATATTAGCCGAATAAAACTGAAAATTTTCCCCCAAAAATCGTAACTTGTGCAATAAAGTACCATTTTTACGGCGAACATAACGTTAAATTGCATTTGGTCCGCGAATTGCGCTACCGCCACTTGGCTAGCAGATTACTATAGATAAGAGCTCGAAATTATTCGCCTATTGACGTAAAACTTAATAACGTTAATAAATTTCAATTTCGATGTTCAAAAGCGCAAATAGGTCCGGGGTGAATTTTATATCGGGAGTTGAACTCTCCGAGAAACCCAACATTTGGAAAGAATCGATATTCGTCGCGGTACGAAACCGAGCGAGAAATTTACCAAAATAGTTCGTCTGTGCAAATTTTAAATTAAGCCAATGACGTCACGAGGGGATCCGTTGAAACCGAATTTAGTTTCTTAATTCGAGAGTATACAAATTTAATATTTCGAGTCAATTCGACCGAAAAAACACGATATGTATCGTAGCTGGAAATTATTGAAAGTTTAATTTGTGTTTTCAATTTTCGCACTTTGAATTTCGTTACGAAACCTTCCTTTTTTTATTGAGATAAGGCTGATTTTCTCAATAAAAATATTCCTTCTTGGTATACGCCGAGACGACACCGAAAGTAATTTTTTATCTGCATTTTTCAACACCAATGATTCGATTTATATAAAAACGTATTTCATTTAATTACGCACCAGACTGCGAGAAGATTTCAATTTCTAGTCATTTGAAATTTTTTTATCAAATCAAACAGATAAAAACTTAAGCCCGCATACGACTTAACAATTGGAGAAGCTTATTAAGTTCGTTAAAGGGTGAAAGTTTCTCCATTCGGTCTATTGTTTAAGTTGCTTTAAAGGCTTCTTCAAACATATTAATTAAGATGCCGCTCGGTGTATAACGAAAGAATTTCCAGTTCTGCTCAGTTCCCTTACTTTCAAGTGCTTCGCCACGCGATCGGCAAGCGAAATGGTCGAGGATAACGAAAACACCCCTGGAATTTGTTCTTCGTCGAGTCATTTAGGGAGTAGGGTAAAGTTGCCATAATCGTACCGCCGCCTAAATCGTACCACCAGTGGTTTCTCTTAGTTAATCATTCTTTAGCGTGTTCTGCCGATGGAATATGATAGTATTATGTATTTTGAGACTTTTGATGAAAGAACCAGGCATTTTGAGCCATGAGCTCGTTTTTTATCGCCAAAAGAAAAAAAAACGGGGTCCTGATATAATAATTTGAGAATGCGTTTTCAGAGTATTGCAAGAAAACGAAGTGATTATTGCTAGTGGCATTAAATTCATATAAAACTGTATCATTTTAGCTATCTTTTGAGATACGTACGAAAATTTTTGACAAGATTGTGTCTGAGTAGTTGGGTTTTCTTTCAAAAAAGTCGAAGTTGCTTAAATCGTACCTCCAATTTTTTCTATAGATTAAACCAGTTTTTGCACGTCGGAAATAGAATATGGTCAGCAGAAGACATGTATATGTCTATTTGCATGAATTTTGTATATTACTTTCAACTTTTCAGTTACAAATGGAAAATATACATTTTTTAGAAAATAAAATGGAATAAACAAAGGAATAATTGATTTTTAGAATATTCGCCTATTATTTCATGAATGGAGAGGGGGAGGAGGGGCGAAAATTATGTATAAGTGAATAGGGAACTTATATGAGTATTTTTAGGTTGATGGGAGACATTGGAGGGCACTGGGAGGCATTGAAAGGTAGTAATTCTACATATTTTGTCAGTGGTACGATTTAGGCAACCAGTCTCCTAAATCGTACCACTTGAAGACCTTTGCGAGAATCAAAACCATGGGTGCAGTTTTAAAGTTGGAAATTTCGTTCTTGGGTCAAAAGGTGCGCAAAGGACCAACCTACCAGATGGTGAAAAAAAAATTGGTCAAACTTCATTTGTATCTCACTCAGCTTCGAAAAACTGAAAAGTGGTACGATTTGGGCAACCTTACCCTAAGATGGCCTCCTCGGGGAGGTCCATATTGTATTACGGCCTACGATGGCCAATGTTCGTTCGTGTAATGTTAAGGACCTCCACGGGGAGGTCATCTTAAAATAAGATGGCGCTAGGCGCCAAATATGTATATCGTCCTAGCGATTTTTCGGTGATCATTATGTTAAAAATCACTGATTTTTCAGTGAAATCTATTTCACCAATTTAAAAATACAAGATTTCACTAAATTAGAATTATTTGGGTTTGAAGTGCAGTAAAAACAAGCAATACTCAATCATTACATTTTTAGAATACTTGAGGATCCTGCAACCAATACCCTCTTTAAAAGTGATTTTTCTTCACTCTTATGTGACAGCGTCTGACCATCCGAGTCAAATTCATAGCACGTCAATTAATTTGGAGTAATTATAAATAAAAATATATGTCATTCTGTAACTTCTGCAATTTTTAGTATGATACTCAAATTTGAGAAAGAGAAGAGCTGAAAAAGCTTTTTCTTTAATATCAAAATTTAGCGACAACAAATTCTAATGTCCTTTTGAATGCTCATCAGAGTTCATCTTCTGTTTGCTCGAATTCAAACGTTGATGATTCTCCAAATCATGATAATGTACCATTAGAAATTATTCCAAATTGATTGTATAAAACCGTAGAAAATATTGCCATCTCAAATTCCTCTCTAATTCTTCAAAAATTAAAAAAGAGGGTATCAGAAATTTATATCTAAACCTCAAAACGACCAGGTGAAAATTTCACCTTTGATGATCTTCAACCTGTTCCCCCTCCGGCGCTTCCTTAATTTCCATTCTACTTTAAAATCAAACTCTGTTCAACAAATCATAAAAATTTGAAAGATTCTAATGTTTCAATTATGAAGGTATATGCATTTTTTCAATTTCCTATGATAGTAATTCCTTATTTCTCCCTTCATATTGGTGTTCATCGTAACATTCTGATTGGTTAATATTACAACAAAGGTACAGGAAATGTAGAAAATTAACCTCAGGAGTTTCGTTTTTTCTTTCTTTACCATCGAATTAAAATTAAACCATTTCCATAAAATCGACTCCACAATTCTAAAACCTAAAATAAAACCAATGTTAAACCAGCATTGGCGGTTGAGAAACAGTCGCGTCGACCAAACTCGCAATGGTTCTATACATGCGAGATACTCTCGCCGAAACCTATCCATATATCCCTCACCGGAGAGGGAGATCGCTGCCTCGGACTCTTCCCTACCTTCCGTGTACGAACATCATTCGACGTTAACTTAAGTCGTATCTTTCGTACTGGCGCTTAATGGCTTTGACTGCGCCAGGGCATATCGGAAACTCATACGATCTCCTTTCGTATCCAGGTTGTAATTTTCCGACTATTTTTCCGCCATACTGGATGCTCTTCATGTAAGCATTGCGGAATTTCGAAATCGGCCCTCTCGAGAACTCTTCTAGATATTATAAATTGTGGTTTGTAAAAAAAATAAAATAAGCAATACCATACTTTAACATTTAAAAAAACACATTTAAGAAAAGATTTAAAAATTTATTTCAGAAAATGAAAATTAAAAAACATTAAAAACACATTAAAATTTATCAGCATGAGGTTAATATATGTAAAAAACAACTTTCTTCCGTTTCCTTCAAACTGGAAGATATGAATGTCAACAAATTTAAGAAAAGATTTAAAAATTCATTTTAAAAAATGAAAATTAAAAATTGAAAAACAATCAATACACATCTAAATTTATCAGTACTAGGTAAATATATAAAAAAAATTTCTTCCGTTTCCTTCAAACTGGAAGATACTTAAGGATGTCGCCATGCGCCATTGCCTACCTATTCAGAAGTGGGATTCTGAAAAATTTTAAATCAGATGCACGTTATTTAAATTACATAAAAAAAGCTCAAAATTTTTTATACAAAAAGGATAAAATAGTTTATGAAGAGGAAGCAACCAAAAATAGATACGAAATTTTCACAAATTAAATATTGTAATTCAATAATAGGTATGTAATTAAGATTCAGACATGATCTAAATCTGATTAAAAGACGTGCTTCAAATAGAAATACGAAATGTAACCAATGAGAAATCGTCATTTGGCAATTCTCTTTTGGAGTATGATTTGATTGGTTGCAAAAATAAGTAGTAGCTGGACAGTATAAATATAGGTAAATTAAAAATGACAATTCCAGCTCAAGTAAACGCGAAGAATTGAATTCGGGAAAGAAAGTTTTTAGGGAAAAACGGTGCGTGTACTAAACCTTCAAGTAACTACATAAGTACATATGACAAGAGTTTCAGCTCGATACGCTGAGCGGTTTTTTTTTCACGCGCGTTCTCCCAGGTCACCGCGTGTGCACACAATCGGTTTCTTGCGATTTTTTTTGCGCTGGAAAAGCTTAGGGAAAAACGGTGAGAGCTGGAGTCGTGAGATTTTTGTAGGCGAAGGGTGCAATTGTACGCTACTAATCTGGTAAATTTTGGTTCTATATTATCCATACGTCTAGTACGGTCTAATAGTTTTGGAAGTATGCGTATTCAATCCTCGCGTGAAACACCCTCCTCCACCTCCCCTTCACTCACATAATATTACAGATACGTTATGAATTTTGTTGTAGGTATACCTAGTTGAAAGGTTCCCCTAAAGAAAATACACCAAAAACAATGCAAAACAGCGAAAAATTACCCAGCTCGGATCATCTTGAGCGATTTTTTTCAGCATTTAAATATTTTATTCGACGAAAAGTGTTTGGCGCAGCGGTTACGTTATCAAGCGAAAAATCTCGCGTGTAACGTTCGCCGATTAATGGCGGCAACTTGTTCAGTGTTATTTATTGAAAGAAATGCCGCATCGTGCGACGAATTTTATTGCTAATTCTTCGCTTCGTCGTATTCTTCCTTTTTTTCGCTCTCATACCACGGAAAAAGGTGATAAACTTACCCTCGCTAAAATAAGGTTATTGAAATTCTTGAACATATTGTGCTACTATTGTGAGTGTAAGTTTGAACTTTTTCAAGTTGTTTTGTGGTATTTTTGCTGTATGAATTGAAAATAATCTGAATTATTCTATATTGGAAATGTTTCCAACTCATTTTAAGGGATTATTTAACCTTATTTTTCTATATACTTAACCTGTCTCTTCTCAATTCTCGTAGCATTTATGGGATTTCTCGGGAGTTGGAAGATTTCTGAGAATTTACGAGTAGATTGTATAAAATAAGCTCAAATTTGAAAACTACAAACATTCGAAGTCATTCGCAAAATCCTACAAATATTCTCTCGTAACATTAAATAAAAGTTAAATTAATAGATATAAATAAATTAATGAAATTAATTTTTAATCAATTATTATTTAAATTTAGATTAAATAATAAAGGAGATCAAAAAATAAATCTTGAAAAAATTGAAAAAATTACTCCTATAGATAATACATAATGGAAATGAGCAATTACAAAATAAGTCCTGATTGATAATTTTTGGATTTCATACCAAAAAAAATCCAACAATTTTCACTTTTAATTTTTTTAAATAATTATGCGCTTGAATGAGAAAATCGCTCCTATGATTTTGCAGAAGGTTTATTATTTTTTCTAAAAATGGTAAATTTTCTTTCAACCTCATGCAAAACCAACGAAAACTTTGGCTCATTGGACCCTATACCTGGGGTTCAGATCACGTTCAAGAAAAATGTTCTCCAAAGTGAAAATGGTATCGCACCTTTGAATCTAGATTCACAAATGATCAAGTTTCTTCTCCCGCCGCGATTAGCGTTCATTCGTGAAACCGATTTTAAAATATCGTCTATCATTTCACTACTTTCGGACAACGAAACTTATAGGTACTATATCATTTATTAATGGAACTTTATGTGGATTACAAAAGCATGATTGAGTTATATTTGTTTGCAATGCAACTATTTATAAGTTTTTTGATACTCTCTAAACTTGAAACAGTCGGAAATCTAAAATTCACTGATTTAACAGAGTAAAGTGAGCGAATGTTGATCAGTGTAATCTGAATTTCAATCAGTGAAAAATTACTGATTGAATTAGTGAATTTTCATATTTGAATCTGTAACCTTTCTTCAGCTAGCTACTGAAATGAATCAGTAGCTAAATTAAAGTTTTATAAATTTAAAAATGAAAATTCGCTTCTGAAAGGAGGCTTTGGCCTCAAAGGGATTAAAAACACTAGGGTAACAATAAAATGAAAAATATTACAAAAATCGTCATTATAATAATTTCTAATAATACAAAAGTACCTAATTGAATAAATAGATAACAAAGCAACTTATATCATAATATGCAAGTACATGCTGGTGAAATAGAATTTAATTTATATCTGAAACATTTCATTACTATCCATAACATCCATAAGAATTAAGAATATTTTCAAAAAATTCTAAAAATCCATGCGAGATTGATTGAGATGAACCTCCGTTATGGTGTGCCCAATCCTCAAACAAAAATACTCGAATCCATCATAAAAATGATTGAAATGATGGAACTCACACAAATATTCGAATCGATTACCTCAGCATCTTTGGCATGCTTTTCATCTCGGAACTGCGTCCGCGTGATAAATTTTCCCCAATCATGACAGTCTTTAAGTAGGTAATTACACTGTTGAGCCGTGTAATTTATCGTTAAATCAAATAAACGCAGCAACGCGAGAGTAATGTATACGCAGATTTAGAGGTATTCGATTGAGAGAGAAGAAGAAATTGAGCTGCATTGTGATTACAACGTTGCTGCGTGTGTTGTCATGTTTTTTTCTTCTACGTGAGGCAGAGATCGCTTCCTCCTTGGTAGCTTCTCGCGTTAATCAGCCCACGTGCAAAAATATATACTTTTTATTCTTTTTTTTACGCTTTGACATGACCTGCGATCGCGACCTGTTCCATTCAGTGACTGGGCGTAAGTTCAACCATTATTAAGGCGTGAATTCTTCGGTTAACGTATTGCGCACAATATGAACGACCGATAGAAATCATATTTCTTTTCTGTTTGGCGCGAGAAAATCGCTGACGAAAATTTATAATTATGTTTTTTCGTCGAACAAACGACGTCTGGAGAGTTCGTGCTCGATAATTCTTTCGATGGTGGTGATTGTCGTGTATTGTGAGAAACTGTAGCCATAATATATCTATGTACATTGTGGTACTGTTTTGTAGACATTTTTGCATAGCTCGACTTCCCATCATATTTATTCATATGTTACAAAATGACGTGGAACTCAAAATTAACATAATATTGAGAAAAACACGTTTGAAATACAGATTTGTTTTTAGGCTTTTTTAATGGCATTGTTGAAGGAAATTCAATATGGAATTTGAAAAAGCTAATTTTAATATGATGGTACCACCACCACACCTCCCCCCCCACCCAAAGTCCATAAACGAAATAATAGAATTTTGATGAAGAATTAGTTAGAAAGCTGTAGCATGTCCTTCAGTGTTCCAAAAATGGTTTCGAACGAAGAAAAAAGGAATTTTGAAGAGAAAATCTTACTTTTTTAAACGTCAAGGCACTTGAAGGAGTGTGAAGATCTCAAACAATTTTTTCCTCGGATTTCTCGTGAAATTTCTTTTGAAAATCTTGAAAAGAAATTGTCGGTTTCTCTGGTAATGCTGAATTTCATTTGTCGATAACATAATTACATTTGCACTTGGTGACTAACCCGAACACGGTCGTAATCATCCCGTGGTCAAAAAACCACCACAGTAATTAAATTTTTTCACCGGATCGTCTGTTGAAAGATTTTCATCGGTATTCCATCGACTAACGTGGTTAAAAACTCGAATATCTGAAATATTACGAAAAGTTATCAGATGCTGGGAAAATTACTGCGATAAATTTTCAAAAGTATCAATGCTAAGAATAGAAATTCCGCGGAAAATAGTTCGCTTACTTTACAAAAATGCGATTAGCATAATCTGGCTATAAAAATGGATTCCTTTATCGTCGCAACGAAACACTCGTGCTGGTAAAAATATTGAATTTTCATCTCGTTATATTATACTATGGTAGTTTGCCGGCGACACGACATCAATTTTCTCGCATATAAAATTTGTCTCTACTCGAGATGAAATTTCTCACGTATTATAAGGGTTTTATTCGCCAAAGATTTACAGCCACGTAAGAATAGTTTAAGCAAAGATGGTACAATTTTTACGATCAACAGGTCATTTTCAAATACTCGTAGGTACAAAGTCGAGGCAAATTTTTATAAAAGAGGCAATTTAACGCTTCGCAACGGAGCCGAGTAAATGTGGGTTAAGTGAATATCGTTGTTATATGCGAGCACTTCGCACAGCTTCGCAAGCTTTCCGTATTCTGTTCAGGTATTCTGAGAGAGAGGATGGAAAAAAATACGTAAACTTTTACCTCCACTTCGTCGTGTCTCGTGTACTTACGTACACTTGCACTCTGCTATGTTGAAACGCGCTTGGAAATTTTAACGGATTTTAGTCAACTTGAGCGAGGAGAGGAGGAAATTTTCAACTCTCGATTACCTACTAAGTAAAGTAAAGTATACGGTTTTGAACTTGGTAGATCAACAATGAAAGAGATGAGAGTTAATTTCGTTGAAGGAAATGAGTTTTCTGAATGATGGGAAATATTTGAACTTTTTTATTGGAAATTTCAATTTTAAATTGGATATTTTTTGAATTGAGAATTTATTATTAAGAGCTCGAAAAATTTAGATCGTTGAGCAGTTACGTATGAGAGTAGATATTGGAACATTTTTAGGGGTCAAAAATTAGTTTTTGTGTTGAAGTTTCCCCTTGAATTTACTTCTGAAAGCTCCAAAATCAGTGTTAACTCAGAAGCCGATCTTTGGCCCTTGAAGTTGCTTTCTGTATCCAGGCTCACAATGGATGAATTTTGAAAGATATTTTTACCTCCACATAAATGTGACAAAAGTTCTTCATTTTAGACTTCTTCCGTGTTTGCTTGACGTTGTATTCTCTTGAATCAAATTTTTGATATTTTCAGGTTGCAGAGCGAAATCTCTTTTCGATGACTTGGTCACTTTATTCTCTTGAATTTACTTTTTTGAATTTTCAAAAAAGTAATTTTGGGAGAAAAAACTAAAAAGTGACCAAAAATGACCCTGTGACGGAGAAAATGACCAAAAATTCAACTTTTTCAGTGACCAAAATTCTTTTTACTAGAATTTTCAAGATATTGAAATGTTTTGGAGTTCTTCGCGTGGTAAATTGCTATTCTACTAAATTTTTCCAAAATTTATTGCTTACATGTTTTCCGTTTTGATTTTGAGAATTTTTGTAAAAAAGATTCTGGTCGCCGGAAGAGTTGATTTTTTTGTCTCTTTTTATGTCCTTTGGGCCACTTTTTTAAATAACTGAAATTCGTCACTCAAGTTTTTTTTTGAGAATTTTGCTGTGATACGCGTACATATTATTTTCTTTGACATTCTCATTTTTCAGAATGGAGTGTGGAATGAATGGGTTATGACTAGTGCATAAATATGTTGAATTTTGCAATGTATCTTCAATTATGAAGTGCCGATAATTTTTTTGATCTCTTAGAATTCGAATTTGTGGGATCGTAAAATCACAAATTACTCCATAGACACTTTACAAGTTACATTTCCCTCGTTACCAATCAGCCAAGGAGGAAAAAATTAGAAACACCCTTTTTTTTAATTTACCATGGCTCGAATTCGAAAACTTTCGATCGATTGAAGAATTAAATTGACGTTGTACCGAATTTCCCAACACCTTAATTTACATTTTTTCAACTTATCGAACAAGGATGTTGGGGAATATTTCCACGGATATAGGAACCGAACGCATACGTCAACGACGTTTAAATTTGATTACAATTTTACACTTCGCTCGCATCGTATAGCTTTAGATACGATAGGGTTTCCACCCATAGGTAATGTGTTTCCATTTATCCCTCTCGATATGGTATTAAGTTTTTTTTTTTTACGATTCTCTCTTGTATAATGTAGAGATAGAGAATTACAGTAGCGAGCTTTTTAATTAAACGATAGCGTACGGTAAGATGGCTGTTTGAATGTGTACAGTTGATGCGATAATCTGTTGCACGATATGTGCCGAAGCCGATATAATTGTAACGAGAAACGCAGGAATGGTTACGTAACCGTATGTTGGCATCTTTTTTCCCACACTCGTTATTACTCCTCGAGGTACGGTTTAGAAGCGACTTTTATCGAGCGCTTACGACTCTTCGAAGACCTTTTCATTGAATCATGTAACCTAAAATAATTGTTTTTTTATTACATTGTAATGTCTGCGCCTCGAAATCGGCGTATTTTGTGGTACCATTATGATAAGAATATGTAATTGGTAGAAAAAATTGGCCGAAATTTCCTATGTGCTTGGTCGATACTGAAGTAATATTTTAAAATCAACATCCAGGAATGAAAACCAAATGAATTTCATTACGTTATTCCAGTAAGGTGGCTAGAAAAAAATATCTTGGAATTTACACATTCATTTTGAATGTGTAACTATCCAATAGGGTCATTGTTTGGAAAGAGTGATTTTTTGCCTGTTTTGGGCAGTGCCCCTCCCCGTTGGAATCCTTGGCTATCTCTGAAAGGAAACGATTTTAGTTTCTGTATTTCCCTGAATCACGATGCTCGAAATTTGATGGGTACTACTTTTTGCCCTCTTCAAGGGGATTGGAAATTTGCAGATCTCATTGTTTGATTTTTATTGAATTTAAATTGCCCTTTTAATGCCTCAAAATTGAATCAATATTTTTTTCTGTCTCTCAGAATAATTTTTGATGAAATTTTTTGAAAATTTGCCGCTGCAGTGTTGCGAATTACATTTTGATTGACTTAATTTTCATTAAATTCAAGCTCTTGATTTTGTGGCTCGAAATTCGAAATATGACCAATTTTTTGTTGAGGGGGGTGGTGTGAAAGTGGTTTAAATTTTATAGAAATTGTGTGAATCAGAGTAAAATTGACAGTACTGCCATCAATTTTTTTTGAAAATTTTTTATTAAAAATTATTCTAGGAGATTGATAAAAATTTTGGATTCGAAATTTTGAGGTGTTTTAGTAAACAATTTGAAATTGATAAAAATGATCAAATGTTTGGAGATAGGAGAATAAAAATGGCATCAAAGTTCTTGAGCAATGGTTCAGTAAGGTGTATCAATTCGAATCGAACGATAATTTCATGTGAGAAGAAACTGAAGTTGCGAGTTACGCAAAAAAGAAATTTTGTCGTCAAATTTATTCTTTATTTTCACGAAGCTCAACTTGGATCAAATAATTTAATATTCTTGGTTTTAGAAACTAACTTCTCCTAGTCTTCCTGGGACTATACGATCAATGATTGTTGGAGATGGATTTTCTACTCTCTTCACCTCTGTGGCCTTTGATGCTGGTGTTTGACTTAATTCATTATCTAATGAACATTAAAAAACATTTTTAGATGCAAACAAATGTTTGAAATTTCTGAATTTCTTCAAGAAAGTAACAGAAATTTAATTTTTTCCCCATTTTATTGTCCTATGTTGAAAAATGTTCACCATTTCGACATGAATTTTCATTCTTCTAATACGAACGCCATCCTCTTTCGATTTGGACTTACGATATCTGCAATTTGAAATGAGTTTTTGAGAAGAAATATTTAACAAAATAAGAAGAAAATTCGTTGAATTTATAATTTAATAACCGCGTCATGGCGTCAGCTTGGTTTCTTTAATTTTGACAATTCGCTGAAAATGATTACCACCATTGAATTAAATTGAAACACATACGAGAGCTTTAAAGCGCGAACAGGGAATCCCCGAATAATGGCACGATTTGAGTGCGAGTACCTTTGCTTCAAAATGTCGCTGCATGTGTCGTAGACGCAATAAAATAACACTTTGCGGAATCCGTAGTGCCAACGTACGTAATCTCGTCTTTCGTTATTATCGAGATTCGCGCAATGCCATGTCGTTTTGTTTGATGAGATTATAATAATACCGAGGTGTCGCTGTTGCCATACGGCGTCTAATGAATTAACCGGGTAGATATGGAAACGAATGGCTTTTATTTTGATTTGAAGGGGGGAAAACGTACGTGAGTGGAAAGTATGGTAAGGCTTGAGTTGATGATCAGGCTAGATTTTAGTAATATTGAGCAAATACTCGACGATATTTTGATTATTTTGAGGAAAAATCGTTTTATCTGAATGGTCGAGGTCTTCAGTAATCCAAATTAGTAAACATAGAAGCAAAAAATATTGATTACGTTAAATACGCTATGGATCTGAACCAATTAAATAATTTATCATTTTAATTTAATGAAATGAAGTTTTGCTAAAAATAGGTGATTTTTCGGATTCTGACTGATTTCTCAGTCAATTTGCTGATTTGTGAGGTATAATTTGTATTTTTTGACTAAAAAGTCATTCATTTTCTGTGAAATCTATTTCACTGATTGCAAAGGCAGAATTTCAGTTTTGATTAATTCGAATTCGAATTTGAATCAGTCTTTTGACGAAATTATGCTTTTTCGATCACTGATTCTGTTAATTCTTGATATTTAAAGAAAAAAGTAACACTGATTTCAAGAAAATAGAAATTCGTTGAATCTGACTCGTTTGAGATTTCGAGAGTATAAAATTGTGTTCTTCCGAACTTTTCGAATACTCTATCGGCACAGTGTGATTTGATCACAGATGAGAGACCAGTTGTCGACTTTTTTGAATATGTACTTACTTTCTTCTATTTTATTTCTCGGAATAATTTTTGGAGAGAAATGAAAAAATTGGCAGATTTTGGAGTACTCTGCAGTTCTGTTTTACCAAGGATTAATTCAAAGTAATGATTTCATGTCGGTCCTGAAACCAGTTCTTTGAATAATTTTCTCAATTTGGGTTTGATCCCAAAAGGGTAGGGGAAGAAACCTAAAATTTGAAAAATGGCGATGATATTGTACGTTCAACTTTCATCAAATGTTGGTTTTGAGTCAGAAAATTAAGGACGAAAAATATCGAATTATTAAATTCGCACCACCCTCTCCGGGGTTCTTCTTAATTTTATCGAGAACTTTTATGGTCCAGCAGGAATTTTGTTGAGAGGTTTTTGATACTAGAGAACAATATTCTCAAATCGTACAATTTCGGGCCTCTCCTGTTGCTCAAAAGAACTAAAGAAAATTTTAGTTCTGCGAAACAGAACAGATCAGTAACAAAACTTCGTAAATAGAGGACCAGATCTGAAAATGACAAAAAATTCAGTTTCATGGGTTCTATAATGATTGCTTGGATCGATTTTCAAGATGATATTTTTTCAGTCTTAGAATTGTGTGAAGGAAAAACTATAAATTGAACTACCTATAAATGAGTAGTTGCATAATGTTGGAATCTATAATACATAATTATGACTTCACTGAATCTGATTCCCATCGAAATTATTTGAAAAATTTCATTACCAGTGCTATCTCCAGATGTTCGAAAAAATATTTTCTTACAGTTCTGTCGACTACTTAACAAAATGTTATCATCAAACCTGAAGACTTAATTCGTTCGATGCCATACTCTCCAAATACATTATCAACTGAAAAAAATTAAATAAAGGAGGGGCTCGTTTACACCGGTAATAAATAATGTTTCATACAACAGGTTACATGGTTCCCTCGATGGCAATTACGCATTTTGGTCTCGTTTCTAGCAGACGCATCTACTTTTACACTGAGTAATAAACACGAAATACCATTTTAAACGCACCAGCACAGATACGTATGCGTCTTACCTCCGATATTTCCCTCCCTCTTCATTCAGCCAGCTGAACGCGTGTACTTGTCGTAAAAACTCGTGTCTCATGTGGGTCTATAGAATTTCGTTTTCGTAATTTGCACTCACCGAAATATGAATACGGCGAAAAACAACCATCCATAATTCACCGTTTCATTTTGGAATTTCCATTAAAACATTGGCACGACATGTGTGTGCGTATAAAAATTCTACGCGTACTCATTTCTTATGCGTTCTACGTATAATATAGATTTTGTCGCATTCAATGCAAGGTGATGATGAGAAGTAATTGAAATTTTCGTCGTATTGCCTGCTTGACTGAATCAGGTGTTCATCATTTTCCAAATCTTTTTAATCATTTTGCTGCTGTTGAGACATGTTATTCTAATGGATTTGAAAAAATTCTGTAAGAAATGTAATGAGTAAAAAATGAGTTTCACAACGAAGTTTCGTTGATTCGTGAGCGGATCAATTTTGGATATTTCATCATTGAAATTTCAAAAAAAAAAAAAAACAAACGATTGATTTAGAATAGCAGAATATATGACCTTTCCGTAAGGAAGGGACCTAGCGTAAAAAAAATCGATTTCTCATTTTTCACGTTTTTGGCCCAAATCTGGACCAAACACATAAAAATGAAGACATTGATTTTTTTTAACCCAAGGTCCCTTCTTTGCGGCAGGGTCACATATGATGTACCAGCTGGCATCTAATATATAATAGCATTAACATCGTCTGTGCCATTTTTCCAGAAAACAACCCAAACTTGGTAAAAAATTTCAACTTTCCATCTCTTGATATCATTTCGCGTGATTACAACGTGAAACAAAAACGAAGAAAAAAGTTCGTTCCAGTATACTTTTTTTCTTTTTGTACACTTATCGTGGAAGAAAAACACCATCATATCCTGCGCGAAACGTTCCAAGACTCCCAAAGTTAATTAACTTAATAGTCCGTGCGTCTTTTCCAAAGATGTAAATAATAAAAGACTCAGTCATTTGAAAATATCACTTTTTCCGTTCAACAAAAGTCAAGAGAGAAATTTGCTTGAATATTTCAACAACAGCAAAGTGTAATTTTTTACTCCTATTTAAAAAAAAAAACGTGGGGGAAAAAAGTATAAAAATATTTTCCAGCAGCGGTGCATTTTTCCAAGTGCTCGTCGTCATCGTTGATGTTCGTAGACGTAGGCTTACGAATAATACAATAGTTTTGGGTGATCTTCTGGTGGATACCATTTAACCTCGACAGTAGACATATATGTACAAGTAGATTAGTCATCGTATATTAGTCACGGATGTCGCGTCGCGTTGTCCAGATAAATGAAATTACGTATTTTGGAACTACTTCCATTGATTTGAGAAAATTCATTTTCGTGATGGTTTTTTAATAGAACTTTTCGTTTGAATTTTCCGCGCTGTTGTGGGTATTTTGATTTGTGAGTGTGTATGTTGAAAGTTTTTACGAAAAGTGAGCTTTGTGAGGGTCATTTTCGTTTTTGAATATTGTGTGATTAGTGATCACTACGATAACTTGATATCCTCGTGTGAGGAAAAAATGACTCGAGATATGAATGGGAAATGCTTAGTCATTGATTTTTTCTGTCGATGTATTATTCATCCATAAAAATTAGAAAAAACTTCGCATCTCATTTTACTATTCCATCTACATTTCTGTTTTGGGAGAGGGTTGATTTATAAATTCTAATTAAAATAGAATTTCTTTCCATTTACAAAGGTGCTCACTACAACTTAATTTTGCCATTTTAAATTCAACAAAATGCTTCCCACTCGCAGTATGATATCACTGGAGACCGGACAGAAAATCATAAATTGGAACTAAGGAATAGTATATTATGCAATGAGGGAGATAAAGTGATTTTCGACAAATTTTGAGGTTTATTGCCCGAGCGAAGCGAGGGAAATAATTCAAAATTGTCGGAAATCATTTATCTCCCGAGTTGCATACGATATTTTTCGTTGTAGTGTGAGTAAAAGGCGAGTTTGAGCACTCGAGCGATTCGCGAGTGTGAGTAAAAGTGCACTTTTACTCACACTACAACGAAAAATTTTTTTCATATATTTCCCATTTCTTCTCGCTGAAAGTACAATTCGACAGAAGATTGATAATTTTTTCAAGGTTTCCCACTAATGTGAGGAAGAAAAGTGAATAAAAAACAGTTACGATAATTCATATCAGTATTTTAAAGAATAATATGTCCTCCTTTTTTTTCCTATTTGGTGCATCTTGTATATCATTAAAGTATGAATTTTATAATTTATTGTAAAAAACAATTGAATACCTACCGATCAATCGTAATTTGTAAAATATCTACGACTTCGGAATGAAATATTTTTTCCGCCTCCAATTTTTTCAGTTCCGTGAAGATGGGTAATTCCTTATCTACGAAATAAGCAGCCTCTCGTAGGAGAGTTTCACGATTTGCCTGCTGCTGAAAAAAAAAAATAAACAAGTAAAATAAATCCAATTTAGGCAAGAAAACGAAATCTACATGCACACCCACGCAGGAAAAAAATGAATTACAAAAACTAATAAATTTTAACCGAAAAATTATAGATTTTATCTAAATAAATATATCATTGTGACCCTGCCGCAAAGAAGGGACCTTGTGTAAAAAAAATCAATGTCTTCATTTTTATGTGTTTAGTCCAGATTTGGTGGCATTTGGACCAAAAACGTGATAAATGAGACATCGATTTTTTTTACACTAGGTCCCTTCTTTACGGCAGGGTCACATTTAGGTATTTTATTCAAAAAAGTTGATTAATATAGTTGATAAGATTTTTTAAAATTCTCTTTCGAATTTATGCCTTTGTGAGGTAAAATGCTAAAAACTTACTTTTTACTTTTCAATACCTCCACAGACGCAAAAGGATTTTGTTTTCTAATGTCTTTTTTTGTTACTAACCTGTTAAAAATTTTATCTATTTTTTTCCTTGAAATACTTATGGGAGGGAAATGAAAAAATTGACAGATTTTGGATTATTCTAAAGTTCTGTTTTGCCAAGGAAAAAATTTTACCAATTCAAAGTAATGATGTTATGTCGATCCTGAAATCAGTTCTTTGAATAATCTCCTCATTTGGCGTTTGAACCCAAAGAAGTAGGGAAGAAACCCTTTAAGCAAAAAATGATAGATTTTATCCAAAGACGTACCCAAGGGGTGGGCTCAGGGAATTCGAGCCCCTCCCTTAATCTTGAAAAAAAAAATGATTTTTCATTGCAAAAATTTAAAAAGTGCATTTTTTTTTTGTTTTTTCAAACCTATTATTTTAAACTTTGATAATTTTTGATTAATTTTTTAGTCAATAAATTCCTAATTTGTCAGAAAAAATTGATAATTTTTGACTGAAAGTTTAGTGAAAAGTAGCTTATTTAGAAATTTGACCCCCTCCCCCTATTTTCTCAGATTCTCAGCCCCCCTGATCAATTTCTGGGTGCGCCTATGATTTTATCTAAAAAAATATACATATATCTTATATACCAAAAAAAATAATAGCTAGGTATAATAAAAATAATAACATTTATTACAAAGATAATATTTATTTAATTAATTAATCTGAATTTAAAAAAACAACAAGATACAATTTTAGTGAAAAAATGTTTAATGAAATGATGAATATACCTTTGTTTTATAAATTTTCAAAAAAATGAACTGAATCCACTAAAGGAGTAGAAATTTTCAACACTTTTTGAAACAAACATCTTTTCAATACGCTTATTTTCGTTTGGATCGTAAAAAGTAACGGTGCTTTACTTGGATTTTGAAGTCATGAAGGTGAGCCCAATTTTTTTCAATTTCTCGAATCCACTGTAGTCATTTTTTACCATTGAACAAAAAAAAATAGACCTTCACAAGGACTTGAGAAAAGCCCAAAATGAGAAATTTTCGCTAGATGATTTTCAATTTTAAAACTCTCGACTCTAGAAATCATTTCAGAGAAGTTGAATGAGTTTAGATTTTGATGATTCACTGCAAAAATTGAAAAATTTCTGATGCAGTCTTCAAGTACACAACGTAGCTCGCAGCTGTTCTTTTGCATTATAAATTCGCCTTTACCAGTATTCGCGATGTTGTTGAATTTTTGTAGATAAAACATGGCCATATTGCATAGAACGCCATAATTTACATATCTGCTTCATTTCATCGCACACGACGTATCACAAGTGCATGATCTTTGGCGTCTTCATACCGCGTTATTTACTTCTTCGCGAAGCTGGTGTTATTTCATCGCGTACCATGGGGTGAAATTTTAGCGAAATGAGTGATTCGGGTTCGGTGCGGCGTGAAAATATCTAATTATGCGAGTCGCTTCGCTTGCTCCTTGCCCCTTACCCATGTTATCGCAAATCAAGCAATTAATTTCTTATTCTTATTTACGTTTGGGCACGTACCAACGTTCGACCACACCCAAGGTTTGTGTTGGTTGAATGCTTCGATTGGGTTATAAATGCCATTTAGTTACATTTTGATCGATTTTTCATTTTTTCTCAGAGTAAATTTTCCCATACGAAGATGGATGCGATGAAAAATGTTTTGTAGAGTTGGCGTTTTAATAATTTTTTTTCAACCTTAATTCAAAAATGCTGGTTTTTATTGGTTAAAATTTTTTTAACTGGCCCTTTGGTCCATTTGGCTGAAATATGAAATTGAAAAAGGCAAATTCAGAACAAGTATGTGAAATTGAAAAATTGACCTTGCATATTATAATGTTCTCCTTTCGCATGAGACATTCGAGCAAATTTAACTGTACACTCACCCGGTCTTCAGACCATTTCCTCACTTCTCTTTTTACAATTACGTAATCTGGCATTATTTCGGCCCGGAACTCACATTCGGACCGTTGAGGGGGCCAACGAGGGTCTAAAATTTCTTGGTTACAACAAACCTGAACCATTTTCCCTAGAATTCCCATGAATGGAAATTTTTTAGGATGGTTCTTGTGAGGATAGAGTTTCCACACGGAAACCGAAATTAATTCATGTAAAAATATATAGACAAAAAATGAACAACTTTGCTCAAATAGAGAAGCTGCATACAAAGCTTGAGAAGGCCCAGGAATGGGTGTGTACAAACCAACCTCACCACCACTGCTTTTCTCATCGGAGGGAACTGTCGAAAAAAAAGGCATTTCGACGATTTAAGCATTGACGGGGTCAACGTGCTAATAATTCGGACCGACCAGGTATGTGGCGCGCTAGTGTCGAAACACTGATAAACAACTGATAAGAAAGTGAAACGGTCAAACATTTCAAGTTTAACATTGGTTCTTATGGGAGAATCTGATTTTTTGAACATTTTTTGATAAATGCTAGAAAAGTGTACATTTTTAAGAAAGTATATTTGAATTTTCTTATTCGCCATGAAATTACCTTTCGAATGACTCATCAAAACCGAAATTTCATCTATTTAATGCGTTGTTTTTCCTATTTAAATGTGACCGTTTCGTGAAAAAACTATCACTTCACTTCATTATATTCGCGAAATGGTCACATTTAAAAAGGAAAAACAACGCATTAAATAGATGAAATTTCGGTTTTGATGAGTCATTCGAAAGGTAATTTCATGGCGAATAAGAAAATTCAAGTATACTTTCTTAAAAATGTACACTTTTCTAGCATTTATCAAAAAATGTTCAAAAAATCAGATTCTCCCATAAGAACCAATGTTAAATTTAAAACTGTTTGACCGTTTCACTTTTTCCACCAGAGTGCGACTCTTTACGTGAGCGGCCCGAATTCAGCGTAATATTTTTTTTGAAATATGAATTTTGAAATCTTGTAAAATTCCAATTAGAAATCACCTTTTTTAAATTATTCGTAGCTTTCGAGGTGGTTAACTTGCTTTGGAATGAGAAAAAAAGAAACGTTTTTATTCCCAGTTTTATGCACATTGGCTATGGGTTGTGTTTTATTCAACTGGAAATGAATTCATTTGAACTGTCCTCCGAGGGTTGTCTGGCTTTTACCCTTAATTTAAATGCGAATCATAACTATACTCTCGTTGTATTTTGCATTTTGCGCCGCGCTGCGTCGAGAGAATGAAAAAGGAAAAAAACGCTCCGCAGCGTGTCCCGCGCGCCCAAGACGTGAAATAATTCGCTTTCGAAAATCACCGCACCGTCGTTCGAATAAATGTAAAAATAGCTAATTTTTTTGTTATTTAACCATTCAGTTCGGTATTTTCGAGATATTAGGTTTGTGTACGATAATGGTCGTTTTTGTGGAAAAAATGTAACCATCGAATCTTCGACAAAAAATATTCTTTTACTGTATCAGGATGTCCATTCTCCGAAGAAACCGGGAAACCAGGAAAAGTCAGGGAATTTGGAACGTCTGGAAAAGTCAGAAAAGTCGTGCGAAATAATTTATGCGATGTGGACAGGGTGGACACTCTTGTGTATTTTCCGAGCCAGGGTGTCCGTTTTCTGAAAAACCGGCCAAATTGAGGAAATCGCCAGTCTGGGAAAGTCAGGGAATTTTGAAATTTTATGCATTTCCGCCGGAATTTTGTAAAAATCCAGATGAGAGAATTATTGTTTTTCTGTAAAAAAGTTCCCTCGCTTCGCTTAGGTCAAATGATAATTTTTTGTTGATCGTGATGTGCAAAAAAATAATTTTTGAAAAACACGTTTTTTATTGAATCACCAAGTTTTCATAAAAAAATCCTTCGTAATTCTCGGGGATGATTTACGCTCCTGTCTTTCTACACTACTATAGCAGTGTAATTTTATATTACATGTAAATTGGAAATCTCTCATTTAGATATGTAGCGTTGCCCTGTAAGTACCTATCTCATGTTCTGTAGGTGCTGTCCAATGATGAGAAAATTATTGAAAGGTTGTGTGAAATTTTCATTTTCTCGATACAATAGAGGTGGCAACAAAAATTTTCAAAGCTGAATTTTGAGTTTATTTTGTGACCGGAGAAGCGAGTATCAAAGAATCTGTAAGAAGTAATAAGTTTTGAAGGAAAATATTGTTAGATATTATGCATTTAAAAAAATTTTCGCACAATTTCATAACGTGAGAAAACCACTTCTTTGAAAGGTCTGGGAATTTTCGAAGAATTTGTGTGGAAAAATCAGGGAAAATCATTTCTGAGATTTGCTGGACCCCTGAAATGAAATGTTTTCATTGATCTGTTGATGTGCTGCAATTTTGACTGATTTTCAGTGTTTTTTCCCCCCATCATTTTTACTGATTTGTAAATGCATGGTGTCCAACAGACGTTTGTCAGTTTGATGCGGGTAGTATTTTCTCCTTAAACTAAAATACTGCGCATAGGTTATTTACATGTTACGAACTTATCAGCGGAAAGAACATGTTTGTTTACTTTTTAAGATGCGTGTGTTAACCTATGTGTGGTAATTTAGTTCAGGGCGATGGGTAGGCTACCCGCATGAAACTGACAAACGTCTACTGTCCATTTTCTGGAAAACCGGGGGAAAGTCATGGAATTTGGACCTTCTGGAAAAGTCAGGGAATTTTTAAATTTCCAAGATTTCTACTGGAATTTTTGTGAACATCCTGAAGAAGATTTCGGTCTGTTGAGTTATCAAGTTTTCAAAAAATTTCCCTCGCTACGCTCAAGGATAATTTACACTCTTTCATTTTCTTTCCATAGAGATTTTTTAACACATATTTTTTGGTAAAATTTGATGAGAATGAGGTACTATGATGATGTCCCTGATCACTATTTTGAAAAATAATGAAAGAGAATTTGTATTTTCTGATCACATTTTGGGAAACTTTATGAGGGTACACAGTGATGATTTTCCAATTTTTGAAGATTTTTTTACAAAAATTTTCCTCCCTGCTCCGCTCGGGCCCATCACATTCATGCATTTCATTAAAATAATTGATATTTTACTCCCCATCAATCTACTGGGCCAAGCTAAAAGAGATATTTTCGTAGAATTCATAAATTATGAGGCACAAGTTTTTTTTTTGAAGGGGGGGGGGGCAGGCATTCAGTTTCGAAGGAATTTTTGAACTTTGAGTTTGAGAATATTTAAAAATTTTGAAAATTGAATGTAAGTCGATTTTTTGGTCGGAAAAAGGAGATTCTAAAAATCTATACGTTTTAAATCATTGTTCTGCACAATTTGATCTCCCAAAAAACCACCCTCCTCTCCATCGTTCAAGGATAACATATTTGAAAGGTCTTGAAAATTTCAAGGAATTGGTCTGGAAAGCCTAGAAAAGTCTGGGGAATTTATTTCTGAGATGGAGTGGACACCCTGAATTGAGAAAATTTTATTCCACTAAATTTTTACTGTTGTCAACGCTTCAGATGAGTAACTTTCAATACTTCACGTTATATTTACATACTCGTATGTATATTTTGTATGTAGTTGATAGTCCTGCGGAGTGCTGCCCTCGTAATAGCGTGCTATAGGCGAGAAGGTACCCGCACCGCGTGCGCGCGTCGACTATTACTTAGGTACATATGAGTGTGTATGTATAAATTGAAAATCTGTAGTGTTGGACTACAGGTGAATGAATGAGAGATTCCCAGGAAATGTGCTCGAATTGGCTGTTTTAGCAAAATTTAAAAAAACTGGTTGAACTTTGTAATGCCGAAAAATTTGCCCTTGAAATAATGTTTTGAAAATTATTTATCGGTACTTTACTTTTTGCAACACTTCAACTTCGGTATTCCTAATATTCAAAATACTTCACATTACACAGGTATAGTAATTGATAGTCCTACGGAGTGCTGCCCTCGTAATAGCGTGCTATAGGCGAGAATGTACCCGTACGGCGTGCGCGCATTGACTACTATATCAGTGTAATTTTTGCATGTAAATTGGAAATCTCTCATTCAGATGTGTAGCGTTGACACCAGTGTAGGGTGTGAAGTGACGAAATTTCAACTTTTGAAAGTATTCTTTAGCAAAAATTTTCGCTCGAGTTCATCACATTTTTTAAATCTTATCAAAATAGTTGATATTTCAATTTTCATCCATCTATTATTTACTCGACGAAGCCGAAAAGAGACACTCCTATGGAAATGATAAATTTGAAGTACGAATTTCGAGACTGGAAATATTCAAACTTTTGGGCTTACGATTTGGTCGACACCATTTTTTCCTTTGTATTTATAATTTTTTCTGTTACGCATTAATTTAGGAGTCTCAGGTATGCTTTTTGGAAATGAATATTGTTGGACATTATGCATTTCAAATCTCTTTTTTTGCACAATTTCATCCTGTAAAGAAACCGTCTCATTCTTTTTTTTGGGAATAACATACTTGATTGAATGATAGATCTGGAAAATTTCGAAAAATTGGTCTGGAAAACCTTGAAAAGTCAGAAAAAATCATTTTGTGAGATACAGTTGGCACCCTGAAAGCGAATTTTTGATTTTTCAAATTATTCTAGCCAGTTGTTGGGCTAAAAATCACTGGATTGTGGACAGTTGGCACGATCGTTGAGCAAATTCAACCCAGAATTAATAATAATGAAAAAAAAGTAAAATCAGGGAGGATATAAAAATTTCAGCAGATCATCTTTGCTGTTTAATCGAAACGATGATGCTTTTTTTGCTAGTAGATGTGCAATTCGTCCCTCTAATGCTAAAAGGTCGTAACTCCAAAATTTTGGGATTTTTGTTTTTTTGCTGAAATGGCAACAATAGGACGTCCTCCACCTAGTAATAACAAAATTTCAGCTTAAACATCAAACAAATCCTTAGAATTAGAAAAAAAATATGTTGGCGTAACTCCATATTCTGAAAATTTTGAAACTTTTTGGGCGTAACTCCACAAAAAATGCAAACAGGTCATGAGTAGAAAATTTGACTTTTTACAAAAGTGATAAAAAACTGTGTTACTTGGGATTTTTGAATTTTGGGAAACGTGTGATGAGTTTAATATGCTTTTGCAGTGTTCAGAATGAATTTTTAAATTATTTTGTTTCGAAATACGGATTTTTAACTTGGCGTAACTCCAAAAATTTTTTGTGTTTAAGTGTAAAAGGTCGTAACTCCACTATAGAAATTAAAAATTGGTATTTTGAAAAAATAATAGTTGAAAATGCATTCTCAACACTAAAAAAGCATAGTAAAATCAACACCTCTTCTACGAAATTCAAAATTTTCAAGTAATACAGTTTTTTCTCTCCCCTGTAAAAAGTAAAGTTTTGGAGTTACGACCTTTTAGCTTTAGAGGGACGAATTGGAAGCTTCTGCAAACACTCCCTTGAAAATATTAATTGGTAGCGGTACCTATCTAGATAATATAGCTACTTAAGATCTTGTCTCGAAAGTTACAAGGCATGAAAGCAGTATTTGTTGGCCTAGTTTAATGTCTGAAAATGTAGAATTCAATTTCGATTCTCTGCATTGCACGCAACCTAGCCTCACCATTCTGAAATCGATTAAAAAAAGCTAGATTTTCGCTTACGAACAACAACAATCAAATTCTCTTCTAATCCATCCTTCGGCAGACAATGCATTCCAATTAAACCCCCATTCATCCGAATAAGAAACCTTTTCGACGCGAATCAAAAACGTTCGCAACACCGGCTGATTGATCAATAACGCCGCGTAATGTTTATATTTATGAATTACCCGGGTACAGTGCGCACACATTCAACTCGTACATAACCTTCATGTCGGAATATCAGACGGAGAGGGAAAGTCGAGCTGGGCTGGGTTGATGTCCGCTGTCTAAATAAGGACTCTGTAAGTGATTTGTTGAAAAATATAATGAATCTTTGGAATTACAACACGATATCGTGAAATTATGCAATTTTTGATTTATTTGAAATTGGTCAAAAAATTGGGTACTACAATCATCATAATTCTTTTTCCATTCAGCAGTTTTTAACCAGAATATTGATTCAAATTTTACCAAAAATTGAGGGTAATTTTTTCGGAAGCAGTAAGAAAGCAAGGAGATTATTTCATTTTTTCGTTTCGATTTTTGAACTTTTCTGTTTTGTCAAGTGTGACACCTGCTGTCCGAATTTCTATAGTTTTTTTTTTTAATAATTTCAAGACAGCGTAAATGGAGATAGTGAAACGAAAAGAATAATTTTTTCTTATGTCTGATCGTTTGTCAAAATCATTTTTAACAATGATGAAATGAAATCATCCCCCAAAATGCGTTGAAAAAAATTGTGAAAATTCGTAAGTTCCGTCCAGTATAGACAACCTGTTGAGAAATGTAATCAGCTCTATTGAAAAAAGAAAAAATCAAATAAAGAGTTGATACAAAAATGGCAAAGGAAACCTTCTGATCATGAACTTTTGAAAACCTCCAAATTTTTTAATTCTGTGTGATGGCGAAGTTGAGGCGACAGTACTGAATTTTTTTTTGTCAACGGTCCTGCTGTAATTTTTAAAGGAAATAAGTCCTGCAATATTCCTTCCAAATTGACTGGATTTGCGTAATTGCAGACCTTCTATGCCTCGGCAAATCTTGACTTATTCTTAAATCTATTCGAGAACACTTGGGGTAATTTTTTTCTTCAGAAGTTGAGGTCTCGCCCATGAAAGTAATATATCAGCTCGAAATCACCCGATAACATTTCATTTATCTGCAAATTGAAATGGCGTCAGTTAAAATTGAAAATTGCAAAGATTTCTTCCCTTTTCAGTTTTTTGGTTGGGAAAATTGAATAAAACTTGAAATCTGAACACATGAGAAATTAATTCTGAAAATTAAGGATCCCAAATGACCAAAAATCGAAAATTTATTGAAAGATTGAATAAAGTTTCAGATTTGTGCTGGAAATTCGTACGGGAAAATTATCTGTTGTCATAATTGAAGTTGAGGTGACTCGGAATTTCAAAGATTTCTTGAAATTTATGGGTTCTGCGTCCAGATCCAAGTCTGGGAGCTAATTTTTCGTCCACGTATGCTTTGATAATTCATTGCAGAAATCGGATGATAGATTTTCTCTTTGTTTTGATTTGTATGGCTGTGGGAATCGACGCTGAATGTTCGCGACGATGCAAGGTTCTCTCGAATCGCAATTTTGGAAGGAGAAAATGAATAATTGTACAAACTTGTGTACATTAACTTGATATTTCTCAGCTTATTTTCATTGAAGCTGTTGAGGTATGTTCTATTTTTTTTTAATAGAGGCGTTCTTTGGTAAAAGAGCTTCATTTTTTTAAATTGAATGTGTCTTAAGGACATAGGAAACCACATCTCTGCTATTTACAAAGTAGAAATGTAAACGCTATTGAAAGGTAATACATTCTGAGCAATGCTAATCTCAGAATTTACAACTAATAAAAGGATGATAATTTCCTTTATTATTGGTGAATGGTTGTGAAATTTCACAGCATGAGGGTGACTTGCTGATCGCGTATTTATGTTCGGTAAATGCATCAAATGTCCTTTGAAAAGAATTAATTGGGCCTTACTCAGGGTCCATAAACTACCCGGCTAGTGATGCGGTTCTATTGTTGTTGATTATGCAACGTCTTAAGACTTGGAAATTCCGAAAACAATACGACTTCCAACTTGATGACTAAACAGAATTTGAAGAAGTTTCATTCCTTCAAATAAAATATTGTACATATAATTTTAAAACTTGAAAACTTCCCGTACGAATTTCATTACAAGCCTGAGATCCTCTACAGATTTTCTTCATTTTTGTGTGAAAATGTTCGATGTTGAGTCATTTGGGGGTCTTGTGATTTTTGAGCTGTGAACTCAAAAGTTCTCTGTTGTTCAGTTTTTCAAACAATACTGTCACAGGGTGTCTGACAGCCAAGTTGAATTTATCTGGTCAAAAGAAGTCATTATTTTGACCAAGCGGTCAAGTTTTTTGATTTTTGAGTCAAAATTTTTTCAAATATGTTGACGTTCTAAAATTTTTAACATGATTTTTCATGAAATTGTTCACCCTTGCTTCGCTCGAAATGAGTTCTGCGTATTATAAAAAAATGTTTTTGTTTGGAAAAATGATAATTATTCAAAGTCGTGTATTGTTTTTTGTTTTCTTTGAAGTTTGAAGAAAATAGTATATTATGCAACTAGGGAGGTAATGTGATTTTCGACGAATTTTGAAGTTTATTTCCCGAGCGAAGCGAAGCCAGGGAAATAACTCAGAATCGTCTAAAATCAGTCACCTCCGAGTCATTATACTATATTTTTCGTTATAGAGGAAGAAAAACGCGAATTTAGGCATCGCAAGAGAGAATAAAGTAGCGTTTTTCTTCCTCTGCAATGAAAAATTAATTTTTGTGGGTGTTGAGAGGGTGGGCGGCCCCAATAAAATTCAAGTAATCCATGCAAAAAGATAGAGCGAGTCGGGCTTTTTGTTTAACAAATTTTTTTGAACACCTTGTTTCAAAAATTATATTTAAATTTTCGATTTTTCACCGTGTCAGATTTTTCTTGGGCATAAAAGAACTTGATTGATCAACCTTCACAAAGTTATCGAAGTCTCTGGAATTTATTCCGATCCTTATCTTTAGTTGGTAAATTTAAGAATTAATTAATCAATATTTGGCAACACAGCTGTTCTTTTATTTGTTATATTTTGCAGAGAATTTTTAAATCTAATTATTGTAGGAAACTCCAGGTTGTCTACTGGTGCGAAAATAGTGCATTCTAAATTTTATGAACAAGTACAGAAAAAATTGCTTCGTTGCAGAAAACTTACTTTGTGTTTTAAAAAAATACAGTTATTCATTTTTAATTTTATACCGAATTTTGTTTCCTTTGAACTAATTTTTTGTGATTTTTTTTCAAAATGATCCACTTTTTGCAAGATTATTTCATTCCTTAGGTATCTCTATAATTTTTTTGTGTGTGTACGTCTCTGCTGTACTTTTTCATCTACGATTTTTATCAATTTTTATGCCCATTGTGTGTTGAAAATTTGGAAAATTTGCAGGGTTATTGTCAAATTATTTATACGAATGTTTCAAACTTTTGTATCTAATTCGTCTTTTCATTTCTGTTTTTGCGTAGGGAAAGGAAAGCTTTCAGTAAGAAATTTTTGTTACCAAAATATGAAAATATTTCGAATTATACGTTTTAGATTTTAATGAATTGATCGTTTCTAAAATACCCTTTGAAACCCAATTACAGAAATTCATATTTTGACAACTGAATACGATTTTCGAAAATATTGTTTCATCTATCTCCTCTCCCCTCTCCGTCCATTAGCCTCATTCCGTGTTGAATTTCCAAAAAACAGATTCAGTATATGAAAATGTATCTAGTTAACGATTCGCATCGCCTCGGTCGAACCACTCGTACCCCTGCTGGGTTCGAAAAGGGGTTAATACCGTTTCCAAGTATACGAAATACATATACGATGCGCAAAAACCAACACATTTGACCTATTTTACGCCAGCAAATGCAAAAGTAGACCGAAAAATACAATCTGTATCGTAAGTTCGTATACCTACAACTTTTAACTTTGTGTTTCATTTTTATAAGTTTTTCAACTTCAACTATTAATCATTTTTTAACCTGTCGAAAATACGTTTTTTACGACAGGAGAGTTTTTTACTTTTTAAGATAGTGTCTTGTGGGAATTCCATTTCGAGGGACTATTCGTGAAAATGACTGTGGTCTGGTAATAATTACCAATAGAATTCCATCCATTATCGTTAAATTTGACGTCATGTCATTGGAATTGAATGTTTATATATCCATTTTTTTTAATTTTAATTTCACAAACCGGAAAAAAAGGAAGATATGAAAACGAATACATTTTACCCCTAAAATGATAAATTTTATCAAAAAAAATGAATAAATTTTACCAAAATAATTGAATTTTATTCAAAACATATTAAAATAATAATCACGTGTCCCAGTTCACGAAATAGGTGAAATTTATTCTAAAAAAAAAAATCATAAAAGAAATGTATTTTTCATCAAAAAAAACTGATGAAATTTGTCAAAGAAGTTAATTAATTTTACCAAAAAAATGAATTTTATTCAAAAAAAATGATGAACTTTCTACCTATTTTTGTGAATTAGGATACGTTATTATTATTCTGAATAAATTTTATCATCTTCTTTTTCAGTACAGTGTAAAACGGTTTGAAAATGCTTCATTCGAGAACACAATAACTCGATTGAAATTTTTATATCCGAACTAAACAAACCAGTGTACTTTCACTTGTATTCATTTCTTCGAAAAAATGATTTACCAAGGCTTAAAATTTTTTAAAATCTACATTTGGGAAGAAAAGATTGATCGAAGTCTATTATCCTAATGAACCTCTCGGCCTGTAATTCTCATAATTCCAGCGCACATGGCGCAATAATACCGCTTTAAAGTCAAATTTGTTGCATTATGTTGGATTCGGGTCGAAGAAAAGAAAGGTATTCCGCGTCCTACACATTTTAATCATGCCATCGGCTAATAACCGGTGCCTTTTAAATATTCGATTTATATCCTTGAATAATTTTATCACGTTGTGCCTCCAATTATGGAATGTTTTCAGCGCTGTTGTGTATATAAACGCGAGTTTTTTTAAATAAACGTTGAGGCCGATCGTCGACATGACAAAATATGAATACAACACAAATCGGAGGGATTACGTTGGTTCGGAAAACCGTACGTCGTCGTTTTTTTGAAGAGTATCCGAGAGTATAAATCTCCAACTCGAGCTGGCAAACGACTAAAATATGATTTCGAATCGAAAAACCTCCGTTTAAATAATTCCATTCGGTATCGAAATCGATATAGGTATGGTTTGTTTCGGGGCGATATAACCTGCTAAAAAATTCAGACGTTCGAATTCGACGACGACGATGGGTTTTTATAACGCCGAGTAACTGCTACGTGTGCTCGGCGTGAAAAAAAAAACACGAGGAATATAACGCGTTACGTCGAACGATATCGGCAAATTCGACGTTTTTCGAGCATGTCAATTTTTCACGCTTTATTGCGCGACGTTTTTTCCAATTATTAATGAATTTCGCGAGACGAGAATAAACATAGCGCGTGAAAATTTCTTGTACGCTTTTCGCTTAAATTTAACAAAAGCCATAAATTTTTTTCCACTTGTACGCCTAGGTACCTTTCTTATCGTATAAAGTTTTCGTCTTTAGCGAGGCTTCCTTTTAATACGGAGCTCTTCACGCGAAAACCTAAATTGGGTCAATATTACTCGAAACAACCATCTTCATGATATCGTTCTGGAAACCTTTATGTGCTCGGGAATACGCACGCTATATATTTACCGTCTTGATAAATTATTTATCAAATCCTACCGGTGGTAATATAAACTGTGATAAATGATCACGTTTCGATGCGAAAATTCCAAATTTAGGTGCGTTTTAAACGCAGCACAGCTCGCGAGAGTGTAATCAGCTGATTCGTATCATATCTGCAGATATATTTTATGGCTGAATTCGACTAATAAGGTCAGTCTAACGGAGAGTTTCTGTACGAAGTCTCCTATTGGCATACTGAGAAAATAATATTACATAAATTGATGAATTTTATTCTAACAATGATTAATTCTACCTAAAAAGTGAAAATTTTCAAAAAGAAATGGATTTTATCCAAAAAAAATGATAAAGGGACCATTCACAAAATTTATGAATACTCTAAAAAAAATAATATTTATCGAAAAAAAAAATATTTGTCGCGAAATTTGATGAAATGTATTGCTGAGAAATAAATTTTATCAAATGTTGCAATTCAGTATTGAAATCACTAACTTTGTGAACAGGTCCCGTTATTATTTTTCAGTGCTGTGTAATTTTGAAAAATATCGCTTCAAATAAGATTTTTGAATTGGGTTCAAGTAATTATTTTTTTAGCTTCCCCTCGGATTTTTCATTATTATTCCTACCTAACGATTTTTTGAGGATGTTTTCCTAAAAGAATTCCGAATGAATATTTTCAATCACTTGTTCTGTATAATTGTGCAAGATTGTGTAACACTAGTTCGTAATTTTTCACAATGTAAACGACGGCTTCCTCATCTATTAACTTGATATCAAATGATAATTGAATAAATAAAACTTACCATAAAAATAATTTTGAAATAATTTGAACGTTGTATTTGAGTGGTTTCTTTTGGGGGGGGGGGGGGGTTAATGAGAGTGCTACAATTTCGTTGTTATCAATCTGTTATTTATTGGATTTTTAACGATTCTTCTGTTATTTGGATTTTCAATTCTTAGTTCAGTATATGGAATTCTCATTTGCTCCAAGGGCTTATCAACGATTGGTCCATAGTAAAGCAGAAATGATCTTAGTTTTGTGGCTTTCCAGCTGGCAAATTCTGCTAAATTTCGGGGGTTTCTTGCAAATTCGGAAGGCAGTAAGTAGCCAATGTTTTGATATGTTGACTGAAAATTTTTTGGTCTATTGTGCAGTTTTTTTAATTGGTTTGGTTGTTTCGATCCACAATTTCATCAATTTTAAACTCCTATCATGACATTTTCATATGAATGTTTCAGACCGTACTGGGCGGGGACCCCTAATTCTCTGTCAGAGATTTTTTTCGCGGATAATGTCTTCCGGTGTGAATAAAGTAATACTTATGTTTTTGGGTGTACACTCGTTTGTCTTATCAAAGGTAATGGAGCTTCAATATCTTCTGTTAACTTTCAGGCAAATTCAAGTCCCAATTTCCTATAGTGGGTCAAAATATCTAACACCTAGGTATATAGGTGCATCTTTCGCGGATAAGATACCAGTCAAATATTTTAAAAAATAAGTCCAAGTTGCAAAATTTTGTAGCTGACTGTAATTTCACACACACAAAAAATTGAGAGGGAAATTTTACCGATACGGAATTACGAATAATTGAGTAAAAATGTTTTGTTGGTGTATCTGTGATGAAGTTCAATGCTTTGAAAATTGATTTGAATTACCTATCCCATAAATAGAATTAATTCTTCAGAGGTTTCATGATACTCATTTTTTTCAATGAGCATATGTGCTATGAGAAAGGGATTCGGTGCAACCTTTTATCATAGTCTTGAATCATTTTCTAATGAAAGGGTGGTTTTATACTTGATAATCTATAAAGTTACCGTAATTAATACCATAGTTTTAATTGGGGAAATTATTAACCACAGCGTATACATACTTTCCATTTTTTCAGCACAATCTATAGGAGTCGGAACTGTTGACATTTTCAAAAAAATTAATCACGAAACCTAGAATGAATCGAAAAAATGTTAGTATTTGATATGGGAAAAAAAATTAAATTTGTACCGGAATATTACAGTATTCGAAATTAATTATGAAAAAAGTTATGGATTTGTTAATTAGAGGGAACGGAAAGAGAATGTTAAATGTTACTACAAGTACCTGACTCACAAAGCGACGACATTTTATTACGATTTATATAAAATTATTTAGCGAACTTAAATTCAGACGAACTATTTTGAAAATGAATCAAAAATTATTCATCGGAAAGGAATTTTGTGGGAAAAGGGAGAGGGGTCTGTTGAGGCTCCCTGCATCAGTTTTACCGTCAGCAGTAAGATTGTCTAGAATTGCGGCCTTCTATAACAAGGATTTTGGTACTGATTTTCCAATAAATTACTGACGGTCTTAACATTTGCGAGGATTTGCTCCTCTAAATCGTTCTGATGGTAATCGTTCTCCGGTTCTAATGGTTCTGGTAGCGACAGCAAGATCGGAATATGGCGCAGGCACCTCAATTAGGCCATCTCCCTAAATTCTGTAACAAATGATTAGGAATAAAATATTACCCTTTTGAATACTCAAAAGAAATAGTAAAATTGTTATTGGAATTTTTTCGCGATTATTGCAAATGAAAAAAAAATGGTTCGAATTTTTTTATACTTTCTCATTTCTTTAATATGTACTTGATTTTTTCACTCATGTATAGAAATTTTTCCATTTTGATTTCTATAACATTCAACATTTTTTTGCAGTTGTGACCGAAAATTGAAATCATTTCAATTTTATCTGTTTCAAAAATTTCTTCAAAAATATCCAATTAAAAAAATATCCAATTAAAAACCTCATAAACTAGTTTTTATCACCTGTCAGCCTGTCACAATTGCAAAAAAATTTCAAAATGTTGAAGAAATCAAAATGGACAAAATTTCTACTGGATAAAAAAAATTGAAACTGAAAAGTATTGAAGAAATGAGAAAGTAAAAAAAAAATCAAAACATACTTTTCATTTGTAATGATTGTAAAAAAATTTAACGTTTAAATAAAAGTAATTTAAATAAATTAATGTAAAAGGTACTCAGAGTTGAAGCAAAAACCAGACATTTTCAGCCATCTTTGCTAGAAAAAAACACGGAACTAACGCGAACAAAAAAATTTTAAAAAGTAAAAAAAACACGATGATCAAAAGAACCCAAGAGGGGGGATTGAGGATTACCCATAAATCGTGCAAGCCGAAAGTAATAAGCATAAAAATTTGAAAGCAAAACAATTAATAGCCAACTTACTCCAAATTCACAGGAGGAAAAAGCTCAAAAGAAGGACTGAAAATGAAGGAAAACAATAAATTAATGTATAGAAGGTCAAGGTGTCAAACTGATGGAAAAATGAAAACAACAGCTTATTCAGTATCAGGAGTTGGGTTTGGCTGTTGCAATGGCAATTAATCATCACCCTCATCAGTTTACATATATGTGACCCTGCCGTAAAGAAGGGACCTTGTGTAAAGAAAATCGATATTTTTATTTTCATGTGTTTGGTTCAAATTTGGTGTCATTTGGATCAAAACGTGAAAAATGAGACATCGATTTTTTTACATTAGGTCCCTTCTTTAAGGCAGGGTCACATATAGTGAATGGTTAAAATCTTGGAGCGAATTTTTTGCATTAAAGATTAGAGAATTTTTCTGGATTAAACTTTTGTTGAATATTTATTTCATCTGTGGTTGCTCTATCCCTCTGTTTCGGCAGTACTTTCCTCCTGCTTGATTATAAAGTCAAAATAATATCTCCCAGAACGTCCCAGTTTTTGTTTCATTATTAAACCAAACATAAATTAAATAATATTCTTGCCAATTTTTCCCCAGTCGTTGTTTTTCAATCGAACCATTCGACGGCTCGATGTATCGACTAATGAACTCGAGAATGTATCTATTGATGTTTCGCTAATTTTTTACGTCGCTATTCAATTGTGACCTTGTTGCCTCACTTCCACCTTCGCACATTTTGCTTGGTTGATTTAAGCTTATCGTTGTGTCGTAATTTCTACGAATTATGGTCAACTATCATTTCAGTTCAGCCAGTCTTTGCTCACCATCCAAATTTTCTCTCGGGCTCGATAGGTTTAAATTGTCGAAATTGAAATTTTGATAAAATGACGTAGGTTTTCGCTTATCTGGCGTCAGTTTAAAACTGGCAGATGGCAGGTTTAAATGCCAACTTGACAAGTCGAATGAATATCGAACGAGGTTGAAATAATTGCGTCAAATTTCCACTACAATTTTTTCCCTTTTCACAAAAATTTACGTATACTGGAAACTGAATCGCGTCTTTTTGAATAAAAGTAAAATTAATTACGTAATTTTGTATAAAGAGTGAAATTAAACTTCCTGATGGTATCTTTATTTTTATTAAACATCGTGTAATAATATTTCATAATTGGAAGTATGTTGAGTATGTTAGTACAAGATGATATTCCATTAATTTGGTAAATTTTAACGAATTTATTTACCATAATGTTTATACGAGATATTCAGGTCGGAGCTTAACGATAGACGTAGCAAAAGGTGAGATATATTATTGTAGCATCGTTGATGCGTGTGGTGTGCGCATTCGTTATCATGTTCTTGGAACCGGTTGAAAACGCGGAACTGGTTTGCCATCTTATGGTGTAGTATGAGTATGTAGAGCTGGCCATACGATGGCTTCGGCTTTCGAGTTCGATTTTTATACAATTTACTATCGTTCCATATTACAAAAGAGACCCGACAGCAGAAAGTGAAGTTCTTAAGAAGATAATAGTTCTCGAGATACGTTTTAATAACCTTTCTTAAAAACGGAGCCGGGCGTTATCTTTTGTTTGTGGGTTCCGTAGCTCTTTGCGTACTCGTTGCTCTACTATTTAGTCCGACGACGTCGTCTTGGTGGCTGACCACCATAGCTGCGTTGTACGTAATGAAAATATTATTTATCATAATGTCACGTTTATTGTATAGTCGATGGAATCGTATGTTATGCAGTATAATTGTTATGTGGCTGAAATGGGTTCCTAGAATTAACCATTGGATATGATCTATGCATAGGAGGGTGATAAGGTTACCGAATGGTTAACCCTAGGTAGACCACCAAAAAAAAACCACCTGGTGCCAAAAACGGCACTACAATGCTTTTTTAAGAAAAAAAACCACCTCGTGCCAAAAACGGCACTACAATGTTAAGGAAATACATTTAGTGCCGTTTTTGGCACCAGGTGGTTTTTTTTTCGAAAAATGCATTGTAGTGCCGTTTTTGGCACTGGTGGTCTATATAGGGTTAAAATCGATATTTTTTTTCTATGAAAAAGCCACGAAATGATCGTTAGCATGCTACGAAATATGTTATGTTTTGTGTCGTCTCGTCAGATGGCCTATTTGTATTTTTTCGGTGTTTTTTCAGCCACAGTATAGTTGACAATTCCTTCTTTTTTTCTTTTTTTATTCCAAGTCTTGAAATTATCTATAGAATTGAAACAAAAAATTGAGTAGGTAAAAAGAAATCCAACCTACAAAATGCAGCTCAAGTTCGCCGTCGGAATTCTTTCTTATAAATTACAATTTCTTTAAATATTCACTTTTCCAAGAATTGTTTCGAAGTATTCTAGGTTCAGATAACAGAAGCAAAAAAAAAGTGAAAAAAAAGAGCCACACAGTCTCCCACACGAAAAAATATTCATCTACTGTTTCTTGCGTATAGAAAAACCAAACACGAGGGTACAGTTTGAAGAAAATCAGGCAATTAGTAACCCTGAAGCGTCCGAACGATAGTAATTCTTGTTTAGTATTTAAGTCGGCGCCATATAAAAGCATTTCATCTTTGTTTTACAGATAAGCATCGCCGAAGGTTGCCTTTCGTTTTGGGTTCTCAGTGTATGAAAAATTCGAAAATGGAAAAATACCCCGAATCGAATTATCTGCTAGGAAATTTATTTAAAATGTTTCGTTTTTGGGATGTACTTTTTGTCTGAATTGAGTTGAACAATTTTTCGAGTGATGAGTGTTCTATATTTGTGTATGAGAATACGAGAACGTGGTCAGATGGTTGTTCGTTTCATCGATCGATTTTCTCGTTCGAATAGAAAGACGAAAATAGATTTTTTTCTTGGTCGAAGTGATGTAATAAGATGATGACTGATGTAGAATGATTAATTCAAGTTTGCATTCATGATTTTTTTCGTTCACAAAGTCTTTCTTCTTAGTGGTTTTTAATATTGGTTCTTTAAATATTCCATCCAATTCTGTTGGGGGAAGGGGGAGGGGAATTTGAAAGATTTTCTTTCCAAATTGATTTTTTCAAACACAAGTTCTATGAAAATTGATTTTTTTCTTCTTCTGACCACCTGATTATTTCATTTCCTTACTCTTAAGAGTAGAGAGGAGTACAGGTATACAGATCTGACCAATCAACACCAAGAAAAAAAACAGGACAATTAATACAGTACAATAATTTTTATTGGGTGAAAATTTGCTAAATTTCTTCCGGCTGAATGGGTAATTTTTTAGGTTTCAAGTTTCAACTATTAAGAGTTTTCAAAAATCATGGAAACTATTTTTTCCCTTGAAAATCGAATGTACAGGAAAGTGTAATATCAGTTTTTGATTTCGATTCAGAGATTTTCATTTTGGAAAAATTGGCATTCTTTTTTTTTTTTTTTTTGAAGAAACCGGCTTGCCTCCTGATAAAATAATCGCGAATCGAATATATTTTTATAAAGTATTTATTAATTAAATAACAAAATTAAAAAGCACATCATCTACCACATGGCCTACACGATTATATTTAAAACATCGCTTCGAATTTGGATTATGATTATCACGATGAGACACATTATCACCACGAACATCGCGATGTTTACGAATATTATCTCGATCATTACGGACACAGTTATACGCCTCCACATTAGACTCACGTTTTTCGACATTCTTACCACGATTTCGCGAATAATCTAACAAAAATTTCTGTTTCACATAGTTCAATGTCAATAACTTTTCATCAAGAAGATCAAAATACTTCGAATCGGAATCATAACTACTAGGAAGCGATAATAATAAATAATTAACTTTATCTAACTCTGGAATTTCTTCACCATTCTGCGCCTCCTTCAACTCCTGCAACCTTTTATCCAATTCGGCTAGATGGTTAATGAGGTTGCCGCCTTCCGCTAATTTCAATTCGTTCAACTTGCGTTTGGCTAAAATTTTAGCTAAAGAACCAGTATTTTCGAAGACGTTTTCAAGATTTTTCATCATATCCTTGGCTGTATTCTGGCCCTGCACGTAACCTTAAATGATCGTCTGATAAACCGCTTACAATGACCGCTTTCGCCTTCCTATTTATTTTTCTCCATTTCTCCAATTTAGCCGCGAAGTCCTTATCATCTGCATCACCTGTGGGCTCATCCTATTCTATTGCCGCTGATAAGTCTTTGGAATCCAAGATTAATGATATACGATGAAACGAATGTTTATTTGTGGTAACGAAAAATATTCTAAAAGGGCTCTAAGAAATGATCGAATTATGATCATGTGCTCCTGATTACGGTAATTTACTACTACGTCTTTGTAATTACGGTAATTTACTACCACGTCTTCGTAATTACGGTAATTTACCGTCACATGTTCGTAATTGCGGTAATTTACCATCATTTGTCCGTAATTACGGTAATTTACCATCACGTACTTGTAATTACAGAAATTAACTGCCGCGTACTCAAAATTACTGTAATTTACCGCAATATATTCTCTCGTAATTATAATTTCATCTAGAATTAAAATGCTAATAAAAATTTTTGAAAATTTTTAGAAAAAATGATCAAAAGTGAAAGATTTTATTAGAAAACTTGGATTTTCGTGCATTTGCGCTGCTGGACAATTTTCAGTTTTTTTCCTGAAAATTTTGGGTGTACTTGACCTAGTACATTTTTCCATTTACCTTTGTTCTTGGAAGTTTCCTGTTTTATTATGCTACGTGGAAGGTTTTCATTCTCATGTAGTTGATATTCTAGTTTTACTTTTATGGAAAAATTTTTTTGAATGTCCAATTGTACATGTTTCAATGGAAATCGTAATAAATTGTCATTTTCGAGCAAGCAAATCCTGTAAAATAAGTTGCAAATTATTGTAATCGACTTGTAAAAATATCAGATAAAACTTGAACATAATCGGGTAAAACGATAACCAAAGGAACTACGCAAAAACTTTTCGAACACACTGTATGATAGATTCAGAATTCCCCTCGAGTAGTCGGAAGATTTTACGTGTAAATGTATAAATGTAAGTGCAAATGAAACGACGATACGTGTTATACTCTTATCAGTACAACGTACCTCGAGTACATACATAGAATAAACGTTGATGCGGAATAATAGCTCTATAATTAGCCCCTCTGAGGTATTGTCACGACGATGATGATTTTGGTGAAAGAAAAAACTATCGAGCTCATTTTAAAAGTTCTGCTCGTTCGTGAATTCAAAGATTACGCAAGTTGTTCCACAAATCTGTACCATCTCCGTGTAGCATTTTACCTTTACTATCGAGCTACTCTTCCAATCCATATTTAGAACACGCTCGAGTAGGTAGTATGGGTACGAGTACCTAGTACCTTCGATACGAAATTCAAATTTCACGTCACGAAGGTGACCTTTTAAAATTTAATAACGTTCAACGTCTGGGGAAAAGTAACCAAGAACAATGAACGTTAAATTTCGCCCGCGAAAGATTAACAATCTCGGTCACTGACTGCAGCGTGTACTCGACATGTATACCTATGCTGTGTACCAGAGTTTTTGTTATACTTATTTTTTTTTTATATTCACCCATTCTGTACAAAGTGCTGATCTACGTATTATGATTTATTCATCTAGAGCATTTCATGTCGAGCACGCGATGGAAGGAGTCATTCTTTTTTACTCAGTGCCATTTTCACTGTTTTCGACTATTCATGAATGTTTAAAAAGTTGAAATTTGCGACTGATTTTTTATGGCATCGACTTTCAATTTATTTGAATTTTGAGAAAGTCGGAGATATGGTGAGAATTTATTGTTCATAATGTTCTTCTTTATTGATCGAGACGAATAGAACTAATTGAAAAGTTCTGTTAATGATGAGACCCTGAAAAATATCCAGTCATCCGGCTTGGGAACTAAAGATTGGCGTTTTTTTTTTCCAAGTTCCTCGATTTCCACCAACAATCTGTGAAAGGATAAAAAATATTTAGATCAGATGTTTAACTTTATTGATTGCAGTTTTTCACCATCTGGATGAGAATAATTCATAAAAGTCTATTCATTGTGTATGAAGATGAGATGATAAAGATGATACCACATAAGGGAATCATGAATCAAAAAATTTGCTTGAAGATGAACGATGAAAGATTGAATGTAGCAGCATGTAGACATTTAGGTCAGGGGTCTGGAAAGCTAGAACTAGGTCTAGAAAACCATGAAAAATCATTGAAAGTAATTTCACAGACCCTTGAAATTTTCTTATCATTTTCAATTTTTTGTTGAAAAATTGTTTTGTACATTTTTTGATATAGCTTTTACCTTTGGAGTCGATTTTCTATAGAAAGAAGGGCCGGCCCTACCAAGAAATGAATGAGGCATAATTGTAGAGTAAAAAATTTTCTTTCTGTAGAGTTTATTTAGTTTTTACCTTCGATATTTTAGTCCGAAGTTGATCATTAAAAATATCTCAAAAACTAAGCCTCCTTGGAGAAAACTAATTGTAGCTTCTCTACAGAAAGGTGAATAAGCATAAGCGTTCTATAATTAATATTTTATTGATTTTTTTTTGCTGAACCCTTCATTTGCTCAAAAAATCGACTTCAAGTGTCAAAAGTTGGCAAAATGTACGAAAAAAATTTTCATACGAAAAATCCTGATCTGCTGACTTTTTTACCATTTTTCTCTTGGTCATGTAGCGTAAAAAATACTGCAAAAATTACCCATTAAATTTCAGACAGAATTTGCTATGTTGTTGACCTGAATTTGTGAAAAAGTGGATATCCTGATATATTGACTATTGAGTTTCAATTGATGATTTAATCCTGGAATTATTCAAGTTTTTGCTCCTTGAGTCGTTTCTCCTGAGTGGAATTATGAGATGAACAGAGATCAACTACGAAAGCAATTTTCAAACTTCGACTCCTGCTGGAGATGCAAAGGCCGATAATCCCTCGTCCTTTATTTTGATGAAAAAATGTCAAGTACCTATCTGTTCAAAGGATCGCCGGATTTTATTTTCTGGCGTGATTTTTCAAACAAATTTTTCTTGGTTGCAACTGAAAATCGAAATTCAGTTTACTGATATACCTATGCTAAGTATATACTTAAATATACTGAAACTAACAAGTATTTCTTTTTTGTTTTAGGTGAGTTACAAATTTTCATCATTAAATTGAAAAAAAAATAAATAAATAAAATGAGTGAGTTACGTATTTTAAAAGATTTTTGAGAAAATCTTATTTTTAATAATATTTGAATAATGCACCGCTTGATTATTTTGTAAAGATTGCACAGTCGTATTTCTAGCTTGACCTCCGTTTTTGTATGTTGAAAGGGATTTCCCGGATTTGTTGAGTTCGAAAAAATTTCATTTTCATGATACATACATAATTATAATGGACACTTGAAAATAATCTGAAAGTCACTTGGAAATGTTTGCATGATTTTGACAAAGTGAAAAGTGCAAGGAGTAAAATTCTTTCTTCGTTGATGTAGTTTTATTTTCTTTTTTGATGATTTGTGGTACTACGTTGATGTGGTTGTCAATGATTAATTGATTACTTTTTTCATCATCTTGTACCTATTTTGGATCCAAACTGTAATTGGGTGTAAAATTGACATATTCAATCATAATTTTCGAATAATTTATTCAAGTTGAGTGCGTTTGCTTCATTCACTTGTAAAATGTAATGTAGAATTTGTTCTCGTTTACCTATCAGCGTTATATGTAGAAAGATAGATTATGCTTTTTCAAACACCGCTTCAAAAAAAATTAGCAATCAGTCTTTGCAACAGAAGTTTTTTTTAAAAATAATTTATGACCTCTGAAGTATTTCATTACTTTTTACATTTTTTTGAAATTGCCCGAACCTTTGATACTATTGGTACCTGAAAATGAATAACTCATTTCTTTTTCTGCCACGATTTCATTCACGTGATAGATATCCTGAGCATCACACACCCTTTTGATTCACATTCTCCTCGTGTTAAAACACAATAAAAATATTTTTCGCCAAATAAACCCCCGTTTAAATCTGTCTCGCTTTCGTGTCGCGTTTAAAGAGAAATAAAACAAATCGTATATTTCGAAATTGAAGAAAAAAATAAAATAAAACGTCGCTTTAACGACGCGAAATGTGAATAAGAAAAGAATTTATTTTCGCTGTACGTATAAAAAACTGTGTAAGTGATAAAATATTCGCTTAATACACACAATTCGTGAAGGGAAGATGGTTCAGAATAAGTTACATTTACCATTGCCATCCGAATAAATGACGAGATGCAAATGGCACAAAAGCAATATAACTCTCGAGATGAAAAACCTACTCATTTATTTGAAGGGGGTTGAAAATTAAGGAGCAAATCAAGGTCTCATATAGTTTCAATAATGACTCACAAATTGAATTATTTACAATGCAATATTTTTACCATTTTAGGTATCAGTTTTTTTTTTTCGTTAATAAATCGAAATTTTGTTTATTTCTGGTTCAAGATCTAATTCATTTGCTTCCAACTGGAAATTTCCCCTTTTTTCTCCAAACACCCTGTAGTTTTAATTTCTTTCAGTGTTGCGTTTGTCTTAAGTACAAAGGCGTTAACGTGTACTGTATTATAATCAGACGTGCGGAGCTGCGGAGTATTCTGCGTTTCAAATATACCCAGGGAAAAAGCTTGTTTTGTTCATTTTTATGTTAATTTCGTTACTTATAGTACAGAAGAGTTGCCCGCTTTTGAGTTGTATACTTGAACGTTATATATAGCGAACGCGGACTTGGAGCGCAAAACTTCCATAATTAGATACAAGTACTTTCTTTTTCTTTCTCGGGCTTTTTTTCTGTATTTTTACTTCCACCTTTTCTTTGTTTTTGTTTTTTTTCTGCTTCTTTTTTTTTTGAGAAACAAACAAACTTTCGCGTACGTAGTTACTTGTTTGTGCATGTATAGTGTTTTCATTCGCGAAAATTTTCGACGTTCAGTTAACATCGCTCGTCTGCGTACGCTTTAGCTCACTCTCTGGCGCGCTATTTCTTTCTTTCTCCTTTTTTTTTCCGTTATAAAATTAGATTTAGCTTCTCTCAAGACGAAACACGTCTGGAAAACGAAAGTCGTTGTAGCGAAGTTAATCCTCACGACGATGTTGCTGAAAATAACGCCGATTAAGTTGTGCTGAAATTGGAAGCCATAAATGTGTACGGTGTTGCTGGTGTAGGGTGCAGCGTTTTGCAACTTTTTTCGAATTTTGAATGGTTTGGGCTTGAAAATCGGTGTGAAATGTCGAGTAGACTGAATCGAAATTTGAATGGTTTCATCTATGTATTTTCTTTCCTTTCCTCCGCTGAATGCTCGAGCTTCAAAATTGGAAAATGACTCAATTTTTTTTTGTTTGCGGTCAATATTGTTGCTAATGACGCGTTGAAAGAAATCGGTGATATTTCTAAGGTTTTTCAAGGGGTAGAAATTTCCGCTAGTGTTTTGTTCAACTTCCAGTCAATCAGCAATCAAATATTTTGGGGAGGAAGTATTTTCTTTTTGAAACTGGATGTAAAATTAAATTGGGAATAAGAATTTTTTTTTCATTTCAAGATGATATTTAAATGTGTGATGAATAAGTATAATTTGGATTCCATTCAGCACAGCCCAAAGTTTTTCGAATTGGATGTGGAATATGCCTGAATGGAATTAAAAGTTTTTGTTGTAAAATGTTCCTTTTGAACTTTGAGATTGCTAGATCTCCAAATAAATTACCATCAACCATTGAAGATGTGCATTAGGGTGGGCCGAAAAAACAATTTTTTCGATTTTCAAAAACATACCCCACCCCCCGCAAAAGTTGTCGGCTGATGAGACTTGAAGAAAAAAAAAAAATTCAAAATCGAATCATATCTTCCGATCGCGCATTGGCGTTAAAGTTTTCAAAAATTGGCAAAAATTCAAAATTTTAAAAATTTCGAATTTTTTTTGAAAAAATCAACGTTTTATAATTTTTTTTTTTGATTTTTCTTCATGTGAAGAAATAGCAAAAATTTAAAAAAGGCGTAAAACATGATTTTTTTTCAAAAAATTCTGCTTTTTAGTTTGAATAGTCACTAGATAAGCTTTAAAACCAATTTAAATGAATTCCAATTTTTTTCAAAATTTTCTAAAATTTTTGAAAATGATGCATTTTTGCCAATTTTTGAAAATTTCAATGTCAATGCGCGATCGGAAGATATGAATTGATTTTGAATTTTTTTTTTTATTCTTCAAATCTCATCAGCCATCAACTTTTGCGGGGGTATGTTTTTGAAAATCGAAAAAATTGTTTTTTCGGCCCACCCTAATGTGCATACTAGGGTGTCCCTTAAAAAAAAATTTCGATTTTTTGACGGGACCCCCCCTAGTTTGGTTCCACTCCATGAGAAAATAACACACAAAAATTTTCAGCCCGATTGATGCATGTTAACCCGTGCCTCAGAGCCCATTTCGAAAAATTGATGGAGCGCGCCCGAGCTCTTATTTCTCCACTACCGGCACGCGGCAACGAAACGCTAAACTTACCCCTACTGACTCGGCAGCTTAAAACTGACGCCGAAGGCGTCCAAATTAAGATAGAGCGTTCGGGTTTGCGGCATTCGATTCCTTATAAAATTTCGAATCGTACAGTATTTTTTTCAAATTTTTTGCGCCCCCCGGGGAAAAAGCGCGAGGATATTAAAAGTGTGATTGAAAATGACAAACCAACAAAATTGATGCAAAATTTTTCAAGCAGATTTCTCGTAGGAAAAAAATTCCAGGAGGTATTCAGAGGTTCTGAATCCATTTCTGGGGTCATTTTGACTTCAAACTACATTCATGACCCAAAATGGGCCCATATGAGGAGGGGGTGGGGAGGGGCCAAATTGAAAATTTTCCATAATTATCGAGTGTGGTATCAAAATTCATGTTTTTTTAACCCGGCGAATTTGTTTCCGACATAATCACCCAAAATGGGCCCATATGGGAAGGGGGTGGCTGGGAAGGGCCAAATTTGAAATTTTCCATAATTATCGAGTGGGGTATCAAAATTCACGTTTTTCATCCGTGTATTTCGTTTTTGAAGTCCCTTTACCAAACCTCCAATATGGGTGGGGGAGGGGGGTAAATATTAATTTTCCATACTTACTGAGTGTGGTATCAAAATTCATATTTTTTGATATAGGTGTCATTTACCGATGTTCCTTTATAAAAAAAATTCTTAAAATAATTGTGGCCATAGAGCACGTGCTGTTAGGGGAGGGGGTACCGAATTGGAAATTTATAATATCTACTGACGTGAGGTTTCAAAATATATGATGTTTTTTGACCTCCAAGCCCATTTTTTTAGGTTATGATGACTCATAACTTAAACCACGATCTTTTGGGACATGATATTCCGCTCCTCTCCCTTAAATAAAAATATTGATAAGTGCGTAATTGAGCAGGTGGATTAGAATTAACATCAAATCTCGTATCCTTTTTCTTCTGTCTTCTTATCGTATTGAATTTTTTTTTTTCTATAAAGGAACATCGGTGAATGACACCAAGATCAAAAAATACTAATTTTGATACCACACTCAGTAAGTATGGAAAATTAATATTTACCCCCCCCCCCCCCCCATATTGGAGGTTTGGCGAAGGGGCTTCAAAAACGAAATACACGGATGAAAAAACGTGAATTCTGATATCACACTCGATAATTATTGAAAATTTTATGTTTTACAACCCACCCCCTCCCCTTCCTAGGGCCCATTTTGAAATCTTGGCGAAGAGAAATCAAAAACGAAATACACGGATGAAAAACGTGAATTTTGATACCCCACTCGATAATTATGGAAAATTTCAAATTTGGCCCTTCCCAGCCACCCCCTCCCCATATGGGCCCATTTTGGGTGATTATGTCGGAAACAAATTCGCCGGGTTAAAAAAACATGAATTTTGATACCACACTCGATAATTATGGAAAATTTTCAATTTGGCCCCTCCCCACCCCCTCCTCATATGGGCCCATTTTGGGTCATGAATGTAGTTTGAAGTCAAAATGACCCCAGAAATGGATTCAGAACCTCTGAATACCTCCTGGAATTTTTTTCCTACGAGAAATCTGCTTGAAAAATTTTGCATCAATTTTGTTGGTTTGTCATTTTCAATCACACTTTTAATATCCTCGCGCTTTTTCCCCGGGGGGCGCAAAAAATTTGAAAAAAATACTGTACGATTCGAAATTTTATAAGGAATCGAATGCCGCAAACCCGAACGCTCTATCTTAATTTGGACGCTTTCGGCGTCAGTTTTAAGCTGCCGAGTCAGTAGGGGTAAGTTTAGCGTTTCGTTGCCGCGTGCGCGTGCCGGTAGTGGAGAAATATGAGCTCGGACGCGCTCCGTCAATTTTTCGAAATGGGCTTTGAGGCACGTGTTAACATGCATCAATCGGGCTGAAATTTTTTGTGCGTCATTTTCTCATGTAGTGGCACCAAACTAGGGGGGGTCCCGATAAAAATTCCAAAATTTTTTTTCCCTCAAGTATAAATAAGGGACACCCTAGTGCATACCTTTGATAAATCGAGACTAGAGAGCCATTTTAGCCTTTCGGCGAATACTTTTCAAGAGGACCCTTTCTCAACTTCGACAGTATTTAAAAAACCGAACAGTCGAACAAATATTTAATCATCGAACAAGATGAAAAAAAATAACAAATGATAAAATAAAATTAGAAAGAGTAACATTTACCAAAACTCATTTGTAAAAATTTTCCATTACTCGATCGTTCTTTTGAACTTGATTAAAATAAAATCTAATACCCTTCGATATTAATTTTATTTTACATTGAGAAACGATCTTTTTGAGAAAGACGACGTCGAGTTACGGTATTACTTAAATAGCTATTTTAATGAAAATCGTGCGATTTATTCGGCGAGCTGTGTTCGCTTTCATTATACATCTGGATACAATTTATCGAAACCGCCTTTCGTACTGGTGCTTTTTTTTCCATCGTAAACTTATTACAAGCGGATACGGCGTCTTATTAAATAAATTGCTAAACCAATCACGTACTTAAGAATAAGAATTCTATCAAAGGCGTAAGACCTTTTAGTATACCATACAGCGTATGATGGCGAAATGACTTTCGTTATCGTTGCTCTTGCCACGAAATCCTTTCTACTTGTTGTTCGTTGCTTGTTGCAGAAGAAAAAAAAACTAAATGGAAAGCGAACTTATCAAATTGTATTATTGAAGGAGTTGAAACAATATCCAAATGTTTCGTTCAAAATGATATTGTAGAGTTGTTGCCAGAACATGACAGTGACATGACGTAGACAAAATTTTCTCGAGGAGGGTTTTTTAAAAAGAAAATTTGATTTTTACAGGGTCGTGTGAAAAAAAATCCAGGCTCCGGGAGAAATTTGAAGAGCATAAATAGGTCTCACACTATGAAAGAGAGGGATCAATAATAAAATTCAGAATTATTCATTCAAGTTTAATTTGTAATTTTATACTCAACACTACGTGGCTAATTATTGAAATATTTACTGTATTTTGTTGTCGGTTATTTTAGTCGAAACTCTCGCTTGCACTTGAACCACCTTTTCGACATGATCTTTATCACTAAGTTATCTCTAAACTTAATTCGACTAACTTTTGAATTTTTGATAATTTTTAATGAACTGAAGGCTGTTTTTCAGTTCCAAAGAACCTTTGCGTGCTTCCTAAAAATCTCGGTGCCGAGGGAACCCCTATTTTCTTTCTCTGTGCAGGCTTGGATTTCTCATGCAATAAGAAAGCATTCTTTTCGTGGGAATTTCTGACATCTTGACCCAAGAGAGGGAGGGAGAGGTTGAGACTGGCTACGTTTCTGTGCCAGAAAGATACAAATGAACAGGAAAATTATTTTGAACGGACTTTCTGAATAAATCTCTGAATCTAAATTGGTAAAAAATCACTGACAAATTGCTGGAATTGCAGCACCGGAAAAATCAGCGAAATGTATTAATTTCCACAGAATTTTCACTGATTCTGAACTTTTTTTTTCATTTTTCTGCTTCTGTGTTGTGAAAATGCAAGGTGTCCAATTTCTGGAAAATCGGAAAAAGTCGGGGAATTTTGACAGTCTAGAACAGTCAAGAAAAAGTGAGAAAATTTTGAAACGTCCGACGTTCCGACATTTCTACTGGAATTTTGTAAAAAACCAGATGTAGAATAACTATCTGAAGTTTGCAAACTCATTTTATTATGAATTTTCCAAACAAAATTCCCTCGCTTCACTCGGGCTAAATTGTTTAAAGTAATTTTGGTATTCATCATTTTTTGTTGATCGTAATGTACTAAAATATTGATATTTAAAAACAACACGCTGATGTCTATTGAATTATCAAGTTTTCAAAAAAAAAAATTTCCTTCGCTATCCTCGGGGATAATTCGGACTCTTTTCTTTCTACTAAGTTTTTTTTTGAACTCGTACTTTTTTGTAACAAGTGATGAGAAAGGAATACCACGATGCCCTAAACACGATGTTAAAAAAGAAAATATTTTCCGATCATCATTTGGAAAGCTTTAATAGGATCCATCAAGTAATGAGTATCTCATCAGAATAAAAACTGCTAGAAAAGTGCTTGAAATCTTTGAAATGAGTGTGCGCGATTGGGTGGGAGGAAGGGGGCGATCTTTTGAGTTAGTTGGGAACATGAGAAATTGTTTAAAATGGCATGCACAACATGAAAATAGTATGATTTTTCATTTTCTCGATCCAGAAGACACCATGGTTTTGTAAACACCTCATCGGTACTTTGTTTTGCAATATATGAGATAGGTAAGATCTAAAGATTTTCACATTATTCATGTGTACTCATATGTACATATTTTGTATGTAGTTGATAGTCCTGCGGAGTGCTGCCCTCGTAATAGCGTGCTATAGGCGAGATGGCACCCGCACCGCGTGCGCGCGTTGACTATTACATAGGTACATATGAGTGTGTATGTATTAATTGAAAATCTGTAGTGTTGGCCTACAGATGAATGAATGAGAGATTCTCAGGAAGTGTGGTCGAATTGGCCGTTTTAGCAAAATTTTAAAAAACTGGTTGAACTTTGTAATGTCGAAAAATTTGCACTTGAAATTATGTTTTGAAAATATCCTATCCGTACTTTACTTTTTGGTATACCTAACATCCAAAATACTTCACATTACACGGGTATAGTAATTAATAGTCCTATGGAGTGCTGCCCTCGTAATAGCGTGCTATAGGCGAGAATGTACCCGTACGGCGTGCGCGCATTGACTACTATATCAGTGTAATTTTTGCATGTAAATTGGAAATCTCTCATTCAGATATGTAGCGTTGACCTGTAAGTATCTCATGTTCTGTAGGTGCCGTCCAATGATGAGAAAATTATTGAAAGGTTGTGTGAAATTTTCATTTTCTCGAGACTCCGTGGGAGGTAGTAACAGAAATTTTCAGAGCTGAATTTTGAGTCTTATTTTGTGATCGGAGAAGCGAGATATCAAAAAATTTGTAAGAAGTAATGAGTTTTGAAGGAAAATATTGTTACATATTATGTATTTAAAATTTTTTTTGTACAATTTCATCACGTGAAAGAACCACCTCCTTTGAAATGTCTGGGAATTTTCGAAGATTTTATCAGGGAAAATCATTTCTGAGATTTGGTGGACCCCTGAAATGTTTTTATTGATCTATTTAATGTGCTGCAATTTTGACTGATTTTCAGTGGTGTTTTTTTTATCGTTTTCACTGATTTGTAAATGCATGGTGTCCAACTGTCCATTTTCTGGAAAACCGGGGGAAAGTCATGGAATTTGGACCTTTCGGAAAAGTCAGGGAATTTTTAAATTTCCAAGATTTCCATTGGAATCTTGTGAACATTCTGTAGAAGAATGAATTGTCTAATGTTTCTGGGTCTTTCATTAAAAAATGTTTCCCAGCTTCGCTCGAGCTAAATTATTTCTACTCATTTTCGTACATATTCATCATTTTTTGTTGATCATAAATTCATAATGTTGAAAAAATTGATAAGTATTCTTGTCTATTGAGTTATCAAGTTTTCAAAAAAATTCCCTCGCTACGCTCAAAAATTATTTACACTCTTTTATTTTCTTTCTATAGCGATTTTTTAACGCATATTTTTTGGTAAAATTTGATGAGAATGAAGTACTATGATGTCCCTGATCACTATTTTGAAAAATAATGAAAGAGAATTAGTATTTTCTGGTCACATTTTGGGAAACTTTATGAGGGTACACAGTGATGATTTTTCAATTTCTGAAGATTTTTTACGAAAATTTTCTTCCCTGCTTCGCTCGGGCTCATCACATTTATACATTTCATTAAACTAATTGATATTTTACTCCCCATCAATCTACTGGGCCAAGCTAAAAGAGATATTTTCGTAGAATTCATAAATTATGAGGCATTAGTTTTCTTTTTGGAGGGGGAGGGGCAGGCATTCAGTTTCGAAGGAATTTTTGAACTTTGAGACTGAGAATATTCAAACATTTTGAAAATTGAATGTAAGTCGATTTTGTGGTCGGAAAAAGGAGATTCTAAAAATCTATACATTTTAAATCATTGTTCTGCACAATTTGATCTCCCAAAAAACCACCCTCCTCTCCATCCTTCAAGGATAACATATTTGAAAGGTCTTGAAAATTTCAAGGAATTGGTCTGGAAAGCCTAGAAAAGTCTGGGGAATTTATTTCTGAGATGGAGTGGACACCCTGAAATGAGAAAATTTTATTCCACTAAATTTTTACTGTTGTCAACGCTTGAGATGAGTAACTTTCAATACTTCACGTTATATTTACATACTCGTATGTATATTTTGTATGTAGTTGATAGTCCTGCGGAGTGCTGCCCTCGTAATAGCGTGCTATAGGCGAGAAGGTACCCGCACCGCGTGCGCGCGTCGACTATTACTTAGGTACATATGAGTGTGTATGTATAAATTGAAAATCTGTAGTGTTGGACTACAGGTGAATGAATGAGAGATTCCCAGGAAATGTGGTCGAATTGGCTGTTTTAGCAAAATTTTAAAAAACTGGTTGAACTTTGTAATGCCGAAAAATTTGCCCTTGAAATAATGTTTTGAAAATTATTTATCGGTATTTTACTTTTTGTAACACTTTAACTTTGGTATACCTATTATCCAAAATACTTCACATTACACAGGTATAGTAATTGATAGTCCTACGGAGTGCTGCCCTCGTAATAGCGTGCTATAGGCGAGAATGTACCCGTACGGCGTGCGCGCATTGACTACTATATCAGTGTAATTTTTGCATGTAAATTGGAAATCTCTCATTCAGATATGTAGCGTTGACCTGTAAGTATCTCATGTTCTGTAGTTGCTGTCCAATGATGAGAAAATTATTGAAAGGTTAGTTATGTGAAATTTTCATTTTCTCGATCCAATAGACACCAGTGTAGGGTGCGAAGCGACGAAATTTCAACTTTTGAATGTATTTTTTTGCAAAAATTTTTGCTCGAGCTCATCACATTTTTTAAATCTTATCAAAGTAGTTGATATTTCACTTTTCATCCATCTATTATTTACTCAACAAAGCCGAAAAGAGAGATTATTGCGAAATCTTTTTAAATTTGTGGTACGAGTGGTTTTTTGAAGAGGGGTATTGAATTGTAAAGGAATTGTTAAATTTTGAGACTGGAAATATCTGAGGTCTCATAATTTAGTCAACATCAGTTTTTCCTTTTTGTTTGATTTTTTTGCCTTTTGCATAAAACTTTGAGACCTTGAGTTTTTGTACCGACTTGGAAGGAAAGTGGAGACAAAAATTTTCAGAATAGAATGTTGAGTCGTTTTTGGGGCCGGGAAAAATAGTACATATCAAGAAATCTGTTAGAAGTAATGATTTTAAATTAAAAAAATGTTGGACATAACGTACTTAATTTTTTTTGCCGAATTTCATTACGTGAAAAAGACCATTTCTTCTCTTCTTTTGTAATAACTTATACGAAAAGTCTAAAATTTCGAAAACTTGTCCTAGAAAACTTGGAAAAGTCAGAAAAAATCATTTCTGAGGTATAGCATTATAGCTGCTTGGGGAAAATCACGCTTTTTCTCCCTAATTTACATTATGCTCTTCCCATGTGACTCTTCTAAAATCTGACTGTGTGTGAAAAGGTTCGAGAAATTGAAAAACTGACTTTGTGGCCGGAGAAGCGAGTATCAAAAATCAAAAAATCTGTACGAAGTAATGATTTTTGAAAGAGAATATTGTTGGACATTATGCATTTTAAATCTGTTTTGCACAATTTCGACACGTGAAAAAACTACCCAATTTGAAAGGTCTGGAAATTTTCGAAGAGTTAGTCTGGAAATACCAGGGAAAATCATTCTTGAGATATGGCGGACCCCTGAAATGTTTTCATTTATCTATTAATGTGCAGCAATTTTGACTGTTTTTCAGTGATTTTTGATCATTATTGTTGATTGACAAATGAGAGAATTTTATTCCACTAAATTTTGGCTGTTATCAAACCGTCTATTACACTGCTTTCGAAATTTTCCTGTAAAATGAAGGATCGAAGGGCAATGAAAAGCAAAGGTACGTCGCGTCGTTCTTGTTTTTTTCTTGATGGGGTTCTCTTTCAATTTCCTTATTAAAATATTCCGGTCAATAACAAAGTGAAGCAAAAAAAAAACGGAGGCGAGGTTTGCTTTTATTGTTCATCCACAACTTTTAACTCATGTTTTTAATTTTTTGAAATTCTACAATTCTGAATTCGAGCCAATGTGATGAAACCTAGTATTATGAGTAAGATGAGTAGTAGAGAAAACTCATTCATTCTTCACAACTGCATCGAATTGTTTTGCAATTCTGACGAAGTTGCATACTCATAGCTTCACCATTTACACTGCAATTCGCATCCATCACGTAAATGTTCTTTACGTGGATTTAATTTTTCCCATATTTTCCAAGCGTATAATACGACGTCGTATAACAACAGCTACAAAAGTGTATTTTTTTCGCTGCAAGAAAAATGTAAAAAATAAGTAAAATAGTATCACGAAGCGCGAGAAGTTTTCGAATCTGTAAAGTACCTGCTTGCTGAGGGTGTGCGAATGTATGCGAAAAAGTCATTAACCGACTTGTTTCGCTTCATTTTGTAAAATACCTAGTGTTTTTGTTTCGTCAGCGCAACGTGTGTAATGCGTTATGTGCTGTGGATGTTTTGTATACATTCTGTTTACGTATTCGCGTAGCTTTTACAACACTTTTGTCATATTTCAACTGCTTCGGTGATGATGGCGTTGCAAAAGATGAGATCTGAACGTATTAACATCGGTGCGTTTTCTCGTAGAAATTATTCAACGCTCTTCGCTCCTAGGTGGAATTTTTTTGGCTTATTTGAACGACGTAATTAGCGACGAGTGACGGTAATGGATAGTCGTTTAATTTGTTGAAAAATCTGCTCTAGTCGGTTCGTCAGGCGTTGTGCCTGAGTAGTTTTTTGAAGTTCGGGTTGTATCTGGGCTCCTGTAAATGGGTGAGTATTGTAGATTTTTTGTTTTCATCTTGGGTGATGTGAAAATATACCTCAGGGTATCTAACAGGTCCTTCCGGTCCTTATATTGAACAAAAAGTCCTTCCCATTTTTAAATTTTGAGACTCGCCCGCCAAAAGCTAAAATAAATCACTAATATTTGAAATGTCACTGGTGGCAACTTTGTGTGAGATGATGAAAAATGATATGAGAGTGCTTGATAAAAGCTCAGCTTTTGAATGCTCTTTTCTCCAAAAATTTACGCCCTCGCTTCGTTTGGGCTTAGTAAATTTACCTCATTTTATTTTCAAAATGATGCTATGAAACTTCTTCCTTTCCAAGCCAAGACATTTGATATTTTCAAGTGTGAAAAAATTGTCTTTCTCATTTATCGAAAGACTCGTAATGATCTCGAGTGCAACTTTCAATAATATTTTGATTTTTTGAAAGGAAATCAGATTATTTTTTTGAGAGTCTAAACAAAACACGAAAAAAAATGAAGAAATTTTTTGATTCTGGATGCCCTTTTATTCAAAAATTTTCGCTCTCACTTCGCTTAGGCTCGGTGAATTTATCTATTTTTCTAAATTATGGTAAGAATTCTTCGCTTCCATCTCAAAAAATGGAATATTTTGAAACAGAAAAAACTTGTCATCCTGAAATGAGTTTGATTGGGGGGAGGGGGGTACAATATTGATTTTCAAAATGTCATGCTGAAAGTCGGTCTTTCTTTTGAGATTTGAGATTTTATTAGACATCCTGTGCCTGAGGTCAGATTTCTTGTGAATAGAGAGCTGGTTCAATTGAAAAATATCATAGATCGACATTTCTAACCTTTGAAATAGGTATCTTACTACCACTTTCCTCGTTTTCAGAGATAAATGTACTGTAGAACTCGAAAAATCGAAGTTTATAAAAATCTGCTTACAATAGAATTACATTCTGCATATATCACTAAATATATGCCCTTTATACTTAACGCCGTCTTTGAGTTATTTTTGGTGATATCCCTATCAAAAGTTCAAACCAATTAATCCTTGACAGTATTTCGCATGGAAAAGTGATGATGATTTTTTCATCCACGCCATTTTTGTTTTTATTTTAGATCTCAACCATTCGACTCGAAAACAACACCCGAAAACTTTTTTTTTCGCTATGTCTGGAAATTTTCCATTTGTCATGTTTTTCTGAAACCTTTCATGACGTCATAAGTGTTGAGTTCATTTCACGAAAAATCTTATGGATATTTTATTTCAAGTGTATGAGGAATAACCCGTTTTCTACCGCGGTTTTCTTTTGGTTTATTTTTACCTCCTTCCTCTCGCCAAATGCATGGTATCCAATTTTGAACTTCGGCAAAACTTGAGAGTGTATTGCACCGATGAAAGGTAAAATTTCGGTAACGTTTCTCCATTTTTAATCATTAATCAATGTCCAAATATCTCAAGTGTTGAGTTTATTTTCCTCGCGCGAGTCATTTTATTTGACAAGATGAAGAATGTTTCAATAAACTTGGCTTTCAAAAACATGCACACGTTGATCTTGTACGTCCGCGTGTTTGATTTTATTTTCAATTAAACTAAAATGAAAAATATTAGTTAAAATACCAAAACTTTATATTGCTAAAAGTTCAATACCATTATCCAGTGGAAATCGTATTTGCACGTCGATAACCAACAACGAGAAAACACTGACGTTTTCATTTACAAACATTTTCCAATATTCGGTCCAGCACTCCCTTTATTTTTATTCAGCGATAGAAAAAATTAACGCGGTATTTCGATACATTTTAGTAAACCGCAATCAAAATATACGAGTAAAATTCAATTCTCTCGGGTTTGTTGATTTAATCAAAATTTACCATCAACTTGTTGCTTTAATTTGAAAATATCATATTAGTTTGGATTGTTGGACGTACTGTCTCCTTTCCTAACGGAATATGAAATTAAAATAAAAAATAAACATACAAATTAGTGCAGAATGAAGATATTCGATACGAATCATTGAATCGAGTAGGAAGATGTAATTTCGTAAAATTGCTCCAGGCGTTATTTTCACGGAATATTAACTTTTACCGAAGTCGTACAAAGCACGCCGATGTACCCAATTTGCTCATCAGAAGGTATGCGTGGTACTGCGAGCTACATTAGGGAAAAATATTTTGAAAATATCCTATCTAAGTATACGAAACATAATTGGGAAAGAATTCCTGTACAAATTCAAAACAGTACCCAAAAAAACAAAACAAAATACCGCTCACAAATTAGGAAGTGCATTATATTTTTAGTGATGAGACTTTTTTTTGAGCGAAAAAAACTTTATAAGATTTTCAAAGTGAATTTTTTATTGCCAAATTTATCGGGAAAGTGATTTCGCCATCTTGAGTGGGAAACGAAATAAAAAATTCTTATGGCTTATTGACTTAATTTAGAGCATAGTCATGAGAGAGTGAATCGATTAGATAATGAAGAATCCTAAATTTTGAGGAAAATTTGCGATATAGTTCACTTCGAGCGAGAGATGGCTCAAAAATTTTCAAGCCCATCTCGCCAATTTGAATGGAGAACGGAGCTAAAAGACCTCGAAAAGGTCATTTTCGAAAATAACACTATTTTTGCTACTTTTAGGTTGTGCTACTTTACCAGATCCTGATGGACGACACTTTTTGCTCTTTGTCTTTACAAAAGTACCTAAAGTAAAATTGCGGATAGCGAATTTGAAGATTTTTTTTCCGGTCGTTTAGTTGAAAATTTCAAAATTGACCCATAAAATTTAATATTAATGAAATTTCTCAAAAAAATTTCATAGCTGTGTTACCAACTACATTTTTTTTGATTTGAAATTTCAGTTGGTGACTTTTAAAGCTGTTGAACAACTGACTCGAATTTTATGAAATTAGCCAAAATCAAAGTGAAGTTGGATAGCTCTGCCATCAAAAATTATTTTGGGCAACCTAAAAAAAAACTTTCTAATTCGAAATTTTCAGTTCTGCAACTTTTCAAATTCTCTCGTAATGAGCAAAAATTGACTCTTCAATTACGAAGTCAATCAGGGACGCTACCAAAATTTTTTTTGGTGTGCGGGCCTGTAGAGAGAGGGGGTCCCCCGTACCCCCGTACCTAACTACTTATGCGTTTTTATGGAGCAATTTTTGTCGAAAGCCAGTATTTATTTTTTGATCCACCTATTTTGACTTTTGCAAATTATTCTCAACGTCATGGTCACTATTATTTGAATTGAATGCTGAATTTTTTTGTGTGTGCAATAGTGATTCTGAAAGTTTCAGATCATCTTCATCATCTGTAAAAATCACTCATGAATTGCTATGATTGATTTTCCAACTATTTCTCATTCGTATGGTTGAAAATTTCAATCACTGATTTTAAAATAATCTACAATAGTCAAATCGAAAGTGATATTCGTCTTCTGTTATCAATAATTTTAGTACTCTAAATTTTACAATTCTCTCAGCCATGTTTTTACCAATGAGATTTGTAAAAAAAAAAGAGAAGAAATAACGTGTATGAAAACTTGGTGACTCTCAGTTGCATGTATATAATGGAGTGTGTTTCCATGTGTTCGTTGTTTTTTGCGTTGTTTGAAACGTTTTCTGAGAAAGAATGGCAGAAAAATCTAACCTACTTTGTTTTATTGTCGAGCGGTAAAGAAAAAAAAAATAAGGAGAAAAAAGGGTCGATTTTGAACACGTTGTGCGCAGCATTTTCGTTGATTGCAAACGCTTATCAAAATACAAATACATCTGTTGATACGAACCAGTTTTTCCAAGGACTGGGAGAGCCATAAGGCTTGCACAGGCTTACGGCTTATCGTAATGTGCACTGTGATACTTTGTGTGCGCCGCTGGTTGTTGATAAGGGGTTGGCTTGGTGGTGGTACGGTCTGGCGACGAATTGTCGCCTTCGATGCCGGTTTATCGCATGGAAGGTTCTCGAAGTCGAAAGGAAAGGAAACATTGAAGTTTGGTGCAGTCTTTTGTCTATTAGTTCGTGTCGTCCGATGAGGTTCTACTCGAGGAATCTCTTTCTCTGGTTTGATGTTGTATTACCTACTTTATTATCTGAAATGTTGAAATTTTCGCGAATTTTGCGTTATCGTGGTAAACGAAAGTTCTATTTCTTGTTTACGACATCGCGACTGAAATACAATCAAGAGTATGGTATTTTGATAATTCCATACACCTGAGGAAATTTTGGACGTGGATCATGCATTCGGATCGCAGGTATTTATTAATTTTGTGTATGAACCCTGGTAGACCACGAAAAAAAAAACACCTGATGCCAAAAACGGCACTACAATGCTAATGGGTTTTTTGGAAATGCATTGTAGGGCCGTTTTTGGCACAAGGTGGGTTTTTTTGTAGTGTCGTTTTTGACACTGGTGGTAAAATTCGGATTTGGTTTATTTATTGATATAGTTGGAAAATTCTATTGTATTGATCTTGAAATGTTTTTTTACCCTGTGAATTTTTTTTCGTGGTCTACATTTGGCTCAGTCGGTTTTTCGGTCGATCCTTTATGTAGAATACGTTTTGATAATAATTCAATACGGTGGTGTTTCCACATTGTCGTCCCGATGACCCAATTCGACTGTTTTATTTTCCATCAATATTTTCATAGGTTTTGTGTCAGCGTCTGTATTTCTGACGTTATGGAAGAATAGATGCTAGAAATTTTCGCGGTATTAATGCCTACCTTTCTGTATATTCGTGGATAAAAGTCATCTCGTTTGTAAATATAGGTATTTGATGAATGGAATCGATAGGCTTTGGTTCTTGAAAATTGAAATTTATCCTTTTGAAAGGAGGAAAAATAGTTGAAAATTCATGGTGATTAATGAATCGAGACGTGGATTTATTTTTCATGTCATTTTCACCTTTCGAAAGTGTTTCGAAAAATTCGCAGTAATTTGTCGTTCATTGAAAGGTCCCGTGAGGTTATTAAATCGGCTGTGACACCTTTTCGATTGATATATTTGTGCTATTTGTAAAATTACTAATCAACATTACCGAATGAATTTGATTTGTGGCATGAGTTATGGGTTTATGGATATTGAAGTCGGATCCATTCGTGAATTTTTACCTTTTTCTTTGTTTTGAAATACAAAGAATTACGCGATGTATTCTGAGAAAGGTGCGTGAAAAATCTTGAAAAATATTTTTTGCGAAATTTTCCCTCTCTAATTTGTTTTGAAGAGGAAAATGACTTGAATTGAGTTATTGAAAGGATCAAATTCTAAAATTGTTTTACGAGAAATTTGAATTTATTCATTTTTCCATGAGCTATGGATTCCATACTTTTGAAACTGGAATAAGTGAAAGAAACACTGTTTCAATTTTTTATATTTCTACCAATTTATCACCTTTCAATAATTCCTCAACGAACGCAAATAAATTTCTGAGAAAATTCAAACCAGAAATAGAAGATAACTTACTTTTTAATCTCGAACGATTTGTTTTTAATTTTAATACTTGGTAGCTTGTTCATTATTTTTTTTTCGAACGCATTAATTCCTATAAAAATTGATGAAAACGAAAAATTTAAGGTGCATCATCATCTTGTAACTTTTTTTTTCTGTTCTGTTTCCAAGTATATCTTGTAGACATTTATTTCTGTCTGTTTGATCATAGAACATGAACCGGTAAAAAAGAAATCCCTTCCCAAGATTACGTACATTTTGCGTAAAAAATTCACTCATTTTTCAAATCCCCCCTCCCTGGGTGAATAATTGAAAAATCACTTTGAAAAATAACTTGAACTAACCAAAATTCATTCACGATAAACAAGATGGGACCAATCAAGCGTGTATCAAGGAATGATTGCACTGCGACGATTTCTGTATTTTGTACAAAGGGTTTTCGAAATTGATTTTATCGCGAATAATCCCTATTGTCCGTCCAAAATAGCATGAGCCAAATTGTGTCAGTTTCATTGTTTTAAAGCCCAAAATGAAATTGCTGTAGTTGAATGGGAAAATTTTGAAATTTTGTTTGCTTTTTGATAAACAAACTGACACAATTTGGCTCATGCTATTTTGGACGGACAATACTTGAATTCATCATTAATTTTTTATCAGAATTTGATGTGAAAGTTGAAAAAAATTAAATAAAAAATTAAATCAATAATTACTTTTTTATAATTTAAATATTAAAAAATAAATTTTTTTAAAATTAATTTTTATAAGAAAATGAAATAATATTATATTTTTTAATAAATTAATTAGTAAATTTTAAAATAATTAATATATAAAATCAAATAACGGTTCGAGGTTTATTTCTCTCTTATCAAATAGATGAGTTTTCGAACCATTCCATTGAAAAATTTCAGCCATAAAAAAATCGGTAAGAGCTACGAACCTCGTGAAAATATCTACTGGAAGAGGATGAAAATTTTCGCATCCTTGAAATTTTTAGGATTATCGATTGAAAGTTTTCCAAAAAAAAAAAAAATGGGTCAATCGATGAATAATTTTTTGAAATTCTTTTTTTTTAAAAACTTGCGTGTAAGAATCGTTGAAACGGTTTTATGTCACTCGACCAGCGATCCTTATGATTTTCCACGGAGAGAAGAGTAATTCGATTATTCTCAAAATGGCTGCTGCACATTTGCACAGTCGAAAATATGTTTTATTCGTAATAATACTCGACGTAAATTTGAAAATGTTTCATTGTATATTACGACGACGTTGTCCTGTACCTTGTACAATATGTATGAAATGAAAACCACGGTATAGTTCTAATTTAACCGAGCAATCGGGCGTTTTTACCGCTTGGCATAGCGTGATTACATAATCGCTCAGTTTGATTCGCTCGTTTCCGTCTACAAACATTATACAAACCACGAATGTTCCATCTCCTCGACATCGTGTGCCACAAAAACATTTTCGTCTCGTAATCGGAGTAATTTTTTACTATTTAGAATTCAAATTATGTCGCGACCCCTTCGACCTTTTAAATTTTTTCACCATTTTGTCATTCTCCATCTTGTTAGTGGCAAATTCAAATTATTATGATAAAAAACCGAACCTAAACGGTAGCTGTGGCAAATGTCACACAAAGGTCAATATTTTCAACTTGCAAGGAAACTAGTTACTCTTTGGAAATGGTTACGATAACGATGAGACGAATTAGCGAAAAATAAAAAGTTTCTTCGGTTGAAGATAAGCTGTTAGAGGTAGGCCTGAGGGAAGGAGATGGTACCTTGGTAACTCTGCATGTACAATAGCCTTCGGGCCTGTTTCGTTTCAAACTTGCCATATAACTTTTCGCTGAAATCAGATAAGAGGAAAGTTTTCAAGTAAACGAGACGACTGTATGTTTTTCTTCATTGGGCTGCAAAAAGTGCTAATGACGTTTTAAGAAAAAGCCCAGCGTAGTTGGCAAATGTTTTCCGCACAACTGTCGCGTAAAAGCAAACGTACCTCGTTCGGTTATTTTCCTAACGAATTACCTCATCCGAAGTAACAACTGTAGTTTTTAGTCTGCGAAGTGCTTCATTGGGGTTTTGATATAATTAGCGTCGCAATGGTATTACGAGCTGAGGAAATTGATGCTCCGAAGCATACAGGTGTACTTTTACATTATTGGTACTGACGATTTAAAGTTTTATCGATATTTTCTTTTTTGTCCTCTGATTTTTTGATTTTTTCATGGTGGTTTTAATAATCAGATGTTTGAATTTTTTGTTTGAAGTCGACCACTTCTGTATTTTTCAGAATTTTCAATTTGTCTGCGTTTTCACTAGATAAGTTGAAAATCTACAATTGTTTTGATTTCAGCTCACCTGGTGACTTTGAGAAAATATAAATTACAAAATTATAAATAAAATATAAAATTTTCAATATTGGTCGATGACGTACGGAAAATAGATCGACTTCTCGAAGTGAGCTCTTGAATCATTCGTCAACTGTTTTCAGGAGTGTTTCCTTTTATGATTTTTCAGGGTATGTAACGGGTAGTGATAGTAGTGAAAAAATGAAAATAATCGCGAATTCAGATTTTGGTCGCAAAAGTATAAAAAAATTACAAATTTGTCTCAAACTGCTTACTTTGCTTTATTTTTAAAAAAAATTTTCGCCCTCGCTGTGCTCGAGCAAGACATTTCTTTCCTTTTCCTAATCACATCAGAAAAAATTTTCCTTCGCTGCGCTCGGACTCGGCCTTTGCACAAATAATTTTCAAAATGATGGCATGAAGCTCCTTTCTTTTTTAACCTTTCTGTGAGACAATAATTATGAATGGAATTGTTTTACTTGTAAATTTTTTTGAAAGATGAACTCATTGCAATTTTTTTTGAAGTCAAAAAAGTAGCACGAAAAAAGCATAAATTTAAATGAACAAAATTTCAGCTTCTGGATACTTTTTTCTTCAAAAATTTTCGACCTCGCTTCGCTCGAGCTCTTATTACATTTGTGCAAATAATTATCAAAGTTAACGTATGGCCTCTCCCTTTTCATTCCAGACGATTGAGTATTTAAAAATGAAAAATAGTCCTTGAAATTTTTTTTTTGAACATTATAATGTTTTTTGTAAGCGTTGAATAAATATTTGATGAAAAATCCATTAAATCCTTAAAATCTCCTATAAAAAAGAAGAGTATTTGCGAGAAAGGGGCAAAAAAAATTTCCTTTGAAACGAGTATATGCAGGGGGGGGGGGGTCTTTTGAGCAAATTTGAAGCATGCTTTGTAAAGTCTAGGAAATGTTGAAAATCGCGAATTCAGATTTTTTTCAAATCGATTTTTTTCTGTAATGAATTTTGATTTTTTTTGTACTGGAAAAAGTCGTTTTTTGAGGAGGAGGGGGGGGGGTTCTGGGTTTGAAATATATTTGGAAAAAACTAGTGAGATCAGTATTGAAAAAGTAGTGATTTTTCTAAAAAAAAAAACCAGTTAGATACCATGTTTTTCATCACTCCGTTTGAAAATGATTGTTTTGTTGAGGATTTTCGAACTACAACTAAAAGTAGAAAAAATGAAAACGAAAAACAATTACGAATGGGTGTTTTTTTTTTTGGTAGCTTCTTATCCTTAAAATCCTCTCGATTGAAAGACCATCCCGAGTAAAAGCATTAATGGAGTATTCTGTTAGATCTATTTCTTTGAGGTAAGAAATCATCTCTTTTTTATATCAAGATCAGCTTGGTCAACTCGTATCTTTAACTCTTCAAAAATTGTTTTCTGCAAAGCTTTTTTACGATCCTAAATTTGTTGAACTTGTTCTGGTGTAGCTTTTTGTGTATAATTTCCCGGATTCTTTCTCTGTGAAATATATTTAACATATTTTGTGGTACATTGATCCAGGAATGTGGTAATAGGAGACCAAATTTGACCATAACTTCCTTAATTTATCTTTCATAAACTGATATGTTATTGGAATATTGTGATGTTGTACTACTCACTGCAAAGATGGCATGTTTGAGATGATGTACGAGTTAGATTATTGATAACTTAAACATCAATTATGGTCACGGGGAATGTAGCATCGACAGTGATCTGCAAAACCTTTTTAGTTCAATTTGAACTCAGAAATGACAGGTTTCAAAGAAGATATTTCCCTTTGAAATTTTCCACTCTCTTCCAATTTAGTTTTGGAATTCTTCTAAGCGGTTGAAAAAATCCGGTAAAAAGGGGTTTATTTTTCCACGCAATTTTGTCATGTACATATGTAGGATCAATTTTAGTGGTATGTAAATTGACAAAATTGAAAACAACCAATTATTATTTATAATTTCTCCATTCTTTTCTAAAATCAAGAAAAAATTAACCAACACTAAACACAATTTCTAATTCCATTCTTCGTAATTATGGCGCTTTAGCGTACGTTTCAATACGCCACCATCTGTTCAAAATCCCATTCCAAACTGGTATCATATAAATTTATATCAATTAGCAATTATTACCATCGAATAAAAGCTATCTACGAAATTCGGTTACCAGAATATTACTTTTTCATGTGCCTCTGCGCGATCGTACGTGGTAGTTTATTTAAACCCCTTATATGGGTGTGAATATTTAATAAATTCAGTAAAATAAACTTATGAGGATAAAACGTCGTTAGGCGAATGCGGCGCTACGTCCACCATAAAGTATGGTTCTTCATGCTTTATACTACATCGACCATAACGTTATCGATATTACGAAATGAAACCATAATCGATTCGATGACCATGTTTATATTTTTTTATAGCTGTACCGCTGAAACACGCAGTTGATATGACCCAATGTGCCCTCTATGGTGTGTATGGAATTCTATCACGTGTGTATGAATTCTTTCAGTGTGGTTTGGCGAAAAAGGGTATTAATTCGTACCTACCCGTATTTAATACCTAGACCTAATGTGCTCGAGTTACAAAAATGTTGGACAATTTTCCATCCCTAGTTTTTTTCCTAAATTGAGAATTTTTTCTTTTCTCCTATTTTGGAAAAAAACTCAACATGGAAAATTTATCGAGGAGAAGAGAAAAAATTTTCAATTTAGGAAAAAACTCGAGATGAAAAATTTTCCTGGCAGAAAAGAAATAATTTATTCTCGATTTCGGAAGAAACCTCGAGATGGAAAATTTTCTTGGAAGGAAAGGAAAAATTCTCTATTTTCGAGGTTTTTTCCAAAATCGAGAATAAATTATTTCTTTTCTGCCAGGAAAATTTTTTATCTCGAGTTTTTTTCTTAAATTGAGAATTTTTTTTCCATCTGTAGAAGTACAAAAAAAAAAAATGAACTTATTTCGTCTAGAAGAGTAAATGAGAATATTCAGAATGAAATTTGAAAATCTTGTTTATTACTTGGATCTCGTATTCTTTTTTTAGGCCCGGCACAGATTACTGGGCTCTACTCAACTTTCTCTGTAAATATTTCTGTGACCACTAAAGCATTTAATAAACTGTAACGAAAACGATACGATACGATATTTAATTAAAAGCATCGTTCGTATAGTTTCCTCGCCACCGCCGAAGTTTTCAAAGGACCGAATTTATTCAAACTCTGATACCACTAAATAATCCTACGCCGCGAACAGGCAAACTTTTAGGACCAAAGTTGCCACAATTTTGTCATATTTCTGCGTCAGCATAGTCGAAAATTTTATTAAATTAAAATAACAAACGGTTGATACCATGGTACGCCAGCGTCATTTTAATTTGAAACAATGAATAGACATCTGGCCGGATGTGGAATAACTTACCCTATACATGTGTTTTTTTCAAAGTGATACGTATAATGTCGCAGGAGCATACTTTCGTATCGTATAAAACGTCTTGCTTGTTGTGCACCTATTTTTTTTTCTAGTTTTAATGTAATTGAGATGTCAACGATGGCTCGGTTCGAAATGATCGATTATTTCGGTAAATTAAAATATTTTCCAAAAAATTGAATTACACGCGAAGAGTGTATCGAAAGAATGTCGTATATTGGGTGATGTATTGTATTTTCGTCCTAAGTCTCTAGAGATTCCCCTAGGTGAGGAGGGAATTGGTAAAATCGTATATTTTCTTTTGGCTTTAACAGGATTATAGGCAGGTAAAACGTAAAAGTATCTACTAAAAAATAGAATTTTATCCACGAATCGGATACTTCTTCTTCGTATCGCGACCTGTGCTGTGTTGAAGTACTAGCGCCAATGTAATTTATGATACCAGCATGGTTTACGGTTAACGAAAATAAAGCCCTCAAATACGAGGTGTGCTGTTTCAATATTTTCTGTGTAGAGATTTTGCCACGATCTCATTTTTGTTATTGATTTGGCCAGGTGAACTATTTTTCCGATTGCTTTTGCAAATAGATGAAAAGTGATCGAATGATCGATACTTATTCTGTAATATTTGATGCTGCATTGATTCCAGATGTCTACTGGTCGCCAAAATCACGAAAAAATCGTAAAATTGACCCAAAACAATCAAAAGTCGTTAATTTTTCTAAATTATTTGAATTTTGTTTGCTTATTGGTAGGAAGCGAAATTTTAAAAGAAATTCCAGCTCTTTGATAACTTTTTCTAAAATTTTCAGTTCAAGGATTGACCCAAATCTTCTTTCCAGACAATCGAATATTAATTTTGAGACTGGAAATACTCGATAAAAATTTAATTGAATTTCCTTTTTAAATAATTTTTTCAAATTTTTCTGCATAAATACACGTTCAAACTATCATATTGAATTTGGTCGCTTAATGCAACAATTATTGTCGAAAGTTGAAATGGTTCAAAAATAAAATTGAACAAACATGAAATATTGTTACAACTTGTTCGAATTTTATTAAAAGAACGAAGATTGGATAAGCATCGACTTGGTAGGACTGAAAATCTAGCTTGTATCTAATGCTGTATGCGAAGATCAGAAGATGTCGAACGGAGATAACGTTCCTTTTACAATGATTTAGAGATAAGGGAAAGGCGACGCTACGGCGATGTTGCATTTGTGGTGAAAACATGCTACGTTTGTCTAATGCAAGCCTAGAAAATATGGATTTGACTAGTTTGTAAAATGGTTTGACTTTGAATTTTCAACCTTTTACATGCTCTATTTTTGTTCATCATGATTGTGCTAAATCGTGTTCGAGTCTGGTACATTTGATTTTCATCGTACGTATTTTGCCTCTCTGTACGTTACGTATGGCTGAATCGCTTATCAAAAAGATGAGACGACCGCAGGGGCGGCTCGTGAGTTTTTCGAGCTGTAATCGCAATTCGTTTTAGACCCAACCATAGAATCGAAATTTTGAAATTTGTTGATCCTACAGCCTGGCTTAGGGCCGTATTTATACTTTTAAATATTTCTTGGCCAAGTTATGTGGATTGTGAAGTCTTGGATGCAAATTTTTCATACGAATTAAATATGTAATAATATCCTCAAGTATAGATTTATCAGTGAAAAATCATTTTAAAAAAAACTTTATTCAATAATTTGAAAATTGAATTAAAATTCAATAATTTTTCATTTTTGACTAAGGCACACTCAAGTATCATTTACATATGAATATGGCTCACAAAATGAGTCTTAAAGTGATTTAGAACGTCCTCTCTACAATTCAAATTCACGAATAATCGCACTTGGTAGCGATTACACCAACCTAAACGAACCATGCATTTGAGTTCACAAAATGGTTCATTTGATCTTAAATCGTAAAATCAAAATTTTGAATTCAATAATATTTCATGCAATTATTTAGAAAAAGAATAAAATTAGCTGAAATTGCCTTCAAAAAATATTAAAAATCGGTGTAATTTAAGAAATCCTCGCGTTAGTTTAATCTTTTGTCGCACGCATGTAATCGTTTTTCGTAGCGATTACAAACGTGCGGTACGAAATGGACCGATCGTCAACCGAAAATGCACGAGGATCAGCAGGAAACGGGTTTCTTGTAATCGCGTTCTGAACGCGATTACAAGAAGCGTTTTTTGAATTTTTTTCCTTTGAAGTAAAGAACGGATACTTCTTGAATTTTATTTACCTATCAATATAATGGAAAATTTTTCATCATTAAAAAAATTATTTTGAATTTTTTTCCTTTAAATTTTCTGAGTGTAATCGGCGATTACAGCGATTACATGCACGAGCCGCCCCTGGACGACCGAGCCAGCCTATTCCTGGGATTTTCAAAGTCGATTCGTGTTCCAGGTTTATTTTTTTTGTTCCTCTTCTTGGAACTCACTATCGAGAATTTTCTGAAGAGTAGTAGTGTTCAATTGAAAGTTGCATCTAGTTTCTAAGAATTATGGCGCCATCTAGTGATTTTTTCAAAATATTTTTAATGAATATTACGATACAATCATGTCGTTATAATTTTTCAATTTTTTACAAGAATCATCGAGACCATCTTGCAACATAATGTCAGATTCTTTTCTCGCGAACGAAATTCATTATCTCACGACTAAAATTTTTTGAAAATTTTCATTACATTTTACGTAAAATATGAGAATGGATCGAAAAAATTTGTTTGGGAATGACAAAAGGGCGGATAATTACCTTTTTCGAAACGAAGATGGATAGAATGAGAAAAAAATCAATCAATATTTTTCAGTCGAACTCGAGGCTTCAATCATTCGTAAATTGACCAAAATTCATTGGTAATTGAAAAATTTAAAAATTATGCTGAAAAAAATCAATTTTGAGCTTGAGTGCCTACCCGGTTGGTTCAGCATACTTGGATATTTTTTGAAGAAGAAAAATCCAAAAATTGATCGGATTATTTTTGAATTTTTGTCAGTTTACGACGAATGGAATGCTCTTGTTCGTTGTTCATTCGAAAAATATATCGGTACCTACTTATTGATAGAATTCATTATTTTACAAAATTTATCTACTTGCGAAAAGGAATTTTCAACCTTTTACGAATGGATCCATCCTAACTAGGGGAAGGAAATTCAAAACCATTATGTTCAAATATTTTTATGGGTTAATTTTTCGCATCTGTAATATCTAGATACCTACTTTATATAAATTGGAAATGAAAAATCTATTTTTTCATTATTTTGTCTCTACTTCATCCTTACGTCAAAGATGTATCTCAGCTTAATCCAATTTACACGTTTTAATTGCTTTTCAATTGGATTTTTTATGCGTGAAACTCACCTGGTTCAATGTTTCATACAAGACCGACGATGAGTGATAATTATGGTCGAACGATGAATTACTTCATTGTCGGTATTATTCGCTTTTGCTTTCCATAATTGGATAATAATCTTTCGTGTTTGCAAATTCGTGTCTAGAAATGAGTTGAAATAACACGCACTTCGATTGAAACAGTGTTTGTTGGTCGAATATTTCGTGCATGTGCTATCGTGTTAATAACAACTATAAAATTGGTGTATTCTATGATTTTTTTTTTATACCAATTTCTCAGCTTTTTTTTTAAAAAACTCAGCACAGGTAACGTTGATTTTCAGATTTCAATTCTTCCCTCATCGTTTAGCTTTTGTAGCTCGGAGTTAGTGCGTAAAAACGGTTTTACGCATTTTGATCTTTATGACGACGAGGTATTAGATTTCGTATTGTATAAAAAATCGACAAAGTTTGCTGTGGAGCGGAGAAAAAAAGGGGAATTTCAACGCAATGCTGGCATGCTGGTTGCGTTTACGAAAAAACGCGGCGTGGAGGCTTTTCGCATTTATTTCCAAGTATTTACTGTTTCTCTCCTCTTTTTATGTCGGTTCGATTCGATTGTATGCGTCGTTTCGGAATTTGCATAGATGATTTCCTTTCTTTTCGTTCGTTGTGTTTTTTCCATTTTGGAAATTGAATGTTCTCGTCGAGTTGCATATTGCGATCGGGCAATTGGAAGTTTTTCCTCAGTTGTGTGCGGTTATATTGATTAATTTTTCTTTGTACTGTGCATTGAAATAGTTTGGAAGAATTTTCAGAACTGGGGGATACCTCTTCATCTTTCAGTTTCAAAATTATGAAGATTTTTTTTTTACCAAAAACCAAGGTTTCTATGTATGTACCTTACCATTGTATTAATTTGCACTGTGAGACCAAATCGCCATTACAACATTACCAGATTTATCAAATTGCACAAAAATATTTTCAAAGACGATTTAAACGAAATTTGACTTTTTTACTAATTCGATTTGACAGTAAAAACCAACACTTGCAATAATTGCATTTTGACCAAGTTTTCATTATTTTTTTTTTAGTCCTGTTTGTTTTGCCAGGCCAAATTCCGACCAATCTTACCCATTGCATTCGTTAAACTTATATTCATTTGATCGAACATTAAACTACATACATGCATATTAAAACCAAATGAAAAATTGAGTAAGAAGTAATATTACAATAATCATTATTGAAGAGGAAACGATGAGATATTATCAGTTGATCGAAGATTTACGGTTTTTTGGTTACCTACCGTTATAAAAAAACAGGTAGCATTGTTGACTTACTAAATTACACACTTCAATTTGTTATTAAGATACCACTATCGAAGGTTGTATCGGGTATCGAAATTGGTTCAATATTTATCAACGTCTTCACGGCAAAAAATTATTCATTTGTGATTATCCAATCAAGGTCGTTATCCGCTTATGTGAAATGGTTCCTTACGATAAATCCCAAACAACAAATTCCATCGTCGAGACGTCGAATATGACTAATTAAAAGATTACTGACCTCGAAAAAAAAACACACATTGGTGTAATTTTTTTGATTCGAGTTTGACGTTTTGTTGAGTCTGTCATCTTGGTTAGATTTTTTCTCTGTGAAGTGAAAAATTATTGAAATAATGGAAATTGATTGAAAATCGTCTGAGATGAGAAATGTGAAATAGACGATTGTAAAATTCTGTCTTGTTTCAATTTTGGTAGGGAATATTGCTCAGGGAAACATTTTTCGTCAGTTAAGTACTTGATCATCTTTTTAGGTTTCTGAAAATTTCAAGTTTTTCAACATCGAAATGCTGTGTTAATTTTTTCCCCCATTTTCTTAAAATTTTGATGGAATGTAGTAAGAGGAAATGGTCGTAAAATCGTCCTAAATGACTGTTTTTGAAATTTTTTGGACAAAACTTTTCAATTTGGTGCTTGAAAAATTGATTTTTTTACGTGCCTTATGTTTTGAGGCTGGTGACATGATTTTTTTTTGAAAGTTTTTTCCAACAAGGGAATTCCTCAATTTTTCTCTCATTGATTTGAATGAAAATTGGATACAATTTAAAAAAAAGAAATTTCAAAACTCACCAATTTTAAACTGCGGAAGTCAATTTTTTGATTTTTGATGAATGCTTGAAATTTTCATCTTTTTTGTACAACCTGATGGACTGATCTTGATCAAATCTGCAAATCGAATCCATTACGTGAAATCTTGTATTGGAAAATATGTTTTCTAACCAGATTTGGACATCGAGTAACAGTGCTTGGTGCAATAAATATGTACTCAAAAATAAAAAATTATATTTCAATTGAGGGTGCAATAATAGTAATTTCTTGTTTGATTGTAAAGCAATACTCCTAAAATGATCAATAATAATGAGCTAAAAATTAGAACACCTACTGTTAAAATGAACGCCGATATTAATGCTGTTTTTGAAATCATACCACCGTCTGGTGCAGAAGTCACCGGATTCTCTTCATTAAAATTTTGTTGATTCGAATTAGTTGTTCTTACACTAGAAGTGATCTGTTTGGTTGGTCTAGGACTGCTAAATTCTTCATTTTTTTCATTTCTAAATTCATCATGATCTTTTGTGTTGGTAGTTGTTGAATCAGGAGTAGTAGTTTGTTCATTATTTTGTTCATTTTTCAATGCATCATCATTCTCTGTTTGGGTAGTTTTCGAATTAGGGGTAGTAATTTGTGTCTTTGGTTTAGAACTGGTAATTTCTTCATTATCCTCTTCATCTTTTAAAATTAAATTGTTTGCTGTATGAGAAGAAATATTTCTGTTACTCTAATATTTTCTTAATTTCGGGTTAAACTAGATTTAAGTTTGCTGCTCTAAAAATCTTATATTCTTACGTTCATTGAAACTGTGTAAATTTGACTCTGATGTATCAGAGTCTTCATCCAAATTTCTTCCTTGATTCGGGACATCAATGTCTTCTGTACCACCTTTAGGAGTATATCTGCAGGTGAGGAAAGTACCATTGTACCCTGAGCAAGCTCCACAACCAATTTTACGTGTCTGTTCCCAAAGCAATTTAGGGTACCGATTGTCTATATAAATAGAGATGGTTATGATGAAAATGTTGATGATCTATCAGAAATTTATTATTGTTCATAAGTAGTACCTCCTGTAGAATTATCTACAGTTACAGCCCACAAGTATTTTTCGTTTTCTTTATACCACTTTTGAATCTGTTCCAATGCTGAACCTTCATTGAGAAACATCTTTGGATTATTGAAAACGATTTCTCCATAAGCACTATCGTCATCTTCACTGTATTTCTGCTCACCGTTTTCTGCCAATTGCCTGGACCATTCTGTTGAATTTTCAACCAACTAGATGTCAATACAAAAATGTTACTAGAATACGTAGGAAAAATGGAATGGTTTTCTGTTTCAATTTTCATTTTTCGAAGACGTGAAATTACGTACATTTTCTTCAATTTTCAGGTCAGAATGACTACGATTATTCCTGACTTCATTTAGTATTTTGAGTACCCAATTGTTGAATGATTGGGATTCTTCATTCTGCACACAATTCGGTTCAGCTTCAGTTTGACTGCGAATTATAATTGATGAAATTTGATTAAATTTTTTCCTTTTGAGAATATGAAATGATTATTGGAAATGTTATTAGGAACCGTTGTAATTGTTTGAAGTGTGGCGAACATCATCGAATCAATTTTGAAAGCATTCAGTCTTGAAATTATATCTATCAAAAACTTACCTGCAGACATGAACTACAGCAACCGTCAAAAACACAAACGTTGAATAAAAACACGCAGTAAATTTCATATCAGAACTGTTTTTTTTTATTCTGTACATCTACACTATTCAACGGAAATTTTTAAAATAGAGATATAAATCGAATCAATTCTCATTTTACTATGTACCCTTGAGAGCAAGGCATGGTACAAACACGTGCAGGACTGTGGTAAACTTTGAAATTATATAACTGATTAGTTATGAAATATTTTGAAAAAATATTATGGTTTCTCAATCGATCACGTTTACATAATTTTTGACGAAATTTTCTGAAATCCGAAATAGGTACTTTGTGCAATAGGAAGCTGAAAATTGCTATGCAGAGACGTGAGATTTGATCGTTTTCAATTTTTTCATTTTCGAATGTTTCCCAGGCGTAGCTTAAGCATCAGAGAGTTACTGTAGAAATTAGCCAAGGGTTTTCAGCAACAGAATTATAGCTAATTTTCCAGAAATGATTCCTCCAAAGCAACTATAATTTGAGATATAAAAGTCAACAAAAAATCTTTAGATCGACATAAATTGTAGGTAGAAGCTTTGAAATTTTGTAAATTGGGCGGATTTTGTATCATTTTTTGAAGGGTAGTACAGTCCGGCGGAAGTTGAATAAACCAAAGAGTGATCGTCTCCGAGGTCAACATTTTTCGGTAAAATGTTTGAAAATGTTGAAAATAGTCAAAAATTTCTATTATTTTTGTTTTGGCTATTTCAAAATATTTTAAAAAATTTTCTAGGCATCTCAAGTTTTTCCAAATGATTTTTGTAAAAAAAGTAGTGACGTAGCCTTAGCAGGGCTAACAGAAAATAAGCTGAAGTCTTCTCTGGGGTGGTCAGAATTAGGGCACTTTACCTTTATATAGCGTTGGCCTGTAGGTGTCTCATATTTTGTACGTCCGGTCCGATGATGAGAATATGATTGTAAAGTTGTGTGAATTTTCATTTTTTCGATTCAATGGACACTATGTAGAGTGTGAAGCGATGAATTTTTAAACTTTCGAAGGTATTTTTTGGCAAAATTTTTCTTTCCAGCTCATCGCAGTTTTGTATGTTTTTTATTTTTTAGGTTGGAAGGGGGAATGCGTGTTTGTTCCGAATTGGGAGGTGGCGACAAAAATTTTCAGAATTGAATTATGAGTCGTTTTTGTGACTGGAGAAAGGAAAAATCGGAAAACCTGTAAGAAATGATGGTTTTGAAAAAGAATATTGTTGAACATTATGCATTTTAATTTTTTTTTGCACAATATCATCGCGTGAAAAAACCACCCTCTTATTTGAAAAGTCTGGAAAACGTCGAAAAACTGGTCTGGATAATCTTGAAAAGTCAGGGAAAATCATTTTTGAGATATAGTGGACACTCTGGGCTCATGTCTTACGTCATTGGGAAAAGCTAATAATAATTTTTTTGATGAAAGAATTTCATTTCATTATGCTTACCATGACGAAAAATTTGTGGAATTGAAGAACTGTTCATTTTTCCTCAGTCTCCGCCCTTCCCTCTGATAATTTCTTGGTTGCAATTTTCTTTACTTTTTGATTTTTTCAATTTTTTTGCGAAATTCTTGAAATTTTCTACAACTTCTAATGGAAGAATAACAAAATCTATTCTTATTGGATTAGGTACGATTTATTAAGTTATTTCCTCGGGGAGCACAGAAATTCGTCAGTTTGGGAATGACTTTAAAAATTATAATTGTTACATTGGTACAAAATGTTTAATTTAAATTGATACTTATATTAGAATTACGTATGGATACGATAATTCATTGTATAATGGTAAATAATTGCAAACAAAATGGTCGCTACTATTAAACCTAAAATGAAGATGGTTGATATCATAATAAGCAACAGGATTGTTAGATAGTTGTCGGCTAGATTAGGATCGGGTGTAGTGTTATCGGTTTCAGTATCATCAATAATTGGTGGCCTGCTGCTTGAAAAATCATTTTCGTCTGTAGTACCAGAAGGCTTGTTACTTGTCCTTCTCACTGGAAGCACATTTTCTTCAAATTCCCCTATAACATTACCGGGAGGACTATACCTGCAGGTGACGACAAGATGGGTGGAAAATGCACATACTCCGCAGCCAACTTTCCGGGTGGATTTCCAAACAACCTGGGTGTAATGACCTGAGTACAAAAACGATGTTAGTTTTAACTGAAAAATCATCTAATTCACCAATGGAAGACATTTTTGTGTTATACCTGTGGCTGGACTGAAACTTCCGGTATAATCTTTAATTTCATCATACCACGGTTTAACGGGATTCAAAAATGTCTCATCGATGGCACCACCGGAATAAGATTGCCTGTAAAGGTTTTCTCCGTATTTATGCTCCGGATTAGGACTATGTTCCCACATATTTTTCAATGCCAGTTCTTTAGACCAATCTATGGATCCTTTCGTCAACTAAAGACAATTATAAAATGGGTTCCATCAGTCTTGGACTCGTATACGAAGTCTTGGAATTCGAAATTAATTCTACTCACAGCGTTGTCTGCTACCAGTGGGGGTGCACCGTGGAAGCTTCTGTAGTTGTTGTGATGTTTGACCATTTGATCGGTGAATTTCTTGGCTCTATAGCCCGTGAGACAATTAGGTTGTGATTGGCTAAGAATATCGAGGTATGCATTATAATTATAGTATCGGAAATTTTAATTCAAGTTGTTCGTAAATAATAAGGTAAATCGAAAACAAAATTAACGGTTTTTTGAATAATCTAATTTTAGACCGGAGACTAGAATTTTTTTCGAAAGTTCCTTCACCCAATCTAAATAATCTTAACAATTTTTGTCGAAGTCTAGATCGGATGTATTCCTCCTCCTCCTCCTTCTCCTCCTCCTCAATAAATGAAAAGGCACCGGAAATATAATTTCAAATCATATTTAATCACAAGTGGATTGGAAAACTATTTACCTGCGTATGAAAAATATGATATCGAAGTACACCAATAACGAATATATAAACGATCGCAATTTCATATTAGCATAATATCAGATCTAAACTTTCACTGAAGAAATTTTTAAATCAAAAATACACAATCACCTAATTTAATTTCACTTTCGAAAATAACATTGGTACCCGGAAATCGGTACAATATGAAATGCCAAATAATTATACACAAGTTTACATAATAAATGTCGATTTGAAAAGTTTGTATTTCGTTTGTGTTTCGAGAAACATAATTGTTTAGAAATGATATTTACTTTTCTCGAGGCATTGAAAATTTCTCAATGATCGAGCATTGCTTTTATACTTTGAAAATTACGATGAAGGTAATTTTGATTCAAAGGTCAAGATGAACTCAATCATCCATTCTGATTTATGTTGCAGTGGAAATTCTCAAAACAACAAAATTTCTTCAAAAACTTGATGAATTTATCCACCTGAATTTTTAATTTTGTGAAAAAATCTCTTCAGGGTTCTTGATAATTTTCAAAACATTGTGGCATTTATTTATACAAATTCTAGTTTGTTCGAAAAAATATCCATGATTTATCTGAAAGCTCTTAGTCTGGAGAAAAACTTCTGTAACTTTTTAAAAGAGATATTCGGAAATGTGTCACAACACCTTTAAATTTGCATGAAAGTTGAAATTATAGTGAGGCTATCGTTGTTATAAATCGCTGAAATTATAATGAACTCTTATTACGTGAGAAATTGGAAACTGAATAATTTTTTCCTCCTTTCCATTTGAACTGCTGCATATCAATTTTTACTGTTTCTTCTTGGAAAGTTTTTCAATTTTCGAAAAGAAAATTCAAAATTCTTATGACTTCGTACTAGGGTTACTCATATTTAAAAATTTTTGAAATTCGAAGTTGCCACCCCCTAAATTTTTTCCTTTACACGTAGGCATTACGCAGAAAAAATTTCAGCCCGATCGGATGAAGTTAACACGTGCCTCTCCCCCCCTCAAATTTCGACTTTTCATCAAAAATCACACAATTTACCGCATAACTTTTTTTAAAGGGGAAAAACGGGGTCATGACCATAATAAAAATTGTTCCCTGGAGTGTAAGGAGTCGAATGACCCCATAGCCACCCTTGTGGACGCATTAGGGGGCCCAATACGAGCGAGGGAAGCATCCAAAACGCGAAAATGAGCTGTCTGCTGAGGTTATTCACATGAACTTGGAAAAATTTTTATTGTCAGTTAACGATCGTGTCACCCCGCCAACTTTTTATTTTATAGGTGGGTATCGCAAGGAAAAAATTTCAGCTCGATCGGAGGGGGTTAACCCGTGCCTCTCGCCCCCTCAAATTTTGACTTTTTCTAAAAAATCACACAATTTACCATATAACTCTCTTTATAAGGGGAAAAAACGGGGTCATGACCATAACATAAATTGTTCATCGGGGTGTAAGGAATCGAATGACACCATATAGTCACCATTATGGAGACGTTAGGGGGCCAGTACGAGGGGGAGAAGTGTATAAAACGTAAAAATGATGTTTTTTTTGTATAGGTACCAATTTGTTCTAAAAAATTGAACAAAGTAATGATTTTTTACAACGATTTATTTAATTCTATACATTTCTCGATGACGCTGAACAAGTTGCATCATATATTGCTTTTGAGCAGTGATGGGCCGCTCAGCTCTCATGAGCGCGCACTCTTAAACTCTCTAGTTTTTTGAGTGAGCGTGAGCGGAGTGATGTTTTTTCCGAAATTTACATTCAAATTTAGCATGAGAAATGAGCGAAATGAGCGCTGAAACTCATGTTGCGCTCATATGAATTTTACGCTCCGCTCATGGAACATGAATTGTGCACTCCGCTCACGCTCACTTAAAAAACTAGAGAGTTTAGAACAAATTGGTACCTATACAAAAAAAACATCATTTTTACGTTTTGTACACTTCTCCCCCTCGTACTGGCCCCCTAACGTCTCCACAATGGTGACTATATGGTGTCATTCGATTCCTTACATTCCGATGAACAATTTATGTTATGGTCATGACCCCGTTTTTCCCCTTATAAAGAGAGTTATATGGTAAATTGTGTGATTTTTTAGAAAAAGTCAAAATTTGAGGGGGCGAGAGGCACGGGTTAACCCCCTCCGATCGAGCTGAAATTTTTTCCTTGCAATACCCACCTATAAAATAAAAAGTTGGCGGGGTGACACGATCGTTAACTGACAATAAAAATTTTTCCAAGTTCATGTGGATAACCTCAGCAGACAGCTCATTTTCGCGTTTTGGATGCTTCCCTCGCTCGTATTGGGCCCCCTAATGCGTCCACAAGGGTGGCTATGGGGTCATTCGACTCCTTACACTCCAGGGAACAATTTTTATTATGGTCATGACCCCGTTTTTCCCCTTTAAAAAAAGTTATGCGGTAAATTGTGTGATTTTTGATGAAAAGTCGAAATTTGAGGGGGGGAGAGGCACGTGTTAACTTCATCCGATCGGGCTGAAATTTTTTCTGCGTAATGCCTACCTATAGAGGAAAAAATTTAGGGGGTGGCACGCCCGATATCTAACAAAAAATTTTTTCCCATGTAAATATGAGCAACCCTACTTCGTACGAAAAAATGAAAATGATTCTATAATTAGTTCTTCTTTAACTGCGGTGCTGTCTTAATTATTCGAAGGGATCTCGGGAATATTTCAATTAAAAAAATTGTTAAAATTTGAATAAATATATTGGATCTTATAGATTATAATAACTTATTGCGTAATAGTATAATACTACAGATAAAATTATCACCACTGCTGAACCTAAGATGACGTGAGTTGATATTGTAATAAAAACTAAAGTTTCTTTCATGTCCCACATCGGATCAGGATGAACTGTGGTTGTTTTATCAGGACTAGATGTATTTTCAGTGTATTTGCTGCTCGATGTGGGATTCCCCGGAGTTTCGGTATATTTGCTACTCGATGTAGGATTTCCTGGAACTATAGCAGTGATCACGATTTTGTTATTTGCTATATTGCTTCTTTCTGTTGTACCAGAAGGCTCTTCAGTCGTACTTCCTCCACCTTCACAATTGGGTTTCCGCGGAGGCACGTTCTCTTCAAATTGATTTTCAACATTACCAGTAGGAAAATATCTACAGGTGGCATAAACTCTGTTATTTGGAGTTGAACATACTCCGCAACCAACTTTTTGTGTGGCTTTCCAAACAACTTGAGTGAAATGACCTGAGTACAATGAGAAGCTTATTTTAGGCGAAAAATTACTAAAATCCATCAATAGCAAGCATTATTGTGGTACCTGTTGCGGGAGAAAAAATTCCTTGATAATCTTTAATTTCTTCATACCATGGTATAACGGGATTATATTTTGACGCATCTACTCCGGATGAAATCCATAAGAAAGCGAGGTTTTCTCCGATTCCTTTACGTGTATCTTTCGAACTATGGTCAAAGACACCTGTGCTTGCCATTTGCTTAGACCATTCTATGGCATCCTGTATCAACTAAATACGGTGGAATCAGGAATGAGGTTCAGATCTGTGGAAATGTTCGAAGTCTATGTGCAAAATTGAATCAACTTACAGTGTCATTTGCTTCAAGTGGAGGTACACCGTGGCAACTTCTGTTTCTGTTATGTTCTATAACCATTCTATCGTTGAATTTCTTGGCTTCGTCACCCGTCAGACAAATAATTTGTGACTGGCTAAGAAAATCAAAATTATGATAATAATGGACTCGAAAAATCTAAGTCAAGGGCTTGACAAAGAGGCGAAAATTATTGAAATTCAATGAAAAGCGCTTTACCTGGGGATGAAAATTGTCACGTTGAAAAACACCAATATTGAACAAACGAAGAACCAAAATTTCATATTAATACAATATCTGATCTGTATGACATGAAAATTTCCCGACCAGAAATATAAATTGTCTGAATTTGATCTCACATGTCTCACATTTGAAAAGAATCCGCTTTTTATTTTGTTCCTTTATTTATACTCTGAAGTTGATGGATAAATGCGCACACAAAACATCAATAATGACGCTCTGATCGTACACAAAATGTCGATTTGGAAAATTCAGATCGGCGAAACATCATTGTGTCATTGTTTAGAAATAATATTTACTCTTCACTGGTTGTTATTTCTCAAGAATTGCGCACCGTTCTTGAATTTTGAAAATTACAGGCAATTGGTGTCAATGTACCTAGGTACTAATCATTTGAAGATCTTGGTGGATATGATAAGATTGGAGATTTCCTGTGATTCATAATGAGAAAATTTTTGGAATCTTGGGGTTTATTTTTTTACGACAAAATTGGGAAATTTCGCGAACTTTGGGACCAGTTTGAAAAACTTACTGGTAACTGATGGATCCCGTTTGATTCTTGATACTTATTGAATGTGTTCAAAGTGTTTCCTAATAAGTGAGTCAGAGAAAAGGAAAAATTTTTTTGTAATATTTTGAAATACTCTGGAAAATACTGGAGTTTTTTGCACAAAAATTTTTGGAAATGGCGTATGCGATTTTTCCAAATAATCTACCAAAATGATGTTTCTCTCATGAGATCATGCCCAAGTAAGGTAGTCCCAACCAGTGGTGAAATGTTAGTCTAAATTTATCGAAATGGCATCGTAAAAGTACTCCATATTCGAATTTCCTGAAGCTAAAATTAATTGACCAATTTTTGAAAATTAAGAATTATTCTAACACCTTTAAAAATATGAAAATTTGCTATAATCGATAAAAAAAAAAGGTGAAATATGATATCTTATTTCTGAAATCTTGAATCGATTGAAAGTAATTTCAAGACATTCAGAACTTAGAAGCTTTTCAGATAATTTTGAAATTTTTCAGAATGCAAAAACCCCCCGTGAAAGTCCCATAATTATTTTAATCACATGAAAACTAACCAAAGTACCAAATTTTCAAAATTTTTTGTTTTTTGAAGGAAATCTGAATACGAGTCCTTCGATATTGTTTTTTTGCATGTCAGAACAAAACACAAGAAAAAGTGAAAATTTTTCCTAATGAAGAAATTTTAAATTCTGAGTGCCCTTTTTAAAAAAAAAATCACCTCGCCTCGTTTGGGTTCAGTGAATTTACATATTTATTCTTTTCGATGAATCATCGTCATTCTTGGATATT